>JARCFY010000002.1:153814311-156314311 GCA_029233225.1 Lepidodactylus listeri | reverse complement strand
AAACAGAGATGCCTTGCACTCTGTCGGGGAGTAAGAAACCCTTTCCCACTACGGAATCCAACATGACCCCTATAAATTGTACCCTCTGGGAGGGGACTAAATGGGACTTCTTCCAGTTCACAAGGAGTCCCAGTCTTTGGCAGGTCTCCAAAACCAAAGAGCAATGCTTCAATAATTGGTCTCTGGGGTACACCACCAACAGTGAATCATTCAAGTAAGGGAATTTGTGGCAACCTTGCATACAAAGGTAGGCAATCACTGGGGCTAAACACTTTGAAAATACCCTGGGCGCTGTGGTCAAACCAAAAGGCAAAACAGTGTACTGGAACACACACATCCCACAGGAAAAACATAGGAATTTGTGGTGTTGAGGATGGATGGAAACGTGACAGTAAGCACCTTTCAAGTCAATAACAGTTGAACTTTAATAATTGTAAAATTGATAAATGGAAACCATGCAGAACTTAGATACGTAAAGAAAAACATTCAAGCTTCTGAGGTTCAGAATGGGCCTAACCCCCACATCTTTCTTATCAACCAAGAAAATCCGGGAGGGAAAACACTCAGGTACCTGGGACTCAGATATCTCCTCAATCACACCTTTGTCAATAAGAGCAATTAAAGCCTGGGACAGGTTCAATGACGCCAACTTAAATTCTACCCTATAACCTAGTCTAACGATGGATAAAACCCACTTTGTCAGAAGTAGTAGTCTCCCAGGCAGCATAAAACTGAAGCTAGCCAGTCTCCAAACTTAACAGGAGTGGAAATCATGCCTAGTCAGAAGGAAGATTTTTGGGACGGGACTGCCTCTCTATGATGGGGTGGTTGATGGGTCAACCTAGTCAGCTGGAACCTTTATGCCTATGATAACCCTGTTGTGCGGTAAACAGCTTAGAGGTAGGATACTAGGGCCCCGAAGGGTTAGCTTAGAGGTAATCCCTCTGGTGCCAGGGCTGCTGCACAAACAGCCTCTGCGTGAATTGGGATGGGCCCAGTTGTGACAACCCCAATGTTTTAGCCATCTGCTTGTTTTTCCTTATCAGAGACAGCATCTCATCAGTCCTGGTAGAGAAGAGAGTTGAACCCTCAAAAGGTAAATCCTCAGTCTTGTCTTTGATCTCTACAGGTAACACTGTTGATTTTAACCAAGTGCGGCATCTGAGTACAACAGAACTCACTACGGTGCATGCCGCAGAATCCATGGAATGCTGACCTGCATTAATCTGCTGCTTTGAAAGTTTGATGGCCTCAATATGCCGGACCTTAGCAAGGTCTGCCTGTCCTCAGGCAGAAGCTCCAGGGACAACAAGAGCCTCTTCCGTAAGAAAAGATGGTAGCCAGCCATGATGGTCTCATAGTCGGAAATCTTGAAACCCAACACAGAAGAAGAATATAATTTCCATCCCAGGACATCTTTCATCTCTCTCTATCTGTTGGAGCTTTCATCTCTCTCTATCTGTTGGAGCGAAGTGATAAGCTTGACACCCTTTAGGTTGCATTTCCTCCATCACCAGAAAAGATGGTGGGGGATGAGTTGTTAAGTAGTTAAAGTATTCCTTCTTGATCCTGTAAAAATGTTCCACTCTTCTAGACATGGGTTGGAAGGATGCAGACTTTTGCCACAGCGCCTGTGTAAGGTCTTCAAGACCCTCTAACACTGGGAATGGAATAATACTGGGGGACTGCAAATAAAGGCGACTCGATATCTTGTTCTTTGGTTTGTGTTCAGAAGTAACGACTACTATTCAAGGGACTGGGCCATATGGATAATCCGTTCCTCATACATACAAAGGTTTTCTGCAGGAGAGGTTGGAGAGGGCTTGCCCACCCTCTCTTCCAGACTCAGATCCAACATAGTATTGGATCTAATGGATTCAGTGGCAGCATCCTCTTCCCTCACAGCAGGTACAGGAGAGCGAGGCCTAAATGAAACCATTGCTGAAAGTGGATACAAGGAATCCCGATGAAGGTAGGGATATAAATTCATATCCCTGGGATTAGCGAAGTCAACACCCCAGTTTTCCAGATAACCTGAACACATCATGTATGGGTGTGATGGCCACTGCATAGGCGGTTGAGGCTGAGACCATGGACCTGTTGCCATTTGCTCTAGTTCAGAGTCACGTGGGACTTGACCCGCCAGTAAGCCTACTTCTACTTCTCCATCTGAGATCGAAACCGGAGGAGATCTCAGACCCAGGGACAGAGTCCTAGGCTTCTCCTGAAGTGTTGGAGTAGGCTTAGGAGTGCAGTCAGGAACACATTGTTGAGACGCAGATCTGTGTTGGTCCTTATCCTTGGTCTTGGTCTTCACCCTCTTAGCTGGTGGCTCGGAAGAGGTGTGAGGAGCCAGAGGGGAGCACGACCCATATCTAACCAGCTGGAACATAGATCCAGGAGGCAGAGCCGACTGTGTCTACTCCGAGGACATGGCTGTCTAGGAGTTCAAGCCTGAACCTTGTGGGTCCCCAGGCAATTTGTACACAAGTAATTAGACCACTTTTTTTTTTTTTTAAAAAAAGAAGTTTTATAAAGTTTATTTTGGTTTATAGCAATATAAGAATATACTCCATAGCCAACACATACTCTAAAACTATACAGCAAGAGAACAAGAAAACTAGCACAACTGCCTATCACTTTTAAGGACTGGATTCAGATAGCACAGTCTTAATTTCAAAAGTCAAAGGCCAAGGTGCCAGCATTCTCTTTGTTGCTAGCAACTGCAATTCAAGCTGGTCATAGTTCAGGTCTTTAGATCATCAGAATCTCTGCTAGTCTCTTTTCATCAGGGCCTTAGCTCAGTTATAGTTTCTGGGCCAGCAACATCAGGTGAGGATGACACCCAATTGAAACACGCTCTCAGAAGAAGCCTCATCACCCCCAGTCTTTCCTCGCCCTCATGCGGACAGCAGGTTCTCATGAGACACTAACTGCCCTGGCCTTGAAAATGATAAGAACTGCATCGGCCATGGGACCAACAAACAACACCTGCAGGATAGACCAGGCCCCTTACCGTTCAAGTTTACCTTTTAAGAGGAGGCCAGGGGTGCTTTCCCTCACAGCCGCAATGGACAATTTCTCTGGGGTGGACTTGGAAGGCTCCGGAGCTTTGAGGGCTTTCTCCCACAATGCTGCTTTACGTTTTGATGCCCTATTCCCCGCAAGCTTTGGGTGTGAAGTATTAGCAGGCCTTACATGTGGGGACATTGTGCCCTCCACCCAAACAAAACAGCATAGGTTGTGTTTGTTGGTTTGAGTCATCTTCACCCTACAATGGGTGCATTTTTTTGGAACAGGGCTTTCTGAACCATGGTACAAACTCAGAAGCCAGACCAACCCCAGTGAACCGGGGAAGCAGTTCCTCACCAATGCGAAAACTGGAGATTCCAAAAAGAGGCAACCTTCTTTGGTGGCAAAAGAGGAACTGAGGGTGGGGTGTGGGGGCACGTGGTCCCTGGGTGGGAACAAGCTTCTGGCTCCAGCACACAGCACCCCCGGGAGGCTTCTAGCTGTAAAAACTTCTCGGACAGCAGGCCTGCTCATATGCAGTCCCCATGTGGGACTGCACAGAAGATTGACAATGAAGCCCAAATACAAGGGAAAAGAGGAATAATTTTACAGAATACGTTGCAAAATTTTACAGCATACATTGCAAAATACAAGGAATGAAAGAATAAAACCAACACTGTGGTGGCAGCTGCCGTTGAAACCTTATTTTAATCTGCACAGCCAATCGGATCACCAATGGCCACTCAGGAGCCCTGGGCAGAAGTGCCAGTCTGGCCACACCCACTTGGCAGGGCCCAGGAACGGTGCCAGTGGGCACCACCGCCCCCATGGCCACCACACCGGGGACCCTTGATTTACACACACGCCTGGCATGGCAGTAATCTGCAGATCAGGCAAAGGCACCGTTATGTGCAAACACTACAAGACATATGGGCTGGTGCCCACGATAACCACATTTCAAAGACGTGGGAATCATGCGGAATGTTCACATAGGGAAGTGTTTCAAGTGCTTTGCTTCTGGCCCCTGTCACAGGCCACCCTTCATTTGAGACGACACCTAGGCCCACTCAGTCTTCTCCATGGTGCTGACACAAAGCTCGCTATCTAACTGGAAGCCAAGTTTCGGTCCTGTCAAGCCAGCTGTCCACACACATTAAGGGAGGATCTGTGGCTCAGTGGCAGAGCCCACGCTTGGCACTCGGAGGGTCCCAAGTTCAATCCCCGGCACCCAGGGGTCATTTCGTAGAAAGAAAGCTCATTAGCATTACTCATTTGCATAACTCATTTGCATAACTCATTTGCATATGCCACCCTAACATACCGGAAGTGTGTCAGAAGGCAACACCCACCCCTCAGGCTCCACTCCACAGGTGAGTGAAACTTACCTGCTCTTCCTCCATTCCCTTCCCCATCCAATACTCTGTGCAATAAAAATAAGCGTAAAGAACACACCCTCATTCTCTTCCTGCTCCCTTGAAACCACCAGGTTTCAAGTAGACTTGAGATACCCAGGACATGTGCACCACCCATCCCTTCCCCTTCCCCTCCCCACAACAAGACACCCTGTGAAGTAGGTGGGGCTGAGAGAGGTCTTTGGAGAACTGCTCATGAGAGAACAGCCCTGAGAGAACTTGTGACTGGCCCAAGGTCACACCAGCAGCTGTATGTGGAGGAGTGGGGAATCAAACCCGGTTCTCCCAGATTAGAGTCCAACTCCTGACCACTACACCAAACTGATAAGGTGGAAGCTGCTGAAGGGTTGGTGAAATTTCTTCAGTACTTATGTGCCATGTGCCCAGATAAAAAATGGTATACTTAGAAAATTTCTATGCCACCTTGAGCAAGTCTCTGGAAAAGCAGCACACAGTCATAAAAGGAACAATGATAAAATTATCAATATTAAAACAAAACATTAAAAACAATGACGACCCTAGCAGGGCTTTCCCTGGGGTGCTGCGCCTCTGCACTGCTCGGGGAAGCCGAGGAGGGGGCGGGGCTTGGTCATGTGCCCGCCCCCTGGGCTCCTCACTCCCGGAGCTGCGCTCCTGTGCGCTCCCGCTCCAACGGACCCCTGCCGGCACCTCCGGCTGAACAATCTCAGACAGCAGGTACTGGGGAAGATCTCGGGCTCAGAAGGAACAGCTGCCAGCCAGAGCAGACAGCGCTGAGCTCGAGAGACCAACGGTGGGAATTCAACATAAGGTTGTTTCATACGTTCCGGTGCAAACTGTATGCAAGACACCGGAGACGTAAACTCGAACACACCATTTGAGCCTGGTGGAACCTCGGGTGGATTCTGCCAAGGTAAAGGACAGAAACACACAGAAATGCAAGTTTTTAAGAACACGAAGTATTCTGAATTTACAAATGGGACCAGATAAGGATGGAATGGGAATATTCTTAGAAAAAGAGAGGGAGGGAGGGAGGGAAAGAGACCAGCCTGCTGTATGCCCCGTGTACTTCAAATGCCTGCCTTTCATTACTCATTGTCTGCTGCTTGGCTTCTGGAAGCTGTGTAAATGGTGTCTGTTACCCAGGGATAACACCACTCCGAGCCACAAGCAACCGGGGAGTCACCTTCCCTCGGTCTCTGCCAGGCCCCATTAGGCAATGACCCTTACTTCATATGCTCACTAATACTCTCCTCTCCACTCAGTGGAGTGCAGGTCAATCCACAGCATCCGGCAGGACTAAAAACCCAGCTCTTTGGGGAGTGCCTGCGGCCTCCAGTGTCGCTTTCCGCCAAGTCGGGTTGCAGTCACTCAGCGCGGAAGTTTCATTAGCCCTGAGCCATGACACAGTGCAATGATATATTTAAGCAATAATGAACAGCAAAGCCTGTTGTTTAAAGGAATGCCGCAAAAGGCGGGGGGTAAAGGCAACCGAGAGGACAATTCCTGTGGGAACGGAGCGGTAAGGTTGCGACGGGCCCTGCTCTCACCCGGCCACGCCACAGGCTTCAATTTAAATGGGTGAAACGAAGAGTGGATTGCCCCCGGGCAGCAAACACAACAGAAGCACGAGGCTGGCTAACTAGTATCCTGGAAAATGAGCGATTCGAACGCTACCGGAGACACAGTGCCTTCTTCTCTGCAGGCCTTTATTCTGTGGTCGCCGCTTTGACATTTACGGTGCGCTCACACCCCTCAGCCATGTAACTCGGAATTCCTCTTATCGATGCAAATGAAACCGATTTATGCAAACAAATGCTTTTTGCATAAAGGCCGTTTTAAAACCGGCAGGAAAATGGGAGGGGATGGCAAGGGAGATGAGCAACAAAGCTGCAGAGAAAGTCTTGCTACTCTTGCAAGGGGGGGGGAGGCCCCAAGCGAGGGCCAGACATGTGCATTTTTCTCATGGTACTGGCACTAGCTAACCCCAGGTCCGTGAAAGCCGCCAGGGAAGAGAATACAGCTCGTTCCCTTTTTGCTCAGCCCCCATAAGAAGAAGAGAAGAAATTGGATTTATACCCTGCCCTTCACTACACAAAGGAGTCTCAGAGCAGCTTACAATCTCCTTTCCCTTCCCCTCCCCACAACAGACACCCTGTGAGGTAGGTGGGGCTGAGAGAGCTCTTTCGAGAACTGCCCTTGAGAACAGCTCTGAAAGAACTTATCTGACTAAGGTCACACCATTGGCTGCCTCTGTAGGAGCAGGGAATCAAGCCCGGTTCTCCCAGATTAGAGTCCGCGCTCCTAACCACTACACCAAACCAGAGGTGCCAAGTGGAATGATGCCAAGGAGGCCGCTGCTGTGTCCAGATGTTCGAAGCACCAACCACTCACCCTGGAGTTTTTCTGTCTCCTTATTGAAGAGTTTATTTAAAGTGCTCATAACTGTGCCTTTAAGTGTGATGGCCCAGGCTAGTCCAATCTAATCAGATCTCAGAAGCTAAGCATATTTGGGCCCGGCTAGTATTTGGGTGGGAGACCTCCAAGGAATACCAGGTCATGACTCATAGGTGGGCAACAGCAATCCACCTCTGAACGTCTCTTGCCTTGAAATCCCTATGGGGTCGCCATAATTCGACCATGACTTGATGGCGCTTTACACACACATCTCAAGTTCTCTTACACAACATCAAATGTTAAACACTCTAAAAATCCCCTGCAAAAATGTCTCTTTTGGCAACCAAAATGGGGTCCAACTTCAATTTTTTCAAAGAATCTTTAAGTAAAAAAAGGCGGGTTTGTACTTCAGCAGAAGGATCTTTTTTTGGGGGGGGGGGGAAGAATTGACTCAGAGAACACACATTCTTGGAGACTAGATTTCTCCTTCCCTGTCAGCCATCCCCTCCGGTGAATTCTCCAAAGAGGCTAACTTGTTAATACTTCTCAAGTGCTTGACATGGATTCGCTCAATGATCCTGTGGCATCAACTCATTGTGTCACCCCCCCATAACGTGTGGGGAGGGTCTGAGAGCATAGTGCATTGTATGAAGCCACAACTGATGGATAGGATCTCCTCGGTCCAATACTAGGTCTACTCAGTCACCAACCATTTCACAAGCCATTGTTTTCCCGTGCAGAGCATGAGAGCACAGGTGTACATATTTTGCATGTAGTCATAAGAGGCGACTTGCTAAATCAGACCAGTGGTGCCTGTACTACAGCATCCTGTTTCATACACTGGCTCAACTAGGTGCCCTGGAGATGGCCTTCCCCTGACTGCTTCCTAGAACTGGTTTGCGGTCTCTGGGTATAGAGGTTCCCCTTACTCACCATTGCCAGTATCCATTGATGGACCTCTCCGCCATGAATCTGCCTATTCCCCTCTAAGTCCCCATGGAACTCACCTAGCAAAGCGGGAACCCAATTTTAGAGTCCAGCTCTTGAGTTCCATGGTCCTTGCTCTTTTATCATACAACATTATCAAAGTACAGTCTACCCAAAATCGCTCGGATGAACTTCAGCATCACAGTCCTGCCATGTGGCTGAAGAAGTAGTGACTGGCCAAGTATGTTGTTCCAGATACAACACTCATAGTGCAAATGCAAGCAAAGTTATACCCTTCTAAGCTCACTGACCTGGATGGCTCAGGGTAGCTTGTTCTTGTCAGATCTCAGAAACTAAGCAGGCTCAGCCCTGGTTACTACTTGGATGGGAGACCACTGAGGAATACCAGGGTTGCTATTGCAGAGGAACGCAATGGCAAGCCACCTCTGCCAGTCTCCTGGCTTCAAAACCCTGCAGGGTTGCCATTAAGTTGGCTGCAAATTAACAGCACTTCACCCACACACAAGCTCACAGACTTCAACAGATGAAGGAGGGTGCAAATCTGCTTTGGATTGTACTGTAAAAAGGGCGCTAGTTCCTGCTGCTTGGAAGACAGTGTTTGCAAAACCCCTCCTGAAGAGAGTTTGCTTGGGGCCAAACATTTTTAGCTGTTATCTCCTGGAAATGAATACCGCATTTTGGGGTAAGCCGCTTGACTGGACACAGGATGCGCAACTCCAGGCCTTCTTGGGGAAAAAAATACTACTTGGTCTCATTTCAGTGGGCCTTCAGACCAGGTTTCAGTTCCGTAAAATATTTATATCCCGTTTTTCACCAGAAATGAGACTCGAAGTGGCGTATGTAGTAAGTATGAAAACATTCCATCAAAAATTAAAACACAGACATTGAGAAGAAAAGACCGAATCAGCTACACAAGACCAAAAGAAGCAGCCGGAAAGCCACGGGATGGCCCAAGGCATCACGTCACGGTCAAACAGTTTCAAAAGCTCGTCTATAAATTTTTGGCTTTGCGCAGCTTTCCGAATGGCTGTAAATTAGATACCTTCTTCACTCTTACATGGGACAGAATACGCCAAAGTACTGGAGTAAAAATCCAGAAGGCCTAACATCAAGACCAAGCAGACTTTATCTGCCTGCAGGGTATTACCAGTAATAAAGCCTAAAATGATAAATGGAGCTACTGTCTGGGTTCATATGGTATGAAGATCTCAAGCTGTGAAGGGCTTCCAAAGGTTACAAGTGCTTCTCAGTGGCTTTCGGTGCCCTCAACATACTTTGTAGTTCTTGTAACATTGGCCTATTTGCCTCTTTTTGCCTCCAATAAAACTTGTCTCCAGTTGGGTCCAGATTGTTCCATGGCTTCCTACGACTTTCTGCTGGTCGTTCTTTTTGTTTTAAGTTATTACACTACGTGTGTTCTGGTGTGGTCACTTTCACTAATAGTGTGTAAGCTGCCTTGAGGGTACTTAAGAAGAGCTTTGCTGGGTCAGTGGTCCACCCACTCTAGCAACCTGCTTCACACAGTGGTACATAGTACCCAAGGAGGGGTATGGGAAGTTTAAATTAATCCCGAACTGTTTCGAAACTTCAGCTGATGTAGAATACAGTAGCAAGCCTACCATTAAGCAGCTCTGCATGAACACATGTCTTGCCAGACCTGATGGCAGTTGCACCAGGCATCCGTTTGATCCTGAACACAAATTAAAGAGGTGGTGCTTACCTTTAAAACCTGGAATGGACTGGGGTCTGGGTACCTTAAGGACCATGTTTAGGGTGCTCTCATTCACTGAGGCCAAGTGGGTAGCCTCCAGGAACACAGCCTTCTCTGTGGTGGCACCCCACTGGAAAGTCCCTCTCCCCCACCCCCCCGCTATAAACGTGTTTATAACATTTAAGTGCCAGGTAAAACATTCCTATCCTCCATGGCGTCTGGTATACATAGTCTGATTTATGAGATGGTCTCTTCCTCATTTTAATGGCTCTCTTAATTGGTTTTGAAAGCTGCACATTGGATTTTTATTTGCTCCTAAATTGAATGTTTTAAATTTGGAATGATTCCTGCCTTTTTTTTTTTAATGTTGGTTCTTCGGGTTTTACAGTTTTCTTATTTATCAATTAAGATTTTTTTCTCTCTCTCTTTTTTATTTTTTATTTTTAAATCTCCAATGTGAAAACTTCGGGGTTATGAGGCAGTACACAATTAAGTCAATTAATAAAGTACCTCCTGGTTTTTTAAAAAAAAAAATCCAAAGAAGCTGTGCGTGTTGGGTGAGGATGTGTTTATGCTTTCCTCTATGCCGTTTCCCCAGTGCCGTGACTGTGTAGTTCACACAATCAGCAGCGACCAGCAAAGCAATGGTGCGGCAGAGGGGCAAACCATCATGGCTTATGAGAGGGGCTATGGCTCAGTGGCCGAACAATGGCTTGGCATGCAGAAAGTTCAACCTCTGGCATTCTCAGTTTTAAAAGGGTCAGACAGTACATGATGGGAAAGACCTTCATGTGAAACCCTCGAGAGTGGCTGCCAGTCCAAGTAGATAATACTGACCTTGATGGACCAAGGATCTGGTTTTGTATAAGGCAGCTCCAGGGGTTCACACCTCCTGCTGGCCAAATGGAGCCATCTCTGTGAGTCCCCAGGTACATGGTCACCCCCACCTTGCCCTCCATGTAAAGTGGATCTCTGTAGGATCCACTGTCCCCACAAAAGTTCATACTGCAGGCTGTCTGCAGGGAAATGGCAAGGAAGAGGTCACACTATCCCTCCCCTGCCGCCCCTCCCATTTGCTTCTTCTGTGCCACAAGGATTGGAGCTTGGTAGACTTCACAGGGGAACTCCACTGGCAACTTACACCAGTTTAGTGTAGTGGTTAAGAGCGCGGACTCCAATCTGGGAGAACCGGGCTTGATTCCCCACTCCTCCACATGCAGCTTCTGCTGTGACCTTGGGTCAGTCACAAGTTCTTTCAGAGCTGTTCTCCCGAGAGCAGTCCTCGAAAGAGCACTCTCTCTCAGTCCCACCTACCTCACAGGGCGTCTGTTGTGTGGAGGGGAAGGGAAAGGAAACAGTAAACCGCTCTGAGTGAAGGGTGGGGTATAAATCCAATCTCTTCTTCTTCTGACTTATTAATATCTTTTGATTGGCTTCTCTGCAAGGAAACTGTGCCACAAATAACTAGGTCATCCACAAGAAACCTAGGCTAGAACTTTTCACCCTGGCATGCCAGCTTTCCATGAGCAGGGAGCATCTGACATGAGGTGAATTCAAATATGTGACCCCCCCAAAAAAAACCCCACCACCACACCTGTGTTCCGAAGAAGGTCTGTCTTATAGCCTTTTATTTTGAACCTACAGACTGACTTCAGGGATAATTTGAGGAGACGTATTCATAGAATTTAGAGTCTTGGTTAACTCAGTGACTTCTAGTTCTATACTGTGTGGGTATTAGGTAACTGGGCTGAAATAACTATCTCCAATGAAGTAATATTTTGAGGATATAATATTTTGAGGATACTGAAGAACAATTCCTTCTGGAAGATAGTAACGTTCACCTAAACCAAGCAAACTGTGTATTTATTATGTTCTCAGGACCTTCTGAATCGAGAAGGTTGCCATTTCAAGTCAATCCTAACAGAATCCAGTTTACAGGGGGATAATTCTTACAATTCAAAACCCACATTTATAATCCACGATTAATTAATCAATCTGCAAAGTAATCCAATTAATGCTTTCGAGGCTAAACAAAAGATAATCTCACAACTGACAGGCCGGTTTGTGTCAGGGATAGACACCCATGTCTGCGTCAGCTGTCTGTGTCAGGCAAGTGTTATCACCCAGAAGGAATTGTCATTAAGTATCTTCAAAATGTGTGCGTGAGAGAACTGAAAACAAAAAGAGCTGCTAATCACAGAGAATATATAACCTGTCCTACAGATAATATCCTGGTTAAAGGGTCCCCCATCCAGAGATGAAAGTTGGAGTCTGAGGTCTTGAAAGCTTTCCTTTCTGAGCTGGCCAGCACTTTGAACTAGAGATGATTTTAGTTATCTACCCAGAGTGTGTTAAAAAAGACCTGAAAATCTCAGTTAAGTATAGGGATTGTAGTGAGGTCCATTGTAGTAGTGTAATCCTTAACCAGGGGGCCCTAACCCTTTTTTGTGTGTGTGTATGTATTTCTGTATTTTGCATGTGTTTGTGTGCCCGTGCCTGGAAGTCATGGCGACCTCTGGCGACTCCTACTGGGGCATGGAGGATGTTCAGAGATGTTCCTTGAAAGCCTGCCTCTACATCCCCAGCCTGGTATTCCATAGAGGTCTCCCTTAGAAATACTTGCCAGGGTTGGCCCTATGTAGCTTCCGAGATCTGACAAGATTGGGCTTACTGTGGCTAACCAGGTCAGGGCTGGGTCCCCAACCTTTTGGAGTCTGTGGGCACCTCTGGAATTCTGGCACAGCATGGTGGGTGGAGCCACAAAATGGCTGCTGGCCGCAGGAGGCGGAGCCAGCCACAAAATGGCAGCCACACCTTATCTTCAGTCACACAGCGAAAATCCTTGTTCTGTGGTGGTAGCTGCTGCCAAAGTAATGTTTGTTTGTTTTTAAGAAAAAAATCCGCACAGACAATCAAATTCCCGATGGTCAATCAGAAACCTTGCTAGGCAATGCTTCACTTTTAAGTGTATTCTACAGCCTAAACAGAAAATGGAAGAAAACTCATAGTCTTTCCTTCTAGACTCTCATACTGTATGGTATCATTTAAAACATGGGTTGAGACATGAGACTCTTTCCCCTTCTGAGTAGCTGATATTGGTAGGAAGATTTCCACAGCCACAGGATCACCTGCACTCAGGAAGGCCTTCTAGCGCAGGATTGGGGGAAGGGGGGCTTGAGTGCACATTTCCTCCCCTCGATAAACTAACCCTAATTGAGTTACTCAGGTTCCTAATGGCCTCCGCTGGCACAAAACACACCATTGTAGCGGCCATACGTGTGGAAACAAACCAGCCACTCTTTCCCCCACTAAGCCATTAAATTAGAGAGTATTCAATTAATAACAGCTGAATATTCTGTCACATTTAGGAAGATGTATGGTAAGACAAGCGAGTTGTGATGTCTCTGACAGAAATGATAAAAGTTCTCCCGACACCGCCTGGCAGATACTTGGCTCCTGCTGTGGCTCCCTCTTCATGTTCTCAAACGTCAGCGCAGACACAAGATCCAGGCCCGGCTTCAAGGGAGGCGGGCTCCAAAGAGAACAGGGGAATCTTTGCCAAGGAATTTCACGGCAGCTCCGCCTGGCTCCCTTCTGGGAGCCATCTGAATCTACACAAGTGCGCTCTCTCTCTCTCTCTCTCTCTCTCACACACACACACACACACACAGAGCAGTCCTACACCACAATGCAAAATGTGTGGAAGCGCATCAACACACTCTCCTGTATTGCAGAGCAAGTTATCCATTATGCTAATAACTAATCAGTTTTTTCTGCCTTCCGTACTCCCCGGTTAGAATCTACTGGGATACTCTCCTTCACAACTGCTGCTAAAACGACTGGGAGATGTGTGAGAGGACAGATGCGCTCTCTTGTTCATTTCATTGTTGACTGACTTAGAAAAGCTTTTCTGTACAAACCTAGATCCCTGGAATCCATCTTCAGTGTGAGGACATATCTCTGGAAAATGAAAGGCAGAGTCTCTGAGCATGTACTGACTTGCCTTCCTTCCCACAAAAGAAGTCCCACAGATCTGAAATTAGGATGCAAAGGTATCAAGGTTGATTAGAAGATCTGGGATTAGGAGGCAAGGGGGTCAAGGCTGACTGGAACTCCTAGCCTCTCTCTCATTTTACCATCTTTCTATCTATCCAGCAGTTCGAAAGCAAGAAATTGCAAGCAGATAAATAGGTACCACTTCAGTGGGAAGGTAACAGGGTTCCATGCCCCTTGGCGTCTAGTCATGCCAGCCACATGACCATGGAAATGTCTTCGGACAGTGCTGGCTCTTCGGCTTAGAAACGGAGATGAGCACCATCCCCTAGAGGCAGATTCAAATGGCTTTCGAGCAAGGAAAACCTTTACCTTTTTAACAAAAACCAACAAACATGAATCTCTGGCAAGGTGATATCACTAGAAAAAGGGAAACTTCAGAACAAAATATCAAATCAAAGGAACAAAACCAGAATGAGATTGAAATCTCTCATTTACAATTTCTAGTTTTACCAAAAAATGCACCCCAATTTCCTTTGGTCACAAAACCACGAATTACTTCCAACTGAGCTATTTTAACTGAGATCCAGAAATGTCATTAATTTCTTGATTTAGCATGTTTTTATCCCGCCCTTCCTCCAAGGAGCTCAGAGGGGCATACATCATTCTCCTCTCTACCTTTTTCATCTTCACAGCAACCCTGTGAGGTAGGTCAGACTGAAAGACTAGCCCAAGACTACCCAGTGGACTTCCACGGCACACTGGGAAGATGAACCTGGGACTCCCCCGTCACAGTCTGACACCCTTAACGATCACACTGCTTTGGCTCTCACCGAGCTTCTCTCAGCTGGTTTACAAACATGGATTCTTTGGCTGTTTTGATCATTAATACAGTCAAAGAGATATCCTTGCATTTCACTGAGCTGGTTATGCTGCAGAAGCACAGTTGGTTCGCACACTCTCATTTGAGCAATTCAAACAGAAGCTGGGGGCAGGCATACTTCAAGCCAACGTGGTGGCCATGCATGATTCTAGAAACCAAAACCCTGACAGAAAACAGTATAAGAAAGGTGTGAATGTCCAAAGGAATTTAAGTGGGCATGTTTCAAGCACATCACCTTTGCATCTTTGAGGGCCAGGCAGATGTAGATGCCTTTGAGTAGTGCTAACAAACTGGGTGTTATACCCCAAGGCTGTATAGTCCCGGTTGCAGACATGGACTCCTGCCTCATTTCCCGCACAAGCACTGCGGCTGCTCATTTCTTCTTTTAAAATAGCTGCATCTGTGCCCTCCTTAGAACAGGCACAGGTCACAAAGAATGCCTGGAGCTGACAATATGTTTTAAGTACGTTTCTAGTCCTCATTGTTGACAGGTAACTCTAGTGGAAAATGTGATGGTCAAAACAATGAAGGGATAAAACACAAAGAAATAAAATAAGCTTAAAAGAACCAGAGTAAGCCTGCTGCTTATGTAACTCCTACCTTAAGGGTTTCCAAAGAACGGGCTCTACTGTTTCACCTAGGAGGGCAAAACCCACATTGTCAAAATGACCAAAGTTGATGAGATTTCTATTTGTTTAGATTTATATCCCGCCCTCCCTACAAGCGGACTCAGGCGGGTCACAACAATAAAATTACAAAACCATTAAAAACAAGTATAACAAACAAACAATTAAAACAATTAAAAGGCAGGAACTACAATAAATTTGTAAGGTTCAATGATCCTAAATAGCTGGAAGCAACTAGGCCATGAACCAAAGAACAGCAAAGATCTTATTCATACGGGCAGCATACAGATGAGAAAGCTTCAGCAAGGGAGGCTTCTCCTGGGGCCTTTTTGCCTACATCAGTCCCACTGCCTCTAGCACTACTCTTTCGGAGGTCTCAGGGAACTGCTGGAGGAGTGGGGAAGGTGGATAATAACCATGTCAAATTCGCCATCTTTCCAGACACAGTCCCATGGAGCCCAGAACTATTCATTTTATTGTGGCATAAACTTATGGAAGCCAGAGACCTCAGATGCACGAAGTGTTAGAAGAAATGTACCCATTTATATACCAATAACACTTCCTCCATCTGACAAAGTGGGTTCGGGCTCACAAAAGCTTATGCCACCAGTAAAATGGTTACGTGACTCTAAGGTGCTGCAAGTCTCTTTTGCTGCCTTTGTTTTTTAACGTGCTCTATTTCTGTAGACTGGGACATTACAAAAGGACAATGGAAAGGGCCACAAACTCCAAACTAGGTTAATGTTTGATAGTTAGAATACACCAAGGAGCCACCATCTTGGTGCAGGATTATAGCAACCCTATAAGGTTTTCATGCCCTAACCTGGGTAGGTCAAGCTAGCCTTATCTCATCAGATCTTGGAAACTAAGTAGGGCTGGCCCTGGTCAGTATTTGGATGGGAGACCACTAAAGAATTCCAGAGGCAGGCAATGGCAAATCACCTCTGAATGTCTCTTGCCTTGAAGACCCTACAGGTTCACCATAAATTGGTTGTGACTTGATAGCAAACAAACAAATGTTTTCAAAGCAACTAACAGATGTGGTCTGCCATTGTCTGCCTCTGCACTGCAACCCTGGACTTCCTTGGTGGTCTCCCGTTCAAGTGCTAATCTGGGTCAACCCTGCTTAGCTTCTGAGATCTGACGAGATCGGGCTAGCATGGGCCACGGCATCCAACATCTTAGGATACCAAAGATATCTGTAATTAAAATGGGCAATCCATCCTTGCCCTGGAGAGAAATAAACCCACAGCCAATACTAGGACCTCAATATTATGAAATTTTCAGAAAACTGTGGCCGGAAAAATGATGAAGAAGACAGTCTTTTACATCTGCGCACAGAAAAACCACGGCCTTTTTTCTTTTTTTAAAGACCTAACACCAGGTTAAGCACACAGGCCCACTGATCGCAGTGGGTTAAGTCTGTCTTGGTTTAAGACATAAACCTACTTGGTGTTTAAAGCAGCGAGAACAGTTTGTTTTATCGGCATCTGCTGTAACACTTGCCTCCAAGAACAGGAAGTATGAAGTGTTTTACTGGAACCATCACAGCTGGTGTAAGAACAGCTTCTCAGCATTCCACAGGATTCTTAGTGAGGCAAAAGGGAAAGACTGCTATTTGTAAAATATTGTTAAAACGATTTGCATTAGTAAGTAATTGTGTTCCAGATGGCACAGGCTAGCCCGATCTTGCTAGATCTCATAAGCTAAGCAGGGTCAGCCCTGGTCAGTATTTGGATGGGAGACCTTCATGGAAGTCCAGGGTTGCCATGCAGAGGCAGACAATGGCAAACGACGTCTGTTTTGTCTCTTGCCCTGAAAACCCTACAGGGTTGCCATAAATCAGCTGTGATTTGATGATACTGTCTACCATGATCACTACACGTGGCTGATAATTAGTTGGTTACCCTTATGGAGGAAGAGGAGGAAGAAGAGTGGATTTATACCCTGCCCTTCACTACCCGAAGGAATCTCAGAGCGGTTTACAATCTCCTTTCCCTTCCCCTCCCCACAAGAGATAACCTGTGAGGTAGGTGGGGCTGAGAGAGCTTTCTTGAGAGCTGCCCTTGAGAGAACAGCTCCGAAAACTTGTGACTGACCCAAGGTCGCACCAGCAGCTGCATGTGGAGGAGCAGGGAATCAAACCCGATTCTCCCAGATTAGAGTCTGCGCTCTGAACCACTACACCAAACTGGCTGTCGGCACCATCACTTCTCTTTTCCAGTCTCTCAAAATTGTACCAGATTATGATTTCCTTTTTGTTCAGTGGACGCCATGTTGGAACCTAGAAGATCAGGTCAAATCCCACCTGCGTTATTGTGCCACAGCAGTTAAGCGTGTCGGACTAGGATCTGGGAGGCCCAGGTTTCCAATCCACACTCTGCCAATGGGAACCCGCTAGGTGACCTTGGGCCAGTCACACACTCTCAGCCTCACCCAACCACATGGGGTTTCTGTGAGGATAAAACAGCGGAGAGGAAAACAAAGTAAGCTGTTTTGGGTTCCTGTTCGGAAGGAAGGTGGACTACAATGACTAAATAAATAAATTAAAATGGCCCAAGGAAAGGTCCCTGTCTCTCAGCCTCAGTTTGTCTTCCCCAAACCAGGAACAGCAATAACCCCCGACCAGCTGTTCATCTAAATAAACAATCCATCACACACCCAAGTACTTGGGGCTTAAAGATCCATGCAGGCCCAGCTCTGGTGAATGCTTACCAAGAGTTAAATAATCTTTTGCCTCGGAGGTTAACACGCCTACCAGCCAGTTTCCCCGCAATCCATCCCAACGAGGATATGTTGGCCGGTTACCACAAGCTGCTTTTCATGCTGTTGATGCTATTTATTTATTTTTTAAAAAAAAGGTTGTTCTTCAATGGCCTTGTTTGAGGATACATTTTAGTTGCTAAGAAACTAGTTTCTCGTTGTATGCTCCGAGGGGGAAGACAAAGAGTCTGTCAGTGTAACATGCTATTTTGACAATAGCCGTAACAATCATAAAATGATACAGTATTGCCGGATCTCAACCCCCCTTTCTACCGTTTGCTAATGTGGTTTAAATATCATATTCATGCATGTGACATATATACAAATATATACACACATCCACTATGCAATATGCACTCCTTAAATGCACACAGGCACCCGATAGTTAGAGAATCCACTGAACCAAGCGCAGATCTACAGACACAAGGGTTGCTGAAAAGAACTCAGAGCGAAGCCCTGCGAGAGTCAAGGCAGGGGGACTTTTCTCACTTGCCTTTGATACAGTAGAGACAACCAAAGATTTTTAATTAGGGGAGGTACATCTACAATCAAGTCCTCTCCTCCAGTTCTACCACATTTCCCTGCCACTGAAATGTAATGAGGTTCACACTCTCCAGATTTTGCTCCACAGAAGACAGAACCCGAACTGTAACCAGTTTCTTAAAACAAAACAAAAAAAACCCAAATGTCTTTTATAACCACCACCCACAGCAACCGAGCTGCTTCAAACGTGACGATACTCTTACCTGGAGAATGCTTTTCAGGGGTAAAACTAGCATGCAAACCCAGCGCTGCTCAACCTGTTTATAACACACAGATGTATTTTTGCAGCACAGTAGAAACCAATCACAATATGTGCAGAATTACAAGGTGCCGCAAGGTGTGCAGGAATTGTGGGGACAGGAGGAATACCCCAGCAGAGAACACTCCTGAGGACACTCGACCAGGACTTGCACGGAAAACACTTCTTTATAAGCAATTAGTGTGCAAGTCCTGCATCATTTAATGGGTTTAACTGTTACACGTGCATGTATTTTATAGCACGACAGAACGCCCCCTTCTTGCTATCTTACCTGTGTGCTCCCACCTGCCTGGGCAACCTTTTTCTGCCCACTCACAAGGTCTTCTACCACCTGCCATCACAGCTGCCCACACTGCTTGCATGCCCTTTCCCTGATGGTGCTGGGCGGTGGGTGCACCTAGGATGGCCACTGCCACAGCCACCAAGATTGTGTGGCACCCATATTCTCTTCTACAGCAGCCCTACGCAACACGTGTACCTTGAAGTACAGAAGAATTGTTTTTATACTCTGCTTTTCTCTATCTGAAGGAGTCTCAAAGCAGCTTACTATTGCCTTCCCTTCCTCTCCCCACAACGGGCACCTTGTGAGGTTGGTGGGGCTGGGGGAGTTCTGAGAGAGGGAATGGTGACTGGCCCAAGGTCCACCACACTTATCCACTACACCACTACTTACTTGTGTTCTGATGGCCCGAGGGGCTATTCAGCGATGGGAACCTCTCCACCTAAGCCTGTGGAAGAGGTTGGAATAGTATAAAAAAGGGGGACAGGAGACTAAGAGGCCACAAGTGAAACATAAGCAAGTGGGTTTGCAGTCCATCAGGTAGAATATGGAGGTGGACAGAGTTAAGAAGATGTTCTCACAATACAAGAACTCGTGGACACTCCATGAAATTGCTGAGCAGTCAGGTTAGAACAGATAAAAGGAAGTAGTTCTTCACCCAAAGAGTGATTAACACGTGGAATTCACTGCCACAGGAGGTGGTGGTGGCTACAAGCATGGACGGCTTCAAGACGGAATTAGATAAACACAAGAAGCGGGACCCGCAATACTTGCGGGGGGGGGGGGGGGAGGAAGAGAAGCTCCACATGGAGGAGAAGGAGGAGGAAGCACCCACAGGTGAGCCTTCTCCCTTCCCCCCCACACCAATGTCAAGCCTTCTCCCTCCTACCCTCCCTCCAGCACCGGTGGCGAGGCCTGAGCTCGGCCCGCCAAGACTTCTTCCTCCCCCCCCACCAGTGGCAGCAAGGGCTGAGCGGCTCACAGTTGCCGGCCTGTCAAGCCTTCTCATGCCCAACCCCCGTGGGGGCAACGGCAGCAAGGCAGTTCTCAGAGCATTCTCTGCGCACACGCAGGGAACACTCTTTAACTTTTGGGGGGGATTTAAGTATCCCCCCATAGGGTTTTTTTAGATTTCAGACTTTTCTGCGCATCTGGGATTGTCCCTAATGTGCAGGAAAATGTTTTTGCCCCTCAGGTGCCTCCAATGTGTGGATTTAGATATCTGCAATCAGGGGGCGCTTTGGGAATTAGTATATAGATATGGAGCAGAGGCTATTAGCCACAAGGTACAGATAGGAACTCTGGGGCAAGTGAGGCTATGATAGAACCTGATAAGGACAGTGTAGCCTTCAGAAAATATGGAAAGGTTTTGTAACCGGTTTAATGAATATATTTTGAAGATTGTTATTTGTGGAAAAATACAGTACCTTTTTCATCCAGAACAATTTGTAAGGTCAAGTTCAGAAGAAGATCACGAAATGAATACATATTCCGGAAAACTTTGTCAGCAAGCACTTCTGCATAAGACCTGCATATGTAGTGATTCTGATTACACTTAGGTTAAGCATTTCTGCATTCTTATGAGACCTGCTAAGGTAGTGATTCTGATTGCACTTATGTTATATTTATATTGATCTGAATATTTAGAACATTTAAAATACATGCATGTGCACCATAACACAGTCTTCTTGTTATCATATATTTTGCTGTTTGTGGACTGTGATTCTCTTGTTAGGTCTTGGAAGCTAAGCCAGGTCAGCCCTGGTTAGTACTTGGATGGGAGACCACCAAGGAAGTCCAGGGTTGCTACACACAGGCAGGCAACAGCAAACCACCTCTGAAAAGTCTCTTACCTTGAAAACCCTGTGGAGTCACCATAAGTCAGCTGTGACTTGATGGCAAAAAAGCACCCCCCCCCCATACTTTTGAAGCAAAAAATGAACCCAGAGAACATTTGGCTCCATATTATCCACACCACACTTACAGCAGATTGGAAAGATCCATATCCAGAAATAATCATTGTTTTTTCTTTTCTACGGCTTCCAGCTTCCCATGGAAACTAGCTCCTTCAAGCTGCTTCCCTCGCTCACATGTTGTCTTCCTCCTATCTGTCAAAAAGCATCAAACACTCCCTCTGCTAAAAGGAGGCCATGAGTATCTGTTAACAAGGACCCAAGATTTTACAAGGCGGAGGCCAGAATGCCATCAGAAGGAATCACAGAGCCTTGGTGATCCCTACCAGAGAGCCAGTTCGGTGTAGTGGTTAGGAGCCCGGACTCTAATCTGGGAGAACTGGGTTTGATTCCCCACTCTTCCACAAGCAGCTGCTGGTGTGACCTTGGATCAGTCACAAGTTCTCTCAGAGCTGTTCTCTCAAGGGCAGTTCTTGAGAGAGCTCTCTCTTAGCCCCACCTACCTCACAGGGTGTCTGTTGAGGGGAGGAGAAGGGAAAGGGACCGTAAGCCGCTCTGAGACTCCTTTAGGTAGTGAAGGGCGGGGTATAAATCCGATCTCTTCCTCCTCTTCCTTCTACCTGGCTATACCTGGAATGCAAAATTCCCAATTGCCAAACCCCAGATAATGGCCAGTGCAGGGCATCCCTGCATTTCTGCAGCTCTGAGCAATTTTAATTGAAAAAAGGCTAATAAATGAACCTTGCACTGAATGTCCATGCTTACAGACTTCTGGCAATCCCCTTCCCCAATTCATGTGAAAACATCCCCCAACCTGGCAGGCTGCCCATGTGGGGTGTTTGGAGATCTACTGTTCAGGAAGCGACTACAGCCCAAACACCAAACTCTCTCATGATTGGGAAGTTTATGGCCTCTTTATTAGAATACTGACTGGTGGAATGAGATGCCTCAGCAATTCTGCCTTGCAGACTTACTTGTGACAACAACCCTATAATTATCATCATGCCTTTTAATATTTTTCAGGATGCAAATTTAGGACTTTAGGAATTGGGGGAAAGGAACCAAAGGAGTCAGTAAGGGGAAGCCAGTCCTGGGTAGGAGATGCAGTGGCCGCCTCTTGAAACCCTTCCAAGTCACAGGGAGGCCACTAAAATCTGGCGTTCTGGATTTCTGACAACTACTTCCACGAATCCAGACAGTTAGCCTGAACCCACTTTCCATTCAATACTATATGGTATACTTTCGGGAGGAAAAACAGCAGCTGGACAAACGATTACTCTTTTAAGCTAGCAAGGGGAGTTTAAAAATTAGACATAATCTGATGTGCATCCCACTGAAAGCACAGGATTCTATCCCCGTGCATTTGGTACATATATATAATTTATACCTACAGTCTTACAAACAAGGATATCTGATATATTCTATTAAATTTCCATGGATACCTGATACTCTGGGGTAGAAAGGAAGAAAACTCCATGGGAAAAAGGACAGGCTTTGCACATTCCCAAACGTGGAGATTAGTTATCATATTAATTAGTGTGTGTGTGGGGGGGTCATTGAGATTTTCTGCCTTGGGCATCAGAATGCCTTGCGCAGGCACCGTTTCCCTCTTTTGAGGAAAAGCAGGGACAGCAAAGGATGCATACAGCCGCCGCCTAGTAGATGCATTCCTGATTCCTTCTCTTTCTTTCTACAACGATTTCCAAGTCACCTTTTCCTCAGAATAGTTTGCACTAACTGAGGGCAAGCAGAGCCGCATGGAAGCCCAGGGGAAATTTCAAGGCTTGCCCTCTTCTTCTGGCCCTGAACTATCCGCAAGTGGAGAGCTCATACCCCAAGCATCCTTCTGCAACATTACCTGGAAGGAGGGAAAACAGTTCAACTGCTCTGAAAACTCAGGTCAAGTCACCTGCCTCAAGCCCCGCAGGCCGAGTTCTGCGAGTGCCATCTTGATGAGGAACATGGGAGGCTACAGATATTCTATATATAAAAGTTTGCAAATTATGGCCATGGCATTACATGATGACTGATTCTGTCCATGGACCCCTGTCGCTTCCCAACTCTTGGGCAGATTTTCCCGCCAAAATGTTGGCTCCCTTCAGTGAGTGAGTCACCCCCCAGTAGTGTGTATTCCTTTTTTTTTGTCTTAAAAGACTGAACTGTCCCACCCTATTCCAACCACAACAGGACATTAATGTCACCTGCAACATAATGCTTTCCTCGACAGAGACTCATCTGCTGCTACCTGGTACCAAAAGCACCGTAATCAAAAAGGAGAGCAGACATGAATGCTTGACAACCACCCCACAGGCATAACTCAAGGGCTCCCAACCTTTGCCAGGGTTGCTGGCTCTAGTACAGTGTAGATGAACGAAGAACGTTTGCTGTTACAGGGGAACAACAAGCAGGCTTGGACCCCCACAGGAAACGGCATGTTTGTTCTCTTCAAAGAGCCCAATCCTTCACTGCCCATAAGTTCAGCAGAGCAACGGGATAGGGCCAATCTAGACAACAGAACCTGCTGCACTGTCCAATAAGACAGGGCCCCACTTGAGTCAGTCCCACCCACTGTGGAACAGTGGTTAGAATGTTGGACTGGGATTGACCATGTTCAGTACTTGGATGGACAGTATCGGTCATTGCCTCCAAGATCAAGGTTGCAGCACAGAGCCAGGCAATGGCAAAACACCTCTGTATGTCTCTTGCCTTGAAAACCCTATGGGGCTGCCACAAGCCGGCTACGACCTGACGGTACTGTCTACCATCACCACACACAGGTGATAAACAGCTGGTTACCTCTCTACCTAAAGTATTCGGTACAATCACTCTACTTTTCCAGTCTCTTAAAAGTGCACTAGAGTATGAATTCCTGTTTGTTCAGTGGACATCATATTGGGACCTAGAAGGTCTCTGCCAGCGTTAAGTAGTGCCTTGTGGGGAGGGCGGGATATAATCCAGTAAACAAACAAACAAAAAACAAGAGAGTTGGACTAGGATCTGAGAGACCCAGGTTCAAATCCCGATTCTGCCATGGAAGCGTGCTGGGTAGCCTTGGGCCAGTCATGCCTTGCAGAGTTGTTGTGAGGATAAAATGGAGGAGAAGAGAATGCTGTAAGGCACACTGGGTCCTCCTTGGGGAGAAAGGTGGGGCATTGAAGAAGTAAAGGAGAGCCAGTTTGGTGTAGTGGTTAAGAGCGCAGACTCTAATTTGGGAGAACCGGGTCTGGTTCCCCACTCCTCCACATGCAGCTGCTGGTGTGACCTTGGGTCAGTCACAAGTTCTCTCAGAGCTGTTCTCTCAAGGGCAGTTCTCAAGAGAGCTCTCTCAGCCCCACCTACCTCACAGAGTGTCTGTTGTGGGGACGGGAAGGGAAAGGGATTGTGAGCCGCTCTGAGACTTCTTCAGGTGCTGAAGGGTGGGGTATAAATCCAATCTCGTCTTCATCTTCTTAAACAAAAATGTCGCAGCCACTGGCGCTTGAGTGTATCTGAAAGGGGCACACATATTCTAGTTCTCTCTGCCTGCCTCATAATCTAAATCTAACCCCCCCCCCAAAAAAAACCTCATCCTTTCCTGTGGCCAAGCATGCTGCAAATAAGCTTGGTGAGAACAGAAAATATTCCATTCCCCCCCCCCCCTTAATGCTCATTGAAACTTTTAACTGAGGCAATTGAAACAAATTGCTGTATATACAGGTTGCTTACCTGTCATTGGAGATCTTCGAGTGGTCATCTGTGCATTCACACCTCTGGGATTAAGTGCGCCTGCGCCGATCCCAATCGGTAATCTTCAAAGCCTAACGGATTTTCGCGCCAGCTCCCCGGTCACGTGCACGTCCCACTGCGCATGACCCGGGGAGGGGCACGAGGATCCCGCCAGTTCCTTCTGACCGCTGCTAACAGCCCCCAAGAAAAAAAGAGGGAGACCGAAAGCAGAGGGGAAGGAGGGCGGGTGGTGTGAATGCACAGATGACCACTCGAAGATCTCCAATTACAGGTAAGCAACCTGTATATCTTCTTCATGGTCTCTGTGCATCACACCTCTGGGAGAATAGCGAGCAATAAACACACCACATACCTTGGGGTGGGTGCTGGAGGTCTCACATCTGAGCTGCTTGTAGAACTGCATGGCCCACCATGGTACGCTGATGGACGCGGACATCTAGGGCGTAGTGCTTCACAAACGTGTGAGGAGATGCCCACGTTGCAGCATTGCAGATGTCTCCCAGGGGGATGCCCTTGAGGAATGCTGTGGAAGTGTGCCCGGAGGGATGCCCGGAGGGATGCCGGCAATGGCCTCTTAGCCAGGAGGTAGGCAAGCTTTATCGTCTCTACTATCCACTTCGAGAGTCTCTGAGACGATAGTTTCTGTCCCTGTCTGGGCAAGGCATACGTGACGAAGAGAGCCGGAGACTTGCGAAACGGCTTTGTCTGATGCAAGTAAAAGGAAAGAGCTCTCTTGACGTCCAGAGAGTTCAAGCTGCGTTGTGATGGGTCCTGAGGACCAGGAAAAAACACAGGCAGCGTTATGTCCGCTCCCACATGGAAGTCCGAGACAATCTTGGGTAGGAAGGTGATATCCGGAGCCAGGGTAACTGCTCCATGATGAAAAGTGAGATACGGGGGGTCGCAATGAAGCGCTGAAAGCTCACTCACATGCTGAGCAGACGTGATAGCCACCAGAAACGCTACCTTCCACGAGAGAAGCTGGAGGCTGCAGGAGGCCATGGGCTCAAACGGTTTGCCCATTAACTTGGCCAGAACTAATGGTAGGTCCCATGCTGGGACCGGTGTCCGTACTGGTGGATAGAGGCGACGCATTCCCTTAAGGAATTGTTTCGTAGTCGGGTGAGAGAATACTGAGTATCCCCCAATCTCCGGATGGTTGACGGAGATAGCCGATAAGTAAACTCTTATAGAAGAGTGGCACAGTCCTCTATCCGAACAGGATAACAAAAAACCAAAAATATCATTAAGGGTGGCAGGAACAGTAGGCCGCCCTATTGAAGTTAGAAAAACCATAAACTTATTCCACTTCGCCGCGTAGGAGCGGCGTGTGGACAGCTTGCGTGAGTTCAAGAGAACCTGTGCAATGCGTGAGTCTATATCTGAGGTTGAAGCATCCATGCTGTTAGCTTCAACTTGGGAACGTCGTGGTGAAGTACCTGACCTCCGTGCATCCAAAGAAGGTCTGGGAGCGTCGGGAGGTGAAGGTAGATCCCTAGGGAGAGATGAAGGAGCGTGGGAAACCACGGTTGTCTCGGCCACCACGGTGTGATGAGAATCGCTCGTGGTCGCTCTGACATCAGTTTGTGGACTACCCTCGGTATCAGAGGGATCGGGGGGAAGAGGTACAGATGTCTCCCCGTCCACTGAAGCAGGAGGCCGTCCCCGAGGGACGCTGGATCTGCGCCGGCTCTGGAGCAAAAGAGATGACATTTCTTGTTCTCCCGAGAGGCGAATACGTCCACTGAGGGATGACCCCACCGATCGAAGATCGGGGTCAGGTAGAAAGGGTTCAGTTCCCAGTCGTGTAGGGATGCTCCTCCTCTGCTCAGGAAGTCTGCTTGGGTGTTGAGCAGTCCTGGAAGGTGATTCACTACTAGGTGAATGCCGATGGCTTGGCACTCGTCCCAAAGCTCGATAGCTAAGCGGCAGAGTCCACGGGAGACCGTTCCACCCTGCCGGTTGATGTAGTACATGGTGGTTGTATTGTCCGTGAGGACAGCCACCGTCCTTCCCGACAGGGAGTTGCGGAATGACCGCACTGCATAGAGAACTGCCAGGAGTTCTAGAAAATTGATGTGGTTGTGGGCCACAGACGGGTCCCACTTGCTGCCCACACCGACACCATCCAGGTGAGCTCCCCAGCCCCATAGGGAGGCATCCATGGTAATGGTTGCTGAGGGGGGCGGGAGTCGAAAGGGTGCACCAGATTGAAGATTCTGGGGTGCCAGCCACCACGTCATGGTTTCCAGAACTTGCTCTGAGAATCAGAAGAGCTTGGAGAGAGAGTGGATGCTGGGACGAAAGCGTCTCAGGAACCAGAGCTGTAGTGGTCTCATCCGTAGCTTGGTGAACGGAATCACCGCTGTGGTTGAGGCCATTAGGCCTAGTAGGCGAAGTATTTGCTTGGCCGTAGCCTCCTTGTCCTGTTGGATCGAATGGAGGAGAGAGGTTATGTCCGTTGCCCTGTTGGGGGGCAGAAAGGCCCTGCATTGCAGGGAGTCCAGAATGGCTCCGATGAATTGTACTCGTCTGGACGGTATGAGCATGGACTTTTTGAGATTGATCGTTAGACCTAGAGAGTCTAGGGCGCTGAGGGTTATCCGGATGTGATCTTGTAAAATTGTCGCGGAGGGGGCGACCAGTAACCAGTCGTCCAGATACAGGTAAAGCTGAACACCTTGAAGACGTAGGTGGGCAGCCACCACTGCCATAAGTTTCGTGAAGACACGAGGGGCCGTAGAGAGGCCAAAGGGGAGAGCCTTGTATTGGAAGTGATGCGGACCGACCGCGAAACGCAAAAACGGTCTGTGAGCTGGATGGATCGTCACATGGAAGTACGCATCCTTTAAGTCCAGCGTCACCATCCATACGTTGGCTTCTAGCAGTGGCAGGATGGTCTGGAGGGTGGTCATGCGGAACTTCTTGTATGTGATGAACACTTTGAGGTTCCTCAGGTCTAAAATGGGACGGAGTCCGCCATCCTTCTTTGGTACCGTGAAGTAGCGGGAGTAAAACCCCTGCTGGAGATGGTGTATGGGTACCGGCTCTATGGTGTCCTTGGATAGAAGGGCTTCGACCTCTGATGACAGGGTGTCTGAGGGAGGGGTGGCTACAAAGTAGGGTTCCTGTGGTGTCTGGAAGAACTCTATCCAGTAACCTTCCGCTACTACGGATAGGGCCCACTTGTCCATGGTTATAACTTGCCATGCAGGTAGGAAGGGTGCCAGACGGGTGGGAGGATCGGAGCACGTGTGGGAGTCAAAGACCCTGTTTATTGGGTCTAGGGGGTTTTGCCTTGGAGGCAGAAGCTGTTGGGAAGCGCGGTTTGTGGCTGTAAGGCTTCTGCTGATAAGCAGAGTGTGCCGGTCTTTGCCACTGTGGTTCGTTGGGAGATCTTTGTGGTTGCTTCTTTGACCAGGATCTCTGCCAACTTTTTTTGTTTCTGTTGCCTTGGCTGAGAGACACCTAAGTTACGTGATGTCTTCATACTTTTGTCTAGATCATGAAGGACTGTGTCTGTGGTAGAGCTGAACAGCCCTTCACCCTCGAAGGGGAGATCTTCGACTAGCGATTTTGTGTCCTGAGGAAGCACCGTCGACCTCAGCCAAGCATGTCTCCGGAGGGCAACTGCCGAAGTGAGCGTCTTCGAAGTTACATCAGCAACATGTTTGGAGGCATTCAACTGGTGTTTAGCCAAGACCATGCCCTCCTTTTGAATCTTCCTGGCCAGACGCTGTTTGTCTTCAGGAAGGTGTGCCAGGAGCGGTGTCATCTGCTCCCATAGGGAGTACTGATATCGGCTCATGCAAGCCGTGTAGTTTGCAGTTTTGATACCTAATGCTCCTGCAGAATAAAATCGTCTTCCGAACGAATCGAGTTTCCGTCCTTCTTTATCGAGGGTGGGGGGAGGAATGGCCACTGCGGCCCCTAGCTGAAGGTGTCACTACGACTGAGTTGGGTTTGGGGTGGATGAACAAAAATTCTGCCCCCGGCTCTTGGAGACGATACATGTGATCCAACCTCTTGCTCGAGATTGGAGTCGATGAGGGGTGTCCCCAGGATTCTTTAGCGGTGTTAAGAAGCACCGAAATTAGTGGTAGAGCTACTGCTGTAGATGTGTCCATCTGCACTATGTCAAAGATGGCATCGGTAGCAGCTGGGGCTGGTTGGATGGTGGCTAGAGCCAGGGAATGGGCCATTCTTTTGACGAGTTCCCCGTAGGAAGGTGTTCGGAAGGTGACATAGGGTTCGACGGGTCCAGTTGATACGGAGGGAGGTCGACATCGGGTGGGGTCTGTGGTATCGGCATTGGTATCGGCATCGGTGATGGCTTCGGCATCGAAGACGGGAGAGGGCCCGGGGCCGGTGGATCTCGGCATCGTGAGAATCTCGACGACGTCGACTGTCGGTCCCATTCCGCTGGGTACCATTGCGGTGGCGGGGGATACGAGGAACCATATAGGTATCGCCACTGACGGACATCCCACGGCACCGAAGAAGGAGGAAGACGCCAGTCTAGTTCTCCTCTCGGTGGCGGTGACGGGTCGGTTCCGGCCTCTGGACTGCTCCGAGGGACCTGTGTCAGCTCGATGTCGGGGTCCGAGTCCGTCAATTGAATGGGTCACGGCATCGGGGAGACTGAGCTGCCCCGGGGTCGCTCGCGCCCGGAAGGGTCAAGCTGCAGAGACCCGCGCTGGGTCAGGTCGGATGCGCCCTGCGTCGACTGTGCACTCGATTTTTTGTGCTTGTGCTTGCCCTTTTCCTCCTTGCCCTCTCTGCGCTTCTTTGCAGGAGTTTGCGGCAGCGGGAGGGATCGTTTCGTTACCGACTTATCGGTACCGACGGTGCTCCTTGTCGGGGACGGTGCCGGGCCCGTCGGGGCCGATGGTGATGTCGCCGAGGCCTCAGCGGTCGACATTTTAGGCGATAACGCTGCTTCCAAAAGTGCCACTCTCAGTCTCGCCGCACGGTTCTTGCGGGTTTATTTAGAGAAGGCAGCGCAGCTCGAACAGGAGTCTACTCGATGCGACTCGCCCAGGCACAGGAGGCAAAGAGCGTGCTTATCTGGAGGCGCTATTTTACTGCCACAGTCCCGACAGCGCTTAAAGAAGCCCCACTGCTGGGCCATAGGCCGAGTGGGGAGAAGAACGAGGAAAATCCGAGAGCGAGTCCAGTAAACAGTCCGAGGTCAAAAAGGGGAAGAAAAACAGTCCGAAAAGGCTTTTTCCAATAGGAAAACGAAAGTACTACCGACCGGAGCGAGAGAGGGGTCCTCACGACGCGGCGGTCAGAAGAGAACTGGCGGGATCCTCGTGCCCCTCTCCGGGTCATGCGCAGTGGGACGTGCACGTGACCGGGGAGCTGGCGCGAAAATCCGTTAGGCTTTGAAGATTACCGATCGGGATCGGCGCAGACGCACTTAATCCCAGAGGTGTGATGCACAGAGACCACGAAGAAGATCTGCTTATGGCAACCAGAGGGGGAAAGGAGAACGCGCCTTTCTTTTGAGGCAGAATTGAGCAGCTCAATGGCTGGGCCTATTCTCTCAATAACCACTAACAAAAGACCAGTTTGAGTGGTTAGGGAATAGCGGGGATTCATTGAATCTCGGAGTAATTGCAGCTACCCCAAGCTGTGCAGAGAGAACCAAGCAATATGGCCTGCTAGGTAACACGCCACAGCCTCTATGGAAGAGAAAACAGACAGAACAGCCAGAATCCAACAAATGCTTATTTACTGAAGGGAGGGGGGTCCCCAATACGTTACCTGTTTTGCCGCCAAAAAAAGATAGTTTTTTTTTTTAAAGCCACCATCCGAGGGTTACAAATACCTTAGATCTGCAGGCTGTAACGTGGGCTGCCTTCACTTAAAATCTATTAGCTTGGCTGCCTTTGTTTCGTTCTTTGGTTTTGGAGACCTGGGTGTCAAAACCATCAAGAACTGTTGCCCTGTATCTCTGGCAAAACCAGCAGGTTTGGAAATCAATCCGACTACAGTTTGAATTAGGAATTACAGGATTCTAATTGACGTCTGATAGCTGGAGTAAAAGCCTGCTCAGAATCTCAGTATTTGGTGTGTTTTGTTTAAAGCCAATTTCTCACCCTCTGCGGTACAGGCAAATAACCGCTACAACCACTTCCTGACCTGGATAGCCCAGGCTAGCCCGATCTTGGAAGCTAAGGAGGGTCAACCCAGGCAGGTATTTGGAAGGGAGACCTCCAAAGAATGTCAGGGTCATGACTCAAAACCAGGCAACCAGTTCCAAACTTGATGAGACTTCACACCACACCACGACCCCCCCCCCCCCAATATTTTCAGTAGTTTCAAATGATTCACAAAATGTTTACCATTTAATTGAGTTGTTCAAATGCATTGTCCTTTTTGGGCCACAGATTGTTTTAATGACACAAACAGAAGAAACCCAAGACTGAGCCACCTTCCCATTCTGCCAGGTATGCAGCCTGTGAATTCCGAAAGCTCGCACACTTCTAGGACAGCAGAAGGCAGTTCTAGGACCAACACTGCAACAACTGTGTATACCCAATGAAATGTGGAGGTGGGAGAGTCCTGTGAACTGCTTGTGGAAAGCATCTGTGGATACGTATAGTCCCCACTGATTCACCGGCAACCTCCTGTGACTCACCCAGGGGTCATTTAGTAGAAAAAGAGGTGCAGGAGCTCATTAGCATAACTAATTTGCATATGCCACACCCCCTAACATACCAAAAGTGTGTCAGAAGGCAACACCCACCCCTCAGGCTCCACTCCACAGGTGAGTGAAACTGACCGGCTCTTCCTCCATTCCCTTCCCCATCCAATACTTTGTGCAATAAAATAAGCGTAAAGAACACACCCTCATTCTCTTCCTGCTCCCTTGAAACCACCAGGTTTCAAGTAGACTTGAGATACCCAGGACATGTGCACCACCCATCCCTTCCCCTTCCCCTCCCCACAACAAGACACCCTGTGAGGTAGGTGGGGCTGAGAGAGGTCTTTTGAGAACTGCTCATGAGAGAACAGCTCTGAGAGAACTTGTGACTGGCCCAAGGTCACAACAGCAGCTGCATGTGGAGGAGTGGGGAATCAAACCCGGTTCTCCCAGATTAGAGTCCAACTCCTGATCACTACACCAAACTGATGGGGTGGAAGCTGCTGGTGGTGAAATTTCTCCAGTACTTATGTGCCATGTGCCCAGATAAAAAATGGTATACTTAGAAAATTTCTATGCCACCTTGAGCAAGTCTCTGGAAAAGCAGCACACAGTCATAAAAGGAACAATGATAAAATTATCAATATTAAAACAAAACATTAAAAACAAAGACCCTAGCAGGGCTTTCCCCAGGGCACTGCGCCTCTGCACTGCTCAGGGAAGCCGAGGAGGGGGCGGGGCTTGGTCATGTGCCCACCTCCTGGGCTCCTCACTCCCGGAACTGCACTCCTGTGCGCTCCTGCTCCAACGGACCCCTGGACTCACCTAAAGCTAATACTGGGAGGTCAAGGGAGCACCATTCTGTCTGAGGGGGAAGTCATCAAACCAAACCACACCCACTTCTCTCTGCCACCAGCAAGAGGGGTAGCACATGCCTTGTACTTGTTTGTAGCAGCCAGCCCAGAGTATTTAACTACTGAGGTTGAATGCAGGTTTAGCCTGCAATGCTCCATGTGAAACACTCCACGTGAAACGCTCATGTTCACAGCATACCACTTTGGTCTTTGTTTAAACCAGCTCATATGCACAAGAGAAACGATGCTCATAGATATCAGATATTCCCTCAGCAAGAGGTACTGGGACTCCAGCTTGTTTTGAAGGAACACTCTTCTCCGTAATATGAAGAAGAAAAAAAGCCACCCTGGAGATTACTGGCGGTCAAACAAAGTGTAATGGTGGCAAACCCCTGTTTTAGAACACGAGTTTCCAGTGAATGGGTAAAAAGCCTATTTTAGGAGAAGGGAAGGAAGGTGCTGAACCTTTGTTCCATTCCAGTTCTTTTCTCCCTCCTGAAACTTCCTTCCCCAGCTAGGAAGGAAGCCCGCCAAAACAAAAGCAGCTGGGAGAGGCAATTTCAGGGATGAAGTGCAGGTGGGGAAGGATTTGGCACCCCCCCCCCCCCACAACCCTTTGTATGCAAGCCCACCCACCCCGACACAAGACACCAGAATGTATCATACCTATTCTAATACACACACTGCCATGACCTCTTGATAAACCCTGAGCGATGAGAAAAGTGCCTTTCACATGCTCAGAGGGACGGTTTATAGTTTCCACACATTCTCCAGGGTTTAAGAAGCCTTTGAAAACTAATTCCCGGATTGGTCCATTTTTATACCACCCTTCCTCCAAGGAGAACCGAATATTAATCTTCAGAACAACCCTATGAAGCAGGTTAGGCTGAGAGAGACGGTGTGACTGTATACTTGGTGTAATGGTTAAGTGCGCAGACTCTAATCTGGGAGAACTGGGTTTGATTCCCCACTCCTCCACTTAAAGCTGCTGGATGACCTTGGGCAAGCCATAGTTCTGTCAGAGCTGTTCTTGAAAGAGCAGTTCTAGAGAGAGCTCTCTAGGTCCCACCTACCTCACAGGGTGTCTGTTGTGGGAAGGGGAATGGAAAAGAGATTGTAAGCTGCTCTGAGATTCTGAGTGAAGGGTGGGGTATAAATCCAATCTCCTCCTCCTGCTCCTCCTCTTCGCCTCCTCTCAGTGACATCCAGCCAGGCCCTTTGATATCACAGTCCAACTTCTTAAACAATACCCTTCACTTAGCTCTTGGGCAAATCAATGATCAGGGCCTTCTGGAAAAGAGAGAGTGCACCTCTCTTGGATCTTGCATCTGTCCCTTATCAAGTGTTGCATGCCTTGGCTCTCGAGTTTGCGGCTGCATTTGTATTTCCTAGAAAACACTGCCCTGTGCCATGCTGCTCTGCCAGGACACTGATTCTTGCCTCAGCTCCCCCACCCCATACCACTCTTATTGGAGAACCAGAGGAGGGAATTTTCCAAGGAAGAGAAGAAAGCGACTGTGCGCAAACAAGGCTGAGACTGTGTGTGTGTGTCTCTGTGCGTGAGCACAGAGCACAAGAGGAAGGTGTCAATTAAAAAAATGAAGCCTGCCGCATTCGGCGCCTGACAGTTGGGGTGAGCTGAGCTGACAGCCCCTGCATCAGTCAGCTTTGGTGGCTCCTTCATCTCTCATGGTCCTATGAGCTGGAAACCTGCGACAGCAAGCTGGAGAGGACCCCTCGCACATTGCATTTGGTGTTCCAATGGTCCCCCAGCAGCTACTTCTAATAATGGTAATTATAATGATTTGAGGCTTAAGCAGGGCAAATTGAGCTTGGAGGCAGATTGTAATGAAGCAGTCGGGAGGAAGGGGAGGGGGATGGATGCCTGGGTACGCCAGGGCCCTGGCTGTGACTCCGGGCAAGGGGGCGGAGAGGCAGAGAGAGTCTACAATGCCCAGGAAGTGGGCTCTGTTTTCATTTGGAAAGAAGGAGATCACCAGTGGGCCAATATCCCAGCACAGCAAACTGAATCGAGCAAGCTGCACATAAGATGCCTTTTGTGAATATGGGAATCTGGCTCTGTTGTACTGTAGAAAGAAATGAATGCCACTAACTATCCTTCCAACACCGCTGGCCCAAAGCAGGCTACAAGGATAACAAACAAAGCAACAAGATGCGCAGGCCATAAAATGAGAGGTAGAAAGCAGCCAGCACACAAGTTCCCAGAGAAGGATACAAAAAAAGAAGCAAGACAGAAAATGAACAGCGTGATCTTTGGTGGTGGTGGGGGGGGGGGGGGGATATTATCATGGGCTAGGCCTCAGCATATCATCTCAGCACTGACAACAAAAAGCAATTTTATTTTCTGTGTAATTCATGAAATTCCCTGCCCCTAACTGTTCTGCCCCTCTTTGACTTCCCAAAGTTAATAAAAGTCTTTTCTTTTAATTCCACAAGACCTTTGGCTGTGTTTCTTCCCAATCCTTTTGTTTTTCAAGCTCTACTGTTTCCATTATGCTGTTTTTATGCTGAGATGGTATTATTGTTTGATATTTTTTTCACTGTATTACCGTTGTATTACAAACTAGTAGGGTTTTTTCCAGGATAAAGTCATTTGTTGCTTGTTATTATATTTGACTGTTCTGATTGCTTTATTGTTTTTTGCTTAAAAAAACCTGCCACTAGTGCTTTGAATTTAAGGGAAGGTGGGCTATAATGTTTTCTGAAGTAACTAAATAAATGTGGCTTCTCGAAGAGGGAGCAGTTCTCTCAGACAGGGTTGTTTGCACCCTCATAACACTTTTAAATTGGGAGGGGGGAAGAGAGACGCAGATAGAATTTCAGAACTGTAAAACTCTGAGCCTCTGCCCATACTGATCATTCCCTCTTCAGATATGTTTCTGGCTGCTGCTGAAAAATCCCCCCAAACACAACCAGGTTTGGCTGGACCACCCTACAGCCCTAGATTTTTTTTCTTCACTGCTCCTAGGCCTTCACGGTGCCAGAATGCCACCCTCTGTTATGAACCAAACAATTCTAACAGGAAGGATGCCTTAGATCTTGTGCACACCAAATTCCAGCTGTCCAGCTGTTGTGGAAATACTTGAACTATTCTGACACCCCGATTTCTGACAGATGTAGCGTACACACACACACACACACATGCAAACACAGCGTGAATTCTTCCCCACGAAAATTCTCGGCACAACCAATCAGGTAATCTCAGATTGCCTTTTTGCTTCCACCGTGGGGGCCCTCGGCACAGTCTCATTACTGCTGATAGACATCTCTCCAGCTCCAAACACAGCTGAGGGATAGGGGAGGCAGTGCCGCAAACATGCTCTGCTCTCTCTGTGTTAATGGCTGTGTGGTCCATGTCACTGCTGAAATGGCCTTAGGGGAAGACGTGATGGGTCTCCCAAGCCGTCAGCATCTCTCTTCTTCTTTCTCCCCACCCCCGCCCTGTTCCCCACCTCGCTGCCCTTATTAAAGCCATTCATTCTGAAAAGCTAAATGAATATGTTTCATCTTCAAGTGCTGAGGAACACTTGCAAACAAAACAGAGGTCTGATAGAACAATCTTAATCTAATCACTTCTCCCTCCCTCTGTCCCCCCACCCTTTGCGCACCCTGGTTCTCCCCGTCAAAAGGTAGACAGATATTCTGCCTCAGATATTCCTTCATCCATCAGGAAGCGGTGGCACGACAGGCACAGAATTTGTGTACCTCGCGCGTACCTCATGAATTTATACAGAGAAACGTCGCATATACAAACGGCTCCCAACCCCGTTTGTAGAAGCAGCAATACTGTCCTGACGCGTTACGCCTAGACAACAGGCTACCTCGCGCTGTTGTGTCAGCAGAACAGAAAGCCGTCGCCAGAGCAAAAAGCCTCATCAGAAAACTACAGAGATGCTTCCCTCTCCCTTTCCACTTATTAAAAAGGAGTCTGGGCTTGCTTGGCTGTCATCTTTCCCCTCTCCCCTCCTTCCCTTCCCCATCACTCCACGACGAGGTAAAAAAGAGAGGAACCGGGCGGATGTGCCCGCCCTGCGCTCCCATCTCACTCTCTTGCGGAGAGAAACAATTGGATCTTATTCGAGCTGGGAGCAGCATCACCGCCGCAGTTCGCACAGCACGGCTTATGTTCTCCCTCATACATATTTATTACAGATGCTCTCCAGTCTGTTCCGATGAGGCAATTGCCCCTAAGTAACAGGAAAGGATTTGTGTGGTATCTCACACATTTACCCTGAGGTATATTATTCTCAGTTCAAGTCAAAGACCAGCCCCTCCTGCGCTGAAGAGCATTTTTTATTTTAAAAAAATGGAATTCCTAACACCAGGGATTAAGGGCTTGGTAAAGGAAGCAGAAGACAGGTCTAGGCCTGACAAAGGCCCAGGCAATGCTCCCTAGTGACATACTCATCCAGCAACATCCATATTGGAAGCATTGACGGCAAGGCAGGATATTAATCTGAAGATCCGTTTCACGGTTCTCCTCACAACTATTGCCTACTCCTGATATACTTTCCTTGGTTACGTGGGGGAAACAATAGGGCTGAAGCAACAAATGAGGCAATCTGAAAGGAGACAAAAAAACATTTCTAGGCAGCCGCACCCCTATCACTGTTTACAGCATACTATCACCTCGCTATGAAGCATAGACTGTAAGGGGAAAAAAATATCTACAGTAATGAAAAAGAAACGTGGAAACAAGAGAGAGGGACAGGGACGAAATAAATTAAGGCCAGAACTGAAGAAATGGTTCATTTGTTACAATGTTCAGGAGCAATACAGGCTGTCTTCCCACCAAAAAACAAAAAAAGGTTTGTCCTAAGGGCCTCTTCACAGAGTACATTTTTGCTGCACATGTAAAAAAAACCCTTCACACATACACCTAAAAATGTAATGTACGAACATGCCACGCAAGTGTTTGAATACGCACATCGCAGAGATATGTTCACCAGAGTACTAGGCTTTGCTGAAACTGAGTCTAGTAGCACTTTAGAGACCAACAAGATTTTTGGGGTATGAGCTTTCGAGAGTCAAAACTCCCTTTGTCAGGCTTTGCTGCAATTCTAGTCCACCAAAGTTGATGCTGGGATAACATTTTGTAAGCCTTTAAGGTGCCACAGTACTCCTGTTACTTCAGACTCTGCTGTGGTCTTGTGTTCCTCAGCCATGGCGTGAGCTTGTTGCTATGTAACTTGTGAAGTTGCTAGCCCAAGGCTCAAATACATGTGTTTTCCCCCCTTATTTCCCTGGCACTGTGATTAAGACCCTGCAGCTCTCAGCCAATACGTTTTTCTATTCATACTCTAAAACTGGGGGGGGGGGGGGAGAGAGAATAAATTGGGGACAGGGTTCTAAAAACCTGCCACTGCTCATGCCTTCTGGATTCCTGCCATGGCTGTTCATTCCTGCCACCGCATTGCTTAGGCCCACATGTGTGATAGGGGATCCGGTGTTCAAACGCTGAGGTAGGAGGGTTGAGGCACTCTCTAGCCACCCCCCCCCCCCAAGCCCTATGCAAAAAACCAAGGTAACGGCAGGCTGGCGGTGGCGTGCCATAGCTGGCCAGGCAGAGAAAGAGAAACCTGCCAGGCCCACCCAGCCTGGCGCGCTTGTGTTCGCTTGTGTGGCAGGCTTCATAAGGCTCCGCTCTTTGACTGGCGTTGAGTTTATGTGAAAGTAATTAACAGTAATTAATCCTTAATTACAGTAATTAGCCAAGTCGCAGTAAATTAAACCACATCTGGAGCAGATGAGGGCTTCCGAAAGGGAGGCTAGCACAGGCGACAATCGGGGGAGATGCTGAATTCATCTGACAGCTTCTGATTAAGTCTACCTGTTGCGGCGGTCTCATTTGCATGATGTTTGTGTTTGCTTTTCTCAGTAACCCTTTTAAATACATTCATACCACAGACCTCTGGCCCGGGCCTTTAAAGAGCAACGGAAATTGCCTTGGAAGCACAATAGTTTGTGTGCCCCCCACACAAAGATCCACAAACATCACTCACTGAGAAAAGGGAAGCTGTCACGTGGGTGGACAGAGATGATCATGTTGGCATAGAGTGTTTGAACAGTTAATTGTGATGCACATAGTTATCCCACTTTTGATTTCATGGAACAGATTTGCCAGGATTCTTTGTTTGTTTGTTTTGCTAAGGAGGAAATCGGTTTTTCAGGAATTTTCTCAGGTGTATCAAGGTGGTCTTCTCAAAACGCACATGGAAGATGGTCAGTCTTCTCCAAAAAATTCCGGAAGATCCTTAATCTCTTTGCAAACCTCAGAAATTCTTGGTTTATTAGAGTGAATCAAAGCAGGAACCCCTATCCAAGGAACTCTGCATAACCAGCATCTTAAAAGACATATACAAAGTTGTAGACAAGTTAAATTTCCATTAGAGCTCCAGAGTTCACATCCCAATCCAAGGCAAGCTGATGGATTTCAATAGGACTCTCTTCCAGAAAAGTGTGCTTTGGATAGCAGCTAAAAATATCTTCTGGCAGCAATTACTATGAGAAAAAGACTGTTTAGCCATAAAACTTATTAAGCTTTTTAAAAACTGATTGGCAAATTTTAATTGGTAAAAATGTTATACTGGTTTTTGATGTAACTGGGATTTTGTTATTGTAATATGGATTAAAAATAAAAATAGCATTTCCTTCAATTTTTCAACAAAACCAAAGCAAGGATAACGAAACACCGCCACCTCTTACACTTATTTATTTAATTTAAACTGAAGAGTGCCCAGTGATGCCGCTTGGATGGGGGCGATGAAGTGCCATCTTGGATTGTAGTTTTAAAGTTTATACATGGGTGTTTTAATGTGGTTTTTATAGAATTTTATTGTATTCGGCAGTATGTTGGTAGTTGCCCGGAGCCTGCCACAAGGCAGGGAGGGCGGGGTAAAAATTCAAAAAATACATAAAAATAAATATTTAGAACATTAATATGCCGTACTTCGATCCAAATAGCACCCCCAAGGTGGTGAACATCAGGCATTAGAACATCTTAACATTATACCTTACTCGGACGTTTGAAGTGTTTTTTTTTTCTCCTTGGTAGAAGTTAGATGGCCTGGGAACAAAATACTGAAATTAACTAAGCTAATAACACAAGGAACCTTGACCTGGATAGCCCAGGTTAGCCTGATCTTGTCAGATCTCAGAAGCTAAGTAGGGTCAACTCTGGCTAGTATTTGGATGGGAGACCTCCCAGGAATACTAAGGTTATGACCAAGAGGCAGGCGACAGCAAACCACCTCTGAACATCTCTTGCCTTGAAACCTCTATGGGGTCACCATAAATCAGCCATGACTTGATGGCAAACACACACGTACAAGCACACACACACACACGCACACACAGTATGGCAAGGTGGCCAAGAGGTGTCAGAAACAAAGTTCAGCTCCCCTCACCCACCCCCTCAATTTTGTTAAAAAAATCAGCCCTCCCCCCCGCCCCCCCAATCCTCTGCCTTTCCCAGCACTGTGTTCCCACTCTGTATCAGGCAGCTGCTTTTTAAACTACTTATTGGGAGACCCAATTGTGGCCAAACTAGCATAAAGTTTGGCCCAGAGACAGTGATGTCTCAATTCCCTTCTCTAGAATATTATCGCCTACAGCTAGAGATGTGTACATTGTTAGCATTGCAGACGTATGATGCATGGGAGATTACTGTATATGGGGTTATTGCAGACAAATTCTAGTAGCCTGGTTCCTCCCAACCCTCAACAAATCTCTGGCTTCTCGCACAAGTGCAGGCGGAAGAACAGCACAAACACTTAAGCTCTGCTGGCATGAAGGAATCCATCCGCCTTCCCCACCAGAAAAAAAATATGTTTGCATTGCCAGGTATCCCAGTTTAGAGATCTGCAGAATATTTGCCTCGGGTTCTCATCTCCTTCCCATAATTCTCCCCCCAATATAATCAGCATAATCTGCCTCTCTGCAGGCAACTGGGAAACCAGTCTGGTCTATCACCCCAAAGGCGACGTTCGATGGTTTTTCACTTAAAGGAATCAAACATTTGTCATCTTAAACAAGTTCTCCCGCACTAGCTGTATCGCTGCAGAACTGACCAGCAAAAGGACAAGAATGTGAACTTGGCCAAGGGAACTAGGAATGAAGAACATCACGAACAAACAATGGCTAATCTGCAACTTGGATTTCTGCTACTTTCCAGCTGTTTTTTTTTTAATTGTAGAAACAACAGAATCTTTCCAAAATGGCACCACTGTAGTAAAAGAAACATTATAGTAAAAGGGACAACATATTGATATACACTGATGCCCATTTCTAGACCACCATGCAGTCCTGATGCTCATTAGCAAGCATCTTGTAACAAGCACCGGCAGTTCATGCAGACGATAGCAAAATGGGCTTATCTCAGGAACAGTGGTCCCCAACATGATACCTGGAGGCACTGGGCACCTGCTGACACATTTCCTGTGCCCACAACTGTTTTCAGAAAGTGGGTGGAGCCAAGTGGGGTGTTTACCCAGAAGGGCTTCTGATTGGCCACTGGAGATCTGATTGGCTGAGCAGATCAAAATATTGTTTCAGCAGACAGTTTTATTCTTTCTCTTCTTTTCTAGTTTTTTTTAATTACCCCTTTCCCCCCCTAAACTGGGCTTCCTCTGTGCAGTTAGCTCTGCCTCCTGCAGCAGCCATTTTGTAGCTGTCTCTGCCTCCTGCAGCAGCCATTTTGTGGCTGTGCCCACTGCCTTGAGTCAGAATTCCAGGGTGTCCACAGGCTCAAAAAAAATTAAGAAGTCCTGTCTTTGAGTCTGAGAGACACTGAAACTATTGCCAACCTTTGTGTTTTCAGTGAGGTAACGCCATTGTTTACTTCTCCCCAAAAAATGTTAGTGCTGCACCCTGACACCAGCACCAATTTAATTTGTACGCCTGCTTAGTATTTTATACCGCCCTTCACTACCCGGAGGAGTCTCAAAATGGTTTACAATCTCCTTTCCCTTCCCCACCCCACAACAGACATTCTGTAAGGTAGATGGGGCTGAGAGAGCTCTCTTGATAACTGCCCTTGAGACAACAGCTCTGAGAGAACTTGTGACTGACCCAAGGTCACACCAGCAGCTGCATGTGGAGGAATGGGGACTCAAACCCCGTTCTCCCAGTATGCACTCTAAAGCACTACATCAAACTGGTGCAGGTCCAAAGATCATGATCTGAAGCAAAAACTGCTCATCCCCTTTATTATTATTATTATTATTTTAAAATTATAATGTCCAGTCAGATGAAGAGTTCTGGTAAGTTTGAAAGTTGCACAAGATTTTGAGTCATTTTAGTTGGGCTTGATAAAAGGTTTGACGTGGATTTTTTTAAAAGAACTTGTGTTTGGATTTTGCATGGACCAGTATAGCTGTTAAAACCTTTTTTCACATTATGATCAGGGGTCCTTTGGGGCCGGAGTGAGGCGAAGCAAAGCTTCGCCAGCTCAGGAGTGGCCACTAGGGCAGCTACGGGCTGAATCAGATTCTCTGATCTGATTTGGCCCACCGCCGAATTGCTGCCGAAATTCGGCGGCAACTTTAGAAGCAACTGGAGGGGAGGCGGTTTGAGGGAGAGGCTCCAAACTTGCAGGGTAGTTGCTGGGGCCTCTCCTCGAAATACCCACCAAGTTTCAAGAAGATTGGACCTGGGGGTCCAATTCTACAGGCCCCCAAACAGGTTGCCCCCATTCCCTCCATTGTTCTCTATGGTAGGATAAAAGTAACATTTTTTCCCACCATAGAGAACAATGGAGGGGATGGGACAACCTGTTTGGGGGCCCATAGAATTGGACCCCCTGGTCCAATCTTCTTGAAACTTGGTGGGTATTTCGAGGAGTGGCCCCACCAGCTACCCTGCAAGTTTGGAGCCTCTCCCTCAAACCCCCTTTCCTCCAGCCCCTCATATACCCTATGAGTTTTTTGCCATTGATTTCAATGGCACATAGGGTATAATGGGGCTGAAACTGACATTCCCTTTCTGACACACTTCCAGTGATGTCAGGGGATGTGGCATATGCTAATGAGTTATGTTAATGAGTTATGCTAATGAGCTCCTGCACCGCTTTTTCTACGAAAGGACCCCTGATTATGATGATTCAATATGGGCTTTCAATAGATGATCCAATATGGTTTTTTAAGAACTGACTTTCTGCCTTCCAAAATTAAAAGCAAATCAATGCCATCAGCAAAGATGCTTTTCTCAATGTCCCCTGACTCCAGAGGACAGATTTGCTAAAGGAGAAGATAAATTGCAATTAAATTAATAAAATGGTTAAAAGAAAAGCCCACTTCTGTCCTATTTTTCCATTTTCACCAAATCTGAAAATACAGGACTCTGTTATAGCATGCAGCTGGAAGTATTGAGAAAAGAATGTTCTTAAGCCTCATTTCCCACTGACCACTATCAACTGGAAGTGTTCAAAGAAGAGCCCAGCAGTTTCCATCTCAAAAGCAAGGTAACTGCCAGCCGTGGACCCAAAACCTTGCATCACTGGGCCTGGTAAAAAAGAAGTCGGCACACACCTGTGCAGCTCAAACAATCGCAAGCCTTCCTCTGATTGTACCCTATATAATAGTCACATGATCTAATTTCACTTTGCCCCACTTTGTGGCTGGAACTGAGCATGCATCTAATAATAGAGCACAGCCTCCAGAAGTACCAGTTTGCCTTTTTAAAATAACAGTTTCCTTATTCCAGGACTGGCCTGGGGGGAAGAAAAGGATCCGCAATATCTAAAGGAGCTGCAAAACCAGGCTGCTAAAAGACAGTAGGGAAATGTGCACGTTGAATGTTGTAATTAATTTTTTACAGCTGCCTTTTCTGAAAAGGAGGTGCCAAGCATCACACCCCAAGAAACAAGCTAGATAGGCCCACTGGGAACTTCCAGACTTTGCATGTAGAAGGTCCCAGGATATGTCCTTGATGATGCAGCTATTAAAATATCCTATGGTAGAATGGCTACAGAATAGGGTTGCCAGTTCCCTTCAAGATGCCGGCAGGGGGATGTGGAAGCCGGAAGCATCACCCTCGATGTGCCGATGTCACTGGAAGTGACATTACGTGACGTAGGCACATCAGGGGCAACTCTCTGGTTTGGGGGCAAAACTCTATGGTAAAATCACCCTCAAACCATAGAGTTTTGCCAAAAAAAAACCCCAGAGCGTCCCCCTCCAACGTCATTAACATGCTTACGTCACTTCCAGGTTTTCCTTCTGCCGGCCAACTGGCCTGTGGCAGGCAGGAGCCCACAAAATCAGGGGATGCAGAAGACCCCGGTTCAAGCCTTTAGAAAGCTGCCACCAGAGAGATAGGGATGTGCTAGGATTCAGAAAAGAGTAGTTCCCTGCCTAAGTAACTTTGTGCAAGCCCCCATTCCACCATGAGGAGCAACCCCAGCACTCTGCATAAAACGAATGTCCCTCTTGCCATTGGCAAAACACCCAAAGGCCCAGCTTAACTGGCTTGCAAACTGGCAGACCATAACCCTAGCAAGGAGATTGTGTGCTTATCGTGCCTAAGTGGAGGACATCCTTTGCAGTACAATCCTAAACCGAGCCACACTCTCCTGAATCCACTGACTTAGAGTGCAACTTTGCTAAAGATTGCACGGGGAGGGGCCGTGGCTCAGGGGCAGATCATCTGCTTTACCAGTGTGGTGCAGTGGTTAAGTGCACTGACTCTAATCTGGGAGGACCGGGTTTGATTCCCCACTCCTCCACTTGCACCTGCTGGATGATGTTGGGCAAGCCGTAGTTCTGTCAGAGCTGTTCTTGAAAACGAGCAGTTTCTGTCAGAGCTCTCTCAGCCCCACCTACCTCACAGGGTGTCTGTTGTGGGGAGGGGAAGGGAAAGGAGTTTGTAAGCCGCTCTGAGACTCCTTTGGGTACTGAAGGGCAGGGTATAAATCCAATCTCTTCTCTTCTTCTTCTTCTAGAAGGTCTCAGGTTTACTCTTCGGCATCTCCAGCTAAAAGGACCAGGTAATGTGAAAGAACTCTTTCTGAGAACCTGGAGAGCCACTGCCAATCAGAGTAGTCCATACTGATCTTGGTAGACTTGTGGTGAGACTCGGTATAAGGCAGCCCCATGTATGTTCATGTATGCACTGTAAATTTCCCACAAAAATTAGTGGGGCTTGGGTTGCTCAAATCGATGGCTCTTACCTTCCATAATGCTCCTGTGTCAGGCCAAGTCTTTACAAGAAGACATAGATGCATGCCACTGTTGCGTTTCAACTGTTATCTCTGTAAATTAACAGTATCAATTATCTCTATAATTTGCATTGTTAATTCAGAATACAAATGATCTCTATACATTGAGAGTCCACTTCCATTCAAGGTTTCTCGAGCATTTCCCCTAGCTTCACCAGTCCTCCTTTCTTTTCAAAGCATATTTACCGCAAACCTTGCTTGTTGAAGAGAAAGAGAGAGAGGGAGAGAGAGCCCGAGATGTCTGTTTTTGTGCACTGTTTTGGGAAGAAGGTTCAACTGGCTCAGGGTCCAGCCTAGAAGCATCGCACAAAAACTTGGACCCTCCAAGGCTTGAAGATGCACAGCCGAAGAACCCGGAGGAGCAAAAGTACGAGTGCTTACACGGTAGCTTAAACCTGCTGCCACCACTGCGGCAGCACCTGATATTAAATACCCACTCACCTTTCCCTCCCTCAGTACCTAACATAAACGCCTTTCAGGCTGAAGGCTCGAACCCCCTTCTCCTCATCTGCGCCGCTCGAATTAATTATACACTTTAATTTCATGAATTATTAATTTGATTCTGACTCGGCAGCTTCGCATTTATCCGGGGCTACAGACTATACAATTCCAGCTTCATTAAAACATCACCAGCTGCCTGGGAGACAGACATTAAATAGGGGAGAGTAATAATAAAATTAAGTTCGCTGCGCATAGCAACAGAGTTCCTCCCCAGTTGCGCCTCCGGGTCCCTTGCCAGGCCAGCTCGGTGAATACAGATTGGCCCACTTTGGACTCCTCAGCCTTCTCCAGGCATGGCTGCTTGGTTTGGGAAAGGGAGGAAGCTGCCCTGGCTTAATGCCAACCAGATAAAGCGTTCCAGTAGGCAACTGGCTTTCTCTAGCTTATCCACGCATGAAACTTAGATCCCCTCCCATTTCTCCAGCCCCCTCCAACTTCTAGAGAGATTATTCCTAAAGTTACGGCACCAGCATTAAAGAATATCTCAACAACTCCACAGGTCCGGGGGGGGGGGTGCAGGAGATGGGAGTAGACGACCAAATAGCTTCGCCTCACTCTTCTGTAAACACAGCTCCACTGAAGAGAGGAGGTGATTTCGCCCCCTTTTTTCCTCCTCAATCCAGGCCCTCTGTAAATGGGTATTCTATCACATAGGATGTGCAACTCCAGAAATGATCTTTCAGGGAGTGGAAAGAAGAAGAGAAGAGATTGGATTTATATCCTGCCCTTCACTCTGTCTCAGAGTGGCTTACAATCTCCTTCCCTTCCCCTCCCCACAACAGACACCCTGCGAGGTAGGTGGGGCTGAGAGAGCTCTTTCGAGAACTGCTCATGAGAGAACAGCTCTGAGAGAACAGTGGCTTGCCCAAGGTCATACCAGTGGCTACATGTGGAGGAGTGGGGAATCAAACCTGATTCACCCAGGTTATAGTCCGCACTCCTAACCACTACACCAAACTGACTGCAGGCATGGCGGAGAATCTAGGCAAGCCCAGTATACCTTCCATGAATGGATGGCTGGATAACAATGATCATCTGCTACTCAAAAAACCCCTTGGTTTGGGAAAGGGAGGCCTCACGCTCATCCGCTGCCTTGGCTTAATGCCAACCATATAAAACATTCCAGTAGGCAATTGGTTGTCTCCAGCTATCCAAGCATGAAACTTAGATCCCCTCCCCATTTCTGGGTACAATTTCTGGATTGTCTCTTAGCGCCCCCCCCCCCCCCCCCCCATTTCTGGATACAATTCCCAAACCAAGAAACCTCCCTTTCCCAAACCGAGCACTCAAAACCCACTCACCATATTTCTCAAAATACAGAGCCCAAGGTGTATGGTGTTGACTCTTAAAGCCCTACATGGGCTGGGACCAGCACACCTTTGGGACCATCTCTCCCTATATATGCTCCGGAGAGCCCTGTGCTCCGCTGAACAACACCCATTGGTAGTCTCTGGCCTGAAGGACGTCCGCTTAGCCTCAACCAGGGTCAGGGCCTTTTCTGCCCTGCCCCCCGCCTGGTGAAACACACTCCCAATTGAGATCAGGGCCCTGCGGGACTTGCTACAATCCAGCAGGGCCTGTAAAGCAGAGCTTTTTCGCCAGGCGGATGTTTTTTACCATCTCAGCCTCCCCTGCCCATAGCGGGCCTACAGATGCCTACTATCCTGCTAACACTTAGCAGGAAGTAAATTGCTGCCATCCTGTTTCTATTTAATCGGTTTTTAATCACATTTATTGTTTTATCTCTGTTGTGAGCTGTCCTGTGCCCATCATGGGACAGGGTGGGACAGAAATGCAATAAATATATGGCGCTTAAAATTCAGCACAAAGATGGTTAAGCCTGAACACATCTCAAACCTGCTGGATAGAGGTGTAGGTCGATGGTTTATTTAAAGCTAATGGTATATTTGAAACCATCCAGTGGCCTTTAGTGTTTCAATCCTCTACGTGTATCACCGAAAGAAAATATTATTGATTTCAATTGTGCTAAAGTGAGAATAGCCATGTGTTGCCAGCTGAATTTGGGGATTGCATTCAAACACTGGGATTTCTGCTTCCCTAACCTCAATGGCCAGTTGGGGGCTGGGATTCTGGAAGCACCCACTGCCCCGTGTTAGAATGAGGGGCAGCACCCCTCCTTCAGCAGAGGGTGGCTTTTGGTGTGACAACCCTGTGAAGATGGCACGGGAAAGATGCAGATCAAATTCACATCAAATGAGGATTAATGAGTGCAGGCTACACAATGTGGAGAGGGTAAAAGTGAAGTAATGGCTGTGGAAATGATCAAGGAGTTAATATGGAGGGAAGGGACCGTCTTACAGCCCTTACATCTTTTGCTGCTCCTTAACACATACTGATTTTGGGGAGGGAGAGCTGTCTCCACATCTCCTACCCTGCCCCAGCCACACCGCGGCCTTGCGCCTGGCAAGGACACAAGATCAAGCCCTCTTTGCCAATAATGGACTCTCAAAAGCGCTGCCTCACAGAGATTCCCTGGACATATAATTTATAGAAGGGGGGGGAAATGTCGGAATTTAGACATTCTATTTGAGCTGCTTTGAGAAATCTAAGGACCCCCAAACCCGGTGGGATTTGAAAATCGATGGAATTAACTAAGGGAGATGTCCGCTAAGTAATCAGCAGGTACAGCAGACCTGAAATTCTATAAAAGAAAAATGGAAAGAGATGACATTGAGGGAGGCAGCGGGGATTAAAAAATGAACATCCGAGTGGGAAAGGCGCACACCCATTGATCGCTGCATTAGGGATTAAGGCTTCAGCGAGCAGCCAGAGGATTCCGGAGCAGAAAATGGTTACAGAGGATGAGCGTGAGCACAGCAGAGATATATAACCTCTGACAGGCAAGCACGGCTGAGACAGAGGACAGCTCTCTAGTGAACCTTGGAGCAAAAAGTTTGCATGTGTGCGTAAGCCATTTTGGTCTGTCTGGATGCTTTCCTCTCCCCCTCCCCTCTGCAACTAAGAGACAACTGCAGACAAGGTGGTGCCACCGCGGGATGGTTGCTGGAATGAGACTCATAGATTACATGAAAACATATGGAAATATTTTACTGGAAGGTGCTATGCTTACTTGCTTTGCAGAAAAGTCTCTGAGAAAGCTGGGTAGGCAATGCATTCAGAAACACGCCTATACGCATTGTTGTTCTAATGCTGATGTTTTAATGAAATAAGGATGATGATTTTATGGATTTTAAATTGATTATTGTGATATGCTCTTAATATTGTAAATATGCATTAATTCTATAAAAGCTATAAAAGGAGCAGGTGTGTTAGAACGGATAAAAGGAAGTACTGCTTCACCCAAAGAGTGATTAACACGTGGAATTCACTGCCACAGGAGGGGGTGGCGGCTACAAGCATGGACAGCTTCAAGAGGGAATTGGATAAACATATGGAGCAGGGGTCCATCAGTGGCTATGAGCCACAAGGTATAGATAGGAACTCTCGGTCTGGGGCAGGTGATGCTCAGTATTCTTGGTGCTTGGGGCGGGGGACAACAGTGGGAGGGCTACTAGGGTCCTGGCCCCACCGGTGGACCTCCTGAGGGCACCTGGTGTTTTTGGCCACTGTGTGACACAGAGTGTTGGACTCGATGGGCCGTTGGCCTGATCCACCATTGGCTTCTCTTATGTTCTAAATTGCAGATACATGTGTTGTTACTCACCCTGGGGCTACAATGTGGGGAGGGCGGGCTATAAGTCTGACTTAACTAACTAACTAAATAAACAAATACATTTTCAGGAAGCATAAAAAAGCTGCTTCATGCAGACAAAACCCCCCACAAAAACACCTGGCCAAAGGCCCTTGCCTTTCTCTATACACCGGGTCAACTGAGGCATAACATAAAACACAACAAGCTTTTAAAAACTTCTTGTTTTTTATATTTACTATGGCCTACTTACTATGCCTGGCTGTTTTGTTGTTGTTATTTATAGTTTGTATTGTTTGTTTTTGATAAATACAATAAAAATTTTAAAAACAAACAAACTGAGGCATAACATGCCCAATCTTTAAACAACGGTTTGGAAATCAGTCCCTCCTCTCCCACGCACAAATTCCTCCTTCCCTTCCTTCCATGATTTCTGCAACCAAACTGCTGGGTCCTTTGAAGCATTTCTGCAGGTGAGAATCCTGCCCACAGAGTGTTAACTTTCTCACCTCCTCCTTCCTGCCACAGCCCAAAATGTCCCGCTTGCCATTTCATCTTCTGCCTGATACTTTTAAACTGGTGATACTGGGGATTGATCCTGGGACACTTCTGCATGCGAAGCAAATAAGCCACGACTGAGCCACGATCTCTCCCGACAGTGGCCAGCCTTACAACCAGAAAGCCGCTGTCGTGGCAGTCTCTTTGAACGGAACTGTTGTATTACTATATTGAAACTCTTCTTCACTCAGTGAGAAACTCAGCCGTGGAATTCTCAGTCAGTGAATGCAGTGATGGTCACTGGCATAGATGGGTTTAAATGGGGATTAGACAGATTCATAGAGCAGAGGGCCCTCAGTGGCTGCTAGCCAAGACAACAAAAAAGAACCTCCACATCCAGAGGCAGTAAACCAATACTAGGAGGCAACGCCAGGAAAAGGTCTTGGCATCAATGCCCTGGGAAACTGGTTGGCCATTGTGGGAAACTAGTTCTAATATACTGTTGTAAGGAGTTTGAAGACCAGTGCCATTTATCTGATACAATGAGGCCAGCAACAGACAAAGATGTCCAACAACTGACCACACTGAACTTAAGACACCCATTTCACCTTTTGAAATCACCTGGCACACTTGTTTTTCAGATAGAGGATCCAATCATTGTTTAAAGGTACAGGTAAAGGTTTCCCCTGCTCCAAAGCCAGTCAAATCCGACTCTAGGGGGCGGTGCTCCTCTCCATTTCCAAGCCGAAGAGCCAGCGCTGTCCAAAGACTTCGCTGTGGTTATGTGGCCAAGCATGACTAAACACCGAGACACATGGAATGCTGTTACCTTCCCACCGCAGCGGTACCTATTTATCTACTTGCAATTTCTTGCTTTTGAACTGCTAGGTTGGCTGGAGTTGGGGCCAGAGATGGGAGCTTACTCCATCACACGGCACTCGGGTCTTGAACCGCTGAGCTACGGACCTTCTGGTCTGCAGCTCAGCGTCTTAACCTCTAAGCCACCGCGGCCCCTGTTTACTCCTAGCTTATTTACATGTTTTCCCTTGTTGCCTGACACTCCCTTCTCCTTTTACACTTGTGCATTTTAAATTATTTAACTTTATGTAAAGTGCCCTGGATGCTATTTGACAGAGGGATGCGATGCAAGTAACATTTCCATTGCTATCAACTCCTGGAATGGGACTCTTGGTGCATATCAGGCCGGTATCATTTCAGCCCCTGGAACAGCTTCTACCCTGCCATCTGATCTTTGCAGCCCACATAACTGGAGGCTCCTCTCCGCTCAGGTCCTGCCCCAGACCACTCAAGGTGATTGGGATTATTGCCAAACCGATGCACAGCTGTCTCCTGCTACCCACGTGGAGCTGAAGGCCGTAGTTATGGAGTAATAGTTGCTTTAGGATTGTCAGCAAAACTGAAGGAAGGTAATCAGCACAGGGAGAAAAAAGCCTTCCAGGAAACAAAGAAAGGATCGAAGGAGTGACTGAAAGTGCATTACTGCAGAAAGCAGGCCATCAATAGTTACTAACTTAGCCGTGGCTCGGCTACAGAGAAAAGAAGGAGCCTGTTTCTTCACAACTGTCCAAGGGGAGCAAGCCATCAGGTTATTCCTTACTCTTCTTGATCCGCTGGACTGCCTTCTCCTCCTTCACCTTCAGAAATCGGCTGAATTAGTTCAAATCCAGCCAAAATCCAACCGCCAGATACATTTCCCACAACAAACAAAAATACCGTGGAGAATAATGAAAATAAGTAGGCAAAATGTGTATGTGTGTGTAAATGAAAACACATTAACAATAACAACGTCACAACTTTTCAGCATTCAGAGACAATATCAAGACTCAAAGTGCATATTGCGTGCAAAAGTTCAAATCCATATCAGAGCAAGCCATTACAGTCAACATGAAACAAAGTTGTTTGTAGAAATGAAGTGCTTCTGTGTGATTCTTACCAATAAGATATTAATGTTCCTTCTGTCTTTCTTCCATTTTCCAAGCAGGCCTTCTGTTAAGGGCCACAACTCCACGATGTAGCATCTGCTTGGCATGCAAAAGGGCCCAAGTTCAATCGCCAGCATCTCCAGTTAAAGGGGTTAGGTAGTAGGAAAACTCCACCTGAGATCTCGGAGAGCTGCTGACAGTCGGAGTAGACAATACTGGCCTTGATAGACCAGCGGTCTAACTCAGAATGAGGTAGCTTCATGCACATGTGTTGGGTTATAGAAAATGTACACATGTTGCCTGAAGGTGGCTCTAGTATTTTGGACGGTAGTCCTTTTGTCCCATGTACAAAGGCTACTCTGCGGCGTCAGACACCAAAGATAACACTCACCCTGGCCAGACTTGAATCAGCTAGAAGGTAACCCTCCTGCTCATTCTTTGGACAGCCAGTGTGGCACAGGAGCCAGTATGTCAAGACTAGGATCTAGGAGAACCAAGTCTGAATCCCCACTGTGCCATGGGAGTTCTCTGGGTAACCCTGGGCCTGTCACACTCCCTCAGCTTAATCTACCACACAGGGTTGTTTGTTGATAAGGTGGAGGATGAGAGAATGGTGTGATAAGCTGCTATGGAGAGAAAAGAGGGATATAAAATTAAACAAAAATACCCATGGGTTATTGGCAAATGAGCTTCTTTTGGCCCATGGAAGAGGAGAGGAGAGGAGAGGAGAGATTGGATTTATGTCCTGCCATTCACTACCCAAAGGAGTCTCAGAGCAGCTTACAATCTCCTTTCTCTTCCCCTCCCCACAACAGACACCCTGTGAGGTAGGTGGGGCTGAGGGAGCTCTTTTGAGGACTGCTCTTGAGAGAACAGCTCTGAAATAACTTGTGACTGACCCAAGATCACACCAGCAGCTGCATGTGGAGGAGAGGGGAACCAAACCCGGTTCTCCCAGTTTAGAGTCCGCGCTCCTAACCATGACAGCAAACTGGCTCCTAACCACTACACCAAACTGGAATCACAGGACAGGGAGCCAAATGTAGTCCCTCCAAAGACGGTGGCAACAAAGGCCAAGAGCAAAGTAGAGGCTCCGGGGGGTGGGGGATACTCTGCTCCCCTAAAGCTGAAGGAAGTTAGGAGGGGGGACCCCAAGTGCGCGGGGAATTCTGCACACAGAGCCACGCCACTAGCAGAATTAGCTGTTATCGATGACATCTTTCTTGGAAAGCCCTGGGAACAGGCTGCTTCCCTTCCCCTTGCTGACAGGAGCAAAGCAACAATGGCTGGAACGCTTCAATGAGAAGCCGCGGCTACCCATAAGCCAGCCCCGGCCCTGGCTCAGTGTCTCGGGAGGTCACAGGTCCGAGTCCAGCAAATCCCCAGCGAGCCGCCCGACTCTTCATAAATATGCATTGTTCCAAGTCATTGCGAGCAAAATGTCAGCTGCGCCAGAAGGGCTTTTAAGCAGACGCACACTCCAGATAGAACGCCTCGGAGCAGATCGGAGTGGACAGTCACTTCACAAGACAAAAGGCTGGCCATTCCGCAGAGGCCGAGTGAGAGGCCCACTGGTTGCTTCCCCCATCCCTCCCCTCTCCGCCCCCCCAATTTCCTTCTCCTTCCATTTTAGCACAGCAAACAGATCAAGGACCCATGCACGGTTTCCAGGACTGGTCCAATGCTTCTGGGCTCAATTCTCCTGCCAGCTTATGGGACTCTGGCAGCCCGGTCTCATGGGAGTGCCTACAGAAATTAAAGCTCAGCCAGGTTGGGGAGTTGCCCCAACGTGCTTAAGAGAAATTTAGGGACTGTGTGTGGCTCTTTTGCACCCCACGGCTCAGGGGTTTCCTGGTGGCGCCTCTTGGAGACTAAGACCACAGTTTCCCCAGAGCCTTAAAAAATTTGGCTTAATGTGTGTTTCATTTACTGTTTAGGACCTGTCCAAAAAGCAGACAAAGCACTTCTGATTTGTGTGTGTGTGTGTGCCAATGCTTAGACATCTGGCAAAAGATCCTCTTCCCTTTTAACATGCATATTTTGGAATGGCAATTTAAACTCACAAACTTTTGTCTCCGTTCTATCCAAAACGTCTGAAGTGTGCTGAACATTTTCTCCAGGCATGGTACCTCTCTGTTGGGAAAGTTAATGTGCCTGAAGAACTTCTGAACCTTCTTTCTAGACTGGACTAGTAAACTGGCGGCAGGAACCCCTTTCCTTTCGTGGACCCAGCCAATGAAGAACAGCGCATCTGCAATATCCAGATGGACCCCCCCAACCAATAAGATGCAGAGGCAGCCAACAAATTGCCTCCAAGACTCCCTGACTTCTTTCCGAGGTTCCCTATCCAGTGCCAGGATTTAAGGCTGTGTTCTCACTAAGGAACTAAACCTGTCTAGGCAAACACCAGTATGGGGAGGGATCTTGGAGGGTCCCCCCCCCTTTCTGGGCATGGAGCAGGGGTCATTGGGGGGGGGGATGTTTGTGAATTTCCTGCATTGTGCAGAGGGTTCGACTAGATGACCCTGGAGGTTCCTTCCAACTCTATGATTCTATTATTATTTCAGTCTGCAAGAGGAGTGGAGGGGGTGCCCCCCCAACTGACTGTTCAGCCGTACAAAAAAATTCCTTGCAGATTTTTAAAAAAGACAATTTTGATTATCTGTGCAATTGCTTAAGTGTCTGACGAAAGTCCCTTCTCATTGTACAAGGACATGTTAGGGACATTTTATATATCTAAAATATTTGTATGTCTCGTTCCTACACAACTTAGACCCTTTCTGCACTCTCCTTTTAATCCACCCTGCTGTCCTCCAAGCAATTCTGCACTAAAATCAACTTCAACCTTCTTTTTATTCCGGGTCTCCCCCCCGCCCCCCAATTCTACATCACATTCCCTCCCTTCAGTAGTCAGCCTGGTTTCAGCTTTCATTTGTCCCGGGATATTTGGATGCTGTTAAATTGCCTTGACTCGAACACTGAGAAAATCCAGAGTGGCAGGCAAATGCAGAAAAGACCTTAGGGTCCGCAAGACAGAGAATGATCCAGACATAAAATACAAATAAATATATATATAATATTTTAAACAAGAGAAACATATAAATGCCCAGACACACACACACAGAGGGAAGGCCAATGAAAGTTGGGGATGGAATGCCAAACAAAACAAACAAACAAACAAGTATTCACCTGAAGGAGAAAAACATTGGTAGATGAAGACAGCTGAATTTCCCTAGGGAAGGAAGTCAAGAGTTGGGGTGCCATGACTGAGAAGGCCCTTTCTGGGTTTCTACCCATCTGGCCTCAGATGGTGAGAGATCTGGAAGTAAGTCCTCTGAAGATGACTGGAGTAATCAGGTAGGTTCATATCAGACCTAGGTGGTTCTTAAGGTGTGCTGGCCCTAAGACGTATACAGCTTTAAAAGTCAATACCAGCACCCTGAATCAAGCCTGGAAACTAACTGGGAGCCGTAAAAGTGGAACAAGAGTGGAGTGATAAGATACACTCCAGTCAATTTGCTGCCCACAACATTCTGTACCAACTGAAGTTTCTGGACTGTACTTCAAGGGCAGCCCCATGTAGAGTGTATTGCAGTAATCTAACCTAGATGCTACTAAGGCATGCACCACAATGGTAAAAATCACAGTGGCATGAACATGTCAAGGAGGTAGATTCAGATGGGTAGCCATGTTTGTCTGTAGCAGCAGAAAAGAGTAAGAATCCAGTAGCACCTTAGAGACTAACAAAATCTGCAGTAGAGCATGAGCTTTCGTGGGTCACTGCTCACTTCTTCAGATACAGGAGAAGGCAAGGCTGTATGCTTTTCCTTGCTGTGCCAGGTAATGCTTTTGTATGGAGGCACATTCAGATATGTCAGCTGGCTCTGATATCAGAAGTAGTACAGCTCAGACAGACGCTTACCTTCTCAGTGGCTACTGGGCTTCAGTTACTACCACCACTGGAAGATCAGAAGCGATACAACAAGGGGGAAGGAACAAAAGGCAGCTGGATACAGATCAAGCCAGAGTTGGGGTACCCTAAGAAGGTTTGACAAGAGCAGAGTCTGAGGAGAAAAGGTAAACCCTAATGCTCCCTTTAGCAAGTCCCAGACGAGGTCAGCGCGACTGACACAGAGTTGAACCGCATCCAGCCTCTGTTCCCTTTGCCAAGAGACACCCTGGAGCGGGATCTTGGAGTGGTCACTTTGCATTCAGCTCAAAGAGTGTCTCAGAAATATGCAATAATAATAGCAGTAATGATAATAAATAACAGGACGCACTTCCCCAAAGGGAACACATTAATGGTACAACTGGAAATGTTCAATTTGATCATAATGCTTTACGAAAAGGTCACTGAGAGACTGCAGAAGCCTACCTTGGGGATGTTCATTCTCCTTGCGGGATGAAATGGGAAGAGTCAGTTTTGCCCCCCGCTTGCAGCACCCGCATTACTCTCAGGTTGCCGAGGCCGGCGGTGGGCCACCAGGATTGTTATAAGTCATGCACAGAGAATTGGAAACATCTATGAATGCTTCATCTCAGAGTACATTTCCAGACAATAATTCCACGAGCCAAGGAGCCAATGATGCTTGAATTTTAATATTCATGAACTTAGTGGCTTCCCAATGACAGTAAGCAGATACAGTGTACTGATTATATTGCACTTTTTTCGTCTCCACGTTTTGACACAAATCTGTCACAGGTGCGGACTAGAAACTTTTCATGTAAATGCATGCAATACAACTCTGCTGACTGCAGAGAAGTACCTTGGGAACCACGGGTTGCTGCATTCTCTCAAAACGCCTTACCCAGATTTTCCCATCATATCATTGTTCCTAATCCAGCATCAATGGCACTCTTGTCTTTTCCCCATATAATGGAAGGGGGGCAGACACTGCAACTTAAAAAAGAAAGAAAGAAATGGGAATGGTTGAAAGTCCAGATTTGATTATGTACAGCGAGAGAATAATTAGGTAGCTAATAAATTATGGAGGTGGAGAAGACTCTTGAGAGTCCCGTGGACTGCAAGGAGATCAAATCAGTCAATCCTAAAGGAAATCAACCCTGACTGCTCCCTGGAAGGCCAGAGACTGAAGCTGAAGCTCAAATACTTTGGCCACCAAATGAGAAGGGAGCACTCGCCTGGAGAAGACCCTGATTGCTGGGAAAGATTGAGGGTAGAAGAAGGCAGAGACGGCAAAGGATGAGACAGCTAGACAGTGTTATCAGTGCAACAAACATGAATTTGAGCAAACTCCGGAGGACAGGAGGGCCTGGCATGATGTGGTCCATGGGGTTGCAAAGACTCAAGACTCGACTGTGCAACTGGACAACAACAACAAATTTTATCCAAGTTTCTGCAATAAAACTACTTCTAAAATGTGGCAAAAAGGGGGCTCACAACCCACCCAATCACTGGACAGACGTGGCAGAGGCAGGGAATGGGGAAGAATCAAGTTCTCAGCAGGTCTACAGTGGTGAGAAAATGCACACGCCCAACTGGAGAGAAAAGGACTGTGGGTAAAGTCGCAACTGCCTTAACGGTGACCCCAGCAAGGGGCTTTCAAGGCAAGTGAGAAGCATCCTAGTTGGCCATTGCCTTCCTCTGCAGAGTCCTCCTCGGTGGTCTCCCTTCCAACTACTGACCCAGCTCAGCTTCCAAGATCTGCCATGAACAGGCTACACCATACTGCCTTTCCTCCCGAGAAAATGACAGCATCCTGCAAAACGAGGACACCATCCCTGTTCAGTTTCGACAGGGCTTATGCAAGAGAACCTCCTACAAGGGAAAGCCACAAGGATGCAGCAGAAGCACTGGAGGACCGCTGGATGCAGAGAGAGAGGCTGTATCTCCAGGCATCCATGGATGGACAGAGAGCAAAGACTTTCGCATGGCATTGCCTTCAAATACAAACTGTGGGTACAGCATACACAGGGGTGATGGCTCTTTTTCCAGCTAGAGAGGTTGGGATAAACACTGGTCTGTTTTCCTCATTCAGAGACAGGCCCAGGAGGCATTGCCAGCCTTGTGCCTGGAGTGTGTTTGTTCTACCTTGTGCCTGGAGTGTGTTTGTTCCACACACGCACACCTGCCCGTGAAGCAGGATGAGGTATCCTCGCCACTCCAATGCTGCTGAGAAGAACTCCCAGTTGCTGCCAGAAGGTATTTTTAGCTGCATTATTTATTTGAACACCTGCCTGCTACTCAGAGATGGAACAGGGAAGGCCTGTGCAGGGAAATCTGGACCTTTTCCATGGATTTGAGTGTGCAGATCCCAGCACAAAGCACTTGGCACCAGCCCTCTCGCGGCCACACAGTAAAGAAAACCAAACGGACGGTCACCATGAAGAGCATCCAGACCGGCGTCCTCCGCTCCTGAGTAGTTGCTTAATCGACACTGTTAGAACTCCCCTCTGGATACAGCTAAAACCCACAAACACACTCTAGTTCCCGTTGTGCTGCTTCTAAAAGGAATATTTCCGGAAGACCACGCGCTGATCTCTGTATGATTCGCTCCACTGAATGGAACGTGGCAGCTGGGAGGTCCATGGACACATCTGCAGGTTTCCAGTGGCAATTTTCACACTTCCCCCCCCCCCTTCATTGTTCATGGGAGCCGTTAGTTCCAGGAAGCTGCAGGTGTACCTGTGAACAGTCGAGGTTGCGCATTATGTTCTCTGGTGGCTGTATCACCAGAGAAAGGTTTTCAGTGTCTGAACTGCTGCCTGAGGAATCCCAAAACATCATTAGTACCACCTGCTGCTACCTGAGTCCCCCACCAAGACATTTGCTATGGGACGGGGGTGGAAATAGAGACTGTAGCACTTTTCCCTCAGAATGGGATCTATTATAGTCCCAAACAGAGAGAACACAAAATGGCTTTAAGAAAAGCATTTGTGGGACCGGCAGTGAGTGAATGAAGTTACACAGAGTATTTGTTCAGGTCTTTTGGTCACGTGGAAGCACGATCTGAACCACAGGTGGGGGGGATACTTCTCTGAGCCCAACACAGATACCTCTCTTCTAACTACATTTATGACCTAAGAATAGGCATCTTCTCTGGCTCTTGAATGGAGCGGTTTCGTCATATTATACAACAGCTCTTGAGGTCACCAAGATCTTTGCTGCCTCCTGCACACCCCAAGCTCCTCCCTTATGACTTCCCTAAAAAGGGGGGGAGAGAGAGAGAAAACAAAAGAGAAAGGTTGTTCCCACACTGCCCTGCAACTACTCAAGTGGCAGTCTCGCAACTTTAAGTCGTGTTTTGATCACAACACACACAACACACACACATTCGGCAAGTGGAATTAATTCAGAAACCTCTTTTGCACGTTTTGCAGATTAGCAGAAGGTGCTTTCAGTGTCTGTTTTAAAATACCAAACGGTGTGCTTTTTATTATCGGCTCACGGAAGCAAAAACTGAGGAAACCACTCACCGAGGGCGTGAGGCCCAGAAGAGCGGGGACTGGCCTTCCAGAGCCTCAGATTGAACAGCACAGTGTTGCCTCCAGCTCTGGAAAGACCGCAGCCCAAGGAAATCTCCTGGGGCTTTCTCCCCTTTGATTCTGGCCCTGCCATTCTCTCGCTTTCTCTTTCTATTTAAGCCACATCTGAATGAAACACCCAGACATACATCATCCCCCCTTTTTTTGATTAATCCTCCCCTGTGTGCCGTCAATTCTCTCCCAAATCAGCCAGGGAAAAGGCATCTTGAAAGAAAGGCCGGGGCCAGAGCCTGCGCTGGGAGGTTGGGCTCCTCGGCGCACAGATCTTGCTTATTTTGGCCTATCTCTCCCTAGTGATAAGGCTGCTAACAGCCTGTTATCAGGCAGTCTGTGAAAATGTGCTCCAGCCTGATTAGGCCTCAGTCTTTGCCAAGGTTATAAACAGCCGTTATCGTTTTTCCGAACAGAATAATCCGGACAGTATCAGCTCAGAAACATATGGGCCACACAGCGAAGATAGCCGCTGACGGACACTTCATTTTAATTGTAACGAGTGGGTAGCAGCAGCCAACAGACAACAGACACAACTGCCCAGTTGGCAGCTGCTCCCCCTCACGCGCTCTCTTTCTCACTTCCTTCTCCCTCATCTCTCACTTTCCCTGTACCATTCTTTGCCTTTGGATGTTAAAAAAAGCAGGGATTTGTAAGATTCACAGATGACGGCAAATCATAGTTGGCTGATACAGGAAAGGGCCTGAGGAACCCCGGAGTTCATGCTCTCCTCTCTTCTTCCCATCTCTTCCTTCTTCTCGCATGAAGAACTAGGAAACTGAACACTTCTGCAGTTCAGGGCAAACCGCAGTTTGCCCGTTTAGTCTGAATCTCAAACGATGGGTCCACTAAACCAGGATCCTAAACCAAAAACGCAGTTCAGAATCTTTGTTTTGTGAGCCTAGAACATACCACAGCTTGATACTCAGACAAAGCGAGGGAGCATGCTTGGGCACAGAAGCATTTAGTGTCTCAGCTAAATGTTATGGGTGAAGGGAGGGAGCACATAAGCTTGAGACTTCCTCCAGGCTTGTTCCTGTCAAGACAAACCATGGCTTGTTGTTACCATACCATAATCTCCAACTAGTACGACTGTCACTACGACAAAAGACCAGTCTTTCAGCATAAACTGCAAGTTACCCAGTTGTCAGAACAGAGAAATATTTTACAATTGCCCAAATCTCACAAAACATGCCCCCAGCTCTCCATCTCAGCCTCTTTTAGTAGTCCGAAGACTGAAAATAGTATGTCTAACTCTAAATTTGTAAGGAATCGGAAGGTCAGATCTCCCCTGACCTCCAAAGCCAAAATTTCTTCATGCTTACCACCCATTAAATCAAAGAATCCAAATCACCCACTCAGAACACGGTGGAGAACGCAGGAATGAACAAGTTGTAACACCACAGAACCAACAGCCCCAAGTGAGCTGTTGTGAGAAAAGACATATAGATATAGATGCCAGGCTATAAACGGGGCTCAGTGGAGGACGTCACTGCCCCAAACAAGGTGATCAATGAAGCAAAAATCAATCCAGCAAGTCTTTCCAACATCCCGCCTCCAGACACATCAGCATCTCACAGGCAACCCTACCATGAGCCAAGCTGAAATGGCTGCCACAGGTAGCAGATCTGGAACAGTACTAAAGGCAGCAGGCAGAGTGAGAAAGAGACAGATAGGTCCACTTCCCACCAGGGAAAATCCTCAAGAAAGTGCTTCTGGCAGCTCTCATTGACTTCTGAGGCTTGCACAGGGCTTTGATCATTTGGGAAAAGGTTACCTTCCCGCAGGAGGTTGGCACCTTCAATAATAATAGTAATACCACCAATATGTATTTGACTGGCACCCTAACAAAGTGGTGTGATGAGTTATATGAACTTATAATGCCTACATGGCCTTTCACCCAGGACAGGAATAAGATTAGCTCATGACGTTTTATAGGTGTAAATGGTTCTCCTTAAGTAGCCCCTAACTGCGGGGGTCTTACTCTTCAGAGTCAAAACTAAAGGTTAGCCCTGAAGAGACACATTGTGATCCTGAAGTTACAGGGCAAGCAGTTCCTGAATGAGTTCATTACAAAGTTCTGTTCTGAAAAGCAAGTTCCTCTAAAGACGGTGGCATCTTTCACAGATCCGATTCAGCACCAAGCCAAGAGGAACACATGAAGGGAAAATTCTCCTCAGAGGGGTTCGTATCTTCTAAGGTACAGACAGAAGCCACCACTAAGGGTTATTTACAGAACCTTGAATTCAGAGCAGATGAAAAAAAAAACCCATAACTTAAGAATACTTTGACCAGGGCCTCTAAAAACAAAAGCCATTCAGACCACTGTGTAGTATAAAAAATTAAAATCAATTAAATTCCCCCAGTAAAATTGCCCATCATTCTGTCTCGGGAAGGGGAGGCACACGGACATATTGTGTCCCTCTGGCAAAGAATTCCTGTCAGTGGAGGCCAGCACCTAGTATAAGATGAGGGATGGAGGTGGGGAAAATGATGGCCCACAGCTTGAAGTCCTCAAGAGCTTTGCTGTACTCCTCTTCAGAGCAATGAAAGGCACTCATTTAACAATATAAAGAGAAGGCAGCACCCCTGAAGAGAAACTACCATCTCAGATATGTAGAGGTCTACAAGACTCAGTGGGTTAGGATCACAGCTACTGTTGAATTGTGATAGGCAGGTGTCAATGAACTCTATATACATCGGCCTGTAGGTGTCATCTAAGCCATTTAATTTGCCACCGGGCACAAGGATTGACTTCAGTCACACCACAAACAATCCTCCAATCAAAACCTTTAAAAAAGGTAATTGTAGAGAATCATGGTATATGAGAGCAGCCCGAAAAGGTGAGCTGGAAGTACCCAGTTAAAAACCTTTCACTGAGTGGCCTTAACCAAACCACTCAGCCTCAACCTTCCATCTGTAGCAAGGGATGAAAATCATACTAGCTTTCCTTACAGTGATGGTGTAAGCATTACTGAGATAATGTATGTGAGGTGTTTTGAACACTTCAAATGGATTATATCACTGCCAAGCCTACTAATTGTCATATGTATTATGCTGATGAGCATGCTCAGGTATTAGAACACAACCTTTTCCTTTCCTCAGCGCAGCTCTTTTTACACCAGGAGTCCCCAATATTGCAGACCATGTAGGCATTTTTAGAATTCTGAAAATGAACGGTGGCCGCCACAACAGAATATCTTCAGGGAGGCACTGACAAAATGGCTGCCATATTGATTGAGCCAAATCATAAAATGCTGGAAGGTTCCACAAAATTTTAAGAGGTTCCAAGTAAGTGTCCTCCTACGATGGAGGCAGCTGTTCCCAAATGGACTCCGAGATGACATCTTTTCTCCTCTGAAGCAAGTTGTTGTTCTCCAAGAAAATGGAGGAAAGCCAGCACTGGCTCTTTGCTTTGGTTTACTCAGACATACTCAGGGATGGTTTCAGAGGATGTTTGTGTAGCCAGGGAAATTCAAGACTGCAGGTCTACACTCTTGTTCTTTCTCTCGGGGGCCAAAAATACATGTCAACAGATGCCCTGATAGGTTGACTGACTGAAAACACCCATTAGGACATTTCCAGGTATCTGGTAGTTGTGTGAAGACCTGGCAAGGCATTTTTTTTAGCTCCAAATTATGTCCCCCTAACCCAATCTGCTCATTTCTTCTTGCCAACATGCATCTAGAATTTTTGTTATGCCCCAGCCATTTTATTTTTCATGACTTGCAAAAGGAAAAGGGTATAAGAACATAAGAACATAAGAGAAGCCAATGTTGGATCAGGCCAATAGCCCATCCAGTCCAACACTCTGTCACACAGTGGCCAAAAACACCAGGTGTCATTAGGAGGTCCACCAGTGGGGCCAGAAGACTAGAAGCCCTCCCACTGCTGCCCCCCTCCCAAGCACCAAAAATACAGTGCAAAACTTGCCCCAGACTGAGAGTTCCTATCTATACCTTGTGGCTAATAGCCACTGATGGACTTCTGCTCCCTATGTATAATTCTATCATGATGCTCTTGTTGACACTTATCTTAACAATGAAACAGGGGCAAGAACCCCTCATCACTGTTTAGAGGCTGTTTCCAGCTTTTGTTAAAGCAATTAAGTGCTAGAGCAACATCAACGCTTGCCTACTATATTTTCAAATGTAAGCTGCCATTTTGTTTCCTTCTTAATCTCAGAAGGCCTTTGGTTCAATTTTATCCCAGCTCTTCTTGGCACCAACTAATCTGATTGAGCCTGCACATAGGCTTGCCATTTTGGGGTTTAGAAATACCTCGAGAATTCTGGGGGTGGAGCCTGAGGGTAGAGTCCACCTTCCAAAGTGGCCATGTTCTCCAGGTGAACAGAGCTCTGTCTCCTGGAGATCAGTCATAATACCAGGAGAGCTCCATCCACCACCTGGAGGTTGGCAACCCTACTTGCACATCATAAAGATATGAGGTTTGAGCATCATCTCTCCCAGTTTTTAATATTCAGCTTGAAGAAGAGTTCTGAGCTGCCCAAAAGCTTGCACACCATTTTGGCTGGTCCTAATCAAAGACACTGCGTGGCCTTTTCCTTGCACCAATGCATCTATCTGCAATCTCTGTCCACTGGTTGGGTAATGGATGAGGGGTTGGTGTGTTTTCAGGATTGGTATTCGAAGCCAGAATACCAAAATTGGCTAGTTTGGTGTAGTGGTTAAGTGAGCAGACTCTCAACTGGGAGAACTGGGTTTGATTCCCCACTCCTCCACTTGCAGCTGCTGGATGACCTTGGGCAAGCCATAGTTCTGTCAGAGCTGTTTTTGAAAGAGCAGTTCTCTCAGAGCTCTCTCATCTCCAGCTACCTCACAGGGTGTCTGTTGTGGGGAGGGGAGGGGAAAGGAGACTGTAAGCCACTCTGAGATTCCCTTGGGCAGTGAAGGGCAGGGTACAAATCCAATCTCTTTTTCTCTTCTTCTTCTTCTTCTACTACTACTACTAACTGTCATACACAGAAGAATCCAGGACTCAGGGTCTCCCATCCAGATCGCAGGCCTGCTGACCATCTCTACAGGAGAACCAGTTCCTTTACAATGAAGGACAGTTCACTACGGAGTAAGCCTTCATTTTGCATTCCCTCAGTGTCTTTTATGTCAAGTCTCTCTCCCACCCCCCCTTCCCAAATGGGGTGGCTTAGCTGAAGGATTCTTTAACCGCATTTGCATTCCTGAGGCAAGCACTTTGGCATTAATTCATCTCCGCACAAGGGTTTCCTTTCCCCCCTGTTTTCACTCCAAGAAACCTAAAATGAATTCAGCGAGAGAGTCCTTCCCTCTCTCAGTGCTGCAAGTTCTGTGAGACAGGGGCATAGGGTGGCTCTCCTTTCCTTCTGCTCCCTGCATCCAGCAGCACTGCCTTGCTTGGTTATTTAAAAATACAGGAAGATATTTTGTTGTTGTTGTTGTCGCTGAGCTCCGTTTTCTGCAGTAATGGCCTGACCACTTCTGTCTCCAGATGCACCCAGCTCCGGCAGATGTACTTAGGTCTAGTGGCTCATCTCCCTGCAGGGCGAACATCAGATTTTTTAAAAAACCAACCTAATATTCATATGACAAGAAGAGCGGGGGGGGGGGGGGACCTTGGGAAGATTTAGGCACAGGCTTTGAGTCACAGATGCTCTCTTTCCATAATCTGTATTCTGATCTCAGCGCCAGCAGAGCTGTGATCAGAATAACCAAGGTCTCATCAAAAATTCAGGCCTTATTGACTTCCCTGCATTCAACTCCCGTTGTGTGCTGTTCAAAAGCCTCATGAAAGGGGGGGAAAAAAAGGAACTCACTTTCCTTTCACGGGCACAAAACGGTGAGGAAATTTCATTGCCCGGAAGGGACTCCTACCTTTTCATTCTGCAACAGTCACGCAGGGGACTGAAGGGACATTCCTTTTATCGCCAACCGGACACATTTTAAGCAACTGGGTATTTTTATTTAAGTGGGGACACTCGACGGTTTGACCACTTTAATACTAGCGCTGGAGACAACAAAAGAGACTCAAGGCGCTGTAAGAAACTTTAGGACAATAAATGCCTCTCTCTCTCTCTCTGGTCACTCTCTTCAGACAGGAGGGGGAGAACCAAAGGCATGCCTCACAGTTACGTAATGGGTGCTGTCCAACAGGTACCTGCGACCGTAGTCCCTGTAACAAAATGTGTATGTCAGTTGTCCTTGTTGTGGCAAAAAGAAGTAAAAAGTGGTAATCACTGCTGGAATGATGTCATGTGGGCAGACTGCCGAGGCGGTGCAGTTTCCCTGGGCAAACCAGAGTCTGGAACAAGGGAAATGAAGCAAAGCACAATCCCCCAGGAAGTTCCGCTTCATAAACCCCACCGAGGATAAACAAATACGCAAAACGGCAGTAGGATTACCACTGTACCTGGTGGACTGTGACTCTAACTTCCAGAAAGTTATTACACAAATATAGGCATGTGTTTAGGAAACAATATTTGTTCTGTCTTAACACTGAAGAAAATTTATAGGCAGATGTTTTAAAAAGATGAAAAAATTCAGGGTACTTTGAAGGCATGGGGGGGGGGGGGAAGAGTCCCCCGTGGGGAAAAAATGATAATTTTGGGGGGGGAGGGAATTGAAATATATGCCACTCTTTCTTATCGAGACTCAACTGATTTGACTGCTTTAACTTAAAAGGCATCATGTATAACTTAAACCAACATATAAAATTGCACTAATTGCCATATTCATGGAATTTAAAACAAAATAAGCATGCCGGAAGCAAAACTGCAAACATACTCAATGAGAAAAAGTGAGGGCTGTAACCTGCTGCACCCTACGCTACCTTAGCACATAGATCTTAATTCCGGCCATGTGAGAGGTAGGAAAAAATAAAAATTATGAAGTTTGTAGTAAACAAAAGAATGTGTATTGTTTTGATATAAACCACCTTATATAGTCATAAATGGACTAGTACCATACTTGGATATCGAGTTAAACTTTGTAAAACTAAAAACACTGAGCTCTTCAATACCACTATAATATATATTATATAATATATTATCCACAGTAAAGCAAAGTAACTGAGGAAAGAATTACTCACAATTAAACAAACAGTGAAAATATCCCAGGAAATACCGTATTTTTCCCTCCATAAGACGCACCTGACCATAAGACGCACCTAGCTCTGCTCGGTGCCGTGGCTTAGGAAAGATGAGGGGGGTTTAAGACGCACACACTTTCCCCCCCACTTTTTTTGGGAGAAAAAAGTGAGTCTTATGGAACAAAAAATACAGTACGTTGGATATTCCTATGCTATACACAGGAATTACCATTCTCTAATGCTGTGGATTGTATTACACAACATTTTCCATCCTAAACTTGAGTTAGTAAAAGCATTTCATTCACTCCAAAGGAAAGAAATGTTTCATTGACTTTTCTCAGTGCTTCCCCAAATATCCAAAGATTTCCTCTAGAAAAATCAAGACAGTGGTTAAAAAAAGAAAAAAAAGGGGGGAAAGTTAAAACTTTTTTTCTGGCCCTTCACATCACTACTCTAGTGTAGGGAATTTGGTGAGGCTCTGGATCCTTAGAATAATGCTGCCATATTTGGTTCACATTTCTAAATTCATTATCTCTTAATTTTTAAGTACTTATTCTAAAATTTCAGCCAACCAACAGGGAAGTGTTCTCAAGGAAGCAAATGTCTACTGGAATACACGTTTAAGTATGTTAATGAGAAAGCCCAAAATAAGGCTTTAAATATGAGACATAGCAGCTTCCCTTCAAAAATGCTCCATTTAAGTGATGGCATTTTATGAAACTCAAACACAAGTTATAATACATTTATTATACAACAATACATATTGGAAGATTAAAAATACACAAAATGAGCATACGGTCACAGCTAGGGCTGCCAAGTCCCCCGGTAGGGCGGGGGAAACACCGGTTTTTACTGCTTACCCCCGCTTTTTCAAAATTGGCCCCCGGGGGCCAAAATGGCTGCCAGCAGGAAGTCGGAGTCTGCCCTGCCCTGCCTTAAAAGGGAAATGTCTGCAGAGAGCCTGCCCTGCAGTAAAAAGCCTCACCAGATATTTCCCCTTTAAGAAGTCAGCAAGAGAGCTTCTTCCACAGCAAGAGAGGTCCGCCCAGAGATTAAGGAGGGACTGAAGGGGCTGCTTTTGCATGTGGCTTGCAAGGTAAGTTTCTCTTCCAGCTCTTTTCCTTCTCTCTCTCTCCCTCGTTCTTTCTTTTTTCTGTCCGTCCGTCTGTCTGTCTGTCTGTCTCTCTGTCCCCATCCAGCAGAGGTCTATCAGTGGCTATTATTAGCCACAAGGTCTAAATGGAAGTAAGTGCCTCTGCCAGTTTTTTTCCCTTCTCTCTCTCTCTCCCCCTTTCTTTCTTTTTTCTGTCTGTCTGTCTGTCTGTCTGTCTCTCTCTGTCCCCATCCAGCAGAGGTCTATCAGTGGCTATTATTAGCCACAAGGTCTAAATGGAACCCTTTGTCTGGGGCAGTGATGCTCTGAATTCTTGGTGCTTGGGGGGCAACAGTGGGAGGGCTTCTGGAGTTCTGGCCCCGCTGCTGGACCTCCTGAGGGCTGCTGGACCTCCTGGTATTTTTGGCCACTGTTGTGACACAGAGTGTTGTACTGGATGGGCTGTACTGGATGGGCCGATCCACTGTGGCTTCTCTCCTGTTCTTATGATATGAAAATCATATTTAGCACTTGTGTAGCACTTAGTGCTTCATATTCTGCCGAGATGAGGAAGGATTCAGTAGGGCTGTTGCTCAGTGATAGAGCATCTGCTTGACATGCAGGAGGTATCAGCTTCTTCAGCTAAAAAAGGATCAGGTAATAGGTGACATTAAAGATCTCAGCCTGAGACCCTGGAGAGCCACTACCAGTCTGAGTAGTCAATACTGACCTTGATGGACCAATGGCCTGATTCAGTATTAGGAAACTTCATGAGTTCATGTGTCAGCATGTGGAAGCAACATCACAGGATGTGACATCACAAAATGATGTCACTTCCTTTCTCCTGGCTCCACCCCCAAAGTCTCCTGGCTCCACCCCCAAAGTCCCCAGATATTTCCCAAGTTGGACTTGGCAGCCCTAGTCACAGCTCCCAGTGGGCCATGAGGCCTGTTTTTACCTTTGCCCGCAGTAGGACAAAAACTTCAGTTTGCTTGACCCATATGGCCTATCTCTTCACAAAGCCAGTCTTTGGCTTTCATGTGTAAGGGAAGGCAACTTGGCCCTTATAGCCAAACCAGCTGCTCACCATGTCATAACATCTCATAGGTTGGAACCAGTGGAATTTCCATTGAGTGTCTCTCTGAGCAGTATGCATAGGAAAAATATAGGCCCAATGGCTGAGTTCAGACACAACAAAAAACACGATGGCTCAATGTAGTTAGCTAGGGAAACCGGGATTCAGCTCACAGATGATTATCCTGGTGGGTCTTGATAATCATTCAGTCCTGGTTCCCATGCCTTCGACCCTTCCCCTATCGACCCTGCAAAGAGCCCAGCAGAGTAAACCCTTGCCGTGCCGCCAACTCCCTTACCATTGTGGTAACCACTGGCCAGGGCCACTGTCAGGGCAGGAGAGCCATCGACTTGCTACCTTGGGAATCTTTGGCCACCCTGGACATAGTAAGTTGCCACAGCTCTGTGTCCTCCTCCTCAGGTCCTTGTAAAATAAGATATCTGGCTTTTCACATTAATCCTTTTCTCACACCAAGCCCAAAGAAACAAACATCTCACTGATAATTTAAGTACAACCCCCCCACACACACACATACATAAAACACTCAAGATTCCAGCCAACCCCCCACCCCACCCCACTCCTGAGTATTACTGTTCTACAACCAATCTTATTCTACTCTATGTCAGAACACTGAGTGTGGGAGTACATGAGATCTCCAGCTTGTTTTCCTTAAGACTTGCACCCACATACCCCAAATTCCTGAGCCACTGTCTCTGTGAAAAAGTATAAATTGAGTGCTAATAACTTCACAGTTGGAGAACAGGAAATTAAGCAAGTTGAAGATTCACTGGCATTGTTTCTTTTCCTTTATGCACCATATGGAAGGAGTGCACAAGTGTTACACAAACTCTAAAAGAGTGGAGGTGAAAAGAGGCTGCTGACAACCAATAATGAGTGTATATTCAGTTGTTGCTGGGCAGACTACAAGCCAAGGGTATGGTCAGGAAGAAGAAGAAGAAGAGAAGAGATTGGATTTATACCCCGCCCTTCACTCCCCAAGGGAGTCTCAGAGCGGCTTACAATCTCCTTTCCCTTCCCCTCCCCACAACAGACACCCTGTGAGGTAGGTGGGGCTGAGAGAGCTCTTTCCCAAGCTGTCCTTGAGGGAACAGCTGGTACTGAGCTATGGCTTGCCCAAGGTCATCCAGCCAGGTGCAAGTGGAGGAGTGGGGAATCAAACCCGGTTCTCCCAGATTAGAGTCTGCGCACTTAACCACTACACCAAACTGGCTCTCAGGAAGACTATGAACTAGCAAGAGATGGTAAAAAGGTGAGAGGATGTGATTTTTGAGCCACTCTGGTCAGGCATCTCGGTAGCTGGAGACATCTGGGACTCAGCCAGGATGCCCACAGTTGTCTATCACATGAAACCGTAGTTCATACTACCAGTGATTAATAAACCAACTTCAAACCATCGTTTCAGATCTTGGTTTGAGGAACCTTAATTGACCATAATTAGTGAGTTGTCCTACATTTGGATGATTAATTAGCCATAGTTTAACTGAACCCTGCTTTCACACAATGTCTGAAACCAAGACAACAGCGTACATGGGAACTGACCCATATCAAGCGCATTGATTTCTGCAGGAGAGTATTAAGCGCCTGTTTAACATTCGCTTTGAAATGAACAGCACTTGACAGTAGTTAATTTTGGTTGGGTGGCACTGGAATACAACCTACATACACAGATCCACCACTTAATATAACTAAAAATACTTAAGATTTAAGCCTATTTTACCACCTTGATACTACAAGATTGTGGATGATGATGTTGCCCTTAATATCGCAAAAATTTTCATGGGGCATTTCATCCCAGTCCACAAATGGGGTAGGATTGGATACCAAATTTCATTCCGTGGGCTGCAATCTACATCAGCCCAGGTAGTCATGGTTGGAAGGGGCTGTCTGGTTCAGTAGAAGAGCCTCTGCTTTGTATGCAAAAGTTCCCCGGTTCCGTCTCTGGCATCTCCAGTTAAAAGGACTAGGGAGTAGGTCATGTGAAAGACCTCCACCTGAGACCCTGGAGAGCCACTGCCAGTCTGAGCAGACAATATGGACCTTGATGGACCAATGGTCTGATTCAACACAAGGCACCTTTGTGTGTGTGGGATGACAGGTTTGTAGGCCTAGCCTAACTGGTGTGCAGCTCAAGCTAGAGTGTCACACAGAAATTCACAGGCACATTTATAAACTCACTATCCCCCCCCCCCCCCCCCCCCGGTACCGTGACAGCTCTGAGTTTCAGTAATGTGATAATATTATTTTTGAGATCAGTTAAGGTATAAAATGTGCGCACTCCGAGTCTTCAATATTAATAAGTCTTGTAACTTAGTGGTTTCTCGTAGCTCCGAATTCTTGAGCACAACTAGAAAGGGCACTTATCCTGAAAAATCTAATAAATTTACAGTTTTATATACTTCCTTCAATTGTAAAAGTCTTGTTCAATAAACTTTAAAATGCCACTATAGAGCAATAACACAGACGGTATAAAGCCAGCCCAGGGAAAGCTGTGCAACTGGAAATTGTTCCCCTTTCTGCTAGAGCAATAAAGTTTTATATGTTTGAACTGACTGTAAAAAGGTTTGAATGTTGGCAACTGGGGAATAATCTGTCTTCTTTATAGTTATTATCATATTTCCCACAAGACCCCTTGCTCTGTGTCAATCCTTCTTGTATATGACACCTTTGTACTGTCAGCGAAAGCTAGAATACTTGGTGTTGTGTGTGCGGGTGTGTTTTTTTCATCCTATAGGTCTTGTGTCTGTATTCCTTCAGATTACAGCTAGCAGGAATAAATTACTTGTGACAAGCTTCAATTGCACATTTTACCAAATAACGCTAAGTCGGAGCCGCTTTTTCTTGGGGAAGGGAAAAAAATTAATAAACGAGCATGTTTACTCGTCACTTGATTCAAATGTGATTCAGAGAGGTTTCAAGGCAGAAGACACTAATAAAAGAGGATTTGCAAGAGCGCTTCTAAAGGTAGCAAGCGGGGTGGCGGAGGAGACACACAGATTGGTTTGGGTTGCAAAACGCAACCCCTTGGAGCAGGCCTTTCTGAATAGCGGCTTCCTCCTGAGTAGACAGAAGCATTCTGGGAAATGCCAGAGGAACACTTAACAGTTCCTCTGAGGGAAAATCAGCATGGCTTCTGCAAAGGGAAGTCCTGCTTCACCAGCCTTTTGGAGTTATTTCAAAAAGTGAAAAGGCATGTAGAAAACGGCGACCCAGTAGACATTATACACCTGGAACTTTCAACAGGCTTTTGACAAGGTACCTCATCAAAGACTCCTGAACAAACTTAGCAGTCACGGGATAAAAGGACAGGTTCTCTTATGGATTAAAAACTGGCTAAATGACAAGAAGCAAAGAGCAGGAATCAATGGACAGTTTTCACAATGGAGGGAAGTAAGCAATGGTTGCAGTATAAAGGCCCCTCCACACTGTCACTTTTGTCGCTCATTTCTCCCTATTGCTTCAGGTTCCCCCACCCCCCATATGTTTTGTCCTCTCTAGTAGTCCCAGAGGGAGCAAAACACATGTGGAAAAGGGGGAGGAACCCAAAGCAATAGGGAGAAATGAGCGACAAAAGTGACAGTGTGGACAGGGCCTAAGACTCTTATAAAGTGTTTTTGTTTTCCCAAGTCATGATCTTAAGAGTCTTGTTGTATATGCTAACTAACCTTCAACTTTAGTCTCAGGTTTTTGAGTCTATGTTTGCACCCACACACTGTAGACTATTATGCTATAGCAATCATTTTCAACAGGATTTTGGACAAACCAATGTAGTCAGAAGGGACTGCTACAGCACAATAGCACAACGCCCAATGACATGTGGATGCATACTTGCCAAAGGGTCAGGAAGGATAACGAACCGGCCTCCGACGGGCGGATTAACCATTACTAGGACAACATGCTGTAGCTCAAAGAACTATTTTTAAATTCACAAAGGGCTTCCGGTTTTCATTATTCCTCACAAAAGCTTTGCCATGTTAGTCCCTGCTGTTCTCATTTTATAGGTAAAAACTGAGGAGGAGGCCTATCCCTTTGTATATGGTGAATATTAGAGGAGCTCCCTCTTTGTTATTGGAGAGCCAGCTATGGTGTAGTGGTGAAGAGCAGCGGACTCTAATCTGGAGAACCGGGTTTGATTCCCCACTCCTCCTCCACATGAAGTGTGCTGGGTGACCTTGGGCCAGTCACAGTTCTACTCAAGAGCTCTCTCAGTTCCACCTTCCTCACAGGGTGTCTGTCGTGGGGAGAGGACAGGATGGTGATTGTAAGCAGGCCCGTACCTACAGTGGGGCATCTTAGGGCCCCACTCCCCTTAATTTACAGCCATGCCCCACTAGAGACATGGGAGGGGATTAGTATGGGGAAGGAAACAGGTGGATTGGTTACTTGGAGGGTAAGGAGGATTCATGGGGTTTTGCTCCTTTAGCAATAGACTAGTGAATCAACCTTGGGAAAGGCTGGGAGGGGGACAGGGGTGCTAAGCTGGGTGGATATGAAGGGGGGGCGTGAAACAAATTTAGATTTCTTCTAAACGCCACAGCCTTGCATGCTTCATCATACTTGCATGTTATTTATGTATAACCTAGCTACTTCTGATGTACTGATCACATGCAGCATTGGTACTGGTACATATATCTATAGATATAACATATTATTTTTACAAAGCCCTAAACTCCCTCACAGGGCCAGGGTGTCTCAGAGGTTAAGACACTGAGCTGCAGACCGAAAGGTCTGTAGTTCAGCAGTTCGAGACCCGAGTGCCGTGTGATGGAGTGAGCTCCCGTCTCTGGCCCCAGCTCCTGCCAACCTAGCAGTTCGAAAGCAAGAAATTGCAAGTAGATAAGTGGGTACCGCTTCGGTGGGAAGGTAACAGCGTTCTGTGCACCTCAGCATCTAGTCATGCCAACCACATGACCATTGAAAAAGTCTTCAGATGGCGCTGGCTCTTCAGAGTTGGATTCGACTGGCTTTTGAGCAAGGGAAACCTTTACCTTTACTTTAAACACCCTCATAATCGTTGCCCCACAAGAAAGGAATATGCCCCACAAAACAAAAAATCATGGCTATGGGCCTGATTGTAAGCCACTCCGAGACTCCTTCGGGTAGTGAACAGCAGGGTATAAAACCAATTCTTCTGCTTCTGCTGCTGCTGCTGCTTGTGTTAGCCAACCAAGCGTACTGTATTGGTTGTAAGTCACAACACTGTGTTAGCACTCATTGGTGGTAGAAAATGCTGCTAAGTCCAGCTGATTTACAGTGACCCCATTGGGTTTCCGAGGCAAGAGATGTTCAGAGGTGATTTGCCATTGCCTGCCTCTATGTAACAACCCTGGACTTCCTCGGTGGTCTCCCATTCAAGAACTAACCAGGTCCGACCCTTCTTTACGAGATTTGACAAGACTGAGCTAGCCTAGGCCATCCAGGGTGAAACACTCGTTATACCCCTGGAAATCTCAGTTTTGTTTTTCCCTCTGTGGGAGAAAAAGCAACTTTCTCATGTCTTAGTGGCTACAGAGAAAAAGCTCCCCAAAAATGAGGTCTTCGGTGCATGTCCGTGATGGTACAGTGGAGCACAAAAGAACGGGGGGGGGGGGGAAGCAGTTTGGAAGTGGCCAGATGAAATGGACCTTGGAATGAAGGAAGGCAGCTGTACAGAGCGAGAGCCCAGCCCAGCAGGCACCTCTCCTGAACAAGCCTCCCTGAAAAGAATGGAGTTCTCAAGGGCAGCCCTGTCAGGGCTTTTGTGCAGAAGCATTTTCCACTGGACTGTCAGAATAGTGAAAGCAGTGGGACAGAAGAAGAGGTCCAAAATGGGCATGTTTAAAAACTGCCAGGGACTAGGCATGCTGCGAACTTTGAAACAAACACAATTGCTATTCCTACCGTTAAGCAATACAATGGGTGTAACAATACTAATTTACTCAAACTGGGGGCGGGGAATTAATTATGGAAGGGTCCTTTCTCAGACACGTTGGGAAGCATAATGCCAGATGCCAACCTCTGTCTGAAGGGGTTGCAGTGGTTGCCATATTTGGCGGACATCTGTGGATATCACTAAACAGAAGGGGAAACAGATTAAGGTTCATTAGTCACTGAAGGCACACAGGGACATCTAAATAGTAAGTATCAATTCAAACAATGCACTTGTCTCAACTATGTGCCTTTTGAAAATGGAGTCAAGGCTGCAAAACAGCACTGTGATTGGTGACCTAATTGCACTTCTCTCTCTGTTTACTTACATCGGGGGAGTAAACTTCTGTAATTTTTGTTTTATGTTTGAGCCAATTAGCTCTATTACTTCATGACGCCAGGGGTATCGTTTAATAAGAGAAACAGTATAATAGAGCCAATTTCAGTTTTAAAAAATAAGGTGACTGTTGCAAGCGCTTCAAACCGATGTCGACAGCTGGCACTATGCTTTCCACCATGATTGAGAAAGGAGTATAAAACAATCACATCCAAATTTGTTCAGACGCATCCATGCAGTTCATCAAAAGCTCCTTTCTCATGACCGGTGAGCAGGATTTGAGCCAAACTGGTGGACACACACGCATCCTTACCAAAGACTAACAATGAAACTGTGTATATGTGTGTGAGAGAGAACACATACCCAAACAAATACACAGGAGGCAAAACGGCTACAAAACATGCACCTTTTGCCACTTTTAATGGCAAAAGCCAGCATGGTAGAGTGCAGAGGTGTTGACGTCATTTGTTACGAGGGCCAGATCTGACATAAATGCTACTTTGTCGGGCCAGGCCATGTGTGCCAGAGATATAAACTGTATAAAGGACAGCAGCTGGTAAGCTCCAACTTGGTGTATCCTTACTGCAAGCCCCCATGGGCAAAGGAGAACCCATATGGGCGGACTGGAGAGCCAGTGGTGCAGCACTGGGCAGACGCTCCCATGCTGACTGACTGCTACAGAGGAGGTTGTTCCGCCGTGCTGAAGCCACAATCGGAGCGGCTCCGCCCGCTCCCTTCTGACCATCCCTCCCTTGCGCTAGCTGTTTGCAAGCCGGATAAGAGCCCTAGACGGGCCAGTTCCAGCCCCCGGGCCTTATGTTTAACACCTCTTGTGTAGTGTTTAAGAGCAGCAGACTCTAATATGGAGAACCGGGTTTGACTCCCCACTCCTCCACATGAAGCCTGCTGGGTGACCTTGGGCCACTCACAGTTCTCTTGGAACTCTCTCAGCCCCATCGACCTCACAAGGTGTCTGTTGTGGGGACAGGAAGGGAAGGCGGTTGTAAGCTGCTTTCAGGCTCCTTAGGGCAGACAAAAGGGGAGAATAAAACCAACTCCTCTTCTTGATGAAACCATGGTCTGATTAGACACCTACATATGCACATATACGTCACTGGGTTCTTCTGTGTCATCCCCCCATCCAAGCTTACAGCTTGTATGATACCTATGTGTTTTCCGCTCAGAGAAACAAGGAACTTTGGGGGCAGCAGCTTCTACATGGAAACCGGCAGAAGCACTGCTGCCCAGATCCAATTTTTTGATTCTCTCTATTTGTCAGTTCAGTTCAGCATGAGAGAAAAAAAAAATCCGCCTGGTTGGGAAAACAAATTCCCTACAAACCAGAGACATTACTGCCAAACCCAGCATCCCAAGAGATCTTCAAATGGTAGCCTTATATATTATTACTGCTTCCAGACTGGTCTTTGCCAGTTAATGTAAGCAAAAGATAAGGCCAAGATTCAAGACTGGCTGTTGAAAGGAAAAGAGACCCACTTTTTCGTGAGATTAATGGCTTATGCATACTCCTGTCCCCCAAAACAGTGATGTATCCAGACTGAATTGATGGTCAGGGGTTGTATAGAGGATGGAACTGATTAGAAAACAGTTAGAAGCAGGGTTCCGGTTTTGGCAGCTTAATGGTGGGCGGCTCCAGCGCAACCTCAGCGAACAGGAGGGGTACCAGCCGGATTCCGGTCCCCCCCCCCCCCGGAGCCCTAGTAGGGGGCTCCCAGCCTGGGGCACGAGAGGCGCCTCTCCCAAGGCGACGACCAAAGGATTGAGGTGCCTCTTTGTCCCGTAAGGTCCCGTCACCGCGGAGCCTCTGGCACCTAAAGCGGCACACCGGATTGGCGAGCAAAGAATGCAGCGAAGAAATGAAAATACCCCTACCTGCGGTGCAGCCTTGAACGAAATGTGAGTTGGTGGGTCCACTCAATAGACTAATAGGCATCCTGTAGCCCCGAAACAAAGTGGTGAAGGGGGAGGGAAAGTCCCCCCCCCCCATCCTTTCTCTTTAAAAGACTGAAAAGTGGAGGGCTGGGACCACTGGTGCTATGTATAAAGTTCAGGTAGTGTGGAATCCTTCTTAAAATTGTGTTTTAAAAAAAAAAAAAAAAAACTTTCCATGGTACTGAGGAAGTTGAAATAATGAATCGAGGAACAAATCCGGAAGACTTCATTCAGCTCTGCTACTCAGCTGTGCTACTTGTCAAGCTTGCCAGAAAGAAAAAAACCAGGCTTGAAATATATGTAGTTTGTAAAAAATATATTGTAAGAATTTTTGCAGATGTTAATAAGTTTCCTTTGTGTAATTGTAAGGCATAATCAAAAAATAGTAAATTTTCTTTCAAATTAGTAACAGCGTATGTACATTGTATTTAGTGTCTATCTACAGCTCATTTTCTCTTGTTACATTGTATCTATACAGCTGTGTGGTTCGCTATTACCACTCATCACATGCCACTAGCGGCAGAAGCCAGAATATGGGCTACGTACAGATTGGGGTGGGGGGTCTCTTGTTACATTGTATCTATACAGCTGTGTGGTTCGCTATTACCACTCATCACATGCCACTAGCAGCAGAAGCCAGAATATGGGCTACGTACAGATTGGGGTGGGGGGTCAACTTGATTCCTAAAAGGCTGGAATTGAAGGGTCAAAGAAACACAACACTGACATTCCAGAAGCCCTTTCCTGTGGGGCTTTGCACTTAGCTACAGATGCGTTTGAACTGGGGTGCCACCCGTGCAAAGCAGCTACGTGGCATACCTAACCTTCACGCCACACGACTGCTTTGCACAGGAAGCAGACCCATTTAAGCGAGGCACTGCGTGAGTACAAAAGCCCCCTGGGTTAGTGCTTTGCTGGCATCGTGCTTCGATCGAGCCTAAGGCCCAGCTGAAAAGGGGCAACACCTGTTTCTTATTCCGAACAGTGGGATCACTTGGGGGGGGGCATGTTTAGGACTTCTGGTCCACCTGAGTAACCCCGTTACTTTCTTCCATGCAGGTGAATGGCTGATATAGGTCTGCCCATGGGACTGACTGCAGCCCTGGCAAAAACTGCCCCACACTCCTTGGCCCAAGATCTTTGGCCCAGCCTCCACGAGGGGTTCACGCCTGAGGTAGCTCACAGCCTCTGCCAGGGGGTCAATGGATGTGCCAACAAACACTTAGGACTGCCTGCAATTTCCAAGTCGTCTTTACACACACACACCACCTATCACAATGATGCATGTTCCACTGATGGCAGTAAAAATGAAAACATCCAACAAATGCACACAAGACTCCATCCCCTGCCCCCCGCCCCCAAACGTGCCAAGGGAACAGAGGAGCACCGCAAGGGTTAAGTCCATCTTGTAATAAGCATTTCTGTTCTGGCGCGTTGCAAGAGCCCATTACCTCCCGCCACATTACCTCATTCATTTCTTATATGCGGATGGTTTATTTTCCCATGAGCACCCTGGCTCTCAGACATGGCTAGTATAAAGTCCCCTCCCTCTCCTCTATTTCTCTATCCATCACATTTAACACTCTGACAGTAACAGTCTATAATGTTTCTATTCTACAAAACCGCTCTGTCAACTCCGGGCTTCCAGAGCAGCAACTGAGGAAAATAAATAACATCAACGCTGCGGACGACAGCATCACAGCTTGCTTTCTGCAGGGGGGGTTTATACTTTTATTTTTATTTTACAATGTGGCGGAGGGGAGGGGGGAGTTGAGAGGGGGGGAAATGGGTGTGCGCAGGGAAAGGAGCAGGGTCATAACCGCTTAATGGGGGCAAAGGACTCCCAGTAGCACTTCCATGGCAGATAAAGGGAGGAGGGCTCTCCTGGACCACTCTGATTCCCGCCCGATTCTGCTCTTCCATTTCTTCGCAGGGCCATGGGAGGAATTCCCTGATTCCTTTTGGGTTTGCTCCTGAGAAACAAGGAAGAACTGCCACTTTTAAAAATGCTGCTCTACGGCCTCACTCCCCTAAATGTGTCTTCTTAAGGTCCCATTCCCAGCCCTGACCTGGATAGCCTAGACTTCCCTGATTTCATCTGATCTCAGAAGCTAAGAAGGGTCAGCCCAGGCTAGTATTTGGGTGGGAGACTACCAAGGAATACCAGGCTTATGAAGCAGAGGCAGGCCCACCTCTGAGTGTCTCTTGCCCTGAAAACCTTAGGCTCGCCAAAGTCAGCTGTGACTTGATGGCAAAAGTTAGGCCCCACATTACAAAGTCCTTGTTTCGCAGCCATGAGGAATTTCCATCTGGTACGTGTCAATGCTCCCTCTAAGCTGTTGAGTCTTGTGAACAAAAATTCTACTTTGTGAGCTACTTGCATTAAAGTTGTGAGCGAGTGATTTGGCTGCTGCATGAATTAGTTTGCTCTGGAGCCGTCCTTCCTGAGCTCAGACAAAAATGGGCGAGCCGGAGGCTAAAAAACTGTGAGCTAGCTCCCACTAACTCAGCTTAGAGGGAACACTTGTACTGAGAGAATTTAAATTCCGAGACGCATATGGACCAAATTTAAATCAGGACTGTGAGGAATGGAATATTGGACCTTTCCTGAAGGTTCTTTCTCTTCAGTGGGGGAGAAGTCATCCAGGAAGTGGTTAGGTTACGCCTCTGCTTGCTCGGATAGGCTATGCAAATTTCTTTTATTGCATGGCTCCTATTGGAAGGGACCCTGGGCTGACCTCTCCAGTTACGTCCAAGCCCTGTGCTATACTTCCTTTTCTTCACAAACTGACCTTCACCTGTTGTTCTCTTGCCACCCTTGGCTTGATTTCAAGGTAGTAGCACTCCATCGTAGGGTGGGTTATGGATTACTTCTCCCTCACTGAAGAGAAAGAACCTTCAGGTAAGGTCCAATGTACCATTCTCCTTCAGTGGGGGGAAATCATCCAGGAAGTGGTTAGCTGTACCCAAGTTGTTCCTCTAGGGTGGGAGTTTCTTTCTATCTCCAATACTTGTAATACTCATCTGCCAAAGGCTGCCTCAGCAGAGGCCACCTGATCTATTCTGTAATGCCGCATCAATGTGGAATATGCAGCCCAGGTAGCTGCTCTGCAGATTTCTTCCGCAGTTGCTCACATGGAGAATGCTGCCATTGCCGCTGCTGCTCTTGTGGAGTGCGCAGTCACCTGACATGTCAGTGCAAGTCCTTGCACCTCGTAGGCCTTGGCCATCCATTGTCCAGTTCAGTAAGCCACTGTGGGCTTTGAGACCCTCTTCCCCTGGTTCTGAACACAGTGTGGTGCTTTGGATTGGGACAGAACGAAGGTAATATAATCGGCTGGCCAAGGCGGAAGGCAGAGTTCACCTTGGGAAGCAGGGATGGATCCTTCCCCAAGGGTACCTACTCCTTTTGGAATATGCCCAGATCCTTCCTAGCCAACAGTGCTGCTAGTTCGGAAAAACCTCCTGGCTGAGGTCACTGCAATGAGAAAGGCCACCTTCCATGATAGGAAACTGAACTGCAATGTTTTCATTGGCACAAATGGTGGTTCATTCAATGCGCGCAGCACTGCGGAGAGGTTCCATGTCGGGAACTTGTGTCTGATTGGAAGAGCCACATGTTTTACTCCTAACAGGAATTTCTTCACATACTTGCTTGTGGACACGTTTCCATGTGTCCTGTGCCCTAGGCACGCTTGGAAGGCTGCCACTTGTCATTTCAGTGTATTTTGTTTAAGGTCCTTCTTCCGTCCCTTGGACAAGAAGAGTACCACTTCTTGGCCAGTGGGTGGTGAAGACCTCCTTGTTCAAGGCCCATTCCCTTGGACCCCGGTCCTCCCTACTCAGCAGTCTGTCTGGAGGTTGAACAGACCCTTCAGGTGTGCCTTTGTCATCATGTTGTCGGTGTGGCCTTCAATGCCCTCCTGTGCCCGCAGCTCCAGCCAGCTGGTGCTGCGAGTTGCTTCCTCTGTAGCCCATCTGCCTTGTGCTATGTGGTGCCCGCAGTGGGTACCCCAGCCCCTCTTGCTTGCATCCATTGTGATCACAAGCTGTTGAGGATAGAGGAAGCTGATGGTCTTGCTCAAATTCAGTGGTATTGGCCACCATTTTAATTCCCTCATGAGCCTGTCCATTCTCTCTACTGGGACGTGTTGCATCTGGGAGATATCCTTTGGAAGGAAAGAAGACCCCCCCTTGCAAGGTTCTGGCCTGAAGCCTTGTCCACATATGATGTCTACTGTTGATAACGTTAGGCCCTGTAGCGTCGCCAGGCGCATCACGTCCGTTCTTCTCTTGGACCTGACGCTCTGCACGAATTCATGAATCTTTAGCTGCTTTTTCCTCTAGTAGAGAGACTGTGGTCTGCTTCATGTTCAGCCTGGCACTTGGGTGTACGGGATCCTGTGTAGGGATAACATGTCTCTTCTCTCCGTTGATGAGGCCTCCGTGAGTGCACAGGACGTCCACTGCCCTCTGTGTGCTGCACATCGTTGTCTTGTAGTCCCCCACCCACATTTGCATGTTGTTCCAATGCGAGTACAAGTGTATCCCCTCCAAGCACAGCGATGCCACCAGAGTGATCATGCTGCTCCAGAGAGCAGAAGCACAGGTATTATCTGGAGTCCGGGTACACCGGAATATGCACGTATGCCTCCATGAGGCCCGTGGAGGTCAGGAAGTCCCCCTTTTGTTGAAGTATCTGCAGCATATGGCATAGGGACTCCATCCTGAAGTTTCTCTCTCTCTCGCTCTCTTTCTTTTAGCCATCTGTTGTGATCTCGCAGGTTCAGAACTGCTCTCCAGTAGGAGCCACGAAGAGGACGGAGTACACTCCCTTGAAGCACTGCTCCTTGGGAACTTCTTCTACGGCGCCTATGTCCTTCAAGTGCAGAACTGCCTTTTGCAGTCGGAGTACTCCAGCCTTTTGTCTTAGGGCTGGTGAGGGGCTGAGGCTGTGAGGTGGTATGCACATGAGTTCTGTTCTGTAGTCTTGAGAAATGACTGACAGTACCTACTGGCCTCTTGTGGTTAGGTTCCAGACCCCCGCGAAGGCCTGGAGCCGGCCTCCTATTTGATAGTCCTGCAGTTTGTTTTGTTTGTTTTAAACTGGGAGACCTTTGCCATTACTGAAGGATGATGTCTGTTTGGCGCTGGATCTGGCACTGTACTGGACGGGTCCTCGACCTGGGGTGTGAAACCCACGAAAGGAGTGGGTAGACCTGTGATGGCATCACCTTTTTCTTCTCCTTCATCTCTACCAGCCTCTTGTCAAAATTTGATTCACCAAATAGAAGCCTGCCTGAGACTCCTCCGTAATCAAATTACTCATTGACAGTGTGTCCACCGTCCAATGTTTGAACCATACGTTTGCTGCCTGCACCTGAGCGCCAAGCTGGACATTGTTCTGATATACATCTGAGGAGAGTTGTGCCACTTCCACGTGGACATTGGATCTTAAATCTGACGCCTTAACCACCTGGCCATCCTGGTGCCGGTTCTTTTGATCTTTAGTAGAGACCACTTCAGATCCAAAGGTGAAACCTCTGAGTTCTGTAGGAGGTTGGCATCCTTCAAAGCATTCTCCCCATCCCTGGGGAGCACTGCCCCTGAATGCTGTGCCACCACGGGGGCATCAATGAAAGGAACCTTTAGCTCCTCCATGGTTACTTCTGGCAAGGAGTAAAAACGCTTTGCAATAGACAAAAAGGGAGTTCCCACCTCTAGGAACAGCCCACTCAGCTTTGACAATGTCGTCAGATAAAGCCAGAAAGGTGAAAAGGTCTGCACCCTGGCTGGTTTCTCAAAGCCTCTGACGTCCAGCCATGAAGTGACTGAAGATCTGGGCTTCTCTACCACTTCCATCTGGTAATTCAGCATGGAAATGACTTTGTTCAACAGCCTTTGGAAATGCTCAGTCTGGAATAGTCTGGATGAGATGGGGTGGATCTTTCTCATCCCCTAAACATTCACCTTATTCCTTCTCAGTATTTTTACCCAAGGAAGTGACGGTGGATACAATTTTAGCCTGCTCAGGGCTAAGGATAGGGGGTGCCCTTCCCTGGTGATTTCACAGGGGCTTGGCTGTCGTATCCCCCCGGGCCTGCTGACTACCGACTGCCCATCCTTGTTCTCAGAGGCTTCTGAGAGTTCACTCTGCCCTGGTGCCTCTAGGTCCCCAGGCCCCTTTGAGGTGACTAGAGACCTGGGCCCTGAGAAAGACTGAGAGCTAGAAGTGGGGTGGCTCCTCCATTTTCTGGATCCCCTGGAGGATGGCCTTCCCCCTGGCTTCTTGTTTGCATGCATTGTTGGGGGCTGTGCAGGAGCTGGCGCCCCACCCCCTTGGATCCTGAGGAAGCTGGAAGCCCAAAGTGAGGTGGCTTCTCTTTTTTCTTGGAGCCCTCGGAGGAATGCCTTCCCCCGGCTCCTTGTTTGCATGCATTGTTGGGGCTATGCATGAGCTTCCGCCCCACCCCCCTGGCTTCCAGTGCCCTGGAGCCATTGTCCTGCCGCCCTGGAACTCCCATTAAGGCCCACATCCAGAAAAGGCGTGGCTGGAACTGCAAAAGCAGCTGGTGGGGGAACTTGCGGCTGCTGGAGGACCTGCGTTAGGGAGCCCCGTTGGGTTTCCCCCTGCCGCTGGAATGGGCTCACCACGAGGGCTCGCCGGCCCGTTGTGTCTCCCACGCCATCCTCTCGCCTCCTGGCTGCTGTCCACTGTGCCAGCTAATTCCTTGGCTGCCTTTTTCAGGCATGGGGGGATGGAACCTGCTGGCTCCAACTGCTCAACCCATCTGCCGGCGTCTCTGTCCGCTGCGCCGGCTTCTTGCTGCGATGTCTGCCGCCGGGGTGGGGTGGGGACGTGAGCATGCCTGCTCCGCACATCCGACCAGCCCCGGGTGCTGGCGCTTTCCCTTTCTGCCAGCTGCTCCAGCGCACATCCCAGCTGTAAAGCCAACATCTCCCCGACCCCTGATGCCTCAGGGGTAAGAGATCGCTGCTCCATGGCGGCCTCCGCCGTTCCTTCCCTCCTGGTTCCAATCGATGCCTCAGATCAGGGAGGGGTCTCTTCCTCTTCTTTGTCCCTGCATTTTCCCAGGTCATCTTCATGCTGGGTTCTCCTTCCGTGCCTCTTATTAGCCTCCTGGAGTGGTAAGGCAAGAGGAAGGCTCCTTGCATCTGTTGAGGTTCTTACTAGCCTCCTAGTAAAAGCATTTTTTATTTTTTTTTATTTTTTGCTCTCCCTGGCTTGGAGCTGGAGCTCCAGACAACCTACAAAGCACAGGGCTATGCAAAAACTGGAGAGGTCAGCCTAGGTCCCTCCAATAGGAGCCACGCAATAAAAGAAATTTGCATAGCCTATCCCAGTGAGCAGAGGCGTAACCTAACCACTTCCTGGATGACTTCTCCCCCACTGAAGGAGAAACACACTGAAGGAGAAACACACCATACACACACCAATGTCCTGACCCAAAACAACTCAGGGAACTGCTATTTGCCTCACTGGAAAAAGTATGGTTACACCTATGTTTACCCAATGGGGCAAACAATGGCTCATCAAGACTATTTCAGGTCAGGGAAACAGCAGGATGGGGTAATGCTTAAGCCCTTTCTGCGGTGCCAATACAAATCTGACCTGCACATGCACATTAAATTCAGACCAGGGAACTCCCAGACCACATCTGTCAACGCGCAACATGGAAGACACAGGGACTTGGTAACATGTGAATTGAGGATGAAACAGTCTTTCTCTTTCCAAATAAAAAAAGGTAAACATTTCCCTTGCTCAAAAGCCAGTTGAATCCAACTCTAGGGGGTGGTGTTCACCTCAATTTCCAAGCCAAAGAGCCAGCGCTGTCTGAAGACTTTTTCCCAAAGTCACGTGGCTGGCATGGCTAAACGCTGAGGCGCACGGAACGCTGCTACGTTCCCACCACAGTGGTGCCTATTTATCTACCCGCAGTTTCTTGCTTTCGAACTGCTAGGTTGGCAGGAGCTGGGGCCAGAGACGGGAGCTCACTCCTTCACGCAGCACTCGGGTCTCAAACTGCTGAACTACCGACCTTCCAGTCTGCAGGCTCAGCATCATAACCTCTGAGCAACCGCGGCCCATTAAGTAAAACTAAATAAAACCATTAAATAAAACTAAAGGGCAAAAGAAAAGATGGGAATTCTTAATGTATAGCAGAATTTCATTAAACTCAATGGTTCCGAATACAGGGGGAAATCAGAAGGTATTCCAAGCACTTTCCCATGATAGGTTATTTAGAAGAAAGCGGTATAATACCAGAGATCCCACTCTATGGAGAAGTGTTATATTTTTGAACTTGTATTATATTTAGATACTGGGTACGTTCTGGAAACAATGTGTTAGTAATGTTTGTATAACCAGCTTTGATATGGTTCTTTCAATGTTATGGTTAATAGCTGTATTTTTGTCTGGGTTTTTTTTAATTAATTTAAAAAAAAATCAATAAAATTTTAAAACTAAGGCAAGGTTAGTGTTCACTGTCGTCATCCTACTACTACAGCAACTAATAAAATGTTAAAGGGAAACAGGAAATGGCTAACCTACAACTGGCACTGGTCCAAAGGAAGCGCAGTTCTTCTTACCACTGTAGGGAAGGGCACAAAACATACTGAGACCGAAGCAAAGGCATGAAGATCGCATGTTCCCATTTATTTTACCTGTGGCTAAAGCAGCTAAAAGTTAATATGGGGTGACAAATCCAGCATCTGTCCAAGAAGAAGAAGAAGAAGAGATTGGATTTATATCCCGCCCTTCACTCACTTAAGAGTCTCAGAGCGGCGTACAAACTCCTGTCCCTTCCCCTCCCCACAACAGACACCCTGTGAGGTAGGTGGGGCTGAGAGAACTCTTTCCTGAGGGAACGGCTGGTACAGAGCTATGGCTTGCCCAAGGTCATCCAGCCAGGTGCAAGTGGAGGAGTGGGGAATCAAACCCGGTTCTCCCAGATTAGAGTCCGTGCACTTAACACTACACCAGACTGGCTGAACTGAACTGAAATGGCTGTGAGACTAAACTATTAAAAACCACTATTCAGAAAAGTGTTATTAAAGAGGTTGGGGGGGAGTCTTTAAGGGGAGTGGAGGGGCTGCAATCATGGCTCTTTTACATAAACTGAGTCGGCCCCAAGGGAGGTACCCAACAGTTATGCATGATGGTTTCCCCCCTTCCATCTCGCCTGCACACCTTCTCTTTCACTGGGATCCAGGACGACGTTTTGCTTACAGTAGAGATTTTTAAATCCCATGCGTTCCTACAGTCTGTAACACATCTTTAAAAGGTCTGTTACTCCTGAAGTTTATTTTGGCCTCTGATTTTCTGCACATTAAAAGGGTGGATCAGAAGTTGAAACAGGCCCAAAGTGAACCACTGGCCCCCAGGAATTCCAGAGGGGAAGCTGCACTGCAGCAAAAACAAACAGGAGTCTAGTGGCACCTTAAAGATTATGTTAGTCTTTAAGGGGCCACCAGTCTCCTGTTTGTTTTTGCAGCCCACAAGGAGGTCAGCTTTTGGCTTCCATTGCCAAGTATGCAGCAAAGGAACACAGGGGCATTTTCATAAACATTAGCACAAAAGGAGCATGGCCATTCATTCCGTAATCTGAATGGAAACTATCAGCCCTCTGAGTTACTTCACATTTTATCCTTCTGGGTGTCCCCCTGAGGCAACGATTACCAATGGATTTCCTACACTCACTTTCTTCTTACCCAAACCAGATAGCTACTTGTTGCTTTCCTTCACCTCCCTGGAGCAAGAGGTATGTCAGAAAAGTCCAGGAGGCACTACCTTTGGATTTGCAAGAAGGCTCCATTCAGAAATAGCTGCCTCCATCACAGAAGGACGTTTGGCTTTGCAGACAGACCCTCAGCATTCTGTGAATGGCCCCAATAGGAGCCAGTTTGGTGTAGTGGTTAAGAGTGGCGGACTCTAATCTGGAGAACCAGGTTTGATTCCCCCCACGCCTCCACATGAAGCCTGCTGAGTGACCTTGGGCCAATCACAGTCCTCTCAGGATGCTCTCTGCCCCACCTACCTCACAGGGTGTCGGCTGTGGGGAGAGGAAGGGAAGGAGACAGTAAGCTGCTTTAAGACTGCTTCAGGTAGAGAACTCTTCTTTTTCAATATCCCATGGGAGCCACTTTATGGCAGCACCCGCTGCCCATTCTCAACATTTCCGAAGCATCCACAGGCTCAAGAAGACACAGGAACCTTAGCCTCTGATATTCTAGGTATACATCTGAACACGAATATACAGTGAATGCCCTTGTCTTGCTCTCTTTAAGTATCTGAAGGGCTGTCGCTTAGAGGAGGGCAGGGAGCTGTTCCTGTCGGCAGCAGAGGCGAGGACTCAAATGGGTTTAAATTAAGGTTGGGAAGGTACCAGCTGGATGTTAGGAAACACTTTTTGACAGTAAGAGCTGTGCAGCAGTGGAATCAGCCACCTAGGGAGGTGGTGAGCTCCCCCTCACTGGCAGTCTTTAAGTGATATCTGGACAAACACTTGTCAGGGATACTCTAGACTGATCCTACACTGAGGAAGCGGTTGGACTAGATGGCCTGTGTGGCCCATTCCAACTCTGTGATTCTGTGATTCTATGTACAGGTATCCTCCTCAAGGAACCAAGTCTGTTTATAGGTATACTCCTCAAGGAACCAAATGTGACTACGATTCCTTTAAGTACACACTTAGCAGCAAGCTGGGGTTTGCAGCTGAATCACATGAATGGAGTAGTAAAGGATGAAAGGAGACTGCACAAACAGCTGACCCCTCTGTGTCCCTCCCACCTATGGCCCCTGGCCAACGGTGGACAGGACGACAGCAGCTAGACTTGCCATGGCTTCCCATTATTGCAAAATCAGCAGACACTGCAGCAGCCATCCCAAAGAACGGGTCGGGGAGGCATGCAATCAGAAGGGTTATCTAAAGCTAGCTTCATTCTAATTGAGTCGGTACCATATGTCACCCAGCAATAACATCGCGAGCAGCGTGCAACTGAATACATATTTAATTCACATAATGGGTACAACAGTAGAAGTAATCAAGGCAGTTTGCCATAAGCCATAAAGAAATGTAGCTTGTTCCCTATCAAGAAACATTCGGCACTTAGGAGTGGGGGGGGGGGAGAAAAACTGTATCACCAGAAAGAGGAAAGACAACGAAGAGAGAATCATATCACCGTGAGAGCTAAACACACCCAGCAGAGATTAAAGCAGGGGCCTTGATCTGGCACGAATGAAAATCAATTGGAGAATATTGTTGAGGAATCATTAGCCCTCTCGATATAATTAACTGTAATGGATTTATTGGCAAGGCTTTAAATGATTTTCATGTTAAATAGAAGCCCAGAATGTCCCTGGACTGGTCAGTCGGCAGATCCCCTCCTAAAGAAGAGGTCTCCCCCCCACACACCAATGCTCCCTCTCAGCTGTGGAGTCTCGTGAGCAAAAAAAATCTACTCTGTGAGCTACTGGCATTAAAGTTGTGAGCGAGCAATTTGGCTACTGCATAGATTAGTTTGTTCTGGAGCCACCCTTCCTAAGCAATATGTGAGCCGGAAGCTAAAAAAAAACTGTGAGCTAGCTCACACTAACTCAGCTTAGAGGGAACACTGCCCCCCACCATCCCTGAGGCCTTTAAACAATTCAGCCAGCTCCGCTTGGCAGTACAGGCCTTGGAATGGCAGATGACAGAAAGCCAGGGGCCCCTCCCCTTCATTTCTTCCTGCAATGGGATGATTAATATGATTGTGGAATGCTCATCAATATCTTTGGACAGATCAACTGGCATTTCCATTAAAGTCCTATTAATGTGCACGAAACACAGCTGTGGACAGGTTAGTGCGCAAAAAATAAAAGTTCTGAAAACGAAGCCATGGGGGAGCCACCCCCTGAGCCTGGACCGAATGCCGCTCAGCCCCTTCCACTCATTAAAGGCTTCCCTCTACCAGCGTGTTTTGATGTATATTTCATGAGGATAAACAAACATTCATTCCACTTTGGGAAGGTGGTTCACTGCAACATAGCGCCAGCCCAGCCAGCAACGAGGGGACATTAATTTCAATTCTGGTGTTTAAACACTTTGAGGAGGCCAATCACTCATTCGTGGCTGCGCCCTGCGAAGAAACCGGGGGGCTGTTCCCCGCCCCTGCCAGAATTGGGAAGAGGGGATTTGATGTTCGAGCTGAATGGCTGAGATGGGCATCTATGGAGTAGAGACAAGAGGTTCAGGGGAGGACAAACTGAGCCAGGTGTTTCATTTCCTTCTGGCATATTCTGATTGCATCAGGATATTGAAATGGACAGTGATGAGCCTGCATATTTTCATGCCAGTGGTTAGGAGGGATAGGCAGACAGGCAAGAAAAGGTGCTTAGGCTTAGGAGCCAGTTCTGCTGAAGATGACCTCATGCCTCCCCCCCCAATGCCACGAATTGTATGCAACCATTTAAAAGAAAGAGTGCAACATTTATAGCACACTTTTCCATCCATGAAGTTCTAAGGAAGCTAGCCTAACAAAAACCCTTCTTTAAAAAAATCCTTTAGAATTCCAGAGATTCTTCGCCCAAGGACTCTGAATTTTCCTCGAAATTTCTCATCAACCAAAATTTTTTAAAATGAACCATGGAGGAGGCATAGGTGGCCCAACACTTCTGCCCAAACTGGCCACTCTTTCCCATCAGAATGGTGAGCCTTATTAGGACACCGTAAGTCCATAGAGAATATTTCTCAAGAGTGCACATTGTTTCTTCTACTACTCTGAAAAATACTGCTGGTTCTCTAGGGCCAAACTTGAATGACTCTGGACTGGACCACTGGCACAAAAGATCTCATGAAAATGGGAGGGAGCCAGGGTTCTCTGCTCATTGGACAAGCCTCTATGAATGAAGGTAGTTTCATGTGCCTTAGGACCAAACTGCAAGTAACAGTGGCCACGGGTCCACCCTGTGGCCACAAGGCCATTTTGGAAGTAGTCCCCCCACCTTCAATAATTTGAGAAGCAGAAGACACTGCAGGTAAAAGAATGGCGGATCAATACAGATGCAGGATGCTGCAGACAGACAAAAATTCACTCATCCTGGCAGGTGTCCCTCTCCCTGTGGCAAGCATGATAAGACTAAGTCCTGTACCAAGGGGGAGGTCTGCCATTTCTCCACTGAGAGCAGCCACTCCCCTACTTCTATCATCAGTCCCCCCACCTTCAATAATTTGAGAAGCAGAAGACAAAAATGAGGGGAGGGACAGCATCGATGGTGACAGTCTAGGAATTTCCCCAGTCTTTATGTAAGGACCACAGAGATTGGATGGTCACCAAGAAGTGACATGATATCCTCTAAATTGCCACATGGGAGTGATATCACATCCTCCCGGACACTCTAGAAACTTTCCCACTCTCTATGCTTTTCACCATAGCGATTGAGGGAATTCCTAGAGTGTCACCCAAAAGTGATGTCATATCCCCCAAACTCCATCCTCTCCCATCCCTACCCCAAAAGTAAGTCTACCAACATTTGCTGACATAGGGATGGCAACCCTTCCAAGGGGAGGGAGATATCACAGAAGCTGCTATTCTTCTTGCCCACCCTCTCCCCCTAGCTCTTAGATGCGTGCACTACACTTTGAAAGGTCAACGTCAGGTCAGGAGCAAGACCTCACTAGGCAGGGTTCTTGTGACCCCAAAATGTTATTTGGCTAATCAAGGCTGGGCAAAGTATATGGACCTCTGAAAGCTTTTTTGTCTGCTTATGTACCGAAACACACAAACTGTCCAGAGGTTGCAGGTCTCACCAGTGTCCTAGATGCTCTAAGACACATTCTTGAGGTCACAAATGAGCTGCCTCTGATACCAATACGATGGAGGCTGAGGCAGGAGTGTAGAGCCTGAACTTGACTCTGAAGGTGGCTCCAGTCCCCCAGCTTCATGTCATTCCAACATCTTTGCGTGGCCTGAAAGCTAAGGGGTTGATCTGGACCCAATCCAAAATCCACATCACGTCCCCAGAACATCAAGAGGATGTTCATGGAGGGAGGCATTTAGTTACTCTAGCTTACTGTACAGATCAGATGGGGAGGGAGGGTGTCTGCCCATCACTCATGTCCTTCCTTCACGACCGTCTGGTCTTCTATAGCTTCAAAACTCCATTCCCTTCTCCCACCCCCATGCTGTGCAAAAAAAAAATAAAAAAAAATCCTGCAATCTTTTTCAAAAAGCCCTGAGTCTTGACAACAAGACAAAATTATGCAAAGTAAATCGATACGCATTTCCATTTGCATGATTTACCCTGAGTGCCAAATCTGGGTTTCCTTAATGCACAACACCTGTTTATATGTCACACCCTACATGAAGTGTGAGCATACAGAGGAAAGAGGCATTTAGACTACCCTTTAATCTATCAAGCAAAGACCTGGGCTTTGGCCATTTTAGGCATCTCGGAAAATAACCAGATCACATTTTAAGGGCAAAAAAAAAATGTACATAAGCAGGAAAACCTTAGAACAGGAGGTGACATGGCTGACAGAAAAGGGGAGAAAATTAAACCTATATATAAATCTGTGTGCATATCACATTTATGGCTGAAAAGAAAGGCTATTTCAAAAAGTCCGTGGAAGTAGGACTGGGCAAAAATCTAGTGGAAGGCATTAATACTCCAAGAATCACCAGAAGGAAGCCTGACTACAGACACTTAAGCTCTCTGCTCTGTCATTAAAGCTGGAGCCTAAATTATTGATCCCTCGCCTTGATCAGCATAACAGTCACGTCCCCGGAATCGAGATCTAAGTACACTGCGGTCCCTGGGCTGCAGCCACTGAAATAATTAGGAGAAATTCTCATTAAAGGAGAGTGAAAGGTTCAGAGATGGAGACAGAGTAAGGGGTCTGAGCGGGTGTTTTAATGTCTGCCAACGGGGTCGAGGGATCGCTCAGATCAAATCCCCGCACAGCACTGGGGGTGGGGGGTGGGGTTTCGGAGATGTCAGCTTATCAAAACGAAAAGTACAAAACAGCATTTCTCCCCCTCTGTTGTAGACATGCACACACATCTAGATGGCAAGCTACTGCTCGGATCCACACCTACATTTAGTCACACGGGAGCAAAAAAAAAAAGAGAGAGAGAGAAGGGGGAAATAAAAATAAATGAAATTAATAATGGCAAATCCATTGGAGGCTCCGCTGAGTATAATTTATTCATTCCACAGAACTGCAAAGAATCCAGGCTGGGTGGGGGAGATACTACATGGTCTGTTGAGATATCCTTGGAAAAGGGGGAACAGATTCTCTCTCTCACACACACACACACACAACCCTTGCAAAAGCAGGAGCCCTACTGATCTGAGGTAAAATTTACAGAATTGTGCCCTCTGGGAAATGGGCAGCCCCCCCCCCCCCAAATCCAATGACCACTCAGCAACACAGAAAGCTTAATGTATGCTAAAAAAAAAAATCTCACTGGAGAAATACAGGCAAGGGGAGGCAGGACAGGAAAAATGAAAAAAAACAGAAGAGAAAAAGAAAAGAAGGGAAGACGACAGGGTGCAATGCAAAGATTTTCCCCCCTCTGCCCGCTCCACCCTCCCCTCAAAGTTCCCTAATATTTAATGTCAACACACCGTAGTTGAAAAGAAAAATTCCATCTCACACAGCTAATCAGAACGGTTAGGGAGACCATTACCACAAACACCAAGAACATCTGAAATTGATTATTTTTTACTTCGCTCAGTTAATGAAATCCTCCAGCAGCCAAGAACAAGCGATGGGTGCATTTGAATGTGGAGGGGGTGGGGGGGAGAGAGAACGGAATGTGTGCAGCAGTGGACAGCAGTGGTGAGAGAAAGGTAGTTAAAGGCATCTTTTTAAAAAATAAAAATAAAGGGGAGGGGGGTTGAGGTTAAAGAAGGGCCTGTCCCCTTTCTTCTCCATTTTGTAAAGCTGGAAATGCTTAGCATGGACATCACATCCCCTAACAAGTACCACATCATTAAACGTCTTGGGCTGGTGCAGCCGGGAAGAGAAATGCAGAATGTCACCAACTGATAGGGGAGAAGACTGGGAGGTTATTTATTAGGGGACACTTCCCACAAATGGCACTTTTGCCGTGTGCATTAAAACGGGATGCTGCTCGCGAGCTGACAAGCAAGGAAGCCCTGCAGGAAGAGGGTGCCAGGATCCTGGCTACGCCCCCTTACCTGCTAATATGATCCCTTCCCGTAGCCTAAAAAAACCCCTTCCTTGGCGTTCTGACCATCTGAACCTTTGGACCTCCACAATGAGCTAACTGCATTCAGTGACTCCGTTTCATCTATTCAGCTGTGCTTCGAAGATCACCTGGTAATACAGAGCCAAGAGGTTGAAATGTCTAGACCACAAGCAGTCAGATTTCTTTTTAATTGCTGTTTAGAACTGGAGGTGATTTTTTTTTTCCCCAGATGGTACTTGCAGATCTACGTTTGCACCTCTAACTCCTTCACTGACAACAGACCTTTAAAAGTAAATTCCCGCCTTTCCTGCCTGTCCCTCTGGAAAGGCAGCTGCTTGCATAACATCAGATTTGCAAAAGGGGTGTGCATTTGGATATTTATTTATGTAGGATGTTTCTATGCTGCCTCTTCAGAGCCCTTCCCGAGGCGCCTTACAGTTAAAACAATATCATAATATAAGAATAAGCTGGTAAAAACAAACCATTGGACATAAACAGCATAAAACTATCCACAAAGTAGAAGATGACCATTTAAAAAACACTGGGATAAAACCCCTAATTAAAAGTCTAGGCAGAGATGTGTTTTGACTTGGTACCAAAAAGAAAGTAAATTAGGTGTCAGGCGGGGGGGGGGGGGGTGTCCAGGGGAGAGGCGCCAGCACAGAAAATGCCCTGCATCTAGTTACCACCTGCCTCACAGGAAAGGGCTCAGAAAACATGGCTTAACTTGTGAGCAGGGAGGATCAGAAGAGGAGGAGATAGTGTTTGAGTTACTCTGGCCCTGAACAATTTAGGGATATTTCCAATCTGACACAGCGGCCAAGATTCCATTTCATTTTGAACTGGAAATACCCACTATGAAGACAAGGAACTCTTAAAATTTCAAGATAGCCGACATTTATATCCGAATTTTCAGAGTTTGGGAGGGAGATATTTTGGTTTCCACTGGGACAGACCCGATGTGAATCTGAAGACCTGGTCTACCAATAACCGATATTTCCCAAATTCCCCCCCCCACCCGCCCCCAAACCAGATTTTAGGAATACTCTGAAATTTTTGCAAATACCTTTTCTGAGATAACGGGAGATGGTGAAACTTTTTTTTTTCTTACAATATAATTTTATTAAGTTTTTAGTGAAATACAGATATAAAGCGGACAAAATGAGCATAGTAGTTTGTTATACAAAGTTGTGGATTAAGTGATCAAAATGAACATAACCAACGATAATGTAGAAGAAGAGGAAGAAGAGATTGGATTTATATCCCGCCCTTCACTCCCCAAGGGAGTCTCAGAGCGGCTTACAAACTCCTTTCCCTTCCCCTCCCCACAACAGACACCCTGTGAGGTAGGTGGGGCTGAGAGAGCTCTTTCCCAAGCTGTCCTTGAGAGAACAGCTAGTACAGAGCTATGGCTTGCCCAAGGTCATCCAGCCAGGTGCAAGTGGAGGAGTGGGGAATCAAACCCGGTTCTCCCAGATTAGAGTCTGCGCACTTGACCACTACACCAAACTGTACTTTAACAGCATGAGTATACATTATAATGCGATAAAAGGGATCTCTGTGACTAAAACATGTGTCAACAATGTCTCAAGTTACCAGAAACGCTGATCAACCTTAGTATTCAACAATATCCTATTAACATGGCAAAACTTTTTGAAGTGCATGCCTTTAATCTGTGTATATTAATTTGTGTGCACATTAAGTTTCAAGCTGGTGTACTTTTGTGTTTTTGATGCCTTGTTTGACCTTTCAATACATTATTTTCAAATGAAGATTTTTGGGGGGGGGACCCCACTTTGTCATAGGTCCAAGCACAGACATACTATGAAATGTGCTACAGAATCAGCATCCCCCCAGCCTCACAGCTAAAATGGCCAAGAAGTGATGTGTCCATTCATCCCTTAGAGCTTCCCAGTGTTCCATTCGCCACTGAGGGCCTCAAGACATAAAATTTCTGAAAGGGATAGTGGAGGCTGACTATGTACACCTGGACACAAGTTGCTAGGCCTGCGTTTCCGTTAACACATGGTGTAATAACAGAGGCGAGACTGGGGTTTCGTTATGGTTGGATGAAAAGCAGAGTGTTATCCTTCTCAAGGGTTCCCCTTTCCATAAGATTTCCTGAAACACAAAGTGCTCCAGACATTGCAATTCTTGATCACGTGAAATACAAAATGTTGATTAAGGCCATGACTGGATGGGCTGCATGGAAGGGGCGTGGCTCAGTAGTAGTACAGCATCTGCTTGGCGGGCCATAGATCCCAGGTTCAATCTCCAGAGTCTTCAGTTAAAAGAGTCAGATAAAAGATGATGTGGAGGACCTCTGCCTAGAACTCCCGAGAGCCACTGCCAGTCTGAATAGATCATGCTGATCTTGATAGGCCAATGGTCTGAGTCCATCTAAGGCAGCTTCATGTGTTTTGCTGAAAACTTATAGGCATAGTGGCTTCATTTTTAAGCCCTGGAGAGAAATAGGTAAGTAACCCTGTGATTATCTGATTATATATCACTAGAGTGGGGGGGGGGGGGTGCCATGAAGTTGCAGGTGACTTAGGGTGATTAGTCATTGCATGCCTTTATATTGCTAGATACTGTTCATTAATTGTTAGGTAAAGGTTTCCCTGGCTCGAAAGCCAGTCAGATATGACTCTGGGGGGGGCGGTGCTCATCTCTGTTTCCGAGCCGCAGAGCCAGTGCTGTCTGAAGATGTTTCTGTGGTCATGTGGCCGGCATGACTAGATGCCGAGGTGCACGGAACGCTGTTACCTTCCACCGAAGTGGTACCTATTTATCTACTTGCAATTTCTTGCTTTCGAACTGCTAGGTTGGCAGGAGCTGGGGCCAGAGACGGGAGCTCACTCCGTCATGCAGCACTCTGGTCTCGAACTGCCGAACTACCGACCTTCCGGTCTGCAGCTCAGTGTCTTAACCTCTGAGCCACCACATCCCCATCGTTAATTGGTACACTGCATATAATTGTTATGCTGTAGCCTGCACAGTTCAAAAGCCACTTGAACAACAGAAAACAATAAAATGCAGAAAACTGCCTTCCATCACAATATAATCCTTACAAAGCACATCACTCAAGACCAGAATGACAGCTTAGAGTTCTCCATAGTAAAATTTCCATTAACTTCAGGGAAAAGGTATCTGAAAATAAAGTTGTCTTAACTTGCTTGCTGAAAACCATTAAGAAGGACAATGGGTAAACCCTCCCTGAGTAGGAAGCTCCACAACAGGCACCATTTATTTATTTATTTATTTATTTATTTATTGAATTGATATCCCGCTCTCCCCACCAAAGGCAGGCTCAGAGCGGCTCACAACATATCAGCACAGAGCACCACTCAAAGGGGGAACATGTACATTTTCCCCATGACACATATACACATTTCTGTTTTCTGTTGCCCCAGAAGGTCGGATCAGAACCAACGGGTTGAAATTAAATCAGAAGAGTTTTCGGCTAAACATTAGGAAGAACTTCCTGACAGTTAGAGCGGTTCCTCAGTGGAACAGGCTTCCTCGGGAGGTGGTGGGCTCTCCGTCTTTGGAGGTTTTCAAACAGAGGCTGGATGGCCATCTGACAGCAATGTTGATTCTGTGAACTTGTGCAGATCATGAGAAGAGAAGGCAGGAAGGGTTGCCTCAGTGCTTAGTACTTGTGGCCCTTTCTTACATATCCTGGGAAATGCTGATCGCCACTTTGGGGTCAGGATTCAGGAAGCAATTTTCTCAAGGACAGTTTGGCCAGGGATCCTGGAGAATTGTTGTTGTTCTATGCCCTCTTCTGGGCATAGAGCAGGGGTCACTAGGGGTGTGGAGGTATTTGTGAATTTCCTGCATTGTGCAGGGGGTTGGACTAGATGACCCTGGAGGTCCCTTCCAACTCTATGATTCTGATTCAAAGTTTTCTATTTATTTACAAAAACACAAATATCAGAAGCACAGATCACAACTTGCTCTCTTTTCCCTCTGTACAAAAGCTTTGCAATGCGGCTGAAATCTGCTGGTCATAATCAGCAGCATTTTAGCAGTTATGCATGGAGTGCTCATGGGAGGGAATCATGAACCACCACCACTCCTTTAGATACATGAAACTACTTTATATTGAATCAGACCATTGGTCCATCAGTGTCAGTATTGTCTACTCTGACTGGCAGTGGCCCTCCAGGGTCTCAGGCAAAGGTCTTCCACATCACCTACTACTTGGTCCTTTTAGAAGAAGAAGAGATTGGATTTATACCCCACCCTCCACTCCCCAAGGGAGTCTCAGAGCGGCTTACAAACTCCTTTCCCTTCCCCTCCCCACAACAGACACCCTGTGAGGTAGGTGGGGCTGAGAGAGCTCTTTCCCAAGCTGTCCTTGAGGGAACAGCTGGTACAGAGCTATGGCTTGCCCAAGGTCATCCAGCCAGGTGCAAGTGGAGGAGTGGGGAATCAAACCCGGTTCTCCCAGATTAGAGTCCGCGCACTTAACCACTACACCAAACTGGCGCACTACACCAAACTACACCAAACTGGCCAAACTGCCACTGGAGATGGCAGGGATCGAACCTGGGGCCTTCCGTATTCCAAGCAGACGCTCTGCCATTGAGCCACGCCCCCTTCCCTTTCCCGAAAGCAAAAATGTACATCTGGTGGATGTCCCTTGCCTGTGCCCAATCGTGTCTCTCTTCGGCTCCTCCTCCTTCCCAACCCAGTTGCAGCCACACTTATGCTGCTACGACATCAGTAGACTATGCAGCGCGTGGACGTATGAACAAACTCCAGAGACACGTCGCATGTGGGCTGGCTCACATTTCTACACATGTTCTGACCCAAGAAGTGATGGCCAGATGAGCTAACTGTGCGGGGAAGGAGGAACTGACTGGGAACCTTATCTAAGTTAAATCAGTTATTTTGTTGGGCATGCTCCCATTTTTGAATGTTGAATGTTGAGAATGTTAGACGGTATACACTCAATCTATAGCCTGTGGGTTCACTCTGAATGGTGCTCAGCTTACTTCTCCACTACCATTAAAGAGCATCTATACCTCTGTAGCAGAGGCTGCCTGTTGTGCCTGTGGGATGAGTCCAGACCACTGAAAAACGGATGCACACAGGGCGACAGCCATACTGCCACAGGTAATCACAACACCAATGCCTCAGTGTGCTGGGCCCTTGGTCTTGCACTGAATGGCAGCTCCTTCACAGTTAGCTGTCTTGGTACATGAAGGGTGGAGCACAGCCTCTGAACCACAACAAGGTTTAAGAGACGGAAGGATACTGTCGTAATCTTTTGCTAAGTGGCTGACTCCGAACATCTCTGTGCCTATCGGCCCCAACCGCACCAGGGCCAGTTGCCGCATAACAGTGTGGCAGCAGCCACGGCCCTCAGCTTGTTAGACTGAAAGAATGTGCCGTTTTAATTAATGATATGTAAATATCCTTGAATGGGCCGCATTTGCATATTAAGAGAGATTTGCGGAATCTGCGGAGTAATATATTTTAATTAAGGATTAATTAAAAATAATGGGAATTTCATTTCGCCTGGCAGAATCCGTTTAGATCTTAGCACACGTCTGCTCAGGAGTCTGGTCCGACTGCTTCGCTTTCCCACGTCCTGCAGCTGAGCCCCCCTCTCAGGGTTATCCTCCACTGCCTGGCTCTCAAACAACAGAACGGCACCACGACCGGGGGGGGGGGGGGGCGGGCATCTGAGGCATCCTTCCCTGCACAGCTCCTCGGCGAGATTTTTCGGGCTGGTTTTGGTGGGGGATTTTTTTAAATCGTAAAGTAAGTAAATGGCTCTGAGACACGGAAGACTAGTTGTGTTGGCAATTATGTTAATGGGATGCTATTAGGCTATGATTCTATATGAGCAATTGGGGAGAAGAAATGCCTTACTGAGAGAGAATGATACAACCGACGTCTGTCTTATTGATATAGTTCCAGTGGAGCTTTCTGCATAATTACACTCGGCCACTTTCCACGGGCAGGGGGAGAGGCCCTACACCACGGAGTGGTAGGGGGAGCCAGGAGGCCACAGCAAAAGCCAACGTCTGGCTCTGCCACTAGCACCAGGCTCCGGCCAAACACACACACACACGGAGTCATGGAGCTGCCTTATTTTGAATGAGACCCTTGGTCCGTCAAATCAGTATCGCCTGCTCTGGCTGGCAGCAGCTTTCCAGACTCTCAGGTAGAAGTCATTCACCTCACCTCCTGCCTGATCATTTTAACTGGAGATGCCAGGGATTGAACCTGGGACCTTCTGCATGCCAAGCAGATGTTCTACCACCAAGCCACGGCCCCTCCCCAAACCACCCAGTGGTCAGTCACTAAAAAGAGGTATCGTATTTTTCGGACCATAAGACGCACTTTTTCTCCCAAAAAAAGTGTGGGGGGAAAGTGTGTGCATCTCATGGAGCGAATACTGCACGTTGGGGCAGGGGGAGTGACTTTAAAAATTCCTGGGGGGGGGGTGCCATGAGGCCCGTGTTGCTGCCACTGCCAGGCCGCTGCCATCGGCGCGGCAGGGACGAGGCCGCTGCCGCAGCAGGCACAAGGTTCCTGTTGCTGCCACGATGCCGCTGCCGGCTCGCGCGAGACTGCCACTGAGGACTGAGGCCGCCGCTGCCGGCTTGCACGAGGCCTCGCTGACCAGCGTGGAAGGCGCGAGCCTCCCCCCGCATCTTATGGTCAGGTGCGTCTTATAGAGCGAAAAATACGGTATGTGGTGACAAAGCTGGCTAGGAAGCTGGAGGGGGCATTATCTCTTGCCCCTGGCCCAAGGGATGCCCGCCTAGCCGGGGCCACACTTTTTTCTGCCCTGGCCCCAGCCTGGAGGAACAAGCTCCCACTTGAGATCAGGGCCTTGCGGGATCTATTACCCTTCCGCAGGGGCTGTAAAATGGAGCTGTTCTACCAGGCCTTTGGAGGAGGCGGTGGGCGTCCAACAAAGCTGGCCTCCCTTGCTGAAGCCTTCCATCTTTACGCGGCCCAGATCAAGAAGACCTGGGGATCTAGCGGCACCAGTCTCTGGAGACTGTACACTTAAATTGCTAGTGCCACCTGTTTTAAAGTACATTATTTTAACCGTTCTTATATATTGTATTAATGTATTTATTTATTGACCCATGGTAATGAGCTGAAGGCTTGAGAACCTGTTACATGATCCGCCCTGAACCCACTTGTGGGGAGGGCAGAATACAAATCTTAAATAAATAAATAAATACCATTAATCAAAGACGAGCTGTCAATGGCTGTTGCTAACTGGTGATGGGGCAATGCACTCTTTGTACGCTCAGAGACTCTATGTGTTTCGGGACTTCTGGGACTAAAAGCACTGCTGCTAACTCCAGACTTGTCTGTAAACGTTTCACCCCACTTCAGCCATGTCTTCCTCTGCTCCCTCATCCATTTCTTTGTGTCTGAGCCAAAAATGCTCAGAAAACCTAAACATAATATATATCCAGTATGGTTTTTTAATTCAAACAGACACACAAGAAACTCAGTAGTACTAAATAAATAGTACTTGCCCTATGCCAGTTTGGTGTAGTGGTTAAGTGCGCGGACTCTAATCTGGGAGAACCGGGTTTGATTCCCCACTTCTCCTCTTGCACCTGCTGGATGACCTTGGGCAAGCCATAGTTCTGTCAGAGGTGTTCTTGAAAAAGAGCAATTTCTGTCAGAGCTCTCTCAGCCCCACCTACCTCATGGGGTGTCAGTTGTGTGGAGGGGAAGGGAAAGGTGTTTGTAAACTGCTCTGTGACTCCAAGTGAAGGGTGGGGTATAAATCCAATCTCTTCTTCTCTTCTACCTTTTTTTTCAGAACCTTGTTAAAACAACAGTTCCATTCAGACTACACAGGTGCCCATCACACCACAAGCTGAAGCCCAGAATAAATATGACATTTGTGTCCTCGTCCCCCCCAAGTGGAACCTATGGCTTCTGTAATTTGATGTCAAAAGTTACCCAAAATCCAGAACACTGAATTGTAGGGCACATAACTATGCAACTTACTGAGGCATGCTAAGAAACTCGCATGAATACATTCTTTTAAAATTAAGTTGCTGGTTATTTCTTTGAACTTTACACCAGAAAAACCCTTTAAAGTTAAATGAGATGCACTTACTCTGGGCTACTTCTTCCCGGAAATCCTCTTATCGCCCAGAAGGTTTGGTTCACAAGCTGCCCACAAATTTTGATCTGTACACTCAAGCAGCTGACAAACTGTTTCTCTGTACTCAGACAGTTTGCAGGTATTCCCAGCCAAACTCTGTCCCTTACTAAGTGTTCGTCAACAGAACAGGCAGGTGAACTGTCCATATCAGGAACAACTGGGGCACGCGCATTCCTGAAATGTTTTTGTACAGCAAAAAGAACCTCTTTTTGGGGGGAGGTGGGTTATATTTCCCCAAAGGTGACACCTCGTGGCTAAGAAAGCCCTGATCAATTTTATTTCAGCTTCCCAGGATCATCACTCCAATTCCTGAGTGACATTCCTTGAAACTAATACACTGGGATGAGCATTCTTAGAGGTGACAGTCAGCAGTCAGCTGCTACAATTTCATTTGTTTTAATTGTCACAAATCAGATTTCAAAAAATACCGGAGGACCACAGGGAAAACAAGAGAATACAATGACCTGACAATGACATCATCTGGATTTTAAAAAAAAATATTAGCCGCCTTTCCCCCTTGTGGAACTCAAGGCAGCTTACAACAGAAATAAAGCATTATTATTAAAGAAAACCTTACACCATTCTCTTCTCCCGCATTTTATTCTCACAACAACCTTGTGAGGTAAGTTGGGCCAAGTGTGTGCAGCTGGCCCAAGATCATCCAGCAAGCTTCCATGGCAAAGTGGGGATTCGAAACGGGGCCCGCTAGACCCTAGTCCAACCCTCTCACCACAACACCACACTGACATATTGTGTCAGATCTCCCTGAGTATATCCCAATATTTTGCTGTGCATACCAGGACGGGCAATTAGAAATGCCCATCCGCATACAGACTGGAAACGAACACAGGAACAATGCATTCTGTAGTTTAAAGTATCAGACTTAAATCTCATAAGGCTGGAAAGTAGTAACGCGGCACGCCTTACACCTAAAAAGTGACAAGTGTCAATTTACAGTAAAGCTCATAAGAACATAAGAGAGAAGCCAATGTTGGATCAGGCCAATGGCCCATCCAGTCCAACACTCTGTCACACAGTAGCCAAAAACACCAGGTGCCATCAGGAGGTCCAGCAGTGGGGCCAGGACACTAGAAACCCTCCCACTCTTGCATCCCCCCAAGCACCAAGAATACAGAGCATCACTTGCCCCAGAATTCCTCTCTGCTGTGGATTCATTGCACAGCCTTGCGCCCAGGACTCTGTCCTCCACGCACAAAACCTGAGCAGCAATCTACTCGATGACGGGAAAGCAGCAGTCCTGAGAAAGTACTGGTTCTTGTAGGAGGTTGAATGCCAGATCTAGAGACCTTACCACTCCCTTAGCTATTAGCATGGGTCAGAATGGTGCCGTACAGAAATTAAAACAGATAAGGGCAAACTAAAGAACATAAGGAGAGCCCTGCTGGATCAGACCAGTGATCCATCTAGTCCTAAATTCTGTTTCACATTGTAGCCGACAAACAGGGGACAGAGGCCAATGCCCTCCCCTGATGTTGTCTCCTCGCGCTGAGTTTCAGAGGTTTACTGCCTCTGGATATGGAGGTTCCCTTTACTAAGTACTGATGGTAGCCACAATTCCCCTGTTTGTAAAACAAGAAACCGTGTGTGAATTACAATGGCATCCTAAGTGAAGTCACATTCTCCTAAGACTATTACTGACCCTGATGAAGAAGGCCTTTGGTCACAGGTTGGCCAATACACCTAAATAAGCCATTCTGGCTCTGCTCTTCAGGTTCCTGAAGAGTTCCAAGTTCCAATTCCAACCTCCATTTAGTGAAGAGGTTAAAAGGACGTGGGTGTGGGGGGGGGGGAACCCTGATTTCCATGGAGATTTTGGAGTTTCTCGTCGTTCAATTAATCTGGTAATTAGCTTATTGCTAGCAATAGGTAATACCACAGAGACCTTTTGAGCACTCTGATTTTTGCCCATTCTCGGGCTTGATTTAAACAGGATGCGGAGGGAGAGCATACCTGGGCAGCCACCCATGCATCTTGTTGTCTTGCCTGGCTGTGCAGTGCTAGCGGACCAGGGATCGAGAGCTGAAGTTGAGGCCAAACCAGCATGTTAACACAGCACGTGATGGCCCCATTTAAGAGTGGGCAGGCAAACAGCCACAAGGGTAAATTTTTGTGCATATCCAGTACCAAGTTGAGAATCACGTCTCAAGTCTTTTGGATGGCATGGCTCATCTGCAGATCAAGGTATAGAGGCTGAATTATGACCTTTGTATACCTTCCAACTCGGGGAATTCTCCCAATCAAGTTTCTCCCTAGAGTTTAGGGGGCACTACAGAATGACCTGACTTGTTTCCAGAATGGCACAGCAATCCACCATTCTGGATCTCCAGATTTTGTTCAGATTTTGTTCAGACCAGTGGCACAAGTTACAGTGCAATAGTTTTTATTGATCCCACCCCCTCCTTTCCAGGTGACCAATTTGCATGAGTGAGCGCTAATTAAATCACACAATAGCATCAAGGTTCCAGTTCCAAAATTACCTTTAGAAAGTTTGCAAGGAAAACCAGAAGGCAGAGAGAGGTGGAGCGTGAAGCAAAGCAAGTGAGAAGGGAATGGAGTGAGGAAAAATCTATTCCTTACTACGTGAACCCCTGTGATTTTTTTTTTAAAAGGAGTTGTTCTACTAAAGCTTTTTTGGGGTCTTTTTTTGTATTTTCCATGTGTGTGTGTGTGTGTGAGCGCGTGCCCCTGGAAGTCATGGTGAACTCTGATGACTGTGTGTGCACCTGGAAGGAAGTAGGGCTGCCAAGTCAGCCCGGGGGGCGGGGGATCCCCCGCTATAGGGGTTCCCAATCCGCCGGCCAGCATTCGGCCGGCGGGGGGAACCCCGCCCCAGAAGTCGTTCGGCAAGGATGACTTCCCCCGTGTAATGACGTCACCCGGAGGTGACGTCCTCACGTTGGGGGCGTTGCCCTGGTGACGTCATTACGTCGCCGAGGCGCGCGCGTGCAAAGCGCACGTGCCAGAAGAGCTCCCGGGGGGAGAACAACTCCCCCCCGCCGGTAAGTCGCCGGTACTTGGCAGCCCTAGAAGGAAGGGAGGGCGGGATAAAAATCCAATAAACAAATAGCTAAGTCATGGCGACCTCTGGAGACTGACCCCTACTGGGGGCCTGGAGGATATTCAGAGAGGTGGCTGAATAAAGCCTGCCCCTGCCTCCCAACTGCTGGTATTCCAAGGAGGTCTCCCATCCAAGTACTTGCCAGAGTCCACCGTGCTCAGCTTCCGAGATACGATAACATCGGGCTTGCCTGGGCTATCCAGGTCAGGGCTACTAAAGCTTTTTTTTTTTGTTAACGGGATGGTGTTCCTCATCTCACGAAACGTGAAATGTTTCTCATCTCATGAAGGCAAATACTAAACAAACAGACTGCAGGGATACTATTCTTTTTCTTTCTTTTTTTTGCTTGACCTATTTGTCTGCTCAACCTTTCTCTCCTCCCCCAACATTAGCCAAGGGATTTGTGGTCAAGGGGTCCCAGGTACCAAAGGCCGGCTTCTCTTTAGAAGCCTCTCCTTTTTACCTAGTTGTTCTCCGTCTCTGGTGCTGCTCTTTTACTATTGCACCGGCTCAGAAAACGAGGCTCAGTGGCTAGGTGACCCATGCACTTGGCAGTGGAGAGAACCAGAGAGGAAGCCGCAGCACCAAACTCCTGCCCCCGGGCATTAATTAGCTGCCAGGCTCCAGCATATAGCTAGGGACGATGAACAAAACTCTCTGTTTACAGGATGCTCACCACCAAAACCACTATTAAGTCCCGCAGGGCATCCTCCTGGAAAGATCCATCCTCCTCAGATAGAATTCATCAAGAGATCTGCTCAGGTTCTCTTAGCGAGGTCCAGACAATGCAACAGGCTCGAATCTGGGATTCTGGGCAGCAGTAGTTCACATTTCAGAGTGCTATCTGCTACTTGCAACCAATGTTCCCTCTAAGCTGTCGAGTCTTGTGAGCAAAAAATCTACTTTGTGAGCTACTTGCATTAAAGTTGTGAGCGAGAGATTTGGCTACTAGTTTGCTCTGGAGTCATCCTTCCTGAGCTAAGACAAAAAGGAGTGAGCCGGAGGCTAAAAAACTATGAGCTAGCTCACACTAACTCAGCTTAGAGGAAACACTGCTTGCAGCCTAGGCTAACCAACAGTAGGGGCCTCTAGGAACATGCAAATCCAGCCTTCATCCTAGCTTTAATTATTGTGTGACTAAAACAGGAGTGAGAGGGGAAAGAACCAACCCTTCACCAGGGATACCTTCATGATTCGAGGAACAGAAACCAAGACTTATGGCTCAAGAAAGTTAGCGAAGCTAGATAATGGACACACATGCCGGAAGACTGCTTCACAAATACATTAGCCCCCCCCCCCGCCGCTCCGGCCACCATGCACAGCATATTTTGCATCCAAGGAAGCAATTTTGATTGTCCTGATTCTTACCAAGCTATTGCCTGTAACAATTCCCAGGATTATCGTGCAATCCCCCCCCCGCCCCCAAAAAAATCCACTGTGATTATGAGAAGAATTCCCCAAAATAACAAACATAAGAAACTGCCTTAAGCTAAGTTAAAACATTGGTCTATTAAGGTCAGCAATGCAAACTCTGACTGGCAGTGATTCTCTGGGACTCAGATACAGATACAGCCATGGCCCTCCCCCTTCCACCCATGGTTGGCTGGTTGACATGTTTCCTTTTAAATCATGCAATACGCCTATGGATTGCTAACGTGGGCAGAAAGTATATGAATGGGACCTAAACATAAAGCACTGGAACAGCCCACCTCAGTTGGCGAACGCTGAAATCAGCTCAGCCGGAAATGGCATTGGAGAGACATTTTGGCAACAGAGCTGAAACAAGTTTGCTCACACTGTGCATATGAAGCTCTGCTAAATTTTCATTCCACAATCCAGCTTTTTGACTCTAAATTCTTCTTACAACTGTGTGGAATGAACTGGGAAAATAAGCCTCAGTGAGTTAAATGGGACTTGCTCCTTAAAAACCCATTTAGGATTGCAGCCTCACTCACTTCGCTGTGAATTTGAATGAATATTTATTGCAGAGTTTGCATCAATTTCTACTTCAAGCCACAAGTTCAAAAGAGGATGTAAACAATCTTAGAGCAAGAATTCTAATGTTATACCCCCCAAAACAGATGCTTTTAAATCATGGTGCTGGAGAAGACTCTTGAGAGTCCCGTGGACTGCAAGGAGATCAGATCAGTCAATTCTAAAGGAAATCAACCCTGACTGTTCCCTGGAAGGCCAGAGACTGAAGCTGAAGCTCGAATACTTTGGCCACCAAATGAGAAGGGAGCATTCACTGGAGAAGACCCTGATGCTGGGAATGACTGAAGGTCAAAGAAGAAGGGGACGGCAAAGGATGAGATGGTTAGACAGTGTTATCGATGCAACAAACATGAAATTGAGCAAACTCTGGAGCACAACAGAAGACAGGAGGGCCTGGAATGATGTAGTCCATGGGGTCGCAAAGAGTTGGACTCGACTGTGCAACTGAACAACAACAACAAAAACCCCCAAAATGGTGATGCCGATTCAGATTCTAGTTTTCAGGGGGAAGGAAAGCGAAAGGCTAATTATTATGGTCCAGTAACCTAGCAGTTCGAAAGCAAGAAATTGCAAGTAGATAAATAGGTACCACTTCGTTGGGAAGGTAACAGCATCCCGTTCGCCTTGGTGATTAGGCATGCCGACCACATGACCACGGAGAAGTCTCTGGACAATGCTGGCTCTCCGGCTAGGAAACAGAGATGAGCACCACCCCCTAGAGTTGGATTTTACCTAGTTACAGATCTAGCCCTGACCTGGATAGCCCAGGCTTGCCCAATCTTTTTTGGAGGGGTATATTTTTAGCTCTGTGTGTGTGTGTGTGTGTGTGTGTGTGTGTGTGTGTGTGTGTGTGTGTGCGCGCGAGCGCGCACACACACATGTCTGCACCAGGAAGTCACGTTGACCTCTGGTGACTGAGCCCTACTGGGGGCCTGGAGGATATTCAGAGAGGTGGCTGAACAAAGCCTGCCTCTGTCCTCCCAACTTGGTATTCCAAGGAGGTCCCCCATCCAAGTAGTAACCACGGCCGACCCTGCTTAGCTTCCAAGAGCTGATGAGATCAGGCTTGCCCAGTCTTGTCAGATCTCAGAAGCTGTGCAGGGTTGCCCATGGTCCATATCTGAATGGGAGACACCTCCCCCCCCCCCAAGTGTACAGGGGTGCTATACAAAGGAAGGCAAAGACAAACCACCTCTGAATGTTCTCTTGCCTTGAAAACCCTGCGTAGTCGCCATAAGCCAGCCGCAGCTTGACAGCAGAAGAAAGAAACACACAAAATTTCAAGGTTGCAGATATTAAGAGAGAGCCTTAATCAAAAACTTAGCTCAGCCAACAGATGCACTGCATGACCACGGGCAGGTCCACTGTCTTAAGAGTGGACAGGGTCAGGTCCTCAGAAAGGACGAAAAGACTGCGTGACCACCTCTCTTCCCCCTTTTGTTTATTTACTGCCAAGCCCACAGCGAAGCCCCGCAAATGCAGCTGGAGGCTACGGGAAGGCAGCTCTGCCTCTGACTCCGGCAGGAGGCCCCCTGCTCGGCTCCCTCTCTCTCTCTCTGTCTCCTTGCAGAGGGCACTTTGACAGATCGCACGCTGGCAGCCCAGAGACCGATGCTGCAGGAAAAGCACAGGGAAGTGTCTCACACTGAGCCTCACAGCTGTGTCCTTCTGCCACTGGACAGAGACGGGGACTCGTCACAGGGCAGCGGAGCCACGGAATGGCAGGCGCCCCAAGGCGGCACAGAACCTACAGCGCAAGGCCGACCGTCACCTCCCCCCCCACACACATGCACACCCTGCTTCCAGAGAAGCCCAGCAAGAACACCCCTGCCAGGGACACAAAGGAACTTGCAGACAGAGAAACCTGGGTGAGAACAAAGACGCCTCTGAACGTGGAGGTAAAAGGCATCAGGTTTTGTTTGGGGCTTTTTTCTGCGAGCCTGATAACTGTATCCGAGCACAGTCAGCAAGCAAACCCAAATCTGGAAAGCTACATTCAGGGATATTACTACGAATTACACACACAGGTTCAATTTTACAACCTCAGCTTCGCTGATTTTCCCCAGGATGCTATCAATATAGGTCACTATCTGGAGGAGAGCTGTGGCGCACCCACCTCTGAGAACCGATAATCCAGGCCCGTAGCCAGGATTTTGAAATTCAGGGGGCCTTTAAATAAATCAGGGGACACTGATGTCACAAAATAAAAAAACAACGTTAAAATAAAAATTTTAAAAACTCACTTTTGGAGTGTTTGCACTCTGCCTGCCTATGATGGGAAGCAAGCCACAGTTGGGGAAGGGGCGGTGGTGGGGAGTCCTCCAGGCAGCCCAGAGAGTTGGGAGTCCTCCGGGCAGCCCAGAGAGCTGGGAGCCTGGGGGCTGGATGGAAGTCGGGGGGGGGGGGGGGCTTGGCAGGAAGTGGGGGGGGCAGGACCCGAAATGCCCCACAGAGTCAGATGGAGCAGGGCCTTCTGCAGGTGCCAAACTTCAAATGGGCAAAATCAGTGCCTTCCTGAATTGGTGCCTTCTCTGTTGTGGCCCCCACCTTGGGGAACAGTCTGCCTGGGAAGGTCAGAAAAGCTCCCAGTCTCGTGGCTTTCTGCAAACTGCAAAACTGAATTATTCAAGAGGGCTTTTATACACAGGCAACAGAGTAGCACTGTACTAAATGATTCTCAAAGTTACTTGGAAAAATTATTAGGGGCTGTGGTCTATACTACAACATATAGCTTGCTGAGACCGAGATCTTACTGTGCAATTTTTGTATTATTTAATGCATTTTGTTAAGACTCATGCTTCTGGTTGGTTCTACAACTCTAATCCTATTGCATTGTTTACTGAATGTCCCATCTTGTTGATTGCATTGATTCGCTCTGTGTAATCCACCTTGAGTAAAGTGAGAAAGGGGTGAGTGTGTGGGTGTGTTGTGTGTGTGAACCTTTAGCAGTGTCCATGGTTGCTCCCATACTTGCATATATGTTTTCCATCTACATGGCTGCCTTTCAGATGATACTCAATAACTACAGACACAATGCCAAGCTGTTTGAGAGTGTGGTTGCTACTCAGCAAAATGTTGGAGGCACCCACTTGGGTAGAAGGACCTGATGTGAATCCAGACAAAAACCAAGGCCAACCACAAAAGGAGCAGCCACCATAGCTATATGAAGTTGTGGGTGTTCATACATGCATATATATGCATGCACAGTACATACCGATGGTTCAAGGAAACTATAGGGATGCAGATGGCTGCTGATGGCTGGGCTACAAAAACTGACCAGTCTACAGGGGGGAAAGCTAAGACAAAGTCCACAGAAACTACTGGCTAGAGGGAATTTGGCCTGGTAGACACATGCCCCAACCCTGATCTGGATGGCCCAGGCTAGCTCTATCTTGTCAGATTTTGTAAGCTAAAAAAACAAGGTCAGCCCTGGTTAGTATTTGGATGGGAGACCACCAAGAAGTCCAGAATTGCTATGCAGAGACAGGCGATGGCAAATCACCTCTGAACATCTCTTGCCTTGAAAACCCCATGGGGCCTCCATAAGTCAGGTGTGACTTGATGGACAAAAAAGACCCAACACCCATGACTCAGAATATAGTGATAGACACTTGAAGTGGAGCAATGATCCATACCACTTCCAACCGCAAGCAGGAAGGTCACAATTTTAACATTCCTTGATTAAAAACAAAACAGCTCCCTACAAATAAAAATTAGCTGCCTTGGACCACGAGGAAAGGTGGGGTAGAAACGTTTTTTTAAAAAACGAAGAAAACCCCCCAAATAAATAGCACATCAGGGGAAAGAAGTTATAACACATCCCCATCACTTACTGAGCTAATTCCTCCAGGTGGGCAGCTTCGTAGGTCTGAAGCAGCAGAACAAAGTCTGAGTCCAGTGGCACCTTTAAGCCCAACAAAGTTTTATTCAGGGTATGAGCTTTCATGTGCACACGAAAGCTTATCGCTCGAATAGAACTTCATTGGTCTTAAAGGTGCCACTGGACTCAGACTTCGTTCTGATCAATGTAATTCACCATTTGTGAAATGGAACAACCCGTCCTACCACCTCAGAAGCCTGCCACCACAGTGTGTCACCTGGCCTTCGTCTCCAGCCGTTAGATAAGTGTTGTTGATACTTCATTTTTTTGCACGGAATTGCCTAGGAGAATGGGAAAGGAGAAGGCCAAAGTGGCCAGAGAAAGTTAGAGCCTTGTTATCTGGGGTCTTTGAAAGAAGGGCAGGGTAGTGGCAATTAGGTGAATCCAACCATCTGTGCAGCTGGTAACAAATGAAGGAGGGCTCCTTTTGACCAACTGAAAAAAAAAGACTATGCTGGTGATCATGGGATCTGCAGGCACAAAAACTGTGGGACAGGGGCAATAGGAAGGACAGGAATTGGGTGAGATTTAGTGAAAAAAAAATGGCTCGATCCAACCCAACAAAGATGCTTTAATAAAGGGTAACGGACTGTGGACTATACTACTGTGTATAATACGTACTATCTGTTGCTGTAGGCATTACCCTGTAATTACCCCGTGTAATTTCTGCATCCTGTAACATGTCAGGTTAATACTGATGCTTGGTTTCAGATTCCTGCAATTCTAATCCTATTATATTGCTAATTGGATGTCCCATCCAGTTGATCGTATTGATTCATACTGCATAACCCGCCTTGAGTCTCAAATGAGAAAGGCAGACTATAAATAACGTAAGTATATTTTGAGGCATGTGGCCTGGATAGCCCAAGGCCAGCCTGATCTTCCCAGATCTTAGAATCTAAACAGGGTTGGTCTTGCCTAGTATTTGGATGGGAGACCTCCAAGGAATACCAGGATTGTGACGCAGAACCAGGCAATGGCAAACCACCTCTGAACATCTCTTGCCTTGAAAACCCCATGAGGGTTCGCCGCAAGTCAGCTGTGACCGGACGGTACTTTCTACCACCTACACTTTTGAGGCAAGTTAGGCTGAGAAACACTAACTCTGTTGCCACCCAACAAGCTTCAAAGCTGAGGAAGAAAACAAGTTAGAAAGGATAAAAGGAAGTACTTCTTCACCCAAAGAATGATTAACGCTTGGAATTCACTGCCACAGGAGATGGTGGGGGCTACAAGCATGGACGGTTTCAAGAGGGAACTGGATAAACATATGTAGCAAAGGTCCATCAGTGGCTATTAGCCACAAGGTACAGATAGGAACTCTCAGCCTGGGACAAGTGATGCTCTGTATTCTTGGTGCTGGGGGAGGGGAGGCAACAGTGGGAGGGCTTCTAGTGTCCTGGTCCCACTGGTGGACCTCCTGATGGCACCTGCTATTTTTGGCTACTGTGTGACAAAGTGTTGGACTGGATGGGCCATTGGCCTGATCCAACATTGGCTTCTCTTGTGTTCTCTTATGTTCTTGGAGCTCCTATGTCCAAATACCTGCTACATCACACTCAACATCCTTTGACATTTAATGTAAAACCTGTAAGAAAAAGCAAAGGTGCCAATTAACATCAAGTGACCTGCTAGCAACTCATAGAGGATTCACAAGGTTGGAGTAGTCCTTGAAAGTAGGGTCAGCAGGTCCCTCTTGGCCTCTGGTAGGGGATGGGGTAGGGTTACCAGATCCAGGTTGGGACACTGCTGGAGATTTGAGGAGTTGAGAAGGACAGAGACATCAGTGGGCTACAATGCCAAAGAGTCCACCATCCAAAGCTTCCATTTTTTTTAGAGGAAGTTATCTCTAGTCTCGAAATGAGCTGTATTTCCAGGGGATCCCCAGGTCCCACCTGGAGGCTGGCATCCCTACCTGAGAGTCATAAAGGCCCTCAAACAGCCCTAGTGAAAAGATGGGCTTACACAGACCTACACCATCTCCCAATCAATACTCAGCTCAGTTCTTCTTTAAAACTCCTAAGGAGGAAAATGATAGAATTTGGGGCAACTTGTTCTCCTGTCTTGCTAGAAAGCATCGCTTGATAGCCTGTTTCTTGCTCTGCTTCAGCACAACAGAAGCCCAGTGGATAGATCCAGCCAGCTTTTCCACTCACACACAGTTTGGAGAGCCAGTTTGGTGTAGCAGTTAGGCGCGCGGACTCTAATCTGAGAGAACCAGGTTTGATTCCCCACTCCTCCACATACAGCTGCTGGCGTGACCTTGGGTCAGTCATAAGTTCTTTCAGAGCTGTTCTCTCAAGGGCAGTTCTCAGGAGAGCTCTCTCAGCCTCACCTACCTCACAGGGTGTCTGTTGTGGGGAGGGGAAGGGAAAGGGATTTTAAGCCACTCTGAGACTCCTCTGGATAGTGAACGGCAGGGGATAAATCCAATCTCTTCTCTCTTCTTCTCTTTCACCCAGTTCATCTCACCACAGTCCCTGTCCCATGTAGGTTTTGCACACACATAGCCCATGGACCCCAGGCACCCCATCTTTTGGTTGTGAAAGAATGAACCACCCCTCCTGTTCTTTTTAAACCAGCAGGAAATCTGGCAGGATCTAACCCACTGTTTCACCTTCCCTTTGGGCTTTCCCATTCCACACCCTTTTATAATCTGAAAGCAGCCATCGTTCATCTTCTATTCCCTAAGAGAAACATTGTCACAATCCCTATCAATTTTTTTGTGTGTGGCTGATTCTAAATTATCTTCTACTTTTTTATCCAATAGAACTGTCAAGCCAATTAAGTTTAAAAAAAATCAATTAGCTGCCTGGCTTTTAACGAATTAGCTGATAAATTAATTTGATTACGCCTAAATATACATATTGCAAAACCTCAGCGGAGATAAGTTTCTAAAGATCCTGGGGCAAGCAGACAGTCTCTCTCTCTCTCTCTGAAGGATTAACTTGTAACGTAGCTACTAGCCAACTCTGAACACCAACTGGGGAAAAAGCCACCTTTCAGAATTCTTCATTTCAGCAAATTTGGAAACGTGAAGTATTTCCTATTAGCAGTGAACAAAAAGCGAGCGTCAAAATGGCTTTTAGGAAACCGTTCTGTAAAAGGCCCATCAATGTAGCGGGTGATCCTGGCCTGAAAGATGGATTGACACTGATTTCATTTGAGCCCCGTCAGCTCCAGCCGCCTGCGGGTCCTACAGCTTAAGGAAAAGGCACAGCAGCTCTACCCTGAAAGGCGAACTGATGTCTACTTTTGATACAAACAGGAAGGAAACAATCTCTTTCCATTTGGGGGCCGGAATTGTGGACATTACATTTGATGAAGAGAGATGCTGGCCTATCTGAAGTTGGATAGCTGGATAGCTGAAGTTGGATATCTGTTTAACCGGGGAACGAAAATTATAATTTACAAGTAAAATCTGTTCCTGGTCAATTAATGACATGGATTAAGGGATCCAAGCTTGCTGCCCTTATCTTAATTCTTCAGAAAAGATGGTGTCTGAAACTGAACTAGGTGACCCCGCCCCCCCACCCCCCACCCCGTAGAGACCTATCCTATGTTTTTATGTACTTACTTACCCAACTTATAACTCACCTTTCTCACTGAGACTCGAGGGAGGTTACATGATACAAAACAATGCAGATAGCATGAGATACCTAATAAACAGTGCAATTGGACTAAGATTGCAAAAAAAAAGATAGAAACTATGCAAAAAATATCAGACATTATTATATCGAACAATGCGGAGAATGAAATTAAAGAAGAATTCTACAGTGCAGTAAGAACAACATAAAACTTTTGACAAACAGGTAATGCATACCCATAAACAGTGGCATAGACTACAGTCCTGTTACCTTTACAAAAACACTTTCCTAAGCCATTCCATGATATACTATAGCCTTACTCCCCCTGTAAAAATGCCCTCCTAAACAATTCTGTTTTACCCAGTTTGCGGAATAAAAAGGGGGGGGGGTGGCCTTCCCTGGCCTCCTCGGGCAGGCCACTCCACAAGGTGGCGGAGGGGGCACAACAGAGAATCCAAGTGCAGTGGTGATATTCCTTGCACTCCTCCTCGCCCTGCAAAGCCCAGAAAGGGAGGGGGGGATATTTATTATTTATTTATGAAATTAGATTTACTAGGCCACCGTCCCCTACAAGGAGGGCTCAGGGCGGCTTACAACACATAATACCTAGTCAAGTTGACTAGGTGCTGGAAGAAGGAAATGGGTACACAAGAAGAGGCAACTTTTTGACAGACGTTCCTTTCCTTAACCTTGGTTTATGACTTCCTGGTTTTTTAAAAAAAAGCTGAGAGAAGATAGCCCTTAACAACACTGAGACAGCATGAAAGCAATGAAATAGGCGTTGGGGCCTTTTCTAGGTTGCATGGTCCATATCAACATCTGACTTTTTCAGCCTTACAAAAATGTGCATCCTTAGAAAAACAATATTACCCCCCCCAAAAAAAAGTACAGCATCTACTTTCCATGCAGAAGAAGAAGATTTATACCCCACCCTTCACTCAGAATCTCAGAGTCGCTTACAATCTCCTTTCCCTTCCCCTCCCTACAACAGACACCCTGAGAGGTAGGTAGGGCTGAGAGAGCTCTTTCAAGGACTGCTCTTGAGAGAACAGCTCTGAGAGAATTTGTGACTGACCCAAGGTCACTCAGCTGGCTGCATGTGGAGGAGTGGGGAATCAAACCTGGTTCTCCCAGATTAGAGTCCACATTTCTAACCACTACACCAAACTGTCCCGGGTTCAATCCTTGGCATCTCCAATCAACAGGATGAGGTAGAAGGCGATGCACATATCTTCAGAGTGAGACTCTGGAGAGCACCTGGTAGTCAAAGCAGACAGTACTGACCCAGACAGACTGATGGTCTGACCCAGTATAAGGAAACTTACTGTGGACAATAGTACTATGTATTTGACAGTACTGAGAGCAGATACGCATGGGTGCATTACAGCGTTTTTTGACGTTTCTCCTTTCAGAGATCACTCTCCACATCAATTTATCTATCAAGAATCCATCCTGTGTATTGCAAAAGATTTGGAAGCGTGTTCAAGGTACAAACTTGGTTTACATGGGGTACTTTTAGGGCTTACCATAGCCCACTGTGAACTAAGAACATGCCCGCCATCCACCTACGGTTGCACACTGTAGACAAAACATTTTGGAGAAGCTGGCCTATCATTACTGATTTCCTTGGAAGCATTCTAATCAGAGTCTAAGGAGGCCAGGTTTACTTGGAAGACAGCTGGAAAACTGTTGCTGTTATCAAATTTGTAAGTATTAGAGGGTTGGCATACAGCAGCATGTAATATTTAACTGTATGTATCATCTGACAGGTAACATGCAAGCATTTGATAGATAACATGTAAGAGCAATTGGCATTCAGTGTCTAACAAAATTTATGAGACTTCATATTTGAAGCCTGCCAAATTCAAAACTGCCAGGAGCTGCCAATAAGATTAGGAAATCTGAATTTCTAATTGCAAGGTGAAAGTGTCACATTCAAAATTGTGGGCTTGGATCCAACCAACTTTTTTTTTTTTTGCTGGTGAGAAAGGAAGGAGCGATTTCTTTAGACAAGACTGCCAGGGAAATTGGGATCTGGATGCATGGAAGCTGTACAGGGCAGGGACTGTAGTAAGGAAAGGAACTGGGTGAGACTGAGCAAAGAAGAAAAAGTGGCTGGATTCAGCCTGTGAATTCAAAACCTTCGACCACAGAAATTTTCACTGGAGGTTTGAAAGAGACAGGAAAATTCGTTGTATGGCGAATACTTGCAGATTTGTTCCAGCTCTGATAATTTTGGAGCACTTCTCTCCGCACCTTTTTGTAATGTAACATGTAAGAGCAATTGGCATTCAGCGTCTATCAAAATTTTTGAGTACAGCAGAGGCAGCAGCCTTGAAAGAAAAGCAGGGATACACATCCATCTCCACTCACCCAGTTCGGTATAGCATATATAACACCACCAAATCACCTCACTGAACACCGTACTTTATAAACCAAAAGTCCCTGCTGAGGAGCTCTCTGATCAGCTCAACTTCTAAAATGTAAATCTTGGGAAACCCAAGAAAACTCTGTTGCCAATTTTGCACTGGCCAGTTGCCTCTTGTTCTCTCCGGAATTTCCCCTCCCAGTTTCCTACGGAGTATTTTCTTCATTTTCCCACTTGGAACCTCAGCCCTTTCGATATAGCGTAAAGAAGGGTTTTCTCCAAAAAAAATTAGAAACTCCCACAATGGGGTGGCCCTGATGAAAGGCGGGCGAGTAGGTGTGTTTTCATTTTGGGTTCTCCCCCGGAGCAAACAGGAAAATCCTCTAAAAACAGGATTTCTTTGCTCCAGGGAAACTCCAGTGCAGCAGGGCAATACTCCAGAGCAAAATGTGAGCCCGGAGCAACTGGTGTGAAATCGACCAGAAGCTAGGGTGCAAGCATGAGGGCAAACCTGGGGCAAACACTAGTGCGAAATTGGCATGTGTGACTGAAGCAAGACAAGTGGAGTGGTAGCATTTAACAAAAGGTCAGGTAAATGACGAAAAGAGATCTGTCAAAAACATAAAAGAATGGTTAAATTAAGATGTTAGCAACAGAGAGGTAGGAGCCAAAAATATAATTTATGGTAGACAATGTTTAAAAAAAATACAGGTCTTGTCAAATAAAATCTATCATTTTAGCAAAAAAAAATGGCAGGTGATAACATGTTGATATAACTTCTTTGGAATTTTCAACCTGACATTTTTGATTTACAGCCTGCATTATATGAAATTGACATATAATTAACTCTTTTTTAAATCACAAAGATCAAAAACTGGCTCACTGACAAATCTCAAAACACACTGGCAAAGGTGGAGACAAACCTTTGAGCAGAGCCACCGCTGGCTGTGTGCAACAGACACAGTATTCAGTTCCAAGTCATTACTAAGAAGGGGCATTTCACCCTTTTAGATTGTAAGTTCCTCTGAGCAGAGACCTTTTGCAGCCATTGCACCAGGAAGCATCATACATATTAACAGTACAATATAAATCATAGCAAATAGTAATGAACAAACAAAACAAAACAAACCACTCCAAGTTAAAGTGGCTAACTGAGTTACACACAGAAGGTCATGAATGTTACAAACTGTTGCCACAGACATTAGATTTGCTCTTAAAGTCTAAACTTATTTTACTGGCATCCACTGCCAACTTGTGTTATTCAGTTCTCCTTTGCTAGAGTAAGCCTTCTGCCAGCAGCCCATCAGCCATGAAGCCGCAGCGTCAGGGATGGGGAGTGGAAGAGAAGCTGCTACACCTAATTTGGGGGGAAGGCTTCCTTCCCAATGGGAGTGGCACACAACCCACAGAAGCGCACGCCCCATCACTCAAGCGCTTCGCTTGGTTCTGATCCTGCCACTTCTCCTGACAGCAGTACAGAGTACTTCTTTCAAACTCAACTAGGGTTTTTTTTGTTTTGTTTTGTTTTTAACCAGAAGGATAATATATAACCACCATCAGGGAAAAGGTGGAGCGAAGACGGGTCCCGCTGCTACTCCGCCGTGCTCCTGACTGGAAGAGGAGACCTGACAGTGATTGAGATCTCATCAGCCAGACTGATTCAGCTCTTTTGAAAGCTTCTTGATCAGCGTCAGCATCAATCCAGCGCCGGAGGCTGTCTGATCGTCAGCGCCACATACAACATAAATAAATAAATAAAAATAAAGAGACTGCTGAACACAAGAAGATGGTCTTTGGCACACCGGGTTTTGGCACGCAATGTGAGCACTCGACTAGTGGCAGCCGTGTAAACTGCAGGGAGGCCTCATAAAGCTCATTAGACACAACCGCAGTGCCCTCATCCTGTCCCCTGCCTTACTCCCACATCAAGCCACTAGCCCAAGCAAAGCGGTTTTCAGTTGGTCTGAGGGGGGGGGGGGGGGGGGAGCCAGTTCAGGCCTCGTCCCTCATGACAGCTGTGACCTGGGTCTCCTACTTTCTTCTTTTTCAAGGAGTTGTAGGCAGTTGCAGAATTTCAAAGATCTCGAATTCCTTTATAAATTTCAGTGTTTGCCATCCTGTCAGGGGATCAAGAAAGCTGTATGACAGAACATCGCCTCTGTGGAGATACGAATCCTCATCTTCTGATTTGTTGTTACTTCTCCTTTTTACATTTATCTTTTCAGATTTTAAGCCTGTGGGCACTCCCCCCCCCCCTTCTTTTTCATATATTCTGTACGCCACCTATTGATTTTAGCTTCCTAATGAATAATAAATTACATTTAAACTAATATTTCCAAAACTGTTCTCAGCCTAATTCAAAGAGCGCCACCAGCTCGGTCCCTGTCTGCTTGTCAGGCAAATTACCTCAGGAAGGTGCACTGTGTATTCCGTGGCCTACTTTCTCAGGGCGGATGCTATCAGGGAACATGCAGCCACACTGTGCTACTTCTCCTTCTCCGATTCTGAGGCGCCACCCCTTTCTTCTGGATGCAATCCTAGAAATGTGCCTGCAAAGACCACCCTGTCTTCCCCTCTTCCTATACCAAATGCAAAACATGCATGCATTTACAATACCAGTGAAGGGAAAGCCAACGTGTTACCAGTTCAGGTGTTTCCTGCCACCAATATGCTAGTCTAATGTAATCTTAGTAGTATAGCAAAGTATGTGGTACTGCTGTCATCAGGGGCACCCCCAGCCTTAGGTTCAGTGAAGCAGCAAACTCTGCCTTTGGGGGGTATTTTTTATGTGCACGCGTGTGAGTGTGTTTGTACCTGGAAGTCCTGGCAACCTCTGGTGACTGACCCCTACTGGGCGCCTGGAGAATATTCAGAGACGTGCCTGAATAAAGCCTGCCCCCGCCTCCTGACTGCTGGTATTCCAAGGAGGTCTCCCATCCAAGTGCTTGCCAGAGTCAACCCTGCTTAGCTTCCAAGATGTGACAAAACTGGGCTTGTCTGGGCTATCCAGGTCAGGGCCAAACTCTGCCTTTCTGTTATTCCTTCCCTTCCCTCTACACCAGTGTTAAACTAAAGATCCAGAAAACCAGAAGTGAGAGCAAAAACCAGCAGAGGGCTACTGTGGTGGAGGCAACAGATCAGGGTCTACAACCCGCTCACCAAGGCTGGGGGTGGAAACTGACTCCTGACATTTGACGTGTTCCTCCCTTCCACGGCTCCTGGGCCTTGGCTTCTCTCTCCCCCCACCTCTCCACTACCCACCCACCCTGCCGCACTTCCTTGCTCCTTTTCCAGGCTGGGTTTAATTTGACACCTTGAGCCTCGGTAACGAGGTGGGGAGCAGAAACAGCCACAGAGGATTTCATTAGGCTCAGCACTGCAGGCCCCACTCTCTGTGCGTTAATGACATCGGAGGATAGGGAAACGAGACAGCCACCGCGCAAGATGAAATAAACATGAGGGCTGTCAGCGGTGACAGCTGAAGCAAAGGGGACAAAATAAGTCAGGTAGAGACCTTTCCCATTCTGCGCAATGCAAAGCGACACCTTGCAAAGGGGCCCGGGCACAGCGATCCTCTTTTTTTTTTCCTCCTTGGGAAAAAAAAGAAAGGGGCTGGGATGAGGGGGGCAAGAGGAGATGAAGGAAAGGAAATGCAATTAAATTAGCAGCATTTTACCATACAAATTACATTTATCAGTTTAAATGTCAGCGGGAACCAGATCCATTCTCCCTCCTTCGGGGAAACATTAAGTGGGTGTGTGTGTGTGGAGGAGGGCGAGGGAGGGAGGGAACAGGAGTTCTTTTGGCAAACAACAACAACAGCCATTTTCAGATGTTTGGTGGCTGCGCAGGGGGGGAGAGGACCCATGCGCTGACCCAGCTTCCCCACCCGCTGCATGTTCCATGATGAGTGTCTACATACATGCACCTTCCTCTATATGTTCAAAACAGAAGGGGGTGAAACTGAAGTGCTGGGAGAGAATCCCCCCCCCCATGCCTGAATTGTACCTCTCAAGATGGATAATGTCGTTCTTCCTAGCGTTACCTTTAAAAACCCAACAGCACAGCAATGAGTCTAATGAAAGGGGGGGGGCACATTTCACCCTACCTATTCCAGTGGCAGTGAGCAACCAGGAGAAGAAAGACACTGAGTTACACCAGGGAAGTTGAGGTGAGGTCCATTAGCCCTGTATGATAATCCAAGGCAGAACTGCAAGCTTCTAAGGAAGCAAAGCGCCAGTGAGGATGGAGAGGCCTTCTGCATGGAGAAACTGTGCCCCCACAAACTGAGTGTGCAAACATATACATGCGTGGAATGTGTACACGTCACCCAACTGAAAGGTGGCAGTTGGGTGTGCAACATACTTGAAGCCAGACTAGTGTCATTGTGAAAAGATTTCTTGCAGATTTAGGGAAGGGCATGGAATTCACATTGGAGGGATCTCATGCGCCACTCCCCCCACCACCCATTTCACCCATCCATCCTACATCAAGCTGTTATTCATTTAGAACTGTATTCTACTCACTCCCACACAGGTTCTGCTGATATCAAATCACATCAATAAAATAGAAGAGGTCCAGCATGAAAAACTTAAAATAGTACTAGGCAGCAGCAAATAAAACACAATCTTATATCCTAATGAAGATACCGCTGGAATTTAAAAAAAAAAAATCACAGTCAAATGGGATAAATTTACATATATGCATGCAAGCAATTCAGCCAAACACCTGTGAAAACAAGATTTTACTTTGAGATGTAAATTCCCAGTAATGTTGTTGAAGCCATGGGAGGGGTGGTCCCCATCCCTCCCAGTCAAAAAAACAAACAAACTAAACAAAAATGCTGAGAAAAAAATTAATACATGCAATACTTACTTTCTTATCAAACCTAAATTCATCTTACTGCTTTAACATAAAAATCAATTGCTCCTGACTTAGTTAGCCTACAGAATTGTACTATCTGGCATATTATAATACCTTAATTTTTGAGCAAAATTTATTTATTTAAAACATTTCTATGCCGCCCAAACAGGGTCATGAAAGGGAGTAAACACCAAAACATTAAAAAGATCTCAGCATTAGAAAAAGATTAAGTACCGATAAAATAATTCCGTAAATAGCACATAAGCATTCATAGCACCAAAACCACAACCGAGAAGGCTCTTTCTTGGGTGGCCACCCATCCAGCCTCAGTAGCAGGGGGACCAGAAGCAGGGCCTCCAAAGATGACCAGAGTGGACATGTAGGTTCATAACCAATACCAGAGACAAAATGCTGTACCCTACGTACCTTAGTACATAAAGGTTTTCGCCACGGCACAGGGTATGTGAAAAATAGAATGGTGAATAAGGGACTTATTTCCATAGCTGGTGGTCTTGTAACTTGATTGGTAAATTTTGGGACCCAAATTCAAGACCAAATTCATAAGATCAGTGGCTATTGGAGTCCCAGGACCTCTGAACTGTTCCTTCTCAATTTGTGGGATCATTGCGATGTTCCCAAGGTAAAACGAGAACTTATTATGTTAATGTTAATTGCTGCTAAATGTCTTATTGACTCACACTGGAAATCTACATCAATTCCATCGCTGCAAGAAGGGTTCATAAAATTGTGGGACCTATTTATTCTGGACAAGATTACAAATAATTTGGATAAGTCTAGAGGTTCCTCAGATCAGCCCAGTCTTCTAGAGAAATGGTACCCCTTGTTACACAAATGTTGGTCAGGCATCTCAGATCATTGTTATGTACCCGACAAGAATCAAATCTCTCTTCTTTGCTCACACTGAATAAATTGTAATTATTCCTTTTCATGCTATGTTGAAGGTTCTAATGCTAATTTATATATGTTAAGATGAACGTGATATTTAGATCTATATTTGTATTTATCTTTTGCTGTACTTTGTTGATTGCACTCCATTCTATTGTCAGTTTGTAATATTGTTATATTGTCCAATAAAATTTTAAAAACATTAAAAAATCGAACACAATGGTATTGTGATTCTGTACCATTAAAATAATACTTTCTTCTGATTTTGACAAAACAGAATTGAACAGGACAACCAGCATATCTAAGCATCACTGCCACCCAGGGGTCCGTTGGAGTGGGAGCGCACAGGAGCGCAGCTCCGGGAGTGAGGAGCCCAGGGGGCAGGCACATGACCAAGCCCCGCCCCCTCCTCGGCTTCCCCGAGCAGTGCAGAGGCGCAGCACCCCGGGGAAAGCCCTGCTAGGGTCTTTATTGTTTTTAATGTTTTGTTTTAATATTGATAATTTTATCATTGTTCCTTTTATGACTGTGTGCTGCTTTTCCAGAGACTTGCTCAAGGTGGCATATAATTTTTATGAGTATACCATTTTTTATCTGGGCACATGGCACATAAGTACTGGAGAAATTTCACCAACCCTTCAGCAGCTTCCACCTTATCAGTTTGGTGTAGTGGTCAGGAGTTGGACTCTAATCTGGGAGAACCGGGTTTGATTCCCCTCTCCTCCACATGCAGCTGCTGGTGTGACCTTAGGCCAGTCACAAGTTCTCTCAGAGCTGTTCTCTCATGAGCAGTTCTCAAAAGACCTCTCTCAGCCCCACCTACCTCACAGGGTGTCTTGTTGTGGAGAGGGGAAGGGGAAGGGATGGGTGGTGCACTTGTCCTGGGTATCTCAAGTCTACTTGAAACCTTGTGGTTTCAAAGGAGCAGGAAGAGAATGAGGGTGTGTTCTTTACGCTTATTTTTATTGCACAAAGTATTGGATGGGGAAGGGAACGGAGGAAGAGCAGGTCAGTTTCACTCACCTGTGGAGTGGAGCCTGAGGGGTGGGTGTTGCCTTCTGACACACTTCCGGTATGTTAGGGGGTGTGGCATATGCAAATGAGTTATGCAAATGAGTTATGCTAATGAGCTCCTGCACCTCTTTTTCTACGACATGACCCCTGCTGCCACCCACGTTACAGTAAATGAATTGTGAACAAAATTGGTCACATGTAAACAACAAGCATAACCTTGCAAGATACGTTGAAGAAGAGGAGGAGGAGGAGGAGATTGGATTTATTCCTCGCCCTTCACTACCCAAGGGAGTCTCAAAGTGGCATACAAACTCCTTTCCCTTCCCACAACAGACACCCTGTGAGGTAGGTGGGGCTGAGAGAGCTCGGACGTACACACAGGAATTTTCATTTTCTAATGCTGTAAACAGCCTTATGTTAAAACCTTCATCCTACACTTCCTACACCTCGGCCGAAAAAGTACTTCACTGATTTAAACATAAGAACACACTTCAACATAATTTTTCCTTCAGCGTTCCCAGAATTGCATTTTTTTCCATTAGAAAAACTTTTTTAAAAGTTTTACCTAAAGCTTAGCCAGACTGGTATCACGAAGCTTTCAGTGGGGAGGGAATTCCAAAGTGAAGTGATCACCATGGAAAAACTCCTGTCTCAGGCTGCTATCCATCTTGCCTTGGAAGCCGGAAGAACGATTAGCAGGGATTCTCTAGAAAACTAACAGGCAGATCTATATGAGCAAGCACTCTCTCAGATGCCCTGGTCCAAATCCATTCAGTTTTTTAAACCCAAGAGTCAGCAGTTTTAATTGTGCCAGGGAGCAGCTTAGCAATCAGCGAAAGTTCTTCTCCCACTGGAAAGATGTGTTGTGCAAAACATCGGTTTCATTCAGGAACCACAAACAAACCAGGGTTTGCTTGGATGTGAATGAGCCATAAATCCTTGGACCCTCAAGCTCTTTCTTCCCTGGACATGTGGAACAGAGGTGTACAATTTCCTGGCTTGCAAAGTGTTTCAACCTAATCACAGTTCATTATTCAGATCAAAAACATTAACCATTTGATCTAGAAGAGCGCCATCATTGATTAAGTCATAGTGAATGGCTGAGAAGGCACATGAGTTAGAAACTTTGGTGAAGTTAAGCAAACCTGAGTCTGGCTCAGTGCCTCTTGGAGAAAGGGATGTATTCCATTCTGAGATTCATGTTGGAAGGAAGATGAGATATAGACGTAATAATATAGACGTTCCAAAACCAAAATGGACTGAAATGGGTCTTATATACTTCATTTCTCCAAATGACAGCTTGGCCAAGGAAGGTGGAAAAATCTGTGCCGGAATGTTTGCGTGTTAAAATGTGCACAGTGGGTTGCCCAAACAACACACCCGGAGGAACTATACAATGATTAGCCATCATAATTTAGTAGAGGCCAAACTAAAAAGGTAAAATCTCAGTTGATGTAAACTCCCTTTTGACTGGGCAGGTATTGAAGCCGAGCAGAACAGAACAGAAGACTTCCTACCTGTTGTGGCAAGAAAAAAAATGCATTTTTAGAGGCAAGGCAGGATTGTGACCCAGAGTTACAAAAACAGAGATGCACCAAGTTCCACGCTTGCCAGGAACAAGCTGTGGTTATAGATAGCCATACCCAAATCTAGCTCTGGAAAATGTATCCTGCTCAACATGCTAGAGGTAAATTACTGAAGTTGCAACCTGAAGTGTAACAAAAGAGCATAAGTCCAGGGCCTTCGTAATTATAGCAGGCCTGGCCAATCCGGAGGATTCACAATGCCTACCAATCACAGGAGCCGAGATAGCATATGGCTATTGGTTCCTTCCACATATATAGAGAGACAAGGCATGAACTGCTAGGTTGGCAGGAGCTGATGCCAGAGACGGGAGCTCACTCCATCATGCGGCACTCGGGTCTCGGACTGCCAAGCTACCAACCTTCCAGTCTGCAGTTCAGCGTCTTAACCTCTGAGCCACCGTGGCCACATGACCACAGAGAAGTCTTCAGACAGCACTGGCTCTTCGGCTTGAAAACGGAGATGAGCACTGCCCCCTAGAGTCGGATTTGACTGGCTTTCAAGCAAGGGAAACCTTTCCCTTTCCCTTTTTAAGGTCTGAACACAATTCAAGGCAGCAGGGTTGGCTCACCACACAAGCAACCCAAGGCAAACTAAGAGTCAGGTTATAAAATAAGTATTCACTAGTATTGTTCCCTGCCCACTTTTAACACAATAATTAACATTCATGGTATTGTTCCAAACTAACACATGTATATTACCTCAGTAATTCCTTCAATAACCCTGCAAAGGTGATGACCTTATATATTCTTCATGTTATAGAGTGGGAATTTTTTAAAATAATAATAATAAAGTTTTAGTCACTCACAATGCATAGTATGACTATTTTAGATAAACCAATCCACAGATGATAAACAATAATAATTACTGTGTTTACTACAGAGTATTTTCAATGATCTGTTTCAATTGGACTAGTTCTGACAACAATTAATATACTATAATGTACATAATACACTATTGAAGCATTCAGTATTCTCAGTGTTTAACTCAATAATCAGACATTCTATTATCCCTATTATGACTGTACTCGAAGTTTTTTTGTGAGGATAATATACTCTTATGGTCAACAAAAAGGGTCTTTTCTGTTCTCAGCTTTCACTTCCTTCCCTATCTTCAAGGTGGCAAAAACTAAGAAAATGGTATGGGGTCAGAGTTAACCCACTCACCTTCAATTTGGGCCATCCAAAGTTGCTAATTTTTTTAAAAAAAGTATTATAGCTGCCTTGGGCTCTTAGGAGAAAAGGTGGGACATTAACATTTAGCAGGGCTCATTTCGTAGCAGGAGCTCCTTTGCATACTAGGCCACACACCCCTGATGTAGCCAATCCTCCAAGAGCTTACAGTAGCCCCTGTAAGAAGAGCTCTGTGAGCTCTTGGAGGATTGGCTACATTAGGGGTGTGTGGCCTAATATGCAAAGGAGCTCCTGCTACAAAATGAGCCCTGAATTTAGAAGTAACTGTGTTAAGGTAGCGGAACAAAGTATGACCAGCAAAGTTTAATTCAAAGTGTAAGCTTTCATGTGCAAAGCACTCTTCTTCAGACAAACTGAATAAGATCTCCTCAAGTGTTACTTACAGGAAAAAAGGGTGGGGGCAACCACAGGTAGCACAGAGTACAGAAGTCTGTAACTCTTTAGTATTAGGTATGCTCACAATTTTATTTCCAGAAAAACTAATTTTAAATTTCATAAATATAGCAAGTAACGTTAGATTCTTATCCGTGATGCATTTTACGTTAGAACTTTTTTGCCTCTCTGTGGAGTGCAGGAGCGTAACAATACACCCTGTTCTTGTCCAGAATTAGTACTGCCCGACTAAAACCTTGGCCACAACAATAAGAATGAAAAAAAATTAATGAAGCAGATTCAGGCATGGTGTTCACTCTGCCACGACTACTAAGGGGACATACAAGTTAACTAACTTTGGCTGGGTCAAGCCCAACCTGACACTTTGAACCAGCCAACTGTGGCTTGCAAACAGCTGCTAAGAAGCATATGCATACCAACCCCGAAGCAAAGAAATTCTGCACATGGTCGAGGGCACTCTTCCATGATTCCTGTCTGTTTTCTTGGCTTGAGTTCCGGCACTGAAAACGGTAACACAAAAGCCCTCCTCCTTCTCTCCCTTCTCTTTCTTCCAGGCTTCTCACTTCCTTTTGCTTCCTCTCTCTCTCTCTCTCTCTCTTTTTTTTAACACCAGCAGGGAAAAACATCACTGATATGCAGCTTAGCAGCCAAGTGACCCTGGCAACTATTGACCCAGGGAGAAGGTCGCTTATTGAATCCTGCTGTGATATTTGCTACCTATGATGTCATTCAGGCCTCAGCTGGGAGGGGAGCCAAGTCAAAAGAGAGGGGAGAGAGAGAGAGACTGACTTTTTCTCCAAACATAGCAACTGTGAGACGAAAGCAGTAAAAAGGGATGGCTGTGGATGGATTTATCCCTTCTTTTCTGGTGTGTATTCCCCACCCCCCTTCCTGGTTTGTATTTCCAATTGCAAGGTTTCGAAACCGTCAGACCCCATCAGCTGGGGCCGGGAGGGGGCAAGGCACACATCCCGTTCCCTACAGCAGCTCTGTACACGGCCATCATCAACTCCGTTCAAAGGAGTGATCAAACACGCAAGAATCCAGGCACTCTCTCCAGAACGTGTTTTGACATCCCAATCCACCCCCCAACACACACACGTTCTCTCAGACGTAGGCCTCGTAAGCCCCATTGTAAGCCTGTCCTTGTTTTAACATGTTCCCCACTGCAGAAGGAACTGCGCCTGTACCAGCACCTTAGTCCACATGCCCTCGAAGAGGAGAACACAGAACACAGATCTTAGGGTCCCTGTGTTGTTAAAAGTATAGGCAAGTCGCAGCCTCCAGCTGTTTATTCCGACTCTCTTCTCTTCCTCCTCCTCCTCCTCCCCTTCCTCGTGCTGGCCGGGCCTCTCTGGAGAGCCTCCAAGGATGGAGGTTTCACAGCCTCCTGAGACAACTTGTTTCAGTGCCAAATGGCTCTTGTAGATAGGAAACTTCCAGTGTTTGGCCTGGAGCTATGTGCTTGTGGTTTTTAAAACTGCACTGCTTCTCCTCCCAGGCTTTGATAGCGTGGCAAACGGTTCCCCCGTTTTCTTCTCGAAATATTTTCAAATACCTGAAAAGGCCTAGTTTCCCCCTACCCCTAATCTCCCCTTCTTTAGGGTCAACCTAGCCAACACCTTTTCCTTCATATCCTCACAAAGTCTCCATGCCAAGTTGTCCGGAACAGGGTACAGAGGACTCCTCTTGTCCAAATACTTCAAGAAGTTGAAAGCTACCTTTCATAATTGTTCACAATTGGGTGTGCTTTGGTTTGACTCTAAAAAGAAAAGGTACATTGATATCCTGAGAAACTATTGTAACCAAGTCGAGAAGATAGCCTACTTTTGTTCTGTGTATTAAATATCAGAACTGTGTCTTCATCAAGGGCAAAATGTAAAAACTGATTATGATTAATGACTTTCTGATTTCTTGATACCCGCCCCCGCCCCCCAAGATTCTTGAGAGTCCTTTGGACTGCAAGGAGATCAGATCAGTCAATCTTAAAGGAAATCAACCCTGACTGTTCCCTGGAAGGCCCAGAGACTGAAGCTGAAGCTCAAATACTTTGGCCACCAAATGAGAAGGGAGCACTCACTGGAGAAGGCCCTGATGCTGGGAATGACTGAAGGTCAAAGAAGAAGGGGACGGCAAAGGATGAGATGGTTAGACAGTGTCATCGATGCAACGAACATGAAATTGAGCAAACTCCGGAGGACGGCAGAAGACAGGAGGGCCTGGCGTGACGTGGTCCATGGGGTTGCAAAAACTCGGACTTGACTGTGCAAACGAACAACAACAAACTATATAATAAAATATATATTTTAAAAAAGATTCGAGTCCAGCGGCACCTTAGAGACCAGCCAGATTTTGGGGGAATGCCCTTTGGGGAGCCAAGACCCCCCTTGTCAGATATCTAGTTCTCGGAGGGCCATGCCCCAGGGATCTTGTTGGTTTCTGGTGCTTCCGGACTTGAATCTTGCTCTTCTCACTGCAGGCCGTAAAAAGAAGAAGAAGAAGAATTTGAAAGCTACCAACACACGGGCCAGGACTTGAACTCACAGTGAAAATGGAACATCAGGGGTATCAGAAGGGATTTGGCTTGTAAACTGACACCCACCTCTGGCCAAAGGAAAGAACTGCACACACAGGATGCCTTTTTACCCCATTTACACCAAGCGGTTTGAGTTGGACCTTCTGATCCTTAGAAATATTTCGGAGTCAGGCTTTCTTACTGATCTGAGCCATGGGGACACCCAGTCTTACGAAGTGCAGGTAGCATTTGCTGGAATTCCATGCCTTCAGCTGTAAAGCGGTTGGTTCTGATAATTATCTGTACAGCTGGCCCAACAAAACAGGACTATGATGACCTGAACAGAGGTTCATCTATTGTAAGCCAGTGTTGCAAGAGCCCCCCACCCCACCCCGGTAGCCCAAAAAGCCTGCAGAGTTCTGTACACACAACACACTAGTGTACAGGCCAATGCCTGCCAGAGCCTTCCTGTATCACATATGCATATTAGAGTTGCCCGCCTTCAGGTAGGACCTGGGGATCCCTCAGAATTACAGGTCATCTCTAGACTACAGAGATCAATTCCCCTGGAGTAAATAGATGCTCTGGAGGGACTCCGTATGACATTGTACCCCACTGAGGTCCCTGTCCTCTCCAAGCTCCATCCTCCAATCTCCAGGATTTTCCCAGTCTGGAGCTGGCAACCCTACCCACACTGCCCCATCAATGGCTGGGAGGATCTAGCAACTGTAATGCACATACAACCTGTATATGTGTGTAGGCTCCATCCCAGTGTGTTCCCACTTGTGCTTGGAGAGATGGATGGATGGATGGATGGATGGATGGATGGATGGATGGATGGACGGACGGACGGACTGACGGACGGAGTGTACGTATGTGTGTACATACAGGGCTTTTTTTGTAGAAAAAGCCCAGCAGGAACTCGTAAGCATAACAGGCAACACCCAACAGCAGAAACTCATTAGCATATTAGGCTACACCACTGACAGCACAGCTTATTAGCATATTAGGCCACATCCCCCATGTTACCAGAAGAGTGGTCATCCAGCCACACTCACCTTTTGCTTCTTATTCTGTTTACCTTGTTTGTTGTCAAAACCCAGGGCTTTTTTTGTAGCAGGAATTAATTTGCATGTTAGGCCACATAACCCTAATGTAACCTATCCTAATGAGTTGCTGCTGTTGGGTGTGGCCTATTATGCTAATGAGTTCCTGCTGGGTGTGGCCAACTCAGGAGCCAGCCAGAACTCCGTTCCTGTGCGTTCCTGCCCAAAAATAGCCCTCTCTCTCTCTCTCTCTCTCTCTCTCTCTCTCTATATATATATATATATATATATAACACACGCACACAACAGACACACCCCTGTGTGATCAAGGCCCACTTCTTACTTGGGTCTAAATTCTCTCTGGGGAAAGCAAGCATAAGAGTAAAACCTGTTTTCTGCCACTTGCTAGTAATATTTCTAAAGCAGCTGAGGAGTTAGGTTCTAACACCTGGCATAAAAGGAAGGGGAACAGAACACACACTTCTGTTGGGGGGGGGGGTGTTGGGGGGGGTGTCTTTAAAACAGAGGGACAAACCTCCAAGGGAGGAGATGAATGAAAACAGAGAGTGGAATATGGCAGATAGTTCATGGAGTCAAGTAATGGACTTACGCCATCAGAATATCAAGTAGATATGTAACACGCAATAAATACCAAAATTCCCAGAGTGGATGCAAGATATTCCTACCGCCACACATACTCATATGCAATGGAAAGGGTTAAACACTTGTGAATCAATTGGCAGCTCCTTGCCGCTGCCTGTAAGCCAACACACACACAATAATCAGATCGCAGATCTCCCACATATTGCATCGCTTGGTCCACAGCTAGGAAGAAAACCAACACATCTCCTCCCTTAGCCACTTCGGCAGCCACAGACTCGGAGCTGCTCAGTCAAATGCAAAAATATCCCTCCAGATACTGAAGTCAGCCAACGCCAGTCTGCCACAGCAGGGAAGGAAATTTTTACCAGCCTTCTCACTCCCAGCCTTGAAGCTTCTGACAGACAACAAGCCTGCCCTGCATACAACAAGGAGGTGCTCCCCTGCAGGGGGGCATGACTGGAGGGGAACAATGGGCAGAATTCTGAGAAAGGGCAGGAGGAGCAACCCGAGTGCAGTTTTGCCTACAGGCAGCTTCTCTTTCCTGGGAACCTGCAAACAATTGCCGGACGCGCACGCTACCGTTGCCCCCGTAATCCGGTGTGAGGTGTGCATGCATTTAAATGATCTCTGCAATATACAATAAAATATTAAGGGGCATATTTCATACATTCTTAAACATTCTCCTGTTGCAGAACGTGCAATTAAATGCTCGGGCTGCTGTTCTTTTAATTGGGGACAATCTGCAAGTTCCTTTCCTTCTGTCTTTCAGAAATTGGGGGTGATAGAGTCAAACTTTTAAAAAATGGGGCATGGGAGAGCTACAGTGTTACCGCTATGAAGAATTTTCTACACCGCAAACTTCGCTGAAGGCGGCTTTCAATTTGCCATTGAAACACACAGTCATTAACACAGAAGGGCGATGATTTTTAAAAATCACTAAGAAATGCGCCAGCCCGCCCCTTGTAGTGAAACAGTTGCTTCAAGCAGTGATGTCCACTGTGATGTCTATTGATGGCTCTTGGTCTCCCATCAGTTAGGGCTTGCAAGGTGTGGACCCATAAAACCATGTTTACGCCCAGAAGCAAACAGGGAACAGGTGAAGTCACAACTGGAGAAACATAATCCCTTTAATTTAAATCAACCACTAATCCATCTGCTGCATTTTGTAATAAATGACTTTTGCTCTAATTTAATCCGTATTTATTACTGTGGTCATTGTTGCCTCATTACCTTTAGCTATTTTATGATATGCTGCTTGTTATTCAGATTCTGTTGCGCCGGAGATTACAGCCGCATTTCAGCGCGGCTTTTTTATTTTTGGTAGCCTTGTTAGTGCACCACTGTTTTTATTTTATTATATTGAACTGTGAGCTTTGTTAGCTGCCCCAGGAACCTTTTGATTGACAGAATAGCTTATTACTAGTAATAACAACAATAGCAGCTCCCAAACAGTCTTCCTGGGCAGCCTCATGAAATGGTGTACTGTAGTGGTCTAACCGTGGAAACACAGCATGGATGACTATGGATGAATATTGCTGATCAAGGAAATGCTGCATCTGGTGCTCCAGAACTGGATCGAAGGCATGATGTGGCTCCAAAACATGCGCTTCCATCTATAAACATCAACAGACACCACTCTTAGGTGCAAGCCTATTTGGGTTTTTTTTAGGGGCAAGTACACTCATCCAAGAACACACTGACCTCACAATCCTTCACTGATCCAATCCAATCCAATAACCTTTATTGGCATAACACCTTCACTGATCATGTTATCTACACATAGGCCGAGGACAGACTGGCAATTTGGAGCGGGACAGCCCCGCTTCGGAAGTGGAAGAAGAGAGCCCGTCCAGACATGCACATCTGTCCATCGGCTCCGTTTCGCACTTACCCGTCTCCAAGCCGTTTTCCATCTGCTTTAACAGGACACCGGGAGAAACCGGTGTCCAGGGGCCGTCTTCCACATGCCTCCCGCTTCCAAGCAGTCTGAACTGGAAGAAGCGGGAGGAACTGGAAGAAGCGGGAGGCATCCGGAGGCGGCAGTGTGAACGCACCAGAACTGAGTTTTGCGCATGTGCCCATGTGCGCATATACAAAACACAGATGAAAGGGAAAAAATAGAAAAAAAGGAGGTGGGGAGTAGGGGGAGAGAGAGATAGTGAATGAACCTTGAGTGCACTTTCGAAATAGACCGCAGGAAGTTAGAAAGTGCATGGAAAGTGCATGGAAAGCCCATTGTCCCCATCTCTTGCCGTTTTGCATATGTGCCACCAGCGCAACGGAGCCGCACGAGCCGTGGAGCCGGCTCCATGACAGTCTGAATGCTCCATATCGGCACTGCTGCGCACTACGCTGGCCGGTGTGAACGGCCAGCCCCGGGGGGGTTTTCCCCTGCAGCAGTTCTTTCCACATTCCTCCCACTCCACATTGTTAGTCTGTCCTCAGCCATAGTCTCACCTGGCTGGAGGTTCAGTTCTGATTTTGTATTCAGTGTTATGTAAGAGGAATAAAAGAGAATGGATTGATACCCCGCCCTTCACTATCTGAAGGAGTCTCAGAGCGGCTTACAATCTCCTTCCCCTTCCCCTCCCCACCACAGACACCCTGTGAGGTAGGTGGGGCTGAGATAACTCTTTTGAGAACTGCTCTTGAGAGAACAGCTCTGAGAGAACTTTTAACTGACCCAAGGCAACACCAGCACCCGCATGTGGAGAAGTGGGAATTCAAATCCAGTTCTCCCAGATTAGAGTCAATGCTCCTAACCAAGTTGTACGTAATAAGAACCCATGGAATTCACTGCCACAGGAGGTGGTGGCAGCTACAAACATGGACGTCTTCAAGAGGGAATTAGATAAACATATGGAGCAGAGGTCCATCAGTGGCTATTAGCCACAAGGTATAGATAGGAACTACCAGTCTAGGGCCAGTGATGCTCTGAATTCTTGGTGCTTTGTGGGGGGCAACAGCGGGAGGGCTTCTAGTGTCCTGGCCCCACTGCTGGACCTACTGATGGCAACTGGTAATTTTGGCCACTGTGTAACAGAGTGTTGGACTGGATGGGCCATTGGCCTGATCCAACATTGGCTTCTCTTATGTTCTTATGAAGTTTCCAGTGAAGTCCTTCTCTTTGGATCGGTGAATCCTCAACAGCATGTCACTGGGCTCCACCGTGCCCACTACTGGATTTCCTGAAGCCCGTTAGCTTTTTTGACAAAGCATTACTATCTCTAAACCAGTCCTGGCTTTCCTCCTCCTCAGTGAAGTAGATGTATCTTCAGACAAAGTAAGAAGGCATCACCTTTGTGTCTGCAGGGGGGAACCATTCAACAGCTGCCTCCATTGGCGGCGGATGCTTGTCCTGCAATCTCCCAACATTCTGCGTTCGGCTGCAGCACTCCATGGCAGCCATTTTGTGACTGCCCTCCCCGGCAGCCATTTTTTCTGTGGTGATGCCCATTCCATTCTCAGAGTCTCCAAGATGCACACAGACGCAACAAGATTGGGGGCCTCTGTCCTAGATGGTGGCCTAAAGCAGACCACCCCACACCCTGAAACCACTGTCCAGAAAAGAGTGTACAGCTGTCATGTCTCCAGAAGCTTATTAATAGTAATAACAACAATAGCAGATCCTAAACAGTCTTCCTGGGCAACCTCATGAAAAAGTGTACTGTAGTGGTCCAACTGTGATATAATCAGAGCATGGATAACTATGGCTGAATAGCACTTCTAAGAAAATAAGAGACGCCAATGTTGGATCAGGCCAATGGCCCATCCAGTCCAACACTCTGTTACACAGTGGCCAAAAACACCAGGTGCCCTCAGGAGGTCCACCAGTGGGGCCAGGACACTAGAAGCCCTCCCACTGTTGCCACCCACCCAAGCACCTGTGTACCACAGTAAGGGCTAACTGAAAATGCTTCAGAAGATAAAGGCTGCAGTACTCTTCTATCTCAAGAATGTGCCACACAAATCACTCTCAGACACTTTGAGCTGGCATTGCCTGTATTTTTAAACTTTGCTTTGCAAACATGAGAGCTAGAAGAGTTTGTATGTGTGTGTGGGGGGGGGGTGGAGGTGGTGTTGATGGTGGTGCATTTATTTAACAGAGGTTCTCAAGGTATCGAGTAAGCTGGGTCTGGTTAACAGAGTCTAGGATCCCATGTTCTAGCAAGAGATCACACTGCAAACCAGAGTTTCCAACTTTACCAGCATTACGAGATTAGTTATGCAGAGGCTTCAATGTTCATCAGCATGTCTTTCACACCCGTTGGGATGTGAGGGCTCTAGCAAAGGCATAAATACGGTCTCTCTATACAAGGGGCAGAGATGTCAGTGTTCCCCCCCTCCCCATCAAGAGAATCTCTCCCATCATTAAAATTAATGAGGCCAGCTACCAGAGACATGTTTGATACACAGCATCTCCCCATTACTGGAAGAGTCTTTTTTTTAAAAAAGGAAAATGTGATATGGTCCTTTAGGATTCAAGCCTTTTTCAGTCCATACACCTATATCAGCAAATGCTGGGAAGGCAGCTAATGAAACGGAAATGGAACCACACAGTAAGCATTTAGAAAATAATCCTGCCTTTAGCAAGGCCTTGCCATCTGATAGGGAATGGTTTGGAACTAGAGAGAAGGATGACCAGTATTCTTATATTACACTAGATGCCCATGCACAGGCTTTATCCTGCACCGCCCCATAAAATCCATATTTCATTCCTACAAAAGCACACTGAGTTGCGACAAGAACAAAGCATATCCTTTAAGCGATGTGTTAAAAAACTTTTTTAAAAAGTGTAAATTTTAGGACTGGATCCGGACCAATGCTCCCTCTAAGTTGGCATTAAAGTTGTGAGTGAGCAATTTGGCTACTGCATAAATCAGTTTGCTTTGGAGCCACCCTTCCTGAGCGAAGACAAAAATGAGTCAGCTGGAGGCTAAAAAAATGTGAGCTAGTTCACACTAACTCAGCTTAGAGGGAACACTGATCCAGACTAGCCTTTTTGCAGGCATAGGGGTTTCTGCTTATGAAGCATGGGTTTCTTGTCCCACACTCCCACAGAAGCTTGATATACCCCCAAAATCCTGTTCATGGGGGAGGGAGACTGCCCCCCCCCCCCGCCGAAACAAAATGGGGGGCACTGAGCGGAAGGTGCGGAAATTGTACTCCATGGGTAGAAATCATTGCAGCTATGAATATTTCTATTCTGGATTCAAGTCTTGTCTATCTAAACAGCTTATTGTTAGAGATCCCTTCAATGGGAGAGGGAAGGAAAAAGAGGGGGCCCACATTTCTACAGCCCCTGCATACTAACAACTGAGCTCTTGTTGTCAAACAACTGGTGAAAGTTCAAACGAATTCTGTGATGCACAAAACCTTGTAAAATTTGGGGCAAATGCCTAGCCGCTATGAACTGCCTGAGCAAAGACATGGTTGGCTTCCCCCGTTCACTGAAATGGGTGTGCGTGGCACAATATCATCTCATCTTGGCTATCCAAATTACGGGCAACTTTTTATGAGGGCTGTCAAGATCTGGTCTCGCTGAGGCATCTGGCAAAAAAGACAAGCATATACCGATGCAGCCAGGAAGTGATGAGGGGACCTGGTCTTGGGTAGGAAAAAGAAAGTGAGCATAGATGAAGGAGGAAGCCAGACTCTCTCTCACACACATAGAGACCCAGACCCTTAATATTTCCAATCCAACTCCATGCTGAGCCCTAGTGGTAGAAGGTTTCGCTTGTCTTTTTAAAAATTGTTCGTTTGTATTGGTGCCCTCACCTGGATGGTCCAGGCTTGCCCGATTTCATCAGACCTCGGACACTAAGCAGGGTCGACCCTGGTTAGTACTCGCATGGGAGATGACCGAGGAAGCCCAGGGTTGCTCCGTGGAGGCAGACAACGGGAAACCACTCTTGCCTTAAAAATCCTACAAGGTTGCCGTAAACTGGCTACAGCTTGACGGCACTGACCACTACTACACTGGGCGGACTGTGCCATCTGGATAAATACAGTGGGCGCTTCCACACGTGCTAAATAATTCGGTTTCAATCCACTTCAGTGACCTTTTGCAAGTGGATTTTGCCATTCCACGCAGTAAAATCCAGTTGCAAAGCGCATTGAAAGGGGACTGAAAGTGTGTTATTTAGTGTGTGTGAAAGCGCATACAGAAAGCCAAAAAGGGGGAACCAGGGAGTGCTGGAGCATACTGTATTAGGAGTATCCAACATACACACCCCTCATTTCCTTTATTAATCGGTGCTTTTCTGCATCTCCCCAGGTAACTGAGTAGGCCCTGTTTTGTACTCGTTGCCCCTTTAAGCACAAAACGCAGCTTCGCCAAGAGAAGCAAAATACCCTCCAAACCACTCTCAGGATGACAAGCACCAAACTATCAGGCAACTGAGGAGAGAGAGAGAGAGAGAGACAGAGTGAGTCTATTTGCAAGCACATCCCTAACCAGCCCTAATAAGTTAATGCAGAAATCCTCCCCGTTGAGGCCGGCTATCGGGGACACTAGCCTTCCCCTGAATCAAGATCTGTTATGTTGTAATATAATAGATGTAAATTAAAACAGAAAATCTATCATGGCTCTAATGTCGTCTGATAGCTGAGTGTGTGGATCCCTACAAGGAGAGGCATGGCGAGAAAGGGTGATATATGGCAAAGCTGGATAGAGGGTGAAAAGCGTGGCGAGACAAGCGGGAGAAACGCTCCCGCCCGCTCTCGCTCCTCGGACCCAAGGGCAAGAGAGGAATAAATGTTGATTAGTGTTGATTTTGTCGGACGCGTGCCTGGCGAGTGACAGTTGGACTAAGCAGCCCTGATAGAGAACCATTAATCTTGGTCTGGTTTAAGTAGAGTATATTAATTTGTGTCATTTTTACTAAGTCGTACCGAGAAAGGCCTCTTACTGCTTTGCATTTGACTGCTTTGGTGGTTTAGCCTCCTTTCTCTCGCCCACCCCCCAACCTCTCATTTCTCTCCCCCCCACCCCAGCTCCTTTTAAAAACAGATACTGCTGCGGCAGAAGCAGCAGCATACCATATTCAAATGACACAGCAGGGGACCGAGAGACCGGGAGCTCCTCACTTGGATTAAGAAAATAAACTCCCAGGGTGTTGGCATAGCAACAGCATTTCAGATGAACTGCTATATAGGCAATGATTAATAAATTAACATTTTTATACAGTTGTTACTCTCTTTCCCCCCTCCCCCTCCCCATCACTGAAAGAGAAAGCATGCTAGGAACAAGGGAAGAGAAGGGGGGGGGATTATTTTTTACAGTTGTTCAGCCCTGACTGCCGGGGTAAAAAGAGGGGACTGAGAAGGAATCCGGGCTGTTTTTAAAATCACGCTTAGAGTTTCACAATGAAAGGCATCTGAATGCCACTTGGTGAGGCTACCGAACTACCCTCTTGCAAAGTTCATGTTCAATGGGATTCTCTCCCCACATACGTAGAGAGAGACCTCTAAGCATGAATGCAGCAAACTTTGTCAAAAATGCAAACAGAATTTGGACCTACCAGGAACAAGGACTCGCTTACACACAAGTCTATCAGTGGATCTTTGTGTCATTGTGCATGAAGTTCAAACTGGATACCACAATTAAGTCCCTTGCGTAGTAACCTTGATCTTGGGAAGGGGAAGGGCAGAGTTTAGCGGTACAGCCTCTGCTTTGCATGCAGGAGGTCCCAGGTTCAATCCCTGGCATCTCCAGTTAAAGGATCTGGCAGGAGGTGACGTGAAAGACCTCTGCCTGAGACCCTGGAGAGCCACTGCCAGTCTGAGAAGATAATACTGACTTTGATGGGTCTGATGCAGTATAACACAGCTTCCTGTATTCATGTGTTATGTAACCAGCTTCTACATGTTTCCCTACTTAGATTGCCTCTTCTAGTCATGGCACCACAATTATGGGATTCCTTCCCCAGGGAGATTGGGTTGCCCTGCTCTGAACCCCCTCCCCAGGGAGACTGGGTTGTCCTGCTCTATCACTGTCTTCCGTCAGTCCGTGAAGACCTTTCTGTTTTGTCTGGCATTCCCTCTTTGACCTTCTTTCCCATTTATGTATGTGAATGCGGCTACATTTTGGCTGTTCACTGCCTTGAGGACCGTGAAGTGGGTGGGAAGGTGGCATAAAAATACTTCTAATAAATAAACTGCAGAGTGGACTATGTGGTCTCAGGCAAGTTGTGTCCTGGTAAATCAGTTACATATGTAGTGAGAAATTTTCGCCCTGCAGCCGGGGGACAGACCCATCTTAATCAGTGGAGAAGCTATAGTCCAGGGACTTTGGGTAAGGAAGCATGGTTGCCAGTCCCCAGTTGGGGAAGGTGTCCTCTGCCCCTAGCTCCTGCTGCCTGCTCCAAGCCGCGGAGGGAGAAAAATTAAAATCCAACACCACCACGTGCCATTATATCACTTCCAGGGGAAACCCAGAAGAGCTATTCTCTATCACTTTGGGGTTTTCACTGGAAGTGACATAGGCATGTACCTGTGAGGTTGTGGTCCCTCCATGTCCCCCCCCCCCGACCTCCCGCTGGTTGCCAGGCACCGCCTGACAACCTTATCAGGAAGAGAGACTGACACTAAAGTTGTATCCCCCCTTCAAACAAAAGTGGTACCCCACAAAGTGGCAGTTAAATTCCAGTACAAAAATAGTGTTTGTGGACGCTGTGCAAAAATGAAAAAGTCTTTCAGCTCAAGACTTACAAACTAAAAAACCACAACGCCCAAGGGCCAGAGAGAAAACACAGAGAAAGGTTACTGTGGAGATGCCAGAACCAAGAGGTGAGGTATTAACAGGCATTTATACACCCAGCTGAGACCAGGTCAATCTTCTTGGGCTGGTGTCCTTCATAGGAAGAAGTAAAAACTTAATGTGTCTGCAATGTAAAAAAAATGTGCTTTTAGTTTTGTAAAGATTAAAAATCTGTACCGTGGCACACCATCACCCAATCATGAAAAGCTACCAGCTGCAAGCCATACTCTGAGGCTTTCAGTCACATATTAAAAATACATTCTCCTTTCAAGAGATGTTGCAAGGCCTAAACCTGAGGTGATATGTGGGGTAAAATTCAAGCCAATGATGGGAAAAGAGAGATAGCGATCATAGAGCCATGGCTATTTACCAATGTTTTTTATGATTTTGATAGAGATGTCAGTTTTACCTAGACATGTGAAGGGGGCAGGGAGACGAGGGAATTTTTTTTCTATTCCTCCCTTCACCCTGAGGAGTTCCTTCTCTTATCTTTTCTGACTGAAAACTTTGAGAACACTGGGGAAAGTCCTATGGAAGACCTCTTTCTGAATGAAAGAAATCTGTTTTAAGACATAGTTTTACACAAAACAGAATTGTTTTGCTTTTTTAATGGAAGACAATCTACCACACTAGATAATAAAAATCCCTGTAGTAGCAGTATTACCAAAACATATGATGAACTATTCAAGTATATGGTGACAGTGGCAAGAGTAATTTTCTCAGCAAAATGTAAGGCTGAAAAATGTCCAGATTTGACAAATGGAAGAATAAACTAAGTGGGCATGCAATAATGGCAAAATTAACGTCTTATATACATAATAGACCAATATCAGAATTTCAAGAAAAAATTGAAACCTTTTTGATTATATAGTTGTAAATTGAGAATAAGATCAAATTGAAATACTAAATGATACAAGAAGAAATGCTGTTAGATGATAGATGGAAAAGACAGAGCAAAGATATTTTAATAGGAATGAAATAATTAAAGCAACTATAAGTTCCATATATATATACATAAATTTGAATATAAAATGATGATAGTTTATTATGTTTGCATGCTGGTATGTTTTGTACGCCTGTAAATTGAAGTAAAATTTATTACAAAAAAAATCTCTGTGTGTACTGTATATAAACACAACATATTTTAAGCATGTATCTGTTTAAATGTGATTAATTTGGCCATAATACACTATGTGTATAATGCATTGCAATTCATATAAAGGATGCTGCTAAGCCCTATTATAACTGTATGATACATTCTGTCAGTATAATACTTTTTTAGCTTATTACAAAATCTGTGTTTTCTATTTAACTTTTTTCCCCCATTTCTTAGTGGGGAAAACTGAGATACGTGTGCTAAAGCAGCATAGTGGAACAGCTTACAGCTCTCTCTCTGGTACTGGGCATGCTCACACATTCAACTGTAAAAGACAAAGGCACTTATATTTTTAATTTTCATAGATATGCTAAACAGGGCAATTTCCTATGCTAGGTTATAAATGATGTTTCTTCATTTCAGCAGTAAATTTAAACTTGATTTTAATATATGCAATATTTTCTCCCCCACCCCACCCCAATTCATTTTTTTTTTAATAAACGGGGGGGGGGGGGAATCTGTAACTTCCAAATTTGGGCAACTTTACATCTCTAGTTCCATCAGCCTTCAAACCACTCCTTCCCATATAGATGGTCCTCTAGTACGAGGTACATGTGTTCATTTACCACATAGTAAGTCAAAAGCACTCTGCACATGCCCAGGAATACTGTCTTTAATTGTTTGGATACTGAGAGCCAGGTTTATTCTCAGATCTCATTTAGATTTCCCTTATTTTTCCCTACGCAATGCAGAGCTTTCTATCCCCTCAGAGTTCAGGTATTTGTTTGCCTGAAGTACGATGCCCTCTTCAGCCTCCTTAACTTCAGAACTGAGGGAAGGCAAGCATGCGCCTGACATTCTTTTCTGGTCTAGAGTAACATTCTGCAAATGCTCAGACACACACGTTGTATCCCACAGGCAATTCGCAGCAAGATGGTTAGAAATGAATGATGCAAAACAACCCAGTACCAGGCTGACCCAGAGGCAAACTTCAGCTTCACCTCCCCTGTTCCTTCCTGAAAAACTGCTCAAACACATCCCCTTATATATTCATAAAGAAGAGAACTAGAAATTTCCTTTTAAAAAATGGCAGCTAGAAAAGAGGGAAGATGAAATATCCAGACAGGGCTATGCCCCCATGTGTTAATCACTCTTTGGGTGAAAAGGAAGTACTTCTTCACCCAAAGAGTGATTAACACATGGAATTCACTGCCACAGGAGGTGGCGGCAGCTAGAAGCATGGACAGCTTCAAGAGGGAATTGGATAAACATATGGAGCAGAGGCCCATCAGTGGCTATTAGCCACAAAGTATAGATAGGAACTCTCAGTCTGGGGCCAGTGATGCTCTGTATTCTTGGTGCTTGGGGGTGGGGGGCAACAGTGGGAGGGCTTCTAGTATCCTGGCCTCACTGCTGGACCTCCCGATGACACCTGCTATTTTTGGCTACTGTATGACAGAGTGTTGGACTGGATGAGCTTTTGGCATGCTCCAACACTGGCTTTTCTTATATTCTTATGTTCTATCGAGCTACAGGGCTCGACAGAAGGAGGACTGGGTAGCCCCAAGTGTATTCATGTAACTGTAGTTAGTCCTGCAAGAAACAGCCCCTCCTTGGTCAGGAAAAGGGATGTCCATCCAATGGAGGGAAGCCTGCTCCCTTGGGGGTAGGGAGTCCCTAGTCCATGTGAAAAAAATTGAACTTTTGCAGGCAAAGTATTCAGGTGCGGATTCTGATTACAGAAAGAAACTCGGGCTCTTTCAGTGTTAGAGATTATATATTAATTATGTATTAATATGTATGTTATCTAAATGGAATTACACTGGCTCAGTAATTTTGTTTACAGTGAGTGTTAGTAATGCATTATTAAAAGAGTTAAGTGTTACATTATAAGGTTTGATTAAATAGCCAAATGCATTAATAGCCCCAAACTTCACATTGTAAGATTACAGGAATGTTCCTTTTCTAATTTTTTTGAGTAACATGACTGATTAGATCATTATACTCGTTGTATACCATTTCAATTGCCTTTCAACAAAAAGCCAGTTTAGGTGTTGTTGTTTTTTTCATGGTGACGGCAACTTCTGTAGGCTACAAAACAAAAATATAACCTTCCTTTTTTATTTACAACAATATCAAATAGATTTTTAACCCTGCCCTTCCTCTGAAAGGAACTCAGAATGGTATCTGTTTTACCCTCATGATGTGTTACAGACAAGCCACATCACTGGAACCCATCCTATTCAACAGAAATTTGTCAGCTGTACAGCCCCCCCGGCCAACAGAGGGCAAAAATTATTTATAGCACCTCCTGAAAATCTACAGTATGGGTGTCCTTTTCAGCTCCTCAGTCAAACCATACTAGAAGGCTGGAGCCGTGACGGTAGAGGTCTGCAGCCAGGCTGAGGATGAACAGGCTTATGAGAAGACACAGCAAATAAGGGTTCATATCAGTAAAGATGGCCCCCATGGATACATGAAGGGGTTTTCAAGGTAACACCTGCAACTTAAATGGGGCCAGAAACAAAACAGGCAACCAATAAAGCTGTTTTGGGAGTTGTTATTATATGTTCATATCTACCTCTGTGTGTGTGTGTGTGTGTGTGCGCGTGTGTGTGCACGCACACGTGTGTGTGTAAAATGCCATCAAGTCACAGCCAACTTATGGTGACCCCAGAGGATTTTCAAGGCCTACCTCTGCATAAGCAACCCTGGAAATTTCTACAGAATTGCCATTCCTCTGATGGGGGTGGGGGTTCCCCCAGTTTTGAGGGGGGGGCAATCTGCCACCAGCTCGCTGGCTGGCAGCAAAGCCCCACCCCCAAAGGGGGATGCTCTAGCATTTGACTAAAAACTCTATGGTGACCAAATGCTAGAGCGTCCACTGCATGACATGCCCGATGCAATGATGTCACTTCTGGGTGGGTAGCTCCATGTAAAGAATTTTGGGGTGTTAGCCCCATGCAGACCATGTTGCAGCAGCCTAATCTGCCCTGACCTGGATAGCCCAGACTAGCCCAATCTTGTTAAATTTGGGAAGCAAAGCAGGGTCAACCCCAGTTAGTACTTGGATGGCAGACCATCAAGGAAGTCTAGGGTTGCTATGCAGATTCAGTCGGTGGCAAACCACCTCTAAACATCTCGAGCCTTGAAAACCCTACAGGGGTCTCCACAAATTGGCTGAGACTTGACAGCAAAAAAGCCTCCCTCCCCCCACAAAAAACAACTTTGAATGAGCAGGGCTATTTTTGTAGGGAAAGCCCAGCAGGAACTCATTAGCATAATAGGCCACACCCAACAGCAGAAACTCATTAGCATATTAGGCCACACCCCTGACAATGCAGCTCCCTCCCAGGATCAGCTTTCCCAGGTGCCCCGCAGCTTGCGGTGTGAATGGGGAACCCAAGGGAAGGAAGGCAGTTTTTGGATTGGCTTCTCCAGGTGTCCCACAGCTGCGGGTCACCTGGGGAACCGGAGGAGGGGAGGCAGTTTAAACTGCCTTCCCTCCCTGGATCGGCTTGGCTTCCCCTGGTGCCCCACGGCTTACAAGGCACCTGGGTAACCCAAGGGGAGGGCTGTAGGCGTGGCTAACTTGAAAGCCAGCCAGAACTCCGTTCCTGTGCGTTCCTGCCTGAAAATAGCCCTGAGCATGAGCCAGCGTCCAAAGGACAACATGTTACTGAAAATCAGCAACACCATCAACCTGCTTCTCTATTAGAGAATCTCTAACCAGATTAAAGTTTCAGAGTACCCCCAAATTCTTCCTATGAAATAAGAGATAAACTAACCTCATCCATGATGGGCAGTGTACTCTCCTGTAGGACTATGAGCCTTACTAACCAGTGTTTTAAGGCTGTGACAATCAAGAATTGTTCGATCAGATGACACCACTCCATGGCTTTGAATGAAATACTGTTAAGTCAGTGGCTGCCTTGGAACCTATAAGGTCCCTGCATATCCTAAGAAGGGCACCAACGCATGCACACACTGTGCTGTCTTTCGAAGATCTGCCCCTTACTAAGAAGTTGCAGGGGTGGAGGCACATGTGTATGGAAGCCTAAACTAGAGCTCCAACCTCCCCTGTTCAGCCAACTGGCAGCCGGCCAACCAATGTTCCCTCTAGGCTGAGTTAGTGTGAACTAGCTCACAGTTTTTTAGCCTCCAGCTCACACATTTTTGTCTTAGATCAGCACGGATGGCTCCAGACCAAACTAATTTATGCAGCAGCCAAATCGCTCACTCACAATTTTAATGCCAGTAGCTCACAAAGTAGAATTTTTGTTCACAAGACTCCACAACTTAGAGGGAGCATTGCCGCCGACCTGTCACAGGCAGGGAAGGGGTAAAACTCGTGCTTCCTCGAAACATTTCCTGCACAAGGCACTCCAGAGATTTCCCTTGGGTGACGGAAACTCCTCCCATGTTTAGAAGCATTTTCAGCCCTGTGTGTGGCAAATGTTCTAAAAATGAAAGCTGGCAACCCAACGGATTTTTCTCTATCTTCCACTTCACCGAATAAAGCATGGTAACTGTTGTGTTTCTCTCCATACATGCATTCAGCAACACTTTACGATTTGTTTTCCAAATTTATTCACAGTTTTATTCACATTCAATTGCTCTTCACTTCCCGCCTTGAACTGGTTGTATACTGAAGCTGCACGTTGTCCCCTGACCCAGAAACAGCTGCATTTTCAAATCAATACTCCAATAGTTCCAAGAACTGTAAAGTCTCTTTCATCATTGAAAAGTACCAGTATCATAGCTGTAAATAAAATATTGCAGAGCCGGTTCACACCAAGTGAATTTCTGTGTCCACATCCCATAAAGGCTCTGGGTTTAAAGGAATATGAAGGGAGCAATTATTAAATGTTATATGTAAAGCTACAGGTAACATTCTTTCCAGTGAGGCTCGGGATCAATGGGACATGTGTAATAGAAGATCAATTGTTTCCATTCTAGGACGTGTCACTTGCAGAGAGGGAATTAAAGAAGAAACCATAATATTAGAGCTATAAGTTATGCTCTCTTTTTTTTTTAAGAAACTCAACCATAAAATGGCACTTGCCCCATTTTTCTTCCCCCTCCCCATTCAATCCCAGACTTCAATTAAGTGAGTGCAAGGACAAATGGTCCCCCTGCCTTTAGCTTTAAGTTATAAGTGCTTCTGAAACCTCTGTCAAAGCATTTAGTAATGCAAGATTTAAGATGCCCAATTAATTTTTTCCCCCCAATAAGCAGCCAAATGTGGATGCGGGAGGAGGTTAAAAGCTAAGTGTTTAATTAATATTAAATTTATTTGATTCTTTACCACTGAAAGCATTGTAAAATTGAAAAAGCAGTTATTTTTATGATCACTGTGCTCTGCTTTGATCTTTGATCCGTGGTCTAAATCGGAGAGTGTAAAGATTCTTCTGCTTTACTGTACTTGTTTAATTATGAAAAGGAGACTTGGTGGCTGGTGGTGGGGGGGGGGAGACATTGAGGTGGGCCATAAATCTCCTGGGACCTGCTGTAGCACATCTTAAAGCAGCTACCTGAAATGGGAACGAAATATCTGGCTGATCTTTTCCAGGTGTTCTTCTGGGGTCCCTTCAGCATGGGTGTCAGAAGCATAAAGGACGAATCCCAGAAGAGTTCCTTAGCTTGATCTTTTACCAAACAAGATATACACTTGCATCCGAAATAACATTTTTGCAGACAGACCAGTTTCTACCAGCAGAATGCAACTTTCTTGCTCTCTGCCCCTCAGGAAATGTAACGATATCGTTTCATACACAGAAACACTCTGTGGGATCCAAGCTGTGCTGTGACACTGTCAAAGACAGTATTTCGAAATTTAATTCATATGGTGTACATGAGTGATGTCATGGCACGATGTGGGAGGAGTCTAAAGAAGAAGAAAGGAGATCCTGGATAATAAAGTACAATTTCAAGGGTGGGCGGGAAGAGTCCACAGTAGAAAATTCCCCCTGAAATAACTTCACATTTGCGATTTACAAACCCTCCAAAATCCTGAAGTGTTTGGAAGAAGCCAAAGAATCCATCTTTGAACATAAGCAGACACACTACTCAATTCATAAGATGGCAGAAAGGAGATCACAATGCCACCTTCGAACGCATAACAGGTGTGAGGGAGGAACAGAACAACAGTTGCCAAGGTTAAACACAACCCACATCTCCCGATGGCATTCATTTTTCATTTGCTCATATCCTTAGAAACCACACCGTTCCATACGATCATGATCCTATTCATCACGTCTTCATTATTTTTAACAGCATCCCAAAGTCTTCCTCAGCCTCGAACCCACCATGTGTCCTCAGGGGTTTCAACTCACTGGACTGCTAAATGGGACCAACAATCAGGTGTTCTAAAGTCAGGAGAATCGAAGCAAGCCAATAGCTTCATAAAAAAGAGGAAACTATTGGCTAGGTCTATGCACAAAACCCATCTGGGAGCTAGGGATAGAAAAATCTCTCATGGGTGCCAAGAATTACCCACCTAGACTTGGTTAGGAGAAGAAGCAAAGTTGACAGGGAATGCCAAGAACAACTGCTCTGGTACAGCAACAATGGTTCAGCAATTTCTCACGACAGATATGGAGAAAAGCTATGGACAGGAGTGGGAAGGGCCTCTCTGGAGCCCTTCTGATTGGCTACCACCAGCTTGGCAAGATGGAACCAAACCAGAATGATGGACTCTTTCCTTTACACGAGATGCCTCAGAGTTCCAGAACCCTCAAGTAAGAGGGGAGAGAACAAATCAAGAATACCTCTATTGGGAGAGGGGATAACTCTGAAGAAACACTTCTTGGAACAGCAGAAAAACAAAAAGACAGATGTGATGGCTCCCCAAAATAAGATTATACAGTTTGCATTGGGCTGAAAAATAACAACAGTCATGCAACTGAAAACAGAGGAAGCTTAGACAACATTTTGTGATGAGCATATTCGAAATACACAGTTGATCTGATAACACATTACCAGAAAGATGTCGGTAGCAAGAGACCTACCTTAAACCTTAAGGAATCAGGGAACGGGGGAGGATTCTGTTTAAACTGAACTTTTCACAGCGGCAGGCAATAACCAAGCTGATAAGTCAAGCAACCTATTTAAAGAACTGCATAAAAGGGTTAACGGGAAGTAGCTGAGTTGGGGGAAAATATTTAATTCCCTTATTAAGAAATTTGTAATGAGAATAGGGAATCATGCCAAAGTTTGCCGACGCTTTTGATCACTTAGCCCCAATGTTGCCTGCCAATAACAGAGAGGAACCATCTCCCTCGGTGCCATAAAGACTGAGATTTTGGCCTCTGTTCAGAGGAGCATTCCCGTACCCAGTATAAAAGGTAGGGAGGACGCAGGCTGGCACATAACCTTATCCCCCCTTCCACTTCCTTGGGGAGTCTGTAAGGTATTAAAACCGGCAATTTGGATTCGATTTACGCCCAGTGTCTCCCTGAAACTGCTACCTGTCCTTGGACTACAGACTCAGGAAGATCCCAGGTAGAGATGAACACAGCTTTACAACAACCCGCAAGTTATTTTCTTCTCCTTAGGGTTCAGGACAGAGCCAGCCAAGCTGGTGCACAAGTTCAAGCCCCACAGGCCTCATTCCTCATTCCTCATCCAAGACTATTCACTCAATGCAGGCTTCAAGAAGACCGTGGGGCTGGTTCACACATGCATACCCGATCGGTGGTTTCCTCTGGGCTCCATGGACAGCAGCTTAATTGTTGAATCCGCTCACAAAAGTCTCGCGTTATTAAATCGTTGATGATCCGCTCACAAATACACAGCACTGCTTTAAGTTGTATGCCCTTTTCAGATGTCACACAAGGGGTATTACAACAAGGTATACCGGAGATGTGCACTACTCAGGATGTTCCCAATACACACTGTTGTAATTTTGTCTGAATGGGACACAGTATGTTTTTGTTTTGTTTTTTCATTTCAGTACATACAGTGTTCTATTCGGACAAAGTCGGCACCTCAAATATCAAAAGGATTGCAGGTAGAATGCTTTCCCAGTACACACAGTTGGATAATCCCTCAAATGTAGTGTCTGGAAATGGCTTTATTTGAATAATTAACTAATACAGTGTTCTACTTTTTATAGGTGAACCTGAGAAGGTTTCTTCCTCTGTCACAGTTTATAACTGAACTACATTTGCCAATCCCAATCACTGGAGGCTACCTTAATAAAACCTCACCTGGTTTCACACTTTAGGAGCCTGCTGAATTCAACACGCATCCACAAAGAATGCATGACAAGTCAAGTGGAATTTTAGGTTGTTCCAGTCAGGATATTAATTCACTTCTCCAACCCAACATTCATGTTGTCTTTCAACAATTCTCTGCCATTCACACAACACTCCTGTGAGACAGGTAGACTCTAACGTACATTTTACATACGGGGAAAACTAAGACCATCAGCGACTGGGCCGGGGCCTTCCTGCAAAGCACTGCCACCACTAGAGCTCAAATGCATGCCTCTGGGTACAAAATCAAGCCCTCTGTTTTTCATAACCCGTGCCTAACAAAATCCTCTGGAGGCCCGGTATTAACAGAGACTCTGCGCTGTAAACAAACACACTCGGTTTTATGTAGGTGCTTGCAAGCGTGACAGATAAAGGCTGAAAATTACTAGAGTGTGTGTGAGAATGAGCAAAAACACTGAGGTTACATCATAAAGGAAAGGTTTTGCGATGGCGAATTCCCTGGAGATCATTGGCGCTTGGTTCTCCATGGTATCATCAGGGTCTGGGTACCAAAACCAAAAACAGGACCCTCCAGCCTGGTCAAAGGGCATTCAGAGGTACCCAATGCACACACATAAATGCACACACAACAATCGCTCTCCCTCCCCCCCCCACCCGCCCCATGTTCCTGCTCATCCATTCTCCCTGACTGTTTATCTGAGGCCACATCCAACCGGATTTGTCAAGCCCCCTCTTAACAACTTGTTGTCACAGTCCATTACCAAATTGCATATAGTTATATATTCCACTAATTAGGCTTCTAAAATATCATTAACATGTCTCTTGATCATTAGCATAACGTATGAGGCGTCCTCGTTAGGCACGACTCAAGTTTGTTAACGTGATAATGAAAGGCACGGGGCTGGCATTATGGGAGCTGTGCTGATAGGAGGCTGAGAACATCAAAAGCAATGAAGCTAAACAAAAAACTGGGAGGGGGGGTTTAGAAAAGAAGAATTCCAGAAAAAGAAGCCCAGTGGGATTAAGAGAGACTCCTAGTTTCGAAGAGCCAAGATGGGGCAGCCGGGGGGGGGCGGGGAGAGAGAGAGACACAAATGTGCACTAGGAGATTTCTTTCCCACTGGCCAACTTACTCTTACCAACTGCACCTAGAATTCTATAGCACGATCCACTGATAACTGCTCCTGCATAAAGCCGATTCAAGCCCTGCCATAGATTCCCTTCTCCAGCTTCACTTCAGGCAAAAGTGTACGTCAGAATGCATCTCTGTGGATCTGGCATCTAGTGTCCATTGCAAAGCTTGTAACAGTGATATTCCCAAACGACTCAAGAACATTAAAAGACAGAAAATATGGGGTGGGGGTGGGTGGGGGTGGAAACGTTTGGATACATGAAAAGCTAACGTGACACAAGGCTACGGAAAAGTCATCACAGGGCTTGTGATCTAAATGGGGTCGGCCACAGCCAGTACTTGAGTTGGGTGGGAGACCACCAAGCAAGTCCAGGATTGCTATCAGGCCCGTAGCCAGGATTTTTTTATTCGGGGGGGGGGGGGGGCTTTAAATAAGTCAAGTCAAGTCAGCCTTTATTGGCATAAATTAGGAAAACAATTTCTACATATTAAAACCCGTTAAAAACACATATGTAAAAATTCTAAATGAACCTTTGGCGCAACTTTAAGACCAGACAAAGAAACTTGGCCACCTTCTCCGTGGTGTCCGGACTAGAATCTCTTAAAAGTCTATGCACCTTGAGTGCATCAGAACAAGCACCCATACTAGTTAACAGAGAATGTAAATGTGTGCTCCTTAGATCTACATACAAGTTACAGTGCAAGAGAACATGAGTAATTGATTCCACACAGCTCTTTCTGCATGGGCAATAGCTGGCCAAATGCGAGACCCTGTTAAATCTGCCATATAAGGTGGCTGATGGCATAGCATTGCATCTGGCCAGGGTAAATGCTCTGCGTTGCTGAGGTACCTGCAGAGATGTTAGGTATGAAGCTATCAGCCCTACTGGAAGGGGTATCTCAAAATTCAGAGAGGAGCAAGTTTTATTAGCTATGCTGTATACATTTTGTCGCTCCGAATCTAACAGCCTGGATTTAATCTGTTGAAATGCGGCAGCAAAAGGCATCATGGACAGGGATTCCAAGGAGAGACCCAGTTCGTTGATTTTCCCTTCAATGTACGCTGACCAGTTAGAAGCTTTAAATAAATTGTGGGGCACCCCCACATAAACCTCCATGCCTGGGAGCGCCCCATAGAAGTCTCCGGTCTCTCATGCAAGCTGCCAAAGGAGAAGCGTAGCAAAGGGTTGAGGGGGCCCCTCGCCACACAGAATGAAAGGCACTCTCCACCTGGCTCAGCGAAAAGTCGGGAGGCCTGGGTGGAAAGTCGGGAGGGGGGGGGCTGGCCCCGAGATGCCCCAGGCCTGGTTCCTATGCAGAGGAAGGCAATGGCAGACCACCTCTCCTCCTCTCTTGCCTGGAATGCCCTGCGGAGGGGGTCGCCACAAGCTGGCTGCAGCTCAACAGCATGTTCTTCCTTCATGGAAAGGTTGTGTGAGATTTGCATACTTAGGGATTTCAGGTGATTTTTTTCCCCCCTTCAGCATTTGAAATTAAGACGCCAGCATCCTGAGCGACAGGAAACGCTGACAGTTTTCAAAAGAGTAAAATAAAATTACCTTCAAAAGAGAGTTCCCAGGGACACACACTGCACTCTCAGTCAAGACAGGAAAGGAAGCTATGAGCCGCACAAACCAGAGAGACTTGGCAAGCCCAACAGCCCACAGGGAATGAACACCTTGATCTGTTCCTCAGCCCTAGCAAAAAATGTTGGCCAGTAGGCTGAAGGGAAATTTTTTTAAGGAGTTCGTCAGCCACAACCTTCTTAAACAGTATCATCTAACTTCAGCTTAACAACAACACTGAGGAGGTAGGACAGTAATTGGTAAGAGCCTGGTGATAGAAAACCACACTGCCAGCACACTACAGTTATGTTAACATACCCACGACACTGGCACAAGTCTTCTAGGATAGGGCTGAAAGCAGGCAGTACCAGGGATGGCGGAACACACGTGGAGAGCCAGTTTGGTGTAGTGGTTAAGTGCGCAGACTCTAACCTGGGAGAACCGGGTTTCATTCCCCACTCCTCCACTTGCACTTGCTGGATGACCTTGGGCAAGCCATAGCTCTGGCACAGCTGTTCTTGAAAAAGAGCAGTTTCTGTCAAAGTTCTCTCAGCCCCACCTACCTCACAGGGTGTCTGCTGTGGGGAGGGGAAGGGAAAGGAGTTTGTAAGTCACTCTGAGACTCCTTTGGGTAGTGAAGGGCGGGGTATAAATCCAATCTCTTCTTCTTCTTCTTCTTCTTCTTTTTACTTGGGAGTCCTACAATTTCTCACTGGATGGACTCCCACTGCCAGTAATGCTAGATTCCGCCCCCCCCCCCCCCCATCATGTCATAGTTGACTTATGGCAACCCTGTAGTGTTTTCAAGGCAACATTTAGAGGTGGTTTGCCATGGCCTACCCCCACATCGTGACTCTGGTATTCCTTGGTGGTCTCCCATTCAAATACTAACCGGGGCCAACCCTGTTTAGCTTCTGAGATCTAATGAGATCAGGCTAGCCTGGGCTTTCCAGGCCAGAGCTGGTCGATCTCACTGGATGGACCTCCACTGCCAGTGATGTAAAAATATTACATCTGCAAAAAAGGTTTGTGTAAGTTGCAAGTACTCCCACCAACCTCCTCCTGGCTCCACCTCCAAAGCTACAATGGAGAAGAGGGTATCAACCAGCTCTTAAGTCTTGGCACAGCAATGGCAGAACAAAAAAACACAAGTGTCTCACAGATTACACAGCCTATAGCTACACAAATGCATCCTCATGTCCAGAGAACTTACATCAGCTTTAGTAAAGGGAACTCTGGTGAAACAGGGCTCCCCACAAAGAATGAATTGCCTGGTCTGAGGGCTAACGTCTGAAGGACATATTTCTTGTCCTTGTCTTCTCCCATCCTTTTCAGAAAGCCCATTTTAGGATTTTCGCAACGAATACCTCATAGGAATCTGTATACTGAAATACTGTATACCGAAAACTCACGAACTTTTAAACATTTTAAAAAGAATTTTGTCAAAGAGGTTCCGGAACTCTGTTCCGGCGCGTTCCCCCAGAGAAAAGCCCTGCTTCTGCTTATATGTTTGTAATGTTTATTATAAGCCTGCCTTTGCCACAGTCACTTGTGAGTTGAAGAACCTGAACTGTGTAGATTCATTTTAAGAAAGGAGGTAAGAACATAAGAAGAGAGCCCTGCTATATGAGACCAGTGGTTCATCTAGTCCAGCATCCTACCTCACACAGTGGCCAATCAGTTACGCTGGAGGGCCAACAGCAGGGCATAAAGGCTGAGCTCTGCCCCAGTTGTTTCCCCCCGGCACCGGCATTCAGAGCTTTAGTGCCTCTGAATATGGAGGTGATAAGCATTCGTTTGGGGAGGCTTGAAAAACCAACACCAGAAGTCAGGAAAGGGGACTTTCTACCACTAACTTTACTTCCCTCCAAGAGCCATCTCTGCCTTATAAAAAGAGCCAAGAAGTTATTGTTACCAACTGCCAACACAAGCAAACTTCAGAACAAGAGGAAGGGACAGACTGGCACTTCATAGGATATTAGAGAGCTCCAAGAAAGAGAATCAAGGGGAAGCTGTGCAGATCATTTCAGGGGGACTCTTAAAACATATGCAGGTTTATTTTTAGTGGAAGCTAAAATGAAAATCACAAAGGACCAGAAAGAAAGGGGGGGGGAGGGATTAGCAGACAATCAGCAAGGGCCCCGTGAGCTGCCTCCAAGATCATTAAACTATAAAAAGTCTTTCTGCCCCCTCCCCTCGAAATGGGCTTTCAATGGGAAACAGATGTGACGGCTGATTAACAAAACACAGGGTATAAATTGGGCTTCCAATTGCATGCCGCAGATGTAATACTTTTAGTTCCCGAACTACTACGGAGCAGAGCTGGGCCCCTTTGCACAGGATTCCAACTTGTGGAGGAGTGGCCCAAAAGGGGGGGGGGGCGGGAAGGCAAGGTGCCTCGCCATGCCAAAGACTTCTCCCCCTCCCCCTCCCCGCAGCCACTGAGGAGTCTGGGGCTTGACATAAATTTTGCTGACCTTGGGTGAAAAATTGCCTCGTTTCTTTGCTGGGGGAAAAAAAACATTACATCATGTCACCCTGTCAGGTTCTCTAAATGCCGTCCCCCCCCAGCTCCAATCCACAATGGGAGGGTGGATGGATGTAACGTAAAACTATCAAAACACCAGCAGCAGAGAAGAAAGGGGACATTGTTGCGTGTCCACAGCTTCATGGCCTGAGGTGGAAGAGAGGGGGTTAAATGAGATTAAAAGGGTTTTTTTTTTAAGTACTATGGATCCACCCCACCTGACCCCCCAGGGGTAGGGTTTTCAAACTCACTCGCACCTCTTGCTTGCTTAAAATAAATCCCCCCCCCTCTCAAATTCAGGGTCCTCTATTCATAATAAACAGAAGGAACAAAAAAAAATTATGTACTCCTTTATTGGTATTCAGCTACAAAATTCCAGCAGACTCAAACCGGTCAGAGAACAGAGAACAGAGAACAGCAAAGTCAAGCAAAAAGCAGAAGTACGTTTTTTTAATACCCCGTTTTTCTCTACTTTGAGGAGTCTCAAAGCAGCTTATGCTCGCCTTTCCCTTCCTCTCCCCACAACATGCACCTTGTGAGGTAGGTGTGGCTTGAAAGAGAGTTCTGAGAGAACTATGACTGGCCCAAGGTCACCCAGCAGGCTTCATGGTGGGGAGGAGGAGTGGGGAATTAAATCCAGTTCTCCGGACTAGAGTCTGCTGCTCTTAACCACTACACCATGCTGGTGAGCAGTGGAGATGTGTGACGCCGGGGAAAGGAATCTCAGGTGACTGAAGCCAGGGCCAAGCCTTCCTTGGGTGCAAGCCAGAGATACTCCTTTTGATGCTACACAGTTATTGTGCACAGAATTATCTGACCCGAACGTCTCCCCCCCCCACACACACACACACACCGGTTCTGAGGATCTTGGGAGATGGCACATACCAAGAAACATACAAAGAAACAGATCTGTGGAGACTGAGGGCCAAGCTACGCAAAAGATCCCCAGGCTGAGTTCCCAAATTAGGCTCTCCCACAACTGTAGTGTTTGGAGCTGTGGTGTTTGGGGAGGGTTTTAAACACACATGTCACTTTCTTGACTGAAAAACCCTTGGGGTTGCTATTAATCAGCGTGGGGGACCGGAGAAGATAGGTACAGAGAGGGGAACCGTTCCCCCTTCCACCACTTGTGATGGCTCCGGGCAGCAATTTTGAAGAAATAAAAGGGAAAGGTTAGCCCCACTCCCCAATCCCGGTGCCAAGGCTCCAGTCCAAATTCAGGCCCTGGTGGCTGCTTTTGAGATTATCTTTAATGTCAGACGATGTATCTCCCATGTCTCTGTGTGTCTCTCTCACACACACTTTGGCCCTGAGGCAAACTAAGTTGAGAAGAGGGGAAAAAAGAATCTGAGGCAGCAGCTGCTGAGAAGCCTAAACAATGGACAACAAGCCACAGAAAGGCCAACAACAACAAGAAGGACTTTTGAGCTTTGAAATGGGCTGGAGACAGGGGAGTGGAAAGAAGGGTTTTTTTTCTTTTTTTTAGACACTTCGGAAATAAACACACACACACAAAAACCCCAGCAAAGAAACAGAACACTGGCAGGACAAGAAGAAAAAGAGGAGGAAGGGATTCCAAATTTATTGCTCAAGGAGATTCAGGAAAGAAAAGAGACATAAAACGGGAGCCCAGCTGAGTGGCGACAGGCAGGCTGCCACCCCGAGACCAAATTCTGTGTGTTCCATTTTAATTCAAACACATCCCCACCCCGTCCAAAGAAAAATCCAGCCAGCAGCTGGCACCACAACAATTCACGCATGTGCCAAGTCCTATGTTGGCACCTAAGTGTCCTCCATCCACTGTACAGCCTAAGCACAGGACAGAGATGACCCTTGTGTGGGGAAGGCCACTTTTGGGAAGGCATTTCAAACGGCAAAGTGGAGGAGGATCTCACACCCCCACCCGCGAGGCACAATCCATTGGGAAATGCTCAGCTCAGCTGTGTCCAAAAATGGATCGCACCCTACTTGTGCAACCCGCCTACCCAACTCAATCATTAGCATGTCACAATTCCGCACTGTACTCCGATGCCCATCTTCAAGTCTCTGACCAGTGCACATGACTTCTTTGTCAAGAGATAATACTGGCAAGAAAAGGAAAAAAGGAGCAGACAGACCCACCTACGAAGGTCCTTTAGACAGTCAGATCACTGGTCTATTTAGCCCAGTGCCATGTACTCCAACTGGCACCTACTCCTCAGTATCTCAGGAAGGAGACTTCCCTGGTCCTCTCTAAGCAGAGATGGACAGGCTTGAAAATGAGAGTTCCTATGTGCAACATATGCACCCTGCCATTGAGCTGCATACTGTATCGTACACACAAAAGTATCATCTGGCCAAAGCCTCACGCCCACAACCTGAAGAGGTGCAGTGGCTCAATGGTAGAGCATGCATGGAGTAGCCTTGAAGGGGCTTGTCTCATTTCTCCAAGGTCGGGGACAGAGGGTGCTCACCAGGTATACTTATAGTATGCGGGGTTCCTCAAGGGGAAATCCTCTCCCCAATGTTATTTAACATCTACGTGCACCCTCACGCCCAGCTGGTGCAGAGTTTCGGGTTGGGGTGTCACCAGTACACGGATGACACCCAGCTATATCTGTTGATGGGCGGCTGGATGGATACCGCCCCAGCAAATCTGGCTGAGTTGGAGGCTGTGGTGGGATGGTTGAAACAGAGCCAGCTGAAACTGAATCCTGCTAAGACAGAGGCTCTGTGGCTGGTCAGGGGGTTTTCAGGTCTGGGAAGCCGTCTCCCGGCCCTTGACGCTATACCCTTAATATCAGCACCAACTGTCAAGAGAGCCTGGGTGCGATCTTAGATGCCTCCTTATCAGTGGAGGCCCAGATCACAAATGTTGCCCGATTGGCATTCTTCCAGCTGCGCCAGGTCAGGCAACTGGCCTCCTACCTGCCCTGCCCTGACCTACCTACAGTAATCCATGCAACAGTCACTCCAGATTGGACTACTGTAACTTGCTCTATGTAGGGCTACCCTTGAAGCTGACCTAGAAACTCCAACTGATCAAGAATACAGCAGCACGAGTCCTTATGGGGACCCTGCATACAGCACATGTTCACCCTGTGCTCTGTGAGCTGCACTGGCTTCCAGTGGAGCACTGGATCAGGTTTGTTTGTTTGTTTGTTTATTTTTAAAATTTATATCCTGCCCTCCCTGCGAACGGGTTCAGGGCGGCTCACAAGGGCACAAGGCCAATTCAATACATTAAAACAGATAAAATCAGCATAAAACAATTCCAATAAATAACATAATTTACAATAAAATGCTTCCAGTTATCATGTATTCAGACGGCTACCCGATGGTTAGGTTCGAGCCCCCTTGCCACCAGGCCTGGATTGTGCTAGGGCCAGCTGCCATCACAGATGTCGTTCGTGATGGGTGGTATCACTGGTGGTGGCTCCTATTCAAAGGCCTGGTGGAAGAGTTCTGTCTTGCAGGTCCCGCAGAACTGCATTAAGTGCCACAGGGCCCTGATCTCCTTCGGGAGCTCATTCCACCAGACAGGAGCCGCCACCGACAAAGCCCTGGCCCTGGTTCTGGAGAGCCTGAAGGTCAAGGTTATGGTACTGACCTTTAAGACCCTTAATGGTCAGGGACCCACATATCTTTAGGACCACCTCTCCAAGTATACCCCTGGAGAGCGCAGTTCTCAGTTGATAAGAACCTTCTGGTCTTCCCCAGCCCGTGAGATATCCAGTTTCCTCGACCAGGGCCAAGGCGTTTTTGGCCCTGAACCCAACCTGGTGGAACTCTCTGCTGGACAACATCTTATTTGTTCAATTTATACCCCGCCTAGCCAGCGAACCGGCTCTAGGACTTAATGCAGTTCCACAGGGCATGCAAGGCAGAGAGAACAGCAACTGTGTTCCATCTGGCCGGCACTCGTGTTCTTCCTGGGTTTTCCCCCTGCCTCTCCCCCGCCACGAGGCTGTGGCATACTCTGGGAGTTTATCACCATCCGCCTCCGCATCTGCGCCCTGGACGGGGCCGAGTGGCTGGAGGAGGCGGCCAAGGACACGGCGGTGGAGTGGCTCAAGGAGCAGTGCCTCAAGCACATAGGACCATGACAAGCCTGCCAGCCTACTGTGACCGCCCATAAGGACTACATCTGGACACTGCTATGACACATTGAACTGAAGATACACCATCTGCATAGTATTAGTTGTTTTATTTGTTTTAATGTTTTTAAGATACTATCTGTTTTATATGAGCCCGCTTGCGGGGAGGGCGGGATATAAATACGAAAAATAAATAAATAAATAATAAATATACTTGTTGACAGCTGCCCTGAGCCGCTGTACAGCGGGTAGGGCGGGATATAAAACTCAAAAATAAAAAAAAAATAAAAAAAAATTATTATTTATTGTTTATTATAGTGCATTATTTCAATATGTAGGAAACATTGTTGTTTTAATATTTTGGGAATGTTGTTGTTTAAACCAATGATATTATGTTAATGCTTTTATTATGTGCACTGCCTCGAGCCCTATCTTTAGGAGGAGGGTGGTTTAGAAATCTAAATAAATATATAAGATCAAAGTTCAATCCTCAGCACCTCCAGTTAGCACCTGAACAGGTAGCAGGGATGTGAAAGACCTCCACCTGAGATCCTGGAGAGCTGCTGGCCTGTTAAGAGTGGATGACACTGACCTTGACAGGCCAAGAGACTCAGGCATCTTCATGTGTTCAAACAGGATTAAAGCACGTGTGGTAGCAATTCAGATCCTTCTAACCAAAAATGGTAGTCTGGGGACCTTTTCGTTTGCCCTTGCTCAATATTCTACAAGCGACAGCTCAGGGCCCCTGATTCCAAACTGTCTCATATTATTTGTGATGACTCCATGACAAACTTCTGCCTACCAAAGAGAGAGATGGGGCATGAGTTTGGAAGGAACCATGCAAAAGTTTTTGAGCTGGTTGTGCTTAGGTTGTACCCCTGCCTGGTGGAACATGCTCCCCAATGAGATCAAGGCCCTGCAGGATCTACTTCAATTCCACAGGGCCTGCAAGACAGAGCTGTTCCGCCAGGTCTGTGGCTGAGGCAATGGACGTCCGTATACGGCCTCCCTGAGGTGGCTGTCACTCAACAACTACTGGCTATGGCCAGGAACCCCCCACAATTGGGAAATTTTTGTTGTTGCTGCTGTGACCACCATTTTAATATTTATGAAGATGTTTTAAATGTTAATGTTATTTTATTAACAAAACTTTTTGTATAAATGATAAGCTGGTACCTGCCCTGAACCCGCTTCTGGGAAGAGCGGGCTATAAATGTAAATAAATAAATAAGCAGCAATAAGCAAGGGCATTAAAGGAGCTCTGGGGAGGGGATCGAAAGCAGCTCAACAGCCATTCACAAGGCAAACGCAAGTGCTACCACAAAACAGGGCACAGAGAAGCAAGTTCTTTATATTTACTAAAGAGGACAGAACTATGTTCAAAGTATGTTACATGGGAGAGTATAGAGGTGTATACTCTGTGTTGTATCCAGCCCAGTATTTCGTTGCACACAGCAACCAGTTGTCCTGGAAGACCAACAAACAGGGCAGAAAGACCATGACGGTGACTCCTAACACTGGTAGCCAAAGGTTTACTGCCTCTGGAGGCTTCCTTCACTCATCATGGTCAGTAGCTGTTGATGGACCTCCAGAAAACTGTCTAAACCCCTTTTCAAGCCATCTATACTCATGGTTATCCACTGAAAGCAAATCCCACAATTTAATTACTCATTGAATCAAGTACCTCCTTCTGTTTTGTTCACAGTGTATAAAGGGCTTCACACATTATACCACAATAATCTTTGTAAGGTAGGGCAGTATTACTATCTCAAGATCACAGATTGTATAGAAGTATGGTTGACAACCTCCAGGCAGGAGATGGAGATCTCTCACTATTACAACTGATCTCCAAGCAACAGAGAACAGTTCACCTGGAGAAAGTGGCTGCTTTGGAAGGTGGACTCTATGGCATTAGACCCACTGAAGTCCCTCCCCTCCCCAAACCCTGCCCTCTTCAGGCTCAAAATCTCCAGCTATTTCCCAATCCAGATCTGGCAACCCTTGTAAAAATGAAACTAAGCAAGCAAAGGCTTGCCTAAAATAAAGCCACCTAGTAAAGGTGTGAGAATCAAAAACTAGGACTTCCAGTTCAATCTCTAAGCCATTGCACTAAATAATGATATTCAGCCTGTCTAAACAATAACCTTCCACCCCCATAATTTTTGTAAATCTACATGCTGTATTAAGCAATCTGTTGCTTTGCTGTAGTAACAAGAGGACTAGGAACTTCATGTTGCCGGCAGTGCCTTCAGTTTCAATCCTAGATTGTTCGTGGATGTTCACACGAGTCCAAAGGAAAGATTGTTTTAACCAAGATGCCTTTATATCTGAAACACTCTCTTCATCTGCAATTCTGGGCTCGCACTCAAGACACATTGGGAGATAGGCTGAGTTAAAACTGTTCTCAGGACAGCAGTCAAGAAGGTCTCACCTGCTCTTCAAAGACATCAAACACGGTGTAGTGGAAGATTTCACCTATAAAACCCTAAGAGGTATCTTGCCAGAAGCCACGAAGCTGTAGTCAATTTTGAAGGCGTCATTTTTTTGAAAGACAAACAAGTTTTTAAAAAGAGAAGCCAACCAGCTTTCCGACACACAAGACTCCCCGGCAACAACAAAAAGCCTCAAAAAACGGCAAAGCATCGTCTCTGGAGCCACACCTGGCCAACAAGAAAGTGGCAAGAACACCCAGAGAGCCTCACACCTTTTCTACTGCAATGTATATTCTCATTAACATGTAATCGGGTTTTATTGTCTGAAACGACGTCTGGTTTAGATCAGTGCCTTCCTCCCTGACAATACAGCTCTGCAAACCGGAGAGCAGATGGTTTATATTCGAGGAGTCATCTCTCTGCCTCCCATTCTCCACCATTCCTACCCCCTTCCCCCCTATAAGTCCTAACAAATTCCTGGAATGCTTACACTTAAACAGTAAATTAGGCACAGGGGAAGAGTAATGACTTGGAGATGGATAGATCGTGGATTATAGGGACTCGGCCTGTAACCCTTCAGGATCTCCCTTTTTGTTTGTTCTATAGCAGTTGAACAAGAATAACACTTACCACTTGCATGGTGTGGGCTTTCAAGAGCTGGAAACATTTCATATATCTTGCGATCTTCTACAACAACCATGCAAAGTCAGTAAGCATGATTACCTCCGCGGGCGCGCACACACAGTTGTCTTTATTACCCCAGAAAGAAGAAGAGACAGCACAGAGTAGCTTCCCCAAGTAAAGGCCATGTCAGAGCAAGATCAAGGATTTCCTGATTTATACTTGAGCCTCCTAAACCACCAGTTCTCTGTAGTCTTAAAAAATAGACAGGAGCAGGACGACTTCAAATCAGAGCCATGTTCCTAAACATTACACTCTCCAAGACTATGAGAGCAATATAAGCAGATGTACTCAGAAGTAAGTCCCATTTTATTCAGTGCGGTTTACTGCCAGGAAAGCATTCTTAAGATTCTAGTCTAAGTCACCTTTCAGTTGTTCCCACGCACTAGTGCATTTCTTCATGGTACAATCCCATTTGACTGCATCACGTGTGTAAGTATGGAAACCAGGCACTGGCGAGACCATTCACACTAGACTTCAAGGATGCTGAAAACTTTCACTGAAGTTACTGCGATCAAACTCCTCGTTTACAAAGGAGTTGACCCATCCCCCCATTATACCCCCTTAATGTTGCTGATGAATGTCTGAGTCACATATCCTACCAACAGCTTTGTGCCTGTTCCACAACACAAGAGACCGCCCTGGGAACAGATAGGTGTTCCCCAGGGAAACAAGTACAACTCCCTCTTGCATGAATTTGGTCACAACCAGGACAATTTAATGCCTTTCCATTTGGTTTTCTATGTGAGTGTTGTATACCAGGAGTAGTGTGCAACAAAAAGTTCCAAATCACATCTTTCAGTAGTACAAAAGTTCCAAAGCAAGTTTTGTGTTGAAGGAGGAAGAAAGAAGCAAGTCAAAAATGTGCATGCACTAATTGCTATAAATCCAGATAACTCAACAGCCACTGACAGACAATGGAGCGACAACACCTTAGGATAATCAAGTAGTAAGTCTGACTTCAAAATAAGAAACTTTAAAAAAAAAAAATAATGCACCTTTTCACATTGGAGGTAGTGGCGCAAATAAACACACACAAGAGTTTTTTCCCTCCCCTGCAATTAGATATTTCAACATTGTGTCCATTCAGCTCCAAAGAGCACTACCTGTAAGTATGACAGAAGCTGAACCACCAGTTGATTGAGCAACCTTATATCTAAGCCAGTTTGGTGTAGTGGTTAAGTCCATGGACTCTAATATGGGACAACCGGGTTTGATTCCCCACTCCTCCACTTGCAACTGCTGGATGACCTTGGGCAAGCCATAGCTATGTACCAGCTGTTCTCTCAAGGACAGTTGTCTCAGACCTCTCTCAGCTCCTCACAGGGTGTCTGTTGTGGGGAGAGGAAGGGAAAGGAGTTTGCAAGCAGCTCTGAAACTACAAGTGAAGGGTGGGGTATAAATCCAATCTCCTCTTCTTCTTCTTATCACCTCAGTGCCACCTTGCCTTAAGAGTGGACAATGGAATGGGAAAGATCAATGCAATAAACTGTGTTACCTGTGACCACTGCAGTGGGTGAAATTACAGCTTCAGGTAAGCATCACCCATACAGTGCCGGGTAAGACTGAAGCAGGCCTAATCAAAGTAAACTATTCTTCTCATCACCACTCTGGCTAACGGGAGACATCACCTGAACACACGAAGCTGCTTTACACGGAGTCAGATCTCCGGTCTATCAAGATCAGAGCTGTCTACTCTAACTGGCATTGATTTCGAGTCTCAAGCCGAGGTCTTTCCCATGACTGACTACCTGATATCCTTTTAACTGGAAATATCAGGGACTGGGACTCGGACCTTCTGCATGTAGACCAGATGCTCTACCACTGAGCCATGACTCTGCCCCTTCAATACAACATGTTGTAAGAAGGTTACATATAAGGAAGGGCAAGTAATGGAGTCAGAGTTCTATTTCTTTTCCCAGTCAAGACAAATGCAAATTAACACCTCTAAACTAGGCCTGAATCAGTTACAGGTAACCATCCAAAGCGAAGTTAGGGAAACGCATTTAGAGCACAGAATATCTGGGGAGAAGAGGAACTCTTTTTCTTTTTTTCAGCTGTTTTGCTTCCCGTGGGGATCCAGGACTGGAAGTAACTCCTGCTGTGGGGAGACTATTTAAAAAGTGTGGGGGTGTCAAGGGAAAAGGGATGGGCAGATGAAAGTTTCAGCTGCCAGTTCCCACTTGCCTGATGCTGGATTTTAAATAGCTTCCCTTGCTGTGTAAGAATTTGGGACAACCCAGCCCATGTCACATTTAGCTCGCACTTGGCGTTTCCCCGAGCAACAAGCCATCCCTCCTTAAGAGTACACCCCTCACGCTATAAAAAACACAGTCTCTGTTTACCGGTAGGCAAAATAGGAAGCAAGACCGACAAGGAATTCTTGCATTTTATTTACTGAAATGGGGCAAAACAAACACATTGTGAAACTTCTAGGTAACTGTGGGGCTTGACTCTCTTTATTATTGTCCGCATGCTGGAGAAACATAACCATCTGCTCAGCCATGTAACTACCTAAGATGGGGTCCAAATGCAACCACCTCTGGGAAGAAGCAAGACAGCTGCTTAACTGTGTCCAACATCACTAGTTCAATTGCAGGAGACCCAACTGAAAACTGCAGTGGGGATTCAGAGCAAAACGGGGAGACGGAAGCTGGAATCCAACCAAGATCTCAGACGTGTCTTTCCAGACATCCTACTGCAATCACTGATATGTTTCAGGCAAGATGACACTCTTACATTGTTACTCGAGTTTCGGAAATTTTCACTGATAGGGATTTTATGGGCCATGCCCATATTTGGTGCAAATCTTGTTGCCTGTGACATATAGGATGGGACAAGATCACAGGGGAATAAGAACAGGACTAGAGCAGGCTTGTCCAGTGTGAACTGACCAGGACACCGCAGCTGGTCCACTTCAGAATTCTTGGTTAAATTCCTCACCTCCATACAGCTATGGAGGTCTAGAATTCCCCACTTTCATACAGCTATGAAATGTCCTGTTCAGAATGCAGACACAGATGGAACGCAGACATCATTTTCCCAGGGCTCCTCCTTATCTTCATTAAGATACAGTCATTAACTTTTATTGACTGATTGGTTTACTTCCTTTATATCCCATCTTTCACTCCAATGGGGACTCAAACAAGCTACATGGTTCTGCTTTCTTCCATTTTTTATGCTCCCAACAAGCCTGTGAGGTAGGTTAGGCTGAGAGTGTGTGACTCTGAGGAGCCCGGAAGACAAGGGCAATCCATTTAGGGATGCCAAGCTTATCTCGAGTCATGGTACTTTCTAAAGGGAGGGGGACCACGCAGTACAGAGAAAACATAACTAGTTCAGTGGTTTGTTGGGAGTTTGAACAGCAGCCTATTTCTATCCTCTGATAGAATTCTATGCTACCTGGTTTGTCACCATCAGTTTTCTTTCTTGCCATTTTGTTCCTTCTCACTCATTCACTGCTTTTCTTCCTTGTCTGACATAGATTGTCATTATGGTTCCCTTTAACGCGCATTCCCTCAAGTGTTCGTACCAGCAGATTCTAAATTTTCAGAGATAGCCCTCTGAAGGTACTGTTAAATACTGGGATCTTTGAGGAGATGGCCCCTCCCAGTTGAAGGGAGGAAGATGTATGTGTCTTTGTGTGAAGGAAGATTAAAATAATGTTGAGTCACACTGATCAGTTCAACACCTTTAGGGAGCTGATTTCTTTTAATAAGGAAAAAAAATAGAAAAATGACATGCACATCGCCTCTGGGTGGGGAGATGAAGTTTACAGGAATATCTACTGGTATCTAGTACACAGAACACCAATTCTTTTAAGCCCCATTGATTTTTCAATATTCTTTCCAGTTTGGCATAAGGAGGAAAATCAAAACAACAGATCATGCCAACCGATTAACAATAACAGAAAGTAAAAGAGATTTTTTAATGTGTCACATAAAAGGATGCATTTTAATTGAATATACCCAAGACAGATAAAACCAGGACATCTGAATTTGGATTTTTCCAAAAGGAATTTTAGAGGGGGAAAACACACAGAGCTTCACATATGAATTTCCAAGTCACCAAGAATGCGCAGGTTATTCGAAAGTTAACTTCTCTTTTTAAAAAATCTGCAATTATTTTATATTTTATGTAATGTTTTTCAGTAGTCCTGTTTTTTGTTTGTTTGTAAATTTAGTTAGACACAGAAACAACAGCAGTATTGGCTTTTTTACACTCAGAAATCTGCTCTATAAGAAGAACAGTCTAGCTGGGTTCACACCTCATTTTAAACACCTCATTTGATTTTTTTAAAAAAAAGTTGCACTAGCCAGCTTGAACACTTCAGATAAAGCAGGTAAGCAACTGACTGTTCAATACTAAGCAGGGTTCCCCCCTGCTAAGTCTGCTCTGAAATGGGTGGGGGTCAATGGTTGTAGAAGTCATATGTTGTTCTTCAAAGAACTGGGGGGAGATCACTGGCTACACAGCCAGGATACAAAGAAATGGGAGTTAAATGGGAAGTTTTACTGCTATTTAATCCAATGCCCAATATATATTTTTTTCCTATGAATTCAGCTGTGAACTCTCAAATAACATTCCCCTGCACCAAATCTATGGCTTGGATCCAGACTAGTATTTCTGCAGATGCAAGAATTTCTGCCTTCAGAGCAGAATTATCCCACCTCCCACCCTCTTGTACCACCAGTCCAAAGGACTCCCCTGAAATCCTGCTTTTGAGGGTCCCCCATCCCACCGAGAACAGGAGTTCGGGAGGCAACACTGTTGCAGGAGAGGGGAGGCCTATACATTATTTAGTATATTCAAAGTCCTTAGAATAAAACCGTTCTTGAGGACCTGTACCAGATAAGGAACCACACACTGAAACCTGATGAAATTTAGAAGACAGAAGAATTTTAAAAGATGAAATTTAGAAGAAAAACTACCTTGTCTTCTCTAGAGAAACTGAAACTGGTGTACCCCCTGAAGAGCGTTACCCTCGGCCAATAAGAACCTGCTGGTGGTCCACATCCTGAGAGAGACACCTGGCTGCCCTCAACCAGGGCCAAGGCATTTTCAGCCCTGGCTTCAACCTGGTGGAATTATCTGCCAAGTGATATCCATGGCCTGTGGGACATAATGACGTTCCGCAGGGCATGTAAGAGATGTTCCGCCGGGCATTCAGTTGAGGACAGTGACAGTTTTCCATCTGGCCGGCACTCCTACTTTTTCGGCTTCTCCTGCCTCCCCCCTCCCCTGTGACGCAGTAGCATACTATGGCAGTTTAATAATTTATTGTTGTTTATTATCATCATTTTAATGATTTATTATATTTATGCGTTTTATTATGTACACCACCCTGAGCCCTGTCCTACAGGGGAGGGCAGTCAGCAAACCAAATTTAATAAATAATCAATCATCACCAACAGTTATTTGAGATACATATAACAAAGTATACAGCTGTACACCATCAGGCACAATGTTATTTTTATTTTTATTATTTTTTTAAATTAACTTTAGCATTTAATTTCACTTGGAAGAGGGGAAAGGCCAGTCTTACGCCAGCACAAGGCAGAGTCACATTTGCTCCCTCCAAATCCTCCCCAAACTGGGCTTTGGTTTCTTCCAGAACGTCAGTACTCCAGGCTGCCTGCCTTCCGGTATCTACTGGAGCAGCGAACCTGTACGTGCCACCTGGGGAACTTGGAATGGGCCCACACACACAGAACTCCATTAACTTTTAATACACTCATCCGCTAATTTATAATCATTAGTAGACTAGAGACAGTAATTAACAAAGCACTCTGCAAAGTAGAAGAGTGTTGAGAAGACAGGCCAAGCTCCTCAGCTCTAGTCTGATGGTGGGTTGCCAATTCTGGGTTGGGAAATTCCTGGAGATTTGGGGGTAGAGCCTGGGGATCTCAGCAGGGTATAATGCCACAAAGTCCACCCACTAAAGCAGCTATTGTCTCCAAGTGGACTGGTCTCTGTGGTATGGAAGTCAGTTATAATTCCTGGAGATCCCCAAGCCTTACCTTCAGGTTGGCTAGCCTACTGAAGCCCCAAAAAGGGCCCATCTGAGAAAGGATTTGTGACGGTAAAGCACGCATGTTTGTGGCTGAAGAAGGAATGGCAACGGAGAAAGGGGAGAAACCCGAGTTGCAAGCAAAATACTTTCCAGGTAGGGGTGTAAGTTCTTTTTTTAAAGGAGGAGGAGATTGGACTTATACCCCCACCCTTCACTTGGCATCTCAGAGCAACTTACAATCTCCTTTCCCTTCCCCTCCCCACAACAGATTACCTGTGAAGTAGGGGGGACTGAGAGAGCTCTTTCGAGGACTGCTCTTGAGAGAACAGCTCTGAGAGAACTTGTGACTGCCCCAAGGTCACACCAGCAGCTGCATGTGGAGTAGTTCTCTCAGATTAGAGTCCGCGCTCTTAACCACTCCACCAAATGGTTATTGAATTCCGATTCTTTAAACCTTAGCAAGGTCACATTTTGTCTTTCATGGAACGTTCCAGGTATCACTCCTTTTTTGGATGCTTTTGTTCTGAGACCACCTGGGTACATCAACCAAAAGGCCCAGGAATTGGGGGTTCTACTTTTCTGCCTATTGGAAGCCTCAAAGGTATTTCAGACCACTCTCTTTCCTACACTGACCAACGTTCCCACTGTGAAGGCTGTTCTTTGGACACAAGGAAACCGCCCACTGGCACAGCAAACAGCTGAGACATGGTTGAGATCCTCCACTCAGCCAGCTCCGTCTATACCAGCATACCTGAAGGACCGCCTTTCCCTACATGTTTCCCAGAGAGCACGGCATTCTGGGACACAAAACCTCCTTGTTCTCCCTGGCCCTAAAGAGGCCTGACTGGCCATCACCAGGGCTAGGGCCTTCTCTGTGGCAGCACCATGCTGGTGGAATGAGCTCGTGGAGGACACCAGGGCCCTGCGGAACTTGCTTCAGTTCTGCAGGGCCTGCAAGACGGAGCTCTTCCGCCAGGCATCTGACCACATCTAACATCTGGTACATCTGGTTATAACATCAGAGCCTTCCCCGGGATCTTGCCATCGCCATTGTTGCACTGACTGACTCCTGCCACAAAAATATTGGATATGGCAATACTGGGACATGATCACCACCACAAATAAAAAAACTATGAATGTACTGCACTTTAGATTTTATGTTGGTTTTAAATTGTTTTAAGAGTTTTATGTATGCCCTGAGCCTGCTTCGACGGGGAGGGTGGGGTATAAATCTAATAAATAAATAAATGCAAAGATCTCACTGCATGCACACCCACTCCCCCTGAGTACTTTTAATATTTAAAAGCTTACAGCAATATACAAATGTTATTCCCATTATCACTTAAAGAATCAATATTTTACATCCCTATTTTCAGGCCATCAAAAGGTAGCAAAAAGTACCAATGACAACAAAGAATGAGCAGAGCTACGGTTATGGTTCTTAGGGAACAAAATCAGTGCAGCTACTGATTACGGATCCATAGCTACAGAGAAGGGGAGGGGGGACTCTGAAGTCCCTTGTTTTGCACCCAGAATAGCCTTCACATTTCTCTTTTTTAAACAGTGGATTCAGATACATGAATGGGAGTCACTTGGGGGTTCTCTGCTGGGGAGGGAACCTTGGCTTGCCTCCAACACTACATGTACTAGCTCCAAATCCATTTCCCCTTGTGACCTCCCTCCCCACAACTAAGCTCCAAACCAGATGTCTGCCTGCAAAAAAAAAAAAATCTTCATGCATTTTGCAACTTTACCAATTAAACACTTGTTTGGTATCTTATTAATAGTTTGTTTAAGAAAAATCAGTGTGGTTAAGCTTTAAAAATTGCTCCAGGGAAAAGAGGAAGGGGAAGGCTTCATGATGACACAAGGGCCAGTCGCTCAGTGGTGTACATTGCCGGCTTCTTCTGGAAGCTAGCAGAGTCTGTTTCTCCAGAGCCTGATCCTCCACAGTGTGTGCAGTTGCACACAATTAAGAGTGGTGAAGTCATTGTAAGTCTCTGCACCCCCAACAAAAGCAGACTTCATTAATTTTTACTAGAGATGTGCATCTCGAAAGTAAGTAATAAGTGTCTGTCAAACCCACCCTCATACTCCCTGGAAGGTTAACTAGCCCAAAATGAGCTTTCCTTTGATTTTCAGATTGGAACCAACTAGGAAAACTTATTTTTTCAGATTCCGCTGCAAGGTATGGAGCTCTACTACACTTCTGGTTTCCATTTCTCGGGAGTAAGAAGTCACAGAGCAGCCAAGGAAGAGAGCAACTTGACATATGTACTTGACAGGCTCACCATCCAACCAGAACACTTAGCTTATGTTCACACCACACATTTGTCCTCAGAGTTTCTGTGCACAGTGTTTTGCCCAGTAACAATTATCAAAGACTCACACTCTATATAAGCAGAAGTACTCCTTGTTTAAGCCATTCCAGCTATCAGAAGGCTTTGCTATAAGTGGCATGCTCCTCATCTAAAAGTAGCTCTGGGGAGAGTCAATAATGCATAAACCTGCCTGTTCTGATGTAAAGTGGTGGTATGTTCCCCAAATTAGAGATGGGCACAAACCAGCTAACGAACCAAAGTTTGTCTTGAATTTTGGCCTGTTCAGGGTTCGTGAACATGAGTTCATGAACTGAAGAACCAGGATAAACTACCACAAATTTCAATGCAATTCGTGGTGGTTTGTGACCATTCATGAAATGCAGAAAGCCGGGAGCTCTCTGCTGCTCAGCTGTTTTGCTTAAATGGCTCCAAGCCATTTAAACCACCACTGCTTTCTGTTCCCTCCAGCTATCCGTTGGGAGCAAAAAACAGGGGGTTAAATGGCCCTGCTTTCTGCTCCCCAGGAAAAGCCATGGGAAGCAGAAAGGAGGGTTTAAATGGAAGGGCTGACTTCCTGGATGCACTTTACCCCACTTTTCTGCTGGCTGTGGCTTGCTGTGTGAGGGAGCCCGAGGCAGCTGAACCGGCACAGAGAAGTCTCTCCAGGCCAGCTCAGCTGCCTTGGGGTGCCTGACGCAGCCCCACTAAAGGTACTGCATGACCAAACCCAAGACAGCTGGGCCAGCAGAAAGGAAGGGGTGAATGAGAGGCCAGCAGACAGGAGGGGGTGAAGAGCCCCCCCCCCCCCGGGAAGCACTTAACCCCTTCCTTTTTGCTGGCTGGAGAAAGCCTGCTTCGAAGTGGCGAGGAGCAGAGCCAAAGAGTTCAAATGGCTCAGAGCCATTTAAACCTCTGCTTACAGTTCCCCCAACTTTCGCGGTGAGCAGAAAGCAAGGTTTTAAACTTTAAAGAGCCCATGAACCTATACAAACGGTTTGGTATCAGCATATCCATTTGGTTCACGGCTCAGTCATGAACCACAAAGCAAACTGCAAAAATCCAGTTTGTGCCCATCCCTCGCTGAAATCGGTGCAGCGTTACATACGAGCAGTGGCACCTCTTTTTTAAACAAACAAAAAAGCACTGCAGATGGGAATGTATTTCCCAAGTAAATGTCACCCAACTATAACAATGCGGCATAATATTAAAGAAACTGAACAATTTTTTTAGTAGAAACTACAAACCCGAATAAAGTGTTTGTGCAAAAGCCCAGTATTTATTACGTTTCAGCCCATTCTAATTAATTTTTGGTTACAAAATGAAGGTGGCTAAATTCTTAAATGGAAGATCCCTCTCTTCACCACTGCCACCACTCTATGCCTCTTTAGAAGCATATCAAAATGTCTCTGTGTTAACAGGAGATAAGTAGCTTGTCCTTGCTATGCTTCACAGCCAAACTGGCAAAAATAATGGGGATAAAATACCTTTCACTTAGTCAGAAATCCTAAGTTTCCTAATCAAGACGCTCAAAGATCTTTACACAGGGTACATATTTCCTACGGCAATGTTTTCTGAAATTAATTTAAAAACATACAATGGAAAACGTGTGTGTGTGTTAAGTACCCTACGAATTAACATCTGCCAAAACATCCTACTGTTAACAGCCATTCTCAGGTCTTGCTAATAGAGGACTGTGGCTTCCCTTATTGAGTAATTCTGTCTCATGTTGAGTTTTCCTCTATTCCTGCTGCCTTCACCTTTTCCTAGCATAACTGTAGTTTGCGACCAAAGTATGTAGGTGCACAAAGTCAGGATTTTCTCTGCAAACATAACCTTAGTAGCTAGGTCAACTCAACACTTTGTGAAGATGAAGAGAGCTGGAGACCACAAGCAGATCCATCACTCAGCCACAGCTTTACAACCAAAGTGACATGAGTGTGTATGAGCAAGCCCAGCCTAGCTGTCTGTCCAGTTTCTCTCCCTGTGTTTTTTAATTTATTTTTCAGTGTCGAGCCATAGCTGACATGGTGACCCCACAGAGTTTTCAAGCCAAGAGATATCCAGAAGTGGTTTGCCACTGCCTGTCTCTGCATCACAACCCTGGTATTCCTGGATGGTCTTCCATCCAAACACTAGTCGGGCCCATCCCTGCTTAGCTTCCAAGATCTGGTGAGACTGGGCTAGCCTGGCCTCTCCAGGTCAAAGACCCTGTGCTACAGGCAGCACTTTTATTTAAGAAACCACCAAAAGAACACCCAGGCATTCATTTATTAATTAGACATTTTATTTCTTTTTTTAATTTTTGTAAGGTCCTGTGAATGCTGGCTTGTGCTTCAAAATATGAGTCGTCAGTTTGTTTCAGAGCCCAACTGTGCAAAAGAAAAAGGTATGCTAAGGAAGCAGCCTTATGGATACAGGTGCCAACATCCAGGTGGGGTCTAGAGAGCCCCTGGAATTACAACTTGTTATCCAGACAAATGTTTCCTGGAGAAAATGGCGGCATTTATATGCTGCTAAAGTCCCTCCCCTCCATAAATCCCCCCCTCTGTAGGCTCCACCCCCAAATCTCGAGAAATTTCCCAATTCAGAGCTGGCAACCCTACTTATGGAACCTTAATTATGGACCAACACTATAAGGCAATACCTAACTCTAGAAAAAGAGGCAAACCTTTTGCAAGAAAACTGGTAAATACTGAGATAACTGTGGTCTTTCAGTCCTGGTGTATACCAAGCTAAATGGCCCCATGGGCCTGCTATATGGGTCTCTACCAAAACATTGCCATTCTAGATTCCAGGATGATTGTAATGATACGTTAATACAGTACAGCTTGGTGTTTTATGTGAACCAAACTATCTTGTAGCCATGTTAATAAGCCTTGAAGCAGTTACACTATCCTTTCCTTTCCTCGCCTCCCCACCCCACCCCAGCACGCTAAGTGGTTACTTCCACTGTCATGTCAAGCAAGGAAACCATTTTTTCTGAGCCAGTAATTTGTGGGTTACACCTGCTCTGCAAACCAGAGCCGCAAACGAACAGTTTGATACCCAATACTGGTTTTCAGGGAAAGCACAAATCAGGGTTTGCAAGTTTTGATGGAGTAACCTAAAATGGCTGGCTACAAACACAGGGAATTGCTTACAATACACAAGAAAAGGATGGTAGAATCATGGACTCTAAGAAGCTCTTTTCAATTCCTGTCGGTATGCCCCTAGCTTCCCAGGCATATTCCTGGATGTAGTTCTCTTTGTGACCTCTAGTTTCACTTTTCCCTCCCTTTCTCTCCCTTCAGGAAAAGACAACTGTTGCTGTATCCGTGTGAGGTTGCTGGGAGACATAGTCCCTCAGAAATTCTGTTACAGTTCATTTAGACCTCAAACTGCGGTCTGTTGTTGGATCGCAACCAAACTGGTACTTCCATTTTCTTTGACCCAACTGTGCTCGGCCTCGTGAAAGAGTGTTTCAATTAGCCTAACAACTGAACAGTTAGAAAAATTGGCACAAGTGAGCCATTTCCCAGAATTCTGTACACACTCCATCATCGATCTTGTGACGCCCCCAATAATATTAATATATTTCCAGTTCAAAATGCAAACCCACAGCCGGAGCGTCAAGATTTCAAACCATCTTGTCACTTTCCCCACGATAAAAAGTATTCTACCCACGAGCACCAGTTTCTTTTCATTCATCTTCCCTAAAAGTATAAGAAAACAGTAGACTTTTTCAGCTCCACAAAGGCTCCTTATCTGCTCTTTCGAAAGGATCCTGATGGATACCTTGCATCAGATCCCCCAAAGATAACCCGTATGTGAAACAGAGGAATGCCAAGTGCTACGCTAGGAGGAAACAGGCCCACAAATTGCAGCTTACTCAACCCTCCAGCCCTATAACCTTTCCCAGCTGTCCCTAGAAAGTTTTAGCTTCCCACCCACCCCCATTTTTTTTTACACTCCCCCAAAGGGCCCCAGAAACCAGAACAATCTCTCAGCAGGCAATTTTTATACAACTTCAACCGCCAAGGAAAAATGATGAGTTTGAACTATTAACCCTACCCCGAGAAATGGCCAGAATTAAAAGGGTGCAGGCAACAAGCCTATGGATGGAAACAGCATAAGAACAGGCTAAGGGTTGCCTTACAGCGCAAGAATAAGAAAATAAACTGCCTCACAACAGGGAGCAATGCCACCACACACAAACACACACAAAAACTGAATCAGAAGCTTGAAATGAACAAAAACAGATAAAAGTTGAAGCAGACACAAGGAATGATAGAGACAAAAATGCTATATGACAATTCCCCAGACAAGTCTGTTGATGCTCCCAAGTCTTTGACGGCTTGTAGGTATACACCAGGACTGATAGTCCGCAATTGGCTCGGTATTTACCAGTTTTCTTGCAAAAAGTTTGCCTGTTTTTCAGAAGCTGGGTATTGCCTTGTAGTGTTGGTCCACACATGCATCATTATACTGCCGTTAGGAACTGGAGTTTAGTTTCACCAGCCCAGGACTCACCCATCAGCACCAGTTACGGCAGAAATTCAACTCCCACACATACACACACACATCTAGAACAAGGGTTTTAGAACTGCATGTGGGACAACAGCCACAGGACACAGATTACAAGAACTGAGCTACACATGCCACACAAAACATGGCTTTGTCATGTTTTGTCCCTTGGTTTCAAGCACTCAGTGAAAGTCTGATCGAGGATAAATGGTTAACATTTAAGAACACCCATGCAGGGCTTTGGGTGCCCAACTGCTGACGGCGCATGCACAAACTCATGTAACATTCAGAGCTGGAGAAGAACTTGACAGGAGAAATGCTACTCCGTTCATAATATTTATTCTAACAATATTTATACCCTAGCTCCAAGCACAGCACTCTCAAGGCAGCTACAGCCAAGCATTAAAAACTGGACAAATGTGTAATCAGTGAACCAAACAGTTACACATTTTAGCATCATCACTAGTTTGCAAATTGTGTTCCAGGTTCCCCAGAGATTCCTTGGGTGTTTATCGAGTTCATGGAGAGCAAAGAATTGAGGCTGTGCCAACACACCCCATAAAACCCCACGTGCGCCCTAAACAGGCCCCAGCAGACATGTCAATATGGAAAGGGCTCCATGACGACAGAACGCATGAAGACTTACCAAGACGAACCCGAGTTACTTGTAGTTACTTCCATCATTCCTTCTTCTTCTTCTTTTTACCAATATGGGGATGAATGGTTAAATCAGAATAACATTTATTTCCAAAACAGCTTAGGATCTTGGGGAAGGAGACAAGCATGGTATTCTAATGACGAGGCGATTCGGCCCTAACATTAGCTCTCTCCAACTCTTCTGAAGCTACCATATCACTTTGACCTATGTGGGCAGAAGGAAATATTGGAAGAGACTTTTATTTCATTGGTTTTCAGAAGGCCCAGCCCAACTAATACCAAAATATCTGTGACTATCTCTGTATAAGGAAGCCATTTCAGTTTATAAATAAGTTAATATGCCACCAAATCCAGTTTAAGGGGATGATGGGGTAGGCAGAGGCATATACCCCAAGAACAGCTACTTGACCTAAGTCCTTCTAACCACAGAATCCATGTTACAAGGACACAGAAAGAGGCATTTTGAGCTCCCTTCCCTTGGAAGCTCTCCAAAACCTGACAAAAGCACTGTCTATCTGGATAAATTTATGCTGGCTTGTAAGAAAAATCATTAATCTTCTCATTTTATTCTTGAAGGAGGGTGATAGAAGTTTACAGAAGCACCCCAAAAAAAACACTTGGCTGAGCAAGGAATTCAAAACATGTCTTCGCCAATGCTCCCTCAAGCTGTGGAATCCTGTGAGCAAAAATCCTACTTTGTGAGCTACTGGCATTAAAGTTGTGAGCGAGCGATTTGGCTACCGCATAAATTAGTTTGCCCTGGAGCCACCCTTCCTGAGCTAAGAGAAAAAAGTGTGAGCCGGAGGCTAAAAAACTGTGAGCCAGCTCACACCAACTCAGCTTAGAGGGAACACGGGTTCGCTCTTCATCCACCTTGCCCACACAACCCAACCCATTGTCTCTTATTATGGACTTAACTGAAGAGCAAGAAGGTTGCAGGACACCTCCATGACCTTTGTCTCTGATTTGCTTAAAGCCACATTGTGAATTTATGAGGAAAGGGGAGATGTGTCTCTTCCCAATTCACAACTCCATTTCTTATGCACTGTAGCCCTTTTCATATGTTATGTCCATGCATACTGGGAATCTCGCAATCATGTGCAAATCCTCGTGTTAAGCATGGTTATTATGTTGCCTGGACAATATACAGTAACACTCATATTTAATATGATTGTACAACCATGGTGCCCCTGGGTTTCCCCAGAATTCTGGCTTCTTTTTGGCCCACAACTGCAGTGTTTAGCACTGAAATGCCAAGTCACCAAGTTGTTTAGCAGAAAGTATATCTCACGTTTGAAAATGGCAGTGCCCCATGGAGAATAAAATGATCAAGTAAGATTTATGGGTTGAAAACAAGAAACTTCCTCCTTAGTTGATCGCCATTAAAAATGAGAGAGAAGATTAAGGGGGAAAGTATACAGATCAGAGTTAAAAGAGAGGTTTTCTTTATATATAGCCATCGAGTAAGGGTGAATTGAGTAAATTAGTTTGTATCTGTTGCAGAAAAAAAATCAGTAACTTATCCTTTATATTTCCTTAAACCTTTTTTCTTTGTTGTTTTGCTGTCTTTTATCTTTCACTTTTTCCCCCTTTTTCCCCCTTTCGCTTTGTTCTTTTTATTTGTAGTTCAAAAATGTCCAATAAAACTTATATTAAAAAAGAGAGAGAGACAGCAAGGGCCATGTAAAAGAACACACCCCACACAATCAAATACATTTTAGTGCATCCAGACAATTTCCCTTTGGAACAGCATATCATAGCACTGGAACAGGTGGGAAAGAAGAGGAGAGAGAGGAGAAAAGGGATAGGGAAAATGGGATGCACAGAATCCGGTTTACTGTGGGAGTTCTCAATTCATGCAGCTGTTTTGGTAAATGGGCAATGAAAACAAAACGTGTTTTCATCTCCAGAAAAGCCCTGAAACGACAGAGCAGTTGTACTGCATTCATGACTGAAAACAATGCAATTGCCACACGCTGGTATGCACAGTACTTTAAACTGCCGGAGACTGTACAAACCTTAAAAGATACTGAGAAATGGTACATCTTCAGAAAGGCCACTGAAGCATAAAATTGGAATCTAATTATTCTATTGCATTTTAGCCCACCCTTCCTCCAGAAAGTTCAGGATGATACGCATGGATCCCCACTACCGCCATTTTATTCTGACATCATGAGGGAGTTAATGCTGACATGCCCTGATTGGTTTAAGGTCAGGTTATCGTTGTTCTTTGCACTTTTAGAGCCTATTTAAACACAAAGGCCACTGACACCAATGCAACGCCACAGTTTACTGGTCTGGATGTTACGGCAAATTATGGTTTGCTGAGGAAATGGAAGTCGTTAGTGTACTTGGCTGCACACAAGGGGAGGAGGGAGGAGGAGAAGAAGAGAAGAAGAGATTGGATTTATACTCCACCCTTCATTGCCCGAAGGAGTCTCAGAGAGGCTTACAATCTCCTTTCCCTTCCCCTCTTCACAACAGACACCCTGTGAGGTGGGTGGGGCTGAGAGAGCTCTTTCCATAACTGCTCTTTCAAGAACAGCTCTGACAAAACTATGGCTTGCCCAAGGGCATCCAGCAAGTGGAGGAGTGGGGAATCAAACCCGGTTCTCCCAGATGAGAGTCCGCGCACTTAACCACTACACCATACTCAGAACACAGACACCCAAGGATCTGTAAGGTATATACATACAGCAGCAAACCATGGGTTGCCATTATGCCTGAACTAAGCACCAGCAGCTTTTTGACATTACAGCAGTCATGTGAAGATCTACAAGAGCTTCTGGGCAATCACCATGTTTGAACTGGGCCATAGAAACAGCAGAGAGAAAACCAAAGAAGAGACGGCCTTCAGCTAGAAGCAACTCTTAGCCTTTGTGTACACACTGTCCTCGTTTTGTATGTATTGTCAAGATCCTTCATGTTCTATGTATTTTTAAAAGTCTGAAACATAATTCAAATTAATTTATGGAAGTTTTTTGGCAAGGAGTAGCATGATGGCTGGCAGAAGAAGCATGAATAAATAAATGCCGGATTGCAGGGCAACACGATGAAAGAACATTGTAGGGTGGGTGTAGTGTGTAGTGTAGTGTAGTGCCAATGCAGAGTTCAAAAGTTATAATACAGACTTCGGGAAATGAGAATGCTTCAGGACAGACTGTTAAGTTTTTCCAGAAGAAACACTAGAAATCACCTGAAACCAATCCCATTTTAATCTGCTCTGCATCTAATGGGGGCCTTAAGAGGGCTTAAAACCATGTCACGTGGCAGTCTCCCTTCCCAAACCTCTTTTTACACAACATGTGTAATTGTCCAACCTGAAGAAGAGTCCTGTGAACTCTAGGGTTGCCAACCTCCAGGTGGGGCCTGGATATCTCCTAGAATTACAAATGATCTCCAGATGACAGAGATCAGTTCCCCTAGAGAAAACAACAGCTTCGGAGGGTGGACTCTATTACACTGCCCTGTGGTCCCTTCCCTCCCCAAACCGTACCCACCCCATGCTCCACCCCCCAAATCTCCAGGTACTTCCCAACCAGGAGCTGGCAGCACTAGTGAACTCAAAAGCTTAAAGACTGTTATGTGTCACTGGGCTGGTCCTAATAAAAGATATTATGTGGACTGTGTCTTCGGTTTTTGTATTGCGTAAACATTGCCTGCAGATCTAGAAATCAATCTCGGTATCAATAAAGATAGAAACTTGTTTTTTTCCCCAAAAGTGGGGGGAGAAAGAGATTAAACAGAGTATTTTTGTACCAGAGAGCATAATACTAGCAGAATTCCACCTAAATAAACACATATGAAGAGCTCTGTGTCTAATCTGGCTGAATTGGAGGTAAAACTCCAAATACCTAAATATGGGTAGTCATACTAGATATTTTAAGGTGAGCACAAACTCTGGCATAATATAAATAATCCCAGACTGTGCTCATTTTTCCCTACACTTATCGCAGGCGTTTCCAAGGGTTTAGGCCTGGCCGCAGCATATTCTAAGTATCACCTAAATCCACTGATTCCTAACTTGAGGCATGCTGTTGTGTTTCTTGGTGCCCACTTCCTTCTTCACAAAGCAAAGAGCCAATCCTGACTTTCCTCCATCTTACCCGTCAGGGAGGACCTGTTTGGAAATAGCTGCCCCCCCCCCCCCCCCCCCGATGCTTAGCTTGAAACCTCCTAATATGTTGTGACCTGCTCCAGCCCCTGTTGTGGCCATTTTATAGCTAGTCATGCTTACCTAAGCAGTTGTTTTATGGTGGCACCCCCTACCTGTCCTCAAAATCCAAGAGTGCTCACAGGGCCAATGAGGTTGGGGACCCATGCTCCCTCTACGCTGCAGTCTTGTGAGCAAAAATTCTATTTATTTATTTATTAATTACATTTCTAGGCCGTTTTTCCCGCTGTTGCAGGCTCGGAGTGGCTTACAGGATTTGAACGTATCAAGATTCAATATTATAAATACAAATTTTTTTTTGACACATTAAAACCCTAAACAATATAAATATCACCACAAATTCAGTAAAACTCAATCACATTGAATGGCGACCATCTATCCCAGCCTTCCAGCAATAACAATATCCGGGCCAAATGGTATTCACTGAGGCCCCATATATCTGGCAAAACATGGCGGGGGAGGAAGGGCAGCGGCCTCTATTGAAAAGCCTGGCGGAAGAGCTCCGTCTTACAGGCCCTGCAGAACTGCATCAGGTCCCACAGGGTCCTGATCTCTTCCGGGAGCTCATTCCACCAGGAAGGGGCCGCCACTGAAAACGCTCTCTCCCTAGTGGCAGCGAGCCTGGCTTCTTTGGGGCCAGGTATTACAAGACGGTGTTGGGCCCCAGACCGAAGTGCTCTCTGGGGTACATACGGGGAAAGGCGGTCCCGTAGGTAGGTCGGACCCAGGCCATTTAGGGCTTTAAAGTGAGTCACTAGCATTAAAGCTGTAAGTGAACAATTTGGCTACTGCTCTGGTACCATCCTTCCTGAGCTAAAACAAAAATGTGTGAGCTGGAGGCTGAAAACTGTGAGTTAGCTCACACTAATTTAGCTTAGAGGGAACACTGGGGATCATGCTCACTATGGATTATCTACACCGTGGTTACTCATGCTAATAACTGTGCTCTTCTTTACACAAAATCACTTACCTGAAGATGAGAGGCAAATCAAGAGCTTCTAATTGCTTCCCTCCCTACTCAGACTATGTCCTCTGTTTAACCCCAACCATACAGAATATCAGCAAGTTAGGGGACAGAGTTTGCTTCAGGATAAGCCCCTAAGGAAAACAAACCCTGTTGTCATTCTGAGATCAAGTTTTGTGCTTCCCGCCCCCCCCCCCCCTTCAATGATTTTCAAAAGCCCTCTTACTTTTTAATCACAGTCCTCTTTCAAAAGGCGGGTGTTAATGTAGAACTATCACGGTTTTTTAAAAAAAAAATATTGGCCACCTCTCTTTTTTGGCGAAACTTATTATCCCTCAACAGTTGTGCCCCGCTTGCCAACCCCTGGCCGAGTTGGATCCCTCTCAAAACAGGGAGTGAAGAGGACAAAGGGTGAGAAGTCAGAAAGAGGCCTGGATACGAACTTTTGATGAACTCCGTCGGGAAGGAAGGAGCCCGGGTGAAACACACCAGGCACAGCTCTCCAAATTTTTTTTTAACTCCACACAGGAGGGGAGGGGTCCTTCTGAATCCCCCTCTACACAACAACAGGCCCTGGAAACACTGAGCTCCAAGAAGACAGAGGGATATTCAAGCTGCCTTCCCAGGGGGTACATTCAGAAAAGGAGGATGCCAGCACAGCTCCTTTCTCAAACAAATCCATCAGCGGTAGAGCTAGGGGCCAGCCAGAAGGGTTTGTATTTAGCAAAAAAAACCAAGTGAGAATTCCTTTTATTTTTCAAGTCACAGCGGCATTTGAAAAGGAGGGGGAGAAGGGAACCACTGGGAAGGCATGATGGTATACGCATCGAGAGGGAATGAAAACTTCGAGAAAAGCAGCCCCATGGAGAAAACTTTGCGAACGAGGAACCAGTTGTGCCGCCTGTACAGGCTTTTCATTGCTGAATCTACGAGAGCTTGTATGAAACCTATCTGAGTTTTTTTCCTGAAGTTTACACTGGGCCTATGAACAATTTCTCTCTGTCCCCATCGACTGGACCAGGGTGGCCTTTACAAGAAGAAAAGGCCACAACAATAACTGATCTCAATTACACAAAATGTATGGGGTAGCCTGAGAAAACACCAGGTTCCTAATATTCCACCAGGACCCCCTTTTCACGTTCACCTCAACTTCAGACATGGATCCCGAACATAAATAATTCCCTATGCTCCGCCAGGGCTTCTGTACGTGCCAACTGGCAAAAGGGCAAAAGCAACAACTGCCCATATTCAGACTTTCTCCACTGTGGCTACCCCAAGAGATTAGGAAAACTCCCACAATCCTGGCCTTCTGCAAACTATTCAAAACGGAACTATTCCAAAGGGCTTTTCTGCCCAGGTAAATAGGGTTACACCATACAAAACGTTTCACAAATTTACTTGGACAAATGATTGGGAATTGTGGTCTATACCACTGTGTATAGTTTACTGTAAGTAGGAACCTATTACATATTTTCGGTATGGCTTAGTACAGGGGTGGGCAAACTGTGGCTCAGGAGCCACATGCGGCTCTTTCATATATATTATGTGGCTCCCGGCAGGGCGGCTGGGGAAGCTAAATATCATTAGCAAACAAATATCATTGGACAAATTAATATCATTATCAATATCTGCTTTTACCCCTTTTGTTATTATTTTTGGCAGTCTCATTTAATGTTAATAAAAAGCAAATTTGCTTATTTTCCAAGAAAAGCAGGTAATATTTGTTCATGTCTTGTGGCTCTCAAACATCTGATGTTTATTCTATGCAGCTCTTATGTTAAGCAAGTTTGGCCACCCCTGTTCTAGGTGGCTCTTACACTGAGCAAGTTTGCCCACCCCTGGCTTAGTATGTCATGTGAATACTTACATTACACTTCAGATCTTTCTGGTGGTTTCAGACTTCTAAAGTCCTACTGCATTGCTTACTGAATGTCCCATTTTATTGACTGTACTAACTCACTAGGTGTAATCTGCCTTGAGACGCTGTAAGAAATGCGGACTATAAATAATGCAAACAAATAATATAGGAATAAAACATTTGAGAACTGGTAAACAACAAAACGAAGAGGTGCAAGCAAAAAGGTATATAGTGTCATATTTGGTGGCCATGCCCCAAGGAAAAGAGATCGATTATTAGTCTACTACCATACTGGAAAAAAATCCACATATAAAATAAAAAAGCTAAAAATGGTGCTTTTAAATGACATGAATGAGATGCAGTTTTCCTCAACCAGAATTAAACTAACTTCTCTATTAGTGACTGCAAGGATGTGAGAGTACAGTGAAAAAAAATAAAACATACCCATCCATTTAGGAGTTGTTTAGCAAGATATGGATTTTATTCAGGGGTCCGTTGGGGCTGGACCAAAGCTCCACCAGCTCAGGACTGGCCAGTAGGGCAGCCGTGGGCTGAATCAGATTCTCTAATCTAATTCAGCTCGCCGCCGAATTGCCGCCAAAATTCGGCGGCAACTTTAAAAGCCACTGGAGGGGAGGTGGTTTGAGGGAGAGGCTCCTAACTTGCAGGGTAGCTGCTGGGGCCTCTTCTCAAAATACCCACCAAGTTTCAAGGAGATTGGACCATGGGGTCCAATTCTACAGGCCCCCAAACAGGTTGCCCCCATTCCCTCCATTGTTCTCTATGGGGATGGGACAATCTGTTTGGGGGCCCATAGAATTGGACCCCGTGGTCTAATCTTCTTGAAACTTAGTGGATATTTCAAGGAGAGGCCCCAGCAGCTACCACGCAAGTTTGGAGCCTCTCCCTCAAACCCCCTCTCCTCCAGCCCCTCATATACCCTATGCGTTTTTGCCATTGATTTCAATGGCTCATAGGATATAATGGGACTGAAACTGACATTCCGACACACTTCTGGTGATGTCAGGGGGCGTGGCATATGCTAATGAGTTATGCTAATGAGCTCCTGCACCTCTTTTTTTATGAAAGGACCCCTGATTTTATTTATTCATGGATATGATCAGAGCACAGACATACATGGGATGCTGTGTGAACAGAAGGGGGGATGACTGCTGCGGATTGCCCCCCTCCTGCTTGCTCTTCCTTGGGAGTCCCCAAATTCCCAGGAGCAGCATTTTAGCCTACATCAGAAGGATGAGACAGGGAAGTCTTCCTCCACTGATGGACATCGCTGCCATCAGCTGAAATTTCTGGTTAATCCAAGCCATTGATACCACTTTTTCATACAGCATTTATTCCTGGTGGGGATTTTGTTTGGAGGGGGGGGTGTATACTGAAGACAACCCAATTAAATGTCATCATATTCAACATATACAGCTCAGTATTAAAAGTTATATAGAAATACAGATTATGAATACATTTAAATGCTGCTATAAAATTATACATTGTCCTCATTAATACAGATCTATGTAATGCAAACATCTACGTAACTTGTCCCCGGTGATGGTAAGTTAGTTATAGCGCTTTGCTTTATTGTTGTACCATTACTGTTTGCCAGAAAACAAAGTACTTTTAAAAAACACATTCAACCCACAGTGGGGCAACAAGGTTCAATCTTGCTTTCCCCTCCCTCAGGGCAGTTTATCTGCACCAGCTAAACCAAACGTCTGACCTACCTATGGATGCAGTATGCAAGTGAAAAATGCGGGGGATGAGGTTACTGGTTCTATGGATATTGGAATCCAGGCATATTACATTTAACAAAAACAGGGAAAGCTAAGCCCAAGAGGAGAAGCAGGTTCCATTTTGCATGGAGAAATCTGCTTCAAAGATAGTAGTATCTTTGTAGGAACACTGGCAGGTGGAACTCCATAAAACGTTTCCTACATGACTCTTCACTAGGCAGCTAAAGGCTTCAATTCTGATGATGCCTTTTCTACAAAAAAAGAATCTCTCTCTTGGAATATGAGGGACTTAATTCCAACTAGCTTTGACCTAGATAGCCCAGGCTAGCCTGATTCTGTTAGATCTTGGAAGCTAAGCAGGGTTGATTCTGGTCAGTATTTGGATGGGAGACCATCAGAGAAGCTCAGGATCGATATGCAGAGGTAGGCAAAGACACACCACCTCTGAACCTCTCTTGCCTTCAAAACCCTATGAGGTTGCCATAAGTTTGGCTGCAACTTGATGGCAAAAAAAAATCTGATCAAATGAAGGGTTATGGTTGAAGTGATTTTTAATTCAGAGAGCATACTAGATAAGCCCAGTCATGAGAGAGGCCAACTGGTAACAGATGACATGATCAATGCTGACTCTATGGCAGCTATCAATTCCCTGGATGCTTTTACGTCTATTCTATCAGGATGGATTCACACATCTATTTTTTTTCCCTGCCACAAGGTGACTTTATGAAGTCTCTGGAAATTAAATTAAATCACATCCTGAGAAGAGTGGATAATTCGGTAAAGCTGATTTCTTGCCAGTTCCAGCGGGTTGACTTAAGATGGACCTTGTTAGAGCACTCATCAAGCCCAGGATTGCATGAACCCTTAAAAACAAAACACAACTGTGAACTGCCGGATGGAGTGCTACGCTTGGACCTAGGAAAGGAAAGAGCTTAAATTCCAAAACAGCCCATAAGCTTACTGGGTGGTTTCAGAAGGCCATTTCAGCTTTTCGTCTGCAGAAAGAGACACCTAGTGATCTACTCACAAGGATGTTGTGAGAATAAATGTGCGTGCCAAAGTTTCCAAAAGCAACTTTGCACAGCTAACCTGGCATGACTTAAGGTGGTGGTAAAATTGTCATTCTATGTACACAGATAGTGTCACTTGCATTCCAACCTACATAACAGGCAGTTTTATGAATTGATCCATACACACTCCATGTGAAAATCCAACATGGGAGAAATGAACTGCATTCATGCAGCTCCATATGGTCTCACAAAGGAACTTCCTAACCCCTGCCACACTAAGCAGACACACACACACTTGGCCCAATGGTCAGGCTGTCTATGGCTCTAATTCCCAGTCACCAAGGCTGGGTACCTGCTGCCTATAATCTTTTCGTATCTTGAAGAGGATCCATCCAGCATCTTCAAAATGCTGGGATTTCCACATTCAGAGCTCCCCCAAAAATTTTGGTTTTGTAGAAAATGACAGTACAGAAGCCTAATTCAGATCAGGAACACACCATGAGTTTAACCCGTCCCCCTGTCCTATTTCCCTGGCCCGAAGTGACCAGGCAGAACTGCTATTTGCCCTATTTGGGGAAAAGTTACAGACAAGTACATAAAATGTTTGTATCTTTGCCCTAGTCAGAAGCATTCTCCATGAGGCCATTGTAGGTAAGAAAGAGAGGGCAGGGCACACCCCTCATGGTTTCTGTCACAACTGGGGGAGCATATTAACTGCTGTTTACAAAGAAAAAAAACCTCCTGATCCAAATATGGAACTCTCAACAATATTTCATCTAGTTTGAAGAGCCCTGAATAACTCAAAAAGCTGGTATACCAACTGAACTTAATCTCAAAAGATAACCAGCCCTTTGTGTCATATCTATAGTCAACCCGTATTCACAAGTTACAATGAACACACACACAAACCATGTACAGTGTACACTTGATTTTCTTTATGCATGCACTGAGTAAATCCCATGTTACAGTCAATGCAAGTACAGCTGAACATGTGATTGAAACTGCAGATACGTCCTGGTCCCCTGTTTCTTTTGTACAGTGAACAAAGGACCTTTCTTATGAACAGATGTATGCATGTACCAGCAGGATGTACATCCACTCGCTGTAACGTGAACAGGGCTTCTGACACTTGACATCAGAACATGGCTGTCCAAAGGGTGATACAAAAGTTTATTCTGCATACTTGACCCAAAAAGGGAAGGTGAGGGAGCTAGAAACTTTCCTGATAATACGGGGCTTGGGGGGGGGGGTTCAGAGGGTATCTGTGCTGGTCTGCAGTAGAAGAGATAGATTTGGGAGCTCTGACTCTCAAAAGCTGACACCCCCCAAATTTTGTGGATCTCTGTTACCGGATTTAAATTTTGGTTTTTTAAAAAGTGTTTTAGTCAGAAAGGCAGCAGCAAGGAGAGGGAAGGACAAACAGATGGGGAGGGGCACAACATTATCATGGACTGGACTGGCCCTAACACGAATCTTCAGGAAGCAAACTTTTATACCGAAAGAGGTTTGGAAAACTGAGAGCTTTTTAGTTTTGTTTCTGGTTGTTTTCGAGGAAGCGAGAATGCAAAGGTGAACAGAGGTGAGAAAGCAGAAACCTGTGAGGAAGAAAAGCCTGCAAGAAATCTGAGAAGGACCCAATTAAAGCCATTAACCAGATCCCCACTGCCAACACCCCTCCTTCTTTCCAGGGAGGGAAAAAAACTGTGTTGCTCTCTTCCTAAAGCCAGATTCCCTTTGTCTTTATATGGTTCTCGTTTGCCTTCTCCCCCCTCCCCTCTCCCCTCCTCCCACAGCTCAAACAGAGAAACCCCCCTTCCCTAGAATTTTCAACTTGGAGATGCAAAGAGACGGGCATTCTTAAAGGTCCAGAGTCTCCTGCCAAGCCACCCCTGTTCGGTTCAAGATATGGCAGAGAACCGTCTCGCTCCCACACAACACCGGCAAGTCTGGCTATTCAGGCATTCCCTCCCCCCCCCCCTTCGCTAAGTACATGACAGGCGCTCAAGGGCTGCAGTGAGAGTTGGCAGCGGTGGCTGACTGCATTCCACAGACGACACCCACCATCACCACCACCCCGCTGCCACGCCACTCTAGCCTTTGCACCAAGGAGCTGTGGAGCCAGAGCCTCCGAATATTCCTGCTCCAACAGGTAACCTGAAACTCAGATGCTGGAAAATATGTAGAAGCCGCCAGTGAATGCTGCAAATTCAGATGTGAAATACGATCTGAGCGGGGAGGAGGCCCCAGCTCTCACTGCATCTGAAGATTTACCTTCGCTTTTTTTTTTTTTTGTGGCAAGCCCTGAATTGGAGAAAGTTCCTTACCCCCACAGGGGGAGACCTCAGGTCTCCTTACTAAAGCCTAGAGCACAGCGCAGCCAAAAACGAGTTCTCTCCCCCCCCCTCCTCCTCCGTCTGAAGGCAAAACAATGCCTTTGGCTACCATCAGAGACATATAAAGTTGCAAATGGGTCTTGGCAGGTTCAAAAGCTGCCTGGCTTCGTTAGGGTGTCCCCCCCTCTGCATTCTTGAAGGAGAAATACACTGAACGTGTACAATTGTTAGTTTGCACTTGGCTAATCTTTTTCTTTCCATTTTTAAAGAAGTCTGCACACAGTGCATGACTGCACATTTAAAAACATGCTTATGTGTAATGCTTGGGAGTGAAACCCATAGCCGGGTTGATTCCACGGATCACATGCATAGATGGGCTTCACCGTGCATGTGATATCTACAGAAGATGGGGTTAGTTTGCCCGGGTCCCTTGCAGGCCTGGGCTGTCTCTCTAGCTGACTTTCCACTGATCCTGAAAGAACACAATACTGATCTTTCCCCCCCCCCAAGCACGTGGTTATTATGTCAGCTTTAGAGGTGCATAGGAGTCTGCCACGTGAACATGAGCATCGGAAATAAGTAAAATTAAAGGCCCAGTGACTGTTTGAGTACAAAAAAATGCAAAGAGATGAAACAATGTGTTTGAAATTAGGCAGCCACAGCCAATCCATGCAGAAGAAGGCTGCACGTGGGTTACAATGACCACCATGCACTGAGTGATGACACAAACTGGTCGGAGATATGCACACACAATACTAAGCGTTTCTTCTGTGTCACTATTCTGCACAGCTCCCGCCAATACAACACCCCTGCACCGCGAACGTGTTCCTATCAAAACTACAGTCGTACACAACATTCACAGAAAGGGAATCGCTTCGACCTCCCAAACACTATTAACTCCTTCACACAAAGCTGCTTTATATCAAGAGCCAGGCCAGTGGTCAACCAAGGTTCATACTGTCTATTCTGACTGGCGGTGGTTCTCCAAGGTCCCAAAGCAAAAGGTCTTTCACATGAACCACTCCTTTTAATGCTGGGGACTGCAACATGCAGTCCTTTTAATGCTGGGGACCTTCCACATACAAACAAGTTGCTCTCCCACTGAGTCACAGTCTCTCTCCTTCCTGATAGGGTGAAGCCCACAGATGCCAAGGTAGAAAGTATTAAATAGGTCAACTACGAAAGTAGCCTCCTGGCCACAGACGGGATAGTGTTCACCCAGTTCAACCATGACAGATGCCTGTTCAACCCTTTCTTCAAAAGCTTGTAGGCCAGGAAGGAGGCTCCGCAGCTTGCGCCGCCTCCACCCATTCACAAAGAGTGCCACTTGAACCTCCTACCACAATACCCGGGCCAAGAAGGTGGAGGAGCGCCAGGAGGCCCTGTATGCGAAGCTTAAGGCACACCAGGTGTGCAAATGTCAAAATCGTGGTCCTAACCGGCAGAAAGCAAATTCCAGCCACCTTGGGGAAATATGGAACAGCTTCAGAACACAGGCTCTGCAAATAGCAAGCAGCAGTTTGGAAGTGGGGGAAGAGAAGCTTTGGCAGATACGCCCACTCTTAATCTTCCTTGCAAGCCCCCAGAGAAGAGTATTTGCTCAGGAACTCACCAGAGGAGGAGGAAAAGGGTAGAGAGGTTGAGCAAGGAAATTAGGAGTTGCAAGACGCCACCTTCACGGCTGGATCCTGCACCATCCTCCTATACAAACAAGAAGCGGGAAATCTTCGACACCACCTCTCTCCATACCAATATGGGCCTAAATGGCATCCTTCACATATCCCAAAAAAATGGTTTTTAGGTTATTAAGCTAATTCAGAGGAGATTATGCATCTGGTGCCAATGCTTTTCACAGGGCAATGATGTCATAAGACTTGTCCCGCTCAGGGGGGTAGCCAGAAAATTTTGGGTGGTGGGGCATTGGGAAATCCAGTGCAGCAGGGGAGGATGGGGGGGAGAGAGATAAGAAGAATAATGTGGTGCGCTGCAGCTAAATTTAGATTTTTTAAAAGTATTATAATTTTGGAGAGCACATTTTGTGGGGCACGGCAGTCAATTAAGGGGGCGTGGCCCCGAGATGCCCCACTGTGGCTACGGGCCTGGTCCCACTCCTACTTTGGTTCTTACTTTGCACCCCTGCTCCAGCAGCAATTCATGTTCAATTCTGTGTGGTTTTATTTCTTTAGAATTTTTACATATACCCTGTCTTTCACCCAACACAGTCAAACTGGGCAACCGTGACATAAGCACCAAAACAATAACCTGTGACATTAACAGAAATGCATAAGTAAAAACAGGAAATGACAACAGACCATTAGACCAGTTACACTGGGGCCCGCTCGCGCTACCCAATAGGCTCTTTTTAAATAATTCTGTCCTGCAGCTTTGCTAAAAGGACCCAAAGGTAGGTACTCAGAGACGCTGCTCCACAGGAGTGGGGCGGTAACAGAGAATATTTCTGAGAGATGGAGTGAGGGTTGCCAGAAGAACCCTGCTGTGAGTAGTGTAATTGCCTCTCTGGTTCCTGTCAGGAGAAACGGTCCTTCAAATATATGAGCATGGGGTTACAAACAGTTTTAAAGGTAAAATGGCAACACCTAAAAACAAATAGGCAGCCAGCAAAGAGACATCAGGGCCCATGCAATGCTGTCCAAACGGGCAGAGCCCAATAACGAATGGGCTGCCGCACACTGCACTGGCTGGAGTTTCAATCTGTCCTATGCAGATTGTGTGCTAAACTCTACATATTCTCAAAGGCTCCCTACACTGACTTCTTCTCTTGCAGCTCCTGTTCATTCAGTCTGAGCTCATGCGGGAGAACTTCCCCATAGATTGTGGGTCAGAGCTGCCTGCCTGTAGCCCTACCACTGTTAATTGCACCCAACCCCGTCCCAACATCCCCTAAAGACAGCCATGCTGTCTTGCCACCATGATATAAACATCAAAATAATAACTTATTAAAAAGGCCATTTCTTAATGATACGACCTTTGTGCGTACCGTCGATGGATGACTTGCTGGGAAGCAGTGCCAAGGACTGTTGATTATCTGGGCATTCCAATCAATGTGAGTAGGCACAGCCAGTGCTCCCTCCAAGCTGAGTTAGTGTGAGCTAGCTCACAGTTTTTTAGCCTCCGGTTCACACTTTTTTGTCTTAGCTCCGGAAGGATAGTTTGCTCCGGAGCAAACTAATTAATGCAGTAGCCAAATGGCTCGCTCACAACTTTAATGCCAGTAGATCACAAAGTAGAATTTTTGCTCACAAGGCTCCACAGCGTAGGGGGAACATTGGGCACAACCCAGCATGGTACACCCGTGGACACACCCGTGACAGCATGGAGGAACCAAGATGGAAAGAGGCCTATCGTTCCAATTTTAGTATACGTGCTGCTGAAGCAAGCACAGAAGAGACCTCTCCATGACCAGCTACGATTTCCATAAACGTGCCCCACATTCTCGGGGGCCGCTATAGTCCCAGCAACGGATCAGTCTGCCATTGTGTATGACTGAGTTTGCGTTTCTGATTCGCCTTGAGACTGCTGGCACGTGTGTGGCTGAGGACAGGCCGTTCACATGGAGAAGCAAATAATGGGGAACTGGCCTTGACGTGCCATTCTTCTTGTTGCCCTTCCTTTGGGAGTACATGATTAGGGCCATATTTTAAAACCCGGTTAGTAATGTGAAAGGCAGACTGTCTAACTATGCCTTACTCTGCATAGCGATTTCGTACTCAGTCTTCTCACTAAATGCCTTACGGAGTTAAATAATTCGAGACAGCAGGCAGTATGAGGTATAAATTACAGAAAGCAGTGGAGTAAAGAGATTGTATGCTGAATAAATTAAAGCTTTCCGTTGTGAGGCCAGTAATGGGTGGGAGAAAAAAAAAAGGGAATTAGGAACCAGGGAGGCAGGGAGACAATGGAGGCATTTGTGTGTCTTTGGAGCCGATTTGCTGATTATTTATTAATTTGCAAATTCAGCTTTTTAAAAATATATATATAACTCAGAAGGTGCTGGCACAACTCGGCCCCTATCCTAATGGGCCTCTGCTACTCCTGTGTCATGGAAATAACTATCCGAAGATGCCTGTGCTGCTAAAAAAGGGCTGGAACCCAGGCAGAAACAGGTAAAATCATCAGGCAAAGGCAGCAGCATCAGATTAGGTAAGAGCTGCAGTCACATGGTTTCAATCAGCAAAACCAGGCAGGGGTTGAAGCCACCCCCCCCCCCTCAAGTCTCTCCTCCCCATGCAACCCTGATCCAAAGCAGGTTTTGCGCTCCTGCAACCTGCCAGATCAAGATCTGTGATATCTGTCACTGAGATTTTATACACAGGACATCTCTCTCTCTCTCTCTCTCCCTCTCTCTCTCTCTCAAACTTCCATGCCCATGGTTGAAAGATTCATGATCTCTGGCATGCCCTTTGAATCAAGGATGTCCAACAAACCCACCTCCCGTTCCAAATGAACAATCCACCAGGAAGTTCTGATGCAGCCTTCTGGCACTGCACCGGTTCAGTACAACAGCTCTCACGTGAGACGGTGGGGAATATCAACTGGGTTTTCCCATCTTTAGTACTAAACTATCTTGGGCCAGCTCTAATAATTTAGAAAGACCTATGCTTTGGTGTGCAAATGGTAGACTTACAAGACCTCCGAGGAACAAGGTTGAATTCTGACGGCTCCTTCGATTTTGGGTTTTTTTTAATGTAGACGTGTGCTGTTATTAAACTGTAACTTCCCCGAAGGGCTAGAGACAGAGTGGACTGAAAAAGTAAATTAGGCAACCAATGACAGAGACACCTTGTTTTATTCGCAATCTGCATTTTAGAAATGGTGAAAGGATGGATTCCACCCTGCCCTCTTTCTATACATGCACATGGTGGAAAGGAAATTCCGATTTGCATAAGTGATCATAATGAGCTAGGGAGTGGACGTTGTTTTAAATTAATTGATGTGAAATAAAAAGCTATGATCTTGCAGGTTCAACACAGGGTTATAAATTAACACCTTAACAGCCCACAGAGAACCACCGGGAGACAGAGGCCCTCTTCCCAGACATCCTCCCAATATAGATGACAAATTCAGACGCTTCCCTCCCCTTCACCAACTGCTTTTGTGGTCACACAGTGCTCGGCCATATTGAAAGCAACCTTCTCCCATGGTACAATCTCACACCACTGAAGGAACATGTCTATAAAGTGCACCTGGAAAGTAATTAACAATGGAAAGTGTGGGATATAAATATTTGAGATAAACAGACACAAGGGTGGCATTGATGACAAGAATCCTCTTGTTTGCAGAAAAATCTGCCTTTGCTTATGGGATTGTGGCTGAGCCAAGACTCTCAGCCGAACCCGGCATGAACTTAATCAGGGCTCCACAAACTCCCCTGCCAATAACACAGACACCCCTCCTGGGTTCTCTGAGAAAATTGCTGTTAATTTAGGAATGGTGATTCTCAGTTTACTTCCCACAATTAGAAAAGATGCCTTTTCATATTTATTCCCTATTTTGACATATTTATTATTTTGCTGTCCTTCCCCCCCCCTTAATTAAATCAAAACTGTTGACCTTATAACCTTAGCTTGTTATTTAGTTTTGATTTTGCATATCTTAAGGCATCTGCATCATGTCACATGTTAATTTGCTGTTCAGCATCTGTCTGTAAGTCTGAACTCTGCCTTCCATTTCCAATGTATTTGAAAAAGCGTGCATGCACACGAAGACTCATACCTTGAATAAACCTTTGTTGGTCTTAAAGGTGCCACTGGACTCTAAATTTATTCTGGAGCACAGAGGATCAATCTCTTCTCCCACAAGGCACTACAGAAGCAGAGGAAGTAGGTCCTTCTACTTCTACATTTAGTAAAAACTCAAGAAGAAGGGGAAGGCAAAGGATGAGATCGTCAGACTGTGTTATCGATGCAACGAACATGAAATTAAGCACGACGGAAGACAGGAGGGCCTGGTGTGATGTAGTCCATGGGGTCGTGAAGAGTCAGACTCGACTGTGCGACTGAACAACTACTAGTAGTAAAAATGGGGGTTCCACTCTGTCCCCTGGCACACACAAGGGACTCGGGGGGGGGGGGGGGAGTGGCCAGTGGTAACTGACAAGACAGAAGCCTGGCTAGGGAGCAAGTTGAAATTTGAGACCCCCCCTGGACAGAGTTCTCCTTTGGTATAGAAGTCCAATCCCTGTTACCACCAGCAGGAACTGAAAAATCCCATAGGGCCTAGCCAATACCCCTTGGACCTTTTTCTGACACGCATGCCATTCCCCCCCTCCCCTTTACACTAACCTACACCCGATGCCCAGTAAAGCACTAAGCCAGCCAGGGATACTCCAGAGGCCTCAGACAAAAGAAAATGAGAAAAAGAGACGGCTACTGTTCAAAAGGAAGGCTCTTATCACATCGAGGTAGTCTGCTATTTAGACAAGAAGTCGGATCTCATTGCTTCAATTCCTTTGAAAAAACGAAGGAGTGGGAGGCAGACAGGGTTAGCCAAGGTAAGAATTCCTGCACCATTGTTGTTCCTTTCAACTTTACTCAGCATCAGGACTGGATAAAGTCCTTGGATTTTTTAATTGTGTATGTCTTCACCCAATGTCTTCTTAACGGCCATTTGGAATCAGTGACACAAATATCGCAACCATATCCAAACAAAGAGGCGGTGTGTGATGCGCTTTCCATATCTTTACTGTGGTACCCTAAAGGCAGGAAGCCTCTTCTGGTTTACCCCTCTCCAGATATCAGCTCCGATTAAAGCTGATAAGCTCACTTATCCTAACCACACTTCACAAGGAGAGGAGTCCCCTGTCAAGACTTGCTTGACTCCTGCAGACTGAAGCAAACAACCCAAAGGGGGCAGGTCCGAAATCAGGATAAGCTTATCCCCAGCAGAGCTGTGTTTGTGAGGTGATGTTGCAACTGCTCCCCTACCAACACAACTCGCAACTCAACCCAAGCAATAATGGCTGCCCTCCTGGTGTCTGGCACAGGAAGTTGAAGAAGTGAAAAGGTGTACTGTCACAGCAGCATCCCCAGTAGAGTTACACCCTTCTAAGTCCATCCTAGTTAGGATGGCACTGTCATTGAAGGAGTCTCACAGCCCCTTCATTACTCAGATGAATATTTTGAAGCCACACTCTGACATGCAATTTTGGTTGAGCACTTCTGCCCTCAGGCGCTCACCTTATGGTAGAGATCCACAATGTGGGGCCCATGGGGCTGTTTGAAATGTTCCAGGGTGCTGTTCGCTTGTATGATCCCTCAGACATTCCCTTTTTCTCCACCCTTTTCTTCTCCACCGTTCACACATCGCGCATTCCCTTTCTCTGCCATTTACCCCTACCACAAATCACTTCTCCAGGCGGCTTGGACATGTGCCAAAAGGAGATGGGAGAATGGAAAGGAAAAGTGGAGAAGGACGCTTACTGGGACAACAAAAAGGCATCTTGTGGCAACTTAAAGACTAAAAAAAATATTCAATTGTAATGATTGTAACTAGGGTTGCCAACCTCCAAGTGGTGGCTGGAGGTCTCCTGAGGTTACAACCTGCAAACAACAGAGATCAGTTTCCCTGCTTTGGAAGATGGACACTATGGCATTATACCCCACTGAGGTTCCTCCCCTCCCCAAACCACAGACCCCAACCCTCAAAATCTCCAGGAGTTTCCCAACCCAGAGCTGGCAACCCTAATGGTAACTGAAACTACCCACCGCAATTTATTTTACTGGATCAATATCAGAAAGCTTGGCCAATTTCACTGTTACATGAAAGAAGACTTGGGCCTCTTTAAAAACAGAAACTTTCTGGTTTTCCCCACACTGAACATTTAATTCAATTGTAACTTTAAAAACAAACAAACCCCAAAGTACAGGTGGTGGCTGGGGGAAAAAATCTGATACCTCCTCTCCAAAGGTAAGTTCAAATTTATTTATAGTATTTGTACAGCCCACCTTTTTCCCGGCAGTCAGGACCCAAGATGGGCAACAACACTAAGTAAAATACAAAAGAACCTTAAAAAACCCAACAGTAGAACAAGTAATTAAAATAGGTAGTTATACTAGAGCCCATTCAAGCTACCCCTTAAGTCCTTTTATACAGGGCTGTCTTGTTACCTTGCCAGAGGGCCCCAAGGGGAAGAGACTGCCTCATACTTCTGGGGAGGCCGATCCATAGCAGCAAAGGCAGTGACATATCTAAATAGGAGACTTGCAGTTCCCCCTGAGAAATGGAAGTACTGAAGAGTACTCTGTGGCCGCCATTTTGTGGTGGTGCTCACTGTGCTTTCAAAGTTCCAGAAGGGCCTCCAGGTTTGATCAGGTTGGAATCCCTTTCCCTTAAGGCCTGACCCACTGAATACATACCAGTCACTTTGGGGCATCTTTCAGACTGAATCCTCTACAGGCATTACTATCACTCACGCCCTCTAATTCTAAGTTTGCCCCCTTGCTCCTGCATTTTTAAGGCAGACATCTAGTTTGCAATTCACTGGAATTTCCAGCTGACTTAAACTTGCCTAGATAAGTTCCTCTGTCATACGAACGGGGCACTTATCCTCTCTTGTCCTTACTAGCTTTGATTCTGTATTAACTAATTTCAGTGACAGACATTTTTGCGTTCCAATTCAAAATTATACAAACACCCCCCCTTTGATTTTTAACAGTGAGCTGAGGTGGACTCAGAGGTCACTTTAAGCAGAACATAAAAGCACACTGAAAGCTCAAAAAAAAATGCCAATACATTTTTTGTATTGCATATACAAATGGGGGGGGGGGGGTTGTTTTGTTTTCCTACTAGAAAAATAGTGTAACATACTTTATACAGTCACAACACCAAGAAAAAAGTAACCACTCAGCTTTAGGGGTGAAAAATCAGGCCTTACCATCACTTATTTATATGCATGACAAAAAGCCTTAATCTTATATTTTCTACCAGCTTCGCTCTGTTCTGTTGCAAGATAAACAGCTGCCTGCTCTGGCTAAACACACGCAGAGATAGTTTTTTTCTTTCCCACTGATCTTTATACATTGTGATCTTACCCTTAACCACATTAGGGCAACATTTCCTCAGCCAGGTACCTACTGCAGGTAGTATTTCCTGTGGCCAGTGTTTTGCCAAGAGTGGCCCCACTGCTACTTTAAGCTTTCTCAAAAGGTATTTACAGCTGTGGTCACACAAGCAGCTTGCCGCGATATAGTAGCATTACTTTTGCGGATTTAAAGAGCCCGTTCGGACAACAACATCTGCCTTCCGTGCACTCCATGTTGCCCCGCTTTGGAAGCAGAGTAAACAAGCATCGGGGAAAGTCCGGTATTAACAGATGCCGGCGCTTCCACTCTGCTTTCCCAGACGTCTAAACTCTCCTGCTATGAAAGGAACCCGGAAAGGAAGTCTGAACCTGCAGTTCCGTTTCCGCCACTGGTTGGGGGGGGGGGGGGTTGGAGTTGCTACCTATATGCGCATATGCACATGAACCAGCCTGCATGTTAAAAAAAGATGAGGCAGCGCACTCTGTGGATGAGGTGCTGCAGAAATGTGAAAGCCTGACCACTAGATGAGTGCGCAGGGAAACCACCCCAGGATGTCCTGTCTGGTCTGCCCCGCAACACTTAAAACTGGTAAAATCAGAGGCACGCCCAGATCACAGAAAGCCTCCAGTATGACCACAGCCTACAAGGGTTTTTTTCACAACCTCCCATACCTTAACAACAACAACAACAACAAAAAAGAATCAACCCTGGACAACAAGCGACTTCAGAATATCACTACCGTATTTTTCGCTCCATAAGACGCACCTGACCATAAGACGCACCTAGCTCCGCTCGGTTCCGTGGCTTGGGAAAGGTGAGGGGGGTTTAAGACGCACACACTTCCCCCCCACTTTTTCTAGGAGAAAAAGTGAGTTTTATGGAGCAAAAAATACAGTATCACTTGACAAGAGTCATGTGCCATTTTCTTTTTCATTTTACTTTGCTACAGAACATTCCTAGCCTATATGGATAACAGAGCCTGTGTATTAAAACAGTACAAAGGTCGGCTCCAGTGTTTGTTAAACCCTGGTTTGAGGCTGCATCCGAATCTACCACGTCCAATGTTACCACACTTTCCACAGCAACTGCTGTTAAAAATTCTAGTGACTGTGAAATCACATTTATTTTTATTAGTTGGTCAGACAATAAAATAGCTAATCAATCACTGTGAGTCAACCTCGCATCCGATTCCGCATTCAGCAACAATTCTTTCTCCCCCCCCAAATAAATCACATGACATTTTGCTCTTCTCCAGCCCCTTCAAAACTAAGCCTTCCCTTTTATTGTTTTCTAAATAATAAACATGTTCAGATTTCCACAGCACTCAAAGCACAGCAAGCAGGCATAAAAGAAAGATCAATGGATACCCAAACCCAAGCTTACATAAAAAGTACCCATAAATCCTTTAAAATAAATTGAAATGTCAGGAGACAAGGGGCAACTCTTTGGCCAGTAAAGACGATCTCTTCCCACCAAACACGCGCACACACACACACACAACTTTATAGACATTTTGGGTTTGTTCCGTCAGTGTTAACACTGTGAAATATTAGCCGCAATGTTGCAAGCAGACTCTGGTGTCACTTAAATCAAACAATGGAAAAGCAAATGCCCATTTACAAACACTGGAATGTCAGAGTTGTGAAGAGATGAACAAAACATACAGACAACACACAAGAACCACACACCACAGAGCATTTCAGCAGAGAGGGATTTGGATCTGGCAATATATCCCTCCTGCTTCAACTTTTAATCTTCGTCAGAAGATTCTGATAGAATCCGTTATAATATCCTCCTCTCTTGGACTGTATGTTCCTTTCTAAATTTACAGACCTTCTCCCTACAAGATCATCTCATTCGTCTGTTTAATCTGACAGTTTGGATTGAAAGCACAAAAAAGACAAAAAGGCGGGCGGGGGGAGTATGGTAGCCTATAGCCAGAAATTTTGAAACGGGTAGGAAGGAGTGGGGTGGGGAATGTAAATCAAAGGAGGACAACAAGAAACCTAAGCAAATACAGAATCAAATATTAAACTAAATAATGCTAAGAAAATGCAATGGACATTTAAAAGTACGAAAGCCCTACTCCTTGTCAATCATCCCAATGCTTTACACTCACTGGAAGCTAGAAGCAGATGTAAAATATATATATATATATATATATTTAATTGAGTGACTGGGCAAAATATAGTCTGCACCTTATTCCCTTCCATGGTTAGAATAATGCAAGGAATATTCCTGATCTGGTATTATACCCAAGCGCTAAAAAGAAGCCCATAAACCCCCAACTTTTGAACAATTTGGAAACAGGAATAGGTATGCAGGTTTGCATGCCCATATGGATACTGGGGATAAACCTGTTTTTAAAATCACCTGTCAACTCAGGACACAACCAGGAGAAGGGGAGGGGAGTCTGCCTTTTGCACAGACCCTCCCACTTAGCCATCAGAGTAGCACATGAGTGGGCAGCATGTAATCTACAGTCCACATGGATCCCTCTCCCATCCCTGCGCATTCCTGTACAGCCAGTATCATAAGAATCCTGAGAACTGCCATCTATTTTGCACCCTCCCCCTGCAAGTTTCCTGTTGCACAAGCAGCATTTGAAAACGTGGTGGGAAAAGTGAAAAATAGCCAGGAATGGACCGGGGGTGGAGGGAGAGAGAGAGAGAAGAATATGCCTCATTTCTCACTCCAAATTTCATGATTCTTAAGCCACATGCACTTCATCATTTTGCAAGGACCAATTCAAGCCTTCTCTATCATAGAGCACATAAACAACAAGAACACAAGAGCAAAATGTGAAATCAGCCAGACTGGAGTGTTTCACGCATGTTCAGACAGTATGCATATTATCATGCAAATCACATGGAAACTAAGCGTCACCCCTCCAAAGGATGAAATTCCTAGTGTGCTGGACAAGTAGACCGCTGCTGCTCTACTGTGACCACCACCCCAGACATTCACAGAAGAAGCCAGATTCCTTCCCATCACTCCACAGAACTGCCCCTCCAAACATTAGGCTTCAGGTGGAGGCAATTTCTCCCCAAGACAGCCATCAGCTACAACTTCTTAAGTGCTTTCATTTCAAATGGAAAATTAAAGGCCCTGCCAAACAAGGGACAGAAATCCCCAACCAATCAAACAAGGAAGGTGGTTTAGACACAAAAGACAATTTTTTTTCTAAGGACAGTATGTTTGGGGGGGGGGGGGATTCAGGCGCTGCTACCCTTCTACGTTCAAGCTGTGCTACATCACAACCTAGAATGGCTGGGGAGGGGGGGAGGGGGGGAGGGGGGGAGGGAGGGGGGAGGGAGAGAGAGAGAGAGACCCCTTTACATTACATTATAGGAGCCACAAAATGAATGGCTCCTCAAGAAGGTCAGCATTCAGCTCCGCAGCCTTAAGGGCTTCGGAGGCTTGAATGCCAAAGCTAGGTGCTTTGTCTACGTTACAAGCTGCACAAACAAGATTTAACAAAGGCCTCCTTAGTCATCGTCTATAGATCGCCAGAATCAAATAATCTTATTTTGCTCAGCTGTTCACACAACGAAGCATATTTGCCCAGGATTCTTAAAAGGCACAGTGACACCCGATTCAGGTTTTCTGGGGTTTTTTCTTCCCCTGGAAAGCCGCCTCTCTCCTGTTCTCATAACTTTTCAATCAGACTTTGCAACCATATTTATTGTCACTTCCATTCATGTCATGCCCTTCGCTTATATGATTGAGATATGAATTACCGACTGTTACAGCTCTTGTTTAAAAAAAAAAGAAGAAGAGAAAGGGAGGGAAGGGAAAGGTAGGTAATACACAACACACGACTGCTGAGAAGCCACTCAAGGAGCTGAAACTCAGCCGCCACCACCATCACCCAAAAAAGGCCAGTGCCTTTCCCCGTGGGCTAAGTCCAGCTTTCCCCCTTCCAAAAAAAAAGGGAACATCTAAAAATTGAAATAACTTGTGGATGTCACCAGCTCCTCTCCTCTGAGCATCTCCTATTTAAGATCAGCCTTGATTGATGACAGCTATTTTTTAATTGTTGCTTTTAAAATTTAAACACCCCCCTGAGACATTTTATAAGTGTATTAGTGCGTGGCGGGAGGCCGGCAGAGTGGGAACACACAGAATTAGCATCCATGCGTTATTAGCACCTTCAGAACCAAAACACACACACCACACACCTTGACAGGACCCTAAAATAGCTGATAATTTAGCCAGCAGATCTTATCTATACATGCACACACTACATGCACACGCACACGCACACGCACACACACAGCTGTATGTTTGCACAATATTGCCTAGGTGCAGAAACTGCCAAATGAAGGATTCACATTATTTCCCATGTAAAAACAATGTTTTTACCATGGCTTCCTTAGGCAGTTTCCTTTTTAAAAAAAGGTTGGTTGGTTTTTTAAAGTACCATATTTCTGTATTTTTAAACTAATATTTAAAACAGCAATAAGACATACAATGATTTTTTTTAAATCCCACCCCCATAGCACACACACACAAAGACACACTAGTAACATCTCATTATGCTGTTCAGATCCTGATACGTTAGGAAAATACAATGTCTTACGTATAACTCAGTTGCTGCTTCTTTTAAATGTGATAGTGGAACGACATTAAGATCTTCAAGAACCATACTGAACCAAGGCCAAAGAGGGCTCAAAAAACAACAACCAAACCCACAGCCAGTCTTCCCTACCTGTTTTCTCTTTGATTTCACACAAGACGTTAAAAAGTGCCGGCTTCATTCTGTGGCAGTTTAAAGCGTGTTTCCTGCAAGAGAAACCAAAAGGATTCAAATCAAAGGGGGCCACAGCAGCCCTAGGGAACTTTAACGTAACCAGATGGAACAGGAACGCAGAGGAAAACAACACTCCAGCCTCCGTTTAATTGTGTGCAAGCGAAAACCAGCTCGCAACTTTGTGCAGAATACAGTGGCCGGTTTAGCTTCACAGATGGCAATGGGAACGCTACCCGCACAGGACCTGTCTGGCAACTGGGTTTCAGCGGCATTCACAAACCATCCTTGTTAGCTGAGCTGTTAACAGGGTCACTTCTTGGAGTACATATAAGTCATTCAAAAAAAAAAAAAAACCGATCATCATCTTCAAGCAGGCCAGGAACTCTCTCTCTCTCTCTCTCCCACCTTTCCCTTTCATTCATCCAGTGTTGTATTTCACTATGTAGGAGCCACTGGACTGGAATCATTTGAAAAGCCCTTCCATGTATGGAATTTTAGTCCCTGAGTGAGAAATGTAGTGATGTGCTGCCAGGAGCAAGCCTATGTATGAAGGGGGTGAGGGATAATTATTCTTATGCTGCTATTATTCAGGTTATTTATCTGCATGTATTAAAATCAGAGCATGTTTCTAAATATAGGCATAACTGGAACCAGATTCACAATCTGGAAAAAAAAATTCCAGCTATTTTAGAATATAGGTAAGAGGCTAGATTTTGTGTGGATCTTTTCAGGCTTTCTTATGAATGCAAGAAAGGCGGGGGAGCACCAATTTCTTATTAGACTGATGGGTTATCGAGTCACAGCAGGTGCCCGCTCCAGGAAAGAAACAATCTCACATTCTTCATTATTATTATTTTCAGATAAGCCATCTTGCGAAGATTTTGTTGTTTCTGTACAAGAGGTCTACTCTCTTCTGCCAAAGAAGATCCAGTTGGCTGTCCTTAAATAGCACCCCCCCCAAATCAGCTGCTTCCCTCATAGCCAGGTGGCCTCTCTGACCCCAGAACCCCATTCATGTTCCAAAGTATCTCTTAGGTAAAACATCCCTCCCAAAAGAACACAAAAAGAAAACTTAAAAGACTGCATCTGTTATTATCCCTATCACAGCCTCCGACAACTCTCAAACACCTTACAGTGTGTGGTATTCCGCAGGCTAGGAAAAGCCGAAACCACACACAAAGCTGGTTTGCTGAGCTGTTACCACTGAAACTGTAAGTACTATGTAAAGCCAGTAACTGATTAAGCATCCCTCTATTCTTACTGTTTTTCTTATTTTAACTACTACAGTCGCTATATATATTTTTTTTTTAAACCATGCAAAAGATAAAGCATGAAACTTTCAGAGACGGCACTTTTCTTCTACTTGGGCCTTCTCAGGCTTGTGCTAAACTGCATCATCCCGCATAAATTTTACCTCACATTTTCACCTGACGGCTGGTCTTTCACAAATCTGGCCCCAGCCTAGCCAATGAGACTGAAGTTACTTCCACCAGCTGCTCAACTAGTTAGTGCAAGATGTAGTTTTCGGGAGACAAATGGCGTTGAAAAATCTGCCCTAGCTTGATGGCAGAAGTGTTCATCCAAGCAAAATGTTAAAAGCGTTAAGTTAAAAAAAAAACCTTAAAACACATTATGGAAACTTTATTGTCATTATCATTATCATTATTTCTCTCTGTTGCTCATTCTCCTCTGCAGAGTCAGATCTTCATATTTTTAGCTTGCAATCCTGATGTTGTGGGTTTGTTTTATGCAGAGTGCTGCAACAGCTATCTAATTGTATTTAGTGGCGATCTAAAATATATATATTAAAAATTACCAGGAACAGATGCACAAACGACATCCTCCAAAAGGCACACATAATCTTAGGTACATCAAATCATTCCAAAACTTGTGTGCCGATACCTAAAAAAATTTTACAATCTTTTTTATAGAAATGCAGCTTGGCAATTGACCTTAGTCCAATGAAACAAAACAAAAAAAAGTACTGATAATAATGGTGAAGGTTAAGCAGAAACCTGTGTCCAGGCAATGGGTTCCCATGTTGCTTCTTACATGAAAACACTTTCTGTGTAATAAGTCTGTGGATAAGTACAAAGCTGGACTCGGCGGCTGGATTCTTTGCTAGCAAGGTTCCCTTGGCAAGCGACAGCCCCGACTAGTCTCTGTGCACAATTAATTTGTTCAACTCATTATTTTAGCAAACAAGCCCCCCCCCCCGCTCCCTGCGTTTTGTGTCTTTTTACGCACAAACATACAAGGAGACACATGTTTCCAATTACAGCTGGCTCTCCCAGCTAACACAAGGGGAGAGCAAGCAGCACCCTTTGTACACGCGGGGGCCACAATCCAACAAGTGATTTGTATGATCAAGCCCACTGATTTCAAAGGGATTACACACAGTTAACTCAGCGGCCAATTGCGACCCAAGGGCTGAAGTAGCAAGGAGGCCTGAGTCGAAGGGCTTCAAAGAAAACAAAATACACAGCCTTTTATTATTAGGTGCTTGGCTCTCTATTACAAAAGGCAAAATCAGGCCAGCGGCCCCTTTTGCAGCGGCTGTGGTCGAATTTCTTTGAAACCACGGGTCTAATTTTCTGGAAAAGTTTGCTTAAAGCCTTTAGAAATATTGCTGGGGGTAACAGCAGACACAAACCGAGCGCCTCCATCCATGTATCCCCAATCCATTCCTGAGCTAGCAGAAAAGAAATCGGGCGACAGCACCCACTCCAGCTATCGCCAAACCTCACCTAAAAGAACAGTGTGAGGATTTGACCTTTTGGATTAAAGGAGCAGCAGGAGCAACTATGTGTGGCTTTCGAGCTCTGGGGTCTGCCACAAAACACTCCACCGGGAAGACGCGGCTCCAAGGAGCCAAGAGCCAACTTAGCCCTTCCCTAACTTGGGGAAGGGAGAGCCCCGAAGAGCATCTACCGTTCCTCTCCAAGTCAGTGTGCTGTTTCCTTCCTTGCAAATACAGTTCTTCTATCCATGGTGGGGGGAGCATCCTGGAAGGATGTTCTTTCCAACGGAGCTGCCTGCCTGCCTGCTCCTAACCCGGGTAAGGTGGAATTTTACAGGTCGAGATCTGGCGGTGAAGAGAAGTAAAACCTAACCAAACAATATTAATTCTCTCCTTCTCTTGGAGCGAGGAGGGGGAGGAGGAGGAGGGGGGGGACGGGCTCTCTCTCTCACCTGGCCTGCGCCTCATCCAAACTCTGATCTGTGATGGTCATGATCTGCTGCAAAATGTCCCCAATGTCCTGCTTGCGGCCCCCCTCGCCCTCCGTGCCGCCGGCTCCGTCCTGCATGTGCTGGGACAGCCCGGGGTGCCCGGCCATGCCCACCCCGGCGTGAGAATGCATCAACCGGGGCTGATCATCCATCGCCACGGCTAGGCGCGGGCGGCTTCGCCTGCTGGCGCTTCGTCGGGGAGAGGCGCCGACGGCTTTGTTCGGCTTCTCGCCTCGGCTGGCTCGCCGCCTCCTCCCGGGTTGTGTCGGCAATCAAGCGGCTCCTCGGGCGACGCCTCCCAGCCCTTGCCCGGGAAGCCTTCCCGCTTCGAAGTCTGGCGAGGCGGCGGGCGGCTTCCCGCGGCGGGGCGTGCGCTCTTCTCCGCCCGGGCGCGCCGGCGTTCCCAGCCCCGCTTCCTGCGCTGCGCTTTTGTTGTGGCCGCCCGTTTCTTCGCGGGGCAGCGGGGAAGGGGAAAAAACCCCAAGGCGCCGAAGCCGGGCAGGGCTAGAGCGGACCCCGAGCAAACTTTCGCCCCGGCCGGCCGGCCGGAGGCTCTCCGAGAAGGGGCGCCGCGCCGCGCCAGGCACCGCCTTGGCCAAGCCGGGCAGGCTCCCCGTCGGCTCTGCGCCGCAGCCAACTCCGGCCAGCCTCCGGCTTTTGTTTCAGGCTCCGGCTCCGGACTCCTGGAACTGACACAGGCAAGGCAGGCACAGCCGGGCGGGCGGGCGGGAGGGAGGAGAGCCGCGGCGAGGGGTGGCGCAGAGAGGGGAGTCGAGCGGGCGCCTCCCCGCCCGGATTGGCAGCCTCCCGCGCCGCCCCAGTCAGCCCCGCCCCGGCAGCGGCCTGTCACTCTTCGGGTTCAGAGGTGGGCAGCGCAGCAGGCTCCGGCCCTTAAAGAGGCCGGCTGGAGCCGGGAGAGAGAGCGGGGGGTGGGCTCGACCGTCCGCCGGCCGGGGCTGCTGTGGTGGGACGCCGGCCGGGGGCGCAGCGGCGCAACGGCCCCTAAGGGCAGAAGCCGAGCGCTGCAGCCCGGTCCCGCCTCTGGCGGCTGGGAGAGGAAGTCCTGCTGCCAAGGACCGCCCGCTGACTGCTTTCGGTTCGGGCGCCGGTTTGGGGCGCTTCGGTAACGAGGGGAAAGAGAAGGAGGGCGCGCGGCTCTGTATTTTGGTTTCCGGAGTGCCTGGGATTCACTGGGCGCTAAACAGGCCAAAAGAGAAGTAGCCGTTTTATTAATAGATGAGCAGCCGGGGTGAATAATAATTAAATAATGACTAATAATGAATCAGGTATACACACAGAGAGCGATCCTAAGCACACGATGTCCTCAGAATGAAATCTTATTTTATCGGGTAGATCAAGATGGGTAGCCGTGTTAGTCTGTCTAGCAGGAGAAAAGAGCAAGCGTCCCCGTAGCACCTTAAAGACTAACAAAATCTGTGGCAGGGCGAGAGCTGCTTCGGTGAGCAGTGACTCAGGAAAGCTATTGCCCTGCCACATATTTTGTTAGTCTTTAAGGTGCTACGGGGATTCCTGCTCTTTTCTACGTTTATCCAATAGTTGTTATTCCCAGAAAAGTGTTCTTAGAACTGCAGCCAAAATAGAGTACTGTTTAAACATGTTGGCCAGAATCCTATCGGTTTGTCTGATCCACCTCACCTGCCCTTCTTCAATGTTGACCTCCTTGGAGGGGCCTGGAGATCTCCTGCTATTAAAATTCATTGCCAGAGGACAGGGATCAGTTCCCTGGAGAAAATGGCTGAATGGCTGCTTTTCAGGGTGAACTTTATGGCATTGTCCCCCGCTGAGGTCCCTCCCCTCCCCTCCCCAGGTTCTGCCCCTCAAATCTCCAAATAGTTCCCCATCCAGAGCTGGCAACCCTATGACATCCCCATCCGCCGGCACCCATGTGGATTTAGGCCATATTTCCCCTGCATAGTTTCTTCCTTGGGCAAAAGGGAAAACTGATAGGTTATTACTTAGCTACACTGGTAAATATTTAATGTAATACCCATGTATTGCATGTGTTACAGTGCTGAATCAATAGTGGTTTCTGGGCAGAAAGTTCAGACTTGCACCACAGCATGGTTCGCCCAAGAATTCTCAGCACCACCACCACATGCAAATTTTATTTGTTTGTTTGCAAAATTCATATCTCATGTTTCTTCCTTCACAAGGGCCCCGAAGGCAGCCAGCAATTTAAAACATACATACATTTATTCATTTAATTCATTTGTACCCTGCCTTTCTCTCCAGTGGGAACGGAAAGCGGCTCACGTCACTCTCCTCCATTTTATCCTCACAACAACCCTGTGAGCCAGGCTAGTCTGACAGAGTGTGACTGGCCCAGTGAGCTTCCATGACACGAGTGGAGATTCGAACCCAGTTTCCCCAGATACTAGTCCAGTACTCTTAAACCACTCCACAACACAAAACCATTGAAATCAACCCCCAAAGCACACATCATTAAAACCCTTTAAAGTAGAGTTAAAATATGTTTTTAAAAATCCCTATTAAAACAGGAATTAAAACTTTGGTCACTGAGGGAATGACAAATGAAACAAAGGAGGGAATGGCAAATAAAACAGAAGTATTCACCAGCTGATTACATTGGTTTTTATTGTGTGGTCTGCCTTGAGTCTGAACAGGAAAAGTGTGCTATAAATAACATACATAAGAACATAAGAGAAGCCAATGTTGGATCAGGCCAATGGCCCATCCAATCCAACACTTTGTCACACGGGGGCCAAAAATACCAGGTACCATCAGGAGGTCCAGCAGTGGGGCCAGGACACTAGAAGCCCTCCCCGTTGCCCCCCACCCAAAGCACCAAGAATACAGAGCATCACTGGCCCCAGACTGAGAGTTCCTATCTATACTTTGTGGCTAATAGCCCCTGATGGACTTCTGTTCCATATGTTTATCCTATTCCCTCTTGAAGCCATCCATGCTTGTAGCTGCCGCCACCTCCTGTAGCAGTGAATTCTATGTGTTAATCACTCTTTGGGTGAAGAAGTACTTCCATTTTTTCCATTCTAACCCAACTGCTCAGCCATTTCACTGCTCAGCCACGAGTTCTTGTACTGTCAGAAAGGGAGAAAAGTACCTCTTTCTCGACCTGCTCTATCCCATGCATAATCTTGTAAACCTTTATCATGTCACCCCTCAGTCGTCGTTTCTCCAAGCGTAAATAAATAGGTTTGTGAAAGGTCTCAGAAAGTATTGTCAGGAGACTACCGGTGCTGTCCTAAGCAGAGTTACACCCTTCAAAGTCGATTGATGTCAGTGGGCTTGGAAGGGTATAACCTCTGTTTAAGATTGCCTTGCATCATTCTGTCTGGGGTCGGCCTCCCCCTGCCCCCCACAGTTACTCCCGAGGAGGCAGAGGTCTCCAGACCACACCAGGGGAGCCATCAAGGGAGGACTGCAGAAGCCTGACCCAATGCCACTGGAGCAGCTTCCCAACTTGCTGCATTGCCTGGAGATGCCAGGCAAGCTGGGGAAGGGGATGGCCAGCTGGACTCACAAAGGCAGCCGCAAAAAGGCAACCAGACAAGAAGGCCATGGCAGGGAGGAAGCCGCAGCAAGCCAGGTCCTTGCCATACACTCACTCATTCTGATCTGAACGTAACGCTCTTCTGGGGGTATACCCAGGGAGGCTCCTTTAGATGGGTGGGGGAGGGAACAGGCTGCAGTGACCTCCTTATGCCAGCAGGGGCTGCAGGAGAAGCCCTATAAAGCATCCTAGGAGGGCAGGGCAGTGGAAACGAGATCCCAGGCAGGCAGGCAGCACATCGGACCCAGGTCCTGACACTCCAATAAACCCATTCCCCAGAATAAAAGGGGGTGGGTGAGGCTGGAGTTGTTCCACACACACACACACACACACCCGGCAGCCCTTTAAAAGGTGTGCCCTGGAAGAGCCAGGGAGGGAGGGCCAGACCTCACCTGGGATATCTAAGGAGAGGCAACTGGCACGAGTGGGAGAGAGATCTGGGTGTGAAGAACACACACACACCCTGTCTCTTCTGAGGCATTCTTGGTCAAGCCCTATGGAAGGGGTCTGCTGGTGGGCACAAGAGCTCTGGACTCCAGTGGAGTCAGACACATTCTTCTCCGTGGGACTTTCCTGTGGAGGACCTTAGGACTCCTGTTTTCTGTGCTACCTTAGCAGCTGCATGAAGCCACTAAGGTCCAATCAAAATACCTTTGTTGGCATAAAAAGAAAAAAAAGGTACAGCACGGCAGATTTACAGAGAGTTTCAATTATAAAAACCATCAAACATCCGATAGAAAAGCTAAACTTTTGCTCCCTGATAGTTATGGCAGCCAAGAGGTACCTTGCAACTGAACTTGTAGTATGGGAACGTCGGTCAGATAGTAAAAAGGATACCAGCTTCGCCTCAGATAGACTGTGAAAGTTAGGCACGGTAGCTTTATTTATACAGTCCCGCACGTCCCCATAAAAATCACAATGAAGTAAAACATGTTTCTATGTGCCCTCCTTTACATGGACATAGTCTTTCTTGATAGGGAGTGTTGACAAACCTCCCAGACAATACTGCTGAGGGTAAAACATTGAGTCTTGCTAACATAAAAGAGCAGAAGCCACTAAGAAAGGCCGTTTTGAGGTTTGGAATACAAAACACTATTTCTTCTTGATGGTGTGCCTCTGAGACTGGCACCATCAGGAGTCTGGGTGTGACCCTGGATGCCTCCTTAACAATGGAGGCCCAGGTTACAAATGTTACCAGACTGGCATTATTTCACCTGTGTCAAGCTAGGCAACTGGCCCCGTACCTGTCTCGCCATGACCTAGCCACTGTAACCGATGCAACAGTTATCTCCAGACTCGAATACTGTAACTCACTCTACGTGGGCCTACCCTTGAGGCTGACCTGGAAACTCCAACTGGTACAAAATGAAGCACCCCGGGTCCTTACAGGGGCTGAGGACAGACTGGCAATCTAAAGCGGGGCAGGCACGCTTCGCAAACGGAGGAAAGGAACATGTTCAGACATGCGCATCTGTCCCTCGGCTCCGTTGCGTACTTACCCGTCTCCCAGTCGCTTTCCTTCCGCTTTAACAGGACACCGGTTTTTCCCGGTGTTCAGGGGCCTTCCTCCGCATGCCTCCCGCTTCCAAACAGTGTGAACTGGAAGAAGCGGGAGGCATCCGGAGGAAGTGTGAACGCACCAGCAAAAAGTTTTGCGCATATGCGCATGTGCGCCACCCGCGCACATCAACGAAAAAAGAGAAAAAAAGCAGTGGCATGCGCAAGCCGCGCGCGCTGGCTACGCGGCAGTCTGAACGCTCCGTGGCAGTCTGAACGCTCCGTATTGACGCTGATTCGCATTGCTCTGGCCAGTGTGAACGGCCAGCTCCGTGGGGTTTTTCCCCCGTTCCAGTTCCCTCCGCTTTGCCTCCGCTTTAGATTGCCAGTCTGTCCTCAGCCCGGGGTGCCACAGACAGCACATACGCATAAATAAATAAAAATAAAAAAATAAATAAATAAATAAATCCAGTGTTATGTGAGCTGCATTAGATTCCGACAAAGTAACGGATCAGATTCAAGGTTATGGTGTTTACCTTTAAGGCCTTTAATGGCCAGCAATCAGGCATGAAATCAATATATACAGACGTGTGCTTGATGCCCACAGAACAGTACAACAACAAATGAGACTATATTAAAGCCATAACATATTTAGTCTCTGGTAATGAAGACAAACAACATATTCCATCACAGAAAAAATACAAAGGTCGATAGAAATTCAGATAGCAGTCTGCTCAAGTCTCTCCCAATCTATATTCCTCAAACAGTGTTGTGTTCTTATTCAAATTCACAAAAACAGTCATCTCAAAATCTGTGTTTCTCTTTCAGTCAACACTCATTCCGGATATCTAAGTGTTTCACACCTCTGGTCTTTCATCAGGAACAAATCCTATATAGGAATCTTACATTTCAAATAGACACTTTCACTGATTTATTTTTGTTAATCTATTTGGGCAAGGTCTCCTCCCTTATTTCCAAGCATGGTGATACTGCTGTGACTGTGACTGACCCAAGGTCAGGGCTGTTTTTGGGCCAGAATGCACTGGAACGGCATTCCAGCTGGTGTCCGAGCCCGCCCCTCCCTGCCAGCAGGAAAGGGCCCCGTGCTCTGGATCTCCATGCAGAGAGCAAGCGCGAGACCTGGGCTCCTGGCTTTTTGCACTCAAAGGGAGCTTTCCTTTTAAGTGCAAAGAGCAGGCAGGAAAGGGCCCCACGCTCCAGATCTCCGTGCAGAGATCGAGCACGAGGCCTGGGCTCCCAGCTCTTTGCACTCAAAGGGAGCTTCCCCTTTAAGAGCAAAGAGCTGGGGGGAAGGAGCCCCGGCTGTTGCAGCTCTCTCCCATTGGGCTTGTTGCTACACCTACACTCTCCCTGCTCCCAGTAAGTGCCTCTCGCACATCTCTTTTCCCTCTCTCTTTCTCTTTCTTTCTTTCTTTCTTTCTCTTTCTTTCCTTCCTTCCTTCCTTCCTTCCTTCTTTCCTTTTTTCTTTCTCTTTCTTCCCCTCCCTCCCTCTTTCTTTTCTCTCTCTTTCTCTCTCTCTTTTCCTTTCCTTCCCTCCTTCCTCTCTCTCTTTGTTTCTTTCTCTCTCTCTTCCCTCCCTCTCCCCTTCCTTCCTTCCTTCTTTTCTTTCCCCCCCTCCCTCCATTTGTCTCTCTTTCTCTCTCCTTCTCTCTCTTTCTCTTTCTTTTTTCCTTCCTTCCTCCCTTTCTCTCTCTTTTCCCCCTCCCTCCCTCCCTCCCTCCCTCCCTTTCTTTCTTTCTTTCTTTCTTTCTTTCTTTCTCTCTTTCTCTTTTTCTTTCTTTCTTTCTTTTTTTCTTTCTTTCTTTTTGTTTCCTTTTGTTCTTTGTGTTTTTGTAAAAAAAGAAATTATTGGAAAAGGGGAGGGATGTAAAAAAACCAGAGAACCCAGGAAATGCTGGTTTTGATATCTTTAATTTTTGAGAATCTCTTTAGATTTCTCATGGCATCTTCTGTTTAAGAAAAGTAAGTTTGAAGCCTGAGTGTAACAGTTCATTGTTGTGTCTTGTTGGGAATGGCTTGCAAATATATGTGTGTCTGTATTAAAGTCATTTGGTGCTAAGTGCCATGCAAGAGAAAACATCTGAAAAAGTAGCTTCATTGTTGCGTGTGTTGGCAGAACACTTGACTGTTGCATGGGGGACTTTAGGGGACATCTGCAGAGGAACAGAGTTGTAACTAAAAATGAGCATGGTCAACAGCACTTTGGAGATTGCCTGTTTTGTGAAATTTAAAAAGTGAGCAGAGTTTTTGAAGAAGATGATTGTCCCTCTTCTCCTGCCACTGGGCTGACATCTGCCTTTAATGGGCCAGCAAAGCAGATGTTCTTAAACCTCCTAATAAGAGAAATTTCTGCTTCTAAGGAGTTGACTTCCAACGATTGGTGATCTTGTGATGGTAGTGATACTTCGATGTGGTAAAGACCACCTGTCCCCAGGATTATTTTATCTGTGGGACAGACTCTTCATAGTAGTCTCTCCACTGGTACATAATTGCTTGTGAAAAATATTATAGTAATATAATATAGAAAATATATATATAGAAAATATAATATAGAAAAATATAATATAGAAAATATAATATAGAAAAATATATGTAATAATTCAGGTGGGTAGCCGTGTTGATCTGAAGCAGCAGAACAAAGCTGGAGTCCCAAGTTTCATCCAAGGTATAAGCTTTTGTGTGCATGCACACTTCTTCCATCTGAAGAAGTGTGGGTGGCACATGAAATCTTATACCCTGAATAAAATTTTGTACCTTGAATAAAATAGTCCGCAAACTACTCCCATCCAGTGCATCCACAAACCTAGGGTTGTTCTGCCAGTGAACTAGGGTTGCCAACTCCAGGTTGAGGAAATCCCTGGATGACTTGGGAGTGGAGTCTGAGGAGGGTGGGGTTTGGGGGAAGGAGGAACCTAAGCAAGGCATAATGCCATGGACTCCAGTTTCCAAAGCAGCCATTGACCTGATCTCTGTAGTTGTAATTCCAGGAGATCTCCAGACCCCACCTGTAGGTTGGCAACCCTAAAAATTCATATTCAGCGTACTAGTTCTGCAGGAAGGCAAACTGACTTCCATGGGAATAATTGTTGGACATAAGATATTGGTTCAGGCAAGATTTTGTATAGATGGGACAGAAAATAATGTTTTTATTGGTTTTGTCAAACAAACAAGGTAAACAGAATAAGAAGCAAAAGGTGGGTGTGGCTGGATGACCACATTTCTAGTAACATGGGGTGTGGCCTAATATGCTAATGAGCTGTGCTGTCGGGGTGTGTGGCCTAATATGCTAATAAGTTCCTGCTGGGCTTTTTCTACAAACAGAGCCCTGCCCAAGGTCACCCAGTTGGCTGCATGTGGAGGAGTGGGGAATCAAACCTAGGAATCAAATCCTAGGTTAGAGCCTGCACTCCTAACCACTACACCAAATTGGTAAGGAGCATCTGGATCAAGCCAGAATGCCTTTCAAAAAGGTTGAAGAGCTCTCAGTGTGTGCGTGGTTGGGTCAATTCCTCTGTGAGCTTCTTTGGACCAGGTGCCGTCCCTCAGAGCTTATCCTGCGGGTTACTGTGATGCTTTGATGGCTATACTGTATTTACTTGAAAGAAAGACAACCTGGAATGTAAGGGGGGGGGAGAGAAATGGACTTCTCCATGTGCAATCCGAATAAGCCACAGGCGTCGCTCCCTTGGCCCGATTGAAAATTGGCTCAATGTTTATGAGCTTTTTTCATGAGCTTTTGCAGTGAGCTTTCAGTAAGGCTCATCCTGCTTCCAAGAGTTCTCTGCCAGCTCATTAGGTTGCCACATCTGGGCAGGTTGTGCCATGTGCCTGTACATTGTAGTCATGCCCTCTGGGAACTGCGGATTAGTTTCACCTTCCTGTACCCACCACACAGCTCCAGGCATGGCAGAGATCCATGGCAAACCCACACACACACACACCGAACAATCATACCCAGGAACAAGAGGAGGTTGTAGGTCCAAATGGGATCAGTCCCCATCCCATGCAAAATGTGTGCTTAAAAGCAGAAGCACGATTGATCCTCAACTGACCAGACAAAAGGCTGCTTAGGTGAGTGATCTGATCACATAGCGCATAGCAAGGAATGAGAGTTCCGTCAATAGTAAGGGGCACTGGTCTGCTGAACACTGAATGTGCATGTATGCACGTGTGTGGGAGTTCATTTCATTGCAAGCTAAAGTGTTTCTATGGGGAAATGATGCTCAGCTTGTAAGCCAGCCCACTGTGGTTTGAATGTTGCTCTTTCCAAGTCATGAGAGTTTTCCTCAGCCAAGATTTGACAGTAGACAAATATCCAAAGTGTGTGTTGTGGGGGGGAACCATTACGAGTACTGTCTCTGAAAGAATAAAAAGGTAAAGTTTTCCCTTGCTCAAAAGCCAGTCGAATCCAATTCTAGGGGAGGTGCTTATCTCCATTTCCAAGCCGAAGGGCCAACGCTGTCCGAAGACATTTCTGTGGTCATGTGGCTGGCATGACTTGACGTCGAGGCACACAGAATGCTGTTACCTTCCCACCAAAGCGGTGCCTATTCACTTGCAGTTTCTTGCTTTCGAACTGCTAGGTTGGCAGGAGCTGGGGCCAGAGACGGGAGCTATCTCCATCATGTGGCACTCAGGTCTTGAACTGCCGAGCTATCGACCTTCCGGTCTGCAGTTCAGCATCTTAACCTCTAAGCTACTGTGGCCTATCTGTAAGAATAAATAGTCTCAAAATATTGCAGGCACACTAAGTTGATCGGCTCTTCTGTGTGCTTAACTGCTCTTTTGTCTACCATCGAGTCTCGGCTGAGGAAAAGTCTCATGACTTGAAACGAGCAACATTCAAATCCGGATATCTTGCCCTCTTTGGACCTCTTTGATAGGAATCAAGAAGAAGAAGAAGAAGAAGAAGAGGAGGAGGAGGAGGAGGAGGAGATTGGATTTATACCCCGCCCTTCACTCCCCAAGGGAGTCTCAGAGCGGCTTACAATCTCCTTTCCCTTCCCCTCCCCACAACAGACACACTGTGAGGTAGGTGGGGCTGAGAGAGCTCTGAGACAACTGTCCTTGAGAGAACAGCTGGTACAGAGCTATGGCTTGTCCAAGGTCATCCAGCAGGTGCAAGTGGAGGAGTGGGGAATCAAACCCAGTTCTCCCAGATTAGAGTCCACACACTTAACCCCTACACCAAACTGGCTCTACACAGAAACTTTGGATTCTACACAGAAATTTGTCCTGTATGGTTTTTCCTATATGGTTTTTCCATTTAGTAACTGTAGCCTATAATTTTGATATGCAACCTTCTGATAAGTGAATGTGTTAAAAAGTTAAGGTATTATACGAAAAATAAGGCAACATAACTTGTTTGGTAACTTTATTTTTGGTGCACCGCATCACAGTTTCTTGTTCTCAGTGGGCTGTGTATCACTGGCTGTGATTCCTCTGTCTTGGTTTATGTGTTAGGTATGGTGCAGTATTCCAGTTTGTAAGCCAAGCATTTCAGTCTGACCAGCTTTATAGATACAGTCAGGTAATTGTGAATTTCAGTGGAACTCATCTGCTCAGTCACCTCAACATTCCACCTCTTCCTTTCTTTTAATTTTTTTTAATTTTATGTGTGTATTGTGTGTGCATGCGTACACCTGAAAGTCATGGTTGACTTCTGGCAATCCCTAGTGGGGCTTGGATGTTTCAGAGAGGTGGCTTGCTATTGCCTGCCTCTGCGTCCTGGCCCTGGTATTCCTTGGAGGTCTCCCATCCAAGTACTTGCCAAAGTCGGCCCTGTTTAGCTTCTGAGATCTGACAAGATCAGGCTTGCCTGGGCAATCCAGGTCAGGGGGCCCACCTCTTCCTTTCTTGAAGATCAGTAGACCAAGCCTTCGACCAGCGTTCTCCTGCCAAGCAGAACTCTGTTGTATCTTTGAGATGCTAAATTCAGGTTAGGAACCCTTCATTGTGCAAGAAATGCTCAGAATGTCTGGAAAGAAAGAAAGAAAAAACCCTTACTGTACTTGGCAGTTCTGGGAGGGTAGGCACAAAAGTACAGCCTGATTAGGTCAGATCTTGGAAGCTGAGTGGGGTCAGTACTTGGGTGGCAGACCGGCAGGGAAGGCTCTGGAGCAGGAGGCTATGGTCAACCACCTCTGCTTCTCACTTGCCTTGAAAACCTCTTGCTGGGGTCGCCATAGATTGGTTGTGACTCGATGGCACACATGTAGTCAGGGGTCCTTTGCGGCTGGAGCAAGGTGGAGCGAAGCTCCGCCAGCTCAGGAGTGGCCACTAGGGCAGCCATGGGCCGAATCAGATTCTCTGATCTGATTTGGCTTGCTGCCGAATTGCTGCCGAAATTCGGCGGCAATTTTAAAAGCGACTGGAGGGGAGGGGGTTTGAGGGAGAGGCTCCAAACTTGCAGGGTAGCTGCTGGGGCCTCTCCTCGAAATACCCACCAAGTTTCAAGAAGATTGGACTGGGGGGTCCAGTTCTACGGGCTCCCAAACAGGTTGCCCCCATTCCCTCCATTGTTCTCTATGGTATGAAAAAAGTTAACATTTTTTCCCTCCATAGAGAACAATGGAGGAGATGGGACAACCTGTTTGGGGGCCCATAGAATTGGACCCCGTGGTCCAATCTTCTTGAAACCTGGTGGGTATTTCTAGGAGAGGCCCCAGCAGCTATCCTGCAAGTTTGGAGCCTCTCCCTCAAACCCCCTTTCCTCCAACCCCTCATATACCCTATGAGTTTTTGCCATTGATTTCAATGGCCCATAGGGTATAATGGGGCTGAAACTGGCATTCCCTTTCTGACACACTTCTGGTGATGTCAGGGGACGTGTCATATGCTAATGAGTTATGCTAATGAGTTATGCTAATGAGCTCCTGCACCTCTTTTTCTACGAAAGGACCCCTGTATGTAGTTACGTATGCCTGGCCGTGGCCAACAAAGAAAAGAGTTGGGGTCTGGCAGGCTTCTGGTTTAAATCTCATCCCAGCCACCAATTAACTCGGAGACCTTTGGCAATTCACACTCTTTCAGACCTGGTCTAAACATGCAGCAGAATGCCGTGGTTATAGAATGGGCCACACCAGTTCAGGCTGGAGGCAAGAGATTATCTTGTTTACCGTAGACACTGACGCATGAAGATGCCGTCTGCCGAGTCACACCCTGGGTCCATCGAGATCAGTATTATCTGCTCAGACTGGCAGCTACCACTCTCCCAAGTTCTCAGGTCCAAGTCTCTCACGTAAACCTCCTACCTGATCACTTTAACTGGGGATACTGGGGATTGGACCTGGGACCTCCTGCATACCGAGCAGATGCTCAACCACAGAGCCCCAGCCCTTTCTTCTGACCGCTATACCACACTGGCCCTGGTGTCAATATCCTGGTTCTCTTGCTGCCCTGGTAGAGCTCCAACATGCCTTGGAGCGAAAAACACAATCGAACTACTGGATGACTCACTCCTCTGGCCTGAGACCAGGGCTGGCCGTTAAACTTGGAATTTACACTCCACCCCAGACAGACTAAACAACTCTCAGCTGCTTCTTGTCCCCTGCTGACAGCCCTCTCCTGGTCACTGCCTTGATGTGGTTCAGCCTCACTCAGTGCTACAAGCCCATCCCTCCCTCACTTACAGATGCACTAGCTCCTGGCACGTTCTGCTTGAGCTTATGGCTGCCCAGAGCTGAACAAGATGGCGCCCCTGCCTTGCTAGCTCCTTTCCCCCTTGCACAAGTCAGTTTGGTGTAGTGGTTTAGAGCAGCAAACTCTAATCTGGAGAACCAGGTTTGATTCCCCACTCCCCCACATGCAGGCAGCTGGGTGACCTTGGGTCGGTCACATGTTCTCTCAGAGCTGCTCTCTCAAGAGCAGTTCTGTCAAAGCTCTCTCAGCCCCACCTACCTCACACGGGGTCTGTTGGGGGGGAGGGGAAGGGAAGGAGATTGTAAGCTACTCTGAGACTCGTTTGAGTAGTGAAGGGTGGGGTATAAATCCAACCTCCTCCTCCTCCTCCTCTTCTTCTCCTCCTCCTCCTTTCCTTCTGCTGGGAATGCCTGTGTCAGAGGTGAGTCTTCTCTCCTCTTCACAGCCATTCTAGCTAGACTAAACCTCTACATCTGACAGAACACAAGCCGAAATCAATGTATGATCGCCAGCTCATGAGCATGGAGCCCATGCACATAAGAAACTCTCTCTCTCTATGTTCAGGGACATTAAAAAAGTAGCGCTCTTGGTCACAGGGAAGGAGCCTACGGTGGACATTTCCTACTTATGTGGACTCCATATGCAGGATGAGGCCAGTGCACTCATGCCCCCTCTTCTGCTATGTGCACTGATTTCAGTGTGTATAATGTGTGTAGGGGAGGGAAGGTGGCATGGTATAGTCCAGGGGGGACCCAAGCTTGCTTAACGTAACAGCCACACAGAATATACATCAGAGGTTTGAGAGCCGCAAGACATGGACAAACATCACACATTTTTATTGGGAAAATATGCAAATTTGCTTTTTATTAACATTCAGTTAGAGTGTGTGAAAGGGCCACATGCGGATCCCGAGCTGCAGTTTGGCCACCCCTGGTACAGCCCGATTCCGTCTCGTCTCAGAAGCTGGGCAGGGTCAGTTGGGTGAGGGACCAGCAAGGAAGACTCTGCAGAAGAAAGGCAATGAATGGCAAACCACCTCTGCCTCTCGCTTGCCTTGAAAGCCCCTCGCTAGGGTTGCCAGAAGCCAGTTGCGATTTGATGGCACATACATACATAATGTGTGCAGGGACCTAGCATCTACACATACAGAGCTTATCTCCTCCTCCTCCGTACCCGTATCACAGGCAATTCAATGCCAGCAAGGGCTCTCTTTGTGCTTTGCTCTCCGCCCCCACAGGAATAAGAGATGCCCATGCCTTTTTCGTGCTGAAAATTCCCTGCAATCGGCATCTTAGCACATTCTAGCCAACCGTGTTCCATGAGACAGAGGGCCAGATCTGGAGCTTCGGAGGCTGTTGGATGCCTTCTTTCTTCTGCCTGGTGGACCAGTTCGTTTATGCGCCACTCTCCTTAATCTAACACTGGAAGATATTATGCAGTAAACATAATATCCAGCGAAGATCGCCATTCATTTCATCAGCATTTTGGCTCAGCCAAACTGCACATTCCTACGGTGAAAAAAGCCCAACAACAGATCCACGTTGGCAGCTTTCCTGGAAAATAATAACACCAGGGATGGATTCCCAGCTGCACAAGAAGACCTGACCTGTCATTTTGACCCAGGACAAGTGAAGTAATGTGAGCGTATCCTTAGTTTCTAACACTTTAAACATTTTACTATAACATGTCATTACACTTCTTTGCACTACATTCATTACTCCACATAATATAGTGTTCCCTCCCTCATTTCATTCCCCAGGGTGCTATAACATAAAAATGATGGCATTTCCATTGTTAATTTCCCCCACGCACACACACATTTTCTCATCTGGTTTCTCTTGTGTAGTACAAGCTCAACGTTTTGGCACCAGGGGACTACCGTCTGCGTCTCAGAGCCAGCTGTAGTCAGTAGGAGGGTTCAATTCAGAACTAGTTCCAGGTTTGAGGGGGGCAGGCAAGGAGTTTCCTAGAGCCCCCCACTGTCCTCTGCTCACCCCAGCCCTCCTCTCATTCCCCCCTTCTTTTCCACCCATCTGCATGCCTCCGGCTTGCCTGTGTGTCCTTCCCTTGCCCACTTCTGAGCCCTCCTACGGCCAGTTCTCACAGGCGACCTTGCTGCCTGTAGCCCCTTCACCAATAGTACTACCAATGAGAACATCTGGGAGCATGGGTGGTGGAGTGCTTGTGAGTGGATGCGGGGTGACAGTATGAGTCCTTCAAGAAAAACAGGGCCCTGGTAGCTGCCCCACCTGAGGGTATGCTGACGCCACCCCAGGTTCAGTTGCCCGATGGTTCAGTTTGTAAACTCTCTGTAAGTTGCATACTAGTTGGAACTCATAACTAGTTGGAACTCATCTGCTCAATTACCTCAATATTCCACCTCTTCCTTTCTTTTTTTAAAAAAATATTTTTCTGTGTGTGAATATTTTGTTTTTGTGTGTGTGTGCATGCACGCGCACGTGCCTGGAAGTCATGGTTGACTTTTGGCAACCCCTAGTGGGGCTTGGACGTTTCAGAGAAGTGGCTTGCTATTGCCTGCCTCTGCATCCTGGCCCTGTATTCCTTGGAGGTCTCCCATCCAAGTACTTGCCAATATTCAGCAAACAGTTTGTTTCCAAACAGTTCACATATGTTTGAATAGTTGACATCTGCAACAACAACAACAAAAAGCTGATTGTACATTTAGGCCTTTATACTATGGTTGCCTTGTCCCTCTTGGCAACCAGGGGGGCATGGGAGGGACTTACCAGGAGAAAGAGGAAGGCCCAGGCCACATCGCCGCTGTTACACAGGAAACAATGTCATCACTCTGATGTCCAGAGACATTCTGGTATTTGGGCAAAAATTCTATGGTAAAAATGGCTTCTGCCAAAATGTTTTTGCTCAAATACCAGAGTATTGCCCATGATGATGTCACTTCCTGTGCAACGCCGGTGACATGGCCTGGGCCGCCTTCTTTCTACTGGTAAGCCCTCCTGCTGGCCAGCTGATAGCTGTCTGGGGAGCAGGGCCTGGTGGCAGGGGATCCTCGCCTCCATTGGTGGGTCTGGCAACCCTACCTCATACTGCTGTCTTGCATCTCCCCCATACCTTGTCTACACTTCCCTCTCTCATCCACTGTTGACCATATTCTTTAACTATACGGTGAAGTGAACACATGTAAGTATCTCCCACTGTCCCTGTCATGATTCTAGGACTGTTGTGGGGAGGGGAAGGGAAAGGGGATTGTAAGCCACTCTGAGATTGCGGTCACACGTGCAAGATAAAGCAGGGGGGAAGAGAGGCTTTTTCCTGCAGTGGAAGTTGACCCGCAGTTGCGCAATCACAGTCTTTTGAAGCTGTGGGCACAGCCGGCCACTGCGTGATCAGACGCAACGATGGGTGAGTCAGGGGTTGGGGTTTTTTTGCCATTTGTCTCTGATGTGCTTAAACAAGGGGTCGATGATTTGCCACTCAGTGTCAGCTACGCTGTCATTTCCCAGCCGGGGGTTGGGACCCCAGGAATGTGCTCCTGAGCTGTTTAGCTGTCTGGCTACCTTATCACACCCCGCTTTTGCTTGCTTCGCTCCCAGCTTGCTCAGGGCTTTTGTTTGGTTCGCTCCCAGCTTGCTCAAGGTCTGGGATAAATCCTCCCTACTGTGTTATTCCTTTTGCAGCTGCTTTCAACGACACTTAATAGAAGATCCCTGGGAACAAAAAGCACAATAACATATTTGCCGCCATTTCTGTGAGAAACCTGTTCAGGGGGCTGGAGCCACTTTTAACGCTTTACAATTGGTGTAGATGTAATGAGGGGATTCCGGTTTCCTACTATAATACTAACTGTTTGTTTACAATAAAGTCGTTACTAACAGAGAAAGTGTAACTGTACCAATGAGAACCTCTTTGCAAATAAAGGACTTTCTGGTCAAGAAGACCTGTTGCAGACTGCATCTTTTGGGACAATCTCACACTCAGCCCTGAGGGCCCCCTATGGAGCGTGCAATGATGCATATACTGAGAAGGACAAAAAACAACAACACGGAGTCAGGATGACCTGATCAGACCATCCCAACGCCATGAGAGCGCGCTGGAGCAATCAGATGCAGGAAAGTCCGTCTGTGGCCCCTAGCAACCTGTTTGCTACCGGACTTTCTGAGGTGTCTTTTAAATCTGCTTGTGCGGCAGAGCAAAATGGGTTGCTGACAGCTGTGGGGTGTTTCCCAGATGTTGTCTGATTGTGCACCTTTAATCCGCCCAGGATTTGCACATATGTCAGGGCTAATTGTGCATGTGATCGCAACCTGAGACTCCTTCAGGTAGTGAAGGGCAGGGTATAAATCCAATCTCCTCCTCCTCTTCCTCCTCCTCTTCTTCTTCCTCTTCTTCTGTTTTGGGTTTCCTGCAGTTGAACATAACCATAGCAAAGAAAGACTTGGTCAGTTTAATTTCAGGTTCCTAGGCTGGGAGCTTCAGACCTGAGGGCTTACAAACTTATAGTGGTTGGTTGAGTGTACTGAAGATGAAACTGATCAAGACTTCAGTCAGGAGTGTAGACTTCTCAGTTTCCGGGGTGGGGGGAGGCATGAGGTGAACCCAGCCCAGGCTCATACTTCAAAATTTATATTAAATTATTAGAATAAGAAAGTATTTCTATTCCCCAAACCATATGCCTTCAACAATTAATCATGCGCTCCCACTGAACTTTACAACACACATTTGGTAGCTAAGAAAGTCTTGGTTTATTTCATCACTAATACAGTGGATGAGCACTTTGGGGGAGACATCCTAAGCAGGTCTACTCAAAAGTAAATTCCAATGTAATAAATGCAGCTAACTCCCAGGAATGTTTTCTTAGTCTTTCAGCATAATAAGTCACTGCCAGGGGTTGATTCACTTATGTGCATGGCTGATGTCAGGGATGACACTCTGAGAACAGAGAAAAAGAGAATAATTTGAAATGGCACCTAAAACGGCAATACTAAACAAAGAGTGCCTGTAGCTAAAGAGCAGGGGCGTAGACTTTTGAAAATCCCGGGGGGGGGGGGAGGCTCCTTAGCGTGCGTGCTTTGCATGCGCGCTCGCTGGAGCGATGTTCTCCCCCCCCGAATACCGCCGCACCTCCCAGGGCCCTTCCGAGGCCCGCCAGCCGCTGCTGCCGGTGCCTCTCTCTCTCCCCCCCTTCCCTTTCCCTCTCCAGCAGCAGCAGCCGGGCCTCGGAAGGACCCGGGAAGGCGCGGTGGCAGGCGCTCCGTTTTCCCAGGGGTGGCTGAGCCCCCCCGGGAAATTTCAGGGGTGGCTCAAGCCCTCGAGCCCCCCCGTACTCTATGCCTATGCTAAAGAGCATGGTTTGAGATGTGGAGCACCCATGCAGAGTGAGAGCAATCAGGAAGTCAGTTGGCTGGGATCACCCATTTGACTGACACAGGAGGCAAAGCTCTCGCTCTTACCTGGCTTTGCTTGTCTTCAGTGATGTCATGCTGTAGCTAGATCCGATTGGCTGCGTAACCGCTGTGATTTCATCACGTCCGCTATATGATTGCTGATTGGCTAGGGATCACTGTAGGAAGGAGAAAAAAATGCTAAAGTAGTGGGAAATAGCGCTAAGGTCGCAGCAGAAAAGGAAACAGGCCAAAGAGGCTTTAGAAGGCTAAATATTAAAGGATTTAGAGGAAAATATTTTGGCCCTTCCAAAAGCTCTACCATTGGTCTGAAATAAGAGCAGGCAAACATTTGGCACAGCCTTATTAAATACAGCAAGACCCTGGCACTCCGTGGCATTTACCCAAGTTCTTAACTCACATATGAAACTGCTCGAATCTGTGTCACGAAAGTCGGCCTTCTTTCTAATGGGCTGAAAAGGAAGTGAATTTAAAACTTTTTTATTTAAAGGGTCTAGTAAAGATCCAGGAAATTACAGATCCGCGGACCTAACGTCCCAGCCAAATTGGTTTATAGAAGGCTAAATAAGGCCAGGATTTGTAAGTATATAAAAGAATGAGGCAGATGAGAAATAATAAAATGCTGGGCTTTTGTAAAGGGAGGACTGGCTTCGCTAAACTTTTCTTTTGAGTGTGTCAAAAAGCGTATGGAAAGTGATTTGGCAGGTTAAGACGCTGAGCTGCAGACCGGAAGGTCAGCAGCTCAGCAGTTCGAGACCCTAGTGCAGTGGTGGCAAACCTGTGGCACGCGTGCCAGAGGTGGCACTCAGAGCCCTCTCTGTGGGCACACAGGGCATCGCCCCAGCAGAGTTCGCAAGACTGGACAGCAAAAATCACATTAATTGTTCAAAAGCCTGCCAAATGCAAACTTTTACCTTACAATAAAAAGTTGTTTGTATCATTGAAAGCTCTGTTATTGTGTTTTTCTTTTAAGACAAAAGATGTTAATGTATGAGTTGTTTTTTTCTAAAACGAAAACCTCAGTATTCAGGTTAAATTGCCGCGTTGGCACTTTGCGATAAATAAGTGGGTTTGGGGTTGCCGTTTGGGCACTCGATCTCTAAAAGGTTCACCATCGCTGCCCTAGTGCCACGTGACGGAGTGAGCTCCTGTCTCTGGCCCCAGGTCCTGCCAGCCTAGCAGTCTGAAAGCAAGAAATTGAAAGTAGATAAATAAGCACCGCTGCGGTGGGAAGGTAACAGCATTTTGTGCACCTTGGCGTTTAGTCATGCTGGCCACATGAACACGGAAAAAGTATTTGGACAGCGCTGGCTCTTCAGCTTGGAAACAGATGAACACTGCCCCCTAGAGTCAGATTTGAATGGCTTTCAAGCAAGGGAAACCTTTATCTTTACTATACCTCTTCTCACATTATGGTGTACAGAGGTTGCATCTAGGGTCCCGATCCTGGGTTAGACAAAACACAGTCTCATGTGAGAGATAAGTTTTCTGTATTCCGTGGTAAATGTAGACAGGGATCTTCAGCTTTCCACCATGCACAGGCTGGGCTGAAACCTACGTGTATCCCTGGGAATTCATGTGTTTCCCCAGACAGCTCCCCCTGGGACTGTTCAGGTTCTTGCCAGCACAGAGTGTAACAGTTTCTCTCTCTCTGGTAATGGGTATATTTACAGTTCTGCTTGTAGAAAACTAAGGCATTTATACTTTTAAATACCTCCTTCTCCACTATGTTCCCAGGAAAGCTCCACTGATGAGAAAAAGAAGAGAAGAGAAGAGATTGGATTATATACTTATGAAAGTACATCTTCACTTGGAGTCTCAGATCAGCTTACTGTCTCCTTTCCCTTCCCCTCTCCACAACAGCCACCCTGTGAGCAGTGTTCCTTCTAAGCTGAGTTCGTGTGAGCTAGCTCACAGTTTTTTAGTCTCCAGCTCACACATTTTTGTCATACTCAGATGGCTCCAGAGCAAACTCACTTATGCAGTAGCCAGATCGCTTGCTCACAACTTTAATGCCCAGTAGCTCACAAAGTAGAATTTTTGTTTACAAGACTCCACAGCTTAGAGCAGTGTTTTTCAACCTTTTTTGAGCTAAGGCACATTTCTTTCATTGAAAAAATCCCGCGGCACACCTGACAATATCTCACGGCACAGTGGTTGAAAAACACTGAAATACAAGATAAATGGGTCATTAGTTGCCTCAGCTCAAGTATTAACTATGACAGTATTACAAATACACGTAATAACCACTCAACTTGAAATCGTAAGTTACAGATCCAAAGTGTAATGGCTCCTTCCCATAACATTGACCTGAGTTTCAGAAGAAATATAATGTGGATGTATTTTAATACTGCGATTCTGCTAATGTTTTTCAAATAGAGAGTTTAAACTCTTACTCTTATGTGAACGGCATTCCGCTGACCATAAGTGATTTGAAGAGAAACACAGTACACCCATTCTTCGCTGAGGGACAGTTACTGATTTGAACCCCACCCTGACAGAAACAGCTAGCTGTTACCATCAAACATATTCACGTTTACTGGAATGTCTTAGTGCAAATCACCCCCCCCCCACACACACACACTGGAAGAAACCAGCTTACTCTGCTGGAGGAGTGAATGCCCTTGGTACCGAATGTTCCTGTCCTCTGTATTAACATCCACAGGTCTAGCATGACTCTGATTCAGCACACGAGTCCTCCTCATTCATTTAAAACCATCTCGCAAGGCCAAGGGGAGCTGCGCCTCAATGGCGGCTCCCTCCTACCTCAGGCCGGCCACAGAGCATGCGAGCGGAATCAGCGAGAGAGCACCACTGTTCTTTCTCACATGCGCAAACGCGTCCCGGAAGGTCAGCCCAGAAGGCACATTTCTTTCATTGAAAAAATCCCGCAGCACACCTGACAATATCTCACAGCACACCAGTGTGCCACGGCACAGTGGCTGAAAAACACTGGCTTAGAGGGAGCATTGCCAGTGAGGCAGGTGGGGCTGAGAGAGCTCTGAGAGAACTGCTCTTTCAAGAACAGCTCTGACAGAACTATGGCTTGCCCAAGGTCATCCAGCAGCTGCAAGTGGAGGAGTGGGAAATGAAACCTGGTTCTCCCAGATTAGAATCCGCGCACTTGATAAGAACTTGCTGGTGATCCCTGGCCCTAAGAATGTCCAGCTGCCCTCGACCAGGGCCAGGGCTTTTTCAGTCCTGGACTCAGCCTGGCGGAACTCTGCCAAATGAAACCAGGTCCCTGCAGGACCTTGCGCAATTCTGCTGGACCTGTAAGGCAGAGATATTCCGTCAGGCTTTTGGATGAGGACAGCAATGTTTGGTTGCGCTGAGTGGCACCTTTTCCCTCTCCCCCCTATATATATATATTGCTTAAGTTTCCCCCTCCCCCTCCCACTAAATGGCCGGGCAGTCCAGAATGGCCGGGCAGTCCAGAAAATTGTAAATCGCCATCTGGGATCTTTTATTCTGGTATGGATATTTTAAAATTTGTATTTTGTTTTATGTCATTTTGCCTTTTGTACATTGCCCAGAGGCTGGCATAAGCTGGGATAGGGTGAAATAATAAAAACAACAACAACAACAACAATAACAACAACAACAATAATAATAATTCACAAATATTCCCAATAGTACAATTCTATATGCTAACTAAGTTATAAGTGATGCATTTAATGTTAAAGCAGGAAAAAAAATTAGGCTTCATAAGAAAGTGACTATTGAACATAAGAATGTTTCAGTCCCTGCCCCCCTTTTCATTTTTTCCGAGGAAAGGGGGGGGGACTTTGGCATGTCGTAGTTGTGAACTGTCGCTATTCTTAGCTAATATATCTACAGAAATGTCCGTGCCTTGTCCCCCAAAAGCTTATGCTGGAACAAAAGTTTGTCAGGTCCCACTCTTCAAGGTACCACTAAACTCATGTTTGTTTTCACAAAATATCAAGGACATTTTATGAAGTGGTTGATTTATCATGGAAAAAAATCCACAGAATGAAATAGCCCACATTGTTCCATTTTGCAGACCAGATCATGAATACTGACTATTACAGTCCATTCTACCACATCATCTGTCTCCCACCACGGGGAGAACTCAACGATGAATTCTTCAGTTCCATAATGAATTTCTTGGCTCAACAAGAAGCTGGTCTATTGGGCCATTTCATCTCCACGCATGGACTTCTCAAAGAAGGTACTAAACCCTATTCATAGACACAGGGCTCCCAAAGTACATTTGCAGTATGTGTCATGCCCATTTGCAATAGTTTCTAGTATATGTTATTGAAACTCAAAGGGGTATTTCGAACATCAAGAGTATTTTCGATTGATGAACCAGCCTGTTCTCAACAATGGACAGTTATACTAAAATACCCCTGAATTAGAAAGTACGTCTTTCAATTTCTGTTTTATACTGGAGAAGACTCTCCCTGTAAATGACTTTTTGCCTGTACCTACCCCCACAGCCTTCTGAATAGCATGAGGATGGAACATGGCACTGTTAATCCTTTGCTGGGGAATGTACCCCAGAGACAAAGGCTCTTTTCTCCCTTGGGCTTCTCCTGAGCCACCAGAGATGGCCACAATCAACCCTGTGGATGTTCAAGCATACTTAAGCGGCTCTGCCAGGGCATCAGAGCAACTGTCCTGTAGTCTGAACATCATTTTTTGGTTCTTCTTCTCCCATAACCCTGCTCTCCAGCCTCATCATCATGGAAATGTTCTCAGCAAGAGCCTTTTGTTAAAGCCCCAGTGTCATCTACTGCTGGTTTTAGTCATTCTAAGAGAGGTGACAATGCCCCATGTTGTGTTTGAACATTCTCCAATGTTCAAGGAAACTAGTTCTGTTCAAGTTCCATTGGACTGGCAGTCTCCAGATCTACCTACAGGAAATGCTCAGGATTCTAAATCTCCTATTCTTCTCTGAGTGGTGGTGGTGGTGGTGAGTCATAGCTGACTTATGACAACCCTGTAGGGTTTTCAAAGGAAGAGGCATTCAGGGGTGGTTTGCCCCATTGCCTGCCTCTACATGGTGACCCTGGACTTCCTTGGTGACCTCCCATCCAAGTACTAACCAGGGTCAATCCTGCTTAGCTTCTGAGGTCTGACAAGATCAGGCTAGCCTGAGCCATCCAGGTCAGGGATAAATAACTGAGTGCCATCAAGTCACAACACATGGCAACCAGTGTGGTTTTCAAGGCAAGGCACGTTCACAGGTGGTTTGCTATTGCCTGCCTCTGCAGAGCAACTCTGGATTTCCTTGGTGGTCTCCTATTCAAGTGCTAACCAAGGCCGACCCGCCTTCTGAGACCTGACAAGATCAGGGTACCCTGGGCCATCCTACAGCAAAGATGTTCCTTTATTGGCAAATTGGATTGTGGCCAAAACAGGAGAAGGGATGTTTGGATGTCCCTCAAGGACATTGGCAACCGGCTGTGCTGTGGTTCTCGTCCACAGGAGAAGGTTTTGTTTGGGTAGCTACCCCAAGTGCCTGTCCGAAAGTCCTCTTAATGTGGGTCCAAGGACACAGGACTGGCCTAAATAAATAGATTTAAAGAGGGAAACGAAGCTCACAGCTGATAATCTGTGCCGAAATAAACACTAATGCCAGCCTAACCATTTTTGCCTGTTGCACCAGAAGCAATTCCGCCTTTCTGACCCATTTTTGCCGGTAAGCAGCCAGAGAAAAGCAGCTACGGATTTCTAATAATTTCTTTTCAGGCGGTATTTCCTGAGCTGTGTCATGTGCAAAGTGAAATCACCTGGACGGTGCGTCTCTAAAAGCCAGGGAAGTGCACAGTGTAGCAGCGGCCATCCTTGCAGTCAATAGCAATTTCCACACGTGGATCGATACCCTCTGATGGCCGCATAGCTGGCTGCAAAGATCATTTCGCATACAATTCTGGGAGGAGGGCCCAGGCAGGAAAAGAGGGATCGGTTTAACGATTGCAGGATTCAAAAGGCTTCATTCTTGTCGGCTTGCTCTTTTTTCTTTTTCTTTTTTTAATGAAGAAACAGTCTATCTTTATAATTGGAATTTTCAAGTGTCATCTTACCTTGTGACACTGGTTTCCCTGCAGGGGGAGGTCAAAGGAACAATTTTTGGGGGAAAGCAATGAATGGTGCCTCTATGAGGGCCCGTCATTTAATGAAAGGGACCAGCCACAATGAAGAGAAGAGAAGAAAAAGAGATTGGATTTATACCCCGCCCTTCACTACCCGAAGGAGACTCAGAGCGGCTTACATTTTCCTTCCCCTTCCCCTTCCCCTCCCCACAACAGACAGGTAGGTGGGGCTGAAAGAGCTCTCCTGAGAACTGCCCTTGAGAGAACAGCTCTGAAAGAACTTGTGGCCAGTGTTCCCTCTAAGCTGAGTTAGTGTGAGCTAGCTCACAGTTTTTTTATCCTCTGGCTCACACATTTTTGTCTTCGTTCAGGAAAGATGGCTCCAGAGCACGCTAATTCATGCAGCAGCCAAATTGCTTGCTCACAATTTTAATGCCAGTAGCTCACAAAGAAGAATTTTTGCTCACAAGACTCCACAGCTTAGAGGGAGCGTTGCTTATGACTGACGCAAGGTCACACCAGCAGCTGCATGTGGAGGCGTGGGGAATCAAATCCGGTTTTCCCACATTGGAGTCTGCGCTCTTAACCACTACACCAAACTGAAATACACCAGATACACCAAATACGGCTGCAGTTACGACTGAATATATTTATTTATTTATTTGGATATTTATACCCGTCTCATCTCCCAGTGGGAACTCAAAGCGGCTTACAACATCATTCTCTGCCTCCTCCATTCTGTCCTCACAACAGCCCTGTGAGGTAGGTTGGGCTGAGAGAAAGTGGCTAGCCCGAAGTCCCCCCCAGTAAACGTCTGTGACAGACTGGGGATTCGAACCCAAGTCTTCGTGATCCGAGTCAGACAGTTCAAGCACTAGACCATGCTGGCGCTCTTATTGCCGTCATAGCAATACTATGGATGGAGGGTGGTTTTCAGTGGCAACTAGGCTGGCTGACCTCCAGGTGGTTTTTAAACAAAGAGAGATCACGGGGTGAGATGAAACAATCAAACTGAAACTACATCCAAACTACAAACTGCATACAACCACCAGGTGGTGGCGGGAGAGCTCCTGGGATTACAGCTGATCCCAGCAGAACCAGTTCCACTGTGGCACTGCAAGCCCAACAGGACTAAGGTCGAGCCAGGAAAGTATTTTGGGGGGAAATGTCAGGCACAGGCTCAAAAGTGTATAGAATGGACCCCTGGCAAGCTACACACGCCAAACGCTCAGGGAACCTCAACCTGCCACCCGTTCCTGTACAATCCCTCCAAGCTGGGGGCAGATTACATTTCTGGGGTCCCAGTTACAAATCCCCCCCAAAGGTCTCCCACATTTATACCTTCCCACCCCTCCTGAGTGTGAACACCTCTGTGTGCCGTGAGGGTGAAAGTGGGTGCAAAGGGTGCTTGTCGTGGAGGGGAAAGAGCTCCACCACCTGTGTACCACAGACCCCCGCCCCCCAGGCACCAAACCCATCCTGCCAGGCCACTGGAGCCCGGCCCTAGCAGGGCATCACCAGGGGTCTCAGAGCCTCCTTCCTCTGATCTGCTCCTGGGGCTCCTCACAGAGGACAAAGAATTGTTAGCATTGTCCAGAGCAGGGGTCATTTCGTAGAGAAAGAGGTGTAGGCGCTCATTAGCATAACACATTAGTATAACTTATTTGCATATGCCACACCCCCTGACATCACCAGAAGTGTGTCAGAAGGCAACACCCACCGCTCAGGCTCCACCCCAAAAATCTCCAGGTATTTCCCAACTCAGAGCTGGCGAGCCAGCTTTACACTTTGACTAAAGACACTTTAGGTTTCCTTTGCTCTTGCAGGCAAGCTACCCTACAACAAGCATGAAAATACAGATCAAGCCTTTGCTTTTTTCCACAGTGTATCACCATATGGGCCCGCTCCTGGGCTTGTTACTCCTGGAATGGTGTTCCTGCGCGTTCCTGCTCAAAATGACCCCTGGTCCAGAGACACCAGCAGTTGCTAACCCTCTTTGGAGAGGAGGATTCTGACCGCAGTGATTCGGGGGGAGGGAAGCATCCTCCCCTTCCACTCCCTGTTGCTGCTCCTCCTTCTGTGGCCCCTCCCAGCCTAGTGTCAGAAAGCGGCTGTGTCTCCCACCTTCTCCAGTTTGGGAACACTTCCACGCCCTCCCCAGTGACCCTTGTGTGGCAAAGTGCCAGGCGTACCACACCCATGTACTGAGGGACGCAAACCCACCCCAACACTTGTCTTCCTCCATCTTCCACAGGCACCTGCAAAGGGTGCACCCCCAGGACGTTGCTGCTGGAGAAAAGAGTGGCAGCCAGCGGGATGAAGAAGAGGCCCACTCCCACTCAGCAGAGAGAATAGGGTTGCCAGTCTCCAGGTGGGGCCTGGGGGTCCCCTGCTTTTACAACTGATCTCCAGCTGGCAGAGATCAGCTCCCCTGGAGAAAATGGCTGCTTTGAAGGGTGGGCTCTATGGCATTGTATCCTGCTGAGGTCCCTCCCCTCCCCAAACCCCGCCCTCTCCTGGCTCCACCCCCAAAGTCTCCAGATATTTTCCAACCCAGACTTGGCAACCCTAAGAGAGAAGCAGAGGGGGAGCAGGAGGCCCTCCAAGAAAGGCTCTCCTCATTCAGGGTGCCATGGGTGGGACATCAAGGCGGGCGGCCCTCCAAGAGGTCAAAAGGGCTACGTGAAGGGCCCAGGAAGCAGTCGCTCACCTCATTGTTGGCGAGACGATTGCTGTGCCAGTTTGGTGTAGTGGTTAAGTGCATGGGCGCTAATCTGAGAGAACCGGGTTTGATTCCCCTCTCCTCCACTTGCAGCTGCTGAATGACCTTGGGTAAGCCATAGTTCTGTCAAAGCTGTTCTCTCAAGGGCAGTTCTGGAAAGAGCTCTCTCAGCCCCACCTGCCTCACAGAGTGTCTGTTGTGGGGAGGGGAAGGGAAAGGAGTTTGTAAGCTGCTCTGAGACTCCAAGTGAAGCGTGGGGTATAAAGCCAATCCCCCCCCCCCCTTCCTCTTCTTCTTTAAATGGCCAACCCTTCTCCCTCGTGAAGGACATAGCCTTTTCCCAGCGGCAGTGGCTGGAAGTACAGAGCCTGTTTTGCTTCTGAGACCTGAGATAAGGCCATACCATGCCGCCTCCCCTCTCTTCTGAAAGTAACATACAATAGCACAAATACAAAACATAATAAAGTAAACATAAAACTCTGTTAGGAATACTACAGTACTACACGTCATTAAAAAGCCCCAAACCTAATCTGTTTAAAACTGTGGTGACATTTTCAACCAACCACAGAAAGGTCTGGCTCGGAAGAAAGTGTTCCAACAAATGCACGAAAGCCTCCAATCTCCCTGGGAAAGGAGTCGCCTTGCATGGAGGCCACTTAGGGTTGCCAGTCTCCAGGTAGTGGCTGGAGGTCTCCTGGGATTACAACTGATCTCCCAGCAATAGTGATCAGCTCACCTGGAGAAAATGGCTGCTTTGGAAGGTGAACTCTTTGGCATTATGTCCAAACCCCACCTTCCTTAGGCTCCACCACCAAATCTCCAGATATTTCCCATTTCGGAGCTGGCAACCCTAGACTGAGAAGGATTTGCTGAAAAAGGCAGTTTTACATCTGACCATGGTAGCACTGCAGCACAGAGCTTTCAGATTTTAATCCCTGAGTTTACACATTTAAATGTTTAAAAACAGTTTCAAGACTCCCCTGAGAATGGAGGTAAAGGAAGAGCAAATGTATTGTTTGGCTTCGATGAAGGTCGGGGTAGTAATTAGTGCATACAGCCACACAAGCAACTGTAGAATTGTTGCCTGAAATGACAAGGGAAAGGTGGATTTATGTATTTTGGATACCTTGAGCCAACAGGAAAAATGAGGTGAATGAATGAATGAATGAAACTTTGTCTCTGTTCTTGGGAGAACCACCAGGTCCTCTCTAGAAAAGTCTGAATCATTTAAAAAATAACCTTGAAATAGCCATTAGACCAGAGACCACAGCAGGACCACAGCAAAAATGACCATGTACAGCTGATAACCGCTCAGCCTGAAAAGATGATGCTTGTGCCTTGAAGAAAGTCCCATTTACAAAATGCACATTTTTCAGTAGACTGTGAATCTAATGGGCAGCAGTATCCAATCCCGACTCAACATCAAGGGTACCCATTTTCAAACACCAGTTTGTCACATTCACACTTTACATTTTTTGCAAGCTCTTTAAAACCATAATGTGCAAGAAGCCCTGTCTTTCTGCGGAGGGGTACCTCTCCCCAATTCAGACAGACAGACAGACAGACAGACAGAGCTCTCCTATTGCAACTCGTAAATGGCTCCTCTTCCCTAGCCCTTTCTGCCAGTTAAATGGATGCCAGCCATGCTGGAACTTGCAAGAAGAGAGCTTCCATTTTCCTGGCCCGGAGCAGGAACTAGTGCAAGATGATGGAAGGTGTTTGCCATGGAAGGAAGTGATTTATGCCTCCATTCTTTCTAGTGCTGATAAAACATGGCTATGGCTGACCAAACCCCCTTCACTGAATGCCCTTGCCAGGCCACAAAGTTTTGTTGCCGTTGTCAGTGTTGTACAGCCCAGTTCCAGCCAAGAGAACAGCTTATTCTGAAAATGTCACCCGCTGTCCCATGCAATGGTTACAGGATACCCTGTAGCCTTCCCGGGCTTCTGATGTGGTGCAGAAGGAAGTAGAGGAGGTGTTGAGTAAAGTTTTAGTCCAGAGGTTTTTGCTGATCATGGGGAGGGACTGTGCATGGATGTATTTGCACTAGAGCCAGTGTGGTGTAGTGGTTAAGAGTGGCAAGCTCTAATCTGGAGAACTGGGTTTGAGTCCCCACTCCTTCACATGAAGCTAGCTGGGTGACCTTGGGTAAGTCACAGTTCTCTCAGAGCTTTCTCAGCCCCAACTATCTGAGGATGTCTGTTGCAGGGAGAGGAAGGGAAGGCGATTGTAAGGCACTCCGACACTCTTTTGGGTAGTGAAAAAGTGGGGGTATAAAAACCAACTCTTCTTCTCTTCTTCTATACAGGCCACTCAGTGACTGCACAGAAGCAAGGGCCAGCACACATGACTGCTCTCCCTCTCCGTATAGTCAGTTGATGCACAGACGGACTTTATGGGGCTGCGATCCCCACTCTCAAGAAGTGCAAGGGAAGTTTTTAAAAAGCAAGCAACTGTTCATACAGGCACTTTAGAGTTTAGAGCACATGAAACAATGCATTTTTTTCCAGAAGATTTTTATTTATTTATTTTAAATGGGGCCGGGGGGGGGGGCTTTGAGCTTCAAGGAAACCAAACAGGATTTGATGTGCAAACAAGGCCAAAGGCCAGCATCTGCTCACCAATTCCTGGTGTATCAGAAGGTGCTTGCTTACTATGTTGATGGCTTTCTTAAACCATAAGTTCTCCAGAAGATCAGCTTGATAAAGATGGTGACACACTGCTTTGATCGGCCTACAGGGGAAAGCTTGTGACATTCTCACAGGGTGCTGGACTAAGTCCAGAACCAAAAGGAACTGGGGTGGCCAGAGTTTGATTTCAGAAATATTGGAACTGGGTAGGATCAGAGGGAAGAGCCCATAAGAACAGAAGAGCAGCCCTGTTGGCTTAGTCCAATGGTTGGCCTAGTCCAGCATCATGTTTCACGCAGTGACAGACAAGATGCCCTTGGGATGCAATCATACACCCCAAGCAATCCACTTTCGATGCACTTTCCAACTGGATTTTACAGTGGGGACTGGCAAAATCCAGTTGGAAAATGCATTGAAAGTGGATTATTTAGTGTGTGTGATCACAGCCTTGGAAGCTTAAAGCTCAGCATCCTCAGCAATAGCTTTCTGGGCCAAGTTGTCAACTTTTGGAAGGTGCAAATCTGGCCGAGTTCAAACCCCTCCCTGAGCTGGAGCCTCACCGAGGATCCATCCTCCCAAGGGCAGAACCGTGGAGTCAAGGAGTTGAGCTCAGTGGGGTCAAGAACAGGACCAGTTCATTTCAGATCCATAGCTCACTGACCCTTTGTGTTTACCTTTCTTGCAGAGGAGATATCAGAAGGGAAAAGGCAGCCAAAGACAGCTGTAGTGTTTAGAGAAGCTGCTTTTGGGACATAAGAAGGCCTGGGCTGAGAATTTGTTAATATTGTCTGCAAGCCTGATGCTACAACCATCTTAAAGAGACAACACAGCAAATTCCTTTAACTTAAAAGACATTAAACTGTAAAAACCAGCCTATCCCTGCCATTGCATCTTTAGTCCAACTGTCAACCGGCCAGAAGGGGGGGAAACTGGTCATGCCAGTGGAAAACCAGTGTGATGCCAACTCTGTTCCTGTGGTCAGTGCTGGCAAGGCGTGTGGAAAAATCTCCAGGGATTCAGCTCATTGACTCGAGGCCCTTGTGCGCATGAGTGGCTATGCAATGCAAGCATGTGCACTACATGAAATCATGCCACTGACATGCATATACAAATATTCTGGTATTACAGAAAACAATTCTGGCGATTCTGGCAACATCCCAAATGTCTGGCCTTTACACAAAACAATCTGGCAACTAGCCCAGAAGCATAGAGAAGAGAGACAACCCCTTCCGTCCCCCCCCCCAGTGTCTGAGATGATTTCTTTTCCTGGTTAGCTGGTAATCCTAAAAGGAAATGAGGAGTCTCTCCCATATGCTACTTTGCAGACATAGAGATCAATCTTCACATTGGAAGAATCTTGTACAGGAAGCTGCTTCCTAATGCCAGGGGTGAAAAAGGGCCTGTCCCACTAGATGGTTCTTGAAACAAGGGAACTATATTTCTCCCTCTGTAACATGGGCTTGGAAAGTGGTTCTCAGACTGGAATGTACTGGAGTCAGGAGGCCGGTGATAGTGAAATCAGCATAGTGGTTTATTGCGGGTCAAGATGGAACATGGGGACAAAAGGATGGGGAGCCACTTATATTACAGGTAACCACACCTTGACTGTCCCCCCCCACAAGGGGGATTGGTCCATCAAGGATTATTCTCCTGCCAGGGCTATCATAGGTCTGTTCGAATATCCTCAACCTCTGATAGGGGGACCGGCAGGATCCCTAGGTCCATTGTTCTATGGGGAAGGAAGCTCTGTTGTTATCACATCCCATTGCAGGCAACATGCCCAGACATGTCCCCTGGCTGCAGACAAAGAATCAAGCACCGGACATAACACAGACCATAAGCTGGGACTTAAAAGTTGCTCACGACTCTCCTGCTGATGGAAAAGAGGAGGATGAACTGGATGAAGTAAGAGAGGAGAGGCCAGGTGCGTCCACTGCAAGCTTGGATTTGCATCTACCTATAAAGCGCAATATGGCCATAAAACACAGCCAACTGCTCTGTAATAGTATATATTTGAAGACTATATAAAGAAGTATCTGCAGAAGTGAGCGGTGACCAGTGTTCCCTCTAAGCTGAGTTAGTGTGAGCTAGCTCACAATTTTTTATCCTTTGGCTCACACGTTTCTGTCTTTGCTCAGGAAGGATGGCTCCAGAGCAAACTCATTTAGGCAGTAGCCAAATCACCTGCTCACAACTTTAACGCCAGGAGCTCACAAAGTAGAATTTTTGCTCACAGGACTCCACAGTTTAGAGGGAATATTGGCGGTGACTCAGGAAAGCTCCTCCCCTGCCACATATTTTGTTAGTCTTTAAGGTGCTACTGGACTCTCGCGCTTTTCTACAGCTACAGACAGACTAACACGGCTACCCATCATGATCTATTTCTAAATATACATGAAAGGGCCTGTGGCTTTGAGGAAGAGCTGTAGCTCAATGTCAGAGCATACGCTTATTTTATTTATTTATTTATTTATTAAACTTTTACCCTGCCCTTCCAGCAAAGCCGGCTCAGGGCGGCTCATGACAATATAAATTTATTTATTTATTTATTTATTTATTTATTTATTTATTTATTTATTTATTATTTTTTCAAATTTATACTCTGCCCTCCCCACAAACTGGCTCAGGCTGTACAACAGAACAATACTATAGAAGGAGGAGGAGAAGATTGGATTTATACCCCGCCCTTCACTTGGAGTCTCAGAGCGGCTTACAAACTCCTTTCCCTTCCCCTCCCCACAACAAACACCCTGTGAGGTAGGTGGGGCTGAGAGAGCTCTGAGACAACTGTCCTTGAGGGAACAGCTGGTACAGAACTATGGCTTGCCCAAGGTCATCCAGCCAGGTGCAAGTGGAGGAGTGGGGAATCAAACCCGGTTCTCCCAGATTAGAGTCCGCGCACTTAACCACTACACCAAACTGGCTATAGACAATATAAAATTTGCAATAAAATTTTTAAACCATAAATACAATATTAGCACTGGCATTAGTCCCTCAGTGCAGTCAGCTGCTTGGTTCACATCAGATAGATGCGGTACTCAGGTCGGGCTGTAATTGGACGAGAGTGGATGAAAGTAAGAAGGGGGGGACCCAGAGAGGACGCGCTCATTCGTCATAACCGTCAAATGTCAGTGGTGACAGTGGTGGTGGGTGGCGGCTCCAAAGGCCTGGTGGAAGAGCTCCGTTTTACAGGCCCTGTGGAACAGGGTCCTGCCGGGCCCTGATCTCCTCCGGGAGCTCATTCCACCAGAGTGGAGCCACCACTGAGAAAGCCCTAGCCCTTGTTGTTACCAGCCTGGCCTCCTTGATGTTCAGTAGGACCAGCCTATTCTGGGTCCCCAATCGCAGTGCTTTCTGGGGGACATATGGGGAAAGGTGGTCCCTCAGGTATGCAGGTCCCTGGCTTAGCATGCAGAAGGCCCCAAATTCAATCCCAGGCATCTCCGGTTGAAAGGATCAGGTAGAAGGTAGGGTTGCCAGATCTGGGTTGGGAAACACCTGGAGATTTTGAGGGTGCAGCCAGAGGACAGTGGGATTTGGGGAGGAGGGAGTCTTCAATGGGATATAATGCCAAAGAGCTCACCATCCAAAGCAGCCTGCTTCTCCAGGTGAACTGATCTCTGTTGCCTGGAGATCACTTGTAATCCCAGGAGATCTCCAGCTACCACCTGGAAGCTGGCAACCCTAGGTAGAAGGTGATGTGGAATAGCTTGATCTGAGACCCTGGAGAGTTGCTGCCAGTCAGGGCAGACGATATGGACCTTGATAGACCACTGGTATCTTCAAAAAGAAAAGACATTTACTTAGGTGCTTAAAAAGGGAGGTGGATTGGAATAGGTACTTGGGGCAAAGTAATTCTTGCACAAATCTTCCTGGAAGCAACCGTGGGAGAGTGAATAAAACAAGTCATCTAACTAGAGACCTTTCCCTCCCTAGATCTCTGCTTGATTCTTTACCTTTTGGGAGGGTCCTCATACTAAGGTAAACCACACCAATCATGACTGCAACAGGCTGCCCCTCCAAAAGGGAAAGCAAGAACAACGGATGCTCGTTGACCTTTCATTATATTTTCAAATCTTAGGGCCATGTTATATCATTGGCTTATTTCCCCCCATGGTGTAAGTACCTGGAGATCAAGCCCTAGGAGGAAAGGCTGTGGGACTTGGGGATGTTTCATCTGGCAAAGAGGAGATTGAGGGGGAGGCATGATTGCTCTCTTGAAGTATCCAGAAGGCTATCAATCAGAGGAGGGCAGGGAGCTGTTCTTGTTGGCAGCAGAGGACAGGACTCGCAGTAAGGGGGTTCAGTTACAGGCAGAAAAGTACCAGCTGGATATCAGGGGGGGAAATGTTTACAGTAAGAGTAGTTCTGCAGTGGAATCAGCTGCCTATGGAGCTGCCTTTTCACTGGCAGTCTTCAACAAGGACTGGCTGGATGAACCCTTGTCAGGGATGTTTTAGGCTGATCCTGCACTGAGCTTGGGGTTGGACTAGGTGGCTTCTATGACCCTTTATGATTTTATGATTCTATCTATTGCTGTTACATTTCCTGCTCTAAACCCCTCAGTTGTGTGTAGGAGGCTATCAACTTATCCTTTGATCAATCAGTATCAGTGGCTATCAGTTCCAGGGCTTGGGCCATCTTTACACTCTCACTGTGTCATGGCTTGCCAAGTGAACATATCAGTGGTGATAAGGTCCCACCTAGTCCATGTTAAGCTTCACAAACATACAAAAGATTTTTGGTGGGGAAGGCTTGGCTGGTTGGTTCCTGGATCTCCACAGCACCCCGGTCAGCAAAACTGATCTTTGCCCCTAGACTCCTTGTAGTGTTCTGGAGATGCTTGACAAGAGAGTCGCTCATTTTGGAAAGAAGTCTGAGCTGGCAGGGAAGTCGGTGCTCCTCCATTCTTCCCTTTCCATTTCATCTACTTTTAAATTCCGTTTCTCCTGCCTCGCCGTCTTCCTGCCCTTGAAAACTATCCTTTGCCTGAGTAACTGCCAAGTTTTCAAGAGGTTTCAGATGTCTTCCTTGGGCGACCTGGCGCTGACAATCAGAGTGAAGGACGTTAGCGAACACAAACGGTGAGAAGGGGTCATCGGTAAGGAAGAACCTCAGTCCGTTGGGAAGTTCTCCTGTTTATTTCAATTGGACTTTTGAATAGGGCTGCCACCCTTGAGGTGTCATCTGGAGATTTCTGTCTATTACAACTGATCTCCAGATGACCAAGATCAGTTCCCCTAGAGAAAATGGCTGCTTTGGAGGGTAGACTTGATGGCATTATTCTCTACTGAGGTCCCCCCCTCTCCAAACCATGCCTTCCCCAGGCTCCACCCCCAAAAGGATATTTCCCAACCCAGAGCTGGCAGCCCTCCTTGTGAAGGATTAAGGCCTGATGGGTTTCAGCCCAGAATGTGCAAATATCTTCATTCCATTAATTAATAACCCCAAAGCGTTCCCTAGCTATTGCCTAAGCAGATCCCCAACCACGGCACCCACTTCCTTCTTTCACAAAACTTTTGTTTTATTTATTTATTTATTTATTCGATTTATACCCCGCCCTCCCTACCAAGGCAGGCTCAGGACAGCTTACACAAAATGCATAAAAATCCATCATAAAATTCCAAATAAACAATCAAGCCATAAATGAGTCAGTTATCCTAAAATCCATAACATCCACTATCCTAAAGGGCTGGAACAGTATTCAGATAAAGTGCGAGAGCAGAACCCAAAGGAAAGAGACAATCCGACCTTTGCTCCATCTTTCTTACCAGTTTTGATGATCTAGCACTTTGGTCGGTAGGCTCTTCTTATTGCCAGTGCCTTATACTTGAAGCTGCCTTTTACAGAGTCAAGCCATGGGTCCCTCAAGGTCAGTACTGTCCATCCTGAATGGCAACAGCTCTCCAGGGTTTTCAGGAAGAAGTCTGCCCTGACCCGAATAGCCCAGGCTAGCCCCATCTCATCAGATCTCGGAAGCTAAGCAGGGTCAGCCTTGGCTAGTATTTGGATGGATGATCTCCAAAGAATGCCAGGGGCACGACACAGAGGCAGGCAATGTCAAACCACCTCTGAAACATCTCTTGCCTTAAAAACAAGTCTAGCTCGCCACCTAGTGGTGCATAATGCTCAAAAGAGCTAGAACTTTTGACTGCCAGACGATCTGAGGATCTCCTGGCTATTCTACACACAATGCCATAAGATTATTATTATTCATTATTAGAAAGAAGTCTTTCTCATCACCTACCACCTGATGCCAGGGGTTGGACCAGGGGCCTTCTGAATGTTAAGGAAGTTCTCTGCCACTGAGCCACGGGCCCTACCAAATTGTTGCCAGTTCTAGGTTGGATAACTCCTGGAGTTTTGGGGGTAGAGCCTGAGGAGGGCAGGTATCTCAGTGGGGTACAATGCCAGAGAGTCCACCCTCCAAAGCATCCATATTTTCCAGGGGGAGTGATCTCTGTGGTTTGGAGATGAGCTGTAATTCTGGGGGTCCCCAGGCCCTACCTGGAGGCTGGCCTCCCTAATCCTCACACTGATGCACTATAAAACATAATAAGTTGTAAGTATGCTTCCCACATCCAACTGTTACGTTCTGAGTCTACACCAGGACTGTGACTTTCCCATAAACAGGCGGAACCACTTCATATTATTACAGGCGCCAGCAAAATGCAACATCACCTTTTACTGCTTAATGTCCTCAGGACAACTGAATTGCCCAGTTCAAATAAAATACCCTTCCACGTGCCCTTTTCCCTCTAACGCACTAGTCAATTTAACAGTCAGTACGGGATATGGGCGGGGTGAGGTTTACTTTGAACCAAGACTTATTAAGTAATAAAAAGGAGAGTGGTTTTTACTGCCCCCCCACAGGGTAACCAGAACCAGCTGAACCTAGATCAAGGATACCAATTTTGAAAATGTTTTTAAAAAAGATGGCAGGCAGCTATTGGGGGAGAGGGGGAGATGAAAGGCACATATCCCTGCCTGATTTGTTTAATTGCTGTTCGATTATTGGGGAGGGGGTAGTTAAGGGGGGGGGGTTGGATCCACCAGAACAGTGGAAGTATTACACAAAAATGCCTGGATTGATGTGCAAATACTTTACTGGCAAGTAGAGAAGAGAATGAAAATTATGTTTTTTTGGGGGGGGGGGGATGTGAAGCCTGCCAGCAGTGGGGAGGGAGTGTTTCAAAATGAAAACAAAATGTCACTTTCCGAATTGCCAGATGATACTGTGTCAGGGATGTGGGTTGAGTACACTGCAGTCCCATGCCACACTTACTTAGAAGTAAGCCCCATTAGACATAGAGGTACTTACTTCTGAGTGAATACATGCAAGTTCATGAAGCTGCATTCTCTTGAGTCAGACAGTTGGTTTATCGAGGTCAGTGCTGTCTACTCTAAATGGCAGGGGCTCTCCAAGATCTCAGATTTTTCATATCACCTACCACCAGTGCACCCTCTAAGTTGGGTTACTGTGAGCTAGCGCACAGTTTTTTAGCCTCTGGCTCACACATTTTTGTCTTAGCTCAGGAAGGAGGGCTCCAGAGCCAACTAATTTATGCAGTAGCCAAAATCGCTCACTCACAACTTTAATACCAATAGTTCAAAAGTAGAGTTTTTGCTCACTAGCTCACTCCACAGATTAGAAGCAGCATTGCCTACCACCAGATGTTTGTAACTTGGAGTTGCCAACTCTGATTTGAGAAATACCTGGAGATTTGGGGGGTGGAGCCTGGGGAGGGACCTCATTGGTATATAATGCTATAGAGTCTACTCTCCAAAGCAGCCATTTTATCCAGGAGAAAGAAGGAGGAGGAGGAGATTGGATTTATACCCTGCCCTTCACTCGGAGTCTCAGAGCGGCTTACATTCTCCTTCCCCTCCCCCTCCCCACAACAGACACCCTGTGAGGTAGGTGGGGCTGAGAGAGCTCGTTTGAGAGCTGCTCTTTCAAGAACAGCTCTGACGGGACTATGGCTCGCCCAAGGCCATCCAGCAGCTGCAAGTGGAGGAGTGGGGAATCAAACCCGGTTCTCCCAGATTAGAGTCCGCGCACTTAATCACCACACCAAACTGGCTCTCAAATAATCTCTGTCGTCTGGAGATTGGTTGTAGTTCTGGGATATCTCCAGGCACCACCTGGAGGCTGGCAACCCTGTAACTTGAGATGCCAGGGACTGATTGTGAGTGGTTAAGTGCGCTGACTCTAATCTGGGAGAACCGGGTTTGATTCCCCACTCCTCCACTTACAGCTGCTGGATGACCTTGGGCAAGCCATAGTTCTCTGAGAGCCGTTCTCTCAAGGACAGTTCTGGAAAGAGCTCTCTCAGCCCCACCTACCTCACAGGGTGTCTGCTGTGGGGAGGGGGAGGGGAAGGAGTTTGTAAACTGCTCTGAGACTCCTTCAGATAGTGAAGAGTGGGGTATAAATCCAATCTCCTCCTCCATCTCCTCCTCCTCCTCTTCTTCTGAAGAAGGTGCCCAGCTACTGACCCTCACAGCCTCTTCCCTAAATAGGTTCACTCCAACAAAGACTGAAAAGGGTCTTTGTCGTCCAAAGGGTGGAAACCACAGAGCCCTTCATCTCCTCTACTATGCTGGAGGACTTTCTTCAGCCACAGGTTTGGAGATTTCACCCCTGGGTCAACTTAAGAAGCTGCTTTTCCTCACCGACTTCTTATGTATACCCCAGTCTGACTTTCTAAGCTGGGGGGTGGAAATGGAGGTGTCTCTTGGGACAGTTAATTTGTTCAGGATTATCGCCTGATAGACAACACAGTCCCAGGTGACCAGGGCACTTGGAGAGTATGGGAAAGAAAAAGGAACTGGCCTACTGGTTACATTGTCCATAATTTCTCTATCACTGCAAAGTCATCCTAACCTACCTCACAGGGTCATTGTGAGGATAAAACAGAGGAGAGGAGAACAATGTAAGCCCTTTTGGGTCCCCATTCAGCAGAAAGGCAAGGTATAAATCAATTAAATAAACAAAAATCAACTGATGAAGCCATCTAATTCTGTATCAGACCATTGGTCTATCAAGGTCAACACTGTCCACTCTAACTGGCAGGATCTTGTGTTAAGGTATTTTACATCACTGTCTACCTGAGCCTTTTAACTGGAGGTGCTGGGGATTGAACCTGGGACCTTTTGCCAATGATGAATGTATGCACAAATGTGAGAGTCCAAGAGATTTCAAACTGCAACCAAAGTTCTTTAGAAGATTCTTTATTGTCAGCGGATCTTATAGTCAACTACACGTCCTGAGTCAGTAATGGAGAATAGCGGTTGCCCAGGCATATTATGCTGTATTCAAATGGTTAGTACAAAAGCAACTTCCAATCAAGGGGGGAGAAAAAAGGCGCTTAGTTATACTGGACATTTCTTCCCAGGGAAAAAGTGGGAGATACAGATGCAGCACCTAGGGGGGGAAATTTGGCTTGGGAAACTGTAAGTGCAAAGAGCTCAAGGTTAAGGCAGAGGTGGGTGCATGATAAGCGGTTGAGCTAGTGAGAACCAGACATTCCAAAGAAGGGGGCTGACGGAGGGGAAGCGGAGCAATTCCTAGTCCCTCCCATACCACCTCCCGCCTGGGAATGACAGCACAGCTGACAACAAACTAAGTAAACTACAGTTTTGGGCCTCAGATTACAAGGACTCTCTAAATAAAAGAAATATTACTAAAAATCATTGTCTTTAGTAATAGATTCAGGTGGGCAGCTGTGTTGGTCTGAAGCAGCAGATCAATGGCACCTTTAAGACTAACAAAGTTTTATTCTGGGTATAAGTTTTTATGTGGCATACCTCTTCAGATATTTGTTGGTCTTAGTGCCACTGGACTCAAATGTTGCTCATTTTTTAGTTATATTATGAAGCTGCTTAAATTTGACATAGTTTAAAGCCTCAGCATGTATGAAGAAACACATTTTTTTCCTGGGAGGTTTGAAATGAGCAAAACCTCCACTTTGCATTTTAAAAGGTTCCCCCACCACCACCACCTCTGGGCAGAGAATGGGTAGGAGGGGAGTCAGGGCAATTGCTTTTGACACATACCTCAGCCCACCTTCATACAAATGCTAATAGATCAAACAGGAGAGATAATGGGTGGGTCAAGAGCTCCTCCTCTCCTCAAGCAGGGAACAGAGATTTGGAGGAATAGAATCCTAGAAAGTCTTCCAGAAAGAGATTCCTGGATATCTCCAGAAAAAGCCTCTTTGACCTTGCCTGACCTGGTCAGTGAGTGTTGAAAAGAGAGGCGATAAAACTCAGGAAAGTGAGGAGGAAATTTTCTTTTCCTGGGGTTTGGAATCCATAAGAGCAGGCAGACCTCTCCACTGGAAAGGCAGCCCTTGACTATGTGTTCGCCTAAAGAGCTGGAGCAAGCTTCAAGGTAATGGCAACTCTGTAGAGATCTAGAACTCCTAAGCTAAAGAGCTGTCCTATATTTTGACATCAAATAGGGCATGTATAGAGACAGGGATAGGGAATTTGTGTTTTACCCATTTCTTTAGGATCCCTTGCTCATTCTGGTGCTGTGCTAAAAGTATGCTAGTGAACATTTGCTTTTTAATAACTACTTTATTACTTTTGGTGCTGGCAGTTGTTCTCTATACCACATAGACCTCCACCATCTCAGACACGCTGTTTTTTTGGCTGGAAATGATGTCACAGCATTGTGCAATACCATTCGTCCAATCATAGGAGGACTGCTCAGAGCAGCTATGCTGTTGACGCCATTGGTAAAGACCAGTAGATTGTGGCAGGTGAAGGAACAGAGTCTGGCCATCTTGGGTGGATCTGGGGTAACACCCAGTGCAAACATTACAATGAGGCATACTTATCTGATAATAAAAAGCTGAAGATGGGGAAATCGTCCTAGCCTCCTGCTGTTCTGCCAACAAGAAAGCAAGCAAGCCAGCCAGGCCTGAATGCAACCGAAATAGATTGTTTTCAGAGCGTTGATTGATTAATAAATCCATTAAAGCGTTAATCTCAGATGATAGTTTTCCCTCCAATGAATGGCTCAAATTAAGAAACAATGGTTTAAGGCTTCTGAACTCAACACTGAAGCCCATATCCCTTCTAAGTGGGCTAATTCTAAAACACAGCTGACGGAATCCTGGCTTGTGACACAATGGCTCCAGTTGAGACCCGCTAAGCTCCTGGTTGCAAAGCCAGTGTATCAGGGAGCCTATGATTGGTACGGCTCATCTGCACCACTGAACCGCCTGCTGCCTTTGCCTCGTGTCGGCTGTCCAAAGACTTGTATAGCCCGGTCTGGTTTCCTCAAGATATACAGCCTGGTCAGCATTTTATTACTCGCTCTGGAATGATGTTGCTATAACTTCCCCTGTATCGTGTGGACCAGCCTCTACTCTACCGAGCAAGGCCTATGGCTCCGGCGGGAGTCCTGCAGGAGCATATATCGATTGTAAATAATGTCTCAATATCCTATGGTAGGTCATAAATCAAAAACAGGGTTGAAATCTCTTTCCTCCAAGGAACTTTTTTTTTTAAAAAAAAGACTCTATTTCTTGTTTAGCAGTTTCCATTTGAAAGTTACTACCTTGCCCTTTCACCTTCCAGAGTTCTGGCTGCAGACATGAGCTCTCTGCGGTCAACATTCAAGCTAAGCCCAAGTGCACACTCTGCGTCAGAGGAGGTGCATTTAGCTGCCTGTTAACTCCCCCCTGTGGAATGCCCTTCTGTCATGATAACAAGGCAAAACAGCTCTTGCAACGTCCCTTTTAAAAGACAGTCTCTGGCCCCAGCTCCTGCCAGCCTAGCAGTCTGAAAGCAAGACATTGCAAGTAGATAAATAAGTACCACTTAGGTGGGAAGGTAACAGTGTTCTATGCACCTTGGCGTTTAGTCATGCTGGCCACATGACCATGGAGAAGTCTTCGGAGAGCGCAGACTCTTCGGCTTGGAAACGGAGATGAGCACCACCTCCTAGAGTCGGATTTGACTGGCTTTCGAGCAAAGGAAACCTTTACCTTTGTTTAGGACTCTAATCAAAGTGTTTTGGATGGATTCTGGATATTGCAGCCTCACAACAGAGAGGTGGGGCATGGAGAGGCATAGTCTATTGCCTGTATCCTTGATCATTCCCTCTCTTTGTTGATTACATGTTGCCAAAGGAGAGCCTCCAGTAGGGTTTCCAGGCCCTCCTTAGCTACTGGCAGGGGGCAGGGGTGGTAGGGTTGACAGCTCCAGGCTGGGAAACTCCTGGAGATTTGGGGGTGGAGCCTGGGGAGGACAGGGACCTCCATGGGGCACCACTCCATAGAGTCCACCCTCCAAAGCATCCATCTTCTCCAGGGGAACTGATCTCTGTATTCAAAAAATTTTTGGGAAAAAATACAAAAACTTGTATTGGGTATATTAAAACTCAAGATACCGTTATCACCTGAAATATTTCTATTAAATATGATCCCGGAAAACATAATCAAGGAGGAAGCAAAACTATTGGTACATATATTCACAGCAGCAAGATTAAGCTGGGCAAAAATTTAAAAAAATTTGCGAACCACCTCTGAACATCTCTAGCCTTGAAAACCTGATGGGGTCGCCCTCAGTCAGCTGTGACTTAATGGCATGCTCCACCACCAAAAATGCTTTTGGCTTTCTGTCTGTCTGGGCACTTCTGCTTCAGATGTGAGCAGACTCCTGTCCTGGCCATGAGTGCTAGTAGAAACAGTGGGCTGGATCCAGACTAATTTGGCAACTCCCACTTACTTGCACCTTTTCCTGTTTTGTCTTCACAATCACCTTAGGCTGAGAGTGTGTGGCTGGCCCGAGGTCTCCCACCAAACCTCCATGGAAGACTGGAGGTCTGAACCTGGGTAATAATGATAATTATCGCATGGCATTGTGTGTAGTATAGCCAGGTGATCGTAGGATTGTCTGGCAGCCAGAATTTCTGGCTCTTTTAGCATTATTCACCACTAGGTGGCGAGCTAGACTTGTTTTCAAGGCAAGAGACATTTCAGAGGTGGTTTTCCATTGCCTGCCTCTGCCTCACGCCCCTGGTATTCCTTGAAGGGCGCCCTTCCAAATACTAGCCAGGCTTATCCAGGGCAAGGCAAAAGCATTTTGACATTCTGTTATTACCACAAAGCCATTTCAGTTGATTTCCTGCACTTGGCAAAATGTAATAAGGGGGAATGAATGAACGAGCCTAGGTCTCTTAGTCCAATAGCCCCTATGTCAGGGTGGCTCTCCATGGCTTTCCCTGTTCATCATAAGGCATCCTTTGTCTTCTTGTATCCACTGCTAAGAGCCTCCATGCTCTGGGGTGGAATAGGCAGCAAAAGCACAGTCCTAAGGAGAGTTTCGCCCTTCTCAACCCATTAACTTCCATGGAATTAGAAAGATATAACTCTGCATAGGATTGCATTGCGTGATCTTTGTGTCTCTGGTACAGCCTTGCTATAATAATCTAATGGTTCCCAAATCTTCCTCGATTCTCTTTCTTTGGAGGGCATGCAGTGTATATATTGCTGCTCACCTGTAAATGAATATCCCTGATCTCCAAATTCGCTCTCTACCCAGAATAAAAATCTGTAACTCAGCAAAGAAGCAAGAGAGGAAATGTAGGTTAATGGGAACAGGTGCGAATGTAGCCTGAGGAGGAGAAAATATCAGCTAGAGTTGCAACTATGGAAGCCCTTGACCTCCATTGCCACCTTCCTTAAGAACATAAGAAAAGCCACTGTTGGATCAGGCCAATGGCCCATCCAGTCCAACACTCTGTCACACAGCGGCCAAAAACACCAGGTGCCCTCAGGAGGTCCAGCAGTGGGGGCAGGAATCCCTCCCACTATTGCCCCCCGAACACCAAGGTTACAGAGCATCACTTGCCCCAGACTGAGAGTTCCTATCTATACTTTGTGGCGAATAGCCACTGATGGACTTCTGCTCCATATGTTTATCTAATTCCCTCTTGAAGCTGTCCACGCTTGTAGCCGCCACCACCTTCTGTGGCAGTGAATTCCACGTGTTAATCACTCTTTGGGTGAAGAAGTATTTCCTTTTATCTGTTCTAACCCGACTGCTCAGCAATATCATGGAGTGCCCACTAGTTCTTGTATTGTGAGAAAGGGAGAAAAGGACTTCTTTCTCTACCTGCTCTATCCCATGCATAATCTTATAAACCTCGATCATGTCACCCCTCAGCCGTCATTTCTCCAAGCTAAAGAGCCCCAAGCGCTTCAGCCTTTCTTCATAGGAAAAGTGTTCCAACACTTTTATCATTTTAGTTGCCCTTTTCTGCACTTTTTCCAATGCTATAATATCTTACTTGAGGTGTGGCGACCAGAACTGTACACAGTACTCCAAATGAGGTCGCACCATCGATTTATACAGGGGCATTATTATACTGGCTGATTTGTTATCTATTCCCTTCCTAATAACCCCCAGCATAGCAATGGCCTTTTCATTGCAGTCGCATACTGTCTCAACATTTTCATTGAGTTATCTACTACAACTCCAAGATCTCTCTCTTGGTCAGTCTCTACCAGTTTGGACCCCATCAACGTGTATTTATAGTTAGGATTTTTGGCTCCAATGTGCATCACTTTGCACTTGGCCACATTAAACCCCATTTGCCACATTGATGCCCACTCGCCCATCCTTGACAGATCCCTTTGGAGTGCCTCACAATCCTCCCTGGTACTTACCACCCTGAACAACTTCGTGTCATCTGCAAATTTAGCCACTTCACTGCTTACTCTCAACTCCAGATCATTAATAAACAAGTTAAAAAGCATTGGACTGAGTACTGATCCCTGCGGTACCCCACTGCTTACCTCCCTCCACTGAGAAAATTGCCCATTTATACTCACTCTCTGTTTTCTTTTAATTAGCCAGTTTTTGATCCACAAAAATATTGCAGTGCAGTCGCACACTGTCCTTTTATCCCATGACTATTGAGCTTACTTAGGAGCCTTTGATGAGGAACTTTATCAAAAGCTTTCTAGAAGTCAAGGTAAACAACATCTATTGGGTTCCCCTTGTCCACATGTTTGTTTACTCCCTCAAAGAACAGTAACAGGTTAGTGAGACAAGATCTTCCCTTACGGAACCCATGCTGAGTTTTCCTCAATAGATTTTGTTCATCAGTGTGCCTACTAATTTTTTCCTTAATAACAATTTCCACCAACTTATCCGGTATCGACATCAGACTGACTGGCCTGTAATTTCCCGAATCTCCTCTGGAACCCTTTTTAAAGATAGGAGTGACATTCGCTACCTTCTAGTCCTCAGGAATGGAGGCAGATTTTAAGGAAAGATTACATATTTTTGTCAGGAGATCCAGAAGTTCACATTTGAGTTCTTTCAGAACTCTTGGATGTATGCCATCCAGGCCCGGTGATTTATTTGTTTTTAAGTTGTCTATCAGATGTAGGACCTCCTCTCTTGTCACCTCAATCTGACTCAGGTCTTTCAACACCCCTCCCGAGATCAGTGGTTCTGGAGTGGGCAGGCACTTCTCATCTTCCACAGTGAAGACAGAGGCAAAAAATGCATTCAGCTTCTCAGCCATTTCCCTGTCATCCTTCACTACACCTTTTACCCCTTGGTCATCCAAGGGCCCCACTGCTTCCCTGGCTGGTTTCCTACTTCTAATGTATTTGAAGAAAGTTTTATTGTTGGTCTTTATTAAATAAATAAATAAATTTATGTTTTTTGCGATATGTTCCTCATATTCCCTTTTTGCCTGATCACAGACTTGTATTTTATTTGCCACAGCCTGTGTTCCCTTTTATCAGCCTCACTGAGACTAGCTTTCCACCACTTAAAAGAATCCTTCTTACCTTTTACAGCTTCCATTACTTTGTTTGTTAACCATGCAGGCATTTTTCTATACCTATTTGCAGGGGTCATTTCATAGAAAAAGAGGTGCAGGAGCTCATTAGCATAACTTATTTGCATATGCTACACCACATGACATCACCGGAAGTTATGTCAGAAGGCAAGAAAGAAAGAAGAGACAGAGAGAGACAGACAGACAGAAAGGAAGAGCTGGCAGAGAGGGGACAGCTACTAATCCAAGCCTCAGAAATGCCATTATTCTGGGAGGATAGCTTCAGTAGTGGCTGAAACCTTCAGAAGGCTGGTTGGAGGAACAAGGACCTTTCTAGGGGACAGGGTCATTTTGCTGCAGCCATGACACAAGCAGGCATTCCCCTGCGGGGGGTGGCACCAACTCCCGGAGCTGAGCTCCCCCAAGCTCCTGCTCGAAATGACCCCTGCCTATTTGTGTCTTTCCTAACCCGTGGTATATATTTTCTCTGAGCCTCTAGGATTGTAATTTTAAATAGTCTCCAAGCTTCCCCAATGGTTTTGACCCTTTCTACTTTTCCTTTCCATTTTCTCCTCACATATCCCCTTATATCAGAGGGGTTACCCCTTTTAAAGTTAAAAGTGGTTGTGTCAGTCTTTATGTGCAACTCCCTATTTATACAAATGTTGAACTCAATAACATTATGGTCACTGTTCCCAAGTGGTGCAATCACTTTAACATCTCTCACCAGGTCTTGGGCATTACTGAGGACCAAATCCAGGATCGCCTCTCCCCTGGTTGGTTCTGGAACCATCTGCTCCATAGCACAGTCATTGAGAGCGTCTAGAAACTCAATCTCTTTTTCCCGACTTGAACACATGTTGACGCAATTAATGTGTGGGTAGTTAAAGTCACCTATTACAACACAGTTATTTCATCTAGCCACTATCTTGAATTCATTCATCATTTTATAACCTGCCTCTATCTTTTGATTTGGTGGGCGATAACAAACTCCCACTGTTAAGCTTCCTTTTGGGACCACTAATGCAACCCACAGCATTTCCAGAAGCAAATCCAATTCTCCTACCCTCTCAGTCTTACTGGACTGTATACCCTCTCCAACATAAAGAACCACCCCACCTCCAACTTTCTCCCCCCTATCCTTCCAATATAATTTATAACCAGGAATCACCGTACCCCACTGATTTTTCTCATCCCACCAAGTTTCTGAAATACCCACAATGTCTATGTTTTCCCCCAACACCAAGCATTCCAACTCCCCAATTATACCTTGGACACTTCTAGCATTAGTATATAAACATCTATAGTTTCCCATACATGTTAAGCCAACAATCTTCCTTTTGCTGCCTTGAGACCTTGCTGGGAACCCAAAGAGCCTAGGGCCCTGGTGTTCTGGCTCTTCCTTGGCTTCTCACAAGCCCCTAGTCTAAGAGTCCCTAGGCTAAGAGCCACAGGCCAAGAGCCCGGCCCTTTGGCTTGTGCCTCTGGCCAGGTGGAGCCTTAAATAGAAGCCTCCCCCAGCACCCAGGGACTCAATTAGCAGTTAAACAATGGCCCTTTCACAAATACTTACCCCTACTGCAGCTCTCTCCTGCTGCCTTCCAGAACTCAGCTTCTTTCTTTTTTCCCTCCTCCATGACTCACAGTGTGTGTCTCTATGGGCCGCTGGCTCCATGGGTCCTGTTCATGCAAATAATACTGGAGCCAGGGGTCATTTTGAGCAGGAACACGCAGGAACACCGTTCTGGGAATAACAAGTCCAGGAGCGGGCACATATGGCGATGCACTGTGCATAGGGTTGCCAAGTCTGGGTTGGAAAATACCTGGGGACTTTGGGGGTGGAGCCAGGAGAAAGTGGGGTTTGGGAAGGGGAGGGGCCTCAGCATGGTACAATGCCATAGAGTCCACCCTTCAAAGCAGCCATTTTCTCCAGGGGAGCTGATCTCTGTCAGCTGGGGATCAGCTGTAAAAGTGGGAGATCCCCAGGCCCCACCTGGAGGCTGGCAGCCCTAGCTGTGGAAAAAAGCAAAAGCAGACTAACTTGATCGGTATTTTCATGCTTGTTGTAGGGTAGCTTCCCTGCAAGAGCAAAGGAAACCTAAAGTGTCTTTGGTCAAAGTGTAAAGCTGGCTCGCCAGCTCTGAGTTGGGAAATACCTGGAGATTTTTGGGGTGGAGCTTGAGTGGTGGGTGTTGCCTTCTGACACACTTCTGGAGATGTCAATGGGTGTGGCATATGCAAATGAGTTATGCTAATGAGCTATGCTAATGAACTCCTGCACCTCTTTTTCTACAAAATGACCCCTGACTGGAGCTATACAGATTCCTGGGAGTCCATACAGCAGGTTGGTGGAGTATATCAGGTTAGTACCTGTGGCCTTATACAGGCTTTTGGTATAAAACCCGACAAAACACAGCACCTACTGTTTTACTCTCCAGCACTGGGGGATCCCCAGCCTTTCTGAGTCTGCAGGCACATTTGGAATCCTGACATAGGGTGGTGGGCACAGCCACAAAATGGCTGCCACGGGTGGTGAAGCACACAGATAGAGGACGTGCTACATCTGTCAAGGTCAGTATTGTCTACTTTCGGCAATTTTTGATGGTGTTTTCCCTAGTGGAATTTGTTTTGGACTCCAGTGTTTTGGATTCAGCTTCCAGGTGGTAGCTGGAGAGCTCCTGGGGTTACAACTGACCTCCAAGTGACAGAGATCACTTCACCTGGAGAAAATGGCCAATTTGGAAGGTGGACTCTGTGGCAGTTCTGACAGAGCTATTCTTGAAAAACAGCAGTTTCTCTCAAAGCTCTCTCAGCCCCACCTACCTCACAGGGTGTCCGTTGTGGGGAGGGGAAGGGAAAGGAGTTTGTAAGCTGCTCTTGAAACTCTGAGTGAAGGGTGGGGTGTAAATCCAATCTCTTCTTCTCTGTGGAGGTCCCTCCCCTCCCTAAATCCTTCCTGAGGCTCCACCCCCAAAATCTTCAGGTATTTCCCAACCTGGAGCTGGCAACTCTATCTGACAGGCAGTGGGTCTCCGGCGACTCAGTTAGAGGTCTCTCACATTGTCTCCTACCTAACACTTCTGCTTGGAGATGCCAGGGATTGAACCTGAAACCTTCTGTGAGCTGCCACTGAACCATGGTTTCTCCCTATGTAATATGGATCTCTTCCACAGTGGGATACATTAGCTCAGCATAATTGCTCTCCATCTCAGATTCCCACTAAGGCCAAAGAAACCTATCTGGAAGTGGTCTTAACCACAAAGTTCAGAACAGACTGTTTTGGCTGTGTGGTAGAAAAATGACAATGTTGATTTTTGTTTTCCTAATGTCTTGGAGAGGGAACCTTTGAGGAGAAGCTCATATACCTCAGGGACTTGCAGGGAGCTTGTGAAGATTACGTGCAAGTGAAGAACTTGCTTGAGACATTGCCGGGAGGGGGGTGGGGAGGAAGAAATGAAATTGCCAGCAGTTAAAACAATGTCTCAGCGTTGACTAATAATTTCCGGGCTAGGAGTAGACGCCATTAATGACCCTTTTTATTCATGCAGAAGTTCCCAAAGAGAAACATAATGTTCCATTAGTTATAATTGAGAGTCTCTCTTTCGCAAGGTTGTCAAAACTTAGAGATGATGGCACTGCCAAAACATTTTGGAGACAAAGGTGTGAAGTGTTTGACAGAAGGGTGCCACAGAAGGTTGAAGAGGTTTCACGGGGGAATCCGAGAGAAGGAGTATGTGTGTGGGGGGGACGGGGGAGGGAGATTGCAGGTGGTATGCGTGTTGAAAGTGGGGAGTCTGCCAAACTGGCATTCCCTCTGGAACAGCCTTTCTCGTTCCTCACTTTCTGAGGTAACAAAGTACCAGCTGATGGCCCTCTATACCTTTCTAGAAGCAGTTAACCCCAACCTGCAACTTACAGCCCATTTTTAATTGTTTACAGCAGAGGGGCCTGAGCTTGTTGCATCTGCTGATTCTTCCAGGATTTTGAGGGAAAGTAGCAGGTGCCACCACAAAATGGCTATCCCAAGAAGAGTTGCTTTTTTCTACCCCACTTTTCTCTACACTGAGGAGACTCAAAATGGCTTACAATCAATGCTCCCTCTAAGCTGTGGAGTCTTGTGAGCAAAAATTCTACTTTGTGAGCTAATGGCATTAAGGGTGTGAGCGAGCAATTTGGCTAGTGCATAAATTAGTTTGTTCTGGAGCCATCCTTCCAGAGCTAAAACAATAATGTGTGAGCCAGAGGCTAAAAAACTGTGAGCTAACTCACACTAACTCAGCTTAGAGGGAACACTGCTTACAATCACCTTCTCTTCCTCTCCCCACAACAGGCACCTTGTGAGGTAGGTGGGGCTGAGAGAGTTCTGAGAGAGAGAACTATGACTGGCCCAAGGTCATCAAACCCCACCCCCCAGATTAGAGTCTGCAGAGTTCCTTGCAGTAACAAGATGCTGGAGGAGTCTTTAACCCTGACCCAACCTCCTTTGGATGCCAGTTTCCCCAGAAAACAGAAGGGAAAATCACAAGAGTCCAGATATTGATGGTCAATGGAATCTGACCTAAACCAGCCTCCTCTCTAAGAGTGGCAAGATGATTCAGCCACCCCATGGGAATCCCCATCTCTGAGGTCAGAGGCTACTGTCACCAATCAGGAAAGTATTAAAATGATAGTTCCATCTCTCAAGTATCTGGCAGTGGCCTCGAACTTCCAAGACAAATAGAATTTGGTTTCACAGGATGTGGAATGGAAACGAATGGGTCATTCTAATGTAAATCCCAGAGGTCCAAGATCTCAGATGCTCTCTAGGTGGCACCCTTGAGCCCTAGTAAGGATTTCTGCCACACTGGGACATCAGATTTGGCAGTAACAGGCACAGTCTTGCGGCCTGGTTAGACACAGGGGATAGATTTCCACATGCATTTTTAACATGCACGGTACTACCTGTACGGTTGCCACTAGCAGAGCAATAGGAGAGCTATGTAAAAGGTGCATGTTCAAATATATACCACTTGTAAATTCTATGTTAATTCATTTTGGACTCTAATTTTAATATGCAGAAAGATTCTGAGCATATACCGCTTGTATGCAGTGTGATGCTTATTAGCATTTTGTTACTTGCCGGCTCGAAAGCAAGAAATTGCAAGTAGATAAATAGGGACCGCTTCGGTGGGAAGGTAACGGCATTCCATGCACCTTGGCGTTTAGTCATGCCGGCCACATAACCACAGAAATGTCTTTGGACAGTGCTGGCTCTTCGGCTTGGAAACGGAGATGAGCCCTGGAGTCAGATTTGACTGGCTTTCGAGCAAGGGAAACCTTTACCCTTTACTTTTACTTGTCAGTATACATGGTGTTCCTCTTGGTTTGCTACTGTCTAGTTAGACACTGCAAGTGCACTCTGGTCACCCTCTGAAGATTGTGGCTGTGGGGTTTTAGGACGAGGTCACCACAAGGCACAGGCAAGTGACTTTTGCTCGGCTGGGTTTCTGAGATACTTGACTTCAGTACTTCAGTAGCTGGACAAGGAAAGCAAACAAGATTTGCTGTGTCTAAACTAAGAAGACAAAAGTAATGACTCCTGGGGATGGTGGCACTGAAACTGTTAAAGAGTTTCTATTCCTTGGCTCCATTATCAGCCAAAAGAAATCAGAAAGACTGGAAAGGGCAGCCATGAAGGAGCTAGAAAAGATCCTTAAGTTTGGTGCAGTGGTTAAGTGCACTGACTCTAATCTGGGAGAACCGGGTGTGATTCTCCACTCCTCCACTTGCAGCTGCTGGATGTCCTTGGGCAAGCCATAGTTCTGTCAGAGCTGTTCTCTCAAAGACAGCTCTCGAAAGAGCTCTCTCAGCGCCACCTACCTCCCAGGGAGTCTGTTGTGGGGAGGGGAAGGGAAACGAGTTTGTAAGCCGCTCTGAGACTCTAAGTGAAGGGCGGGGTATAAATCTCTTCTCTTCTTCTTCTGTATTGCTCCCTCTAAGCTGTGGAGTCTTGTGAGCAAAAATTCTACTACTAGCATTAAAGTTGTAAGCGAGTGATTTGGCTACTGCATAAATTAGTTTGCTCTGGAGCCATCCTTCCCGAGCTAAGACAAAAAGGTGTGAGCTGGAGGCTAGAAAACTGTGAGCTAGCTCACACTAACTCAGCTTAGACGGAACTCTGCTTAAGTGCAGGGATGTGTTGCTGATGACCAAAATCAAGAGACTGCAGTATTCCCCATTACTATGCACGGGTGTGCAATTTGGACAATGAAGAAAGGTGACAGGAAGAAAGTCGATTCGTTTGTAATGTGGTGTACGGACACTTTTACGGATTCCGTGGACTACACAAAGGACAAACCAGTGGGTTCCAGATCAAATCAAGCCTGAGCTGTCCCTAGAAGCTAAAATAACGAAACTGAGGCTATAATACTTTGGTCACATGAGAAGACAAGAGTCACTGGAAAAGACAATAATGCTAGGAAAAGTCAAAGGCTGCAGGAAAAGAGGAAGACCCAGCATGAGGTGGATTGACTCTAGAAAGAAAGCCGTGGCTGCCGGGTATTCACACTAATGATACAGTTTAATGATATTAATAACTTATTGTAAAATAACAAACATACACCTGGTTATATACCAGGCTAGACCAACCTGATCAGATCTCAGAAGCTAAGCAGGGTCAGCCATCATTAGTACTTGGATGGAGACCATCAAAGAAGTCCAGGGTTGCTATGCAGAGGCAGTTTGTCTCTTGCTTTGAAAACCCTATGGAGTCACTGCAAGTCAGCTGTGACTTGGTGGTACTTTCTACCACCCAACTAAAGCCAGTGTGGTGGATGGGGGTTAGAGTGTTGGACTAAGATGGGGAGACCAGGGTCAGATCCCTGTCTGTGAGTGGGGAGGTGGACCAATTCATGACATCACATGCACCAGCCAATTGGCACTGTGCACAGGCATCTTGCACTGAAAACTAGTGGAATCAGTGGAAGTTGCCCAGCACCCTAATTGCTCAGATCAGGTACGTCTGTACACATCCTGAATCACTGAGGGACAGTTTAATAGACTGGGTGATGGAACAATGAATGCATGAATTGCAAATGGTATAAAAAGAATATCAATATTAATATTACCACCCCCACCCCCAAAATAATAATACAGATAAATGGAACACTAAAATACATGCAGCCAGAGAAAGTAGAATTACAGCGATGGAAATATCAATGACTTGTGCAGTATAAAGTTGGATTAAGTCTTTTCAGCCTTTTAGCACCTAATTGATAAATTGACCAATTAATCATTTTAAAGAAACACAGTTAATCAACTCGGCCTTTTAATCAGTTGGCAGACCTGCCGTTTGGTGAAATGAGCTGGCTGGCTGAGGGGATAAGAGAAGCTTGCGTCTTCTCCACTAGGTTTTTAGGATCCATGTGAGACACAGAAACTTGAACCATTATAAAGAGGTGCATGAGACTCTGAAATGCAACAGCCCAGCATCCTAGGAAAGCAGGGGAAGAAACGTGACCTGGAATTTGCCTGGCTTTTGCTGGAGTGCTCTTGGCCAAAGGAAGTGATACAAAAACTGGAAAGAGGACAAGGAAAGATTTCAAAAGCAAAGCGGGTGAAGATGCTTGTCTCAGCAAGAGGTTTGGCAAGAGACCAAAGAAGAGGAAGGCTGAAGATGTTGCAAAACTGATCTTTCTCTTCCAGCCAAATTTTTTTTTTACATTGAACGAAATCCCCAGATTCTTTCCCTTGTCAAAGGTCAGTAAGATGTCATTTCCCTAAGGCTGTCAGGGAGACACGTGAAGCTACCTTAAACCAAGTCAGCCCATTGGTCCTCCAAGGTCAGTGTTATCTCCTCTGGACATGACCTGGATAGCCCAAGCTAGCTCAATCTTGTCAGATCTCAGAAGCTAAGCAGGGTCAGCCCTGGTTAGTATTTGGATGGGACACCTCCATGGCATACCAGGATTGTGACGCAGAGGCAGGCATGGGGCCGGCCCATCATTGACAAATTTAGGCCATCATCGCCTGACGAGGACACCAACTAGGGTGCCGGACCACAATCCACCTGCCTTGGAAAGCGTTCCTCCTCCTCCCCCCTGCACCCCAGCCAGCCTCTATTCCCCCTCTGTCCCCATTTGGTTTGCAGCCCCCCTCTCCCGCACCTGAAAGCGGTGCCCCAGCAGGTCAAGTGCAGCAGTGGTAGCAGCGGCATCTGGGTCAAGCCAGGTGCTTCACTGTGAGCTCTTCCAAGAGTGGCCACCCATCGGGCTCCTGCGAGGGGAGAGCTGGGCAGGCACCAGTGGGCTTGGGGGCGGGGCTGCTTCCAGATCATGGCTCTCTTCGCGGAGGCTGTTCCCCTCCAAGTCCCCCAGGCTCCGTGCCCTGCCCTCCAGCCACCTTAGGGACTGGCCCCTCAGAGGCTCTGTGGTGAGGGGGGGGGGTGCCACATAAGGCAGCCTCTCCTGGGGGGGCACCACAACTTAGACTCACCTAGTGCGCTAAAAAACCTGGGGCCAGCCCTGGGCAGGTGATGCCAAACCACCTCTGAATGCCTCTTGCCTTGAAAATCCCATGGGGTTACCATGTGTCAGCTGTGACTTGACACCTCTCTCTCTTAACATAAGAGCCCTGCTGGATCAGACAAGTGGTCCATCTAGTCCAGCATCCTGTCTCACACCATGGCCAACCAGTTCTTCTGGATGGCCAACAACAGGGCATAGAGGCCAAGGCCTTCCACTGAGGATGCCTTCTGGCTCTGGGATTCAGAGGCTTAGTGCCTCTGAATGTGAAGGTTCCTCTCAGTCACCATGGGTAGTAGCCACTGACAGACTTATCCTCCATGAATCTATCTAATCTTAATCACTCTCTGTGTAATCACACACACACACACACACATTCTGTGACCAACAGTAGCTCTCCAGGATCTCAGGTAGACTGAGTGGCGTACCAATGGTGGGGTGGGGGGGGTGTAGTCTGCCCTGGATGCAGCTTGAGGAAGGCCCTTGAAGGGGATCCTTGAGGCCAGCATCATTCTGCATCCAGCAGAACATATTTCCTTTCATTTTTTAAATGGAGTTCTGGCTGTAGCCACTAGGGGCACAGGGAAATGTGGGCATCACAAAAAGCACTCTGGGATCAGCTAGACTTCCCTTTCTCCAAGACTGAAGCAAACTTGCTTAACAGATCATACAACCAAGCAAGCATGCTGCTAGCTGCTAGACTAATTGCCAGCCTGCAGGTTATTTTCTCCAATAGTTTAGTCTTTCTCTCTTCCTTTCCTTGCACTCAGCTTAGCCAGATCTTGCAAAGCAGTAGTTTGGGTGTTGCAGCAAGATAAAACAACCTTTCCCTCTCATAATTTCTCTCCCTGTTTTCCACACATTTCTCATCCATTTCTGTTTCCCTTCATCTAATTTTCCATGCCCCCTGTTTTCACTTTTTAGTCTCAGGACCTTCTCGTCCCTATCCAGCTTGGTGACCGAATGTGTTTAAGAGTAGTATAGTAGCAAACCTTTGTTAATATTATGAACAAAAAGCACTGGGTTAGCTGAGCACTGTACATTGCCCTGGATCTGCTGGGCTTCCAAACCCCCCCCCCCCCCCATTGCTTGGACTGTGATTCTGTGCTTGGCATCAGCTGGCATCGGCACAGTGACGCTGTGTTTGCTGGGCACTGTATACTACATTGGTTCTGCTGGACTTCCAATCCCCCCCCCCCACAGCTTGCTTGGACTGTGATTCTGTGCTTGACATCAGCTGGCATTGCCACGATGGCACTAGGTTCTGTTGGGCACTCTGTGATTGCGCTGGTACTGCTGGGTACTCTGTACATTGCACTGGTTCTTCTGGGCTTGTAAAAATGCCCCCCCCTTCAGTTTCTACTGCAGAGATTCTCTGGTTTGACTTTAGTCCTTTGGAAACAATGTAGAATGGGGGAGACCTTCTTTGGGGCGGGGGGGCGGGTAGTGTGTTTCTTGACATCGAGTCTGGTGAAGCTTGCGATTACTATTTTGTGATGCTTTGGCTAGTGTTGGTTAGTAAAAGTTAGTACAAAGTCAGACTCCTAGCTTGTAGATGTTTGGGGTGGTCAGCTCTTGGGCTCCAAAATGGAGAACCAAAGTCCTCCCAAGTGCTTGCTCAGAACATGAGTGATGTGGTGGATTATTTTTGTTTTGCTGTCAAATCACAGCTGACTTATGGTGACCCTGTAGGGTTTTCAGGGCAAGAGACATTCAGAGGTGGTTTGCCATTGCCTGCCTCCATGTCATCTCTGCTTAGCTTCTGAGATCTGACAAGATCAGGATATCCCGGGTCTATCCAAGTCAGAGCTAGGCAGAGTCAGAGAATGTGACTGGCCCAAGGTCACCCAGCAAGCTTCCACAGTACGAGTGGGGATTCGAACCTGCATTTCCTAATCTGGCACTTTAACCATTACCCCATGCTGGCTCTCATAATGGAATATCGTGTTGGAATTTGAAACTTTTTTAGCTGACATGATTATATCTACAAAGTTAAATAAAGTAAATTTCTCACTGTCTGTGTTTCTTTTCTGGCCACTGGAACACAGTTTAGGTCCAGTGGCATCTCTAAGACCAAATTTTGTTCTGCTGCTTCAGGCCAACATGGCTACCCACCTGAATCTATTTTCTGGCCATTAGTATGCTTTGTTTTATTTCATGATGATTACTGAAAATAGTTTCGTCATGTACAGGAGGGGCCCTGACCTGGATTGCCCCAGCCTAGCCCGATCTCGTCAGATCGCAGAAGCTAAGCAGGGCTGACATGGAGGCAGGCAATGGCAAACCACCGCCAAATGTCTCTTGCTTTGGAAACCCTATGGGGTCACCATAAGTCAGCTGTGACTTGACAGCAAAATAAATAAATAAATAGAGGCGGTCGGTGTTAAAAATTATCTGCCCCAGATGCCAGATAGGCTAAGGGTGCGTTGATATGGCTCTTTTGAGGTGCGCCAGGCACAAGTGCCTGGTGAATTTAAAGTGCACATCCAGATAACAACATCTGGGAATCATGCCACTTGCGTGATTAGTCCGTTGATCTCTGTCGGGGATCTGCACTTAAAAGATAGTGATGAAAGTCCAGTCCTAAGCTGGCCGATGGGCCAGTGGCAGACTTTCCCCCATCTAGTTGTTCCACCAGCATGCAATCAGCCTGTAGGGATGGTCTCCAGACCATCCTGAGCAGCCACCATTTAAAAAAAGTCTTTGCCATGTGCGCATAACCGCTTTAACATGCGATATCCCCAGAGCTCTGCTCAAACGATCCAAACATTTTATGTTTCTGACGGTCCCCTGAACTTTATCAGCTTTATTAACTGAAATGGTACCTAGAGGAAGGTACCGCTGGTGGTGCCTTTACCATTTTAGTCCGCACATGCGCGAAAAAACAAGTATATGGTGAGGGGCATATGTGTATGTGCAAACAGGATTTAAAAAAAAAAAGCCGATTGCACGGCTCATTATGGTAGATGCCATCTAGACAATTCACCGCAGAGTTACGTGCGGTAAAGCAATTCACAGGGGAGCTGTCTGGTCATGCAATGCTGGATCAAAAAGATCTAGATCAAATTACAGCCGGGATTAGCTGCCTGTCTGAACACACCCAAGGTATGCCACTGGGTAGATGTCTTCCTTATTACCAGGGGTCCATTGGGGCCGGAGCGAGGCAGAGCAAAGCTCCGCCAGCTCAAGAGTGGCCAGTAGGGCAGCCACGGGCTGAATCAGATTCTCTAATCTGATTCAGCTCGCCGCCGAATTGCCGCTGAAATTCGGTGGCAATTTTAAAAGCCACTGGAGGGGAGGGGGTTTGAGGGAGAGGCTCCAAACTTGCAGGGTAGCTGCTGGGGCCTCTCCTCGAAATGCCCACCAAGTCTCAAGAAGATTGGACCAGGGGGTCCAATTCTACAGGCCCCCAAACAGGTTGCCCCCATTATCTCCATTGTTCTCTATGGGAGGAAAAAAGTTAACATTTTTTCCCTCCATAGAGAACAATGGAGGGGATGGGACAACCTGTTTGGGGGCCCATAGAATTGGACCCCGTGGTCCAATTTTCTTGAAACTTAGTGGGTATTTCGAGGAGAGGCCCCAGCAGCTACCCTGCAAGTTTGGAGCCTCTCCCTCAAACCCCCTTTCCTCCAGCCCCTCCTATACCCTATGAGTTTTTGCCATTGATTTCAATGGCCCATAGGATATAATGGGGCTGAAACTGACATTCCCTTTCTGACACACTTCTGGTGATGTCAGGGGATGTGGCATATGCTAATGAGTTATGCTAATGAGTTATGCTAATGAGCTCCTGCACCTCTTTTTCTACGAAAGGACCCCTGCTTATCACATCCTACCCAGCCCTTTTTTAACTGGAGATCTCACAGCTTGAAACTGAGACCATCTGTATGCCAAAGCAGATGTTCTATGACTGAGTCATGGCCCCATCTAGTGACCTTCATTCTTTGGCAGGATGGCATCATAAAATAACCATGCTGTTTCAGTATTGCTTTTCTCCCTGTCCTGCCCTGGATAGCTCAGGATAGCCCGATCTCATCAGATCTCGGAAGCTTAGCAGGGTCAGCCCTGCAGGGCCATAGCTAGATGATTTTCGGTGTGGGGGGGCACTGTGAGGGGGGGCGTAATGTCACTTATGATGGCACAAAAATAATAATTAAAAAAAAGTTACATCCTTCTTGGAGCCCCCAAAGGCAGGTTCCTCTCGGCTGCTCAGAGCCCACCCCAGTCAGAGAGGTTCTGCCAGAGAAGAGGGGACTCGCTTCTCCAAGCAGGGCACGATGCAACCTCTGGAGGTGCCGGTATGGCTCCTTTTCCTTCCTCCCACCAAGACAGCCTCCGAGATGCCTGGACTGCCTCCCCAAGAGTTCCCTTCCAAGCCTTTGAGAAGAAACCTCTCCTGATCTGGCATGGATCCAGGTGCCCCTCCCCAAATGGGGAAGCCAGTGCTCCCTCTTGGGAACCCCTCCCCCCAATCAGATCCTCACCTGCAAAGAAGGAAGATTCTTGCTCTGGGCCCCCCAACTCCACTTGGCTTCCCCGGCCACCTCCTGCTGCACCTGTGCACTCTTTCCTCACCACCACTGCCCCCTCCTTGCCACACCGAGCTGCTTCTCCAGTCTTCCTCTCCATTGCCTTTTTGCACAGACTATATCGAGTAGGGGAGGCTCTGCAATCACAGTGGGGGCTGTTGCCATGCAGAACCAGCCTGCCATGGCTGTCTGCACGGCCGCCGGCCCTTGGCCAAGCTTGCCCATCGAGCGACATGTCTGCGCACCGAGTAATGACAGGAGTTTGGGGCAGGAGCCAGCTGCCAATAGGTGGCAGCGTGAGAATTGGCTGTGGGGCACACTGGAATTCTGGAGGGGGCAGCGCCCCATATGCCCCACATTAGCTACAGCCCTGGCTCATATTTGGAAAGGAGACCTCCAAAGAATGCCAGGGTTGGGACGCATGTGATGGCAAACCACTTCTGAATGTCCCTTGCCTTCAAGCCCCACTAGGGGTTGCCAGAAATCAGCTTGACTTGATGGCAATATATTTTTTTGCTTTTCTCACTGATGGGGACCCAAATGGTCTTAGAATATTATTCTCTCCTCTTCTATTGAATGTCCACAACAACATCCCTAGGAGGTAGGTTAAGCTAAGAGACAGAGTCACTAGCCTCTGGTCATCCAGAGAGGGGATTTGAACTTGGGCCTTCCAGATCCTAGTCGGACACTCTAACCAGTATGCCACGTTGTGGCACTGATCAGAAGAAGAGATTAGATTTATACCCCCACCCTTCACTACCCGAAGGAGTCTTAGAGCAGCTTACAATCTCCTTTTCCCTTCCCCTTCCCTTCCCCACAACAGACACCCTATGAGGGAGGTCGGGCTGAGAGAACTCTCTCGAGAACTGCTCTTGAGATAACAGCTCTTGAGAGAACAGCTCTGAAAGAACTTATGACTGACCCAAGGTCACACCAGCAGCTGCATGTGGAGGAGTGGGGAATTGTTGTGTATCAAGACCACAGTCGCCAGGGACTCTCATAATGGCGACCACCACATGGTCATCGCACATGGCCAGAATCTACCTGAGCTTCGGCCAGGTAGAACAATAGCCAGTCGGATCCTAAACGACCGCCAATCATGAGCCTAGGTTTCCCCCAGGGGACCTATGAACTGTAACCACTATCTTAAGATCCTATCAGGACATTAGGGTGCGGTCGGAGAATTATCTCCGATCGGCATAAAAGAGGACTCTGAGCCCAAGGTTTCTCATGTTCCATCTTGACCCGCAATAACCTACCATGCTGATTTCACTGTTACCGGCCTCCCGACTCCAATACTTTTGAGGAATCAAACCCGGTTCTCCCAGACTAGAGTCTGCGCTCTTAACCACTACACCAAACTGGCTCTCAGGCTGAGAAGGGGAGAGTAACAGGCCCAAATTTACCCAGTAAGGTTCATTGCTGAGCAGGGCTTTGAAACCTTGATCTCCCAAGTCCTAGTTTGAGACTCCAGCCACTACACCACTCTACCATAGCTGCCAGTCTGTGCATTACATGTGCATTGCACATGCTCATGCCCGCTGAACACGATTCGCCTTCCAGGTTGCCCTTCCTTAGTTTCAAAGGAGCCCTAGACACAGAGGCTGTTTGGCATATTAGGCTCACGTGAACAAGCACCGCTCGCCCTGAAAATTTGCTCCGATGTCACGAGATGGCAAAATGTAGTTACATTTGCCTGTACGGGATTAAACTTTACAGCGTCTTTTCCTTGGCGCCCTTTTTATCACCTGTTGTGTAATGGACCCTCTTCATTATGGCTACGTATTTACTACCCTTCCTACCCTCCATCACTCTGTTCCTTACTGCAGCTCCCCCCCCCCCCCCCTTTTACCCTTAACTAGGCTGTCCTCTGGTAGATATGATCTCGTAAATCTGCAGTGCTGCCTTAAAAGTGGATGCTCCCTTTTATTTTTATGGGGTTTTATGATAAAAACGGATTGCACTTGATTTGTTGGATCACTTTCAAAAGCCTTCGCCCTGCAGTTGGGCTCCCTTGGCTACTAAGAGAGGGATGGACTCGAGGGCTAGACTGGGCAGAAGCCCAGTGGATTTTTTATGGTTTTGACCATGAAGCAGCCAAGCTATGCCGTACCTTAGCAACTGTGTTTTTATTTGTGGAGTCAGCCCATTGATTTCCATATAACTGTTTTCGCAGGAAGGCATGTACTCGATTGGGAGTGCTGAAAAGAGTATAGTGGAATAATTACTTCCCCCTGTTCCTTTTAATTATGCCACGGTTCTGCTCCTCCTTAATTCTGGAGAGTTTCTAAAAATAAATTTGGGACTGGCATACATGCTGTTTGCTTCAGCATTCCCTCCTATCTATCCCTGTTCTCCCACCTCTGAATTACCAACGTGCTCTAACAAAAATGCAAAAAAAGGAGTTTGGCTATACAATCTTCTGAACACTTTCGTGGGAGTCAACCCCACTGAACAGGCTTAAGTAGGATTCTTAGCAGACCTGTTAAGGATCACACTGTCAATAGGATGGCACAAATGATGGCACCCAGAGTATTTGTTTGCAGGGTTTTACTGATGCACACAGATGTATGGGCATGTAAAACATTACACCAAAAGAAGCTGGAAGCCATCCTGTGTAAGATCAGTTCAGCATTTCTTTGTTTGCTGTGTTTTATCAATGCACACAAATGCATCAGTAAGGTAAACGGTGGGAGGGGGAAACAAACTAATCAAGAAACAGATAACTGGGGGTTGCCAGACTCCAGATGGTGGCTGGAGATCTCCAGGAATGACAATTTATCTCCAGGTGACATAGATCAAGTTCACCTGGAGGGAAATGACCACATTGGAAGGATGACTCTATGGGATTATTGCCCACTGATAGTCCCTCCCTTCCCAAAACTCTGCTCTCTTCAGACTCCACCCACAAAATCTCCAGATATAACTCAACCTAGAGCTGGCAACCCTACTGTTAACTGAGGCAAACTTTGCATTAAGGTTCCGTCCAAAATTCAGAAATTAAAAAAATAGAATAACGGACAATTTCTAACATATCAATTTCACTTTGGGAAGGAGGACAAGTAATTTGGAACGTCATAATGAGAGGAAAAATTTATATAAGAAGAATTTCAAAAATGTTCCTCCTTTTAATTACCTATAGTATTTTTTTGTATTTTTATATTGGTTGTGTGTGTGCACCTGGTAGTCATGTTGACCTCTGGTGAGTGAGCCCTGCTGGGGGCCTGGAGGATATTCAGAGAGGTGGCTGAATAAAGCCTGCCCCTGACCGTAGTATTCCAAGGAAGTCTTCCATCCAAGTATTAACCACATTTGGCCCGGCTTAGCTTCCAAGATCTTGATAGGTCTCCTATCCCAGTTTCATCTATTGAAGGCAGCACCCATGAGCCATCGGGATACTGCATTATAGTTGCACTAATCATTCCCAACTGGACTGGCTTTTCACATAAGTAAATTCAGGGGCAGATGGCTGCTACAGGACAAGAACTCTGGGATGATGTATGAATGCAGTCCAACAAAGGAGCGCAACCTAACTGATAATGTGGGTTGGAAGTTCAACCACCTCCCAGTGTTCCCTCAAAGCTGAGTTAGTGTGAGCTAGCTCACAGTTTTTTAGCCTCCGGCTTACACATTTTTGTCTCAGCTCAGGAAGGGATGGCTCCATGGCAAACTAATTTATGCAGTAGCCAAATAGCTCACTCACAACTTTTAATGCCAGTAGCTCGTAAAGAAGAATTTTTGCTCACAAGGCTCCACAGCTTAGAGGGAGCATTGCTTGGGACCAACGTGTGACGGAATTTTCGAGACTGAAGTTACCTTTACACTTCCTGCTGAGTGTATGATCATGATTCTTAGAGTTGCTCTTTTTGTGAATCCAGTAGGCTACCTTAAGTGGGGGAACAGCCAGTAGGTGGCAACCTGAGAGAACATGCGGGTAGAGGTGATCCTTTTGAATTCTTTACAAATTTTGGAAAAGATACATTTCATTTGAGTTCTGCCCACACTCAGAGGCTACCTCAAAACAACTTCACCTGGAGGTATAGAATAAGTTTCCTTGGACAGCCTTTTAGCCAGTTTGGCTGGAAGAACTGCAAATGCTATGTAAATCCATGCTATTTCTGAGAAGATACCAGTTCTGCCTAGAAGGTTCCACCAGGTAAAAGGGGTGGAATCTGTTATGCGGATGACAGAGAATTTTGGGAGGAGGGGTCATGTCTCCATGGCAGAACATCTGCTTGGCATGCAGAAATTCCCAGGTTCAATTCCCGACATCTCTAATAAGGATCCCCAGTAGTTGATGTGAAAGATCTCAGCCTGAGACCCTGGAGACCCACTGCCAGTCTGAGTAGACAGTACTGACTTTGATGGACTGATGGTCTGATTCAGTATAAAGCAACTCCGTGTGTCTTCTCTGGCTGAAAGAAAAAGGAAAAAGCACCTTGCGGGCAGGCTGAAGAAAAGGATGTCTTCAGGAGGTGACCCGAAGAAAACCAGGGCTGAAGATGGAAATGGAAAACTGGGAACTTGAATATTTTGCCAGTCTCTTGATTCTCAAAGATTTCCAGAGATTGCTGTTATTATTTTTTGAGATCAGATTTGTAGTATGAAAGATACCGACAAATAGAAGGAGGTGCAGACACCCATATCCACTGGAGACAGGAGAATCCCTGCTTGCAGGCCTCATTTGTAACCATAACTAGAAAATACAATCCTGAGAATGCTGAGGAAAGTCATTTCCTGCTGAAGAGGATGGGATTTGTGATCCCCCAGCCTCTAATTAATTGACTTGAGAGGGAAATAGAACTACAAATCCCATATCCTCCAGCAGGAAATGATGTTGCTCTGAACTTGCTCTGAAGTGTAATTTCCAGTTAAGGATAATGTCTGCAAGCAAACCGCTCCTATTTCTCCTCACTGGATCTTCCTTGCCACATTCTGCCCTTATGAAAGTTGGCAAGCAGAGGTGGCAAATCAGAGCCAAACCCCGTTATCAGCTGGGTCCAAATCTGATACTCTCTGGGCATGTTCTCAATATAATCCAAGTTACCTTCCGATCTGCTTTGACTGAAGTCAGCTCTACCATTGATTCTAACCTCAAAACCAAGGTATACCATTTCAGAGTTTAGCAGGCAAAGAGATTTCGGAAGCAGGCTGTGGGAGGCAGAAGATTCTCATAGATGTTTAAAGGACCATCGTTGGATACGTTTCAGATTCAATTGACATATAAGAGCATTTTTAATGATGTGATCCTGAGTTATCAATAGTCATCCCTTTTAAATCGAAGGGACGCGCATACTCAGCACAAATGCACACTTATAATTAGTCACTCACAGTGCAAACCTGTGCAGAGTTACTCCAGTCTAAACCCATGGATATCAGTAGGCATAGACTGGAGTGAGTCTGCATAGGATTGCACTGTCGATGTGCACATCTAGTTAGCTGGCCAGAAATAAGAGAGATTTCCAAAGAATGTTGTCTGAAGCATCGTCTGCTCTTCCAGAACAAACATGGTAGCCCTGTATACATGTTACAGTGAACACATATACAGCCTGTCTGTACATGCTCACACCTGTTTGTAAGAAGAGCCAGTGCACATTCATTTTACAAATGAAACCAGGGACCAGTACCTGGATATATGAACACATGAAGCTGCCTTACACTGAATCAGTTCATCAGTCCATCAGAGTTAGTATTGTCTACTCAGACTGGCAGAAACGTAGGGAGAGGATTTTCATATCACCACTTGTCTGGTTGTTTCAACTGGAGATGCCAGAGATTTAACCTGGGACCTTCTGCATACCAAACAGATGCTCTGCTGCTGAGCCATGCCCCTTCCCTATGTGGGATTTCAATTACGCGTTGAGCTATTTGTGAGTGGAATGTAACACAAGAATTACTCAATGCACGTACAAAGTTCAATTGAATGTACACTGTGCATGGATGTCTGTTCATTGTAATTTGTGAACAGGGCTGGTGATAAACATATTGCAAAAGGAAACTGGGGATGAGGGAACAATTTCTTGCAGCAATTCATGGAATCCAGCTCCTTTTCAATGAAACCTTAGTCATAGCATGTTTTACATTTGGTAATAGACATATTGCTACAGCTTAAGAGCGGTAATTGACATATCAATGTAGTCTAATGCTAGAGCATTATGTCAATGACCATGGTGATACCATGGTGGAAAGTAGAGGTGTGCAAAAAAAATAAATCAGTTTTTCCCCAATTCGGATCTATTGGACCCAAAAAATATCTGTGCTCCCGAATATTCCCAAATACCAGTATTGGTGTTCAGGCAAATATTCAGGAAACCTGAATTTATTTGGCTCCATTATACCCTATGGGGACCATCCCCGTGGGGTATAATGGAGAATTTCACTCACTGAGTTGTGCTACCACAGCAGCACAACTTGGTGAGTTCAGAAGGCAGACTGTGGTGAGGAAATTGATGCCAATTCGGACAGGACGTGGGAAAATGCACACTATCACATCCACATGGCATGCAAACATGCTTTGGCCATAATGTTTCTCTGAAGTTCATACCAAACCAGGTACAGGAAAGATCAGAGGAAAGCAGTGGGGAAAGATCTGGGTATAGATGATCATGCTAAAAAACCCAAAACTTCAGTTAGAGTATTTTTGAATGTCACCGACTGTGTGAAGAACACTATAAAGCATGCTAGGTGCTATTTTTTGTTATTGTAGTTGCGTTCCAACTCTTATTAGATGTGGAGTGCAAGGGAATGAGAAGACTCGCAGGTCCATCATTTTGCACATTTGGAGGCTTTTCCATCCATGGTATCTTGGCACAGAGTGATGGAAATATTCAGCTTCTAAAAGCTAGATCTGAAATGAGGGCGGGGGGCGGTTTTATTATTATTATTTTCCCTTCCAAAGGTAGCAGGGAATAGCCAAGCAAAACACCGCAGAGCAACATAAATGATTTAAGACCCAAAACCGTTTTGCCAGGGAACCGTTAAAGATGGAGTCTAATCCTTTAATCTAACCCCGGTCCTTCTAAAAGCTTTGCGCTAAGAGTTGACTCAGCATGTCACTGCCAAGAAGATCCATTGACCCTGAGTTCAGTGCTGAGAAATTGAGAAATGTTCTTTTTAATGTCTATTCAATAAATACAGCATCTTCCTCTCCATGGGCTGAGCAATCCACTTCAAATCCATTACCGTCCGTTCGCACAGACTGACAAGTTGTCCTGAGACAATAGTGGCCATGAGATGAGGTTAACCCTTGCAGAGGGGGAACATATAAATCTTGCCAACTGCAGGACTTTTGCTCCCTGAAGTCCTTGAGAAAAATGGCCATGTTGGGGGGGGGGGAGATTTGAATTGATGAGAGGGGCCGTTTGTGTGTGCTCCATCTAGACCAAGGTGAGTTGTGTCAATGAAACGCAGACACAGTCCCAAAGCCCACTTGTGAAAGGCAGGGATTCTAGTCCTCTGGAAACTCTTTGGATTTTGGGAGACCAAAAACTGTTTGGTTGCACAGTGAAGTCTTATGATGGATTCTTTGTCATCCTGGCAATAACTGGATACTGGGAATAGAGGTGATTGATAACCTATGTCGGGAGGTGGGCAGCTCAGTGGTGACCCCGTAGAGTCCCATGGGCACTCTCAGCAGCTTCTCATACCATCAGCCATGTATCCTTCTGGTTTCCCTGTCTGTCTCTGAGTTAGGAGTGGGGGTACCACACTGCTGTGCTTTCTGGTCCGGAAAGAAAATTCTTGGAGATGGCACTGGGAAGCTCTTGCTTCACAGAGGCTCCATCATTATCACACAAGTAATGGCGGCTTGCAGAATAGACTACTGTGATGCACTGTGTGCAGTTGCCCTTGAAGGCTGTTCAGAAACTTCAGTTAAATCAGAATATGGCTTGTGGCCTATTGCCAGGCATGAGCTGACCTGCGACAGTTGTTGAAAAGTGGGGACTATTTAATTTGACATCGGGGTACCACTGCTACATTCAAATTAATATGACTGACAACTGAACAAATTACTTTTCATGCTATTTTATGTTTTTATGGTTTTATGATCTGTGATTTTATGTTGTTTTGATTTGATTTAATTTAATTATTGTTTAACGACATTGATGTAAACCACCCTTAGCCCGCTCGCAGGGAGGGTGGTATATAAATCAAATAAATAAATAAATAATGCATAAATATATATATTAGCTCCTCCGACTGACCCTCCCTGGCCCTAAGGAGGCCAGGCTGGCTAGTACTAGGGCAAGGGCTTTTTCGGTGGTGGCCTCATCTTGGTGGAACGAGCTCCCGGAGGAGATCAGGGCCCTGTGGGACCTTTTGCAGTTCCACAGGGCCTGAAGACGGAGCTCTTCTGCCAGGCTTTTAGTTAGGGGGCCGCCGCCGCTGTAGAGCCCTGGTCTTCAATATCTAGCCTGTGCCCCAGGAAGACCATGAGCAGAGCAAATCTCAAAGACTAGATAAGCCATCTGGAATAACCATCTCTAGCACTTTATGAAGATAAGCCATCTTGAATAACCATCTTCAGCACTTTTGTATTGTGTAATAATGGAATTGTTTTATATGATTTTATGGTTTTAATTGTATTTATATATTGACTATGAGCTGCCCTGAGCCTGCATTGTGGGGAGGGCGGGGTATAAATGTGATAGATAGACAGACAGACAGATTAGTCCTGATGGTTACTAGAATGAGTTTCTAAGAATCTGAGGCCGAGGACAGATTGGCAGTCTTGGCCGATCTGTCTCCGCTTCAAAAGCGGAGGCAGAGCGGCCGTTCAGACGGCCGCATCTGCCCTGAGGAGGCGGCCTGGACGCATCGCGTCCAGCGGCGTGCGTTCCACCCGCCGAAGTGGGTGTGAACGTGTGCGGGCAGGGGGAGCCGCGCGGCATCCACCCGCTGCCGTAGGAAGCCGCCCGCAGTCTGAACGCTGCGGGTGGCTTCCTTCCGGCAGCGTGCAAATGCCGTGCTGCGGGGGAAATTCCCCCTGCCTTAGTCTGCCGCGCCGCGGAGGCGCGGCAGACAGCCAGTTTGTCCTCAGCCAAAGAATCTTAGCAGGGATTAGAGGGCATACTGGAAAAGGAGAGGGTGGGTCAAGGCTGGAATGTAACCTCTGGAGGCAAAGGCCATGTATGCTGGAATGCCACTTGCATGGGGTTCACAGTGGGGGCAGCTGTACCCTTTGTGGGATGTTAGTTGGTTCTTCAAAAATATCTGGTTAGCCACTGAAGAAAATGGAATGCTGAGCTAGATGGGTGGCGAGGTCATAGTTTGCATAGGGCACACACACACAAAAAAAACTTTGGGCCAGCCCTCGATGGATCACCATACAAAACAAATCTGGACTTGTGGGTCACCATACCCAAAAGGTTGGGAACGGCTGATCTAAAGAACTTCCGATGGTCCCAAAGACCAGCTCTTAATGGAGGGCTTTTTGTTAAGAAGGAAATAGTATGACAGAGAGAGCAGCAATATCGGGAAAGTGATTTTAATGGAATTCTTGCAGTCTTGCTGTATTTTGTTGTTGTTTTTATTCACTTGTATTTTATTGTGCTGAAAAGCACCTTGGAGGCTTTTTAGCAGTCCATAAATAAACTAACTGAGAAAATGAACAATCTGCCTCAGATGACAGGTGGACTGGACCATTAAAAAATGCCCAGGAGCCACCCAGCCTGTGTGGCCCTTCAGAGAAGTGAAGGAGAGCCCAGGGGGCAACATCAAGGGAAGGTCTCAGGCCAGCCTCTGTGCCCTGTTGTTGGCCCTCCAGAGGAACAGTAGTAGTAGCAGTAGTAGTGGTGGTGGTGGTTTTATACTCTGCTCTGCACTACCCGAAGGAGTCTCAGAGCAGCTGACAATCACCTTCCCTTCCTCTCCCCACAACAGCCTGTGAGCAATGCTCCCTCTAAGCTGCAGAGTCTTGTGAGCAAAAATTCTATTTTGTGAGCTACTGGCATTAAAGTTGTGAGTGAGCGATTCAGCTACTGCATAGATTAGTTGGCTCTGGAGCCTTCCTTCCTGAGCTAAGACAAAAATGAGTGAGCTGGAAGCTAAAAATCTGAGCTAGCTCACACCAACTCAGCTTAGAGGGAACACTGCGTGCGAGGTAGGTGGGCTGAGAGAGCTCTGCGAGAACTGTAACTGACCTCAAGGTCACCCAGCTGGCTGCATGTGGAGAAGTGGGGAATCAAAGCTGGTTCTCCAGATTAGAGTCCACCACTCTTAACCACTACACCACAGGTGGCTCTCAATGGTTGGCCACTGTGTGAGACAGGATGCTGGACAAGTCTGATCCAGCAGGGCTCTTCCTGTGATCTTATGATGTTCTTATTTCTGATCCAAAATTGCCTTGTGAACTAGTGAGGCGCTGAACCCAGGTCCACCTCTCTAAGCACTGCATGGCATAATTCAAATCCACAGTGTTGTTATGCTAATTTTAAAAAGTTAACAATGTCCTTGGAAAGTGCTGTCAGATTGCAGCCGCCTTATGCCAATCTCATAGGGTTTTCAAGGCAAGGAATGAACAGAAGCGGCTTTGCCATTGCCCTCCTCTGCACTGCAACCCTGGTCTTCCTTGCTGGTCTCCCATCCAAGTACTAACCAGGGCCAACCCTGCCTAGCGCTTCTGAGATCGGATGAGACTGGGGTACCCAGACCACAACAATTTTGTTCTTTTCACAAGGGAAAAGTGTGCTGCGTATGGTCACATACTCTTCACTTGAGTTACCAAATTGTCTAAACATTTCAGTAGCAATATCAAGTGGGGGCAGAGCCTTGGGCGGGAACCATGCCCAGTGGACCAGAAAGCCACAGGATGTTCTGGCCCTGAATGTAAGGCAAGAAGCTTCACCAAGATGCTCACAGCAGTGCATGTTGGTAATTTAAGACTGGGCCTAAGAGGCTATTGAGGTATCCCCTGTAGCTGATAATGTAATCTCCAAATGCAAAGCACAGAATAAATATTGGACAAACTTGTTTCATTCTATCCTACCATCTCCACAACCAAACATACATCATACATCAAACATACATTATTGCTTTACAACTGTTAGTCTTATTTTGACATATTTGTTGCTTTACAGCTGTTGACCTTATAACCTTCACTTGTTATTTAGTTTTGTCTTCCCATATCTTAAAACATCTTCATTATGTTTCATGTTAATTTGCTGTTCAGCCCATCTATAAGTTTGAACCTTACCTTCCATTCCAATGTATTTGAAAAAGTGTGCATGCACACAAAAGCTCATACCTTGAATAAACCTTAGTTGGTCTTAAAGGTGCCACTGGACTCTAAATTTGTTATACATCATACACATTTATTTAGGAGTTTACCTCACTGTGCTCAATAGGTCTTGCTAGCTACAATCCTCCTTGCTTCTAAGCCTGTGAGCCAGGATCCTGCCCTTCTACTAAAAAAATCCAGTCTTGATAGCACCACTGGATGTTCACACACTATTTCAAGTCCTTTGGGGAAACATTCCTTCTAAATGAGATCAAGAGGATGTTGGGAGGCAACCACATGGTAGGTCCTCCCATCTTCAGAAGGACAATCCAAGCGCATGATAACTGAACTAGATTATGGGTGGTGGTCTCCTGAAAGACCAACTAAAACCAACTATTTTGAATTCTACCAAGGACCTCAGTAGACATCTAGTGGGAAGCAAAGGCAGATTCAAAGTAGGGTTGCCAGCCTCCATGTGGGGCCTAGGGATCTCCTGCTTTTACAGCTGATCTCCAGCTGACAAAAGATCAGCTCCCCTGGAGAAAATGGCTGCTTTGAAAGGTGGACTCTATGGCATTGTTCCATGCTGAGGCCCCTCCCCTCTCCAAACCCCGCCCTCTCCCGGCTCCACTCCCAAAGTCTCCAGGTATTTTCCAACCCAAACTTGGCAACCCTAATTCAAAGAGTTCCATTTTACTAAAAGACTGCTTCATACAAACTTCTACTGCACTTGGAGCTGGTTTACACACATGTATGTCACCACTGGATGTCAGGTGATGGCTGCCATGCATGGAATGGGCCAGCAAAGATGGGCCATGCATGGAATGAGCCATTCATGGAATAGGCCAGCAAAGAGGTAGGATACTTTTTGTACTGCACAGCATCTCAAATGAAGACGGAGCTCTTCCGCCAGGCCTTTGACTAGGAGCCGCCACCATTAGTACCACCCACCATTGCAAGTACCATCGCGATGAGGGTCGGCCCTGGAAGCAGCCCAGTCTGGGAGAAGGAATCCAACCCTGGTAGGAAGCCATCTAAATATTGAACATCATTGGAAGCACTTTAAACTGAACTGTCTTATTAGTGTTGTGTTGTATTGTTTTAAAATGTTTTATTGTAATTTTATGGTGTATTGAATCTGGCACTATGTGTCCTTGTAAGCCGCCCTGAGCCCGTTTGCAGGGAGGACGGGGTATAAATGTAAAATAATAAATAAATAAAATAAATTGTCATGATCTCTGCCAGGCTGGGAGACAGGCCTAGTGCAGCCTAGGCATAGGAGAGACCTGTGTGTAGGGTTGCCAGCCCCCAGGTGGGGCCTGGGGATCTCCTGCTTTTACAACTGATCCCCAGCTGACAGAGATCAGCTCCCCTGGAGAAAATGGCTGCTTTGGAGGGTGGGCTCTATGGCATGGCACCATGCTGAGGCCCCTCCTCTCCCCAAACCCCGCCCTCTCCTGGATCCATCCCCAAAGTCCCCAGGTATTTTCCAACCCGGACTTGGCAACCCTACCTGTGTGTGAGTAGAAAGCTGACAGCCTACAATCCCCATAATGCTTAGCAACAGGGGTAACCAATGGGAGTTCAGGGAATGTGTGAGGAGACTGAACTTAAGCTTTTGTGAACTGTTATACGGCGCTCTTTTCACTACTGCGGCCTTTCTTTACATAGAGTCAAGCTGAGGGGACAGTCTGGGCTGGGAAAAAGATCCCTCACTTGTGACAGAGTGAGTGCAGGGTAGGGTTGCCAAGTCTGGGTTGGAAAATACCTGGAGACTTTGGGGGTGGAGCCAGGAGAGGGTGGGGTTTGGGGAGGGGAGGGGCCTCAGCGTGGTACAATGCCATAGAGTCTACCCTTCAAAGCAGCCATTTTCTCCAGGGGGGCTGATCTCTGTCAGCTGGAGATCAGCTGTAAAAGCGGGAGATCCCCAGGCCCCACCTGGAGGCTGGCAACCGTAGTGCAGGGACAGGCCTGGTATATAACGGCAGTGGCCTTGAAGTAGTAAACAGTCAAGTAAAATAGTTAGTTGTGTTAGATTCATTTATTTTGCCTTTAAACACTGTTATTCATTTTAAAGTACCTTGTCTCATTTTCCCTGCCCCAGTTTTGTATTAATAAACCCTTTTGTTTAATTGTTCTCTGCCTGGTCATCATGCCTATGTTCCTCATTTTAAAAGGGGGCATTTGGTTGGGCTTGGGAAGGTACCCTGGGCCTTCTCAAGAGACCCTAAGTCCAGGGTGGTGGCGGCAGAAGGTGGCAACCTGCAAGGGTCATGACAGAAGTGCTTTTTGCTGGACTCCATTCAAGCATTTACTAGCGATGAAATTTATGGAATAACTGAGTGCAGAGAAATGAAGTTTTGACTAGCTCGCTTCCTACATTGCATCCATGTGAACAGGGAACCTGCTGACTATGCATATTGGGAGCACACAGTCCTTGAAATGCACCTGAAATGTGTGGTTGCCATTTTGTGTGAACTGGGCCATGAGTGAATTTCCTACATATGTATAGCTTCCATGTATATTCTTTATGATAGAACCCACCCTAAGCCTGTTATGCAGAGAAAGCGGGATGCAAATCTAATAAAACAAAAATAAAAAATAAATGTACACGATTCATGTGTATGAATGCTGTACGTGCATGGAAAATACTCATATTGCCCAATTCATATGAAACGGTGACCATGCATATTGGATGTGTTGCAGGAACCATGCACTCCTGATACGGGTGGTCAGCAGGCTCCCAGTTTGCATAGATGTAATGAAGTAAATAAGTAAGTGAATAAGTTAATACATTCTGAAAAGGTCTTGTATCTCTATCAACCAGTCATCATAACTGGCAGCGGAATGCAGGAACTGGCTCCACCGAATGCCCATGCATGCGAAAGTTCGGTCTGTCCTCCTAATTAGCGAATGGCCCGCTCATGCATGCAAATCATCATTTGATTGTGGGACTCATCTGGTGATGAACAGACCATCTTCTCATGTCAACCCATCTTCAGTGACCTCTTCTCCTTTAGTCGTGCAGTACAGGAACCCATTTGGAGATGGGCCACATGTGGCTTCAGAGAAAAAGCAGCTCAACAAGGTTTCGCTTTCGTTCCGAAGGATTTGCTCCTGCCCTGATGGTCCTGACTAGCCGAGCGGCTGAAATGAATCCTCTTCAGTCTATTTACTTGATATTTACCCAACTCTGCAATCAACAGGAAAACACATCTCAGCAAGCTTGCCTGGCAAAGAGAAAGAATTGAGGCAGCTCCGCAGCTGTCATATTTATTTCGGTGGCAAAGCAGGTCAGGAAAATTGATAAAATTAATCATACAAACTAGCAAGCACCAGGAGTGAAGGAGCGGGAGACAGAGAGTGAAAACGAGAGTTTGCTGCACCTGCCTTTATTTCTTTTAATGGATTTCTGCGCAATGTTGCTGATAAAATCCAAGCAACAGACATTATTTTGTAAGTAAGTGGGAGTGGAGGGTGCAGAGGAAGGGAGGAGTTTGCAGATCGGGGGAAAGCAAAAATTTCGGCTTGCGCTGTTTGTGGTCTTAGGAAGCTTTGCAGGGGCACCCGGGTGGTCTTGCTGGAGCCAAAGGACAAGCTCTATTGCCAATTCTAAATGCCGAATTGAGTTCTCCTTGGCAGCTATTCCTGTAGTTTCTTCAAGTAAGGAAACTTGCAATGTTTAATCAATTAATCCCAGGGCTGGCATCAGCATACTCTGAGGTGAAGCAGCTGCCAAGGTTCAAAACTTCTGTTCAGGCCTACGGCCACTGACCCCTCCTCCCACTTACGTAGCTCCCCTGCCACCTGCTTATACCCATGCTCCCACCCTCATGCAAGTATAGGGGTGGAAAGAAAGCTACGAGGGTGCCCTGGTAGAGGGCAAAGGGGGCTCTTAGGTACTGTCTACCCAGGACCTCCAAAACCGGAAACTAGCCCTGATAAATCCACTTGTTAAATCAATGGGGGAAAAACCTTTTGATTTATTCAACAATAGTTTGAAGCTGTTTTAAATTTTGTTAAAATACATACACTTATCCCACAGACGATATACTTCGCACACACAAACAACCTGTCTTGTTCGAGAAATCCTGGCCAATGGACAGCTACGTTTTCCCATTTCGTTCCTTGAATGAAAAAAAGGGACTTGGGAATATCCCATTCCTGACAATCAACAAATGCATGCCTCCCCGCTTTCAGAACAATGGTTTTATTCATATGCAGATGCACTGACATTTACTTTATTAATTGATTTAATCATTTAAACAAATATGATTAATTGTTCAAATCTTTTGTTGGGGGATGATCCTAGAAACCTTTTGTGTGAGTATTATCCTGACAGAGGCCGTAATGTAGAACACACTTTAATTTTTTTAAAATTTAATTTTATTTTAGTACCCCAAATCTCTCAATCCTTCAATATGACATATTCCAAACTAGCCCGTATTCTGAATCTTCCAGTGCCTGGATAAGATGATAAAAGCCAGAAACCAAATATGAATTAGAGGGTTAAGACAAAAATCAAGTCTTCAGCTATTTTAGATATCCTGACCTGGATCATCAGCCACACAAGAGGAATTCCCCTTTCTCCCCACCTTGCTGCAGCTTTCTTTACCCCACAAAAACCATCCTCCCTTGGGTCAGAGGACCCAAAGGGACAGTGTCTGGCAGGAAAATTGGGAGGCTACAGCAGGAGGGAGGAATACGCGAGAATTGTCCTCCTCTCCTCCACAAACACAGAAACTATTCCATTGGTGGAGCTGATGCTGCACTAATGGAACACCCCCAGAACGGTCCTTCCCATAGATGAAAGAAAAGAAGTTTGGTAGGCAGGGGTGGAAGGACTGACTGTGTCTCATCCACTCTTCCTTTCTCCAGCCTTTCAATCAGCTTCTTGTTTGGGAAGCCTGTCGTATTTGTCAGAGACATGACAGGAGAATGACAACAGGTTGGCTAGGACAGCTATATGTATTTTTAATATTTAATTTGACTTCCCTGGAGGGAAGAATTCTAAGGGAAGACATTTCTAGAAGCATTCACCCGTATGAGTAATGTTATCACACCCCTGAACATCACGAACCCTCAGATTACCTAGCTCAGCCCACTGCTGGCAGAATACTCCATGTGTCATTCTCACCCATAATGCTAAATAATATTTATGATTATAATTTCCTAACCTTGCAGGGTAATGCAAAGCTTTATAGCGCAGACAAATGTGTGTGTGCAAGTGTGTGTGTGTGCATAATATATATATTTTAAAAATCCAAGGGTGCCATGCAATATAACTGGAGTAGGGTTGCCAGCCTCCAGGTGGGGCCTGGGGATCCCCTGCTTTTACAACTGATCTCCAGCTGACAGAGATCAGTTCACCTGGAGAAAATGGCTGCTTTGAAGGGTGGACTCCATGGCGTTGTACCATGCTAAGGCCTCTCCCCTCCCCTCCCCAAACCCCGCCTTCTCCTGGCTCCACCCCCAAAGTCCCCAGGTATTTTCCAACCCAGATTTGGCAACCCTAAACTGGAGGCAGTGAGTAGAAGGAAGACTCCTTTTCAGCTGACATATGACTTGCAACAGGCAGACAACGATTATCACGCAAAGCCCATCCCCTTGGCATCTTCAAGACAGGAAAGACAAAAAAAGAAGGAGGTGCAAGGTAGAGAGTTTTATTTAGCTCATATGGATCCCTACGTGATTCACTATGAGCTTCGTCAGGGGATCTTCTACAGAGATTTTTCAGTTGCCTTCTTACTGTCCAAGGCGGGAGCTGAAAAATCTCTGTAGAAGATCCCCTAACCAAGCTCATAGCAACACACATAGGGATCCATAAGAGCGAAATAAAAAACTCTCTACCTTGCACTTTGTTCCTTTGTTCCCACTGGTGTGGCCATCATTTTTTTCATCTTCAAGATCAAAATGTCTTTGCCTTTAGGAGATCAGTCCCAAGCTCGTTCTGACAATTGCTGTTGTCTCAGAGAAAAGAAGAACTTCCTAAATCAAAGGAAACAATGGATGCAAGTGGTGCTCTGTTCGGCTCTTCCCCAGCAGCTGTACTGGGAAGGCCAATGGATTTTGCATAAATTTGAGGTCAAAGTGAATTTAATAAACCTTGTCATGTGACCTCGCTCTTGAAGTATTTCTCTCGGTGTGAGTTTAAACTACAGTCAAGTTGCAGCCACCTTATGGGGACCCCAACAAGGGGTGTTCGAGGCAAGTGAGAAGCAAAGGTGGTTTGACATTGCCTTCCTCTGCAGAGTCTTCCTTGCGGGTCTTCCATCCAAATACCCAGAGGAGTTAGGTGTGTTAGTCTGTTGCTGCAAAATAGTAAAAAGCCCAGTAGCACCTTTAAGACTTAACAAACTTTATTATGGCATAAGTTTTCCAGAAACACAGCTCTCTTCATCAGATGCATGTATCTCCATGCATCTGGGGAAGAGAGCTGTATTTTTCAAAAGCTTATGCTACATCCAAATACCGACCCTGCTTAGCTTCTGACATCTGACAAGATTGAGCTACATCATGCCGCCTTCCCTCCTGAAGAATTTGGAGGGAAGGAAAAACAATTTCCATGAGATTAGCACAAATTTCTGTTAAACTTTGGCACATGTTGAGGAGCCGGTGTGGGGTAATGATTAGTCTATCGTAATATTTGTGATGCCTTCTGAAAGTCCTTGTGGATTCCCACTTGTCCAATATAAATGAGAGGCACCATTTAAAGATTCTATTTCCCCAATTTAAACAGAAATGGGTGACTCTGAAAACTAAGGAAGGAGGTTTTCTTTTCCAAAGTGAAATAAACATGGTGTTGCAAGTCAGTCTGTGCTGAGTGATTTCTCAGATTTCTCAGACAAAGAGCTGCCTACTAGCCCTGTACACATGGATGGTATACAACTCAGAGTAATAGGAAGTAACAATCTGAAAAGTCAAGACAGGTAGCTCTCACTTCCCCCTCTCCCACCATTTCTTCTTTCCCTTTCTTGAAAGTCCTCATAGGCTCTCCCTTTTTTCTTCCCAAACCTCTGAGAATGAAGCCCATCTTTGAGTACAGGCAACTGCCAACTCAGGAACTGGAAGAAACTGACTCAAATCCTCAAGATGCTGGCGGAGTATACAATACAAGGAAACCACAATATGTGTGAGTCCACTATAAATGGAGTAGGACTGTACAATTCTCTAGAGAATAAAAGCAGTTTGGGGGGCACCCAATCTAAAGAACTTTACTAAAGGTTCATTCATTTATTGTATGTTTACCCAGTTTGGTGACTTTCAACCAATTGCTTCTGAAAGAAAAATGCCAACAAAGGACTAAGCAATGTGAACAGGCTTTCCTGGAGGCAAACAAACCTTGTTGCTTTAGAAGAAGTAGAAGAAGAAGAAGAGGAGATTGGATTTATATCCTGCCCTTCACTCAGAGTCTCAGAGCATCTTACAAACTCCTTTCCCTTCCCCTCCCCACAACAGACACCCTGTGAGGCAGGCGGGGCTGAGAGAGCTCTGTCCATAACTGTCCTTGAGAGAACAGCTCTGACAGAACTATGGCTTGCCCAAGGTCATCCAGCAGCTGCAAGTGGAGGAGTGGGAAGTCATACCCGGTTCTCCCAGATTAGAGTCGGTACACTTAACCAGTACACCAAACTGGCTCTCACACCAGACTGGCTCTGTTAGAACAACTGTTAACATGTCATCACACAGAATTAGAAATACCATTGGCATATGATACTTCATCATGTGGAACTGGATCAGTGATTTCTCATGGAGAGCACAATGTTGGTCAGATAGACAAAGAAGCTTTGAGGCTAGACTGAGGAATTGGGGATCTGTTATTTGTCTATTACGGTTTTTCACCTCTCCCTTCCTTCAAGGAGCTCAAGGTGGTGTGCACGGGCCTCCTCTATTTTATTCTTCATGGCTGAGTGGGGATTTGGACTCTCTCTCTCAGGTCTTAGGTTGATGCTCTTTCTTCTCTATCTACCTTATGGTGAGGGATTCTTACTTAGTGACAAGTTCTTGCTGTGCATTTCTCATCCCATAAAGGGTATTCCTGAGTTTGATTGGGACATTCCTGGAGATTTGGGGGTGGAGTCTGGGAATGGCAGGGTTTGGGGCTCCAGAAAAGTCATTTTGCCCTGGGGACCAAATCTCTGCCATCTGGAGATCAGCTATAATTCTGGGAGATACCTGGGCCCCACCTGGAGGTTGGCGACCCTAGGCTAGTCACATGCTCTTAGCCTAAAGGGGGAAATGATGTAAATGACCCTGATCTCCAGGGAAAGAAGTTGAAGTTAAAAAGTACTAAGTAAATAATTCCTTGACCTGAATAGGCCAGGCTAGCTTGATCTTATCTTGAAAACTAAGCAGGGTCAGCCCTGGTTAGTATTTGGATGGGAGACCACCAAGAAAATCAAGGGTTGCAACACAGAGGAAAGCAATGGCAAACTACCTCTGTGCATCCTTTGCCTTGAAAACCCCATGGGGTTGCTATAACTCAGCTGCGACTTGATGGTGGTGGAGGGGAATGCCAAATAATAAATAAATAAATAAATTCAGCAAAGGATTTGGTCCAAGGAAGGTGGTTTATGTTGGCCCACCTGTATGCCATTAGGCCCTTTCTTGTCATCTGGGGCATCACATGGTGTAGAATAGTGCTCAAGGTGTTTGATGTGTGTGGAACAGACACTTCTGTACAGCATTAACAAATTGCCTACCATTTGTCAACCTACCTCCTAGATCTATTGGAGAGGACAAAGGGGAGAATCATATTCCTCCTGGGAGGAAGAACAGGATAAAATGTTGTAAACAGATCTTCTGTTTGGATTCTTAACTTGGCTTTGGAATAAAACCACTCTGGTTAAGAACGTAAGAAAATAAGAGAATCCAATGTTGGATCAGGCCAATGGCCCATCCAGTTCAACACTCTGTCACACAGTGGCCAGAAACACCAGGTGTCATCAGGAGGTCCACCACTGGGGCCAGGACGCTAGAAGCCCTCCCACTGTTTTTCCTCCCCAAGCACCAAGACTACAGAGCATCACTTGCCCCTGATCTATACCTTGTGGGTAATAGCCACTGATGGGCCTCTGCTCCGTATGTTTATTTAATTCCCTCTTGAAGCCGTCCATACTTGTAGCTGCTGCCACCTCCTGTGGCAGTGAATTCCATGTGTTAATCACTCTTTGGGTGAAGAAGTACTTCCTTTTATCTTTTAACCCGACTGCTCAGCAATCTCATTGAGTGCCCACAAGTTCTTGTATTGTGAGAAAGGGAGAAAAGTACTTCTTTCTCTACCTGCTCTATCCCATGTTAGACTGGCATATGATGTATACTAGGTGTTGGAAGGGGAAGGACATTCCTTTTAGCTCTCCTGGATTTCTCAATAACTTGGTACACTGGGAGCAGGAGACGCTGGTTTGAATCCCATTCTGTCATGGAAGTTTCTTGGATGATCTTGGCCAGTCACTTTCCCTAAGCCTAACCTAACTCTCAGCATTGCTGATGTGGGGAAAACATGGAGGACAGGAGAACAATGTTTTGTTTTGTTTTGGGGAGCAAAGTGGGGTATAAAATATCTAAATAAAAACAATTAAAAATATAAGAATCTTTTATCATTCCGCAGGGCCTGCAAAATGGAGCTGTTCTGCCAGGTCTTCAGTTGAGGCAGTGGGCATCCACCTCAGCCAGCCTCCCTGCTTTAGTTCCCAACCTGCTAAAAGGACCCATCCGATTCTACCTTGTGCACCAACTGATTTATATTGCTGCTACCAATTTTATTGTTTTTATGATTTTAATGTGATTTTATCGTAATGAGTCTTTGACTTGATTTGTTGTGATCCGCCCTGAGCCCATTTGGGGAGGGCAGAATAAAAATCCAACAAACAAACAAACATTAAAATAAATAAATAAATAATGGTGATACTACTATTATTTTTCTGGATCAACGGGCTGGGACAGGATATGGAAAGTGTTGTATTGGGGATGTTCAAATAGTTCCTTGGAAGTTAGTTCACAAAGATGGTGCTGGGTGACAGCAGCACCAACCCCTTGGCTGTTGCCTTATGGGTGCTGTAAGGTTCCATCTTGTTACCCATTCTGCTTAACATGAACTCCCTGATTTGAAAGATGTCACCTGGAGATGTCATCAGGATATGAGTGACACTTGGCCCTCTGTTTCCTTTCCATCTGACTCTAGAGGAGAGGTTGAGATATTGTGACATTGTACAACGTTCCTCCTCATGCCCACTTTTTGCTCCAGCTGGTCCCAGGGGCAGGAGCTGTCCCTGGACAAATGGCAAGCATATACCCCCGAACTACATCAGAGATCTTTAGGGTGTAGGGGAGAGAAATCGTATTGATTTCTATCTTGTATTATCAAGGCCTCCAAGATAGGGAGGAGAGGAAAAAATGCTTCCCCTCCTTACAACTCAAGGCCTTCCTGTGCTTCTAGGAAATCCAAAAGAAGTGAGTCATTGGCTCACTTGAGAACTGCTTCTGCTGTTCCTGGGGGAAGCAGAGGTTCTGGGTCAGACTCCACTGGGCTTGAGCTCCATCCTAGCCCTGATTTTGACAACATCACTTATGGGTGGTAGTGGTAGCGTTTTCACATCCTTGGGTTTTGGGGAGGCCCTTGTCTCCAGAGCATTATTCCTGATGTCGCCGATGTGCCGATATCACTTCCAAGAAGGGTTGTCAAGTCCCCCGGGGAAACACCCACTCGATTGGCCCACTCCCCGCCGGCCCAAATTGGGCCACCGGGGTGAACCCCACCCCCAAATTGCTGAGCTGCAGAGACGTGCCCGGTGTGATGATGTCACCCGGAGGTGACGTTATCACATCAGGCATGTTTTTTTTGGGGGGACGCTCTATTATTCAAGGGAAAACTCTATGATTTTCGCTCAAATTATAGAGGTCCCCCCCCCCCACGTCACTTCCAGGTGATGTTATCGTGGAGCATGTGCACTTTGTGCACACACCAAAAGACTCCCAACGAGGACTGGACTCCCCCCGCTAAAACGTAAGTTAGACTTAGCAACCCTACTTCCGAGTGATGCAGGCATGTTATGTGCAATTTCGTTGTTTTTTGGGGGAGTCCCTCTCAGCAGCCAGCTGGCTAGTGGTGGGCAGGAGCCCACAAAATTGCAGGATCCTCCGCCCCTATCGGGCCATTGGCAACCTATTTACAGATCTCATTTTCTTGCTTTCTGGTTGGCATAATACTTGTGCAGAGAGCTTTATTTCAGGCCTGTTCTGTGGCATTGGAGGAGAGAAGAAAGCAAGCCGGCCCTCTAAGGAGATCTTTGATTTGTGTGACATGCCAACACAAACACACACTCACATCCCTGCGATGCCCTCTGGCACCCTTAAGGCTAAAATAATGCAAATATGCTTTATTAGGGAGCAACTCAGCAGGTGATTCAAACATTAAACTAGGATAGCGGTGGAAGCGGCAAGAAGGAACACGCATTTTACAAAAGAAAGGCCTTTATAAGATCTTGCTGACAAGCACTATTAAATATTCATTCTATAGACTGTGGAGACATCATTAGATGCACGCATTCAACCCCTATCTTTTCCTACGCAACAGGATTTAGCATTTGTTTTACACAGCAGGGACAAGGCAAAGGGGTCTTCGGGGACCTTCCACCATCCTCTTGTTAGCAGGCTTCTTTGCCCCTGGGCTCTTAAAGGAGACTCTCAGCCACGGCTGTTTGTTTGTTTGTTTGTTTCTAAGAAAAGGGAGAGTTTTACGTCTTGTGGGTATATTCACAACAATGCTCTACTATCTGGGTTCTGTCGCATACCTAGGAAGATGCCATAGAGCCTTGAGCACTCCCTGTGGACAGGTATGACGTTAACATGACACTAGCCGTGCCACAAACTTTGTGTTGAACATACCCAAAAGGCCAGCTGACCATGTTCGCTGGCTGTGATCACCTGTATGCTGAACGTCCATTATGTTCACCTGTCTATCTCAAATGGCTGTCAAACAGCTTTGCAGCTGTGATGAGGGAGGGATTTTTTTCCCCCTCCTTGTAGTGGCGGAGCTTCATTTATTTGCCTTGTAGGGGCTTTTATATCTGCACAGTAGGAGAGACTATCCAACCCGGGGTCATGGAGAGTCAGGTCAGGTAATTAAATGGTGTGAGGCGGAACAATGCCTCCCATAATGCTGCGCTAAAATGCACATGTGCAAAATAATGTTGACAGCACACTCTTAAACGACAAGCCGTATGACTTTAAAAAATACATTATATACAACAGTTAGCTGACTGATTTGTTTGCTGTTTATTTATATAATTGGCTGCCAAGTGGTGTGAGTGACAAAAGGTCTGTGAGGGAGGGTGAAAAGTAGGTCTCCCATTGGGCTGTTTGATAAGCATGTATGCAATACTGCCAATTGCACTGCACTGTACTGTAGTGCTTGACTGTGTGAAAACTAACCCCTTGAACAGGTTCAAACTGTTTCCGAACAGTTTAATGAAAAATTGGCTCCCTGTTCAGTACCAGCAAAAAGGCTGTGAGCTAAACCTGCGAATATTCGAACGTCCCTACCTATCACCTCAACTTGTGTCTATTGATGGATAAACAATAGCCCAGTCCTGCAAGTTATTGTACCTGCCAATCAGGGCTCAGAATAAGCCACAACTATAGCGATATCCCAGCCTGAAGTACTGTAAGAAGAGGACCTCAGTTAGGATGCGTGTTTCACCAGCTTTTGCCTTAAAGTAAGTATTTCAGCAGGGGACTGCAGTGGCTCAAGTGGTTAAGATGCTGAACTGCAGACCAGAAGTTCAGCCGTTCAAGACCCAAATGCTGCATGACGGAGTGAGCTCCCGTCTCTGGCTCCAGCTCCTGCCAACCTAGCAGTTTGAAAGCAAGAAATTGCAAGTAGATAAATAGGTACCGCTTTGGTGGGAAGGTAACAGCATTCCATGCACCTCGGTGTTTAGTCATGTCAGCCACATGACCATGGAAATGTCTTTGGACAGGGCTGGCTCTTCCGCTTGGAAACGGAGATGAGCACCGCATCCCTAGAGTTGTATTCGACTGGCTTTCGAGCAAGGGGAACTTTTACCTTTACCTACCTTATTTCAGCAAGTGGCCGAGAAAGTTTTGTTCAGACAAAACTCAAATTCATGGTTTTATTTTAACTATGGTTAGAAGGTTGTGAACCAGGATACAGATTTGCTGGTTTCATTGCATTCTCTTTGAGTTACCAGGTCCCTCGGACTCATGGGCAGGGGATGGCGGGGGGAGACTTACCGGGAGGTGGAACAATGCAATGTGCCTACATCACCCAGGAGCCAGAAATAAATATGGTGTGCCTACATCACCTGGAAGTGATATAGAAACACTGATGATATCGGGGGATGGGGGGACAGGACGATGCCCTGGTTTTTGGGCAACACTCTATGGCAGGGGTGGCCAACCTGTGGCTCGGGAGCCACATGCGGCTCTTTCACACATATTGTGCGGCTCCTGGCAGGGCGGCTGGGGAAGCAAAGGGGAGGCATGCTTTTTCTCTCTTTCTCCCTTCCTTCCTTCCTTCCCTCCTCCCTCCCATCTATTTGCTTTCCTAGTTTCTCTCTCTCTCTTTCTTTCCACTTCTTTAATTCTTTCTTTCCATCTCTCTCTTTTTCTCTCTCTCTCTCTCTCTCAATATCATTAGCAAACAAGTAATATCATTATCAATAACCGGTTTTCCTTGTTTGTTTTTATTTTTGGCAGTCCCATTTAACGTTAATAAAAAGCAAATTTGCATATTTTTAAAAATAAAAATGTGTGTGTGATATTTGTTCCTGTCTTGTGGCTCTCAGACATCTGACGTTTATTCTATGTGGCTCTTATGTTAAGCAAGGTTGGCCACCCCTGCTCTATGGTTTGAAGCTAATTCTACCATAGAGTTTTGCCCCAAAACCAGTGTCGCGCCCCCCCCCCCCCCACATCACCACAGTGCCTACATCTCTTCCGGGTGACGCAGGCACATCACGTTTATTTCCAGTTTCTTGCCTGTTTTTTTGGGGGGTAATTCTCCCCTACTGGCCAGCTGGCTGGCACTGGGAGGGGGAGCACCAGGGGGACCTGCCAACTCTACCTTCTATGGGAGCATTGCCAGAGAATAAAGCAGGGTTAAACAAGGATTAAGCCAAGATTTTGCATTCAGATAATAGTTAAGACCAATGATCCCTCTAAGCTGCGGAGTCTTGTGAGCAAAAATCCTACTTTGTGAGCTACTGGCATGAAAATTGTGAGCAGGTGATTTGGCTACTGCATAAATTAGTTTGCTCTGGAGCCACCCTTTCTGAGCTAAGACAAAAATCTGTGAGCCAGAAGCTAAAAAACTGTGAGCTAGCTCACACTAACTCAGCTTAGCGGGAACACTGGTTAAGACTAACTATGGTTAATAAACCAACTTTCAATCCTGGCTTCAGATTCTGGTTTGATGTACTATAAACTAATCATAGTTACTAGGGTGGCCTGCATTGAGACAATCACACTGAGCATTGTTAAGTTCAGTGAAGCCATGGTTTTATATGGTCCACACAGTAACGGTTACCAGGAATTTCCAGAAAGCTGGGGTTTTTTCTAGATTTGAATGAACCAGGGCTTTGAGGCCCATTTTGGATGTCTGGTTTAAACCACAAGAAATGCTGATACATTTGTGCTTTCCTAGGTATCTTTAGGTCCTGACCGTCATGCATCAACCCTAGACACCTCTAAGGTAGACTTCCCATCTGCCTGCCCAAGTGAGGAATTACCCAGCTCCAGAGGCAGGCTATGGTAAGCCATCTCTGAATGTCTCTTGCCTTAAAAACTCTCTGGGGCTGCCATAAGTTAGCTGTGATATAATGGCAACCCCCCCCCCCACAAAAAACAATTTCCACCCACAAGGAACTGAGGAGTGGGAGAAGAAAAATGACCTCCATATAGTGACACTCTAGAAATTTCACTACTCTCTATGGTAAGGCCCTAGAGATCAGGGTTGTACACTGGAAAAATTATTGTTCAAAGTCCATATTGTAATGTAAGAAAGGGAAGGTGTTTCAGTTTTAAGAATTCTTGGATATGTTGCCTTGAAGACTGGTTGGGGCCTATTTCTGTTTTCATTAAGAGTGGATCAAGATGTCTCCTCGTTGTTTTCCATGCAGAGGAAATGGCAGATTTTCCTGCACTATTATCACCAAATAGTATCAAAATATTAGGGAACCTTGTGTATGTTCTGTTCTAAAGACTCCCTGCATCTCAAGTTAATTGGGCATCAGGGTCAGATTTTACAGTCCCTTGAGTAAGGCGCCCCCAGCCATCTTCTTTGCACAGTGGAAAAAGCCATGAAATTGGCTGCAGGTTTTCTGGAGTGGCTGTTTTTACATCTGACTTTCCCGCTGGAATCATTCTAGTTCCAAAAAAACCTGCCCACACCTCTGTGTGGTGTGAAACCATGCTGCTACTGAAATGTCCACATCTACTAATTGCCCTCCTGTGGTCAAGCTAGTATTCAACCGGCTTGATTCTGCTTTAAACAATTGCTGTTGATTAGTGCACTTAGACCCCCTGGAGTGAAATTTCACACCACTGTGAAATCAGCACAGGAAAAGACAGCAGTCAAACTACTTTAGAGGGGAGGTGTAAAATGACACTTATTACTGCAAGTAAAAGTACTCCCTCCAAAGTGTCACTCTAGTGAGACAACCACTCACCTGACCACAGTGGAGAAAATGGAACCTATCCAAACCTAAGCAATGAAAAATGCAATGTTACCCCAAATCACTAATGGGGAGAAACAAACCCCCCCAAAGGGCAGGCAGGCACTATTACATACCCAAGAATTATGCTGCCACATCTGGGAGTCATTCTGAGAAGACTTTGATTGTATCAGATATAGCTTACCTAATCCAATGCCAGGTAAACTGGATAATTTATAAAGTTAACAATACACAACTGTACACTGCCTAATAAACACTAGGGAAAAGTCATGGAGTGTTACTAAGAAAGGCAGCAGTGCAGCGTCACCTGGAAGTGATATCACATCCCCTTCAAATTCTGCCCTCCGCAGGCACCTCCCCCCAAATCTCAGGACTTTGCTGTGTGGAGAACTCATCCCTAGGCTTAATCTGAGGCCTGTATCTCTGCATGCATGAGGGCCTCCCTACCACTGTCATCATTTCAGAAGCTGATCTGGGTAACAGTGCCCCATACATATCTGAAAAGCAGGTTGCACAATTGGTTTACAAAAGGCAGGGTTGGGAGCAGTTTGTATTCATGCTATCCATGAGGGCATTTCAGTCACTATATGGGTGCCAGATATATACAGGTCTAATATTCATAGTGGAAACAAAGATAGAATTTGGGGGAATGACTCAGTACCTCACGGGCCCAATCTAGTGAATAATGGGGAGCTTGTTTATAATGAAATTGCTGTTGGTTGGCTATGCTGCACAAAGGGTATGGCCATATGCTTTTCATAGTAGGCTGGTGTAAAATTAGGTTTGCCAAGTCGACTCTACTCACCAGCGGGGGGGAGTCCTCCTTTGCCTGAGAGCTCCTTCGGCGCGCGCGCTAATGTCACCACGTTGGGGGCGTTGCCAGAGCGTTGCCCTGGCAACGCCCCCAATGTGATGACGTCACTTCCGGGTGACGTCATTACGTTGGGGACGTTGTCCTGGCTGGACGACTTTGGGGGTGGGGTTCCCCCGCTGGCCAAATGCTGGCCAGCGGATCAGGAACCCCTGTAGCGGGGGATCCCCCGCCCCCTGGGCTGACTTGGCAGTCCTATGTAAAATATTGGTGAGAGGCATCTGTTGCATATATATTTGCATATATTTCTGGCTAAGATATAAAACTAATCCCCTCTGCAATCTAACTTAGATCTATCACATGTAGGGTTGCCGGGTCCCCCCTGACCACCAGTGGGGGGGGGAGGGTTGTCAGATCTAGGTTGGGGAACTCCTGGAAAGTTGGGGATGAAGCCGGGGGAGAACAGGGACCTCAGTGGCGTACAATGCCATAGAGTCCCCCCCCCCCCTCCAAAGTATCCATTTTCTCCAGCAGAACTAATCTCTGTAGTTTGGAAATGAGCTGTAATTCCAGGGGAATTCTCAGGTCCCACCTGGAAGCTGGCATCCCTAGTCACATGAGTGGCTAATACTGACAAAAGGTAAAAGGTAAAGGTTTCTCTTGCTCAAAGAACCAGTGATGTCCAAAGATGTTTCCGTGGTCATGTGGCCGGCATGACTAAAAGCCAAGGCTAGTGACCTCTATAACAGTCTTGCACAACTGGTGTCTCATCAAGCCAAACAAAACAGCTGACCCAACATTTTTATTTATGTTTATTTAGAGGTTTATACCTCTAGGGCCACAGTGGCTGAGTGGTTAAGACGCAGAACTGCAGACCAGAAGATTGATAGTTCAGCAGTTCAAGACCCAAGTGCTGTGGGACGGAGTGAACTCCCGTCTCTGGTCCCAGCTCCTGGTAACCTAACAGTTCAAAAGCAAGACATTGCAAGTAGATAAATAGGCACTGCTTTAGTGGGAAGGTAACAGCATTCCGTGTGACTCGACATATAGTCATGCCGGCCACAAGACCACGGAAACATCTTTGGACAGCGCTGGCTCTCCGGCTTGGAAACGGAGATGAGCAAAGCCCCCTAGAGTTGGATTCGACTGGCTTTCAAGCAAGGGAAACCTCTACCTTTACTTACCTGATTTACTTTCCTCCTCAACGGGAACCCTAAGTGGCTTACAGTAGTGTCACACCCCATTTTATTATCACAGAAAGAACCCTGTAGGGTCACCATGCATGGCCTAGCAACTGGCAGGAGGTGGGGGAGATCAGTACTTAATGTGGGGGCAGCGGTGATCTTTGTCACAGTGTGATGACATCACTTCCAGCATGACCCAGAAGTGCTGGCATTGCTCTAGCACTCAGCCCCAAGCTCTGGGTCACGTGTGCTTTGGGTTGCACTGGAATGATATCGTCACACTGTGACAAAGATCACTGGCCCCCTTTTTACCAGCTTTGCTTCCACCCACTGACCAAATGAGCATTGGTGGGCATCAGACTACCATTAGTGGGCACCTGTTAAGCCTACCTGTAAGGTAGGTTAGCCTGAGTGAGAGAAAGAGAGTGAGTGGCCCAAGATCACCTCGAAAACGTCCACAGCAGAGCAGTGATTCAAACCTGGATCTCCCAGATCCTAGTCTGACATTCTGGGGCGTGTCACGTATTGGATGGCCACCATTTTTGCAGTCTCAGGCAGACAGCTCGAGACAGTGGTGGTTATCAAGCCCCTGCTTGGCCAACATACTTGGCTGAAGACCTGTACTATCACCATCGAGATGTTACCCGGTTGCTAACAGCTGGGAGATAGTTGGAGACTTGACAATGGAGACTGGGAAGGGCATTCACAAGGGTATAATACCACACAGTCCAACCTCCAAAGCAGCCATCTTCTCCGGGATAACTGATCCCTGTAATCCAGAGATCAACTGTAATTCTGGGAGATCTCCAGTCCCAGCCCAGAGGGTGGCAACCTTACATTGCTAACTGTTTAGAACAAGGAATAAGGAGTGATTTGTTTCCCAGTGCAGGCAAAATGGGAGAGTTCAAGTCACTATGGAACCTAAGAGGGGAAGTTATGTCACATTCGCTGTGTTCAGTTGGTGATCTTCAGACGTAGCAGAAGAAAAAGAAGAGAAGAGATTGGATTTATACCCTGCCCTTCACTACCCAAGGGAGTCTCAGAGCGGTTTACAAACTCCTTCCCCTTCCCCTCCCCACAACAGACAGCCTGCGAGGTAGGCGGGGCTGAGAGCGCTTTGACAGAAACTGCTCTTTTTCAAGAACAGCTGTGCCAGAACTACGGCTTGCCCAAGGTCACATCAGCAGCTGTATGTGGAGGAGTGGGGAATCAAACCTGGTTCTCCCAGATTAGAGTCCGCACACTTAACCATGACACCAAACTGGCACTGAAGGGTCTAAAAGAGGTCACCATTCTGAGATAAGGCTACAACTATGAACAGCTCCATGGCTGGTCAATAAGGCTAACAGGAAAGATATAAGTGCTTTTTATCATTGGGAGTCAGCTTTGATGTGTGTATATGTGCACGTAACGCACACACATACACGTATATCACATTTGCAGTGATGGCATCATTTTTTAAAACAAACTGTCCATAAATGTCACCGAAAATCCAGGTCTCCTTTTATTAAAACTGAAAAATGTGTATAAATGTAAATAACAAATGACTGATACGGGGGAGAGCAACCCGAGCGGCTCGCTGGCGTCACATGTTCCTGCTCTCTCTTCCTTCCTCGTGTAATTTGCATTAATAAAGAGGCTGTTCCTTGTCGGAATGCGTTTCATCCGGTTTAAAATCCCAGGGCGCTCCACCAGGAAGTGCTTTGGGAGAATCCGACTGTCAGCGCCGACAAGACAAATGAATCCCAGTGTCAGGAGCGTGTGGTTCAACGATGACAGATTGAGAAGAACTGTCCCCCTCTCGACAGGCGGGCTTCATTTTCAAATTAATAAATCTGAATAAAATATTTTTCCTTTCATTACAAGCCGGGCCTGGCTGACAGTTCCCATGACAGGAGGGAGTAGCGGTGTTGATGAGAAGAGTTTGCATCAATTCCACCTGGGTTTCGATTGCTTTATTTTTACCTGCAATTGCATCCCCTGTTTGTCTCTTTCTCTCACCCCCCTCCCTCCCACAATCGCTCCCCATCCTGTTCTCTTTCTCTGTCACTCACCTGCTCCTTCGGCCCCCACCCTTGCCCGTCTTGTTCCCCCCTCTCTTGTCGGTTGCTTTGAATCAAAATCCAGGACAATATTTATTTCTCAAACGTGCACCTTTGCAAATACACCCAGGAATCTCCCTTTCTGGCTGTCCCGTGCAAATGTCATAGGCAATACACAAATCTCCCCCCCCCCCCCCCCCCCCACACACATACATTTGCTCTCTATTTCATGCATGAAGTTATCTTCAAAGATGCAGGCAAATCTGCTTGTCGGCTGCAAATGCTTGGGACAAATCTCAATCTAGCACAGAAGGGAAGAGGGATGAGCAACCCTGCTCTTGAGGATTGGCAAGCCTTGCTATTACTAACAGAAACCTGGCCTTATGCCCTTATCTGATCACCAACAAGACCTTTTGCATCCTGATCTTCAGGCTCCAGCTCCAATGACTGACCTCAGGGACTGTGGCTCAAAGGTAGAGCCTCTGCTTCACATGCAGAAGGTCCCAAGTTCAATCCCTGGCAGCTCGAGTAGCCTTTGCTGAAGATCCCGGACAGCTGTTGGCAGTCAGCGTAGACAAGACTGGCACACACAAGAGTAGACAAGACTTGCTCTCCACCGTGTCTGACTCGGTATAAGGCATCTGTGTGTGTTCATGTGCTCTCCCCATTGCTACAAACAAGTACTGCAGGGGCTCCTCAATTCGGGCTTTGCAAGGAGTGGCAATGGTTAGGAATACCATGAAATTTCCATCAAACATATTCAACAGTCGTACTTTGAACATTTGAATGTGTTTGAGGGTTTGAATGTGGCAATCAGATGTGAGCTGATTATCCAGTCTGTTTGGTTGGTGTTGAATAATTTGAATGCCTGCCGAACAGGTTTTGCATTGGTCGGTCCCCCCCCCCCCGTCCCCAAATTATGCATATGTAAAGTACTAATGATCCAAAGAGATTTCCAGCCATAACTAAGGGTTACTTAAACTAGGGGTACGATTTTTAAAAATACACAGCATTTATTTATGACTGATTTTTTAAAATCATTTGGGGCTGATTAAGCTATCTATGGTCGTATCCATGCAGCGAGCCACCATTTCCCCTGCACCTTTCCCCTGCCACGTGCCACCATTTTACCGTGTGTTTGTGTGTGTGTGTGTGTGTGTGTGTGTGTGTGTGTGATGCAGGCAGCTCTGCAATAAAGAAGCCTAGACAAAAGAAAGCTGGGACCATTGAAGAATGTGGCAACAGATTGCCAGAAGGTTGGTGTGAAGCAGCACAATAGCAGTGACAGATTTAAAAAAAACAGCAACACTCAAAAAGCCCTCCAGTGGTGCAGTGGAGAAAATGGCAGCCACAGCTGCATGAAAAGTCAGTTTCACTATGTTTAGGATTACTGGGAAGCAACCTGCCGAACTGCCATGAATGGTCGACAAACTGATGTCCAGTCCATCCTAAAATGGGCTTCATGTTGGCCACTGGAGAACAGGACATGAGACAAACTGGTAGGTGTTCGAGCATCCCTAGTGATGATGGGATGCATTGGGAGAGCTGAACCCCATCACTGGCACCAAAGGCCAGGTCTAAGCTGAGTAGCCCCTGCAACCCTAGCAGGCCTACCATGGCCTGGCTCTAGTGCGGCCTAGGCACAGGAGAGACTTGTGGGGAGTAGACGGCTGACAGCTTACAATTCCCATGATGCTTGGCGGCAGTGGTAGCCAATTGGAATCCGGGGAATGTGTGAGGAGACTGAATTTAAGCTTTTATGAATGTGGATCGGTGTTCTTGTCTCTTCTGCAGTCTTTCCTCACACAGAGTCAAGCTGAGGGAAGAGTCCAGGCTGGGAGAAAGTTCCCTCACGTGGGACTGAGTGAGTGCAGGCAGGAGGCCTGTGAATAGGGTCGCCAGCCTCCAGGTGGAGCCTGGAGATCTCCCACTTTTACAACTGATCCCCAGCTGACAGAGATCAGCTCCCCTGGAGAAAATGGCTGCCTTGAAGAGTGGACTCTATGGCATTGTACCACGTTGAGGCTCCTCCCCAAACCCCACCTTCTCCTGGCTCCACCCCCGAAGTCCCCAGGTATTTTCCAACCCAGACTTGGCAACCCTACCTGTGAAAGGGAAACAGTTCGTCGTGCTAGATTCAGTTATTTTGCCTTTAAACACTGTTATTGATTTTAATCGAATCGCCTTGTCTCGTTTTCCCTGCCCCAGTATTGTATTAATAAACCCTTTTGTTTAATTGTTCTCTGCCTGGTCATCGCACCTATGTTTCTCAGTTTAAAAAGGGGCATTTTGGTTGAGCTTGAGAGGGTATCCTGGGCCTTCTCAAGAGACCCTAAGTCCAAGGGTGGTGACAGCAGAAGGCGGCAACCCGCAAGAGTGGGGCTGCCAAGTCGTACTCACGCACTGGCGGGGGGGAGTCCTTTGCCGCCCGGGAGCCACCGGAAGTGACGTCGCCAAATGGGGCGATTGCCAGAGCATCGCCCTGGCAACGTCTCCAACATGGCGACGTCACTTCCGGGTGACGTCACTACGCTGGGGAAGTCGTCCAGGCTGGACGATTTTGGGGGTGGGGTTCCCCCACCGGCCGAATGCTGGCCGGCGGATCGGGAACCCCTATAGCGGGGGATCCCCCGCCCCCCGGGCTGACTTGGCAGCCCTACGCAAGGGTCATGACAGACCCACTGCAAAATTTCTATGAAAATTCCGCAGCCTATCTGTCCATGCTGAGGATATGATCAATGGGTGTGTGTGTGAAGTGCTATCAAAGGGCCCTCAACCTTTTTGAGCCACCAGGTGCCTTTGGAATTCTGACACAGGGTGGTGGGCACAGCTACAAAATGGCCACCACAAAATGGCCGCTGCAGGAGGCACAGCCAGCCTCAAAATGGCTGCCACATCATCATCAGTTACACAGTGAAGATCCTTGTGCAGTGGTGGCAGTTCCTGCCAAAAACAAACTTTTAAAAAAGTCTGCAGAGCCAATCAAATATCCAGTGAGCAATCAGATCAGAAGGCTTGTGGGGGGGAAGCACTACCTGGCCTGAATTGCTTTCTAAAAACACTTGGTGGTGGTGCCAAGAAAGATATTGGCAGGTACCATGGCACCCATGGGAACCACGCTGGGGACCCCTGCTGTTGGGTTTTCAAGGCAAGAGATGTTCAGAGGTGGTTTGCCTCTACCTGCCTCTGCAAAGTGACCCAGGAATCCCCAAATACGGACCAGGGCTAACTCTGCTTAGTTTGCAAGATCTGATGAGATCAGGCTGGTTTGGGCTACCCAGGTCAGAGTTCTTACAGGCACATAAACCAGTCCCTTCTTTTATCTGTAAAGGGAAGCTGAAGTCCAGCACCAAAGCAACTGTCCTTATGTGGGGCTGGCAGGTGCCGTAAACAAACAACACTTTCAAATGAGTGGGCAGCATCTACCTTTCATGAAACTTTAGTGCTGGAAAGTGCTGTCCAGTTGCAGCCAACTTTATGGAGACCCTGTAGAGTTTCCAAGGCAAGAGACAAGCAGAGGTGGTTTGCCATTGCCTACCTTTGCATGGCAACCTTGGACTTCCTTGGTGATCTCCCATCCAAGTACTAAGGCCAACCCTGCTTAGCTTCTGAGATCTGAAAAGATTGGAATAGCTTGGGACATCCAGGTCAGGTCCTGAAACTTTACCACCCTTAGGCCACGGTGGCTCAGAGGTTAAGACGCTGAGTTGCATTCCAGAAGGTCTGTAGTTCGGCAGTTCGTTCGAGACCCTAGTGTCATGCGATGGAGTGAGCTCCGGTCTCTGGCCCCAGCTCCTGCCAACCTAGCAGTTCGAAAGCAAGAAATTTCAAGTAGATAAATAGGTACCGCTTCGATGGGAAGGTAACAGTGTTCCGTGCACCTCAGCATCTAGTCATGCTGGCCACATGACCATGGAAACATATTTGGACAGCGCTGGCTCTTTGGCTTGGAAACAGAGATGAGCACCGCCCCCTAAAGTCGGAGTCAACTGGCTTTCGAGCTAGGGAAACCTTTACCTTACCAAATATTCTATCCCACATTTATTCCAAGGAAGGAGGGCCCTGGGGGAAATCTGTCCTTCTTCTTTACCCCTGCTCTGAAGCAGAAGAACACCCAGCAAGCTCCATTTTATTCCATGTACTAAATGTGATGAGCTCAGCTGCAGTGTTAATGATATAGAGGGGCATGTGGATTTTGCTGTAAAGAATGTGGAAGAGACAGACGAGAAAATGAGAAAGCCGGGGAGTAAATTTAAGCCGCTCGAAGCTTTAACAACCAGTTGATAAATCCAACAAAGCTTTAATCTTTTAAAACTCACCCACTGGGAAACAGGGAGCTTGGGTTCGAGGACAAAAACGAGAGGGATCAACCTCGCCACATTCCTGAGTGCCAAAAGCTCTAAGCTAGACCTAGGGTGCCTTGTTGTGGGAAAATGCAGAAAAGGACAGCAAAATGATGAAAAAGTTAAAGCACTTTCCTTACAGCTACACATGAAGGTGCCTTGCGCTGAGTCAGACCCTTGGTCTATCGAGGTTGTGACTGTCTATTCTGATGGGCAGTGGCTCTCCAGGGTCTCAGGCAGAGGTCACATCACCTACTCCTTTTAATTGGAGATCCCAGGGGTTGAACCTTGGGACGTCTACATACAAAGCAAGGGCTCTACCAATACCTCACGATCTTTCAATGCTGATTAAGGTTGGCATGAGAGAGGTTCTTAAAATTATGCCTGGTGTGGCGATGGTGGACACAGAGAACTTTCCTCTCATCTCTGGTAAATGCTAGAACTTTGGGCCACTCAGGAAAAGCAAAGGGCAGTAGATTTGGATAGATAAAGTAAAATCTCTTCTTTACATAGCGGGATTTGCTGCCATAGGATGAGAGCTGCTGGCCTAGACAGCTCTCGAAGAGGACAGACAGGTTCTTGGAAGAGAGGGGTTTATCCTTGGCTCTGGTTACCAGTTACTGGCCGAGGAAACAGAACCAAGATGGGTAGCTGTGTTAGTCTGGCTGTAGCAGTGGAAAAGAGCAAGAGTCCAGTAGCACCTTAAAGACTCACAACATATGTGGCAGGGTGTGAGCTTTCATGAGTCACTGCTCACTTCTACAGATAGCTTCAGTATCTGAAGAAGTGAGCAGTGACTCACGAAAGCTCATACCCTACCACAAATTTTGTTAGTCTTTAAGGTGCTACTGGACTCTTGCTCTTTTCTACTGGCCAAGGAAAGTCATTGCCTTCAGGTTGGACTGCAAGCACTTTGGCCCCACATGGACAAAGATGCTGGGCCCTTGGTCCAGCCACCCGAGCCTCACTTGTAGAGAGGGTGGTGTGGTGCAAAACTGCTAAAATAAATGAACGAATGAATCGGCACAGTGCTTCTTGTGTTTTCAATTGCTGTGAAGTGGTTTACCTGGAGTTCAGGAAACCAATCTGCTCAGAGATGCCGTTCCAATCTTGCCTGGAATGATGTCATAAATAATGTTCTAGGCATGTAAATGGCCCACTAGGGTCTCCCTCAGAACATGAGAGCTGGAGGATCCTTGGAAAAACAGTAAAATGTGGGATGGAAGGCAGCCACTTCAGCAGGAATTGACTGAAATCACTTGACTCCCCTGTGTCACGGGCTCTTCCACAAGTGCAGCAAGAGCTTATTGCGGAATTACATCAACAGCTTTATATGAAGGCATGAAGCTGCCTTATACTGAATCAGACCACTGGTCCATCATGTTCAGTCCAGGGGGACATGCAGGACTCCCTTCCCAGCAGTGATTCAGATAGCCCAGGCTTAGCCCGATCTCACCAGATCTCAGAAGCTAAGCAGTGTCGGCCTTGGTTAGTATTTGGAATGACGACCTCCAAGGAATACTAGGGTCAACTTGTAAGGCGGAGGCCGGCAATGACAAAACCACCTCTGAAACATCTCTTGCCTTAAAAACAAGTCTAGCTCGCCACCTAGTGGTGCATAATGCTAAAGCAGCTAGCACTTCTGGTTGCCAGACAATCTTAGGATCTCCTTCTACACATAATACCATACGATAATTATTATTAGTAGTATCTCAAACCCCCCCTTCTCAATTTTTTTTTACAAAAAACTTAAAAGTGATCCATGACAGGATAAGAATATTTAATTTTTAAAGGTCACAACCCAAACAAAATATGCTCTGAATCCAAACCATTATATTTCTTTGAATATTTGGGGTTATTACTTTAAAATTACAGAATGTGTGTGTGTATGGGGGGGAGCGTCACTCAAGCATGTTTTGTGAAGGAAACTTAATAGAGAGGGCGGTGGCGTTACAGTTACAGAGGTACCTGGATGACGCTTCGGTCCTTGACCCCTTTCAGTATGGCTTTCGCCCGGGATATGGGTCGGAGACTGCCCTGGTCGCTCTAACTGATGACCTCCAGTGACATCTGGATCAGGGTGGTGGGGTGGTGTTGTTGTTGCTTGACCTGTCGGCTGCGTTCGACACGGTAGATCATCAGCTGCTGTCCCACTGCCTTGCTGACGTGGGGATAGGGGGGCGGGCCTTGCAGTGGCTCGTCTCATTTCTCCAAGGTCGGGGACAAAGGGTGGTGCTAGGGGAGCAGCAATCCTTGAGGCGCCTACTTGATTGTGGTGTGCCGCAGGGGGCAGTGCTCTCCCCAATGCTGTTTAACATCTATATGCGCCCCCTTGCCCAGATTGTCCGGAGGTTTGGGCTGGGATGTCACCAGTACGCGGATGACACCCAGCTCTATCTGATGTTGGGCGGCCGGTCGGACTCCGGCCCAGACGATCTAGACCGGGCATTGCACGCTGTGGCTGATTGGCTCAGCTCAAGCAGGCTGAAATTGAACCCGGCAAAGATGGAGGTCCTGTGCCTGGGTCACTGCAGCCTGGGGTGGGGGGTCCCGCTCCCGAGCTTCGACGGGGCACCGTTGGTGCCTGTGTCGAGGGTTAGGAGTCTGGGAGTGCTCCTGGAGTCCTCCTTATCAATGGAGGCCCAGGTAGCAGCCACTGCCAAGTCGGCCTTTTACCACGTACGGCTGGCGAGGCAGTTGGTTCCCTACCTCGACCGTGATGACCTAGCCACAGTGATCCATGCGACGGTCACCTCGAAGCTAGACTACTGTAACGCTCTCTACATGGGGTTGCCTTTGGTGCAAATCCGGAAGCTGCAGCTGGTGCAGAATGCCGCGGCCAGGCTGCTGATGGGTCTTGCAAGGCAGGACCACATCGGGCCTATGCTGGCGGCACTGCACTGGCTGCCTATAGCATACCGAGTTCACTTCAAAGTGCTGGTTCTTACCTATAAAGCCCTATATGGCCAGGGTCCAACATACCTTAGGGATCGCCTTTCTCTGTACATACCCCAGAGAGCACTACGGTCGGGGTCAGAACATCAGTTGTGTGCCCCTGGCCCCAAGGATGCCAAGCTTGCCAGAACAAGGACCAGGGCATTTTCGGTGGTGGCTCCTGTCTGGTGGAAAGAGCTCCCGGAGGAGATCAGGGCCCTGCAGGATTTAATGCAGTTCTGCAGGGCCTGTAAGACGGAGCTCTTCTGCCAGGCCTTCGAATAGGAGCCGACACCGGGGATACCACCCATCACCTTAACCATCTGTGATGTAACCCTGGTCCAGTATGGCCCTGGCAATGGTGGTGGTGGTGGGGGGATCGGACCTGCCAAGGGGTTATTTTCTGTGGAAATTTCAGTAGCTATTTCTGTGGAAGCTTTTAATATGTATTAACTGTATTTATTGTGAATATGTTTTTAACTGATTTTAGAGGTTTTATTGTTCTGATTAGGCCTTGGGCCCATGTAAGCCGCCCTGAGCCCGCTTGCGGGGAGGGCGGGATATAAATCCCAATAAATAAATAAATAAATAGACTGAATAAATAAATAAATAAATAAATAAATAGCTTTAGCCCCTACCACTGTTGCTCTGTGTCTTTCTCACAGAATAATCCCTCTCTCTCCCCAGCTCCTGAGATGCTACAGGTCGAAAAAGAATCTTGTTACAGCTGAGATGATAATTTAAAATGAATTAAATCAGTGACATGACATGAGCTCCGGTAGTTTCAGTATGAAATCAAATTTGGTTACATTTTTATTTCGAACAGCAAAGAACCCGGTTTTTGTAACACCGCAAGGAATACTACCTGAGAAGACTTCGAGGGATGGCGCCTCTATATAGTTATCTATAAGTTAGCATACCGAAGTTTTGAAACGTAAAAACACTTCCAAAGAGCTAGTTGAATACAGGCTGTGTTATGATACACAAGTGACATTCGTGTATATACATGCTAAGTGTCCAAACTTTCTGGGGGAGGGGAGGTGTAGTAGTTAAGATCTGGAAGGTAAAGGCTTCCCTTGCTCGAAAGCCAGTCAGATTCGACTCTAGGAGGCAGTGCTCATTTCAGTTTCCAAGCCGAAGAGCCAGCGCTGTCCGAAGACGTTTCCATGATCATGGGGCCGGCATGACTAAATGCTGAGGCGCATGGAATGCTGTTACCTTTCCACCGAGGCGGTACTTATTTGTCTACTTGCAATTTATTGCTTTCGAACTGCTAGGTTGGCAGGAGCTGGGGCCAGAGATGGGAACTCACTCCAACATGCGGCACTTGGCTCTCGAATTGCCGAACTACTGACCCTCTGGTCTGCAGCTCAGCATCTTAACCTCTAAGCCATCACAGCCCCTAAGATCTGGAAGGTGCAGATTCAAATCCCTATTCTGCCATGAATGTTGTCATGTGACCTTGTGTAACCCCTAGTTAGGAATGGAATGAGCCAGGAAAGGGTGGAGCCTTTGGATGCAGAAGGGTGCAGACTGTGTGGAAAGCAGAAAGTGGGAGCCAGACTGTCCTGCTGGGGAGCTTGAACCTTAATCATAGGCTCTTAATACCTTATTCAGCTATGATTTGTGTATGGAAACTGCTAAGGGAGGGAGACGTCTGATCTAAATTGTAAAATCCCCCCCTCCATAAATCTCTATAGAAAGTTACAGAAGAATAACAGAACTATAATAATAGCACAATGCTATACCAAAAACACCACAGTATAGCAGTTACTGAAGGTAAAGGTAAAGGTTTCCCTTGCTCGGAAGCCAGTCTAATACAACTCTAGGGAAGCCAGTCAAATTCGACTCTAGGAGGCAGTGCTCATCTCCATTTCCAAGTCAAAAAGCCAGCACCGTCCAAAAATGTTTCTGTGGTCATGTGGCCAGCATGACTAGATGCTGAGGCACACGGAACGCTGTTACCTTCCCACCATAATGGTACCTATTTATCTACTTGCAATTTCTTGGTTTTGAACTGCTAGGTGGGCAGGAGCTGGGACCAGAGATGGGAGCTCACTCCATCATGCAGTACTCAGGTCTTGAACTGCTGAGCTACCGACTTTCTGGTCAGTAGTTCAGCGTCTTAACCACTTGAGCCACTGCAGTCCCATCGAACCATAGATACATAAAGTAAGTACACGTATTGCCGGACTAATAGTGTAACCAGCAGATTAAAACTATATCTTGATAAAGAAGAAGAAGACTGGATTTATACCCTGCCCTTCACTTGGGCCGATTCCGCACTAGTTGTTGTCCCAGCTTCATTCCCCAATAAAATCTGGGGCTAAGCAACAGTTCCCCACCTGTTGCTTCGGGTCTGCATTTGGCCCAAATATAATAAGCGTTTTCCCCGGATCTTCCATTTCTGGGATTTTGAGGTTATTTTTTTTGCCACGGGAGTGAAGTAGGGGAACTCCATTCAGGTGGGGAACTCCAAAATTGGGGTTTCTTGCTCCATCCCTTTAATGCCCTTTCTCCCCTTACCCTCCCCTTTCCCGCCCTGGCGCGAGGGGTTTTTTTTTGTTTGCCGCTTTGTTGCATTACTATAACATGACATGACATTGATCCATTGTTATGTGGTTAACATTTTTTGTGGGGCCAATTTTTTGCGGGCCCCCATGGCTGAACGAGTGATGCCAACCCAGGGGGGTGGTGAAGAAGGCGCAGCCTGAGGAATCTGGGCTGCTGGGAAGCCGCCTGTCCCGCACCAGCACTGTGCGCTGGAGAACGGGCTCCAGGGCCCTCCTTTTCCTTCTCCTCCTCCTCCTCCACAGCCCCCTGCAGCAGTGGAGGGAGGGAGCCAGATGAGAGCAGGATGGCATGGTCAGGTGGGGAGGGCTTCTCCCTTCAGCTGCAGCGGGCCACCGGGGAGGGGGCAGGTACCAGCGCTGCTAGGGCAGTGGCTGCTGCTGCAGCTGCAATCCTTCCAAGCCCTTTGGGCTCATGGGTCCTTTGCCCGCCTGCTTCCGTCCACTGCTCTGCCCTCCAGTTCCCAGACCGAGCGCTGCCAAGCCGGATCACAACACTCTCTCCTCGCCCTCCTCCTTGAGTGAGGTTGAGTGAAAAGTAAAAAACAACAACCATGTTTTATTCTCTTTGGATTATTGCAAGGTTCATTCCAAGTTCTGCCCACAGAACCCACAAGCTGAGGTTACACTTGCTCCAGCCATACTTCTTTGGCATAATCTACTATATAGCAGCTGCAGCTGATGCAGAACGCTGCGGCCAGGCTAGTGATGGGTCTAACAAGGCGGGACCACATCCAGCCTGTGCTAGCGGCGCTGCACTGGCTGCCTATAGCATACCGAGTTCACTTCAAGATGCTGGTTCTTACCTTTAAAGCCCTATATGGCTGGGGTCCAACATACCTGAGGGACCGCCTTTCCCCGTATATACCCCAGCAGGCACTTCGGTCGGGGTCGTGTCATCGACTTTGTGTCCCGGGCCCCAGGGAAGCCAGGCTCGCCGGAACCAGGGCCAGAGCTTTTTCAGTGGCGGCTCCAGTCTGGTGGAATGAGCTCCCAGAGGAGATCAGGGCCCTGCGGGACTTACTTCAGTTCTGCAGGGCCTGCAAGACGGAGCTCTTCCGCCAGGCCTTTGGCTAGGAGCTGCCACCACTAGCAACATCTACCACAAATAACATCTGCAATGTGAGCTGGCCCTGAACGCAGCCCAGGTTCGATGGTCTAGGGGGATTGGACCCCAACCTGAGAGGAAGCCATCTGATTAGTGATGATTGGAAGCACTGTATGTGAACTGTAGTAATATATTTGTATTTATTGGGATTTCTATTATTATTGTTGATTTGAACTGCTTTATGATGTTTTGATTGGCACTGTGCCCTTGTAAGCCGCCCTGAGCCCGCTTGCAGGGAGGGCGAGGTAAAAAAATGAAATAAATAAATTTTAAAAATAGGATACGGAGGAGGATAAAATGGAGGATGGGAGGATTATGTTTGCCTCCCTGAGCTCCTTGAAGGAACGAAGGGATTAAAATATACTAAACAAATATGAGAGGTAAAAGGGAGAGTCTGACTAAATGAGCGTTCTGCACATTAACTTGCCTCCACCTAGAGAGAGTTGGGGGCAGACTGCACATTACACTGTGATCACAGTTAATGAAATCCTGTCAGCCCCGTTCTCCATTGCAAAACACCTGTGAGAGGGGCCGGTTTCCAGAAGAGAAGAGACGCAAGGGAAACGATTGCTTCTCTCCTTTTCCCCAGCCAAGGTCAGATCTTCCCTCCTCCCACATGCTTCTACCCCCTCATGGTTCCAGAGACAGGTTTCTGAGGTAAACATGGGCCCATAAGTCTGGAAAAGGCTAATGCCGTTGTGACAGAAAGAGGACATTTCTGGGGAAAGGTACTGGGGAGTGGCAGGGTTAAGCATTCCTTCCCTTCCTGTCTCTCCTTCAGCGTAAATCACCCCCTCCTGAGAGTGCTTTGGGAGGAAGACGTGCTGATTTGCTGACATGCCTCTACGTTGGTCCTTTTAGCCTCATCGACACCTGTGGGAACTGTTGTACCCCTCTTCACTTATAGATTTCAAAGGGACGTGACTTACCTCATCTGGATCCAGCCTCCCCTTCCTCTCCTTTCGGGCTGTTATATCTCCCCTGGCCTTGTTCATTTCCATATATTAATTTACTGAAATGAATGCAGACGTAAAAAATGCCAAACGACTAGTACCGCTACAGCAGAGCTTAAAATTTATCATTCTGGTAATTGCCGGATGGCCATAAAAAACCCAGCCTCGATAGCAGCGATGCTGAAGTGCTCGATCCGGGACTGACTGCCCTTTCTTCAAGGCCCCCTAGAAGTCAAAGGCCTCCATACTGAAGCCAAAGTTTGCCCACCCATTTGGGGCCTCCGCTCCTGCCCCGAGCCCCTGGAGGAACCAAGGAGGGCTTGCTGCCCTCCCCACCCCATTTCCTGCCGTTTGCCATTCAAAATGCAGCGCTCAGTCGGAATTGAGCTGTAAAGAAGGAAGGTGAAGCCCTAAGCCACTAGATTCATGGCTCCGAGTTTTATATCCACATAAAATATGAATCTCAGTTGTATACAAAGCTGAGCCCATCGTGCCAAAAGGATCCCAGTCAAGCAGGCCCGTAAAATGAAATCCTCTCGGACTAATTTAAAGAGACCTGAGTGATATAAATTCTAGGCTGTTCAAATGATGAAAAAATAAAAATAAAAATGGAGTTGCCCACTCACTTCTCTGTGGATGCTTTTGGATAGCAGGAAGGGAAACTAGACAGGAGTGGAATGAACTTGCCTGGAGGAGAAGGATGGAGAATTACACTGTTTATTGTATGCATTATACTGTTCTATTGAATTTTTTTTAAAAAAACATACTGTGTCTTGATTATACTCAGTGAGAAAGGCGGGTTATAAATGTACAGGGTTGTACCTTTGTAGTAAATAGTGATGCCAGCTTCCAGGTGGGACCTGGAGATCCCCCTCCTCCAAATTACAGCTCACCTCCAGACTACAGAGATCCATTCCCCTGGAGAAAATGGATGCTCTGAAGGGTGGACTCTATGGTGTATTATCCCACTGAGGTCCCTGTCCTCCCAAGGTTCCATTCCCAAATCCCCATGACTTTCCTAACCTGGATCTGGCCACACTACCCCCCCTCCCCTGGGGGGGGGGACCTCACAACCAATGCTCCCTCTAAGCTGTAGAGTCTTGTGAGCAAAAATTCAACTTGGTGAACTACTGGCATTAAAGTTGTGAGCGAGCGATTTGGCTACTGCATAAATTAGTTTGCTCTGGAGCCATCCTTCCTGAACGAGGATGAACATGCAGGCAACATCTGGATGGTGATCTGGTATTTGGGCAAAAACTCTCGGGTAGAAGCCTTTTTTACCAGTTTGGTGTAGTGGTTAAGTGCGTGGACTCTAATCTGGGAGAACCGGGTTTGATTCCCCACTTCTCCACTTGCAACTGCTGGATGACCTTGGGCAAGCCATAGTTCTGACAAGAGCTGTTCTCTCAAGGACAGTTCTTGAAAGAGCTCTCTCAGCCCCACCTACCTCACAGGGTGTCTGTTGTGGGGAGGGGAAGGGAAAGGAGCTCTGAGATTCCGAGTGAAGGGCAGGGTATAAATCCAATCTCCTCCTCCTCTTCTTCCATAGAGTTTTTGCCCAGATAACAGAGCATTGCTGCAATTTCGCAGCATGATGACATCACTTCCAGTACATGCTACATGACTGGTGCTGTCCTTGAAAGGGCAGTCCTTGAAAGAGCTCTCTCAGCCCCACCTACCTCACAGGGTGTCTGTTGTGGGGAGGGGAAGGGAAATAGGGTTGCCAGCCTCCAGGTGGGGCCTGGGGATCTCCCGCTTTTACAACTGATCTCCAGCTGACAGAGATCAGCTCCCCTGGAGAAAATGGCTGCTTTGAAGGGTGGACTCTATGGCATTGTACCCTGCTGAGGCCCCTCCCCTCCCCAAACCCCACGTTCTCCTGGCTCCACCCCCAAACCTGGATTTGGCACCCTAGAGAGAGAGCCAGTTTGGTGTAGTGGTTAAGTGCACGGACTCTAATCTGGGAGAACCAGGTTTGATTCCCCACTCCTCCACTTGCACCTGGCTGGATGACCTTGGGCAAGCCATAGCTCTGTACCAGCTGTTCCCTCAAGGACAGCTTGGGAAACAGCTCTCTCAGCCCCACCTACCTCACAGGGTGTCTGTTGTGGGGAGGGGAAGGGAAAAGGAGTTTGTAAGCCGCTCTGAGACTCCCTTGGGGAGTGGAGGGCGGGGTATAAATCCAATCTCTTCTTCTTCTTCTTTTCTAAAGGGAAAGGAGTTTGAAAGCCACCCTGAGACTCCGAGTGAAGGGCAGGGTATAAATCCAATCTCCTCCTCCTCCTCTTCTTCTTCCATATAGTTTTTCCCCAGATAACAGAGTATTGCTGCAACTTTGCAACATGATGACATCACTTTCAGTACATGCTGCATAGCTGGTGTTGTCGCCTGGGCCTCCCTGCTTCTCCTGGTAAGCCCCCCCCCCCAATTCCCCATCAGTTGCCAGGAGGGACCTGGCAACCCTAGTACCTAACTTTATTAAACTAGACCTGAAGTGCTTGGAGGAACAGCCCTGGAGCAGACAGTCACAAAGTGTATGTGCATGTGGGAGATAAGTTGCCCCACTTACTGGCTTCACTTCCTCCCTTCAACCAACTTCCATGCCTTCCTGAATAGGAAACTGTGTGCATACATTAGTGCATGATGGCTCTGTGCACGTGACCCACACCCTTGAAAAGTAGAGGATACAGACCCAGTGCTCAAAGTCAACACACGCAGAACAAGAGGGAAGGTTCAATATGTTGGGTGCAGAAAAACCAAAAATAAGGGTTGGGGGGGGGGGAGAAAAATAATAAAAAATGATCTCATACACAGGATTTGAAAAGGCCAAAGGGCCAACAGGTTTGAAGCAGAAAGAAAATATAACGTGACGTATATACAAAATTAATTTTAGATTATCTAAAATGCTGTGAAGATGTCTGAAACAGTCCTCAAATGCACAAAAATGAAAACGGAAGAACAGATGCATGGGGGAATGACAAGGTCTTCAACAGTGGTCGAACCAGAACTGGAGAAGATCCCTTCTCCTTAGATCTCCGCAGACATTATCGTGCCTCCCATTCATGCACTGTGAAAGCGCACTGGGAGCACATACCAGGAGTGCGTGGGTGTCCCTGCAACACACCCAACACGTATGATCCTGTAATGTGTGGACTGGGCATGGATTTTCCACATGGGTAAAGCTTGTATTCATGTGGTCCTGAACCCCAGTTTTCTTGATTGCTCCAACTCACATTACAAGATCATGGCGTATCATGCTCCAGAAACATCAACTGGGGGCCTCTCACAAATTCATGAATGGAACACTGCCATAATGTTCGTGGAGGATTCCTGATGTCCATTTTTCAATGTAGCAGGATTGTTGAATATGCAAAGCAGATAATCATGTGAGCTGCCCTTTCTTTGTAGCCTGATGGGATAAAGGAGGCATCAGATGGACAGGGATGCCTTGTGATCTTCTGGTGATCTTACATTTGTCTACAGACTGCAGAGTTCAGTTCCCCTGGAGAACATGGACACTTTGGAGGGTGGACTCTACAGCACCGTATGCCACTGAGGTCCCTGTCCTCCCCAGGCTCCACCCCCAAAACTCCAGCTCTTTCCCAGCTTGCAGCTGGCAATCCTACCCCCCTTCCAGTTGCTGGGGGGGGGGGGACATGGGGACGTGGCAACCCTAGTTTTCCACCTGATGGAGAACTAGGGCTCTGTCTCCATGGGAAGAGAAGGCCCCACTGCTTCTCTGCCTGAGGTGATCGGCAGCACATCAGAGAGTGGCATGAGACGCTCTCTGATAACTGGTTGGTATCTTTGCCCTGTTGACCAGGGGATAAGGTGCAGGCCGTGGCTACAATGGGGAAGTTAATGGGATCACCTCCTCCCCATGCGATCACAGCAAAGAGAGGATTTATAGCAACCTTAAAACCCCCGACCTCACTCTGTTTTATGCTGATCATTAACCGAGATTATCTCACACCAGAGATTTGTTATACCAAAGAGCACTGACATCACTAACTGCTATTAAGTGTATTATACTTAAACTCCATAAAAGGAGAGCAAAACGCCCTTGTCAGCAACATGGGGGGGGGGGGGAGGAGGACACATTATCGAGCTCTCTCCAGTGAAAAAGAGCAGCTGCCTGCAGCTTTCTGACTGAGGATGGAGATTTCAGGGGGTCCTCGGAGACTCTGAAATCCACGGCATGCCGACGGTCTGCTTTGACTAGGCGAGGGTGAGGAGAGAAAACTGCCCGGGTGCCTTTCCTGGACCACAACAATGAGGAGCACAGTTAGGCCTGCCAACGTTTGACCCTGCCACTGCTCCTTTGACAGAAGTTTGATGGGCAGGCCTCGGCTGGCATGAAGATAAGGGAGGAAGCCGAGGTCCTGAATACCAAGCCGCTGAGGAAAGGTATAAGAACCAAGGAGAAAAATGTACAAGAACAAAGTAGGCCGGACCCCCCTCCCCACACACATGTCATGAAAGAATTTACAATTTGGAGATATTCGCTCTTATATTTAAACAAATTGGTTATTTGTGGACTTGCCCCACGAGAACATGAGTTTAGTTTGTTCTAGGACGAGGCTGAGAGGCTCATGTGCTTTAGTTGTTCATATTCAAGTCATTTTAAGCCATTCCACATTCTGAGTCTCTCTGTGAACACAGAGATATTACACACATCTCTATGGTCGCTAGTACTCTGGCAGGGGTGGGGAACCCCTGCCTAGGGTTGCCAACCTCCAGATGGTGGCTGGAGATCTCATTGGGATTACACCTGATCTACAGGATCCTACAGGATCAGTTTCCCTGGAGACAATGGCTGCTTTGGAAGGTGTACTCTAAGCCATTATACCCCACTGAAGTCCTTCCCCTCCCTAGACCCCACCCTCCTCAGTCTCCTCCCCCCCCCATCTCCAAAAATCACTCAGCCCAGAGTTGGCTGTCCCTGCTCTCAGCTCTCACTCTCTCAGAGTGGCAGGGGGAGAAAAAAAAATAAAAATGGGCTTATGGTGTGATGTCAGTTCCAGAGACAACCCAGATGTGACATCATGCATCTTTAGGAATCACTGGTATGGTAACATCATAGATTTTCCAGAGATTCCTAGAGAGTAGTGGTGTCATCACTTCTGGGGATTCCCCAGAACTTAAATCACCCTGTCACCAACGGCACCCCAGTGTCCCATCCCCCACCATAGTCTCCGGCTGTAGTTTTTGACCTTCTTCTCTGCAAAAGCTGCAATCACTCTGAAAGGTGAAACAAAATGGCAGTTCTGAAAGGAGTGGTGCTTTTAATGAACACCTGCCCACGTGGGCCCTCTTTGTGGGCCCAGTACTGCTGACCAGCTCAGCGTCTTTATTGTGCCTCTCCCGCCCACCCCCCAAGTCAGGCAAAAGTAATTGCCGGAGAATGCAGACATTGCATTGGGGGAGGAGGGCTGGGTGGGGGGCTGAAGTAGTTTTTTAGGTGTTTCAGGTAAAAAGCAGAGATAATAAATGCAGCAGGGCACTTCATATTAGCTTTTAAACAAGAAAGTTTACTTCACTAATGAGGGAAGGGTCACTGGGAAATACTCGAAAACAAAACAAAGGATTAACATTCTCTCCGACTTCACTAATCTACATGTCGACTCTCTAAAGTCTAGACCGCATGTGCCAGCCCCAGGCAGAGTTAGAGACAAAGAGCAATAAGCTTTCTATAATAAGTCTCCACCCAGGACATCTTCTGATCTATTGATTGGAGAAACCCAAACCTAACTAATTATGCATTTTAACATCTTGCTCTGGTGGCAAATACAGGCATGGTCCGCTATTGGGTCTCTAAGTAAACTAGCTAGGATATCAGCATGCAGAAACAAACATGCAAATTCTTCCATGACTTCAGGGAAAGAACTTGCAAACTCCAACACACAGTTTCCTTTTTTTCTTCACTGCTAATGCCATTAGGGACATTTGCAAAATGTTCAAAGATATTTACCCATTTCCTGGGTCAAAGTTCACCTGTAAGAAGTTACACTTGCAGATAGGATTGCCAGGTCTTGCTTGGAAAATACCTGGGGACTTTGGGGGTGGAGCCAGGAGAGGGTGGGGTTTGGGGGAGGGGAGGGGCCTCAGCATGGCACAATGCCATAGAGTCCACCCTCCAAAGCAGCCATTTTCTCCAGGGGAGCTGATCTCTGTCAGCTGGGGATCAGTTGTAAAAGCGGGAGATCCCCAGGCCCCACCTGGAGGCTGGCAACCCTACTTGCAGATGCAGGCAGCGTCTGATAGCCTTCGCCCTGGTCTTTGTCTGCCCTGCCTCACTAATGTTCCCTCTAAGCTGTGGAGTCCTGTGAGCAAAAATTCTACTTTGTGAGCTACTGGCATTAAAGTTGTGAGCGAGCGATTTGGCTACTGCATAAATTAGTTTGCTCTGGAGCCATCCTTCCTGAGCTAAGAGTGTGAGCCAGAGGATAAAAAACTGTTAGTTAGCTCACACTAACTCAGCTTAGAGGGAACACTGCTTTCACATCTCCTGTTGCTACTACCTGATTCTCTTGAACAACTATCAGCCTGTTTCTAATCTGCTATTTCTGAGTGAAGAAACCCAAACATAACTAATTATGCATTTTAACATCTTGCTCTGGTGATTCTACCTGATTGCTACTACCTGATTCTCTTGAACAACTATCAGCCTGTTTCTAATCTGCTATTTCTGAGTGAAGTTCTAGGAAAAAGAAGGACCGAACAACCCTGAATTTTCTTGGATGAAAATTTGCACCAAAAATGTTTTCAGTCTGGACTGCTAGCTGCTTATGGGTGGAAACCACCACAGTTGCCCTGGGAGATGATCTAAACCAGTCTACAGACCGGGTATTCATGACACTCTTGGTTCTCCTGGACCTTGGAGGCATTCGGTATCACTCACCCTGGAATCTTCCAGGCTTGTCTGGTCGAGGCAGCACTCTCCCATGTTGGTTTCAGTATTTTTGGGAGGACGATTCTTGGGAAACTGTTGCTTGGGGATTTTTTTTTGTCCTTAGAAAAACAGGTGATGGTATTACTTAGGGCTGCGGTCACACACACTAAATAATCCACTTTCAATCTACTTTCCAACTGGCTTTTGCCAGTTACAGTAAAATTCAGTTCGAAAGTGCACTGAAAGTGGATTGAAAGTGGACTATTTAGGCCCAATTTACACCTCCCCTCTGAAGTAGCTTGACTGCTGTCTTTTCCCACGCTCTTTTCATGCTGGTTTCAAATTTCACTCCCTGGGTCTGAAGAGTACTAAGCAACAGAATCTGTTTAAAGCAGTATAATGCTAGCTTGACCACAGGACAATTAACAAATGTAAACAGTAATTTTTAAACTAGAACAAGTATGGTTTGAAACTAGAAACAGGTATAGATGGGTTTTTTTGAAACTAGAATGATTCCAGCAGGAAAGTCAGATGTCGATTTGACCTTAGTGTGTGTGGCCCATTCTGCATCTAGCATTTGCTCTGTTTTACCAAACCCACACTGGAACAGAAAAAGATGCGGCTCAAAACCACATTCAAATGCCCTGGGGCCAATGCTGTACAGACTGCAGAGTCACCCCTGAATGGCCATAAAACAGCCAGAAATCTATGCAGACAGCTACCATAAAACAGAGAGATCGAAAGAAGTGAAAGCGTCATGCAGTCTGGACACTGCCATAAAATTTGACAGTCAATCAAAGTGAAAGTGGCATGCAATGCAGAGGGGAATTTCTGTTCCAGTGTGGGTTTGGGATGCAGATTGGGCCAAGGACGGGGTATAAATCCAATCTCTTCTCCTCTTCCCCTCCATGGCCTCTCTGCCCCTGCCTGGGAAAATGAATCTAGACAAGAAGGCACAAGAGTAGCTATGAGATGCAAAGGATTCTTCTGACTGCCCCCAAATGCCAGAACTAATCTGGTCTCAATTCAGAACCTTTCCTACATTCATGAACGGATGTCATTTCACTCGGATCTCGATTAGTTAAACTGTAGTGGCACATTCCTAATGAAGAAATCGACATTCAGCACGGCCGTTCAGAACCAGAAAATACATTTGGTATGAATTTTGCAACCGGTGCTTCCTGAGCATGCTCAAACCACCTGGGATTGTGACAGATGTTGAAGCTGATCCCCCTAACTCTGCCCTTCCTCAGTGTCAGAATTTGCAAACGGAAGCAAAATAAAAAGAGGAAGGGAAATCGAAACGAAGGGAAAGGAGGGAATCAAGGCAATTTTCCTCCAACTTTTAAACACATCTTAAAATGGTAAAATGCCAAGGACCTGGCAGAACTGAGGTTAATATATGAAAGAAAGAGAGAAAGAGAGAGGAGAGAGGATCTAAATATTGGAATGCTTTATGATTTGATTCCAACAAAATTGCCAGCTCGGGATTAGGAAATTCATAGAGATTTTGGGGATGGAGCCTGGGACGGGTAGGGTTTGGGGAAGGGAGAGACTTCAGCAGGGTGTAATATCATAGAGACCAACTTCCAAAACAGCCCTTTTCTCCAGAGGAACAGATCTCTGTCACCTGGAGACCAGTTTTAATTCTGGGAGATCCCCGGGCTCCACCTGGAGGTTGTCAACCCTATCCGCTGCTGCCAGACATATTCCTAGACAGTGTTCCGAGGATCCCTTGGGCTTTTGCCGTGACTGAAGTGTGTGGAGTGATTCTCTGTTACATCTGGTTGCTTGTCCTCCTCCTTCGCAGACACAGGTCTAGCCTTCCGCAGCAAATGTGTAGCCTTATGGGTACCGTATTTCTGCTGTGTTGCATTACAATGTTTGTCATCTCTCTGTTGGTGCCGGGCCAACACCTACAATGTTCTGGAAAGCTGTACGGCAACGTGTGGGCAAAACTTCAGCGAGCCTTTGCAATTTGGAGCGGGTTTGGCATGACACTAACTGGAGTACATACCTGTGGGGATTACGTGTTCAGCGGTCATACTGTTGTCTTAGGCTGTTTTTACATCTGACTTTCCCGCTGGAATCATTCTAGTTCCAAAAAAACCTGCCCACACCTCTGTGCGGTGTGAAACCGTGCTGCTACTGAAATGTCCACATCTACTAATTGCCCTCCTGTGGTCAAGCTAGTATTCAACCGGCTTTATTCTGCTTTAAACAATTGCTGTTGATTAGTGCACTTAGACCCCCTGGAGTGAAATTTCACACCACTGTGAAATCAGCACAGGAAAAGACAGCAGTCAAACTACTTTAGAGGGGAGGTGTAAAATGACCCTTAATGTCACAGAATATACCCCAAGCAGCTGGAACTTCTTGCACACCCTGTCCTGGGTGCTGAATCTCTTTGGAATCTTCTTCATGAACACTACTCCATCGATGTCTTCATCGCCTTCTACATTACCACAAGACTCTTTTCGTACTACCACGCCTTGGCGAACATGCAGGTTCATCAGCAGAGCCGGAGGGCCCGGATCTGGTTTCCAACGTTTTCGTTTTTTGAATGCAACGTCAACAGTGGCCTTCCCAATGAGTATTGCTGGCCCTTTGCAAGGCCAACTCTGCTGAACAGATTAACTGGATAAAGAGAAGCGGGTTACACTCATGCTCACCTGCAGTGATTTGTGACTAGCTTGCTTCAAGAATGGCTGGGGAAAGAAGGGGGTTCCTCTGGCCCCCGTGACCATCCTGTCCCCCCAGCCGGAGTTGTTTTCCACCAGGCTAAGAGAGGCTGCTTTTTCCTTAATGTGCCATGGGAGTGGTTACCCAGAATGAGGTTCTGTATTACATACATTAACAGTTAGGTTGCTACTAACTCAGCTTGTTTGTTGTAGGCCTCCTGCTGAAGGTGAAGGAATGGCTTTGGATGCAGATCATCCTCAAGTACTACCTAGTTAGGGTTTGATTTTGTTTCTTTAAGAGGACTAGCTAACACAAGTGTCATAGTTTTACAGTATTTGCTGAAAAGAAAAGTGAAGGTATATTTTGGGAGGAGAAGTGGGGGGAGGAACTTGGCCTCTTCAGAAAAGGGGTCTTTCCCCCACAGCTTGAAACAGGATGGCTTCAAGAGGGAATTAGATAAACACAAGTGGAGACCTGCAAGAAACTTGCAGGATGGTTATCCCATTCCTCACACCTTTGCTTCCTCCCTTCTCCCCCTACCTCTCTCACACTCTTTCTCCCTTCTGCCCCCCCTTTCTTACTCTCTCTCTCCTCCATGTATGTTACTTCCTCTCTCTTTCTGACCTGTCATCATTCCCTTTGTTTTTCTGCCTCCCCACCTCATCACTCTTTTTCTCTCTTTCTGCCTCCCACCTCAAATCCCACCCTCCCCAGGCTCCACCTCTCAAATGTCTGGGAATTTCCCAACCTGGAGTTGGCAACCCTATTTCCTTCCCACCCAACAGCCAACCTACCTTTATCTGTCTTCAGCTTTCTATCTCCACCCCCCTCCCCTGCAGCCTCTACCTAGGAAAATTACAGTCTTTCTCCACAATGGGGACTAAAGCAGCTTACATTATTATTTCCTCTTTGTTATCTGCACAACAACCCTGTGAGGTTGGTTAGGCTGAAAGTATGTGACTGGTCCAAAATCTCCCAGTCAGCTTCCACTGCAAGATGGGGATCTGAACCTGGGTCTCGCAGATCCCAGTCTGAAGCTCGAACTGTTGCACCACAATGGCTTTCATATGATGGCTGCTGATGAACTGTAGCAAAACAGCTGGGCCTAATTAAGTCATGCAAATCAGGTGGTATCAAGTCACACAGAGGGTGCTGCCTAGGGATGCCAGCCTCCAGATGGGACCTGGGGATCCCCTGGAGTTACTGCTCATCTCCAGACTACAGAGATAACTTTCCATGGAGAAAATGGATGCTTTGGAGGGGGGAGTTTATGGCATTGTACCTCACTGAGGTCCCTGTCCTCCCCAGGCTCCACCCCCAAATATCCAGGAGTTTCCCAGCCTGGATCTGGATCTGCTGCTGGTGGCCAGGGGGGGTACTTGGCAAGCCTAGACTGCTGCCAGTAAAAACCCTGCTTTTTACTGACAAAAACAGTTAGAGCCTCCCCCCCTCCCCTGAACATTCTAATCTCCTCACATATGATGTCTGGAGTTGGTGCCATTTCAAAAGGTATTTTGGGGGATTCTACGGTCACTGAAGGTTTTTTTTTAACTTTTCGGATTTTTCTGCACACGGGGGGAGTGCCCCCCATGTGTAGGAAAACCTCCCTGCCTCCCAGGTGCCCCCCCTGCGCGGATTTAGGTATCCTCACACAGGGGGCGCCTTCGGAATTAGATATATAGATACCGAGCTGAGGTCCATCAGTGGCTATTAGCCACAAGGTAAGACGCTGAACTGCAGACCCGAAGATCAGTAGTTCAGCAGTTTGAAACCCAAGTCCTGCATGACGGAGTGAACTCCCATCTCTGGTTCCAGTTCCTGCCAACCTAGCAGTTTGAAAGCAAGAAATTGCAAGTAGATAAATAGGTACCACTTTGGTGGAAAGGTAACAGCATTCCATGCACCTCGGTGTCTAGTCATTCCATGACCACGGAAATGTCTTTGGACAGCACTGGCTTGGAAATCGAGATGAGCACCACGTTCCTAGAGTTGTATTTGACTGGCTTTTGAGCAAGGGAAACCTATACCTTTACCTATAGATAGGAACTCTCAGTCTGGGGCAAGTGATGCTCTGTATTCTTGGTGCTTGGGAGGGGGGCAACAGTGGGAGGGCTTCTAGTGTCCTGGCCCCACTGCTGGACCTCCTGATGGCACCTGGTGTTTTTGGCCACTGTGTGACAGAGTGTTGGACTTGATGGGCCACTGGCCTGACCCAACATTGGCATCTCTTATATTCTTATGAGATGTGTGTGTTGCAGGAGGGATGTGTGAGAGAAGTGATGTCACATACACCCCAGCGCTTAGTAACACAATGGCGACAATGAGGTGGTCTTCACTGATAAGGAGAAAATGATTGTATAACGTTTTGATGCCCAGTGGTTTTCTTGTTTACATTTCAGTAAATCTGTTAGAAAGAAATGTTTTTAACCCTAGATTCAAAGGAATACAAAATCTATCTGTTTAGAGGGAAACCAGTAGATTGTCACCTTTTCGGATTACAAGAATGCATAATTTCCTGAAGTTTAAGGTCTGAATGGAATTTGTAGCCTTTGAACTGTACCACAGTCCTAGCCAAGGAGAAGCCCAACTTTAGATGATCAATAGGGTTGCCATCCCCCTTGATGGGGGTGGGGGTTTACCCACTTTTGGGGGGCCCAGTCCACTGCTGCTCAACTGGCTGGTGGGGGAGCCCCACCCCCGAGCAGCCCCATCTGTGAAACATGCCCTGCATGATGATGTCACTCGGAGATGACATCATCATGCAGGGCAGGTTGCAGGGGGATGCTCTAACATCTGAGAAAAAACTCCACTGTTACCATAGAGTTTTTCTCAGCATCACCCCGCAGTGCCCTGTGCGATGACATCATCTCTGAAGACTCCAGGACAGTGGGCTGTAGCCCCCTGCTGGCAACAGGTAGGGACCTGGCAATCCTAATGATCAAAGATGACAGTGGACAAGGAGAACTTCTTCTCCCTCTTCCACAACCCTGGGACACAGGGGCATCCCAGTCAACAGTAGATTCAAGATGGACAAAAAGTATTGCCTTCCATTCAAAAGTAATTCAACTGTGGAATTCATTGGAAGCAGAGGGCATGATGGCCACCAGCAGACATGGCTTTAAAGGGGGATTCGACAGATTCATGGAGGAGGAGAGATCCTGGCTGCTGCAGGAGGTGGAGTCAATCACAAAACGTCAGGGAGCGAGGTCACACATAACTCTACTAATAGTAACTCTTCCGTTTAACAGGGTGCCTTTTAAAATGAACATGATTGTTTTAAAATATTGCCCTGCGTACACACAGCATCCCTTCAGTCGCACAGTGAAAATCCTTGTGCTGTAGTGGCAGCTGCTGCCGAAACAACATTTAAAAAAAATCTGCACAGCCACTCAGATTTTCAACAGCCAATCAGAAGCCCTGCTGGGCAAAAGCCCCACCTGGCCCCGCCCACTTTCTAAAATCATTTAGTGGGTACCAGGAAAGGTGTCAACAGGCTCCATGGCAACCCACAGACCCCCCCCCCCGGTCTGCACCATCATACCCGCAAGTGAATTTCAAAAGCTTGAGATTGGTGTGCCTTCTGCACACCCCTGTTGCTTTCGGCTGCATGGTCTGCCCCCATTTTGTATTACATAACATCATCGAGGAAATGGGAGAAGTGTGAGTGTGTGTGTGTGTGTGTGTGTGTGTGTGTGCATGTTCTGTTTTCCCAGCTAACCCTTGTCAAAATTGGTTTAAGCCTCTCTCGGTGCTCAAATGTCACCCTGCCAGAATTCATTACGTCCCATTAATTAATTAATTAAAATATATTTATACAGAGCCGTCTTTGTTAGATGGCGTTAAAAATAACGTTTGGAGAGCCACTCCTGGATGGAGAGAGAAGTCTCTGATGGCAGGAGGTTTCCATGTCAGCAAGGAACGATTCGTGTGGCTTTGATAATGCAGTGCAGTCATAAGAAGAGTGCACGCAGACGGCCAGCTGTCCCACAGCCTGCAGTGGTTAGTGACTGGAAAAAAACAGGGAAAGGGGGCGAAAACAAGACATCTAACATCACATTAGAAAATCTAACGTATATATGACCATCCCAGTGACAGAGCAGGTTGATAATCTATTTATCTATCTATTTTGGGAAATAATGCATATCCTATAGCTTCCAAGGCAGCTAACAGCATGAGCAATATAGCTTTAAGACAGTTCCCAAAAAACAAATAATCGACAAAACTAGCAATATTTTCTATTCTTATAAGGATTAGTAGTTGTGTTATTTCTAAGCCCTTTGTTAAAACGATTAACCTTTCCCCATCCCTGCCCAAACAGCAATAGTAACAAAAATCTAACAGCAGCCAAAGAGCATAAGGTAAGATCCAGCAGGATGAAATATTGTTTCAGGAACACAGAAAGAGAGAAGGGTTTTTTTGTTGTTGTTTTTAAAAAGCCTCTAGCACACACATCTATAATGCAAAATATATAAATCAACAAGAAGCTCAAGAAGTTTGACCTCTTGACAAGCTAAAGACCAGTCACATGGCAATGGGGAGTGAATTTGATAATCTAGGTGCCACCACAGAAAAGGCCCTGTCCTTTGTCACCATTCTCAGAAGGTAAAGTCACATTAAAAAGGGCCTTGCAACAGACCTTAGTGATAGGCAGGTTCATGTCAGACCCAGCAGCTCTTTCGGTACCACAGTGCCCGACCACTCACAGCTTTAAAAGAAATCACTTTGAATGGACGTGAACAGTAGCCTTTTAAACATATTAACTTACAAAAAGTGTTGTTCTCTGTACGGTGGGGTAAGCCTTGACTGTAATATTCCAGCTCCTCTTGTTTTGCCTGCCTGAGTAGAAATGCTGAGAGCATTCACATTCACAAAAACATATCTCCTATTGGTTCCTGGGAACCACAGTCTCATCCTGTTCAGTTCTGAGAGTTCACTGATGCAACAAATAGCATTGACTGTGCAGGCACAAGAGAAGAGCATTTGCTCTAATGTACTCTACTTTAAATGATACTTGCCCTGTTCATGATGACTCCAAGTGGGGCTTGGATGTTTTCAGAGAAGTGGCTTGCTATTGCCTGCCTCTGCATTCCAGCCCTGGTATTCCTTGGAGGTCGCCCTTCCAAGTGCTTGCCAGGATCGGCCCTGCTTAGCTTCTGAGATCTGATGAGATCAGGCTTACCCAGGAATACCAGGGCTGGGATGCAGAGGCAGGCAAATAGTAAGCTACCTCTCTGAAATGTCCAAGCCCCCCTAGGAATCACCAGAAGTCAACCATGATTTCAGGCATACACACATACATACACACACACACACACACAGTACTCACAAAAATCTAAGAGGGGGGAAGGAAGAACTCGAGTCAGAGAGGGCAGGCTATACCATACTCTCACGGCCTGAACAAGGAATTTAGCTAGCAAAGAATATTTGCTGGCCTAGAATCCATTAAAAAATTAGAAATTAAAGTATCCAGGGGAAGCTCATTTTGCTGGCACATAAGTGGTTTGATCCATTTCTCCCTAGCCTCTGTACACCATGGACATTCAAACAGAACATGTTCCACAGTTTCTATGATCTTTAAACCACAATGAGGCTGTGATCTCACACACACTAAATAATCCACTTTCAGTGCACTTTTGGAATTGGATTTTGCCAGTTCACACAGTAAAAATCCAGTTGGAAAGTGCACTGAAAGTGGATTGAAAGTGGATTATTTAGTGTGTGTGACCGCAGCCTGAGAGTGGTAGTAGTGCTACCACTACTACTGCTGCTGCTGCTATTACCACTAAACTACTATGACAATGTTCCCTCTAAGCTGTGGAGCCTTGTGAGCAAAGATTCTGCTTTGTGAGCTACGGGCATTAAAGTTGTGAGCAAGCAATTTGGCTGTTGCATCAATTACTCTGCTCTGGAGCCATCCTTCCTGAGCGGAGACAAAAATGTGTGAGCCGGGGGCTAAAAAACTGTGAGCTAGCTCACACTAACTCAGCTTAGAGGGAACATGGACTACTACTACTACATCCACAGCACCACTGGGGTAAATGGTGCTTGACGAAGTTTAGTTAAGAGTAAAGAATTTAGGAGTCATTGATCATTTCCTTTATATATACACAATCAACTGTGATGTCTCCACATCTGCATTTCAGCACACCCCGATCAAAATGCTAACAAGGCACATTCCAGTCACAATTGCTCAGATGGGTGCCAGCAGGCATGTCTAATGGACTGATTGCTAGGACCAGAGTGGAGCTAGGACTGGAGGTGTCCACTGCTACTTATACACAACACTTGACTGTCTTAGCTTATTACATGGACTTGAAGGGGAACTGTTCAGTTGGTCCAGGGAGTGACCGATGCTTCCTCATGGCTTGAAGTAGATGCTGGAAGTGCCCACCTAAAGATGTCCCAGGTCCCAAATTATTTTAACAATTATCAGCCAGAAGCAGATATCTCCTCTTTGGGCAAGGAGCTCAGTTGAGTGTGTGGTGGTGGCAGCAGTTCAACTGCAGGCTTACAAAAAATAAATCAAATGGCTTTCTAGCCTGGGGTCCCCCAGTCTGTGGGTCCTGACCCAAAAGTGGGTCATAAAGCCCGTGAAACTGAGTCCCAGGCTTCTGGTGTTTTATTGATTTTTTAAAATCAGTTTGGTGTAGTGGTTAAGTGTGCAGACTCTAAACTGGGAGAACTGAGTTTGATTCCCCACTTCTCCACATGCAGCTGCTGGAGTGACCTTGGGCAAGCCATAGTTCTGGCACGGCTGTTCTTGAAAAAGAGCAATTTCTGTCAAGAGCTCTCTCAGCCCCACCTACCTCACAGGGTGTCTGTTGTGGGGAGGGGAAGGGAAAGGAGATTGTAAACTGCTCTGAGACTCCAAGTGAAGGGCGGGGTATAAATCCAATCTACTCTTCTCTTTTTCTTCTTAAAAAGTGGGTCGCTATGCCAATGGAATTTGGACTTGGGCATCACCATATCAAAGAAGCTGGGAACCACTGATCTAGTCCTGTCTCAATCCAAACGGAATTGAAAGTTCTTTGATCACCTTGATGGATGAATTTTACTGTGCGAGAGACTGAAAGGGGTATTTAAAAGTAAGAGTTCAGTAGCACCTTAAAGACTAACAACATTTGTGGCAGGGTGTGGGCTTTCTGTGAGTCACTGCTCACTTCTTCAGATACAGCTCACACTTCAGGTACACCTAAGATTCTGCTGCTTCAGGCAGACTAACATGGCTACCTATCTTGAAAGGGGTATGGCCCTGTTAATAATCCGAGACCTCTTTATGGCTTCAGATACCATCAAGCATAATATCTTTTTAACCCAGTTGTCTAAGATAGTTCAGTTTCTACTCAATGGGTACCTGAGGCAACTTATATCATCATTTTCTTCACCTCTGTTGTGACTGGCTCAAGGTTACCCAACATGATCCTATGGCTTCCAGGCTTGCAAACACACACACACACACACACGAGAGAGAGAGAGAGAGAGAGAGAGAGAGAGAGAGAGAGAGAGAGAGAGAGATTGGGCTTGCCTGGGCTATCCAGGTCAGCCCTCCCCCCACCTCTTATTTCTAGTTGAGACTGATTGATACTACACAAGACCTGTATAAGGAAGGAAGGAAGGAAGGAAGACATATTTACTGTCAGTCACTATGCCTGCCACCAGTGTTCCCTCTAAGGTGAGTCAGTGTGAGCTAGCTCACAGTTTTTCAGCCTCCAGCTCACAGATTTTTGTCTCAGCTCAGGAAGGAGGGCTCCAGAGCAAACTAATTTATGCAGCAGCCAGATGGCTCACTCACAACTTTAAAGCCAGTAGCTCACAAAGTAGGATTTTTGCTCGCAAGACTCCACAGCTTAGAGGGAGCATTGCCTGCCACTATGGCCTGTTCACTGCCCAAACAACCAAAGTGGTTGGCACCACAATCTGGTGTGTGTGCCACCATGCTGCTGCTAGATTCTCCTCAATGGTAGCCTTGGAGGAGGTGATGTCCATGGATTTCACCCGTTGTTGCCTCCCACTGCCCAAATCTAAGGTGAGCTCCAGATGAGCTGGTAGTAACCCTGGACTTGTCATTCTCCCACCCAGTGGAGGTGTGGGAGGAAGCAACAAAGAGAGTCTACATCCACTGCTGTCTCCTGGACCTGTGCTACCCAACTGGACCTAAGACAACCCCCTGCATATGGCTAGCATCCTTGGGGCTCAGGATGGACTGATGATGCAGCATCCTGTGGCACTTTCTTGGTGAAAAGTGGCATCAAGTTGCAGCTGACTTAAGGCAACCATGTAGGGACTTCAAGGCAAGAGACAAACAGAGATGGTTTTTCGCTGCCTGCCTCTGAGCAGCAACCATGGACATTCTTGGTGGTCTCCCATCCAAGCACTAACCAGGGCCGACCCTGCTTATCTTCCAAGATCTGACAGAATCAGGCTAGCCTGGGCTATCCAGGTCAGGACATACTTTTTTGGGACCACAGCCTTCCTTGAGCTGGCCTGCTCTACGCAAATGCCAACAGTAAGGGAGCCAGTTCTCTTAGATGTATTATTCATCAACGGCAGGTTTGATGGATGCCAGCCTTGTTCCTGTTTTGGCAGTTGACTTCTTCATGAATTTTCATATAATAATTGTAAGTAATACAGAACAAATGCCATTCTTGAATACAAGGTCAAACAATATGGCAGCACAAGGACTCGGTGTATTCCAGGAGTGGTCTCCTAATGCACGCTTATATGTGCTTAGAAATCTAAACAGATTTTTAAAATGTTATATCTTAATCTGCCTTGGCTGCCAAAGAGCCACGGACACACCAAACATCCAGTCGTTCCTACAAAAAGACATCTTCAATGGCCCAAATTAACCCAGAGTGCAATGGACAACCTCACCTTTCTCTAACACCAGACGCATCTGCTGACACCTAGTGGTGGGCAGGTGAAATAACTGTAGGCCCTGTATCCTCGTCTCCAGGAATTAAGGTTCATTGCACCTGTGCAAATCTCATCACTGTTGCACCTTGCTCATTAGACTTTCACACTCCATTGGACAATGTGACTTTTAACAACATAAGAATACAATAACCATCCAGTTGAAGCTTAATCTAATCCCAGACCACGTTCCCAACACCTAAATGTTCCCAGAAGCAGTGGCAGAAGGTCTCTTTGTAGCCTAGCAAATGGCCTCTGTGTTACCCAAATAGGCCATCTCCTAATCAGTTGAGGGAATTACCTTAAAGAAGACAGAGCAAGAGAGGGCAACTGGGATTCTCCACCTACGTATACCAGGATTTTTCCCTTAAGAGAACTCTCAAATAAACCAGGCTGATGTTCAACAGGAAAGGTTTTTATTAAAAGGAAAGAATAAAACAAACATGCACACAATAAACACGCACACAAGAGCTAACTAAGAGGAAATCAGGGAGGAAAGAGGGAAAACTTTTTTGGGAAAGTAGAGTACTTACTGATCTTGCAGAGGTCCAGGAAGCAGCAGCAAAATGGCCAACGTTTCACAAAGAGAAGAGAACGCACAGAGTGGGGGTGTGGCCAAGAACACACACATCCTGCTATGGAGCAGGGTGCCACAAACAGGGCTCATTTTGTAGCAGGAGCTCCTTTGCATATTAGGCCATACACCCCTAATGTAGCCAATCCTCCAAGAGCTTACAGAGCTCTTCTTACAGGGGCTACTGTAAGCTCTTGGAGGATTGGCCACATCAGGTGTGTGTGGCCTAATATGCAAAGGAGCTCCTGCTATGAAATGAGCCCTGGCCACAAATATAGGAGAAAATGGACTCTCAGGCTGGGGTGATGTGACCCCAAAACAATACCTTGATGGGCTTACCAGGGATGGACAATGATTTGGGAGAGGCTTGATGACCCTGTAAGTACCGGATGGGAGGAGCTAATCGGTTAACCAGTCATCAGCTCTGGAACAAATTTGCACAGCCAGCCAGCTCCCCCAGTCTCTTAGTTTATTAAATGCGGCACAAAACAAGGCAGACTTGCCTGCCCTATGGAACCTTAATAGATCCTGCAGGGCATGGACCTCCTCAGGGAGCTGGTTCCAGGGGCGGGGGCAACCACTGAGAAGGCCCTTACCCTAGTGGATGACAAACAGGCTATTCATGGACCAGGCATCTGCACTAGATCCCCTGATGAAGACTGGTGAAGTGGGGAGGTTGTCCTGAAGGTATGAGGGTCCCAGAATGTTTAGGGCCTTATTTATAATGGGCATGACCTGCATTTTTGTAGTTTGATCATGGTTTGCAGGCATTCCCCACTGCTCAGCTGTTTTTGGGCTTTCTTGAGCATTCCCTTCAAACTTTAAAGGGACTGCACAAGATAGCCCAAAACAGCTGAGTGGCTGGAAACAAGCCCCTCAGCTGTTTTTTGGGCTTCCGGCAGACCCAATTCAAAGGGAGGGAAGTTTGCAGGGCCACAAACCATGCACCACATTTTTCTGGTTCATGCCCTTCCCTGATGGTGATGGAGTCCAAAGCCAAAAGGTGGAACCCATCAAGGACTGGTCCAAACACTCATCCCCCAAGTCCCAAACCCACCCAGCCACATGGCCTCTGTTTTCAAGGGATTCAACTTCAAGGGATTCAACTTTAGCCAGCTCTTTCCCACCCGTTCCAGCACAGCATCCAGACAAGGGGCCAAGGCTGAGATCCCAGCTGTTAGTTGCTTTTCAAACAGGAGGTACAGCTGATAGACATTATATACCTGGGCTTTCAAAAGCTTTTGGCAAGCTACCTCACCAAAGACTCCTGAGTAAACATAGCAATCATGGGAGAAGAGGACAGGTTCTCTTATGGCTCCGGTCACACGTACCAGTTGGAGCAGAGGGAAAGCGAGGCTATCTCCCCTGGAGGACACGCAGTTGTGAGATCACACATCCCTTTGTAGCTGTGGGTGCAGCCCGTCACTGTGTGATGAGATGCAACTGTGGGTGAGTCATGGTTTTTTTTGCCATTTGTTTCCCATGCACATAAATGATGAATCAGAATTCAGCACTGAGGGCTCCCTATGGAGTATGTGATAATGCACATACTGTGAAGGGGGGGGGGGGGACAGCACAAAGCCAGGATGGCTTGATCAGACCATCCCGACAGCATGAGAGCATGCTTGCATGATCAGACGGGAAAGTCTGTCCATGGGCCATCTTAATCCATTTACTATCAGACTTTCCCTTGTGTCTTTTAACTCTGCTTCTGTAGCAGAGCAGCACCGTTTGCCGACAACTGCGGGACACTTCCCAGATGTTGCAGTCTGATCACACCCTTTAGATCCATCAGGCATTCATACCCCATCGTCAGCGTATTGTTGGCGCCCAGCTCCAAATCTCCTGATGATCTCCGCCAGTAAAGCAACTGCAGCATGCCAAAGCACAGTGATACATTTTGCTATCTTGGTTATGGTACACGTGTCTATCACTGGGCAACTGAGGAGTAGCCCAGATCTTGACAAATAATCTGGTCTCTCTCACCAGCCATTGAGGGAGTGGGGCCCTCCACCTTGAGGGAAGGAGAGGCAGTCAGTCTGGAGTAAGTCCCAGTTTGAGTGGCACAGCATCAGCTTTGTGTGCAGGAGGTCCCAGTTTCAATCCCCGGTGACTCCAGTCAAAGGGATCAGGCACTAGGTGATGTGGAAGACCTTTACCTGATACCTTGGAGAGGCACTGCTAGTCAAGAGTAGCCAGGGAGGACCCTGAAAGACAAAGTCTGACTTAGTACAAGGCAGATTCTTGTGTCCCTTTGAGAGTGGCAGAGGAGTTTGCTGTGATGCAGGATGAGCTCTTTGCTGCCTACTGTAGAAGTCTAACTGCAACCTCTGTGTTCTTGTATGTGTGGAAATGAAACCGATATCGCAAAGGCAGTCTACATCTCCAGGGTATACTCAACCACAGGGAAAAAAATTAACCCTGTAGCACTGCCCCTTCTCAAGATTCGTGGAAGTAGGACATGCTTAACAGCAGTATAAAAATTCTACAGACTGTTACTTGCCTTAGGCAAGCTGCAAATCCTCAGTTTTGCATTTCACAAAACGAAGAGGAGCATTTGAAGATGGCTATGAAGCTGACTGAGATTATAAAATGTTTCTTTCCCTGCACTTTTAGACAGGCGTACATATTTAAGCACACACAAATACCAGTGTTCACAGACACTGCATCTGTCTACGGCAACTGGAGAGCCAACTTGGTGAAATGATTAAGAGCCTGGACTCTAATCCGGGAGAACCGGGTTTGATCCCCCACTCCTCCACATGCAGCTGCTGGTGTGACTTTGGGTCAGTCATAAGTTCTTTCAGAGCTGTTCTCTCAAGGGCAGTTCTCTCAGAGCTCTCTCAGCCCCACCTACCTCGCAGGGTGTCTGTTGTGGGGAGGGGAAGGGAAAGGAGATGGTAAGCCACTCTGAGGCTCCTTGGGGTAGCGAAAGGCAGGGTATAAATCCAATCTCCTCCTCCACCACCACTTTTACATGCTTCGTTATCTTTGTCCTTTTAATAACATATATAGCATCCTCAAGTGTTCAAGCAAAGCAAATACACTGACATTATTCAATCATTTCACTGGCCATCTGGAATAAGCCAGCACGATTCCCCCCACACTGCAGCAGTGGGAGCTAAGAAGGAGTGGGTCTCCGCAGTGTTCCCTCTAAGCTGAGTTAGTGTGAGCTAGCTCACAGTTTTCTAGCCCCGGGCTCACACATTTTTGTCTTCGCTCAGGAAGGATGGCTCCAGAGCAAACTAATTTTATGCAGTAGCCAAATCGCTCGCTCACAACTTTAATGCCAGTAGCTCACAAAGCAGAATTTTTGCTCACAAGACTCCACAGCTTAGAGGGAGCATTGCCCGGGCTCCTAGGTCTATCTTGTGAGCTCTTGGTAGGAGTGAAATTTGCATGGGAGGCTTCCAGATCTGCAGCTCACCCTCTTAGCTAAGCCACTCTATCTGCTCCATCTTCCCCTCTGGTTTTCCTTCCCATTTGTCTTACCCTGCCATGCAATAAATAAACATCAGGGTAGGGGACCACATATTAATCAAGGGCATGATGCACTTCTTGGCCGCTGTGTGTAAATGACGAATAGAAATAGTAAACGTTGGCGACGAGGAAAGACTTCCTCCTAGGACAGATTGGCCAGCATTGGTTTTTGTTTCCCTGAAACATGTGTCTTGAGTTACTGGCTTTTACCTTCCAATCTTCTCAGCAATCAGGATGGTCAGAACCCTGTCCTGGGGAAATTCTGGGATCCCTGTAGTACTAACCTGCTCCCGTGCAGAGCTTCCCAGAAGTGGCCCTCTTGCTTGCACGTGCTTCTTGCTGGTCTGCAAAAGGTGCCCTATGCAGTTTCATCTCTGAAGTGAAGACGGTTTGGCCCTGAGAGACAGGTCACTTTGGGCTCTTTGTATGAAAACACAACACTGCAGTAGCGTGCCAGAACGTTGGTCCATCTAACTCAGACTGGCCGCAACTCTCCATGGTCTTATGGACAGTTCCTTCCCAACAGGTAATCCACAATTTCCCGCACATGCCAGTAATCGAACCTGAGCCCAAATGCATGGCCTGCCTCACAGCAGTGTCGTTTTCCCAGACTGCACTTGAACATGGGGAAATGCCTGGCACTGAATCAGACCATCTAGACCAGGCTCAGGCCAATTCTCCAGGGTCCAGGGAAAGGGCTTGCCTATGTTTCCTCCTGGAGATCATCTACACATAGTGCTGCCAATCTCCAGGTGGGGCCTGGTTATCTTCTGCAATTACAACTTATCTCCAGGTGACAGAGATCAATTCCTCGAGAGAAAACGGCTGCTTTGGAGGGTGGACTCTACGGCATTATACGATGCTGAGGTCCTTCTCTTTCTTAGACCTCACCCTCCACCCCCAAATCTGTCACCTAATGCTGCCACCCCCTGCCTGGGAGGTGGGACCGCTGAACCCGTGATGTCAGTACTGTAGAATAGTTCTCACGGCATGCTTATCACTCTCCCTGTTGCTCCGACCTTGAGAGACTGTTGTGCCGGCTCATGTATCTTTTCTTCTGCCTGACCATAAGTCTTCCCGCTTATTTCCTGGGAACTGTAAACCAGTATTTTAAGTGCCTTTTTCCTGACCTAATGATTGGTTACAATGCACTACCAGACCTCTCTTTGAATTCTGTATAATTGTCATGGTTTCAATAGTGCCCGCCATTACTAACACAAGAAGTGCAGATGACCATAGCAGACCTTTCTCAATAAAGCTTTTCCTGTTTAAGGACACTTGTTGTTGACTGACTCTGTAGGACTCTCACAAAATCACAAGGAATTTTTCTACCCAGAGTTAGCAACCCTACGTATGTACTCTACCAATGAGCACCAGCCCTTCCTAAAGGAAGAATGATGTCACTTCTGGGTGATGTCATGATGTTGGGGGCATTGTCTGTGACATCCCACCCCAAATCCCCCCACTGCAATGGCAAGGGGACTTGGCAACCCTATGTCCATGTAAGTCCCATTTGCCCATTTATGGTGGGAGACCTCCAGGTAATGGTGGCCCTTGCCAGACAATTCTCACCTGGTTGGCAGGTAAAAACTGGGGGCAAGGGGGGGATAAAAATTAAAAAGAAAAACAAGGTGTTGTCTACTTAGAGGAAGTTCTGAACATAGGGTACCTCTAGGTATCATCAGGAATTCTATAGTCAAAACTTTCTGTATGTGGACAAGACCTTATTTTTCTTTTTAATAGTTTATCCCAGGATGCTGCCTGACACACAAGTCTCCCACCAGTTGCTAGGAACTACCTGGCAATTAGGTTTGCCAGCCTCCAGTTGGTGGCTGGTAGGGATGGGCATGAACTGGGAAAATGTGATTTGGCTCAAGGTATGCCTGGTTTGTGAACCACGAACTGTCTCTACCTTTTAGCTGCCAAATGAACTGGTCTGGTTCATTCATTTGTGACGTAGAATTGCCCCCCGGCATTCTAGAGACACCAAACTCACCAAATCTCCGGCTTACTTTTCTCTACTTGCCCTTGAAGGTTGGTGGGGACTGGATTTATGGGGTCCGAGGTACAGCCCCCAAAGAAGTTACCCCCAGAAAAGTGCTTTCTGGGAACATGACAGGTGGGGGTTCAGGAGCGTATCAAATGGGTCCTGTGTAAGCTAGAGGCATCAGACCCACAGAGGATCTCCCCCTGATGCTTCTCTACATGCCCTCCAAGTAATACAGAGACAGGAGACCCGAGTTATGCCCCCCCCCCCCAGAAGATGCCCCCAGGAAAGTGCTTTTGGAGGAAATGTCAGGCACAGGTTCAAAAGTGTATAGAATGGACCCCCTGCAAGCTACACACACCAAACACACAGGGAACCTCACCCTGCTCCTCTACAATCTCTCCAAAACTGGGGGCAGATTACATTTCTGGGGTCCCAATTATGGACCCCCTCAAAAAAGATCTCCCACATTTACACCTTCCCACCCCCTCCTGAGTGTGAACACCTCTATGTGCCATGAAGGGAAAGTGGCTACAAAGGGTGCTCCTTGTCGGGGGTAGAAGTCCTCTGCACCCTGTGTATCACAGGGCCCCATCCCTGGGCACCAAACCCATCCTGCCAGGCCACTGAAGCCCAGCCCTAGCAGGGCATCACCAGGGGTCTCGGAGTCTACTTCTCCCGTTCTGTTCCTGGAGCTCTCCACAAAGGCAAATGAATAGTTAGCATTGTCCAGAGACACCAGCAGTTGCTAACTCTCTTTGGAGAGAGGATTCTGACTGCAGTGATTCAGAGAAGGGGGGGGGAAGCATCCTCCCTTTCCACATCCCAGCTCCCTGTTGCTGCTCCCACCACGAGTACACCTCTCTGTGGCCCCCTCAGCCCAGCTCCAGAAAGCAGCTGTGCCTCCCACCTCCTTCAATCCTGGGCCCCCCATTTCTAGCCCACAGTTTGGAAATATTTCTGCACCCTCTCCAGTGACCACTGTGTGGCAGAACACCAGAGGTGCCACACCCATGTCCAGAGGGGTGCAAACCCTCAACATGTGTCCTCGTCCGCCCTCTGCAGGCACCTGCAAAGGGTGCAGCCAACTATATTGCCACCGGGGGAAAAGAGTGTCGTCTAGCAGGAGGAAGAAGAGGCCAATTCCCTCTCAACAGGGAGAAGTAGAGAGGGAGCAGGAAGCCCCTCTAAGAAAGGCTCCACTCACTCGGGGTGCTGTGGGTGGGACATCAAGGTGGGGCCCCCTCCAAGAGGTAAAAAGGGTTATGTGGAGGGCCCAGGAAGCAGTCACTCGCCTAGTTGTTGGCAAGATGGTTCCTGTGGGTGGCCAACCCTTCTCCCTCATGAAGGACATAGCCTTTTGCTGGCTGTAGTGGTGAGGGTCAAGTCTCCAGAGCACAAGACAGAACCATGCACTTCACAGCAGACCTCTGGAGCAGCTGGCAGGACTTTTAAGGTATGGCCCAGGCCCCAGGAGGGGACAGTCCTGCGAGCAGGCTACAAAGTGGTTCTACATCATGTGCAGGGGATGGATGCAGGCCACATGGTGCAAAACATAGCCACTGTGATGCAGAGTAGCCTGAGGGAGTGGGTGGGCAGTGGCAACATTGTCCATGACTGTGTGCTGTTTCCATGGAGCTTACACACTGGAGGGGTAGACGTAGTCCAGAATCAGAGTCAACAAACAGAGCCAGAGGTCAGAGAGCCGGGGATTCCTTCCAAGGTTGCAGGGTTCAGGAACAAGGAGCGGTTGCTACACATACAGAAGCAGGGCTGGAATCTGCAGAGTTGCTACCACACTGAGGCAGGTGTGTGAAGTGCTTATCAGGAGGTTCTCCCATCCCAGGGAGTGGACTCTGCCAAGGCTTACAACTCTTCCCGTTGCCTTTGCAGGAGCTGCAGTCTTGCACTCCTTCTTTGCTCCTGCATAGTCAGCCTTTGGTGTGCTCTACGTCTGGGGCATTCAGGAGAACTGGGCAGGGAATCTGGCCTTGGGGTGTCTGCAACTGGGGGTGCTGGGCCGGGCTCAGGATCGGTCTCCACTTGTGGCTGCACCTCCTGTGCAGCTGCTGGGGACTCTTCCTCTGGGCTGACTCCCGAGGAGGCTGGGTTGCTCCCTGTCTCTTCCTCATCTGAGGAGGAGTCAGCCTCAGCAGAGCCAGTACCCATGACAGACTGCATGGTCATGGACACCAGTGCCAACATGCTGGTGGAGGTGAAGGCTGTGCACCTCAAGGACATCATCTGCCTGTTGCACATACTTTATCTGGTGGTGAGGGATGCTCTGGGGCTGAGGAGCACTGTCAAGGCCACCTATGATGCTGCCCCCCCTCCCACCCACTTCTGGCACAGCATCAGTTTTGCCTGTCTGCTGTGCGAGAGGCAGGGGTAGGGGGATGAGCAGGGGACAGGAGTTCAAAATCAGGAGGGCATAAAATGTGGGTCTGCAGCCAAGGCACCTAGTAGCTAAGCCCACCATTCAGCATGAGCAAAGGGTATCTCAGAGCCCTGAGTCCACCTAACACCCGAACCCCAGCAGGGGAGAGGAGTTCGCAATCAGGACAGAATAAAATGTAGATCCTCAGCTGAGGTATCTGGTAGCTAAGCCCACCACTCAGCATGAGCAGAGAGACAGGATGACTCAGAGCCCTGAGTCCACCTAACACCCAAACCCCAGTAGGGAAGAAGAGTTCACAGTCAGGAATAAATGCAAGCGCTCTGTTTTAACAAACTCCCTGCTTCTCTAACTGCCAACAGCTAACAGAGGAGAGGCTGTGGAGCTGAACTGAGGGTATATATAGCATTCTGATCCCATAGATCAGAATAGGAACTGTGTTATTGGAATCCAGCAGTTAAGCTTTGGAGGGCCCCTGTTGGTGTTTCCAAGGCTGGAGAATTCTGCCTCCCACCGTGTCTTTGACATTTGGTAAACACTTGAATTGAGCAGAGACAATCTGTCTGGAAACGTATCCATTCACACAAACTGCCACAGACCACAACAAACAGCTTGAAGGTTCTGAGAAAGTTCATATTGGTTGCCCTGCCACGAACTTTGGTTCATGAACCATGAACTAGCGAAAATTCATCACAAACTTTCATCTGTGACTTGGTTCATGTCCATCCCTAGTGGCTGCTGATCTCCTGGAATTAAACTGGTCTCCAAACAACAGTATCAGGTCCCCTGGAGAAAATCACTGCTTTGGAAGATGGATTTTATGGTATTATACCCTGCTGAGGTCCCTCCCCTCTCCAGACTCCACTACCAAAATCTCCATATATTTTCCAACTCAGAGCTGGCAACCCCACCTGGCAACCCTATTTATAGAACAGTTTATTTTTGGTAGTCAAAAAGGGTCTTTCCTGCTCCTTCTACCAGCAGAAGAGCTGGAAGGATCCAACCCATTGTCTACTGCAGCACGCAAACCCTGCCCTTCACCCGAGTGTGAGTTACCAGGGCAGAATAAAGCTGGGTCAGCTGTGGTCATGAACGGCAACAGATTTCAGTGGAGGGGGATATAGAGGGACTCCAAGCCAAGTACCTGAGGAGGGAAATGGTTAACGTCACAGAATACCAACTCTGGCCTTGGCCCTGCACTTCCCCCTCCTTCCCTTCCAATCTCCCACTTCTTAGACGTCCCTTGTGCTGAATTCTTATTCAACTTCGAACTGACAAACTGTTTTTAATCTTTTCCTTCCATCCAGCTTGGGGATTGGGAAGCAAAAAATCAATACCGGCTGGCAGGTGATCAAGCAGCTTGAGACCAGGGCTGAGAAAGAGAGAAAGAGCGAGCGGGAGAGAGAGAGGACAGGAGGGTGAGGGGAGGTATGACTAAAGACCATGAATTATAGAGGCCTTTGATTTCCCTTGCCTTGGCCTTGAGCAGGGGAGCACTGAAGCAACATCGGCGCAATCAGATGGTAAGGAGCCCCATGGAAAGACTCCTTCCTCCAGTTTCTGGGGTGATTAGAATAGGCTATGAGCAGGAAACAGGGCAGTTGCATCATGCTTTCAGGCCAAATCTATCATCTGTTTTTGTTTAATGCATAGGCTAACCCCAGGTGCCCGCTAATGGCAGACAGACTCCCAGTGTCTCTTTCGTATGCCTACCAACACTCACCTGGTCAGCGGGTGGAAGCAGGCTGGCAAAACTGGGGGGGGGGCGATCTTTGTTGGCATGCAATGACATCATTTCCAGCATGAGCCGGAAGTGCGGACATCGCACGGGAGCGATGTTCTAGCACTCATCTGAAACTCTATGGAAACCATAGAGTTTCTGGGGAAGTGCTAGAGCATTGCCCTGGTGTGATCTTGGAGCTCCTGCGTCACTTTGGAAGGGATGTTATCACACCCCGATGAAGATTTCTGCCCCCCCTGCAGCAAGTGCCCCCCCATCTCTCCATATTAACGTTTATTGGGTGAGATCCAACCAGCTTTTCAGTTGGTGAAAAACAAAGAAGGGTGTCCCTTTCATCTGCTAAAAATAAAAAAAAATCCTGGAGCTAGGGTTGCCACTGTCCAGGTGGGGCCTGGAGTTCTTCTGGAATTACAAATGATCCCCAGACGCCAAAGATCAGTTCCCCTGGAGAAAACGGCAGCTCCAGACTGATTAGAATCTTTAAAATGCCTGCAATATTCTAGCCCCCATGTTTTCAAATGGAAAATAGGGTGTCAGCCCTGAGGAAAGGAGTTGGCACTCCGGGAAAGCAAATGTGCCAGGGAGACAAAAGAATATTTTCAAGCGAGTCAGCCACCCTGTAAGAGTGTTCTGAAGTAGCACAAGCTTATGACAGAACTTTCCTTTCTTGTCTGAACCGGCTGTAAGGTCTGTTTCCAACAGAAAGCAGGGTCTGGGCTGTAGCAGAGTGTGTCTCTGTGCATGTGTGTGTCCTAAATGAGTCATTGCTCCTTCATGCACAAAAATTCCCAGCACATACTAAATTGGCCAATCAGAAAAAAGAACTCTAGCTTGCACAAAAGAGTGTGTAAGTTCACATGTTCTCTGGATTCATGTGTACAGAACAAAGTTGCCTGCCAGCTGCTTGCAACTGGAGGTGGTCTGGGGACATGGGGGTGCCGGCAGGTGATGGTGTGATGTCACCTCTTGAACTGATGGCACACCTCTCTAGGAATCACTGGGAACTCCATGGTAAAACCAGAGTAGATTAACTTCATGCCCAGGTTTTCCCCAGAAGTGATGTCATGGTGTCACCTGATGGTGATATTTTACATATTATTTTTCTCCACCCACTCACACGAGCAGCAGGAGGAAACTGGAACTAGTGTCATGTGATCCCCATCCCTGGTGAGGAACTGGCAAGCTTGGTGTGAAGGTCAGGCTTGTATACTGACAGGACCCCTGGTGGATGGAGAAAGTTATCCGCGTGTACGAAATCCTTTGCCGTTTCCACTGAAGGGGGAGGCTGTCTCAACTAAAGCACGTGGTGAACTGCACCTTTTAACATGCCGTCTTGCGTAAAGCGTGGCTTAAACAGGTCTCCTAAATTTTGGTTTGCGGGTTGTTGAAAGGATTAAGGACCGCACCGACCAGCAGAGAAGCATTAAAGCGAAGAAAGTGATTGTCAAAGGAAAACTTCCAAGCATGACAAAATGTCAACTGGAGATTTATCACCTGAGGCAAACAGTCGCATCCCTGTCTTCTGGCTGAACTAAATGAGGCTGGACAATATCCCAGAGAGATCAAGTCTGCTTAGGCTCCCTAGATCCGGCCAAATGCAAGGGGCGCTTTCCCTTCCTTCGCCTATCTGATGCACACCGTTATCAACCTAGAACAAGCCGACTCTGGAATCCTGTAACCCCCCCCCCCACCTGACATTTGAAAACGATCAGTTTAGGAACCTTTATTATTATAATTTTTAAAAGCCCCTGTTTCTATTGTTCCGGCTCCCCAGAGCTTTCATCCTCTAACAGGGTAAAAGCACCAGGAAACATGGCCGTGTTTCCGTTGTCACTTCTGATCAGAGCGATGCCAGCGGGGGGGAGGAGGTGGGTGGGTGGGGGCAGAGGCAAGGGATCGCCTTGGGCCCCCCACGTGCCGCTCGCAAGCATGCAAATGAATGCCAGCTCTATAAAAATAGCCCGAGCAGTCACATTTTATTACAGACCAAGTTATCTGGCTCGGGTTACGGGAAACTGGCAAAAGGAGAAGGAGGAAAGGGCGGGGGGGAGTTAGCCCCAAAGACACAATTGATTCTAAAGAATTGGATTTTGCAAACTCCGGGAAGGGTTATCTAGCTGAATCTGCATGGAGACATGTGCCGGCTTAGCATCCCAGGTCAAAAAAGCACACCTGAGGCACAAGAACCCACTTTCTGCAGAGACCGGGCATTGACGCAAGACCCCTACAGACTGTGCTCTGAAGCACATTGCTTCTTTGCTATGCATTGGCGCAATGTTTCTTTTTTCATCCTCCAGTTTTCCAGGGTTGTTTTATTTTGTTTTATTTTGGTTTTTCTCACTCTTCATTTAGAGCTGCAGACACACGTTGACCCACTTAAATCAAGACCAGATTTGCATCAGATGGGGGATGTGAGCATGATTTCTTCTCATGTTGATCTTCCAGCATGGCCAGAGACAACCTTTCAGTGGAGATATAGACTGTGCAAGGCAGTGAGCCACACCATAACTCTGTGTTCAACAACATGTTTTTCAAGTCCCCCAATGAAGCTTTTGTGGGGCCGTGGTTTACAGCTGACTTCCAGACATCTAGGTCTCAGTCTTGTTTGCATGATTCATTGGTGACATTCGCTGCCACAAGATGAGGGAGTGCCTCCTGGCTCAGGTGACTTTGGTGTTGTTGTTCAGTCGCACAGTCTAGTCCAACTCTTCGCATGCAATGGTCACCTTGAGACTAGACTACTGTAACACTCTCTACATGGGGCTGCTCTTGTTGCAAATTTGGAAGCTGCAGCACAGCTAGTGCAGAATGCAGCCACCAGGCTGCGGATGGGTCTACCTAGATGGGAGCACATCCAGCCTGTGCTGAGGACACTGCACTGGCTGCCAATTTGGTGTAGTGGTTAAGTGCATGGACTCTAATCTGGGAGAACCGGGTTTGATTCCCCACTCCTCCACTTGCACCTGGCTGGATGACCTTGGGCAAGCCATAGCTCTGTACCAGCTGTTCCCTCAAGGACAGCTTGGGAAAGAGCTCTCTCAGTCCCACCTACCTCACAGGGTGTCTGTTGTGAGGAGGGGAAGGGAAAGGAGTTTGTAAGCCGCTCTGAGACTCCCTTGGGGAGTGGAGGGCAGGGTATAAATCCAATCTCTTCTTCTTCTTCTGCTTCTTCGTCAAGGTGCTGGTACTTACCTGTAAAGCCCTATATGGCCAGGGTCCAGCATACCTGAGGAGCTACCTTTCTCCATATATACCCCAGAGAGCACTACAGTCAGGGTCTCAATATCAGCTGACCCTCCCTGGCCCTAAGGCTGCCAGGCTTGCTGTCATCAGGGCTAGGACCTTTTCTGTGGTGGCTCCATACTGGTGGAACGAGTTCCCAGAGGAGATCAGGGCCCCTGCAGGATCTATCGCAGTTCTGCAGGGCCTGCAAGACGGAACTCTTCCACCAGGCCTTCAACTAGGAGCTGCCCACTATTACCACCATCGAACCCCGGCTCAGAGAGTTGGCCCGAATGCAGAACGTTGTGAGGTCGAGAAATTTATAACACCACATGCCATCTCTGAAATTTGTGAAACATCAGCAGCACTATTATTATTATTTGTATGTACTGAATTTTAAGATGCTTTTATTGGGTTTTAAATCATTATTTAAGTGTATTTATGTGCTCTGCAATATGTTTTATGAATGGGAACCGTCCTGAGCCTGCTTTGCGGGGAGGGCAGGATGTAAGTGCAACAACAATAAATAAATAAATAAAATCCCATGGACCACATCACGTTGGGCCCTCCTGTCCTTCGTCGCCCGCTCAGCTTCATGTCCGTTGCATCAATAGCACTAACCATCTCATCCTTTGCCATCCCCTTCTTCTTTTACCCTCAATCTTACCCAGCATCAGGGTCTTCTCCAGTGAGTGCTCCCATCCCTTCTCATTTGGTGGCCAAAGTATTTGAGCTTCAGCTTCAGTCTCTGGCCTTCCAGGGAACTGTCAGGGTTGATTTCCCTTAGGACAGACTGATTTGATCTTGCAGTCCAAGGGACTCTCGAGTTTTCCCCAGCACCATAATTTGAAAGCATCCATTCTTTGGCACCCAGCCTTCCTTAACGGTCCAACTCTCGCAGCCATTACTACTTTTGAAGGGAATTGGATGTGTTCCTCTTTAAAAGCAGGGGTCATTTCATAGAAAAAGAGGTGCAGGAGCTCATTAGCATAACTCATTAGCATAACTTCTTTGCATATGCTACACCACCTGACATCATTGGAAGTATGTCAGAAGGCAAGAAAAAAAGGAGAGAAAAAAGAGAGAAAGAAAGAAAGAGAAAGAAAGAAAGAGAGAGAGAAAGAAAGAAAGAGAAAGAAAGAAAGAAAGAAAGAGAGGGAAGGAAGGAAGGAAGAGAGGGAGAGAGCTGGCAGAGAGGGGACCGCTACTAATCCAAGCCTCAGAAATACCATTATTCTGGGAGGATAGCTTCAGTGGTGACTGAAGCTTTCAGAAGGCTGGTTGGAGGCTCAAGGACCTTTCCAGGGGGCGGGGTCATTTTGCTGCAGCCATGACACAAGCAGGCATTCCCCCACGCGGGGGGAGGGGGCTGGCACCAACTCCCAGAGCTGAGCTCCCCTGAGCTCCTGCTCGAAATGACCTCTGTTTAAAAGTAATCTTAACCAAGGAATAGATGCATTCATAGCCCCAAGACTATCTTAATCTCATCACAGCTTGGAAGCTAGGCAGGGCTGGTACTTAGGCGGGTAGACCACTAAGGAAGACTAGGTCTGTTATACATAGGAAGGCAATGGCAAACCACCTCTGCTCACTTCTTGTTTTGAAAATTTCTCGAGGTGGAACTTCACGGGGTCGCAATGCTCCCTTCTAAGCTGTGGAGTCTTCTGAGCAAAACTTCTGCTTTGTGAGCTACTGGCATTAAAGTTGTGAGCAGGTGATTTGGCTACTGCATAAATTAGTTTGCTCTGGAGCCATCCTTCCTGAGCTAAGACAAAAATATGTGAGCCGGAGGCTAAAGAACTGTGAGCTAGCTCACACTAACCCAGCTTAGAGGGAACACTGGGACTCACCAGGAGTTGGTTGCAACTTGGTTGCATGTTTTACCTTCTAGATGCATTTCTGTATGGAAAGTCTGTCAGTAGCCATTAGCTGAAGATGAATTTTAAGAAAGATTGGAATCATACTGGAGTTTATTTGTTTAGGATTATTTCTTGGTTTTTATTTTTGCTTTCGACTTCTAGCACAGCAGGGCTCAGGGTGTGTTTACATAATATATAGTTAAAATTTTAACTTTACAATATTAAAATAAACAGTCACTGTTGGCGCATAATAGAAACCAATGCCTTACAGGTGTTTGAAGTTAAGCTTGCCATATTAGCAAATACATCCCAGCTTTTCCAGTTGAATATAACAGGAAACACATTTGCAGGTATGATCACTGCTCCTTCCTCACACACATATACTTTGGGAAGAAACTCTCAAGGACTGGGCCCTTCACCCAAGGTTCTTCCTTCGCAAATTGCAGGCAGAGAGGAGATAGCGTTCCCATTCTATGAGCCATTAAAATCCTCACGTCCAGGAAGATAGGAACTGCTGTGTGAGGGAGCTTTGCCTTCATTTCCCAGGATCATCAAGCAGCTGGGAGGAGAATCTGGTATAAACAAAACATAAATGGACACAGAAGGGAGAAACTGGATTCTTTCCCGTGACACTACCTCTAGCTTGACCTTGGCTGATTGTGCATTGGCTTTTCCCTCTGTTGTTTTATGAAACCCCGGTTGGAACCCATGCTCCCTCTAAGCTGTGGAGTCTTGTGAGCAAAAATGCTACTTTGTGAGTTACTGGCATTGAAGTTTTGAGCAAGTGATTTGGCTCCTGCATAAATTAGTTTGCTCTGGAGCCATCCTTCCTGAACTAAGACAAAAATGTGTGAGCCAGAGGCTAAAAAACTGTGAGCTAGCTCACACTAACTCAGCTCAGAGGGAACACTGGTTGGAACAGAAATTCCCCTTTGCGTCACATGCTGCTTTCATTTCAGATTTTATGGTACCTTTTGCATAGATTTATGGCCATTCAAGGGTACCTTTGCAATCAGTACGGCGTTGCCCCAAGGTATTTGAATGTGGTTTTGAGCTGCACCTTTTCCTCCCAGTTGAGAAAATGTGGAGCGAATGCTAGATGCAGAGCAGCTGCTTATTACATTCCAGTTTGTTGAATTATTATTATTTTGCTCCCTGCTTTGCTGACTTCTGGTGCTTTCCGTTCATTCATTCATTCATTCATTCATTCTCTTGTTTGTTCGTTCATTCATTTGTTCATGCATGCATGCATTCATATATTTGTACCCTGCCTTTCTCCCCCAAAAGGAACCAAAGTGACTTATAAACTAAAGCAATTAAAGCAACAACAAACAGAACCCGTCCACAAGAACACAAAATCAGAAGCACCTAAATAAGCCATAAGACAAGACAGCGTTTCATTCTCCAGGCTGCACTCTTGAGCTTTCTCCACAATGGTGTCTGCATTGTGGAATGGCAATCCTGAATGTGTCAGGAAAGTGCCCACTCTTTCAATTTCTAGAAAACTGTACCAGGCAGAACTGTTTTTGATATGTTTGGGGCGGCTACTAGTGTCATTGGGTATTGATATTGGCTATTGTTTTGTGCATTCAAATTGATAGTGGAATTGTTATTATTTTTTATATTAGCTGATTTGCTTTTAGCTGGTAGCTACCTTGGGTCCTTCAATGGACAGAGGGGGCTAGAACTGTACAGAACATAGACCACTGAGGGCTACAGCAAATTATTAAGACATTTGATGAGAAAATGAATGAGTGCTGAACGGACATGGGTATATTTGCATGCATTGGTGGATCCAGAGCATGTATCCATCATCAGTTCAGTAGTACCAGACTTTTTACAAGCTGAGAAATGCAACCCCTTGGCCAACAAGCACCTCAAGAACATAAGAAGAGCTCTCCTGGATCAGACCATTGGTCCACCTGGTCCAGCATCCTGTCTCACACAGTGGCAAACCAGTTTCTCTGTAGGGCCAATAACTGGGCACAGAGGCCGAGGCCTTTCACTTAGGTTGCCTCCTGGCTCTGGACTTCAGAGCTTCAGTGCCTCTGAATGTGGTTCCCCTCAGTCATCATGGATAGTAGCCGCTGATAGTCCTGTACTCCATGGATCTGTTTAATCGCCTTTTAAAGCTGTCTGTGTTCATGGCCATCGCTACATCCTCAGGCAGCAAATTCCACATTTTAATTGCTTGTATATTTTCTTTGGTTTGTCCTGAATCTACCACCCTCCAGCTTCATTAGATGCCCTGAAGTTGTAATACTTTGGGAGAGGAAGAAAAATGACTTTCTATCCACTCACTCGACTCCATGCACAATTTTATAAGCCTCAGTCATGTCCACCCTTAAGTCTCTCTTTTCTAAACTGAAAAGTCCCAGACTCTTCAGCCTTTCCTCACAGAAAAGGTGCTCCAAGGGCCAGCTTCCACATACCCCGTGGTGGTGCAGCTGATGGGGCCCAGCGCTTCTGGTGGGCCCCACAGCCACTGACTACTAGCCTCCCCTGATGCCCACCTGCTCTTCCCCTTGCAAGCACTCTACCATCCATGTTCCCAGTGGTACACACTGCCCAGCATTGTCAGAGAAAGGACATATGGGTGGTGCAGGCATCCACGAGTACAGGTGGTGAGAGGGCAGGTGACGTACTCACAGGAATGCGGGTCAGCCGATAGGAAGGGAGGCATGAGAGGGCAGCCTGATGGTAGTCAGAGGAGAGGAGGAAAGAGGTATAATGACCCAAACTGCAGACTGTATTCCCAATAAGGCCACACCTTAGATCTATCTGGGGACATTATAATACTGGCTGTTTTATTTTCAATTCCTTTTCTAATAATTCCTAGCCTAGAGTTTCCCTTTTCCACTGCTGCAGCACACTGTGTTGATACTTCCCTGAGCTATCCACTATGACGTCGAGACGTCTTTCCCTCTTCCCAGCAAGTTGAGACCACATTAGCATATACCTGAAGCTGGTTTTTTCTTACTTCAGGGTGCATCACCGTATGTTTACCCGCACTGCACCTCATTTGCTATATTGTTGCCCACTCACTCAGTTTATGGAGCTCCTCACAGTTGGCCTTGATTGTCACCATCCTGCACAATGTTTTGTCATCTGCAAACCTGGTCACTTCTTTCAGACTTGGCGGTGCCTTTCCTAACCTGGGAAATGTATTCCACCTGGGGTTCAATTAGTAGGCTTTTAATTAGCTTCCAAGCATCCTCTAGGGATTTGACTCTCTTGTGTTTCTCTTTCATCTTCTTTTTAACTTCCTCTTAACATGTGTCATGTTCAAGGAAACAAAACAATGGTGGTTTTCCCTAGCAGTAGGGGCACACCACCATAAGCCATTTCTTATGAGTCTTTCTGAGCTGATAAATAATGAGTCATTCTCCGCACATAGCTTGTGCTGAAGTATCTTTGGCATGGAGAGATGCTACCTAATCTGATAGCTTCCTATTGGTTCTCTTTGATGAAAATGTTCTGGGCTGGATGACTTGGCCATTTCCTTGCAGTGCAACTACATGTTGGCCTGGATTCCCACTGATCTTCAGAGGAACAATTTAGTGGGATGCAAAATGCCTGCGATGAGTAAATGTTGCTGATCAAGTTGCTAACGAGAATAAACTGAACACCCCTCTCTGAAGGCTTTCTTTCGCCTGAGAAGGTTGCTTTTATTTATATATTTTTCGCAGAGCAGACCAAATGAAGAAGAGCAGCAAAGCAAAGCAAAGTTGAAGTCTGACAGGTGATGATCCTCAACATATCCACAAGTGTGTAAACCCCAAGTTGGCCACAACAACTCAGTCTTAGTTATGAAGTTCAGGCTGTTCTAATGAATTGGCAGTGTTGGAGAGATTACTTTCCCAGATTTCTGGTGTCAAAGAGTTGAAGTTCATTTGCTGCTGCACCAGTTAGCATGTTGGTTATTAACATACTTAAAACACACCACTATAGGCCATAGAGATAACAAGTTGTGCTAAATACAATAATTTTACACCTCACGGTTTACAATAAGTAAATATCTTACCAATGGGTTGGATCCAACCAGGGTTTTTTTTTTGTTTTTTTGCTGGTGAGAAAGGAAGTTCTCTTTGACCACTGATGTTGGGGATCATGGGTTTGCTTGAGACTAAGTTGGCAATTTCACTATTTCTCCCTTTCTGCTGCAGACTCTCCTCAAGTTGTTCCTAAGGTCCCTGTACCCACCAAACCAGTGTTTTGCAGAGATCAGCTGGTGAAGGGAGGGAGGAATGTTCCATTTCACTCGTGAAAATTTTAGTCTGGATCCAACCCTATGGTATTTGGGGCAATCCCATTACATATGTATATAGATTCCTTTCCAACATTTGCCCCATTAACTTTGTCATTTTCTTCCAACTTCATGAGTTATGCTACCACCAGGATAGTGCCCATGCTGTTGCCCCCACATCCCTCACTGAGACTTGTGTTCTTTCGACTTTCAAGATGTTCAGGCCTAGAGAAGTCAGAGCCTTGGATGAAGCCATTTTTTGAAAATAGAGTCTGTCAGTTAAGACATATTTCCCCATGTGTTTTCAAAAGGACATAGTTTGGGTGCCATGAGAACTACGAATGCACATTAACTGGGGCTGGGTTTTTGTTTTTGTTTTGTTTTTTTTATGAGGCTGTTTTGTGTGACCCTGCAGCAAATCTTTATACCCTTCCCATAAGTAATGACCCATGCATTGTAGGACAATAACCAACCCTTTCAGAATCTCCTTCACAATGCAGACTTCTCTGAGGATCTCATCAAGAATCAAAAAGGGCCAGCAGCCCATCTCCTGCACTTTGTTAACCACTGAATCCCACCCAAGTTAACTCAGTTGTCTGCAACTGGACACCCCCTCCCCATTACAGAACAGTAGGCACAGTGCCTAGGGCTCACAATACTTTTAGGAACCCGTAAAAATGTTTTAATTTCTTTTAAAATAGGAATAAAATGAACTTTAGGTTCATTTTAGCTATTAAAGCTATTAAAGTTCATTAAAGCTATTAAATTATGCCTAAGACATAGAAGAAATAAAATGTAGAGGTATTTAAAGTTACATCAAAACCAAATTTTAAATATTGATATTATTATGGTAGAAGGGACCCATGAAGGCAAAAGTTCTTAGGGCCCACGAAAGTCCTAATGCGGCCCTGGGTCTTGGATCCTAAAATTTGACCAATTACAATGCAATCCAAATCTCACAAATGGGCAGCAATATTCAGAATTATGTCACAATGCCGTCCCAGATCCCAGTTCTACAGCAACTTGACCAATAGTATTGATTTCCTGATTCACACCCAGGTAAACCTGAGTGCATTAAAAAGGCTTAACGAACTAGGGTCCCCAGTCCCCAGGTGGGAGTGGGGGATCCTTCGATTTTGCTGGCACTTGCCCACCACTGGCCGGGGAAGCCCCACCCCCAACAGCCACCACCCAGCATGATGTCCCTGACATGATGACATCACATGGAAGTGATGTCATTATGCCAGGGACATTGTGTGGTGATGCTGTGGTATTTTGGGCCACACCAGAGTGTTGCCATGCAACGTCCCTGGCATGATGATGTCACTTCCGCATGACATTGTCACGTTGGGGATGTTGCCCTGCCCCCCTCTCCCAGAAGGCTCATTCCCAACCCCTGCCAGCAAGAGCAAAGCACCCGGCAACTCTAGACTGAGCACTCCATTTTTTTGTAGTTTGTTCTGCTTCCAAACCTTCTTGAATGGACACTGAGATCGCTGGACCTCACTCTCAAGTCAAGCATAGATTTTTTTTCCCTTCACCCATTCTTTTTTCCAAAGGAATGCTAAGTAACTGATGTTTTGGTGATTAAGATTTATGCTGTTGTTTGTCATTGCTGCTATGAGGATTTGTTGCTGTGTGTTGAATATATTTTAATGTATTCATTCTAGGCGTTTTTACAACTGTTGACATATTGCTCATCAACTAGTATTTTTTTTTGTTTATTTACAGAACTTTCATCATTACAAAAATATGCGGCACATCACAGATTACAAACACACCGCACGGATTATAGGGGAGGAAATCTCTTTTTCTAAACTCATGTTGTATCTTAAACTAAAAATTCGATGAGAACATAACCAATATTTTTGGAAAATCTCAGAGTTGGAGCCACATTAATGGAAGGAGTGCCAGTTGATTCCCAGGCTCATGGGACCCACATGGACTATCAGCCAAGAGGGTCAGGTGGCTGTAGCAATAAGGAAAAGGGGGTGAAATTAACACTTGCTCTCTCTTCTGATGTAAGAGGGAGGAGGGGCGACTGTGCTTCCGTCTCTGTCATCACTACCAGCCCCCTACCTGAGTGGCTGTTAGTCCACATAAATCTCATGTCCCAGAAATCAACTTTCCTAAATTCAGGAGGGGCTGTTGGGGCACCTGGGGTAAAAATCCATACCCAACAGCACTTTCTACCCATGGATCACTGGATTCGACCCACTGTATATTTTCTGCTTTTTAAAAAGAGGATTTTCCAAATTCTCCCAATACATTCTTTCTAAGATGGCAATTTTGGATCACACCAGGGCTTTTTTTGTAGAAAAAACCCAGCAGGAACTCGTTAGCATAATAGGCCACACCCAACAGCTGAAAATTATTAGCATATTAGGCCATACCACTTAACAGCACAGCTTATTAGCATATTAGGCCACACACCCCATGTTACCAGAAGAGTGGTCATCCAGCCACACCCACCTTTTGCTTCTTATTCTGTTTACCTTGTTTGTTGTCAAAACCCAGGGCTTTTTTTGTAGTAGGAATTAATTTGCATGTTAGGCCACATACCCCTAATGAAGCCAATCCTAATGAGTTTCTGCTGTGGGGTGTGGCCTATTATGCTAATGAGTTCCTGCTGGGTGTGGCCAACTAAGGAGCCAGCCGGAACTCCGTTCCTGTGCGTTCCTGCCCCAAAATAGCCCTGGATCACACCATTCTGATGCATCAATAATTTTCTGCTGCCATAAGCAAGGTCCAGATTAATTCAATATTATCTTTGCTTTTAGAAGTCTTAAGACAAGCAATCATTGTATTACAAGGTAAAGATTCTCCCATTATTAATAAAATCAAATAAATAAATGTCAGAAGAGGGCTTGTCTGTTTTGCATCTCAATATAAAAATAATACCTGAGAACGAGAGCCATAAATTTCTAGAAAAAGCTCTTAGTTTATCACATATTGCTTTAACAAAATTTAGAAACAAGTTCCCAGAATCAAGTTATCTAAAATGTTAAACAGGTATTTGCATCCCACAAAATCAAATGCCTTTTTAGCAACAGAGATGATAAAGACTGACTATTTCTACAGTTACAATCATTTGCCAAGTTAATTATCTAGTATCATCAGTTCCACATCTCCCCATCCCATTCACTGAATGTGATCTTTTACAACTCCATGGCGCTGTTGTTAAGAGTTTAAATGGTGCTTTATTGCTTTTTCAAAATATTTATATTTGTTAAGATTTGATCTTTTGAGAATCATCAGTATTTTTATCTCTAGCTTTCCAAATATGTCTTTCTTAAGAATTTACAAATCTTTAATACTTTATACAAATCCTGATTGCAGTTTTGCAATTTGTTTATTTTAGCTTTAAGATTTTACCCTATTTTAATTTTTTTTTAAGTAACCAAACTTTTATCCATCAAAACGTAACACAATTTAACAAATGGGAGGATCTGATGAGATTGAAATATGGGCACCACACATGTAAAACAGAGTCTGAACAAAAACAAAATACCCACTGTGAGAAAATGGATTGCCTCAGAGAACCAGTTTGGTGTAGGGGTTAGGAGTGTGGACTCTAATCTGAGAGAACTGGGTTTGATTCCCCACTCCTCCACATGTAACCAGCTGGGTGACCTTGGGTCAGTCATAGTTCTCTCAGAGCTGTTCTCTCAAGAGCACTTCTCTCAGAGTTCTTTCTGCCCCACCTACCTCACAGGGTGTCTGTCACAGGAAGGGGAAAGAAAAGAGACTGTGAGCTGCTCTGAGACTTTGAGTGAAGGGCGGGGTATACATCCAATCTCTTCTTCTTACAAACTCCCCAAATATCATGAAATCGTAAAATCATTATTTATTTAAAGGTATATTTGAAACTTATACATTACAGCTTGCAATATCCTTTGTGCCTGCACAGATACCAAACAGAACCTTCTTGATTTATAGTAATGGCATGTATCTCTATGGTTCTCAGCAGGGCTCCGTTGGGGCCGGGGCGCACCGGAGTGCCGCTCCGGGAGAGAAGTGGCTGGGGGGCGGGCACGAAGCAAAGCCCCGCCCCCCAGCTCGCTTTCCCGGTGCTCCAGAAGAAAGCCTCCCTCCCCCTGCTCACTCTTCCCGGGCCGCGGCAAGCGCCGCCAGCCCGGGGAGAAGCCCCCTTTCTCCCCCACTCATCTGTTCCCAAGCCCCCTGCCCGCCCCACTCAACAGTTCCCGGGGTGGCGGCGAGCCGCCGGCCCCGGGAAGAAGCCCCAGCCCCCTGCCCTCCCCAATCAAGAGTTCCCGGGGCGGCGGAGAGCTGCCGTGCCCGGGAAGAAGCCCCAGCCCCCTGCCTCCCCCACTCAAGCGTTCCCGGGGCGGCGGAGAGCCGCTGTCCCCGGGAAGAAGCCCCAGCCCCCTGCCCTCCCCACTCAAGAGTTCCCGGGGCGGCGGCGAGCCGCCATCCCCGGGAAGAAGCCCCAGCCCCCTGCCCTCCCCAATCAACAGTTCCCGGGGCGGCGGAGAGCTGCCGTGCCCGGGAAGAAGCCCCAGCCCCCTGCCTCCCCCACTCAAGCGTTCCCGGGGCGGCGGAGAGCCGCTGTCCCCGGGAAGAAGCCCCAGCCCCCTGCCCTCCCCACTCAACAGTTCCCGGGGCGGCGGAGAGCCGCCGTCCCCGGGAAGAAGCCCCAGCCCCCTGCCTCCCCCCCTCAAGCGTTCCCGGGGTGGCGGAGAGCCGCCGTCCCCGGGAAGAAGCCCCAGCCCCCTGCCCTCCCCACTCAACAGTTCCCGGGGCGGCGGAGAGCCGCCATCCCCGGGAAGAAGCCCCAGCCCCCTGCCCTCCCCACTCAACAGTTCCCGGGGCGGCGGCGAGCCGCTGTCCCCGTGAAGAAGCCCCAGCCCCCTGCCCTCCCCCACTCAACAGTTCTCGGGCCGCGGCGAGCCGCTGGCCCCGGGAAGAACCCCCAGCCCCCTCCTTCCCCACTCACTGTTCCTGGGGTGTGGGAGGGGGGCGCAAGGGAGGGAGATGCCGGGCCTGAGTGGCTTAAGGCCACTCAGGCCCAAGTAAGGGGGGGGAGGGAAACACCTTCCTTCCTTCCTTCTCTCTCTCACCCCACCTACCTACCTACCTTCCTGTTCCTTCCCCTCTCCCTTCCTCCCTCCCTCCCCACTTCCTTCCTTTCTTCTCTCTCTCTCCCCCCACCTACCTACCTTCCTGTTCCTTCCTTCCTCCCTCTCTCCTCCTTCCTTCCTTTTTTCTCTCTCTCTCCCCCAACTACCTACCTACCTTACTGTCCTTCTCTTTCTTCCTTCCCCCTTTCTTCCTCCCTCCCTCCTTCCTTCCCCCTCCCTCCCTCCCTTTCTTTCTTTCCTTTCTTTCTTTCTTTCGTTCTTCTCTCTTTCTCCCCCACCTACCTACCTACCTACCTTCCTTCCTGTTCCTTTCCTTCCTTCCTTCCTTCCTTCTCCCTCACTCCCTCCCTTCTTGCCTTCTGACACACTACCCATGATGTCAGGGAAGTGTGAGCTTTTGACACTTCCAGTGATGTCAGGGGGTGTGGCATATGCAAATAAGTTATTCTAATGAGCTCCTGCACCTCTTTTTTTACGAAAGGACCCCTGGTTCTCAGGGTCATAGCTGAGCCATGAAAGTGAACACTTTTTGTGCACAGGTCTCTCACAGTTAACACGTTCTTTGCATCTGCACAGTCAGGATGCAATATTTAAATGGGATATCAGTAAAGGTATTCCAAGCCGCAGAAATTGAGTCCATCAAAACATTAAGAAGAGTATGCCAACAAATATGGAAAACAAAACAATGGCCCACAGACTGATGACTTGTTTCTCCCAATTGCTCTCAGTGCAGCTTTCACTTTGCTTTCTAAAACTGTAAGTTCTTCTTTAGAAGTTTCTTCCTTGAAGTAATGTGTCATCCTTTCATCTCTTCTATATGTTGTCCTGTTCATTTAATGTTTTTCTGTGTTGATCTTTCAGCATGCCTAACCATAATTTAAATTTCCCTTTGACTTCTTGGATCTTGTGGAACAGATCTCTTGTTCTTCTTTTTTTGTTCTCTTCTATCTCTGTACACAGGTTATTATAATCGTTCTCTTTGTCTCCATGTGCAAGTTGCTGGAACACTGAATTTAGACTTCTGATTCTATTTCTGTCACCTTTTACTTTTCCTTCTTGTCTATCTTCAGCAATTTTAAGAGTTTTATCAGTCATCTATCAAGGCTGTTCATTTCTTTTGGCTTCAGAAACAGTCTTTGTGCATTCTTCCTTGATAATAACTCTGGTTTCAACCTATAGTTCTTCTGGTTCGTGTATACTTGAACTTAGTAATGTAAATAGTTAAACATACGAACGTAAGAACATAAGAGAAGCCAATGCTGGATCAGGCCAGTGGCCCATCCAGTCCAACACTCTGTCACACAGTGGCCAAAAACTCCAGGTGCCCTCAGGAGGTCCAGCAGTGGGACCAGGACACTAGAAGCCCTCCCACTGATGCCCCCCAAGCACCAAGAGTTCAGTGCATCACTTGCCCCAGACTGAGAGCTCCTATCTGTACTTTGTGGCTAATAGCCACTGATGGACCTCTGCTCCATATGTTTATCTAATTCCCTCTTGAAGCTGTCCATGCTTGTAGCCACCACCACCCCCTCCTGTGGCAGAGAATTCCACGTGTTAATCACTCTTTGGGTGAAGAAGTACTTCCTTTTATCTGTTCTAACCTGACTGCTCAGCAATTTCATGGAGTGCCCAAAAGTTCTTGTCCTGTGAGAAAGGGAGAAAAGTACTTTTTTCTCTACCTGCTCTATCCCATGCATAATCTTATAAACCTCAATCATGCTACCCCTCAGCCGTCGTTTCTCCAAGCTAAAGAGCCCCTAGCGCTTCAACCTTTCTTCATAGGGAAAGTGTTCCAAGCCATTTATCATTCTAGTTGCCCTTTTCTGCACTTTTTCCAATGCTATAGTATCTTTTTTGTGGTGTGGTGACCAGAACTGTACACAGTACTCCAAATGAGGTCACACCATTGATTTATACAGGGGTATTATGATACTGGCTGATTTGTTTTCAATTCCCTTCCTAATAACCCCCAGCATAACGTTGGCCTTTTTCATTGCAGTCGCACACTGTCTAGACATTTTCATTGAGTTATCTACTACGACTCCAAGATCTCTCTCTTGGTCAGTCTCTGCCAGTTCGGATCCCATCAACGTGTATTTATAGTTAGGATTTTTGGCTCCAATGTGCATCACTTTGTATGGCCACATCAAACCCCATTTGCCATGTTGATGCCCACTCGCCCATCATCGACAGATCCCTTTGGAGTGCCTCACAATCCTCCCTGGTTCTCACCACCCTGAACAACTTCCTGTCATCTGCAAATCTAGCCACTTCACTGCTTACTCTCAACTCCAAATCATTAATAAACAAGTTAAAAAGCATCGGACCGAGTACTGATCCCTGTGGTACCCCACTGCTTACCTCCCTCCACTGAGAAAATTGCCCATTTATACTCACTCTCTGTTTCCTTTTAATTAGCCAGTTTTTGATCCACAAAAGGACTTGTCCTTTTATCCCATGACAATTGAGCTTACTTAGTAGCCTTTGATGAGGAACTTTATCAAAAGCTTTCTGGAAGTCAAGGTAAGCAACATCTATTGGGTCCCCCTTATCCACATGTTTGTTTATTCCCTCAAAGAACACGAACAGGTTAGTGAAACAAGAACTTCCCTTACAGAACCCATACTGAGTCTTCCTCAATAGATTTGTTCATCAATGTGCCTACTGGTTTTTTCCTTAAAAACAGTTTCCACCAACTTACCCGGTATCAACGTCAGACTGACTGGCCTGTAATTTTCCAGATCGCCTCTGGAACCCTTTTTAAAGATAGGAGTGACATTTGCTACCTTCCAGTCCTCAGGAATGGAGGCAGATTTTAAGGAAAGATTACATATTTTTGTCAAGAGATCCACAAGTTCACATTTGAGTTCTTTCAGAACTCTCGGATGTATGCCATCCGGGCCCGGTGATTTATTTGTTTTTAAGTTGTCTACCAATCGTAGGACCTCCTCTCTCGTCACCTCAATCTGTTCTTTACAAGGTCTTTAAACTCTTCAGAAATGTTATTTAGATTGTATTTTTGCAATATTAATGTTTTGGTGTTTTTCTTCAGCCTTATTCTAATTTTCTAGTTTTCAGTACTAACGATTCATGGTCTGTATCACAATCAGCTCTTGGTCTTGTTTTAGCAGAAGGAATGAAGCTTCTCCATCTTCTTATTTTGATTTTGTAATCTATTTTATTTCTATATTTGCCATCTGATGATGTCCACATATACAATTGTCTCATAGAATGAAGCTCTACTGCCTTGTTTTGTGCTTCTAGCCCAAAGCCCAAATCTTCCAACAATATTTTGTTCTGCTTTGTTTCCTACTTTGCATTTCAGTCACCTATGATTATCAGCCCATCTTGTTTAGGTGTCTGGTCACTTTCTTCCCGGACACTTGCATAAAAGCCATCAATTTTTCCCTCATCAGCATCTGTAGTTGGAGCACAAACTTGAATGACTGTTATGCTGATAGACTTTCTGTGAAGTCTGATTGATATTATTTGGTCAAACTTTGCATTAGAGTCCCTGACTGCTTGTGTTGCATCTCACCTTGCTATTAGAGTAGAACATTTTGTAATTTTTTAACTGAAAATGTTCTAATCCATTCAGTCCACTTTAGTTCACTCACTCCCAGGACTGCAATGTTTGAATGTTCCTTTTCTCATTTTATGAATCTGAGCTTACCTTCATTCATACTTCTTGTGTTCCATGTTTCTAATATACGTGTCAAACAGCTTTGGACTTCCTTTTTCCATTTACATCAGTTAACTGAACATCCTTTCCGCTTTAGTGCAGTTGCATCATTAAGAACAGCGCTATCCAACCTGGGGCTTCCATCTTTCAGCAATATATCTTCATATATAGATACAGATATAGACAGGGCTCTTTTCCAGCAGGAACGCACCAGAACACCATTCCGGCTAGCATCCGAGCCTGCCCCGCCCCCTCCGTGCGGGGCCTGAGTTGTTTACACTTAAAGGAAAAGTTCCTCCAGAGAGCTGGTAAGAAAAAAACCCACCCAGTGCTTTCCCTTTAAGTACAGAGAGTCAGCAGGAGAAAGCCCCGCCCATAGATTAAGCACGGGGCTAGGGTCTTTGCACTGAAAGGCTTGGCTCTGCATTTGGCTTGCTGACGTTGCCTAGCTCTCCCTGCTCTGGTAAGTGCCTCCCCCATCTCTTTTCCTTCTCTCTCTCTCTCTCCTCCCACCTTTCTTTCTGTCTGTCTATCTTTCTCTCTCTCTCTGTCCCCACCTTTCTTTTGTTCTTTCTCTTTCTCTCTCTTCCTCCCCCTTTCTCTCTCTCTCTCCTCCACCTTCCTTCCTTCCTTTCTCTCATCTATCTGTCTGTCTGTCTTTCTGTCTTTCTCTCTCTCTCTGTCCCCACCTTTCTTTCTTTCTTTCTCTTTCTCTCCCTCCCTCCCCCTTCCTTTCTCTCTCTCTCTCTTCCACCTTCCTTCCTCTCTCTCCCCTATCTATCTATCTATCTATCTATCTATCTATCTATCTATCTATCTATCTATCTATCTATCTATCTATCTATCTATCTCCTTCCTTCCTTCCTTCCTTCCTTCTTTTTTCTCTCCCCTACATTCCTTCCTTCCTTCCTTCCTCTCTCTCTCTCTCTCTTTCTTTCTGTTTCATTTTGTTCTTTGTGTTTTTATAAAAAAAAGTATTGAAAAGGGGGGATGTAAAAAAACAGAGAACCCAGGAAATGCTGCTTTTGACAATATCTTTAATTTTTGAGCATCTCTTTCGTTTTCTCATGGCATCTTCTGCTTAAGAAAAGTACGTTTGAAGCCTGAGTTCATTGTTGTGCCTTGTTGGGAATGGCTTGCAACTATATGTGTGTCTAAAGTCTGTATTAACATGGTTTGGTGCTTACTGCCATGCAAGAGAAAACATCTGAAAAAGTAGCTTCATTGTTGTGTGTGTTGGCAGAACACTTGACTGTTGCATGGGGGAATTTGGGGGACATCTGCAGAGAAACAGAGATGTAACTAAAAATGAGCATGGTCAGCAGCACTTTGGAGATTGCCTGTTTTGTGAAATTTAAAAAGTGGGCAGAGTTTCTGATGAAGATGATTGTCCCTCTTCTCCTGCCACTGGGCTGACATCTGCCTTTAATGGGCCAGCAAAGTTGATGTTCTTAAACCTCCTAATAAGAGAGATTTCTGCTTCTGAGGAGTTGACTTCCAACGATTGGTGATCTTGTGATGGTAGTGATACTTTTATGTGGTAAAGACCACCTGTTCACTGGATAATTTTACTTGTGGGACAGACTGTGCATGGTAACCACTCCACTGGTACATAATTGCTTGTAAAAAGTATTATAGTGTAATAATTCAGGTGGGTAGCTGTGTTGGTCTGAAGCAGCAGAACAAAGTTGGAGTCCAAAGTTTCATCCAAGGTATAAGCTTTTGTGTGCATGCACACTTCTTCCATCTGAAGAAGTGTGGGTGGCACATGAAATCTTATACCTTGAATAAAATTTTGTACCTTGAATAAAATAGTCCACAGACTACTCCCATCCAGTGCATCCACAAACCTAGAAGAACAGATTGGATTTATACCCCGCCCTTCACTACCCAAGGTAGTCTCAGAGCATTTTACAAACTCTTTTCCCTTCCCCTCCCCACAATAGACACCCTGTGAGGTAGGTGGGGCTGAGAGAGAGAGCTATGGCTTGCCCAAGGTCATCCAGCAGGTGCAAGGGGGGGGAGTGAGGAATCAAACCTAGTTCTCCCAGATTAGAGTCCACGCACTTAACCACTACACCAAACTGGCTCCTAGCGTTGTTCTGCCAGTGAACTAGGGTTGCCAACTCCAGGTTGAGGAAATCCCTGGAGATTTGGGTGTGGAGGGTGGGGTTTAGGGGAAGGAGGGACCTAAGCAAGGCATAATGCCATGGACTTCACTTTCCAAAGCAGCCATTGACCTGATCTCTGTAGTTTATTTATTTATTTATTTATTTATATTTATTTTTATACCCCGCCCTCCCCGCAAGCGGGCTCAGGGCGGCTTACAGGGGCGTAACGCCGGTTAAAACATCATAACAATTTAAAATTCCAACAAGAATAAATAACAATAAAATTTCAATTCCTATGCTATCCTAATCACAATAAAATATTTCCTACTTTCACTAAAAAGCTTCCAGTCTTATTGATCTGATGACGTCTTATCAGGATAAGAGTCCCCCCTCCCACTAGGTCCAGGCTGCGTCCAGGGTCAGTTCACCCTTTATAGATGTTATCGTTGTTGTTGTTGGTGGTGGCGGCTCCTAATTGAAAGCCTGGCGGAAGAGCTCCGTCTTGCAGGCCCTGCGGAACTGCATCAAGTCCCGCAGGGCCCTGATCTCCTCTGGGAGCTCATTCCACCAGGTTGGAGCCGCCACCGAAAAGGCCCTGGCCCTGGTCCCAACAAGCTTGGCCTCCCTGGGACCTGGGACACGGAGTAGATGACGTGACTCCGACCGAAGTGCTCGCTGGGGTATATGCGGGGAAAGGCGGTCCCTCAGGTATGTTGGACCCTGGCCATATAGGGCTTTAAAGGTAAGAACCAGCACCTTGAAGCGAACTCGGTATGCTATGGGCAGCCAGTGCAGCGCCGCAAGCACAGGCCGAATGTGGTCCCGCCTTGAGAGACCCATCATAAGCCTGGCTGCGGCATTCTGCACTAGCTGCAGCCTCCGGGTTTGCACCAAGGGCAGCCCCATGTAGAGGGCATTACAGTAGTCTAGTCTCGAGGTAACCGTCGCATGGATCACTGTCGCCAGGTCATCGCGGTCAAGGTAGGGGACCAACTGCCGAGCCAGCCGAAGATGGTAAAAGGCCGACTTGGCAGTGGCTGCTACCTGGGCCTCCATTGACAAGGAGGGATCCAGGAGCACTCCCAAACTCCTTACCCGCGACGCAGGCACCAGCGGTGCCCCGTCGAAGTTCGGGAGTGGGAGCCCCCGCCCCAGACCACCCCGACCTAGACACAGGACCTCAGTCTTCGCCGGGTTCAATTTCAGCCTGCTCAATCTGAGCCAACCAGCCACGGCGTGCAATGCCCGGTTAAGAACTTCAGGGTCAGAGTCCGACTGGCCGCCCAACATCAGATAGAGCTGGGTGTCATCAGCGTACTGGTGACATCCCAGCCCATACCTCCTGGCAATCTGGGCAAGGGGGCGCATATAGATGTTGAACAACATTGGGGAGTTGTAATTCCAGGAGATCTCCAGACCCCACCTGTAGGTTGGCAACCCTAAAAAATCATATTCAGCATACTAGTTCTGCAGGAAGGCAAGCTGATTTCCATGGGAACCTAACCTTTAGGAATTAATTCCAATCCAGTGTGGGAATAATTGTTGGACATAAGATATTGGTTCAGGCAAGATTTTGTATAGATGGGACAGAAATTAATGTCTTTATTGGTTTTGTCAAAACTGTTTTGGCAACAAGGTAAACAGAATAAGAAGCAAAAGGTGGATGTGGCTGGATGACCACACTTCTGGTAACATCGGGTGTGGCCTAATATGTTAATGAGCTGTGCTGTCAGGGGGTGTGGCCTAATATGCTAATGAGTTCCTGCTGGGCTTTTTCTACAAAAAGAGCCCTGCCCTTAAGAGAACAGCTCTGAAAGAACTTATGACTGAGCCAAGGTCACACCAGCAGCTGCATGTGTAGGAGTGGGGAATCAAACCCAGTTCTCCCAGATCAGAGTTCATGCTCCTTACCACTACACCAAACTGGCTCTCATTTCTTCCAGGGAAAATGATCACAGTGGTCTGATGAGAAGCTGTAATTCTAGGAGAATTTCAGAGTCCACCTGGAGGCTGGCAATCCTAAAGTCTCGCACTCAAAGAATTCCATGAAACTTCCAAATGTGCATTTTTCTAAAGCAATTTACCAGGAGCTGGGGATCACTTTTGCCTGCCTTGAATCTCTTGTCTTTGGGACCAACCAAGCAACCGCTGTCTGCTGCTTTCACTCACAAAGTCGAGGTCATTTCCAAGAGAAAACAGAGGAAAGATTGCTGCGACTGAATGGACAAGGATAAGAATATTATGCAGTATAACGGCAGGGGTGTTTGAGCGACAGCCAGCTCTATGCTATGCCCATTTAACACTCGCTGTAGCCAAATTGCCGGTCTAATTACCACAGGCCACAGAATCATCAAGAAGGGCATTTCTGCTGAAATTATAACATGTCACCTTTCATTGTGTTGATGGGAAGTTTAATTTTTTTTGGGGGGGGGGTTCTTCTTCTATAACCTTATAAAACCTAGTGGGCAAAATTCCTGGGAAAGTTCCCTTCCATAAGCTTCATCTCTAAAGGATCAGGAGCTACATGGCCTGGTGTAGCTCAGCCTCCATTTGAAAGGGGCTTGTTGACTTTTAAAAGGTAGTCGCGGACGAAAAGATTTCTTTCTTTAACAAGCCGATGACCCAGCGGTCTTGGACAGAAAGAATGGGACTTATGCCAGAGAACTTCTCGTCCCCCCAAAAGAACAAGCCCAAAGCCTTTCCCAAATTGTACAGACCTTCCCTTTCCCTCTCTGAAACAACAAACTGAAATATCCTCTCAACACGTGTGTGGCCACACTGGCAGGGGCATCACCTTTGTCATAAAATCAATGGCCCCCCTCCCCCCTCCCTTGGAGTCTCTTCTGTGACTCTGGGAGCCTGCCTTTCCCACTTGAGTCTCTCTCTCTCTCTCTCTCTGATCATCAGGGTTAAGTGATGTTTTCTTGCGGCCCCGGTCGGACTGTCAAAAGATGTTGAGTGGCTTTTGAAAATGAGCCATGCTAAGTGGACGTGATGGAGGTTACCGCCACCATTATTTCTATCATCGGCCTAATAAAATGGAGCCGTAATGATAGGGGAGGTATTTATCGCCTTCTCTCTCTCTCTCTCTCTCTCTTCTTCCAAGATAGCTCAGGAGGGTTTGGGTCTGGAGCTTTTCGCCTGGGGTAAATGGATTGTACGTATACAAGATAAATGGCGCCACGCATCATTATTGTTGTGTATGTGTGAGTGTGCATACCATTTGCGCTGTTTTGCCTAGTGAGGTCTGGAACAGGGAAAGGGCTGTGTCGAGCCTGTACATGGGCGGAAGGAGAACGGGCTCAGTCAGACTCAGTTTCATTTAGACACACACAAGCAAAGGGCCATCCATTCCCACACTGTCAGATAGGGGTGCAAAAGACACAAAAACAACATCAGTGATTGGTTCCTACCTGTAGGACAAGGGGGAAAGGGTGTGATTTCTGAATGTGATTTCTGACACTTTCTCCTTGATATATATATAGAGAGAGAGAGACAGCTGTCACTGTGCCTTTAAAAGTTTAATCATAATAGACCCAGATCCTGGTACGTAACCGAGAAGCTTCTGATTAGAGAAACTTATAACAGAACATATATTTTATAATTGCACTTTTTGGATAGGAAGCCTCTGTAGAAGGAAATGGGATGCAATAAGAATGGAATGCTATTTAGAAGTTGCAAGGCCGCCAAGAGCGATTCAGAACCCCTTATCAACAAGGTCTCCATATGCGAGCCCAGGAAGTCACCCAGTGTTCCGAAGACAAGATAAGTGAAATTACTGACACCAATGAGAGATGCTCTGAGTCAAATTATGCTTGTATGATGTTAATTGTACCAATTAGAGCCCCTTTAATGTGTAAACTATACATAGGTGGGGTTGAGAGAGCTCTGAGAGAACTGCTCTTGAGAGAACAGCTCTGAGAGAACTTATGACTGACCCAAGGTCACCCAGCTGGCTGCATGTGGAGAAGTGGGGGAATCAAACCCAGTTCTCCCAGATTTGTTTCTGCCACTCTCAACCACTACACCAAACTGGCACCAAAAGACATCCTGTTAAGCAGAGCTTCTGCCTGAAACGTTGACAAGGTGCTCTCATAGTTTATATATAACCTTGTTCTCTGACATTTTGTGGTTGGCTCAGCCTCCTGTGGCAGCCATTTTGTGACTGACCCTGTGTCAGAATTCCAGGTGCCTGCAGATGCCAAATGCCTGGGGACTCCCACCATAAGGTTTTTGAGGCATCAGACAAACAGTTTGCCGTTGTTTGCCTCTGCGTAGCAACCCTAGATTTCTGTGGTGGAGGGTGTCTGAATGAATCCGGGGGTGTCCATGTCACAGGTTTATTCTGCTTTTCTCTCATAACAACGGTGCTCTTTTGCAGCAGTTACCACACTACTGCCAAGTGCCTGCCACTGCCTCCAATTTTAGAAGGCACATAGGGGGAAGAGTGGGTGGGAAAACTGCACTCAGAATGATTATTTAGGTGTTTTAAGAACAATGGTCAGTGTTCCTGGTGGGGCAATATACCCCTGCTGCATATCCGGCCATTCACTGCTTGCATAGAGAGGGACTTTCCAGATTCCTTCCCCCCTTCTTGCTTCAGCCCACAAAGCCCCACAATGCTTTTACAGGGGGAAAAAAGGAGGAGGAGGAGGAGTTGGATTTATACCCTACCCTTCACTACCCGAAGGAGTCTCAGAGCAGCTTACTATCTCCTTCCCTTCCTCTCCCCACAGCAGACACCCTGTGAGGTAGGTGGGGCTGAGAGAGCTCTGACAGAACTGCTCCTTCGAGAACAGCTCTGAAGAAACTTGTAACTGACCCAAGGTCACACCAGCAGCTGCCCGTAGAGGAAGTTAGAAGACCCTCAAGAACTGCATAGGGATCTGCAATGGAAGGGGGAGAATCAGCAGTAATCACTACCGCCTCTTCTGCCAACAGAAATGTAGTTCTTTTGGAGGAATTGCCTGGCTGGATACAGATCACAGAACCCACTCCACTACCTGTGAGACTCTTTACTCTGGCCATGATCCAGAAGGCGATCTAGTAGTGCTCTTGCCCCGATCCCATTCATTTCATTGGAGCTCGTACAGGAGACCTGTCCTATCAATCCAAGCAGGGCTTTATCTGGAATGTACTGGAGTTGGGAGGCCAGCAACAGTGAAATCAGCATGATCCAACCGGCTATTGTTCTACCTGGCCAAAGCTCAGGTAGATTCTGGCCATGTGCGATGACCACGTGGCAGTTGCCATTACGAAAGTCCCTGGTGACCATGGTCTTAATACACAACACCCCTCACTCCATAGTCCAGTTCCCCCCTGCAAACATAGTTCTTCAAGTAACCCGGCCGGCAACGCTCGCGTTCCAAGCACCAGGGAGTTGCAGGGCGCTGTTCAGTTCGGGGAGCGGGGTCACCGGCAGCTGCTCAGGGCTGCTTGCAGGAATGTCTGGTAGCAGCTCGGGCAGCATAGACTCACTGGGACGGTCTAGAGGCGGGGGTTCACCTGGGTTGGATTCCTGGAGCGGGGTCAGGACCGGTTCAGCGGGAGCCGGGGTCTCGGGGATGTCGGGTGCATTGCTTGGGAGACACCACTAGAGCTGGTCGATATGGCACTGCCACACCCCTCCGTTGTCCGTGAAGACCTCATAGGAGAGTGGCCCGGTTGCACGGACAATCCTTGTGGTGTACCACGCCGGACCTCTGGCATAGTTCTGGGCATAGACGGGGTCCTCGGAGGAGAAACCTTGTGCAGCTGGCAGGGACTCAGGCTTGGCATCGCTGCTGATGGTGCGGTCTGGGTGGAGGTGATCCAGCAGGGAGCCGAGGCGCCGACCTATCAGTAGCTCCGCCGATCGGCGTCCCGTCCCAGTGTGTGGGGTGTTCCGCTGGCTGAATAGGAACTTTATCAGCTGGAGCTCCCAGTCCCCTTGTTCCATCTGCTTTAGGGCATCTTTGGTGGTCCTTACCATCTGTTCCGCCTGGTCGTTGGTTGCAAGATGGAAGGGCGCCTAGTGGATGTGCCGGATACAGAAGGCGTCTACGAAGCGCTGGAACTCCCTGGACGTGAAGGCTGTCCTGTAGTCTGTTACGAGGGTGTCAGGCAGCCCATGGGTGGTGAAGATGCACCACAGAGCTGGGACAGCCACTTCGGTCGAGGTAGCCCGCACTGGGACTACCTCCAGCTACTTACTATAGCTGTCTACAACAATAAAAAAACAACTGGCCGTAGACCAGCCCTGCGAAGTTCAGGTGAAGTCAAGACCACGGCTTGTTGGTTGACTCCCAGGACCAAACTGGGGTGTGAGGAGGGTCGGGGCACCACTCTTGGCATTTGCTGCACTGGTGCACCCGGTCCTCAATTTCCTTGTCCATGCCTGGCCACCACACATAGCTGCAAGCCAGGGCTTTCATCTGGACAATTCCGGAATGGGACTCATGGAGGGCTGCTAGGACCCTAGAGTGGAGCAGCCCTGGGATGACCACCCTCATTCCCCATAGCAGGCACCCCTTGTGGGTGGACAGTTCGTGCCGCCTTGCTGTGTAAGCAGCGAAATCAGGGCCTGGATGGTCAGACCACCCCCTCCCCACCCAGTCCGAGACCCGGGAGAGGACTTGGTCCTGGGCTGTGCGGGCGGGCCACGTCGGATACCTGCACAGGCCAGTCCAGGAGGTCCTCAATGAGCGCAATGTGGAATGCGAGAGCAGGGTCCGGGTCTCAGGATGGCAGTGGGAGGTGGCTAAGGGTGCCCATGGCCTTACTGGGGTGGTGCACGAGTGCATACTGGTAACCTGCAAAGAAAATTGACCACCAAAGGACCGCGGGGACAGCATGTGTGGGGTCTGGCGGTGGGGAGCGAGGAGGCCCAGGACTGGTTTGTGATCTGTGGCCACAGTAAATGCCCTACCATAAAGATAGTCATGATTTTTTTTTACCCCTGCAACGATGGCCAGGGCTTCTTTGTCGATCTGGGTGTAGTTTCACTCCACTGATGAAAATGTTCTGGAGTAGTATGCCACTGGCACCTCCCGCCCATTGGGAAACTGATGGCCCAGGACCACCCCCACCCTGTACAGAGACATGTCACATGCCAGAATGACCGGCAAAGACTCATCAAAGTGGGCCAGGACAGCATTTGAAACTAACAAGTCTTTCACCGCTTGGAACGCTGCCACGTGTTGCGGCCCCCAAACCCATTTGGCCCCCTTGTCCAGTAACCTTTGCAGGGGCTCAGCAACCACCGCCTTGTGGGGAAGGGAGGCGTGATAAAAGTTCAGGAGACCCAAGAATGCCTGTAGCTCCACCTTTGACATGGGTTGGGCTGCCTTCGTGATGGCCGCAACTTTCTCTGGGGTGGGATGAATGCCCTGGGCATTGACGGTGAAGCCCAGGAATGTCACAGATGGGAAGCCCAAGGTGTGTTTGTCCTTGCGCACCTTTAGGCCGGCATCCTGGAGTCGCTGGAGGACAGCCCACAGCTGGGTCTTGAAGGTGGCAACGTCCGGGGCTGCGATCAGGACGTCATCAAAGAACAGCTTCATGCCTGGAATGCCTTTTAAAACAGAGTCCATTAGTTGTTGGAAAAGACCGGGAGCGACGCTGATCCTGAACTGGAGCTGTTTTACCTTGTTCACTCCCTTGTGTGTGACAATGGTCTGTGCCGCTGCTGTGGCGTTGTCCACGGGAAGCTGCTGGTAGGCCTGTGCCAGGTCCAGCTTTCTGAATATGTTGGCCCCTGCTAAGGAGGCCAAGATGCAGCTGACTACGGGCACCGGGTACGCGTGGTTTTGCAGAGCCAAGTTCAAAGTACATTTGTAATCCACGCAAATGCAGACCTCCCCGTTTGCCTTCATGGGGGTGACTCTCAGTGTCTCCCACCTAGTGTGGGAGACTGGCTCGAGCACACCTTGTGCCACGAGCTTGTCCAGCTCTGCCTCTACTTTCAGCTGGATGGCCAGGGGAGGCCGCCGGGCTGCTATGCGGATGGGGCAGACCGCGGGATCTAAGTCCAGGAAGACTGGGGGGCCCCGGTAGGTGCCAAGTGTGCCATTGAAAACAGCCGGGAATTCCGCGCAGACTGATGCATAGTCCGCAGAACCCAAGCGGTACACCCCTTTTAGTTCCAAACCCAGGGGGTTAAACCATGCACATCCCAGGAGACTGATGAGGTCTCATTCCACCACAAGGAGATTGAGGAGGCCATTGAATTCATGGTACTGGACCTTGACCTTGGCCAGCCCCTAGATTGCGACCAGGTTCTTTTGGAAATCCCGGAGAACTAGACCCATCAGCCAGCGTAGTGGGGATCCCCCCCTGTGGGCAGAGCTGTTTGAAGGTTGCTGCAGAGACTATGGAGTACACGGTCCCGGAGTCCAACTTCATGGAACAGGGGGTTCCCTCGATCTGTAGGTTATCCGTAATCGCTCTGGGAAGGGACTGGGGTAAGTTCAGTACCTGTACTGCTGTTGTGAGGCTATCCACCGTCTCATAGTTTGCGGCGGTTGAGCAGTGGCTGGTCCGGGTGCGACTGGCCTTTGCAATGTGCTCCATTTTCATGCAGGATCGGCAGACAGTGTCCCAGAAATGGCAGGAGCATCGCTCGTGGGGGTCCCCGCAGCTAGCGCATGTTGGGGGCGGCCTGTGTTTGGGAGAAGAGGGAAAAATGGCGGCGGATGCCGGGTGCCGGGAGCGGGCCCGGGAGGAGCTGGACTCACCCTTCTGCGAGTGCTGCACGAGATGGTGGATGTCTTGTCCTCGGATGATTCGGACCCGGATGGACTTTGGTGGTGCGATGGACTTTGGTGGCTGGCTTGTCCTTTAGAATTGCCTCAGAGGCCATGGCTGTTTGTAGCATCTTCTCAAGGGTTGGCTTGGGAAGCGCTATCAGCCGGCACCGTAGTTTGGCTTCTCTCACTCCCCCCATGAACCCTGTCTCCACGTGGTTGTCCACATGGTGGAATTCGCAGCCCACAGCCACATGTTGGAGTTCAGCCAGGAAGGTTGCAGCTGACTCTCCTGGCTTTGTTGGCACCGGATGAAATCCAGGCACAGGGTCATTTTCGAGGGTTTTGGGGCGAAGTAGTCCCCAAGGGCCTTGGTGAGGACATCGTAAGGCGCCTCAAGGGGATCTTGAGGGGCGAGTAGGCTCTGGGCGACTCGCATCATGTCCACCCCGCAAGAGCTCAAGAGCCAGGCCCACTTCATGTCTGCATCCGTGATGCCCCAGACGATGAAGGTGCAGCCCGGCTGCTTGATTCATGACTCCCAGGTCTCCGGACGAGACGAATCAAAAGGGGGTATTGGTCCTGGAGCGTCAGCTGTATTTACCAGTGCAGGAATGGTGCGGCGAGCAGCATCCTCAGGGACTTGTGGCGGTGCTTCGGAGCACTGGAGCTCGGCATTGCCAGGTGCCGGCGGATCAGTGCTCGGTGCGGGTCTACTCAGTTCGTCTGATGAGTCGCTCATCAGGATCCCACCTTCATCGCCAGTGGAATGTGCTGGAGTTGGGAGGCCAGCAACAATGAAATCAGCATGATAGTTTATTGCGGGTCAAGATGGAACATGAGAAACCACGAGCCCAGAGCCCTCTTTTATGCTGGTCGGAGATAATCCCCCGACCTCACCCAAATGTCCTGATAGGACCTTAAGTCAGTGGTTGCAGTTCATAGGTCCCCTGTGGAAGCCCTAGGGTCGTGATTGGTGGTCGGTTAGGATCCAACTGGCTATTGTTCTACCTGGCTGAAGCTCAGGTAGATTCTGGCCATGTGTGATGACCACGTGGCAGCCGCCATTATGAAAGTCCCTGGCGACCGTGGTCTTGATACAGAACATTATCCATCACGTGTTTATCCTGTTCTCCTTCCAAGGAGAGCATGGAAACATGCATAGAGCATGTAAGGTAAGCTAGGCTGAGAGATGGTAACCTTGGCTCAGTCATTAACTGAACTTAAAGGCTGTGTGCTCCCTTCCAAAGCACAGGGAGAGGGGAAGTAACAGGAAACTCAGGGAGATGTGTATGGGAGTGATCTTGCTGGGAGGCAGGGCTTACTACGGACTTGGTCATTGGCCCCTGTCAGTGGTGGGTCCTGGTCAGCTGCCCCCTTTGCCTAGAGATGCCATGGCTGGTTTAGCAGAAGAACATACTGTGTTCAACAACCATAATCCCTTGGGAGCTGAGCCTCGGATCTTTCCACCTCACTGCCACCCACCTAGAACAGCTGTAGAACAGCTCTGCAGTTGCACAGTGGCCGTAGAGTCTTCGTCTTGTTCCCTTCTGCCCTGAAAACCACTTTTGCCTGGGTGCAGCGGGTGAAACGGATTCTCTCCCAGGATCATAGATGGTTGGATCAGGGAATTAAATTATGCGGGAAGGTACCCCAACTCCAAAACAGGTGAAAACATGCATGCATGAAATAGTTCCAGTGGAAACACAGACCTGAATGAACACCAAGCAATACACCTTTTTTGTATAGTCCAAGGTCTGACCAATTAATTTGCTCACTCTTAATTTATATGATTGGCTGCTGAACGGCAAAAAGGCAAGACTGGTGGGGGAGAGGGGCACAAACTAGGATTCACATTTGGTTGTGTGACAGCGCACATGCATGAAATACAGCTGATTGCACTGTACTGGATTCCTTAATAATAATAATAATAGAAGAAGAAGAAGAGATTGCATTTATACCCTGCCCTTAACTACCCAAAGGAGTCTCAGAGCAGCTCACAATCTCCTGTCCCTTCCCGTCCCCACAACAGACACCCTGTGAGGTAGGTGGGGCTGAGAGAGCTCTGACAGAAAGTGCTCTTTTTCAAGAACAGCTGTGCCAGAACTAGGGCTTGCCCAAGGTCATCCAGCAGGTGCCAGTGGAGGAGTGGGGAATCAAACCCGGTTCTCCCAGATTAGAGTCCGCGCACTTAGCCACTACACCAAACTGGCAAAAAGTAACCCAACAAACAGAGTTACGAACACCCCATTAAAAAAAAAAATCCACTCCTTCTTTGCAACCAGGCAGCAGAATACTGTTCGAAAATACTGTCTGAGGCAAGGAACACAAGGCACCAGCTTCCTCACACCAAATATCAAACAATCTCACCTTTCTTTTAGCCATGCAAATACCCAGCCTGTCCAACCTCTTTAAAACTCTTAGACGTAGGCTGAAGTTCTCTGCAAGCTAACAAAGCATTATACATTTCTCTTTAAAACCATCTTGGTCTCTGGTGAAAGACGCAGAGGAGTTTTTGCTGGGAAAAGCCTATAAAATATTAGAGCAAATCTTTGCGAAATGCCAGGACTCTGAGGGAAAAAACATATTAAGGCGAGAGCAGAGGAAAGAAGCGGGACCCAGGAGGGAACGGAGGCTTACAGTAAGCCCTCCAATGCTCTGGTTATAAGACCATCCCAGCTAGCTCTGAAAGTTGCTCCATCCTCATTATCCAGTTCCTGTCTATTGTCTTTCATATCAACTCAGGTGTGCTTGAAGAAGGAGGCAGCTACAGCATCTGGGTTTTTCTCCCAGCTATTCCATCCATCCCCCCGCCCCTCTTTTTTCTACAGGAGGCAGGGTTGCCACCGACACTGCAGAAATATTGACAGACAAATGGATTGCTTGTTTCCCACAGCTTCAGCAGGTACATTAAAAAAAAAATCCAGAAAAGTCAGTTATTTTTGGCTTCTGCTCGCACTCGGGGAGTCCCTACTCAATATATCTTGGCAACTTGCAGAAGATGCTTATTAATAAGCTCAGAAGGCACAGTTAGTTTGGCGGGCTTTGGGGTCGCCCAGGTAAGGGGATAATTTACTTGGCAACCTAGGACTGTATCGGATTCCGATAGCTCGGTGGGCACCCAACAGCTGGCACCCTGGCACTGCAACTCAGACACATGAAGGAAAGGGAGGAAAGCAGCTTTGGTCTCCCTTCCCACCCCCAGCTTTCCTTGCAATTAATCAGCTGTCTAACGATAGCAATGCGGAGTGTGTGGGGGGGGAGAGCTAATGCAAAAAGGAGAATGGTTAGAAAATCCCTGTTCACAAGATACAGTGAATGCACATACAATGCAGGTACAGAATGCCCTAAAGTGGATGGAACAAGGGGACTGGGAGCTCCAGCTGATAAAGTTCCTATTCAGCCAGCAGAACACCCCACACACCAGGACAGGACGCCGATCGGCGGAGCTACTGATAGGTCGGCGCCTCGGCTCCCTGCTGGATCACCTCCACCCAGACCGCGCCATCAGCGGCGATGCCAAGCCTGAGTCTCGGCCAGCTGCACAAGGTTTCTCCTCCGTGGACCCCATCTATGCCCAGAACTATGCCAGAGGTCCGGCGTGGTACACCACAAGGATTGTCCATGCAACCGGGCCACTCTCCTATGAGGTCTTCACGGACAACGGCGGGGTGTGGCAGTGCCATATCGACCAGCTCCAGTGGTGTCTCCCAAGCAACGTACCCGACATCCCCGAGACCCCGGCTCCCACTGAACCGGTCCTGACCCCGCTCCAGGAATCCAACCCAGGTGAACGCCCACCTCTAGACCGTCCAAGTGAGTCTATGCTGCCCGAGCTGCTACCAGACATTCCTGCAAGCAGCCCTGAGCAGCCGCCGGTGACCCCGCTCCCCGAGCTGAACAGCGCCCTGCGGCCGGCAACTCCCTGGCGCTCGGAGCCAGAATCAAGGAATGTTTCTCTTATAAACATCACATCCCTCCATACTAATTACACAAACACACTTAGAAAGAGGGGGAAACTGTGCAAGTAAGTAAAATGGAAAAAACTGGTCACAGAGTCTAGGTCCCAAATAGATCTTAATTAATGTAATATACAGTGAAATCCTGAAAAGAGTCACAACCTCCTAAGCCCACTGACTCTTCTTAGGATTGTACTAATAGTCATGCAAATAGCTTGGACCATGACAACTGGCCCTTTATTGTTAACTCTAATCCTTTGTTTCTGGAACCAATAGCATTCTTGGATTCTGTGCAGAGGAAGTGGAAGGTGGGATTACATCTTCACTGTCATCGCTACTTGATGTTGGAGACTGAAGAGCACTAGAAAGTGACTTACATTTTGAGATACATTTTGGCCTACCTCAGGGTAATTGACTCCAGAATTTACAGTAGATTGGATGGACAGATGGATGGATGGATGGATGGATGGATGGATGGATGGAAGGAAGGAAGGAAGGAAGGAAGGAAGGAAGGAAGGAAGGAAGACTGATTCCAAGGTTCCAAAGTCACTCCTTCTAGATTATTTAGAGGTCTTTCCGTTGGCCACTATGAACAATCTGGACAAACATCTGGAAGCATGAATCAGCATGTGCAGCACTCTTTGTGCCCCTAGGAGAAAGAACTTTGGGAACAGATTGTGAAAGAAGAATGCTGACTTCAAATGGGTTTGTAACTTCCTTACTACTGACTGGCATGAAATTATTTACTTACCTGTTCATTTCTAACCCACTTCAGTCAATGCGGATTCCAAGCAGCTTAAAATGTCAAAAGTGTAACAATAGAGAATTATCAATGACAGGTTATTTAACAACCAAGCTATGTCCCATCAATAGGCTGATCCACAGGGTGGGATAGAGTGAAGAGCAGGTTCCTTTTATTGAACCAGTCTCTCCCCAGGGAAACAGGCACTTACTAAAGGCACATTTCCCCTTATATATCAGCAATGAAAAGGGATAAAGATTATTCCCAAAACAAAAGCAAGGAATCCAAAGGGGAGATATGATGATGGGGGGCATGTACTCCCTCACAGCTATGGGTAGGGATTCTGTTAAGGTATTTCAGGCCCCAGCCACACGAGCAAGATAATCTCGGCGGGGGAAGCGAGGCTATTTTGCCTCGGAGCAATTTGACCCGCAGTTGCGTGATCACACAGATCTGCGAAGCTGCCAGCGCAACTCGCCACTGCGTGATCAGATGTAACCACAGGCGAGTTGGGTTTTTGGGGGGTTTTGTCATTCGTTTCCGATTCGCTTATTCGCTTAAACAGGGGATCGATGAATCGCCTCTCCAACCTGGGGTCTTCCGCTGGCAGTATGCAATGATACGCATACTGAGAAGGGGGAAAAAAACAACAGGCATGGCATCGGGATAGCCTGATCAGACTATCCCCGACACCACAGGTTTGTGCTGGAGCGATCACACGGGGAAAGTCCAACCGTGGGCCGCAGCAACTCGATTGATACTGGAGTTTAATTAGTAGTTTTTTACTCTGCTTCTCCGGCGGGTCAAAACGGCTTGCGACGGCTTGCCAACGAGTGCGGGATGCCTCCCACATGTGCTGGTGTGATTGCTCCGCTTTGATCCACCGATGAGTCATCCCTCTTGCGCGGCTAATGGGTGTGTATGATTGCACCCTCAGTCTGATACCTGTCAACATCCAAAACAAGGGACAGACTGGTGTAGTGGTTAGGGGTGCAGACTCTAATCTGGGAGAACCGGTTGGATTCCCCATTCCTCCACATGCAGCTGCTGGTGTGACCTTGGATCAGTTACAAGTTCTTTCAGAGCTGTTCTCTCAGGAGCAGTTCTCGAAAGAACTCTCTCAGCCCCACCTCCCCCACAGGGTGTCGTGAGGAGGGGAAGAGAAAGAAGATTGTAAGCTGCTCTGAGAACCCTTTGGGTAGTGAAGGTTGGGGTATAAAACCAACGCCTCCAACTCCTCCTCTTTCTTCTTCTTCTTCTTCCTCCTCCTCCTCCTCCTCCTCCTCCTTCTCTTCCTCTTGGCTGATCCTGCATTGAGCAGGGCGTTGGACTAGATGGCCTGCATGGCCCCTTCCAACTCTGTGATTCTATGATATTGTTTAAATTAAAACCAGTTTGGTCATTCTCTGACCATTCCCATGACTTACCTTTCCTTGTGAGAAGTGAGGGAGGCTGTGAAACGGTTGCTTATCTGGGTATGAATTACCACAGTATTTTGCAAAGGCAAATGGGTTGCAAATTTCTGTAGGATTAGTGGGCGTGGCAGCATTACGTACATCCTTCACTTTTTCTTGAGGTCAGGAGAGCTACCCTCTTTAGAAAAGATGCATCCAAAGGATTCCAAGGTGGGTGTTTTGAACTCATATTTGCTTTGGGTTTCATGTCAGATTGTTCTCAGGCCATCGCAAAATAGCAGCAAGGTGGGCCTTGGTGTTCTTCAGATGCAGTACCAGATACTAAAATATCATCACTTATATTAAGAGCCCCTGGGAATCCAGCCAAAGCCTCACAGATGGCGTTCTGAAATATTTCACCAGCTGAAGAAATGCCAGAACAGAGATGCTTGCAATGGTAAAGGCGCGTGTGTTGAAAACATTGTGATATATCCAGACTTGGGGTGATGCTCTAACTGATAGCAACCAGCCTTAAAATCAAGCATTGAGAAGAACTGTGCACCATTCATATCTGCAGGGGTGTCCTCTGTAGTGGGAGTGATGTGTCTCTGTCTTGTTTGGTGGCGTAGTTAGAGAGGGGCATGGCTACCTAAATCTGTATGTTTTAAATACTGTAAATCCTGGATAAGTAGTATCCAATAATATAGGGTAACTTGAATTCTATGTGTTTTATATTATGCAAGCTATGAAAGGTAAAGGTAGAGGTTTCCCTTGCTCGAAAGCCAGTCGAATCTGACTCTAGGGGGCAGTGCTCATCTCCATTTCCAAGCCAAAGAGCCAGCGTTGTCCAAAGACATTTCTGTGGTTATGTGGCTGGCATGACTAAACGCTGAGGTGCACGGAACGTTGTTACCCTCCCACCGAAGCGGTACCTATTTATCTACTTGCAATTTCTTGCTTTCAAACTGCTCGGCTGGCTGGGGGCAGAGACAGGAGCTCACTCCGTCATGCGGCACTTGGGTCTCAAACTGCCAAACTACAGACCTTCTGGTCTGCAGCTCAGCGTCTTAACCTCTGAGCCACTGTGGCCCCTTATGTAAACGATAGGGAATCATAATTTTACTGATTGTTTAAATATATTTGAAAGTGTATACTGAGTGTTGCTGACTAATGCTCCCTCTAAGCTGTGGAGTCTTGTGAGCAAAAATTCTACTTTGTGGGCTACTGGCGTTAAAGTTGTGAGCCAGCGATTTGGCTGCTGCATAAATTAGTTTGCTCTGGAGCCATCCTTCCTGAGCTAAGACAAAAAAGTGTGAGCCAGAGGCTAAAAAAATGTGAGCTAGCTCACACTAACTCGGCTTAGAGGGAACACTGTGTGGTTAGTCCAGTAAAGTCTAAAACCATGGGCTGAATCAAGGCACATGGTTGTGACAAGTGCCACAGGAACCAGAGGCAAATGGCTGGACTTTGCTTCCCCAGCTTTCCTACAGGCACAGGGTGGGGAGGCTCTTATTTATTTAATCCACTTGTATATAACACTCTCTGCAAAGTTTCCAAGTAAAGTTGTTATATGCCTGCTAGGGGCAGGAGATCTCCATATGGTTTTACTATAGAGTTTCCAGCAATTTCTAGAGAGGCGTGACATCACTTCTGGGGTATCCTGGAAGCAGTGTCACACCATCATTGATGGCAGTCTTTCCATGTTCTTGCCCTGCCCCCTGGGTCTCTTGCTGGTTTCCTGGACAGGCCTTGCGACCCTATTTCCAAGGCATGTGGAGGCAGAAGTTAATGTATGCCCTCCAATTAAAACACATAGGCTTGAAATAATGATGGAGTATTAAGAAGAGAATAACAATCGCTTCTATACTATGCTTTTCTCTGCTGTAAAGACTCTCAAAGCAGTTTACGATCACATTCCCTTCCTCTCCCCACAACAGGCACCTTGTGAGGTCAGTGGGACTTGAAAGAGAGTTCTGAGAGGACTGTGACTGGCTCAAGGTCACTCAGCAGGCTACATGGGGAGGAGAAGTGGGGAAGCGAACCTGGTTCTCCAGATTAGAGCCTGCTGCTCATAACCACTACATCACTGTGGTTTAAGCAAAATTACCTCTTTTCCCCTTTCCCACCAATGCCAACTGCAAGCAGAAGAAGAGGAAATAGACAATTTTCTTCAATTTCCCCTTGATACTAAGTCCTCAGAGAGGAGTTTTAGGGCCAATACGAGGCTGGGGAAAGAGACACTCCAATAACACCTTCTTGAAAACTTCCACCAAATCCAATCCGTATACACTGCATTTAGTTACTGAATGCTGTAGCCCAGTGTGTGTATATTAAATGCTGTGAAAGATAAACAGAACAAATATCAGACATAACTTAAAAAGCAACATTTTCTCCTCTAGACTCCATGAAAGGCACCCGTGAAACAAGGCCTTATTTATAGATACTTTTCTATGAAAAGGACAGAAACCGCAGAGGAATTTTAAAACTTGCCTTTGAATAGAACATCTATCAGAAAAAGAAAAGCATAGAAGCATTTGTATTACTAATGCTGCTTAAAGAGAAATGTGCATCTGTTCCGCCGCCCCATAACACGGTCTTTGATAACCCACCATTTACAATTACCTTTATATTAAAAATAGAACAAAGAATGAGAATTATTGAATGGAAAGCATAGAAAATACAACAATCAACCGTTTTGTTAATTTCTTCCTTGAAAGGTTCCCGGGGGGGGGGGGGGGGTACAAGAGTGCCCTAAGTGAGGATGGAGGAGTCAGCCAGCATGCCCAGGGGACAGGCAAGGAGAAACTGTAGTTGTTCAGTTGCTGGTCAAAGGCGGTAGGGTTGCCAAGCCCTAGTTGGGGGCAGGGGATCTCCTGGTTTGGAGGCCCTCCCCCTGCTTCAGAGTTATCAGAAAGGGGGGGGGGCATGTCCACTGGGCTCTCCATTATACCCTCTGAGATCAGTCCCCATAGGGCAGGGGTGGGCAAACTGTGGCTCGGGAGCCGCATGCGGCTCTTTCACATATATTATGTGGCTCCCAGCAGGGCGGCTGGGGAAGCTAAATATCATTAGCAAACAAATATCATTGGACAAATTAATATCATTATCAATATCTGCTTTTACCCCTTTGGTTATTATTTTTGGCAGTCTCATTTAATGTTAAATGTTAAAATTTGAGAGCCAGTTTGGTGTAGTGGTTAAGTGCGTGGACTCTAATCTGGGAGAACCGGGTTTGATTCCCCACTCCTCCACTTGCACCTGGCTGGATGACCTTGGGCAAGCCATAGCTCTGTACCAGCTGTTCCCTCAAGGACAGCTTGGGAAAGAGCTCTCTCAGCCCCACCTACCTCACAGGGTGTCTGTTGTGGGGAGGGGAAGGGAAAGGAGTTTGTAAGCCGCTCTGAGACTCCCTTGGGGAGTGGAGGGCGGGGTATAAATCCAATCTCTTCTTATTATTATTTTCCAATAAAAGCAGGTAATATTTGTTCATGTCTGGTGGCTCTCAAACATCTGATGTTTATTCTATGCGGCTCTTACGTTAAGCAAGTTTGGCCACCCCTGTTCTAGGTGGCTCTTACGCTGAGCAAGTTTGCCCAACCCTGCCATAGGGTATAACAGACAATCAATCCATGGGTATCTGGGGCTCTTGGGGGAGGGGCTGTTTTTTGAGGTAGAGGCACCAAATTTTCAGCATAGCATCTGGCACCTCTCCTCAAAAAAATCCTTAAGCCTCAAAAAGTTAGGGCTGGGGGTCCAATTCTATGAGCCCCAAAAGAAGGTGCCCCCATCCTCCATTATTTCCAATGGAGGGAAGGCATTTAAAAGGAACACGGTCCCTTTAAATGTAACAGCCAGAACTCCCTTTGGAGTTCAATTGTGCTTCTTCCTTTCCCAGAGACTCCTGGAAAGTCCTCCACTGGCTTGTCAGCCTCACCTGGCAACCCTAAAAGGTGGAATGTAATTTGGGACAAGAAAGGGATTAAAATATCAGATACACATAGTGTTGGAGACGCTTAGAAAGCCATATTCAAAGAGACCAGATGGGGATTTGTAGAGGGATGCTATAGACTTCAGGGCGTAGGTTGAACAGGCAAGTGTACTATGCTCAGTAGCCATGATCTCTCATGAACCAAGACGCAAGTCTTCTTTCCACCATTTGACTCTAGCATCTGTCGAACAACTTTGCAGCTGCGCAGTTGGTGTGGTGTCGATTTCATTTCCTCCTGTCTTGCAGTCTGGGTTTATATCACTGCAGTAAGTGAAATTTGTTCTCTTCCAGGGATATACATGGTCAAGTCAGATAGTTAAATGATGGAGGGTGGGTGTGCTATGACTTCCACATGGCTGTTCAAGAGCACACATGTACAAAATGATTTCCATGATGAAACAGACTTAAAGAGAGTCAGTTTGGTGTCATGGTTAAGAGTGTGGACTCTAATCTGGGAAAACCAGGTTTGATTCTCAATGCCTCGACATGCAGCTGCTGGTATGGCCTTGGGTCAGTTTCAGTTCTCTCAGAGCTGTACTCTCAAGAGCAGCTCTCTCAGAGCTCTCTCAGCCCCCACCTACCTCACAGGGTGTCTGTTGTGGGGAGAGGAAGGGAAAGGAGATTGTAAACTGCTCTGAGACTCCGAGTGAAGGACGGGGTATGAATCCAATCTCTACCTCCTCCTCCTCCTCCCCCTCTTCTAAATGAACAGCAAATGGTAAGACATGGGGGGAAACGCCCAGAGTTTACTTATAAACTGAGCAGTGAGCAGCAATGATAAATGCGTGATGGAGAGGAAAACAAGGGCTCTCAGCCTGGGCCAGTGTCAGCATACCCTAAAGTGGGGCAACTGCCAGAGCCCAGGGCTTCTAGGAGGCCCCACTGCTGCTGACTCCTCCTATCTACTCACTTGCTCAACCAGCCATGCTTCTAGCTGCATGTACTTCCTAGTGCCCCCAGAGAAAGGGTTTGGGAGGAGCAGCTGGCTGTGAGCATGGGTGGTGGGCTGCGAGCATGGGCCTTCTGGGATGAAGATGTTGAGACTGTGGTAGCCTCCAGGTGTAAACCAGCAGTTAATCCAGGGCCCCCCAACCTTTTTGAGCCTGCAAGCACCTTTGGCATTCTTACACAGCATGGTTGGTGCAGCCACAAATTGGCTGCCATAAAATGGCTGCCTCAGGAGGCAGAGTCAGTCACAAAATGGTTGCCTCAACTTACCTTCAGTCACACAGTGAAGGTCTCACAGGCAGGTGAAGGACACATTGGCCGGTGGGAAACATGAGGATGGCTGGGACGGAATGAGGGTGTGAGAAGGGCCTGGTGGTGGGCAGAGGAGGGGAGTGGGGGCCCTGAGAGCTCTCTGCTCAGGGCCTCCCAAAACCTGGAACCAGCCTTGCACTTTCTCAGTCAGCTTGTTGAGAGCAATCATTAACTGCTGATTGCACTGCACTATCCTCTGAGGATATGTGGAAAGTTGCTGATGAACAGTCAAACTGCTCAGCAAAAAAACTGGTTCCCAGTTCAGAACCAGTGAGCAGAACACGAGTTGAACTGGCAGGTGTTCAACCATCTTCCAGACAAAAAAGGGGAAAGGTCAGTGGATTTCAGAAATAGAAAAACACTTGATCCTCCTCACGGGGTCTTTGGCAGAACTAATGAGGAGGTAGAATGATGTTATGAAAGTGGTTGAATGTTGAGTCTCCCATGCAGACCTTGGTGTTAGATGTAAAAATTGATATGTATACGTACACCCCAAGCAGAAGGGCTAATGGATAAAAGGAAATACTTCTTCACCCAAAGAGTGATTAACACATGGAATTCACTGCCATAGGAGGTGGTGGCAGCTACAAGCATGGACAGCTTCAAGAGGGAATTGGATAAGCATATGGAGCAGAGGTCCATCAGTGGCTATTAGCCACAAGATAGGAACTCTCAGTCTGGGGCAAGTGATGCTCTGTATTCTTGGTGCTGGGGGGGGGGGGGCAACAGTGGGAGGGCTTCTAGTGTCCTGGCTCCACTGCTGGACCTCCTGAGAGCACCTGGTGTTTTTGGCCACTGTGTGACTGAGTGTTGGACTGTATGGGCCATTGGCCTGATCCAACATTGGCTTCTCTTATGTTCTTAAGGGCAGGGATATCTGAACATTAAAAAGAGAGAGAGAAGGGGAGTTGGAGGAGTACAAAATGGGTGAGTAGTGAGTTTGGGAAGTCAAGGACTCTAGAAGCTGTGGGTGTCATGGTGATATGCCACTAGACCCTAGCAATGTTCAAAGTGTCCTCCTTTTGTTTTTAATACAGGTGGCTACCAAGTCTTATCAGGGGATAAGTAAAGAGCATGTAAAGATGTTCTGCACAAGTTTGTCACCTAGAAGTAAAATCATATCTTTGCCATCCAGGGGACATGACATGGCACAATGACGGCAAGACATAAGGCACAAACCGGTCAGTTATGGGTTCAAGAATGATCGGTGATGGGAGAACTTCCAAGGATTGTGTTGAAATCAAGAATTGTGTTGAAATCAACAGGAGGAAAGAAGGTTCAAAACTCCTGAGGCTCTGCGAGGTGTCCTCAGGTCATTTGAGTGTCAAAGCATGTTTAACGAAACAGGTATTTACCAGTGTGTACACTCCAAAATCCACATGTGTGATGGCCTTGGGAACTGGTTACTCAAACCGAACCTTGCAGCATTTCCTACAGTGATTATTTCTGTATTTCATTTTAGATTAGCCATCTAATACCGAGCTTACTTTGAACCAGACAAAGTACTTGGAAAATTGGGTTTCCGGGGGGTGGGGGGAATCTCTACAGCAAGCTCATACTTTCCATTTGTCCATTTAAGTGTCCCTGTTTGCTTTTAATTTCTTGGTAGTTTCAGATTCAATTTCAAGCCAAGTTTTTCAACTTCTGCAATGAGAAGAACCTGAAAATGGGCAAAACTTAGCCTTCATAGGCAAACAGAATTTAGTACTTAAGAAACTGCCCGCTTGCAAAAAGGATCCACGATTCTGGAACAGTGATCAAAAATCATTGTTGCTGGAAGAAATGAAATTCATCTCTTACTGCATCCTTTTCTATAATAAAATAGGTATGTGTGGACTCTTATTTAAATGAACCCATCTAATTTAAATAAATCTTCAGGTTTACAGGACACAGCAACTTCGCTCCAGTGCATCCTGAATACTGACTCTCAAACAAAGTGTTTCACAAAAGTGACATCAGACTTGTTTCAGGACATGATCCTGAGGCCTTTGGCACGAATCCTGTGTGGGTACACCCTAAGGACTTAATAAGGGTTGCCAGACCCCCAGTTGGGGTAGGGGTTCCCCTAATTTCGGGGGCTCCAATCTCCTGCCAGCCAGCTGGCTGGAGAGGGAAGCCTCACCCCCCAAACAGCCTTCTCCTGCATCTATGCTGTTGGCCCGATGATATCACCCGGAAGTGATGTCATCACACTGGGCATGTCATGCAGTGATGCTCTAGCGTTTTGGCTGAAACAATATGTTTAGAGTTTTTGGCTCAAATGCTAGAGTGTCACTGTGTGATGTGCCCAGTGTGATGACATCACTTCTGGGTGATGTCATCATGCCGACAGCATCGAAGCAGGAGGGGGCTGCTTGGGGGGTGAGGCTTCCCTCACCCTGGGTAGTGTTGGGTGGTGCTGACATCACATTATACCTTGGCTTTCTGGGAGGAAGATGTTGAGACTGTGGTAGCCTCCAGGTGTAAAGCAGCAGTTAATCCAGGGGTCCCCAACCTTTTAGAGCCTGCAGGCACCTTTGGAATTCTGACACAGCATGGTCGGGGCAGTTACAAATTGGCTGCCATAAAATGGCTGCCTCAGGAGGCAGAGTCAGTCACAAAATGGTTGCCTCAGCTTACCTTCAGTCACACAGTGAAGATCCTTGCGTTGTGGTAAGCAGCCCATCCAGTCAAATCTCCAGTGGTTAACCAGGAGCTCCACCAGGCAAAGTCCCACCTAGGGTTGTCAGGTCTGGGTTGGAAAATACCTGGAGACTTTGGGAGTGGATCCAGGAGAGGGGGGGGGGTTGGGGAGGGGAGGGGCCTCAGCATGGTACTATGTCATAGAGTCCACTCCTCAAAACAGCCATTATCTTCTTCGTGGTCTCTGTGCATCACACCTCTGGGATTAAGTGCGCCTGCGCCGATCCCGATCGGTAATCTTCAAAGCCTAACGGATTTTCGCGCCAGCTCCCCGGTCACGTGCACGTCCCACTGCGCATGACCCGGGGAGAGGCACGAGGATCCCGCCAGTTCTTTTCTGACCGCCGCGTCGTGAGGATCCCCTCTCCGCTCCGGTCGGTAGCTAACTTTCGTTTTTCCAACTTGGAAAGGCCTTTCGGACTGATTTTTCTTGTTTTCTTGACCTACAGACTGTTTTTTCTGGACTCGCTCTCAGATTCTCTTCCGCTTACTCCCCGCCCGGCCTATGGCCCAGCGGTGGGGTTTCTTTAAACGCTGCCTTAATTGCGGGAGTAAAATCGCTCCCCCAGACAAGCATTCCCTTTGCTTGTTGTGCCTAGGCGAGTCGCATCGTGTCGATTCCTGCTCGAGTTGCGCCGCGTTCTCCAAGCAAACTCGTAAGAACCGGGCGGCCCGACTCAGAGTGGCTCTCTTGGAAGCAGCGTTGTCACCGAAGATGTCCACAGCCGACGCCTCGGTAACATCCCCATCGGCACCGACGGGCCCGACGTCGCCACCGATGCGAAGCCCCTCCGGTACCGAGAAGTCGGCACCGAAAAGACCCCTCTCACTGCCACGAACTCCCGCTAAGAAGCGTAAGGAGGGCAAAGAGGGTAAGGGCAAGCTGAAGCACAAAACCTCAAGTGCTTCATCGACGCATCCCGCGTCCGACATGACCCAGCATGGGTCTCCGCAGCTTGACCCTCCAGGGCGCGAGTGACCCCGGGGCAGCCCCGCCTCCCCGATGCCGCGACCCATCCAGCTCACAGATTTGGAACCCAACATCGAGCTGACGCAGATCCCTCACAGCAGTCCCGAGACCGGGCCCGACCCGCTGCCGGCACCGAAAGGTGAGCGAGACTGGCGCCTCCCTCCATCTTCAGTGCTGTGGGACGTCCGTCAATGGCGATACCTGTATGGTTCCTCCTACCCGCCACCTCCACAGTGGTACCCGGCGGAGTGGGATCGCCAATCGACGTTGTCAAGAGTCTCCCGATGCCGAGATCCCCCGACTCCGAGACCGACGCCGACTCCGATACCGAAACCGATACCGAAACCACCGAAGCCGATACCTACTTTGCCCGACGTCGACCTCCCTCCCTACCAACCAGATCCGTCAACCCCTATGTCTCCCTACAAACGTTCCGACCATTCGATACCCGAATCTCCCGAATCATCCAATGATGAATCTCCCATCCAGCCGTCACCATCCCCTGATGTGGCTGAAAATTTACCAATCTCTCCCTCCGAGGACGTGAAATCCTATGGATTCAAACGAATGGCCCATTCCCTGGCACTTGCCACGGTCCAGCCAACCCCCACCGTTACCGATGCCATCTTCGACATCGTACAGATGGATACATCCACTGCGGTAGCGTTGCCACTAATTTCGGTGCTCTTGAGCACTGCCAAAGAATCCTGGGGCCACCACTCCTCAACCCCAATCTCCAACAAGAGATTAGACCACATGTACAGGCTCCAAGAGCCAGGAGCAGAATTCCTATTCATCCACCCCAAGCCCAATTCGGTTGTAGTGACCCCCTCGGCCAAGGGCCGTAGCGGACATTCCTCCCCCTTGGACAAAGAGGGACGGAAATTAGATTCTTTCGGGAGACGATTTTATTCAGCCGGTGCACTGGGCATAAAAACGGCAAACTACACAGCCTGCATGAGCAGGTACCAATACTCCCTCTGGGAGCAGATGACACCACTTCTGGCCCATCTTCCTGAGGATAAGCAACGCCTTGCTAGGAAGATCCAGAGGGAAGGCATGGTGCTAGCAAAGCACCAGCTTAACGCATCGAAGCATGCTGCGGACGTCACGTCCAAGACACTCACTTCAGCAGTCGCCCTTCGCCGCCACACCTGGCGGAGGTCGACTTCGCTTCCACAAGACACAAAGTCCTTGGTGGAAGATCTCCCTTTCGAGGGTGAAGGACTATTCAGCTCCACAACGGACACAGTCCTTCATGATTTAGATAAGAGCATTAAGACATCTCGTAACTTGGGATTCTCACAATCGAGACAACAGAAGCAGAAGACATGGCAGAGATCTTGGTCCAAACAGCAACTGCGAAGATCTCCCACTGAACCCCAATGGCAGAGACCGTCGTCTACTGCCTATCAACAGAAACCCTATGGCCACAAGCCACGATTCCTGTCCGCTTCCGCTTCCAAGGCTAAGCCACCCAAACTGAACAAGCAGAGTCTTTGACTCCCTCATTCGCTCCGATCTTCCCACCCGTCTATCACCCTTTCTACCAGCATGGCAACGTATCACGACAGACAAATGGGCACTGTCGGTCATAGCAGAAGGCTACAGAATAGAATTTTTCCAGATACCACAAGAATCGTACTTCGTAACCACACACCCCTCCGACACCCTATCGTCGGAAGTCGAAGCCCTCCTCTCAAAAGATGCCATAGAACAGGTACCAACAAACCACCTTCAGCGGGGGTTCTACTCCCGCTATTTCATGGTCCCAAAAAAGGATGGCGGACTCCGTCCCATACTGGATCTGCAGAACCTCAATGCGTTCATCACCTACAAGAAATTCCGTATGACCACTCTACAGACCATCCTACCGCTACTAGAAGCCAACGCGTGGATGGAGACGCTGGACTTAAAGGATGCATACTTCCATGTGACGATCCACCCGTCGCACAGACCGTACTTACGCTTCGCGGTCGGTCCGTGTCACTTCCAGTACAAGGCCCTACCCTTTGGCCTCTCTACAGCTCCTCGTGTCTTCACGAAGCTTATGGCAGTAGTAGCGGCACATCTGCGACTTCAAGGTGTCCACCTTTACCCTTACCTGGACGACTGGCTTCTAGTCGCCCCCTCTACGACGGAACTACAGAGCCACATCTCTACTACCCTTCGTACCCTAGAATCACTAGGGCTGACGATAAACCTCAAAAAGTCCATGCTTACCCCTTCCAGACGGGTTCAGTTTATCGGAGCTATCCTGGACTCCCTGCAATGCAGAGCGTTCCTACCCCCCAACAGAGCAGCGGATATAGTCTCCCTTCTCCTGTCTATCCAAGAGACCAAGGAGGCTACAGCCAAACAAATCCTTCGCCTGCTAGGCCTGATGGCCACGACAACAGCAGTAATCCCCTTCGCCAAATTGCGGATGAGACCACTGCAGCTTTGGTTTTTGAGGCGTTTCCGCCCCAACTTCCATTCCCTCTCCAAATGATTTCAGATATCAACCCAGGTCCTAGAGACCCTGAATTGGTGGCTTGTGCCCCAGAATTTACATTCAGGTGCACCTTTCCGGCTTCCACCCCCCTCAGCGACCGTCACTACAGACGCCTCCCTATGGGGCTGGGGAGCTCATTCGGACGGTGTAGGTGTGGGCGACAGGTGGCACCCCTCTGTGGCACACAACCATATCAACTTCCTAGAGCTGTTGGCAGTTCTCTACGCAGTGAGATCTTTCCGCCAATCCCTCTCGGGGAAGACGGTGACTGTCCTTACAGACAACACCACCACCATGTTTTACATCAACCGCCAGGGTGGGACGGTCTCCCGTGGACTTTGCCGGTTAGCAATAGAGCTTTGGGACGAGTGCCAGGCACTAGATATTCACCTGGTAGCGACCCATCTCCCAGGACTACTCAACGTCCAAGCGGACTTCCTAAGCAGAGGAGGAGCATCCCTGCACGAGTGGGAACTGAACCCCCTCTACCTGACTCTGATCTTCGACCGTTGGGGGCATCCATCCGTGGATGTATTCGCCTCTCGAGAGAACAAGAAGTGTCACCTATTTTGTTCCAGAGCAGGAACGGACCCGACCTCTCTCGGAGACGGTCTCCTCTTCCAGTGGACGGGGAAATGATTGTACCTATTTCCCCCGATTCCTCTCATACCGAGAGTAGTCCACAAACTGTTGGCAGAGCGACCGTGGGCAATTCTCGTCACCCCATGGTGGCCGAGACAACCCTGGTTCCCCATGCTCCTCAGTCTCTCACGAGGGACGTATCTCCACCTCCCGACGGACCCAGACCTCCTTGGGATGCACGGGGGCCGGGTACTGCACCACGATGTGCCCAGACTGAAATTGACAGTTTGGCTGATCCAAACTTAGGGTTAGAATCACGCATTGCTCAAGTTCTACTGAACTCACGCAAACTCTCCACTCAGCGTTCATATGAGTCAAAGTGGACTAAGTTTTTAACCTTCCTGGCATCTGTGGGACGGCCCTCAGTCCCCGCCGGGCTTAAAGATGTTTTTGGTTTCCTCCTGTCATGTAACGACAGGGGACTGTGTCACTCATCTATCCGAGTTTACTTGTCAGCCATCTCAGTCAATCATCCTAAGATTGATGGCTACTCGGTATTTTCCCATCCAACAACGAAGCAATTCCTCAAGGGAATGAATCGCCTCTATCCCCCAGTGCGGACACCAGTCCCGGCATGGGACTTGCCCCTGGTTCTCACTAAGCTGATGGGAAAACCCTTCGAACCCATGGCCTCATGCAGCCTTCAACTTTTGTCATGGAAGGTTGCGTTTTTGGTGGCCATCACGTCTACTCGACACGTGAGTGAGCTCTCGGTGCTCCGTTGCGACCCACCGTACCTCACATTTCATCATAATGCCGTCACTTTGGCTCCAGATGTCACTTTCCTGCCTAAGATAGTCTCGGACTTTCATATAGGGGCAGATATCACGTTGCCGGTGTTTTTTCCTGGTCCCCAGGACCCAACGCAACGTAGCCTACACACTTTAGATGTCAAGAGAGCCCTGTCTTTCTACTTGCACCGGACAAAATCCTTTCGCAAGTCTCCAGCTCTCTTCATTTCTTATGCCTTGCCCAGGCAGGGACAGAAGCTGTCGTCTCAAAGACTCTCGAAGTGGATAGTTGAGACGATAAAACTCGCCTATCTTCTGGCCAAAAGGCCACTACCGGCGTCCCTCCGGGCACACTCCACTCGAGCCATGGCTACTTCCACAGCATTCCTCAAGGGCATTCCCCTGGGAGACATCTGCAATGCTGCAACGTGGGCGTCCCCTCACACGTTTGTGAAGCACTACGCCCTAGATGTCCGCGTCCATCAGCGTACTGTGGTGGGCCGTGCAGTTCTGCAAGCAGCTCAGATGTGAGACCTCCAGCACCCACCTCCAGGTATGTGGTGTGTTTATTGCTCGCTATTCTCCCAGAGGTATGATGCACAGAGACCACGAAGAAGATATACAGGTTGCTTACCTGTAATTGGAGATCTTCGAGTGGTCATCTGTGCATTCACACCACCTGCCCTCCTTCCCCTCTGCTTTCGGTCTCCCTCACTTTTTTCCTTGGGGGCTGTTAGCAGCGGTCAGAAGGAACTGGCGGGATCCTCGTGCCTCTCCCTGGGTCATGTGCAGTGGGACGTGCACGTGACCAGGGAGCTGGCGCGAAAATCCGTTAGGCTTTGAAGATTACCGATCGGGATCGGTGCAGGCGCACTTAATCCCAGAGGTGTGAATGCACAGATGACCACTCGAAGATCTCCAATTACAGGTAAGCAACCTGTATTTCTCCAGGGGAGCTGATCTCTGTCAGCTGGAGATCAGTTGTAAAAGCAGGAGATCCCCAGGCCCCACCTGGAGGCTGGCAACCCTAGTCTCACCTGGCCCCTCTCGCTTTCTAAAAACGCTTCACAGGCACAGGAAAAGTTTCAGCAGGTGTGATGGCATACACAAGCACCATGTTGAGGACCTCTGAGTTAATCCAGGGTTTCCCTACCACCAAATGGAACACACAGGCCCCTCCAAAGGATAAGAGACATGGGGGAAAATATGGCAGTCATTATAAGAATCAAACTGGAGACTGATTTTAGATGACACACCAATCTAAGGAAGCCACATTAGATAGCATTACCAAGTGGTGATTGTTTGTGTGTGTGTGGTGGGGAATAAGCACCAGTCTCTTCCCAAGTCATTTTTCCTCCAGTTGAAAAGTCCACCTCTTTAAAGGGCCAATGCACTTGTTCCAAAGTCCAGGTGCTCAGCTTAAGGACTTTGTATCAGATGTGTAGGGTTGCCAGCTCTGTGTTGGAAAATACCTGGAGGTTTTGGAGGTGGGGCCTGAAAGGGCAGGGTTTGGGGAGGGGGGCGGAATTTTCAGCAGGGTATAATGCTTAGAGTCCACCTTCCAAAGTAGCCCTTTTCTCTAGGGGAGCTGATCTCTGTCAGCTGGAGATCATTTGTAAAAACAGGAGATCCCCAGGCCCCACCTGGAGGCTGGCAACCCTAAGAATGACCCTGGCTTGAACAACAGTGCGTGAGATCCAGTTCTTGACAAAGGGCCCAAAATTACCGCCCGCACTCAAGCTTGTTTTGTTCGCCACCCATTTCAGAGCTAAAATGCTTTCCCCTCTCCTCTAAGGCTTCCACATCAACCTTTCCCTCCCCCTTAAAATAAGAGCTGAGGTTTTCATACGGTGATGGAAAATGGCTAATTTAAAACAATTAAGCGGGAGCTCCCGGAGCTAATTAGAATCAGCTTGGTGTCCCTGAACGGCAGCTGGGCAGGTACCCAGCACTCGGCTCTAGGCTGTAGCAAGGGGCTTTTAGCCGAACGGGCCCCTCGCTGGGTTGCCGGGGAGCATCTGGTCTGTTTCCCAGCACCTTCCCTCGTCTGTTTGCTGCCTCCCACGTGGTTCAGAATGGCACCTACCTGAAGGGCCCGGCTGTGGTTTATGGAGTTTGAAATTTTTCCGGGGGTTGTGTCGTTCCGTGCAAACTCATTAGGCACTATTTACACCCACTGCAGCTGTGAAGAGAGAGGTTCTGAACTCTGGCATTTGACGGGAGGCTTTGTTTCTCATTTACATTTGCATATTAAAGTGTTTGCCTGAAATAGGCTATTGAAATTAATTCAGGATTAATTGGTGTCTTTATCTCATTAGGACAATCTAATTTAAGGATGATGAAATTGTTTAGCCTCCCGTTTGTATAATTAGATTGCTTTGAATTGCTGTCATTATTGGCTCTTTAGCATCATCTGTAGGCCTCAGACAGACAAGAGCTCCAACCTCATAAAGACCAATCATGTGTTACCGCAGAGCTCTGTTAACCCCTTTTAGCCCAAATGCAAACCAAATAAGTCCAGGAACAACAGATGGGAACATGGCACAGGTGCCTGATTCCTTTATCCCATGGACTGGCACTTTCCTGCTATTTGTAAGATGAAACCAATTGTAACCCATGCTGGAACATTTGATAAATACAGGAATGTCAAGCTTAAATGAGGCTTCATGGGAGTGAGGATTACCAAATGCCACCAGCCACCATTTTATGGTTGGGTGAGCCCTTTTGGCAGCCATTTTGTGTTCATTACCTATTCCCAGAATGCCAACGGTAGCCAAATCCTCAATAAGGTTGGAGACCTGTGCTCTAAACTCTCAGGTGAATGAGCACATAACTTTAATATTCAATCCATTCTAGAACTTAGTTAATTCTCATTAGGCTATTATTTGTATGCAAAGGGAAAGAGTCCTTTTCTTTATGTTTAATATATATCATGGGGATTCTCTGAGTTTGTAGAAACCCCTGCCTTATTTGTGTATGGCCTGATTCTGCTGCCCTTTGATCACTTTACCATACATTTGTATATGATATTTTATCACCCTAGGTTTGTCTCCTGCTAGCGTAATACACATAATACACACTCTATCTTTCCTCAAATTTTGTAATAGACCTGTTTCTCAAAAAGGTTGTTAATTTTGCCATTACTGCATATTCAGCAGGTTTATTTCCCCATTCTTCTAAATGTGGACAGAGGTCTAGTTTCCATTTTGCTGTGTAAATAGTCCTAGCCACTGCCACCATGTATGTTAGGCAGAACACCTCATAGCACACTCTTGGATTCCACTGGGAATTTAAACTTTAATATATTCTGCACTTTTTGGTGTATTTTTTTCTAATATCTTTTTGCTTTTTTACAAGACCGCCACATATGTCTTGCCATTTCCAGCATTTTCCTTTGTGGTTTTTATGTACTTTCTCAATGTCCTTTGGAGTTATATTCTATCTGAAAAACATTTTGTACCAATTTTCTCTTAGTGTCTGACTCTTCCCCATAGTTGTTCCCATTGTTGCATAGATATCTGTTCCTTAAGGTTTTGTATCCCCTTAATTATACACTTTTTCAGTTGTTCATCTTCTGTTTCTAGCTGGAGTAAAATCTTATATAACTATGGTAGTAAATGCTCTTTTTGTTTTATAATCAGCTGCTCAAATTCAGTCACATCTCTTAGAACTCTACCTTCAATACTCATGATCTCCTTTAGTCTTGAGACTAATTGATAATATATCAGCCGTTGAATGTTTACACCTTCATCTTTAATATCTTGCCAAGAGTTGATTTCGTCCTGAGTGTTTATCATCATGCCTTAAGTTTAAAAAATCATTTTTATTTCTCATATTCTTGTCCTAATGAACTTCTATTGTGGAAATAAGAGAAGAGTTTGAGCAGGATCAATGAATTCCGGCGTGTAAACCATATTCTCAAAAGTCCATCTCTGATTACGTGACTTCTTTCTTGTGTTACGATCTTCTGCAGGGCCTGCAAGATGGAGCTCTTCCACCAGGACTTCAGTTGAGGCAGTGGGTATCCAATTCAATCTGGCCTCCCCCCTCCTACCCCCTAGGAGTCGCTCTTATGTATCTGTTGAGGTATAACTTATTTTAAGGTATTTAGTGTTGTACTTATTTTATTGTATATTGTTGTACGTATTTTATTTTGTTTTTATGTTGTAAATTTGTACTTGGCAGATTATTATAGGTTGGAATCTGCCCTGAGCCTGCTTTGCAGGGAGGGTAAGATATAAATGGAAGGAAATTCATTCATTAAAAAGTTGCCTTCTTATTCCATAAGTGATTGTGTAGGCCTTCATCAAGATCTGCTGATTCTAATTTTACTATTCGTTGTCTCGGGGTTTTAATCCAGTCCACAGTCCAGACCAGACCTGCTGCTTGGTAATCTTGGAAATCTTGTCGGTCTCTAAGGTACTCCTGGACTTGAAGCTTTACTGAAGGCCAACATGGCAACTCTCTGAAACTACCTTATAAAACTTTCCTTGCTTCTTTTAACTTTTGATGCTACAGATTCCAGGACAGGGGCTATGCCTTGCTGTCCAGCACAAGCTGCCAGGGGCTCACTGTGTATTTCATGCTGAGAACTGGTTTCATATCAGTAACAACAACAGCAACAAAAAGTCTTGCTCCACTGTGCTAAATCTGTTCACTCAGCAGAGCACACTAAGGAAGCTCGAATACCTTCTGGCTCGGCTAACTTCCTGCCTACCCTCCGGGAGGAGTCAGCCAACTTCTCAAGTAGACAGTACAGGCAGATCAAGCAGTCAGGGAGGAGGTGCCCCTCCCCACCAGCCATTCCTGCTTACAAGAAATGATGAAGGCAGTCTTAGTGAATCCCCAGCACTGAGCATAACAGGCATTGCTTCAGCCTGAGAAGGTTGAGCATACAACATCTGCATGATGGGTACAGACACGGTTGTTACTCTACCCTTCTCTCATCATGGCACCCAAGAAAATGACTGAAACACAACAGTCTCCATAGAAGAAGAAGTACATACATTAGCATGTACTAAGCACAAACATTTCAGATGAAGCTGCCTTACACAGAAGGGACATGTGTGTGTGTGTTAAATGTCATCAAGTCACTTCCAACTTATGGAGACACAATGAATGAATGACCTTCGAAACATCCTACTGTTAATAGCCTTGCTCAGGCCTTGCAAACGGAGGGCCCTAGCTTCCTTGACTGAGTCAATCCATCTCATGCAGGGTCTTCCTCTTTCCCTGCAGCCTTCCACTTTTCCCAGCATTATTGCCTTTTCCAGTGACTCTTGCCTTCTCATAATATGACCAGTCTCAGTTTCATCATTTGAGCTTCTAAGGAGAATCCAGGCTTACTTGATCTAGAACCCACTTTTTTTGTCTTTTTGGTGGTCCACAGGTGAAGATGTTCCAGGATGGTTTGCCTACTCAGAACACGCACCTGTCTCTCTTTGTTTTGTAGCGTCTTGGTGATTTATGGGAGCCACCCTGAGCCCGCGTGTGGGGAGGGCGGGATATACAAAATGTGAAATAAATAAAATAAAAATAAATAAATATCAGGTTTGTTCATTCTGTCATAGCTCTTTTTGGACAGCTAAATGGAGCCTTTTCCATAGCAGACTGGAGTCTTCTTGGATGTAGATAACACAGAACATGGAGGGAGCTAAATTAAGTCATCATCTATAAATAGAGCTGCCAGCCTCCAGGTGGGACCTGGGGATCCCCAGAATTACAGCTCATCTGCAGACTACAGAGATCAGTTCCCCTAAAGAAATTGGACACTTTGGAGGGTAAACTATGGCATTGTACCCGAATGAGGTCCCTGTCCCCCCCCCGAGTCTTCATCCCCAAATTTTCAGGAGTTTCCCAACCTGGAGCTGCCAATGGGAGCTGGGAGGACCTGGCAACCTTATCTATAAACTGGTCTATCTATGTTGGAGTTGTCTTTTCCTTCTGAGCGCTGGCTACAATAGCTTTATAACCAGGCTCAAGGGCATCTCTCCCAGCAAATGGAACATTTTACCTCTGTTGCAGTCACACTACTGGACAGAATAGGCCAGCTTGATGAGAAGTAGTTCTGTGGCCTACCTAGAATGCAGCTGGCAATAAATTTTATAATGGTGCTACAGCAGCAAGAAGGCCTCTGGCACCAACTGGCTGAGATGATATGATATATTGGAATATTCGATAGCATTCTGTTGCCTGAAGAAAGTTGGCTGCTTTAGATTTATTTTGACAGAAGGAACCCCGGTGCAGGCTTAGGAAGAAGAAGAGCTAGTTGAGCAAGACCGGCATGGCCACAGACTGGTGGGAGGTCACAGGAAGTAAGGAAGCGAAGAGGCAGGGTCTGCCATGTGAGTCTGGGTGGAGGCTCATTGGCTGGGAGAAGAGAACGCGGCAGACAGTGGACTGATAAAGAAGAATTTCAAGGAAGGGTGAAGAAGGCAGAGAGCTGACAATGACGAACAGAAAAGCTAATCAGAGGAGGTGGCTGTAGAAAAAAACCCACAGGATCTAAAGACAAAAGAGTTTGTGCGGCTGGCAGGAAAGGAGAGAGAGAGAGAGAACAGGAAGACATGTTGTTGGCCGAAGGAGACCTCTTCCAGAAGACCAAGGAATGGGTGCCTGTTTTTAACAGCTAGCCACTCTTCTGAAGGCTCCCGCAAAGTTGTGATGTGTTACCCAATCTTCACACATTGTTTTTGTAAGCCACTTGGGAGAGCTGTTTTAATGAGAGAAGAGACCGCATCTACAAAATGAATAAATGAATTACTGCCCGGGTAGGGTTGCCAAGCCCCCCCTGGCCAACAGAGGGGAATGGGGGTGTTGGACTGGCAGCTCCACATTTGGAGACTCCTGGAGGTTTGAAGATGGAGCCTGGTGGAGGACAGGGACCTCAGTGGGGTACAATGTCATAGAATCCACCATCCAGAGCATCCATGTTCTCCAGGAGAACTGATCGCTAAAGTCTGAAGATGAGCTATAAATTCCAGGGGGTCCCCAGGTCCCACCTGAAGGCTGGCATCCCTAATTGACTAACTACATAATCATAGGTCTCAAACTTTGGCCTCTTCATGGAACATACATGAAGAGTAGGGCATATGTTCTGTAGTCAGAGGATCTGGGGACCTGTCCACAGGAAAATGACTGTAAATGGTTGGGTGATAATCTGAGACCTTCAGCTGAGGTCCTTATGCAACAATCTCAATGCTTTGGGAATGGCCCAAAGGTCCAGTGGTAGACCTTATGTATTGCATGCATGTGGTCCTAGATTCCTTCCCCAGCATCTCCATTTACAGGCAGGAGAAAGACTGCTGGTGTCCTTGGAGAACCAGACAGAGGAGACATCCCTGAAGGAGATGGTCCAATAGAAGATGGCAACTTTCTATCTGAAATAGGGATTCCCAGTTTTTTATAAATGCCTGTTAGCTGAGAGGTCTTTTTTTGAACACTCTCTTCTTCCTACTCGAGCGTGCTGCTCATTTTGGAAAGATTATGCATGTGCAAGCTATGGCCACCTCATGACAGAAGTTTCAGCCCCAGAGCAATCACTTTCTCAGCCAGGAGAAGGTGATAGAACAGCCAGGGAGTCTGCTCGGGCAGTCAAATCACATCTAGCAACAGCTGGTTGTGCCTCATCACACTGCTAATTTATGGCCTTCGAAACGGCCGGATGTCGATGTAGCGTGGCAAATGATGCTCAGGCAGGAACCTCTGGCCAGAGCAAGGGCAAGGCTCCCCATTCTGTCACCCCCCGAGCTGTTCGACCCTTTGATCCAGCAATCCGTAACTGCTTGGACGCAACCCCAGAACAGGGAGATCTTGTGCCCAGCCTCACAGCATCTGGGCTCTTTGCTCCCCACATCTGCACGGATTGCTGCCCTCTACTTCCCATTTCCTGCACTAGCAGAATGTTCCCAAACACCGTTAGTGGTTGGGAGAGAGCCAGTTTGTGGGAATATCTGTAAGGGCTCTTGTATCAAAAGTTTGCTTGCTTGTGTGTGTGTTTTTTTTTAACTAGGAGCAAGTTTATTGATTGTTTTGCCGTTAAGTCACAGCTGACTTATCACGACCGCATAGGTTTTTCAAGGCAAGAGACTTTTGGAGGTGGTTTGCCATTGCCTGCCTCCACATCATGACCCTGGTATTCCTTGGAGGTCTCCCATCCAAACACTAGCCAGGGCTGACCCTGCTTGGCTTCCGAGATCTGAGGAGATTGGGCTAGCCTGGCCTATCCAGGACAGAGCAGGAGCAGAATACCCATCGATTATCAGAGACGAAGAATTGGGGCCCTGACCTGGATAGCCCAGGCAAGCCTGATCTTGTCAATTCTCAGAAGCTAAGCAGGGCTGACCCTGGCAAGTGCTTGGATGGGAGACCTCCAAAGAACACCAGGGCCGGGAGGCAGAGGCAGGCTATCAAGCCACTTCTCTGAACGTCCCCCATGCCCCAGTAGGAGTCGCCAGAGATTGCCGTGATTTCCAGGCACAGGCACACACATGAATACATGCACACACAAAAATTGCAAAAAATACCAAAAAAAGAAGAAGAATTGGAGGAGGTTTATGTACCCTGGTGGGCTCTGAAGGATTAAGGTCACACCCATTCTACTAGGGCTGCCAAGTCAGCCCGGGGGGTGGGGGATCCCCCGCTAAAGGGGTTCCCGATCTGCCGGCCAGCATTTGGCCGGCGGGGGGAACCCCACCCCCGACGTCGTCCAGCAAGGACGACGTAATGACATCACAGGAAGTGACGCAGCACGTTGGGGGCGTTGCCAGGGCAACGCTCTGGCAATCACCCCAAAACTCTATGATACCATAGAGTTTTGGGGCGATTGCCAGAGCGTCGCCCTGGCAACGCCCCCAACGTGCTGCATCACTTCCGGTGATGTCGATGGGCGTGCGCGCAAAGCACGCGCGCCAGAAGAAACTCCCGGCGGCAGGAGGACTCCCCCCCGCCGGTGAGTTTTCAATACTTGGCAGCCCTACATTCTACAGACTTAAACTAGTTTAATAAGTAGCCTTGTTTAAGATAATTTCTCTTCGTTGCTCTTTATCCAGTTACTCCCTGAAATCCTACAATCTGTTTTTTTTTCCTCTTTGGGATGAATCTTCTGTCAGTTTCTACTCGATTCCATTTTGATAGAAGAGAAATCCATAGAGAAGAGGGGGCCGGAAGGGAGCTTCTGTGGCATTTCAGAATTCCACTCTGGAGAGGCTCAGAGGCAGGCAATGTCTTCCCAGACCTTCCTGTCCTCCTGCCAGAGCTCCCCCTTGTGGTGGGTAGCATGAAACAACTGCCAGGGTTGAAGTTACCAAAGGAAGCGTTGATTTCTGTACAAAAAGTAATCTAAAAGAAATTTAAAAAGAAACCCCACTTTAAAAGGGGGGGGGAGAATAAGAGGAATCAACACCTATACCTAAAAACCGTGTATCTTGGAAAAAGAAATTCCCCTTCCCATCAGGGCTGCCAAGTGCTGGCGACTTACTGGTGGGGGGGAGTTGTTTTCCCCCCTGGAGCTCTTCTGGCGCGTGCGCTTTTGCGCACGCGCCGGCGACATAATGACGTCACCTCCAGGTGACGTCATTATATGGGGGAAGTTGTCCTCACCGGACGACTTCTGGGGCGGGGTTCCCCCCGCTGGCCAAATGCCAGCCGGCGGATCGGGAACCCCTATAGCGGGGGATCCCCTGCCCCCCGGGCTGACTTGGCAGCCCTACTTCCCATAGTAATTTTGCTTAGTAGTCATTCTGTCTTCCCAGGGAACTCAGGGGATCATAGACTAGGCGGGGGGGGGGGGGTCTCCGTAACTGAGACCGATCACCCCCTTTGCCAAACTGAGAAACAGGATCAGATATAAAACCAGTTGTTTTGTCTTTTAAAAAATGAATCAGTTCATTTACCACAGGAATCAAAGCAATTTGTTTAAGTTAACATATCCAGTAGTTCAAGGTGGGTGGCCATGTTACTCCTGCAGCAATAGAAAAGAGCAAGAGTCCAGGAGCAACTTAAAGACTAGCAGTGGCTCATGAAAGCTCCTCCCCTGCCACAAATTTTGTTAGTCTTTAAGGTACTACTGGGCTCTTGCTCTCTTCTACTATCCAATAGTTGTTTCCACTGGTTCAAATGAGAAACTCATCGCTAGTACCAGGGGTCCTTTCGAGCAGGAGCTCGGGGGAGCTTATCTCCGGTAGTTGGTGCCAGCCCCCCCCCCCCGTGGGGGAATGCCTGCTTGTGTCATGGCTGCAGCAAAATGACCCCGTCCCTTGGAAAGGTCCTTGTTTCTCCGACCAGCCTTCTGAAGTTATCCTCCCAGAATAGTGGTATTTCTGAGGCCTGGATTAGTAGCTGTCCCCTCTCTGCCAGCTTCTTTCTTTCTTTCTTTCTTTCTTTCTTTCTTTCTTTCTTTCTTTCTTTCTTTCTTTCTTTCTTTCTTTCTTTCTTTCCCTCCCTCCCTCCCTCCCTCCCTCCCTCCCTCTCTTTCTTTCTTGCCTTCTGACATACTTCTGGTGATGTCAGAGTGTGTGACATATGCAAATAAGTTATGCTAATGAGTTATGCTAATGAGCTCCTGCATCTCTTTTTCTATGAAATGACCCCTGGCTAGTACAACTCCTTTCCAGTGTAACCGGGATAAAATTTCCGCAGATTGTATCTCTCAGAGGGCTGTTCACATGTTACAAACTATGCATGTTGTATCTTCTTCCATAGGATGCATAGACAAGCTGATGGGGTATGTTTGTCATGTAGCACAGCTAAAGTAAGGCAAGGTTTCTTTAAACTTTTTCTTTGTAGACATGTTTTTGTTGCAAAATTTTGGCAGCAAAATTCTACCCAGCCCTTGATTTATGTTTGTCTATGGTTTGTGAAATTCTGAAACTACTTTGATTGACACACCCTCTTCGTTTCAAGAAGGAGATGGGGATGCTGAACAAATGGGGTGGTAGTTGACGGAGGTCCTGTAGTGATAGATAGAGGTCCCATACCTGAGTCATGGGGGAATAGGATCAGGAATTGGGTTCGCGGCCCTTGAAGGGACGCCACTGGTGCCTACCCCAACGGGGAGGAGTTTAGGGGTGATCCAGGATGCCACCCTGGAAAACGGAGCTGTTCCGCTAGGTTTTTGACTGAGGCGGTGGACATCCAAAATGACACCAGCCTTCCCTGCTCAACTTGATCAATCTTATTATGCACCATCGCCTTAGGGCACGGTCTAGACCAGTGATGGCGAACCTTTTAGAGACCAAGTGCCCAAACTGCAACCCAAAACCTACTTATTTATCCCAAAGTGCCAGCACGACAATTTAACCTAAATACTGAGGTTTTAGTTTAGAAAAAAGAACTCATAGATTAACATCTTTTGTCTTAAAAAAAAAACACAATAAGAGCTTTCAATTATACAAATAACTTTTTATTGAAAGGTAAAAGTTTGCATTTGGCATGCTTCTGAACAATTAATGTGATTTTTGCTGCTGTATGCATGCTGATAATTTGTCTAACCTTGGCTCATACTTTGTAAGTTTGAGAGCAGCCCAGCCTCGAGTCTGTGTCGTCTTTTTCCTTTTAGAGACTGAGTGCCCAAACTGCGTGCGTGCCCACAGAGAGGCTCTGAGTGCCGCTTCTGGCACGCTTGCCATAGGGTTGCCACCACTGGTCTAGACCAACTTTGGCGCCAGTACCAGCTGCCCTGTGCCCCCTCTGCCATTGTTGCAGCAGTCACTGTAGTTGGTATTGCTTTGCTGCCGTCAGGGATTATTGAGGGCTGTGATTAGTGTTTTGTGTAATATCGTGTTGTTTTTATCAAATCTTGTGAGCCACCCTGAGTCCACGTGCAGGGTAGGGCGGGATATAAATTAAATAAATAGTATAGGCAAGAGTAAGAATGCCTGCTTGGATTTGAAGAACGACCTGCTCGGATCTGAAGAAGTGAGTAGCGGCCCACGAAAGCGCCTCCCCTGCCACAAGTTTATTTAGTCTTCAAGATGCTTACTGGACTCTTGCTCTTTCCTGCTGCTACAGACAGACGAACACGGCTACCCATCTTGATCTATCTGCCTGCATCTTGATAGCTCTGCTCTGAACAGAATGTAAAGTTTTGACATTCTATAATTAGGCTATTTTTTTCTTTTACCAAATTCGGATCTGGGGAAAAAAAATTCCTAAATTAGTCCTCCGTGTGTGCCACAAGGGCCATTTCTAATATTATAGGGTGTTTTTTTCCCCACCTCCCCAAGCGCTCCGTGATATTAACCACTCTGTTTACAGACTTCCTTTCCTAATGCTTCGGTCAGCGACTCCTGACCCATGTAGGTTATTGGCCTCGTCATCAGAATCCCAAGCAGCCAATCAGCTTCCCCCCTCAATCAACTTGGCAATCAGAGGTATGGCATGGATTATTAAGTTTTAACAGTTGACACATCATCCCTGATACTATAATCTGGCAGCACTTTACGGTAAGTGGCAGGTCCTTGCTAATTTCTTTTGCATTTGCGGCGGCGGCGGCGGCGGCAGCAGCAGCGTTAATCATGAATGATGAACTTTGCGTATTCAATGGGTTGTAATAGGCACTTCCCTAGGACTGAGACTATAATTTAGCTATAACCTAATGGCCACTGATTGTAACAATAAGTAATTATGTCAGCTAAATGCAGTGTTGATGGTAGCAGCCAACGCCACCTTGGCCTTTTGGAACTGAGCTTGGCATAGCCATGTCAGACAGGCAGGAATGACCCTAGAACTGTAGGCGTGAAATCTGAATACTCTTCCTTGGCAGTTGCTTTGCACAGTCTAAGGGCATAGTCCCCTTGTTCGGGCCGCAGGGAGATAAGTAGGAGGGGTACCAGAGCGCTATTATGTCCTTGCCCCACTTGTGTTCAATTCAGTAGAGAGCGCACAGAAGTTCCCAGTAGAGGGTACCCACCCAAAGTATTCTCCCAGCACCAGGCTACAGTGATCGTAAGCCTGCAAGTGATTTGTACAAGTCTTGAACCTTGAAGCAGACGCGGGTGTCTCGCTTGTGAGGTCATTTAGCCCACTGACCTCAGAAATGGCTGCCATAGGAGTCAGAGGTGCACAGACAAAAAATTATTATTGTTCTTTTTAACTTTTAAATTGATGAGATTTGTAATTGATGAGATTTGACTGTTTTATTGTCACGTCCTATGTGACCTGTAACCCGCCCTGAGTCCGCTTGCAGGAAGGGCGGGATATAAATCGGAAAGAAGAAGAGGAGGAGGAGGAGAAGACTGGATTTATACCTTGCCCTTCACTCAGAGTCTCAGAGCAGCTGACAAACTCCTTTCCCTTCCCCTCCCCACAACAGACAGCCAGTGAGGTAGGTGAAGCTGAGAGAGCTCCTTCCAGAACTGTCCTTGAGAGAACAGCTCTGGCAGAACTATGGCTTGCCCAAGGTCATCCAGCAGCTGCAAGTGGAGGAGTGGGGAAGGGAGGGAAGGAAGGAAGGAAGGAAGGAAGGAAGGAAGGAAGGAAGGAAGGAAGGAAGGACAGTCCAAGTACAGGGGAGATCAGGGATAATTTTTTAAAAATACACTGCCTGGGAAGGAGGAGTGAATGAGAATAAAACCAAGTCTGGTGTCAGCTGCTGCCCAAACCATGTTATTTTAATCTGTATCTGCGCTTAAATGAAGAATCGATGAACCGCACCTTTACACTGAGGGCTCCCTATAGGTTTGCAATGGTGCACATACTGAGAAGGGGGGAAAAACAATGGCATGGAGTCGGGATGGCCTGATCAGACCATCCCGATGACATGAGAGCACACTGGAGTGATCAGACAGGGAAAAGTCTGCCTGTGGCCCGTCACAACCCATTTACTACTGGATTTCCCCCGGTGTCTTTTAACTCTGCTTCTGTGGCGGAGCGGAATGGGTTGCTGATGGCTGCGGGACGCTTCCCAGATGTTGTTTTCTGATCGCTCCCATTAAATCTGCCTGCCATTCACACCTATGCCGGGTGTAATTGTGTGTATGATCGCAGCCTGAGAGGAGAGCAACCAAGATGATGGTAGTTGTCCAGAAATGGGGACTTATCTGCCCCCTGATGGGTGGCTTTTCCAATTGGGAAAACTCGCAGATGATTGATGGTCATGAGCAGAGGTAGTGCAGTGTGTAGGTGAGGGGGGAGCCCAACCTCTCTCAAGGAAAGTGGCTCTTGTGAGAAGGAGATGAACCCTAAGGGGCCTATTCAATGTGCTGCACTTCTTTAAAAGGGATGCTTGCCAAGAAGGACACTCAACCACCCATTCCAGCCAACATGGAACAGGAGTCAACAGAAGGAGGAGGGCCAGGATGTTGAAAACCCCTTTCTCTTCCGGACTGAGGCTATTGGGTAAACCACAGTAGGTCTTGACATCATGCCCAGGGGCGGGGCCGTGGCTCAGTGGCAGAGGATCTGCTTGGCAAGTGGAAGGTCCCAGGCAATGCTCCCTCTAAGCTGTGCAGTCTTGTGAGCAACAATTCTACTTTGTGAGCTACTGGCATTGAAGTTGTGAGTGAGAGATTTGGCTACTGCATAAAGTAGTTTGCTCCGGAGCCATCCCTCCTGAGCGAAGACAAAAATGTGTGGGTTGGAGGCTAAAAAACTGTGAGCTAGCACACACTAACTCAGCTTAGAGGAAACACTGGTCCCAGGTTCAGTCTCTGGCATCTCCACTTAAAAGGACTAGGCAGAAGGTGATGTGAAAGACCTCTGCTTGAGACCTTGGAGACCCACTACCAGTCTGAGTAGACAGTACTGACTGTGATGGAGCAAGGGTCTGATTCAGCATAAGGGAGCTTCATGGCAGGACCAAAGGAAATGGGTTCAATAGTGTAAGGCGGACTGCCCCTTAACTGTAGCTATAATGCATATAACCAACATGAAACAAACAATCACAGCTTATAAACCAACTGTAAATTAATTAATAATTTGATTATAAGTTAATGTAATTATAAATTACATTCATAAATTGATACTCTCTCACAGAGCTGTAGTTAGCAGGAATGGATGAAAAGTGGATGAAAAGAATGAAAATTGTTACCCTATAAAATAGCAGTTGATATAAAGGAAGCCCATATTAGACCTCTGTGCATGCAAAAGTGCCACTTGTAATATTACAGCCGTTGTCATTTTCCTAGCTGTCCAAAGCAGAGTACCTGGGGGCTACTTCCAACTTGGAACTTTTAACCTTTTGACAAAGAAAACTTTTTCTTCCTCTCCCCAAGTACCAAGACTCAAGTGAATCCAATGAAGCTGATGGGCAGTAGATTCAGGAAGGGCAAAAGGAAATACCTATTTGTACAGTGTTGTGTTTGTTTAGAATATGAAGCAGTAATAGCTTGGAAAGGGCTCTGGTATCCTAAAGCTCCAGTTCCTATTGGCTGATTAATAAAAACTCCCATTGGTCCTGAAGCCAATCTAGATACCCAATCACTGAGCCCTGCTTGGGTCCAATAGTATTGCTTGTATATAGTTACATTGTTGAAAGTTATGTGTTGGAATAGTATAAATGAAAGTGCTGCTCTGATAGAGCTGTTTTTTGAGCTGAACAATGTCACTGAATAAAAGCCTGTTTGTTTGAATTCATCGCCTCCTGCTCAATACTTAAAATACAGAGAGCGATTAAAATGTGGAGTTCACTGCCAGAGGATGTAGTGATGGCCACAGGAATAAACAGCTTTAAAAGGGGATTAGATAGATTTGTGGAGGATAGGTCTATCAGTGGCTACTAGCCACGGTGACTGAGGGGAACCTCCACATTCAGAGGCACTAAGCCTCTGAATCCTAGAACCAGGAGGCAACATCAGGGAAAGGCTTCGGCCTCTATGCCCTGCTGCTGGACCTCCATACTGGTTGGCCACGATGTGAGACAGGATGCTGGATTAGATGGACCACTGGTCCGATCCAGCAAGCCTCTTCTTAGGTTCCTCACCTCTCTACTCCAGGAGCTGGTGTGCATACTTCCCAGAAACTGGCATTCCAAACACTCCCAGGGAAGACTGTATATTGAGAAAGGAGTAGTGGTTGATACTGTATTTAAAATATCAAAGCCTTTGTGATCGAAGAGTGTGGTGTAAATAAAATAAATATATCACATAAGCCTTTTCCTCTGCTTTCACTGTCAGCATTTTCTTTCAGGAAAACGGTGTCTGCTTGAGATATTCCCAATTGCAAGTGGTGCAGGAACCAACCAAAGGTGAAATGCAGTGCCTTTGGCACTTTTTTAAAAAAAAAAATCTCATGTCCTGAATGTTGAACAACCAACAGAGCTCAGCATGAGAGTTGATCCCACTGAGGCAACAAAAGCTTGCAAATGAGTGCCGCTTCTTGGAGCACATGGTACTGGAGCGACCATACATACAAAAAGCCACCAGGAGAGCGAAAGTACCTGGAAAACTTCAAGGAATGTCTCCCATTATTTGGAGGTTGCCACAGGAAAACTTCTCAGACTGAAACAAGAAAGGCAATTAGTCTTGTCTATGAAAACAAAGAGACATATGGGCCAAGTCTGCCAATGTATACTCAGGAGGCAGGTATTGTACATGAGGAATATCCTTGTGCTGCAAATGTGCTCCCAAATTCTCCAGTCAATCTCATGTACTACGGTTCTGAGCAATCCTCTTTAAAGCGGCCAGATGCTAGAATGACTTATTCCCCGCCCTTCTCCGGAAGGGGGCCGTGTTTTGCTCCTGAAGCAAGGAATTAAGGCTAAGTGACAGTGGCAGAACTGTGAGACAACCGGGAGGGAAACTGTAGAATTCAAATGAAATATCTCAGGGGACCAAAAAAAAAAGGGGGGGGGGACTGGTATTCATGGCTGAATCTGGAGTGTCACCATCAGGAGATAAGATGATTCAAGTCCAGCAGCACCTTAAAGACCAACAAGATGTCCAGGGTATAAGCTTTTGAGAGTCAAACCTCAAATTTCACTCTTCAGCTGCAGACTTTACATGGCTCCCCACCTGAAACCCTCAGGGGATGTACAACTGAACCAGACTGATCTCTGTGGTACAACTGGCCTATATATTTCTGACCCATGGGTGATCCATTGGGGTTCAATGAACCTCTTGTTTTTGTTTCCTGTCCAGGAATGCAAAATGTGTGTTTGGCCAGTCACCTGGAAGTATACAATGCATGGCTGGTGGTGAAGGATTTGGTGGATCGTAAGCTGCGCGGGTCTGCTACACTAACTCTGTCCAGAATTCCTGCTCCAGGCTGTGCATGTCACATCAGCTTAGTAATGGGGTTCTGGGGCTTGCAGGTGTTGGTAACCACCACCTTGGTAACCCCGTATGAACCACTTTGAAGATGAGGGATAATAGGTGCCCAGCAGGTTGAAATGGACAGCTGGTATGCTTCCAGTTTAACAGACCTGCACTACAGTGCAGCAATATCTACAGAGCCCGCAAAAGGATGATTATACAGGAGCTACCACCCAGAAGCCTTGGTGAGTACTTGGATGGGAGATCAGCAAGGAAGTCCAGGGTTGCTATACAGAGGCAGGCGATGGCAAACCACCTCTGAACATCTCCCGCCTTGAAACCCAAATGAGGAGTCGCCATAAGTCAGTTGCAACTTGACAGCAATTCTTTAATTATACTGACTTGCCCTGACGTAGATAGCCCAGGCTAGCCTGGTCTTGTCAGATCTCCAAATCTAAGCAGGGTTGGCCCTGATTAGTCCTTGGATGGGAGACCACCACGGAAGTCCAGGGTCACTACAAAGATGCAGGCAAATGGCAAACCACGTGGGTTCTTCTCTTGCTTTGAAAACCCTACAGGGTCACTGTGAGTCAGCTATGATTGGATGGTACTTTACCCCCATACACCCCCCCCCAATCAGGGACAGAATCCCTCCAAGTCCTGATGTATACACTGAGTTCCTTTAAATTTTTCCAGAGTTCATAACAAGGTAGTCTAGTGACTGCTCTGTTGAAAGAGTTAAAATAGTATTTGAAATCAATTCCACATGGTATATGGAATTTTTCTGTGAGATACAGAAATATTTACACAGATTTGAAATCTGAATGAGATCTCCCTCTCATGTATTTCTTTTTTTTTATCTTAGTCAGATTACCAAAACGTCTGAAAAATAAGCCCCAAATCAAAGTCTCTTCCATTTCATCAAAGTACTACTTCCTAGAACAAGATGATTCTTTGGGGTGTTGAGATTCAAGCCTGAAACACTGAAATCCATGATCCCCAAGGCTGAAATGACGTCCACATTATAAAACTGAATGTCTGGTTTTCTACCACGTCCATCTCATACAGTACTAAAAAGCACCAGGAAAGATTTCCAAACATATATGAAAATTGTAATTTTTTTTAGCCAGTAATAGTGAAAATGGTCTTTTTGTTTTGTTATTTAATTAATGTCCAAGTTCACATGTCTACTCTGAGTGGGGGCTGATGGAAGGAAAGGGAGAATGATTTGCAAAATTTGTCATGGGGCCCAGCCAGGGGTCCTTTTGTAGAAAAAGAGGTGCAGGAGCTCATTAGCATAACTCATTAGCATAACTCATTAGCATATGCCACATCCCCTGACATCACCAGAAGTGTGTCAGAAAGGGAATGTCAGTTTCAGCCCCATTATACCCTATGGGACATTGAAATCAATGGAAAAACTCATAGGGTATATGAGGGGCTGGAGGAAAGGGGGTTTGAGGGAGAGGCTCCAAACTTGCAGGGTAGCTGCTGGGGCCTCTCCTCGAAATACGCACTAAGTTTCAAGAAGATTGGACCACGGGGTCCAATTCTATGGGCCCCCAAACAGGTTGTCCCATCCCCTCCATTGTTCTCTATGGAGGGAAAAAATGTTAACTTTTTTCCTCCCATAGAGAACAATGGAGGGAATGGGGGCAACCTGTTTCGGGGCCTGTAGAATTGGACCCCCTGGTCCAATCTTCTTGAAACTTGGTGGGCATTTCAAGGAGAGGCCCCAGCAGCTACCCTGCAAGTTTGGAGCCTCTCCCTCAAACCACCTCCCCTCCAGTGGCTTTTAAAGTTGCCGCCAAATTTCAGCAGCAATTCGGCGGTGGGCCGAATCAGATTAGAGAATCTGATTCAGCCCGTGGCTGCCCTACTGGCCAGTCCTGAGCTGGCAGAGCTTTGCTCCGCCTCGCTCCGGCCCCAACGGACCCCTGGGCCCAGCCAAAATCCATCTCTTCTTGTTGGTTGTGGACCCTTCCTCTGAGAAAGTAGCAATTTCCCTGGAGACCGTGAGAAGAAAGCTAAATTCCTGGAACCTGAGAACACATGAAGTTGCCTTCTACTGAATCAGACAGTTGGTCCATCAAGGTCAGTATTGTCCAGTCAGACTGACAGCGGCTCTCCAGGGTCCCAGGTTAAAGGTCTTCCACACCACCTACTGCCTGGTCCTTTAACTGGAGATGCCAGGGACTGAACCTGGGACCTTCCCTGTACTTCCCTAACTTCAACCATGAGAGTTGATAACCTTATTAATTTTCTAGCAGGTGGGAAATTTACCACATACAACTTTCCTTCATGTGAAAACGGACAGGGTTTGATACGCTGAGTTGGTGCTATGTGTCATCTTCATGTATTCATGTCGGCAAAGAAGAGGACTTTGGGAGTGCCTTTTGACATCCCCTAACCTATTGCCATACAGGAGCGCCATGGCCGTTATACCCAGCTGCATAAATGTTCCTCAAAAACGCTTTTCATGTTCTCTGAGGAACTGTTTCATTACTCCCCTCAGTTTTCTTTTAGATACAAAAACATTTTCTTACTATTGTTGTAAATTAACATGCAAAAAACCCAAGGTGGTGGCATTTCAGAGCAAGTTCCACCTATTTAATGGTCATTATAGACCAGTGGTGGCAAACCTATGGCACGTGTGCCAGAGGTGGCACTCAGAGCCCTCTCTGTGGGCACGCACAACATCGCCCCAGCACAGAGTTCGCAAGATTGGACAGCAAAAATCACATTAATTGTTCACAAGCATGCCAAATGCAAACTTTTACCTTTCAATGAAAAGTTGCTTGTATCATTGAAAGCTCTGTTATTGTGTTTTTCTTTTAAGACAAAAGATGTTAATGTCTGAGTTGTTTTTTCTAAAACAAAAACCTCAGTATTCAGGTTAAATTGCCGTGTTGGCACTTTGCGATTAATAAGTGGGTTTTGGGTTGCAGTTTGGGCACTCAGTCTCTAAAAGGTTCGCCATCACTGTTATAGACCAATTATGTAAGCCGCCTGAGCCTGCTCGCGAGGAGGGCAGGGTATAAGTTAAATAAATAAATAAATAAATTCTTGCAAATTCTGTAGGAGAACTGTTGCTAACCTGTTTTTAAAACTGAGAACGTTGTCCAATTCCATGTGCCATTCTGGTAAAAAGCTGATTTGGGAAAAAAAAAAAATAGTGGGCTTTCTATCTACCAGACCATCATCTGAAAAGGTTTTCTTTGCTAATGCTCTGAGGGGTGTAAAATGTGAGTGGTGATAAAGAATGTGTACTTCTGTGTACCCACAATTTAGCAGCAACAGAACACTGAACTAGTCTCCTTCTGATCAGTTGCCTGTGAACAACTACACTGAACCTAGCAGTGAACATCTGATGTGGACCTTGGATCTTTGCCAGTCTGTAAAAAAAATAGTGTTACCAACCTCCAGGTAGAACCTGCTGTCCTTCTGAAATTACAACTGGTCTCCAGACTGAAGAAGAAGAAGACATCGAATTTATACCCCGCCCTTCACTACCGGAAGGAGTCTCAGAGCGGCTTACAAACTCCTTTCCCTTCCCCTCCCCATAACAGACCCCCTGTGAGGTAGGTGGGCCTGAGAGAGCTCTTTCCAGAACTGCCCTTGAGAAAATAGCTCTGACAGAACTATGGCTTGCCCAAGGTCATCCAGCAGGTGCAAGTGGAGGAGTGGGGAATCAAACCCGGTTGTCCCAGATTCGAGTCCGTGCACTTAACCACTACACCAAACTATAGAATTCAGTTCCCCTGGAGGGCATCTTCAGAGGGTGGGCTGGGCTCTGTGTCATCACATTCCTACTGAACTCCCTTCCTTCCTCAAACACCATTCTCCCCAGACACTGCCCCCAATTTCCCAAGACACAGTTGGCAGCCCTATTAAAACATAAATTGCATATGTGCAGCTATAATTTGGATCAGATGTATATGATCAGAAGTAAGATGATCAGATGTAAGCTGGTCACCGGATCTGCTCAGTTTGACACCAAATGATGTGATCACCAGCCAAAAAGCTTTACCTAAAAGTTTTGCAACATTTTTTTTCCAAAACTGCACATCCATTGGGGTGGGGGGGATGTTGTCAATCCAAACAGGTCAGCAGTCATTAACATTTCTAAGGACTACTTAGATAAATCCTGAATGGTAAGATTGTTTTTTTTAAAAAAACACACACACACCAGCATTAACTTGTGACTGATTTATACAATTTGTGACTGATTTCACTATTTAAACAATTGTCTGCCAAGAGGAACAGCAGCACAGCAAGAGGGGAAGAAGAAATCAATCAAGCCGCGTGAGGACGGGCATGCACAAAACACTGGTTGTGCTATTCTGCACTGTTTGGAAGGAGTATGGGGATATAGTGAAGCAACCTGTTGAACAGGCATGAACCGGTCCATGAACAGACAAAAGGCTCTTTGAAAATTGGTTCCCTGTTTGGCAAACACAATGGGAGCCGAACCAGTGGATGTTCGGGCATCTCGAATTGAAACCAGGTGTGAGATTGCCCCAATGGATATAGTCCACAACAGGTCTCCTTAAGCAGAAAGTCCTTTATTTGTAGAAAAGAGCATGTTGGTCAAACACTTTTCCTGTTAGTAATGCTCAAGCTTGGAATTGCAATTACAATTATACTTGGTATGAAATATGGTCTAACTACCTTCTACCAATCAATAGGGAGAATTCTTGGCACCCAAATATACTGGCCAAATATTCCCATGGAAAGCAACTGACACCAGGCACCCCGTGTTATTGGTACTGGGAAGCACCGGCGTAAACTACGGGGGGGCTCGAGGGCTTAAGCCACCCCCGAAATTTCCCGGGGGGGACTGAGCCCCCCCTGGGAAAACGTCGCGCCTGCCGTCGGCGCCTTGCCGCCGTGCCTCCCAGGCCCTTCCGAGGCTCGCCAGCTGGTGCCTCTCCCCCCCCCCCACCGGCCTGGCCATTCCTCCCTCCTTATCTCTCCCTCTTCCTCTTTTAGGGGTGAGGGAGGGAGTGGCCAGGGTGGAGGGGGAGGGAAAGGCACCAGCAGCACCGGCTGGTGAGCCTTGGAAGGGCCGGGGAGGCGCAGCGGCTGGCGGTAGGTTTTCCAGGAGGGGAGGCGGAAACATCGCCCCAGAGAGCCCCCCCCCCGGACTTCAGAAAAGTCTACGCCCCTGCTGGGAAGTGCAGTCAAGTTGCAGCCAACTTATAGTGACCCCATAGGATTTTCAAGGCAAGAGATCTCCAGAGGTGCTGTGCCATTGCCTGCCATCTACATTGCAACCCTGGACTTCCCATCCAAGTACTAGCCATGGCTGACCCTGCATAGCCTCCATGATCTGACAAGATCAGGCTGTCCTGGACCATCCAAGTCAGGGCCCCCTTGGTATTATTAGCATGTTAAATGGGGGGGAGATGGCCTTTAAAAAACTCCCCCCCCCACATGCTCATAATAGTGAGGGCAGCCAAGTTTTGATTAGTGAGGCCAAACAAGGGTTGAAGGGTTTCTTCCCTTCTGGTACACCCCCAGTCTGAATGGCAGCTGTATGTGGAATTTACCTTTTAGAGCCTGAGAGCCATGATCTTTTTCACACTTACTTGTGGTTGTACACTACATGGAGTTTCAGCCACTGCCTATGCTAATAGGGAAACACCCTCACTGCGAGGTACAGTGAAATGCATGTACAATGTGTGTCCAATGTACACTTGATTTTTCTTTGTATGTGCATTGAGTAATGTACACCTCCATGTGTAATTTCAGCCATGCATTTTATTGAGGTCCTGGTCCAATCTGTAAATTGAATGCGTATTGGCTTGCTCTTACAAACAGAGGTGTGCATATACATACATGATGTACTTGCATTCACTGTAGCATGCGAACAGGGCTAAAATGCACTAAAGTCAAGTCCAAATGAGGCTAGAAAACTACTCTGCATGAACCATGATACCCATTCAGCTCCTTCCCCTACCCCGATTGAGATGGGGGGAGTTTTCTCTTGGTTCAGCCAGAAAGCAGGCAATAGCACAGCCCTGGAGAGCAAAGCAGCTGCTTAGACATGGCTCCAATATGCCATAACACAGCAAGGCTTCTAGTGTCCCAGCCCCACTGCTGGACCTCCTGAGGGCACCTGGTGTTTTTGGCCACTGTGTGACAAGAGTGTTGGACTGGATGGGCCATTGGCCTGATCCAACCTTGGCTTCTCTTATGTTCTTATGACAGTAGGCTTGCCATTTGTCCACCTATGGCAGGTAAATTCCCACTCAGCCTCACTCCTGTAACCTCAAGAAAATGAGGAACAGGAGGGAAAAAACGGCCTGAAAAGTGGCCTCCAAATTCTCTGTGGTCTTTACCATAGAGATCAGGGGAAATCTCTAGGCAGTCATCCGGAAGTGATGTCTCATCCACCCCAAATACTACCCTGTCCAGGCACTGCCCCCCAAATCTACTGGCATTTGCTGAGGCAGCGCCAGCAGCACTAGTGGATGCTCCCCTCCCCTCATGCAAGTTCTTCTTTCCTGTGTCATACAGCACTGGTGTGTCCAGTTGGTGAACCATAATTATGGACAGGGAAAAAGAATAAATGTGGCATCATCGCCCTGAAAATGTTCTTATGGATACTGCTTACAGAGAGTAGGTCCAGTTGGTCAGCCATGTTGGTCTGAGGCAGTACAACACAAATTTAGAGTCCAGTGGCACCTTGAAGACCAACAAAGGTTTATTCAAGGTATGAGCTCTCGTGTGCATGCACGTATTTGATAAAGTGTGCCTGCACACGAAAGCTCATTCCTTGAATAAACCTTTGTTGGTCTTCAAGGTGCCACTGGACTATAAATTGAGTACAGAGGAGTATTACCCCTGGAACGTCTCACCGCTCACAGAAGTAGGGCTGCCAAGTCAGCCTGGGGGGCGGGGGATCCCCCGCTACAGGGGTTCCCGATCCGCCGGCCACCATTCGGCCGGCGGGGGAAACCCCGCCCCTGAAGTCGTCCAGCCTGGACGACTTCCCCCACGTAATGACGTCACCCGGAAATGACGCCATCACGTTGTGGGCATTGCCAGGGCGACGCTCTGGCAATCGCCCCAAAACTCTATGGTACCATAGAGTTTTGGGGCGATTGCCAGAGTGTCACCCTGGCAACACCCACAACGTGCTGACATCACTTCCGGTGACGTCAGCCGGCGCGCGCGCCGGTGAAGCTCCTGGCCAGCGGAGGACTCCCCCCCCGCCGGTAAGTTCAACGGACTTGGCAACCCTACACAGAAGTGAAGTGCGTGAAGCTCACAGAAACAGGCTGCATGGTGAATTATAAGGGGATACGACTTCAAACCAGGGATTGTCATCCACCCCACCCCCCCTCCTTCAAAGGGCTGAATAATCTAAAAGGCTACTGGAGTATATCACAATCCCTGCCTTCTGCAGGACTCATCTGCAGAGATGTTTGGGGTGTTTGGGGACAACCGCCGTACTTTATGTATATGAAATGAAAGGCGGCATTATAGATTCAATTTGTGTAAGATGGGGGAGGGAAGGGGAAGAAAGCCAGAATGGAAAGGGGGGAAAAAAGAGACCATTCTGTTTCTATAAGAGATATACTAGATGAAGCTGCAGGCTGAGATTGCGGAGGGTCCCGAGGGAACCGGCCATGACAGAAATTCAATGGCAACTGCTCTGCAAACCCGTTGGATGCCTGTAAAAGCTCCTGGCTGTGTTTGCTTTATTGGAGGAGGTGAGTGGGGCTATATGAACACTGAACTACAGGAGACATAATATGAGAAGTCTGGAAGGCTCAGGCCCCGCGATTCTCCCCTGTGATGCCTCCCATTTAGAAATGCTTTCTCTTCTTGGCAACAGAGGGGAGCTGGAATGGACCAGGCGGCTCCCTTTCGGACCCAGCCAAGATCCCTTTACTGAGAGCAGAAAGAGTCTTAGGAAAAACTTTTGGGTTCTTAGGCCCATAGACAGGATTTCGTGGCTTGTGGCCCCCCCTTTTTTTTCTGGTGGGGCTGAAGTTCTCAGTGCAGAAAGAAAAGCCATTTAGTCAATAAGAAAGCTGTTACCGGGATAGATCTCTAAATTGCAAGCCGTCAGTCACTTTAGGTGACAGTTCTCAGCTGCTGCAAATTAATCACTTCTGCCAGCCTAAGCAACGATTCTGATAACAAGCCGGCAGGTGGGGGGGTGATGACTTCTCTAGTCAAGAAGGCTAACACTTAGGCAGAAAAACTCTCTTAAAGGAGATCAGTTTCTTGACACAGAGTTAGAAGGGATCCTAGAGGTCACCTACTCCAACCCCCTTGCTCAGGGTGGGATTTAGTCAACTACAGCACCCCACTCTGCTTAATGGAGTGTGCATCTTTAAAAAATGTTTTAAAATGACTGGGAAAAAAGCATTTACAGGAGAAATTCTTGTGGGGCTGTGCCTTTAAGAAAGGGAGCGGAGCCCCTCAAAACCCCACTGTAGCTAAAGGCCTGTTCTTACTTATCCATACCCCAATTTATTTAGGTTCTTATTTATTCATACCCCAGTGGGGACCCAAAAAGGCATACACCACCACTCTCCCTTCCTCAATTTTATATTCCAGCTATGGCCTCCCTAAACCCCCCCATCCTCAGGCTTCACCCCCAAATCTCCAGGAATTTCCCAACCGAGTGCCGGCAGCCCTGCTTATGAATGAGGCAAGCTCCTGACTGCATCACCTCAATGTGTTTTGTTGAATTTTGTCTCAAACCAAGCAGCAAGGCACTTGTGCAGTTTGGTGCTCATGCTTCAAGGGCAAGTCAGGCCTCAGTCACGTAACACATTTCTGCTGTGGCTTGCGACCGCTTGTACACTTCCACACTGCCAAGCTCTTTTCTCAGTTGATTAAGATTAAAAATCATTATTTAAAAAATATTATATAGACACATGTGTTAAATAAATTGCGTTCTTTTTCAGTCGTAGGGTGTGTTCAGATGGGCAGCTAATCCCGCCATTGGCCTGGCTGTAATTTGAGCTAGATCTTTTTGATCCAGCGTTGCACGACCAGACAGTGAAGCACTTTACCACATGTGACTCCCGCAGTGGGTTGTCTAGATGGCATCCACCATAAGGAGCCATGTGGTCGGCTTAAACCCCCCAGCCCAAAAAAACCTGTTTGCGCATGCACATATGTGCCTCACCATATACTTGTTTATCTGCAGATGTACAGACTAAAATGGTAAAAGTGCCACCAACAGTACCTTCCTCTCGGTGCACTTTCGGTTTATAAAGTTAATAAAGTTCAGGGGACCGTCAGAAACATTAAATTGTTTGGATCGCTTGAGTGGAGCTCTGGGGACATCGCGTGTTTAAGTGGTTATGTGCGCATCACTAATAGTTTTTTAAATGGTGGCCATTTGGGATGATCAAGAGACCATCCATACGAGCTGACTGTGTGCTGGAGGTATGACCTGATGGTGGAAAGTCTGGCATTGGCCTGTCGGCCAGCTTTAGACCGGACTTTCACTACTATCTTTAAGTACAGATCCCTGACGGGGATCAACAGGCTACTCACGGAAGCGGCACGATTCCCAGATGTTGTGATCTGGACGTGCACTTTAAATCCACCAGACACTTGTGCCTGGTGCTGCCCAAAAGAGCCGTATGAATGCACCCTTCGTGTGACACTGCTCAGAGTAGGAAGAAGAAGAAGAAGAAGAGCAGGAGATTGGATTTATACTCCACCCTTTACTTAAAGTCTCAGAGCAGCTTACAAACTCCTTTCCCTTCTCCTCCCCACAACAGACACCCTGTGAGGTAGGCGGGGGCTGAGAGAGCTCTTTCCAGAACTGTCCTTGAGAGAACAGATCTGACAGAACTATGGTTTGCCCAAGGTCATCTAGCAGCTGCAAGTGGAGGAGTGAGGAAGCAAACCTGGTTCTCCCAGATGAGAGTCTGAGCACTTAATCACTACACCAAACTGACTCTTCCACACACCACAAAGTCTTCTAAAGCCATGGTTCCCAACCTTTTTTGGTATGGTGACTCACAAGGCCAAGTTTACTTGGTATGGGTAACCCATCCAGGGCTGGCCCTAGGCTTTTTGGCACCCCAGGCAAGCTATGACCTTCGCACTCAACCTCGTTTGGCATTTCATTTTCTGCACTGGCTAACCAGATAGATTTGAGAAGCCGACAAACATCATACAAAAGGCACAGCTGCCCCTACTATGAACCCCAAGCAAGTGGCATTCTGGTAGGGTTGCCAGCCTCCAGCTGGCACCTAGAGACCTCTTGCTTTTACAATTAAACTCCAGATGACTAAGATCAGTTCCCCTGGAGAAAATGGCTGCATTGGAGGGTGGAGTCTATGTCATTGTACCCTGCTTCAGCGCCAAACCCCGCCCTTCCCAGGTTCCACCCCCAAAATCTCCAGGTATTCCCCAACCCTATGCTGGCAGCCCCACATTCCGGCATACACAGCCTTTGCCTATGGAAGATACATTCCTTTGACCACCTTCTTCTTCTCCATTAACCCCTCTAATCCCCCCTAAGACTTTAGGGGTGAATCCAGAAGGCGGCAAGGTTTGGGGAGGGGAGGGGCCTCCGCATGGTACAGTGCCATAAAGTCCACCCTTCAGAGCAGCCATTTTCTCCAGGGGAGCTGATCTCTGTCAGCTGAAGATCAGTTGTAAAAGCAGGAGATCTCCAGGCCCCACCTGGAGGCTGGCAGCCCTAACTGCTAGTCTTGAACCGACAATAGTGACCTTGATGGAATAATGGTCTGATTCGATATAAGGCAGCTTCATGTGTTCCTGTATGAAAAGGCCCAATCCTGCCAAATTTCAGGCAGACAGAAGGCATCACCCCCCATGTTTGCCTGCATAATCAGAAGATCCTCACGTGTTTCTGCACAGGTTACCTTTCATATTTTAAAAGGGGTGAAAGTATCTATTTTTAAATGAAACACAGCTCATGGTTTTGCCGAGGCGAGCTAGGTTTTGCTCCCCTCTTACCTGATGTCACTGTGCTATGGTGCCTGAAGAATTTTCTCCCTAGCCAGATTTGCGGCTGATCAGCCCAGAGAAAAATATCTGAAGCACTAAAGCATAACAAAGAAGGCCTGTGGCAAGGCCACCTTCATTTAAACACCCTGTTTTTGTTTACAACTAGCCTCTGTCCTCCACTTTGTTTTTCAAGTTGAGAATTTGATTAGTTTGGGGTAGTGGTTAGGGGCACAGACTCTAATCTGGGAGAACCGGGTTTGATTCCCCACTCCTCCACATGCAGCCAGCTGAGTGACTTTGGGTCAGTCATACGTTCTTTCAGAGCTGTTCTCTCAAGAGCAGTCCTTGAAAGAGCTCTCTCAGCCCCACCTACCTCCCAAGGTGTCTGTTGTGGGGAAGGGAAAGGAAAGGAGTTTGTAAGCCGTTCTGAGACTCCAAGTGAAGGGCGGGGGTATAAATCCAATCTCTTCTTCTTCTTCTTCTTCTCCTTCTCCGTGTTCATTTGAGCACAGTTCCCTACATTTCATTGGGATCACTCGGTGCTCCAGGTAGATAGACTACAGGACATGCTACATCTTTCCTGTCACCCATAAAAACATATAGAGATGAGATAAACTTGAGATGTGCTGCACACGCACATGAAACTTCATTCTGTTATCTCCGTTTTCAAGAGGGATGCTACGCCGAAACTAAACCTACAAATATACAAAGAATGAAAAACAGGCAAGGTAAACCCAAAACCTCAGCTTTCATTTTCAAAACAGAGAGCCAATATCTAGTCCTGCTCAAGAATATTTAGGGAAGGCCCATGGCTGAGTGGTAGAGTTGTTGTTGTTGTTATTCAGTATAGCCAGGAAATCCTAAGATTATAAGATTGTCTGGCAGACAGAAGTTCTAGCTCTTTTAGCATTATGCACCACTAGGTGGGGATCTAGACTTGTTTTTTTTTAAAGGTAAGAGATGTTTCAAAGGCAGTTTGCCATTGCCTGCCTCTGCATCACATCCTTGTTATTCCTTGGAGGTCATCCTTCCAAATACTAGCCAAGGCTGACCCTGCTTAGCTTCCGAGATATGACGAAATCAGGCTGTCCTGGACTAGCCAGGTCAGGGCAGTGGTAGAGTATCTGCTTGCAGAAAGTCTCCCAGTTCAATCCCTGGCATCTCCAGTTAAAAGGAAGAATAAGAAGAGGAGGAAGAGAAGGAGGAGGAGGAAGAGGAAATTGGATTTATACCCCACTCTTCACAACTTGAAGGAGTCTCAGAGCTGCTTACAATCTCTTTTCCCTTCCCCTCCCCACAACAGACACCCTGTGAGGTAGCTGAGACTGAAAAAGCTCTTTCAAGAACTCCTCTTGAGAGGACAGCTCTGAAAGAACTGGTAACTGACCCAAGGTCACAGCAGCAGCTGCCTGTGGAAGAGTGGGGACTCAAATCCGGTTCTCCCAGATTAAAGTCTGTGCTCCTGACCACTACACCAAGGCAGTAGGTAATGTGAAAGGCCTCTGCTTGAGACCCTGGAGAGCTGCTTCCAGTCTGAGCAGACAAGGTTGACCTTGATGGGCAGCTTGATGTGCTCCAGTGTTCCTCCTAAACCCACTCCTTGGAAGCATCAGCTTTACACAGAGCCATTTCCTGCTTTCACAAATGAGCTGGAAGAGTCCACACTGGGTTGGCAGCGCCATTCCTGTTATTGTTGCATTTCCTCCTGCGTCGCACCCTCATCGCTCCTGAGTCGGGAACGTGGCAAAAGCTTCTCCGAGAGATGACTTTCCAAGCTCAAAGGAAACATGTGATGTTGGAAACACTTCTTTGCCCTCCCCGCCCCAATAATAATTGCCTTTCTCTTGGATTTCAGTGGTTCCCTTTTGTGTTTACGATAACAGAGGGATGCTTTATTGCATTTCACCCAGCTGGTTGTCATGGTGACCAGCAGTTGCTGTGCACTGTAAAAATAACCTCCCTTTCCTTGATAGATTTCACTTGAGTGAAAATAACCCTTAAAAATAGGTTAGGATTTACATACTAACTCTTTTGAGAGGACTGGAGGAAGAAAGGGTGACTTACAACATGCCCTTGTAGAGTCCACGGCAAGCAACCACCATTGGGCTTCTGGACAGGTGCCTGTCTGCTGCAGCACCTTGAGTTTCACCAGCTGAACTTCCAAAGCTCAAGAATCTTCAGGCCAGCTTTCTTCAGAAGCTGGAGATGGCTCATTCCCAGATGGTTCTTCAGGCGTTTACATAGGAAACTCTTCCCTCCTCTCACATTGTCCCTGCTGCCACTCAGCGTTATTTTTCTAAAACCTGTTATGAAAGAGGTGAGGTGGCTGGCAACCAGAGACAGGGCTTTTCCAGTGGTGGCACCGTTCCTCTAGAATGCTCTTCTTCTTGAGGCTCACCTGGTTCCTACCTTTGGCCTAACAGGCTGAAACATATCCTTCTATCTAAGCTTGTAACTTCCCTGACCTGGATAATTCAGACTAGCCAGTTTGGTGTAGTGGTTAAGAGCGTGGACTCTAATCTGGGAGAACCGGGTTTGATTCCCCACTCCTTCACATGCAGCTGCTGGGAAGACCTTGGGTCAGTCATAAGTTCTTTCAGGGCTGTTCTCCCAAGAGCAGTCCTCGAAAAAGCTCTCTCAGACCCACCTACCTCACAAGATGTCTGTTGTGGGGAGAGGAAGGGAAAGGAGATTGTAAGCCGCTCTGAGACTCCTTTGGGTAGTGAAGGGCAGGGTATAAATCCAATCTCTTCCTCTTCTTCTTCTTCTCGGAAGCTAAGCAGGGTCGGCCCTGGCTAGTATTTGGATGGGAGACCTCCAAGAGATACCAGGGTCATGATGCAGAGGCAGGCAATGGCAAACCACCTCTGAAAACCTTTGAAAACCCCATGGTGTGACTTTGATGGCACTTTCCATCACTGCCAAGCTCGTAACAGACAGGTGCCATCTTTTAAAATTGTTTTCACGGCTTGTCTCTAGCCTCACGATGGAAGGAGTCATGACAGCTAAATGCGGACCGCTGCAGGATCACTGCAACACAATAAGGGTGGTAGCATTTTGGAAAGTCCCCCAGAGCCCCCATGAAATCTTGCGGCAGAACTGGTAATTCAATGCCAATGGGATTTCGAGCACTTCCTGGTATGGACAGTGACGGGGCACCGCCACCTGCCGCCACCTTTTTTAAAACTAAGACATAGTCATTTCTCATCCTGAAAACTAGCCCTCATTCTTGAAATAGATGCTGCCATCTCACATATTTATAGTTTATTTATCTATATATCTAATAGCCAAGTTGTCCCCTCTGTGCGGATATCTAAATCCGCACATCTGGGACACATAGGGGGCCAAAGAGATTTTCCTGCAAACTTGGGGCACTCCCCAGGTATGCAGAAAAACCTGAAATGTAGTAAAAATTATATGGGGGGGATACTTAAATCCCCCCAAAAGTAAAAGAGTGTTTCCTGCACACATGCAGAGAACACACTGGGAACTGTGCCTCCCTGCCATTGTGGGGGGGGGGGCGAAGGCTTGATGGGCCCTGTGGCTAGGAGCTGCGCAGGCTGTTGCTGGTGGAAGGAGAAAGTTTGGCGGTGCCGGCAGCCCGCCTGCTGGGCTCACCTGCAGCTGCTTCCTCCTCCTCCATGTGGAGCTCCTGCTGCTTCAGCGGGGGAGCCATGGGGAATGCTCCCCCCACCCCGCGAATATATCCCTGCTTCATGTTTATTTATATATTTTTTTTTAATCTCATGAGGTAAATTTATTATTTACTCCGTTTATAACCCGCTTGCGTCCCCCAGCGGTGCTCCAAAGTGGCTTACAATGTTCTTCCTTACCACAACCCTGTGAGGTAGGTTAGGCTGAGAGTGCATGGGCTGGCCCAAGGTCACCCAGCCAGTTTCCATGGCAGAGCGGGGATTCAGACCTGGCTCTCCCCGACCCTAGTGAGGCACTCAAACCATGATACCATGCTGGTTCCAGATGTGAAGATGTTCCAGATGTGGTCCGACCTTGGCTACAACCTTGCCTTCTGCCCTGTGAGACTGAAAATTTAAAGTAAACTCTGGGGATGGGAAACCCGGGAGAACCCTACGGAGTCTGTGGCAGAAATCTGTAGTTATCTAAAAATGGTATGGTAGAGTAAGAGCAGGGAGAGAAAGAGGTCCTTTTCTCCCTTTCTCACAATACAAGAACTTGTGGGCACTCCATGAAATTGCTGAGCAGTCAAGTTAGAACAGATAAAAGGAAGTACTTCTTCACCCAAAGAGTGATTAACACGTGGAATTCACTGCCACAGGAGGTGGTGGTGGTTACAAGCATGGATGGCTTCAAGAGGGAATTAGATAAATATATGGAGCAGAGGTCCATCAGTGGCTGTTAGCCACAAGATACAGATAGGAACTCTCAGACCGATTTCTCATCAGGTGCTGCTTCGCCACTGGTCTTCCCTTTGCCCCCACTGCATGCTTCAATCTCTCACTATTTGCTGCGGGGCGTATTTTGACTCACGCCTTCGCACGATGTCCCCCATGGCTTCAGTGATCCTATTTTTTGAAGATCACTGAAGCCACAGAGGAAATCGGAGGAAATCAGGTGAAGCTGTGGGTCAAAATGCGCCCGTGGCATAGTGAGAAACTGAAGCATGCAACTGGGGCAAAGGAAACACCGATGGTGAAGCAGCGCCTGGTGTGAAATCGGTCTCAGTCTGGGGTAGGGTTGCCAAGTCAATTCTACTCACCGGCAGGGGGGAGTCCTCCTTTGCCTGGGAGCTCCCCTGGGGCACGCGCAAAGCGCACGCCCCCGGTGACGTCACCCAGAAGTGACGTTATCACGTTGGGGGTGTTGCCAGGGCAACGCTCTGGCAACGCCCCCAACGTGATGACGTCACTTCCGGGTGATGTCATTACACTGGGAAGTCGTCCTGGCTGGATGACTTCGAGGGTCGGGTTTCCCCCGCTGGCCAAATGCTGGCCGGCGGATCAGGAACCCCTGTAGTGGGGGATCCCCCGCCCCCCGGGCTTACTTGGCAGCCCTAGTCTGGGGCAAGTGATGCTCTGTATTCTTGGTGCTTGGGTGGGGCATCAGTGGGAGGGCTTCTAGTGTCCTGGCCCCACTGCTGGACCTCCTGAGGGCACCTGGTGTTTTTTGCCACTGTGTGACAGAGTGTTGGACTGGGTGGGCCACTGGCCTGATCCAACACTGGCTTCTCTTATGTTCTTATGTTCTACCACACTTGTCAGTGATGTCATTAGAGTGTCTGGGCATGGAGAGCCATCAGCCCTGGACTTACAAGCAGCTCCAGGGGTTGGGAGCAGAGACCTGGTGCCCGCCCAGCATGCCAGTGCCATTTCTTGCCCTTACTCCCTGTTGAAGACAGCAAAGGCATCAAGTAGGCCGAAGGAACCAATGGAAGCACCTGCAGACACGTGGCACTTTGAAGAGCTGCAGTCAGCACTTCTGCCAAGCGACTGGCAGGCAGATTCAGCGGTAGCAGAAGAAGGGCAGAGATGGGCTAGGGAGGCCATCCTGCCCACCCTGAGCCTCTTTCTAGGACCGCTCCTCCCTGTGGGAGGATGGGAATCCCTGTGGGAGGATGGGAATCCATCATGGGCAGGCAAGGCTTAAGACCTCTCTTGTAAATGGCCCTGTTGTAAGCCTAGAAGGAAGAGACCGGGCTCTGCTCCCAAGAAGAAAGGAAGAGGCCACGGGTGACGGGGAACTCCATCCCCATCTCTCATGCGGAGGCTACAGCAGGCCTTGCAAAGCTGAGGCACTGGAGGGTGTGCAAGCCCAGGAGCCCAACCATTCCTATGGCATCATATTATGCCAGCAAACGAAACACTCCCACTGAACTTTGGTGCAGTGGTTAGGAGTGCGGACTGTAATCAGGAAGAAACGAGTTTGATTCCCCACTCCTCCACATGTAGCTGCTGAGTGACCTTGGTTCAGTCATGACTCTCTCAGAGCTGTTCTGTCAGGGGCAGTGCTCAAAAAAGCTCTCTCAGCCCCACCTACCTCAGAAGGTGTCTGTTGTGAAGGGAAGAAGAAGAGAAGAGATTGGATTTATACCCCACCCTCCACTCCCCAAGGGAGTCTCAGAGCGGCTTATAAACTCCTTTCCCTTCCCTTCCCCACAACAGACACCCTGTGAGGTAGGCGGGGCTGAGAGAGAGCTCTGGGACAACTGTCCTTGAGAGAACAGCTGGTACAGAGCTATGGCTTGCCCAAGGTCATCCAGCCAGGTGCAAGTGGAGGAATGGGGAATCAAACTCAGTTCTCCCAGATTAGAGTCCGCGCACTTAACCACTACACCAAACTGGAAAGAGATTATAAGCCACTCTGAGACCCCTTCGGGTAGTGAAGGGTGGGGTACAAATCCAGTCTCTTCTTCTTTCCTCAGAGCTGTTCTCGAGAGAGCAGTTCTCGCGAGAGCTCTCTCAGCCCCACCTATCTTACAGGGTGTCAGTTGTGGGGAGAGAAAGGGAAGGAGATTGTAAACCATTCTGAGACTCCAAGTACAAATCCAGTCTCCTCCTCCTCCTCTTCTTCTTCTGGAACCAAAACTATGACCACTGACTCTCCCTTTTCTTTGGCTTCCAGAGCTATCATGTGCCATGAGAATAAGACCAACTCTGCAGTCAGTCATAGCGCAGCACCAGTGGTACAGATAGAGAACTGACAGATAAAGGTGCTTACTACAGTCAGCTTATTCCATCACTCTGACCGATTTTCCACAAGGCGCCGCCCCGGTGTTGTTCTTCCGGTTTCCCCGATTGCATGCTTCAATTTCCCACTATTTGCTGCGGGGCGCATTTTGACCCGCGGCTTCGCACCATTTCCCCCATGGCTTCAGTGATCCTGTTTTTTGAGGATCACTGAAGCCGTGGAGGAAATCGGGTGGAGCCACGGGTCAAAATGCGCCCCGCAGCAAATAGTGGGAAATTCACGCAGGCAATCAGGGCAAAGGGCAGAACGACGCCGGGGCAGCGCCTTGTGGGGAATCAGTCTCTGTCTTTTTATCTAGACAACTTGGAGGACAGAAGTGGGGACTCTGATGATGGGTAACTCCCATGCAAGTCTCCTTGGCACCTCTTGCAGGACTTCCTCTATCCCCAGCCATTTGCGCAAGGTCTTTTTGAAGGTGCCACCCGGCAGATAGCCGCCCCTCACCCAGCTTTCTCGGTTCTGATACCCTTTGGTGGAATGGCCATCACAAAGAAGTCAGGAAGGTCCCTCCGCTTCTACCATTCTGCAGTAGATGCAAAATGGAACTGTTTAGGAGGACATTTTTACATGGGATACCTTGGACTGAAATTCCCAATAAATAAATACAATTGTTGACAGTGTTTTCCTACGAAAACATACTCTAGAGATCTTGCTTCAGGCTACTGTTAAGGTGACAGCTGAGGCTCTAGCAGAGCATGAGCGAGTGGGCAGAGAGGGGAAGACAGAATGACAACATGGTGTTTGTTCATCAGCCACTCCTTTGTGTCTGCAGTCTAATGATGAACAAAATTGACTGAGACGACCGGCTGTGCCAACATAGCAAGGTTTTCAAGCTCTGCTTCTGACTCTGGGCCACTCTCTTCCTGAGGAGCATTTCTAAGCTTGGCAACTTTCTCCGTCCATCTCAGAGCTGGCTGCTATCCTTGTAGGGGCTCATGGTTAATGATGGATGCCCTGTGAATTTGGAATGGGAAACTTTCCTCATTTTTTTTAAAAGAGCGAGAGAGAAGCAGGCAAGTTTTGTAGATAAAAATGTGTCCCATTCCCCACCACCCTGTGAGCTGCATATACCTCATACCTTAGCCCCTATCTTGATTAAGGCCGTGGTCACACGGCCCCTTAATGCGGGAGGAAGGGCTGCTTCCTCCCGCATTTAAAGGGGCCGTCCACAATGGCCTGCTGCGAGTCCCGCAGTGAAGCGGGCTCCAATGCGGGTTGCTCCCGCATTTACCGACCCCGGGAAAAACTAGTGTTTTCCCGGGAGTCTCAGGAGCAACCCGCATTTGAGGTTATCTGGACAGCCCTCTCTCGCAAGCATTGCGAGAGCAGGGCTGTCCAGATAGCCCCGCCGGCCATTTTTTTTTCACTCTTTTACACTTGGGCGCATGGCTATCCATGTGCCCAAGTGTAAAAGAGTGAAAAAAAACAAACCCCGACTTAACCTGGCAGATGGTGGGTCGGAGGCCGCCACCGCCACTTGCAGTTCAGCTGGGGCCGCCTCCGTCGCCTCCATCGGCTCAGCTGAAGCGTCTTCGGCGGCAGCGGCCGCCGCAACCACCGCCACCCTTTCCGCCACCGCGGCTTCCTTAGCTGCCCCCACTTCTGCCGCCTCTGCCTCCGCTGCCTCCGCCGCGGCCGCGGAGGCTATTCCCGCCGCAGCCGCCGATCCCGAGGCAGCAGGGGTTGAGATGTTTAGACATCCCAACCCGCTGTTGAAAAAAGCGGCCCCTTTAAATCCGGGAGCCCTCCTGGATTTAAAGGGGCCGTGTGACCGCGGCCTAGGTCAACCTGGCAGTGTTGATCCATATTACAGTAACCTGGAGGCCTGACTACTGTAATGCACTGTGTTTGGGGCCAATCTTGAAGTCACTTTGGAAACTTCAATTGGCTTAGTATGCAGCGGCCCGATTGACAGCTGGAGTTAGCTGCTGGGATCATATTTCCCTTGTCTGAAAAGGTTTGCATTGGTTATCAATATGTTTCCAGGTTTCATTCAAGTTGCTACTGTTTTTTGATTTTAAAGCCCTTTACAGCCTGGAGGCCACATAACTGAAGGACTATGTCTCCTAGTACAAACCCGTGTGGCAATTTCCTTCCACTGACTACCTCCAGTTCTTGGCCTCTCATGATGGTGTGTTTGGCCCATACAAGAGAGCCTGTTTGGTTTAGTGGTTAGGAGAACAGACTCTAAGCTGGGAGAACCAGGTTTGATTCCCCACTCCTCCACATGCAGCTGCAACCCTGGGTCAGTTACAAGTTTTTTCAGAGCTGTTCTATCATGTGCAGTTCTCAAAAGAGCTCTCTCTGCCTCCCTCACAGGGTGTCTGTTGTAGGGAGGGGAAAGGAAAGGAGATTGTAAGCCCCTCTGAGACTCTTTCTGGTAGTGAAGGGTAGAGTATAAATCCAATCTCCTCCTCCTTCTCCTCCTCTTCTTCTCTTCCCTCCCTTCCATATTTAATGGACCAGTCTCCTGGATGAAGTAAGGAAAGCTTCTAAGTTGGTATTTCAGAGAGCTATTCCTAAAACCTTTGGAACCACCTGAGAGCTTTTGGACATATGGTGAGCTCTGAGGGGGCTAGAGAAGGCTCAGTTACGGAGTTTATTTTTGCTGGTCATTACTACCGTTTTTGTCACTACATATTTGTTCGGGGGGGGGGGGATTGTTGCTACCTGACTTGGTTCCCAGTTTGGTGTGGGGAAAAAGTGGGCTGTACATATTTAAAGGAATTAATGAATATATAGTTCAGAGAGGACATTTTGTAACCACCCAGATTTTTTATTTGCATCTATTTTTATAAACTATGGGAGTGTCAGGAACCAGAAGGGTCTTGAAGAAGAAAAGCTGGTTTTATACCCCACTCTTCACCACCTGGAGTCTCAGAGTGGTTTACAATCACCTTCCCTTCCTCTCCCCACAACAGACACCCTGTGAGGTAGGTGGGGCTGAGAGAGTTCTGAGAAAACTGTGACTGACCCCAGGTCACCCAGCTGGCTTCATGTGAAGGAGTAGGGAATCGAACCCGGTTCTCCAAATTAGAGTCTGCCACTCTTAACCAGTACAGCAAACTGACTCTCAAATGGCTCTCATGCTGCATGAATGTATTGAGTCTGGGGGACATATGCAGACTGTGAATGATGAAGAGTGCTTTGCTACTAGGAACCAACCACTGGTCTCTAACTGGACAAGGTCTGCCAATCTCTCTACTTGGGGCTGCCCTTGTCCCTGATCCGGAGGCTGCAGCTGGTGCAGAACGCTGCAGCCAGGCTGCTGATGGGTCTCTCTCTGCGGGACCACGTCCGGCCTGTACTGCAGCGGCTGCACTGGCTGCCTATAGCGTACCGGATCAGGTTCAAGGTGCTGGTGTTAACCTTTAAAGCCCTTTATGGTCAGGGGCCCGCCTACTTGAGGGACCGCCTTTCCCCATATAGGCCCCAGAGGCTACTGAGGTCTGGCACCCAGAACCGCCTGACTTGCCCCGGTCCAAAAGAGGCCCGGCTATCTTGTACCAGGGCCAGGGCTTTCTCGGTGGCGGCTCCTTACTGGTGGAATGAGCTCCCGGATAACATCAGGGCCCTGCGGGATTTGTTGCAGTTCCGCAGGGCCTGTAAGACGGAGCTCTTCCGCCAGGCTTTCAAATAGGAGCCGCCACCGGGGAGAAGGCTGATTATACCATCTCCTGGCCCTGTTGATCGCTCCCTGCTGCCTTTACCCACCGGAGTGCTAGAAAACTGCCATCTTGAGGAGTTAATGTAGCTTGTTCTTAAATGTTTTAAATGTTTATATTGTTAATTTATTAAATGTTTTATATGTTGTTGTTAGCCGCCTTGAGCCGGTTGAATTACTGGCAAGGCGGGATATAAATGAAACAAATAAATAAATAAATAAATAACCTCCAGGTGATGGCTGGAGATCTCCTGGGTTTACAACTGATCTCCAGGCGACAGAGATCAGTTCCCCTGGAGAAAATGGCTGCTTTGGAAGGTGGACTCTATGGCATTACACATCATCATCATCAATCATCATCATCATTGGATTTATAGTCCGTCTTTCCCTACACAGTAAGGCTCAGGGTGGGTCACATCATTTAAAATCAACATAACAATTAAATATAACGTCAGCAATCACGGCAGTCACAACAGTCGCCATGTTCATTCTGCACTGGATGGCACAGTAAATGACAGTTCAGTCCATGACCATGTGCCTGGTGGAACAGCTCCGTCTTACAGGCCCTGCGAAATAGTTTCAAGTCCTGCAGGGCCTGGGTCTTATTAGACAGAGTGTTCCACCGGGTTGGGGCCAGGGCCACTAAAGTCCCTCCCCAAACCCCACCCTCCTCAGGCTCCACCCCCAAAATCTCCAGGTATTTCCCAAACTGGAGCTGGCAACCCTAAGCTGGACAGGCATATTCAGCCATGCACTCAGAGTTGGATTTATTATACTTTATTATTGAGAGTTGGTGTGGTATAACGATTAGAGTGTTGGACAAGGACCTGGGATGACCAGAGTGTCAAACTAGGACCTGAGATGCCATGAAAGACTGCCCAGTAACCCTGGGCCTCTCACAAGCTGACATCTTAACCTACTTCATGAGGTTAGTTTTGTGAGGATAAAGTGAAGAGGGTAAGAACAATGAGAAAAGCCGCTATGGGTAGTGATCAACGAGAAAAGTAGGATTTTTTTTTTTTTAAAAAACAAAGATGTGCAAAAGCTAGGCAAATTACAGTATAGGGCCTCAGATTAGGGGCCGATAAATACAAAACAAGCAGCAAAAATACTAACATAAGAACATAAGAGAAGCCAATGTTGGATCAGGCCAGTGGCCCATCCAGTCCAACACTCTGTCACACAGTGGCCAAAAACACCAGGTGCCCTCAGAAGGTCCAGCAGTGGGGGCAGGAAGCCCTCCCACTGTTGTCCCCCAAAAAAGAGTACCTTAGAGGTACTAAGACTGTGGTCACATACACCAGTTAAAATGGAGGGGAAGTAAGGCTATTGCCTCCAGAGGAATTTGACACGCAGTTGTGAGATCACAGCCTTTTGCAGCTGCGGGCTCAGCCCATCACTGTGAGATCAGACATAACCGCCGGTGAGTCTATTTTTTTACCATTTGTTCCCCATGTGCTTAAATGAGGAATCGTATCTCCGCACTGAGGGCCCCCTGTGGAGTATGCAATAGTGTGCATACTGTGTGTGGGGGGGGGGAACGGCACTGAGCTGAGATGGCATGATCAGACTATCCTGACAGCATGAGACAGCATGCTTGCACAATCAGACAGGCGAAAGTCCATCCGTAGCATGTTGGAACCTGTTAGAGCTGGTTTTTCCCTGATATCTTTTAACTCCACTTCTGTGGCGGAGCAGCACGGGTTGCTGACAACTGCAGGACACTTCCTGGATGTTGCTGTCTGATTGCACTCTTTAGATCTGTCAGGCATTCACAGCTATGTTGGATCTAAAAGTGCATGTGATCACAGGCTTTTACAATTTGTGGTAATTCTGTGGGGCCTCTTAAACTTGACAGAGCTTAGGGCTCCAGTAGGGTTGCTAGGCCAAACCTGGCAACTGGCAGGAGTGATGACATCAGTTCTGAGGAAAACCAGGAAGTGACAGTGGGTAGCTGTAGGAATCAGAGCTTCTTGCTGTCACTTCTGGGTTTCCCCAGGAAGTGACATCATCATACCGACCACACCAGCTTTTTTTCTATTTTCCTCCCGCCGATGTTCCAAGCGGAAGTGGGCAGTGGGGGAGCTCAAGGGCAGGAGATGCCCCACCCAGAGTGGGGGAATGGTACCCCTGTGACTTTGGTTTAAGACACACTCTTCCACTACCAGCAGCAACATGTGTCTTCAGCAACGGAATCCAGCAACCCCTCCATTTTACTTCTGTTTCTTTGATCAGATCCGTGCAACATGCTCTCATTCCATTATTGCTCTGTGGCAAGGTCCGCACAGACCTTTGTGTCGCAAGGTCTCAAGATAATCAAAGCGTACAAGGGGAATCAGTAGGGAAGTTGGGGCACATTTCAGGTTTCCTTCAAGGCAGGAATTATAGACACCTAGAATTGTGATCTGTGAGTAATAATGGAAAGGTCAGATTGGTGGAACCAGCTGCAGAGACACACTTTTCATGACAGATTGATGGATACCATACTATCAAGGTATACTTTTAATCATCATCTTATTACTTTACTTCTTATTGTTTGACTCACCTAGGACTGTCAGGTATGCCTAGACTGCCTAGGAAGTAAGTATTTGCAGGGAATGGGCGAGGAATTGCATCAAAACCTTCAGAACAAAAAAAATAGGAGAAAACTTCGTTCTCAATAGATGATCTTAATACTGGCTAACCGTTAGACAGCAGTCAGTGAAAAATGACCACCCAAATTGCAATTTTTCTGGGCAGAATGCACAGAGATGTTGGTCTATAACTTTGTCCTTTTAGGACATTGTCATCTTCAAATTAACAAACAACATCCCCAAAGTACAACCACTTATGGTTTCCTTTCTGTGAACAGGAAAACTCCTAGGGCATAACACAACCCCAGAATTCTATTTATTTTTCCCAGTAGGGGAAAATTCCATCCCATTTGTACTTTTCAGGGCAGATTGGACAGAGGAGCGGCTCTCTAATTTTGTCCTTTTAGGTCATTGTCACCCGCAGCTTAGTAAACAATGTCCCCAAAGTATAACCATTTACGATTCCATTTCTATACGCAGAGAAGAACCTGGAGCAGAAAAGAAACCCACATCTCCTTAATGTTATGCCTTTACTGAGTTGCCAAAGGGTTTTAAAGGGCACATGTAACCGTGGATAAGGCATGACTTTGTAGAGAAAACTGGAGGGGTGGTCAAGGAAGGGTCTGAATCTATGCATTCCAGTGGGTTGTGCACTAAAGTAGGGAACAGAGTGGTGCAATACAGTACAGTCAACTTTTCCTGCAGTTGTGGCCGCCATTTTCACTGCTGTGCCACACAATCCAACCCATGCTGTGACATCCTGCTGTTAGATCTGTCGGCAGCGTTCCACATGGTTGACCACCAGTTGCTGATCTACCACCTCGCCGACTCAGGGATACAGGGGCTTGCCTTACAGTGGCTTGCCTCTTTGCTCGAGGATCGGGGACAGAGGGTTGCACTCAGGGAACAGACCTCCCAGAGGTACCCACTGGTATGTGGGGTTCCTCAAGGGGCAGTGCTGTCCCCAATGTTATTCAACATCTATATGCGCTCCCTTGCCCAGATTGCCCAGAGGCACAGGCTTGGGTGCCATCAATACGCAGATGACACCCAGCAATATCTGTTGTTGGGCAACCGGTCCGACTCTACCCCAGATGACCAGGAGCGGGCACTTCAGGATGTAGCGGACTGGCTCAGACTGAGCCAACTGAAACGGAATCCAACGATGACAGAGGTCCTGTGCTTGAGTCGGAACGGGTCGGGGGTAGGAATCCCACTACTGACCTTCGGTGGGGCTCCACTGGTGCTAGTGCTGAGGCTCAGGAGTCTGGGAGTGCTCCTGGATGCTTCCCTAACAATGGAGGCCCAGGAAGAAGCCACTGCCAAGGCAGCCTTTTATCACCTATGGCTGATTAGGCAGTTGGTTCCCTTCCTCGAACACGATGACCTAGCTACAGTGATCCATGCTATGGTCACCTCGAGACTAGACCACTGTAACGCTCTCTACATGGGGCTGCCCTTGTCTCAGATCCAGAAGCTGCAGCTGGTGCAGAACGCCACAGCCAGGCTGCTGATGGGTCTCTCTATGCGGGACCACATCCGGCCTGTGCTGAGGTCGCTGCACTGGCTGCCTATAGCATACCGGATCCAGTTCAAGGTGCTGCTAGTGACCTTTAAAGCCCTATATGGTCTGGGGCCTGCCTACCTGAGGGACCACCTTTCCCCATATGTGCCCCAGAGGGCACTGAGGTCAAGCTCACAACACTGCTTGACTCTCCCCGCTCAGCTGGCCCACACTAGGACCAGGGCTTACTCGGTGGTGGCCCATACTGGTGGAACGAGCTCCCGAATGACATCAGGGCCCTGCAGGATCTATTACAGTTCCGCAGGGCCTGCAGGACAGAGCTCTTCCATCAGGCTTTCAATTAGGAGCCGCCACCGGGGGGATTAAGGATAACATCACCCTGGAACCACAGCCTAAACCTCTTGCCACCGCTTTTACCACGTGACTCTGTTGCTGCCAGTATTTGTTGTTTTATTTTTAACTCTGATGTTTATTTCTATGTTTTAAAATTGTAAACCATGTTTGATGGTATTTTATTGTTGGAAGCCGTCTTGAGCCAGCTTGTTTGGAAAGGCGGGATAAAAATGCAAATAATACAAATAAATAAATCCTTCTTATTGGAGAGACCGTTTTTCCTTTAAAACACACTATATTCACATAAACTTGGTAGATTACTGCGGCCACCAGGAATTAAAAATTCCAGATTTCTCTAATATGGTAGAATGGCCCAGTGTCCATCTACGGGCACTTCAGAGGACTATGTGGCCCTGAGGAAGGACTTTTCTGGGATAAGTTTAAACAAATAATGATTTATTTATGAAAGAATAAAATAAGTTTCTAAGTATTTTGAACTGTTAAGAACATAAGAGAAGCCAATGTTGGATCAGGCCCATGGCCCATCCAGTCCAACACTCTGTCACACAGTAGCCAAAAACACCAGGTGCCCTCAGGAGGTCCAGCAGTGGGGCCAACTGTTGTTGAAGAAAGGAACTTACAAATATAACTGATAAAGCTGGGCGTCACACACTGTCTCTCAAAACACCAATACTCCACTCTGACAGCCTTAGCCACACAAGCTAAACGGTTTGTCTTAGCCATACAGGATAGACTCCAACTGCTTCTTCTGCCATACAGACTCAAAACACCTCTTTCCTCATCTCTCTCAAACACAGAGAATCTCCGCCAAGACACCCCTCTTCCCTCATTCTCTCTCATCAGCCAATCACATCACACTCATCTCCCTCGCTCCCTCTCCTTACATTACTGCAGTCAAACTAAACATTTAAAGAAACACACACACCAAAACATGAAACCATTACACATGCTGTCAGCCTAATTACCTTAAAGCAGAGGTGTCAAACATGCGGCCTGGGGGCTGGATCAGGCCCCCGGAGGGCTTCTATCGGGCCCGCAGTGGAACTGGCTGTCTTCGGCTTCTGCGTCTTCCAGTATGCGGCTTACAGATACCCATCTGAACAGCATACTCAAGATTGTAACAGCACAGACATTTTGACGCAATAATTCAGAGCAAGAGGTGTCAGTTATCAGACACTGTTAAATAAACAAAATACTGCAAGAGTGCTAATGTTTTAAGCATGTTTTTATTTTAAGTTTAAAAAAAACAAAAAACCTTTGAGTTTGTATCCTTTATAAAGTTTATATCTCCGCTACTTGGCATTATATTTTATGACAAACATGGCCCGGCCCAACATGGTCTCATTTAAGTCAAATCCAGCCCTCATGAGTCCGAATCCCCTGCCATAAAGGGTTGCAGTGAAGATAAAATGAGAGCAGGCAGAACTATGTATGTTGCCCTGTGCTCCTTGGAAGAAAGGTGGGATAAAAACAAGGTCGCTAGATTGTGTGTAAAATTATGTATTTGTCTGCAACTGAAGAGCCATGCGGAGAGATAACAGAGATTATCAGGGGTAAGCAAGAAAGACGGGCACATTTCTTGTGTAACTCGAGGGTGATGTGGGAAAATCGGCTTTCACTTCGAACAAATTTCTGAACCCAGAGGCAGCTCGGGGTGTTTCGCTGCCAGGGCCGGCCCCAGGTTTTTTTGCACACTAGGCGAGGCTACCTTCTGGTGCACCCCCCAAGTGCTAATATTTGGGGGGAGAAAGTTCTCGATCTCTTTTTCCACCCCATTTTGTGGATCCCTATCATGTTCCCCATCATCTTTTTCACCTTGCTCAAGGTTGGGGGGGAGATGCAAACGAGGAGTGCCCCGCCCCAGAGAAAGGACCAAGGCAGGAAAGCGCTTCTCGCCCACCAATGCCAGAGCAGCAGAGTCGGCTACAGCCCCTTTGCAGGCGACTTGTTCACAACCCAACCACTCATAGGGACAGCATGGTTTGTGGTGCGGGAGCAGCGGGGTTCCCAGCTGCCCGGTGGGGGCTGCCCTCTCGGTGCCTGCCAGCCCTCCGGAAGGGTGTGTGTGTCCCCCCACCACTCTCCAGCGCCTTTTGGTTTTCTGTCTGGCCTTGTCTGCCCCCCAACCCCTCCCAAGCTTTAGATTTGTCCCACACACGCCCTCCAGACTCTCCGGTGGCATGGCCAGCCTCAGTCTTCTCCTCTCGCTTTCCCACCGTTGCCTCCTGGGGGGCAGCAGCAGCAACGAGAACAAAACCCTGCCAGTCCAATCTGGGCACCCCTCTGGGGCAACAGAGGATCCCTGCCAAGCCAAAGTGGCCAGAGGTTTTTTTGCCTCCTCACTTGCCCCCCCCCCCCTTCTGGATCCCTCCTCAATTTTCCGGGCACAGCAGAGGCAGCAAAGCAGGATCCAGCCACTGTTACTTCTCTGTAAAGAAAATAAATAAATAAATAAATGTACACAGACTGAGCCCTAGGGGCGGGAACACGTCCATCCTGAGGGCTCAGAGACGGGGCACAAGGGGTCCCCCCCCCAGCCCCGGGAAGGTGCCCTTTAACTCCTGAAGGCAAAATGGAAAATGGGGCGCATTTTGCCTTCAGGAGTAAAAAGGCGCCTTCCCGGGGATGGGGGAGGGGGCAACTGAAGGCCAGTTCACCGCTCACCAGCAGGGGGCACCCTAGGCCATTGTCTAGTTTGCCTAGTGAGCGGGCTGGCCCTGTTCGCTGTCTGAGGCTGGAACAAGAACCACCTCTACCCCACTCTCTGTGCCTAGAGTTGCCAGTTCCTGGTTGGGAAATTGTTGAAGATTTGGGGGTGGAGCCTGGGAAAGGTGGAGTATGTGGAGAGGAGGGACTTCAGCATGGTATAATGCCATACAGGTCACTCTCCAAAACAGCCATTTTCTCCAAGGGAAATCTATCACTGTAGTCTGGAGATCAGTTGTAATTCCAGGGGATCACTAGGCCCCACCTGGAGGTTGGCAGTCTTACCAGCACCTCATCTATGTTGCTGTCACCTCTGCTCCAAAGCCAGGAGAGATAACTTCTATGGCCCTCTGTGCCAGCTACAGTCTTCAGGTGCCCATCTGTTAGCAATCCCACCACTTAGAATGGCCCATCAGTGGAATGGGCTCCCTGAAGAGGCAAGCCCCCTCCCCAGAGATCTTCAGGCGGTGCTGCAAGGCCTGCTTGTTTGCCAGGCCTTTTGAGGGAGTTTGAATGGCAGGCATCTCTGAAGGGGAGAAAGGAGGGAAACTACTGTGGTTTGCTGTTTCATTCTGTTTTAACTGAATTTTTTTTTTTAGGAGTGCGGACTCTAATCTGGGAGAACCGGGTTTCCCCACTCCTCCACATGCAGCTGCTGGTGTGACCTTGGGCCAATGACAAGTTATTTCAGAGCTGTTCTCTCAAGAGCAGTCCTTGAAAGAGCTCTCTCAACCCCACCTACCTTACAGGGTGTCTATTGTGGGGAGGGGAAGGGAAAGGAGATTGTAAACCACTCTGAAATGCCTTTGGGTAGTGAAGGGCAGGGTATAAATCCAATCTCCTCCTCCTCCTCTTCTTTTACTCCTCCTCCTTCTATTATTGTAAGCTGCCTCCATCCATGAGGAAAATGTAGGGTATAGGGTTGCCAACCTCTAGGTGGGGCCTGGGGATCTCCCGCTTTTACAACTCATCTCCAGCTGACAGAGATCAGCTCCCCTGGAGAAAATGGCTGATTTGGTGGGCGGACTCTGTGGCATTGTACTATGCTGAGGCCCCTCCCCTCCCCAAACCCCACCTTCTCCTGACTCCACCCCCAAAGTCCCCAGGTATTTTCCAACCCGGACTTGGCAACCCTAGTAGGGTATAAAAGTTTTAATTAAAAAAAAAAATTTTTTTGTCCCACTCTCTTTAAAAACAACAAAGAAAACTGTGGGCCTTTATGAACCCTTGAGAGGTTCCTTTATGTGAGAATTCAGCCATGATTTTGGTTGCCCTGGCAATCGCTGAGGCAGACTTGTGGACCAGCTATTGCAATAGAAACTTATGACAGTTTGGTAAGTGGCTGGCTGTACCGCTTTTAAAGAAGCGTGGGGAACCAAGTAGGTAAGGGGGATTATCTTCTCTGGTTTCCTGATGGAGATGGCAGCCAGGTGGGTGGCATAGGAAGCCGCCATCCCTCAGACTCCACTGCCTGAGGCAAGTGCCTCAGATTTCCTCAGTACAGAGCAAGCCACGTCTTCACCTCAGCAGCAAGAACTGATGTGTGCTCCACTTTTGACAATATGGACCCTTTCTACATCATTCTCAGCTGTAATTATAGCCGTACAAGAACCCCAAATATAGCAAGGACCGCCCAGTACCTCTCAATGGCTCACCCAGCCCTGTATACAAAATTACAGTCTAGTGTTTTCTATACAGCTGTTGCCTTGAAGAGAGGGAATTAGCATTTACCTCAGAGAGATAAACAAGTGGCAGCATCGAGGGGGTTATGGTTAATGTTTAGATTTACCAGGAGGAGCCACGGCATACTGAAAAAAGTATATTCCATTCACCTGTCAGGCATAGCTGTTTATTTAAATGTTATTGCTACCTCGTAGCTCCCAGTGGAGCTCCCCCCCTTTAAACACCGCATAACTGTGAGTGCTACCCATACAGATTCAATACAATGAAACCATTCATTTTAGAGTAACAATCCTAGAAATTTCAGTCGGTAATGGATGCCAGCAGCTCCTGAGCAACGCCACAAGGATCACAATGTGCGCATACAGGGACGTGCCATCTCACATAGGTTTTCTGGAGGACTATGGGCCTGCTTAAATTAGGAGTCATATCAGATCCTGTGGAGATCTAATGTTTGGGGTTCTAGCGGAAGCTACGAGCTAACTTTGTGGTACCACTAGCTGATAGCTAGAAGTGGGTGGATATCATGGCTGTTTCACACTACAGCTGAAGAAAACAATTTGTGCATTCAGAATGTAAAGTTTGGCAGCAAGAGTTTTTCTCCCCAATTTAATTGCTGGGCTAGTAGTTGGAAAACCAAGCAAACTGTATCCCAGAGCATTGACTCTGAAAGCATTCCTAAGCAGGTCAACTCAGAAGTAAGTCCCATTTCATTCAATTGTGCTTAGTCTGAGGAAAGTGTTCTTAGAACTTTTCTGTCCATTCTCAAGAAACAGGACAAAATATCGTACTAGTGCCTTTTTGAGGAGCATTTAGCAATTCGAGAGCATGTATGTATTATAAAAGATTTACATCTTGTCTTATCTCCTTGAACTCAAGGCGGTAAACAATATGACAGTTTTGTTGGGTTCTTAGGTATTTGAACATGAACTCAATTTGTTCCCATAAGGGTCAAAGATCTTATTGAAGTAAGTGCCCTGTACATTGGAAGTCTGGAACCTGAGACAAGGAGATCTGGAGAACTTTTCCTGATTGCTATGTGGTACCTTCCTGTTGTTACTCTCCTGAGGAACGTTCAGGGCAGGGTCATTTCATACTATCCAAACCAACCCTTAGCACTTAAATAAGTGAATGTCAAAAGTCACTCCAGTATCATATCATTTGCCAAATCTGTGGATATTTAAATCCAGAGAGTGGAGCCATAAACAGATAAGACAGATCTTTCAACAAGCATGAAAAATGCCACAGGTTTGCAAGGAAAACACCCTAACATATTTTAAAAAAACACATTGGGGTTTTAAAATAATAATAATAATAGGAACAACACCTATAGCTTTAAGAAACAAATTCTATCACTGGCCATTGCTAGGTAACCACAAAATATTGTCAGCCTTTAAGCCTTGCTTTCTGTCAGTAAAAGGCAGGGCCCTTTCCAGGCTCTTTTGGCCTTTAAGAGACGACTCAATACTGTTAATCTGTTAGCTGAATTTACTTGTTATGACAAATTACTTATTTGCTGAAATTACTTTCCTACATTGACAATGTTGATATGTTGAGTAACTTTGTTTTTTCTTCTGGTAGATGTTTTCTTCAATAAAAAAAATTATTTCCAAAAAAACACACAAAAAAACAATGACTCAATTGGGTCTGGGCCTGGGAGGAAGCATTGTGTAAGTTCCATGACTCACTCAGGCCTGGTAGCTAACTATTGTTCAACAGCAGCCCCAATGTGAAAGCCAGTGTCATGTAGTAGTTACAGTTTCAGAGAAAGATCTAGGAAACTCGGGTTCAAATCCCCACTCTGCCATGGAAGCCGGCTGGGTGACCTTGGGCCAGTCATACACACTCCATCTAACCCATCTCACAGGGTTGGGTTGTCATGAAGATAAAATATAGGCGATCACAATGATGTAAGCAGATCTGAGCCCCCGTTGGGGACAAAGGTGGGTTATAAATTAAGTAAATAATTAATAAATACAGCTGAAGGCTGAGGGAGTGGGGTCAGATAAACAAAATGTTGGTTGGTGAGCAGGAAGGACAGAAGGAAGCAGAGAAAGGTGATAATATGAGGGCTGCCAGGAGGGTCGAAAGAGAAAATAGTGTGGAGAAGGGGACACAGGGGGAAATGGAAGTGACTCTCTTCTTGACTTCTGCATCAGTGAGGAAATGATAAATTACAGGTATTTGTTTAATTTTTATCCTGCTGTTTCTCCAAATTGCTCAAGGCAACGTGCATGGCCTGGCACGCTCCGGCTTTCATCCCCAGAACAATCCTCTGTGGCCAGTTATGCGAGGAAAAAATGGCTGCCCTCAAGATCACCCAGTTGTCCCATTAGGGTTGCCAACCTCCAGGTGGGGCCTGGAGATCTCCCTGCTTTTACAACTGATCTCCAGCTGACAGAGATCAGCTCCCCTGGAGAAAATGGCTGCTTTGAAGGGTGGCCTCTATGGCTTTGTACCATGCTGAGGCCCCTCCCCTCCCCAAACCCCACCCTCTCCCGGCTCCACCCCCAAAGTCCCCAGGTATTTTCTAACCTGGACTTGGCAACCCTATGTCCCATGCCTGAGTAGGGATTTGAACTCGAATCTTATCTTCCTATTCTAAGGTCAAATTTACATCTGACTTTCCCACTAGAATCATTCTAGTTTTTAAAAAAACTGTCTATACCTGTTTCTAGTTTCAAACCATACTTGTTCTAGTTTATAAATTATTGTTTACATTTGTTAATTGCCCTTCTGTGGTCAAGCTAGCATTATCCTGCTTTAAACAAATGCTGTTGCTTAGTACTCTTCAGACCCCCTGGAGTGAAATTTGAAACCAGCGTGAAAGGAGGTTGGGAAAAGACAGCAGTCAAACTACTTCAGAGGGGAGGTGTAAATTGGGCCTAAGTCTAATACCGTAACCAAAAAAACATAGAGAGTAAAACGGAAACCCTGTAACCTACCCCCAGCCCTTGTTGCCTGCGCTCTCTCACAAGGAAAGCAGTCATCAGTGAGGGAAAGGGACTGGGACATCCTTTTTGGTACTGGCTCGATTTTGTTGTTGCAGATCCCTTTGTAAAATCCAAGCTTATCTCCAGAGGAGCCTCCTGGTTGCTTTGAAACATTCATATTTGGAGTAAATGTCATATATCACTTCTCCTACCATCCTCTGTAGTTATAGTAATTCAGTGGAGAGAAACAATGCAATGTTGCATACCCTCCGACATTTTTAAAATGAAAAACGTGCCCTCGCTGTTATATAAGACAATGGGGGTTGGGTGTGTGTGTGTGTGTGTAAACTAGGGCTGCCAAGTCCCCGGGTAGGGCTGGGGAAACACCGATTTTTCATGCTTCCCCCCCGCTTTTTCAAAACTGGCCACCGGGGGGAGGCAATGGCTGCCAACAGGAGGGGAACGTCGGAGCCTGCCGGGCCCTCTCCCTTCCAGGCCTCTTAAAGGGAAATGTCTGAAGAGCCTGCAGTGAAAAGCCTCACCAGACATTTCCCCTTTAAGAGTTAGCAAGAGAGCCCCGCCCAGAGATTAACGAGGGACTAAGCTCTTACTGAAGGGCCTGCTTTTGCATGCGGCTGGTGTAAGATTGAAAGGTTGCTGCTGCTGGGCCTGGGGTAAGTGCCTGTGCCAGCTCTTTTCCTTCTCTCTCTCTCCCCCTCCCCCTTTCTTTCTTTTTTCTGTCTCTCTCTCTCTCTCTGTCCCCATCCAGCAGAGGTCTATCAGTGGCTATTATTAGCCACAAGGTCTAAATGGAAGTAAGTGCCTGTGCCAGCTCTTTTCCTTCTCTCTCTCTCTCTCCTTCTTTCTTTTTTCTGTCTGTCTGTCTGTCTCTCTCTCTCTGTCCCCATCCAGCAGAGGTCTGTCAGTGGCTATTATTAGCCACAAGGTCTAAATGGAACCCTTTGTCTGGGGCAGTGATGCTCTGCATTCTTGGTGCTTGGGGGGCAACAGTGGGAGGGCTTCTGGAGTTCTGGCCCCGCTGCTGGACCTCCTGAGGGCACCTGGTATTTTTGGCCACTGTTGTGACACAGAGTGTTGTACTGGATGGGCTGTTGGCCCGATCCACTGTGGCTTCTCTCCTGTTCTTATGATATGAAAATCATATTTAGCACTTGTGTAGCAGTGCTTCATATTCTGCCGAGATGAGGAAGGATTCAGTAGGGCCGTTGCTCAGTGCTAGAGCATCTGCTTGACATGCAGGAGGTATCAGCCTCTTCAGCTAAAAAAGGATCAGGTAATAGGTGACATTAAAGATCTCAGCCTGAGACCCTGGAGAGCCACTACCAGTCTGAGTAGTCAATACTGACCTTGATGGACTAATGGCCTGATTCAGTATTAGGAAACTTCATGAGTTCATGTGTCAGCATGTGGAAGGAACATCACAGGATGTGACATCACAAAATGATGTCACTTCCTTTCTCCTGGCTCCACCCCCAAAGTCTCCTGGCTCCACCCCCAAAGTCCCCAGATATTTCCCAAGTTGGACTTGGCAGCCCTAGTGTAAACAGCACAAATGGTGGAGAAGCCAGCCACTTCTGAGGGGTTTCATGGCACTCAAGGCCCGATAGGGAGTTTTTGAAAAGTTATCTCCCAAACAACAGTTTCCTATCAACTGCAAAATGCATATTTTTGCATGAGGCACCATAAACACATCTATTCTTCTGCCTGTATAGGCTACGTTTGAGACCCAATTCATCTTGGCTCTGGTTTCTCCCCCTGGCCTGTCCCATCGTGTCAGCAATGGTACTGACACATGGCTGCCGTGACAACAACTTCACATCTCTTGCTACCTGAGGTCTTTCTTTACTCACGGCTCTCTCAGCTCCACCTACCTCACAGGGTGTCTGTGGTGGGGAAAGGAAGGGAAGGAGATTGTAAACCACTCTTGAGACTCCCAAGTGAAGGGCAGGGTATAATTCCAGCTCTCCTCCTCCACCACCACCTCCTGAGGCAGCCATTTCATAGTTGCGCCGACTACCCTGTGCCCAAATTCCAAAGGTGCCCAGAGGATTGAAAAGGTTGGGGACCCCTGCCTTAGTCCTCACATAACACAGACTATTTTAGGAGCCCCAGGAGCACAAATAAATACATAAAATCACATCGACAGCAGCATCAACAGTTTCACAGTGGTCATAATATTTATGTACCGTTGGCATCCCATCTTGGCCGTGTGGTGTCTTCCAGTGCGCTGCTTTTGCAAACCACCAGACGCTGTGGAAAGGAATCTCCATTTCTAGAGTATCTGAAGCTTGGCCTCCACTCCTGCTTCATTCCGCGATGCTATTTATTATTCAAATGTGGAACAAATTCACTACCACATCATGAATTGCTATCATTAATTATTCACTGGGATTAAGGAATCAGTTAAAAAAAAAACCCTATCTTCTCCTTAATCCTGCTTTATTAATTTTATATTTTTGGCAGAAGAGGCCTTTTTACAAACGGCTCATGCGGGCTTTCTGTTGGGGCCCGAAGAATGGAACGTCCCTGGTGTTCAAAGAACGCTGCACTTTTTTAATTTGATAAAATAAATTAGCAGAGGATTAGCGGTGCTATTAGCATGCGATGCGGTGCTATTGCCGTTCCCGACATCTTCGGGGAGCTTTTAAAATGATTAGGTTATGTCTCGCTTGATTCTTTTCTTCCCGCGGTCTCTTGGGGGAGCACGAAGCAACATGACGGCGGGGTTGCATTCAGCCAGTTCCAGAGAATAGGCCAGGCCCACCCTCTTTTGCTTGCTAGGCATTGTAGAAAGCTCTAGAGATTGGCTCGCACAAATGGCAAAGCAAAACAGCAGCAATTCCATGTCGCCTACAGCATCAGAGTGTGGCTCTGGGGTCTGGTGTTCAGTTCTGAATGCCACGAGTGAAGCCCAGCAGCTGGAAGGACCTACATAGAAGAGAATGGGAGAGAACCAGGGGGACGCAAGAACACATGAAGCTGCCTTATACTGAAGCAGACCCTTGGTCCATTAAAACCAGCACTGGCTACTCAGTCTGGCAGCAACTTTCCAAGGTCTCAGGCCCTTTCTGAACTCTCCTTTTAATCCATGTTCACCGTAATGTCCTCCAAGCAATTCTGCACTAAAATTGAATTCAACCTTCTTTTTATTCCAGTCTCCCTGCATTCTACACTAAAATCAAGTTCAACCTTCTTTTTATTCTGGGTCTTCTGCATTACATTACCTCCCTTCAGTGGTCAGCCTGGTTTCAGCCTGCTGTTGCCCCGGGGTTTTTGGACGCTGTTTTGCCTTGACTTAAACACTGAGAAAACTCAGAGTGGCAGGCAAATGTGGAAAGGCACCTACTACTTGATCTTTTTCACTGCAGATGCCAGGGATTGAACCTGGGACCTTCTGCATGCCAAGCAGATGTTCTACCGTAGCCTGCCTGCCAAGCAGATGCTCTGCCTAAGCGTGGCCTTAGTCAAGCTACTCTCTCTTTCAGCTTCAGCTCCCTGATACTTTACTGGTACAGCTTTTAATAGTAGAATTTGAAAAGTTGCCCGAAGTCGGTTTGCTCTGTCGTAAACAGCCGTTAAAGTGCAGAATTCGTTACTATTGGACATTGTGGTGGCTGTTAGCAGGGATGGCACTGAAAGGAGAGGTTGGACAGATTCATGGAGGAAATGTTCGTTGATGGCTACTAGCCACAGTGACAAAAAGGAACCTCCATATTCAAAACACCAAATCTCTGAAACCCTTTAGGGGAAAGCCTTGGCCACTGAAGCCTGTTCATTGGCCCTCCTGGGCAACAAATTGGCCACTGTGTGAAACACAGCGCTGACCTAGATGGCACACTGATCTGATCCAGCCAAACTCTTCTTAGAGTTTTATGTAGCAAAAGCCTCCGCACTTTCTATTTATTGATTGATTCTGAAAAATTGTTTGCTGCCTCTCCAGGAACTTACCCGAAATGGCTTCTGGTCACAAATCTCCCTGTTTGCTGTCCCAGGAATATGAGATTGCTTTTTCTAGAATCTGGCATTCAAGGCTTTCAATTCATTCCATAATTAAATAGAAAATACAGGACGTGATCATACGCCCCCATTAGCCACTCAAGAGGGATGATTCACCAATGGATCAAAGCAGTGCGATCACACCAGCACATCTGGGAAGCGTCCCGCAACCGTTGGCAAGCCGTTGCAAACCGTTTTGATCTGCTAGAGAAACTGAGTAAAAAAACTACTAGGGAAGCTCCAGTATCAAATGGTTTGCTGCAGTGCACAGCCAGACTTTCCCTGTGTGATTGCTCCAGCGCAGAAGTGTGGCATTGGGGATAGTCTGATCACAGGCTATCCCGACACCATGCTGTTGTTTCCCCCCCCCTTCTCCGTGTGCACATCATCGAAAGCCCTTAGGGCAGAGGAGCGATTCATCAATCCCCCGTTTAAGCAAATCAGAAACCAACCACAAAAATACCTGGCCTAAGAGAAGCTAGGCTCACTGCCAGCAGGGGGAGGGCTTTTTTGGTGGCGGCCCCTAGCTGGTGGAACGAGCTCCCGGAGGAGATCAGGGCCCTGCGGGATCTGATGCAGTTCCGCAGGTCCTGTAAGATGGAGCTCTTCCGCCAGGCATTTGAATAGGGGCCGCCACCGCCCTTTGCCCCCCCTGCTACCCAGCGACTACCAAAGCGCAACACAATTATTCCATCTTGTCACTGAGGACCCTGTATGCTCCCAATACCAGATTGTACGCAACACCAGTTGATACGCCATCAGATTGTACTGAGCACTTTAATATTACTGTGTAATAATGTTATATTGCTTTATAATGTTTTAATTGCTTTTAAATGTTTTATTGTGAACAAGGTTCACCTAATTATGTAAGCCGCTCTGAGCCTGCAGTGCGGGAAGAGCGGCCTAAAAGCCGAATTAAATAAATAAATAAATAAATAAATAAAAAACGCAGCGGCGATTTGCGCCGGCAGGTCCACAGACCTGTGTGATTGTGCAACTGTGGGGCAAATTGCTCTGGGGCAAAATAGCCTCACCATGGGCATAGATCTATTTATTCCCCGGGGGGGGGGGGCAGGGACTCTTACCGGGACCATGTCCCTGCTGCCGCTGGAGCTTCCATCCAACCCTCCCTCCTTACAGGGGTCATCTGGGTGAGTGGCCAGCGTGATGGCATCACCTGGAAGTGACAGCATCATGCTGGGCACATTGCCGGGGCGACGCTCTAGCAATCGCCCCGAAACTCTATGGCACCATAGAGTTTTGGGGCGATTGCTAGAGCAACACCCTGGCAACGTGCCCAACATGATGGCATCACTTCCGGGTGATGACATCATGCTGGGCATTCACCCAGGAGGGAGGGGGAGGGAGGAGTTGCCAGGCAGGGGGGAGAGGAGGTGGCGGCCGGTGGGCAGATGGGTGGGTCTGCGAAGGGGGCCTGAAAGGCACAGTGGCAATGGCGGGTGGCGGCAGCGGCGGGTGGCTTGCTGGCCAGCCCGGCAGCTGCTCCATTTTGTTGGGGGGGCTCAGCCCCCCCCCCCCCGGAAAATTCAGAGGTGGCCTGAGCCCCCCCATAGTTTACGCCTATGAGCCTCACTTCCTCTCCAGATTATCTTGCTCATGTGGCCACGACCACATTGTATCAAAGTTTTCTGGAGGAATGTATTCTCTTACAGGACAGTTCCTGAGATGTGAAGAATTCTAAAGCTTTCTTGTAACTAAGTAATGTGGATGTAAAGTTGGGTGGCGAGCAAAGGTAGGGCTTTCTCAGTGGTGACACCTTACCTGTGAAATGCCTTCTTAGCACAAGGCCAAAACATTTCTCTTAATCCCAGTTTTTAATTGAAGTTTGATCTTGTTGTGTACTAAGGATGAGTCAACCCTAAACTAGCGCTGGGGGTTGGGTTGAGCTTTCATCCACAAACAGTAGTTGGCTATGATCCTAGAATGGACCAATACAAAACAGTGTTATGTAAATAGCCTATCAATGAAAGTGGGGTGTGTTTGAGGTGTGGGCTGTGCATGCTTAAAAACCAGGCTTCTGCCTGGGATTTTTGTCTTTGTTCTCCTTGCTGAAATCACTAATAAAGTACAGCTGATCACTAGACTTGGGGTCTGTTCATCCACAGAACCCACTATTTAACAGGTCTCATACTTTTTAGCTGGGGGTTTTATGTGCTGCAAACTGCTGTTTCTATTATTGTTACTGTTTTGTGACTGCTGTTTTTCTGGTTATGCTTTTAATGCTTTTCCTGGCAGGTTCATCAACAAGCCTAAAGCTAGTTTTTGTCATTTTATCTTTTATGCATTTATTGTTTGTGTTTACTCAGCTAGCAACCTCAAACTGGTCTTCAGAGAGGCAGCCTATAAATCACCTCCTAAGTAACATTTTCCCCATGTTAGATGTTTCCTAATGTATAACTTTTAAATGCCTTGTAAATTCTGGATGGTTTTCCCCCCTCTTTTTCTAATACATTTGTTTAAACTCTTTTGTCTGTACCCTTGGAATCTTCCACCCTAATCTACCCACATCATACTCTACTGACTTGTACAGGTTGTAGGGCTACCAACAGTGGATTAGGAAATCCCTGGAGATTAGGGGGGTGGATCCTGGGGAGGGTGGGGTTTAGGGAGGGAAGAGACCTAGGCTGGGTAGAGTCCACCCTCCAAGGTATGTATGTATGGATGTATGTATTTATTATTTTTATTTATACCCTGCCTTGCCGGACAAGCTGGCTCAAGGTGGCTTACAAAAGGTAGCCATTTTATCTAGAGGAATTTATATTTGCAGTCTGGAGATCAGCTGTAATTATGGGATATCTTCAGGCTGCACATAGAGGTTGATATCCCCGGCAGGCTGCCCCACATATTACTGGGGGGGTTGGACTCTTTGGATAAGATCATTAATAAGGCATCTTCAGTGGCCTAATATGCATCCAAGGTGTTGAAGGTCCATGTCATGTTCCAATCCACTGTTCTCCAGCTCAGCCAGAGACTCAGGTCGCATTCAGAAAGCTCTTTTGAGCCATGCCAGGCACGAGTGCCTGGTGGATTTAAAGGGCATGTCCAGAGAGCAACATCTGGGGAATGTGCCGCTTCTGTGATCAGCCCGTTGATCCTCGTCGAGGAGCCATACTTAAAAGATAGTGATGAAAGTGCAGTCCAAAGCTTGCCGACGGGCCAATGGTGGACTTTCCCCCATCTGGTCATTTCACCAGCGTGCAATCAGCCCATAGCCATGGTCTCAAGACCATCCCCAATGGCTGCCATTTTAAAAGTCTTAGTGATGTGTGCATAACCGCTTGAACATGCAGCGTCCACAGAGCTCCACTGAAACAATCTGTACAATTTTATGTTTCTGACAGTCCCGTGAACTTTATCAACTTTATTAACTGAAATGGTACCTAGAGGAAGGTACGGCTGGTGGTGCTTTTACCATTTAAGTCTGCACATGTGCGGAAAAACAAGTACACAATGAGGCACATATGTGCATGTGCAAACAGGATTTGTTTTTATAAAAGCCAACTGCATGGCTCCTTGATGCCGTCTAGACAATCCACTGCGGAGTCACACGCGGTAAAGCGCTTCACAGGGGAGCTGTCTGGTCGTGCAACACTGGATAAAAAAGATCTAGATCAAATTTGAGCCGAACCAATGGCAGGATTAGCTGCCATCTGAACGCACCCTCAGTATAGCATAAGGGTTAGAGTGTTGAACAAGGATATAGGAGACCTGGGTTCAAATCTTTACCCATTTGCCATGAAGACTGCTAGGTGACCTTGGGCTAATCACACTTTTTAAGACTAACCTTCCTCACAAGGAAAAAGAGACAAGTATGCATGCTGCTCTGAGCTCCTTGGATAAAGGGCACGATGAAAATGGGATAGATAGCATTTCTAAAAGTTTTCAAACTGGCACATGAGCAGTTTGCATCAGCTTTCAGTTCATATCTTGGGTGGATGCACATGAATGCATTGCACATTGAATCAGTGCAAAAAAAAAAAATCCTAGAGAGCGATCTTGAGCAGCTCTATTCAGAATGATAATTAAATATATTCAACGGGGCTTCATCCCAGGGAAGTGTTCTTAGGATGGCACCATTAATGTGAGTCCAAACTGCATCAATAATTCCAGGAAGGTATTTGGTTGCAGTGGTCCAATGGAGCCTTAAAAGCTAAAAGAAAAAGTTTCAGCACAAGCTTTTGTGAGCTAGAGTTCACTTTTTCATATGCATGTTGGGTACATCCAGGAGGAAAATACATCCAATGAAGTGAGTGAGTTCTGACCCACAAAAGTTTATGCTGAAATAAATGTTATTTGTTCTTATGTTTAATATCACTGTGTCAAAATTTTCTTCCCTCCCTCCCTCCCTTCCTCCCATGGCTATAGATAGGAACTCTCAGTCTGGGGCAAGTGATGCACTGTATTCTTGGTGCTTGAGGGGGGGGGGGGCAACAGTGGGAGGACTTCTAGTGTCCTGGCCCCACTGCTGGACCTCCTGATGGCACCTGTTATTTTTGGCCATTGAGTGACAGAGTGTTGGACTGGATGGGCCACTGGCCTGATCCAACACTGGCTTTTCTTATGTTCTTAAGAGCAGAGGTCCATCAGGGGCTATTAGCCACAAGGTATAGATAGGAACTCTTGGTCTGGGGCAAGTGATGCTCTGTATTCTTGGTGCTGGGGGGGGCAACAGTGGGAGGGCTTCTAGTGTCCTGGCCCCACTGGTGGACCTTCTGATGGCACCTGGTATTTTTGGCCATTGTGTGACAGAGTGTTGGACGGGATGGGCCATTGGCTTGATCAAACATTGGTTTCTCTTATGTTCCTTCCTTCCTTCCTTCCTTCCTTCCTTCCTTCCTTCCTTCCTTCCTTCCTTCCTTCCTTCCTTCCTTCCTTCCTTTGTTGTAATCAATGTATACATGTTTGCATGCATATCATGAAATCAAGCATGATCTTGAACTCAGAAACAGAAGAATGGCAAATGCATTGGTGCAGGTCTAGAAACAAGAACAGGTAACTCAGACCCCTCAGATCTAGGGAGAATTTTGTAAGCATACCTAATACATATGTGGGCTTGGGATTTCTTTGTTACCACCTGACTTGGATGTATCAGGCAAAGGGGGGGGGGATCCTGAATAAATATGGTATGCTATTAGCCCATGTGGGTATAAATTTTAATAATACATAAATATTAGAGGCAGAGATTTGCTCAGAACTCTTTCCTGATGACATGATTCAGGAGTGGCAGGTACACTTTTTATTTTCCTTTTCGCTCCCCCCTCTCCCTGTGCCACTAAGTGAGGTGATCGTGACAAACACAGGCTTATTAACATTATTAATACTCATGGCTTCATTAACATGACTCAGAAAGAACCCTTTAACCTTCTCCGCAGCAATGGGAGCCTGTTTGCCATGGCAGGATGCCACTGACATTTCTTCGGCAGGCTCCGTCCCCTTAATCCGGGTTAGCAGGGCCTTGTGCAAACACAGGGTGTCGGCAAGCTGATTAAATAGCAGAGCTGGCCTGTAATGAAAGCAAAGCTCACTGCAAACATATGTTGATTGCTTTACATTTTTTAAAAAAATGCAGCAAGGTGGATTTCAGGTGATGTCATTTTCTCCTAATCCCATCTAAAGCAGCATTATAATTTTAAACAGTGGATGCCGCATGGTCCTGGTTTGGGAGCAGGCTGGGAAGTGAAAATGGCCCAGGAGCAAGCAAAGTGGGGTGGCTTTTGTGGGGCTGCAAGGGTCACTCAGGGCAGATTTGGCCAGCAGTGACAATGGTACCAACCTATGGTGGTGCAGCAGGAGTCAACAGGTGGGCCAACTCCCACTGCTGGTGCTGCTGACCAATGCTCCCTCTAAGCTATGGAGTCTTGTGAGCAAAAATTCTACTTTGTGAGCTCCTGGCATTAAAGTTGTGAGTGAGTAATTTGGCTACTGCATGAATTAGTTTGCTCTGGAGCCATCCTTCCTGAGCTAAGACATCCATCATAAGCCAGAGGCTTAAAAACTGTGAGCTAGCTCAGTGTTTTTCAACCTTTTTCGAGCTAAGGCACATTTCTTTCATTGAAAAAATCCCGCGGCACACCTGACAATATCTCACGGCACAGTGGTTGAAAAACACTGAAATACAAGATAAATGGGTCATTAGTTGCCTCAGCTCAAGTATTAACTATGACAGTATTACAAATACACGTAATAGCCACTCAACTTGAAATCGTAAGTTACAGATCCAAAGTGTAATGGCTCCTTCCCATAACATTGACCTGAGTTTCAGAAGAAATATAATGTGGATGTATTTTAACACGTCCCAGAAGGTCAGCCCGGAAGGCACATTTCTTTCATTGAAAAAATCCCGCGGCACACCTGACAGTATCTTGCGGCACACCAGTGTGCCCCGGCACAGTGGTTGAAAAACACTGAGCTAGCTGACACTAACACAGCTTAGAGGGAACACTGCCGCTGACAAGGTATGAACTAAATGGTCCTTGCAGCACGGGTGGAATCACTAGGGGCTTTTCTGCATTCTCATTTTCCTCCTTGTAAGTTTCTATTTCCTGGGGGGGGGGGGTAGGTAGGTTGGTTCTATTACACATGTGTTTTGCTCCCTCTAGTGGTCGATTCGATATTGCATCAGTTTACGTCCGGTATATCTCCCTGCAGATTTAAACTGCAGGTTTTTATGCCAGACATAAACCAGTGTAACACTGAATCAACCACTAGAGGTAACAAAACACATGTGGAACAGAACTCCCCCCCCCCCCCCAAAAAAAAAGAAACAGGAACTTACAAGCAAGGAAAATGAGAATGTGGGGAAAGACCAGTGTCTCACCTCTCTTTGTTTCTCGCTGCTAACAAGGCCTCCAAGACACTGGGCCACTGGAGACTTTCCCTGTAAGTTATTTGGCCAGTCTACCCTTGACCTTGCTGGTAGTAATGAAAGCCTGTACACACAGACAGCCCTAACATAAATCAAGGTGAGGCAGCTGCCTCAACAAGAAGCAAATAGGAAGACAGGCAAAACTGTCCCACAAGAAATGATCTGCCAGGAAGTTCTCAGAAGCAAGCCTTGTTGGATGAATGGGAGCTGTATAGCCTATCTCACTCCATATTGACAGAATATTTTTCTGGTCTCCTGCTCCTGCTCATATCTTTCTTCTCAATCTTGTATCTAAAAGTATTGCAGAGGCGGCTTCCTAAACTGAAGCAGAAAGAAGTTAATCTGCCTTCTTGCCAGATATCTGGAAAGCACAGTGAACTAGGCAGACCAATGCTGCATTGTGGGTAATTTGTGTTTGCAGGTTGGTATTTGTTTCTTTAGAACCTCGTAGATACAGAAGGCCAAGTGTTGATGTATGAACATATGAAGCTGCCTTGCAATTCAGTCCTATGTATGCTTACTCAGAAGTCACATGATTAAATGAGGCATACTCCTAGGCAAGTGAACGTAGGACTGCAGTGAGTTAGACCACAGGGTAGGGTTGCCTGCTCTGGGTTAGGAAATACTTGGAGATTTGGGGGTAGAGCCTGAGGAAGGTGAAGCTTGAGGAGGGGAGAGTCTTCAATGGGGTATAATTCCACAGAGTCCACTTTCCAAAGTGGTCATTTTCTCCAGATGAACTTGTTGGCAGAGTATAGATATGCAGTAAAGCAGAGCATATGTTGTTTAAAGAATAAAGTTGGTTTATTAAGAAGAGAACAAACTTTGTAAGAAAGAGGAGAGATGTCTAACTGTCTAACTAGCTAGCAGGGAGTCAGTAAACTAACAGGGAGTCAGGAAAAACCCCAACTGAGCCAATCAGGAGACAGGAAGTAGACTATTTGAAAACAGTAGGAAGCCACTAATCTCACTATGCTAACTAGTTGTCCCCTCTGCTGCCCCCTGCAGGATGTTCTTGTCCTCTTCTCTATCTATGCACAACAGACCTTGTGCAGAACTGATCTCTGCTGCCTGGAGATCAGTTGTAATCCCAGAAGATCTCTAGCCACCACCTGGAGGTTGGCATCCCTACCACTGGTCATCTAGTTCTTAATTACTGTTTTCACAACAAGAGTCATAAACAGTGAGTGCCATCTATATCAGTGGTATCTACTTTTACTAGAAGCAGTTACCTAGGGTACTGGTGAACCTCTCTCTGCCGGAGACGCTGGAGATGCCAGAAATAAAATCTGGGACTTCATGCATACGCTCTAATGTTATAGAGAACTGGAGCAGCAAAGAGATCATGAGGGTTAACTCTTACAGTTCCTAGGTGGTGGTGGTGATGGTGAAGGGAACAGCAGTGAGGTATCAGGAGGGTGGTAGCCACTACTGCTGCCACCTTAGGTGGTCACCACTGATGCAGTGTGTGTATATTTCCACTGAGCTATGACTGCTTTGGCTTAATTACAGAAGTGTGGAGAATACATATCCAGTCTTGCTGAAATTATTTTTTGCTTCCTCTGAAGTTCCCCAGGTGCTTCATCTTGGCTATCCATCTCCAAAACTACCTTAAATTTTTCATTTTTTGCAAGCCAGATTTTTCCCCATCACATCATGAGAAGACAAAACCCACTGGAAAAGACAACAGTGCAAAGAAAACCTGAAGGCAGCAGAGCATGGATTGACTCAACAAAGAAAGCCTCAGTTTGCAGGACCTGAGCAAGGTTGTTAATGATAGGACATCTTGGAGGTGATTAATTCATAGGGTCACTCTAAGTCAGGAATGACCTAACGGCATAGAACCCAAGCTGAATTTGCATTCCACTGTAGATGGAGTAGACACGACATTGAACCGGGAATGAAGAGACCTGGATTTAGCTCCCGTGTGTTCGAGAACATGCTCCAAGCAAGGCAAAATGTTTGGGGCATGAGACAAACACCTCAGAAATTCCTTCTGCAGTTCCTCAGTCTCCATTCTCTCTCTCTCTCTCTCTCTCTCAAAGCAAGGATAACGTGGGGCCTTCCCTGCTGGATTTGGTGTGGGAGATAAATCTGATATTGTCAAAACACTTTGCACTTTTAGAATGCTTTAGAAGTGATTAATAATAACGGCTGGGTAATGACGCCTTTGCTTTGCCTATTGATTTTCAGCTAAAAAAGCAACTTGCCGCTGAGTGGCTTGAGTGGATGTTATGACACAGCCATTCTAGGCAGGGAGAGCAGCAGGGGAAGGCGACGGAGAGGGGTCAGCCCAAATTTCCTTCCGACCATGCCTTCCTCAGTCCACATCTCATCCTGGGGCCATAGACAATGCAGATACCTGCTGGAGTGGAACCAGCTCATTTGCGTGTCAAGAGGGTAAGAGCTGAGTGCACACCAACCCGATTAAACTTGCGCCTTACACATGTCAGGGAGCCCCGTTGGTACAGGCAGCTGTCTCTCTGGCTGCGCCATTCTCCATCCCTTCATCTCTTACACCAATTGATCTATGCTTCCTTCCCCATCTGGCCAGCCAGTTTCCTTCTCCCCGATGTTCCGGTGTTGGCAGGACCTGCGGCTGATTCTTTGTTGAGTGGCATGTCGATGACTGCTCCCACTTTCTAAGTCACGTTGAGGAGAGGCCGCCATGGAAAGCACACTGATCAGCTAATGGGATTGTGGCCTTCAATTCCCGCCCACCCCCACGCACTCTCTCCCTCCTTCCCCCTCTTCCCATTCTCCCTTCTCCTTTTTTCAAAACAAACAGACTTTCGCTTGAGAGATCAACATATCTTTCAAAATCGAAGAGGTTTTCATGGGACCAATAAATTTCTTCAAAACAATGCATTTTTATTACAGCATATTTTTGTTCAAACCAATACCTTTTGACAACCAGATATTAATGAACAGGGCAAGGCTATAAATTTACTCCAAACTATATGTTTTCTTTTTCAGTGTGGAAGGAAATGATTTTTTTACAAACGCATTTTGATTTGAATCAATCTCCCCCCCCCTCCCCCTGAAATCTGAGCTGTTTTGTGTTTGTTTTGTTTGTTTAAGCTCCATTTGGACACACAAAGGCTTCAGATCTTTTATCCCAAGGAAGCCAACCTTATATACAAAGAAGATAAAAGGTGTTTACAGTGAGCTCAGATCAGATTATCTTAAACCAAAGAGAGTGTTAGGATCCCAATTAACAATCAGCTCAGCACCGTTGTTGACTCTCATGACCAACAGAACCACATCACCAAATCTGCTCGTGTCCTGCAATAATATAGTTTTAAGGAGCGGTTCCCTTTTTGCGACCTGTGCCTGCATCTGGCACTATCATCGTCTGTCAGATCACAAGCCAGGACTAAAATGCTCCCTCACTCTCTTTGCAGGATCTTTGTGGGGGAACCAAGCAACGCAGGTATTAACATGTATCCAGAATGCACACGGAAATAATAACAGGACCTCTAGTGGCATTGCTCAAGAACTGACACTATGCTCTCAAAACTGTCTGCAGACTGGGCAATGATAAATGAACTATCTCATACTACTACTGCTCTCAGCCATCAAAGGATCCTGTGTGTCCTGTCTGGGGTTAGAGAGGCATTTGATCAGCTGCTAATGTTTGCATCTTTAATGTGATGTTTCCCTCCCTTCCTTCCTTCCTTCCTTCCTTCCTTCCTTCCTTCCTTCCTTCCTTCCTTCCTTCCTTCCTTCCTTCCTTCCTTCCTTCCTTCCTTCTTTCTTTCTTTCTTTCTTTCTTTCTTTCTTTCTTTCTTTCTTTCTTTCTTTCTTTCTTTCTTTCCAGCAGCCCTAGGATGCAGCCAGACATCAGCACCATTTCAAACCTGCATGCTAGCTCAGCATCCCACACTATGGGGCTGCCAACTGTGGTTTGGGAAACTCCTGGAGATTACGGGGGTGGATCCTGGGGAGGCCGGGGTTTGGGGAGGGACCTCAGAAGGCTATAATGCCATAGAGTTCACCCTCCAAAACAGCCATTTTCTCCAGGGGAAGTGATCAGTGTCATCTGGGTATCTGTTGTGATTCCGGGACATCTCCAGGCCTCACCTTGAGGATGGCAACTGTACTCACACAGGATGCTTGCAAGAAAAGAAAAAGAGACTGGTTTTATACCCAGCCCCACACTACCCGAAGGAGTCTCAGGGCGGCTTACAATCTCCTTCCCTTCCCCTCCCCACAACAGACATCTGTAAGGTAGGTGGGGCTGAGAGAGCTCTGAGAGAACTGCTCTTGCGAGAACAGCTTGGAGAGAACTGTGACTGATCCAGGGTCCCCCAGCTGGCTGCATGTGGAGTGGTGGGGAATCAAACTTGGTTCTCCCAGATTAGAGTCCATGCTCTTAACCACTACACCAAACTGGCTGTCCCCAAACTACACCAAGACAAGGGTGTGACATCATGGTCTGAGACACCCCCCTTTAAAAATGCCTAGCCTGATAAAGACTTCTGTAAAACCTGAAAGCTTGCACACTGTTTCATGTAATTTTTTGCTCCTAATGAAAGGCATTATGTATATTTTTTTGGTTTTGAATTTGGCTTAAGCCGGCTTAGCCAAAGCTCGTTAGGGCTTGGGAACTATACAGGGTCGACCTCAGTCCAATATCTGGATGGGAGACCACCAAGGAAGATGGGGTTGCTGTGCAGATGAAGGCAAAGGCAACCTCTGTTTGTCTTTTGACTGGAATGCCTGTGGACGGGCACACCTTCTTCTTCTTTGGACCAATGCAAACCTAGCACTTGAAGTGATGGGGGAAGATATTTTAGACCAATTATGCAATTGGATCACTTTTAAGCAGAAGCAGCTCCTATTTGTTTCCATTTCAAACTGACAAGTCAATAGATTTGTTCTGGAAACCCATATGGGCCTCCACAGCCAACAGGACAGAGCAGTAGGGTTGCCAGCCTCCAGGTGGTGTCAGCTTTAGGATGCATTCACTCTCACCACACTCTTGTGTCAGCAAGATTTGTTTATTGAGAAGTAGAAAGGTTCTAAGCATAGACAGATTCTGTGTCAAAACTGACAACCCAGGCCAGGACCGACCCTTTACTACATGCAAGACAGTCCCCCTAATTCATATTGCCCAGTCAATGTTCCCATGCAGCCCTCCGAAGATCCAAACTTGCCCACACACTCCCCCCCCCCCGCACCTGCTACTAGCCGTTGCAGTAGCTAGACATTCCCAGCACCCAAGGTCAGGGTGGGTGCTGAGATCATATGTTTCCCAGGGCCTCGTAGACTACTACAAGCATGCACTACGTGAGCAAAAACCAACACTCTCTCGTTCACCCCACCCCCTTTCTTGCCAAGAACATAACAGCATGTAGATGAAAACAGAAGAGTGAGTTCTTCTGAGGAAGCAATTAACCCCTACGGCCACAGAGTCTGAGTTTAGTTACACAACATCACATGACAAACGAGCTCGAGCTTGACAGGTGGGCCTGGGGATTTCCCCCTTTTACAACTGATCTCCAGATGACAGAGATCAGCTCCCCTGGAAAAAATGGCTCCTCTGAAGGGTGGAGACTATGGCATTGTACCATGCTGAGGCCCCTCCCCTCCCCAAACCCCACCCTCTCCTGGCTCCACCCCCAAAGTCTCCAGGTATTTTCCAACCCAGACCTTGCAACCCTACAGCAAAGGCTAAGAAGAAAGAAGATGATTCTGTGGATAGCAGGACTGAAGTTAACAGGAATACATTCGCGGCCACCGCTAATAACTGCCCCAAACTGGAGAGGTATCAATACTGCTGTAGCCAGAAGGATTAAAGATCATTGAGGGCAAATAAGGCTGAGGAGAGTGAAGGCAAAGAAGAAAACCGAAACCAAATGGCACTGAAACACAACAAGCTCCAGTGAGCAAAGGCCTTGCCCACTTTCCTAGAACATGGTGCTCAGGAGAACCACAGGAGGCATGACAAAGAGCCACATAAGCTCCCAAGCCACTGCGTGTCACTGGTACAGAGTAAGGCTGTCAGATCTGGGTTGGGAAATCCTGGAGATTTTGGAGGTGGAGCCTGGGGAAGGGAGGGACCTCAGTAGGGTACAATGCTATAGACTCCACCCTCCGAAGCAGCCATTTTGTCCAGCAGAACAGGTCTCTGTCACCTGGAGATCAATTGTAAAAGCAGGAGATCCCCAGGTACCACCTGGAGGGTGGCAACCCTAGTACACTGTGATAATAGAAAATGAAAAAGAGACAGCCCATTTGGACATGGATATTAAATATATATATATTCTTGTTTTGGCATACACTTGGTGGCAAATAAGCTAAGTTGTACTTACAGGGTTTTAGCAGTTCAGATTTAGCAATGTTTGTTAAAGCAGCTAAAACTCTGCAATACGCTGGTTCATTAACGGAACAATCTAATCATTTGTGTCTGGTATATTCTTTTCTTTAGTTTGAAAAGCAAATGGGGGCTTGTAAGGAATTCTGATTTTATTCAGCAGATATCCAGTGGTTTTACAATTAGGTCACAATGCCGTTAAGCATCAGGGAGTCTTGCCAAGCGCTTTGTTTTGATCCTGCAGGTTCAACTCTTGGAGCACCTCACCCAGTTGCCTAGAATAATGATGGTTAGGAAACTCTGCTGAATGCCAAGGGAAAGAAAGAAAGAAAGAAAGAAAGAACGAAAGAAAGAGAGAGAGAGAGAGAGAGAAAGAAAGAAAGAAAGAAAGAAAGAAAAGGAGGGAGGGAGGGAGGGAGGGAGGGAGGGAGGGAGGAAGGAAGGAAGGAAGGAAGGAAGGAAGGAAGGAAGGAAGGAAGGAAGGAAGGAAGGAACCAGACTGGGAGAAATTTCACTGTTGAACTTCATTGTGTTTATCCGTAGGCCTACCATGGGACAATTTTGGGCAGTCTAACATGTTCATTTATTGCTATCGAGAGTGTTTCACTAGTAGGAATAATGCCAAAATAATGGCAAGGGTAAAATTGGAAAGCAATCCATGGTAAAAATACACATGGCTTCTCCTGGATCCCTGAGACGTTTGTTGGTAGAGGTGGATGAATGTGTAGGTGTAGGTTGGGGGGGGGGGGATTGTCCTGACCTGGGTAGCCATATATAGGTAAAGGTTTCCCTTGTTCAAAAGCCAGTTGAATACGACTCTAGGGATGTGGTGCTCATCTCCGTTTCCAAGCCAAAAAGCCAGCGCTGTCCAAAGACGTTTCCGTGGTCATGTGGCCGGCATGATTAGACCCCGAGGCGCACAGAATGCTGCTACCTCCCCACTGCAGCAGCACCTATTTATCTACTTGCAGTTTCTTGCTTTCAGACTGCTAGGTTGGCAGGAAGCCATACAAAGCAAGCCATATTTTAGCATTTATTTATTTATTTCATTTACACCTCGCCTTTCTCCCTAATGGGGACCCAAAGTGGCTTACGTTGTTCTCCTCACCTCCATTTTATCTTCCCAACAACCCTGTGAGGTAGGTTAGGCTGAGACTGTGTGACTGGCCCAGGGTCACCCAGTGAGCTTCCTTGGCACAAGTGGGGATCTGAACCTGGGTCCCCCTAGATCCTAGCCTGATGCTCTAACCATTACGCCACACTGGCTATGAGTGGACTTGCTTGCACCACACGGAAGGGAAAGCCTGCCTGTACAGAACCTCATCTGGAGTACCACCCTATCTGCTGGCAGCTCATCACCAGCAGAACAAGGCTATCTTTGAAGGCTGCTTAGAAGCCAAACTGATCCAAGAGCAAAACTTCACAAGAGACTGACTGCTGCGGTTTCTTTTCCTAGGGCTCGGCTGGCCAACCTTTGTCACCGTGCGCCTGGCTCATGTACATGTGCTAATTGCTTGAGCAAAAAGGAGTGGCCGGGTGCCACTATGTTTGTCTTCCCTTGAATAGGATTAGGGACTCTGACACCAGCGATTAATCACCGGGCTGCAGACACGGAGAACGTGTCACCTCCAAACAGAGAATGTGGCCACAATCTGTGCCAAACAGCTGCTGGTTCCTGATATCGAACTTCCCTGATCTCTCTCTCTCTCTCTTCTGCCTGTTTTCTTTGTATATATATATATATCGCAAAAGCAAAGGAAAAGCTTCGACCTCATCAGCCAAGCCTAAACCTGAAGAAAGGGTTGCACTGCAGTTGCTGTTCCTCCTCGATGAAAGTGGGTGGGAACAGACCAGGTGAAAGAATGCCATCAAAACAGGAAATTCTCTTTCCTCGCTGCCCCCTGGAGGAAGCGATGCCAAGAGGGCTGCTTCCTACCATGCAGAATTCCCTTTCTCTGCCAAGTACACCAAAATTCTTTGCCAAGAAAATGCAAAAGTGTTGTGTTCAAAATGAATATGAATTTAACCAATCACAAAGCTCATAAACTAACCGAGGTCCTTGTAGTTTGAATGTGTGACTTTGCCTTTGATAACCAGATAGGACAGGGTTTGATCTGCTAGCAGAGTAATTAACACAGCAATGGTGCACGACCTGATTAAAGAGTAAGTAAAGGTTTATTTAGGAACTAACATACTTGATAGGGAAGAGGAGAGACAGAGGTAGGTTCCTGACTACATCTCTAGCTGAGAGAGAGAGAGAGAGAGAGACTGTGGCATTTCTGAGAAGAAGGGGGAAATTGCCCTAAGAGTAGCAATCTGGAGAGAGACAAGGAATGACTCTTAACAGGAGAGAAAAGGTGCTGTCCCCACTATCCTATCTAATTGTCTTCCTGCTGCCCCCCTCAGGGTTTTCTTCTCTTCTTCTTTGTATACTAGACATTGCCTTTTCCAACATGATGAACCGTTGTCCCCAAGGTTTTGTAGGCCAAATATCTAATGTCAACAGTCCAAAAGGCTGATTCTGTTTCTGAGAGAATTTGTCATGAATCCTTATCCTCTTAAAAGAAGGATTAGATATATTCATGGAAGACAGAGAGATCAATGGCTGTTGATTGATATAACTAACTTTGGCTGTTTCCCTCATGGTCTGCAGTATAAGACTCCCAGTGGCTCCTCCTGATCTTCCACCATTAGATAAGACAGACCATTGTCCTAACAGATCTAGCAAATGACTCCCCTGCAGCAGTGACGCCATCATGGATCTGAAGGGAGTTGCAGAGAAACAGTCCAGTGCCACTGTCCTCATGATGGTAGCATTAATTTGTTTTGAGATTCATTGAGGACTACTGCTCACACCACATTTTGCCATCACACCACCAAGCGCAGTTGTGAAGGACCCCAAAGAACCCTTATTTACTGCTTGGCACTACCTAACACCAGCCATCTCTGAGGTAAATTGTGTTGGTGTTCCTGAGGTACTCTCTCCCCTGCTTCATAAAACCTGGTTATAACTGTTCCCACTCTTTATACCAAGGAGAAGAGCAAAGATTTAATGCACCCCCCCCCAAAAAAAACCAGGTTTATTTCATAGTGAGTGGAAAGTAAACTGGGGCCCAACTTCATACAAATATAACTCATTGAGAGATAGAGATATGGAGATACAGTTTCATTACAGACTACATATATATTGTGTCAGCTCGGAGAGAATGCCAGTAACTGCATACTACTTTGAACTTTAAAAGCTGTTACTTTATCCAGAGGTTTTCTAACTTTTTTAGATTATGGGAGAGCTTTTCAGAACTGTTCTGTAGCTTCAACCAGCGTGTGCCACACTAGGCCACCACACTAAACCGCTGAAAGAGCAAATCGCTGGCCAGCCTAAGGAACCCCTAAACCTTACTGGACTCAAGAAACAGTTAAATGGCTCTTTCCCCCCTCTGCTCATAAGAACATAAGAGAAGCCAATGTTGGATCAGGCCAGTGGCCCATCCAATCCCCTCCTTTCTTCCACAGAAGTTTCCAAGGGCCCTGACTGACTGCTTTCTCTCCAGACCACTAAAGGGGATTGGCAGATAAGGAAAAAGAGGAGGGATTGAGTTCTGTCCATCACAAGGACGTATGAAGATGGTCTGCCACACACCGCACCCCAGAGTCTGGATTACTGATGGCCATTGGGGAGTTTCTGGCAGACGTGAAGATAGATCCTGTTGGTCAGCTGTATTGGTCTGAAGCAGTAGAACAAATTTAGAGTCCAGTGGCACCTTTGAGACCAACAAGGGTTTATTCAAGGTATGAGCTTTCATGTGCATGCCATTCCAATGTATTTGAAAAAGTGTGCTTGCACACGAAACCTCACACCTTGAATAAACCTTTTCTTTCTGGCAGATATGGTTGCTGACCTTGTTGACCTGAAACCTGGATTGCGAAAATGACATGATAAAGGGGCTTCTTTATCGGATCCCTAATGATATAAACTCAGATAACTCAGTAGCTTGTGGAGACATGTTTGCAAAGGCATATTTTGCAGATAAAATTCCTTGTATCTGTTCCAGCTCGGGGCAAAACCAGGCTTTATATATATATTTTCTCCCCACAGGACTGTAGCTCTTGTTCACAAAGACACTGCCCTTGGAGAGGTGAACCCTAACCAGCTTTACAGTCAAACTTTGTCCATCTTGTCTCTTAACAATGGGCTGGAGGGGTTTGATCTGTTGGGTCTGGGAGGTGGTAAATGCCTCACTGAAAGTGGAGAAAGTCCCATCCATATTGAAGAAAGTGTTTGTATGGCCTTGGTTAAACAAGCCTTCCTGGTACCTAGAGGACAGAAGTAATTATAAAGCAGTTGCTTGGGTGAGCTGCTCAAGTGGATGGTGCTTCAGCCATTCAACTCGCAGTGGTGAGACCACTAATTTCAACCCATTTCAATTTGGCTTCAGGCTCAGTTTGGGAACAGCAACTACCTTGTTCCCCTCTATGGATTAACCTATGCCTGGAGAAAGACAGGGGCAGTGCATCCGTGTTGTTTTTTCTGGACTTCTCAGATGCCTGTAATACCACTGACCATGGTATTCACCAGGATCACTTGAATGAGATGGGTATCAGAGGCACTACGCTGAAGTCTTATCTGTTAACCAGTTCTAGAAGGTGGTAGAGTGTTGCGATTTGGCCCCATGACATTTACACTATGAGGTTCTACAAGGTTCAGTTTTATCCCCTATCCTGTTAAGCATCTACATGAAGCCACTGGAAGAACTCATGATTATGGAGTTAAAAGTCATCAATGTGCAGATCATATGCGACTCTCTGGCTCATTATGGTTTGGTGGAGTGGTTAGGAGTGGCAGACTCTAATTTGGAAGAACCGGGTTTGATTCCCCATCCTCCACAAGCAGCTGCTGGTGTGACCTTGGGTCAGTCCCCGTTCTCTCAGAGCTGTTCTCTCAAGAGCAGTTCTCTTCAAGCTCTCTCAGCCCCACCTACCTGAGTCACAGGGTGTCTGTTGTGGGGAGAGGAAGGGAAGGAGACTGTAAGCCACTCTGAGTGAAGGACGGGGTGTAAATCCAATCTCCTCCTCCTCCTCTTCTGCTTCTTCTACTACTACTTCTTCTCTCTCTCTTAACCAGGTGAGGTTGTGGTGTTTGGGCTGGACCAAGACACTAAAACTCAACCTGGATGAGGTGCTGTTGGTCAGTGGCAATGCTGACAGGGGCTCAGTCTACTCTGGATGGGGGTTATATTCCCCCTTAAGGGCTCAGTCTACTCTGGATGGGGGTTATATTCCCCCTTAAGGAGTAGATTTGCAGCTTGGAGTGCTGTTAGATTCCCATTTCTAGATGGATTCTCAAATCCCATCTGTAGTTATTTTATTTTATTTTAGGAAAAATAACTAGTACTGTGACCCTGTTGAACTATATATACAAAAACTCAAGAAAATAAAATATAATCTCAGTTCCTTTCCATACTATTTTTTAAAACATCCTGTCCAGTTGAAGAATATTGGAATGCATATTCCAGTGATTTATATATGGAGTCCATTTCTGAACGTAAGAGAGCAATTAGCATCTTCCCAAGCTTGTATCAGTCATCAGTAAGTCTGTTTCCACAGTATCTTAGGTCTTATGTTCAGGGGTCATTTTGTAGAAAAAGAGGTGCAGGAGCTCATTAGCATAACTCATTTGCATAACTCATTTGCATATGCCACACCCCCTAACATCACTGGAAGTGTGTCAGAAGGCAACACCCACCCCTCAGGCTCCACTCCACAGGTGAGTGAAACTGACCTGCTCTTCCTCCATTCCCTTCCCCATCCAATACTTTGTGCAATAAAAATAAGCGTAAAGAACACACCCTCATTCTCTTCCTGCTCCCTTGAAACCACCAGGTTTCAAGTAGACTTGAGATACCCAGGAGATGTGCACCTCCCATCTCTTTCCCTTCCCCTCCCCACAACAAGACACCCTGTGAGGTAGGTGGGGCTGAGAGAGGTCTTTTGAGAACTGCTCATGAGAGAATAGCTCTGAGAGAACTTGTGACTGGCCCAAGGTCACACCAGCAGCTGCATGTGGAGGAGTGGGGAATCAAACCCGGTTCTCCCAGATTAGAGTCCAACTCCTGGCCACTACACCAAACTGATGGGGTTGAAGCTGCTGAAGGGTTGGTGAAATTTCTCCAGTACTTATGTGCCATGTGCCCAGATACAAAATGGTATACTTAGAAAATTTATATGCCACCTTGAGCAAGTCTCTGGAAAAGCAGCACACAGTCATAAAAGGAACAATGATAAAATTATCTATATTAAAACAAAACATTAAAAACAATAAAGACCCTAGCAGGGCTTTCCCCTGGGCGTTGCGCCTCTGCACTGCTCGGGGAAGCTGAGGAGGGGGCGGGGCTTGGTCATGTGCTTGCCCCCTGGGTTCCTCACTCCCGGAGCTGCGCTCCTGTGCGCTCCTGCTCCAACAGACCCCTGCTTATGTTCATTCATGCTCCGGTCACAATCATGCTCTAGTCTAGTTACAGTGACATGCCGTGTGGTGGGCAGACTTTTGGAAATTCCCATGAGTTCAAAATAAAGCAGCAGCGCATTTGCTATCAGGTATGACAATGAAGACCCTGACCTGGGTAGCTCAGGCCGGCCCGGTCTCATCAGATCTTGGAAGCTAAGCAAGGTCGGCCCTGGCTGTTACTTGGATGAGAGACAACCAAGGAATACCAGGGTTGTGACATGGAGGCAGGCAATGGCAAACCACCTCTGAACATCTCTTGCCTTGAAAACCCTATGGGGTCACCACAAGTCAGCTTTGACTTGATGGCACTTTCCTCCACCACCATGACAATGAACACCACTCTTGCATAAAACTCTGGCTGGCTTTTCCAAGCTCAGTGTAAAGTGCTCATTCTCTTAAAGCCCTATATGATCTGGGACCAGTGGACCTTCAGCACCCTCTGCTCCCAGGGAGGTCTGTTTTCCCTCCCACCTTCAGAGGAGAGGTAGCCACTAAAGATAGGTCCTTTGCAGTTATCATGGCCAGGGAATGCCGTCCACATAATTTTTCACCTGGTCATTTTTCAACTCCAAGGCAATTATTTAAAACATCCCATGGATTTGTATTGTGTTTTTGATCTGTGATTAATTGCTTTCCCTCTTTTATATGTTATATTGCATAGCTGTTTGATGTTTTAGTCTATTGCTTTTCAAGAACCAATGTTTTTATTTCTGTCATATATTACAATACTCAGGTCAGCTAAATCTGAGGATACTTAAATCTGGAGATTGGAGCTGTGTACAAGCAAGACCGATCTTTTTACAAACCTGAAAATCTCCCTAAACAAAATACATTGGAGGGGGTAAAAACATCCCAAAATGATTTCAACACTGATCTTTTTAGTGAAATAAGGATGATGGTTTTATGGATTTTAAATTGATTATTATGTTTTTAGCATTGTAAATTTGCATTAATTGCAGATACATATATGTTGTTACCCACCCGCATTGTGCCTTCAGTGCGGGGAAGGCGGGCTATAAGTTTAATGAAATAAAATAAAAAATAAAAATAAATGTAATGAAATAAAAGGAGCACCTGTAGCTTTACCAAAATAATTCCCTCAGTGAAACTTGCTAGGCAACCACTTGATACCATCCAGTTTGCATTACTCAGCTGGTTACTTCCTACTGTTCAATAGCAGCCATCCTATGAAAGCCAGTGAGGTGCAGCAGTTAGAACTTCAGAGAAGGATCTGGGAAAATTCTCATTTTGCTGAGGAAACTTACTGGGTGGTTTTGAGCCAGACACATGCTTTTGGCTAACCTACCTCTCAGTGTTGTTGTGAGGATTATATGGAGGAGAAGGGAATAATATAAGCTGCTCTGGCTCCCACTGTGGAGAAAGCTGAGCATAAATGGAGTAAATAAATAATAAGTATTGCTGAAGATGAGAGGCAGATTAGTGGTAGGTAGGTGAGTGGCTGAGGAGGAGAGAAGGAGGCAGGGAAAGGGGAGAGGATGTGGGGGCTGGGCTGCCTGGAGGGAAAGAGGAAATAGGAGGGGGAGACAGGGGAAAGTGAGGTGCCTCCCACAAGTCCTTGAGGGTTCCCTGCCATGTAAGTGGGCCTGGCCCAATGGCCAGCACCACACAAGTTTGCCATAGTTTTCCTAGGTAAAGACTGCTGCTGCTGGTGGGTGGGTGGGAACCTGAAGACAAGGGGGCAGATAAATGTAGGTTGGCTGTTGGATGGGAGGGGGAGAAGGAAGCAGGAAAAGGGGAGAGGCTATGGGGGCTTCCAGGAAAGTGAAAGAGGAAATAGTGGGGGAGGGGGAAATGAGATGCCTCCTGCAAGTCCTTACAGGTTCCTGCTTGCGAGTTGTGTTTTTGTTGTTGTTGAGTACTTTTTTTGTATTTCTTGTATTTTATTGCACTTGATGTTGGGAATTGCTTCAGGCATCTTGCCCAGAAAGTACAGTCTTAAATGTTTTAAACAAATAAATTAAAAGGGGGGGGGGGGATGACAAGTGTTGCTTGAAAGATTGTAGCACATGTGAGATACAGCCCACCAAGCACATCTTCTGCCGCAGTTGCTATGAAAGAAAACTGCAAAGGACAAAGACACAAGAGCTGCTGCTTTCAGTGAGAGAAGTTCACAGTGGATTCTGAACTTTGTGCCTGACCCTACACTTGCAACAATTAACATTTACACGTTTTAATAATTGCACTTTTAGAAGATCAATAAAACTCTAAATTGGGAAGTTTTCAAGAAATCCCAGCATAATTTGTCCTACATCATTTTTTCAGAGGGTAGCCGTATTGGTCGGCAGTAGAACAGCTAGATTCGAGTCCAGTTGCACCTTAGAGATCAACGAGTTTCAGGGTAAAAGCTTTCCCTTCGACCTTCGAGTCTCGAAAGCTTATCCCCCAAAAATCTTGTTGGTCCCTAAGGTGCTACTGGACTCAAATCCAGCTATTCTACACCATTTTTATCCATCATATGCCCCTTTCTGTTGCTCTGTGTGGAACCAGCCTGGGGCCCCCCATTCTAGCTTACCTTTAGCCAAGGAGCAGTCTGCTATGCCTAGGGATGCCAGTCCCTAGGTCCAGGTGGGGGTTTCCTTAGTTTTGGGGGCTTCTGCCCATTGCTGGCCAGTTGGCTGGTGGAGGGAAACCCCACCTCCAAACAGAGATGTTGCACAGTAATGCTCTGGTTTGAGGGCAAAACTTTATGGTTTGAAGCTGGTTTTACCATAGAGTTTTGCCCAAAAGCCAGAGTGTCACCCCTGGCAGTGCTGATGTGATGATGTCACTTCCAGGTGACATCATTGTGTTGAAGACATGCCAGAACACCCCCCCCCCCCAAATCCCCCCACCAGCACAGCAAGGGGACCTGGCAACCCTAGCTGTGCCCAGGGAAGATCAAGCCCTTCCATCCAATGTCATAGCTTTTGTTTCTAGAACTGGGGTGTGCCCAAGGCACTTCTGCAGTATCTCCCTGTGTAGCCACCCTACCTAATTTCCTGGGATCACCTGTGGTTCTTTTAAGGTCCCCTGCTGGCCACAAATGGGGCTGAGTCACTATGCCCCAAATAGGGCAGGGTCAGAGCAACCTACATGCCATAAAACCCTAGTTGACAATGCCAAACAGTGATGGTGCAGCATGACATCCCCCAATGCAATGACATCACATGGAAGTGACGTCATCACATTGGAGATGTTGTCTGTGAGCGCCTTGAACAGAATGAGTTAATTGGTAGTAGCCAGCATGGGTTCATCAAGAATAAGTCTTGCCAGACCAACCTTATCTCCTTTTTTGACAGAGTTACTAAAATGGTTGACCTTGGCAATGCTGTGGACATAGTATATCTAGATTTCAGAAAAGCATTTGACAAAGTTTCTAATGATATCCTTGAGGATACGCTGGTTAAATGTGGGCTGGATGGTGCAACCATTGGATGGATTCATGGTTGTTTGAAAAATCATTCCCTTTAAAAAATAAAATTCAAAAATTCAAAGAAAAAAGAAAAATAATTCCCAACAAGTGCTTGTAAATGGCTGGGCATCTACGTGGAAGGAAGCCTCGAGTGGAGTGCTACAGGGTTCGGTCCTGGGCCTGGTGTTGTTGAGTGTTTTTATAAATGACCTGGAGGAAGACATAGAGGGAACGCTTATCAGATTTACAGATGACACGAAGCTGGATGGGATTGCTAATTCTGAAGAAGACAGAGTCAGGATTCAAAATGATCTAGATAGGCTGGATCAGTGAGCTGAGACAAATAAAATGAATTTCAATAGAGATAAGTGCAAAGTCCTACACTTAGGTACAAAAAATCAAAGGCACAGATATAGAATGGGAGGGACTTGGCTTGACAGCAGCACATGTGAAAGGGATCTAGGTGTTCTGGTTGATCACAAGCTAAACATGAGCCTGCAGTGCGATGTGACTGCGAAGAAAGCTAAGGGTGGTAGTTCCGCTCTGTTCTGCTATGGTCAGGCCTCACCTGGAGTACTGTGTCCAGTTTTGGGCACCACATTTTAGGAAGGATGTTGACAAGCTCGAGCGTGTCCAAAAGAGGGCAACCAGGATGGTGAGAGGGTTGGAATCCAAGTTTTATGAGGAAAGGCTGAAATATTTGGGTATGTTTAGCCTGGGAAAGAGAAGGCTTAGAGGAGACATGATTGTAGTCTTCCAATATCTGAAGGGCTATCATGTACAAGATGGAGCAGATCTATTCTCTCTTGCTCTGGATTGCAAGACTGGATCTAATGGGTGGAAATTACAAGGGAGTCAATACTGGCTAAATATCAGGAGGAACTTCCTATCTGTAAGAGTGGTTGAGCAGTGGAACAGACTGCCTCAGGAGCTGGTGGATGCTCCCTCGCTGGACGTTTCCAAGCAGAATCTGGATGACTATCTTTCGGGTATGTTGTAGGAGTATCTTTCAGCTATGCTCCTGCAGAGTGCAGGGGGTTGGACTAGATGACCTGCAAGGTCCCTTCCAACTCTAACATTCTATGATTCTATGATTCTAAGATGTCGTAGTCCTGCTATACAGCACATTGGTCAGGCTGCACCTGGAATACTGTGTCCAGTTCTGGAAGCCTCACTTCAAAAAGGATGTGGACACAATGGAGCGGATGCAGGAGAGACTGATGAAGATGATCGGGGGCCTGGAGACCAAAACCTACAAGGAAAGTCTGAAGGACATGGGAATGTTCAGTCTGGAAAAGAGGAGGTTGAGGGGGGACATGATTGTTCTCTTTAAGGATCTGAAAAGCTGTCACAGAGGCCGAGTTCAGACTGGCAGTTTGGCCCAATAGAGGCCCGCTTTGCAAGCGGATTAAGAGAACCTGTTCACACAGCCACGGCTGCCTGGCATTGCCGTGCCGCACTCACCCTGTCCTGAAGCGCTTTCATCCTGCTTTAAAAAGGTACCTGGTGAAATCGGTGTCAAGTTGTCTCGGTGCACTTTCATCCCGCTTCCTGGCAGTGTGGACGCAAATAAGCCGCACATCAAGCGGCACCGGTAACGTGAACCCGCTGATCCGGCTGCTGCGCCCATGTGCCTATGCACCTACACGCAGGTCAGCAAAATGGACCAAAGCCACATGCCACCACTGGTGTGGCGCCAGGGGCCACCCCACAGTGCGACTGCTCTGTTCCGCCTCCTCCCTAGTATGGTCCCGCATCAGTCTACTCAGTGAGAACGGAAAGCCCTGCAACAACGCGGCCCGGGTCTTTTTGCCCCGCTTCCCTTGCGCTTCATTTTGCCAGTCTGTCCTCAGCCTTAGAGGAGGGCAGAGAGCTGCTCCTGTTGGCAGCACAGGATAGGACTCACAATAATGGCTTTAAATTACGGGTGGCAAGGTACCGGCTTGACATTAGGGGGGGGGGGAATCACAGTAAGAGGGTTCAGCAGTGGAATTGGCTGCTTAGGGATGTAGTGAGCTTTCCCTTATTGGCAGTCTTCAAGAAGCGGCTGGACAAACCCTAGTCAGGGATGCTTTAGGCTGATCCAGCACTGATGGACTAGATGACCTGTATGGCCCCTTCTAACTCTGTGATGCTATGATTCTATGAATCTAGGCTGTTTTCCCCCAGAAGTGGCGTCATGCTGTCGGCGATGGCAGTTTTAATTTTTTTAATCTTCCCATTAGCTGCTGGACTGCAATTGGTTGCTGCAATGGCCACGGTGTATGGGAGATCTCTTGTGCCCAGCAGACATATTTGCAAAGCTGCTCTTTCCTCGTAGCTCGGGTTGCCTGGGAAGGCATCCCTTCGAACAATGCAACCCTCCCACTTCTGTGCTGGTACTCTGTTGAGGCATGCCCTCCTTCCCACTGTGAAGGGACCCGCGTAGTACAGTGGGGGGAAGCACTCTGCCCTGTCTCACGAGCTCTATCCCATCCTGCGAGGCTGGGCCCTGACATTCAAACAGGCCCTGGCACTGTTACCCAGTGAGTTCTGCTTCAAATTAAGCTTTGGAAACTGCTACCCTCGCATAATCTGGAGCATGTGAATTTATTATTTCCATCTGGCTAGTGTCGGAAGATTAGTGGGTTTGTGTGTGTGTGTGCATATGCACAGAGTCATTTTAGGCAAGCTACCCAGAATAACTTCAGCAGAAGTACCATTTGTAGACACAGGGAAGGCAGTGGGGTTCACTTCTACCTATGCATAGTCCACCCAGTCCCTTGTTCCACCCCCCACAGCCCCTCACTATTCCCACGTCCCCTACAGGTGGGATTAAGAACCCAGCGGTGGCAAAGAGAAATCCAGGGAAGGTTGCAGCCCTTGAAATGAGCCGTTGCCTTGACCTTGCAGAAGCAGAACTGGAGACAAAGTCCCCCCTCTGCGCCCAGTGCCTGGTGTAACATGCTGTCACTCAGACGAGCCGCGTCCTTAATGTGTTTGTGAGAAAGGCCTGTCCGGCCTTTCCATCTGCTGGCTCTCATCACAAAGCACCAGCTCAACAGACGACATTCCCTTGAATTATTTAGCTAGCTAAATCTTTCCTGCATCTCACATCTTTGGTCCATCTGTTAGCCGGGACCTTGCCTTTCTGTAGGAACTGTCCTTTATGCGCGCCGGCATCTGTCAGCGGAGCAGTTGCCTCTTTTATTCATGATCTTCTGCGGGAGATGGTACAAGCTGCAGAAATGCTGCGTTCCTGGTATGCATTTCATTTTAATGGAAGATTACATGACTGGGGCCCGCTTTATTACCTCTCGCCCTGCACGTCCATCCATCACGGCCCCATTCGCTGAGCTTGCACCGGGATGTTGGTCATCAGCAGCTGCTGTCAGAGCCCTCCTTTCATGCAACCCTCCCCTTCCTCCCCCCCCCAAAGCTAGCAAGAAAAAACATTGCCTGTAAAAAGAAGAAGGGGGCAGGGATATTGGATGAAACCACAGGGGAAGGCGCTCGTCTCTAACTTAGCCAGTGTACGGCTAAGAGGAATTTGCCCTGGTTGTATGGCCTATGAGGAAATGCTCAGGGAATGCAGAAGAGGGGTCTTGGAGTGTATGCTTCACAACACACACCTCTGTCACGTTAGCATTAGGGGTTGCCGTGAGTTTTGTGTCGAATCTGTTCGGCAGTCAAACTTCGCTGATTCGACTGCCAAGATCAAATGCGAGCCACTCCCGGGTTCTGTTTGATTCGGCAGCGACTGACTTGAATTCCTGCTGCTGGAAAGTTTTGCACTGGCATTCCCCCCACCCCCCGAACTGCGGATGCATGTAATGCTGCTGATCCAAACAGATCTGCCACCATTAATATTGCTAAGGATGACTTAAATGAACACCGAATGGTAGGCTTTTTTTTTTTAAGCCATGGTGTTTATTTATGACTGATTCGTATGATTTGTGACTGTCTATTTAGATAATTGGCTGCCAAATGGAGCAGAGGCATGCCGAGGTGTAGGAGGGGGGGGGAGTAGAATATTAGGTTGTTGGAGAAAGTGGATTGGGTGAAAAGCTGGTTGCGCTGTACTGTACTGTTAGGAAGGGATACAGTGAAGTGACCTGCTGACCAGCCATGAATGGGAAGATGAACAGATGAACTGTCCGTCAAAAAACTGGCTCCCTCTTCACAAATGGTGAACAAGACATGGGTGGAAATCTGAGCATCCCTACTTAACATTGTAGAACTTCAGCCCATGTTCAGGCACACAGATGCATCATAGGCTAGAAATGGTACAAGAAAGGGCACCTAGGAAGGAAAAGCTGATGTGATTAGAGGATAACTACAGGAAGGGGTGACCGAGGTACATAAAGTCACTAACAGTGAGTGACAGAGGGGAGATGTTTTTCTCTCTTCCACAGTATGAGAATATTAGGTCACATATGATTTATTTCTTTTATTTCTTTTAATTTTTAGCTCTCCCTCCCTCCCCTGCACAGCAGTCTCAGAGCAGGGTACAACACGATTAAAACATACAACATAATTGAAATATAAACAAGCTTAAAATCTATAAAATTATTAGTTAATCAGTTCATGATGTTACTAAAACATTACTAAAACATATGACAGCATCTGCTGAGCAATTAAAAGTCCCAAGGGATTCTTATTATGGGTAGCCGTAGATGGAACATTCTTATCATGGGTAGCCTTAGATAGAACGGTGCAAAACAAATGGGTGGGTGAGAAAGTCAGCCATGATGGAATAGAGCAGGGCAGAGCAGGGGAGTATGGATGAATTGCCACCACCTCAACCATAGGCCTGGTGGAACATCTCCATTTTACAGGCCCTGCGAAACTGCATTAAATCCCGCAGGACCAAGATCTCAGCTGGGAGAGCTTTTCACCAGGTCGGCACCAGAGCTGAGAAAGCTCTGGCTCTGGTCGAGGCCAGGCATACATCCTTTGGCCCGGGGATCACCAGTAGATGTTGATCAGAGGCAGGGGCATCGAGTTTTAAAATCCCGGGGGGGCGAAGGCTCGTGCATGCGTGCTTTGCGTGCGTGCACGCCGGGACCATGTCCCTGCCGCCGCCGCCTCCCTCCCCGCCTGGCCACTCCTGCTTCTGTCCCTCCCTCCATCTGTCCAGGGGCCAGCTGGGCATTTGCTTAGCTGGCCCCTGGACGGACGGAGGGAGGGAGGGACAGAGGCAGCCAGGGCGGGGGGGGAAGAGAGAGAGAGGCGGCGATGGGCCAAGGAAGGGCCCAGGGACGCGCCGCGGCGGGCACTACATTTTCCCGGGGGGGGCTCAGTCCCCCCAGGAAATTTCAGGGGTGGCTCAAACCCTCGAGCCTCCCCCCCCCCATAGTTGATGCCTATGATCAGAGGAGCAAAACCCTTTCAAGGGACATATTGGGAGAGACAGTCCTGTAGGTATGTTGGTCCCATTGCGCATAGGGCTTTAAATGTTAGAACCAGAACCTTGTCCATGTCCTGCGTGTCAGTACCCAGAAGCCTTTGGCTGTCCACTCTTGGAGGCAGGAAGCAGAATGCTGACATTCTTGAGGTTTATTCAGCCTTCTGGGTATTTTGAAATATGCACATGGGCTACAAAAGAGAGTCATATCTGGTGATCCTGGTTGGCAGTGGGACCTCAGATGGTGCTCAGGGCCCCCAGCACATGTACAACAATGCTGTCTGCTGCTGGTGGAAAGTGCCTTCAAGTCACAGGAAACTTATGGCGATTCTGTAGGGTTTTCAAGTCAAGAGACATTCAGAGGTGGTTCGCCCCATTGCCTGTGTCTCTGTAGTGTCCCTGATGTTCCTTGGTGGCCTCCCATCAAAGTACTAACCAAGGCTGACCCTGCTCAACGTCCAAAATCTGATGATATTGGGCTAGTCTGGGCCATCCAGGATGAGGTTGCTGGTTCTTGGCCTGGCTAAACTTGTAGTGCATGAAAAGATGACACCGGGGGGGGGGGGGGAGACATTTGCAAGAGGCTTGAGAGATAGGTGACCATTGCTGTCCCACTGGTGGCTTGTGAACCTTTGGTGTTTGAAAGACAGGAAAATGCAAAAGAAAAGTATTATTCAGGCAGACTTTCCTTTTCAAGGCAAGCCAATTGGCTCCAGGGACCCACTGCAAAATTCCACTTTACTAATGGAGCCCTTGATTGTCACGTGACATAACTTGGGAGTGTAACAGCTCCCCTAGTGGTGAGTGTGTTACACAGCTACTCAAGTAAGCTGACAATGTTTTTGGAATGTGTTGGGAAGGGGGAGGGGGAATCTCCAAAATAACTAACTGATCAAGTATCCAAGAGATTCCATTTTTCTCTGCCTCACACATGGCTACAGGGAAGGGAAATCCATTTCTTCTATTTGTCTCGAAAAGTTCTATGGGTGCCGGTATGCTATCTTGAGATGATCTGAGTTATTGTGGTAATATATTTGAACCAAACAGGAACCGAGTGGGGAAAGTGATGCCCTGAACATCAAAGCAGCACTTATTTGTATGCACACTTCAAAGCCTTAGCTCACACCCACCGTATAGCTCCACACAATCAAAACAGACCTGTTTTTGATCTAGCAAATCTTCCTGTCAGACAGGGATTCAAGCTCTTTGCTGAGGAATAATACAGCTTCGTTTAAAAAAGAAGCCGTCTCTGCTTCTGTTCTTGAATCTCACTTGAATCCAAAAGTGGACTGTTTTGCTCCCATTTCCTATGATTCTTACACATTAAGTTCTGATGTGAGAGGTTAAACTTCAAGAGCCTACCTTCTTGTGCTCAAAACCTACATGCGTTATTATGAGTCTGGATCTAACCAGCTTTTCTTCTGGTGAAAAGGGAAGGTGGGATTCCCTTTGAGCACCAAAACAGGCTGTGCTCAGGATCATGGGATCTGTATGTACAAACTCTATGAGAGACCAGGGGCTTTAGTAAGAAAGGAAATTGAGTGAAGTTGAGTGAGAACACTGGCTGGTAAGAACAACCAAAGATTGTGGATATGTGATAATTATGCCCCAGATTGGCTGTAATCCTTCCTTCCTTCCTTCCTTCCTTCCTTCCTTCCTTCCTTCCTTCCTTCCCTCCCTCCCTCCCTCCCTCCCTCCCTTCCTTCCTAGCTACCCACAAAGTTTTCCTTTTAAAAAAGATTGATTTGATAAGGAGCATCTTTAGTCTTGAGTGGGGAACAAAGGAACTATCCAGGGTGCTGAAACAGCTAACTCCAGGGATCCTAATTCACTCCCAACTGGATACAAGGCTTAACAATCTCTCTTTTTTTGTACTCCCAAGAAACTGAACTTCCTTCAGTCAGATTCCATGTATAGCTCAGTATATTTTGCCTTTTGTTTCTTACTGCTTTATCTGTATGTTTTTTTTCTTTTGTGTCTCTATAAAACACTAGTGTTATTTAAGATGTTCAAGCTCTGCCTTGGGAATTCATTCTGTGTTGCCTGTCACCCATAGTGTCTCATGAGCTTCACTTATGTTACTGCACAATAAATTGCTGGAGCAGGAATTATGATCTTTAAAAAGTGAACTGGAGACATTTGGTGTTTCCAAATGTTGAGCACAGTTACATGGGGTTTATTGTTTTCCAAATGCTTAAATATTCTTGGTTGGCTTGTTCCCGAGTAGCTGGTTGGTGTGCCGAAATAATGGCCCAGTGAACTTAGTAAATTTAGTTTATGGGGTTGCCTTCACTCAAAGCTGTGAAGCTGGACCTCATCTGGTCCTGGTTTCAATCTGATCACACAATAGGGTTCCAAGAAGTAAGTAGCATCCTGGCAAATTGGAAGCTGGAAGAAGTCATTTGTCTGTCATTTCCTAGCCAGCCTGGGAACATGGTCCAAGACTGACCTTGTTACTGACCCCAGTAGGATTGGTACTTTTTTCTGCCTAATTCCACAGGGAGATTATATCATCTCTGCCAATGGACACCTCATGTTTAAACAAAGAAGAAGAAGAAATTGGATTTATACCCTGCCCTTCACTACCCAAAGGAGTCTCAGAGTGGCTTACAAAAGTTGCCTTGAGCCAGCTTGTCCGGCTAGGTGGGGTAGAAATATAAGTAACAAACAAACAAACAAACTCCTTTCCCTTCCCCTCCCTACAACAGACACCCCGTGAGGTAGGTGGGGCTGAGAGAGCACTGATAGAAGCTGCTCTTTTTCAAGAACAGCTGTGCCAGAACTATGGCTTGCTTTTCAGGTTTTCACTGCAGTTTTCACTGCAAGCCCACCTTGCACCAACACAAGCCATTAGTAGATACAGGACATGAATATGGAAAGATCTTTGTTGTCTTCAGGAGATGCACAATATCTGTTGAAGTGTAAAGATCTACCACATCTCTTCTCATTCTCTCACTCTTGCACACATGCACATACACACACACATACTTTCTTCTTATGCACATGTTTGAATACACAAGAGTAATGGGTGTCATTTCATCCAGAACCTTTCACATAACTTTGAAATTATATCAGTCTTTTTCATGGGATAAAGGATTAATAACTCCATTTATAACCCAGTCCACCTATAACCCTTTAGGCATAACCCAGCCTTCCTTGGATAGCTGCTTAGGGAAGGAGGATTTTCAGGCTCTGATTGGGACCCCACATGCTTTGTTACATCGCCATATTGTCAGGTGTTCCCAGACCATTCAGTATTTTTTGAGTACCTCTGATCTAAGCATTCTCTCCCCTGGAACATTCTAGGGTTTCAGATTACAGAATTCACCCTCAGTGCCACCCATGGATCTTGGCCATAGCTACATTTCCTTCAATACTGTCCAGAAACAAGGCTTTATTGAACAAATTGAACAAATAAATAAATTTATGGAATTCAGCAATCCACAGGGTACCCAACTTTTCATGAGCTATAAGCACTGAATGCTCACAGCACACTTGGGTTTCTATTTACTGTACTCCTGTTGCGTGAAATCTAACCTAACATGTGGAATCATCCCACCTTCCCCTTTCAGATCTCTCACATTTAAGGCATCTGAAGGTACTTGCTTTTTCTCCCTCCCCCTCCTCATATAGGCTCAGATGCATCTTGTCTATTTTAATGCCATGCATAGCCCTCAAAGGGGTGGGGGGGATAGAGGCATGTTGCATTCACTGAGTTTGCTTTTGAGAAGAAGCAGGGGGTGGCGTGCACCCCTCTCCCTTCCTGCAAGATATAAAGGGCCCTTCAGCTGATTGGTGGGCCACGTACTCCCCACTGATCAGCTGAAGAACCCTTCAAAGCTTACAGGAGGGGAAGGAGAGGGGTGTGGGCCATTTTGGTGTAGTGGATAAGTGTACGGACTCTAATCTGGGAGAACTGGGTTTGATTCCCCACTCCTCCACTTGCACCTGCTGGAGGACCTTGGGAAAGCCATAGCTCTGTACCAGCTGTTCTCTCAAGGACAGTTGTCTCAGAGCTCTCTCAGCCCCATCTACCTCACAGGATGTCTGTTGTGAGGAGGGGAAGGGAAAGGAGTTTGTAAGCCGCTCTGAGACTACAAGTGAAGGACAGGGTATAAATCCAATCTCTTCTTCTTGTGGCAAACAATAACAGCCCCACCAGAACAAGTTTTGCCCCACAAGCCACAAAATCCTGGCTATAGGTCTGATGGTGCTATTCCTTGTCTTTGGGCAGCTGTTGTGTTCGTGGGACACACCCTAGCTCAGGGAGCTCCAATGTGGTGCCCAGGGGCACCACGACACTTGACGATACATTTCTCGGTGCCTCACTTGCTCCTTCCTCAAAGCATCTCTTCATCCAAGAGATGATGAAGAGCCATCCCTGTCTTTCCTCCATTTCATTGCAGCAGGAGCTGTTTCAGAAGAGCCCGGTAGGTACCATCTTTGTGTTTGCAGATGGCCACCCATTCAGAAACGCCTGCCTCCATGACAGGGAAGATGCTTGGGTTGGAACCTCCCAACAAGTAGAGGAACTTCACTTGGACACAGTCCCCATGGCAGCCATTTTGTGGTCAGTCCACACCATGTAGGAGCTGTTTTACTGGGGTACCCACAGCCTGCTCTCAAAAGTCTAGCAAGATTGGGGACCCCTGCCCTGATTCCTTATCAGTTAGACTTCCTGGTGATGGACTTACTGAACTTCTGCAGCTGCTGATGGTAGCCCTGCCAATGTTTATGCTCTCTTGTCCTATTTTTGATCGAGATGGGTAGCCATGTTAGTCCGTCTGTAGCAGTAGAAAAGCGCCAGATTCCAGTAGCACCTTGAAGACTCACAAAATATGTGGCAGACGATGAGCTTTCCTGAGCCACTGCTCACTTCTTCAGACACACCTAGAACGGGAGACCTTCTGCCCTATTTATTGGAAAGTGGCGCAATTTCAGAAATCACACCTGCTATTGTCATTCACCCGGTATCATCATTTGCCTGCATCTGTTGCATAGACACCACTGGTGGCTGTTCTTATCTTTCCCTTCAAAGAGTGGCTGATGACTGACAATCTTCTCTGGTTATTCTCCTTAGGGAGTTGGGCATCCCTGGTTGGAGGGTTTCCATCTTAATGGGAATTTGACATCAATTGGGATCTTCAGGAAGTCAGGAGGACCTGCACTGCCGTGTCTCCTAGCAAGACGGGAAGGGAGACAGCACAAAATGTTATTTAAAAAAGGAGAGAGAGGGCCAGCAATTGGGCTCAGGGGAGCTGGAGTGATGCCAGTTCCTTTCCTTCCCAATGATATCACAGAATGCCTGCTCTTTCCATTCACCCCAAAGCCATTCCCAAGAACATGTCATGCTGGGAGCCGGGGTGTGTGTGTGTGTGTGTGTGTGTGTGTGCCACCAGAGACTAAACTCTCATCAGTCTAGATGGAAAATCTTCCTTGACTCAAAGTGTCAGACAAGAAGGAAGCCCTCCAAGAACTGCCTGCATCAGAAAAGCCAGACAGTCCAACTTCAGGGATCAACCACAAACTAGCGCCACTAAGGTCTGCAATTAATTTGTTCTTACTCGGGCTCCAGTTCTGCAGTTCATGGTGGAACGTGATATTCTCCCCTCTGACTTGAGTTACCACACATGGCTTCACTTCTAACACACCCTTTGTTCTGACTTTCTGTTGGGACTCCTCTTGTTGAACAGAGCTCCAATTAATTCCTCAGTTGGCTACCCAATTCTTAAATCCAGCCAGAATCATAACACCCCTGTATAAATCGATGGTGCGACCTCATTTGGAATACTGGTCACCACACCTCAAAAAGGATTGGAAAAAGTGCAGAAAAGGGCAGCTAGAATGAGAAAAGGGTTGGAACACTTTCCCTGTGAAGAAAGGCTGAAGCGCTTGGGGCTCTTTAGCTTGGAGAAACGACGGCTGAGGGGTGACATGATCGAGGTTTACAAGATTGTGCATGGGATAGAGCAGGTAGAGAAAGAAGTACTTTTCTCCTTTTCTCACAATAAAAGAACTTGGGGGCAATCAATGAAATTGCTGAGCAGTTGGGTTAGAATGGATAAAAGGAAGTACTTCTTTACCTGAAGAGTGATTAACACATGGAATTCACCGCCACAAGAGATGATGGCGGCTACAAGCATGGATGGCTTCGAGAGGGAATTAGATAAACACATGGAGCAAAGGTCCATCAGTGGCTATTAGCCACAAGGTATAGATAGGAACTCTCAGTCTGAGGCAAATGATGCTCTGTATTCTTGGTACTTGGGGGGGGGGGCCAACAGTGGGAGGGCTTCTAGTGGCCTGGCCCCACTGGTGGACCTCCTGAGGGCACCTGGTGTTTTTGGCCACTGTATGACTCAGAGTATTGGACTAGATGGGCCATTGGTCTGATCCAACATTGGCTTCTCTTACGTTCTTACGTTAAATACAATTTAGTGTTCATTTATTCTGTTGAATCTTACTCATGTTGGAATGGCTTATCAGAATACTTTATGTCAACAAACTGCCTACTGACTTTTGTATTCTACAGTGTCTATGGATTATTTACTTTAAGGATTTCTGTTGCCTTGTTACGGCTTTGGTGATTGTACTATGACTTTAACTTCAATAAAAACTTTTAAAAAGAAAAAGAAAGGGCAGACAGTGGGGCTTAGAAATGTCTCCTACTCTTGGACTGGATCTTTTATTCTATTTATTTTATTTACAGGCCACCTTTCTCACTGATACTCAAAGTGGATTACAAAATTGGGGGGGGGGGGATCCAATGCAATCAGACAGCATGAGGCACCCCATAAACAGTGCAATAGGACAAGGACTTTAATTTAGGGAAACAAGGCAAACAAATACTAGTCTAAGGCATGACATACCCCAAAATGCAGAAAGTGAGGTATAAAGGTAGAAGACAAAGCAGTAAGAACAAGACTATAATATGATATAAAGAGTCCCACAATCCAATTTTCTTATTAAAGCGTGTTAGGTTTTTGCAAGTGTCACACTTCAGTCACGAAAGAGTTAAATTGTTGTTGTGAGGCTTCTGAGTCAAATCAAATAAGCCAGGCCTTTGGTGAAGTAAAAGGTCCTTTTATTCTTAATGATCGTTCAGGTACTCAGTGTTTGTTAGAGATAACTTAGTTACAAGCAACAGGGATTAATATACCATACACAGTAAGGTGAGAGCAGGCAAAGAGCCAATCAGAGCCAATACAAAAAAGCGCGAAAACCCCCAACCGTTGGTTCTCACAAAAAAGGCGCAAAAGCACTAAATCCCCCCCCATGCCCCTTAGTGACCTCTACTTGCAATTCACAGGCTAGGCACCTGGCTAGAAACAGTTCAACAGTTCTCCAAGGTTACAAAAGCAAGATAAAACATCCACGACTCCAGAGAGAAAGAGGGAGGAGGCGAGGGAAGATAGCCAGACTGTTTATGTGACGCGGTGGAATGCGGCAAGCCATCCTCCCGGGGAAGAAAAAGACACATTAAGCAGGACAGGCAATAAACCTCAAGGCTAGCCATAAATTACTGATAGAGACCCCAGCCTGAACAATTAATGGCAGCAGATCTGACCGTTGTTTGCGTATGCTAATGTTAACTAGTTAGCTTAGAACCAATTAGGTGTTAGGCACAGTTGTCCCACCAGAAAAGGGGAGGTATTATTGCTAATTAAGATGAGATTGGGAATGTCTATTGGTTAATCAATATATTGGGGATGCTACGTGTAGTTTGCCATGTACACAAGTTTTTTGGGGGTAAACTTACTCTCCTCTGTTCTCTCATTGCTCTCCGTGAAGAAGACAAGATGGAGTTAGGACTAGGAAAGATCGGTTTGGATGTTTATTATTTTCTTCTGTGTAACCTTTCCTAATTTTCTTATTTAGTGGACCTTTTATTAGAAGAGGGGGCCATGGTGGCTCAGAGGTTAAAATGCTGAGCTGCTGACCGGAAGGTCGATAGCTCGGCTGTTTGAGACCCGAGTGCCACGTGACAGCGTGAGCTCCCATCTCTGGCCCCAGCTCCTGCCAACCTAGCAATTTGAAAGCAAGAAATTGCGAGTAGATAAAGAGGTACCGCTTCAGTGGGAAGGTAACAGTGTTCCATGCGCCTCGGCATCAAGTCATGCCACTCACGTGACCACAGAAACGTCTTTGGACAGTGCTGGCTCTTCAGCTTGGAAACAGAGATGTGCACCGCCCCCTAGAGCCAGATTTGACTGGCTTTCGAGCAAGGGAAAACTTTACCTTTACTTAATCACACAAGTCTCTCTGCCTGCTTTGTTTTTCTGCTGTACAACATTACTCTGCTAAGGACATCCAACAAAGTGCCTTCCTGGGCTATTCCATTATACTACAGCCCTGTTCCCTTTATTGAAATCCCCACCCACTCACCCCCAAACATTTCTGTTTTGCACATAGGTACAGCTCCTAGCTGGGATTCTCTGTCAGAATTCTGTGCTCTTGAAAAATCTGCAGAAAGCGATTTGTTTTGGGGAGGGGATTGATCTTCAAGCTGTAATCTGCACTTCCCTTCCTAAAAGCCCTCTGCTAAACTGCCAAGCTGTCTGACAAAGGATGAAAAAGTACCTTGAGTTGTCAAGAGATGGAGGAGAGATGGAAAACCTCAGGCACCTTGTGGGCCTACCTTGTGACGCCCCACCCAGCATACCTTTTTCCATGTGCATGATTACATGTTTGTTCCTGTGCAAATGTCTTTGTAAAATGAAAGACATTTCCCATAGTTCATTTATTAATAGAATGAAATTAGAAAGGTCCAGTTCATAAACATTGGCCAGATGCCTTCTCGATGCAAGAATCCATCAGTGAAGACAGGAGTCAAAACATCTCCGTCCCCTTGAAAGGACAGAAAGTTCTGGTGTCTTTCTTATCTCATCAAGATCCATCCCTGATTGAGGGCCATTGGAGATGTCTTCCATGCACAGGGAATGCTTCTCTCTTCTTCAAGTATGTTCCTATATTCTTATTTTGCTGCCGGAGGGTGTAGTGATGGTCACAAGAATAAACGGCTTTCAAAAGGGATTAGATAGATTCATGGAGGATAAGTCTGACAATGGCTACTAGCCCTGGTGACTGAGGGGGACCTCCACATTCAGAAGCACTGAGCTTCTGGGTCCCAGAGCCAGGATAAAAACATCAGAGAAAGGCCTTGTCATCTATGCTCTGTTGATGGCCATCCAGAGGAACTGGCTGGCCACTGTGTGAGACAGGATATTGGACTAGAAGGACCATTATTCTGATCCAGCAGGGCTCTTCTTATGTTCTTAAGTAAAGATTTGGGGGGTACCTAGCACTGAGAAACCAGGGCTTCAACCTCTGAACCCCCAGAACCAGAAAGTATATGTGTAAACAGGTGAAAATTTCTAATGTCACCACTAAGCTTTGGAATATCAGGTCTCCAATGTCCATTTTGAATGTGAAACAACTTCAGAACTATAACTGTGAGCACATGATAAAATTGCAAGAAAGCATCTGGGGGAGGGAAATTTGAGATACAGAAATCCACCTGGGAAATGGTTCTCTCCTACACACACACACACACACACACACACACTCACACACACAAACAGAGTCCGTTTTTCCTGAAGGCAGCTTCCAGAGGCTTTTAAAAAAAAATTTAAAAGGGGGGAAAGAAGAATCCCCGAACTGGCTCTCTTGTCCACTTTGACATTACTGTTCTGCGGAAATTATTATTGGACTGCAAGTTGCAAGCAGTGCTCCCCATCAATAAAACTGCTAGCCTTGTAATGAACAAACAGAACTGAATCCCAGCGGTTCTGTGCATGGTTTTTTTTTCCAGCTCTACTTTCCTGTGGCTCTCTCTCTCCTCGGTCCACTGTTTCCTCAATTCAGAAAATTCTGGGGGCCCATCAGCTGGAAGACCCCTGAAGCCAGTGTCATGCTGCAGTCACTAGGTGCATTTATTTTTTGTTTCTGGACTTCTAATGCAGTTCTGCACTGCAGCCACTAGGGGTGCAGGGAAGGCAGAGCACAGTAAAGAGGAGGAGGAGGAGGAGGAGGAGGAGAAGTTGGATTTATACCCCGCCCTTCACTCAGAGTGGCTTACAATCTCCTTTCCCTCCCCCTCCCCACAACAGACACCCTGGGCGTTTTCTCACTAGCTTTCCCCCGCGGTTTACACCGAAGCTAGCACCGGAGCTTCTGTTCAGTTTCCCACCATTTGCTCCGTGCTCACAATTTCCTCCAGAGTATCACTGCACTGCTCCGGAGCTTCCCTGGAGCAAGAAAATCCTGCTGGAACAGGATTTTCTTGCTCCAGGGAAACTCCGGAGCAGTGCAGTGATACTCTGGAGGAAATTGTGAGCACGGAGCAAATGGTGGGAAACTGAACAGAAGCTCCGGTGCTAGCTTCGGTGTAAACCGCGGGGGAAAGCTAGTGAGAAAAGGCCCCCTGTGAGGTAGGTGGGGCTGAGAGAGCTCTTTCAAGGACTACTCTTGAGAGAACAGCTCTGAGATAACTTGTGACTGACCCAAGGTCACACCAGCAGCTGCATGTGGAGGCATGGGGAATCAAACCCAGTTCTCTGATATTAGAGACCACACTCTTAACCGCTACACCAACACGGCATACAAGTGGCTGTGAGTGTGGGCGGTGGGAGCAGGCAAGGGAGGACACACAGGCAGAAGCAGCGTGCACGGTGAGGGCAGGAAAGGAGATTTGATGGGGGGGGGGGTCCTAGAAGCAGGCAAAGGAGGGGAAGGAGGCCTTTGAACACTCTCTGCCCAGGGACCCTCAAAACCTGCAACCAGCCCAAGACAGGAGTCGTACCCCAGTGTCTGCTACACCACAAGGGTAATAAGCACTGGGGACACTTCAAAAAAGTCTGCAGCGTCACATCTATATATTTACCCACCTTCAGAACTAGGGTTGCCAGCCCAGCCCTGGCAACCCCTGGGAGACAAGGGGCAGAGTCCTGATGAATGGCATCACAGCAATGCCACAATGCCACTTCTGGCGTGAACCCCAAATTGACATTCCTGCATTGGTGTGATACTCTAGGATTCACCATTTCAGGTGCCTCCTGCTGCATCGCATTGACACAAGGACATCGCTTCCAGGTTTGGTCTGGAAATGACATTGCGGTATTGGCACAACACCAATTCCTCCCTCCAATTTTGCTCCTGCTGCTACACAAAGCACCAGTGGGAGCCAGGAACCCCGGGGGCTGAGAGGTCTCCCACCAAAGCAGGAGAGCTGCTATGTCTATTCAGAAAGAATATGTCTAGTGCCAAATCTGAGGTCCAGCATTACTTTGAAGCCCAGACCTTCAAGACTCTGACCTTTTCCTATAATTACAAAGAGTTAGGCCTATTTAGGCAACAGCTAAGTCTGGCTGGGGGTGATGGAAAGAGCCATCAAGCCACAGCTGACTTATGGTGACCCCATAGGGTTTTCAAGGCAAGAGACATGCAGAGGTGGTTTGCCATTGCCTGCCTCTGCATTATGAGCCAATGCTCCTTCTAAGCCTTGGAGTCTTGTGAGCAAAAATCCTACTCTGTGAGCTACTGGCATTCAAGTTGTGAGCGAGCGATTTGGCTGCTGCATAAATTAGTTGGCTCTGGAGCCATCCTTCCTGAGCTAAGACAAAAACCTGAGTGCTGGAGGCTAAAAAACTGTGAGCTAGATCACACTAACTCAGCTTAGAGGGAACCCCGGTTGCGACCCTGGACTTCCTTTTTGTGGTCTCCCATCCAACTGACCCTGCTTAGCTTCTAAGATTTGATGAGAATGGGCCAGTCTGGGTTATCCAGGTTTAAGCTATCCAGTTCCAAGTCTGGCTATACTCAGTAATAAAGCGACAGCTACGTTTTCCTTCAGGACAAGTAGTCTCTCCACCTTTCGTCCTTTCTGCTGAATGGACTGTAAAAAGAAGGGGGTGGGGGGAAGCAACAACATGAAGAAGGCTAGCAGCCTCTTTCAAGAGGGGCATTAGCTCCGTTCCCACTTAATGAAGCTAGAGAAATAGTGACAGCCACAGCTGGTGCCATTTAATAGGGATGTTCGCATGGAAGACACAGCTGGGAGATCATTTCCTGCCATACGCTGCACAGGTCTTAAAATCAATTTTATTGGGGCATGTCTGGGATTCAGCACCAGATTCAGAAGCCTGGTTCATGCCTTGTAAGCATAAGATGGTTGGATTAAAGGGCAGGGCAGGAGTGAGCGATTCCGCATTACGAGTTTCTGGTACAGAAACTTACAGAACATTTTCCTCCCAGGATTGTTGAAAGGTTATCTCACCTGGATGGCAGATTAGGCTGCCTGGAGTAAGTGCTACAGAGAAGAAGAAGAAGAAGAAGTATACAGGTTATGGAGACAGAATAAGCACTTAAATAACTTTGATAATCACTAATACTACTAACAGGCAGAACTTATACTCAGACAGAGTGTCAGAATCTGCTGATTCAGACAAGGTTTTCTGAGGCTCTCTGCTATGATTTCTATTGCTGGTGTACTGTCTATGATAACCTGTATCTGCACCCATTATGTATTCATGCTTCTTACTTTTAGTTGCCCCTATGCCTACCATGTAACCCTATCTTTGGCCAGTATACACGTAAGCTATGTGACCCCAGGTTTATGACTCTGACCAGGCCTGGTCTGTGTAACTGTTTGCCCGGGAGAATGACAACTTCAAAGTATGGGAACAATGGGCCTCTCACACTCCTGCCTCCGCATTCCATTCATCCCGGCTGGGACGCCAAGGGAGGACAGAGACCATCTCTTATCAACGTGTGAAAGCCTTGAGGCCAGCATTTGTTATGTGAATATGGTTACATCTAAGGGGTCTGGTTTGGGAAGGGAAATTTACAACTTAACACCTCACTTTCTTTCCTGTGGGAAGCTAACGGCCAGAGACCCTTTTTGCCCGCCGTTTTTCCCCTTTGGTGATTGGTTACCTATGGGCAATTCAAATTGTTCTGAAAGGTATAATAGACCTGCTTCTGTCATATGCATTATCTCTGACAATGATCCGAGAACCTGTACTAATGTAGAGATTGGAAATAAAGAACTGTGTTTCATCAACAAAGATCTGATCCTTGACTACTTTGAGCAGAAGTCTCACAGAGCATATAACAAATGCTATTGAATTCTGATATAAGTCATTGTTAAATGTATTGTTTTGTATTGTGCTGTAATTGCATCGCCCAAGATCTCAACCAACAAGAGCAACATAATGGAAAGTCAACGCAAGTTAAAACTATAATGCTTCAAGTACCAACCAATTCGCAGGTTAATTTTAAATACGTTGAACCTTAACTAACATGTGAAAGATTTTTATAGACTTTATTGATATATACTATGTATATATGTAACTGCAAAATATTAACAATTATAATAATAAAAAACCTTTTAAAAAGATATAGACACATTTAGACACTTAAATGGCCACAAAATCCGACATGTGCCTGCAACAAATGGATTATGAACACATCTAGGAATGATTATCAATATCTAAGAATAAAAATAGAATAGGAGGAGGAGGAGGTTTTTATACCTCACTTTTCTCTACCCTAAGGAGTCTCAAAGCAGTTTACAATCACCTTCCCTTCCTCTCCCCACAACAGACACCTTGTGAGGTAGGTGGGGCTGAGAGAGCTCTGAGAGAACCTTGACTGACCCAAGGTCACCCAGCAGGCTTCATGTGGAGGAGGAGTGGGGACTGGGGAATCAAACCCAGTTCTCCAGGTTAGAGTCTGCTGCTTAAGAACATTAAAAAAGCCAATGTTGGATAAGGCCAATGGCCCATCCAGTCCAACACTCTGTCACACAGTGGCCAAAAACACCAGGTACCCTCAGAAAGTCCAGCAGTGGGGGCAGGAAGCCCTCCCACTGTTGCCCCCCCCCACCCCAAACACCAAGATTATGGAGCATCACTTGCCCCAGACTGAGTGTTCCTATCTATACTTTGTGGCTAATAGCCACTGATGGACTTCTGCTCCATATGTTTATCCAATTCCCTCTTGAAGCCTTCCACGCTTGTAGCTGCCGCCACCTCCTGTGGCAGTGAATTCCACGTGTTAATCACTCTTTGGGTGAAGAAGTACTTCCTTTTATTTGTTCTAACCTGACTGCTCAGCAATTTCATGGAGTGCCCACGAGTTCTTGTATTGTGAGAATGGGAGAAAAGGACTTCTTTCTCTACCTGCTCTATCCCATGCATAATCTTATAAACCTCAATCATGTCACCCCTCAGCCATCGTTTCTCCAAGCTAAAGAGCCCCAAGCACTTCAACCTTTCTTCATAGGAAAAGTGTTCCAACCCTTTTATCATTTTAGTTGCCCTTTTCTGCACTTTTTCCAATGCTATAATATTTTTCTTGCGGTATGGTGACCAGAACTGTACAGAACTGTACAAATGAGGTCGCACCATCGATTTATACAGGGGCATTATGATACTGGCTGATTTGTTATCTATTCCCTTCCTAATAACCCCCAGCATAGCATTGGCCTTTTTCATTGCAGTTGCACACTGTCTCGACATTTTCATTGAGTTATCTGCTACGACTCCAAGATCTCCCTCTTGGTCAGTCTCCACCAGCTTGGACCCCATCAACATGTATTTATAGTTAGGATTTTTGGCTCCAATGTGCATCACTTTGCACTTGGCCACATTAAACCTCATTTGCGTCGTTGATGCCCACTCGCCCATTCTCAACAGATGGTTGTAACCATTACTCCATACTCCACATTTTACACAGAATCAAACCCACCCTTGCTGACAAATTAATAATCAATCAGGAGTTACGTACAGTCACAGTTCCCTGTTGAGTGTGTACCTAACCATACATATGTTTGCAAAAGTGTTGGTGGCAATTCTGATATTTTAGAGTGACACATAACGTGTCTGAAGTGTTACCCTGCAAAGCAGATTATGTAAAATTGCTCTAGGTCCCAACGAATGGCTCTCCAGCCACTGCTTGAAGCTGTCCATCAAAGGACAGCCCACCCACTTCCAGGTAATTGATGCCATTGTCAAACAGCCATTCCATTGTCAAAAGGAAGTTTCTCCTAATGTTCAGCTCGAATCAACCCTCCTGACTGCCCTTTATATTTAGTCATGTCCTCTAGTGTACCAGAGAACAAGTCCATGTCCTCTTTCTTGGATCAGCCCTTCAGGTATTTGAAGAGCATGATGATGTCTTCCTTTGGTTGTCTCTTCTCCAGAATAAACATCACCAGATCTTTTCACCTTTCCTCATAGGACTTGTTTTCCAGACTTCTGGCCATCTTTGTTGTCCTCCTTTCAATCTGTTCCACTTTTCTGCATCTTTCTGAAAGTGTGTCATCCAGAACTGGACACAGAACTCCAGATGAGGGCTAACTAGCAGGTGAAAGAGTGGAACTACTTCTGCTAATGACTTGGATACTATGCTTAAAAAAGCATTTGCCTTTTTTTGTAGCCATATTGCATTGCTGACTCATGCTCAGCTTGTGATAAAACTGCAATCGTTTCTGCATGCACTACTGTGAAGCGTTATATTCCCTCAACCCATTCCTATCATTGTGAATTTGGTCCTTTTTACCTAAATGTAGAACTTCCATAAGTTTATCAGGTTTCCTGAAGTTCAAAGTACTTGTTTGACTATGCTCACCTTGAATATTCCATAAGATCAAAAAATCCAGCATTACCTGTCCACTTTCCCCTAAAGTTCCCACAACTATCCTTCATTGACCAAGTAATCCCTACTGGTTAGGTTAAGCCAAGGGTTCTGTTGGTTCTTTCTCCACCTTCTGAAAGGGGAAGTTGCCAAGGAGGCATGTCAAGAATTCAGCAGACATCCGATGCCCAGCAGAATTTGCCTCTCAAGAGATATCAGAGTAGTTGGAAATCTTTCATTAATATGAATTCTACAATCCTGACATCTAAGAGCAGTTTGGTGGCATCTGTCCCCGCAGTTTCCAGAGGAGCAAATTGTTTTGATCTCCAAAACAAGGCAAAGGTTTTCATGGTATTTTAACAGGCACCCACCGATTGCAAGTCCCTCTTTCATTCTGAAAGCACACGGCCTCTTAAAATGGAATGCATTCAGAATCTTAGATTTCAACTAGGTGTCACTTTCCTCCATGTGTTTTTAAATCAAAAGCAGCCTCAGCTGGCTACCAGTCTGAACAGAGGAGTGTGAGGGAAAGAAGCTGCCGAAACCTTCCCCGCTAGACCTTTTCCAACTTAAAATCATTCTCTTCTGATCTCTTTCCCCCCCTTCTTTGGGGAGAAAACATGCCGGGTTTCCCAAATCTTTCCTCCTGTGGGTACAAAACTGCATGCATTGTGCCATTTTGGAGCAGACAAAAAGCAGGAAGGGAAAAGAGTTAGTAGGTAAAGGTTTCCCTTGCTCGAAAGGCAGTCAAATACGACTCTAGGGATGTGGTGCTCATCTCCGTTTCCAAACCGAAGATCTAGCGCTGTCCGAAGACATTTCCATGGTCTTGTGGCCAGCATGACTAGACACCGAGGTGCACAGTATGCTGTTAGCTTCCCACTGAAGTGGTACCTATTTATCTACTTGCAATTTCTTGCTTTCGAACTGCTAGGTTGGCAGGAGCTGGGACCAGAGATGGGAGCGCACTCCGTCATGTAGCACTTGGGTCTCGAACTGCTGAACTACTGACCTTCTGGTGCTGACCAGGCATGTGGGGACCCAACTGGGTTGGGACCAGTGTTCCCTCTAAGCCGAGTTAGTGTGAGCTAGCTCACATTTTTTTAGCCTCTGGCTCACACATTTTTGTCTTCACTTAAGAAGGATGGCTCCAGAGCAAACACATTTTTGCAGTAGCCACATCACTCACTCACAACTTTAACACCAGTAGCTCACAAAGTAGAATTTTTGCTCACAAGACCACAGCTTAGAGGGAGCATTGGTTGGGACTGTGGCACATGAGGAGGAGTTTTCAATCCTTCCTCCTCTATGCCATTTTTGGCAACCTAAAATGGCCCCATAAGGACACAGTTTTCCTTCCGGGAAAACTAAGGCTTACTGAGGGGGGCAAGAAACGGCCTCAATTTTTTTAAATTAATCATTTCAACAAATATAGCAATAATGAAATAATAATAAAACAAAGGTAAACATTGCAGAGAAGAGTTACCACCAATGATTTGCTGCAGAGTGAATGACTGCAAAAGGCGCAGCGAAAGCACTTGCTTCCAAAGCTGGGCACATCCTTCCAATCCACTCTTCTCTCTCCTACCAGCTGAAAAGGGCAGGCTGGAATGGGGAGCTTGAAGTTGGCAAACCAAAATGCCGAAACAGTCCCTCCACCTTAAATATTTATACAAAACTCAAAATCCTACCAGACGAAATTTCCCCCATCACCTCGGCATCCTGAAGTGCTGGAGTGAACCGGGACGTGAAAGCAGCCCTGGAGCAAGAGAAGCAGAGAAGACCAAGGAAGCAGGGTCAGAGTTGCTGGGGTTTGGCTTGGTTCCCTTCTAGGGCAGTGGCTCACACCAGTACATTTCCCTGTAACTTAACTGGCTAGTCCGCCCATGCCAAGTGGTACAATCCCACCGGGATTCTGAAGGTTCACATTTATTTTCCTAGGTTGTTCTTCCAAAGAAGAAGAAGAGATTGGATTTATACGCCACCCTTCACTCAGAGTCTCAGAGCAGCTTACAATCTCCTTTCCCTTCCCCTCCCCACAACAGACACCCTGTGAGGTAGGTCAGGCTTGAGAGAGCTCTCCGGAGGACTGCCCTTGCAAGGACAGCTCTGAGAGAACTTGTGACTGACCCAAGGTCACACCAGCAGCTGCATGCGGAGGAGTGGGGAATCAAACCTGGTTCTCCCAGATTAGAGTCTGTGCTCCTAACCACCACACTAAACTGGCTCTACACCAAAGGCAGGAGCTTCTATAGTAGGGATAAATTCAAAGTCTTGGGTTATTAATAACAAAACCCACTAGGTTCATCAGAACCTGTAGGAATCAGGAGACAAGCAATGTTGAATATGTCCAGCAGAGGGAGCAGGGATATTGCCTAGGCCTGGGGTCCCCAACCTTTTTGAGCCTGTGGGCATCTTTGCCATTCTGATGCAAGGTGGTGGGCATGATCACACAGTGGCTCTCAGAGAAGGGGGAGCCAGTCACAAAATGGCTGCTGAAGGAAGCGGAGCCAATCACAGAATGTCAGGAAGCGAGGTTACCTATCACACTACCTTTCAACATTTCAGGCAGAAACTCTGTTTAACAGGGAGATTTTAATTCTGTGCAGCCAGTCAGAAGTCCTACTGGACAGATATGGACAGCAAAGTGGAATGTGGAGGGTTGTCTGACTCTTGAGTATTGGATAGGCAAAATGCAAGACTACGCAGTTATGGCAAAACTGACAAGTTATATTCATCGGAGACCGAAAGATTAATTTGGGAACAATTGGCGAGCTTTTAATGCTTACTATAATTAATCTGTGTGGTTATACTTTTGAATGGTGTATTTTATAAATGGCGACTCTTATATGAAATATTAAGAACATTATCCTTTGCACAGTTTCTATTACAACAAACCGTTATGTTAAAATTACATACAGAGTTGATGAGAATTTACCTGCGTTTTATTTTATAATGGACAAGATAGGGAAAAAATGAAAACACATTATGAGAAAATGGAAGAATATTTCGAGCAGGTTGTCATCATAGTTTATGAAGCCACAGGGTTGCCAGCTCTGGGCTAGGAAACATCTGGAGATTTGGGGGGGTGGAGCTTGAGTGGGGCGGGGTTTGAGGAGGGGAGAGATTTCAATAGGGCATAATGCCATAGAGTCCACCTTCCAAAGCCGCCATTTTCTCCAGGTGAACTGATCTCTGCCACCTGGAGATCAGCTATAATCCCAGGAGATCTCCAGCCACCACCTGGAGATTGGCAACCCTAATAAGGCACCATGTTATACATCCTTTTTAATATACTTTTTAATGAATGACTATCATTAATATCTGTAAGAATTGCCCTCTGTATTGTGTTTTTAGTTTTATGTTCTTCTCTTTTCCCCTTACCTTCTTTCTTTATTCTGTATTCCTATAAAAAGTTATTTATTTTCTTTAAAAAGGAGTCCTACTGGACAAAGCCCCACCTACCCCTAAAGGTAAAGGTTTCCCTTTCTCGAAAGCCAGTCGAATCCGACTCTAGGGAGCGGTGCTCATCTCCGTTTCTAAGCAGAAGAGCCAGCGCTGTCCAAAGACTTTTCCGTGATCTTGTGGCAGGCGTGACTAAATGCCGAGGCACACAGAATGCTGTTACCTTCCCACCGAAGCGGTACCTATTTATCTACTTGCAGTTTCTTGCTTTCAGACTGCTAGGTTGGCAGGAGCTGGGGCCAGAGACAGGAGCTCACTCTGTCACACAGCACTCGGGTCTCGAACTGTCGAGCTACCGACCTTCCGGTCTGCAGCTCAGTGTCTTAACCTCTGAGCCACTGTGGCCCCAACAAGCACGGGCACTTCCCAAAGGACTCCTATGAGTAGGGTTGTGTGGTGTATCTATTGAACACACAGACTACAATCAGGGTTCTGTAGCCTGGTGCTAAGGAATCCAGCTTGAAGACAGCAAAAGCTGCCACATGGGCAAGGAGAGGAGAAGAAGAAATGTGCTGTCAGGGGAAAAAAAACCCTAATCTTTTCCAAGTGCAGAAATCCAACAGTGGAGGATTTACGGGAGTTCAGATCCAGGGGACGCCAGGAAAGACAGCTAAATAAACACATAGATCATGTGTCTTGAAAGCTGATGTCAGGCCCATAAAAATCAACTTGATTATAGGAGCAGACGGGTGGCGATTGGCGCAACCCCTGCACATTTTGTCCCGGAGCCTCTGGCTGGCCTTGTCCAGTGGAAACATTTTGCAGAGCAGATGTTTTCCTGATTGCAAAGTTTGCGAAATTTATAAGCCATCTCCTCAGACTCAAACCATCTTGGAGGACTTGGGAAGGCCCAAGCTTATCCTCGTCGTTTTGCTGTCCAAAACAACAGCTTGCTGGAGGTGTGGAAGGAAATCCATCTCAGATTGGGAATGGAGGGTTTGTGCTGGAATGCATTGAGGCACAGGGTCTTTTAAGTCCGGTGAGTTCTGAATTGTTTCATTCTCAGTCTAAGGCCCTTTCTGCACCTGTATTTTGCCTTGGTCTCTGAGCACATCCTATTCTTCTGATCTGCATTCCCTCCTGCTGTCACTTTCACTTTGTTTCGGGGGCTTTCTCTTGTTTTTTGCATTTGTTTTAAGAAACCTGCATTCAAACCGCTTCCAGCACACTGTTGCCCTGCAGCTACCAAAACTCCTTTTGCAGCGATTCTTTGTTCTCATCTGCTTTCAAATTGCTAATCCTTTCTAAAGTAAAATTATTTCTGTGGGTATTTAAGTACTGCCCACTGCCCCTCCCCCATTTCTGCCTCTCTTTCTCTCTCTCTCTCTTTAGGTTGATGCTCCCTCTCTGTTCTGTTTTCTTTCCCTCCTTCTCCAAAGACAAAAGAGGACGTGTCCTCCCACTCAGGCAAACTTTTAAAAAGCCAGAAAGAGCATCAGAAGGAATCAGTAAACATAAAGGACTAGGGGATTCCCTGCTCCCAAATGGGTCCATCTTGCATGTGTGAGTCTGGATTTCCCCCTCCCTTCATAAAGTTTAATTTAATAATTGTTTATGCTACAATAAATCTGATAGTCTTTAAGGAGCCACACCAATCCTTTTTGTTCATAAAAATGGGGAGGAATTCAAGCTCCTGTTAAACTGCATTCTATCTGTAGAGCTATGATCCCTTGCAGTAAACTCGTTAGTAATATATATTTAATATTAAAGAAATCCAAAATGAAATTATATCCCAGGAAAGTAGGCTATTTTAAAAAAAACCATATTTGGTTGTTCAAGAACTAGTGTGGGGGGAGCAAAATTATACTTTAACTGGGGTACAATCACATGCACCAAGTAAAACGGGGGGGGGGGGAGCGAGGCTATTTCCTCTGGAGGAATTTGACCCACAGTTGCACGATCACACCTCCCTTTGAAGCTGCGGGTGCAGTCTGTCAGTGTGTGATCAAACCCAACTGTGGGTGAGTCAGGTTTTTTTGTGCTGTTTGTTTTCCATGCGCTTAAACAAGGGATTGATGAATCACACTTCCGCACGGAAGTGCACGGACTCTAATCTGGGAGAATTGGGTTTGATTTCCCACTCCTCCACTTGTACCTGGCTGGATGACCTTGGGCAAGCCATAGCTCTGTACCAGCTGTTCTCTCAAGGACAGCTTGGGAAAAGAGCTCTCTCAGCCCCACCTACCTCACAGGGTGTCTCTTGTGGGGAGGGGAAAGGACAGGAGTTTATAAGCTGCTCTGAGACTCTTAAGTGAGTGGAGGGCGGGATATAAATCCAATCTCTTCTTCTTCTTCATTACCTTGATGTTGGCCTCGCATGGGCCCAAAAGTTCTGTAACAGCTCAAAGCCAGGGGAGTCAGAGCAGCGTCCATACCGGTCCACCAGAGCAGTTTCTCCAGTGGTTTCCCCCAAAGTTGGGCAGCTTCTAGGGGAGAGGCAGCCAAGGGAAGTGTAGCTAATCTTGTCCCTTTCATACCTGAGGGTTCTGCTTGGTAGCAGAGCCTCAGGATCCCAGTGACAGAAAACTGTCAGCAGACGTGGTGAAACAGTCCTCGAAAGACTTCAGGAGGCGAGGTGCTGGTGACCATTAAACCTCTGGCATGCTGAAAACGAGCCACCAAAACGATCATAGGCTCATCCACAGTGCTTGGTCAAATGCCCAGAACTGCAAGATCAATCCAGTTTGGTGTAGTGGTTAAGAGCACAGACTCTAATCTGGGAGAAACGGGTTTGATTCCCCACTCCTCCACATGCAGTGGCTGGTGTGACCTTGGGTCAGTCACAAGTTCTTTCAGAGCTGTTCTCTCACGAGCAGTCCTCGAAAGAGCTCTCTCAGCCCCACCTACCTCACAGGGTGTCTGCTGTGGGGAGGGGAAGGGGAAGGAGATCGTAAGCCGCTCTGAGACTCCTTTGGGAAGGGAAGGGGGGGTATAAATCCAGTCTCTTCTTCTCTGTCTTGGTGTGCAAAGGCATTCTATAGCACAGTAGCTTGGAGCACCTCCACAGGTATCACAGAGTGCTGAACCAGAGCCAGGCATCTGCCTCCTTTGGGCCTTGGCTCTCTAGGATTCTGCAACGCCTTGGATACCTCCAGGGTTAGGAATGCTTTGAGCACGATCAAAGAACTCCCCTGCTGATCCCTCTCGAGAGTCTACCGATGTGGAAAATTCACATTTACAGTCCAATGTATCGGCCTGACCTCACCCCTGTTTTTCAAATAGAGCAATAATCACACAGACCGTGAGTGACAAATTGAAGCTTCTGAAGTGTGTGAACCTGAGCTCTGCCGTCTACATCTTCTTCCTGGGAAGCCTGCACTTCGTTCCGCTCGCCACCGGGCCCCTGATCACAAATGGCATCTTTGTAGAGATGTACCCAGCGACATTTTTATTTGGTTTTCTTTAAAAAAAAAAATCCTTGATTTAGGTGTGTTGCCCTCAACATTAAAGCTATTTGTTTGGGCTATTTCTTGTTACCAGTTGGGTTTGCATAGGAAGAACATTCCCGTGGGGGCAGGGGCTGGTGTCAGTGTATCCTGAAGTAGGACAGCTGCTGGGGCACAGGGCTTAGCGTTGCCATGTCCCCCTGCACCAGGGGTCCGTTGGAGCGGGAGCGCACAGGAGCGCAGCTCCAGGAGTGAGGAGCCCAGGGGGCGGGCACATGACCAAGCCCCGCCCCCTCCTTGGCTTCCCCAAGCAGTGCAGAGGCGCAGCGCCCCGGGGAAAGCCCTGCTAGGGTCATTATTGTTTTTAATGTTTTGCTTTAATATTGATAATTTTATCATTATTCCTTTTATGACTGTGTGCTGCTTTTCCAGAGACTTGCTCAAGGTGGCATATAAATTTTCTAAGTATACCATTTTTTATCTGGGCACATGGCACATAAGTACTGGAGAAATTTCACCAACCCTTCAGCAGCTTCCACCCCACCAGTTTGGTGTAGAGGTCAGGAGTTGGACTCTAATCTGGGAGAACCAGGTTTGATTCCCCATTCCTCCACATGCAGCTGCTGGTGTGACCTTGGGCCATTCACAAGTTCTCTCAGAGCTGTTCTCTCATGAGCAGTTCTCAAAAGACCTCTCTCAGCCCCACCTACCTCACAGGGTGTCTTGTTGTGAGGAGGGGAAGGGAAGGGAAAGGGATGGGGTGGTGCACATGTCCTGGGTATCTCAAGTCTACTTGAAACCTGGTGGTTTCAAGGGAGCAGGAAGAGAATGAGGGTGTGTTCTTTACGCTTATTTTTATTGCACAAAGTATTGGATGGGGAAGGGAATGGAGGAAGAGCAGGTCAGTTTCACTCACCTGTGGAGTGGAGCCTGAGGGGTGGGTATTGCCTTCTGACACACTTCCGGTATGTTAGGGGGTGTGGCATATGCAAATGAGTTATGCAAATGAGTTATGGTAATGAGCTCCTGCACCTCTTTTTCTACTAAATGACCCCTGCCCTGCACCACCAACTGGAGAGTTAGGGTTGACAGATCCAACCTGGGAAACTCCTGGAGATTTGGGGATGGAGCCTGGGGAGGACAGTGTCAGCTAAACGCTGCCATTCCCAGGCGGGAGGTGGATTCCTACCAAGGTTCACGTCACGGCCCCTCACCCCCACCTTTGGAATGTATCTCTCTTCTCACAGTCTGAATGTTATCTATCATGCCTCCCTAACCTTGGAGACGGGGAACTTTCTCAACAACTCCGCTGCTTTTGCTTTTGCAGGTGTTTATTGTAACTTTTCTGTCAGAATCTGCTGATTCAGACAAAGTATTTCTATTGCTTGCAGCTGTGTATTATGTTTTTTTGCTGTGCTTTTCACTGTCATGTCTGTATGCCATACTATCTTCATATTGCAATACATGTATGTATGCTGCTTCCTTCTTACCTGCCATGCAATGCCCCCCCCCCCTAGGTAAACCCTCGCTTGAGCCAGTATGTAGGTAGAAAATGGGACTCCAGGTTTATGACCCTGACCAGGCCTGGTCTGTGTAACTGTCAGAGCGGGAGGATGACAACTTCAAAGTATGGGAACAATGGACCTCTCACACTCCTGCCTCCGCATTCCATTCGCCCCGGCTGGGACTCCAAGGGAGGACGAGTCTCATCTCTTATCAACGTGCGAAAGCCTCGAGGCCATTGATTGTTATGTGAAATGGTAACATCTGAAGGGTCTGGTTTGGAAAGGGAAATTTACAACTTGACACCTCACTTTCTTTCCTGTGGGAAGCAAACAGCCAGAGCCCCGTTTTGCCCGCCGTTTTTCCCGTGTAGTGATTGGCTACCTATGGGTAATTCAAACTGCTTAGAAAGGTATAATAGACCTGTTTCTGTCATATGCGTTATCTCTGACAATAATCCGAGAAGCTGTACCAATGTAGAGATTGGAAATAAAGAACTGTGTTTCATCAACAAAGATCTGATCCTTGACTACTTTGAGCAGAAGTCTCACATTTTCCCGCCTTTAGCCTGAGAACAAAACGTCTAGCTGTATTTTTCAGACTCCAGGATTCGAGCCCCCCTTTTCATACTCAGGTTGAATGCACTATAACTGTAACCCCTCAACCCTTCCCTTTCATTACTGACTCAAGAACGTATAGACGACTAATTGATCCACTGGAATAAAGAACTTTCTAGTTAAGAACTTTGCTTACAGTTTGAAATCTCTTAGACTTTCACAGACAGGAGCCTCAGTTGGGTACAATACCATACAGTCCACCCTCCAAAGTAGCTATTTCCTCCAGGGGAACTGATCTCTGTAGTCTGGAGAGAAGCTGGAATTCCGGGGGGGGGGGGGTGTCTCCAGGTCCCACCTGGAGGTTGGCATCCTTACCAGGGCTTCTTGGGCCCACTGTCCCTCTCTCTGACTCCCACCCATGCACCTCCCCGGCCACTAGGGTTGCCAGGCCTGGGCTGGAAAATACCTGGAGACTTTGGGGGTGGGTCCAGGAGAGGGTGGGGTTTGGGGAGGGGAGGGGCCTCAGCAGGGTACAATACAGTTCCAGGAGATCCCTAATATTAAGTAGTGAGATGGGACAGCTCTTTTCCTAACAACAAGCTTCTTTTTTGAACTTCCGAACCACCAACTGGACAGACTCAGTTCTGGGGGAAAATTACAATCAATTGGCATTTCCCTGGACTCCCTGCTTCTTTCAGGTGAACCCCAAATTTTCTGGTCCTTGAAGCAGAGAATGCTCGATATTGAAAGGCAAACACTCTGTTCTAGACTTACCCCTTCCCCTCCGAAGTTCAACATTACCCTGAGAAATGGGCGGATAGCTGGTCACTTCTCACAGCTCACTTCTCCGTCACTAAGACGAGCTTTATGTTAGCACGTTTTGGTGCCCTATCGTCAGAGGTCCTTTATGGTGGATTTACTAATACTCCCTAGCCTGAAAGGACCTGCCCATGGAACAGCAGGAACCCAGAATTGATTGCTCACATCTTGCTCAGCTGTGGATATTATAATAGGAATCGGGATGTTTTAATCAGCCCCCTCCTGCCCAACAAGCATAGTCTACCTGAAGAGAGACTTATATCTTTCCTTTTATCAGATCTCTGCCCTCACATTACCTTCTCAGTAGCACAATTTCTCTCTATCACTATGAGGGTAAGAGAATATAAGGTCAAAGTTCAGGTGGGCTGACTGTTTTATATTTACATATTTTATATGACTGCAGCCATGAAATCAAAAGACACCTGCTCCTTAGGAGGAAAGCGATGGCCCACCTAAATAATAATAAAATAATAAAAAGTAGAGACATCACCCTGCCAACAAAAGTCCATATGGTCAAAGCCATGGTATTCCCAGTAGTAATGTATGGCTGCGAGAGTTGGACTATAAGGAAAGCCGAGCGCCGAAGAATAGATGCTTTTGAATTATGGTGCTGGAGAAGACTCTTGAGAGTCCCTTGGACCGCAAGGAGATCAAATCAGTCAGTCCTAAAAGAAATCAACCCTAACTTTTCCCTGGAAGACCAGATGCTGAAGCTGAAGCTCAAATACTTTGGTCACCAAAGTACTCACTGGAGGAGACCCTGATGCTGAGAAAGATTGAAGGTCAAAGAAGAAGGGGACGGCAAAGGATGAGATGGTTAGACAGTGTTATCAATGCAATGAACATGAAGTTGAGCAAACTCCGGAGCATGACGGAAGACAGGATGGCCTGGCGTGATGTGGTCCATGGGGTTGTGAAGAGTCGAACTTGACTGTGCGACTGAACAACAACAAATCGTAAAATGTGATCCATGTTCCAATAAAGGTTGACCGACTGACTGACTGAACCAAAGACACAGGTGCAACAGGAACCAATTTATACTTGTAGAAACCACACCCACCTTAAGCAACAACCAATACCAAGTAGGCAGGTAGGATCCTTCATTTGCATGAACTCTATACAAAGTATCTATTAACAGTGCAACTACTGGGTAATAAGCAACAAACATGATTGGCCTTTACCGGCAACACAACCAATAGTCTTGAAGGCCTTGGAGCCTCCGCCGAGACCCAGGCTAGATCAGTACATAACACACAGGCCCCACCTGGAGGCTGGCAACCCTACCTGCCACCTGTCTGCATGCCCTTCCCCATCTGTTTGCTTGAACTTCTCCACCACCCATGATCCCAGCTGCCCCAGCATCATTGGGGAAAGGCATGTGGGTGGTACACAGGGGCAGCTTTCCTGGTGGCCATGGCAACCACACTCTCAGCTGTGTGCACCAGCCAGTGACGTTAGAGAAAGGACATGCCGGCGGTGTAGGCAACTGGTCTTGGGTACACACAGGCTGTTGCAGGGGTGGAAAGGGAGAGGCTGGTGGCGGGACTGCTTGGCACTTGTGCTGCCCCTAGCAGATTCTCGGGAGACAGTAAATAATATAGAACAGTTAACAGCTCTGTTTCTTTAAATCGTTGCACTATGGGAAATGTAGTTAGTAGTTAGATGCTCTGACATTAGCTTCCCTCATGGGCTAGATGGGACTATTTCCTGGTGCCAGCATGAGCTCGTGGAAAAAATATGTTTATTGAGGCAGTCCCATTCCTTTGTCTGAGCTTTACAAGTGGCAGAGCAAGAGGGACAGAACCAGTGTTCCCTCTCAGCTGAGTTAGTGTGAGCTAGCTCACAATTTTTTAGCCTCCAACTCACACCTTTTTGTCTTAGCTCAGGAAGGATGGCTCCAGAGCAAACTAATTTACGTAGTAGCCAAATCGCTCGCTCATAACTTTAATGCCAGCAGTTCACCAAATAGAATTTTTGCTCACAAGACTCCACAGCTTAGAGGGAGCATTGGACAGAACTAGTCTCTTTCTACCATTGGATGCTTCCGGTCCTACCATGAGAGCCCACACATCATAAACAATCAACATTTTGCTAGTTTATCATTAACAGGCCCAGTCCAGGCAAAGTTAAGACATAGGCGCAAACGCCATGTGGATTTAAAGGGAGCGGTCAGACAATAACATCTGGGAAGCATCCTGCAGCCACCGGCAACCTGTTTTGCTCTGCCGCAGAAGCAAAGTTGAAAGACACTGGGGAAAATCTAGTAGTAAATGGTTGCAACAGGCCATGGTCGGACTTTCCTGTGTCTGATCACTCCAGCGCACTCTTGGTGTCAGGATGGTCTGATCAGGCCATCCCGACTCCATGGTGTTGTTTTTTCCCCCTTCGCAGTATGCGCATCGTCACGAACTCCATAGGGAACCCTAAGTGTGGAGGTGCAATTCATCGCTCCTTCGTTTAACCGCATGGGAGGGGGGAAGGGACAAAAGAAAATAACTCACCCACAGTTGTGTTTGATCACACACTGACAGACTGCGCCCGCAGCTTCAAAGGGAGGTGTGATCGTGCAACTGCGGGTCAAATTCCGCTGGAGGAAATAGCCTCACTTCCCCCTTGTTTTTTTCAGGCGCGTGTGACCACAACCAGTGTTTAGGTTCCACTGATTTCAGTGGGGAAAGTTAAATGCAGTCCCCTAATCTGGATAAAGGGCTGCAGTGGCTCAAGTAGTTAAGGCACTGAACTGCAGACCGGTAGTTCAGCAGTTTGAGACCTGAGTGCTGCATGACGGAGAGAGCTTTCGTCTCTGGTTCCAGCTCCTGCCAACCTAGCAGTTCGAAAGCAAGAACTTGCAAATAGACAAATAGGTACCAGTTCGGTGGGAAGGTAACAACGTTCCATGCGCCTCGGTGTTTAGTCATGCCAGCCACATGAACACAGAAATGTCTTCAGACAGCGCAGGCTCTTTGGCTTGGAAACGGAGATGAGCACCACATCCCTAGAGTCATATTCAACTGGCTTTCGAGCAAGGGAAACCTTTACCTTTAACCTGGATAGCCTAGGCTAGCCTGATCTTGACAGATCTCGGAAGCTAAAGAGGGTTAGCCCTGGTTAGTATTCTGATGGGAGACCACCAAGGAATTCCAGGATCATTTGGTAGGAAATGGCAAACCACTTTGGGACTTCCCTTGCCTGAAGAATTCTATGGGGTCGCCATAAATCAGCTGCAACTTGACAGCAAAAAAGCAAAATAAGATAACCACAGTTTTACCCACTGAAGTGTGTTGAAGTCAATGCACTTGTCTCTATTCCATGGGCATAGAAGGATGTAACTTTGCTTAGAATGACATTGTAAGTCTCTCCCATGGGCAGCAATGGGCCCTAAGAGTCATTCATGCCATGCCCTGGATAGCCCAGGATAGCCCGATATCATCAGATCACAGAAGCTAAGCAGGGTTGGCCCTGGCTAGTATGTGGATGGGAGACCTCCAAGGAATACCAGGGCTGTGACGCAGAGGCAGGCAATGGCAAACCACCTCTGAACGTCTCTTGCCTTGAAAACCCCACAGGGACTTGAGGGCACTTTCCACGGCCAAGATTCATTCTTGTCTGTTGGATTGTACTCATTAGTGTCATATTATCAAGGAAGTCCTCAAGGTGGGGGGGGGGGGTTTGTTAGAAAGCATTCTAAACATAAAATATTCCAGTTGCTTTTGTAATCAGAATACGTTTATAACTTTCTATGTCCCACCCATAACCTCAGCTTTAAACAATTTGCATAATTAATGGGGTTAAAACTTATCCACCCCCACCACAAGAGACGAAACAGAACAGAAATTTGCACCCTTTAGACAAGATCCCGCGAAGGGAAACCCTTCCTGACTTGAAATAGACTCATCCAAAAGAAATCATTTCTAAACTGATATTCTACTTTGTGACAAACCCCTGAAGGTTCTTTTCTGCAGCAAGTGTCCAGGGGACGACAACCCTGACTGATAGAGCTCCAGAAATCAAAATCTTTCTGATTTCCAGCCCAGCACTATTAATGTCCGGGTCTGAGCCAAGAAACTCAATTTGTTTGTTTGTTTATATGTTTAAAAAATTCATATGGCTGCCTTTCTCCTGACAAGTCAGGAGCCAAGGTGGGTGAGCAGGGAGGGCAGAGTTCGAGAAACATAATTGCTGCCAGCTGTAATGCTTAAGCTGTGCTTTTCCCTTGCTCTTCCTGTCTCCATGTGCAGCCAGAGGCACAAGCCCTTGGACATGAACCAAAGGGCAAGAGCCAAAGGGCTCTGGGTCTTGGCTTTTAGCTTGAGGCTTATTCCCTTGAATGAGCTGGACCACTGGATTCAAAGCAGGGTAGGGTTGCCTGATCCTTCCTGTAGGACCCAGAAGTGATGTCATCATGTTTCTGATGTTGGGGGCAATGCTCTGTGTTTCAGGCAAAACTCTATGGGTTTGGGTGGCCTCAAAACCATAGAGTTTTGTCCCAAACCTGGAGCATCGCCTCTGACATCGGAAACATGATGATGTCACTCCCTGGTGATGTCATCACGCTAGTGCCAGCAGTGCTGGGGGGGGTGGCTTCTCAAGGGGGGGCTTCCTGTGCGGGCCAGCTGGGCTGCAGCAGATTGAGGACTTTAAAATCGGAGGATACCCTGCCCCCCCCCCCCCCCCGGCTCTTGCGTTTCTCCACTTAGATGACCTGCCTTCATTTTTGAGATTTTTGGAGCTGGCATGTAAAACACTGAGATCATTCATGAAGTTAACTTCAAAAATTGTCTACAACATTTAACTATGAACAAAGCTAGAAAACACATCACGTTTTGTATGGTCCTGCTCAGATGAAGCTTTTTGAAATGGCTCGGCAGTCTGGAGAACTCCGTCAACAACTATTATTCCTGGACCCTATCCCACCAGGGGAATGGCAACCCTGAAGCAGGTTCAACATATAGTTGGTCACTTTCCGTTTATTCGGGCTCTGTGTTTATAGTCTATTGTGTTTTCACTGTATTTATTAATCTTGTAAGCCTCTTTGGATACATATGCTAAGTGAATACATAAGCCACAACCAGATAATGACAACATACAATAAATATCAAATACACTGAAACCCCATTAAAAGCAACATCACAGCATCCAGGGGGGTCAGTGTTCCCTCTAAGCTGAGTTACTGTGAGCTAGCTCACAGTTTTTTAGCCTCCGGCTCATACATTTTTGTCTTGCCTCAGGGAGGATGGCTCCAGAGCAAACTAATTTATGCAGTAGCCAAATAGCTCACTCACAACTTTAATGCCAGTAGCTCACAAAGTAGAGTTTTTGCTCACAAGACCACACAGCTTAGAGGGAGCATTGGTCAGCATACCCTTTGATGGGCAGCTGCTGGGGCCCATGGCTTCTGGTGGAGCCACCACTGATGATTATCTGAGAGCCAACTGGTAGTGTGTAGTGCTAAGAATGGCGGACTAATCTGGAGAATCGAGTTTGATTCCCCACTCTTTCGCATGCAGCCAGCTGGGTGACCTTGGGATCAGTCATGAGTTCTCTCACAGCTGTTCTCTCAAGGGCAGTTCTCAGGAGAGCTCTCTCAGCCCCACCTACCTCACAGGGTGTCTGTTGTGGGGAGGGGAAGGGAAAGGAGATTGTAAGCCACTCTGAGACTCCTTCGGGTAGTGGAGGGCGGGGTATAAAACTGCCCCTCCTCCTCCTCCTCTCTTTTCACATGCTTCCACTTGCCTGCTTGTGAGTGCTTTGCCACCTGAGCTCCCAGCTGCATGTGCTGCCTGGTGCTGCTGGCGAAAGGCATGCGGGTGGTGCACAAAGCATCAACATTCCTAGTGACCATGGCAGTGGCACAATTGTAGTTGCCTTAGGAGTGCTACAGTGGCACTCCTTGCTGCACCCACCCACCCCCCAGCACCATCAGGGAAGAGGCACGCAGGCAATGTGGGCAGCTGTGACTGCAGGTGGCAGGAGAGAGCTGGCAAATGGGCAGAGGAAGGATGCACAGGCGGGTGGGGCATGCAGCCGGGTGGGCAAGAAGTGGGGGAGTAGGGGGCAATGCTCCCTTTAAACTGTGGAGTCTTGTGAGCAAAAATTCTACTTTGTGAGCTCCTGGCATTAAAGTTGCGAGCGAGCGATTTGGCTGCTGCATAAATGAGTTTGCTCTGGAGCCACCCTTCCCGAGCGAAGACAAAAATGTGCGAGCCGGGGGCTAAAAAACTGTGAGCCAGCTCACACTAACTTGGCTTAGAGGGAACACTGATTGTAAGCCACCTCAAGACTCCTTAAGGTAGAGAAAAGTGGGGTATAAAACCCAACTGTTCTTCTTCTACCACTTTCCCAAGATAGTATTATGTTGAAAGGCATCACCTTCATTTGCAATACTGTGATTTTAGTTTGTGTGTGTATGTGTGTGTGTGTGTGTGTGTGTACACAAGTTTGTTAGGTTGACCAGCTCTGGGTCGGGAAATACTTGGAGATTTTGGAGGTGGAGCCTGAAGAAGGTGGGGTTTGGAGAGGGGGAGGGACTTCAGCGGGGTATAATGCTGTACAGTCCATCTTCCAAAGTGGCCATTTTCTCCAGGTGAATCGATCTCCATTGCCTGGAGATCAGTTGCAGTCCCGGGAGATCTCCAGCCCCTACCTGGAGGTTGGCAAACCTAGCGTTTCCTTCTGCTCCGTACAGGAGCAGATATTTCTAGACAATCAGGTCCTGTCAGCCTCATTTCTCCATGAATCTTGGGACCGAAGCGGGAAAAAGCAAAGGAACCAGGCTTCGAGCCAGGCAGTTGTCTTTTTTTTCTTTCTCCGTGAAACCGAGTCAGCATTTTGTAGCATAAACATGTGAGGCAGGGCCCCCCCCCCCAACAGCTGGAGCATCTCTCAGCAGCAGAGCCTCCTAAATTGCAAAGTCCCATGCACCTATCTCAAAAGACAAATGAACACCAAAAAAAAAAATAACCCCTCTTCTCCGGATCTTATAAACAGAAGAAAAGGAAAGCCACTGATAGCGATCTCTGCTAGCCCATTAATAAAGTGTTGTTTCGTTTGCATCTGGAGCCGTTTCTAAATTCCCCCCATACATATTAATCATATGTATTTTATATTATAAATCCCGCATGCCACCACAATCTAGGACACTCATATTCCCCAAACGGGCCTTAACGGCTTTGCAAAGCTAACAAAAGTGGGGCTTTCTGTAGGGAAGCTTCCATCCGAGTCCATCCTGCAGCAGGGTCTTCTGGAGGTAATAAAACATGGAGGGGAGATGCTATCTGGTAGGTCTGGAGTGTTTTGTTCCCTTGAAAGTCAAGCAGGCAGCTGATTTAAAGTTTCCAGCTAGGTCATACAAAAGTCAGGAGCAGCTGCATCCAGCCGGGTTCAGAGTTTGAATATTTATGGTGTCAATCTGAAATCCAGATAACTACAAATAACCTAAACCCATTAACTCCCTGGCCGCAAGAGAAAGCTCTCTGGCTGTTAATGCAGAGGCGGCTGGAGTTATAGAGAGGGTATCAGCCCCCCCTCCTCCAGAGGTCGTGCGGTGCTCCCGAAGCAGCGGCCTGGTTCCCGCCACATTAGATGTTCTTCCAGGAAAGCTGTTATTTAGGGTCATGTGATCAACGGCAACATTTGGGGAGCTCCAAGAGACGGGGATGTTCGGGTCAAATCAGGCCCATCAAAAAGTACAGTCTGATAAATCAGTTGTCAGCCGAGTAATAATTCTGCCCACTTAGTCAAATGACCCGTGGTACAAAGCGTAGGAGTCTCGCATCCCCAGAGCAGCTTCACCAGGGAGAATGCTACCTCCTAAAGGTTAATGACTGCTTGCAATGGAGAAAACCGTGAATATGCTGTGAACCACTTTGGGGGCCCATTTGGACCCCAAACAGCAGGGTGCACATTTGAAAAAATAAATAATATTATGTATATTTGAAGGACTGTGGGCCTCACTAACTGATCCACTCGCTTCCCTATGTCCCAAAAGCCTGACGGCTGGTACACACATAGCTCCAGTCATCCTAGTTACTGGGGGCAGGTCAAAGTGGGGTATTTCTAAGCATTTCCCTCACTGCAGTAAGGTAATTCCAGATAACATAAACAGCTGAGATACCCATAAAGCCAACCTCGTAGGCAGAAATTTTGCCTTGGTGGAGAAATTTTGGGGGGGGGGAGGGAGGGGGCGGCTGCAAGATTTAAAGGGTCCTTCAGCTGAATGGTGGGCCACACGCTTCACCGGTCAGCTGGAGGGCCCATTTAATGTCACAGGAGGGGGAGAGGGGCAACAGCTGTTGTGGGGTATGCCCAGGGGTCATTTTGTAGAAAAAGAGGTGCAGGAGCTCATTAGCATAACTCATTAGCATAACTCATTTGCATATGCCACACCCTCTAACATACCGGAAGTGTGTCAGAAGGCAACACCCATTCCTCAGGCTCCACTCCACAGGTGGGTGAAACTGACCTGCTCTTCCTCCATTCCCTTCCCCATCCAATACTTTGTGCAATAAAAATAAGCGTAAAGAACACGCCCTCATTCTCTTCCTGCTCCCTTGAAACCACCAGGTTTCAAGTAGACTTGAGATATCCAGGACATGTGCACCACCCATCCCTTTCCCTTCCCTTCCCCTCCCCACAACAAGACACCCTGTGAGGTAGGTGGGGCTGAGAGAGGTCTTTTGAGAACTGCTCATGAGATAACAGCTCTGAGAGAACTTGTGACAGGCCCATGGTCACACCAGCAGCTGCATGTGGTGGAGTGGGGAATCAAACCCGGTTCTCCCAGATTAGAGTACAACTCCTGACCACTACACCAAACTGATGGGGTGGAAGCTGCTGAAGGGTTGGTGAAATTTCTCCAGTACTTATGTGCCATGTCCCCAGATAAAAAATGGTATACTTAGAAAATTTATATACCACCTTGAGCCTCTGGAAAAGCAGCACACAGTCATAAAAGGAACAATGATAAAATTATCAATATTAAAACAAAACATTAAAAACAATAAAGACCCTAGCAGGGCTTTCCCTGGGGCGCTGCACCTCTGCACTGCTCGGGGAAACCGTGGAGGGGGCGGGGCTTGGTCATGTGCCTGTCCCCTGGGCTCCTCACTCCCGGAGCTGCGCTCCTGTGCGCTCCTGCTCCAACGGACCCCTGGGTATGCCTCATATTTGAGGGGCAGAGCCCCCAAATGCCCCGCCAGAGCTACGGGCCTGTACAAAGCCCAAGACACATGCATTGCAAGAAATGGTGTCTAAATAGTGTCTAAAAACCTAAAATAGTGTCATTTTTTGCCTCCTGAAAAAGAAAAAGGAGATCACTCTCAGTGTCTAGACTACTGGAGGGCAATAAGTAGAATGGGGATTCACAAGAAGGCAAATTGGGCATTCTGGGCATGCTCACCAAATAGAAATTCTTCATCTTCTTTGCAGGAAGCCTATCAGTTAAACTAGTATAAAAGCAAGTGAAAGTTTCAGAGTAACGTTTTATCCCAATCTTCCTTCAAGGAGCTCAGGGTAGCATTCTCTAGTCTCTTTCCTCCATTTTATCCTCACAACAACCCTGTAAGGAAGGTTAGGCTGAGAGAAAGAGTGATTGCCCCAGGATAGTGAGCCTCATGGAGCCTGTATCTCCCAGATCCTGGTCAGCACTCTAACCACTGCAGGTTAGTTGGTGTTGATGTTGTCTATGGTTGCCAACTCTGTGCTGGAAAACTCTTGGAGATTTGGGGTTGGAGTCTGGGGAGGTCAGGGTTTGGGACGGGAGGGACTCCAGCAGGGTATAATGCAATAAAGTCCACTCTCCAAAGCTGCCATTTTTCTCCAGGGGAACTGATCTCTGTCAGCTGGAGATCAGTTGTAATTCCATCAGATCTCCAGCCCCCACCTGGAGACTGGCAACCCTAGTTGCCTATTTCCTACCCACCCACCGGCTTTTCCTGGCACAGAATTAAGTTAAAAAAACAAGTGTGGGAATTGTAGAGTATGCTCAAAAAATCCACTAGGGATGCCTCAACATCTTCCGCTTTGGCTCGTATCTTTTTCGCCAGTTGCAAACATTTCTAGCTGCTCACCAGGATGCCTCTCTGTATTCCTCCCTAACATGGCTTTCTGTGGGTGCTCACATAGCACCTGAGTAAACTTCACTTCTCCCCCCTTTGTTGCACCACTATTCCATCTGGCAGAAAACAGTTTTAAATAGACAGTCAAATCACTCACAAGTCCTCATTCACAGGAAATCATTCATAAATAAACACTCTCTTGAAAAATAAAAATCTCCTGTTTGGCGTTCAGCTAAGTACCCCTTAGAGAAATCAATGGCCATTGGTTTGCTTGTTTTGGCAGGATTTTGTGCATGCACATTTTTTGTGCATGGGTAGGAACCAATACAAAACCATTCCGAAGGCATTCGAGTCGGTTGGTGCAAACCCAACAGACTGAGTAATTGGCTCACGTCTGATCTTCACAGTCGAACATGGTAAATTTGTTGAACCCATTCACATTGAAACAGGCACCATCCCTAATGCAAACTGAAAAGTACTGGAGTCAGGAGGCCGGTAGCAGTGAAATCAGCATGGTAGTTTATTGTGGGTCAGATGGAACATAGAAACCCCATGCTCAGAGCCCTCTTTTATGCTGGCCAGAGGCACACTTCCGACCTCGCCCAGATGTCCTGATAGGACCTTAAGATCATGGTTACATTTCATTGGTTCCCAGGGGAAAACCTAGATACATGATTTGTGCCCGTTTAGGTTCCGGCTGGCTATTGTTCTACCTGGCCAAAGCTCAGGTAGATTCAGGCCATGTGCGAATGACCACGTGGCGGTCGCCATTGCCTGAGCACATGGCGACCACGATAGTAATACACAACACAAACTTTGAACCCAAAAGAAGCTCAGTGCAACACAAATTGGGCAACTCTACCTGCTTCTCATAAACATTCTGTGTGGTGGCTTTCTTCTGATACCCATGTTTCAGTTGTGAAAGTGTTTCTTCTCCCACGGGCAATATAATTCACAGGGATCCAAAGTGGTTTACAACTTTCCCCCCTCTTCCATTGGATCCTCACAACAACCTTGTGAGCTAGGTTAGGCCGAGAGAGTGTGACTGGCCCAAGGTCACCAGGCAAAGTCCCAGGGCAGAGTGGGGATTTGGAACTGGGTCTCCAGGTTCCTAGTCCAATCATTAGCCACTACACAAGGCTTGCTTGCTTGAAGAATTGGTGGGGGGGGGGTATAAATTGGGTTCTCTACACATGTGATTAAGACACTCACCCTCTGACCCTGGCTGTGATCAGACAGGAAAGTTGTTCCGATGTCGTGGTGGCTCCCTACCAGATTTGAAGTGCATGATCAGATGGCAACATCTGCCTCCCATCTCTCAGTCGCCACTTGCCCTCACCCTCCCACTTTCCCAGCACTGAATAAAGTCCAGTGTTTACGACTGAACGTGTCTGACCACAGATTTCTGGGCATCTGATCTTTCCCTTGCACACTCAAGCTGCTTGGTGAGGTCTGCTGCTTCCAGTCCCCAGCCACCTTTTTTTTTTGCAGTTAGCGATGTGTGCATAACTGCATATCCACTCCTAGTGAATAAGCAGTTATGCACATGTGCACATTAGAGGGTTTTTTGAAAAGAAGAAGCTGCCTGCCTTCCTGCCCTCTCTGTGGTGACTGCACACTGGTGACTGCACACTGGCTGGCTGGACGGTTAATCACGGGGTGAGACAAGAATAGGGTGGCATGTCTGATGTCACATCTCTGGAACAAATAGCTCTGGAGAAATCAGAGGTGTGGCCAGGCCAGGCCAAAGCCCACCATCTGATCGCAGCCTCTGACTGCCTTTTGTAGATGCTGCCTTTGCTTTTCCACATATTTCTCCACAGCCACAGAAGCTAGAAACATGTGCTTTGGGTGAAGGTGTTTTGTGTTGGTTTTGTTTTGTTTTTGCTTTCAAAAAAAGGAAAAAAAGAATGAAAGCCGAGATACTCACAAACCAGAATTCTGTTCCAGAGAGGAAACGATGTTTGGATTTGCAAAAGACATGCCACTCCGCGCGGAGGCATGCCTCTGCGTGTGCCATGTGCTTGTTGGTTTACATTAATCATTGATCAGTGTCTGCCATCTTCCGAAATCCCTCAAGCTAGCATGGAGAGATGGTCACTTCACCTTCAGTCCTGCATTGCTGCCATCATTTACAGAGCAGGTACTGACAAACCCGTGAACCGTGTGTCATGTCATCCATCATCAGAAACGAAGCCAACAAGGCGTGAAGAGACGGGGAGCGGGAGGCAACTCTTGTCAGTTGCTTTGCTATCTGGGAAATGCCTACAGCTGGGGACGCCACACCGGCTCTTGCCAGTGGAAGCCCGTGGGCACAGAAACCAAAGGCGTTCCTTCCAGTGGGGCTCCCACGGGACATTGTCCTGGGACAAACCAAGAGGACAGCATCATTCTAGTGAAAGGAGAATAGTAAAAGCCAGTTTGGTGTAGTGGTTAAGTGCGCTGACTCTAATCTGGGAGGACAGGGTTTGATTCCCCACTCCTCCACTTGCACCTGCTGGCATAGGCGTCAACTACAGGGGGGCTCGAGCCTCCCCCGAAATTTCCCAGGGGGGGCTCAGCCACCCCCGGCAAAATGGAGCGCCCGCTGGTGGCCAGTCAGCCGGCCAGCTGGCTGCCGTCGCCGCCTCTCCTTCCCCTCCACCCCCGGCCTGCCCTCCTGCCTCCCTGGGGCGGGGGGGGAGAGAGGCGGCAAAGACATGGTCCCGCGCTTCGCGTGCACAGCAGTCAGCCAGCCAGCTAGCTGCCGCCGCCGTCACCGAGACGGCGCTCATCTGCCCCCCCCCCCCGCACACCCCGAGGCAAAGAAACCACGTCTGCCTCCCTGGGGCCGGGGGGGGGGGAGAGAGGCGGTGGGGACATGGTCCCGCACTTCGCGCGTGCGGCAGTCAGCCGGCCAGCTGGCTGTCGCCGCCGCCGAGATGGCGCTCATCTGCGCCCCCCCACCCGCACACCCCGAGGCAAAGAAACGGGTCTGCCTCCCTTGGGCCGGGGGGGGGGGGGGGGAAGAAGCATCGGGGACATGGTCCCATGCGCGCACAAAGCGTGCGCGCACAAAAGAGCCCCCCCCCCCGGGGATTTACAAAGTCTACGCCCCTGCCTGCTGGATGACCTGGGGTAAGCCATAGTTCTGGCACCGCTGTTCTTGAAAAAGAGCCATTTCTGTCAGAGCTCTCTCAGCTCCACCTGCCTCACAGGGTGTGTGTTGTGGGGAGGGGAAGAGAAAGGAGTTTGTAAGCCGCTCTGAGACTCCCTTGAGTAGTGAAGGACAGGGTATAAATCCAATCTCTTTTTCTTCTTCTTCTTCTTCTTCTTCTAAAACATTTGCACTGGTGAGGTGGTGAGGAGTTTATGCCAAGAGTCCCTGGCCTTTTTGAGCCTGTGGGGATGTTTGGAATTCTGATATGGCCTGGTGGGTGCAGCAACAAAATGGCCACCACAAAATGGCTGCCTTAGGAGGTGGAGACAGCCACAAAACGATCGCCACAGCTTAACATCAGCAGTACAGTGTAGATTCTTGTGCTATGCTGACAGCTGCTGCCAACAGAACATTTTTAAAAATCTGCGCAGCCAATCAAATCTCTAGTAACCAATCAGAAGCTCTGCTGAGCAAAAGCCCTACCTGGCCCCACCCACTTCCTAAAAACACTTGGTGGGCACCAGAAAAGGTGTTGGCGGGCTCCACGCCACCCATGGGCACCACGCTGGGGACCCCAGTTTATACAATACAGATTGAGTTAGACGTTTTCTGACTTTAAAAAGAATCACCACAACCTAGATCCAAAAACCAGCTAGAATTAAGCCATGAACTTCATCCATTGCAAGGAAAGCTAAGAATATGTTTTGGAAGGAGTCTTGATTGACCGTGGGGAAGTTTAAACAAAGGTTGGATTGGGAGTGAGACTGGGAGCTTCTTTAGTCTTACAGAGCGGTCCTAGACAGGTCAAATCAGAACCCTACTCAGGCGTATTCAGTGGGGCTTGCTCCCAGGAAAGTGTTTTTAGGATTACCCTGGTAGTTTGATGATTGGCCCCAAACATGGGTTGAAGATCCGATTGCTTGCTGTCCTTTGTGTTCTATGTTTGTATCTATGAATCTGCCTAAAACTGAATCAGAGCATTGGTCTATCACATTCAGCACTGGCTACTCCGACTGGCAGCAGCTTTCTGGGGTCTCAGGCACAGGTCTTTCCAGTCACCTCCTACCTGACCCTTTTAACTGGAAAAGCCAGGGGTTGAACCTGGGACCTTCTGCATGCCAAACAAGGGCCCTATCACTGAGCCACAGCCCCTGCCCAGACCCTAAAGGACAGTTAAAGTGAACAGATTTTATTCGAATGCCCGAGGTAATCTGTTATTGACTAGCTCAGTCTTGTTATCTTGACTACCATAGCTCTGCTTCCCCTTTTTCTATTAGGTATCTTGGATTAGGCAATAAAGTTAGTGGTCAGTTTATTATCTGTCTCCTTTCCATCTTTCCTTCCATGGGAGATTTATTGTGCCAGACTGGGAAGAACTAAACTGGAAATGCCAGGGATCAAACCTGGGACATTCTGCAGGCCCAGCAGATGTTCTGCCACTGAGCCATGGCCCCCTATGTTGCCAGACATTGCAGCCCCACCATTTTGACTGCAGAAACATTCCTGTTTTGATTTGGTTGTGTGAATCGAATCAGTTAGGCCAGGGGTGGGCAAACTGTGGCTCGGGAGCCGCATGCGGCTCTTTCACATATATTATGTGGCTCCCGGCAGGGCGGCTGGGGAAGCTAAATATCATTAGCAAACAAATATCACTGGACAAATTAATATCATTATCAATATCTGCTTTTACCCCTTTTGTTATTATTTTTGGCAGTCTCATTTAATGTTAATAAAAAGCAAATCTGCTTATTTTCCAGTAAAAGCAGGTAATATCTGTTCATGTCTTGTGGCTCTCAAACATCTGATGTTTATTCTATGCGGCTCTTACGTTAAGCAAGTTTGGCCACCCCTGTTCTAGGTGGCTCTTACGCTGAGCAAGTTTGCCCACCCTTGGGTTAGGGTTTGTTCGTTTAGCTCTGTTTCATTTTTTTCCCCTTGCCTTTAATTTTGCTCATTAAAACTAACTTATTCTCAAATTTTATTTTGGTGCTGTTGTCGCATAGAAATGGTGTAAGGTGCTATAAAAGAAACAAAAATTTGGGAACATCAGCAATTTATGTGGGTGAAATGAAAAATCAACGATATACCAGTACAATAATAAATGGGGGCAAGGTAAATCAGTACATCTCTTGTATGTTTTTTTGCCATGGCTGTTGTGTGCTGTTAAGAAAGTAAGGCAACCTGTCAAACGGCTATGAACAGGTCAATGAACAGCTGAACTTATCATCAGCTCCGTGTCCACAACTGGCAAACAGGACATGAGCCCAACTGTACATTAGTAAAAGTTTTCTACTTTTCCAACATGTTGTGTAAATTTTTGATTTGTCTTCATTAGAAATATTTTAACCATCTTTTTGATAATAAATCTATTTCTAGAGGTTTTTAAGAACATAAGAAAAGCCAAAGTCCAACACTCTGTCCTTCCCTTTTATTTATTAGCTTCGTTGACCAAAAGTCTTAAGCCAGGCATACAAACAGCTTCTACAAAGCACATTACATTTAGTTACAAAATTATTTAGACCAAACATTTTAAGAATAGAAGCTAGCAATCATACTAATAAATAAAGTTAATAGGCATCACATTATAAAATTCCATGAATTCTATAAAAACCCATGAGAGCATAAAATTTGGTTTTAGAATTTTAAAATTCGTATAACATAAAACTACATATAACATTTCAAAGCCGGTAAAAAAAATAACACTATTGATAGATATTTTGCCACCGAGCCCAACACTCTGTCATACAGTGGCCAAAAACAGCAGGTGCCATGAGGAGGTCCACCAGTGGGGCCAGGACACTAGAAGCCCCCACCCCACTGTTGCTTCCCCCCCAAAAAAAGCACGAAGAATACTCCCTAACATCCTCTGAACACTTATGGTCCATTTTTGATCACATTGCGAAGTTTCCCCCATGATGACAGCAGGGGTCCTTTGGTTCCTTGCATAACAGGCTTATGATAAAGCATTCTGCCAGCTGCAGTTAAAGTCCGACTCCCGGAGGGCAGGGATGGGCTGGCCATTTACCTGACAGGGAGATTTCCTGGTGGGACACTGGCTGGCCAGGAGCAAGCAGAGCCAGCCCCTAGCAACTCTGCCAGAGCCTCAGGGGCCACTTGGCTGAGACCCCTCATCAGCCACCACAGTTGGCATCACCTTACCAACCCTCTCCTCCATCACTGCTTCCAGCTTGGGTGGTAGGGATGCCAACGTCCAGATGGTAGCTGTGGGTCTCCTGGGATTACAACTGATCTCCGGGCAGAACAGATCAGTTCACCTGGAGAAAATAGCCGCTTTGCAAGACGGACTCTAGGACATTGTACCCCATTGAAGTCCCTCCCCTCCCCAAATGCTGCCTTCCTCAGGCTCCGCCCCCCAAATCCTATTGGCAGCCTTATTGGGGAATGATGCTCTGGGTGAGCTGATGCCCATGATCGGCCCCACTGAGGTGAGCAGCCCTGAACGGCTGGCTTAGCGCAACAGGAGCTGCTCAGCTTGACTTGCTCCAGTCTGTTTTCATTTCCCGTCTCCTCCCGCCTGAGGGAATGACGGGAGTTCTGGAGGGTGACTTGCAAATCTGTATGTTTTTTAAGCCCTCCCCCACTGGGGAGGAAAGCAAGGTAAAGGCTTAAATAAATAAGCAAACTAATAAAGTTTTATTTCCCATGCAAGTCATCAAGTGGGCCCATCCGGAGACAGTATTACCACTCCCTCTGCTGTCTGGGTGATCTAGAATTCGTTCCATTGAAAAAGCAAATTGCTTCCTTCTTTGCGAAGCCGGTCAAATGGCAGGCACGCCACCGCTGTCTGTTTCTGTGGAATGCCTCCGTTCCAAAGACTTTTTGCGAATCAGATGCAACTGTCTTGTATGGTAAATAATGTACATGTTGTTTCCCAGCACATCACTCTTGTGTTTGTCGTCTGATGGCTAAATTACACTGAAGATGTACTCGGCCAAGAAAAGAGACGTTTCTGTATTTTAATAGCAGTTTGCCATTTCGTCTATGTGCAAATTTTGACAAAGCTGAAGGGAAAAGTCAGGGGTGAGTTGGCGGCACAAACCAAATGTGTGATTGATAACCGGGTGGCAACATGGGAGTTTGAGCAGATACTTGCACTGTGCATTTCCAGATTTCCTAACAGGAGCGCGTTTTGCAAACTGTACATTAAATTAAATCTTATAACCAATGCTCCCTGCAAGCTGTGGGGTCTTGTGAGCAAAACGTCTACTTCGTGAGCCACTGGCATTAAAGTTGTGAGCGAGCGATTTGGCTGCTGCATAAATCAGTTTGCTCTGGAGCCATCCTTCCTGAGCGAAGACAAAAACGTGTGAGCTGGAGGCTAAAAAACGGTGAGCTAGCTCACACTAACTCGGCTTAGAGGGAACACAGCCCATAACTCGAGAAAGTGCCAATGCAATGGGATATGGCCTTCAGGCTTATGATAAAGCATAAAAATTATACCTGCTCTTCCCATGGATCTTAAGTTGACACTTACTCAACACAAAATTATATTTAGGGTATACTGGACATCGTAGCAACTGTTTAGCAAAGAATGGAGTAAAGTGTCTAATTGTTGCCACTGTAACTGTTGGAAGAGAAGGACTGGGTGCTGCCCCCTGCCTCAGCCTCCAGACTTCATGGCAAAAGAGTCAGATAGCCAGAGAGGCAATCTGTGTGTTTTCTTCCTCTGTTTACTTTTCTGCCAACTGTCCCCTTTGAAATGTAGATTGTATTCTCAGGGACGACTTCCTTCCTTCCTTCCTTCCTTCCTTCCTTCCTTCCTTCCTTCCTTCCTTCCTTCCTTCCTTCCTCTCTCTCCCAGAACTCTTTTTCCCTGCACGCACCACACTGTCCTCATCTTGGCACCATGACCTAGACAGGCTCTCACCATCTGTGTCCATCCTTAGTTAGTTAGACTAGAATACTATCCTATCTCTGAGCTTTCCTATCCAGATTATAGTTCTAGAATAAAGTGACTAGTATTAGTCTAAAACGTGCAGTGTGGCTCTATATAGCTTTGTAAGTTGGGTGACCTGGTGAAAAAGACGCATTTGTAGCTTTATTTAAAGCATTCTGCTAACTAGTGGGTACTGGACTAACTATATCAGTTAATCCAATAGTAATTCCCAGGATGTGTCCCTTAAACATATACTCTGAGTGTGTCCATTCATTCAGTTTTTCTGGGAAGAAGTTATTACTCAGATCAATTCTATATTAGAATGTTCATTGATTTTTGAGGATGCTTATGTACTTTTAAACTATCTGCCCATCTCCTGGAGGCTAACCAATGGTCAATAAAAATGGACCCTCTGTGCTCTTGCTACAGATAAAAGACTCGTATTAAAACAATGGAAAGATAAAAGCCCACCGCCAGTAAATCAATGGCTCTGAGGACCTTCAAACTCTTATCAATATTTGAATGCATGGCAAAATATATGGCAATTGCATATGGCCTTATTGTTAAGTATTTGGAAACCATTTATAGAAACGTATCTATATGCCACCACTGTTGTTATATTTTTGACTTGTTTTTACGTAGAACTTTTTTTCCTTTTTAAAATCCTATTTAGTTGCTGGATTTTAATTCCCCCCCCCCCTTGTTCTTTTTTCCTGCTTTTTAAAAGAAAGAAATAAAAAAATTAAGAATTACTTGGAGAAAGTGAACTGTGACTTAGGCCCAATTTACACCTCCTCTCTGAAGTCGTTTGACTGCTGTCTTTTCCGATGCTTATTTCACGCTGGTTTCAAATTTCACTCCCTGGCTCTGAAGAGTACTAAGCAACAGGATCTGTTTAAAGCAGTAAAATGCTAGCTTGACCACAGGAGGGCAATTAACGAATGTAAACAGTAATTTTTAAACTAGAACCAGTATGGTTTGAAACTAGAAGCAGGTATAGACGGGGGGGTTTGAAACTAGAATGATTCCACTGGGAAAGTCAGATGTAGATTTGACCTAAAATTAGAACCACGAGAATATTGGGGTACGAGTGTAGGTTAGTTTACAGCCCTTTCCACTTGGGGGGGGGGGCAGGAACAGCAAGCATGGTGGCAGTGGAGGGGGGGACTGGGTCTGCAAGCATTTCCCCCCTCACCCCTTGCTGCTGTCCCTGCTCGCCTCCCCATTGCATCAGCACAGAAGCACTGATGTGACAAGATTCTTGCTGGCCCCCTCCCCATAGCCTAGCAACCTCCCTCCCCCTTCCACCAGTCATTGGGGATGAAAAGGGAAGAGAAAAGGAGACTGGAGCGCCACCCTCTTTCCCACTGCAGGCAGAACTTCCACACAAAGACTTTACCCACAACCAATGCTCCCTGTAAGCTGTGGAGTCTTGTGAGCAAAGATTCTACCTTGTAAGCTAGTGGCATAAAAGTTGTGAGCGAGCAATTTGGCTACTGCATAAATTAGTTTGCTCTGGAGCCATCCTTCCTGAGCTAAGACAGGAATTTATGACCCAGAGGCTAAAAAACTGTGAGCTAACTCACACTGACTCAGCTTAGAGGGAACACTGCTCCTCATGTGGAAGTAGTCCACATGAAGCAGCAATTTTCTCATTCTATTGTTGAGAAGCCCTGACTTGGATAGCCCAGGCCAGCCTGATTTCATCAGATCTTGGAAGCTAGGCAGGGGCAGCCCTGGTCAGTATTTGAATGGAATGGAGGGTTGCTACGCTGAGGGTTGCTACGCTGAGGGTTGCTACGCTGAATGTCTTTTGCCCTGAAAAACCCATGGGATCACCATAAGTCCGCTATGAATTGATCCCCCCCAAAAAAGATGAGAATCATAGAATCACAGAGTTGGAAGGGGCCATACAGGCCATCTAGTCCAACCCCCTGCTCAAGGAAGGCTCAGCCTAGAGCATCCCTGACAAGTGTTTGTCCAGACACTGCTTAAGGACTGCCAGTGAGGGGGAGCTCACCACCTCCCTAGGCAGCTGATTCCACTGCTGAACAACTCTTACTGTAAAAAAAGGTTTTTCCTCTCATCCAGCCGGTACCTTCCCACCCTTCATTTAAACCCATGATTTTGTGAGTCCTCTCCTCCGCTGCGAACAGGAACAGCTCCCTGTCCTCCTCTAAGTGACAGCCCTTCAAATACTTCAAGAGAGCAAATTCATTCCAGCATTGCATCAGGCGCGGCTGTAGAATTTTTATCATGCCATGCTGCTTTAAATTCTTTTATGAGTGCTTACGGCCAAATATTTATCCAGGACAAGAGAAATCCCAAGTACCAATCCTGAAGTTTAGTGCTGAGACTGTTGTACAGTTTTGATCCTGTCTTTGGTGCTTCCATATCAAAGATGGCTTAGACAGATGCAGATCTGGCCAAGCCTGTTCCAGCAAGGATACCCATGCCTACCTGAGACCTAGTTCAAGAAAGAGCTATCTCCAGGCAGGTTTTATCAGCTGGAGGAAGTAGAGGAGTTATATAGGCCGTATAATATTTCTGCAGAAGAAGGAAGGATATCGTAGCAGGTGGGAAAGTCTTATGCAGTCAAAGATCATTTGAACCACAGTTTGGGTCTCATCAAAACGACGTGATAAATGCCAAAAGAATATTTCCCATTCTTGTTTCTACCTCAGTTTCGAAGTCTTGGAGCTCCAGCTCATCCGAGCGAGCCGTCTTGTGATTCATCTACTGCGAATGGTGATCAGTGCTCTTACTCACTGTTTCCACCTTTCCCCTAAAATGCCTTGCAGCAAAATCCACATTTGTCACAAGCTAGCTGCTCAGCATGATTCCTCACACTTCAACATAAATAGCAGCAAAACGATTCAAGTGCAGGCACATAACCCTGGAAGACTTCTGAATGAAAAGTGAGCCGGTTTGGTCTTTCTTCATTGACAAACATTCATCTGTTATAATAAAATCAGACAATGTTTTCTTAGCATGCCTGACTCCAACACGACCCACACTCAGATAAGTCAACCACCGATCCACCAAGGAGATTTCCATTTGCTCATTATGGAACTATTTATTTCCATCAGCTCAGACCCCATCAGTTGCCTGCCTGATATGAAGCTGGTTGGTTTCTTCTAGCATGAGAAATGAACTTGCTGGTTTCTGCAGAGGAATTCCAGAATTTCAAACAATAAAAGTGTTATTCTGCAGTAATCTTTTTTTTAAAAAAATCATGTTCCTACCTAGATTCAGGCACAACAAAAGCAGCAGCAACAACAACAACTTTTTCAAAGACAGGGCAAAAGATTTCACACATTGTATATATCATCATCAGAGATTGAGTCTTTGCTAAATACAGTTCGAATATTCAGCAAAGATATAGCAATGGAATTTGGTTTCAATAAGTGTGCCACATTAGCACTGAACAGAGGAATTTATCGGGTATTTATTGGGTATTTTCTCAGCCTATCACCAAGGGGGCTGGCGATTTGGCTATTTTGTTGGGCGAGCACCGGATAGTCACAGTTACAGGGCATTTAAAGGGCTCTCAAGTCCATTCAAATGCCTTTGGAGTGAACTGTGGTCCCTTGAAATGCCTTTGGAGTTCACTCCCCATGACGCGAAGTTGCACCGTGGCTTGGAGAAGGCATTTAAAGGGACACTGTCCCTTTAAATGCCTTTCCCCCTCCATTAGAAACTATGAAGGATGGGGGCACCTTCTTCTTGGGCCCATAGAATTGGATCCTTTGAGCTAATCTTTTTGAAAGTTGGATGGTTTTTTGAAGAGTGGCACCAGCAGCTATACTGCAAATTTGGTGTTTCTACTTCAAAAAAACAGCCCCCAGAGCCCCTGATACCCCCAGATCGATTCTCCATTATACCCTATAATGGTCCCCATAGAGTATAATGGAGCTGAATAAATTTGGCAATCCTTAGTATTTCCTGAATCCGAATGCCATACCGATATTGGGATTCAAGAATATTGGGAAATAGCGATTTTTTGGGGCTCAATGAACCTGAAAAATATCTATAAAAAATTGTGTGCACACCCCTACTACATATATCTTGAGATTTTGGAAGCTGACATCAACATACCCTTGTTGAGAAAAATACAACCAAGGAGAACTACTAAGGAGTTAAAAAGATATTGTGAACAAAATTAAATGGAGGCAATACAGTAAAGGCAATTAACATATGGACAGTCTCAGTTCTGAGATACACAGCTGGCATTATCAATTGGAACAAGCAGAATGAGAAGCAATAGATCACAAAACTTGCAAGATAATAATGCGATTTGAAATGAGCAAAACCTTCACTCTGAGTTTTAAAAGTTTCTCTCTCTCACTAACTGGGCAGAAAACAGGCAGGAAGAGGGGAAGTCAGTGCAATTGATTTCCAGACTGACCTCAGCCCACCATCATACAAATGTTAATAGGTCTAGACAATGGGATGGTCAAGCTCCCCCCCTCCAAGCAATGAGCAGAGATTTAGAGGAATTAAGACTAGAAAGACTTCAGGAAGAAACTTCTGGAGACTTCAGGAAAAGCTTCTTTGAGCTGGCCAGACTGGGTCAGTGGGAGGGGAATGAAAGAAGATAAAATTCCTGGGAGCAAGGAGGAAAGGTTCTCTTTGGTGCTGATTCCATTGAAGCAGTCAGAACTCTTAACTGTGGTCTGTAGGAGGCAGCCATTAGCCATGTGCTGGCCTGCACAATTGAAAAAAGCTGGAAGGTAAGTAAACTCCTGTAAAAATCTGTAACTTTCTAAACTTAAGGAGCCTGCTTTATATTTAACAACTGATAAAGCATGTATAGAGGGAGGAACAGAGGAATTGCATTTTATCCTTTTCTTATGAATCCCCTGCTCAGTCTGGTGCTGTGCTAAGAGTATGCTTGTGAACACTTTCTTTTTAACAGATGCTTTATAACTTTGGATGCTGGTAGTGGTTCTCTGTGCCACATAGAGCCCCACCATCTTGGGCACACTATTTTAAAAGGAGTACCAGGAGGAAGGGGAGGGCAGTCCATTGGCAAGTGGCTCCTCCCCCAGTGGTGCACAAGGCAGCAAGCTGTCCACATGGTAACCAACTCTGGGTAGCAGGACACACCGAGGCAAGGCCTTAGAACAGGGGTGTCAAACATCTGGCCCACAGATGGTTCAAATCTGGTCCCTAAGCAACTTCCTGCTTCTTTTCCCAGGGCTGCTGCTACAGTCACACCATAACTTGTTCCCTTATGGCTTTTTGCTTCCTGCTCCCTGTTTCCTGCCTCTTGCCTCCCTCCCCCTCCCTTGCTCTCTCTCCCTCCACCTTCTCTCACACAAACACATACAGAGGCACACAGAGAGCACCATAGCTGCTTCATGCGGGAGAGATACAAAAACAAGCCTTTGTCTCTTTCTCACACATGTACACACAGAGAACTTCTGCTTCCTTTTCCGGGACTGCTCCTTCTCTTTGGGGGAGGGAGGAGAAGAGAGAGAGAAAACAAAGTTGGAATCCCATTGCAGCTTCAAGACCAATAACATTTTATTCCAGGTATAAGCTTTTGTGTGCAAGCATACTTCTTGGGTAGGAGGGAGGGAGGGAGGGAGCGGGTGGGTGTGTTCTTCTGACAAGCACAATCTACACTGAGGAAATTATTTTAGCTTATTCTGAAAAGCTGTGTGGTTTTTTCAATGGATTTCTCTGTTCATATCTGGATTTATTTTTTTCAAAAAGAGCCTGATTAGGAGTTAGAATGCTTGGATTGGTCCTGATATTTTGGAAAGTGGAGGGATTTCAGATGCTGAATGATAATAGCACACATTGGTAATAAGACAGGAAAACCAGCTCTCAGTTCAGTCCAGGAAGATGCACAGTCTTGAGCTTTATTATCAATTGCAATTCAGCAGTCTCTCTTTGAAATTCCTTTGTAAGTGCACTACTCTTAGGTCAGCAACTGAATGCTGTGGTTTTTAATGTCAGACTTATGTCCATTTAGTCTTTGCATTCTCCTGGACTGAATCCTCCTGGATGGAATTAATACCTAGGTTTCCTATCTCATTACCAATGCTGGTATCTCCATGCCTACTACCCGTCTGCATATCACACCTAATCCAATCAAGGCTGCTCTTGTCATTCACCTGCTATTGCCATTTGATATGTGGCAAATAAAATGAAAGTCTGTGATCAGGCAGGCAAAAAGGGAATATGAGGAGCATATTGCAAAAAACATAAAGACCAACAATAAAACGTTCTTCAAATACATTAGAAGTAAGAAACCAGCCAGGGAAGCAGTGGGGCCCTTGGATGACCAAGAGGTAAAAGGTATACTGAAGGATGATACGGAAATGAACTTAACAGCTGAACTAAGCAGACCTCTGCCGGTTCAAGCCCTGCGCTGGTTTGAGCAGCCAGTTTCATCCCCAGCTCATCATCCACCCAGCGATTCGAAAGCTTCGGCAAGTAGATAAAATTGGGAACCACTGTTAAGAAAGTGGGCACACCTAATCCTTGGATAATTAGGTGTTAGTATCTGAGTTTCATCTGTCAGCGCTGGCTAATTAAGTTGGAAGATCTCGCACAGGAATTCATCCCGATCTCCTGCAATGAAGCAGCCTGCCAGGCGGTGTGGAGCTGAGAAGGAATGGAACGAACACTGAGCCTGGAACATGACTCGTCAAAAAGCCAACAGAAAGACTCAGTTATATGTGTTGTCTTCCCTTCCCCCACTGAATTGAATTGTTAGTCCCTTGTCTTCAACAAATTGTAAATCGCTGCGAGGCCGCCTGCGTGTGGGAAGCAGCGATCAATAAATCGAATGTATAAATAAATAAATACATACATACATACATACATACATACATACATACATACACGGCTGAGAAGTTAAATGCATTTTTTGCCTCTGTCTTCACTGTGGAAGATGAGAAGTGCTTGTCCAGAACCACTGATTTCGGGAGGGGTTTTGAAAGACCTGAGTCAGATTGAGATGACTCCCACCCAAGAAGAGAGGAGGTCCTACGACTGATAGACAACTTAAAAACAAATAAATCACTGGGCCCGGATGGCATACATCTGAGAGTTCTGAAAAAACTCAAACTCATGGATTTCCTGACAAAAATATGCAATCTTTCCTTAAAATCTGCCTCCATTCCTGAGGACTGGAAGGTAGCGAATGTCACTCCCATCTTTAAAAAGGGTTCCAGAGGAGATTCGGGAAATTACAAGCCAGTCAGTCTGACGTCGATACTGGGTAAGTTGGTGGAAAGTGTTATTAAGGAAAAAACTAGTAGGCACATTGATGAACAAAATCTACTGAGGAAGACTCAGCATGGGTTCTGTAAGGGAAGATCTACTCTCACTAACCTGTTAGTGTTCTTTGAGGGAGTAAACAAACATGTGGTCAAGGGGGACCCAATAGATGTTGTTTACCTTGACTTCCAGAAAGCTTTTGATAAAGTTCCTCATCAAAGGCTACTAAGTAAGCTCAATTGGGATAAAAGGACAAGTCCTTTTGTGGATCAAAAACTGGCTAATTAAAAGGAAACAGAGAGTGAGTATAAATGGGCAATTTTCTCAGTGGAGGGAGGTAAGCAGTGGGGTACCACAGGGATCAGTACTCGGTCCGATGCTTTTTAACTTGTTTACTAATGATTTGGAGTTGGGAGTAAGCAGTGAAGTGGCTAAATTTGCAGATGACATGAAGTTGTTCAGGGTGGTGAGAATCAGGGAGGATTGTGAGGCATTCCAAAGGGATCTGTTGAGGATGGGTGAGTGGGTATCAACGTGGCAAATGGGGTTCAGTGTGGCCAGGTGCAAAGTGATGCACATTGGAGCCAAAAATCCTAACTATAAATACACATTGATGGGGTCTGAACTGGCAGAAACTGACCAAGAGAGAGATCTTGGAGTCGCAGTAGATAATTCAATGAAAATGTCAAGACCAGGGCTTTTTTTGTCAAAAAAGCCCAGCAGGAACTCATTAGCATAATAGGCCCGACCCAACAGCAGAAACATATTAGTATATTAGGCCACACCCCTGTCAGCGCAGCTCCCTCCCAGGATCGGCTTCCCTAGGTGCCCCGCGGCTTGCGGGGCACATGGGGAACCCGAGGGAAGAAAGGTACTTTCTGGATTGGCAGGGTACCTGGGGAACCCAAGGAGGGGAGGCAGTTTAAACTGCCTTCCCTCCCTGGATCGGCTTGGCTCCCCCAGGTGCCCTGCAGCTTGCGAGGCACCTGGGGAACCCAAGGAGGGGGCTGTAGGCGTGGCCAACTCAGAAGCCAGCCAGAACTCCGTTCCTGTGTGTTCCTGCCCAAAAATAGCCCTGGTCAAGACAGTGTGCGACTGCAATGAAAAAGGCCAACGCTATGCTGGGGGTTATTAGGAAGGGATTTTAAAACAAATCATCCAGTATCATTATGCCCCTGTATAAATTGATGGTGCAACCTCATTTGGAGTACTGTGTACAGTTCTGGTCACCACACCTCAAAAAAGATATAGCATTGGAAAAAGAGCAGAAAAGGGCAGCTGATAAAAGGGTTGGAACACTTGCCCTATGAAGAAAGGTTGAAGCGCTTGGGGCTCTTTAGCTTGGAGAAATGACGGCTGAGGGATGACATGATTGAGGTATATAAGATTATGCATGGGATAGAGCAAGTAGAGAAAGAAGTACTTTTCTCCCTTTCTCACAATACAAGAACTCGTGGGCACTCCATGAAATTGCTGAGCAGTCCGGTTAGAACAGATAAACGGAAATACTTCTTCACCCAAAGAGTGATTAACATGTGGAATTCACTGCCACAGGAGGTGGTGGTGGCTACAAGCATGGATGGGTTCAAGAGGGAATTGGATAAACATATGGAGCAGAGGTCCATCAGTGGCTATTAGCCACCAAGTATAGATAGGAACTCTCAGTCTGGGGCAAGTGATGCTCTGTATTGTTGGTGCTTGACGGGGGGGGGGGGGCAACAGTTGGAGGGCTTCTAGTGTCCTGGCCCCACTGTAGACCTCCTGATGGCACCTGGTATTTTTGGCCACTGTGTGACAGAGTGTTGGACTGGATGGGCCACTGGCCTGGTCCAACTTTGGCTTCTCTTATGTTCTTACGTTCTTAAGACATCTGAAATCACCTTTATACAGTTTATATCTCCGGTACCTTGTGTTACATTTCATGAAATACATGGCCCGGCCCAACAAAGTGACAGTTATGTCAGATCTGGCCCTCATAACAAATGAGTTCAACACCTCTGCCTTTGAACTTGGAAGGGAAGTTGGGAGCCCTGACCCTCCCAGTAGGCAATTCCTAGAAAGGTCAGGTGGTGGCAGCAGTTGAATGTATGGAGAGAAAAGCCCCTCCAGGTGCGGGGAAAATCCAGGAGGGCAGGGTGGAACAGGGTTTGCAGGCCAGAACAGGACTGTTCCGCCACAATGTTTCTTAACTGGTGGTGGAAGTGCTGTCAAGTCACATTCAACTTATGATGACCCCAAAGGGTTTTCAAGGCAATAGGCAAACTAAGATGATTTGCCTTTGTCTGCCTCTCTGCAGCGACCCTGGACTTCTTTTGTGGTCTCCTATCCAAACACTAACCAGAACCAACCCTGCTTAGCTTCCAAGATCTTATGGGACTGGGCTAGCCTGGGCCATCCAGGATATTATATTTTCTCAATGGACACCAGATTGCTAGAAAATGGCTCCGTCCCAGGACACATCAGAGCTAGGAGGAGCTAGCCCTTACCACTCCCTACAGCTGAACAGATATAGTAGATCTGTGTAGAGTCCTTAGATTCAGTGAGGGGAAGGTGAAAACACACACACCCATTCTGGAATGGAGACTTTGCGTGCAAGGGGGAGCACTTTGCTACCTCTGCTCAACTCTGGCCTGGAACACCCTCTGGAGCTAGGGGTGCCAGCTCTGGGTTGGGCAGTTCCTGGAGATCTTGGGGGTGGAGCCTGGGAAGGGTGGGGTCTGGGGAGGGAAGAGACTTCAGTGGGGTATAATGCCATAGAGTCCACCTTCCATTGCAGCCATTTCCTCCAAGTGAACTGATCTCTGTAACCTGGAGACCAGTTGTAATTCTGGGAGATCTCCCTTCACCATCTGGAGGTTGGCAATGCTAACTGGAGTGCCTTGCTTTCTGGACTGCAATTCAGCTCGATTTTTTGACCTTCCATACCATAGGCGTAGAGTACGGGGGGGCTCGAGGGCTTGAGCCACCCCCGAATTTTCCCAGGAACATGGAGCGCCTGCCGCCGCGCCTCCCCGGGTCCTTCTGAGGCCTGGGCACCGCTGCTGGAGAGGGAGAGGGAAGGGGTGATGGGGGGGGGAGAGGCACCGGCAGCAGCGGCTGGCGGGCCTCGGAAGGGCCCGGGGAGGCGGGGCGGTTTCTGGGGGGGAGAACATCACTCCAGCAAGTGCGCACGCTTTGCGCGCACGCTAAGGAGCCCCCGCCCCCCCCCCCCGGGATTTGAAAAGTCTACGCCCCTGTTCCATACACTGGATTGGAACATTAGGAAAGCTTTCCCAGCTCCCAAGGTCCACGCTGGAGTTTGGGTGGAAAGGACCAAAATCATCCTGCTCACTACCAATGTAACATGATAATGATTCCATATCACATTCAAGGTCTGAACTGCTTGTTCTGTGAGAATTATTCTCAGCTTCCAAGTAGTTTTTTAGAGACTTCAAAAGGATCTACACAGATAAGATCCAGTAAAGGGGGTCCTTATCTGCAATAGTACAATATTTATGAGTGAGCTCTGTGTTTAACCTTGCAGCCAGAGAGAGACAAAACCAGAGAGAAACTTCCATGGAGTAAATGGTCTTTATTTGGGGGGGGGGGGGAGATACAACTGCTTTTTAGGCAAGATGATAAGAAACAACTACAGGTAGAGATTAACCCTGTGAGTACTGAAAGACAGCATACCTTGGTACTGAAAGACAGCATGCAGTGAAAATCACCTCTCCTCTAATATTTCTCAATACCCTGATTTGGATGGCCCAGGCTAGCCTGATCCTGTCAGATTTCAGAAGCTAAACAGAGTAGGCCCTAGTTAGTATTTGGATGGGAGTCCATCAAGGAGATCAATGGCAAACTACCTTTGAATGTCTCTTGCCTTGGAAAACCCCATGGAGTCACCATGAAGTCGACTGTGACTTCACGTCACTTTCCACCATCCACGTTTCTCAAACTTAATTGATTGTATCAGTTTTAAAGTTAATCGGATTTCAAATAACTGTCTCAGAATGGTTTAAAAGCATTAGAAGCCCAGGGTACACAAACAAACAGAGAAATCTCACCTGAGTTCTTTGACACTTCATTCACAGGAGGCCTGAATAACTCTGCAGTGTGACACTTGACAGCATAAGGGACATCCACTATCTTATGAAAAGTCATTATAATTTTATCATGTGATGATTCTACAAGATAAGAGACTGGTTTTCAATACAATCCTGTGAAATCTTATGAAGGTGTGCTGAGATTATATCTGATAATACTCATTAACGGTTCAAGCAAGATTAAACAGGCTATATTTAACATTTGTTGTTGTTGTTGTTCACTCACACAATCGAATCCAACTCATCACAGCTCCATGGACCACATCACGCCAGGCCCTTCTGTCCTCCACCGCCGGCTCAACTCCATGCTTGTCACATCAATAACACTGTCTAACCATCTCATCCTTTGCCGTTCCCTTCTTTGACCTTCAATCTTTCCCAGCATCAGGGTCTTCTCCAGTGAGTGACATTCAGAGATGGTTTGCCATTGCCTGCCTCTGTGTAGCCACCCTTGGTGGTCTCCCATCCAAATATTAACCAGGGCCAACCTGACTTAGCAGCTGAGATTTGATAAGATTGGGCTAGCCTGGGCTATCCCGGTCAGGGTTAAAAGGCAATAATTTTACTTTTTTCTTCAACTTCATTAATTGGCTGTCAAAGATTTTTCTAAACCCTGTACCTTTCCTGACCAGTAAGTGAACCTTCTACAATCACTGTGAGAAGTACATAAGAACATACATTGTTTAGCCTGGGCATCACGACTCAGAAGAGACAAAAGGATCATCTCTGTCTGTTCCCATACTCAACCAGACCTGGCCTTCGTACAAATGTACTTCCAGGGGAGAAAAGAGCTAAGCGAGAGTAATTTGGGCTAAATTACGGAGGGGTGGAAACAACTGGCCTTTAACTCACTGCACCATCGGGCCAGAACTTTATAGCCAACTGACACTGTTTTAAGCTGTACCCATTGTTTTAATTGTAATGTTTTATCATGTTCTAAAACTGAAATTGTATACATTAAAATGATGTTACCCACCCTGATCCCATCTGCGGGATGGGTGGGATATAAATACAAATGATAAATTAATAAATAAAACATAACACATGATGGAGGTGAATTGCAGGAATTAAGCCAACATTTTCCTTGTAGGAAGAATTCAATGACCTTCTGACAGGCATTGTGATAGTGGAGTGTCAATCTGGAAGTGGAGTGACTGACCAAGTTTCTAGGGAGGACAGTTACTAACCCATTCTCTTCAGCCACGTAGCCAGGAATTCTTTCATGGGGGTGCGCTAATGAAATTAAAGTTAGATTAAAATAAAATTACCAGCAGTGAGCTCCTCCCCTGCCTGCCTGCCTGCCTGCTCCCTCCCTTCCTGCATGACATCCAAGGCAGGCAGGGCAGCGCGCAGTGTTCCCTCTAAGCTGAGTTAGTGTGAGCTAGCTCACAGTTTTTTAGCCTCCAGCTCACATATTTTGGTCTTAGTTCAGGACGGGTGGCTCCCGAGCAAGCTAATTTATGCAGAAGCCAAATTGCTCGCTCACAACTTTAATGCCAGTAGCTCACAAAGTAGAATTTTTGCTCACAAGACTCCGCAGCTTAGAGGGAGCATTGGTTGTGGGTGGTGAGCTTGTCCACCCCCACCCACACAGCCAGATTTTTCTCAGGGATGGAGGGAGGCAGCATAGCCTCAGTCTCCCTCCCCCACAGCCAAAGGAAGGAAGGAACACGGCAGCAGCCCAGAGCAGTGTGGCTTAAACAAATTACTTAACTTAAAAATTAAACAAAAAAGAAAAGTTTGGGGTGGGGGCATAACAGATGAGATAGAGGGCACCGCCTGCTCCCTCCCCCACTGGCTACAGCCCTGCTTTTCTTTAGAATTTATTAGGAGACCAAGACTAACAAAACCTGAATAATGAAGACAGGGTTCTTCACAAAGCAAGTTATTATGTGTATAAACCAATACTACAAGAACAGTAAATGACAAGTATAGCTAAGTAAATAACGTAAAATACAATATGAAGCACAAAACCATTATCCACACTTCAGGACAAAAAAAAAAACCCTTCAAACCACATGACAATTTCCATTAACTACATCTGCCCCAGAAGAATTCACCTGTGGGGGAAGGGTTTAAAAACAAAGGACTTTCATTAACTTAAATGAATTTATCCAACCTGATGCTGTCTTTTACCAGCGGGTGAAGACTTTTTTGTTTCCTTTGGCATTCCCACAGTGACCCCGCCTTCCTATCCAATGTTTTTAATGTTTTGCATGTATTTTATCACTGCTTTGTATTTTACCTGTTTCTTAAGTCTTCTTTTTTTAAAAAAAAATTTAATTAACAATATATGTTGGGGGAGTTGATTTTAATGGTTTATAATGTAATTTTATCATGTATGTTTTAAATTATTAGCCCTCTTGGCAGCCCTTGAAAGGGCAGAAAGGTGGGATACAAATTTTGTTAGCAACAACAACCTTCCTTAAGACACAATTGAAAAGTTAGTTTCACCCTTCCTAAAGCCCCCAAAGCTCACAGTCAGGTTTCCTGCAGAATTTCCCCTCCTATTCTAGTCAACACGGCTGAGAGTCGCAGAACAGTTGATCTCAGTTTGAGTCTTTCGAAAGCTGTGCCTCAACCATGTTCAATAGGGTTGCACTGTTGCTGCAGCTTAGCCTGTGTTTTGGGTGGGTGTTGGCAGTTTCCCATGACCATGGCAGTCCTCAGCATGGCAGTTCCAAGATTAGGCCTGACTGCCGATAAAGACGGGATAATAGGATGGGTGAATCTGGTGCAGCTGGGGATAACAGTTAGGCGTTCTGAGCCAATAGCACAATTGATCTCTTGCCAGTGTTGACTTACAAGCTCAGCTGCAAAGAAAATGTTCCTTTTTTCCTGAACGTATATGCATTGAAGAAGAGGGAAATGCAAACTTTAAAAATAACTGATTTGACTAGTTCTAGCCAATTTTAAGTGATATCTTTTGGTTGGGTCCTTTTACTGACAGTTCAATCTCTGGGAATTACCGTCAAACACACTCTTTTTTCAGGAACCGGTGTAGTGTCAGCAAATGCTACTGAGCATGCTCACGTGAAACGAAGCATGCTCTGTAGTAGCAACTGGAGCCCTTTTGTCTCTTTCTTGTCCATGACTGGTATGGGATGTATCTACAGCATAGAAAATGTGGTCAAAATAAGACTAAATTAGGGGGTTTTTCTGCCACTACACTGGACACAAGAACACCTTGGATGCTGAAAGTGTGGGGACATCTCTAACAAAGGCAGGTCTTTAGCAGCCCCCGTACAAAATCATAACATTCAGGATTCACCAGGGACAAGCAAATGTTATTAAACTATTTCAAACCTATTGGCTTCTGGGTTGGGAAATTCCTGGAGATTTTGTGGGTGGAGCCTGGGGAAGGGCGGGTTGGGGAGGTGAGGGACTTCAGTAGGGTATGATGCCATGGAGACCAACTTCCAGAGCAACCATTTTCTCCAGAGAAACTGATCTCTGTCACCTGAAGAGCAGGTGTAATTCTGGGAGACCACCAGCCACCACCTGGAGGTTGGCAACTGTAGCCTGTGCACATTTGTGACCTGAAGTCTAATAGTAGTTTCTCACAACATCAGTGTGTTTTATTGTTCTTCTACCACTTTCATTTACAGCATGAGAGAATTAGAAAAATCAGGAATTTTCTTTTTAAATGACGGGGGGGAAACCTTTGGGAGTTCAGTAATAATGAAGAAATGTGGGGGCGGGGAATAAAAAGTAAGAGTTTTCATACCTCCAGTTCCATTTACCCAATTTCAAGGGAGGCCTCAAAGCCTTTTTTCTCCCATTGCACTTCATATATAATACAAAGACAGAGTGTAAATGCCCATGTAGACTTGGGTTGCCTACTCCAAATGACAGTTGAAGAAAAATGTTAAAAGGCTATAGGGCCAGTGGTGTGATGTCACTTTTGGAGGGGAACCTTAACTAATGGCACACCTCTCTAGGAATTGCTGGAAACGCTATAGTTAAAATCACAGAGTTTTTGGCAATTCCTAGAGGGGACTGATGTCACTTCTAGGGTAAAGTTTACCATGGAGTTTCTGGTAATTTCTAGAAAGGCATCACACCGCTTCCTGTTCTTTCTGAGAATTGACACCATGCCCATCACTCACAGCAGCCTCATGTCCCCACCCCCAATCTCTTGTGTTCCTATTGTGGAGGGGTGGGCCCTCAAGCCAGGCGGTGGCTTCTCACTTCAGCTGGCCCAACTAGAAGTGAAAATGTTTGGATGGAATGTGAAGCAATGCCGCCATCTTTTAGCGGGACTCCACCCACTCTGCTGCACACCGCAGCTCTGACCTGGCGGTGCAATACTAATCTTTGAAATGAATCTGTTGAATTGGCCCACAAAACAAGAAACATGTTGCATTGACCTGCTGGCCTTATCTGGGTTAACCAGCACTTAAAACACAAAGCTTGCTAACTAGTTCCAACTAGCAAGCCATACAGGAATTCCTTCATAGAAAAAAGTTGCCGTTTTGGATCTCATATAACAAATTCAGTAATGGAAATATACACACGCACACACACACTCTGCTTCAGAGTTAGATAATGAACATAATCTTAGAAATGCAATATCCAGACATTTGCTCTTTGATCCTGAATGGCTGTGCTGTGGGACTTGGGAGTTAATTCAAATGAAATAAAGGAGCCTTGAGCACAAACCCCGAGAAAGTAAATTTTCCTGCATAAGCCCCATGGAAACTCTGATCCCCTTGCACTACATTCTCATCCTCTTGCAGAGCCTTAATTCATTGCAATAAGACTAACGTGGGAAGAATCCCCAGTGGACGGTGAACAAGAGTCTAATTGCTCCTTAAGAACTAACAAAAATTTTGTCTCAGCATAAGCTTTCATGGACTACAGCCTACTTCTTCAGTCATTAATGACTGTGCTTGTGTGTCCACGGATGTGCATGAATATGTGTATGGTGGGATGCCATCTCAGTTTGCTGCATCAGGCACCAAATATGGCTTAGGTCCGAGCCCCTGCGGCCCCTTCCTAATGGGACCAACTTCTAAACATCAATGAAATAAAATACAGGTATTAAAACACAACAGCCATCCTATAAGATGAGGAGGAACAACTGTTTTAGGGTTAACAGCAAAACTGAATTGGTTAGGCTTGCCATTCCCCCGGGGGGCAGGGGGTTGTCCTCTTTAGGGAGCCTCAATCTGCCGGCCTGGATCCAGCTGGTGGGGGGGGGGGAACTCACCCCCAAAGTGCCGGGATCGTTGCCAACCAGGCACGTTGCCAGGGGGATGCTCTAGTACTCAGCCTACAAACTCTATGGTACCATAAAATTTCTGGCCGAATGCTAGAGCATCCCCCTAGCCATGGGCCTGGCATGATGGCATAACTTCTGGGTGATGTCACTGTGGCGTGTGCGCACCAGAAGATCTCATAAAGGAAGCTCCATCCCCACACCAGGAACAGGTAGGGACCTGGCAACACCTAGTAATAATAACCAAAAATAAGTGGGGATCATCTGGGATTGCACTAATGACATTATTTCCAGAACTCTGTGACCCATTTCCTACAAGCGCTGCCCCGGCGTCATTCTTCCCTTTGCCCCAATTGCCTGCTTGAATTTCCCACTATTTGCCACGGGGCGCATTTTGACCTGTGGCTCCACCCAATTTCCTCCGTGGCTTCAAGGATCCTCAAAAAACAGGATCAATGAAGCTGCGGGGGGAATCGCGTGAAGCCATGGGTCAAAATGCCCCCCGCGGCAAATAGTGGGAAATTCAAGCAGGCAATCGGGGAAACCGGAAGAATGAAGCCGTGGCAGCACCTTGTGGGAAATCGGTCTGGAAGAAAATAGTGCTGCACTTTGTTATACCTTGGAAGACCGTGTTTATATTACCTGCTGTTATTCCTTGATTCATCTGCTTGTTCACTCTCTCTGTCTCTCGAGCTTTCTGCACCCACAGAATTCCAGACAGGCCTTGCACTTTGGCTGACATTCAGAACTGTCACCTCTTTGTGCAAATTGATTTCAAGTGCTCTGTCATCCTTCACATTAAAATGCTATTACTAGGAATCAGCACAGCTTGGCATGGGAAGTTTAAAGGGCTGGTTATGACGACTGCCGGCAAGGGACAGGCTGCTCGCGCCTCCAGCCTGCAATGTCAATGCTGTGGAGATGAACATGCTGCTCCAAGAGCATGCTGGTCTAACAGGGGTTTGGAGGCCCAGTGTCTGGGGAAACAGCGGGGGGAGGGGGTATGGTGAAACACACCCTCCTCCACTGCCACTGTGCTGGTCAAGTGCAGAGCCTATCACAACTGTATTTTTAAAAACCAAAATGGTGGGATAACGAAAAATAATGGGCGTCTGATTTTGTTCTGGTCTAGAACCTAGTTTACAACTCCTCTGTTAACGGCAAACAAAAATATGTTTTTTGCTCTCCTGTCTTCAGACATTACCTGGTGGCACAACTGGTGTGGATCTGAATGGTAGTGTAAAGTGTTGGCAAGTCACAGCTAGGGCTGGCCAGCTCCAGGTTAGGAAATACCTGGACCGATTTCCCACAAGCGCTGCCCTGGTGTCGTTCCTCCGTTTGCCCCGATTGCCTGCTTGAATTTCCCACTATTTGCCGCGGGGCGCATTTTGACCCGGGGCTTCGCACGATTTCTTCCGATTTCCTCCGCGGCTTCAGTGATCCTCAAAAAACAGGATCACTGAAGCCGCGGGGGAAATCGCGTGAAGCCATGGGTCAAAATGCGCCCCGCTGCAAATAGTGGGAAATTCAAGCAGGCAATCGGGGCAAACAGAAGAACGGCACCGGGGCAGCGCTTGTGGGAAACCGGTCCTTGAGATTTTGGATGTGGAGCCTGGGGAGGGGAGGGACTTGAATGGGGTATGATGCCATAAAGATCACCTACCAAAGCAGCCATCTATATATCTAATAGCGAAGGCGCCCCCTGCGTGTGGATACTTAATTCCGCGGGGGGGGGCACCTGGGGGGCAGGGGGGGGTTCTGCAGACGTGGGGCAGTCCCCACATCTGCAGAAAAATCCAAAAAGTTTAAAAAAATTTGGGTGGGATATTTAAATCCCCCCAAAAGCAAGAGCGCCCACTGCGCATGCGCAGGGAACGCTCTGGCCGTTGTGGGGGAGGCTCAGTGGGTCCGGTGACTGTGAGCTGCTCGGGGCTCACTGTCGCCGATGGGGGGTGGCTGGAGGAGCGGCGGGGCTCGCTGCTGCCACTTGCCCTGGGGAGGGGGTGGAGGAGCAGTGGGGCTTGCCACCGCTTGACTCATGGGGGGTTTGGAGGAGCGGTGGGGTTTGCTGCCACCGCTGCTTGACTCGGGGGGGTTGGAGGAGCAGCAGGGCTTGCCACTGCCGCCACTTGCCTAGGCGAGGGGGGTGGAGGAGAGCGGGGCTCGCCGCCACCACTTGACTCGGGGGGGTTGGAGGAGCAGCGGGGCTTGCTGCCGCCGCTTGCCTCTGGGAAGGGGGGTGGAGGAGAGCGAGGCTCGCTGCCACTTGCCCCAGGGAGGGGGGGCCAGGAGGACTAGGGTACTCCCCCCCGCGAGTATCGCAGGTGCCCCATCTTGTTTTCTCTAATTGTAATCCCAGGAAGTCTCCAGCTACGACCTGGATGTTGGCAACCCTAGTCACAGCCAACTTACAGCAACCTCATAGGGTTTTCAAGGCGAGAGAGAAACAGAGGTGGTTTCCCACTGCCTGCCTGTGTGCAGCAACCCCGGGATTCCTTCGTGGCCTCCCATCCAAGAACTAACCAAGGTCGACACAGCTTAGCTTCTGAGCTCTAAGAAGATTGGGCTAGCCTGGGCCATGATGCAGATCTGAATAGGCACCTTCTATAAACAAAGTAACTTTCTCTAATCAGTAAGTGGGTGACTCTGTAGTATAACTTCTGCTTTTAGAATTATACAATCATAAAATCATAGAGTTGGAAGGGACCTCCAGGGTCATCTAGTCCAATCCCCTGCACAATGCAGTAAATTCACAAATACTTCCCCCCACATACACCCCCCAGTGACCCCTGTTCATGACAAAAAAAAATCCCTCTAGGATCCCCGGCCAAATTGGCCTGGAGAAAAATTGCTTCCTGACCCCAAAGTGGCAATAAGCATTTCTGTGGGCATGTAAGAAAGGGCCAGGAGGACGAAGTACTGATGCAACTCTTCCTGCCCTCTCTCTCGTGATCTTCCTAAATTCACAGAATCCAGAAACAAACAGGGAAAACACGGTGTAGAGCAGGGGTGGCCAACCTGTGGCTCGGGAGCCACACGCGGCTCTTTCACACATATTGTGCGGCTCCTGGCAGGGCGGCTAGGGAAGCAAAGGGGAGGCATGCTTTTTCTCTCTTTCTCCCTTCCTTCCTTCCTTCCTTCCTTCCCTCCTCCCTCCCATCTATTTGCTTTCCTAGTTTCTCTCTCTCTCTTTCTTTCCACTTCTTTAATTCTTTCTTTCCATCTCTCTCTCTTTCTCTCTCTCTCTCAATATCATTAGCAAACAAGTAATATCATTATCAATAACCGGTTTTCCTTGTTTGTTTTTATTTTTGGCAGTCCCATTTAACGTTAATAAAAAGCAAATTTGCATATTTTTAAAAATAAAAACGTGTGTGTGATATTTGTTCCTATCTTGCGGCTCTCAGACATCTGACGTTTATTCTGTGTGGCTCTTACGTTAAGCAAGGTTGGCCACCCCTGAGAGATTCCAAGCAACAAAGTAAACAACATATATAAAGCATTCACTGAACACCAGTCATCAGAATTCACTAGTCCAACATCACACAACACACAAAGCTCCAACACTATCGAGTTTCACAAACAATTATTCAAAGATACAAGATTTTCACAATTACTCAAGGACACAAGACCTTCACAAAACCTTCTTTTCGAGCAGAACCTCCCAGGTTCAACCCCCCTGGCACCTCCAACTACAAGGATCGGGGAGTTGGCAATGTGAAGACCTCTGCTTGATCCACTGGAATGTGGCTGCCTGACAGAGTAGACAGTGATGACCTTGGCAGGGGAAGGGTCTGACTATGTGTAAGGCAGCTTCACCATCAGCAAGGCAACAAAAAGACACGGTGGGGAGAGGGAGCAGTCCAAGCAGCAGAGAATGACGGGGAGGATCTTTAAAAGAACTGGCTTATTAAAAAGAAGAATCTAAGGGGGCATTGCAAAAGATGAGTGGTCCTTGCCCCCCAAACAGGTTGTCCCATCCCCTCCATTGTTCTCTATGCCAGGAAAAAAAGTGTTTCTTTTTTCCTACCATAGAGAACAATGGAGGGAATGGGGAAAACCTGTTTGGGGGCCCGTAGAATTGGACCCCCTGGTCCAATCTTCTTGAAACTTGGTGGGTATTTCGAGAAGAGGCCCCAGCAGCTACCCTGCAAGTTTGGAGCCTCTCCCTCAAACCACCTCCCCTCCAGTCGCTTTTAAAGTTGCCGCCGAATTTCGGCGGCAATTTGGCAGCGGGCCGAATCAGATCAGAGAATCTGATTCCGCCCGTGGCTGCCCCAGTGGCCACTCCTGAGCTGGCGGAGCTTCACTCCGCCTTCCTCCGGCCCCAACGGACCCCTGGACATAAGTAAAGTACTGTGGTGAAGTGTAGCTTGTCCTCAGGGGGGGAAATGTTGGAAGGTTAAGGTCATCTCCATTCAGCTCTGTACTTCGGATAGGAGGAACTTTTTTGGATCACCATCTTGTGCTTAAACAGGCTGACAAGCAGACCTCCCAGAAAGGCCCAAGAGATACTGAGTTTTGTACGGTTGCCAGGTGTCCCCTGGTCTGGACACCGGAGGGGTAGGATTGCCATCTCCAAAATGGGAAACTCCTGGAGATTTGGGGATGGAGCCTGGGGAGGACAGGGACCTCAGTGGGTCCAGTTCACCCTCCAAAGCTGCCATTTTCTCCAAGGGAACTGATCTCTGTAGCCTAGAGATGCACCGTAGCTGTGGGAGATCTTCAGGACCCACCTAGAGGCTGACATCCCTATGAGTTTGTCTCCTTTGGGGAAGGCCGGAGCTAGCAACATATAGAAGGCAGTCTGTGTTTTGCAAAGAGCCCATCTGCATCCTCCTCCTTTGCTTGGAAGAACAGTAAAAATAGAATTTGTTGAGTTAAAAGAATGTGAAAACCTCACTGTTACTGAAACGGTGGGCCTATATCTGGCCTTACCACTTCTCTTAGCAAGAGAGAGTTTCCGAGCCTTTCGCTGTAACTACCCCTACCTCTTTGCTACCCGAATATATGTGACAAAATGGTTATCACTGGTTCTCCCAGTAACATTTTAGATCTTTTGGCCAATATATTCTGCTACAGATAAAGAATATATGTTCAAGCAGGATTCAGGGGAGGCAGCATCAAATTTCCTAAATAAATGTTGATGATTATGGCCGTGGAACAGCAGTGGGGGAAGCTGAGCTTTGTCTTGGTGGCCTTTCCTCCAACAGGGTTGTGCTGAGCCATTACATCTCCACAGTTCTCTGGGGGTTATTTTTTTGTGTGTGTGGCCAAGGAGACAAAGTTCAAGGGTCTGTTAAAACACCAGGTCTTGCAATGGTGAAAGCCACAGCGAGAGAGAGAGAGAGAGAGAGAACTTCTGACCCTTTCTTAAACATGAAGGGGAGTGTAGGAGAAGGAGAAAGGGGATTTCCCCCCTCCCCCCCCCCCCCACTTTGGATCTGCAGAGCATGAGGTGAAAAGTCATGGGAAGGACAGGCTGACTGATGGTGCTTGGGTTGTGAGGTCAGCACCAGGCGTCACGATGTGGGCTCAGACAGAGCCATTTCCTCTGTGATTTTTATCTTTTTGTCTGTTCACACGTCAGGCCACCTGGATTTAATTCCTCTCCAAAAAAGCCGGAGGGTCCATGCAGGCTTAACCCTTTCTCTTCTCCGCCGAGAAGGCCCAGCCGCTCTGGAGCAAAGCCCTCGGATAGGTTCTTCCAGCCGGTGCATTGCCTTGCCTGCCAGGCAACCGGGGACTCCCCTTTATGAGGGACTGTAAATAACCAGACAAGTCACCTTTTTTATTACCTCAGACAAGTACAAGTAGCAACTTTCTCTCTCTTTGCTCAGCCTTTGGCCTCAGTTATGATTTACCTGCAACATTTTCGTTTTGACTAGTTGTGAAAGTAGCCACTGGAGTTTTATGGCTTTCTCGAGTTTTACGTTCCTCTGTAGCCTTCAGGCTTCCTTCTTCTCCCTCATAATTCTAGGTACTTAGGCTAAGAGCTGCCCAGCCAGTGAGGTGAAGGCGGGCCTTTTTGCCTCGCTGAATATCCATCTCTCCTAGGGCTATCCTTACTGGGGTTTCCACGCTTTCAGCTGCTGGGAGAAAAACCTGACATTCAACAGGTGCAGCTCTCCCCACATCAGAAGGCCACCTGTTGAATTTCTAAAGAAGGCCCCACCAGGGAAAGGCACTATGCCTGAGTCTATTCTTTTTAAGAAAACAAATATTGTGTGTTATCAGAACACAATTTGTCATTCGTTCAGATAATTCCTGTGGGGACTGCTGTGGAAGCAATAAGATGTTCTGCTTTTAGCCACTGCTTCTGCTGAAGGGAAAGTGTCCTTCCATTTTATAAAGATGGGTTGGTTCCTTTACCTGTCCCCCTCCCCAGAATGTGTAAAACGAAATTATTCAGGACTCGAGAAGGTGCTTTTATGAAGGGAGTTACGTGTAGTTTTAATATTTGTGGAATTTTTCAAGGATTGTAGTCCTTTCCCAAGATCCTCAAGTTGCCTATGGGTGGGGAGGGACTAGGGTTGCCAATCTCCAGGTGGCACCTGGAGGTTGCCCACTATTACAATTGATATCCAGACAACCAAGATCAGTTCCCCTGGAGAAAATGGTGGCTTTGGAAAGTGGACTCTATGGCATTATACCCTGCTGAAGTCCCTCCCCTCCCCAAACCCTGCCCTCCCCAAGCTCCACCCCCAAAATCTCCAGGTATTTCCCAAACCAGAGCTGGCAACCCTCGTGGGCACCTGTCTCAGCAAAACTGGAAGGGCAAGAGGAAATGCATTTCCTTTTCTCTTTCAATTTACCTCACTGTGCTCTGATGTTTTCAGGGTTTTTCTCCCAGCCAGGTTCCAATGCAGGAAACCAACCTCAGCAAGGGCGGGGAGGGGGGGGGGATTGGCATTTAAAACCACTAATTAAGGTGGCCAGCAGGCCAGGGAGGGGATCCCCTTTCCTTTTAATAGAGGTTTAATGAGATATTATTTATTGGGTGATGTTATTTACCTCCATCCCATGAAAAGCTTCAACTGCTCACTTCCACAGGACATTTTTTCCCCTCCAGGCCAGTTGGTGAGCCCGTGCCCAAGTAAATCATGGAACTGGGCAGTTTCTATTCCCTGCGCATGTGCTCAGCTCCATGCTTCCTTTACATGTGAAGGGAAGGGCTATCTCAGCTAATAGCAGCTAAGGTGGGTGGAGTGGGGCAGGGTGAACACTTCCACTTGAAACTGCAGATGCTGAAAGATCAGAGATGTTCAGTCAGCAGCTCTTTCACATAAGAGGAAGGACCTACTTTCTTTTCTCTCATGTTAGTTGCGGCGGTTTGCGTTCAACTCTTGCCACAGTCTCACTAGAACATCTTAGACAAGCTTCGTACTCAAGGGGCTGTGCATAGCAGATCCAGCAGTATAATGACAGACTTCATAATTTAGGTTCAGGTGGGAGGCCGTGTTGGTCTGAAGCAATAGAATGAAGTTTGGAATAGATAACAGGTATCTGAAGAAGAGTATATGCACAAGAAAGCTTATACCCAGAATTAAACTTTGTTGGTCCTAAAGGTGCCACTGGACTCAAAACTTTGTTCACAATATAGAGACATTCCCTTATATCAGGGGTGGGCAAATTGCGGCCCGGGGGCCACATGTGGCCCACCACAGAGTTTTTTGCGGCCCACCAAGACAGTCGGCCACGTGGTGTGATAGGGTACATTTGTCTCATTAACCTGATTCTAAAATTAATTGTGCTTACAGCTATAGATGATATGAAATTAGCACAATAAATAAATTGAATAAAACTTCCACTATTTTATTTAATTTATATTTATTGGTTTTTATGATACAATTTATACCTTTTCTGAAATGCAAAGTTAACTTATGAATGCAATCATTTTAAAAGGTGCGGCCCTCCGCTAACCTCCGCTCCCACAAAGTGGCCCCCGAGCCCAAACAATTGCCCACCCCTGCCTTATATTATGCAATACGGAGGAAGAGGGAAAAGAAGAAGAGGAGGAGAAGGAGAGAAAGGATTTATACTCTGCCCTTCACTATCCAAAGGAGTCTCAGAGCAGTTTACAATCTCCTCTCCCTCCCCTCCCCACAATCTCCTCTCCCTCCCCTACCCTGTGTGGTAGGTAGGGCTGAGAGAGCTCTTTCGAGAACAGCTCCAAGAGAGCCATGACTGACCCAGAGTTACACCAGCAGCTGCATGTGGGGTCTCACACCCAGTTCTTCCAGATTAGAGTCTAGGCTCCTAACCACTACAACAAACTGGCTCTGGTAATGTGTAGACCTGCCCTAGGCTCACATGACCTTAGTTTCCTCTGGAACAGAGTTTTTCAGTGCCATCCTAAACAGATTTGTACCCTTTGTCCTATGGACAAAATCCATTGCAATTGGTGGGCTTAGAAGGGGCTTAGCTCTGCCTTAAAATGGCACTGTTAGAGTCTGCTGTACAATTTGTTTTGGATATTCTTCTCATTAAAGTTGTTTTAAGCCATTCTTCATTCTGATAGTCATTATCTGTGGACCCAGAAATATTAGAAGCAGTGGCAGACAGGCTTCAAAGCGTCTTAATAGGGTGCCTGCCACAGTAGACAATCTCCAGTTCTTGCTGGCGCCCCCACACTCTCACAATGGGAGAAAACAGAGGGACAAATAACAGCACAGATGCAGCAATGTTATTTCTGATCACTGAGTCCATGATGCTCAAGGAATTTCCCCAATCTCTATGGTCACTATCATAAAGATTGGGAAAATTCCTAGAGCAACATGGGGGGGGGGGAGTGGACAGCTGGGAGACTAGCGTCAATTCCAGGTGATCACTCAGAAATGACATTCCTGTGTCCACGATATTCCCAGTTCCCACACTCTGTGCCCCCCATTTTCTCATGGAGAAAGTCCTGAAAAATCTGAGATTTCCTTCAAGACAGTTTTGAGAAGTGCTGGCATTTAACTATATTTGTCAAGTCAAGTCAAGTTTATTAATACGGTCAAGCGACCAGTCAATAACTATATTTGATGGTTAGCATGCAATAATATTTAAAAGGTGGTAATGTTATTTGGTATTTATTTATAACCTGCCTTTCTTACTGAGACTCAAGGTGGATCACAAGATATAAGACAGCATGCAATGGTATTGCTGCCACTCCACATCTAAAGCATGTAAAAATCAAAACCAAAGAGGACAAAAAAGAAGAATCCTGAGGTAAAATCTTCCCAAATGAACTGCAGACTGGAATTTGGGGTTCAAAATTTCTCTCTTAGCTTAGTTCTGCCAATAGGGTTACAAGGTATCCTGGAGGTGTACAAAAAGAAGAAAACAACGATTAAGCCCTTTTAGCAAATCTGTTCCACTTTGTATTTTGCATATTCCTGAAGGGTAACGGGGCCAGCTTATGGTTGTCATTCTCTAGGTGATGGCTGGAGATGTCCTGGTATTACAACTGGTCTCCAGGTTACAGAGATCAGTTCTCCTAGAGAAAATGGCTGCTCTGGAAGGTGGACTCTATGGCATTGTATCTTGCTGAGGTCCCTTTCCCCTCCCCAGCCCGCAAATTCTCCAGGAATTGCCCAACCCAGAGCTAGCAACCCTAGGTCAGTTGGAACCCAACCCAGTTTCAACTTTTTAGAAGAGTTAGAACTAGAAGCTCAACTGAAACAGGAAAATAAAAGCACGATATACTCAAGGTTAGGGGGTTTGTTTTCAACTCAAACAATAGAAATGTGTCTGTTGTCATAAAATGCCAATTTCTGTACACCCCTTTTATTGTTTCACTAGAAATATATTAGGGATCTACTATACCCCAAGCATACACATTTCAGTTTTGTTCTATGTTCTTTTCTAGAACCACTAACCCTTGCAAAGTGTGTCGCGTCCATGCAAATTTTGAACTTGCAGGCTATGATGGGGGGGGGGGATATCCTATATGGCTGAATTACATACCCCCCATAAGGAAACTGCCAGTGACTCTGAGGCTGTGAACAAAGAAAGACTGTGAACAATGACTACTTCCTGAGATATCTAGATGTAATATTGGAGGTCCATCTTTGTCCACAGTAGACACAGTCTCACACACACACACACACACACACACACCCCATCCCACTCTGCTCTCAGGTCAAACTACAGATTTTTGCAGTGTTTCAGTACTTGGGAAAGACCAGCTGTATGTCCCAGTAGTGTAATCAATACTGGTGGAGAAGATGGGTGCACGGTTATTGCAGACACCTACTGGACAATGCCAGTGACGTCACAGGAGGTCCTTGTCACCCCCTGGTTTCTGGAGCAGAGTTGTTGCTTGTTTTAACTTAGGGTTGACTTTCATTGGATTTATAGCTGTGCTACAAACAACCGTGGTTCCACACCCGCTTTCCCCCACAACACTTTCCTTCCTTCCGAGTGATATTAAACACAGGTTCATAGTCTCTAACACTTTATGTCACTTTATATTATCTTCAGGAAAGGAAAGGAAAAATGAAATGAAACAAAAGCTACCACATACAATTGAAGAATATTGTTAAAAAGTTGTGGTCTGTGATTCCGTTTTTTAAAAAAAAGATGTTTTATTAATTTTCAGAAAAAAAGGAAAAAAAACACAAACAAAACAAGAAAGGAAAAAAACAACCAGACAACACGTATGGAGACTGTACTACAAGTATCTACACGGATTTTCCTAACTAGAATCATTTTACATTTTACCTGCAAAGGTTTATAGGTTCTACTTAGAGCATACATGTTTGCTATAGATTTATTTACCATTTATTTAAAATAATTTCCCAACCATTTGTAGAATCTTCTCCAGTTATTTTCAAAAAATTATTTTATATTTCTTGCATAGTTAATATGTCTGTTTCTGCTGTTTCCAGTAATTGGTAGATTATTTCTTCTTTGGATGGGACCTCTTCTCCTTTCCAATGTTTTGCCTATAAAATTCTAGCCATAGGAATTGCATGTACAATCATATATCTGTCTGGTTTTTTAAATGTCTCTGGGATAATGTTTAATAAAAATAGTTGCGGTATAGTCAAGTCTTCTTATTTTTTGCAATATATCATGAATCCAAACCCAATATTTTTTGTTACACTACAAGTCCACCACATATGGAAAATGGAACCATTATTCTGTTTACACCTCCAATGGTGTAATGGAACCAGTATTCTGTTTACACTGCAAGTCCACCACATATGGAAAATGGAACCAGTATTCTGTTTACACCTCCAAAATAGATTTGACATGTTTGGGTACCATTTGGCTATGTTGTCTGGTGTCATACACCATCTATAAAACATCTTATAAATATTTTCTTTAAATGCCATACATTTAGTAAATTTTATATTTGTTTTCCATACTTTAGTCCTGTCAAACGTTATGGTTACCCTGCATTTCTAAGCTTCCACAGAGCTGGTTGTCCCTTATTTTAGACCCCAGCGTTCCAAAGGTTCTTTTAATTTCAAAAGTTTGATTTGGCATTCATTGCTGGCTTTCTCTCACGGCACAGTTAGAGAGCATGGCGTGCTTCCACAAGCTGCTCTCTTTCCAGAAACAGAAAGTTAGTTCCCATGTTCAGCTGCCAGACGACTCCGACCAATTTGCTCAGTGTAATGTCAGAGCAGCAAACTCCAATAATTTGCGATCTTGTGTGAGTTCATAGTGTCAGCAGTGCAATGGTCACATAGGAGCACTGATTTCTGGAAGTCGGCCAGCCGCTGAATGTGGGAACTGTCTCTTCATTTCATAATAACCAAAATACATATGTGACTTATGTACAGACCCGTGACTTTCAGAAGTCCAGATGTATGTTATTTCATTGGAAAATGAAATACAATACTACTTAAGGCTTTGTCCCATTAGGTACTTCTGTAGCTCTGGCTCAGTGGACTGGCAGATGCTCAAACTACGGGGGGAGTTCCAGTGATAGCTTTGGAACCACAATATATGCCCACAAAAATATATATGTACAGCGAATTCTATTGTTTGTATGTTTTTCAGAACACTATACTTTATTTTGGATTTTTTTGCAGCAAATGGAATAGTATATTTGTTTTTATTGACTCCCACAACATACAGTTTGACACCAATATGAACATCCTACAAGAATATGAAAAAGCTCCGCCATCTTGGAAAAATGGCTGTCTCTATGAATAATATAATATTGCAAAACACCCCAATTTTCAGAATCAGTAGACAGGTATGTTCTGCTGAGTGAGTGTGGACCTGATTTGGATTGGGACTGTAGTATGCAGAGAGAGGGGACTTACACCTCCCACCTACATCATCTATTTGCCCCACTGTAGAAAGATATAGCTCATCAGAATACATGTAAACCACAACAGGGCAAAGAGTACCCCCTGAGGCTCTTTCAGTCTTGTAAATAGTGTGGGGTCCAAGCCTCCCCCCCCCCCCCAAATTGCCATGGTTCCAACCCAAATTAGACCACTGTTTGCCTAGGTGTGCAGAACTCCAGAACATGTCACCCCACATGACCCAGGAACATCCCCTACAAAAATGAAATGTGTAGTTTGGTTCCTAGACCAGCCATGGCATTCATCTGGATGGTTTTAGGCCAGTGTGTCTCTCAGCTTATCTGACCTCACTGTATAAGCATGTAGGTAGCAAACTGAATCTTCTTAATCACTGGAGAAGATGATATGTATCCCAGAGGATCATAGTTAAGTCCTTAGAGTGACATTGTCAAGCACAGAATCACTAGCAGTTTTCCCATCTCTTTGCTCCTGTGTAGTTGGATGCATCCTTTAAATAATTGACACTGGATACAATTGTCTGCTTTTTGCATCTGCACAGTCAGAGGCATATGTTATGACTGCAAAAGCTGATCGCACTCATCAGGTAGATTCAAGGGCAGTCTATGCATCTTTGACAGACACTGGCTGAGGACAGACTGGCAATGTAAAGCGGGGCAGGCACGCTTCGGAAATGGAAGAAAGGAGCACGTTCAGACACGCGCATCTGTCCGTCGGCTCCGTTTCGTACTTACCCGTCTCCCAGTCGCTTTCCATCCGCTTTACCAGGACACCGGGTAAAACCGGTGTTCAGGGGCCGTCCTCCGCATGCCTCCCGCTTCGAAACAGTGTGAACCGGAAGAAGCGGGAGGCATCCGGAGGCGCATGTGCGCAACACATCAAAGGAAAATTTTTAAAAAGCGCAACGGCCCACGCAAGCCGCGTGAGCCGCGCGCGCTGGCTCCGCGGCAGTCTGAACGCTCCGTATCGGCACCACTGCGCATTGCTCTGGCCAGTATGAACGGCCAGCTCCGTGGTGTTTTTCCCCCGCACCAGTTCCCTCCACTTTGCCCCCACTTTACATTGCCAGTCTGTCCTCGGCCACTGACTAACATTGTCTTTCCTGGCAACTGGTGAGGGATGGGGGGACTTAACAGGAGAAAGAGGAAGGCCCAGGCCATGACACTGGCATCACACTGGAAGTGATGTCATAACAGTGTGCCATCACTGAAATGCTCCGGTATTTGGACAAAAACTCTATGGTAAAAACCGCTTGTGCCATAGAGTTTTTGCCCAAATACCAGAGTGACACCGGTACGTCACTGGCATGATGATATCACTTCCTCTGCAATGCTGGCAACATGGCCTGAACCTTCCTTTTTCAACTGGTAAGTCCCCCCACCAGCCAGCTGATCTGTGGCTGGGGGACAGGCCCTGGTGGCAAGGGACTCCCACTTCCATGGGGGGGGGTGTCTAGCAATCCTATGTGTCCCCTATTCCACACGTAGTCTATATGCATTCATCCTTGCCTGCCTGAATGAGGAATCTAACAATCTAGGTAGCAGTTCTGCCTAGTAGAAAAATTGAAACTGATGCCTAAATCTCAATACTGTCTTCAGATTGTAAATATAAAGCATTTGAGATTTCCTTTGCCTTTAGATCTATTATGAGGCCAAAGAAACCTAACTCAGCAGTCAAAAATAAGGATGGATGTGATCTAGGATTGCCAAGTCTATATTGGGAAATTCATTGAGATTTTGGGGGTGGAAGGTGGGGTTTGGGGAGGAAGGGACCTCAATGGGATATAATGTCATAGAGTCTACCCCTCCAAAGCAACTGTTTTCTCCAGGGGGACTGATCTCTGTCATCTGGCGATCAATTGCAATTCCAGGAGCTCTCTAGGCCCCCCCTAGAGGTTAGCATCCCTAAGGTGATCCCTCCCCCACAAGGAACAAATATCAGTTTGCTGTGTGTCACTTTATAATAAGGATATTGACCACTGAGGAAGGCCTATAGGGGCCGAAACATGTATGGTCCTTAGGTCAAAAGTTTTATCCATCAGTTTGATATGCACTGCAGTTAGTTCTTTATGAGCCTAGTTTTAATGACTGATACTTGGACTGTCTCTTTTAATTTTATTTTGTTTTATTTATATGTACACCCTAATAGATGTGGAAGGATATCCTGTGAGAAGCTGAAAAGGCATATAGTACCGTAGAGGAAACCAAGCCTAGATAGCACTTGGAGGGGTTGGGGCTCATGGTAGACAGGGTTGCCAGACCCCCTGGTGGAGATGGGAATTCCCCTCCACCAGGTCATGCCCCCAGCTGCCAATCATGTGGCTGGCAGAGGGACTTACAAGGAGAAAGAGGAAGGCCCAGGCTACATGGCCAGTGATGCTCTGGAAATGATGTCATCACACCAATGCTGTCCAGTCAACGCTCTGGTATTTTTGTCAAAAACTCCGTGGTAAAAATGGCTTCTACTATAGAGTTTTGCCCAAATACCAGAGCAGTGTAGTGATGACACAGCGTGATGATGTCACTTCCTGTATGACATGGGCAATGTGTCCTGGGCCTTACTTATTTCTCCTGGGAAGCCCCCCAGCTGCCAGGAGGGACCTGGTAACCCTAGTGGTAGAGCATCTGCTTTGTATGCGGAATGTCCCAGGTTCAATTCCCAGCAGCTCTAATTAAAAGGATCAGGTGAAAGACCTTGACCTGAGACCGTGAGGGGCTGATGCCGGTCAAGGTAGGCAATACTGACCTTGACAGGCCCAGGATCTGACTCGGTCTAGGGCAGCTTTGTGTGCCAGAATGCCTCGAGCCAGGGATGCCAATACTTTTTCTTGCTCCAGCCCTCAATATCATTACATCTCGGTGCCCTTGCTCCCCGGTCCCTCCGTTTCAATCCCGTTTATTGCTGTCCATTCCCATCAGCGGCTCAGATTCATGTGCTGTATCATTAAAGAGACACATGGTTTATTTACTCATTAGCATATCCAGCTGTTATCTCTCCCTTCTCCCAATATTTCAGGCTAAGTAGCGGTTTGACATAAATAACACCCATTCAACTAGCAGCTGAAGGATATTGTAAATATAGAACTCTTAAGATACAATCCTTCTTTTAAAAAAAAAAAAAAAACATCATTCCGTACAATCTCGGGTTAGTGTGGGGCGGGGTGGGATGGGAGACCGAGGAGGGGGGAGGCCAGGACTCCCGACCACTCTTCGAAACACAGGCCCATTAAAACGAGTGAAATACAGCTTTATTAAATGGATGACATTACCTCAGGAACGATGAATCATAAAGTTTCTCTCTCTCTCTTTTGGTATTACAATACTATACAACCTTTTAAACTTTAATCATTTGCCTCATATTCCCAGCAGTCAGCCATCAGGTCTCTGGACTCTACGGCTGATTGAATTAAGATGAGCCAGCTGGGGAACGGTTGGCTCCCCTTCCCCTGGAGGCTCCTGAACGGTCAAGGGGAGGAAACTGAAGCTCCTGCCAAGAGAGCCCGCACTGCATTTGTATGCTGTGGGACTGCCCGGAGCTATTAGAGCTCCCTCCTTGCCAAAGGCTGGTGCATTTGAACACACATGAACACAAGAAGCTGCCTTCTTCTTAATCAGACCCTTGGTCCATCAACTTCTGTATGGTCCCCCAACCCTTTTGAGTCTGTGGATACCTTCAGAATTCTGATGCAGGGGAGTAGACCATATCACAAAATGGCCACGATGGGAGTTGGAGCCAATGACAAAATGGCTGCTGCAGGAGGTAGACCCAACCACAAAAGGTTGGGAAGCAAGTTTATATATAACGCTAATAGTACCCCTTCAGCATTTCAGACAGAAGTCCTGTTTAACAGGAGGCCTTTTAATCTGCAAGACAATTAGAAGTTCTGTTAGTCAAAAGCCCCATCTAGCCCCATCTAGTAGGTGATAAGAAAGATGTCCATGGGTGTTATGACACCCACGGGCACCACACTGTGAACCCTGGTCTACTCAGACTGGCAGCGGCTCTCCAGGGTTTCAGGCAGAGTTCTTTCACATCACCTTCCACCTGGTCATTCTAGCTGGAGATGCTGGGGGTTGAACCTAGAATGTCCTTCAGGACAAGCTGATATTCTACTGTTCAGTCACATCCCCATCGGGTTCCAAGGTTATCACCAGTGTGCTCTTGCAAGTTGTAGCCATCTTGCAACCAGTGTTCCCTCTAAGCTGAGTTAATGTGAGCTAGCTCACAGTTTTTTAGCCTCTGGCTCACACTTCTTTGCCTTCGCTCAAGAAGGATGGCTCCAGAGCAAACTGGTTCATGCAGTGGCTCACAACTTTAATGCCAGTAGCTCACAAAGCAGAATTTTTGCTCACAAGACTCCACAGCTTAGAGAGAGTGGTTGCAACTAATAATATTTATTATTTCTACAGTGTGTGGTGTGTTTGGTGCTCTGCTGCTAATTCAGCCTCACAACAGTCTAATAAGCCACCTCCTTGAGCCTACTGGCACTCTGGGAGTTTTGAGAAAGGGGTAGGGGATGACATTTCCTGCACTGCTGCTCAGCCCCCCACCCTCACTCAATGTAGTAGCAAGTGCAAAGCTGGGGGCAGGGGAGACGGCATAGCATGACACCATAGGACTTCCCCTAATCTCTATGGTTTCTACCACAGAGATTTGGGGGATTCCTAGAGGGTTGTACTCCACAATTTCCCCTAACATAAGAACATAAGAGAAGCTTATGTGTCACACAGTGGCCAAAAATACCAGGTACCATCAGGAGGTCCACTCAGCAATTTCATTGAGTGCCCACAAGTTCTTGTATTGTGAGAAAGGGAGAAAAGTACCCCTTTCTCCACCTGCTCTATCCCATGCGTAATCTTATAAACCTTGATCATGTCATCCCTCAGCCATCATTTCTCCAAGCTAAAGAAGAACCCCAAGTGCTTTAACCTTTCTTCATAGTGAAAGTGTCCCAATCCTTTTATCATTCTAGTTGCCCTTTTCTGCACTTTTTTCAATGTTATAATATCCTTTTTGAGGTATGGTGACCAGAACTGTACACAGTATTCCAAATGAGGCCGCACCATTGATTTATTTAGGGGCATTATAATACCAGCTGATCTGTTTTCAGTTCCCTTCCTAATAATCCCCTGCATAGCGTTGGCCTTTTTCACTGCAGTTGCACACTGTCTCAACATTTTCAGTGAGTTATCCACTACGACTCCAAGATCTCTCTCTTGGTCAATCTCTGCCAGTTTGGACCCCATCAATGTGTATTTATAGTTAGGATTTTTGGCTCCAATGTGCATCACCTTGCACTGGGCCACACTGGCCACACTTGGCCACACTGAACCCCATTTGCTATGTTGATGCCCACTCGCCCATCCTTGACAGATCCCTTTGGAGTGCCTCACAATCCTCCCCGCTTTTCACCACCCTGAACAACTTTGTGTCATCTGCAAATTTAGCCACTTCATTGCTTACTTCCAACTCTAAATAATTAATGAACAAGTTAAAAAGCATAAGACCCAGATCCCTGCGGTGCCCCACTGCTTAGCACCCTTCACTAAGAAATTTGCCCACTTTCTCAAATGCTTCTCCAAATGTTCCTGGGCTGGCAAACCTGAGGGGCAATTACAAAAGATTGGGAGATCCCAAGTGAAGCATTCAACTGTGATGAGCACAGTTCTTTCTGAATGAACGTTCTCTCCAGATTATTCTACTTGATATTCTACCTAAAGCACTTCCTGTTCCAATGAGGTGAAATATAGCCAGAAGCAGTTCTGGGGACAAGGTGTTTTGGGGGAAAGCAACTGGGTGCCATGAAATAAGCTGGCAAGCCTGGATTTTTGGGACATCCGGAAGATAGCCAGTAGATGAATTTGATTACTCTGGATCATTTCTTGAGTTAACCAGTGTTGGTGGGAACATACATCCTTATCTATAATTATGCTCTGAAAGCATTTAAGGCAAAGCAATGGATTTTTTAAAAAAAATCCCCTGTGATGATTTGCTGTTCTATTTTCTGCTAATTTGAGCACCGCTGTTCCTTTACGCGGAAGCTGCCACTCTGAGTCAAAGAACCTAAAATAACCATGTGAATCATTCTGGGTCTTTAGATTGTCTTGGTCTCTCAAGATGGCAGCGTGTGGCTGGTCTATAAATAACCACCATGGTGTGGCAAAGCTGACACCGAGGTTTAAGTGACGCCACACAACCCGGCTGTGCTGACACACAGTTTCTGTTTTAATGAGCTTAGCGATAGATCCCGCGTCAGGCATCAGTATTAAAAGAAGCTTCACGGAAGCTTCCATTCAGCCCAGCTCTCTTGGCTTTCTGCTCAAAAGATCAAGGACAAATGCCCGCCACCCTCAACCTGCCTGGCACCTTTCTAGATTTTGCATAACAAAGAATCTGCTTTACGTGTAACAAGGTACGAGTTTGTGTTTCACGAATACATTGATTGACCGTTCTCTCATCCTTTTCACCCTGAAAAGCAAAGCAAACCATCAGTCAAGAAAGACTTTCACCAGCTAACTAGTACAAAGGGATTCAATTTCAGTGTTTCGCCCTTACAGCTGCTACATCTCTATGTGGATGCACACATCCCACTGACTACATTTCCGCTTGCACTAGAGCTCCTTTACATGGATGCTCTAGCGCTAGAGCTCTACATCAGTAGCCAGTCAGAGAACACCTGGAACAAAAACATTCCTAGGACTTAACAGGGATATTGGATTTTTGTCCCATTACATATGTTAACTCACTCGGTCCTCACATATGGATTCTCAACAAGAAGGACTATAAATCCTTGGTATTTTAGTGTATTTCTTTTCCAGAATAGTACATTAGAATACTGAATGTAATGCAAGGAATATTGGGATGTCGGCTGACAACATTACATCCAGCTCAAAATATGCTGTTAAGTGCCCTCCACGCCTGAGAAAATTAAAATTCTGTTACTTCCCAAAATTAGAAAAAACACCTTTAGACATTTATCTGCTATTCTGACATATTTATTGCTTTACAACTGTTGACCGTATCACCTTAACTTGTTATTTAGTTTTTCACTTTCCATAACTTAAACATCATAATGTTACATGTTAATTTGCTGTTAAGTCCCTATCTATAAGTTTGAACCTCACCTACCATTCCAATGTATTTGAAATTAGTGTGCCTTGTACACGAAAGCTCATACCTTGAATATTCCTTTATTGGTCTTAAAGGTGCCACTGGACTCTAAATTTGTTCCACTCAGACCAAGTCAGATTTAATGTATCCCCATTTGTGTTTCTGCTTGTGCAAAATTTCATGTAATTTCTGGGCATTCTAATATACAAGGAGGAAAGAGCTACGTGTTGCGCAAGGTCTTGTGCAAATGGAACTGTGTTAATGCCATTTGTTTTTCCACCTGTGCATTGCTGAATCCAAGCCACTGTCTGTACAGGGCCCTATGCACATACATACCTAATGAGAGTCGGCTTAGATTTTATAATCTGTACCCTGCAAAATGGGTACATACAGAGCCCCCTTTGCAGAAGCAGCCTTGAACATGTGGAAGTCAGGGACAGCAAACGTGATCCTGGAACACACAGCCCCTGTGCATTCATCTGCAGCAGAGGTTCATAATCTTTTCTGTGCAGTCTGGTGAAGCCTATGGAGCCCTTCTCGGAATAATGTTTTTAAATGCTGAAAATAAAATACATAAGATTACATTACCATTATACTGAAATACAGCTATGAAAATATTTTAAAAACCAAGTTGGCGATATAGCAATAAATGTGCTTCTTTATTCACATGTTAGTGGCACAATTCTAAGGAGAGTTACTTCAGTCTAAACCCATTCATTTCAAGGGGGTTAGACTGGAGTAACTCTCTTTAGGATTGCACTGTTGATAAGTTTGAACGTGTTTGAACTTACCTGGTCTGCACTCGTAGCCTGCACACCTATCCTTGTTACAAAAGGCTACGCTGCCTCACAGAGAGTTAAGGATTCTCATATGAACTGTCCAGTTTTGCAAAACTTTAATAAACAACGAAAATGACTCACTTCCTTTCAAAGAGTTGGTTTTTATACCCCGATTTCCATTACTCAAAGGAGTCTCAGAGTGGCTTACAATCGCCTTCCCTTCCTCTCCCCACAACAGACACCCTGTGAGGTAAGTGGGGCTGAGAGAGCTTTGAGATAACTTGTGACTGGCCCAAGGTCACCCAGCTGGCTTCATGTGGAGGAGCGGGGAATCAAACCTAATTCTTCAAATTAGAGTCTGCCACTCAACCACTACACCAAACTGGCTCTCAGGACATGATTGCCATTTCCCCCAAATTTCAGTGGTATTGATACTATTTCAGAAAACTATTTCAGGTAACTTGGTGGCAGGATGGTAAGAATCGCAGGTACTGGTAAACCTGACCTCCATCTGCAGGCCAGGTCCATCCCAATAGTTTTCAATGGGCAGTACAGCTGGCACCCAGAGACCAGAAGCCAGGTCTATTGCCACTGTTTCAAAGAAGTATCTCCGGGGTCCCCCAACCTTTTTGAGCCTGTGGGCACCTTTGGAATTCTGATACAGTGTGGTGGGCGCAGCCACAAAATGGCTGCCACAGGAGGCAGAGCCAGCCACAAAATGGCTGTTGCAGCCTACCTTCAGTCACACAGTGACAATGCTTGTGGTGTGGTGGTGGCTGCTCCTAAAGCAGCTTCATTTTAAAAATCCACAGAGCCAATCAAATCTCAAATGCTCAATCTTGCTGGCTCCACCCACTTTCTAAAAATGCTTGGCAGGCGCCCGAAAAACTGTTGGCGGGCATCATGGTGCCCCTGGCCCCCAATTTGGGAACCCCTGAAGTGTCTGAATATGCAGCCCTAGCTTGGGTTGGAAAAGGAAACAAAGAACTGAAACTACTTTAGTATTTTAAAAGCTTTCATTTGCTGCTTGGTAGGAGAAACGGGATGAAAGCTTAACAAATTTTTTAAAGAATCCTGGAACAGTACGGCTATTCTTCTTAAACTGATGAAAATCACAGCTCCATATGCTTTTCCCTGGTGTTTTATGAATTCAAGATGCAAAGTCATTCCTCTGCCTTTTAGCTCCTTACACAGATCCAAATAATTACAATGAATGATTTTTAAAAAATGCTTGGAAACGTCAGGTCTACCACTCACTTGAAAACAGTTGGTGGTACACGTGGCATCCAGAATCCAGCTGCCAGGATACTGCCCATTGAAAACAGTGGAAGTGGAAAGTCAAAAACTACCCTAAATTTTTCCAGTTGTGTATTTCTGACTCTTGAAAAGGTCGGGAGTGCCTTTTGTCATTTAGGATATTCCCCAAGCTGACCTGGGGAAAAAGCAAATTTGGGGTATAATTTCAGTAAGAAATATTATAATTAGGGTTCCCAACCTCCAGGTGGTGGCTGGAGATCTCCCATTATTACAACAGATCTCATAAGAACATAAGAGAAGCCAATGTTGGATCAGGCCAGTGGCCCATCCAGTCCAACACTCTATCACACAGTGGCCAAAAATACCAGCTGCCCTCAGGAGTTCCAGCAGTGGGGCCAGGACACTAGAAGCCCTCCCACTGTTGCCCCCCCCCCCAAAGTACCAAGAATACAGAGCATCACTTGCTCCAGACTGGGAGATCCTATCTATACCTTGTGGCTAATAGCCACTGATGGACCTCTGCTCCATATCTATATATCTAATTCTGAAGGCGCCCCCTGTGTGCGGATACCTAAATCCGCGCAGGGGGGCACCTGGGGGGCAGGGAGATTTCTCTATACATGAGGGCCACTCCTCCCATGTGCAGAAAAATCACAAAAGTTTTAAAAAATATTCGGGGGATATTTAAATTTCCCGAAAAGTAAAATAGTGTCCCCTGCGCATGCGCAGGGAACGCTCTGGCCGTTGTGGGGGAGGCTCAGTGCTCACTGTCGCCAGTGGGGGGGGGAGGGAGAAGGCTTGGTGGGCTGCTGCTGCTTGCCTTCGGGAGGGGAGGGGGTGGCCGGAGGAGTGGCGGGGCACGCTGCCGCCACTTGCCCTGGGGGGAGGTGGCAGGAAGACTGGGATACTCCCCCTCCCATGAGTATCGCGGGTGCCCCATCTTGTGCTTATCTAATTCCCTCTTGAAGCTGTCCATGCTTGTAGCTGCCGCCACCTCCTGTGGCAGTGAATTTCATGTGTTAATCACTCTTTGGGTGAAGAAGGACTTCCAGACAACAGAGATCAGTCCCCCTGGAAAAATTGCTGCTTTGGAAGGGGGAACCTATGGCATTATACCCTGCTGAAGTCCCTCCCCTCCCCAAACCCCGCCTTCCCCAGGCTCCACCCCCAAATCTCCAGGTATTTCCCAACCCTGAGCTGGCAACTCTAATCAGGATGCACCTCTCTTCTGTGTTCCCATGTTACGTCGTTTGAGGAAGAGAGAGGGTGGGTGGTTGCATCCCAACCCGTCTTGATGCCTGGTGTCCTGTTCTGGACAGCAGCCAGCCTTTCAGGAGGCTGTTGGGGGAAAAGAGAATGAAAACTCACTTTTTCTGAAGTTGCTGCATTGACATAACTTCATCTCCAACCTGATGGCTTGTACAGCAGAAAGTAAACTGCTGCACTATGGGAGGAACCACTGGGAAGGAGACAAACTCAGCCACCAGCCTCACTCGGGCCAACCCAAGTTTAGAGATCGTAGAGTCCACAGAGTTCTCAGTGTAACTGGTGGAAGGAATGGACAGTGCAATGCTGCTCAGTACTAGTACAGATGTCAGAGGCTGATCTTACACCTCCCCTCTAAAGTAGTTTGACTGCTGTCTTTTCCTGTGCTGATTTCACAGTGGTGTGAAATTTCACTCCAGGGGGTCTAAGTGCACTAAGAAACCACAATTGTTTAAAGCAGAATAAAGCGGTATAATACTAGCTTGACCACAGGAGGGCAATTAGTAGATATGGACATTTCAGTAGCAGCACGGTTTCACACCGCACAGAGGAATGGGCAGGGTTTTTTGGAACTAGAATGATTCCAGCGGGAAAGTCAGATGTAAAATCAGCCAGAGTCTCAGGGGAGGGCAGTCGAGAGTTCGTAAAGGGCTAGATGGGGTGCTCCTTGACCCTTCCTTTATCCACTCCTGCTGCTATCTCTTTGTTACCCAGAATGCTACTCTCAGGGGTTCCTTCCTTCTGATAATTTACCTTATTTCTCTTCTTCTGTCCACTATGACGGCTGTACCCCCTTTCTGTTATCTCTCCCCATCCTAGGTTGGATAGCTAGCTAGAAGCCTTTACTCTGCCTTTCCTATCTCACATGAAGTTCTCTTACAATAAAAGTAAAGATAAAGGTTTCCCTTGGTCGAAAGCCAGTCGAATCCCACTCTAGGGTTGCGGTGCCCATCTCCGTTTCCAAGCAGAAGAGCCAGCGCTATCGAAAGACATCTCCATGGTCATGTGGCCGGCATGACTAGACACCGAGGTGCACGGAACGCTGTTACCTTCCCACCGAAGCGGTACCTAATTATCTACTTGCAATTTCTTGCTGTCGAACTGCTAGGTTGGCAGGAGCTGGGACCAGAGACGGGAGCTCACTCCATCATGCGGCTCTCAGGTCTTGAACTGCCAACCTTCTGGTCTGCAGTTCGCTGTCTTAACCACTGAGCCACCACAGCCCTCTCTTACAATGAAGAACTTCTATTTCTTTTCTAAGTAACAAGCCTCAAGCAGCCAGACTATAGAATTCCACTGCACAGAAACTCAGCTCTGCTTTCAATAACAGCTTCACCAAGAGAAACATTCGAATTTCAGCAGTAGAAAGAAATGGCTTCCACTAGGGATGTGCATGAACCAGAAAAATGTGGTTCGTATCTGTTCGTGGCTGAACTACGACCGGAATCAAACTGGGAGGTTCGTTTGTGAACTGAACCAGTTCTTGGTTCATGGCCACACAAACCCTGTGGAAAGGGACTGCAATCCCTTTCAACAGGGTTTGCAGAAAGCCAAAATAACAGCTCAGCGGCATGGAGCAGGCTGCTCCCCACCACTCAGCTGTCTTTGCAGCTGAGTGGGGAACAGAAAGCAGGGGCTTGAAGGAACTTGCTTTCTGCTCTGTCCACGAACTGCTTTAAAAGTTCATGGGAGTTCGTGATGGTAGGCCCATCATGAACTCAGGTTTGCCAAGCACAAACAGGGCAAACCTTGTGATGAATTTGGCTTCGTGGTTTGGTTCGTGCCCATTCCTAGCTTCCGCTCACTATTCCTGGCCACAGCTCTACAGCAAAAGATATAACAACAATGTGCCAGTGCCCTCTAGAAGACAGGATGACTAAAATATTTATAAGTGTTTTGCAGCTGTCATTGTTAAGGGATGATTACATTTGAGTCCAGTAGCACCTTAGAGACCAAGAAGAGTTTCAGGGTATAAGCTTTCAAGTGTCAAAGCTCCCTTCATTAGACATGAGCTTTGATTCTTGAAAGCTGACACCCTTGAAACTCTTCTTGGTCTTTAAGGTGCTACTGGACTCAAATCTATGTGTTCTACTGCAGACCAACATGGCTACCCTCTGAAAGTATCTTCATAATTAAGGAATTGGCTTTTATCTATATCCAGGGGTCATTTCGTAGAAAAAGAGGTGCAGGAGCTCATTTGCATAACTCATTTGCATATGCCACACCCCCTAACATACCGGAAGTGTGTCAGAAGGCAACACCCACCCCTCAGGCTCCACTCCACAGGTGAGTGAAACTGACCTGCTCTCCCTCCATTCCCTTCCCCATCCAATACTTTGTGCAATAAAAATAAGCGTAAAAAACACCCTCATTCTCTTCCTGCTCCCTTGAAACCACCACGTTTCAAGTAGACTTGAGATACCCAGGACATGTGCACCACCCATCCCTTTCCCTTCCCTTCCCCTCCCCACAACAAGACACCCTGTGAGGTAAGTGGGGCTGAGAGGTCTTTTGAGAACTGCTCATGAGAGAACAGCTCTGAGAGAACTTGTGACTGGCCCAAGGTCACACCAGCAGCTGCATGTGGAGAAGTGGGGAATCAAACCCGGTTCTCCCAGATTAGAGTCCAACTCCTGACCACTACACCAAACTGATGGGGTGGAAGCTGCTGAAGGGTTGGTGAAATTTCTCCAGTACTTATGTGCCATGTGCCCAGATAAAAAATGGTATACTTAGAAAATTTATATGCCACCTTGAGCAAATCTCTGGAAAAGCAGCACACAGTCATAAAAGGAACAATGATAAAATTATCAATATTAAAACAAAACATTAAAAACAATAAAGACCCTAGCAGGGCTTTCCCCGGGGCGCTGCACCTCTGCACTGCTCGGGGAAGCTGAGGAGGGGGCGGGGCTTGGTCGTGTGCCCGCCCCCTGGGCTCCTCACTCCCGGAGCTGCGCTCTTGTGCACTCCCGCTCCAACGGACCCCTGTCTATATCACTAGAAAATGGCCCATGAAATTTCACAAGCTTGCGAGCAGGGGATAGGAAGAGGGGGAGAGGTCCCAGCCCAACCCCTGATCTAACCTTTGTTCTAACCCATTCAGAATTGTTTCTGCTCCTCCTATTGCCCCAGATGTGTATTAGGAAGTTAAAATAGCCTAGGAGTAGGGCTGCCACTTCTGGGTTGGGAAATACCTGGAGACTTTGCGGGGTGGAGCCTGGGGAGGGCACCGTTTGGGGAGCGGTGGGACCTCATTGATATGTGATGCCATAGATTCCACCCTCCAAAGCAGCCATTTGCTCCAGGGGAACTGATCTCTGTGTCACCTGGAGATTGGCTGTAATTCTGTGAGATCTGCAGGACCCACGTGGAGGCTGGCAACCGTACCTAGGGGCAGGCCAGGCTTCCTGGGCCCTGTGGGGCAACAAGGCAGCACAGCTGGGAGTAAGTAGCTCAGCTAAATGTTGCCTTCAGCACTGCTATAGTTACCGGGATTGAACACTTTCTCCTGCCTTCCAGAAGCTCTCCAGGTCAATGGCCCACCCGGAACTTCCCTTGTAAGTTAAATGGCCAGTCCGCCCCTGCATTTTCCCCTTGCTCCTCTTCCCCTCACTTTAACTCTTTTCCAGCTACTCTGCATGATCTCGCCTCTTCCCAGGCTCTATGCTGCACACCACCTCGCTTCTGTTTGGTGTAGTAGTTAGGAGCATGGGCTCTAATCTGGCAGAACCAGGTTTGATTCCCCATTTGTGTAATGATGGGCAGGGTATAAATCCAGTCTCTCTCTTCTCTCTGTTCATAGGGGCACCTGAATAATGACCGCTGAAGTCCACCTTATCCCCTGACCTGGATAGCCCAGGCAAGCCCGATCTCGTCAGATCTCAGAAGCTAAGCAGGGTCGACTGTGGTTGGTACTTGGATGGGAGGTTTCCTTGAAATATCAGAGGCAGGAAGAGAGAGACAGGTTTTACTCAGCAACTTCTGTGAATACCCTCCAGGCCCCCAGTAGGGGTCAGTCCCCTAGAGCAGGGGTGGGCAAATTGCGGCCCGGGGGCCACATGCGGCCCGTCACAGAGTTTTTTGCAGCCCGCCAAGACAGTCGGCCACGGGGTGTGATAGGGTACATTTGTCTCATTAAACTGATTCTAAAATTAAATGTGCTTGCAGCTATAGATGATATGAAATTAGCACAATAAATAAATTGAATAAAACTACCATTATTTTATTTTATTTATATTTATTGATTTTTGATACAATTTATACCTTTTCTGAAATGCAAAGTTAACTAATGAATGCAATCATTTTAAAAGGTGCGGCCCTCCGCTAAGCTCCGCTCCCACAAAGTGGCCCCTGAGCCAAAACAATTGCCCACCCCTGCCCGAGAGGTTGACATGACTTCCAGGTACGAACACACACACACATACAAAAATACAAAAGAAAATGAAGTCCATCTTACCAGCATTCAAGACTTCTCCTCATGGATCTTGGCTCAAGCAATCTTGGAACAAAATATGGATGGCCAAGCCAGAAATAAAACATGGTTTGTTTGTTTCTCCTGGTAATATGCAAAGTCCAGGGAGGGGAAGTCTGGGGTATTACACTAGAGAATCGCTAGACAAAGGCCTCCTCTGCAGTCAGAAAGGGATACTCCATTAATCTTCATAGCCCAGTTTTAATTGCACACACTTGCATACATCAGCCTTCTTGTTTGCTACACCTGTCACGGCTGACACTCGGGTTTGTGTGCTTGTCATTTGCGAGGACTAATTAGAGGGGCTCGAATTTGTTGGGGAGGTTTCCTGGTGTCAGGTTTTCAAAACGTTTAATCCTCCTCCAGTCCTGATGAGCGGAATAGTAATATTGCCAATTAGGCCAAATGAGAAAGGTTTCAGAGAGATTCTCCAAGAACGAAGGGCCCGTTAATTAAGGACCCCTGGAACATCAAGGAAAATATTATATCTGTCGTTGAATACTCTGCAGTCTGGTTGTTGTGCAGCTGGACTAGGGTTGTCAATGGGCCAGAAGAAAACCCACCTGGCCCACTCCTGATAGGAATGAGTGTCTCCAGTTTGGTGTGGTGGTTAAGTGCGCAGATTCTAATCTGGGAGAACCAGGTTTGATTCCCCACCCCTCCACATGCAGCTGCTGGTGTGACCTTCGGCAAGCCATAGTTCTGTCAGAGCTGTTCTCTCAAGAGCAGTTCTGGAAAGAGCTCTCTTAGCCCCACCCACCTCACAGGGTGTCTGTTGTGGTGGGGAGGGGAAGGGAAAGGCGTCTGTAAGTCACTCTGAAGGGTGGAGTATAAATCCAATCTCCTCCTCTTCTTGCTAGATACCTCCCAGAATTACAACTGGCCTACAGAGATTAGTTCCTCTGGAGAAAATGGCTGCTTTGGAAGGTGGACCCCATGGCATTATACTCTATTGAAGTACCTCCCTTCCCCATATCTTCCCAGCCTTCACCCCACAAATCTCCAGGGATTTCCCAACCCAGAGCTGGCTACCCTGGCTCCTGTGCTCCCAAAGACTTGAGATGCAGGGACAGTAGGTGAAGTCTGCATGACGGAGAATCCCTCTGTTTGACCTTGACATTGAGAGGTCAAAATGGCGCTGGTAAAAGGCACAAATCTTGGTGCCTTGCCTAGGATTGCCAATCTCCAGGTGGGGCCTGGAGAGCTCCTATTCTAACAACTGATCTCCAGACTACAGAGATCAGTTCCCATGGAGAAAACAGTTGCTTTGGAGGGTGGACCAACAAGTCCAGCCTGGTAGGCAGAAGATGGGCAATATGGCCTCCCTCCTCTTGGCGGCAGGAACTTGAGCTCAGCCAAGCTGTCCTCCTTGCCCATGGTGGGGCTGGACATTGCAGCCTCCTCTGCCCAGTGGCAGTGGCTGATGCTCAGCTGGCCTCCTCACCTGTGGGGCAGGACACTGCAGGCTCTCTCCTTTGGGCAGCAGTGGCTCATGCTCAGTTGACTTCCAAAGCCCGCACCAGAGAAGACAGTCTCCCATGCTATCAGCCTATTGGGACTCTGCCTGCTGGCCATATTTGCAAATGTGGCCCTGGAGTGGGGTTGAGTTAGGGGTGGTTTCAGGTTTTGGGGTGCCCTGGGCAGAGAGTGCTCAGGGGGGAAGGCCCTATGCCTACTTCCCCGCCTCTTCTTGCTAGGGTTTCCAGCTCCGGGTTAGGAAATACCGGGAGATTCTGGGGGTGGAGCCTGAGGAGGTGGGGGTTGGAAAGGGGGGGGCTTCAGTGGGGTATAATGCCCAAAAGTCCACCTTCCAACATGGCAATACAAACAATACAACTGGAACTGCAGCTATTTGCAAGAAGCAGCAAATGAAAGGAAATAGCTTTTAGGTAATACTACATACAAAATACAAATTTTACCTGTGTAGTTACATGGCCTAATCCAATGGAAAATGTTTGTATGTAACATAACTACACAGGTAAAATTTGTATTTTGTATGTAGTATTACCTTACAAGTACAGAAATGATTATGTAAGAAAATAGTATGAATGTAACCCTGTATGTTTTTTGTATTAAGCTTGACTTAATGGTCCTCTTCTGATGAAGAACCTTCTTTGAAATGAAAATAATAACCGGATGTTTGTCACTTGAAACTTTCTTAAGGACCTATATGCACATATATATATATATATTAATTGTTTATTAAATTGAAGTAGTTATTTTTTGCATCTTACTAGCGTCTTGCAGCTATTTCCTTTTATTCACCTTCCAACATGGCCATTTTCTCCAGGGGAACTGATCTCTGTCTCCTGGAGATCAGTTGTAAGAGCAGGAGACCGCCAGTCACCACCTGGAGGTTGGCAACCCCACTTCTTGCCCACCTACCCACCTGCCCGTGTGTCTGTCCCCTGCCCACTCTCAGTCTCTCACACCATCTGCAGTTACAGCTGCCTCTACTGCTTGCATGCCCTTTCTCCAAGGGTGGTAGGGGTGGCGGTGGGTGCAGCTAGGAGGGTCAGCGCCATGGCCACCGCCAATGCTGCTGCTCAGGGTTGACAAGTCCCCTCATTGCTCTGGCAGGGGGGATCTGGGGGGCATTCCAGGGGTGGGCGGGCATGTCACATGGGGACACTCTGGTATTTGGGCAAAATTCTATGGGGTTTTTCCCCTTTCAGACTATATAGTTTGCGCAAATACCAGCGCATCCCTGCATGATGTTCCTGGTGGCATCATCACATTGGGGACATCACGTGGCAACATCCCGGTTTAGGGGTGGGATCTCCCCCACCAGCTAGCTGGTCCATGGCAGGGAAAAGCCTCTGAAATCAGGGCATCCCCTGCCCAGACCTGGGAGCTGGCAAGCCTTCTGATGCTTTGTGCACCACCCACATGCCCTTCTCCAGCAGCACCAGGCAGCACATGCAGCTTGGGAGCACAGATGGCAAAGCACTCACAAGCAGGCAGTGGAAGCAGAGAGCCGAGGGTCATCAGAAGTGGGCCCTACCAGAAACCAGGGGCCCTAGCCATGGCCTGACTAGATGAAGCTCCAAGCTTCCTTGGTTTTTCCCGGCTAAGGGAGCCCCTCCCTTCTGCTGACCTCAAGAGCCCTAAAGAGGGACAAAACACCTTCCAGGTCTCCATCTGGCTACATCTGCCCACTAGCCTAGCCTGGCGCTGATGTCTTGATGTCTTGACTCTGACCGGTGTTCCCTCTAAGCTGAGTTAGCGCGGGCTAGCTCACTAGTTTTTTAGCTTTCAGCTCACACATTTTTGTCTTAGCTTAGGAAGGATAGCTCCAGAGCAAACTAATGTATGCAGTAGCCAAATCGCTCGCACACAACTTTAATGCAGGGTTGCCAGCTTCCAGGTGGGGCCTGGAAATCTCCCACTTTTACAACTGGTCTCCAGCTGACAGAGATCAGCTCCCCTGGAGAAAATGGCTGCTTTGGAGGGTGGAGTCTATGGCACTGTACCATCCTGAGGCCCCTCCCCTCCACAAACCCCACCCTCTCCTGGCTCCACCCCCAAAGTCTCCAGGTATTTTCCACCCTACTTTAATGCCAGTAGCTCACAAAGTAGAATTTTTGCTCACAAGACTCCGCAGCTTAAAGGGGGCATTGAATCTGACTGCCGCCATGCACAGCATTTGAATTCTCCTGGCAGAGGCTATATGAGTACCGCTGGTCTTTTGGAGGTTCAGAATGCCTGGCAGCCACGGATCTCATTGTAGCAGCTCTTTTCTTCTTTTTCACACAGCTACGGGTGCATCGCAGCCTTCCTTCTAGACACCCAGGCCCCGGCACTGAATAAATAACCAATAAGTGTTGTGATCATGTTCTAGCTTATCAGCTGCTGCCTCTCTTTCCCCCTCCTGTCAACTCACGCTGCTTAATTGTTACTCTGTGCCCTGCCTTTGCCAGCTTCAGAGGGCTCCGTGGCGTGCACTTCAAGAGGCTGACAGGTTTGTGTGCCACTTTGCAAGGAAATTCCCCACCGATCCAATCACAGCAACCCTTTTTTGTACGATATAATTACAGCCCAGGGAGCAACGCAGGTTTGTTTAAGCAATCCAGCCAACAGTTTCCACCCGGCAGGGAAACCAAACCTTCAGCCGAGTCTGGAACATCCATGGATATCCCATAATCGTCTGAAAACAGATTCAGTTGCAAGGACTGACTGGCTAACATTGAGGGGAGAGATCTTTCTCTCTGTTCTTAATGTAGTTAGATTGGTCTGGACTGCTTGCCAATTTGGATAGGAAGTGTTCTCCTCTATATTATGAGTATATTCCCACCACCTATTTGATCACTATGCATAACCTTAAATATAGATGTTTAATTTTATTAGCAAGATACAATTTGCTTCTGACAGCTGAATATACTGGGAGGCTTAAAACCATTCCCTGGGTGGAAAGAAAGGGTTCTTGTGTTTCTGGAGCAATAGAAACGGTCTCACGCGTGTTGTTATGTTGTCCCTTGTTTGTTAAAGCCCGGGGCAATATATCGGGAGCTTTTATTAATTCTGATGTTCAGTGTTCTAGTAACGATACTATCTTGAAATTGTTGTTTTCTAATGATATGGACTGGTAGCAAGCTGTTGCTAAATGTCTTGCATGTGTCTTTAAACATTTTAATGTTGCACGTGTCTTTAAATGTTTTAATTAAGAATCATTAACTATGTAATGATTTATTGATCCCCCCCCCCTTTTTCTGAAGCCTGGAAACCTGTGGATGAAGGGATAGAAAATAATGAAATAGTATTTATTTATTTATTTATTTAATGTAGTAACATACAGTCCATTTCCCCACACTGTATTGGTTGTCGTAGCTTTCAGTCATTGGGGGGAGGGTGCCAAATTCATTATTGACTATCATCTTTTAGCATGGTTTGAAAAAAAAAAGATATGCTGAAACTACAGCGGGAGCCAACCGCACATTGAGTTTACTCATATAACTGAACCTTGTGGTAACCATCGAAGAGTGAGAAAACCAGTTAAGAATAAAATGCATCAGTAATAATGCCAAAAATAAAATACATCATTATCAAATACACCTCCAAACAGATACATTTGTTCTTTCTATGCCTCAACATGATTTTACCCCAGAGGCTGAATCATGCCAATTCCATAAAAATAAAGCTGTATATAAGAACATAAGAAGAGCACTGCTGGATCAGACCAGTGGTATATCTAATCCATCGCCCTGTTTTACATAGGGACCAATCACCAGTCAGATTACTGGTCTATCAAACATGTTTTGCTCCCTCTAATGGTCGATTCAGGATTACATTGCTGTGTGTCTGGCATTAAAACCTGCAGTTTAAATCTGCAGGGAGATATGCTGGACATACAGGGATGCAATATTGAATCAACCGCTAGACGGAGCAAAACACATGCAGAAAAGAAAAAAAAACCCAAAGCAATAGGGACACACAAGCAACAAGAATGGGAATACAGAAGAGACATCTTTTCCTTTCTGTCCAACTGCCAACTGTTTCTTCTTCTTACCCACATACACATACACATCTGCCCCGCCCCTTCACCTTTGCTGGGCAATAAAGCCATCCAAAGCTCAACTCCTAACAGTTAACTTTCAATCAGAAAACACCAACTGCCAAAAAAGCATGTATATATTCTGTTTGACCAAGGCCCCTATCCCTATCTAGGGTCAAAACCACAGAACCATTCACAGAAATCTCCTTCTATCCCTGTCCACTGTCAATGGGTGAAGAGCTGAGTTGCCATCCTCCAGGTGGGGCATGAAAATCTCCAGATGACAGAAATCAGTTCCCCAGAGAAAATGGCTGCTTTGGAAGGGTGGACTCTATGACATTGTACTCTGCTGAGGTCCCTCCCCTCCCCAAGCCACGTCCTCCACCCCAAAAATCTCCAGGTTTTCCCCAACCCAGAGCTGGCAACCCTGGAAGAGTTTTTGTTGCATCTGGCATTCCCTCATTGACCCCTGCTTCCTGCCTTATGTTTTAATTGCCAATTTTAATTTCTGTTTTGGTTTCAATTGGTTTTATGATGTACTTCCATAAAACTCTGGTTTTAATTGTTAACAGCCTTGGTGGCCCTGAATGGGTAGAAAGGCGGGATATAATCTTTGCCAATAAATAAACCCATCAGACAGAAATGTGCAACAAGACGGATGTGGGAGCTTGTAACGCCCAGGCTCTCTCCCAGCAAGCCAGGTGCTATTGTGTGCCCGTGCTGGGGCCCTTAAGACTCTGCTGTGATGCCATGGTGGCCCTCTACCAGGGGGCTCCCCTTAGCTCCCAGCCTGCACCTTTCAAGATGCCCTACTAACCCTTGATACTAATGCTTTCCTTCTCATGTCTCAGGGTCTGAGTGTCCTCAGGTAACCTGGGAACTCTGTCCTTAGCTCAATCTATCAGGATGAAATGCAGTCTCAACGAACACATGAACACATTAAGCTGCTTTATACTCATTCAAACCCTGGGTCTAGCAAGGTCAATATTCTCAATATTGTCCACTCAGACTGGCAGCAGTTCTCCAGGGTCTCAGGCAAAGGTCTCTCACATCACCTGTTACTTGGTCCTTGCAACTGGGGGTGCCTGGGACTGAACCCGGGACCGTCTGCATGCAAAGAAGATGCTCTGCCACTGGGCCACGGCCCCTCCCTTGTGCTGAAAAGAGGGAGGAGTAACTTGAAGTCATGAACACATGGAGCTGCCTTATATACTGAATCTAACCACTGATCCATCAAGGTCAGTAATGTCTACTCTAATTGGCAGTGGCTATCTAGAGTAAGGTGGCCATTTGCCCAGCTGGCCGGCAGGAGGGAATCCACTCCTCAAACAGCTACGTCACGCATGACATGCCTGCATCACCCAGAAGTGATGTCAGCAAGTCAGTGATGTGGGGGGTGACACTCTGGATTTTGAGCAAAGCTCTATGGTTTGATGCCAATTTTACCATAGAGTTTTGCCCAAAATCCAGAGTGTCACCCCCCAATGTCGCCAACATGCTGATGTCACTTCTGGGTGAGGCAGGCACGTTGCGTGTGATGTCACTGTTTTGGGGGAATGGAGGGCAATGCCACTTCCCACTCCCAGAACATCTCCCCTCACCCCCCTGCCGGCAGGTGAAAGGGACCTAGCAACTCTAATCCAGAGACTCAGGGCTGGGGGTCTTTCACATCACCTTCTATCCTATCCTATTAAATGGAGATGCCGGGGATTGAACCAGGGACCTTCTGCATACCAAGCAGATGCTCTACCACTCAGCCATGGCCCATCCCAAATCTAAGAGAATGAATGAAAAACACCAACGTGCACGGCTACCGCAAAATGTTCTTGGCTCCAAAAGAAGTCTGTGGGTCCTGCTTCAGAACCTGTTGGAATCTATCAAAATGTTTCCCCTTGACTCCTCTGCAGTGGGCACCAAGGCTTGCAAGAAGTCCGTTACTGAAAGAAGCCCCTTCCTGTTATTTATCCCTGAGCAATACCACCCCATGAAATAGAAATGGCTCAATCAGCTGCCTGCAGTTGGCACCCCTGCTTGGTCCACCCACGCTAGCAAGCTTTTAAAACCAGTTCAGTCTAACGCTTTGTATCCTGCATCTCTGAGCTTAGCCTTCAATATGCGACATCTGAATTCTCGATTCTAGACCAGGCTGTGCCAGCCAATTGTTGGTCATTGGGCTGGTGTGGGGAGGGTTCTGTTTTTCTCTTATTCAGAAAACAAGAACATGAAAATCAATTTCCCCCCATCTCCGTTATGGCTGGGGAACCCATCACTTTCAGCTCAGCTGCAGGATTAATCTATTGAAGAGTTTGCGGGAGTTTTGCTGACATGGAAGCATTTTCAGAATATATTACATCGCGCTCCCCCCCCCCCCCAGCACTATTTTATAAAAATGGCCCTGGCTTTGTCCTGGTACTCAGCAAGAAGGAGACAGCAAAAGAAGGAGACAGGGAGGGATAATAAAGAAGGAGAGAGGAATAAAGGAGGCGTGCGTGTATGTTTCAGAACTAGGGCCAGTATTTTTGGCTTAGTGTAGAACAGGGGCTATGGTGGCTCAAGTGGTTAAGACGCTGAACTGCAGACTGGAAGATTGGTAGTTCAGCAGTTCGAGACCCGAGTGCTGCGTGACGGAGTGAGCTTCTGTCTCTGGCCCCAGCTCCTGCCAACCTAGCAGTTTGAAAGCGAGAAATTGCAAGTAGGTAAATAGGTACCGCTTTGGTGGGAAGGCAACAGTGATCCATGCGCCTCGGCATCTAGTCATGCCAGCCACATGACCACAGAGAAGTCTCCGGACAGTGCTGGCTCTTCGGCTTGGAAATGGAGATGAGCCCCGCATCCCTAGAGTCGAATTTGACGGGCTTTCGAGCAAGGGAAACTTTTACCTTTTCCTAGAACTCTATAGCAGTAGAAAAGAGTAAGAGTCCAGTAGCACCTTAAAGACTAACAAAATTTAACCGTAACTTCAATTGTTAATTAGTTCTTATTTCGTTACTTGTTAGTTCCTGTTGTTATTGTTGTTGTAATTGTTACTTTGATAAATAAATTAATTTTAAAAGGGGCGGGGGAGACTAACAAAATTTGTGGTAGGGTAGGAGCTTTCGTGAGTTGCTACCAGGGCTTTTCTTTTCTTTTTCTTTTTTCTTCCTTTCTTTTTTTTTAAAAAAAGAGGTGCCGGACCTCTCAAGAGGGAAATGAAGTTTTCAATCTGTATACTGATGCACTGCCTTCCAACTTGAGGTGTCAAATGTATATTGACTTGAAAGCTTATACCCCGAAATTCATGTTGGTCTCTAAGGTGCTTCTGGGCTCAAGTCTAACTGTTCTACTGGAGACCAACACGGCTACCCTCTGATTTGGTTGCGAGGTCCTGCCTGGCCACCGGTGGGGGATGGGGGTCATGTTGGGTCATAACAAGCTGAAAAGCGGGGGTCACAGGTATTTAATCCCATGCAGCTGTATGGGATTAATTAGTACAACTTTTATAGAGTTAAGGTTCATTTCAGTGTAGTAAGCATTTGCCAGCCAGAACACTGAAGGCTTATTGCTGGGGAAAATGAGAGGATTGGTGTGCTACTACAGATGGATTGTGTTTATGGAGAGCATCAGCCAGCATGAGGAGGCTTTATGCACCGAGAGAGCATTGGCTAGCTCCCATATAAACACTTATCAAGGAACCATAAGTAAGTTATAATAAACATATAAATAATAATATATTATAGTTCATAATTGGGTTCCATTCAGCTTCATGTTGCTTTATTAATTACCATGGTTTTTCCAGGATACTTTGAAGAAATTAAGAAGTTTGCTCATATATATATTATTGAACTGGATCAAGAAGCTGACTCCTCCTTACAAAATACAATAATGAATTACTCCTGAGGAAGACTACCATGGAAATGAGTTTAAACCGGGTGCTCATTGTAATATTGTAATTTTGTAATATTGTAAAGTTAAGTAGGTTGAACAGATTGCTATTTGGATAAGCAATATAAATTTTATCAAATGTCATTTGTTTCATGGTGCAACCTGTGTGGTCATGTTGGGTCACCAGATCCAGGTTGGGAAACTCCTGGAGATTTGGGAATGGACCCTGGGGAGGACAGGGACCTCAGTGGGGGACACTGCCATGGAGTCCACCCTCCAAAGTATCCATTTTCTCAAGGGGAACTGGAGTCTGGAGATGAGCTGAAATTCCAATGGATCCCCAGGTCCCACCTGGAGGCTGCAGCCCTAACAGGTAGATTATATTTTATGTGATCACCAAAGATCAATGGCAAAAGGCAGTATTTTAAGGAAGAAATCTCTCTCTCTCTCTCTCTCTCTCTCTCTCTCTCTCTGCCCTCCCGGCCAAAGATGCAGCATGGAATGCAAGGAGCATCACTTTTGCCAGCTCCAGCATGTAAATCCCTAACAAAATACTTGCCTACACATAGTAGCCTTCATCCCCCTCTGGACCCCATCCCAGAGAAAATGCCTGTGCTCTACATGTCCCAATTTTAAAGCAACAGCTCCATCTTTTGTTTGCAATATACATTAGACAGCTCAAGTTGGAAGGCATTGCATCAAACTTTTCTTTCAAAGTGGTATAGCTGCCTTTGTGCTTGAATGCCAAATAGGGCTCTCTCTCGCTCTCTCCCCACCCCCTGAACTTTTCTTCCAAAACTTTCACGGGTAAATGGGAATCAGATGCTCTTACTATTGCCCACTTCCTTCCCAAGGGTGTGCTCAGGACTGGGGAAGCCAGCTAGAATAGAAACCGTGCAGTGTACTTGGTCCCAGGGTATAATCCATGAAATTAGGGTTGCCAGCTTCCACATAGAACCCGGAGATCTCCTGGAATTACAAGTGAACTCCAGAGGACAGAGATTAGGTCTCCTGGAGAAAGTGGCTGCTTCAGAGGATGGACTCCGTGGCATTATTCCCCAAACCCTGCAATCTCCAAGTTCCACTCTCAAAATCTCCAGGTATTAGCTGTCAACCCTATCCATAATGTAGCAGTGTTTACAAAGCTAAGCAGGCAGAGTTCTAGTAACTCCTGGAAATCTTTATATCCTGCCTTGAGTGCACTCTCTCTCTCATTTATAAGCTGCCTCTCCAGGGAACCTGCTCTAGACGGCTTACAAAATAATGTTATTTATTTACTTCATCTATATTCCACCTTTCTCTACAATGGACATCCAAATAGGAGGCAGGAGATGAGGGTGGATTTACCAGGAGAAAGAGAATGGCCCAGGCCACATCACTGGCATCACACAGGAAGTGACATCATCATGCCAGTGCCTTCTGGGCAATGCTCTGGTATTTCAGGAAAAATTCTATGGTAAGACCGGCTTCTACCATAGAGTTTTTGTCCAAATACCAGATTACCACCCAGAAGCCTCTGGTGTGATGACATCATGTCCTGTGTGATGCCAGCAATGTGGCCTGGGCCTTCCTCTCTCTCCTGCTAAGTCCCCTGCCAGCTAGCTGATTGGGAGCTAGAGGGCAGGGCCTGGCGGAAGGGGACCCTGACTTCCACCAGGGGTCTGGCAGCCCAATATCCAAAGCAGTTTACCTCATTCTCCTCTCCTCCATTTTATCCTTTCAGCAACCCTGTGAGGTAAGTTAGCCTGAGGGCATGTCACTGGCCCAAGGTCACCAAGCAAGCTTCCATGGCAGAGTGAGGATTCGAACCTGGATCACCCAGATCCTAGCTCGACACTTGAACTACAACACCAGAAATAAAACCTGAGAAACCATAAAACAGCATAAAGTCATTAAAATTAACAATGTATTTCAAACCTATGTAGAGGGATGGATAGATAGATAGATAGATAGATAGATAGATAGATAGATAGATAGATAGATAGATAGATAGATAGATAGATAGAAGGCTTTTTTTGTAGAAAAAGCCCAGCAGGAACTCATTAGCATAATAGGCCACACCCAACAGCAGAAACTCATTAGCATATTAGGCCACAGCACTGACAGCACAGCTTATTAGCACATTAGGCCATGCACCCATGTTACCAGAAGAGTGGACATCCAGCCACACCCACCTTTTGCTTCTTATTCTGTTTACCTTGTTTGTTGTCAAAGCCCAGAGCTTTTTTTGTAGCAGGAATTAATTTGCATGTTAGGCCACATACCCCTAATACAGCCAATCCTAATGAGTTTCTGCTGTTGGGTGTGGCCTGTTATGCTAATGAGTCCTGGATAGATAGATAGATAGATAGATAGATAGATAGATAGATAGATAGATAGATGGGTCCGTTGGGGCCGGAGCGAGGCGGAGCAAAGCTCCGCCAGCTCAGGACTGGCCAGTAGGGCAGCCACCGGCTGAATCAGATTCTCTAATTTGATTCAGCTCGCCGCCGAATTGCCGCCGAAATTCGGCAGCAATTTTAAAAGCACCTGGAGGGGAGGGGGTTTGAGAGAAAGGCTCCAAACCTGCAGGGTAGCTGCTGGGGCCTCTCCTCAAAATGCCCACCAAGTTTCAAGAAGATTGGACTAGGGGGTCCAATTCTACAGGCCCCCAAACAGGTTGCCCCCATTCCCTCCATTGTTCTCTATGGGAGGAAAAAAGTTAACATTTTTTCCCTCCATAGAGAACAATGGAGGGGATGGGACAATCTGTTTGGGGGCCCATAGAATTGGACCCCGTGGTCCAATCTTCTTGAAACTTGGTGGGTATTTCAAGGAGAGGCCCCAGCAGCTACCCTGCAAGTTTGGAGCCTCTCCCTCAAACCCCCTTTCCTCCAGCCCCTCATATACCCTATGAGTTTTTGCCATTGATTTCAATGGCCCATAGGATATAATGGGGCTGAAACTAACATTCCCTTTCTGACACACTTCTGGTGATGTCAGGGGACGTGGCATATGCTAATGAGTTATGCTAATGGGCTCCTGCACCTCTTTTTCTACAAAAGGACCCCTGGATAGATAGACAGACAGACAGACAGATACACACACTGTTAACTTCCATTTCCATGTATCTGAGGAAGTGTGTGTGCACGTGAAAGCTCATACCGACCCGCTAAAAGCAGTCTTAGCCATTCTGGGGCCCTGGGCAAAAGTCCAGGATGGGACCCCAGAAGCACAGAACCACCACCACTGCCTCCTGCCAGAAGCGGGCAAGGGAAGCCCTCATCCTATTTGGTCAAGTGGGAGCTGTTAACCAGCTGTCCAAGCCCCAGATGGCGCAGACACAAATGGCTGTCTCCACAAGCAGGTAGCCTAAGCTTAGGGTTGCCAAGTCTGTATTACTCACCGGCGGGGGGGAGTCCTCCGTCTGCCGGGAGCTTCCCCGGCACGCACGCTTCGTGCGCACGCCCGGTGACATCACCGGAAGTGACGTCATCACGTTGGAGGCGTTGCCAGAGTGGCAGCGCCCCCAACGTGATGACATCCCTTCCGGGTGACGTCATTACGTTGGAGAAGTCATCCTGGCTGGACGACTTCGGAGGTGGGGTTCCTCCCGCCGGCCGAATGCTGGCCGGCGGATCGAGAACCCCTGTAGCCGGGGATCCCCCGTCCCCCGGGCTGACTTGGCAGCCCTACATGAGCTCTAACAGGATGTGAGCATGTGGCAGCAGCAGGAGCCTATCCCCCCCCCTTCCTTTGGGGGTTGGCTGTGGGCAATCGGCCCTGCCCTAGTACAGGTCAGAGGGCAGCGGCCCCTGTTGCCCATTGGCTAAGGCTGTCCCTGTCACCCATAGCCACCTTACAGTTTCCCCTCTACTTTGGAGGAAAATGAGGTTTATATTTTCTTCAGAGGAAAGGGGGGGGACAGTTTGTGCACAAAGCCGCCCTGAGCCTGCTTCAGCGGGGAGGGCGGGGGATAAATTTGAGAAATAAATAAAATGTTGGGTAGGATATTGTCTGGATTCTCCCCTTCAGGACAGGAACTTTCAGCGGTCGATGCGCAGCAGCTTGGGTTTAGCAAACAAACGGCAGGGCATCTCTAGACACTCAGCTGCATATTCAACATCTGGGGTGAAGCAGATCAACCCATGGGAGCCCGCTGGAATCTTGCCCCCCTAGGAAACATTGAGAATCATCAGTTGTAAATACATCATCATCATCATGGACCTTTATTGGCAGGGCATGGTGTAACGGTAAGTTAAAAATAAGATAAAACTGAGGGGTTTATGCCACAATAGTAGAGAGGGAAAAGGTCATACACAATCGAATTCAAAATAACATATCCCAAAATAAAACTGTACATTAAAAATTAAATGTTAAAAAAACTCTTGCCCTTAGCTTCCATACAAGTGAGAGGAAGAATAAGAGGAGGAGGAGGAGATTGGATTTATATCCCTTCCTTCACTACCCAAGGGAGTCTCAGAGCAGTTTACAATCTCCTTTACCTCCCCCCCAACAGACACCCTGAGAGGTAGGTGGGGCTGAGAGAGCTGTGATAGAAACTGCTCTTTTTCAAGAACAGCTGTGCCAGAGCTATGGCTTGCCCAAGGTCATCCAGCAGATGCAATTGGAGGAGTGGGGAATCAAACCCGGTTCTCCCAGATTAGAGTCTGCACACTTAACCACTACACCAAACTGGCTCGGCTACAGATGCAGTGATTGTGGGGGATTTATCAGAAAGCAAGATGTTAAACTCATTATCAGCAGTCTTTGCAGAAAGCAAAAGATGAATCAAGTGATGGCATAGAAAAGAAAATGGGGGGGCAACGAAGAATATGTTGCACAGAATCAGGTTCATTGTAAAAGCAGGTGCAAACTCTATTCTTTTAGGGGGTACCCTTGTATCTACCTGTCAAAACAGCCGAAGGAAATAGATTAAACCTAGCCAGCATAAAGGCTCTGCGATGAAGTGGGATTATCAAATTAGAAAAATACTAAGCCATTGAATCTTGTGGTTGTAAAGCATTCCGCCGAATTAAGAAAGTCTTGCAAAATATCCCTATATCTGATTCCCAAGTGCCCCTCCCCACTTGCGGATACTTAAATCTGCGCGGGTGGGCACTTGGAGGGCAGAGGGGGGGTTCTGCAGGTGGGGGGTAACCCCCCCGCTTGCAGAAAAATCCAAAAAGTTTTTAAAAATTTCAGGGGGATACTTAAATCCCCCCAAAAGTAAAAACCCATTCCCTGCGCATGCGCAGGGAATGGACTTACCTGACTGGCGGCGGCGGTGGACGAGTGGTGGCTGGCCGGCGGCAGCGGGCTGTGGCCGAGCTGGCGGCTGGCGCGGCCGGGTGGCAGTGGCAGGGGGCTGTGGCCAAGCCACCGGCTCAGGAACAGGGGAGGTGGGGAAGCGGTGTGGCGGGCCTCAGGCCTAGCCGCGCTGCTGGCTCTGAGCGGGGGGAAGGGGGCGAGGGGGGGAGGTGTCGCGGCGGGCCTCGGGCTTAGCTGTGCTGCCAGCTCTGGGGGGAGGGGGTGAGAGGGGGGAGGCAGCGCGGCAGGCCTTGGGCCTAGCCGTGCTGCCGGCTCTGAGAGTGGGGGAAGGGGGTGGGAGGGGGCGGGAGGGGGGAGCGGCACAGCAGGCCTCGGGCCTCGCCATGCTGCCATCCGGTGAACGGGGGAGGGAAGCAGCTGGGTGGCGGGGGGGACGCCGGGCCCGAGTGGCTTAGTGCCACTTGGGCCCGAACAAGAATGGGGCGGGAGGGAGGGAACTGGCGGGGGGGAAGCAACACTGGGCCCAAGCGAGAGTGGGCTGGGAGGGAGGGAGAAGCACCAACTTAGTGGCTGACAGATTCTCCACCCCGCGAGTATCGCGGGTCCCCCCTTCTTGTTTTCCTGATTTGGTGTACAGAACAAACTGTTCATAGGTGGAGTATCGGTTCTACTTTGACAATGCTCTATGGCCAAATGAGGCTATCTGTACCTAGCACACCCTTGTGTGTGGGAAGCGTCAGCATCAGATCATCCATTGAGTTCTGTTGGACAAGAAATGAAGCCAGTCTGGTGTAATAGTTAAGTGTGCGGACTCTAAACTGGGAGAAGCAGGTCTGATTCCCCACTCCTCCACTTGCAGCTGCTGGATGATCTTGGGCAGGCCATAGTTCTGTCAGAGCTGTTCTCTCATGACCAGTTCTCGAAGGAGCTCTCTCAGCCCCACCTACCTCAGAGGGTTTCTGTTATGGGGAGGGGAAGGGGAAGGAGTTTGTAAGCCACTCTGAGGCTGTGGTCACGTACACTAAATGATCCACTTTCAATGCATTTTCGAATTGGATTTTGCCAGTTCACATAGTAAAAATCCAGTTGGAAATTGCACTGAAAGTGGATTATTTAGTGTGTGTGACTGCAGCCTGAGAATCCGAGTGAAGGGCCGGGTATGAATCCAATCTCCTCCTCCTTTTCCTCTTCTGCTATTTATTTAATGATCTTGATTCAGTATATACCTCACTTCTCTATTTTGTTTAAGTGCACTTGGGGGTATGTGGTTCTAAATTTTGTTCCCTGGTTTTCTTATTATATTGATTGTTTATGCAGCAAAGTTTTTTGGATAAAAGTTCCTTTCCGAACAAAGAAGTCTCTCAGACATTGTCCAATTTAAGGTGGTTTTCTGAACATTTATTTCACAACTTCTTCATTGTTTACATTGTTTGGCACATTTTTCTCGTTGGCATCCTTAGAAACAGAGGCAAGCTGCCCATCCAATCGCAGGCCAAGGGAATCCCAGGTAACACGTTATATCCCTCAGCCTCTGTGACATTGACTGCATCTCTGTTTCCTTTTAAATACGAGCAGACACCAATTGACGTATCATGGCGCTGGGGTTTTTAGCCTTGGTATAAAGACATCGAGATACTTTGTCCGTCTTTACAAGGCTTCTTCTGAGACTTCCATCTTTTTGATTGACTCTTATTTGATTTATTGTGCCGGTTGTCAACATAGTCTATCCCCTGCTTTGAGGACACAGAACATCATCCAGAGCGGCTGTCAGCTTTCTCACCAAAGTCTGTTTAAAAACTGCCCTTCAACCTTCTGGATGCTAAAAGCCAAGAGGGCTGGCTCAAGACAGACATCTCTTCACCTGACACTGCGTCACTAGTTCCTTTTTTTTAAAAAATTACTAATTTATTAAAGGTAAAAGAACCTAACAAGCCAAAATCAAACAACAGAACATAATTCTAGAATACAGATTTAAATCCTGTCTTGAAGAACTAGTTAATAAATGGTGTCCCATATTTTGAACACGTGAACCTGCCTTCTACTGAGCTAGACCCTTGGTCCATCCAGGTCAGGACTGTCTACTCAGACTGGCAGCAGGTCCCCAGGATCTCAGGTAGAGGACTTTCACATCACCTGCTACCTGATCTTTTTTTTTTTTTCAATACACAACCTTTATTGGCATACACTGCAGGGACATCAATAAAGAAACAGTAGCAAACAGCTAGCAGTAAACCAAACAGTAGCTGACGTGACTAGATGGAACTAATCAGAGAGGATTAAGCCTTATACTCCCTTACCCCTAACTTCCAAACATAAGCTAAAAATTCAGCTACAGACAGAGTAATTACCGAGAACTTATCGGACAGTAAAATTTTTAGGTCGCTGTCGGACAAGTTCCTTGAGGGGGGTAGGTGGGGGCCAATCAAATAGCTGTGCATAGTGGAGTAATGGGGGCAGCGTAGAAGGATATGGGCCACTACTACCTGTTCTTTCTAACTGGAGATGCCAGGAATTGAACCTGGGACCTTCTGTGTGCCAAGCAGATGCTCTGCCACTGAACCATGCCCCACCAAAATGAATATTTCATAAATATGTGGATCCCCACTGCCCATTTTTTCCAGTTGGTTTGGCTATTTCTACCAGTCTCCATATCCAAATAAGCAATTCTTTTTTTAAAAAAAACACTTTTTATTTTTAAAATTAACAAAATACAATTAACCTTAAATGTACATAAGGAAAACAGATATAAGACATCAGTTTATACTTAGAAATAGTTTTGAGGATTACAATGAAAGAAGATTGCCTGAAGTTATCTTAGTCATTGTTGAATTTACAACAAATGAACCCGTGTGTATATATCAGGAATGAGAGACAGAGGGAAAATGCTGTCCGAGGTGAAGATCAGGAGTTATTTTAGTTGTTAGGAATATAATTTGACCTTTTGATTAAATAAGGCTGGTTTTACATAGTTAACCATCTGTGGTAGATCAGCTTTGAAGGGAGTATTTCTTGAGTTTGTAAGTAAGAAAAGACTGGGTACCAATTCTTGATGGGGTGGGCCCTTTTATTCTTGCCCTCTAGGAGCTATGTATTTCCTACCCATAAATAGGTTACAGATCAATTTATTATGGTCCTTATTAATGTGTCCTTTAAGATGCAGTATCATCTAGTTTGGCCTTCAGCCAGAGATTAAGCAGTAGAGGATACATTTTGTCCCAAATCCTTTTCTTGCATGGAACTGGACAAGAAAATATTTTATATTTTAGTCCGTCCTGCAGTTTATAAAATGTTTTCTACTCTAAATCAATGAAGCCGGGTTAGAGAAACATAAAATAAATATATAAATATATACACATAGACACTTAAACACCCACACAATTTTACATGGGCCTGCGACAAATGAATGACGAACACCTAGGAATGATTATGAATACCTTAGAATAGAAGGAGGAGGAGATTGGATTTATACCCCGCTTTTCTCTACCCTAAGGAGTCTCAGAGCAATTTACCTAATCTAAACCAATAAATAAGGTTGCCAACTTCCAGGTGTTGGCTAGCGAACTCCTTGGATTACCAGTGATCTCCAGGCCACAGAGATCAGTTCACCTGGAGAAAATGGCTGCATTGGAAGGTGGACTCTGCAGCATTATACTCCATTGAATTCCCCCCCCCCCACAAACCTCGTCCTCCTCAGGCTCCACCCCCAACATCTCCAGATATTTCCCAACCTGGAGCTGACAATGAAGCACAGTTGGATAGATAGATGGTTGGTAGGTAGGTAGGTAGAGGATAGGTAGGTAGGTAGGTAGGTAGGTAGGTAGATAGGTAGAGGATGGATGGATGGATGGATGGATGGATAGATAGATAGATAGATAGATAGATAGATAGATAGATAGATAGATAGATAAAGGGCTCATTTAGTAGCAGGAGCTCCTTTGCATATTAGGCCATGCCCCCTGATGTAGCCAATCCTCCAAGAGCTTACAGTAGCACCTGTAAGAAGAGCTCTGTAAGCTCTTGGAGGATTGGCTACATTAGGGGTGTATGAGCTCCTGCTACAAAATGAGCGATAGATAGATAGATAGATAGATAGATAGATAGATAGATAGATAGATAGATAGATAGATAGATAGATAGACAGACAGACAGACAGACAGACAGACAGACAGACAGACAGAGGCTGTGGTCACCAATGTTCCCTCTAAACTGTGGAGTCTGGTGAGCAAAAATTCTACTTTGTGAGCTACTGGCATTAAAGTTGTGAGCGAGCGATTTGGCTACTTCATAAATTAGTTTGCTCTGGAGCCATCCTTCCTGAGCTAAGACAAAAATGTGTGAGCCGGAGGCTAAAAAACTGTGAGCTAGCTCACACTGACTCATCTAAGAGGGAACACTGGATACACTAAATAATCCACTTTCAATCCACTTTCAGTGCACTTTCCAACTGGATTTTGCCAGTTCACACAGTAAAATCCAGTTGGACAGTGCATTGAAAGCAGATTGAAAGTGGCCTATTTAGTGTGCGTGACCGCAGCCACAGGGAGAGAGAGAGAAACAGACAGATGATAGACAGACACACTGTTGAACTTAGAATGGAGTGGGGGAGAATGTCATGAGCCACTTTGGGTGCCTGTTGTTGAGGAGAAAAGTGGGGTATAAACGAAGTTAATTCACCAGAGCATGTCTCTTTTTCGGTCCTGGGGCGGGCTTACTGTAGCTCAGCCCTGGAAGCTGCAGAACAGACCCTGCCTGCAGTCTTGGCACGATATATCTGATGCCCAGACCAATAAAATGACTTGTATGAAAGTACCACAAAGCTGCATTTTTTCATTATGTAAATGGAGCACAGCGGGACAATTAATTGATTATTCAATTACTGTGGCGCTCTCTCTCCCTCTCCCTGTAATGTCTTGGGAAGATGAGAGAGCCTTATCAGGACCCTCCACTGACTGTGTCATAACAAGGAGGGGGGGGGAGGGAAGTATAATCCTGCTTCCCCCTACCCAGCACAATTCACAGTTGACCTCGGCGAGGAGGAAAGAAAGGACCCCAGAGACGTTCGTGTTCCCCCCAAAGAAGCGTAACTTTTTGTTTACCCATTAGCTCCATACACACAATCCAATTGCCTGAGTGGTATTGAATTACACCGATAATATTTCAGCCCGCAAACATCCCAATTGGGGGGGGGGGGGTACCACCAATCCTCCTGTTATTTACTTTGCAGAAGAACTCTATACTGAATAGCTCGGTTATCGTTTAGACATAGAAGACAAGAGCCAAAAGAGCAGAGAAATCATAGGAAAAGAGAGTTATAGAACTGTTGGGAGGAAGCCACTGCTTACTATAATAGAATACTGTCCTAAAGCATTGCTTTAACTGGGGTAAAATGCACATGCATGAAGTAACCTCAAGGCTTACCGGATAGTAACACCTGAGAAAGGGGGGGGGGGGGGTGGAGGTGGAAAACGAGGATTTCCAGGCTGTGTGAGAATGGGGGTAGAAAAGGTTGCAGCTGGCTTGTGGCAATCCCACTGGGTTTTCAAGGCAAGAGGCGAACAGAGGTGGATCAGGCTACTCATAGAATCACAGAGTTAGAAAGGGCCGCACAAGCCACCTAGAGTCCAACCCCCTGCTCAGTGCAAGATCAGCCTAGAGCATCCGTGACAAGCGCTTGTCCGGCCGCTGCTTAAAGACCACCAGGGAGGGGGAGCTCGCGAGGCAGCTGATTCCACTGCTGAACGACTCTTACCATAAAAACCTTTTTCCTAATATCCAGCCTTTCCGCCCATAATTTAAATCCATTATTGTGAGTCCTCTGTCCTCTGCTGCCAACAGGAACAGCTCCCTGCCCTCCTCTAAGCGACAACCTTACGAATACTTAAAGAGAGCAGCCATGTCTCCCCCACACACACACACACCAGCCTCCTCTTCTCCAAACTGAAAGTTCCCCAGTTCTCTCAGACTTTCCTCACAGGGCTTGGTCTCCAGGCCCCAAGCGTCTTTGTTGCTCTCATCTGCACTTGCTCCATTCCGTCCACATCCTTCTTGAAGCGAGGCCTCCAGAAGTGCCCACAGTACTCCAAATGCAGCCTGACCAATGTGGTGTACTGCTGACCAAAGCAGTGTACAGCAGGACGATGACAGTCTGGGCCATCTGTGTCCAAGCCCTGAGTGGATTATTAAGCAACTAATATTTGATTTGATGTTTTTGCAGGCTAGGAGCCTACATCACTATCCTATCTCATGAATGGTCCCCAACAATGCTCTCTCTAAGCTGTGGAGTCTTGTGAGCAAAAATCCTACCTTGTGAGCTACTGGCATTAAAGTTGAGAGTGAGAAATTTGGCTGCTGCATAAATTCATTTGCTCCGGAGACATCCTTCCTGGGCTAAGACAAAAAAATGTGTGAGCCAGAGGCTAAAAAACTGTGAGCTAGCTCACTCTAACTCAGCTTAGAGGGAACACTGGTCCCCATCACAGTCCCAAACTAAGTATTAATCAGTAAAAAGAGTCTGGTTCCATCATCCTTTTTTCCCCTCCCTGAACATACCCCGAATTGTCCCTCCTTTCCTCCATCTGACTTCTGCTATGTAAAGGAGGCAAGAACACGGCTCTAATTAACGTAACTGGGGCGCGTAAATGAGGCCCAATCAATTATGTTGCATTTGCTTTCATCATACTTGCCAGCAGTTGGTGAATCCTCTGACAGTTTGAGTGCAACATTTTCAGAAGGCTTCAGAATCAATAATAAGTGACGCTTATAAATATTCACGTTTTGCAAAGATCCCTCTCTAGATTGGCTCTGGGGAAGGGCGGTATTAGTGTAAACCTCGAGAGATCCAGAGAATTCAGACTCCGTGCGATTCAGGTGGAGACACAAAGAGGAGGAGGAGAACTTATGACAAGAGCGTCACTGACTTAGGAGGGAAGAGAGACACAATCAATGCTCCCTCTAAGCCAGGGGTGTCAAACATGCGGCCCAGGGGCCCCCGGAGGGCTTCTATCAGGCCCGCACTGGAACTGGCCATCTCCTGCTTCCAATTCTGTTGCTGCTGCTGCATCATAGCTTGCTTCGCCAGACTCTCTCAATTGCTCAGCCATTTCATGTTTCCCCCCTGGGTCCTAGACTCAGAACTCTGAGCATGAGATTTCTGTGGTGAATGTCAATAAATCAAAAGTAGGTTTGCAGCTTACAGATACACACCTGAACAGCATACTCAAGATTGCAACAGCACAGACATTTTGATGCCATAATTCAGAGCAAGAGCAGTTATCAGAGACTGTTAAATAAACAAAATATTGCAAGAGTGCTAATGTTTTAAGCATGTTTTTATTTTAAATTTAAAAAATCTTTGCGTTTGTGTCCTTTATAAAATTTATATCTCTGCTACCTGGCATTACATTTTATGACACACATCGTCTGGCCCAACAAGGTCTCATTTATGTCAGATCCGGCCCTCATAACGAATGAGTTCAACACCCCTACTCTAAGCTGTGGAGTCTTGTGAGCAAAAATTCTACTTTGTGAGCTCCTGGCATTAAAGTTGTGAGTGAGCGATTTGGCTACTGCATAATTTAGTTTGCTCTGGAGCCATCCTCCCTGACCTAAGACAAAAATGTGTGAGCCAGAGGCTTAAAAACTGTGAGCTAGCTCACACTAACTCAGCTTAGAGGGAACCCTGGAAACGTGTTCCAGCATGGCTTGAATGTGAGCCAAGCACACCCCAGATTCGACATTATTCACAAAGGTCTACCTGGTGTTCGCCAGGAATGCTGCGAATTCTGCCACAAACACCACTGATCGTCAAACTTACCATGTTCAAATCTGCCAGTCAGATGTAAGCCAATCACTTGGTGTGCTCAGTTTGTGCCGAGCAGTCTCAAAAGCCTGCATAACCAGTTTGCATCAGATTGTCCCAAAACTGCACATGTCCAAAGACACTGTCGATTGAAACTGAGCAGCAGCCATGAGTGCCACTGACTTCTTAGACCAGGGACGCCCAATGTTTTGGGGCCTGCAAGAACCTTGGGGATTATGTTTATGGATGAGAGTTGCCAGGTCCCCCCTGGCCACTAGCAGGGGGCTGGGGGGGTGTAGGGTTGCCAGCTCCAGGTTGGAAAACTCCTGGAGATTTGGAGGTGGAGCTTGGGGAGGACAGGGACCTCAGTGGGGTACAGTGCCAGAGAATCCACCCTCCGAAGCAGCCATTTTCTCCAGAGGAACTGATCTCTGTAGTCTGGAGATGAGCTGGAATTCCAGAGGATCCCCATGTTCCACCTAAAGGCCGGCATCCCTAGAGGTGAATGCAACTACAAAATGGTTGCGGCAGGAGGCAGAGCCAAACGCAAAACGTCAGGGAGGGAGATCATGTATCACTCTAACAGTAACTCTTCACCTCCCCGAAGGCATCCTCTTAAAACAGAGGCAGAGCCACTTTAACAGGATGCCTTTTAAAATAATAATCTCTCTATATTAGATAGATAGATAGATAGATAGATAGATAGATAGATAGATAGATAGATAGATAGATATAGACAAGACAGACAGACAGGCAGACAGACAATAGATATACAGACAGATAGACGATGATAGATAGAATGGATTAATAACTAATATTTGGGCACAAAACATGATAGTTTGGGCAGTAGCTCTTCCTGGAATGGGATTCCTAATTTCATACAATCTATCGAAGGAAATGTCATGGAAGCAGTGACAGACTTCACCTTCCTGGGATCCAAGATCACTGCAGACGGTGACTGCAGCCATGAAATCAAAAGACGCCTGCTCCTTGGAAGGAAAGCGATGGCAAACCTAGACAGCATAATAAAAAGTAGAGACATCACCCTGCCAACAGAAGTCCGTATGGTCAAAGCAATGGTGTTCCCAGTGGTGATGTATGGCTGCGAGAGTTGGACCTTAAGGAAGGCCGAGCACCGAAGAATAGATGCATTTGAGTTATGGTGCTGGAGAAGACTCTTGAGAGTCCCTTGGACTGCAAGGAGATCAAATCCGTCAATCCTAAAGGAAATCAACCCTGACTGTTCCCTGGAAGGCCAGATACTGAAGCTGAAGCCAGGGCCGGCTCTATCACTAGGCCAACTAGGCGGCCGCCTAGGGACGCAGCTGGCAAACGGAGCAGTGGAGAGTCTGAGAGAGACTCAAACCAGGAGATAGTGTGCTTTATGCAAACCATGATTTACCATTATGTCTGAATGCAGCTTTCCATTTAGGCTAAGAACCAAACCTTGGGCCAATACAGATAGACTTGTAGGCGCTGCGGCCAGCCGGTGCAGGTGGCTGCCAGCAGGGCTGTAGAGCTTGTGAACACAGGCAGGCGGGTGGGCACTGGGGCCAGGGGGGGGGTGTCCCTTGCGGGCGGGTCTCTGGCAGTGGAGAGGGCAGCTCTGCGGTGGGGAGGCACTACAAGGCAGCCTCGCCTGAGGGGGGCACCACAAGGTAGCCTCGCCTAGTGTGCAAAAAACCCTTGGGCCGGCCCTGGCTGAAGCTCAAATACTTTGGCCACCAAATGAGGAGGGAGCCCTCACTGGAGAAGACCATGATGCTGGGAAAGACTGAAGGTCAAAGAAGAAGGGGACGGCAAAGGATGAGATGGTTAGACAGTGTTATCGATGCCACAAACATGGAGCTGAGCAAACGACGGAGGATGACGGAGGACAGGAGAGTCTGGGTGTGATGTGGTCCATGGGGTCGTGAAGAGTCGGACTCGACTGTGTGACTGAACAACAACAAAAATCTTTGTAAGGGACGCTAGTATATAACAATTCACTATGCATCAATGAAACTCTAGATGCAACCGGATTCTCTTGCTAACTTGAATTCTTGAAGGTGGAGCACAACTGCATGTACCATTGCAGAGAATTCAAGGGCTGAGTAGCTAACACCACAGAGCAGCCTTTGCATGCTTATGTCTTGACTTTGCCACAGAAGGTACCAAGGGGCAAATCCACAAATCAAGGGGAACGCTAGATACTACTGACACAGTTCTTTATTCCAATCCATGTCCGCCCATTTCCCCCAAAGGGCTTGTGAAATCACAGACAATGAAAACTCCTTAATCCAGGTAATTATAATTTCAGTTCTCCAACTCATAGTCAGGGTTTCCATAGTGAGGTTTGGCCTGGAGATCTCCCAGAGTTATGACTGATCCCCAGACAAGAGAGATCTGTTCCCCTGATGAAAACGGATGCTTGGGTGGGTGGACTCTATGGCATCATACCCTGCTGGGTTCCCTCCTCTCCCTAAACCAAGGTTGCCACTCTGGGTTGGGAAATACCTGGAGATTTTGGAGGCAGAGGGGGAGAGGTTTGGGGAGGGGTTTCAGGGGGGTATAATGCCAGAGGCTCCCCCTTCCAGAGGCCATTTTCTCCGAGAGAACTGATCTCTCTCGCCTGGAGATCGGTTGTGTAATCCCAGATCTCCAGCCACCACCTGAAGATTGGCAACCCTACTCTAAACCCCTCCCTGCTCAGGATCCACCCCCCCAAAAGCTCCAGGAATTTCCCAAGCCACTTCTGGCAGCCCTACTCGTCACAGCCATGCTGGATCGGGCCATTCACTCGGTTTCTGGCAGCAGCCAACCAAAAGCAAAGTTTCACTTCTTCCTCCACAAACACCATCCGCCCTCCTTCTCTCTCGCTCGCACTCTTTACTCTCTGAGTAGCCCTTGCTCCTCCCTCTCCACGTTTCACTTTCACAGCCGCACAACCGAGCTGCGCCTGGCTTTTGTGCGCGGATAACAGACATCGCCCTTCAATTGGCATATCGTTTTCTTTCGCACTTTCTCTTTTTCTTTGCCGCTGCATTTGCAGACGTATGTCGGGGCCCATTCATACCTCGCAACCCCGTAAGCAAAACGAAGAAGAAGCAACATCTGCTTCCAGTTTCAACTCTCACGGGGAGATGGCTGTTAGGGGGATTGGATCAGGAAGTGCCGGCTGGCTTCGTTGTACGTGCTACAGAGCCATCTGCTGGCCGGAAGGAGAACAACACATGCCGGCTAATGGTCTCCGTAAACCAGTCTTCCTAGATCAGGACAAAGATCCGGTTGGTCAGCCGTGTTGGTCTAGGGTTGCCAGGTCTGGGTTGGAAACTACCTGGAGACTTTGGGGGTGGAGCCAGAAGAGGGCGGGGTTTGGGAAGGGGTGGGTACTCAGCATGGTACAATGCCATAGAGCCCACCCTTCGAAGCAGCCATTTTCTCCAGGGGAGCTGATCTCTGTCAGCTGGAGATCAGTTGTAAAAGCGGGAGATCCCCAGGCCCCACCTGGAGGCTGGCAACCCTATGCTGGTCGGAAGCAGTACAACAAATTTAGAGTCCAGTGGCACCTTTAAGACCAATACACATTTATTCAAGGTATAAGTTTTCGTGTGCCCACACTCTTCTATACACAAAAGCTTATACCTTGAATAAAACTTTGCTGACCTTGGAAAAGCGCCAGAGTCCAGTAGCACCTTAAAGACTAACAAAATATGTGGCAGGGTATGAGCTTTCGTGAGTCTCTGCTCACTTCTTCTTTGTTGGTCTTAAAGGTGCTACTGGACTCGAACTTTGTTCTTTCAATATCCGTCTTTCCCACCTAGGGCTGCCAAGTCAGCCCGGGGGGCGGGGGATCCCCTGCTACAGGGGTTCCTGATCCGCCAGCCAGTGTTCGGCCGGCGGGGGAAACCCCACCCCCGAAGTCGTCCAGCCAGGACAACTTCCCCAACGTAATTACGTCACCCAGAAGTGACGTCATCACGTTGGGGGCGTTGCCAGGGCGACGCTCTGGCAATCACCCCAAAACTCTGTGGTACCATAGAGTTTAGGGGCGATTTCCAGAGCATCTCCCTGGCAACGCCCCCAATGTGGTGACGTCACTTCCGGGTGACGTCACCGGGCAAAGGAGGACTCCCCCCCGCCGGTGAGTAGAATCGACTTGGCAACCCTATTCCCACCATATGGGTTGGGCCCACCATATGGGTTGGACCCCTTAATTTACTCCTATGGCCTTGATAAGACTGACACATTGTTTCACGTTCTGCTTGAATGCTGTGTTTTATATGTTGTCGAAGGCTTTCACGGCTGGAGTTTGTTAGTTGTTGTAGATTTTCCGGGCTGTATGGCCGTGGTCTTGGCACTGTAGTACCTGACGTTTCACCAGCAGCTGTGACTGGCACCCTCAGAGGTATAACACAGAGAGATGGCGTACTCTCTGTGTCAATGTTTGTTTTCTTCCTTTCTTTGTTCTGGAGAATATTAGGGATTACTACATTAAGCCTCTTATTATGGATCTGACACTACCTTCTACTTTGGAATCTTTGTTTTGTTTGCTTAGAGATAATGGTCCTAAGATTACTTTGGCGATAGCAAAATTTGTCTTGGTCCTTGGCCCCGACATGGTGGAACTCTCTGCCGAATACCACCAGGGCCCTGCGGGAAAGCCAGTTTGGTGTAGTGGTTAAGTGCGCAGACACTAATCTGGGAGAACCGGGTTTGATTCCCCACTCCTCCACATGCAGCTGCTGGTGTGACCTTGGGCAAGCCGTAGTTCTGGCACAGCTGCTCTTGAAAAAGACCAGTTTCTCTCAGAGCTCTCTCAGCCCCACCTACCTCACAGGGTGTCTGTTGTGGGGAGGGGAAGGGAGAGGAGATTGTAAGCCGCTCTGAGACTCCAAGTGAAGGGCGGGGTGTAAATCCAATCTCTTCTTCTTCTTCTAATCTGGGAGAACCGGGTTTGATTCCCCACTCCTCCGCTTGCACCTGCTGGATGACCTTGGGCAAGCCATAGTTCTGGCACAGCTGTTCTTGAAAAAGAGCAGTTTCTGTCAGAGCTCTCTCAGCCCCACCTACCTCCCAGGGTGTCTGTTGTGGGGAGGGGAAGGGAAAGGAGTTTGTAAACCACTCTGAGACTCCCTTGGGCAGTGAAGGGCGGGGTAAAAATCCAATCTCTTCTTCTCCTCTCATGCAGTTCCGCAGGGCCTGTAAGGCAGAGATGTTCCACCAGGCTTTTGGCTGAGGACAGCAATGGTTTCCACTCTGGCTGGCACCCTCTCCTGGCTCTCCAGACTAGTTTTGTTCCTCCTCTTCTCCTGCAGTGGCTGGCATTTGCCATCTTCACACATTTCCTCAGCCTGGTGCCCCCTCAAACTCTGCTGTGGCCCAGCTGGCAGAGGAGAAGTAGACAACAGAGAAGGTCCCCCCCCACACACACACACACACACTCTCTCTGGTACTTGACCTCAGGGGCAGGACAGTGTTCCATGTGACCTCTTTATTTTCCCAGAGCAGGTACCTGGTTTGGTAGACGGTGCCTTCTTCATACGTGAGGAGCAGAGACTAGACCGCAGCAAGAGAACAGGAGCTAATGATCAGTCAGCCGCAATTGAAGTGTCAGTCAAGGAAGTTCCAGAGCCCGCTCAAGGGAATCCAATAAAGGCAAGGGATGGATTGAGGGGGAAGGAGGGGATATTGATGAATATTAATGATTTCCATTTTTTTCCTAAGGGTGTGTTAAATCTGTGCCTTTATTTCCTTGGAGTTTTCTGCTTTTCCACACCATTTCATTGTACAGGTACACAAGCCCTGTAGTGTTTCTTGCATATCTTTGCTTTTAGAAACCGTAGACATAAACTGCAGGGGGAATCCAAATACTTAAGCTGTTTTTTTTCCTTTCCATAGGCTGTGCATTTAAAAGCACATGTGATTTTCTTAAATGCCCAGATAGCTTTCTCAAACATCTGTATATGCAGTTCGTCGCAATTTGTTCCCTGTGAGTAGTCAGATGCGAATAGACAAAAGGTGAGTTCAGGATCCCTCTCCATGCCAGCAAAATTCTTATATAGCACTTGGCAGGGGTCCGTTGGAGCGGGAGCGCACAGGAGCGCAGCTCCAGGAGTGAGGAGCCCAGGGGGTGGGCACATGACCAAGCCCCGCCCCCTCCTCGGCTTCCCCGAGCAGTGCAGAGGCACAGCGCCCCAGGGAAAGCCCTGCTAGGGTCTTTATTGTTTTTAATGTTTTGTTTTAATATTGATAATTTTTATCATTGTTCCTTTTATGACTGTGTGCTGCTTTTCCAGAGACTTGCTCAAGGTGGCATATAAATTTTCTAAGTATACCATTTTTTATCTGGGCACATGGCACATAAGTACTGGAGAAATTTCACCAACCCTTCAGCAGCTTCCACCCCATCAGTTTGGTGTAGTGGTCAGGAGTTGGACTCTAATCTGGGAGAACCGGGTTTGATTCCCCACTCCTCCACATGCAGCTGCTGGTGTGACCTTGGGCCAGTCACAAGTTCTCTCAGAGCTGCTCTCTCATGAGCAGTTCTCAAAAGACCTCTCTCAGCCCCACCTACCTCGCAGGGTGTCTTGTTGTGGGGAGGGGAAGGGGAAGGGATGGGTGGTGCACATGTCTTGGGTATCTCAAGTCTACTTGAAACCTGGTGGTTTCAAGGGAGCAGGAAGAGAATGAGGGTGTGTTCTTTACGCTTCTTTTTATTGCACAAAGTATTGGATGGGGAAGGGAATGGAGGAAGAGCAGGTCAGTTTCACTCACCTGTGGAGTGGAGCCTGAGGGGTGGGTGTTGCCTTCTGACACACTTCCGGTATGTTAGGGGGTGTGTCATATGCAAATGAGTTATGCTAATGAGTTATGCTAATGAGCTCCTGCACCTCTTTTTCTACGAAATGACCCCTGGCAGTTGGAAGCTTTCTGTAGCATCCCTAACAGACAGACAGGGGGAAAAGCAAAACAGCAGTAGCTTCAAAAGACCAAACAGAAATCCTGCATACTTGGAGGATGTGAGAAGTTCATATCAGCGCAATTCTCAGCAGTGTTAACATGTCTCTAAGCCCACTGATTTCATAAAGGCATGGAAAGGCATAAGTCTGTTGAGGACCGAACTGCAAGACTGCATCAGAATAGCTTCTCTTTTCCTTTTTTGCTGCAATCCAAAGCAGAGTAAACATGTTTAATTCTTTGTTGGATGGTGGCTTTTAGTCACCAATCAAGTTCTCATTCTCTAAAGCTAGTTTAAATTTTGATATTTCTTTAAAGTAAAAAGGAGGTGATTGAAAGAAAGCAGGAAGAGAACGTCCAGATCAAAATCGAAAGATTTTCCCCATTTTAATTTCTTACAAGCGGACTTCCAAGGGAGGGAGAAGCCCCCAGTCCTCTGAGCCTGGCTTCCTCCCCTTTTTGCTCTGCTTCATTGCTCTGATCCCTCCACTGTCTCCCTTCCCAAATGCTCCTAGCCCCACACTTTGTCTCCTTAAATCCACCCTTAAATCCACACTTTGTCTCCTTAAATCCACCCACAATTTAACTGCACTGGCAAGATTCACAGATTAATAACCATTTGTCCTTCCAGGTCTGCCTGTACACCAGTGAGGGGTGGAGGGGGTAGGGTTGCCAGATCCAAGTTGGGGAAGTCCTGGAGATCTGAGGACGGAGCCTCAGTGGGGTACAAGGCCATAGATCCCACCCTCCAAAGCATCCATTTTCTCCAGGGGGACTGGTCTCTGTAGTCTGGAGATGAGCTGTAATTCCAGGGGATCCCCAGGTCCCCCCTGGAGGCTGGCATCCCTATTTAACACAGAACTCTGATCCTGACTTTAGTAAGAAAATTTGGTGGACCCTCAGTGGATATTTGGTGGACCCTCACTCAACCCGACTGAGAAATTGCTCCATTTCCATTTAATTTTGCCGGCAACTCCAATGTTTGTGCGAACATTGGAATCAAGTTCAGATTTGTAACTCCAAATGCCACATCTACAGTGTGGTGTTCCAGTCCTCTTGCCAGCCACTGTCCAGTGTCACAAATGCAGAGCCATGATCTCTCGAAGCTGGACACATTCTACATTCCCTCCTCTTGTCACTGCTAGAAGAATGGGCTTGACACCTCCCCCGCCATGATGTAAACTCTCCCACCATGCACTGCGGCAATATCGACCTGACAATTTTAACAATATGGCTCTCGAAACCTTCCCACCGGTCCACAAATATATGAGCCTGAAGTGATGTTGGCAGCAGAGAGGAACAGAATCAAAAGGTTATTACCCCTGATCTCCTCCAGGAGACAAGGGGAAGCACACATTGTGACATGGTAGCTCACAAGCTGAGCTGGGCTTACGACAATGACCCTTTGAATGCCGCCGCTGCTGCGTTGCCTTCGGCAGAACGCTCTGAACCGCACATCTCTGATGTTCAGCCCCAGCAGTGACAATAGCAGAAATATGCTTGCAGGGGACCACAAATTCCATCCTCATGGCATTCCGAATCAAGGGATCTTCTCACCCCTATGCCAAGGCCAACACGCCATGAGGCAGTCTCCGTGTGTGTACAGTTTGGATCAGACCAGCGGTCCATCTACTCTAGCACCCTGTCTCAGAGAGACCAACCAGTTGCTCTGGAGGGCCAACAACAGTTCATAGACGCCAAGACCTTCCCCTGCTGTTGCCTCCTGGCATGGGCCTCTGAATGTGGAGGTGCCCCTTTGTCACCATGGCTAGTAGCCATTCATGGACCTATCCTCCAGGAATCTGTCCAATCTCCTTTGAAAGCTGTCTGTTCATGTGACCATCACCCCATCCTCTGACAGCGAATTCGTTATCATTGACCTTGTGATCATGAGCAAGTATTCCTCAGTGCCAGAGCCATTCTCTGTACTCTGCAATCTGTGCAAATAGATCTGATGGAACAGGAAGGCCATTGGATCCTGGGAAAGTCAGATTCATGCCCGCCTCTGCAATGGAAGCTCTCTTGGCCACTGCAGACCAGTCATTCTCTTTCAGCCTAACCTATATCATAGGGTTGTTGTTGTAAAGATAAAAATGGAGAAGGGGAGATTGATGGCATAAGCCGCTCAAGATCCTCGCTGGAGAGAGAGGTGGGGTATATAGATATCTACTTCCCAGCCAATCCACGGAAGAGTATTATTGCCAGTCCATCTACAGGCCCTGTAGGGACTCTGTGTAAACTTGCTGAGAGCTCGGTTCAGGAACAACAACAACAACAAAAACCTTACAACTTGCTGGTACCCATCTCCGATGCACCTCCCGGAAGAGCTATTTGCACCACTGAATTGCAAAGATTTGCTTGCTTTGCTAATGCTCTCCTTTGCAGCCCCTTCTTGCTTCTCATTAGAATTCCCATCAGGGAACACTTCTGATTACATTTTTATCCAGCCGGAAAGAGGAGGGTAAACTTAACCTAAATTGGAAGAACTGCACACCTGGTGATAGTGATGCAAAGCACTGGGAGATACTTCCCCCTGCCAGTATTAAAGGCATGGGGGGGATCAAAGCAGGAGAAGAATGAAACAGCTTTTTTCACAAACAGGGCAATCATACGCAACTTTCCTCCAAAGCGTGTTCAGTGGGAATGACTCACCAAGAAGTGGGATCACAGCTTAAGGTTGTGCGTAGATTTTCAAATGGAGGCAGGGATCAAATATGGCTTTCACCGGTTAGACCTGGCTAGCAGAACGTGGTAGGTATGCCTTTGCAATGACATTGCCTTTGCAATGTCCAGCAGTGCTTCAACAGCTATGATCTACAGCTGAATGAATCCATGGCTGTAAATTGACTTGCTTGAATGGTTATTGAGCGGCTTTGCAGCAGTGCCATAGCTGTGGTGGCTGAGCAGCACTGGAGTTGAATTGCCTTGCCTTGCCTTGTACTGTTTGAATACTTGCAAAGCAACCGGACAAACTGGCTTGAACTGTTCATGAACAGCAAACTGATTGTCAGACAATCAATGCCCTGTTTTCTGTTGGAAGATACAAGGTCTATTGTGCATAGATTAAGAAAATGACAAGAACATCCTGCAGGGGGCAGCAGAGGGGACAACTAGTTAGCATAGTGAGTTTCAGGACTTCCTACTATTTTCAAATAGTCTCCTTCCAGTCTCCTGATTGGCTCAATTGGGGAGGTTACCTGCTCCTGCTGAGATCACTTCACTACTGACTCTCTCCTAGGTAGATAGACAGCTAGACTTCTCTTTCTCTCTCCTCTTTCTTACAAAGTTTGTTCTCTTCTTAATAAACTAATTTTATTCTTTAAACAGCTTGTGCTCCGCTTTACTGCCTGTCTAAACTCTGCCAAACATTTTCAGGGGGCAAACAAGTTGCAAGCTGAACTGGCAGGTACTCGCGCATCCCTAGCTCTACACCGTGTTGTCTGAGAAGACCATTCAAGACACTCCACTCTTTGCAGAGTACACTCAGAGCAGTGACATCACAGAATCAGAAGGAGTGACAGTACTGAATTAGAAGTGCTATATGGGGAAGGATGGCATGGCTCAGTGGCAGAGCATCTGCCTGGCATACAGAAGATCCCAAGTTCAATCCCCGGCATCTTCAGTAGGGATTTCCAGTAGGTGATGTGAAAGACCTCTACCCGAGAGCCACCGCCAATCTGGGTAGATAACACTGACCTTGATGGACCAATGGTTTGTTTCAGTATAAGGCAGCTTCATGTGTTTATGTACATGCATGGATGTACTGTTTCCAGGCGCACTGTGCAACCTAGCCTGCAAAGCCTTGGGAGTGGAACTTCCCCTGTCAGTCAGCACAATCCTCAGGATTGGCTGGGAATGCTTTGCTGAGGACATTCTCTTGCTGGCTGGCTGGCTAGCGACGGCAAAGTACGTAGACAAGGGTTTCCATTAGGAGCCCTGAGGCTGTGGAATTCACTCTTTGTCCAGCTGTATAGACCATCTTGCAAGCAGCACCCAACATTTCTGTTCGAGAAAGCTTTTGAAAAATCAGGGTAAAGTAGTTCTATAATAGATCTGGTGTTGCCGGAGACAATGTTTTGGATGTTCAGGGAGGCGTATTCTACAGGTGTTTGTAATGGTTTTTAAATCTTTTTATTGTTGAGCAACTCATTTTAATCTTCTTTTTTTAAAAAAAAGAGCAGAATAGATTACAGTCAGAGTCGTGTAAAGTAAAATTAGACCTTTCCGCAGAGCTTCCCCTACACAAAGAGGCTTTAAAACATCACAGCGCTCTAATTAATTTTGCATAAAACCAAAATGTTCCCATTCAATAGATTCTGGCGAACAAAGGCGTCCTCAGAACAAGTTACAGACTGAATTTAAAGACTGGTGCGAGGTGGAGATACAAAAGGGCAAAGAAGCCAGCCTCATTTCTGCCTGCTCGTGTTTCCTTCTTACTCTTTGCTCCCAGCCCTTTAGTCCTGTTCACATGTTGCAGTAAATGTATGTACTTCCTGCCTATACAAGTATAACACGCATTCACTTGACAAATGGAGCTGGGGATCCGTACCTGGATAAATGTGGGGGTTATATCATGCATTCACCTGTACATGTGTTGACTATAACATGAGGATTACTCAATGTACATACAAAGAACAATTGAGTGTATACACTACACAGATTGTACATGGGTTCACTGTAACTTGTGAACAAGGCTCTTGCAGCCAGGGTTCAGATCTTTATCCCTTCTACGGTAGCGTTGCCAACCCCCAGGTGGGGCCTGGCAATCTCCAGGAATCACAACTGATCTCCAGGCGGCTAAGGTCAGTTCCCCTAGGAAAAAACAGCTGCTTTGGAGGATGGCTTTCAATGCATTTATACCCTGCTGAGGTCCCTTGCTTCCACAAACTCCAACCTTCCTAGGCTCCGCCCTCAAATTCCCAATAATTTCCCAACCCAGAGTTCGCAACCCTATTCCGTGGCCTCAGATACAGAAAATAAGATATCATAGGTGTGTCCACTTCTGCACATGGAACCAGCTGGGTGACCTTGGGCTAGTCACAGTTCTCTCAGAGCTGTTCTCTCAAGAGCAGCTCCCTCAGAGCTCTTTCAGCCCCACCTACCTTACAGGGTGTCTGTTGTGGGGAGATGAAGGGAAAGGAGATTGTAAGCGGCTCTGAGACTCCAAGTGAAGGGCGAGGTATAAATCCAATCTCTTCTTTTTCTTCTCTAGTGTAAGAGATGTCAGTCTCCAGGTGGGACCTGGGGATCCTCCAGGAATGACAGTTCATCTCCAGACTACAGAGATCAGTTGCTCTGGAGAAAGTGGGTGTTTTGGAGGGTGGACTCTGTGGCATTGTACCCCACTGAGGTCCCTGTCCTTCCCAGGCTCCATCCCCAAATCTCCATTAGTTTCCCAACCTCAGTCTGGCAACCCTATACCCCACCCACCACCAGTGGTCAGGAGGAACATCACAACCCTACTCTAGTTCCAAAGTACTGAAGCGTACCGAATTCGCTTCAAGGTGCTGGTACTTGCCTTTACAGTTTTAAATGGCCTGGGTCCGACCTACCTGCGGGTCCGCCTTTCCCCGCATGTACCCCAGAGAGCACTTCGGTCTGGGGCCCAACACCGTCTTGTAATACCTGGCCCCAAAGAAGCCAGGCTCGCTGCCACTAGGGGGAGATCGTTTTCGGTGGCGGCCCCTTCCTGGTGGAATGAGCTCCCGGAAGAGATCAGGGCCCTGCGGGACCTGATGCAGTTCCGCAGGGCCTGCAAGATGGAGCTCTTCCGCCAGGCTTTCCAATAGGGGCCGCCGCCCTTTCTCCCACTCTTTCTCCCCCCCCCATGTTTTGCCAGCTATATGGGGCCTCAGTGAACATCATTTGGCTTAGATATTGTTGTTGCTGGAAGGCTGGGATAGATGGTCGCCATTGAATGTGATTGAGTTTTATTGTATCTGTGGTGATACAATGTTTAGTGTTTTAATGTGTCAAAATTTTTATTGGTATTTATGATACGATCAAGTCCTGTAAGCCTGCAATAGCGGGAAGAGCGGCCTAGAAATGTGAGAAATAAATAAATATAAATGAATAAAGTACCCACCTCCCACCAAATCCCTGCTAGCCCCTAAGAAACTGCTTTGCATGATTTCACAAGACTTAAGATGTAAATTCACTTCTTGTTGTTCAGTTGCACAGTCGAGTCCGACTCTTCGCGACCCCATGGACCACATCACGCCAGGCCCTCCTGTCCGCTGCTGCCCTCCGGAGCCCACTCAACTCCATGCTCATTGCATCGATAACACTATCTAGCCATCTCATCCTTTGCCGTCCCCTTCTTCTTTTACCTTCAATCTTTCCCAGCCTCAGGGTCTTCTCCAGTGAGTGCTCCCTTCTCATTTGGTGGCCACAGTATTTGAGCTTCAGCTTCAGGATCTGGCCTTCCAGGGAGCAGTCAGGGTTGATTTCTTTTAGGATTGACTGATTTGATCTCCTTGCAGTCCAAGGGACTCTCAAGAATCTTCTCCAGCACCATAATTCAAAAGCATCTATTCTTCGGCACTCGGCCTTTCTTACAGACCGATTCTCACAGCCAGACATTACTAGTAAGTTCACTAAGGCCCTGTATGGTCCTAGCTATCTGTTCTAAAGTAAGCATGACACTTGGTTGTCTGTGGGTGGAGCTCTCCAGCATTTTCAAAGGCAGCCATGCAGGCCTCTGGTTTTAGGGGGGAATGGAGTTAACCTAGGGGATGCCAATTCTGGGTAGGGAAATTCCTGGATATTTGGGGGGCGGAGCCTGGGAAGGGTGGAGTTTGGGGAGGAGAGAGGGCTCAGCAGTGACGTGACGCCATAGAGGTCACCTTCCAAGGCTGCTATTTTTTCCAGCGGAACTTATCTCTACTCTGTAATCTGGGGGTCAGTTTAATTCTGGGAGAATTCCAAGCCCTACTTGGAGGGTGGCAACTCTAGGTTAAATACAGATGCCAATTCTGGGTCGCAAAATTCCTGGAGACTTGGGGAGGGCAGGGTTTGGGGAGAGGAGGGATCCCTGTGTGGGGTATATAATGCCATAAAACCCACCTTCCAAAGCAGCCATTTTCTTCAGGGGAACTGAGCTCTGTTGCCTGGAGATCAGCTGTAAATTCGAGCAATCTCTAGCCACCACCTGGAGACGAGAACAAATAGTACAGCAAAGAGGGTTTTGCAGGTAACAACACAGTCAAAAACTGTAACACTGTACCCAAAGATACTTAACACTAGGTTCAAAACATTCTTATATTAACCGTGCAGTACTCTAAATAACCATACAGATCCATTCCAAAGACACCAATGTAAATAATCAAATACAGTTCAACAGTTAATGAATGTCCACAAAACTCAGTTACGAAGAAGATGATGTCCACAGAATACAGCTGCTAAGAGGTGTGGCGATGGACCGCCCGGGTTCCCACCCGTGTCTTCGTCAGGCCACCTCCAGTGACGGAGCTATAATAAAGAAAATGCATCACTTCACAGATACACATCATATCTCAAGCAGAGGAATCCCAAAAGCTCTCAATACCACCAGAGATCAGTTGTAAATCTGGGCAATCTCCAGCCACCACCTGGAGACTGGCAACCCTTTTGTGTGCCATTTAGCCAATCAAAACCACCACCACCCCTTAGGGCAACTATGACTGCGGAGTTCAGAAAAATATCCTCTTCCGGGGCTAATTTTAGACCAGAGGGAAGCAGCACAGGAAGGGCGAGGGTTAAACTCTTCTTCTCCCTGTATTCCAGCCCCGAACCGAATCCGGCTCCCGGGCGGCTGCTATTTACTGTTGCTGGATCTCCCGGTCTCACATCCAGTTTGGCTCTCAGTCACTCAGCCCCATGTCTCTGAGGTGTCGATGTTGTCACTCGCTGGAGTTCTCTCTTTATCCACACATCAGGCAGCGAGGAAGACAGCCCGGCTTGGAGCTTCCAAGTTGTTGCCTCCGTAATGGCCTTAACCCTGACCTTTGCAGATCTGCTGGCCCCTGGGGAGAGCGAGGTAATTCAGAATCTATTCTCATTCTATCCAGAGCTGTGGCTGCCATGCTCGCGGAGATGTGCCTACGTGTAGAGATTGTGAAAACTCCCGGTGATGGACCACTGGCGGTAAAACCAGCCTGTGCACTCCAGTTGCATGGCCAGTTTCGGATCCTGAGGAGGAAATTGAAGGTGAAGGTAAAGGGTTTCCCTTGCTCGAAAGCCAGTCAAATCTGACCTTAGGGGGCAGGGCTCATCTCTGTTTCCAAGCCGAAGAGCCGGCGCTGTCCAAATACTTTTTCCATGGTCATGTGGCCCGCTTGGCTAAACGCCGAGGCACACAAAACACTGTTACCAAAGCGGTACCTATTTATCAACTTGCAGTTTATCAACTCACCGAAGCGGTACCTGTTTATCAACTTGCAATTTCTTGCTTTCAGACTGCTAGTTTGGCAGCAGGAGGAGGAGGAAATTACTCAAGTACATACAAAGAAGTTTATATCGGTAAACACATGTAGTCCATAGCTCAGTGGCAGAATGTGTGTTTTGTTCAGCTGTGCCCTATAGATGTTCTCCTTTCAGTTCATAGCTTTCCCAGAGGGAGTCAAAAAGATTTCTCCGAAAAGATTCTAAATCGTGAGATTGTTCCCATTTCCCTCCTGCTAATGCAGTTCCATTATTTTCATGATAGCACTTTCTTATTGTAACCTAACTGTTTTCGATGATGTTATTGTTTTAATTGTTATTTATGTATTATGTACACAGTATGAATGAATGTAAGCTGCCCTGAGCCTGCTTTGCAGGGAGGGCGGGGTAGAAATTAAACAATCAATCAGTCAATATTCTTAACATGCCATCTTCTCCCTCAGTCACCTGGGTAGTTCCAAACAATCGGTGATCACATAAATGGCCTGGATATTGTGACCAGATCATGTGCTTCCGGGGAGCTGGCTCATATTAACATCACTGTGGGCAAACAAAGCCAACTGAATCAGTGCTGCTTGGATCGATCGCTGCTGGTGATCACTTAATGAATGAGACGACGTCACAGTGCTGCATACCTAACAGGATATGTGCTGGTGCTACCAAAGGCAAACAAAGCCCATTGCCCTCATCCTGAACAGACTTTCACTCACTTTTTGACACACACCCCAAATATTGAAAAGGGTGGTTTTTGAGACCTGTTTAAAATATTTGCAAAAAATACCCCCCCCCAGTGTTCCCTCTAAGCTGAGTTAGGGTGAGCTAGCTCACAGTTTTTTAGCCTCCAGCTCACCGATTTTTGCCTTAGCTCAGGAAGGATGGCTCCAGAGCAAACTAATTTATGCAGTTGCCAAGTCGCTCATGCACAACTTTAATGCCAGGAGCTCACAAAGTACAACTTTTGTTCGCAAGACTCCACAGCTTAGAGGGAGCATTGCCCCCTCCCCAATTTCAGTTCAAAAGTAATAGAAACAATCATAGTTCCAGGTGGTCAGCTGTGTTGGTCTGAAGCAGTAGAACAAACTTAAGAATCCGATGGCACCTTTTAAGACCGACAAAGGTTTATTTAAGGCATGAGCTTTCGTATGATACACTGGAATGGATGGTAGAGTTCAAACTTATAGACAGAGGCTGAACAGCAGATTGACAAGTAACATGATGATGTTTTAAGATATGCAAAGACAAAACTAAATAACAAACTATATGTAGGTATAACCATGTACATAAGCCCTCTCACAACCAGAACAAATCACACTCAGTAAAAGGGCACAGATACTATGGAAGCCGCAAACCTTGCAGCGAAGGCGTTTGATGAGCAAACATGTTTTATTCAAAGGCCATGATCACCCATGAGCTGCATGTCTGAACTTTTTTCCTGTCCAACTCAAGTATGTGTTGATCCACTTTGCAGCTATGCCGTAGTAACTGTGGTAGTGGAGTTTCATTTCAATGGAGAGGTGAATTTTCATTTTCCTTGACTAGCAAGGACTTATGGTTCTGTGAGGTATATGAGATGACTGCATCCAGGGTTACAGGTGGTCAAGTTGGGTAGTTAAGGGTGGGGGGGTAACACCTCCCATTAAGCTCTGCAAAAATGTGTCTGTGCAAAACAACATTGATGACATGGACTTAAAAGAACATCAGCCAGTTAACCAATTTGTTTGTTCAGCTGTTTATTTATTGCCTGATGGCATGCAGGGACAATGGGTCTGTGGCGGGGAAGATAAAAGAGGACCCCCATTCCATCCCACATAGCCAATTGCACTGTACAGTATCGTTCGAATAGATGAAAAGTAACCCGACAAAAGAGGCTCAAACTGTTTGTGAACAGCCAAACTGATTGACAAAATATTGGCTCCCTGCTCTGCCCTGGATAGCTCAAGCAAGCCCCATCTCCTCAGATCTCGGAAGCTAAGCAGAGCCGACCCTGGCAAGTATTTGGATGGGAGACCTCCAGTGTATACCAGGGCTGGGAGACAGGGGTAGGCTATCAAGCCACTTCTCTGAACGTCCTCCATGCCCCAGTAGGAGCTGCCGGGCAACAAGAGGTCACTGTAATTTCCAGGCATGGGCACACACACAGAGAGACAAATCCAAAAATTACCCAAAAAAGTGGCTCCCTGTTTGTGACCACTGAACAGACCGCGAGCCCAAGCAGCTGGTGTCTGAGCAACTCTAAACAAATTTTCAGCAACTATAACAACTGTTAGATCTAGCAAGGAAGACCTGGCAAACTTTATACATGCTCTTGCATAGCTGGCTTTCAACTAATCACAATAAGATATTCCAGGTGAAAAGTACATCCATTTCTGTCCCAGGCAGGGCTATTTTGGGGCAGGAACGCACAGGAACGGAGTTCCGGCTGGCTCCTGAGTTGGCCACACCCAGCAGGAACTCATTAGCATAATAGGCCACGCCCAACAGCAGAAACTCATCAGGATTGGCTACATTAGGGGTATGTGGCCTAACATGCAAATTAATTCCTGCTACCAAAAAAAGCCCTGGGTTTTGACAACAGACACGGTAAACAGAATAAGAAGCAAAAGGTGGGTGTGGCTGGATGACTACTCTTCTGGTAACATGGAGGTGTGGCCTAATATGCTAATTAGTTTCTGCTGTTGGGTGTGGCCTATTATGCGAACGAATTCCTGCTGGGCTTTTTCTACAAAAAAAGCCCTGGTCCCAGGGGCTTCTGAAGCGTATGCCACCACAGTACCCCACTTGGAAACTGAGCAACTGACATGCAGATTTTATTTATTTAAAACATTTAAATGCTGCCTTTCCACCCAAACAGGATCCCCAGTGAGGCGAGCTGCTTGCAGGCTGGAAAAATATATAACTTTCCCCATGTGGCTGGTTCTGATCCATCAGCCTAGAACTATCTGCAGCCTTGGTCGCAGCACCATTACCCTCTGTTGCCTTGTTCCAGCTGGAGAGGCGGTGGCTCAGTGGAAGGTGCCTCTGCTTTGCATGCAGAAGGTCCCAGGTTCAGTCCCTGGCATCTCCAGTTAAAAAGGGGCAGTAGGCAGTAGGTGAAGTGAAAGACCTCTACCTGAGAGCCTAGAAAACCACCACCAATCTGAATAGACAATACTAACCGCCTTGATGGACCAATAGTCTGATCAGAAGAAGAGGAGACTGGATTTATATCCTGCCCTTCACTAGACTACCCAAAGGAGCCTCAGAGCGGCTTACAGTCTCCTTTCCCTTCCCCTCTCCACAACAGACACCCTGTGAGGTAGGTGGGGCTGAGAGAGCTCTTGCGAGAACTGCTCTTGAGAGAACAGCTCTGAAAGAACTAGTGACTGGCCCAAGGTCACACCGGCAGGCGCAAGTAGATGAACGGGGAATCAAACCTGGTTCTCCCAGATTAGAGTCTGCACTCCTAACCACTACACCAAACTGGCTTCATGTGGCATTTGGAAGGGGAATATAGTCAAGACGATCTCAGATTTTGGAGTCTGCACAACCTGGAGTGCTGCCAACCACCTGCCTCCCTGTTCTTCAGACATTCTTCCATCAGTCCCAGAACTGGCTTCAGACTCTAATCTGCTCTCCGCAGCCCCTCCCAATACCTGTCCTAAACTGTTTCCATCAGTGATAGAAACATCCAGATATAAAACTCTCCCATGAATCAACTCTTTAAGACAAAAAACAGCAGATCTTGCATGTGTGAAAAGAACATATTTAGATATATTAAGGCAAACAGGACGTCCCATTGTGGAAACCGCAGGAGGTGCTGTGTAAAACTGCAACACGGAAGAGAAAATGAAAAGAGAAATGGGCCACAAAATAGCACTGTTTACATTAGAAGAAGAAGAGGAGATTGGATTTATACCCCGCCTTTCACTACCCAAGGGAATCTCAGAGCGGCTTACAAACTCCTTTCCCTTCCCCTCCCCACAACAGACACCCTGGGAGGTAGGTGGGGCTGAGAGAGCTCTTTATAGAAACTGCTCTTTTTCAAGAACAGCTGTGCCAGAACTATAGCTTGCATCTATTGGCAAGTATTCATCCTTAGAAGTCTGGGTGGACTGTTTATTAAACAGAAACTTTTGTTGATTGTGAAAAGGTGAAGGAGCTGCACTAAGCTTTGATAATACGAAGACATGGTTGTTACATCACCGTTGCATTTTGCTGTTTACCATCTGGAGGTTGGCAATGCCGTGTGCAGCACATGGAGCAAAGCCATGCAGAAATTGCTTCCTGTGTGGCAAAAGGGATCAGGGACAAAGCACAATGCAGAGAGAAGGCAAAGAGTTATTCCTTGCCCTGTTCCTCGGTGTACATACTTGTGAGCGTGAGTGTTTTACCGCATTGCATTATGTTGCCTGTATTTATAGCCCACTTGAAACGTGTAAAAGCATAATTATATAATCTATTTATACGGCTCCATGAAAAGCCTCTGTGTCATATAAAAGGCAAAGTGAAGCATGAAATGTTACATCAAGACATCATACTGACACATATCTGTATCAATTGAGGTATAGAATTCTTGCTTCTTCTTTTTTTAGGCAAGTGTGGGAGTCAGGCGCATTGTGGGTCAAGAGCAATTCCTGCCTAGCTGAACTGGAGTATCTACTTCCTTGTCAGAAGGCTCTTTTCAAAGCGAAACCACCTCTGAACTGGTCAGTCACGTTTTTCCTGGTTAGGAAAGCTCCCCACGTGCCCGGCATTCCATCCGCTTGACCAGGGGTGGCCAAACTTGCTTAACGTAAGAGCCACACAGAATAAACGTCAGATGCTTGAGAGCCGCAAGCCATGAACAAATGTTACGCACATTTTTATGGAAAACATGCAAATTTGCTGTGTATTAACATGAAACGTGACTGCCAAAAATAGAAACAAAAGGGGAAACAACAGATATTGATAATGATATTTATTCAGTATTTCTAGGCTTGGGGTGGGGGCTTTAAGAACACATTTAAAGTTAAAGTTGTTTACTTTCTCTACTCCCCTCAACCTCAGGCCTTCCCAGGGAGGGGAACACTGGCTGGGGAAGGGAAGACCGATCGAGAAGGCATGCCTCCCTTTCACTTCCCCAGCTGCCCTGCAGGGAGCCACAAAATATGTGTGAAAGAGCCGCATGTGGCTCCCGTGCCGCAGTTTGGCCACCCCTGCTCTTGAGCAAAGAAAGCCATTCTCTGGGGTGGCTCTAGGACTAATGCCCCATCTTTCTAAGCAGCTCTGCAAGGGTGGCTACCTTGGAGGCCACTGCCCTTCCGCCTCCATCCATCCAGTGGCTGCCTCATCTCGCCATCTCTGCCATCTGCCCACACCAGGAACATTTCGTGCTCCTTTCCTCATTGCTCACCTGTGAGACTTTAATCACAGCACTGTAAGGCAACGCATGCCCAGTGGGCCTTTACAAACTCTTATGAGAGTCCTGTCGTAAGAGAGCAGGGCGTTCTAATGGGTATGCATGATGTAACAGCCTTGGGGCTCCTGTTTCATTTGTACTGTGGATGCTCAGAGGCTGTCCTGGGTCGTGGCTCAGCCGAGGCTGACTATTCCTCAGATGAGGAAGAGGCACAGAGCAACCCAGCCTCCTTCGGAGTCAGCCCCGAAGAGGAACCTTTGCCAGCACCTGAGGAAAGAGAGGCTCCATCATCTGAGGTGCAGCAAGTCGAAGAGCCTCGAGACCAGAGTCCCCACCTAGCTCACCTAAATGTATCAGACACAGGGCACGCCAGTGTCTGGAGGTGTGAGAGAGACAGAGGAGTGCCAGACTTCAGCTGTTGCAAAAGCAATATGAGGAGCTGTGAGTCTTTGCAGGTCGCCTCCCAGGGAAGGGAGGATTGGAGTATAAGCAACCACACTCACCTGCCTCAGTGCGGATGCAACCGTGCAGTCTTGGACCTTGTCCCGGCTGCCAGCCTCCACTCTTTGCTCCTGAGAACTCTGACTGACTTCCCAGCATTCTGACCCTTGGCACTGTTTCTCGGCTTGCTTTTAGATTGTGTATCTAGCTTCAGTGAAGTGTATCTGTGGCGACCAGCCAGGACGAGCACAGAGGTTAAGCTAAAACCACCTTCTTGGGTAAAAGGGTGCACATCGTGTGTCTCTTCTAGCCTCCAGTCTCTCAGGCTAGAATAAGGCAGGGGTGGGGTTGCCATCTAGCCAGGAAAAAAAAATCCTGTTCCTTTATTTAGTTAGAAAAAGTTTATGCTGCCTCTCCCAAAATCTGCTGAAAGCAGATTACAAAAATACAAATAATATAATCAAGACAGAAAATATTGATTAAAATACAGCATTAAAACCCAGGCTGGCATAAAAACCTAGACCATAAAAACAGACCATTGACAGCTGAAAATAACAGTTTCCAGACTAGAATGGTGCTAAAAGATTGACACCTTGACATTTTCCGCATTGTCAAATTTCCCCCACCTGTTCTTCTATTCATCTGCAGCTTTCCTCATTTCCGCAGATGTTTTTGCTGTCTCAGGTGCAAAAACACACTTTGCCCCTTCTTGCAGCACAGCATGGGAATTCCCGGAAACAGGGAATTCTGATGCTGCAGAGCCACAGGAAACAAACTGTGTTTTTGCTCCTGGGACTGCAAAAACATCTGTGGAAATGAGGAAAGCAGCAGAGGAATACAAGTGCAGGCATGGAGAAACTTGACACTGCAGAAAACATCCTTAATTGAAAGCTTTGGTGAACAGAAACGTTTTGGCCTGGCACCTAAACAAAAGCAGTGTAGGCACCAGGCAGTCCTCAAGGGGAAGGGCATTGCACAAGCAAAGTGCAGTGCCACTGGGGTTGCTAGACACAGCCTGGCAACTGGCGGGAAATGGGGGAGGCAGGGACTTACAGGGGGCATGATTGGCATTCCCAGTGTGATGTTGCCCCTTCCAATGCAACCTGGAAGTGACATCATTGCATCCGGGTGACACTCTAGCATTTGCCTAAAATTCTATAGTGTTTGGGGTGAATGCTAGAACATCACCCAACATGATGATGTCACTTCCAGGTTGTGCCAGAAGTGGCATCATCACGTTGGGGACATTGACGGTGTCTCCTCACTTAGTTTGATATGCTGAGCTGTGACCTTGCATTGAGTGAGACAGAAACCTGCCGGTTAGACAGAATCTGTTGGAGATAAATTTGCCAGTTAGAGAGGAATTGATATCTTCAGCTGTTTGTTGGATTGATGGCTTCACACAAGAAAAAAAAGATGTTTGCCTTATAGCCGAAGAAAAGAATAGTGTTTATTCATCTGACGAAGAGCATTTGAAACATCCTGATGGCAGCATAGCGGTGGCGGAAAGTGCCACCAAGTTGCAGCCAAGTTTTCAAGGCAAGAGACGTTCAGAGATGGTTTGCCCTTGTCTGCCTCTGCATAGTGACCTTAGAATTCTTTGGGGGTCTCCTGTCCAAATGCTAACAGGGCTGACCTTGCTTAGATTCCAAGATCTGATATAGAAGATAATTCAAAATGTCCTGCTAGCAGCTGTAATATATAAGTGCAGGGGTCATTTCGTAGAAAAAGAGGTGCGGGAGCTCATTAGCATACCTATTAGCATAACTCATTAGCATATGCCACAGCCCCTGACATCACCGGAAGTGTGTCAGAAAGGGCAGCAAAAGGGGGGGGGGCATCTTCAAAAGCCTCCCCTTCCCTTCCCCAGCTAGCCTGCCAAGGCAGGGGGGGAGCGAAGTGAGAAAGGCCCCATAGAATACAATGGAAAGATCGTGCCACCACTGCCGCGTGACGCTAAACAGAAGGGGTTTAAAGTTTAAACCCCTTCTTGCTCCACTTCCTCCACAGGCCCACTGGGCTTGCCACCACTGCCATTTGTGCCCTCTAGGGGGAGTGCAAATAAAAACTTTTTGGCCCGTTCTGAATTGCTGCATCTGTTCCAGCTGCCGAATGACCCCCGCATGTCAGTTTCAGCAATGCAAGCGGATTCGGGAGCCCATTTTACAGGCCCTGCAGAACAACAGAATGTCCTACAGGGCCCTGATCCCATGTGGGAGCATGTCCTACCAGGCCAAGGCCAGGGCAGAGAAAGCCCTGGTCGAGGCTAAATGGATGTCCTTCAGGCTGAGGACAACCAGCAGATCTTGATCAGCAGAGCACAAGGGTCTCCGGGGCATATATGGGGAGAGGAGATCCCTTAGGTTTGTCAGGTCCCCTGTGGGTGCGGGGGGTTGCCTACTCTAGAGGCCTCCAACCTGCCAGTCCAGATCGGGCTGCTGGGGGGAACCCCACCCCAAAGTGCCGGAATCAGGCTGACGTGCCTGGTGCAATGACATCACCCGGAGGTGATGTCATTGCGCCAGGCACATTGTCGGGGGATGCTCTAGCATTTGGCATTAAAACTCTATGGTACCATCAAACGCTAGAGTGTCCATTGACAGCATGCCCAGCGTGATGATGTCACTTCTGGGTGACATCATCATGGCATGTGCATGCTATGTACGCATGCAAGCTCCCAGACACGGAGCTTTGGACCCCAGCTGGATGCCAGGTAGGGACCTGGAAACCCTAGTCTTACCATATAGTTCCTGACAAGTCCTAGAGCTACCCAGAAGTGAAAAGGGTTGCTCTAGGAATCCCTGGAAACTCTATGGGAAGAACTTCCTGTAAGAAGATGCGGCCTTATTTTTCTTTTTTAATTTTTCTCCCAGGATGCTGCCCCTCTACACATCCAGCTTTCCAGTTAAGATCTGCCTTCCAAGCCCTGCTCTTTGCATCCAACCAGAGACGGTGCTTTTTCAGTATTGGCACCAGGGTTTTTTTTTTAGTATACAGGTTGAAAACTTCATTTCCCTCTTGAGAGTTCCGGCACTACTACTACTACTACTACTACTACTACTACTACTACTACTACTACTTTTTCTTCAGCCCTGAGTGGCACCTAAGGTTCCCATTTGCCTACTGGCAGCAGGAGATCTCCCATCCCCTGCTGCCATTGTCCACTGCCGCTCAGCGAGTGGAAAAGGGTGGGCTAAATAGGGACAAGACAAAGAAAAAGGCAATCCCTCAGAACAACCTACCAAAAAGTGCAGCAGCACAAAAGGGGGGGCAAAACTACTCACTAGCAGTGATATACATATATATGAATGATCAAAAAACATGTACAACTACATAGGGAATATATATATCAGGAACAGGAAAATCCAATGGATACTCGCAAACAAACATGAATGAAAAGGTTACACAGGAAGAACTGAGTAACATCATTGAAAAGTCAGCTACAAATCAAAAAGCTAAATAACACACATACACAGGGGCCATTTGGGGCTGGAGCACAGCGGAGCGGCGCTCCACCAGCCCAGGAGTGGGCACTAGGGCAGCCACGGGCCGAATCAGATTCTCTGATCTGATTCGGCTTGCCGCTGATTTGCTGCTGAAATTTGGCAGCGGCTTTAAAAGCAGCTGAAGGGGAGGGGGTTTGAGGGAGAGGCTCCACACTTACATTTAATTGAGTGCCCATGAGTTCTTGTGTTGTGAGAAAGGGAGAAAAGTGCTTCTTTCTCTACCTGCTCTATCCCATGCATAATCTTGTAAACCTCTATCATGTCACCCCTCAGCTGTCGTTTCTCTAAGCTAAAGAGCCCCAAGCACTTTAACCTTTCTTCATAGGGAAAGGCTTAATGTGAGGAAATGGGCAACTGATTTTTTTTTTTTGTAGCATGGAACTAAATACCATCACTTGATGGTTGCTGCAGATTGAAGTGCTATTACAGGGACAGCTCAAGGGACTACTTTAAAAGACAGCAACCCTAGGGAGGAACTGGTTCATTTGTTGGAGTGAGGTAGCAGAGGTTCTTAGATACAGTAGTGACTATAAACAATAGAACTGGAAGCATTGCTTGCTGGGAGATGTAATCTAGTAGCATGGGAAACAGAGGAGATTTCTTGCTAGGCTTAGTTTGTTACTAAAACAATAAGGATATAAAAGCACAGGAGATGTGCCATGTGCAATTGCCAGAACTGACTAGGGTTATATCCAGTCCATTATTTTGCTTTCCAACTGCAGCCAGCCAGATCTAGGGTTGCCAACTTAGGGTGGGGAAATACCTGGAGATTTTAGGAGGTAGAACCCAGGGAAGGACTTCAGCAGGGTACTAAGCCTCCAAAGTGGCCATTTTCTCCAAGGGAACTGATCTCTGCCATCTGGAGATCAGTTGTAATAGTGGGAAATCTCCAAGACACACCTGGAGTCCGGCAACCCTACAGATGACTCTGGAAAGTCCACAAATCTGTATCTCTAATTCCCAGAGGGTTTTTTTCTGTGTGGATACTTATATCTGCCAAAAGAGAGCTCATTCTCCCCCAATAGCTTTTCCTACATAGTCAGGGGCCTTCCTTATTCTGCAGAAAAATCCAAAAAGTTTAAAAAAACTTCAGGGATCATTGAATTCCCCCCAATACCTTTTGAAATGGCCTTCGCAGGGATCTAACTCCAGACGTCAACTGTGAGAGATTAGAACGTTCGGGGGAGTGTGGGAGGTTCTAACTGTTTCTGTCAGTAAAAGGCAGGATTTTTAATGGCAGCAGTCTAGGGTTGCCAACTACCCCCCCCCCCCCCCGGCCACTGGCAGCAGATCCAGATCCAGGCTGGGAAACTCCTGGAGATTTGGGGGTGGAACCTGGGGAGGACAGGGACCTCAGTGAGGTATAATGCCATAAACTCCACCCTCCAAAGCATCCATTTTCTCCATGGAAAGTTATCTCTGTAGTCTGGAGATGAGCAGTAATTCCAGGGGATCCCCAGGTCCTACCTGGAGGCTGGCATCCCTAGGCAGCATCCTCTGTGTGACTTGATACCACCTGATTTACATGACTCAGGTAGGCCCAGCTGCTTGCTACTGTTCAGCAGAAGCCACCCTATGAAAGCCAGTGTGATGGAACAGTTAGAGCTTCAGATTGGAATCTGCGAGACCCAGGTTCAGATCCCCATCTTGCGGTGGAAGCTGACTGGGAGAACTTGGACCAGTCACATACTTTCAGCCTGACCAGCCTCACAGCGTTATTGTGCAGATAACAAGGAGGAAATAATAATGTAAGCTGCCTTAGTCCCCACTATGGAGAAAGACTGTAATTTTCCTCCGGGGGAGGAGGGTGGAGATCAGGGGCGTCAGGTTTTGAAATCCAGGAGGGGGGGCTCGTGCATGCGCAAAGCGCATGCGTGCTTTGAAATGATGCTGCTGCTGCCTCTCCCCCCCCCCTCCCCAGGCACTCTTCCCTCCTTTCCTTTCCCTCCCGGGGCTCCAGGCGAATGCCCAACGTGATAGCCGGGTGACGCTATCACGTTGGGCATTTACATGGAACCCTGGGAGGGAGAAGGAAGGAGGGAGGGAGGGAGGAGTGGGTACAGGGGAGCTGGGGGGGGAGAAAGAGGCTCTGAAGGCGGTTGCCAGCCAGCCGGCCTGCGGGCCTAGGAAGGGCCCAGGGAGGCGGGGGGAGAGGCGGCGGCAGGCGCTCTGTTTCGCTGGGGGGGCTCAGTCCCCCCCGGGAAATTTCAGGGGTGGCCCGAGCCCTCGAGCCCCCCTGTAGTTTACGCCTATGGTGGAGATGGAAAGCTGAAGACAGATAAAGATAGGTTGGCTGTTGAATGGAAAGGAAATAGGGTTGCCAACTCCAGGTTGGGAAATTCCTGGACATTTGAGGGGTGGAGCCTGGGGAGGGTGGGATTTGAGGAGGGACTACAGACCAGTATAATGCCATAGACTCCAACCTCCAAACCAGCCATTTCCTTCACTTGAACTACCATTGCCAGCCTCCAGACAAGGGCTGGAGAGCACCCAGAATTACAACTGTTGTCCAGGTGACAGAGATCAGTTCCCCTGGATAAAATGTCTGCTTTGAACTGTTGAGTCTATGGAAAATACCCTGCTGAGGCTGCTTGCCTCCCCAAGCCTCACTGTCCCAAGGCTCCACCCCCAAATCTCCAGGAATTTCCCACCCTGGAGCTGGCAGCCCTAAGGTGAATTGATCTCTGCAGCTGAGAGATCCATTGTGATTCCCAGAGCACTGCCACTGCTGCTGTGGGGGGAGAGGAAGCAGGCAGGAGGCTGGGAGAGTGATGGGGGCAGAAAGAGAGAGTGATGGAGAGGGGGGCAGAAAGAGAGAGAAAGAGTGATGAGGTGGGGAGGCAGAAAAACAAAGAAAATGATGACGGGTCAGAAAGAGAGAGGAAGTAACATACGTGGAGGAGAAAGAGTAAGAAAAGGGGGCCGAAGGGAGAAAGAGTGTGAGAGGGGTAGGGGGAGAAGGGAGGAAGCAAAGGTGTGAGGAATGGGATAACCATCCTGAAAGTTTCTTGTGGGTCTCCGCTTGTATTGCATAATAGTCATAGCCATCCTGAGCTCACAGCTGTTTGTCCTGAGAGCCAGTTTGGTGTAGTGGTTAAGTGCGCGGACTCTAATCTCTATCAGTGTCATCCACCAGCGGGTGAAGACTTTCCTGTTCTGTTTGGTGTACCCTCACTAGCCCTCATTAGATCTCTTCCTTGTCTGTGCATCCCTGCAGTTATATGTTTTATTTAATCATTTAAAGTATTTTATATGTGTGTGTTCGTGTTTTAACATACTTCTGATTGCCCACCACCTTGGGAACCCTATATTGGGAGGAAAAGTGCCATACAAATATTTTAAATAAATAAGTAGCGTTGCTTGGGCTTCTGCGGGAGGGGGTGCCAATAACTTCAAATGCTCCAAGGCACTGAGCAGATCCATTATTCCACCCACTGTTCTGTTCTTCCACTTACGGGAGAGGGGAAAGCAATGGGAAGAACAGCAGTTTCGTTGCATCTTTGTTCGTAGTCAGGGGTCCGTTGGAGCGGGAGCACACAGGAGCGCAGCTCCGGGAGTGAGGAGCCCAGGGGGCGAGCACATGACCAAGCCCCACCCCCTCCTCGGCTTCCCCGAGCAGTGCAGAGGCGCAGCGCCCCGGGGAAAGCCCTGCTAGGGTCTTTATTGTTTTCAGTGTTTTGTTTTTATATTGATAATTTTTATCATTGTTCCTTTTATGACTGTGTGCTGCTTTTCTAGAGATTTGCTCAAGGTGGCATATAAATTTTCTAAATATACCATTTTTTATCTGGGCACATGGCACATAAGTACTGGAGAAATTTCACCAACCCTTCAGCAGCTTCCACCTTATCAGTTTGGTGTAGTGGTCAGGAGTTGGACTCTAATCTGGGAGAACCGGGTTTGATTCCCCACTCCTCCACATGCAGCTGCTGGTGTGACCTTGGGCCAGTCACAAGTTCTCTCAGAGCTGTTCTCTCATGAGCAGTTCTCAAAAGACCTCTCTCAGCCCCACCTACCTCACAGGGTGTCTTGTTGTGCGGAGGGGAAGGGATGGGTGGTGCACATGTCCTGGGTATCTCAAGTCTACTTGAAACCTGGTGGTTTCAAGGGAGCAGGAAGAGAATGAGGGCATGTTCTTTACGCTGATTTTTATTGCACAAAGTATTGGATGGGGAAGGGAACGAAGGAAGAGCAGGTCAGTTTCACTCACCTGTGGAGTGGAGCCTGAGGGGTGGGTGTTGCCTTCTGACACACTTCTGGTATGTTAGGGGGTGTGTCATATGCAAATGTGTTATGCAAATGAGTTATGCTAATGAGCTCCTGCACCTCTTTTTCTACGAAATGACCCCTGTTCGTAGTCATGCTTTTAATACACGAAGATGCTATCTTCATGGAAGACTGCGGCAAACCTGTTCCTTGTGAGCCAGGAACTAAGTTAGAAAGTGAATAGTCACGGCGTCACTAAAAAGAGCACAATGGCTTGAATAGAAATCAGGTTAATTACAACTTAGGGTAACCCCTGCTGGTTAATGAATCGGAAAACTTTTTCATGATTGTTCCTTACCTGCTATTAGAGTGCAATTAAAGAAGACTTCTCTCAGCCCCCCTCAGTCTGGAGGCTTCCAGCTTCCCAGGCCTAGCCGAGGTGGTCCAATGAGCACCAGCATATCAGTCCCAGGTGCTTTGGATGAAGTAATTTGATCCAGATACATTTCAGCCAGGTTTCTGGCCGGGGGTGGGTGGGTGCAGGATGGAAGCTGTCGTAGTTGCCCTAGTTTCAGGGAGTATCCATGTCGGTCTGCAGTAGAACACTTGGATACAAGTCCAGTAGCATCTTAGAGACCGACACAAATTTCGGGGTATAAGCTTTCGAGTTGAAGCTCCCTTTGTCAGACCACTCATGTCTGATGAAGGGCGCTTTGACTCTGAAAAAAAATATATCCTGAAAATTGTATTGGTCTCTAAGGTGCTGCTTGAATCAAATCTAATATTTGGTTGCCCTAGGAAGTGATCTGTAGTCTACCAGTTTGGGGAGCCAGTTTGGTGTAGTGGTTAAGTGTGCGGACTCTAATCTGGGAGAACCGGGTTTGATTCCCCACTCCTCCACTTGCACCTGGCTGGATGACCTTGGGCAAGCCATAGCTCTGTACCAGCTGTTCTCTCAAGAACAGCTTGGGAAAAAGCTCTCTCAGCCCCACCTACCTCACAGGGTGTCTGTTGTGGGGAGGGGAAGGGAAAGGAGTTTGTAAGCCGCTCTGAGACTCCAAGTGAGTGAAGGGCAGGGTATAAATCTAATCTCTTCTCTTCTTTTCTTCTCTTCTCTTCTACCAGAACATGTGTTTCCTTGTTGACAATCCACCATGGTACCCTTCTGGATCATGCGATGGGTTCAGAGAAGAAGGCACTGCTCTGGAGAGGTTCTGCTCCTATTTCATGGCTGGTTCTAGATAATTAATTAATAATTATCACATGGCAGTGTGTGGGGATCCTAAGATTGTCTGGCAGCCAGAAGTTCTAGCTCTTTAGAGTTATGCACCACTAGGTGATGAGCTAGACTTGTTTTTAAGGCAAGAGATGTTTCAGAGGTGGTTTGCCATTGCCTGCCACTGCCTCACGCCCCTAGTATTCCTTGGAGGTCACCCATCCAAATACTAGCAAGGGCCGACCCTGCTTAGCTTCTGAGATCTGATGAGATTGGGCTTGCCTGGGCTATCCAGCTCAGGACTCAGTTCTAGATAGTATCAGTGAATCTACTGCTCTACTTCATTGGAGCTGTCTTGCAGGGGTTCCATCTTGTTTCTGCTGGGCTGGAGCACATTGCCACCAGTAGGGTGGTGGCACACTGTGATATTCCTCCTTCTGAGTCAGATGTGGTATGGTTCTCTTTAAATGCTTGCCCACGGCCAGTAATGGTTCTAAATGAAGGTAAATAAGCTAAAATTGAAGCCAGGCAAATGATGGGAAGGCAGCACGGTATAGTCCGATCTCATTGGATCTTGGAAGCTAAGCAGGGTTGGTTCCTGGAAGGGAGACCACCAAGGAAGAATCTGCAGAGGGAGGACCATGGCAAACCATTTCCGCTTCTCCCTTGCCCCGAAAGCCCCTTGCCGGGGTCACCTTAAATCGGTTGCAACTTGATGGCTCTTGACACACACACAAGATGGAAATTTGGGTGGGCCCACTGATCTGAATATGGGGAATATCTTCCATATGGGGCAGGCTTAGGGCTGCCAAGTCCAACTTGGGAAATATCTGGGGACTTTGGGGGTGGAGCCAGGAGACTTTGGGGGTGGAGCCAGGAGAAAGGAAGTGACATCATTTTGTGATGTCACATCCTGTGATGTTGCTTCCACATGCTTCCACATGAACTCATGAAGTTTCCTAATACTGAATCAGGCCATTGGTCCATCAAGGTCAGTATTGACTACTCAGACTGGTAGTGGCTCTCCAGGGTCTCAGGCTGAGATCTTTAATGTCACCTATTACCTGATCCTTTTTTAGCTGAAGAGGCTGATACCTCCTGCATGTCAAGCAGATGCTCTATCACTGAGCAACGGCCCTACTGAATCCTTCCTCATCTCGGCAGAATATGAAGCACTAAGTGCTACACAAGGGCTAAATATGATTTTCATATCATAAGAACAGGAGAGAAGCCACAGTGGATCGGCCCATCCAGTACAGCTCATCCAGTACAACACTCTGTGTCACAACAGTGGCCAAAAATACCAGGTGCCCTCAGGAGGTCCAGCAGTGGGGCCAGAACTCCAGAAGCCCTCCCACTGTTGCCCCCCAAGCACCAAGAATTCAGAGCCTCACTGCCCCAGACAAAGGGTTCCATTTAGACCTTGTGGCTATAATAGCCACTGATAGACCTCTGCTGGATGGGGACAGAGAGAGAGAGACAGACAGACAGACAGAAAGAAAAAAGAAAGAGGGAGAGAGAAGGAAAAGAGCTGGAAGAGAAACTTACTACAGCAACGTTGCCAGCCACATGCAAAAGCAGCTCCTTCAGTCCCTCCTTAATCTCTGGGCGGACCTCTCTTGCTGTGGAAGCTCTCTTGCTGACTTCTTAAAGGGGAAATGTCTGGTGAGGCTTTTTACTGCAGGGCAGGCTCTCTGCAGACATTTCCCTTTTAAGGCAGCCATTTTGTCCCCCCGGTGGCCAACTTTGAAAAAGCGGGGGTGAGTATTTAAAATCGGTGTTTCCCCCACCCTACCGGGGGACTTGGCAGCCCTAGGCAGGCTTGCAGCTTGGGGGTGTTCTTGGATCCAGTTCTAATATTAGTCATGCCCACTGCCTGTAACATCACGCTTTCCAGTTTCACTTGATTCAACAGTCCTTTCTGGGAGGCTAAAATGCTCTGGTCATTTTTTGACTGGACAACTGTAATATGATTTGCATGAGGTTGTCCTTGAAAACAGTTTGTTAGATTCCAGAGATCAGCACTGGTTTCAGTTGGTTGCTGGTTCATTCCTCGGCAAACGCCAAGGTGCTAGTTTTGACCTAGAAATTCCTAGCTCTGAGGTGTTGAACTCATTTGTTCCAAGGGCTGGACCTTACATAAATGTCACTTTGTTGGGTTGGGCCATGCGTGTCATAAGATATGATGCCAGGTATGGGGAATATAAACTTTATAAAGGACACAGGTAAACCCAATTGACGGTATTAGATTTTACTTAAAATACAAACATGCTTAAAACATTAACACTCTTACAGTATTTCCTCAAAGTATCTCCCTCATGCCCGCCCTCCCGCTTCCACTGCCCATTACGCATTAGCACTGGGACAGAATACAGGGAAGTAAATGCACAGCCTCTGTCATCTGGCAATGAAAGAAATGACCAGTTGCTCACGGGCCGGATAAGAGCCGTGGATGGGCCAGTTCCGGACCACGGGCCATATGTTGGACACCCCTGTCCTAGGTGGCATGAGGGAACACCAGCTGTACCTCCTCCCATGACTTAAGAACAAAACATTGATCATTGGCCTACTCTTACAATGCCCTACTCTTACTGCAAAGGAAGAGCCAAACTTTTCCAGAGGTGGCACTGCTGTAGTGGAATGCCCTTTCAAGAGAGATCCATCTGTCAGGTGTGCTCTGTTGGAGTATTTCGACAGCTGCTGGGGAAATGGTCTTTTCCACCATGATCACTGTAATTTCCGAGGCCACTGAACTTACTTTTTGTGCTATTGTTTTAGATTACATTTAATTATCTGTTTGTTTGCTAACAGTCTTGCATTTGATTAAGTTTACTGTTTTATATTATTGTTTCACTCTTTGCTGTAAGCTAATCTGAAGACTGTTTAGGGTGGAAAAGCTGCATCTAGATTTAAATAAATGACTGCCCTACAGTTTAATAGTTCAGTCCAGGTAACCAGGCAGACTAACCCAAGTTGTCAAGTAAACTAACTGTGAGGTATTAACTGTGTAGATGCAGAAGTAAATCCCAGTGGTTCGGATCAGGCTTAGAGACCCTTTCTGCACCTGTGTTTTGCCTCGGGTTCTCAGCACATCCTATTCTTCCATTCTGCATTCCTTCCTGCTGTCACTTTGACTTTGTTTTTCTCTTGTTTCTACATTTGTTTTACAGGAATCTGCATTCAGAGCAGTTCCAGCATACTGTTACCCCACAACTACCAAAACTCCTTTTGCTGAGAGTCTTTGTTCTCATCCGCTTTCGAATTGCTAATCCTTTCTAACAGGGCTATTTTTGGGCAGGAACCCACAGGAACAGAGTTCCGGCTGGCTCCTGAGTTGTCCACGCCTACAACCCAAACCTCTCACATGTGTGGCTACAGAGCACGCTGCCCTCCCCACGTTACACACAAGAGGGAAAGGTGGCATGTTAAAATGCCATCTTTCCCACTGGGAAACCCATGGGGATTTCCTTGTCAATTTCACTCCCAGCCAGTCAGCTGAGAGTGAAATTGACAAGGAAAAGCCTCTCACTGCCTTCCCTTCTCTAGCTGACATGTGGCATCTGGGATAGGGCAGGCAGGGAACCCAGGCATGTTGAAAATGCCTTTCTTTCCCAGCACCCCCCCGACTAATATGCTAATGAGCTGTGCTGTCAGGGGTGTGGCCTAATATGCTAATGAGTTTCTGCTGTTAGGTGTGGCCTGTTATCAGGGGTCCTTTCGTAGAAAAAGAGGTGCAGGAGCTCATTAGCATAACTCATTAGCATAACTCATTAGCATATGCCACGTCCCCTGACATCACCAGAAGTGTGTCAGAAAGGGAATATCAGTTTCAGCCCCATTATACCCTATGGGCCATTGAAATCAATGGCAAAAACTCATAGGGTATATGAGGGACTGGAGGAAAGGGGGTTTGAGGGAGAGGCTCCAAACTTTCAGGGTAGCTGCTGGGGCCTCTCCTCGAAATACCCACCAAGTTTCAAGAAGATTGGACCAGGGGATCCAATTCTATGGGCCCCCCCACAGGTTGTCCCATCCCCTCCATTGTTCTCTATGGTGGGAAAAAATGTTAACTTTTTTCCTCCCATAGAGAACAACGGAGGGAATGGGGGCAACCTGTTTGGGGGCCCGTAGAATTGGACCCCCTTGTCCAAACTTCTTGAAACTTGGTGGGTATTTCGAGGAGAGGCCCCAGCAGCTACCCGGCAAGTTTGGAGCTTCTCCCTCAAACCCCCTCCCCTCCAGCTACTTTTAAAGTTGCAGCCGAATTTCGGCAGCAATTCGGCAGCAGGCTGAATCAGATTAGAGAATCTGATTCGGCCCGTGGCTGCCCTAGTGGCCACTCCTGAGCTGGTGGAGCTTCGCTGCGCCTCGCTCCGGCCCCAACGGACCCCTGCCTATTATGCTAATGAGTTCCTGCTTGGCTTTTTCTACAAAAAAAGCCCTGCTTTCTAAAGTAAAATTGTTTCCATGGGTATTGAAGAGCTGCCCACTGCCCCTCCCCCATTTCCACCTCTCTTTCTTACGCTGATGCTCCATCCCTGGTCTGTTTTCTTTCCCTCCTTCTCCAAAGACAAAAGAGGACGTGTCCTCCCACTCAGGCAAACTTTTAAAGAGCCAGAGAGAACATCAGAAGGAAGCAGTAAATGTAATGGACTGAGGGATTCCCTGCTCCCAAATGGGTCCGTCTTGCACGTGTGGGTGTGGATTTCCCCCTCCTTTCCCTTTCTCTTTGCAGAAACATGGAGGGAGGGAGGGAGGGAGGGAGGGGTTATTTATTTTATTTTATTTGTTCAATTTATATCCCGCCCTCCCCACCTTCCGGCGGTCTCAGCCAGTTAGCTCAAAAAATGCAGGTTTTGCTTGTAGGTGCAGAAGGCATACAGAATACACAAATAAACAAACCGGAGGTGCAAAGCTGCAAAGTCAAGGCAGGAGATCAGTTCAGGGATTCTCAGACTTTACTAAAATCCCAAAGGGAAGGAAACCAAATTTAAAGGCAGATCTCCTCGTCGAGAACAGGCTGTGCTATTAGTAATGTTATATGTTTGCACCCCACCATTCTTTAGATGTTTTCCGACATGCAGATTTCCAAACGGGAACAGAAAAGGTGTGCGTGTAGCACTTTGCGTTTTCTCCATGTGCTCCCTACAAACAATATCTCGTGCTGCATGGTTTGAGGCGGGAACGGTGGGGGGGGGGGGGAGGGTTCAGCAAAGGCTTGTTTCCTCTCAGCTGTTCAGGAGAGCAGAGCAAGGAGAAGATTGATGATGCTCTCTGGATGTAAGATCTCCTCCATGTGAAGGCTGCTTATGAGGCCTGATAGACTTGTCATCTCTTAATAAACCTCACTGATATGTTGGAGAGGAGAGAGCGGGAGCAAGGGGAGGACACGCAAAAGGTGGCGAGCAATTTACTCCGCGTTACACTCCTCCCCACTGTTTCCCAAGGGAGGATTTTGTTTAATTTCTTTTTTTTTATTTTTTTTAAAGAGGACTTTTACTTTCTTTCCTATGTTCTATCCTACTTGTGAGGAACCACCTGAGCAGGCCTAAACCTAGGGGTCAGACCCAACCTGAACCAAAGCTGGAATGCCATTTTATCTCTTTCGTATTTATTCATTTTTAGGTCCCATTCTTTCTCCCCAAGCGCTCCTTGGCAGCTTACAACAGGAAAGGGTAAAAGACCAACGGAAAAGATACAAAAGGCAGAGCACAAAATAAGCAGAAAAGCCCCGCACCACTGCTGATCTCGTCAGGATATGATGAGGCGTAGGGTTGCCAACTTCCAGGTGGTGGCTGGAGATCTCCTGGGATTACAACTGATCTCCAGGAGACAGAGATCAGCTCCCCTGGAGAAAATAGCTGCTTTGGAGGGTGGACCCTATGGCATTCTACCCTCCCCTCCCCAAACCCCACCCTCCTTAGGCTTCCCCCCCCCCAAAAAAAACTCCAGGTATTTCCCAACCTGGAGCTGGCAACTCTAGATGCTGTGAAGTACCTGAACTATTTCTCCTCTCTTACTTTTCAATCAGGTCCTAGGTTGCCAAACTCCAGGTAAGGCCTGGAGATTTCCCAAAATTGCACATCTCCAGACAACAGAGATCAGTTCCCCTGGAGAAAATGGCTCCTCTGGAGTGGGGACTCTATGGCATTGCGCCCCACGGGGGTCCCTGTCCTCCCCAGGCTCCACTCGCAATTCTCCAGGCCTTTCCCGTTCCTGAGCTGGCAACCCTAATCCACAGAGCCCTGAGGTGGGGGAGGAGATGCCACAGCTGGGTTCTCTCCTAAACTGGTACAAATCCTGAATCACTAGTTGAAAATCTCTTGATTGACTACAGTTAACCCAAGACAAAAGAGGACAGAAGAAATATGGGTAAACAGTGTGGAATGAGGCTTTCCTGGCAAATAGAGAGAGCAGCTCAAACCAGCCTCTGATCATTAGAAAAGCTTTATTATGTTCAGTTCTCAGAACAGTATCTTGGAATAACTTGATCAAGAGAAAGGTGGGCTGATAACTATTTTACATAAATAACAGGGCAGAAGAGGAGGAGGAGGAGATTGGTTTATACCCCACCCTTCCCTCAGAGCGGCTTAAAAACTTCCTCTTCCCCTCCCCACAACAGACACCCTGTGAGGTAGGTGGGGCTGAGAGACCTCTTTCGAGAACTGTTCTTTCAGGACCAGCTCTGACAGAACTTTGGCTTGCCCAAGGTCATCCAGCAGCTGCATGTGGAGGAGTGGGGAATCAAACCTGGTTCTCCCAGATTAGAGTCCGCGCACCAAACACCAAACTGGCAGAGTTACACCCTCCTAAACCCTGGTTTTAGGCTTCAAAGATCAGTCCTGGACTTAGAAAGGTGTAGGGTTGACAGTCTCCAGGTGGTACCTGGAGATCTCTTGGAATTATAGCTGATCTCCAGACTACAGAGCTCATTTCTCCTGGGGAAAATGGCTGCTTTGGAAGATGGACTGTATGGCACTATACCCTGCTGAGATCTCTCCCCAGACACCATCCTCTCCAGGCTCCACCCCCAAAATCTCGAGGTATTTTCCAGCCCAAAGCTGGCAGCTCAGTGTGTAACCCTGTTTAGGATGACACTGTCAGTATCTTTAAAAACAAACTCAGTCAATGTGTGGCCCTCAGATATTACTTTGTGTGCAACAGATTATTCCAGAGACAACAAACTGAGGAACCACAGAAGAATCAAAATTATGTTTCAAAATGTACAAGAAAACTTCCTGGAATGGGGTGACTTCGCTCAGTTTTCACCACATTTTTTCTGGCTGGCAAACATATGTGCCATTTGCCCAATTCTAAGTAATAAATGGGGTCTGGGGGAATTAAAGTTCTAGCGACTACAGAAGATAGGGCTGCCAAGTCAGCCCAGGGGGCGGGGGATTCCCCGCTACAGGGGTTCCCGATCCGCCGGCCGGCATTCAGCCGGCGGGGAAAACCCCACCCCCGAAGTCGTCCAGCCAGGATGACTCCCCCCTCGTAATGACGTCACCCGGAAGTGACGTCATCACGTTGGAGGCGTTGCCAGAGCGTCACCCTGGCAATGCCCTCAACGTGGTGACGTCACTTCCGGGTGACGTCACTGGGCACGCGCGCAAAGCACACACACTGGGGGAGCTCCCGGGCAAAGGAGGACTCCCCCCCCGCCGGTGAGTACATTCGACTTGGCAACCCTAAGAGAAGAACAATTAAGCCAGAGTTTTCAGAGCATTCCAAGGGCCTGTTTCAGAATCTGAACATTTCTTTATAAAGGGGGAGGGGGGAAGTAAATGAACAATTAGCATCACTTTACAATGTCTGAGTACTTCTTGCCAGAAAAGCATATTTCTCCCCATATCCCATGCGTATCTAATGTCTGCATTTTATACCAGTTTCAACAGAAGCCAGCAAACAGGGCTGCTAGATCCCTTGGTCTGGTGGGGTTTACCTGCTTTTGGGGGGGGGGGGGAAATCTGCCACTGGCCAGCTGGCTGGTGGGGGAAACCCTGCCCCCAAGCCCGAAAACCCACAACCACCCCTCTCCCTTTTCTCTTGAGATAATTCGAAGCAGCATTGCCACTTGGAGATCGGGTGCATGGGGCCCGCCGGCTGCAAGCACTTAAAGGGACCCTTTTAGACCAGGCCCCGCGCGCCCAATCTTCCTGTCAGCTCCTGCCTTGCCAGAGGGAAAGTTCTATTTAAATGGTAGGGAGAAAGCGGAGATGCAGTGATGTCACACAGAGTGATGTCATCGCACTGGGGGGGCCATGCCCCCTCCTGGAACGCCCCCTAATCCCCCCCCCGGGAGAAGAACAAATCTGGCAACCCCACTAACAAACCTGAGATTCCCCCACCCCCATGGCACTAGATAGCTACTGTGCTGTTCTGCAACTAGGGTTGCCAGCCTCCAGGTAGTGGCTGGAGATCCCCCACTATTACAACTGATCTCCAGGCAACAGAGATCAGTTTGCCTGGAGAAAATGGCCACTTTGGAAGGTGGACTCTGCTGAGGTCCCTCCCATCCCCAAACCCTGCCCTCCTCAGGCTCTACTCCTAAAATCTCCAGGTATTTCCCAACTCAGAGCTGGCAATCCTAACTGCAACACTTGGAAAAAACAGAAACACCTTCAAAACTAGGCTTTTATTTTCCAGGGGGGAGGGGGGGGAGTCTTTCAGCCTTCTGAGGGCTGATTTTTTTGTTGCTGATGTTCTTTCCGTGCACAAAGATTATAAATGGGCATTTCTGCAATGTAAATAATAATAATAATATATGCAGAATCACAGTCTTCTTGCAACATATAAATAAGGAAAGAGAACATATTAGGTGCCCTTTAGAACTAGATCTTTGTATGCCAAAATTCAATTAATTTACTCACTATTTAATTTAATTAATTCATTTAATTCATATTTGGCATTCAGACTGAGTTTAGTTTTGAAGGACGTAGTAGTCGTAGTCGTAGTTGTAGTCAGATATTTGACTGGTAGATGATGTTCTGCAGTTCAAGTTCTAGCCAAGTTCTTTGGACTTGGAAAGGTATCTTTGCAGGATTTTTACTGTTTCAAGCAATGCTGTCTTCTGGAGCTGAGGTGGTGTTATTTGCTCCATGCCCAGAATTTCCAGTATTTCTTGAGACTTCTACACACTGCTCCAAGGGCTCCAGTGACGACTGACACAGTGGTAACCTTCTCCCAGAGGTGCTTTAACTCTATTCATATGTCTTGGTATTTTGTGATCTTCTTTCTTTTCTATAGCGCTGTCTCCTGGGACTGCAGCGTCAATGATCCAAACCCTAGGGCTATTTTTGGGCAGGAACGCACAGGAACGGAGTTCCGGCTGGCTGCTGAGTTGGCCACACCCAGCAGGAACTCATTAGGATTGGCTACATTAGGGGTATGTGGCCTACCTAACATGCAAATTAATTCCTGCTACCCAAAAAGCCCTGAGTTTTGACAACAAACAAGGTAAAAAGAATAGGAAACAAACGGTGGGTGTGGCTGGATGACCACTCTTCTGGTAACATGGGGGTGTGGCCTAATATGCTAGTAAACTGTGCTGTCAGTGGTGTGGCCTTATATGCTAATGAGTTTCTGCTGTTGGGTGTGGCCTATTATGCTAATGAGTTCCTGCTAGGCTTTTTCTGCAAAAAAAGCCCTGCCAAACCCTATTTCTCATTTTTTTCCCTACGATTGTGATATCAAGGGTGTTATGCTCCCGGTGTTTATGTGTTTGCAATTGGAAGACCCAAAATATCTTCGTTTCCTCCATTTCCATGATCTTGTCCGGTTTGTGCTCCCATGAATTTCTGGCTGATAATAAGCCATACTTCTTGCAAAGATTCCAGTGCAACATAGTACAACTCTGTCGTGATATTCTTTATAGTCAGTCTGAGCAATTATTATTGTTGCTGTTTTTACAATACAAGAAGAATCACAGTACAGTCCTGAGCACCCTTGAAAGTACTTTGATTTCAAGGGACTTAGAGAAATGTAACTCTGCTTATGTACGTAAGTGCCATCAAATCGCAGCCGACTTATGGCCACCCCAGCAAGGGGTTTTCAGGGCAAGTGAGAAAAGAGAAGATTTACCTTCCTCTGCAGCATTTTCCTTGGTGGTCTCCCATCCAAGTACCAAGCTTGCTTAGCTTCTAAGATCTGATGAAACTGGGCTATACCAGGGGTGGCCAAACTGTGGCTCAGGAGCCACATGCAGCTCTTTCTCACACATTGTGTGGCTCCTGGCAGGGCAGCTGGGGAAGCAAAGGGGAGGCAAACTTTTTCTCCCTCCCTCCCTCTCTTCCTTCCTTCCCTCCCCCCATCAATTTGCTTTCTTTGTTTCTCTCTCACCCTCTTTCCACCTCTTTCAGTCTTTCTTTCCACCTCTCTCTCTCTTTCTCTCTCTCGTAGACAAATAAATATCATTAGCAAACAAATAAATATTATTGGAAAGATAAATATCATTATCTATATATGTTTTACCGCTGTTATTGTTGGCAGTCTCATTTAATGTTAATAAATAGCAAATCTGCATATTTTAAAATAAAAACATGTGTGTGATATTTGTTCATGTCTTGCGGCTCTCAAACATCTGACGTTTATTCTGTGTGGCTCTTAAGTTGAGCAAGTTTGGCCACCCCCACCCCCACCCCTCCAGGCTATACCATGCTCCTTCCTTCCATATCTTTGCTTAGGATACCATTATTACACTTGCCTTCAATGTTTTTTTTTAAATGTTGTTTTTAGCTAGACAGGGTAAGTTTTGAAGGGAGCTTGTACTGAATTGTATTTGCTTTTTTTGTGAGTGCATTCTGAGACTACAGCTTCAGCTTCCCAATGTGAGTTCTGCCATTTCCACTAACAGGGAAAAATTCAGCAGAGGATTTTATAAGCCAAGAAGGGGAAACATGGCTACTAGCCACAGTGACTGAAGGGAACCTCCACATTCAGAGGCCAGGAGGCAACCTCATCAGGAAAAGGCCTCGGCCTCTGTGCCCTCTTGTTGGACCTCCAGAGCAATTTTGATTGGTCGCTATGTGAGACAGGAGGCTGGACTAGATGGATCACTGTTACTGATCTGATCCAGTAGGGCTCTTCTTATGTTCTTAACAAGGTAATTACACCTTGGGGTGGGGAGTAAATTGGGTGGAGCATTAGAACCTGAATCCTGATTTCCACGTTGTGATTCAAGATCGAAGAAGCATTCCGGGGGGAAGAGGAATCAGAGCAAATACTACTCTGACAAGAATGCACACAGGCGCAAACATCATGTGCAGGCTGTTCTTCCATCTGTCAGCCTTGTTTTCAAATTCAGTGTCTTTGCAGCCAGTCCAGGGGCCCCTCCCCAGTTTCAGTAATGAGAGGAAGCAATCAAGGGGCAGCCTTATCTTCCTTTCACAATTGGAAAAGGGATTCCAGAGATTCATTGTTATGACCATTTCTAGCCCTTGTAGGTGTTTAATTGCTTCCCTCCTCTTCAAATAAAACAAGCAACTGCAGTAAGGAAGAGGGGGTTATCCAAGGTCCCGCTGCAATAAATTGTGTTATCTCTGCCGCTGCAGTTAATTTTTCTGTATGGGAAGACAACCCTTCTGACCTTGGATCCCCAGTTGAGAGGGTTAGAGGAAGTCCGTCTCCATGACCCAAATAGGGTTGCCAGGTCTGGACTGGAAATTACCTGGAGACTTTGGGGGTGGATCCAGGAGAGGGTGGGGTTTGGGGAGGGGAGGGGCCTCAGCAGGGTACAATGCCATAGAGTCCACCCTTCAGAGCAGCCATTTTCTCCAGGGCAGCTGATCTCTGTCAGCTGGAGGGCAGTTGTAAAAGCAGGAGATCCCCAGCCCCCACCTTGAGGCTGGCAACCCTAGCCTCCACCTGGAGGCTGGCAACCCCAAACTAGACACAAGCGGGATTGGCATAAGGTTTTCAAGGCACGAGATGTTGCTATTGCCTGCCTCTGTGCAGGGACCCTGGTCTTTCTTGGTGGTCTCCCATCCAACTACTGACCAGGGGCAAACCCACTTAGCTTCTGAGATCTGACAAAATTAGTCTAGCCTGGGCTATCCAGGTCAGGGCTTTTTATCTCTCCAGCTGCCCTATTTCTGTGGAAAGCAAGGGGATATGGAGAAAAATGTGAAGAATAGTTAGATTCGAGTCCAGCAGCACCTTAGAGACCAACAAGGATTTGGGGGAGTATGAGCTTTTGAAAGTATATGAAGAAGGGAGTTTTGACTCTTGAAAGATCATCCCACCCAAAATCTTGTTGGTCTCTGTGGCCTTCAGGCCCTATTCCTCCCTGCCTCTCTGGGGTTTTTCTCAACACCTGGACTTTATAAGGAATTGCCCACTGGGAGGGTCAGGACTCCCAGCTTCCCTTCCAAGTTCTGAGGACTTGCCTGGTTACCATGGGAATAGTTTACTGCCTTGCACGCCCCTGGAGGAATAGCCACTTGTCAACTGCCTAACTCCCCCCTGGCATTCCTTTTAAAATAGGGTGTCTGAGATGGTAGAGATCTATGTGGTACAGAGACCCACTGCCAGCCTCAAAAGTTATAAAGTTATTTATTTATATATGTCATGGGCTGGGTGCTAACAGGCCAGGAGTCAAGCAGAAGTCCGGGACAGTCTGAGGTCAAACCAAAGCAGGAACCAATTGCCAAGTCCAAAACACTGAGCCAGAAGCAGAGTCAGTCCAAGCCAGGGTCAAAGCGGGAAAACTCACAAGTAAACCAGCCCAAGGAGTCAACAGAGCCGAAGTCAAGCAGGTCCAGAGTCAAAAGCCAGAGGTTCCAGAAACAGGTCAAGTCACAAGCCGAATGGGTGCAGAGCTTAGCCAAAAAGACTTGTTGCTAGCACAAGTTGGCAGTCTCTGTGCTGTGCCTAAAATACCCAGCCACTTCCTGAGCTAGTTAGCAGCTGGCAGTGAGGTCCCGGTTCCTACTAAAACTCAGGGCTTAGTGATCTGCGACCACGCAGGCGTGCCTCTTTCCTTCTCACAGCTAAGTCTTGCCTGCATCAGGATCTCAGACGTTCCACCCGAGGAGGTGAATCAGGTGGGCTTGAACTTAGCTGTGGCTCAGCTGCTGCTGGTGCTGGGGCAAAAGCCTGGGAGGTGCTTGCTTGAGCCTCATCTGGCTTAGGTGGAGGCTGCTCTGGAGCTGGGAGCTGATCCTCCACCTCACTTAGATCCACAAAAGGCAGATCCCCAGAGGCACTCATGACAATATATAACTATATATTTATTTAAAAGAAAATGTTTACAAGTATACTTTTAACAGAACACCAGATTGAGCTAGGAATATCAAAAGAAATAGGTAAAATGCAAATCCTCTATCCCTCTCTCTATACATGCCCTATCAGATGTTAAAATATAGGACAGGCTCCTTAGCTTATATAGTTACAAATCCCTACAACGTCACTGTTGCCTTGAAGCTCCCTCCAGCTCTTTAGACCAGGGCATGGTCAAAATGGCTGCCTCTTCCCCAGACCTTAGCTAAGAGATCTGCCTCCTCTCATGGATCCCACACAAAAGAGACTTCTTCCTGCTGCAAGGAGTTTTTATCATACCTATTTCTCCACCCACTGCCCAAGTCATGCCAGGTCAAAGAGGTGTTTCCTGGAGATCTCCAGGTATCTCTTTCCTGGAGACTTTCTAGCATTCTATTCCTCCAAAGCTCTGGTCCCTACTTGGGGAAGGAAGAGAGCTTGCCCCAGCTATTGTCTCTAGCTAGACCTATTAGCATTGCTTAAGATGTAGCTAAGGTGAGCCTGGAAAGCCATTGACTGACTGCCTCCTTCCCAGCCTGTTCTCTGCCCAGAGGTAGGAAAAACTGTTAAAACGCAATGTGGAGGCTTTGCTCATCTCAAACCTCCCAGGAAAAAAATGCATGTCTTCACAGACTCTAAGGTGCTACTGGACTCGAATCTAGCTGTTCTACTACAGACCAACATGGCTACCCTCCTGAAAGTATCTTCATGAAGAACAGTGTGTTCTTTGCTGCATTGCGAATGCCTCTGTGTTCACAATGGCAATCAGTTCACAACAGGGAATCGTTGCCATGTGAAAAGCATAGGGTTGCCAACTCCAGGCTTGGAAATTCCTGGTTATTTGGGAGTAGAGCCTGGGGAGGGATGTCAGTGTGGTATAATGCCATAGAACTCACCCTCTGAAGCAGCCAATTTCTGATCTCTGTCATCAAGGGTTGCCAGCTCCTGTTTAGGAAATCCCTGGAGATTTGAGAGTAGATTCTGAAAAAGGCAGAGCTTGGGTTGGGGAGGGAACTCGGTGGGGATATGATTCCATGGAGTCCACCCTTCAAAGCAACCATTTCCCCCAACAGAACTGATCTCTATAGCCTGGATATCAGTAATAATTCTAGGAGATCTCCATACGTCACCTGGAGGATGGCAAACCTACTGTCATCTGGGAATCAATTATACATTTATTTTTTGTTTTTATTTATTTTGTTAGACTTTTATCCCGCCCTCCCCACATAGCCGGCTCAGAGCAGGTTCCACCAAATATAATGAACAAATTAAAAACTATTAAAACACATCAGATAAAATACAATAAAATCCCTATGTTTCTAATGACAGCCTCAACAGATGAGGTCTATTTCAGATTGGGGTTCCCAAACGGTAACGCAGATCTGGCCTGCTGAAGGGGAGACCCAGTGGAGGGGGGATGCCCGCCACCTCAACTAAAAGCCTGGTGGAGGAGCTCCATCTTACAGGCCCTGTGGGACTTTATGGGAGCCCATTCCACCAGGTAGGGACCAGGGCCAAAAAAGCTGGGAGATTCCCAGGCCCCACCTGGAGCTTGGCAACCCTAGGAATGATCCTATGCCACAGACATTTGAAACTATCCCTGTTCTGGGCTGCTCCCATGAGGTAGAACTGTCATAGAAGACCTAGACAAGGAAATTTCCAAGGCAAACATCACAACTTCTGCCCCCCCCCAGCTCACACATTCACAATTTCAAACTACAGTATGTATTAATGAAGTGGTGAGCACTCACCCAAGAAAGAGATCAGCATTATGTTAAGAAATAAATATATGCATAGATATGATAAATATACAGGGAGGGACTGTGGCTTAGTGGTAAAGCATCTGCTTTGCATGCATAAGGTCCTGGGTTCAATCTCCCACATCTCCAGCTAAAAAGATCAGGTCCTGGTAGTCAGTGATGTGAAAGATCTTCTTCCTGAGACCCTGCCAATCAGAGTAGACAAGGCTTTGAGTCACAAAAGGCAGCTTTGTGTATTCCTGTATGTGTTCGGTTTTCAATATTAAGCACACTAGGCATGTATAAGTTCCCAGCCCCTATGTATGCCATGGTAATGAAAACTGACAATCCCAGTTATTGGGGAGGGAACTAAGAATGAAAACTCAAGAATCAGAGTATATCCAGAATCCTGGCCCGGTCTTCCTGCCCTGGCCAATTCACCTGGGTGAGGGGTGTGTTGTGGGTACCAAGCAGATTGCAAATCCCCAAATTCCCACAGTTACAGCCCAGGTGCAAGAAAAGCGTTGTTGCCCCAGTGCATCGGAACAGTGTAGCTCTGGAGATGCAGCATCCCAGAAAGTGGGCTAGGGAGGGAGATGGGAAGGTGCTCTAAAAGGCAGAAGGATTTGCTCCAAGGATGCATGCAGTGTTTAGCCAAGTTGTCTCTCTTTGGCCAAAACTTTTTTAAAAAATTAAATAAAGCTTCAACCACTGGATGTTAAATGCTTCCAAGAACATTAATTCGGTCCTCTTTAAAAGCAGCCTTCCATCTTCAAGACTTCTCCTCTAGGTATTAGAAGATACAGCCCAGCCCTAGACCAATTTCTTGGTCAAACCAACCCACCCTTTTTCTGGAAGGAATAGGAAGGACCTCAGCAGGACTGGTTTCCATCCTCCAGGTGGGGCCTGGAGAACTCCTGGAATTACAACTGACACACATCAGTTTCCCCAGAGTAAATAGCTCCTTTGGAGGATGGGCTGTATGGCATCTAGGGTTGCCAACTCTGAGCTGGGAAATTCCTGGAGGTTTGGGGACGAGGCCTGGGGAGGGCAGATTTTGGGGAGTGGAGGGACCTCAGCAACAGTGTTCCCTCTAAGCTGAGTTAATGTGAGCTAGTGCACAGTTTTTTAGCCTCCAGCTCACACATTTTTGTCTTAGCTCCGGAAGGATGGCTCCAGAGCAGACTAATTTATGCAGTAGCCAAATCGCTCGCTCACAACTTTAATGCTAGTAGCTCACAAAGTAGAATTTTTGCTCCCAAGACTCTGCAGCTTAGAGGGAGCAGCAGGGTATAATGCCACAGAGTCCACCCTCCAAAGCAGACATTATCTCCAGGGGAACAGATCTCTATCCTCCGGAGATCAGTTGTAATTCCAGGCCCCACCTGGATATTGGCTACCACCCTAATGGCATCACAACCCCACTGAGCTCCATCCCCTCCCCAAATACCACCCTCCCAAGGCCCCACCCCCAAATCTCCAGGACTTTCTGAATCCAAAGGTGGCAGCCCTAACTGGCCGGAACAGGGACACATCAGCAGGAGATTGCCCTCCGATTGCAGGCAAACTCCAATGCACGTAACATCCTCCGTGGACTGTCCACACACACACTATATGGATTGTACGGGCATCCGCTGAAACGTGGACAGAGGGTTTGAGTGTGCGTTGATGGGAAAGAGACTCGGCTTTAAGGCCATCCCCGCCACTGACTTCCATAGATGAGCTCAGTCACAGCAATCCAAAGCTAGGTATATTCGTTGGAGGGCAAGGTTGAGATAGCCAATGGACGCCAAAGGAGTAGAGGCAGAGGCGGCAGCAGCGGGAGCAAGAGTTGAATTCCCATTTAAATAAAATGCCAAAAGGCCGTCAGTGGAAGTGACATTTATACTGTTACTACAAATGCATTCAGTGGGAAAGCTGAGTAGCAGGAGCCAGCGCGGGGGGAGAGAACAAGCTGTAGCGAAGACTGCCATCTGTATATTGTGCCCCGTTTTTAATATTCTGTATTCTCATAAAAAGTGTTGTTTCTGTCACTATTCAATCTCACAAACTCACACGGAACACTGTTAAAAGTCAGCAGTGTGTGAAATGGTATTTTAAAATAAATGAAACCGGCTCACAGCGCGGCGGAAGAATATTGCAATGGTGCGGCGCTGACAGACAGGCACTGAAAAGTAACAACCGTTATCATCTTAAAGCAAAGCGGATTAAATAAAAACCCACAGCTAGTGGGGCATTTCCAAGTCTGATATTGACACAGCTGCTGGGGTGGTTATTTTTCATTGTCTCATCAAGACAAAGCATGATGGGATATCAATCTTCCCTCTGTCAGGCCAAGCTTGGGCTAAAGTTATTTTTTTATTATTTTTTGGTGGTAGGTTGTTTACATTTTCATTATATCCGTTTTACCTCAGAATTTCTGAGGGGAGAAAGGAGTCTGGGATGGAACCTGGGATCCTCAGGACAAACGTGGAGGTGTGAGGACCAGAATTCCTCATGGGGTTAAAAAAAGAAAGAAAGGATTTTCCTCCCTCCCTCTTACTTATCCCTAGCAATTCTTCAGCGGATGCTGATCATTATTCTTACATTTTGGTGAGAGATTGAAATCTGAGCGTAGGGAGGGCTGAGAGGTGGGATGGGTGGCACGATGACTTCTTTTGCAGATGAGGTTGGGAGGGAGTCGGGAAATGCTTATTCCCTCGAGGCTTAAAAAAAAGAGCACAGAAATATGATTAACGGACATGGCCTTGCTACACTTTCTTCGGCAAACTGGCCTCTGCCAGGAACCAGCTTTAGTTCCAAATGAGCTTGGCTGGTTTATGAAACGTAATTCAGCTCGTAGTAAATTATTTCTCATACAGTATGTTTGTTGTTGCACATTTTTCTGTGTGTGTGAGTGGAAATCCTGACTGGAAGATCATTCCATGTGTTTATTATATAATAAATCAAAATAACAATAATAATTTTCACTATTATTATTATTATTATTATTATTATTATTATTATTATTATTATTATTATTATTTCTATGCTGCCTCTTCAGAGTTCAGCTTGAGGCAGGTTATAAAAATAGAGCCAGCTTGCTGGCTAGGCGGGATATAAGTCGAAATAAATAAATAAATAATTTAAAACACCAACCATCAAACACGAGCAGCATAAACAATCCAAAGAAGAAAAAAAGATTGGATTTATACCCCTTCCTTCACTACCTGAAGGAGTCTCAGAGTGGCTTGCAAACTCCTTTCCCTTCCCCTCCCCACAACAGACACCCTGTGAGGTAGGCGGGGCTGAGAGAGCTCTGACAGAAACTGCTCTTTTTCAAGAACAGCTGTGCCAGAACTATGGCTTCCCCAAGGTCATCCAGCAGGTGCAAGTGGAGGAGTGGGGAATCAAACCCGGTTCTCCCAGATTAGAGTTCGCGCACTTAACCACTACACCAAACAAAAGCAGACCTTTAAAAAGCTGAGAAGATAACACCACCCACAAGTTGCGGAAAGTTGCATTTTAACCTGTTGCCTAAAAATAAATAAAGGACGTGCCAGGTGAGCCATGAGGGGGGTTTGTAGGCAAGGTGGTGGAAAGTGCCATCAAGTCACAGCCAACGTATGGTGACCCTGTAGAGCAGGGGTGTCAAACATAAGGCCCAGGGGCTGGAACCGGTCCATCCAGTGCTCCCGCGAGCAACTAGTGCAAGAGAGGGAACAGGAGACTGCTCAGGGAGGCGTGGGTGGAGCCACTCCAATTGTGGCTGCAACCTGGCGGAACAACCTTGTCTGCATCAGTCAAGCAGCGTGGGAGCGTCTGCCCACTGCTACACTGCCCATATGGGTTTTCCTTTGCACACACACACACACACACACACCCCAGCCCATGAGGCCTTGCAATGAGAACACACCAAGTCTGAGCTCACCAGCTGCTGTCCTTTATACAGTTTATATCTCCAGCATACATGGCCTGGCCCAGGGGTGGGCAAACTTGCTCAGCGTAAGAGCCACCTAGAACAGGGGTGGCCAAACCTGTTTGAGATGTTTGAGAGCCACAAGACATGAACAAATATTACCTGCTTTTACTGGAAAATAAGCAAATCTGCTTTTTATTAACATTAAATGAGACTGCCAAAAATGAGAACAAAAGGGGTAAAAGCAGATATTGATAATGATATTAATTTGTCCAATGATATTTGTTTGCTAATAATATTCAGCTTCCCCAGCCGCCCTGCCGGGAGCCACATAATATACGTGAAAGAGCCACATGCGGCTCCCGAGCCACAGTTTGCCCACCCCTGGCCTGGCCCAACAAAGTAGCATTTACGTCAGATCCGGCCCTCATAACAAATGAGTTCAACACCTCTGCTGTAGGGTTTTCAAGGCACGAGACGTTCAGTGGTGGTTTGCCATTTCCTGGCACTGCGCAGTGACCCTGGACTTAACTGGTGGTCTCCCAGCTGAGTACTAACCAGAGCCGATCCTGCTTAGCTTCTGAGAGCTGATGAGATTGTGCTAGCCTGGGCCATCCAGGTCAGGGTGTAAAGGCACTGTGCCACCTCAGAAAATGCCCCATCTCTAGTCATCCTTTGCCTCACGACTGAAGGCTGGAGCATAGAGAACAAGGCATGAGAGGCAGATCCTAATTGGCGGGCTGGATCATGTGAGAGGAGACAGTCCTTTCTCTCTTTCCTTTACATCATGGCTTGAAGGTGCTGGTGTTAACCTTTAAAGCCCTATATGGTCAGGGGCCTGCCTACCTAAGGGACCGTCTTTCCCCGTACATACCCCAGCGAACACTGAGATCAGGCACCCAACAGCGCCTGTGGCCCTAGAGAGGCCAGGCTAACGACTACTAGGACCAGGACCTTCTCAGTGGCGGCTCCTTGCTGGTGGAATGAGTTCCTGGAGAATATCAGGGCCCTGCGGGACCTTCTGCAGTTCCACAGGGCCTGCAAAGTGGAGCTCTTCCGCCAGGCTTTTGACTAGGAGCCGCCACTGGGGGGGGGTAACAGCACCTGGAGAAATGGTGGCGAGATCACCGGCCTATGAAATCAGCTGGCGGAAGTTTACTGGCTTGTAATCTTTAGGCTGCTGCTCTGATGTCGGTCCTTCGCACTGCCTTGTTAACTATTAGTACTAGGGGTCATTTCGTAGAAAAAGAGGTGCAGGAGCTCATTAGCGTAACTCATTTGCATAACTCATTTGCATATGCCACACCCCCTAACATACCGGAAGTGTGTCAGAAGGCAACACCCACCCCTCAGGCTCCACTCCACAGGTGAGTGAAACTGACCTGCTCTTCCTCCATTCCCTTCCCCATCCAATACTTTGTGCAATAAAAAGAAGCGTAAAGAATACACCCTCATTCTCTTCCTGTTCCCTTGAAACCACCAGGTTTCAAGTAGACTTGAGATACCCAGGACATGTACACCACCCATCCCTTTCCCTTCCCCTCCCCACAACAAGACACCCTGTGAGGTAGGTGGGGCTGAGAGAGGTCTTTTGAGAACTGCTCATGAGAGAGCAGCTCTGAGAGAACTTGTGACTGGCCCAAGGTCACACCAGCAGCTGCATGTGGAGGAGTGGGGAATCAAACCCGGTTCTCCCAGATTAGAGTACAACTCCTGACCACTACACCAAACTGATGGGGTGGAAGCTGCTGAAGGGTTGGTGAAATTTCTCCAGTACTTATGTGCCATGTGCCCAGATAAAAAATTGTATACTTAGAGAAAATTTATATGCCACCTTGAGCAAGTCTCTGGAAAAGCAGCACACAGTCATAAAAGGAACAATGATAAAATTATCAATATTAAAACAAAACATTAAAAACAATAAAGACCCTAGCAGGGCTTTCCCCGGGGCGCCTCGCCTCTGCACTGCTTGGGGAAGCTGAGGAGGGGGCGGGGCTTGGTCATGTGCCCGCCCCCTGGGCTCCTCACTCCCAGAGCTGCGCTCCTGTGTGCTCCCGCTCCAACGGACCCCTGATTAGTACTGTACTACCGCCATCTTTGTGGGTTTATATGAATGTGTGGATTTTTAACTTTTATATGCATGTCGGTTTTAATGCTGTTAGCCGCCTTGAGTCGGTATATCTGACTAGGCGGGATATAAATCTCAACAAATAAAAAAAACCCTGAAAGTGCTGCAGCCCCATGTTAATGTCCCATTCCGCCCTCTGTCACAGGTCACTGTGTGTGTGAAGACACTGTTTCATGCAAACCACCTGAAGTATGACATGAACTGATCAGAGGATGACTCGGCTGTTTGGGTAAAAAAGGTCCTGACAGACAGCTCGATGAAAATTTCGCCTCCCGTCTGTGATGGTGATGGAAAGCACAAGTTCTTTGCTAGGGATTATTAGGAAACGGATTAAAAAAATAAGACAGCTGTTATCCTAAAGCCATCTTTACAGATCGATGGTTTTGGCTTTTGCCGAGTTTTTTTAAAAAAAGATCTACAGATGTATGAATGGGAGCCCTCTGTCAGCAGCCTGACAGCAAAATCCTATCCACACAAAGTTCGTCTATGTGCGCTGATTTCTATGGGCTTAAGACTGGAGTAACTTTGTGTAGGATTGTTGTGTGAGGGTGTCGGCTGTTTAGGGAACTTTGGAAATGGTTTAAGTACTAGATGGGGCAAAAAAAAACCCCTAAATCTGACCATAGCAATGTGCATTAGAGGGAATACTAGGACCCACCGTCATGAATAAATCATCACATACATCACTAGTCCACACAATACCAAGTCCTCTAGATGGGGCCACGCTTGAAGACAAATCCAGGAAGTAGTGCAAATGCAGCTGCTTGTCTTTTAACCAGGGAACACAGCATTGACCACATCAAGCCTCTTTTGAAACACCTTCATGCGCTGCCTATTTGTTTGGGGAGTCTATTTAAGATGGCAAAAGCCTTTAATTACCTGGGACCAGGGGTCCGTTGGAGTGGGAGTGCACAGGAGCGCAGCTCCGGGAGTGAGGAGCCCAGGGGGCGGGCACATGACCAAGCCCCGCCCCCTCCTCGGCTTCCCTGAGCAGTGCAGAGGCGCAGCGCCCCGGGGAAAGCCCTGCTAGGGTCCTTATTGTTTTTAATATTTTGTTTTAATATTGATAATTTTATCATTGTTCCTTTTATGACTGTGTGCTGCTTTTCCAGAGACTTGCTCAAGGTGGCATATAAATTTTCTAAGTATACCATTTTTTATCTGGGCACATGGCACATAAGTACTGGAGAAATTTCACCAACCCTTCAGCAGCTTCCACCCCATCAATTTGGTGTAGTGGTCAGGAGTTGGACTCTAATCTGGGAGAACCGGGTTTGAACCGGGCAGAACCACTCCTCCACATGCAGCTGCTGGTGTGACTTTGGGCCAGTCACAAGTTCTCTCAGAGCTGCTCTCTCATGAGCAGTTCTCAAAAGACCTCTCTCAGCCCCACCTACCTCACAGGGTGTCTTGTTGTGGGGAGGGGAAAGGAAAGGGATGGGTGGTGCACATGTCCTGGGTATCTCAAGACTACTTGAAACCTGGTGGTTTCAAGGGAGCAGGAAGAGAATGAGGGTGTGTTCTTTACGCTTCTTTTTATTGCACAAAGTATTGGATGGGGAAGGGAATGGAGGAAGAGCAGGTCAGTTTCACTCACCTGTGGAATGGAACCTGAGGGGTGGGTGTTGCCTTCTGACACACTTCCGGTATGTTAGGGGTGTGTGGCATATGCAAATGAGTTATGCAAATGAGTTATGCTAATGAGCTCCTGCACCTCTTTTTCTACGAAATGACCCCTGCCTGGGACCCACCTAGAAAGCCAGGATAGTGTAGTGGTAATTGTCAGACTAGGATCTGGGAGACCCAGGTTCGAATCCCCACTTGTGCCGTGGAAACTTGCCGGATGACCTTGGGTCAGTCACACCCTCTCAGCCTAACCTCAGGTTGCCAGCCTCCAGATGGACCAAGAGAGAGATCTTGGAGTCGTAGTAGATAACTCAATGAAAATGTCGAGACAGTGTGTGACTGCAGTGAAAAAGGCCAACGCTATGCTGGGGGTTATTAGGAAGGGAACTGAAAACAAATCAGCCAGTATCATAATGCCCCTGTATAAATCAATGGTGCAACCTCATTTGCAGTACTGTGTACAGGGCCTGTAAGACGGAGCTCTTCCGCCAGGCCTTTGACTAGGAGCCGGCACCGCTAGTACCATCTATCGTCGCAAGTGCCATCGTGATGAGGGTCGGCCCTGGAAGCAGCCCAGGCCAGATGGTCAAGGAGCCCGGACTCCAAACCTGGTAGGAAGCCATCGAAACACTGAACATCAAAATGGAAGCACTTTAAAATGAATTGTTTTACTATTATGTTGTGGTTTTTAAATGTTTTATTGTAATTTTATTCTGTATTGAGTCTGGCACTATGTGTCCCTGTAAGCTGCCCTGAACCCACTTGCGGGGAGGGCAAGGTATAAATGTGAAATAATAAATAAATAATAATAAATAAATAAATAACACAGTTCTGGTCGCCACACCTCAAAAAAGATATAGCATTGGAAAAAGTGCAGAAAAGGGCAACTAGAATGATAAAAGGGTTGGAACACTTTCCCCATGAAGAAAGGCTGAAGCGCTTGGGGCACTTTAGCTTGGAGGAACAACGGCTGAGGGGTGACATGATCAAGGTTTATAAGATTATGCATGGGATAGAGCAGGTAGAGAAACAAGTCCTTTTCTCCCTTTCTCACAATACAAGAACTCGTGGGCACTCCATGACATTGGTGAGCAGTTGGGTTAGAACAGATAAAAGGAAGTCCTTCTTCACCCAAAGAGTGATTAACATGTGGAATTCACTGCCACAGGAGGGGGTGGAGGCTACAAGCATGGACGGCTTCGAGAGGGAATTAGATCAACATATGGAACAGAAGTTCATCAGTGGCTATGAGCCACAAAGTATAGATAGGAACTCTCGGTCTGGGGCAAGTGATGCTCTGTATTCTTGGTGTTTTTTTGGGGGGGGGGGCAACAGTGGGAGGGCTTCCTGCCCCCACTGCTGGACCTCCTGAGGGCACCTGGTGTTTTTGGCCACTGTGTGACAGAGTGTTGGACTGGATGGGCCACTGGCCTGATCCAACATTGGCTTCTCTTATGTTCTTATGGAGCCTGGAGATCTCCCACTTTTACAACTGATCTCCAGACTACAGAAATCACTTCCCCTGGAGAAAAAGGCTCCTTTGGAGGGTAAACGCCATGGCATTGTACCCTGCTGAGGTCCCTCCCCTCCCCTCCCCAAACCCCGCCCTCTCCAAGCTCCAACCCCAAAATCTCCAGGCATTTCCCAACCCAGAACTGCCAACCCTAACCTAACCTCCTTCATAGGTTTGTTGTGAGGATAAAATGGAGGAGAGGAAAACAACCCAAGCTGCTCTGGGACCCCATTGGGGAGAAAGGCAGGATATAAAGCAAATAAATAAATTAAATAAAGGAAAGGAAAAGACTCTCTCTCCCACTGTTAACCAGAGAGCCATTCCTTCCATGTATTTCTTTTCCTTGTGCCTTCATCTAGGGTTGCCAGGTCTGGGTTGGAAAATACCTGGAGACTTTGGGGGTGATTTCGGGAGAGGGTGGGGTTTGGAGAGGGGAGGGGCCTCAGCATGGTACAATGCCCTAGAGTCCACCCTCCAAAGAAGCCATTTTCTCCAGGGGAGCTGATCTCTAAAAGTGGCAGATCTCCAGGCCCCACCTGGAGGCTGGCAACCTTACCATCACCTAAGACTCCATCAACACATTACAAAGTCCTCAAATTTGTCAGGGAGCAACCTTCTTCACGGCAAAAACGACAGAAACACCTTTTGTATTCAGCGGTAACTGGGGATTCTGGGCGGCATGCCCCAGAAAAGACTGCTTAGAAGTTTGATCCATCACAGTGTTGACAAGGGGTGATAAAAATAAGGGAGGCCGAGATGGAAGATTTCAATACCTGGCTTAGGGAAGCCAAATGCTAAAGGCGCTTATACCTGGGCAGACCTGAAATTTTCTCAGCAGCTAGCATGTAAGCTCCTACTGAACAGAATGCCCCCTTTCCTCTCAGCTGCCCTCGGCAAGAGTTGGCCCGAGTGCCGTGTGCTTTGACACCCCCTCGCTGCAAACAGAACACTGTCTATGCAAGATCCCAGCCGGTATACTTCTGCATCTCTCCTCCTGTCTTCGTCTGAGCGAGAGGCGACAATTGCTGCTCTGCATCCTTAATAGCAGTGTAGTCAAAAGTTATGATGCATTTTTCAGTAATCGTCAGAAATGATCTCAGTTAAGCTTTTAAGTAAAGGGAGCTTGCTGGTTGGGGGGGGGGGAGGGAGAAAAAAAATAAACCCGATGAAAACATTTCAATTTCCATTTTGAAATGAATGCGCCAAAGCCAATTTTGGCAAAGCGGTTAACAGTGCTTGAGCTTCCGCTCTTCCCGGCCTCTTTAACAGGAACGATTTGCTTTTAACAAGCAACTGCATAGAGATCACTGGCACTGTATTAACTCAGCACCTTCCAGCTTTCTGTCTGCAGCACATTTAAATTGGGTAATAGATCCAGGCAGAAGCACTATCAACGTGAATCCTAAGAGGCAGCCATTGAAATTAACTTTGGTAAAAATCACAAATGAATACATTCATCTGCTTCCTTTGGGTTAAGGTGGAAGGGATTTTGTTGAAAAGTAAGGGGTGCAGTGAGGTCATCCTGACTAAAGGTTTCCCTTGCTTGAAAGCCAGTTGAATGCGACTCTAGGGTCGATGCTCATCTCCGTTTCCAAGCCGAAGAGCCAGCGCTGTCCAAAGACGTTTCCGTAGCCATGTGGCTATCATAACTAAACACCTAGGCACATGGAACGCTGTTACCTTCCCACTAAAGTGGTACCTATTTATCTACTTGCAATTTCTTGCTTTCAAACTGCTAGGTTGGAAGGAGCTGGGGCGAAAGACGGGAGCTCACTCTGTCACGCAGCACTCGGGTCTTGAACTGCTGAGCTACTGACCTTCTGGTCTGCAGCTCAGCGTCTTAACCTCTGAGGAATGCTCAAACCACCCGCCAGTTCATCTCATGCTCTGTTTGCCAGTTACAAGCATGGAGACATTTTTTCATTAATCAGTTCAGCTGTTCAGAAGGTTAGCTTTCTTTTTAAAAATATTTTTATTTTACCATTTAAGGGGATTCAAAACAAAAGAAAGGAGAAAGGGAAAGGGGAGAAGCATAAAACATCATTTGTTAAGCACATTTTAAGGACATTGCATAATAAAAGAATATAAAACAAAAAAGAGTATCTTAGCTAAAGGGTATCATAATAAATCAAAATATGGTAAAATAATCAATATCTCAACATAATATATTTTCATGTGTACTTCCATTATTTCCTATCTATAGGGCTAGGTAGGAAAACATAAGAAACATAAGAAAAGAATAAGAAAACAGTTTTCTTTATACAAGGTTAGTACTATCATGTAATAACTAGTAAATATGTAACTATAAAAGATTAATGAATATAACTACAAGAATATAATTACATGGTTTGGAGTATTAATCAATTTCAGTTTCTTTATAACTCCTCCACCAACTTTATCTAATCTATGTGGTTTGTCTGTAGTAGCAGAAGGTTAGCTTTCATCCGGTTACTTTTCATGTATTCACACAGTACAGTACAGCCAGCAGTGCATCGTTACATGGAATTCTAGCTTTCCACCTTTCCCACAGACTTGTTATCACTGCAAGCTCTTCACAGCCAGTTGTGTGAGAGGCTGTGGCTCAGGGGTAGAGCATCTGCTCGACATGCAGAAGATTCCTGGTTCAGTCCTCAGCCTAGGTCGTCGATGATATGAAGAAGAAGAAGAAAAGATTGGATTTATACCCCGCCCTCCATTCCCCAAGGGAGTCTCAGAGCGGCTTACAAACTCCTTTTTCCTTCCCCTCCCCACAACAGACACCCTGTAAGGTAGGTGGGGCTGAGAGAGCTCTTTCCCAAGCTGTCCTTGAGAGAACAGCTGCTACAGAGCTATGGCTTGCCCAAGGTCATCCAGCCAGGTGCAAGTGGAGGAGTGGGGAATCAAACCCGGTTCTCCCAGATTAGAGTCCGCGCACTTAGCCACTACACCAAACTGGCTATGAAAGACCCCTCCCTGCAAAGCAACTACCAGTCTGAGTAGACAAGACTGACCTTGATGGACTGAGGACCAGTATAAGGATAAAGGTTTCCCTTGCTTGAAAGTCAGTCGAATCCGACTCTAGGGGGAGGTGCTCATCTCCATTTCTAAGCCAACGAGCCAGCGCTGTCCGAAGACTTCTCCGTGGTCATGTGGCTGGCATGACTAGACGCCGAGGAGCATGGAACACTGTTACCTTCCCACCAAAGCGGTACCTATTTATCTACTTGCAATTTCTTGCTTTCGAACTGCTAGGTTGGCAGGAGCTGGGGCCAGAGACGGGAGCTCACCTTGTCACGCAGCACTCGGGTCTCGAACTGCCAAGCTACCGATCTTCCGGTCTGCCGCTCAGCGTCTTAACCTCTGAGCCACCACGGCCCCAAGGACCAGTATTCCTATGTATAAATAAACAGGGAACAGCCAGCCAATGACTATAAACAGTATTAAAAAACCTTACCATTTGGTGTTCACCTACTGACTTGAAGGTCTCTCCTAATCTTCTTCTGACAACACTCCGGAGGCTCTGGTGATGGGGGCGTCTGAACTGCCTGGCAACTGGCTCTCTGTTGCCAGCCCAGGGTTGGGAAGCTGAGGGACCAGTGTGGGGCTCCCTGGCTGAGAATCTATATTTGGCCCCCCAGAGACTGCCTCCTCCTGCGGTACCTCGGCGACTGGCTGTGGGCTTGGGTCAGGTATGCTGACCCCTTTCTTCCTCAGAGGAGTCCTTTGCAGCCCTTCGCTCTGCTGAGCTTGGCTGGCCCATAGGGCTGCCAAGTCAGCCCTGGGGGCGGGGGATCCCCCGCTACAGGGGTTCCCGATCTGCCGGCCAGCATTCGGCCGGCGGGGGAAACCCCGCCCCCGAAGTCGTCCAGCCTGGACGACTTCCCTCACGTAATGACGTCACCCGGAAGTGACGTCAGCACGTTGGGGGCGTTGCCAGGGCGACGCTCTGGCAATCGCCCCAAAACTCTAGATACCATAGAGTTTGGGGGCGATTGCCAGAGCATCGCCCTGGCAACGCCCCCAACGTGCTGACGTCATTTCTGGTGATGTCAGCCGGCGCACGCGCTTTGCACGCGCACCAATGAAGCTCCCGGCCGGCAGAGGACTCCCCCCCGCCGGTAAGCTTGAGGGACTTGGCAACCCTACCTACCCACAACACCGTGTTTGGCTGGACAATGTCCAATACTTATCCAACCACTGCCTTTTCAGTTCCTTTTTTTCCTCATGTCAGATGATGCAGCAACCCTTGGTTTAAAAAAAAAATTACAGAAGGTCAAATAGGGATGCCAGCCTCCAGGCGGGACCTGGGGATCCCTCAGAATTACAGTTCATCTTCAGACTACAGAGATCAGTTTTCCTGGAGGAAATGGATGCTTTGGAGGGTGCGCTCTGTGGTCCCTGTCCTTTCCAGGCTCCACCCCCAAATCTCCAGGAGTTTCCAAGCTGGAGCTGGCAACCCTATACCCCCCAACACCCTGGCCAGTGGCAGGGGTGGGGTGGGGTGGCAGTGAAAAATTCATGACTTCATACGTACTGCACATTTCTCTTTTTCTCTTTAAAAAAAGTGGGGAAAGAACAGAAACCAAAAAAAGCCCTTTAACTGAAAGCAAAACTCACCGGCATTCTGCTATGATGACGGACCCACTGGTGGCATTTTAGAATGATGGGGGAGTCAACCCAAGGAGGGAAATGTGGGAACATTCATAGCATTTTTATTAGGGTTACACGCAACGAAAGCGAACGGACATCTGCTATTACTGGAGGGTAATCTGCTGGAAATGAAGCCGATCCAATATGGCAATGTTCTCTCCTCCTGTTTTTCAGAATTCAAGTAAGCACTTCCCAAATTTCAGCAGAACTTACGGTTCCAATCAATATCCCCAGGACTCTCAGCATAAGACTCAATTAATAGGATGCCAGCAAGGGCTCGCTATTGATCGCAGCCTGATCTAAAGCACAAACCAATCATTTTATTTTGCAGAAGCATCGTGAACTGAAGGGGAAACAATACGGTATTACAGGTCTCTGTAGGATAAGCTCTGCAGAAGGACAGTTCTTACGATAACATTCCTTACGGCTGATCAAAACAAAGGCAAAGGACCCTGATGCTAATATTCATGCAGAAACCACAATTCCCAATAATGTCTCCAAGTAACTGTGACGCCTTTTGTACACTGCTACACCTATTGCCTGCATGAAAAAGCCCTCTCCTTTTTCGGGGGTGGGGGGTGTTGTGTGTGTGTGTGTGTGTGTGTGTGTGTGTGTGTGCGCGCGCGCATGTGCCTGGAAGTTGTGGTTGACCTCTGGCGACCTCTAGTGGGGCATGGACATTTCAGAGAGATGGCTTGCTGTTGCCTGCCTCTGCGTCCCAGCCCTGGTCTTCTATGGAGGCCTCCCGTCCAAGTACTTGCGAGGATCAGCCCTGGTTAATTTCCAAGATCTGACGACATCAGGCTTGCTTGGACTATCTAGGTCAGGGCCACAGAAAAGCCCTCTTGAATAATTCACTTTTGCAGAGGACTCTCAGTGAATTAATGACAGAAGTGAAACTTAAGCTGGGGACTTCTTGCTCTGTCTGGGAATCACTGTGGTGCACCAGCTCTCATATCGCTAATAATATGCATAGCTCTTTCAGGTTAGTACTTTGATGAGAGACCCCCAAAGGAGACTGGGGTGGTTGCAAAGAGGAAGGCGACAGCAAAGCATCTCTGCTCATCTCTTGTATGGAACACTCCAGGCCCATTCTTCTTTTGTTTACAAAATGCTCCATAATTTATGGCTCTCGTCACTAGATTGGGGGGGGGGGGGCATTATTTATTATTTCTTAAATTTCTACTCTCATTTACCAGTCAAGTCTCTATTTTTCCTATGGGGTATCTGCCCTGACCTGGATAGCCCAGGCAAGCCCGATCTTGTAAGTTCTCAGAAGCTAAGCAGGGGTCATGCTAATCAGAACTTGGATGGGAGACATCCAAGGAATACCTGGGTCATGAGTCAGGCAATAGCAAACAGCCTCTGAAGTCTCTTGTCTTCAAAAACCCCATGAGGGGTGTCCATAAGTCAGCTGTGACTTGACAGCAAACAAAACAAACAACCAATGTGGCGTACAGGACTCAGAGGGTACGTTCAGATGCGCACATTTGAGCCGCTTCGAAACGCTTCGAGCCGGCTCAGATGTGCACGTTCAGACAGCCGCAGCTGCCTCCTGTCACCAGCCGTCGCTTACCGCACCAAATAGCGGCTCGAAGCATCGCAATTTGGAGACCAGGTCCCAAGGTGTTTTCTCCTGTCCTCTTCCAACTTAAGCCGCCTTTTCCCTGTCTGATTGCGGAGCCGTCACCGAGCCACTTCCAATTCTTTAACACACACACACACCCCGTGGAAGCCTCTGGCTTCCGCTTTTTGACCGCCTTTTTTTTTTACCGTCGGCGATATGCGCATGAGCGCTTCTACGCCATTCCAAAAAGATTTTTTTTAAAAAAAATGGACACTAATTCTCCGTTCTGGATGCCATGGAGACCAGTTTTGCGGTAAAAGTTTAAAGGGACGTGTTCTCTCAGGGCAAGGAAGTCATGGAGCTTGGGTGACTGAGAGGCTTTGCTCTCCTGCTTATGCGCATGTGCTAGATTTTATTTTCACATGTTTGCTTATGCGCACACGCAAGCGGTGAAAATTTTTTTAAAAAAAAGAAGAAGAGAAGAGATTGATTTTATACCCTGCCCTTCACTCTCTTGGAGTCTCAGAGCAGCTTACAAACTCCTTTCCCTTCCCCTTCCCACAACAGACACCCTGTGAGGTAGGTGGGACTGAGAGAGCTCTTTCCCAAGCTGTCTTTGAGAGAACAGCTGGTACAGAGCTATGGCTTGCCCAAGGTCATCCAGCCAGGTGCAAGTGGAGGAGTGGGGAATCAAACCCAGTTCTCCCAGATTAGAGTCTGCGCACTTAACCACTACAACAAACTGTGTAGACACCGGGGAGCCGCTTGCATGCACTTCGAACTGAGGGTTAGTGGGGCATTTTGAGCCGGCTCCAGCATGCCATCTGATCGCACCCAGAGAGAGAGAGAGAGAGAGAGAGAGAGAGAGAGAAATGAAACCAAGACAGAGGTAGGATTTGAACATGCACCACACAGATATCTCCCTATTCCATCCTATAATCTTATGCCTGTTCCTTTTCTTTCTGGTGTGTCTGTTGGCTTGCAAGAAAGGATCCGTGCAGCACTGGAGTGATTGGGGGAACTGTACAGGTAGTTTGTGATTTACAAACAAAGCAAAAGCTAAAAACCGTAAATCTTGGAAGACATAATTCAGAGAAGGGCAGCATTAAGTCTTCTGCAGTGAGTGGGGGGCAGATGTACCACCATGCTTCCCTCCTTATAGGGCTCTGCGGTATTTTTCCCTGCTGCTCTTCCTAGGGGGAGGAGGCAGAACTTGTCACAGGCGGCATTGAAATGGAAATTGGTTCAAACGATGTAGCGCAAGAGAGCAGCTCTTGCAGCCCTTTCTGCCGCAGCTGGAATGCGTAATCAAGGAGAAGAAAGAACATCAGATCATGGCTAACCACAGAAGCCCACTCCGGGTCTAAGCTTCTCCCACACATATTCACCCACACACAAGGAGCACCCCAGCCACTGTGTTAGGGGCAGGGCACCTTCCATAGGCACTCAGTGAGATTCAGGTGCCTTCACCAAGACGATCCATGTTATGGTCTTGAAGTGAGCATTTGTGGGTGGCATTTTCTCCCAAAACTATTTTCCCATCACGTACTTTGACTGGCCTGTAGGCATTGCCACAGCACCACCACGAGCCCTTATAAGTTGCTCAGACCCAAGCAATGTGTGCTCAACATCTGTATAAATCTCTTGTCTTGCCAGATATGGGCCTTCCAAATGAGCCTGAGCAAAGATCAGGTAGCATTCCTGAGCAGGTCTGGATTGTAATTATTTCCTGCCTAAATTTCACTTCCCATGACTATGTTCCCCAATGCTACTGTCACCAAAGTATGGGGTTCACAGCTAGGGGAAGGGAAGGACCTTGGTGGGGTATAATGCCATAAAGTCCACCCTCCAAAGCAGCCGGGGAAAACAATGCCTGTAGTCTGGAGAGCAGTTGTAATTCCAGGAGATGGCCAGACCCCACCTGGAGGTTGGCATCCTTATCTCCAGCACAGCCTCGGCAAATGCCCAGAGATTTTTTTGGGGGGGCAGTGCCTGGGAAGGGCAAAGTTTGGGAAATGACACTTCTGAATGCCACTCCAATACTTTCCCCAATCTCTATGTTTTTTACCATAGAGACTAAAGAAATTCCCAGAGCGTCAATATGAAGGACATTTATTTCTCCCACTCCTCAGTTTCTCGAGGGTGGGAAAGTGGGGCTGGGGTGAGGAATTCCCCACCAGGCCCAAGCAATTGGAAAGCCTGCCAAAGTACACCATGGCCACTGGCTCCTTTCCACATTCTTTATCCACCAACCTAGTCATTCAACATAGGATGCTGACGAAGACACCTTAAGGACAAGGTCTGAAGCATCTCCCCCCACCTTATTCAGCATTCAGTCTTACAGAACTCTGGAGAACTCAAAACCTTGCACAACGTTTTGGGTAATTTGGGTTAGTCCTAATTAAAGGGATTACATGGATTTTATTTTTGGATTTATTCGGCTACAGACCAGTGTGGTTACCTGCAACCTCTACCTACCTAGGCAACGTCCATAACTTTTTGCATCAGGCAAGCAAGAAAGTAATGCAGTCACTGTGTTTGACCATTTCTATCAGTCATACAACATCTGAGAACAGCCACGGTGGATAAGACCAAAGGACCATCTAGTCCAGCATTCTGGGCACACAGTGGCCAATCAGCTCCCTCAAGGATGCCCACAAGATACTTGGCCTTCTCTCCCTCCAACAACCAATCTCTTACCAATACCCCAAGGTGAGGCAAAATGGTTTGCAGCAGTTCCTACCTGAGAGGTTAAGTATCTTTCTAACTACATTCCCAAGCGGCTCCAGGCAATAAGCAAACTGTCCATGAGCCATCAATAGGGTTGCCACCAATGTTCCCTCTAAGATGAGTTAGTGTGAGCTAGCTCACAGTTTTTTAGCCTCCAGCTCACACATTTTTGTCTTAGCTCAGGAAGGATGGCTCCAGAGCAAACTAATTTATGCAGCAGCCGAATCACTCACTCACAATTTTAATGCCAGTAGCTCACAAAGTAGAAGTTTTGCTCACGAGACTCCATAGCTTAGAGGGAACATTGGTTGCCACCCCCCAATGGGGGCGGGGGTTCCCCTGATTTTGGGGGCTCCAATCCGCTGCCGGCCACCTGGCCGACAGGGGGAGCCCTGTTCCTGAAGAGCCCCGCCATGCCTGATGTGTCCAGCATGATGACAACACCCAGAGGTGATGTCATTGCAGGGGACGCTCTAGCATTTGACTAAAAACTCTATGGTGACCATAGAGTTTTTGGCCAAATGCTAGAATGTCCCCTGCATGACGTGCCCAGTGCAATGATGCCATTTCCAGGTGATATCATGGTGCATGGGCCAGAAGATCCTGGGGAGCAGCCTGGAGCCCCCTGCCGGCAGACAGTAACTACCGGGCAACCCTAGCCATTAATGTACTGCCCACCTACCCACTCACTGCAGCCACCTTCAAAGCCCCTGATTTGGTACCCTCTCCATCTGAGGCTAGATGGGCAGCAACCTGAGAAAGGGCCTCCTTGGCCATGCTGCCAAAACTTTGAAACTCCCTCCCCAGGGAGATTTATCTGTCTCCTTTTATTGATGTCTTCCACTAGCAAGTGAAGACTTTTTGTTTCCTTTGGCATACCCCCCATAACTCTTATTGGCCTCCACCCCGGGGCTTGGTCTTATGTGCTTATATGCCTAATGTGTTTATATATTACTTTTAAATGCTGTTTTAATGTTCAAATGCTTTCATGTTTGAGAAGGAGGAGAGCTGGTTTTTATACCCCGCCCTTCCCTCAGAGTGGCTTACAATTACCTTCCCTTCCTCTCCCCACAAGAGGCACCCTGTGAGGTAGTGGGGCTGAGAGAGCTCTAAAAGAACTGCCCTTGAGAGAAGAGCTCTGAGAGAACTGTGACTGACCCAAGGGAGGGGAGGTTTAACCCCCCTGTCCCCACATGCTTCAGTCCCAGTCTGAATCAGGCCTGTATGCACCTGGGAGTTAAATGCACAGCGTGGACCTCCCAGAGCCCATCTGGCCGACAGGACTGGTATGTAGACATGTTGGAAGACCCAGGGACCTTGTAATATGTGAAGCGCTGTCTTCGCATTTATTGTGTAGGAAGCCTCCAAAATGAGTGGGAAATGATCATTCTTTTAATAAGTCAACGCGGGTCTTCCAGAGGCATCATTGCCTGGTGTACAAACTCATTTCTCTTTGTGCTGCCACCATTTCTCATTTGTGCTGGGTTGCTAGGTCTGGGTTGGAAAATACCTGGCGACTTTGGGGGTGGATCCAGGAGAGGGCAGGGTCTGGGGAGGGGCCTCAGCATGGTACAGTGCCGCAGACTCCACCCTCCAAAGCAGTCATTTTCTCCAGGGGAGCTGATCTCTGTCAGCTGGAGAGCAGTCGTGAAACCGTGAGATCTTCAGGCCCCACCTGGAGGCTGGCAACCCTGTCTGGTCAGCTAGGTTTCAGAGGCACTGCAAAACCCCACAAAATGTCTTTACCAGAGACGATGCTAGAAAGGACCTTCATACCACGAACAACCACACTTGTTTACTGCTCCTTTCAGTCTTCTCCCACGCTGGTGTCATCCTCTGCCTGATTTCTGACTCGAGGTGCCAGAAAAAAAAGAACCACCCAGACTGATTCTCCTTCCTGCTGCACCGCACTGCCCGCCTTCCGCTTCCTTGGAGCCTCCCTCTCCATAGGGCCAGTCCGACCTCCGTCCGACAGCACTAAATCCTCTCCCAAGATTTACAGAATGAGGAAATGAAATCAATGTGGCCGTTGTTTGAGTTATGTGAATATAATAAACCCGGAGAGATTCCTACTTGGGATGCAGCCCGGTGCACTGCTCATAACTCATCAGCTTGTTCATTAAACAAACAGAGAAAGGGAAAGAGAGAGAGAAAGGTAGCAAGGCGATTAGCAGTCATCCCCCAGGGGAGGAAAGGCGAAGGCAGGCAGTCTGGCTGGGAGCATTCTGTGCGTTTCTTCCAAATCCCATTGGATTCCCGCGCCCCAGTCCCCGTGGCCTTGCAGGAGGTCGGTTCCCGTGGGCAGTGCTGTAAGGCCGTTGCCCCAAGGAAGGCCCCCTGCCAATTCTTGACATGCCATCCCTATCCAATGTGTTTTTTTACTCTAGCAAAAGGTTTTTTTCTGGAGAAGAGCGCACTTTGTCAGAGGCATGCGTTACGCCAATAAAGGGCTGTGATGTGAGTGCTGCGATGTGAGTCAGATGCATGCAGCAGGTCCTCCCTAGGCAGGCATTTAGATATGAGGGAGGGGGATAAACAGTCGGGTGGAAGGGCCATGAAATGCAGGAAGTCCAGGGTGAAACATCACTGTGTACAATTCAACTCTCGCAGCGGGAAATGCCATGAAGTCTCAGGCAGCTTCTGATGACTCCGTAGGCTTTTCATTTTCAAGGGAAGAACCGAACAGAGGTGGTTTGGCCATTGCCTGCCTCTGTGTAGCACAACCCTGGACTTCCTTATGGTCAGCCATGTTGGTCTGAAGCTGTAGAACATTCCAATCTACCATTCCAATATATCTGAAAAAATGTGCCCTGCACACTGTTGACACACAAAAGCTCAAACCTTGAATAAACCTTTGTTGGTCTTAAAGGTGCCACTGGACTCTGAATTTGTTCTCCTAGACTTTCTTGGCAGTCTCCCATCCAAGTACTAACCAGGACTGATCCTGCTTACCTTCTGTGATCTCATGGGATTGGGTAGCCTGGGTCATCTAGGCCTAGGCAAAATTCAGCTCTGATTAAGGAAAATACAGGAACAATTCACAATAGCAGTAACGAGCCATTTCTCTAGTTTGCTAAATTTGAAATTAATGGAAATGACTACTGATTTACGAGCTTTAATTTTAATATTAAAAATAAAAATCAGATTTCTGATAGAACATAAGAACCAAATATCCCTCCCACCCCTTGCTCCCTCCCCCCCCTCCCCCACACACACCTGTATCTGGAGAAAGGATGCGGAGAAATCCTATGCTTGCCACCCCTGCAACATCTACTCTTCTTTCTCAATAATGTGCATGCACTACAGTCCGTAACTCAGAGATGCAGCTGGCGAAGTAAGCGCTAGATCACAAAAACTCACACTGGTTAATATGAACAAAGAAATAACTATGTCATCTTGGGAATATTTGTGGAAAAATGCTATGAGTATTTCTACTTGTTATAATCTAAAAGAACATTGTTTTAAAATGTTGTATAGATGGTATATGACTCCGGGAAAAATAACAAATATTGATCAACGACTGTCTAATAAGTGTTGGAAATGCAAACAAAAAGAAGGTTCTTTCTACCATATGTGGTGGACTTGTGATAAAGCTAAAGTCTTTTGGTGTATGATTCATGCTGAAATGGAAAAAAATTTGAAATGTACTTTTAAAAAACTGCCTGAAATGTTATTGCTTGGTCTTAAGCTAGAGGAAGTTAATATAACTAAAAGGACTTTAATATAGTATATGGTGACTACAGCGAGAATGGTCTATGCTCAGAACTGGAAATGTGAAAAAAACCCAGACATATGGGAATGGTTGAGAAAACTGCTATTTATGGCATAAATGGACAAGAAAACTGAATAATCAAGACTCAGAAAGATTTCTAGAAGAATAGAAAGGCCTGAAAGAATATCTAGAACAACACTGGGATATGAAAAATAATATTTTTGCATTGTCTAATTATTGATTTTTGATGTTTAAAAGAAGAAACAATTATTCTTAAGAGAAATATACTGAATGATTGAAATGACAAGAACAGAAACTAGAGTACATATTACAGATATCTAGATATTACGTTTAAATGTTTAAAAATTACCTTTCTTTTTTTTATTGTTATAACCAAATTTGTCACCTGTAAGAGCTAATAATTTTAAATCTTTATAATTGCTATTATATATATAATGGTATAGGTGAGGCGGGAAGTCCCAAAGTTTTTGAATTGTAAGCGGAATACATAGCTATGTAGAAAAACGGATAGTGATGACAATATTTCAAAAGTAACTATGTAAAGTTTTGCAACTGGAAAAATAATAAAAATTTGTTTTCAAAAAACAAAAACTCACATTGAAATAAAAGCTTGTTTTTGAAGTGCCACAAGACTCCTGTTTCTTCTTGCTGCAACAGACCGACCTTGCACAAACAGACTTTCTTAGGGCCAAATCAGAATGAGACGCGAGAGATCTATAATTAGAAAGAACCCGAAATTTCTTGATGACTTCAACTTTCCTCAAACACATCTAAGCATCTGAGGAATTGAGAGGGTCTAACTCTTTCCTACAATCCCATTTCCTTGTTAAATGTTTCTTCCCACTCTGACACATTAATGTGTGTGTGTGTAAAGTGCCATCAAGTCACAGCTAACTTATGGTGAACCTGTAGGGTTTTCAAGGCAAGAGACATTCCGAGGTGGCTTGCCATTGCCTGCCTCTGCACTGCAACCCTGGCCTTCCTTGCTGGTCTCCCATCCAAGCACCAACCAGGGCTGACCCTGCTTAGCTTCTGAGATCTGACAAGATCAGGCCAGCTTGGGCCATCCAGGTCTCGGAAGCACACAAATATGAAGGAATACAGACAGATAGACTATTTTAATTAGCTAAAACAGGGGCCAATGGCGTAGCACCTTTTATTGGGAGGTGGTACCTGGGAGGATCTGGGAGGATGGCATGATATGATGTCATCCCTAGAAAACCTATAGAGGGTCCATATTTTATCTCTAGCCACTAAGGGGGTGATAGGGGATGAGTCAATATTCAGATCTATCTGATGGTCAGAGCAGGATGTCGCTGCCAGAGGGATCTGGCGCCGATCTTCTGGATCACAGGAATGCTGACCATGGGAACCGGTCCTCAGGAAGCATCCCAGTGTCTTCACGCCCAGGTGTGATGCTCTTTGATGTATCCTATGGAGATGAAGGCTGGCAGGAAGGGGCACCAGGAGGTATACACGAAAGGGGTATGCGTGTATAGAGTTGAAGATGTAAGTTTACAACGTCCTGTCTTTGTGTGAGAGAGTGTCTTTTGATCTCTGATATCAATCCTCCCGCCTGGAGGTGGTAACCTCAGAAAATGGTGCTTTGTTCCTATAGTGTAGCCATTTCACTCTGAAGATGGTCTCTGAGTCTATTTCTGGTGCTTCTGGAAGAAGCGGGACCCCTGTATACATAGGTGATCGCTCCCATATTTGCCTAATGCCTTTTTATAATATCTCAATTCCCCAAAATTATTAATAACTTGAGGCAATCTGGCTAACAGTTCAGCCTGAATGCGAGAGCCAGAATAGCCCACGCTTCCTTTTATTGTAGTCGAGCGGGGACCCACTGGCAGGTTAGGGGGCGCAATACTTGCCTTACCCCGGGTGCTGGCAACCCACGCTACACCACTGACAGGGGCTAGCTAAATGTGATGGGGGGGGGTCTTCATTACCACAAGTCCTCCCATTCATGTCTAAAGAAAGCAGGTGGTGATCATTTATTTACAGGGGACAGAGTCAGCCAACTGTTTTGCTCTCCTCCAGAGGCACCCAGCTGCACAAGAGCGTGGGTGTGGACGACAATGGAAGGAATGAGCCAGAGTCGACGGACCAGTGGTTTCTCAGCCTTGCATCCCGAGTGGTCACCTTGCCTACATCTGGCCCTGCTGTCCACCCTTAGTTCAAACCCCAGCGAGTGCTGGTAAAGCCGTCACTGCTGTCAGGAGGAACCAGCAGCTAGGACAAAAACAACAACAATGAAGCAGAATCTGATGGGGAGGGACCCAAGGTTAGTCAGAATGGCCTGGCCTGGCCAACTAAAATACAGGGGGCGGGACTGAGGGGAAACCTGAAGTATATGCAGTACTTCAACCAGTTTGGGGTAGTGGTTAGGGGTGGCGGACTCTAATCTGGGAGAACCAGGTTTGATTCCCCACTCCTCCACATGCAGCTACTGGTGTGACCTTGGGTCAGTCATAAGTTCTTTCAGAGTTGTTCTCTCAAGGGCAGTTCTTGAAAGAGCTCTCTCAGCCCCACCTACCTCACAGGGTGACTGGCGTGGGGAGGGGGAGGGAAAGGAGATTGTAAACCGCTCTGAGACTCCGAGCGAAGGGCGGGGTATAAAATCCAGCTCTTCTTCTTCTGTTCTTCATATTGTCTAAACCTAGTGCCGCTGCCCCCCTGGCCAGTGGCGGGGGGGGGGGGGGGAACCTGGAAGCCCTTATGTTGTGTTGGAATCTAACTAGTGAGGAATATTTCCAGGCCCATAGCTACAGTGGGGCATCTTGGGGTTCTGTCCCCTCAAATCTGAGGTACGCCCCACAACAGCTGCGGCCCCTCTCCCCGTCCCTCCCCTCCTGTGACAGTAAAAGGGCCCTCCACTTAAAAAAAATTCAAAGGGTTCCCTTTAAATGATATTTTTCAAGCAGGGCCTGCCCATGTCTGAACTCCAAGTGGTGAAATTGCCACTTGGAGTTCAGGGAAGGTGTGCAGCCATCCCTCTCTCTCTCCCCCTTCCCCTGTTGCCCCACAAAATTTCCCCATGCCCCACCAACCCAAAATTTCTGGTCATGGGGATGAATATTTCCTGCACATATTTTGCCTATTTGTTTTAATTGAGTGCTGTCCACTTGCTTCCCCAGTCCACTTCATTTTGACTCAGGACTCCAGTGCATAATCTCTTCAGGATACACTTCAAATTACTACAGATTTTTTTTTTCTTTTAAGATCCAGAGGTGACATGGCTGAGGCCGAGGCCTAATCCAATTTGCTGATTCTCCTCACCCTCCTGCCAGTGACCCAATATGCTTCCAGTTTGGTGTAGGGGTTAAGAGTGCGGACTCTAATCTGGGAGAACTGGGTTTCATTCCCCACTCTTCCACATGCAGCTGCTGGTGTGACCTTGTGTCAGTCACAGTTCTCTCAGAGCTGTTCTCTCAACGGCAGTTTTCAAGAGGGCTCTCTCAGCCCCACCTACCTCACAGGGTGCCTGTTGTGGGGAGGGGAAGGGAAAGGAGATTGTAAGCTGCTCTGAGGCTCCTTCAGGTAGTGAAGGGTGGGGTATAAATCCATCTTCCTCCTCCTCTGCTTCTTCTTCTTCCCTCCCCCACCAAGATGCTTAGCAACTCTAATGTAAAACAACTGGGAATATTAGTATCCATTTAATTTTCAGCACTTAGACTTCATAACTCTTCCCCATTTTGTCATTCTTCATACTTACGAGACATCCGGCAAGTGATTGATCCTCAGTCGGACTGTGCGGTCATTCACATTGGCTTCTCTTTTGCCCACTAGGGGTCCGCCGGAGATTTATTGCAGCCAATAAAGGTTGTTTCCAAAAGTACAGGTTTTTCCTTCTTCTTTGGGGTATGATAATTTCAAATAACTCTTAGGCATGATAGCAATTACTGACAAGAGGCAGTTTCTGTTAATAGTTTATCACAGTTCATCATACCTCCTTTGTCAACCAAAGCACTTTGACAAGCCCGGGGTTAATTAAAACCAAGAAGACAATAAAGTACACCTAATCAAACATTACAGGTACAGAAATCAATTAGCAGATTTATGGTTCTTTGGAACTTTCCATAATGCGCCAAATTCAAAGAAACTGTCAGTTCTGCCTCCCCGAGAGAATGTAATTGAATTTCTAATTGAAACAACCCTTTCAATGGGGTAACACAATCTGGCAAAATTTGATTTGCATGAAAGAGAGGTCTGCAGAGGCCAAAGGAGTCTACACGAAACCTGCATCCCCCAAGCTGCTTCCTCATTACAGTGAGATTACAAAAGAAGTTGAGAATCAATCCAATTGGCTAAGATGGATCGCGGAAGATGATGGATCTCTGTAAAGGAAGTTGAGTTCTGCCTCTAACAAGTTCCTGGAAGAATCACAAGTCAGGCTTCCTTTGTTGCAAAATCACAGCCTTGCCAATAACTCTGACTTCAGCCTCATAAGAACAGAAGAGAAGCCAATGTTGGATCAGGCCAGTGGCCCATCCAGTCCAACACTCTGTCACACAGTGGCCAAAAACACCAGGTGCCTCAGGAGGTCCAGCAGCGGGGTCAGGACACTAGAAGCCCTCCCACTGTTGCCCCCCCCAAGCACCAAGAATACAGAGCATCACTGGCCCCAGACTGAGAGTTCCTATCTATACCTTGTGGCTAATAGCCACTGATGGACCCCAGCTCCATATGTCTATCTAATTCTCTCTTGAAGCCGTCCATGCTTATAGCTGCCACCACCTCCTGTGGCAGTGAATTCCACGTGTTAATCACTCTTTGGGTGAAGAAGTACTTCCTTTTATCTGTTCTAACCCGACTGCTCAACCATTTCACTGAGTGCCCATGAGTTCTTGTATTGTGAGAAAGGGAGAAAAGTACCTCTTTCTCTACCTGCTCTGATATGATCACTCTAATAGGAAACTGGCTGACCCCCGGGTGGATGGTGAAAGCAATACTACAGGGCCACGCACAGACCAGGTCAACACTTACTCAAGTGGCCTCTAAGACGTGCAGAAACACAAGATTATGAGAGCGATCCTAAACAGGTCTAATCAGAATTCCTACTCAAGTCAACTCAATGGGGCTTTCGTACAGGGAAGTGTTCTTGGGATTGCACTGTTTGTAAACTGACCGAAAGACATCTCGCCTCCCCAGAAACCAGTCTGATGACGTCTAAATATGCCCCAGGAGCAATACATTATTGATCGCATGAACAACAAGTCAGTGAGGAAAGTGCAGGAGGAGAAAGCAACTGGCTCAATCTACTCAGAACTTCGAGATCCAGTAGTGTCGTGGATCGGTAGTGTCGAGATCCAGTAGTGTCGTGGATCGGAGCAATGCTCCCTCTAAGCTGTGGAGTCTTGTGAGCAAAAATTCTACTTTGTGAGCTACTGGCATTAAAGTTGTGAGCGAGCGACTTGGCTGCTGAATAAATCAGTTTGCTCTGGAGCCATCCTTCCTGAGCTGAGACCAAAAGGTGCGAGCTGGAGGCTAGAAAACTGTGAGCTAGTGCACACTAACTCAGCTTTGAGAGAACACTGGTTAGGAGCAGCGACCTCTAATCTGGAGAACCAGGTTCGATTCCCCATTCTTCCACATGACGCCCTCTGGGTGACCTTGGGACAGTCTCAGAACTCTCTCAGCCCCACATAAAGTGCCTGTCATGGGGAGGGGAAGGGGAAGGTGATTGTAAGCTGCTTTGAGATTCCTTAAGGTAAAGAAAAGCAGAGTATAAAACCCTTCTCTTCTTCTTCAGTTTAGAGCAATGATCCCCAACATCCAAGCAGTGGCCACCATAGCACCAACGAATGTCTTTCATGATGTCATGAGCTTCTTCTCGCAAAGAACCATCCCTTCTTTTTAACTTTCCTTTAATTTATAGCCCACCTTTCTCACTGAGCACCAGAGCAGATTACAAAGTATGAAAGGCAGTTCAGTCAGACAGGGAAGTCTGATGCATTGGAATGACAGAACCAGAAAACCATGCAAACAGAAAACTGTCTAAGGCAGGGGTTCTTAACCTGTGGTCCATGGAGTGGCTTCAGAGGGTCTGTGAAATGGACGCCAAAAGAAAAGAGTTTGTTTTTTTTAAATTTCCTTCCTGTTATTTTGAAAATTATCTTTGTATGTGTGTGGGGGGGATCTTTCTTATGTGAAAGTACGTTTCTAAGGCATTGTTTTATTCCACCCAAGTATAGGGTGGCATAGGAAGCTATTGTAGACGGTCAGGTTAGGCAGATCACAAGAAGGGAGGGCAGGAAGGGTTGCTACCAGTGTTCCCTCTAAACTGAGTTAGTGTGAGTTAGCTCACAGTTTTTTAGCCTCCGGCTCACACATTTTTGTCTTAGCTCAGGGAGGATGGCTCCAGAGCCAATTAATTTATGCAGCAGCCGAATCGCTCGCTCACAACTTTAATGCCGGTAGCTTACAAAGCAGAGGTTTTGCTCACAAGACTCCACGGCTTAGAGGGAGCATTGGTTGCATCAGTTCTTAGTTCTTGTAGCCCTTGCTTACACATCCAGGGAACTGCTAATTGCCATTTTTGGATCCGGAAGCAATTGTTCTCCAGGCCAGATTGGCTGGGGTTCCTGGACGGCATAGAGCAGGGGTAACTGGGGGTGTAGGGAGTGGGAGGTATTTGTGAATTTCCTGCATTGTGCAGGACTAGATGGTCCTGGAGCAATGCTCCCTCTAAGCTGTGGAGTCTTGTGAGCAAAAATTCAACTTTGTGAGCTACTGGCATTAAAGTTGTGAGCAAGAGATTTGGCTACTGCATAAATTAGTTTGCTCTGGAGCACCCTTCCTGAGCTAAGACGAAAATGTGTGAGCTGGAGGCTAAGAAACGGTGAGCTAGCTCACACTAACTCAGCTTAGAGGGAACACTGCCCTGGAGGTCCCTTCCAACTGTATGATTCTATCCATGCTTGCCATGCTATAATGACTTGCATGAAAACTTTCTTCTGTTATTTCTTGGCTTTAGATTTTCTCCTTTTACACAGCAGGATACCATATACACATTTTCTCCATATTCGGTCTTCGGAGACAAGGGCAGTTCTCCATGACTAGAGCTTTCAACTATTCACCTCTTCACTGCTCCAACAAGATTTAGCCTCTTGCTGTGCTGATCTGAATTAATTCAGATTTCCCACATATTGTCTGATACCTTCTCTTGTCGTAGTTATTTTTTGATAGAGTCATGGCAGAGAAGCCATATTGGAGGCCTCACTTGATGAACCACACCAGCGGTCCCCCAACCTTGTAAAGCCTATGGGCATCTTTGGAATTCTGTCATAGGGTAATATGTGCAGCCCCAAAATGACTACCACAGGAGGCGGAGCCAACCACAAAATGGCTACCGCAGGAGGTGGCGCTACATACACAGAGGAAGCCCAAGTGCAGAGGAGAAGACAGGTAATTTTTAAAATATAGTAGGAAAGTGGGGTGAGAGAGAATAAAACAAACACTGTCACAGTCAGGGGCGTAGAGTTTTGTAAATTCCGGGGGGGGGGGGGCTCGCTGGGGCGATGTCCCCCCCCCGGAAAACCTCCGCGCCTCCCCAGGCCCTTTCAAGGCCCGCCAGCCGCTGCTGCCGGAGCCTCTCTCTCCCCCCCACTCCTTCCCTCTCCCTTCGCTGGGAAAAGAGGGAGGGAGAGGGAAGGATGGAAGAGTGGCCAGGCGGGGGGGGGGAGGCACCAGCGGCAGCAGCTGCCGGCCTCGGAAGGGCTCCAGGAGGCACTGCGGCAGGTGCTACGTTTTCCCGGGGGGGGGCTCAGTCCCCCCCGGGGAAATTTCAGGGGAGGCTCAACCCCTCGAGCCCCCCCGGAGTCTACACCTATGGTCACAGTGTTATTTATTTATTTAAACGTTATTTAAATCTGCATAGCTGATCCAATCTTCGGTGGCTAATCAGAAGCCCTGCTGGGCAATGGCCCCACCCACTTTCTAATAACACTTGGTGGACATCAGGAAAGGTGCTGGCACCATGTCGGGGAACCCCAAGCTACACTACATACAAATGGCAGATGATAGGGACATTTTCAGCAGCTTCTCTTGCACCCTTCCTATGGAAGGCCCCCCCTCCTTCTAGATTCATTCTGACTTCCAAGACCCCACTCATGTACAAATAGGCAACCTTCACATTCACAATCTGTTGGGAGAGAGGGGGGCTAATGAAGATTCTCGCGTGTCACGCTGCATCTTCTGCTGAGGACTGAGAGTCTGTGGATCTAATTATTAGAGCTTATTTTAGCACAGCCCCCACCCCCTCGCCAAGCAGCAGAGGTCTATCTGGCCATCCTGAGCGGAGAACGATGTTTGCTTTCTAAAAGCAGCAGATAATCACCAGATATGAATATTCATGGTTCCCTGTGCAGGTGTCTCACCCACACTTTGAGAACCTAGCAATTAGACTTAAGCTGTGACTTTTAATGATAGCGTACTGGAGTGGGGAATGGGTAAGACTTAGTTGTTGGGATGGGAAGAAACCGACTCCAAGAAATGTGCCAGGAGACACATGAAAGCAGAAAGCGAAAGGGAAGAAGGGGTGGGTTTTGGTGAGGGATTTTGCAAGTCTGGGAGTTTGAGTTTCTCGATTTCAGTGTTGCTTTCATCTTCTAAAACTCAACGGTACACATTGCTCAACAATATTTGTACATAAATTAGTATTGTATGTGATATGAATATGTAAGGTGAGTTTAGAGTAGTCAGCTCTGGGTTGGAAAATACCTAGAGATTTTGGGGGGGTAGAGCCCGGGGAGGGCGGGGTTTGGGGAGGTACCTTAGCAGGATAGCATGCCGTAGAGTCCACCCTCCAAAGCAGCCATCTTCTCCAGGGGACCGCTGTCTAGTCAGTTTCGAATCTGCCACTGGGGAATAAATGACTGTGTACTGTTAGGCTGAATTGTTTAAAGCTTTGGTTTCATTGATGATTTATGTGGTCCTGATGAAGACTGAGGAAACCCCTGCCACTCTAGAATATGGCACTGACCGCTTGGGATCTTCAGACCTTTTTATACCAACTGGGGACTCTACCACTCTTGTGAAAGGTCATACTGTATTGGGATAGTACTATATTCAACTGTTGCAGTGTGTTTATAGTATGTTATGTACTGTTTTCTTTTAAATGATGTTGTTTTGAACTACTACACAGTGTTTGTCCCCCCCCCCCTATTTTTTAAGTAGCAGAGATTTTCTGGATGCTGAGGTAGAAGGTATTTAGAAACCTCCAAAAGCTTAGAAAACTTATTGAGGGCCAAAAGTTAAAAACATAAGTACATATGGACAAAAGAGTGTTTATTTCAAAGACATCTAAAAACCTTGTAGGGGCCCAAGTAAAGCCTCATGAAATGTTAAAAGTGACAAATGCACAAAAAAAGAACAGTGTACGACCTGACATGTTTCGGCTCACAAGAGCCTTCTTCAGAGGTCAAATAGTACAAAGTACAAAATACGCCAAGCAACAGACTCCCTGTAACACATGTAAGGCAATAAATAATAAATAATATAGGACCAAAAATGGAATGTTTCAAGATGGTATTGACTGACACACCAAAAGGTTTCTGTTTGGGGCCACAAATATACCTGGACTTGTGTCAGAAGTAGTTGCATATACTGGAAATAATATCAGTACCAATATGTACCTTCCAGGTTAGGTCCTAAGAGTGCAAGTTTGGTGTAGTCGTGGTTAAGTGCGCGGACTCTAACCTGGGAGAACCAGGTTTGATTCCCCACTCCTCCACTGGCACCTGGCTGGATGACCTTGGGCAAGCCATAGCTCTGTACCAGCTGTTCTCTCAAGGACAGCTTGGGAAAGCGCTCTCTCAGCCCCACCTACCTCACAGGGTGTCTGTTGTGGGGAGGGGAAGGGAAAGGAGTTTGTAAGCCGCTCTGAGACTCCCTTGGGGAGTGGAGGGCGGGGTATAAATCCAATCTCTTCTTCTTCTTATTCTAAAATTACTTTATCAGGGACAATGTGACATCAATATGCTTGGTTGGTTTAGTTTTCCCCCTCCCTTTTGGGGGGGGGGGGTGTAGAAGGTATTTAGCACTGATTGACTAATTCAGGCAAGTCAAGTTGCAAGCAGATTTCATCTATATTGAAAGGCGGAGATCAAGATGGAGGTTCTTCCTTGGATGCAGGGAAGCCAGCCTCCAGGTGGGACCTGGGGATCCCCTGGAATTACAGCTCATCTCCAAACTACAGTTCCCCTGGAGAAAATGGATGCTTTGGAGGGTGGACTCTATGGTACTGTGCCCCACTGAGGTCCCTCTCCTTCCCAGGCTCCACCCCCAAATCTCCAGGAGTGTCCCAACATGGATCTGGCAACCCTAGCCCACCATCGCCCACCGGTGGCCATGGGGGGCCTGACAACCTTACTTTGGATGTGCATGAAGGGCTGCCTCTTTGGATAAGCTCTGCGGTGACAGCGTCCTTTGTCTGAACAAGGCCACTGGAAGGGGTCAGCCTGCAAATGAGGAAGATCCATAGTGGTCCATATCTGAGTAGAGTTGCCAGCTCTGGGTTAGGAAATACCTGGCGATTTTGGGGGTGGAGCCTAGGGAGGGTGGGGTTTGGGGAGGGGAGGGACCTCAGCAGGGGGTGATGCCATTGAGCCCACCCTCCAAAGCAGCCATTTTCTCAAGGGGAACTAATCTTGGTCATCTGGAGATCAGCGGTAATAGTGGGAGACCTTCAGGTGCCACCTGGAGGCTGGCAACCCTATGTCTGAGCATTTTCTGTTGTAGCTCCCACCTGGTGGAATGGCCTTCCAGAAGAGGTCAGGAAAGCCCCCCCTTCATTACACCCATTCTGCAGAAAGGGTAAAATGGAACTATTTAGGAGGGCGTTTTTATCAGGGGTCTCTTTTATAAGTTTTCAACATCTGGAGAAACTGTCTACATCGTTCTTATTGTATGTATGGCGTTTTAAAGTTGTAACTTAAGGTCTTTATTGTGCAGTGAGTTTTTACTGTTTTTGTAATCTGCCATGAGTCTCTCCAGTGAGAAAAGGCAGTTTATAGATGACGTACAGGAAGTAAATCTGAGCCTTTTAGAGGGAAGCAAAAATGAGTTCATTAAGTGAAACTTCTCAAGCGAGATGGGTGGGTTCCACAAAGGGTTGCCAGGTCCCCCTGGCCGCTGACCAGAGATGGGGGGGGAGTTAGGGTTCCCAGCTCCAGGTTGGGGAACTCCTGGAGATTTGGGGATGGAGCCTGGGGAGGACAGGGACCTCCGTGGGGCACAGTGCCCCAGAGTCCCTCCTCCAAAGCATCCATTTTCTCCAGGGGAACTGATCTCTGCTGTCTGGAGATGAGCTGTAATTCCAGGGGATCCCCAGGTCCCACCTGGAGGCTGGCATCCCCAGTCCCATAATATCCTCTTGGTATGTTATTTTGTTTTGTTTGGTTTCTCACTATGGCCCCAGAAGAGCGTTACGCTCAGGAAGTAAGAAACTCCTGGTGGTCCCTGACCCGAGAGAGATCCAGCTGTCCTCAACCAGGGCCAGGGCCTTTTCAGCCCTGGCCCCTGACTGGTAGCACTCTCTGCCTGAGAATATCCATGCCCTGCGAGAATTGTTACCTTTCCACCGAGCACGTAAGGCAGAGATGTTGCGCCAGGCATTCAGCTGAGAACAGCGACAGTACAGCCTGTAGTCTGGCACTCTCATACCCTCCAGTCTCTGCAATGGAAGCCTGTGAAATCTGAAATTGTTTTTCCCTTCGCCATCTTGGAATGTTGGTATAGTATGTATTTTATTGTAGGATTTTAATCTAAGTTATTTATTGTATGTTTCCCCTGTTGTGAGCCACACTGAGCCCTGCTTGCAGGGAAGGGGCGGCCTAACAACTGAATTAAATAAAGAAATCAACAACAATAAATACCGAGAAGACAGGGGAGTTTGTGAGGAACTTCAGGGGGAAAAAAGATGTCCTCTCCTTCTGGTGTTTGGCTTTAGCACCTGCCTCTTCTGTATCTTTGCAATTTGTTCACATACTTCGGCAACACAGAGGATAACTTCAGAACCCTGCTTCTCTGAGCTGGCAATAACAGCAGTGAAGAAAAGACATTCCCCCTCCCCCCCCCCCCCCCCCCCCCCCCCGCTTTCGGCATTAAAAAAGCTCCGATGCAGAGCCTGGCGGTTCACAAATATTACTCATGTAATTTGTGGGAGGCAAAAGAGGAGGTGAATAAAAAAAATATGTTCCCACTGAACACAAGGAGCATTGTTTGCATATCAGAAAAATTAATCTCCATAGAAAAATGTGAGAGCCTGCAATTCAGAAAGCAAAGAATTAGGACAGCCCAGCTGAGAATAATTTTCTAGCCAGTTAATTTAATTGCATAAATCATTCCTTTGTTAGCAATAAAGAGATATAATTAAAATGAGATTGCTTCTCATTTCTATTCTCAGGAAACTAAAGGAATTGATTTTGGAGCATACATTCCTGAATACCACATTGGCAAATTACACATACCTTTTAAAAAACACACGCACAAAAAAAACCACGCTGCACCATCTTGCGCTAATGTTGTGGAGAGGTTTAATTAATTACAGATATACTGTATGATCTTAAAGAAATAATTTACTTAATGCCCACTGAAATGAGGTTTGCGAATGCAAGCACATTCTTTGGACAAAGGGGGTTCTGATTTCGGCAAACAGGCCGGGAAGTTTAACTGGTCGCTGGTTGGAAAGTTACAACAGGGATGTTAGAGGGAAGGAACAGCCTTGGACTGAGAAAGACCAGCTCTCCCTTCGCTGGCTAGCTTGCCCAGCACCTACTTTTCAGGCCCAGGTAGGGTTGGCAACCTCCAGGTGGCATGCTAAATCTGAAAAACGCTGTAATGAAGGAAAAGACACAAAATTCTATTTGAAATGACAAAAAACCTCTTATTTGAGTGTAGTGGTTTGGTGTAGCAGTTAAGTGCGCGGACTCTAATCTGGGAGAACTGGGTTTGATTCCCCACTCCTCCACTTGCACCTGCTGGATGACCTTGGGCAAGCCATAGCTCTGTCAGGGCTGTTCTCTCAAGGACAGCTTGGGAAAGAGCTCTCTCAGCCCCACCTATATCACAGGGTGTCTGTTGTGGGGAGGGGAAGGGGAAGGAGTTCGTAAGCCGCTCTGAGACTCCTTTGGGTAGTGAAGGGCGGGGTATAAATCCAATCTCTTCTCTTCTTATTAACTATTCTTTAAAGATGCAGTACAAATACAAGTTGAATTCAAACTTATGAAGCTAAACCATAATACATGTGGCTAACCATACAGCATTAACCACGGCAACGGATGTCCCAGGTACATCTCCGTTTTGACCCTTTGTCGAGCCGTAATCATATGGTAAAGCTAAGAAAGAGCTGAGGAGACTAGTGCAGGACATGCACAGGTACTTATCCTCTGTTCCCAACTGCACTCCACAACTCAGGTGTTACACCGAGCTGAGGAGCTCTACTATTTCCCTTGACACGAAAGCCTATTCATTATCCCAACCGGCTCCACAAAGCCAAAAGCAAATAGAATTTTATGTGTTTTCCTTCATTACGGTGTTTTTCAGATTCAGTATACTACACTCACTGTATAGCCATTTTTTTGTTATACAACTTCCAGATGGTGGCTGGAGATCTCCCGCTATTACAACTGATCTCCAGGCTGCTAGAAATGTGTGAGTTGCAAGGTCCAGATTCCAGCCATTATAGGGTTAACCTGTTTACCTTCTGTGCTATTGTTTAGGCTGAGGGAAGGAACCTGATGCAGAGCCAATGCAATCAAAGCCCAGAAAACTGAAGTCTGTTTTGTAACACTGATTGGTTAATGCAATCAGGTGACTTCCTTCTAGGGGTCAGGAAGGAGGAGGAATCTCCACTGTCCAGTAGGGTTGCCAAGTGTGCAATACTCACCGGCGGGGGGGAGTCCCCCGTCCGCCGGGAGCTTCCTCGGCGTGTGCGCTTTGCACGTGTGCCCGGCAACATCACCAGAAGTGACGTCAGCATGTTGGGGGTGTTGCCAGGGTGACGCTCTGGCAATTGCCCCAAAACTCTATGGTATCATAGAGTTTGGGGCGATTGCCAGAGCATCGCCCTAGCAACACCCCCAACGTGATGACGTCACTTCCAGGTGACGTCATTACGTTTGAGAAGTCATCCTGGCTGGACGACTTCAGGGGCGGGGTTCCCCCTGCCGGCCAAATGCTGGCCGGCGGATCGGGAACCCCTGTAGTGGGGGATCCCCCGCCCCCCGGGTTGACTTGGCAGCCCTATTATCAAGTGACCATGTGTTTGTAGCAGTAGGACATAAGGATGTAGCTGTAGATATCTTTGTTACTTTGTAGGTTTCCTGTGTACCTTTTACCCTTAGAAATAAAAGTTTTTAAACAGAAAGAAATGTCTCCTCTCCAGTGAAGCAAAGGTCCATTGCAAACTCTGAGTATTTAAGTATTTTTTGACTATTTTCCTCAACACAGGCAATGGAGATCAATTCACCGAGAGAAAATGGCTGCTTTGGAAGGTGGATTCTATGGCACTATAGCTAGGGTTGCCAGCCCCCTAGTCCAGGAGGGGGGTTTCTCCGCTTTTGCAGGCTCCTCCCTAGGGCTGCCAAGTCCCCCGGTAGAGCGGGGAAACACCGATTTTTAAAGCTTCCCCCCGCTTTTCCAAAATTGGCCACCGGGGGGACAAAATGGCTGCCAGCAGGGGAACCTCAGAGCCTGCCCTGGCCTCTTGAACTTCTTAAAAGGGAAATTTCCCCTTTAAGAGCTGAGCAAGCAAGAGAGCCCTGCCCAGAGATTAAGGAGGGACTAAGCTCTTTCTACTGAAGGGCTTGCTTGCAAGGTTGCTGCTGGGGTAAGCTGCTGGGGTAAACTGCTGGGGTCTGCGAGCTCTTTTCCTTCTCTGTCTCGCCCCCTCCCCCTCTTTCTTTTTTCTGTCTGTCTGTCCACTGTGGTTTTGTCAAAGGAATAAACTGTCAATTCCAAAGAGGTAAACATCACAAGGAGAGGTTGCCTGTAGAAGGTCTGGGAGTGGGATTGTTTAAAATGTCTTGTCGTGGCTGTTTGGGTCCCCCCAATCCTCATTTCCCTTCTGCAAATAAAAGTTGGGATTCCTCATTTTTATGCCAATTTTCTGTTTCTTTCAACCGTGTCTCTCCACCCCCCCCCCCCCCCCCCGCAGTAAAAATCTGCATTTTTAAAAGCATTTGTACATCAAGTAACCGGTATTTTAAGTTAGGGATGGATCCAACTAGCTTTTCTGCTGGCAAAAAGGGGAGGACAAAGGTCCTCTTTAGCCACCAAAAAGCCTATGCTGGGGGGGGGGGGAGAAGTTATGGGACTTACATGGACAACAGCTGGGTGAAACAAGGGCCAGAAATAAAGCCTGGGAATTGGGCAAGAGTAAGTGAAAAAGCTGGCTGTCTGTCTCTCTCTCTCTCTTTCTGTCCCCATCCAGCAGAGGTCTATCAGTGGCTATTATTAGCCACAAAGTCTGAATGGAACCCTTTGTCTGGGGCAGTGATGCTCTGCATTCTTGGTGCTTGGGGGGCAACAGTGGGGGGGCTTCTGGAGTTCTGGCCCCGCTGCTGGACCTCCTGAGGGCACCTGGTATTTTTGGCCACTGTGTGACACAGAGTGTTGTACTGGATGGGCTGTTGGACCGATCCACTGTGGCTTCTCTCCTGTTCTTATGATATGAAAATCATATTTAGCACTTGTGTAGCACTTAGTGCTTCATATTCTGCCGAGATGAGGAAGGATTCAGTAGGGCCGTTGCTCAGTGATAGAGCATCTGCTTGACATGCAGGAGGTATCAGCCTCTTCAGCTAAAAAAGGATCAGGTAATAGGTGACATTAAAGATCTCAGCCTGAGACCCTGGAGAGCCACTACTAGTCTGAGTAGTCAATACTGACCTTGATGGACCAATGGCCTGATTCAGTATTAGGATACTTCATGAGTTCATGTGTCAGCATGTGGAAGCAACATCACAGGATGTGACATCACAAAATGATGTCATTTCCTTTCTCCTGGCTCCACCCCCAAAGTCTCCTGGCTCCACCCCCAAAGTCTCCTGGCTCCACCCCCAAAGTCCCCAGATATTTCCCAAGTTGGACTTGGCAGCCCTACTCCTCCCTACCGCCAGCTAGCTGGCCAGTGGGGGAAACACTGCCCACAAATGCCCCAGAACACAGCATGATGATGTCACCTGGAAGTGACATCATCGTGCAGCCAATGTCGCACAGCGATGCTCTAGTTTTTGGGCAAAACTCTGGTAAAATTGGGCTCAAAGCATAGAGTTCTGCTCATAAAGTTTTGCATAGAGACTCTGCAGAGTCTTCCTCGGTAGTCTCTCTTCCAAGTACTGACCCCGCTAAGCTCCGAAGATCAGGCTACAACAGGCCTCCTTCCCTCCTCTCTGAGCAGCTGGAAGCCCAGAGTATGGGCCTTGCAGTGTTAGCTTCCTTGTGAGGAAGTTTCCCTGGAGGAACTGCTTAATCTGTTTGTGAATTTTGTTTTTTTTTCAGTACAAACATTCAATACAATTTATAACAAAGAAAAAACATACACAGTGAACAGTCTAGCCACCTAAGCAGGTTATGATCAATGCTCCCTGGAAGGTATGGAGTCTTGCGAGCAAAAATTCAACTTTGTGAGCTACTGGCATTAAAGTTGGGAGTAAGCGATCTGGCTGCTGCATAAATTAGTTTGCTCTGGAGCCATCCTCCCTGAGCTAAGACAAAAATGTGTGTGCCGGAGGCTAAAAAACAGTGAGCTAACTCACACTAACTCAGCTTAGAGGGAACACTGGTTATGCTGGCCTTTGAGGTACCATCAGTGCCCTGAGAAGCAAGCATCCTACAGGGGCAGCCAGCAGCGCAACTCGGAGGTCTTTTGAAATCATTCCAGTGTTTGGGAAACAGATACACATTGAGATGGTTCCAGATGGTAGCCATGTTGCTCTTCAGTAGAACAGTTAGATTTCGAGTCCAGTAGCACCTTTGAGACCCACAAAAGCTTCAGTGTATGAGCTTTCAAGAGTCAAAAGTTCCCTTTTTCAGACAGAGATACCCACTGGTGTCTGTTTGGGAATACAGAAGAAGAAGAGATTGGATTTATACCCTGCCCTTCACTACCCAAGGGAGTCTCAGAGCAGCTTACAAACTCCTTTCCCTTCCCCTTCCCACAACAGACTCCCTGGGAGGTAGGTGGGGCTGAGAGAGATCTCTCAAGAACTGCCCTTGAGAGAACAGGTGGTACAGAGCTATGGCTTGCCCAAGGTCATCCAGCAGGTGCAAGTGGTGGAGTGGGGAGTCAAACCCGGCTCTCCCAGATTAGAGTCCACGCACTTAACCACTGCACCAAACTGGCAAATATAGAAATGACGCAACTTCCAGAAAACCTTGTCAGCACAGGATAAGTTGCTGTTGGCTTGTAAGAGGGGACCATTTTAATTACTTACTTCATTTGTACCCTGGCTTTCTCCCCAGTGGGGGCCCAAAGTGGTCTACATCCTCCTCTTCTCTTCCATTTGATCCTCACAACAACCCTGTGAGGTATTAGGCCGAGAGAGTGTGACTGGCCTAAGGTTACCCAGCAAGCTTCTATGGCGAAAGTGGGGATTCGAACCCTGGGCCTCCCAGATCCTTGTCCAATACCACTGCACCTCCTTATAGTTATTATGCATTTATTTATTTATTTATTTCAAATTTATACCCCGCCCTCCCCACAAGCAATGCGACTCTACGCTCTAACCCTATAACCAGGCTCGGCTGAAAGGAATCAGTGGATGCCCTATGGTCTTGGGACACAGCAAAAAATGGTGGCATAATTAAATTGGAACCACGAGGGCCATGTTTTGTTCCCTCCTTCCGATATGAAAGTTATCACGGTTGCAGAGAACTGAGGCAGGAGGGAGGGCAGGAAGGGTTGCCTCAGTGCTTAGTTCTGGCTCTTTTTTACACGCCCAGGGAAATGCTGATGGCCAATTTGAGGTCAGGAAGCGGTTTTTCTCCAGGCCAGTTTGGCCGGGGATCCTTGAGGTTTTTTGTCATCTTCTGGGCGTGGAACGGTGGTCAGTAATGGTGTGTGTGTGGATGAGGTATCTGTGGATTTCCTGCATTGTACAGGGGGTCGGACTAGATGACCCTGGAGGTCCCTTCCAACTCTATGATTCTACGATTCTAACTCCGTTAGCCTTGCCTCCCTTCTACTCCCTGCCTTGTCTTTCCTTCATCATTTCAAGCGGAAGCTTCCTATGGCAAGGACCTGGCTTTTGCTTCTGTTGTTATATGGTGGGAAGCACCACCGAGTCACAGCTGACTTACAGAGAGCCCACAGGGTTTTCAAGGCAAGAGACATTTTAGGGGTGGTTTGTCATTGCCTGTCTCTGTGAATGGAGGTCTCCCATCCAAATACCAACCAGTGCTGACCCTGCTTAGATTCCAAGATCTGATAAGATCGGGCTCGCCTGGGCTATCCAGGTCAGGGCACTGTTACTATATACTCCGTAGGTTTCTCCAGCACAAATAATCTAACCTTTAAACTTTTGTGGAAATTAGTGTGAAGTCCATCCCCCCGCCCCCACCCCCACCCCACCCCCACCCCACCCCCACCCCGCCTTTGGCTACTATCTGTGTGTTTAAGTGCCGCCAAGTCACTTCTGACTTATGGTGACCCTATGAACGAATGACCTCCAAAACCTCCTCTCATTCACAGCCTTGCTCAGGTCTTACAGAGGGCTGTGGCGTCCATGACTGTGCCCACCCGTCTCATGCTGGGTCTTCTCAGAACTCTCTCAGCCCCACCTACCTCACAGGGTGTCTGTTGTGGGGAGGGGAAGGGAGATTGTAAGCCACCCTGAGACTCCTTTGGGTACTGAAGGGTGGGGTATAAATCCAATCTCTTCTTCTTTTCCTCGGGTGATTGCCTTTTCCAGTGACTCTTGTCTTCCCATCATGTGACCAAACTACAATAGCATCAGTTTAGTCATTGTAGCTTCTAGGAAGAGTTCAGGCTATTTCCAATAAAACTTTACTTGAAAACAACGGCTGTGTAGAGAAGCCCCTAGCAGGGCTGCCAGTTGCAGCTTGGGAAATTCCTGGAGATTGGGGGGCAGTGCCTGGGGGAGATGGGGTTTGGGGAAGGGAGGCGGCTAAGCAGGGATATGATGCCATAGAGACCCCTTCAAAAGCTGCCCTTTCCTCTCTAGTGTAAAGGGAATTGTAGCGTAAAGAGCGGGAGGTGGCTCGCTTCTTTATCCTCCTCTATAAGAAGAGATTGGATTTATACCCTGCCCTTTGCTACCCAAAGGAGTCTCAGAGTGGCTTACAATCTCCTTTCCCTTCCCTCAACAGGCACCCTGCAAGGGAGGCGGGGCTGAGAGAGCTCTGAGAGAACTGCTTGTGAGCGAACAGCTCAGAGAGAACTGTGACTGACCCAAGGTCATGCTAGCAGCTGCAGGTGGAGGAGCAGGGAATCAAACCTGGGTCTCCCAGATTAGAGTCCGCGCTCCTAACCACTACACCAAATTGGGTAGTAAAAGAAATACTTCAATAATGTAATTGTTCCCATTTGGGGACAGTGCAGGATAAAAGGAAACCGTTGCTGATCCTCAAGCTCACATAATATTACGTTTTCAGAAGGGATGAGCTAGTCAGTGTTTCAGGCCCTGAACTGGCACTTATAATAGATAGAATCTTGCAGTAAGTCCAGGGTGTTTCCTCAGCTCTGTTCTTGTTTGTATGAAAGGGTTCAGCATACAGTCTCGTTCTCAACCTGACCTGAGGGAGCAACAGATTCATCTGTTTGGTGTAGTGGTTAAGTGCGCAGACTCTAATCTGGGAGAACTGGGTTTGATTCCCCACTCCTCCACTTGCACCTGCTGGATGACCTTGGGGAAGCCATAGTTCTGGCACAGCTGTTCTTGAAAAAGAGCAATTTCTCTCAAGAGCTCTCTCAGCCCAATGGATATGGTTTATAGGACCTATCCTGAATTTGTGAAGAAAAAAATCTGCCAGGAGAGATTATGGTAAGATTCTAAAAAAAAAAAATCAACTAGAGACGTGGTGAAAGGCCACAAACAAGGCTACCCTGAAGATCCAAGAAGAAGAAATTAAAGTGTTCAAGGACATTCCATTTGAGATCAGAAAGAAGAGAGAACCCTATAAAAGTTTAACTACATTTCTGCAAGCAGGGGGCATCATGTACAGGTGGCTTGCTCTTGAAGGACTGGTTTTAACTACAAAGATAAGAAGCAAAAGATTGACTCTGTTGCAAAAGCAAAGAAATTTTTGGACTTTTGTATGGAAAGAAGAGAGAAAACGTCCACAGAGGAATCATTAGAACATCAAGACAGCATTTATGGACTGGAAAGTTCGGATACATCAAAAAGTAATGAATCAGAGGACTAAGAATCTGATGCAGATTTGGGGGCGGCAGCACCTAAACCTCCGGGAGAAGAAACAAAAAAGAGAAGACGGAAGAAAAAATGAACATTGTTATGTTAAAAGCTACATTTGACTATTGTCTCTCTTGTTTTGAATTTTAGCCATTTATGTATTTTTAAAGTTTTAAGGCAAGAAGTATAGATTAGGTAGTAATTTAGAATGCCTGGATATTTTATTATTTTTCCTGAAGTAACTGAAGTATGGATATTATAACAGTATAGTAATTTGATTCCTGTATATTTTAGAGTAGTTTAGGGGCTTTTAGTTTAGTGTTTGTGTAGTTGTAGAAAATAAATAAATAAATATATAAGAGCTCTCTTGGCCTTACCCACCTCACAGGGTGTCTGTTGTGGGGAGGGGAAGGGAAAGGAGTTTGTAAGCCGCTCTGAGACTCCTTCGGGCAGTGAAGGGCAGGGTATAAATCCAGTCTCCTCTTCTTCTATTCATCTGTCTTGGTGGAGATGGCCGAGACCATTCCGTTTTTAAAAAGACACATTTGATTCTGTTGGCACATTTGGCGTTTTGAATAAAAGGTACAAGGTGCCTCTACGAAACGGAAGGTGCCAAGCTAAACATCCCCCTCTGTAAGAACTACTGAGATATTTGGCTAATATGAGAGTCTGCCCACTCATAGCAGTGTGATATCACGTGCCGTGAATAAAACTCCCAAGTAGTATATTTATTCAGGTTGATTCAGCTCATATTCAGGTTGCAGTCCAAAGGAGAGAGAAGTCTAATCTAAAGAATAATCTTCATGTGTCATTTTACAGAAAAAGTGAAGCAGGATGTCATTAGCATAACTTATTAGCATAACTTATTTGCATATGCCACACCCCCTGACATCACCAGAAGTGTGTCAGAAGGCAACACCCACCACTCAAGCTCCACCCCAAAAATCTCCAGGTATTTCCCAACTCAGAACTGGCGAGCCAGCGTTATACTTTGACCAAAGACACTTTAGGTATCCTCTGCTCTTGCAGGGAAGCTGCCCTACAACAAGCATGAAAATACAGATTTCCACAGCGTGTCACCATACGTGCCCACTCCTGGGCTTGAACGGCGTTCCTGCGCGCTCCTGCTCGAAATGACCCCTGCTAATCTCTATCACAAGTGGCTGACTAAATCGGGTATCATGTATTGTGGCAGTACGAGGGCACTGCTTCTATAGCAGAGAGCTGTAGACACATCTGACTTCCTGAAGAGCCGTGTGAAGAATGGGAACAAAGCACACAGGACAAGAGGAGGCGTCAGAGAGCAGCTCCCAGGTGAAGAACAAAGAGAGGTATCCCATTCAAGGAGATAACACTTATACATACTTAGAGAATACCTTGAATTAAACTTTGTTGGTCTTAAAGGTGCCACCTGGATCTATACTTCGAGTGATGCAGAGGCCCCCGTGTCCAGGAATGTGGAGTTGCTTACTCCAACAAGAATTCTCTCTAGACACAGAGGTGAGAGCCAGCACCGTAGAGCAATGAATCACTACCCAGGATCTGGGTGACCAAAGTTCGAATCCCCATTCTGCCCTGGAGGTTCACTGGGAGACCTCTGACCAGTTACATGCACCTTCAGCCTAACCTACCTCACAGGGTTGTTGTGAAGACAAAAAGGAGGTGTGAATGCTGTTGTAAGCTGGTTTGTGTCCCCCATTTGGTTGGAAATTATAAATATAAATAAAGGTGCTGTCCCCCAAGCTATTCTGCCAGTGATGAGGGTTTTCTAGGGGAAAAAAATGAAATTGGATATTATCCGATTCCCTGAAGAGGGCATCCAATTTAGCATATTTATTTAATTTATTAAACTTGTATCCCGCCGGCCCTGCAAGCAGGCTCAGGGCAGGTCCCCTCAATGTTAAAACTATATACAACAATTCAAACCAATTAAAAATTCATTTTGTCTTGTATTTAGTTAACGCTGTTTCTAAAGTACCCCCTTGTTATTCTGATGTCTCCAAAACAACATATTCGATCCGGGGAGGGGGGGGGGATTAAATGTTGAGTAAGTGCTATATATTCCAACAAATTCAAAGCCTTGATATTCTAGTTCTCTTTTCATCCAGTCCAAATGAGGCAGTGAATATCCCGACCTGATGCCTGGATTCAGTAACAAGGCGGAGAATGAAACGAAGTGGCAAACAGTGAACTGGATCAATGAGGCGCCATTCATGCCATTTTGGATGAAGTTGCACCCCTCCCTACATAAGCAATAGGGGTAAATTCTGGCTCGCAGATGGATTCCCAAGTCGCTTCAAAATGCCTTCCTCACTTGTAACAGGTAGACCAGGTGCAAGCTTTCAAGCAAGAACACAACCCAGCAACAAACGATTAAAAAAAAAAAGCAGTCCAGCGGCACCTTAGTGACCAACAAAATGTATTCCAGCATTAAGTTTAGTAAGTCAAAGCTCACTTCATCAGATACTTGGGAGGGTACATCTGTAGGAGATATATATGCACTATATGCACCTGACACAAACTCAACTTCCAAAAGCTTATGCTAGAATACATACAGTTAGTATTTATGGTGCCGTTGGACCGCTACTTTAGTTTGCTGTAGTGGGCAAACAAGGCGACTGTCTCGGGAATCCTGCATCCATGAGTTGCTGACATCCAAGTCAGGTTTCCTTGGTGCATTATACATTGGGGCTGAGTCTGAAGACTGTTTGGAAACTCCACCATGCTAAGAATAGGGCAGCCTTTTCACTAACTGGGAACTGCAGGTTGGATCATACCTTGCCAGTACTTATGTAGTAGAGAATGAGGCACAGTTCCAGATGCTCTAGGTATTGGAAGAACTGTCTGCTCCAATATGAACTTCCTTATGTATAAAACTCTTTTAACTGAAGTTTGGCTTCAACTGCTTCCTCCCCTTCTGCAGGAGGTAGATTGCTCTTGGAAGCAGGGCCTTTTCCGTGGTGGCTCCTGCTCTTCCAACACCTTTCCAATGAATATTCTATCAGGTGTATCTACATTTGGGGGGGGGACAATTAGAATTATTTGCTTTATCAGCATTTAGTTTGAGGTTTACATTTTTTTAAGCTGCTGGAGCCATTTTGCGTTATTTCTGAGATTTTACAATGAATACTTAAACTATGTCCCAGTCACCTGTGCGGCCTGTATTTGACAGGAAAGCAGGATATAAATCTTTTAAACAAATAATTCCTTAGAGCTATGACTGTCCCTCAAAGGAAGCTTCCTCCTGCTCGGTATTTCCTTTGAATTTCACAGTATCAAGCATCACCTTTGAAACTTGACAGCAACCAAGCACCTTCTTTGATCTGTTTCAACACCTCAATTCCCAGAATTGGATTCCGGCAGCTTACGATTAGCCAGAACGTAACCAAAAGCCTTCCTTGAGAGGAGAAACAAGCCACAGAAACCTGAAAATCTCCCTTTGTTTTGAGAGAGAGTTCTGTGACACGCAGGGCTGGCTGTGTTCAAAGCTGCTTTTTGAGGTGCTGTCAAAAGGCGGGCAATTCACCTTTGTTCTGGCGGATATGTGGCTCGAAATAAATATTCATCGGAGCCTAACCAAATGCATTGCAGGGTACAACAGTGTCACCCAGTGGACAAACCAGAGACTCCATTTCATACAGGCACATTTCCTTATCTTAAAGGGACAAAACTCCAAACTATAGCTTGGCCGATTTATTGCTATGGACGAATCCTACTCAGGGGTGTGCATTCGGCTTTCTGAAAAGCCGAAAAAAACTGAAAAAAACCATTTCGGGTTTTTTTGGGTTTTCAGGATACTGGAAAGGCTCTGACGAGACTCCCCGGTATCCCGAAAATAAAAAACCCGAAAAATCTGGCTTTTCGGCAAACTGAAAATGGCAGCCGCGGGGGGGGGGGGGGAGTTAACTGCAAAGGGAAGCCCATCACTTACTCTTTCATTTTCCGGCATTGTGTACCCTCTTTCCCGCCTTTTGCTCATGGTCCCAGGAGGGGGCCGGGGGGCAGGGACCATGGATGGCCGATCATCAGGGCAGCTTGCCTTGCAAAGTTTCCAAGTACTGTGGAACTCCTAGGCACTAGGCAGCTTGCACTGGCAGCCAATAGGATTTTGGTATCCGCTCTCTGGCCAGTCACAGAAGGTTGTTTTTGTTTGAAAACCTCTGTGTATGCCCAGAGCGCATAAAAGCAGACCTGCACCCCTGACTCCCTGCTGTTCCTGAACGGTTGGTGCTGCTGCTGGACTGGTCAGAGTTGAGAGAGTTTGGCTTGGAGAGTGTGGCTGGCTGCTGCCCCTGCTCTCTCACCACTGTTAAATAGGCTTTAAAAAAAGGTTGTAGGTCTATTTTCCAATAATATCTTGAAATAAATCTCAGTCTAGGGCTTTAGTTTTGGTTTGACCTGAGTGAGTCCTCTTGGGTCAAACTTTGGGCACTGACTGGCATGGTGGCCCTGTTTCTGGGGGGCAGATGGCACAGGTTCTGCTGCTGCTAGCCTGGCAAACATGCCCCTCTCACCACCTCACTTACTTTCTTGGAGAGATTTTTCAGGAGACACTGTCTGCTGCCTGCCTGCCTTTTTTCCCCATAGGAAACAATGGAGAATGGGGCAACCTCTTTGGATGCCCCTAGAATTGGACCCCCTGGTCCAATCTTTTCAAAACTTTGGGGGTCCTTTGGGGAGAGGCTTGAGCAGCTACAGTCCAAATTTGGAGCCTCTACCTCAAACTCCCTCCCCCCCAGCCCCCTGGAAACTTTTCAGACTTTTTTGCCATTGATTACAATAGCCCCATAGGGTATAATGGACCCGAATTTTTTGGGAATCCCGAAAATTTTCAGATATTTACCCTATATCGGTATAGATATTCGGGGGTTTTCGGGAATACCGAAACATTCAGGTTTAATATACCCGAATCCGAAAAAAACCCGAATTTTTTTTTTTGCACACCCTTAAACTAGGGTTGCCAGGTCTCTCTTGGCCACCAGTGGGAAGAGGGTTGCCAGATCCAGGTTGGGAAACTCCAGGAGATTTGGGGATGGAGCTTGGGAAGGACAGGGACCTCAGTGGGGGTACAATGCCATAGAGTCCACCCTCCAAAGCATCCATTTTCTGCAAGGGAACTGATCTCTATGGTCTGGAGGTGAGTTGTAATTCTGGGGGATCCCCAGTTCCCACCTAGGGCTGGCATCCCTAAACCCTAGGAAGATCTCACAACACAAAACAAGCATTTCCAATCAGTAAAACAATTTAATTCTACATTAAAGCCAAGCGTAAAGCAAGGACTGTACCACCCCGGTGTCAGCTAATGCTGCCATCCCCCGCCCGGGAGGTGGGCTCACGGAGCTGGAAATGTCATTTCTGTGGAATGTCTTGTTCGTTGTTCTCATGGAGCGCTTATCGCTCTGCCTGCTCCTCCGACCCTGGGGAGCTTTTGGTGCCAGCTGTAGTATTTTTTTGCTGTCTGGCTCTAAACCTTCCCGCCTATACTCTGGGAACCAAAAGCCAGTATTTTAAGCATCTTTTGTCTTCCTTCACTGATTGGTTCCATTATAATTTTGGGCCCTCTTTGAATTCTGTATAACTGTCCTGATCCCGCAGGTGCGTGTCATTACTAACACAAAACGTGCAGATGACTACTACAGACCTTTCTCAATAAAGCTTTCCTGTTTAAGGACACTTGTTGTTGACTGACTCTGTAGGACTCTCACACCTGGAAAACCAGAAGAGTATGTTCACCAGTGGGAGATAAGATTCATTCTTAGCAGTTAAGTAATATTTCTGTATGTAAAAGGCACTATGTGAGAGCCAGTCTGGTGTAGTGGTTAAGAGTGTAAACTCTCTAGGAGAACCGGGTTTGATTCTCCATTCCTCCACATGCAGCTGCTGGTGTGACCTTGGGACAGTCATAAGTTCTTTCAGAGCTGTTCTCTCTAGGGCAGTTCTCAGAAGAGCTCTCTCTGCTCCACCTACCTCACAGGGTGTCTGTTGTGGGGAGGGGAAAGGGATTGTAAGCTGCTCTCCTTCGGGTAGTGAAGGGTGGGGTGTAAATCCAATCCCTTTGTCTTCTTTGAGAGTGATTAAAACACAATTCACTGCCAGAGTACATAGCGATAGCTACAAGGATACACAACTTTAAAAAGGAGACTAGATAGATTCCTGGAAGTCTATCAGTGGCTACTAGCCATGGTAACTGGGGGGAACCTCCACGTTCAGAGGCACTAAACCTCCAAATCCCAGGGCCAGGAGACCCTCCAAAAACATTGGTTGGCCACTGTCTGAGACTGGATGCTGCATGAGATGAACCTCTGGGCTCATCCAGCTGGGCTCTTGTGTTCACCCACACAGCCTAGAAGCAATGCTTGTAAGACAGATCAGCAACACTAACCTTCACATTGTAGGCAGTGTGTGTGGTGGGGTGGGGGGGGGGAGGGACATGCCTTGGAGAGAAAGGTACATTTAAGAAGTTCATGGCAAAAGCAAGTCATCCAGCAACCCCCTATGTTGTATCCAGTCTAATGATCAAGCCAGAGAGGTCGTTGGAAATCTGCACTTCTGGAAGGTTTATTTTGAAAGCCCCATTAGCAGCTCCCTTGTTGCTGCTTTGTAGACAGGGGGAAGAGAGACTTAGCCCTTTCCTCCAGTGCCTCCCCCACCCCAATTTATATCTCCCACTGCCACGCCTGCCATTAACTTAGTAGGGCAGGGGTGGGCAAATTGCGGCCCGGGGGCCACATGCGGCCCACCAGAGTTTTTTGCGGCCCGCCAAGACAGTCGGCCACGTGGTGTGATAGGGTACATTTGTCTCATTAAACTGATTCTAAAATTAAATGTGCTTGCAGCTATAGATGAAATCAGCACAATAAATAAATGGAATAAAACTACCACTATTTTATTTCATTTATATTTATTGATTTTTATGATACAATTTATACATTTTCTGAAATGCAAAGTTAACTAATGAATGCAATCATTTTAAAAGGTGTGGCCCTCCGCTAACCTCCGCTCCCACAAAGTGGCCCCCGAGCCAAAACAATTGCCCACCCCTGTAGTAGGGCAAACTTGGGAATTGTAGGAAGGGAGGGGGTTAAGTGTGATGACTCGGGGGAAGGGGGGGGAAAATTGTTTTCCCCGCAGACCTTTTCCAGTTTTTCCAATGGACAAAATTGGGAAATTTGGGTAGCACTAAAAACCCTCTATGAAATATTCTTTTTAACGAGTAAAATGCTTTGAGGCAAGGTCTTTCACACTCAGAATATATAGTGTGAAAAAGTCTGAGATCTTTTTGAATCTTTCCAATAAAAATGGGAAATTTGGCGTATTTTCTTTGGGGCGAACAAAACTTGTCTTGCAAAGTATCTTTCAGTCATTCAAAACCTTCAACACAAAAAAGACTTTCTTAGCATTTCCACTGGGGAAACTGGAATATTTGGGGAACGCTTAAACTTATGCTGTAGACACGTACAATTATTTTGTTCAAATGTAAATAATTCAGCCAACAAAATGTGCTATAAGAGTTTTCTGTGTTATCTACCATGTTGGCAGCCCTACCTGTTGTAACTTTTGAGAGTTTCTGTACAAACAATACTTTCTTTACTTCTAGAACTTTTGGTGCCTTCAGCTTTTACTTTTTTCCTCTCTCTCAGATGGCAAAATTAAAGATACATGTGCTATGGTGGTGTAGGGTGAGGCAGTTTGCAACTCTTCCTGCAGTACTGGGAATACTGTCACGTTCTCGTATTGAAAATAAAGGCATTAATCCTTTTAAATTCCATAAATATCCCATCCAGTAGTACAATTTTATATGTCAAGTCATAAATGATACACTTTCTGGTTTAGTCAGTCAAAAGATGTTAGGTTTGATAGGAGACAGTATCCTTCCCCCCAAAAAATATTTTTGCCCCCATGGCTTCAAAACTCCTGGAAGTCTTACATACCTAGAAAGGGAGAAATTGGCAAAAGCCACATACTCTCCCCTCCTCTGACAGAAGCACATTCTGTGAGCCATAGGCTACAGTCACACACACACTAAATAATCTCCTTTCAATGCACTTTCCAACTGGATTTTGCCAGTTCACACAGTTGGAAAGTGCACTGAAAGTGGATTATCTAGTGTGTGTGACTGCAGCCGTAGAAAACCTTTGCACCCAGCTCCAAATCCCACCATTTCCTAAAGTGCCCTGTATTAACATGCAAGAGAAAGGGTTGCCCGATTGCGCTAAAGCTCGTTCTTAGGGTTTGTGCCCTAATCCCCCATTTCTTCTAAACGCATTCCTAGGGTATGTGCTCTAAGACCATTCTTAGGGACTGGGGCATTGGGAAGACAAAGATGGACCAATGGGTGCCCCTGTGAGAAGAGACTGGCCTCCAGAGAAATAGAGTCAATCCAAATACAGTGTCAGCTAAGGAATCCCAACTTCAGGAGGCATCAGGAAGGACAGGAAGCAGTCCAGCATCTCTTTCTCACGCATGAATCCTGCTTGGTGAAGAGGCAGCTCCTCAGGAAGGAACACTTTGCATCAAGCTTTCAGTCATCTGCTGGGGGCCTCTCACCAGCAACTGGTATACTGCCCGAACATAACCCAGCCCCACTCACTTGCATTTATTTGCATCTCCAAAAGCATTACAGCAAATTGTATATCGCTTAGGCTTAACAGCCCCGTATGTTGTCATACAGTACTGGACAGAGAAACAAACTCATCGTCGACACGCTATTTTGAAGATCGAGGGGCCAGCTGAGTTAACTGAAGAACCTTGGGTTGGATCCAACCGGATTTTATGCCAGTAAGAAAGGAAGGAGGGACTTACCTTTGACCACTATATTGAGGATAATGGGATCTGCATATACAAAAGCCACCTGGGACGGAGGAATCAGGTGAGACTGAGTGAAAAGGCTGGCTGGATCCAACCCCTTGAGTGATGGGTTAGAGGGCAGGATTTAAGCAATACCTCTGGCACCAGCGCACCTGAAACATATATAGGTAAGGTGCCCGACGCTGATTTGGCAAATGCTGGGAAATTTGGGGAGTGGTGTCTGGGGAAGGTGGATTTTGGAAAATATGTCGCTTCATTGCCAGGTGATGGTCAAGGCAGCCTCCTCTGGTCTCCGTCATTTTTTACCACAGAGACTAGGGGAAGTGCCTAGAACATCACTGCAAAGGCATTTTTTCCCCTTCTGATTAATTCCTCAATGGTGGGAAACTGGGACAGGTAAATGGGAGACCTGTAGACACATGTCAGGCCCTTGTTCATGTTGCCGTGAGGTATAGATGCCGGACGCTGACGACTGCCCATGCTGAAGTCAGGAAACCAGAAGCAGCTAACAGAAAAGTATTCCCTACAGGACTAAGTGCCTGATGGTCAAGGGCCAGGTTGAAAGGAAAGGGGGCAGAGTTCTTTTAGACTGTGAAGTCTGCATTGGCCCAAACCACTCTCTCTCTTCCATCAGTCAGGGCTATCATAGGCAAGCTCTGAATTCTCTGGAGGACCTCTGACACGCGATGATTTTTTTTAAGGCAGGGCAATGAAAATATCAAAGCCAAATGCAAGTGATCTGTTAGTTTTTAATGCAAAATACAAAAGCCTCTACTCAAAACAGAGTTGACAAGACTTTTACAAAGGTTTCCAATGTTAATGTATCTCAAAAAAACTTCTGCTCGGGTGTCACCTGGCACTCAAGACATAAAAGCAGGGCAAGAACGGTGCATCAGAAGCATATTAGACCGAGACATCATGGTCTTACCACCCCAGACAACGTGGTCCTATTTAAGACACAACAACGCCTCCTAGCAGGCCTATGGCAGTGCCTGAAGCTTCCATGCTGGCTGTTTGCCTCAGGGGGCTTCTTAGAGAAGTTTAAGCAGGAGGTTGTCTGGTTCCACGCTGCCCTTTTCCCCCCCCGGACTGAAGATTCCATGCAAGTTCTAGAACTTGCTGCAGCCAACAGGCTAAGCCACAAATTTCAACCAAGATGAACTGGTTGACAAAATAAAACGAAGCAGGGATGCACATTCTCCACCCAGCAGGACTGATCAGTGCTAGACTACTCAGCGCTAAAAAGGGGGGTCAGCCCGTCCCACCATGAATGGCATGGGAAAGCCATTCTTAATATTGTTTTCTGCAGTGGGAACAAGCGTGATAAAGGATGTGGTCAAGGTCTCCAGTTCCCGGATTTTGCCTTCTCTTGCAGATGTGTAGCTGTCCACTATTTTTGCGAGGTTTTCATGGTACTTCTCCAAGCCAGCCCTCACGTTAAGATAGATCTCCTTCGGTAGAAAGGGAGAGCGGGGGGAAGTCAGGAACTTATTCAGAGTAAGGCATAAATTGTGCATCCCAAAGGGTCTCAGTATTCCTCAGCCCATTCATGCTTTGTTTTTACAAAACCCTAAAATGGAGTATCAGCTTTTTACATGTGGCAAATTGGCCAGACCTTTCATCTAAATAAGCAGAGAACGGCTAAGTGTTGTACAAGCTCTTCTGCAATTGCTTGGGCCAAATCTTTAATAGAATCTCTGGTAACAACAACTGACAGGTCTAGAAAAATTAGAAATAACCGGTGAAAAGAACGGATTTTCTAAGACGTAATTTTTTATTGGAGGCTGATAGTAAACAGCAGGAAAAAATTGTATAATTGATGTTTATAACAGCTCTGTAATATGTATCCTGTATTTTAGTTCTTCATTTATATTGGATTTATTCCTCCCCCCCCCCCCCCCGCTTTTTATGAAGTAAATTTTAGTTTTAAAAAGAATCTCAAGCAATGGGGCCTTGGCAGCCTCATTCGCATCCCTACTGTACCCTTCCAAAGTCACGCAAGGGCCCTTTCACACTGTGCAAGGCAGAACTCCGCAGGGATGAGAGTTCCCGCTAGCGTCATGAGTGAAGGCCCCTGTGCCACTAGCTGCCTTCCCTTTCCTGGGCCCAAGGTTGGTTAGTGCCGTGGCCTGCAGGCCTCAGAGCAACTGGTCTCCGAGGCCTGAGGGCCCTGCTTTAAACTTTACTTCGGGGACTACATTTTCCAGAGACACTCCAAGCCCAGGATTGGGCCTGGCAAAATAGGAAGGGAAAGGTGAGCCAATCACTGCTGAGAAGGCAGAGCCCTGAGAGATAGCATTTAAGACCCTGCACAGGGAAGCAGACTGTTTCCCCACCCGTGGAGGGTGAGACTGACCTGAAAGGGGACCGGGCATTCAAACAGAGGTCTAGTAAAAGAGTCATGTTAAGCTTCATTGTTTTGCAGCTGGTTTCTTCCTTGCCCTGTATGTTTGTAGAAAATTAAATATACTAAGTCTTCTCTATTTTCATAACTGTTCTTACTGAATGGTTACAGTGGCTGGTTGATGAATTAGTCCTTCTGCCCGAGTCCTTTGTGCCTCATGCTCTGTCTTACAGCAGGGCACACCCCAAATGAAGAGATATTAACTCATCGATGGGGTGCATTCTGGGCCCTCTCCCATCAAGAACCAGAGGGGTGCCAGCCAGCCAAGGCTCTGCATGCCTGGGGACTGAAGGGAAGGAAGAAGTGTGGGGGCTGGAGAGCTCCTTGGAAGGGGCTTCAGATTTACAGCAAACTCTGCACGGCCTCACCCCTGTTGGAGAGCCAGACCCGATTACTGCTGGGTCAAAGGATGCCGCTGCACCATAACCACTCAACATAGTCCTGCTGCTCCGACATCGTTTCCAGTCTCCCGATCGTGCCCCAGTTCATGTTTCTTGCCGTGCAGGAAAGCCTTCACACCACACTGACAGTCGTATCAGTCTCCTTCACACATCCGTTAGGGTGAGAAACATGTTCATGGCTGCGGGAGGCTGGAGCTATGCCGGATCAGACTTTAAAGAAGTTTTCAAAGGCCCTCCTGGCTAGACCTCCAGTCAACCCTATCAGGGCTCTAATTTCCTAACTCTCCACTGAGGAAAAGCCGTATCATAACTAGCTCGGTTTCTGTGTGTGTCCGACGTCATGTTGGATCTGTGCGCTCACTCACCTGTGCCTTTGATTTCTCCCTTCCAACGTTGTCGTGCAGCTGCTGAATCGCTGCTTTGAGCTGCTTGATTTCCATGTGAATGGAGGTCAGCTTTTCACAAACAGCCCCTCTTTCCTCCTGAATCTTGTTGCAATACCTGGAGAACAAGAGGTCAGTAACAAATTAGCACTGCTACTCCCAGATATTTCATACTCTTGCCAAACGCCATATTATGCTTTCTAGACATTGCCTTCGGTCTTACTCTTGAAACAGGAAACCAAAATCAAGTTGTTTGGCATGTAGATAACTGAACAGATTGTTACCCAAATGGCCTATCTACGGGTGACCCTCAGCACTTGCTGCTTGTTAAAGAGTATGTATTCCAGGTAAAATTAAATTAGGGACCACTGCGTATGTATACCAAGGTTCAGAATTTGGCAGCGGTGCTTCACTATGGGAACAGGGAGAATACCAGGAATAAAGCTGACAGAAATAGAGTCAGAGTCTAAATCTTTGTTTAGAAATATAGACTAAGAAAAGCAGGAAATATTGAAATATGGGGGCTCCCTTATGGAAGTCTGTACGGCCCAAGACGTCATTCCACTCTCTCCTGATAGCTGATGTTGCTCAAGGAAAGCCACAGCTCATAGAAAAAGAGGTGCAGCTCATTAGCATAACTCATTAGCATATGCTACACCACCTGACATCACCAGAAGTCTGTCAGAAGGCAAGAGAGAAAGAAAGAGAGAAAGAGAGAGAGAGAGAGAGAGAGAGAGAGAGAGAGAGAGAGAGAGAGAGAGAGAGAGCGCGCGCGAGAGCGAGCGCTGATCAGAGAGGGAACAGCTACTAATCCAAGTCTCAGAAATACCACTATTCTGGCAGGATAGCTTCAGTGGTGGCTGAAGCCTTCAGAAGGCTGGTCGGAGGAACAAGGACCTCTCCAGGGGACGGGGTCATTTTGCTGCAGCCATGACACAAGCAGGCCTTCCCCCGCGGGGAGGAGGGGCTGGCACCAACTCCCAGAGCTGCGCTCCCCCGAGCTCCTGCTTGAAATGACCCGATTATTAACAGAACTTTAATAAAGTATTCCATGACAGGAATATCTGTTTTTCCTAGGAACTGATGGAAAGGGATAGAACAGAACAGAACTTAGAACCATACAGTCTAGAATCTCAGGGTGAAATGTGATGGTATCAGTCTCTGTTACCATCATCTTGCCACGCTTAAGGTGTGCTCAAGGGATGGGTGGGGGACAATACACTTCCTATGACTCGGAATAGAACCTACAAGTGTGGCCCTTGTGAAGAAGAAGGGATTGGATTTATACCCCACCCTTCACTCGGAGTCTCAGAGCGGCTTACAAACTCCTTCCCCTTCCCCTCCCCACAACAGACACCCAGTGAGGTAGGTGGGGCTGAGAGAGCTCTTTCCCAAGCTGTCCTTGAGGGAACAACTGGTACAGAGCTATGGCTTGCCCAAGGTCATCCAGCCAGGTGCAAGTGGAGGAGTGGGGAATCAAACCCGGTTCTCCCAGACTAGAGTCCACGCACTTAATCCCTATACCAAACTGGCTCTCATGTGGAATGAAACCAGCCACTCATGCCATATGCACAATGCTTTCCACTCCAGCTTTCCAGAGAAGACCAAGCAGATCTTAAAAAGAGGCCTTCTTTGAAAACTTGAGATCCTTTGCGATGAAGTATAAGAGGTGCCAAAAAAAGTTTAGTACCTACTATTCCATTCTCTAAGGACAGAATGCAGAAAGAAATGTCGCAAGTATCCAAAAAGAGTGTCAAGGGCTGGATGTGCTCCAGAAGCAAATACAACGGCAATGGAACATCAGTCAAAGGTCAACAAAGGAACAGGATCATAGGCTGGGCCATCAGATGGAAAAAGATGAAGAAGCTAGAAAAGATAAGGATCTCTGACTTCAGGATTATCTCGCTGTCTGTTTTTAGTTCGCTGCGCAGTTTAATGGATGTTGGACAGCATGGATATTGCTGGAAATGTGGAAATCCCTTGCACAATGGCTTAAGGGATGGAAGACACAGACAAGAATACAACCACACTCTTTGTTGGACCAAAGCAGACTGCAATACAGTGGAAGTTGCTGGAGATTTGGGTTTGGCTCTCAGATTAGGGACCAATGCACTGTCCCAAATCTGTGACTAAAGGCTAGAAGATCACTTCCTTCTAGCGGGTCAGTAAACTGGTGACAGAGGAAAGGCTCTTCTGTTTCCTACCAGACCACAGATGGTACAAGTTGGGTCCAGAGAATGTATTCCTAAAAGTGTGACCACATTTAAAGGTAGACTGCTGGGCCGTAAGTGCACAGCTGTGGGAACAAATGAAAAACAAGAGCTGCCTAACTAGGTACAAAAAGAATGGAAGACAGAAAGAAAAGCTGGAATTAAGAGAAGGAAAAGCTGTGGGAAAGACTGTGAGGAAATAACATTCCAAGATTTTACTATCATGGTAGTCACAAAAGAATAGAGAAGGCAGGTATTTGCCCATTCCCTCAGAGCATCTATCTATTTCTCAAGTGTGGGAAGATCTGCAGATATCTAAATCGGTGTTTGGTGTAGTAGTTAAGTGCACGGACTCTAATCTGGGAGAACCGGATATCTAAATCAGAGCCAGTTTGGTGTAGTGGTTAAGTGCGCGGACTCTAATCTGGGAGAACCGGGTTTGATTCCCCACTCCTCCACTTGCATCTGGCTGGATGACCTTGGGCAAGCCATAGCTCTGTACCAGCTGTTCCCTCAAGGACAGCTTGGGAAAGAGCTCTCTCAGCCCCACCTACCTCACAGGGTGTCTTTTGTGGGGAGGGGAAGGGAAAAGGAGTTTGTAAGCCGCTCTGGGACTCCCTTGGGGAGTGGAGGGCGGGGTATAAATCCAATCTCTTCTTCTTCTTCAGATTAGGCCCACACTGAGAGAAAGGAGATTTTTCACCAAACTTGGAGAACCCCCAGGGTTGCAGAAAATCTTAAAAAGTTAAAAAAAAGTATATCGAGGGATTTCTCCCCCCAAAAAAATATTGTTATCTGCTCGTACACAGATTATGTACCTGCTCAGCCTACACAGCAGCTCCTGGGGGCCTTGCCATTGATGCTGTAGCTGAAGAGGAGATCAAGGTAAGAAGGGCGGAGAGGGAAGGAAGCAACGGCAGAGGGGAGGGGATGCACCCTCCCTACAAGTCTCTTGTGGGTCTCTACCTCTGAGGATCTAAGCACCACTTCCTTAGCTAGAACACAACCCAGGTTCAGTGTTACAGAACCACTGTCATTGACCTTAATTGAACTCACTTTGTAGGCTAAGAAAACTGGGAGTTTTTCCAACCGAGAAAACCGTCTCACTTGCTCACACTCGTCCCTTCTTGCCATCACCGCTCCTATTCCTTTCCCCCACCCCACCATCATCTAAATTTAGGCTGGAAGCTCCCAGTCTTTTGCCTGTGTTGCTGTCAAGCGTCATGCACACCAGCAGCATAATAATAAAATGATATATATTTTTAAACAAGCTGTCGCATCCACAGGAACAACTTGTCAACACAGACCCTGCAGCTGCAGAAGCAGAGGGACAACTGAGCACCTTCTGTCTGTCTTACTTTTTGATGCACGTTTGTATTTTTGGTCTAGAAGGGCCGGCTGCAAATACCGCCACATGGTCATTTCTTCTGTTGCCACCCACGATACGGTTTAAGCACAATGGGCAGGTTCTCTTACTTAAGATCTACCCTTCCTTCTAGAAGTACTCTTTCAGTTCTTTCTCATATGCAGCGGAGCACAGGTCTCCAACCTCACTGAACTTGTGGTCACGTTTGGAATTTTGGGAATACTGGACACCACCACAAAACGGCTACCATGGGGGCAGAGGCCCATCGCGACATGTCAGGACATTCCAGGCCAAACGGCCCCTTATGACCAAGGGAGCGGATTCCAAGTTATCAAACCTGGCTTACACACCTTCAGCGGTTTTATTTTGTGGGCCTGTGTAAGAAGCCTCCTTTGAGGGACATATAGGGGAAAAAAAACTGAACCTGTGCTTGACTATTAACGACATTTGAAAGATTCAGATTTGGAGCCTGGCCAAAGGTTTCCTATTATGTCCAGTAGCACCTCGGAGTCCAGTAGCACCTCGGAGACCAACAAGGTTTTTGGGTACCTCTGAGAATCAAAGCTCCCCTTCATATCTGACAAAGGGAACTTTGACTCTCAAAGCCCCAAAAATCTTGGCCTCGGGTGCTACTGGATCCGAATTTAGCTCTTCTACTGCAGACCAACATGGCTATCCTCTGAAAGAGTCCTATAATAATGTTTGCATCCTACAACCTATTATAACGTTTCCCCATTAATGGACTCTCATATTTTACTTATCAATTGCATTAAGAACTGGCACTATTGAAAGTTAATTTCTTGATAGTTCAATGAAGTCATGGCACCGAATACAGTACCTACTATCATGCAAGTGTTCTAATTGCTGCCTTGGGAATAGAATACCATTGCCAGGAGGAGAAAAGGCTTCTCGGGCTTTGATCAAGTGACACTTTCCCTTTTGTTTGACAAGCGTTAGTTGGGAAACTACCCCTTAGGTGGGAAACTACCCCTTAAGTCCAATTTCCCCCAGAGGTCTTGAATTTCCTTGATAATGAGCAGACGTATCAGAGAAATTATAGAAGATTCATGAAAGGAAAACAGGCCACGGTTTAAAGTGTTGGCCAAAAAAAGTTATCTTAATGTCCAGGATGAAGAAACGAATGGGGGAAAAAAAGCATTAAAAGTTAAATTAGTTCCAAGACTTAACAAATTCCCAGGTACCAGGTTGCCACAGGGCCTAGAAATGCCCCTGTATATTCAATAATATTATAGTATATTCAGCAGTGATTTTATTGTAGCATTTCTTGGAAATTCTCAATGGAAGGTCACAGCTTATTTATCATTTCGCGTTAAAATATTCTTTGCTGTATGACAAAAATGCATCTGCATGAAGTTCGGGCTGTTTCTTTTTTATGTGTTAACACCGTGGTGGTGGATGAGTTAGTTTCTTAACCAGTTGCTTTCCATACTGGCTCCAATATTCAATTAAACAGAGGATTATAAAGCAATAATGGAACTATGAGAAATTGGGGGAAAGCTAGGTTAGTGCTAGAGGTTAGTTTCTTGTTGTGGTGCTAATAACTGGGGTTGCCCGTATGCTCATGTAATACAAAAACTTGTCATTGAGTCAAATAAGATTACCAAGAAGCTGTGGTTAGGATTAGGTTTTCCAGAAGCAATAATTAGAAAATATGGTCATTAGAACTCAAAACCCTGAAGGCTGGGGTGGGGGGAGAGTCTGATTCCTAAATGTTAGGTCTGGCTGTGAGAGCCCAAGAAAATTTACTGCGGCCTGAATTATGCTGAAAGTTCCCAGTGGACAAATAAGTTAAACTTTAGTAGCAAAACAAAACTCGAGTCCAGCAGCACCTTGGCGACCAACAAAATTTTCCAGGGTATAAAAAGCCTTTGAGAGTCAAAGCTCACTTTTGTAAGTGACGGAGGTGGAAAGTGCTGTCAAGTCACAGCCAACCTATGGCGACCCCAGAGGGTTTTCAAGGCAAGAGATGAGCAGAGGTGGTTTGCCACTGCCTGCCGCTGCGGAAGGACTCTGGACTTCCTTGGTGGTCTCCCATCAAAGTACTAACCAGGGCCAACCCTGCTTAGCTTCTGAGACCGACAAGATCAGACTAGCCTGGGCCATCCACTTTGTCAATATGATGCTGAAAACGTTGCTGTCGATTTGCATCACAGGCATTAATTACTACCCCATGTCACCTGCCTACAAGCACAGTTGCTTTCATAACCAAATAACGTATTATACCCATTTGTCAGAAGGCAACAGGAGACTATGATTTCTTCTAGGTGAATTTACATGAAATTGCTTTAAGAATTAAGTAGGATAAACACTGATGCCAGTTAATTCATACTCTGTTATTGCCTGCTTGCGCTGCTCTGTATCCTCGCGTATCTTCTTTATTTTGATTCCGGTAGTGGTGAGCTTTTCCCGTTTTGTGGTAACCAGCCTCTTCAAGGACATCTCTTCCGTCTTGGAATTCCTGAATCCGCTTTTGCTGCTCTCAATCTGGTGCTCCAGAGCGCGGATCTAGAAGGTGAATGTTTTGTAAGACACATCAGACGAGGTGGTGACGAGGAAAAAAATCATCTCCTCTGTACAACAACATACCACAGAGGTAAAGAGCTGCAGTTATTTCGCCAGCTCCAAAACTTAACAGCTTGCTTTAAGAGAGGATCAGAACCCAGTTTGCAAAACAAATGGGATAACCCTAGCAAACAGGTAAAGACTTGGCACCTTCAGGCAGACGCGGATTTCTTTTATGAAGCGGTTAGACTCTAGGCTGTATGGTGATTTATCATTTTATTGTTTCCTCAGCTGCCTTGGGCACTATTTGGTGGAAAGCCAGGTTAGAAGTTTTAGCTTCCTATTGTATTCATTTGGGGGGGGGGGGGGAAATGGGACCACAAAGAATCAACAGTGGCAGGAGACAATTTGGAAAATCACCTCTTGCCACTCAAAAATCTCCCGCCACAGGATTCTAAGCTCTCCAGGGTTTGAACTGGCCAGCCCTCCCTCCCCCGCTTTTTCCTTTGACACACAACTACTGCTAACTTTAGGGATGTGTATTTGGAGACTTCTGGTCTGAAACAGTGCCCCCAAATTTCCCTGTAGTTTAGGATCAGAAGTACCCCAAACAAAGCAAGGCTGAGGGACTGTTCTGGGAATATCCAAATGCAGACTCCTAGGCAATAATCTAGCCCTACTGGAATGTGGGACAAGTCTTCATGGAGCGAATCTACTTTTTAAAAAGTTTTATAAATTAACCAAAGTTGTAGTTCTGCACAGGAGTGCCTCGAGTAGGACTCCTGCTTTGTCTGTGGGTGGCCCATGATGCCTTTCACTGTCCCTCAGCAGCCAGCCATTTTCCTATTGGATGCAGTGATCTCATCGCCAGGCAGTCTTAGATTAGCTGAATTTCGCATTCTGCTAGCTTTGAGACTCCATTCCAGTATATAGGCATTAACAAAGCAACACGTATGTTTCACGTTTGCTTGGAATTCCAATAAATAACAAGCCAGCATTAACTGGTATTTACTACAGGGCTAGAGAAGCATACAAAGCAATTTAGTTTTGCATTGTACATTATGTTTCTATTCCTACTTGCTCTTTGCCCAAAGAATATATAGCCTGCAACTGGAATTCCAAACCAGCAACTGCACAGCAAACATTGTACAGTGGTTAAGGGTGTCAGACTAGGATCTGGGAGATCCGGTTCAAATCCCCTCTTCTGCCAGGGAACTTTACCAGGTGACCTAGGGGCAGTGACATCCTCCCAGCCTAAGATACCTTTGCAGGGTGGTTTGCTGCAGAAACACCCTCCCAGCCTAAGAGACCCTTGCAGGGTGGTTTGTTGAAGAAACACCCTCCCAGCCTAAGATACCTTTGAACGGTGGTTTGTTGCTACAGCCTGGCTGACCGGCTTCTTCACCCAGTCTTCTGTCCCCGGCTCCAGGCTTGGTCTGGCACTGACTCTGTGTGGTGCTATACCAGGAAAGATCAGGCCTCCGGGGTATGAACTGCAGCAGTTTTGTAGCTCAAGTTAAGAGACACAGAAGACAAACCTCTGCCAGGACGGCCGACTGCCGATCGATATTCGCTGCCTGGGTTCGCATTTTCTCCTGATACATTCGGATCTCTGCCTGACAGGCTGGCAGCATCTCTACCAGGTCTCTGTAGACTTCATACTTCTGAATAACTCCTTCCTTTAACCAAAAAAAAAAAAATCAAGGAATTTTTAGTACCGCAGACAACTTTTATATAAAGCAGATAAAATTAAGTGCTCGAGATTTGCCACGCGCTTCAATTTCACGAGAGAGAAGAGTTGTGGGATATACAGATCAGGACTAGAAAGCAAGCACTGCAGATGGCTGCCTGAACAGCTGGGTCTTGATTTTAATTCAACCATTTAACCGGTGCTCCTGTTTCAGAAGCACTCAAAACAGCTCACCAACAAGTTAGAAAGTTTCAAAATACAGAGTGCTAAATATAAAATAGTACCAGCACTGACATAACCCAGAGGAGGACAGAGTACCCTTCATTTTATTCAAAAACACTGCAAGCAATTCCCAGGTTTGCAAATAATTGTGCCTTTACATGACTACAGCAATCCTTCAGCAGGATGTGCCACAAGCTATTGTGTTTTCCTCCAAGGTGGATGAATTCCAGTCAAGGTCCCCAGCAATTCTTGAGCAATACATTTGTTACATCTCTGTGAGCCAGCCCATTTTTGTGCAAGGCTACTTCACTTTCAGGAAAGCAGTTTCTGGCAAGCTAAAATGCTTAAGCATTTGGAGAAACCACAGTGCTGATCTAAACTTTTCTAGCTTGTAACAGAGGTTTCGTCCATTTTTCAATGGATACCCAAATAGGATTATTAAATCCATCTGAGCCAAAAACAAATATCACGGACCATTTTTGGGACTTCTGGGGAACATGGCAACCTGATAAGGAGGACTTTCAAAGGCTCCAGTCCTTTCTCATTGTGAGGCAAATAACGCCAGGAAAGGAGGGAATTTACTTCTCTATCCTTACCTCTCCCCCGCAGGAGAGACCCAACTGAGAGGTGAACCCATGGGTGGGGGGGGGGGAGGCGGCGGCTTGTTAAGTCAGATTTCCACCTGGGTTCTGGAAATATCAAGGGCAGTTGAAATAAGGAGGGCTTTTTGCTGGTAAGATCAGCCGACCCCCAATTGATATTTTTATACCTTTTTTCTCTTAAAAATTTGGATTCACTAATCTTTTAAATATTTTAAACTCCAAGAGCTGCGATATTTTGGATATTTTTGGACTCTCAGAACTGCGATTGTAATTGAAAAAACTAGCAGTCTTCCAGCAGCATTTGAAGTCAGCTTCCAAAATATAGTGACGTTTGTTTGAAGTGTTTCAGTGTTTCAACTGTGACACAACACAGCATGGATTAATAAAACTCTGTTTCACCATAAAGTCAGATTATCGGAAAGATTTTCCTGTCTGGACGTGTGAAATTTCCCAGAATGAAGAACATGAAAACACTGGGTGGGAAAACACTGGGTGGGTGGGTGCCCCCCCTCCCCTCCCCTCCCCCCCCCCCCCCAAAAAGAAAAACCTCAGATGAATCAACATACCGGGAAAGAAGTGTGTCAAGGGATAGCAGCTGGACTGTCAGAAATTTAAAATTACAAGAACAAGCACAAGACATTACAAAAATCAAAGAAAAGAAAAAAAGACACATATTTAGAAAGGCAGGATCTTTGGACTAAGAAGGCAGAATAAAGAACTCAAAAGACCATTTAAGATTCAGAGAAAGGAACCTTAAAGAATATGCAGAGTATTTGGAGAAATATTCAACAATCTTAGGAAAGCACCCAGAAGAACATTCAAGGCGGCATAACAAAAGAATTGAAATCCTGGAAACTCAATGCAGATCTAATAATCTGCGTTTTAGAGGAAGCCCAGAGGATTCAACAGCATTATTAACAGCCGATATAATCTGGGCTACAACGGGAGCGGACTACCTGTTCGTTGGATGCTATCTATGCCCACCATTGTGTATGAATAATCTTAGCACTAGCACTTTGTAATGTTTTATGCTTATATTGTTATGCTTTTATCTAAATTTGTTTTAGCTTATGTTATATCCTATGTAAGCCACCCTGAGCCTGCCACGGTGGGAAGGGCGGGGTAGAAATTAAATAATAAATAACTATAAAAAAAGACACTGAGAGACCAAATTTGGAAAAAAGCTTTATTTGAAGGTAGAGAAAGACTTTCCTGACATTGACCAGATTTTTAGAGTGAATTCAAGATTTGCATTCAAGAATAAGCTACCTCGAGATACACTGGTTTGACTCACCTACAAGAAACCACAAGACACAATACTAAAGAACCAAAGGGAATCACCACTCGAGGTTGCGGGGAAAGAAGTGCTGATCTTTCAGGATTTACCAATGAGTGTGTTAAAGAAAATGAAAGACTTTTGACAGATTTTACCAAAAAAAATACTGTATTTTTTGCTGCATAAGACTCACTTTTTCTCTCAAAAAAAGTGGGGGGAAAAGTGTGTGCATCTTAAACCCCCCCCTCACCTTTCCCAAGCCACGACACTGAGCAGAGCTAGGTGCATCTTATGGTCAGGTGTGTCTTATGGAGCGAAAAATATGGTAAATAAAATATCATTGGAAAATACCATTTGCAATAGAGCTATTTTTACCAAAAGGAAGGGAAATAATCACAACGGAGGAACAAGCCATTGGCCAAAGAACTGCAAGTGGGGGACTTGCATAGAGGAACAGAAGGAGAACCTCCAAGTAATTCAAAGCAATCTGCTTGTAGCTCAAAGCAAAGTTCACAGACCAAAAACTCTAGTGGCAGAGATGGCAAAACCTGCCAGCGCTCCATGCTTCAAGGCTCTTCTTCACTAACAACGAAACATTAGGAAATAACAAGCCACGAGGCATCCCAATGATCAGAAAAACGGGGATCCTATGTTTGTTGGGCAACACAGAGCCCGTGTCGTGTTTAGAGCATCAGGCCAGATCTGGGATTCCCAGGCTGGAAGGCCTACTCTGCCACAAAAGCTTGCAGGTGACCTTAGGCCAATCACATGCTCTCAGCCTATCCTGCCTTACAGGGTTGTTGTGAGGATAAAATGGGGGAGAGGAGAACAGTGTAAACTGCTTAGGATCCCCATTGGGGAGAAAGGCAGGGGGGGACGGGGGACGAAAAAAAAGAAGAACACGAACTAAAGCTATAAAGGCTGGTTGTAGTGGGAGTTTTAAGAAGGATGTAGCACTTGGTTTCTCTCAAGCCAGTATGAACACTTAAGCATCAGAAATGTATACAAGAAATGTATTTGTATGGAATGTGCCCTTGTGCAGCTTGGCTCAATTGCTGCCGAAATCAAACACAAAGGAAGTGACTGTACCCCTACACACCTTGTCCTTCTTGATCTTCAGGAGAGCCTCCTTCAAGCGTTCTTTGCAGCTGGTCAGCTCCTCCGGAGACTCCGTGATCTTGGACTTCAGTTGCTCTTGTTCCTCCTTCAGCTCACATATGGAACGTTTGAGCTCATTCTAATGAACGAGAGTGAATGCAAACCTTGTTCATACCAAGACAAGTTTCAATCTGAGGGCCCGTAAGGTGGCCTTTTAATAGCCAGCAGCCAGCTTTTAAGTCTTCAAATAAGGAAACATCACTAGCAACTAAGTCTCCCATTTTTGCCACAGCAACATAGAGCAACAAGCAGCAGCTTTTATTACTCTGATTCTCCAAAATGCTAGAACCTGTCTTGTGAAAGGGGCACGGAGGGCTCTCTCAGCACTAGCTGCTTTACTCCAAAGATCCTTACTAAACAGATTGTCAGCAGCTGCTATTCAGTTGAGCAGTCCTTAACAAACTGATTGTAAAATACCCTGAACAAGTCACACACTATTCCAGCCAGCGTATGGAATTCTGCTGTTTTTAATACTCAAAGTGGAACTTGTTAGTGTTTGAGTATCTGCCAGAAGATCAGCTCCAGTAGCTGGAATACGTTTTTGCTAAGGAGTAAATAAAGATCCAATAGCAGCAACTCTCTTGCAACACAAAATTCAGACGTAGTACAGAGTGCCTTGAAAAAAACATTGTTCTTACTGCGTTTTAAAGTTTTCTGTTGCGTGAGACTATAAACCAGGCAGCCTACGAAAGTGCCAGGGCTGTAATAGGGACATAGGATTCTAATCTCGTTACAGGTGCATTTGCCTCTACGCATATCTCCTACCTCTATCCAAGCCAATTACATTTTGCTTTGTCCCACTGCATCCTGAGTCCACCTGGCCCTTCTCTGGTGCGATAATGGTTAACAGTGGCAGGCGCTAATCTAACCACCTTTGATTTCCTGCTCCTCCACATGAAACCTGTTGGATGATCTTGGGCCAGTCACAGTTCTCTCTCTCAGAACTCTCTCAGCCCCACCTACCTCACAAGGTGTCTGCTGTGAGAAGAGAAAGGGAATGGGATTGTAAGTTACTTTGAGACTCCTTATTGTAGAGAAAAGCAGGGTACAAAAGCTACTCTTCTCTCATCGTCTGACCTACTAGATGATGGCTCTTCAGTCTCATTTGCATCTGACAAAGTGAGCTTTGACTTACAAAAGCTCATTCCCTGGAAAAATTTTGTTGATTTTCAAGGTGCTACTGGACTCAAATTTTGTTCCACTGCTACACAATAACACAGCTACCCACCTGAAATACACTGCATGGAGACAGTTGAAGACAAATGTACATCCAGTTGTACTTCTCTGCATGTGGAAGTTATTCCAAAGGCTACCATCAATTCCCTGCTGAGATACACTTACCAGATTTTGAGTTTTTTCCGTAATTTTCATTCTCTTTTGGTTGATCACTTCTTGCAAAGCGCTCTAGTGGAAAGAACAACCGTTTGACAATTAAGGAAACAAGAAACTTAAGGAAACAAGAAGCTCCGGCAGAGCCTAGACCTTTGCCTAACATTCTATCTAGCCTGTGGCTATGCAGAAACTGCACATTTCTCCAGGTCACAGCTGCACACAGTGGCCAGTCTCTGAAGAACAAGCTGTTGACTTCAGTGTTTCACAGAAGGTGACAGAATGAGCTTTACGGGCCATGGAGGCCATCTTTTAAGAGACAAAACACAAAAGTTGCCATTTGAGACCAAGTCCTTAAACAGCAAAACCAAACGAGCCTTGCATCTTGAGAAGATTTCCACATACCGCTTTCTGCAGATATTCCTGCTTGAGCTTGTGCTCCAGTTGTTGAATATCTTGAGACAGCTCCTTGAACTCCTCTTGCTGATCGGCAGGGATAGTACTGGATGCACAAGAGAAAGGACGTTGGGTACTCAGAATAAATACGCAAACACTTTCACTTATTAGGAAAGCTGTGGGCATATCCATTTTATGGGCTTTGGGGGGGTTGGATCCAAAGACACTCTTCTGCTAAGAGCTTTCCTCCATATTGTGGAATAATTTGGATCCAACCATGAATGCTGAAATAGTATAGAAGAGTCTTCTAAAACCCAGGACTGCAACACAAGTGAATAAACAGGATTTGTTTTTTGTTTTTTAAGCGTGAGAGGCTTTACAGATCAGCAAACCTCGTCAAATCAAAGCTAAACTAATTTCTAAGAAACCACAATGCAATAGACAAAACTGCAAGTTCAAGTAGGACTGGAAAGAACTCGTAGCCAGCCCCCTTTGCAGTCACAGTGCTTAGATCCCATAGGTGGCAGAGCCATCCCAATCCGCTCCATAAAAACAGAACCCCTTGGAAGCACCAGGCTTACTAGCCCTACACTCTAAGCTCATTACTCAGAGGGTGGGAATTGCCAAGAGCTCGGGAGCACACATCTGCTCCCATCTCGAGTCAACTGGATAGAGCTTGAGTCGGGCTCTATTCTCCCTCCTCCTCAACCCACAGTAAGCCCCCGAGACAGGCTGTGCAGCACGAGACAGCTGAGTGTGTTCAGCTTAGCCATCCTCTGCTCGTTAAGCTACTGCAATGGCTTGCCCTTCCCTAACTACCCCACCCTTATCACCTAGTGCATACGCCATGAGGGAAAGGACTCTTCCTTTGCCCCTGCCCACAAGGAAAGGAATAAAGGAAAGGCTGTAACGAAGGAAGTCTTCCCAGATGTGCAATTTGGGATGAGTCAGACGTTCTGAGGATGGAGAAAACCATGTATTTCAGGTCCCAACTTACACACTATAATAGTTTCCATGCAAGTCCTCCTCCCAAGACCAGCAAGAGGCTTTGGTGACTTACTCATTATTATCAGGTAGCAGCCAGTAGCTTTTATGGGGTGGGGGGAAGCCTCACTTTCCTATACCACTGGTCACACCCAGAGCTAGCTGAGGATCATTGTCTGTAAGAGGAGCATACTGCTGCAGTGTATTTGTCCTGAGGCACACGAAAAAGCTACTGGCAATACCAAGAGACCTTCAAAGTCCTCAAAAGGAGGAGGAGACCATAGCCCTAATTGTGTCTGTTCCAACTCATACCACTCCCCCTTAAGTTCCAACTACCATTAGGACAAAAGGTCATGGAGGTAGCAAGCAACCAGGTACTCTGTGCTTGGGCCTGGATTCAGCTGTAGCCAAGAACTCCACTGCCCCCTCAACAGATCCTATGTTCAACAGGGGAGAGATCTGCATGTTCCATTACATGTCAAATGTACAATCTGGGGATCTGTGAATTCAGACACAGGCTACGGTTTTAAATTGTGACCACTATATCTCAGGCAGCTTACTCGAGTTTTTCCAGCTTCAGCGTCGCCTTCTGGATTGACATCTGAAGCTGCTGCACTTTTTCCACAGCCAATTTCTGCAAAACAAAACTGGTAATGTTAATAAAGATGGCAAACATTACACACAGCTCACCACATGCCACAAAATGCAGAATATGTAGTTTGAATAGCATCTTGCTGCAAAAGTCAGCTTGATTCTCCTGGCCAAGTGCATCAGCTGGACTGAATTCTGTCAAAAACCAACCGCTCCATTTTTAAGCTAAAGGTAAAGGTTTCCCTTGCTCGAAAGCCAGTCGAATCTGACTCTAGGGGGGCGGTGCTCATCTCCGTTTCCAAGCCAAAGAGCCAGCGCTGTTCAAAGACGACTCCGTGGTCATGTGGCCAGCATGATGAAACGCCGAGCTCTAGTTCCCGGTTGCGTATGTGGGAATACCCACCAGGTCTACTGGGTCAGGGGCAGGCAGAAAGCTGACCAGGATCCAACAACTGCTGGTTGGTAATTGGCAGCTGATAGCTAAGAGGATCTCTCCCCACCCTCCCCTAGCTGATTCTCCACGGCACAGAGACAGACAGTCCTGGATCTGACTGACCCCCACCCCAGTACTGGCACATGCTTGTTTTCAAGGAACGAGAGCTGGAGCTGTCCAGAAAATAGCAAGCAGTTCACACCGCTTCACCAGGCGACTCCCCACCCCACCATAAGAGAGCCTCACTCCTGTTCCCTTCCACATACAGAGACACAAGCAGAGTCGAGACCTGCCAGCCATTTGCTTCTTGGGCCACAGCCCCCTAACTCCCCCGGCTTCTCTCCTCCCTTCCCACCTTCCCTTTCCAGTTCCTCCTCCGCTCTCAGACCTGGGCTTCCTTTTCTCCGCAGACCAGCCCCATGATCCCAAGCCCCTACTTTTCAACCTATTGCTTCTGTGTTTCACAGCATCCTGACATCTAACAGAACACTGCCTGGCTATGCTACGTGAATACTGAAAGCTGACCATCAGTGCCACCCACAGGCAAGATAAGGGGGTCTTCTCCATACTTGGGGGAACTCCGCTGGTACACACACACACACACACACAAAACCCTTCTGTGTTGGAAACTTAGCAAAGGAAACATAGCCTGATGAAAAATGTTCCCAAAGGGCTGGAACACCGAGAGTCAGTTAAAAGGGAGAGAAAAGGCAGAATAGGGAAGAGAGGTCCCCAGCGTGTCAGTGGCCAGGAGAAAAAGCAGGGAACCCCAAGCCTCAGAAGTGAGCGTAAGCATTGCTGGGGGGGGGGGGGAGTGCTAGAGCTGTGAGATGCCCCAGCACCTCTCTTGCTCAAGGCAGAACGCAGGAGAATGGCTCCCACCCACCCTCAGCAGCTCAGGAACGTATGCAGAGCAAGTGACTGAATCTTACTTTTGCATGTATCTGAGGGAGGTTGGGGGGCAATCTGCAACCTTTAACCATGAGTACCCGCTTGTGACAATTAGTCTGTATCTTGTCACTCCACTCAGCAAAGTCAGAGACCTTCCTCCAGCTCAGGGAGCCGTCCACCAGTAACTCTTTCTCCAGCAGAAAAGCCACTTCAGTCGGCGGAAGGATTCGGACTTTGCTGAGCTAAGTGGGAAGGTACAGGCCCTTCTAAGGCTCATGTTAGGACAGCATTCTGTTTGACAGAGTAGATCTCCATTAGAAGCTATTTCGTACTATGCCAAGTGATTGCGCACGGAATTGGCAGGAAGGAGGCTTCTCTCAGTGACTGGTTGAACTACCTGGATTGCTATAAACTGCTGGGAAAAATGAAGCAATAGGAGGATTTCAACCCCCTGGCTTCTGAGAGCACAGTGAAAGGCCAGCTTGGAAGAAAGTGGCTTACACAGACCCAGTGGACAGGAAGTGACATACATGGCATGGTAAAGAGGCTGAGGAACTGGAAAGCCTGGGAGGAAATCATCCTAGGAAGCAGAAAAACAGGATGTCCAGAGGCATCACGGCTGAAGTTACCAAGCAGTCGGGAGCAGCCAATGTCATCCAACTTCCAGAAATCTGAGCAAGTAATCTTACGTGTGCGTTCTGGATTTCCAGGTAGACCTCACGGCGGGAATCACGGAATAAAAGGAAGTTCATAATGCCACTCAGGAAATGAGCTGTCCTCTTGGGTTCTAGAATTTCAGCAGGGGGGAAAAAACAACACTGAAGTCAATGCTTCCATCACAGGTATGGGGCGTGCCATTTTTCAAATTCCAAAGACCACGTGAAGTTTAACATTAAACTGTAAATGCAGCAGGCTAAAGGAGCAATGTAGGACTGTAGAGCATGTTACACTATTTCCTGTGTTTCGGATTTCACCTTATAAGTTTCAGAAGCAGGTAGACCTACTGAGGAGCTTACGGGAGAACAGAAGCAGCAAAGGAGACAGGGTCTGTGTGACTACACAGAAGATCACTCAAACATCATCCATTACAGATAAATGTTAAGGTGCCCCTACTGAGCCCAACAGATCAATATGGCATCACAAAGCTGTGGCGTAGTGGTTAGTGTTGGACTAGGATCTTGGTTGCCCAGATCTGAATTCCCACTCTGCCAGGGAAGCTTGCTGGGGGACCTTGAGCAATTTCTCTTGTGGGCATTGCAGTGTGTGTGCTAAGTGCCTGAGCATACAATTTTTAAAAAAGTCTACAGATTACATCAGGTCATTTGTTAACTGTAATACTAAGGGGGGGGGTCATATTTGCTGTACGATATCCCTGCAAATCATTATAGGTGGGGATGACTACAAGGCTGGTCAGGACAAAGATCTGCAAGCATAAGAGCTGCGTAAGAAATAGAAAAACACAGGCTCCAGTTTTCAAGCGTTTCATTACCACAGAACACAATGAAAACTGACTGTGATTCTAAGTCATTGAGAAGATCCAATAGTCTGGCTAACAACTTTAGCAGAAAGTCAGGTGACAAAAGACACTTCTGGATTAGACATTTAAAAAGGTATCACCCATGGGCTTCAGTGAGGACGTAGGCTATTATGCAGGATGTTTGCTTTGGATGTATATGTTGTCACTGGGTGCCGTCATTAAACAATTTGGCTTGTTATTTTTCTATGCCTTATAGTGGTTGTATTTAATAACTACCCTGCTGTCTCTCTACCTTAGGATGATATATCTTTAAGATAAAGGGTCAATGGCTCAAATCCTCAGGAGTTCTTTACCAGCAATGTTAAGTATTTTACAGCTTGAGCTCTTTGTTCTAGAAGTACCAGCAGTTAGCTCTCCACAGGATCATCTGCCGCTGAGATCCTTTAAGGACTATGCCTAATTAGACTGACGACATTCATTCATTTTGGATACAGACCTTTTGGGATTGATGGCACCTAGGATATGTGCATGTAAGCTGAGGGCCTACAGAGCAATTTTTCTACCATTCATTCCACTGTTTTGCTTTCCGCAGGGGTAAGCTACCTAAATTCCTTATTTAGCTACCATATATAACTGTAGCAATATTACTAACTAGGAGTAAGGCCTGTTGTGGGAAGAAATACAACGGGCTCTAGAAGGAAGCTCCAGGTGAATGTCCCAGCTGTGGCTGGTGGGGTGGCAGAGGGAAGGGGAAAACAGAGAGAGGCAAGCCGTGTTTATTTCCTTCTGCTTAGCTATAAGGCAGGGCTGTCTCAAGTCCTTCTGATGCCCCAAGTGGGTAGTATGGGAGGGCAGCCTCATGGTAACAGGTATGGTTCCCTCCACCCCTAAGTTAATGTTGATTTGGGGCTATGTAGTGGCAGCTAAGGTAGAAAAGCACCTCCTCCTATGCCATGTCTTCTGGATTCCAAGGGTCTGGAAAGCAGTTCCATAGCCAGTTACAGGGTTGCCAACTCTGGGTTGGGAAATACCTGTAGATTTGAGGGGTAGAGCCTGGGGAGGGTGGGGTGCAGAGGGACTGCAGCAGGGTATAATGCCATAGAATCCACTGCCCAAAGCAGCCATTGTCTCCAGGAGCACTGATCTTGGTCATTTGGAGATCAGTTGTAATAGCGGGAAAATTTTCTGTAGTGGAAATAATGTGCTGTGGCTGGGGAACACGGTGATTTCTTGGAGATCTCCAGGCCCACAGGGAGATTGGCAAATCCAGTTACCATTTAAGCGAAGACTGGGAGATGTTATTTTGCCTCAGGACGCATTCAATGACTCCCAACAACAACAACAACCTGTTTAGAGTGCTAGAGGCAAAGGCCAATCAGGCTCCATATGCAAACGACCTCTGTGTTCTGACTGGCTATGGGGGGGGGAAGAAACAGCAAACTGTTTAGAATGTTGGAGGCAGGAGATTGGCAACAGTGGTTCCCCAAGAGGGAATAGCTCGTTTGGAGGGCAGCGTCCATGGCATTCTACCTGTCTGAGGCCCCACCCCACCTCAAACCTCACCTTCCCCAGGCTCCATCCCTCAAATCTCCAGGAATTCCCCACCTGGAGTTGGCAACCCCATCTCCTTCCCAGCCAAGCACCAACCTACCTTTAATTCCCCCTCACTCTTCAGCTTTCCATCTCCCCGCCCCACCTGCAGCCTCTACCGTGCTCTGAAGCCCTGACAGCCACATCACCCTCTTTTCCCACACTTTTTGGCCTTGGGGCAGTTGGGAACTGTGGGCCAGCAGATGAGGAAGCCCCCTTCAACACAGTGAGTGATACCCCTGCAAAACCATCTTTGGAACTACAGCTCAACTGAACCTTATGGGGGAACATTTTAAATAAACAACCATAGACAGCAGCCATCTTAGAAACACAGGTAACTGCCATTTTGTTACACCTCCCAACAGCCACTGAGGGAACAGTTGGTCCCACACAGGAGGCAAGCAGGAGAAGCATCTTCCTCAAGAGAGAAAGCCGTCTGACAGGGCAGAGGCTGAAGGAGTGGCGGGGAAGAGGAGCAGACCCAACACCCAGCCAATGGCACGCAATTACTCACAGCCAGTGGCTTGGGACAGCTTCCGAGTGACACATCAGGGAGCCAACTGATTTTGGAGCATGTGGAATGCTCTGGAGAGTGCCACTGCCAAATCAGGATTATTATATAGATACCATTTCCCAGAGACTGCTGAAGACTCAATTTAGTTGAAATGCATTCGGTCTACGTGAGATTTAAATATTTTTATTCATGGGTCTGCATGATAGCTTATGCTTTGAGCTTGCCTATTTATCAAAGGAGAATTCTTTTACTAGGATTATAAACATTATTCAATTTTTTAAAATCTGGTACTCAGCCTTTATTGGTTTTATCGTTCAGTCAACCATCACCTTTTTTCTCAATTCTTCCTCTGCCCAGCAGCCATCACTGGCCCTGAAACTGGTATGTATTGTTGGTAACTTACTAGTATATTTTAGAGGGCTTCGATGGCGTTGTTTAGTTTATTAACTATGAACTGGAGGTAACATGGAGACCGATATGCAGCGCTGGAAGATTCAGCTTAGCTTTCAAAGTGGGTGGGCAGGAAGCAAGTTAGGTAATAGAGGGATTTTTGTCATTAAGTTGTTAATTTTTAGTGTTAACTGCTTTGTCTTAAATGCACCATAAGGTTTTTATGTTTTGATAATGCCCATAGTATGTATTTGGATTTATCATGCTTAGTTATTCCAAGGTTCACCTTCTGCTGTCTCATTCATAAACACTCCGTATTAATCTGCTTAGAGACTTAAATTCCATTATTTACACCCCAATAAACCAATTCAAACTGCTTAGTTCAGCTCTGGATTTTGTGTCTTTTTACTGGTTAAGTACTACCAAAGAAATGATCCAGATTAATGGTAAGCGACCTGTCTTTCTTCTTCATGGTCTCAGTGCTGCTGTTATTTGCCTCTCATCAATGTAAAAAGAGGGCACTGTGTCCTTGGGTTAACCAGCTATGTAGGACTGCCGCACAAGTAATGTGCCTTCCCTGAGGCAAACATAGAACAGTGCGGCATTTGAGAAAGGTCCGCAACCTGGACTGTGCAGTGACTTTAAGGAGGGCCTAGGCCACGAGACATCTGGACAGAGCTCATTAATCTTCATCAATAACTCCAGATATCCCCCGAGCAGAACAGCCAGTGCCATGCAACAGTGGCCACTCTTCTGCTACCTCACAGGACACACAAAACCAACAGCATACAAAAGATGTGTTTAAAGTCTTACTTGGATTTATAAGATCAGCAAACTGGAAGTCGTTGACACGGCAGATTGGGAATAACTGCTCCCTGTCAAAGTTTTACAGAATATTTATTTATCAGTTTTATATCCCACTCCCTCTCCCCTGAATGGGACTTGAGGCAGCTAACATATAAATACATCCGATAAAACAGTACCAAAAAATACAATAAATAAAACTTTTCAAATCTAAAACAATTAAAAATCTATAACAGTTAAAATCTACCCACTATCAAGCAGGGTAGGATGCATAGACGGTGAAGACACAGCTGGAGTATAATTTACCAGCTGCCTGGTGGATCACAATCACCCAAAGGTCACCCCAAAAAAGAGCAGCAACAGTTCGTGGACCAGAACTTTCAACAAATTCCAAGATGAAGACTGGAGAAGACAGAGGGGATCATGCTGGGAGAAGCATGATATTAATTTTTATCAATATTAATTTTTACAATTATTAATTTTTATCAAATAGACTTTTTAGCACAGATTTTTTTTGGCGTTATACCACATGACATGTCCATAGCCAAACAACCAACTGAATTCCAGTTTGCTGCCATGGACTCAAGCGTGACTACAAAGCCACGATCACACATTAGAGCGTCAAAACAAAACCCAGCCGCCTGGGATATCTGAATGCAGGTGGCTGAAGGGACTGGATTTAATTGGACCCTGCAAACCAAGATGCCACTGTGAGTTTCTGTTGGGGGCAGATTAACTTCAGTCCATAGAGGTGCCTGCGCTTGAACAATTGCGGTTTGTTTCTGCACTCCTGTGCAAGGAGGAAAAAGTGGTAATGCAGGGCTGCACAGGCATGACAAACAGTCCGTACACACTGTAACAAATGAGTTCAATTCTAGCTTAACGGGATTTATGCAAGCAACCTACAGCCTGCCACACCACAACCTGCCAAACAAGAAATTTAAAAGAGAGAGGCACACCCTTGCATAGGGCAAGTCAACCTTGTGGTTCAAGGCTGCTGACAATAATAGTTTTTAAAAATCCAGCTAAAAGTAGAACAAAATAGCCCCCTGGCAAACAAGCAAGTCCTGCAGTGCCTCCTGAAGATCTCCAAGGAGAGCCCCCCCCATTTCATCAGAGAGCCCATTCCACAGAGCCATGATGGAAAAGACTCGGGCTCTGGTCAATGCCAGACAGGCCACCCCAAGTAGTGGGATAGCCAGCTGCCTGATAATAGTAGTGGGCATACAGGGACACATGGAAAGAGATGGTCCTTCAGATATTAGTCTGGTAGAGACACATACTCTTATTTTACCAGATATGTTGCAACACTTCACAATGGTTAAAAGTATCCGGCCTGCAAAGCCTCAGGTGAGTTAAACTTTGTATGGAAAGCAACCATGTTTTTAGGATAACAGCCAACATCAGAAGGCTCTGCTTCTGTACACTTAGTGCACCCCCAACGTGGAGCCCTGGGCTTCAGTTTACTGGACATGCAGAACTTCTGCATCAAGAGCTAAAGCCTTTATTTACTTACAGTACTTCTACTGCCTTCCCTTCAGAGTCCTACTTGACTCCTTTAGGATCCTTTCATATGATAATGGAATACAAGCATCTCCATGATCTAAAGTAAGCTAAAAACTTGTCTCAGCTACACAGGAAGTCCGCCACAGATCAAATTTCAGGAAATCAGAAAGTTAGCATACGAAGGCCATCTGCGCATACTCACATGTGAATATACAGACAGCCAATGGGCAGGAAGACTTCAAAGATCTGGGGATACGCTGTTTCAAAGGAAACTGGCATCTAAGAGCACAGCAAGACCCAGTTAGTGGTAACAAAGAAACACGGTATTGCAAAAACATGGGTGAGGAAACATAGAAAAATTCAATCTGCACTGCAGTGTTAGAGACTATTGTTTACACAAAGCACCCAAACCAGAAAATGATATTGGGCATGGATTCTGCCTTTTCCTCCTGCTTGCGCACCTCTAGACATTTTCTGCTCATGCACAACACTATGCCTTACTTGAGCAGAAAGCACCTGCCAGAGGACCGTGCTGTGCAAGCGAAGGAAAGCAGGAAGCCAGCCCACTGCAATGTAGAAGTTTATGTACAGGTAAGCCAAAGAGCCCAAGGGAAAAGTTGGAGGTCTCCAACAGGAACAGAGAAATTAGTGGGGGAGGGGCGGGGAGGAATCACACACAACCAGTCTGTGGAATCTGAGCCCATAGCTACAGGTTCCTTCACTGCAGACTTCTAACAAAGCCAACTCTCAAATATCTTGGCTATCCGCTGGCCACATCTCCATATGTCAGGGCACCCACAGTGTAATCCTTTTGTTTTATGACACTCATCTGCCATAGCAATTGGCAAACCTCACTCCAACACACAAGTTCTTCGTACATTGAACTATAAGACTGAGGCATGGGAACTAGACCACTACATCACCCCAGTCAACCACAGTTGGACTTATTTGTCCAAAGGTGGTTTGTTTTTTACATCCCATGGTGTAATAGCTAAGACTCTGGGTTTTGACACCAACAGATCAGCGTTCACATCTTCCTGGAATCTTGTGGGTAATTTTACAAGAAGGGGCAACGCTCTGTGGTAGAGCATGTACTTTCAGATACAGATGGAAGGTTTAGGCCTTGACTTCTGTAATTAAAGAGGACCTCAGGTACAAAAGCCACAAAATATACCCCCCCACACACACACACCTTGAAAAGAGGAAGAGTTGGTTTTATACCCTGTTCTTCGCTACCCAAAGGAGTCTGAGCCGCTTACAATCTCCTTCCCTTCCTCTCCCCACAACAGGCACCCTGTGAGGTAGGTGGGACTGAGAGAGTCCTGAGAGAACTGTGACTGACCCAAGGCCACCCAGCTGGCTTTATGTGGAGGAGTGGGGAAATCAAACCCAGTTCTCCAGATTAGAGTCGGTTGCTCTTAACCACTACACCAAGCTGTCTGTTGCTGGTCAGAAAAACATAATAGCGGGCTCCAGGGACTAGTGATCTTTCTTAGTAAACAGCTTTGCTATCCTGATGATTATCTGATAGAAGCAAAAGCGAGTTATTAACGTGTCACCTCGAGGGCGCTAAATTAGACCTTTTATATTTTAACTACAACTGCTTCCATTTATTCCCCTTTTCACTACGAAACAGATTTCAGCTTCTATTTTCTGGATCCAGCACCTTCATCCCATAGCTTGCTGTAAGCATACCATGTAAAAGTGTTCCAGGCGGATTCCGTAGACAACTTGCAAGGCTCTCATGAAGATCACTTGCAGCACTTCGGGCTAAAAGAGGAAGAAAAATCGATTTGCCAAGTACCCAGATCATAGCAAGAACAGAATTTATTTACTTTGCAGTAATTGTTTTAGTTTGGTTTAACTATGAGCCGTTGCTGGAAGCAAAAGTTGTATTACAATACTACCATATTTACATGGTGCTATATTATGACAAATTACCCAGGCAAAGCTCCACAGAGAGGGCTGCATAGCAGCAGCCATAAATTTAATTAATTTGAATACTCGGTAGAAAAGCGAGACCTCTCCCTATCCCACAAATCAGAGAGAATTCTTAGGAGGGTTTCTTATTTTGTGACAGGCATAGGGATGTAAGTTTTCCAGAAATTCTGAAGCGGGGAGGGGGAGATTCTTTAAGTATAAGAATATGTGAGCTAGAATCTACAGTCGAAACAAAGAAATTATGTTCTACTTTAGAGGTCCCCAACACGGTGCCCATGTCCAGCTTTAAAAGTGCTTTAAAAATTGGGCAGGGCTAGGTGATAAGTCCCTATCCCTTGTAACCCCTTCCCCTAGGGAGGCTGGGGAGTTGGAATTCTTTCCGCCATCTCATATATTGTATGTATGTTGTTGTTATCTATTGGTATTTATTGGGCTGTTTTAATTTAGTTTTAAACTGAGATGTGCATATTATTTTGTTGTACGCTGCCCTGAGCCCTACTTAAAGGGAAGGGTGGCCTAGTAAATCTAATTTAATGAATAAAATAAATAATCATGGCTCTGTGGAATGGCATCTCAGACAAGATTTTTTTTGTGGGGGGGGGGGGGAGCTCTTCTTAGAGATCTTCAGGAGGCACTGCAGGACTTGCTCATTTGCCAGGGTTTTTGAGGCTTCGCAGATTAAAAGGCCTCCTGTTAAACAGAACTTCTGCCTGAAATACTGAAGGAGTACTATTGTTTCCTGACTCTTGGTGGCTGATTCTGCCTCCTGCAGCAGCCATTCTGTGACTGACTCCACCTCCTGTAGCATCTATTTTCTAACCGTGCCCACCACCCTGGGTCAGAAAGGCTGGGGACCTCTCTATCTACTTGAAGAAACAAAGAACACATTAAATGTACACATTTGTTTGAATAAGCATTTACATTTGCTTTACCACTCCCACCCTTTAAGTAACCTTTCTGAATTCAGCAAAAAAAACAATTCAGCCCAAGATATTTTGTTGCTTTATACTGGTAAAAGCATTTTATCAGAGTGAAAACTAGTCTGAAAACTAGTCTTCTACCTGAACATTTATGGGCAGAAAGAACCAGAAATGTAGAACAGAAGATGTTTCAGTGTTCTATTTTTCTCTAGAAAAATGTGCCTTTCTACAGATCTGATGCTTAAATTAACAAAGAACGGGTGCCATTATTAACACAACATTAGGCAAGCTTGGGAATTTCAAAGTTGCAAGTGATGTTTTTGAGATGATGGTTCCTAGCAATTGTGCAAGACAGTATGCACATTTTTTAATTTTAATTTGTAAGCTGGAAACAAATGGATAAAACCACAAACAGATAAATAATCCAAATTAAAAAGCCAAGTTATGAATTCACCTGATTGCCTGTGCACATCAAATCAAAAGCAACACTAAAAAATTTTTTTGTCGGTCTCCTCTCAAAGGTTGTAATCATCAGTCTGATTGGAACTAACCAGTAATACAAGCAATGCATGGAGAATGACAGTGAAGGTGAGGGGCCTCAGTGACCGCCATGGAACAGAGTTAAATTCTGTTTAAAGGGATGAGTAGGTAACATCCACAGAATACCAGCCACACTTCCTTGGCTGTGCTGAAATTGCAGTACACTGAAATCTGGACAAGATGGCACTGCACCTTTAGAGGGGTTTTGGCTTAAATTTAAACTAATGCAAAGGAAGAACATTGCTATAAATTGCAATCCTAAAGACCCCTTCCCAAAAGTAAGCCTCTCTAAACCACATGGGACTTTCTCTTGGTTATACCTGCTTAAGATGGCTCTCTTACAAGACTGTTGAAATTATTTTTATTGGAATAATAAAGTTCTGAACACAGCATTTAAACGACACAACTAATTTTTCCCTATTCAAATATTTCAATAAACATATTAGTTCTGATTGGGACACCAAATTAACATGTAATGCTTGCTTAATTGGCTAAATACAAGTCCAAATAAATATGCTAAATCAGAGCATACTTTCTTTAAAGCATTGGACACTTTTCCTAAAAAGTTTCCAGTTCATATTTTCCCACATCACTGATGAAAATGGTACAAGAGCATTTAATTCTAGATTCCCATCCACCCCAAAGGAGCCTAAAGAGGGACAGCCCAGGAATGCTCCAATTACTCCAGCACAACTTTAGGAGATGTGCCATTCTGGGCTCCTGCTGCTTTGATTTTCTGCCTTATTTTTAATTAAAGAAAAATCTGCATACACAGCACGTGGCGCTGCCTCTCTGCCAAACCCACTGGCATTTTCCACAAGTTTTCCTTTCACTCCCTATAGAATGGGCCTGCAAAATAAACAGTTCCACCCAACTACGGGTCAGAACACCACACACAGGGAACCTCCAGTACCAAGCAGAACATAGTGCGTAAACGTTTGAAGCACAAAGATCAAGCTTGTGGTTCGGCGCCCATCCACATGACTGCAGTTAAATTCACTGAGGGATTCACTAGCTCTGATGTTATATGGAAGGGTAAAAAGATGTTGGACATTACTCCAATGACAGTTCCAATTACTCTAGGCAAATAATTTTGCAGCCCTTACCTTGACATTTGGAAATAAGTCACTTGTGGAAAAGTTTTTGGCCTCACTTCCTGTCAGCAAGGAGTTGCGGATATGTAGAACAATGTCATTATTACTGTATTTTGGAAAGGTACAACTCTCCATTCTGTAAAGAAAAAACACATTCTGTACTTTTTTTGTACACACCAGTGATGTAGAGCAGAAAACTTTCCAAAACATTAAATTCGCCTAGGATACATTTTCCCATGGCAAATTTTTTCACCCCACTTATGCAAACAGCCTGTTTAGTTACAGTTTTCAGGGCTGTTGTGCTGCAAACCAAACATGTTAGCTGGGCTAAACATGGAATCTGAAGCAGACAAACCCCAGGGCTTGTACAGGTGATATTTGCTTGCATTTACGAACATTCTTTAAATTCTGCAGACATTTAAGGACTGAAATTATTTATTCGAACTGGAAGTTTCCCCCAGAAATCTTACATCACTGGGACACACAGGTTAAGGATAGGGTATGTTTATGGAAAACCCAAATAAACTGAAGCACAGCTGGCCAGGTGACTACAGGGTTACTTTTTGAGGAAGCCATACCTCAGGGGTAGAGTATCTGCCTGCAGAAGGTCTCTGTTCAGTCCCCAGCACTTCCAACTGAAATGACCATGTAGTGGGTGATGTAAAAGACCCTGGAGAGATGTTGCCAGGGTAAGAAGACAAGACTGACCTGCATAGGCCAAGGGCCTGACTGCTGAAAGCAGCTCTGCATGGACTTAAAACAGTACACTTTACATTAGCTGCCCCAATCAAAACAGATACAAAAAGGAGAAGCTGCTAGAAAGTTTCTAACAACTGAAATGAGGGACAGAATTATAACACAAAAAATGAATTTTTAGTTAGCCACGAAACTAAACCTTTTTTCTTTTTTAACCAATATAATTTTTAAATGTATCAAAGTTATAATCGCTCAAAATGTTACCTTAGGAGGCAAATACTTTTAAAATACATGTTTACCGGTTGATATATATGAAGGTGCAGGTGGGGTGGGAAGTCATTTAATGATTATATCTTTTTAGCTAACTATGCAATTTTATAGAGAATGGAATATGTATAAAAGCTAATTGCATTTGAGAATAACGGAAAAATAAAAAATTCTATTGCAAAAAGGAGAAGTTGCCAGGATACCCAACTGCACCATTGCCACTGAGCAGAGCCAACGTAACTGCACTCTTTCTAAAAGGCTTCAGTCAGTATAGACAGTTCAAAAGCCCCACATGGTAAGGCCTACTGTGGAACCAACAATTCTGGCCTGAGCCTTAGGAAAAAAGCAGGATAAGGGTCCAAATAAATGCAGAACAAAGTCAAATAAGGCTTCTTGGCAATATAAACTCCTAAACGGTTGAGGCAAGTGAAAGAGGACAAACTTTTTGATAGGAACAGGAAAGGGGTTGAAAATAAAACCAACACTGTAATACTCTTGCACTGGTCTGGCCCCATTTGGAATATTACCATCTGATCTACCAAAAACAAACTGCAGAGGAGAAAGTCTAGAAGAGAGTAGCCAAAATTGTTAAGGGGAAGAAGAAAGGTTAAAGACTCCCAGGCTTTTCAGCTTAAAGATAGCTGAGGAAAGGCATGATAAACGTTCATAAAATACATTTGTATCAACGTGGTTTCACATTCTAGAATATTTCTCACAGCAACAAGAAATGCCTCCAGTAATGGATGAGTTATGGCTGTGGTAGTAATAGAGATCAAATTTTTAGCGAGACTAAAGTGGTTCAAAGTATTTGATAACCCTAAAACTAAATGTATATGAGTTCAAGTCTCAAAGTTTGTTTTCACCACACTACAATGTTTTTTTAAGCTTGTTAATGTGCACTTTTGTCTTTTGCCACGTTCATTTTGTTCACTTACCTCACAACGTGTATCACCCAAACATGCTCATTTTGTAAGCTTTAAATCTGTATTATACTTCAAAATTTAATAAAATATATTGTGCAAAAAAAGTTCATAAAATTACATGTTGGTAGGGAGAACTTTTTCCTCTCACAAAAGTAGAACTGAAGGCAATAAACTCAGGACAGACAGAGCAAAGTTCTCCTTTACTCAACGAGTAACTAAACTGAGGAATTCACTGCCAGTTGACATAGTCATGGCCAATGGCATCAGTTGCTTTTGAGAAAGAATAAGCCAGGTCTACAGAGGAGGAGAGATCCATCAACGGCAACTAGCCACGGTGACTAAAAAGAGCCTACACAAGGGGAAGCAGCAAAGCTCTGGACACCTGTGCAGGGAGACAATAGGAGGCCTTGACTTGTTTGCTGCCTTTGTTGGGGCAAATGGCTGGGTGCTGATGCCAGGCTTAGAAGGGCCACTGGTCTGATCCAGCAGGGCTCCTCTTATACCTAGAGTTGCCAGCCTCCAGGTGGGGCCTGGGGATCCCCCGCTTTTACAACTGGTCTCCAGCTGATAGAAATCAGCTCCCCTGGAGAAAAGGGCTGCTTTGGAGGATGAACTCTATGGCATTGTATCGTGCTGAGACCCCTCCCCTCCCCAAATTCCGCCCTCTCCCGGATCCACCCCCCAAAGTCTCCAGGTATTTTTTGAACCCAGACCTGGCAACCCAACTTATACCAAGTAGCCATCGAGAGGCACAAGTCTTGTCAAACCTTTGCCTAACAAAAATAAGAAAATCAAAGGAAAGGAGCATTCTCTTTCCCAACAGCAGCCAGCCCATCAGAAAAGAATGCGAATGGAGCCGCGTCGACCGCCAGCTCCTCACCCTCTCCCAGCAGCGGTAGACTGCGGCGGCCCGGGAAGGCTCCACTCACTCAACCCCTCCCCCCCCCCGGGTTTTAACCCAACCCAAGGCGCCTCACCCCGCCAGACCGCTCATTATGCCGCCCTAACCTTGCCTCTGGAGCTAATGGGGCGCCACTGCCAGAACCGCAGCAGCAGCACCGACTCCCTCCGCAGCTAACCTCAGACAACTAATCGCGCTCACGAGCCCTTCAAATTGAGCGGGAGCCCCGCCCCTGCCGCACACGTGACACCACACCACGCCCCTGATTGGCTGACGGGGAATTGATTTTTTTCCATATTCGTTTCGCTCGTTCCCTTCAAGTACTAATAGAGACCATGTTTTTTAAAAAAAATAATAAACGTGTTTTTTTAAAAAAAAAAATCGCAAGCGAGGTTAAGTAACTTTTTTTTTTAAAGGACAGGGCACCACCGGCTTCTCCCCGCCCCTCCTGGGTTTATTCTCCCACTCCCCGCTGACGCAGACTCGTAAGGACGGTCTATCCGTCACCGTCTCTATGTTGGGTTTTCTTGCGGGGAGCGTTCCGGAGTAGGAAGCGGAAGTGATGTTCGAGGTGGCCAGGAGGCGGGGCAGCTGTGGATGGAGAGATGCTTACTTGGGAAGCGGGGGAAGAAGGGTGCTTTGGGTGTGAATGGTCGATTTGTTTCTTTATTTGGAATATTTCTGTGCCTTCTCTTTAGAGTCCTGTTTGGTGTAGTTGGTTAAGTGCGCGGACTCTAACCTGGAAGAACCGGGTTTTGATTTTCCCACTCCTCTACTTGCACCTGCTGGATGACCTTGGGCAAGCCGTAGTTCTGTCAGAACTGTTCTCTCAGAGCTCTCTCAGCCCCACCTACCTCACAGGGCGTCTGTTGTGGGGAAGGGAAAGGAGTTTGTAAACCACTCTGAGACTACAAGTGAGTGAAGGGCGGGATATAAATCCAATCTCTTCTTTTTCTTAATCTGTTTGTTTAAAGTGTTTAAGCCCCTTATCTTAACAAGACATCTAACAAAGCAGCAAAAAGCTACCAGAATATTTTAAGTGTCCGGCAGGTTAAAACCAAACACAGTTTAAAAACCGGTAATGCATGTAAAGCGCCCCGTAATTCAATCCAAACAAATGGTAACCTTATAAACTTGACCTGTCATTCCTGTTTAGTCTCTCCATCTGTTAAAACATCTTCATTATGCTTAATGTTAATTTGCTGTTCACCCTTTACTTGTATGAATGAACTGTTACCATTTCAGTGTGTCTGAGGAAGTGTGCTGCCTCAGTATGAGCCACAGTAAGAGCCGAAAGTTCATAGCTTGAATAAAGTTTTGTTGGTCTTAAAGGTGCAGGGGTGCCACTGAACTCAAACTTTGGAAAGAGCCACAGATAGGGATACCCGACTTCAGGCGGGACCTGAAGATCCCCTGGATTTACAGCTTGAGACTACAGAGATCAGTTCCCCTAAAAAAAATGCATGCTTTGGAGGATGGAGTCTTTGGCATTGGTCCCTGTCCTCCCCAGGTTCCATCCCCAAATCTCCAGGAGTTTCCCAACCTGGATCTGGCAACCCTATGCCCCCTTCCCCCACTGGTGGCTAGGGGAAACCTGGCAACGGTATAGCTGCATCCTTCCCTATAAACAACTGAAGTGTTTAGCATCCTGGTGAGCGGCTGCCAGTCAGAGTAGAAATGCTGACCTGGATGGACCAAGTGCATGAGTCTATGTGGCATTTTAAATAAGGGGCTCTTGTTCAGTGTTAGAGCATCTAGAAGAAGAAGAGACTGGATTTATACTCCACCCTTGTTAGCCTGACTGCTTTATTAAATTATCAATTTGGGGGAATAATATGATTTAAATAAGCAGCAGTAGGCATTAATGGATCAGCACCTTTATATACAGAGGCTGGGCCTCTCTCAGACCTCCCAAAAATAGACACGGAGACTTGAATCAGTGTTAATAGTAAAGAGTTTTTAGTTTACTTAATAATACTAAAAGTGAATCATTCAGATGTTGCAAAAGTCATACATTCAATCATACAGAGCTAAGAAATAAAGGTAGAGAAAAAGAGACGGTTGCATTAGCAGGTATTTGTTGGTTTCCTATAGAAGGCAATATTTACCTCTCCAGAGATCTGGTGTTTTTCCGCTGGAAAAATTAATGATAGGCTGGGAGAAAGATGGGGGGGGGGGGGGAGCACATGTGCTGAACCAGCAGCAGCATGTGTAGGCCCTTGGCTGCGCAGGCCAAGAGACTTGAAGGTAAGGGAGGGCAGGAGATCATCGAAGCAAGAGAGATAGCTGGCTGCTGGGAGCTTTCTTTTATTGGGGGGTGGTCTCTGGGGGCAGGCTTGGTCAGATGCTTGTCCTGAAACCACCCCTTGCTGGTCCACCCACTAGCTCTTGTCCAGTAGGGGAAGAGGGGTTGGGCAATGTTAGATTCTACCTAGCATGGTCAGAGGAATACCTGGGGCCGGAAGCTGACATCATCAGCTAGGAGCATTGTCTTGTAGATGGGATTAACCTCTCTGGGCAGCCAAACTAGTTATTAGCTGGTCAAGTCCATTGTTTCACTGGTAAAGGTATGTGGGGGGGGGCGGTTTGCAGCCTGCGATGTGTAGAGAACATGTACAGTAATGGAGTTTTGTGAGCACATGCCTTTAGCCAGAGACAAGATGGCTGTTTTCTGTGTGAGTCTCTTTGTAGAAGGAAACCATTCCTGGAGTTGGCAACCTCGGAAAATGCTGTCTTAAGCCTCTGCTGGAGCTGTTTGCAGCTGTTTTCTCCTTGGTTATTCCTCCTAGTTCCTCTCACACAACTAGCAACACAGTCCATTCATCACTCATGAATCTCTCATTTGCAAGAGTACAAAAGCACCTTGCAGGGCTTACACCCCTCACTACCCAAAGGAATCTCAGAGCAGTTTACAATCCCTTTCCCCATCCCACAACAGACACCCTATGAGGTAGGTGAGGCTGAGAGAGCTCTCCCAAGAACTGCTCCTGAGAGAACAGCTCTGAAAGAACTTATGACTGACCCAAGGTCACACCAGTTGCTGCATGTGGAGGAGTAGGGAATCAAACCCGGTTCTCCCAGATTAGAGTCTGTGCACTTAACCACTACACCAAAATCTACTATAAATGCAGAAGGCTCTAATTTCAGTTACTAGTTAAAACAATCAGGTGGTAGCTGATGCAGAAGACACTGAAAACTACTGCCAGTCAGAGTATAGTGACTTTGTCTGGGTCAGTATAAAACACAGTTTCATATATCTATTTAAGAGTGCCCTCCCATTTGGCTGTAGCCCTTGAACTTCCTCTCTGCCCCTTGCCAAATCGACTGTCCTTGCTTGGCCTATTACTAGACTATAGACATGTGGGGAGGGATGCATTGACATCATCAAGGCCTTTTCCCCTCTGCTTCTTTTGAATTTGTGTTTTCCCATCTTGGGCAATGTGGGAACTTCGCCTGGAGCTATGCTCTGACTAGTGGATGGCCATTGTAGCTGTGAAGGGAGTTCTCTGTTCTTTTGCTGTCCTTGTCTTTTTGACTTTGAGAGTAATGGATAGCAAGCCATCATGCTGATTGAAACTCCAGCTGGGCTCTCACTGCATTGGATTATCCACCTCGACTTGGCCTTTTAAGGGACCACAAAACTCTTCGTGGTTCTTTCGCTGCAACAGCAAGGCTGCCACTCAGAAATTCATTTTATATTGCTGTTATAATCAACATCTTCGGGTTTTTTAAGGAGGTTTCACCAGCTAAAGGGTTGTAACTCCCAGTAACAGCAATGTTGCAAAGATGTTCTCCAATAGGCAGTTTTTCTCTGGCATTTTCCTGGCCACTGGATATGTAGTGGCTTAGCTTCCAGGCAAATAAGAGACACACTCATTTTACTCACTGAGGCTTATTTCCCTAATGCCTGAAAAAGTGGCATGCTCATGTCAGCTTTCACAGTAGAGTCAGTGATGCTTATTTTATTTATTTATTTATTTATTTTATTTATAGGCCGCTCTCCCCGCACAGCAGGCTCAGAGCGGCTTACACATTTTAGGGACCAAGTCCACAATAAAACAACAAACATTAAAACTTACATGATTAAAATACAGTACAGTACAATACTCAAGTATTGTATAAAGTGCTCACAGTATCGATGGCGTGCTGCCTAATATTGAGTGCATGCCGGGTCGTTGGCGATCAGATAGTGACACCTGGTGCACACTGATGGTTCTTGATGGTAGTGGGTAGTTGGTGGGGGGGGGGGTACACAAAGGCAGCGGCCCTTATTCATATGCCTGGTGGAAGAGCTCCGTCTTACAGGCCCTGCGGAACTGCATCCGGTCCCGCAGGGCCTTGATCTCCTCTGGGAGCTCGTTCCACCAGCAAGGGGCCGCTACCGAAAACGCCCTCCCCTAGTGGCAGTGAGCCTGGCTTCTCTCGGGCCAGGAACGACCAGGCGGTGTTGGGCCCCAGACCGAAGTGCTCTCTGGGGTATGTACGGGGAAAGGCGGTCCCTTAGGTAGGTCGGACCCAGGCCATTTAGGGCTTTAAAGGCAAGCACCAGCACCTTGAAGCGAATTTGGTACGCCACTGGTAGCCAGTGCAGTGCCTCCAGCGCTGGTCATATGTGCTCCCGATAAGGGAGACACATCAGCAACCTCGCTGCGGCATTCTGCATCAGCTGAAGCCTCCGGATTTGCACCAAGGGCAGCCCCATGTGGTCATTTTTCAGCATGTTTTCCCCAGGAGGCCGAGATCAAACCCACATCCGCTGGGATGCAAGTCTGTGCTGCTCTGCTGAGCTAGGACTCTGTCTTGAACCCCTTCACTAATGAGTTATGTGGCAGGGAGATCTGCCAAGTACAGAGTGTGTCTTGAGAGAGCCCCAGAAAGTCTATCAAGAGCTCAGGAAGCCTCACTCTTCTCTGATACTGCTCTGCGATGCGGACAGTCTGGGTTCTAGTCTTCCCACCTCTCATTTCTTCCCACCCAAAATGATTGTTGCCATCACCTTTCCCTCACAAGTCAATGGTCTGCCTCCTGTTTGCCATTAAACTGCATATTCCACAAAAGTTGCCAGGGAAGGGCCATGGCTCAGTGGTAGAGCATCTGCTTTGCTTGCAGAAGGTCCTAGGTTCAATCCCCAGCCTCTTCAGTTAAATGGACTTGGTAGTAGGTAATGTGAAAGAGCCAGTTTGGTGCAGTAGTTAGGAGCATAGACTCTGATCTGGAAGAAGAAGAAGAGGAGATTGGATTTATATCCTGCCCTTTACTCACTTGGAGTCTCAGAGCGGCTTACAAACTCCTTTCCCTTCCCCTCCCCACAACAGACACCCTGTGAGGTAGGTGGGGCTGAGAGAGCTCTGAGACAAGTGTCCTTGAGAGAACAGCTGGTACAGAGCTATGGCTTGCCCAAGGTCATCCAGCAGGTGCAAGTGGAGGAGTGGGGAATCAAACCCAGTTCTCCCAGATTAGAGTCCACGCACTTAACCACTACACCAAACTGGTTTGATTCCCCCACTCCTCCACATGAAGCTGCTGATGTGACCTTGAATCAGTCACAAGTTCTCTCAGAGCTGTTCTCTGAGGAGCAGTTCTCGAGAGAGCTCTCTCAGCCCCACCTACTTCACCGGTTGTCTGTTGTGGGGAGGGGAAGGGAAAGGAAATTGTAAGCCACTCTGAGACTCCTTTGGGTAGTGAAGGGTGGGGTATAAATCCATGAAATTGTCGAGCAGTCAAGTTAGAACAGATAAAAGGAAGTACTTCTTCACCCAAAGAGTGATTAACATGTGGAATTCACTGCCACAGGAGGGGGTGGCAGCTACAAGCATGGATGGCTTCAAGAGGGAATTACATAAACATATGGAGCCGAAGTCCATCAGTGGCTATTAGCCACAAGGTATAGATAGGAACTCTCAGTCTGGGGCAAGTGATGCACTGTATTCTTGGTGCTTGGGGGGGGGCAACAGTGGGAGGGCTTCCTGCCCCCACAGCTGGACCTTCTGAGGGCACCTGGTGTTTTTGGCCACTGTGTGACAGAGTGTTGGACTGGATGGGCCACTGGCCTGATCCAACATTGGCTTCTCTTATGTTCTTATCCAACCTCCTCTTCAGCCTGAGACCCTGGAGTGATGCTGCCAGTCCAAATAGGCAGCGCGGACCTTGATGGACCAATGGTCTGTTTCAGCATAAGGCTTTGTCAAAAAACAGAGCATGTACTGTGCTTGCTGGTGCAAGTTCTGTAGTACTTTGTGCAGGTAACCCCAATCCTTGCAACACAACTGTCATACTGAGGCGGCAATGCAAACATTGCTGATAATGACCCACACGCATCCAGTTTCTCATCGGGAATCTGGTGTTCTGCATGCCATAGCCCAGCGATCCCCAACACAGGATCCACACTGACACCTTTTCTAACGCCCAACAAGAGTTTTTAGAAATGGAGTAGAACCTGATGGGGATTTTGCCCAGCAAGGCTTCTGTCACAAAAGTGATTCTCGGTGGGGGGGGGGGGGGGGGGGTTGCATTTATTTTGAATTGTCATCTTGTAAAAAGCAAAACCCCATGTATAAGTGTTTTCAGGATTGCTATCCAAGACATTGAAGTGCTCTACCTACCAAGCACTTGTATGTAGTTTGTTTACAATGTGACAGCCAGCAGCTGGGAAAAGTCAAGGCAATTGTTTGACCGTTGGTCATCTACAGCTCAAATGTCAGTTTGACAGCTAAGGATCTACAGCTCATCTTAGACCAGCTAGGTTAAGTCACTGATCATGCTGATTGGTTGCTTAATTAGCAGGTGACAGCTGGGCTAGCATACAGGGCAAGGGTGAGGAAGCCAGAGCGCCACACAGAAGGACTTCCACTCTTGCATCATTGCTGCTGGGAAGGCTGCTACTCAAGACATCTGCTTTGGAACATAAGAGAAGCCAATGTTGGATCAGGCCAATGGCCCATCCAGTCCAACACTCTGTCACACAGTGGCCAAAAATACCAGGTGCCATCAGGAGGTCCACCAGTGAGGCCAGGATACTAGAAGCCCTCCCACTGTTGCCCCCCCCCCAAGCACCACAAATACAGAGCATCACTCCACTTGCAGCTGCTGGATGACCTTGGGCAAGCCATAGTTCTCTCAGAGCTGTTCTCTCAAGGACAGTGCTGGAAAGAGCTCTCTCAGCCCCGCCTACCTCACAGGATGTCTGGGATGGGGTGGAGAAGGGAAAGGAGTTTGTAAGCAGCTCTGAGACTCCGAATGAAGGATGGCGTATAAATCCATTCTCCTCAATGTTAGGCTCACAGTTATAATACTCCAGCACTAGACTTATCCTTGCCAATTAGGTTACAACCAGGTTGTGCAGTTACATTTTCAAGGACATTTCTTTGTTCCTTTGTTTCATTTATACCCTGGCTTTCTCCCCAGTGCGGACACAAAGAAACTCATGTCAGTCTCCTTTCCTTTCCTCCACTATATTCTCGCAAGAATCCTGCAAGGTAGGTTAGTCTGACCCTGTGCAACTGGCCCAAGGTCACCTAGCAAGTGGCAATTCGTACCTGAGCCTTCCAGATCCTAGTTCAACACTAACCACGGCTCCATGTCACATTTCTTTAACTACTATAGGCAAAATTATTTTCCTGATACCACTAAAGTAATACACTCCAAAGCAGAATTAGATTTGGCTTGATATAGCCACAAGGTGTCAGTATTGTATTACCTGTGAACATTACACTTCAGGTTTGCTTGGCTTGCAGCTGGTGGAAGAATTTCCAGATTTCATCCTATTTTCTTATTTCACCACAGAAGCATTTTGACAAAATAGGCCAGCTTTTTCTTTTGATGATACCTAATTTGCCTCCGTATTACAGGCCCCCCCCCATGGCTTTTCTCTGTCCCGTGGTCCCCCAGCACAGTCTTTTTGGAGGTCAAAAGGGTCCCTTTCCCCATTTTTTCACCAGTGGAAAAGCTGGCTGGGATCCAACCCATAATCTGGAACCAGTTGTGGAGGGGAAAGCAATGTATGACACCCAACCATCCAAACATTGTTCTCCTTTACAATGTTAGATTTGAACTGATCCTTATCTGAGACACTGTACAGGGCGATCCTAAGCAGAGTTACACCCTTCTAAACCCATTGAAGTCAACGGGCTTAGAAGGGTGTAACTCTGCTTAGAAGTGCAGTGTAAGCTGAAAAGGGCCTCTCCAACCTCTACCCCCAGTGCTGGGAAGCATTCCCGAATGGATCATATTTAGGGCTGACAACTCTGGGCTAGGAAATTCCTGGAAATTTGGAAACGGAGCCTGGGGAGGGGAGGGTTTATCAGAGGGAAGGACCTCAGCAAGGTATAATGCCACAGACTCATAAGAATATAAGAGAAGCCAACGTTGGATCAGGCCAATGGCCCATCCAGTCCAACACTTGGTCACACAGTGGCCAAAAATACCAGGTGCCATCAGGAGGTCCACCCGTGGGGTCAGGACACTGTTGCCCCCCCCCCCCAAACACCAAGAATACAGTGCATCACTTACCCCAGAGTTCCTATCTATACCTTGTGGCTAATAGCCACTGATGGACCTGTGCTCCATACGTTTATCCAGTTCCCTCTTGACGCCGTCCATGCTTGTAGCCGCCACCACCTCCTGTGGCAGTGAATTCCATCTGCTGATCACACTTTGGGTGAAGAAGTACTTCCTTTTATATGTTCTAACCCAACTGCTCAGCAATTTCATGGAGTACCCACGAGTTCTTGTGAGAAAGGGAGAAAAGTACTTCTTTCTCCACCTGCTCTTTGCATCTCTATATCTAATTCCCAAGTGCCCCCCCCACGTGCGGATACTTAAATCCGCGTGGGGGGGCACTTGGGGGTGGGGAGGGGGTTCTGCAGATGGGGGGTGATCCCCCCGTTTGCAGAAAAATCAAAAAAGTTTTTAAAAGTTTAACTTTTAAAAAGTTTAACTTTAAAAAAAGATTTCAGTATCCCCCGAAAAGCATTCCCTGCGCATGCGCAGGGAACGAACTTACCTGTCATGTGGTTGTTGCTGGCGGCAGCGGCGTGGCAGCGGTTCCCTGCGCGTGCGGACTTGTGGGAATGCTGGCGGCGCTGGCGGCGGATGAGCGCGGCCGGCGGGGGGGGGGGCGGGAAGGGATGGTGCCAGGGGGGAGGAGGGAGACGCTGGGCCTGAGTTGCGTTAAGCCACTCAGGCCCCAGCAAAGAAGAGTGAGCTGGTGGGCAGGCAGACGAGCACGGGGAGGGAGGGAGGGGATGGTGCCAAGGGAGGAGGGAAACGCTGGGCCTGAGTGGCATTAAGCCACTCAAGCCGCGGCAAGGGAGAACAGGTGGGAGGGGAATGCGAGGGGGGAGGGAAGGAATAGTGAGGCTCCTCCAGCACAAAGCCGCGGGCCTCACTGGGCCAAGTCGGGGCGGGAGGTGGAGAAGAGATGGCGAGGCCCGCGGCTCTGTGCCGGAGGGGCCTCGCCTCGGGCAGGCTGGAACGCGGGGGGAAGGGGGGGTGGAGGAAGGAGGAGCAGCTGTCAGCTTCTTCCCCCCCCCCCCCCGCGAATATTGCGGGGCCCCCCCTTGTAATCTTAGAAACCTCGAATATGTTAACCTTCAGCTGTTTTTTCTCCAAGCTAAAGAGCCCCAAGCGCTTCAACCTTTCTTCACAGGGAAAGTGTTCCAACCCTTTTATCATTCTAGTTGCCCTCTTCTGCACTTTTTCCAATGCTATAATATCTTTTCTGAGGTGTGGTGACCAGAACTGTACACAGTACTCCAAATGTACATAGTACTCCACCCTCTGAAGCAGCCATTTCCTCCAATGGATCTGACCCCTGTAGGCTAGAGATGAGCTGTAATTCCAGAAGCTCTCCAGGTGCCACCTGGCGGTTGGGAAATACCTGGAGATTGGGGGGGGCAGACCTTAGGGAGGATGAGGTTTGGAAAGGGGAGGGACCTCAGCAGGATATAATACCATAGAGGCTTTCCTCCAAAGCAGCCATTTTCTCCAGGGGAACTGATCTTGATAGTCTGCAGATCTCCTGTCATAGCAGGAGATCTGCAGGTGTCACCTGGAAGTTGGCAACCCTGCTACATTGTGAGGCTTGACACTCTCCTTCACAGCTGCTGAACTAGGTATCTTTAATCAGCAGCTTCCAAGCGAAATAGACTCATATCAGCCTGAAATTCATAAAATTATTTTTTTTACTCCCTGGGGAAATATCACTTTTTAGTCCTCGTTCGAAGCGTTAATATATATTTTATTCGTATCACTTTTACTTCATGATACATGACACTGCAGTGGATTACACATCATGGTTGTATTTCCCCCTGACCAGGGAATCCCAGGCAAGCCTGATCCTGTCAGATCTCAGAAGCTAAGCAGAGTTGGCCTTGGCTAGTATTTGGAAGAGCAACCTCCAAGGAATACCCAGGGCGTGACGCAGAGGCAGACAATGACAAACCACCTCTGAAAGGTCTCTTGCCTTAAAAAAATAAGTCTAGCTTAGCGCCTAGTGGTGCATAATGTTGAAGTCCTAGAGCTTCTGGCTGCCAGACAATCTTAGGATCTACTGGCTATTCTACGCAGAGTGCCATACGATGATAATAATGATGTAAATAATGATGATGGGGATGATGATGATAATGTTGTAGTTTCGTTTTCATATAGTGATGATGTAAGGCAAAACATTCAGAAACACATTAATTAAAAAGAGCAAATTATAATGTGGTGCTATTCTCGTCCTGGGAGGCAAGGCGGCGTGGTATAGCCCAATCTTGTCAAATCTCAAAAGCTAAGCAGGGTCGGTACTAGGACTGTATCAGAACCAAGCATAGAGATGCTCTGGTGGTCATGTATGTTCCTGTTGATTCTCTGGCTGTTGTGCAACTTTTTGTTAAAAATAAAGGCTGGTACCCTCGTTTCTACATAATGCTGCATTCCAAGATGGACACCAGAGAGCCAGTCTGGTGTAGTGGTTAAGTGTGCGGACTCTAATCTGGGAGAACCGGGTTTGATTCCCCACTCCTCCACTTGCACCTGGCTGGATGACCTTGGGCAAGCCATTGCTCTGTACCAGCTGTTCCCTCAAGGACAGCTTGGGAAAGAGCTCTCTCAGCCCCACCTACCTCACAGGGTGTCTGTTGTGGGGAGGGGAAGGGAAAAGGAGTCTGTAAGCCGCTCTGAGACTCTTAAGTGAGTGAAGGGCGGGATATAAATCCAATCTCTTCTTCTTCTTCTTCTACTCTGTAAAAAGGTATGATGATTAGCTAATGAACAGTTTTGTCAGCACAAGGGGACTAGTGTTGCCAGCCTCCAGGTGGGGCCTGGGGATCTCCCGCTTTTACAACTGATCTCCAGTTGACCGAGATCAGCTCCCCTGGAGAAAATGGCTGCTTTGGAGGGTGGACTCTATGGCATTGTACCATGCTGAGGCCCCTCCCCTCCCCAAACCCCGCCTTCTCCTGGCTCCACCCCCAAAGTCCCCAGGTATTTTCCAACCTGGACTTGGCAACCCTAAAGGGGACATACAATGAGAGGCCAAAAAAAAAATGGATTCTCTACCACCCTCATAAGTATTGGAGTCGGGAGTCCATGGAACAGTGAAACAGCTAGCTCTTTATTGCTGGTCCGGATGAAGCATACAACCCAGAGCTCGAAGCCCTCCTTTTATGCTGGTCAGGGACAATCCCCTGACCTCACCCAACTGGCCTGATAGACTATTATCAGTCTATTTACATTTCATAGGTTCCCTGGGAGAAACCTAGGTACAGGATTGGTGGCCGGTTTGAATCCACCTGGCCTTTGTTCTACCTGGCTGAAGCTCAGGTAGTTTCTTGGCCATGTGCTCTGGCCATGCTTTGGCCATGTGCTCTGGCCATGCGGTCGCAATTAAGGGAGCACATGGCGACCGCATGGTCAATACATAACACCCCTCCCCCCATAGTCCAGAACCCTTCTGCACACATAGTCTTTGAGATAGTCCGGGCGTCTGCGCTCACGTCCAGAGCGCCGGGGGGTTGTAAGGCGGGGCATGTTGCTTGTGTCGGCAGGTTGCGGTGAGGGTAGTTGTTCTGCTGGCAAGGCCTGTCTGCTCGGGGGTCGTTCAGGTGTGGATGGTGCGACTGCTTCGTCCGCGGGCAGGAGCGGCATCTCCGCAGTCTCCGGATCAGGGTCTGGCGTTGCTTCTGGAGTCGTGTCGATGTCATGGTCTGTTGGTGCAGGGAGTTCGGGGGCCTGGGTATCATCGTGGTTCTGGGTACAGCGTCGAATCTGGTCGATGTGCCATCTCCAGACTACGCCATCTTCCGTAAGGACCTCGTAGGAATAAGGCCCTGTGACTCGGACGATCCTCGCGGGGAGCCATGTCGGACCCCGTGCGAAGTGCTTTGCGTATACGGGGTCTTCGGGAGCGAATCCTCGGGCAGCTGGCCGGTCCTCCGTTGTCGGGTTCCCCTCAATTGCTCGGTCGGGATGTAGGCGGTCCAAGACGGTTCCCAGTCGTCTTCCCATCAGAAGTTCGGCTGGCCGGCGCCCAGTCCCTGAGTGGGGTGTGTTCCGTTGGCAGAACAGGAACTTGTACAGCTGCTCTTCCCAGTCGCCGTGCTCCATCTTCTTTAACGCGTCCTTCGTTGTCCTCACCATGCACTCGGCCTGGCCGTTGGTTGCGGGGTGGAACGGAGCGGAGCGGATGTGGCGCAGACCGCAGGCTTCCACGAACCGTTGAAACTCGCCAGAGGTGAAGGTGGTCCCGTTGTCGGTCACGAGAGTTTCTGGCATTCCGTGTGTTGCAAAGATCGGCCAGAGACTTCTTAAGGCAGCTTTGGTGGAGGTCGAAGCTACCGGCACTACCTCAAGCCACTTGCTGTAGCTGTCAACAACGATAAGAAACAACTGGCCCTGGACCGGTCCCGCGAAGTCTAGGTGCAGGCGGGACCAGGGCTTGTTAGTAGATTCCCAGGATCGGACAGGAGCATGTGGCGGGTCTGGCCGTGACTCCTGGCATTTGGTACACTTCTGGACCCGCCCCTCAATGTCTTTGTCCAGGCCTGGCCACCATACGTAACTCCGGGCCAGAGCTTTCATGCGCACAATTCCCGGGTGAGCCTCATGTAGGGCCTCTAGCACTCGGGGCTGCAGGGGCCCAGGGATCACCACTCGAGATCCCCATAGCAGGCATCCCTTGTGGGCTGATAGTTCGTGCCTGCGTGCCGTGAAAGCGGCGAAATCTGGTCCCGGTTTTTCCGGCCACCCCCTTCCTACCCAGTCCGAGACACGGGAAAGGATGCGGTCCCGCCGTGTGCGACGGGCCACATCCGATACCTGTACGGGGCGCTCCGGTAGGTCCTCTAGGAGCGCGACGTGGAAAGCGGGAGCTGGATCAGGGTCGCAGGATGGGAGGGGAAGATGGCTGAGGGCGTCTGCATGACCCATCGCCTTCCCCGGGCGATGTACCAATTCATAGGAGTAGCCTGACCAAAAAATTGACCACCGCAGGACCCGCGGGGACAGCATGTGAGGGGTCTGCCTGTGGGGGGCAAGGAGACCGAGCAGCGGCTTGTGATCTGTGGCCACGGTGAACGACCGCCCGTAGAGATAGTCATGGAATTTCCTGACGCCGGCTACGATCGCTAGGGCCTCCTTGTCGATCTGGGCGTAGTTCCGTTCTGCCGACGACAGGGTCCTGGAGTAGTATGCAACCGGTACCTCCTTTCCGTTGGGTAGCCGGTGTCCCAAGACCGCCCCAACGCTGTAGGGGGATGCGTCGCAGGCCAGGATGACAGGGAGCCTCTCATCGAAATGCGCTAAGACCGCATTTGAAACTAATAAGTCTTTGACGGCCCGGAAGGCTGCATCATGCTTGGGACCCCAGGCCCAAGCCGCTCCCTTGTCCAGGAGATGATGCAGGGGTTCAGCGACCGCCGCCTTATGCGGAAGGAAGGCATGGTAGAAGTTCACAAGTCCCAAGAACGCCTGGAGTTCCGCCTTTGAGGACGGGCGGGGTGCACCTGTAATCGCCGCTACCTTCTCCTTTGTAGGGTGAATGCCGTCCGCGGTGACTTGGAACCCCAAGAAGGTCACCGAGGAGACTCCCAGGGTGCACTTGTCTTTTCGAACCTTGAGACCCGCGTCCTGGAACCTTTGCAGCACCATCCGGAGGCAAGCTGCGAACGTGTCGGCATCCGGGGCAGCAATGAGGACGTCGTCGAAGAACGGCTTCACTCCTGGAACATCTTTTAGGAGAGAATCCATTAGATTTTGAAAGATTCCGGGTGCTACGCTGACCCCAAATTGGAGTCGTTTTACCTTGAATGCTCCCTTGTGAGTCACAATCGTTTGTGCCTCGGCCGTTGCTTCGTCTACGGGAAGCTGCTGATAGGCTTGGGCCAAGTCTAATTTTCCAAATATTTTGGCGCCCGCGAGGGAGGCCAGAACATGGCTGACCACCGGTACCGGGTACGCGTGGTCCTGTAATGCCTTATTAATTGTACATTTGTAATCCACGCAGATGCGGACTTCCCCGTTAGCTTTGAGGGGGGTCACAATGGGAGTCTCCCACTTGGCGTGGGAGACCGGCTCGAGCACCCCTTGTGCCACGAGCTTTTCCAACTCCGCCTCCACTTTGGGCTGGAAGGCGAGTGGTGGCCGGCGGACGGCCACGCGGATGGGCCGGACTGCCGGGTCCAGGTCGAAGGAAACCGGGGGTCCTTTGTAGCAGCCCAGTGAGCCATCGAAAACGGCGGGAAATTCCTCGCAGATAAATGAGAAGTCAGTAGAGCCCATGCGGTGTATTCCGGTTCACTGCACTCCGAGCGGCTTGAACCAGGCGCGACCTAGGAGACTGGTTAGATTGCGCTCCACCACGAGAAGGTCCAGCAGGCCGTTAAAGGCGTGGTACTGGACCCGGACCCTGGCTAGCCCCTTAATAGCCACTGGGTTCTTCTGGAAGTCTCGGAGGACCAACCCAGCCGGCAGCCGCAGCCAGCGTGCCCCCTTCGGGCAGAGGCGGCGGAACGTAGCTGCGGACACAATTGAATATGCTGACCCTGAGTCCAGTTCCATGGAGCAAGGAACTCCCTCTATTCGGAGAGACACGGAAATCGCGCCCAGGATGGGCTGAGGCAAGTTCATTACCGTGGCCGTGGGAACGACACTACCCACTTCTTCGAAGTTCGCTGCTGGGGCACGGTGGCTGTTCCTCAGGCGGCAGGCCCGGGCGAGATGTCCTGCTTTCCCGCAGGTGCGGCAGATGGCATCACGGAAGCGGCATGTCCGTCTGTCGTGGGGGTCCCCGCAGCTGGCGCACGTTGGGGCCTGCCTGTTGAGGGAAGCAGAAGAGGGAACAGAGACAGACGCTGGGCGCCGGCCCTTGGGCCTGGGAACGCCGGGCTCACCCTTCTTCGAGTGTGGTTGCATCCAGTGCACGTCCTCTTCTTCGCTTGAGTCGGGTTCAGGAGGAGCCGCCTGGTGGACTTTGGTGGCTGCCTTGTCCTTTTGCGTTGTCTCGAAGGCTGCTGCAGTTTTGAGCATCTTCTCTAAGGTTGGCTCCGGCATTGCGATGAGGCGCCGGCGGAGCTTGGCTTCCCGGACCCCTCCCATGAAGGCGGTCTCCACGTGGTCATCCATGTGGCAGAATTCGCAGCCCACGGCTAGTCGACGGAGTTCAGCCAGGAAAGTGGCGGCCGACTCCCCCGGCTGCTGCTGGCGCTGTATGAACTCCCAGCGCCTGGCCAGTTTTGATGGCTTCGGGGCGAAGTAATCGCCGAGGGTCTTGGTGAGCACGTCGTAAGACACCTCGGTGGGGTCTTGCGGGGCTAGTAGGTTCTGGGCCACCTGCATGACCTCCACCCCTCCAGAACTCAAGAGCCAGGCACTCTTCAGGTCCGCATCTGTGATTCCACGGACCTTAAAGGCGCAACCCAGCATCTTGAGCCAGGACTCCCACGTCTCGGGGCGAGACGTATCGAAAGGGGTAATTGGTCCCGGAGCGTTTGCCATTTTTACCAGAGCAGGAGCGGCGGCAGCTGTTTGAGCGATGTCCTCGTGTTTTGCGGCAGTGCCGGGGAGCACTGAGGCTCGGCGCTGGCTGGTGCCGGAGGATCGGGCTCAGAGCGGCTTGCGGTGAGGCGTTGGAGCACTGGAGCTCGGAGATGCCTGCGGCTGGTGGGACGGAGCTCGCTGTGCTGCTGTGGTCTGCTGGAGGGTCGCTCATCGGGATCCCATCCTCGTCGCCACTGATAAGTATTGGAGTCGGGAGTCCATGGAACAGTGAAACAGCTAGCTCTTTATTGCTGGTCCGGATGAAGCATACAACCCAGGGCTCGAAGCCCTCCTTTTATGCTGGTCAGGGACAATCCCCTGACCTCACCCAACTGGCCTGATAGGCTATTATCAGTCTATTTACATTTCATAGGTTCCCTGGGAGAAACCTAGGTACAGGATTGGTGGCCGGTTTGAATCCACCTGGCCTTTGTTCTACCTGGCTGAAGCTCAGGTAGTTTCTTGGCCATGTGCTCTGGCCATGCTTTGGCCATGTGCTCTGGCCATGCGGTCGCAATTAAGGGAGCACATGGCGACCGCATGGTCAATACATAACACACCCTTTGCCACTGGACAAAACCAGCTCCAGCAACACAATTTCTACCTGACCTCCCTCCCCCTCCCCCCTCTCTCTCACACACACACGCGCGTGTGCACACACACGGTTACTGCTGCTGTGATAAACCAAGCCACACCACTGTCTTGCAGTGATGTGAAGAGGAACTTGTGGGCAGTGTGTCCCTCTAAGCTAAGTTAGTGTGAGCTAGCTCACAGTTTTTTAGCCTCCAGCTCACAGATTTTTGTCTTAGCTCAGGAAGGATGGCGCTAGAGCAAACTGATTTAGGCAGTAGCCAAATCACTCGCTCACAACTTTTATTTGTTTATATTTATTTATATTTATATTTTTATCCAGCCCTCCCTGCCATTTGGCGGGCTCAGGGCGGCTAACAACATATACAGTATACATTAAAATGTCAATTAAACCATCCAAATCAGCATAAAACCATACAATACGACATAAAAGATGGTGCTCTTCTGTCAGCTAAGTGGGACCTCCAAGCTCCCGCCTAGATTTTAAAACCTCCGTTGGTGGTACTGTTGGCACTGTTGATAATTGGGCCAGGGCCAGACACTGCAGCGGCACCCTACTTAAAAGCCTGGCGGAAGAGCTCCATTTTACAGGCCCCGTGGAACTGTAAATGGTCCCGCAGGGCCCTGATGTCCTCCGGGAGCTCATTCCACCAGTGTGGGGCCGCCACAGAAAAGGCCCTGGCCCCCGTTGCAACCAACCTGGCCTCCTTAGGGCCCAGAAGAACCAGGCGATTTTGGGAACCTGATCTTAGTGCTCTCTGGGGTACATATGGGGAAAGGCGGTCTCTTTGGTCCCTTAATGCTAGTAAGTTCACAAAGTTGATTTTTTGCTCACAAGACTCCAGAGCTTAGAGGGAGCAGCAGGCATTTGCAGGCAACTACATGAACATAAGAAAGGCATGGCTGAATGCACCAGAAGGGGAAACAAAAGAGCTGTTGGATTCTCAAGGAGCCTGTTCTTTTCTCAGCCAGTGGGGATCCCATTTGCTCTGCCAGCCTGCCATTGGCTATTGTTTATGTCAATTGTCATTCAGAACAGGTAAATGGGAGGAGCTGATCTATTGTCAGCTTTACATTCCTTTTTGTTTAAAGGTCCAGTATGGTTTAGTGGGAATAATATCTGACTATGGTCTAGGAGACCTGGTTTAGGATTGCCAGCCTCCAGGCGCCTGGCGGGGCCTGGAGATCTCCTGCTTTTACAACTGATCTCCAGCTGACAGAGATCAGCTCCCCTGGAGAAAATGGCTGCTTTGGAGGGTGGGCATTGTACCATGCTGAGGCCCCTCCCCTCTCCAAACCCCACCCTCTCCTGGATCCCACCCCCAAAGTCTCCAGGTATTTTCCAGTCCAGACCTGGCAGCTCTAACCTGATTTCAGATCCCTGTTCTACCATGAAAGTTGCTGGGCGACCTTAAGCCAGCCACTTGCACTCAGCCTCACCTACCTCATGGGGCTTTTTGGAAACAAGGGAGAATGATATTCTAAGCCACTGGCGGTCCCTGCAGTAGAGAAAAGAGGGGTATAAATATCTGAATTAATAAAACTTTTCCCTAGCTTTCAGATCCTGTAGGATGAAGACTGAGAGCTGCAAGAGGATTCCATTCTTTCTAATGAGGAATCGTTAGATTTAATAAGATGCCTTAGTAAACAATAAAACTAAGAGATAATCACTTTTTCTTATGGGTTATATATAAAAAGAGAAGAAAAGAGATTGGATTTATACCCCGCCCTTCACTACCCAAGGGAGTCTCAGAGTGGCTTACAAACTCCTTTCCCTTTCCCTCCCCACAACAGACACACTGGGAGGTAGGTGGGGCTGAGAGAGCTCTGACAGAAACTGCTCTTTTTCAAGAACAGCTGTGCCAGAACTACGGCTTGCCCAAGGTCATCCAGCAGGTGCAAGTGGAGGAGTGGGGAATCAAACCCGGTTCTCCCAGATTAGAGTCCACACACTTAACCACTACACCAAACTTGCTTGGGAGTTCCCTTGTAAATGTTCCAGTTGTGGAAAACATGTGTATGTGTATAAGATACACACCTACGGGATGTACATTAAAGAACAAAAATAATGCCAGTTATAGCAGTTGGTGAGTGGTGAGTGTTCTCCATAATTTATCCATGCTTCAGTATTATAAACCTAAATTCACCTTTTGGTTGCTAGCATGAATGTTTTTGGTGAAATGTTAGAATAAATATATCTGTGGTTATTGTAACAACATGGATGGGTTGGATTTACCACTGTTGTGGTGAGTGGTGGGTGTTCTCCATAACTTACCCATGCTTCAGTGTTATAAATCTGAGTATATGCTGGCATGAGTGCATTTGGTGAAACGTTAGAATAAATATATCTGCAGCTGTTTTAACAACACAGATGCATTTGATTTATCAGTGTAGTGGAAAAGTTGACGGCCTCTTGAGAGACTGCATTTAGATGTCACGATAAACCACAGTTCGCTTAAACACCAGAACAATACGATGTCATGATGCAAACGACCCAACCAACTGATGCACTGGTGGATCATATACTGATATTCCAAACCACAGTTTGTACCTGGATTGTTTAGCTCGTTAGTACTAATTGTGGTTTTCTGTTAATAGAAGTTTTAGAAATCCCACTTTGTCAAGTGGCACTAGCTATCTCAGCCTCCTGCATACAGAGTCAGCACCACAGAATAGCAGAAAAGTTTAACCACTTCATCTGTGTCTGAACACAGGAACACACGAAGCTGCCTCATACTGAATCGGACCCTTAGTCCATCAACATCAGAACTGTCACCTCAGGCTGGCAGTGGCTCTCCAGGGTCTCAGGCTGAGGCCTTTCACATTGCTTACTGCCCGGTCGTTTTAACTGGAGATGCCGGGGAGTGAACCTGGGACCTTCTGTGTGCCAAGCAGGTGCTCTACCACTGAGCCACAGACCCTCTGACTGAAAGAAGTCAGATGGCCAAATTGAGAGTGAATGCCTTTAGGAGGGAATACCTGCCCATCACTCCTTGGCAAATAGAAGTAGTAGTTGTGGAAACAGTGACAGATTTCATGTTCCTGGGATCCAAGATCATTGCAGACAGTGACTGCAGCCAGGAAATTAAAAGATGCCTGCTCCTTGGGAGGAACTCAATGGCAAACCTAGCCAGCATTATAAAAAGTACAGATATCACCCTGCCAACAAAAAGTCCATATGGTCAAACCAATGGTATTCCCAGTAGTAATGTATGGCTACGAGGGTTGGACTATAAGGAAGGCTGAGCGCCGAAGAATCAATTCTTTTGAACTATGGTGCTGGAGAAGACTCTTGAGAGTCCCTTGGACTGCAAGGAGATCAAATCAGTCAATTCTAAAAGAAATCAACCCTGACTGTTCCCTGGAAGGCCAGATACTGAAGCTGAAGCTAAAATACTCTGGCCACCAAATAGGGCTGCCAAGTCAGCCCGGGGGGCAGGGGATCCCCCGCTATAGGGGTTCCCGATCCGCCGGCCGGCATTCAGCCGGCGGGGGGAACCCCGCCCCTGAAGACGTCCAGTGTGGATGACTTCCCCAGCGTAGTGACGTCACCTCCTGGCAACGCCCCAACGTGGTGACGTCACTTCCGGGTGACGTCACCGGGCGCGCATGCAAAGCACGCACGCCAGGGAGGCTCCCGGGCAGCTCCCGGGCGAAGAAGGACTCCCCCCCCCACCAGTAGGTGAGTTCGACTTGGCAGCCCTACCACCAAATGAGAAGGGAGCACTCACTGGAGAAGACTCTGGTGCTGGGAAAGATGAAGGTTGAAGAAGAAGGGGACGGCAAAGGATGAGATAGTTATTGATGCAATAGACATGAAGTTGAGCAAACTCTGGAGCACGACAGAAGACAGGAGGGCCTGGTGTGATGTGGTCCATGGGGTTGCGAAGAGTCGGACTCGACTGTGCGACTGAACAACAACAACAACACCTTTAAGAACGGCTTGGCAGAGAAACAACTTCTGATCTCTGGTGTTAAGTGAATGACTTTTATTGTTTGTCACTGAAATTCCCTGCATATCTCCCGGTGATGACTCGCCAAGCAAAACCACGCATCTCCTGCCTCCCCCCAAAATACAATAAACTTTAATTGTTTTGAAAATAGATGTCTTTGGATTCTCAAACACCTGCTGATTTGCAAGTCCCAAGAGGCATGGAAGATGCCTTCTCAATGCCTGTAATCTCCACTGCCCATTTATAATATTCACAGCTGCTCAGCTCTAAGACGGTTGCTGCTGTTGTATTCTTATTCCTAATGGAATGTGCAGAATATTCCTAGGAAGAGTTGTACCCTCTCCGGTGTGAGACCACTTACCCAAACCAACGCCTTGAGGGGGGTGATGAGCAGTGGTGCTTGTGCAGATAGACCAGTGTTCCCTCTAAGCTGTGTGCATGAGCGGCCACTCATTAACACAAGAACCCCCACTCAGCAGCAACCCGGAACCATGCAGGGTCTTGCACTGCCCACTGCCCATTTTAAGATCACTGAAATAATGAAATGCAACATGGTGGGTAACAGTCATATTACATTTGAAAAGCTCTCTTTTAACGGATAAGTTTGGAGAAACGACAGCTGAGGAGGGACAGGATCGAGGTTTATAAGATTATGCATGGGATGGAGTAGGTGGAGAAAGAAGTATTTTTCTCCCTTTCTCACAATACAAGAATTCGTGGGCACTGAATGAAATTGCTGAGCAGTCGGGTTTAGTACTTCTTCACCCAAAGAGTGATTAACATATGGAATTCACTGCCACAGGAGGTGGTGGCAGCTACAAGCATAAATGGCTTCAAGAGGGAATTAGATAAACGTATGGAGCAGAAGTCCATCAGTGGCTATTAGCCACAAGGTATAGATAGGAACTCTCAGTCTGGGGCAAGTGATGCTCAAGTGGTGCCTGGGGGGGGGGGGGGGCAACAGTGTCCTGGCCCCGCTGCTGGACCTCCCAATGGCACCTGGTATTTTTGGCTACTGTGTGACAGAGTGTTAGACTGGATGGGCCACTGGCCTGAACCAGCATTGGCTTCTCTTATGTTCTTATGATGTTCTTCCAACGTCCTCTTTCTCAAGAATCGCTGTGTATGTACAACCATCAATTCTGAAAGAACTTCACCAAAGCTGTCTGAGAGCTGCCACTTCATTGACTGGAATGTATCCTCTTCCTGCACAATCTTAAAGTGGGGGTTCGGCAATTCTTGAGAAAGAGGACGTTGAAACTGAAGAACAGCTGCGGTTATCCGTTAAAAGAAAGCTTTTCAAATATAACATGATTGTTTAAAAAATTGTAATACCCTGTTGAAGTTATTCTAAGTCAAGTGTTTGAGAATTTTTCATGTTCGTAGAGAGATACTGACATTATTGAGCTATATGTCTTTAAATAGACACAGTGAAGTTTGCAATATTACTTGTAAGGCACAACTTATGGTTATATGTGGGTATTACCTGTTGGAACGATTTCAATATAGAATACAACAGCAGGTTGTTTTTACGCTGGGTCGCCTTGTTTACTCCATTTTAAGATTAGTTCAGTTATATTCTGCTCATCTCAGCAGGGGAAAATAATTAGAGGGCACATTCGTAGATACTCCACCTTTCTAAGCCTGTGTGGCCTGTGGTTCACACAAATAGCAGACAAGGTGTTCACAGGAGCAATCCTAAGCTGGTCTACTCAGAAGACCATTTTATGCAGTGGGGCATGCTCCCAGGAAAGTGTTCTTAAGACTGCAGCATCAACTGGATCGAGGCAGCAGAACTTCTGATTCTCTCCAAATAAGATTGCACAATGGAATGGTCCACCATACAAAAATAACTCCCTGCCTGCAGAAAACAAGGCATCAGAGAGAATTCTTCCCTGACCTTCTTTCCGATGCAGTAGTTTAGTATGTGGTGGTGGAAAGAGCCATCAGGTCACAGCCGACTTATGGTGACCCCAGAGGGTCTTCCAGGCTAGAGGCGAACAGCGGCGGTTTGCCATTGCTTGCCTCTGCATAGCAACCCTAGACACCCTTGGTGGTTTCCCATCCAAGTGCTAACCAGGGCTGACCCTGCTTCACTTCTGAGAACTGACAAGGTTGGGCTAGCCATCCAGGTCAAGGTAGTATTGTATGTACAGGGCACTGTTTTCGGTAGAAAAATGCAAGTTGAGTTAAGTTTTTACTCTTTATTTAGGCATTTAAATCCCACTTTTCTCCCCAAGGGGGACCCAAAGCAACTTAAGAACACTAAAATGCCATTAAGAAGCAGTTTAAACCAACAAAATGCTATTTAAACAGATAGGAGGAGAATACACAAATCCATATCCAGGGTCTGCACATGCTCACGCCATAAGGCTTGCAACTCTGGCCCGGCTCGGGCTTCTATACCCGCAAGCAGAGGAGAAACAGACTCAATCCAGACCTTATTCAGCTGCTGCTAGCAGGATTTTCTCTCCTCCCCACCACCCACTCTAAAACACATCCAGTTATCTGGAAACTGCAAAGTAAGCACATGTGCCAACCACAAAGGCACGTCAAGTCCAGAGGCAGACTGGAGTTGATACAGAGGTAGTGCCAAAGCTGTGTCCACTCGTGAGTTCCCCGGGGACGTCACCAAGGTGTCAACTGACAGTCAACATGACACGGAGATGCTTCCAGCAGCCTGCGGCTACTCTGCATTTTCCAGCAGATGAGCTTTCTCTGGGGCCCCAGATGCATTCGCTGACAGTTCACCAGAGGTCTCGGTGAGCAAAGAGCCTGCTAGGAAACCAAGAACCTCAGCTCCCCTCGGAGCAAGTGGTGAGGAGAAATGGCTGCTCTCCTAGAATTGCACAGAGCACCACAAACTGCAGGGGAGAAGGTGTGCTGCTGGAGATGCAGCATCCTGTCTCCTTCAAAAAGCTCCAAGGGTGTCTGGATGGTGCTTCTGGTTGGAATCGGCTGCGCGGTGGAAAGCGGGAGCTGCCCAAAGGAATGCACTTGCCAGTATCTGGCCGTGAACTGCACGGGGAAGCAACTGGAGGAGTTTCCATCCGTCATCCCTCTGGACACCCGGCAGCTGATTTTGGCACAAAACAAACTCAGCTATTTGCCATCGGTGGAGCTGAACTTCCTCGGCGACTTGATCTATCTGGACTGCAGCGGCAATGCGCTCGGGGAGGACTTGGACTTCACCTTTGTCAGCATCATCAAGCTGGTCTACTTGGACCTCAGCTTCAACAACCTCACACAAGTCACTTTTGGTACCTTTTCCCAGCTCAGTAGCCTGGTGGTGCTAAAACTCTCGGACAACCCCAGCCTGGTGGAGATTGAGAAGGACTCCTTTGCCAACAACACCTGGCTGAGGCACCTGGACATCAGCCGTTGCAGCTTGACATTCCTAGACACGAGCACTGTCCGGGACCTGCCCAACTTGAGAAGCCTCGGCTTGAGTGGAAATCCCTGGTTTTGCAACTGCTCCTTTGTGGCACTGTTCAACTGGATGAAAGAGAGCGGAGTAACTTTTCTAGGTGAGTATTTGGGGCAGTGTCTGCCGCCTCACCCACCCCACCCTTTCCTATAAAGGACAAGACTGACGGTTGGATTAAATTCAAAGAAAGGTGGCTAGGAACCCACAAGGCCCAAACCCTCTCCGTGTCATTGACGGTCTAATCAAAAGTAGCATGAATCCTATCTGACATCCTTTGCATGCACGCAGGGGTCCTTTCATAGAAAAAGAGGTGCAGGAGCTCATTAGCATAACTCATTAGCATAACTCATTAGCATATGCCACGTCCCCTGACATCACCAGAAGTGTGTCAGAAAGGGAATGTCAGTTTCAGCCCCATTATACCCTATGGGCCATTGAAATCAATGGCAAAAATTCATAGGGTATATGAGGGGCTGGAGGAAAGGGGATTTAAGGGAGAGGCTCCAAACTTGCAGGGTAGCTGCTGGGGCCTCTCCTCGAAATACCCACCAAGTTTCAAGAAGATTGGACCTCGGGGTCCAATTCTACGGGCCCCCAAACAGGTTGTCCCATCCCCTCCATTGTTCTCTATGGTGGGAAAAAGTGTTACTTTTTTCCTGCCATAGAGAACAATGGGGGGAATGGGGCAACCTGTTTGGGGGCCCATAGAATTGGACCCCCTGGTCCAATCTTCTTGAAACTTGGTGGGTATTTCGAGGAGAGGTCCCAGCAGCTACCCTGCAAGTTTGGAGCCTCTCCCTCAAACCCCCTCCCCTCCAGTCGCTTTTAAAGTTGCCGCCGAATTTCGGCTGCAATTCGGCAGTGGGCCGAATCAGATCAGAGAATCTGATTCAGCCCGTGGCTGCCCTAGTGGCCACTTCTGAGCTGGCAGAGCTTTGCTCTGCCTCACTTCGGCCCCAACGGACCCTGGTTATCAGCTTATTCCATTTATAAAGCCTTTTCCTGTCAGCCTAAGAAAATCTATCATGCACGCATACACATGTATACTGGACGTGGTCAGAGATTTTGGTGCCAGAAGTGAGGAAAACCCAATGGCAGCTACTACTACTAGGCTTGTTTGTTCTCGGACAAGGCAACTTCCAAGGGGGAATCCAGTGTGAAATGGCTGAATTAGAGTTCATTAACGAGTTCAAGATTATTTACTCCCCAGGTCTTCCTTGCTCACTCTATGTGCCAATATCTTGTTTTCCCTTCTGTAACTTCCAACTGTATCTGCTTACCTTCCTCTAGATTTCGTGTTAACCCTACCTTACCTACCAGTGGGTTGCCCTCACCCACTAGTGAACCTACTACTCTTTTGATTAGATCCTGTTTCAAATTGGACTTTTGGGGTAACATCTCCTCTCGCTCCTTCTGCTGTGAATATAAGAACATCAGCTTAACAGAGGTGGGCACCAATGCATCTAATGAAGCGAGCTCTGATCTGGGAAAGTTTGTGCTGGAATCAACGTTGCTAGTCTTTAAGGCGCTACGGGACTTCTGTTTTATTGTACCGCTACTAGGCTTGTATGGCACCTGTTCCGCTAAAAGGGCCTTGCCGTGGAGAACTTTCCAGTGGAGGGCATTAGTGGAACAATCTGCAACATGAGGCAGCCAGTGTTCCCTCTAAGCTGAGTTAGTGTGAGTTAGTGCACAGTTTTTTAGCCTCCAGCTCACACATTTCTGTCTGAGCTCAGGAAGGATGGCTCCAGAGTAAACTAATTGATGCAGTAGCCAAATCGCTCACTCCCAACTTTAATGCTGGTAGCTCACCGACAGTGTTCCCTCTAAGCTGAGTTAGAGTGAGCTAGCTCACAGTTTTTTAGACTCCGGCTCACACATTTTTGTCTTGACTCAGGAAGGATGGGCCCAGAGCAAACTAATTTGTGCAGTAGCCAAAGCACTCGCTCACAATTTTAATGCCCGTAGCTCACGAGGTAGCATTTTTGCTCACAGGACTCCACAGCTTAGAGGGAACATTGCTCACCGGGTAGAATTTTTGCTCACAAGACTCCACAGCTTAGAGACAGCATTGGAGGCATCTATCCCTTGTTTCCTACTGTAGGTCTATCAAGGGAACTAGTTCCCTACAGCAGGGGTTTAACATCCTCTCCTCCTTGTGTTTCAGCTACACACAGTCATTGCTCAAGAGCACCTACAGCTCTGGTGATTATGAGGTATAAAAATAAAACCACATAATGCTCTTTAAATAGAGTGCTTTCTGGAATGCTTAATTCTGAATGTATTGGAGAGCAGGCTGTTGAATCATGTGGTGAATCCATGCGGTGAATCCTGCCCCTTTCTGCTGAGATCTCTTGCGCATACACTACAGAAAATCTGGAACAGCACCTTCCTAGTGCAGAAGTCGCTGTAGAATGGAGGACCGTTTGGGGAAGACCCATAGCTCAGTTGTACAGCATCAGCTTTGCAAGCATAAGATCACAGGTTCAATCCCTGGCACCTCCCGGTGAAAAAAGAACCAGGCAGTAGGTGATATCAAAAACCTTGACCTGACTCCCTCAAGAACTACTGACAACCATAGTCGACTATGGCCCTGATAACATGTTGCAGTGAACACACATGTATCCTGCATGTACATGTGTGCATCTGTTTGTGACAAAGAGCCAACACATGGTTACTTTGCAGTTGAAACCAGGGATTATTCCCTGGACAAATGTGTAGTTTTAATAACACATTCAACTGTACATATGTTGAATATGAGAATTACACAAGTGTATATAGAAAAACAAGTGTGCACTGTACATGGATTAGATGGGCGTTCACTGCTGAACAGGGCTAATATTGACCTTGATAGATCAGTCATACAACACAGTCCAAGGCAGTTTTATGTGTTCATGTGTGACTCTCTGGGCCCCCCCTCTGGTGAGGGTCCTGACATGAGTAACGAGCCATGCGCTAGGGAAAGATCCCACCCACCCATATCCCATCGTTCATAAATACAGACAACCACAGGGGTGAAACAACCCAAACTTTTATTGAAAGCTTCGCTAATGGAGTTCTGAAGGCAAGTCTGATCAATGGGATGCCAGTTTACGTGCTTGTGAGCCACATGCCAGACAGGGTAATGGGTTGAATTCTCCACACACACACCCCCAATCAGTGCAACTCCAGGCTAGCTCTGTAGCTTCACCCATCACAGCTTGCAATGTTACACCCTTTTAAGTGCACTGAAGTCAGGGCTTAGAAGGGTGTGACTCTGCTTAGGATGGCACCATGGCAAAGGAAGACGGGCTTTTCTAAGGTAAGTGAATTGGCATCCCTGCTGCAGAGCAGTTGGATGCATTCTGGCCCAGGGACATAGCCAGAACATTTTGGTTGGTGGGGTATGGGGAAATCCAGGGGGGCACAAATGCCTGCTGCTCCTCTTGCAGAAGCAGCAGCAGCTCAGGATCCGCTGCAGCCTCCAGTCCTCCTCTAGTCTAGGGTTGCCAGCCTCCAGTTGGGGCCTGGGGATCTCCTGCTTTTACAACTGGTCTCCAGCTGACAGAGATCAGCTCCCCTGGAGAAAATGGCTGCTTTGGAGGGTGGACTCTATGGCATTGGACCATGCTGAGGCCCCTCCTTTCCCCAAACCCCACCGGGCTCCACCCCCAAAGTCTCCAGGTGTTTTCCAGCCCAGACCTGGCAACTCTACTCTAGTCCCTTTGGTTAGAGAGACTCAATTCTGGGCTGCTTTTTTGCATAAGCCTGGGGTGAGGGGGAATCTCTCTCTCTCTCTCTCTCTCTCTCTCTCTCTCTCTCTCTCTCATTTTGCAATTTTATTTTATTTTATTGACATTTCTAAAAACCTATTTATTTTTTGGCCCAGAAAAAAAGAAAATGAGACTGAAGTTTCCCTGACTGTGCCTGGGGTCATTTTGCAATGACCCCACCCCCCCATGCATCTTACTTTTTTTAAAGTGGTTTTTAAAAAAAAAAAAAATCTTGGAATTTTTTGTCTGAGGAGCAGCACTCATCTGTGGGGGGCACTGCCCCCAAATGCCCCCCTGGAGCTACGGGCCTGCTCTGGCCATAGTTTGGTGGCAAGTGTTCCCTATTGTTCTGTGAGCAGAAAAACCTAATTGTTTCTATGCATCTGTTTTGGAGGGCTACCTAGAAAAGGCCAGGGGAGACAGAGAGACAGGAGTTTCTTCATTCATTTCAAACATTTATATGCATGCCTTTCTCCTGACCAAACTTAGGACTCAAGGTAGGTCATTATTAATATATTTTAGATTTTTATTTCCTCAGAATATTTATATGCCTACCTTTTACCAGAGCATCTCAGGACCCAACGTAGCCTTGTAATGACACTTTATATACAACTAGGTTTCCCTTGCTCAAAAGCCAGTCAAATCTGACTCTAGGGTGGCAGTGCTCATCTCCGTTTCCAAGCCAAAGAGCCAGCGCTGTCTGAAGATGTCTCTGTGGTCATGTGGCTGGCATGACTAAACCCTGAGGCACACGGAATGCTGTTACCTTCCCACTGAAGCGGTACCTATTTATCTACGTGCAATTTCTTGCTTTTGAACTGCTAGGCTGGCAGGAGCTGGGGCCAGAGACGGGAGCTCACTCTGTCACGCGGCACTACGGTCTCGAACTGCCGAACTAACGACCTTCCGGTCTGCAGTTCAGTGTCTTAACCACTTGAGCCACCACAGCCCCTTATATATACAACTAAAGAGTAGGAAAAATAGAAAACATTAAAGTAATAAACAAAAAAATACATTTGTGCGGCATTAAAATAATAAATCAAACTGATTAAGACATATTGTTTTTTGCCCAGACTCTGACTGCCCCTCAAGCTCTTGGGAATAATTCCATTTTGCAGCCTCACCAGAAAGAAGGGTAGAAGCCCCACCTGCCCTCTTCTGGGACACTTTTCCACAAGCACATGGGGGCAGCCCCCGAGAGAGCCCAAGCCCAGGCTGTTGGGGAGAGCATCATAGAAAAGGGGGGCAGAAACAATAGACCTTGTTAGGAAGAGTAATAAAGGAAAATGAGTGATGTTCAACAACGGCTACAGACCACATGTAGGTGCAGGTACTTGTATGGTTACCAACTTCCATGTGGAAGCTGGAGATCTCCCAGAATTATAGCTGATCTCCAGGTTACCGAGATCAATTCCCCAGGAGAAAATGGCTGCTTTGGAAGGTCGCCTGAACGGCATTATACCCTGCTGAGGTCCCTCCCCTCCTCAAGCCCCACCATCCCCAGGCTCTGCCTCCAGGAGTTTCCCAACCCCGCAGCTGGCAACCCTAGCGACTTGGCAGGCCTGCAAGCAAGTGACTGAGTGGAGCTACCTGGGCAATCTTTCAGTGCTTGTTGTGCATCATCCCTCTCCATCCCTCTCGGATCCATGGAGAGATATAGTGCTGTTAAGAAAATGCACACCCATGCTATGTAGGGAGTTGCAGTTCAACTCTATCCACATTTTCTTTGGGCTACACCAGGGGTGGGCAAACTTGCTCAGCATAAGAGCCACCTAGAACAGGGGTGGCCAAACTTGCTTAACATAAGAGCCCCATAGAATAAACATCAGATGTTTGAGAGGCACAGGACATGAACAAATATTACCTGCTTTTATTGGAAAATAAGCAAATTTGCTTTTTATTAACATTAAATGAGACTGCCAAAAATAATAACCAAAGGGGTAAAAGCAGATATTGATAATGATATTAATTTGTCCAATGATATTTGTTTGCTAATGATATTTAGCTTCCCCAGCCGCCCTGCTGGGAGCCACATAATATATGTGAAAGAGCCGCATGCGGCTCCAGAGCCACAGTTTGCCCACCCCTGGGCTACACAATATGAACCTTTTGGCTGCTGGATACATTGCCAGACAAGCTGCAGCATTTGCATGGATACATGAAGCTACTGTCTGACACAGACCTTTGGTTTGATCTACCAAATCAGTCTTAACTCCTGTGACAAGCAGTAGCTCTCCAAGGTCTCTGGTCAAAGTCTTTTGCATCACTAACAATGTTACCCTTTTAAAAGGAGGGGATTCGACCGGCAACCGTCTGCATGAAAACTAGGTGCTGTACTGCTGGGCTTAGGCTCTCCCTACTTTCCAAACTGCAGTATGTCCCACCAGGGTGGCAGGGTGCCCAGCAGAGGTTTGCGAGTTTTTTCCAACTTCATTTCAAAAATGTCATTTTCATTTCATTTGTTACTGAGCATATTCTGTTTTGTCTTTACATGCTGCACTCACCTTGGGAACCACACCTCCCCCCTTCCCTCTCCTCCTTCTGCTTGCACTTGCTGAGTGACAGGCGCTGACTCTTCATGCTGCTGCCTGCAGGAAAAGCCTGGCAGGCAGGCAGGCGGGGGTGGGCAGCTGGCTAGCCAGCCAATGCGTGGTTGAGAGTTTATTTTTTTCCTTCCTCCTTGTTCTTCCCATCATCCTGAGGTCTTTGTTTTCCAGGTCACCACCTCAAATTCGTCAGAAGGATGCAGGGGACAGATATTTTCTTCTCACTCACATACTGCCTGTCTGGCCTCTGTTCTGCAGCACTGTAAAGTGCAAGAGGAAGGGAGTGGTGGAGAAAGACAAGTGGTGGAGAAAGAAAATTGCTTCCTGACCCCAAAGTGGTTAGCGCGGTTCCTCAGTGGAACAGGCTTCCTCCGGAGGTGCTGGGCTCTCCTTCTTTGGAGGTTTCTAAGCAGAGGCTAGATGGCCATCTGACAGCAATGCTGAATCTGTGAACTTAGGCAGATCATGGCAGGGAGGGTTGCCTCAGTGCTTAGTTCTCGTGGCCCTTTCTTACACGCCCAGGGAAATGCTGATCGCCACTTTGGGGTCAGGAAGCAGTTTTTCTCCCGGCCAGTTTGGCTGGAGATCCTGGAGGGTTTTTTGCCATCTTCTGGGCATGGAGCAGGGGTCACTGGGGGTGTGGTGGGGCAGTAGTTGTGAATTTCCTGCATTGTGCAGGGGGTGGGACTAGATGGCCCTGGAGGCAGTGTTCTCTCTAAGCTGTGTTAGTGTGAGCTAGCTCACAGTTTTTTAGCCTCCGGCTCACAGATTTTTGTCTTAGCTCAGGAAGGATGGCTCCAGAGCAAACTAATTTATGCAGTAGCCAAATCACTCACTCACAACTGTAATGCCAGGAGCTGTCAGGATCTGACATTTCCCGCTCGGGAGTTGGGATGTAACTGTGTCATGACGTGTTATCTCACCCCTCCCTATGGAATGTGATCCTTTCCCTCGCTTGAGCCTCCGCCGCTTTCCCTGTCTTATCTATCGCCTTGGCTAACTCTTCTTGATAAGTATTGGAGTCGGGAGTCCGTGGAACAGTGAAACAGCTAGATCTTTATTGCTGGTCTGGATGAAGCATACAACCCAGGGCTCGAAGCCCTCCTTTTATGCTGGTCAGGGACAATCCCCTGACCTCGCCCAACTGGCCTGATAGGCTATTATCAGTCTATTTACATCTCCCAGGTTCCCTGGGAGAAACCTAGGTACATGATTGGTGGCCGGTTCGAATCCACCTGGCCTTTGTTCTACCTCGCTGAAGCTCAGGTAGTTTCTTGGCCATGTGCTCTGGCCATGCTCTGGCCATGTGCTCTGGCCATGCGGTCGCAATTAAGGGAGCACATGGCGACCGCATGGTCAATACATAACACTTCTCTCAGACCATGTTGCTAACTGGAAATTTCCTTGCAGGTGAAATCTTTTCTTGTCCCGCTTCTTTTCCATGGGAATAAACAGGTCGGGGGGTTTGGGGCACCTTTTTCACTGGGTCATGATTGGTAGAGAATTACATACTGCCTAGTTTGAATACACTATATCTGTGCTACAACCTGCTGCATATGGTTATTACTGACTCAACAAGTGTGCACCACTGATCCACCGAATAAAGAGAAGTTCTTGTTTAAGATCCTTTGCTTTGGTTTGAAATCTTTGGGCTCTCACAGTAGCTCACAAAGTAGAATTTTTGCTCACAAGACTTCACAGCTTAGAGGGAGCATTGCCCGGGGGTGGTTTCCAACTCTGTGATTCTATGATTCTATCAGTTTCTGAGGTCCAGGGTGATGGATGGCAGTTTGATTAGTTGGTTCATTTTTATCTTGCCCTTCTTCCAAGGAGCTCAGAGCAGCATATATTATTCTGTACACCTCCATTTTATCCTCACAACAACCAGGGGTCATTTCCTAGAAAAAGAGGTGCAGGAGCTCTTTAGCATAACTCATTAGCATAACTTATTTGCATATGCTAAACCACCTGACATCACCGGAAGTATGTCAGAAGGAGAGAGAGAGAGAGAAAGGAAGGAAGGAAGGGAGAGAGAGAGAGAGAGAGAGAGAAAGAAAGAAAGAAAGAAAGAAAGAAAGAAAGAAAGAAAGAAAGAAAGAAAGAAAGAAAGAAAGAAAGAAAGAAAGCTGGCAGAGAGGGGACAGCTATTAATCCAGGCCTCAGAAATACCACTATTCTGGGAGGATAGCTTCAGTGGTGGCTGAAGCCTTCAGAAGGCTGGTCGGAGGAACAAGGACCCTTCCAGGGGACAGGGTCATTTTGCTGCAGCCATGACACAAGCAGGCATTCCCCCGCGTGGGAGTGGGGGCTGGTACCAACTCCCGGAGCTGAGCTCCCCGGAGCTCCTGCTTGAAATGACCCCTGACAACAACCCTATGAGGCAGGTTGTGCTGAGAGAGTATGATGGGACCAAGGTCACCTGTGAGCTTCCATGGCAGGGTGGAGATTCAAACCCGGGTCTTGCCGATCCTGATCTGACACAAAGTGCACCACCTCCCCATCCCTTCGTGCTCACTGCACAAATGAATGAATCGGCCTTTTAATTTTTCTTTCCCTTCATTTGGAAATGAATACACATCACTACTTCCCACACAAAGCAAGCAACGTCGTGGGAAGTTTCTTATTTATCTCCCAGAACCATGGCCAGGGATGAATGGATGGTGAAGAGGTGAAAAAAAGGGCAGGCTCTCCAAGGCTGCTCTGTTTCTCACCTCTTCCCTTGTAGCTTTTGCAACACGTTGCGTGTGAGAGACACATCATTTTGCCGTTTCTCTGGGCCTTTTGTGAAAGCCGTGGTTAAACTTTAATGCTCGGTGGAACCTTATCAGGAGGCACAGCTCCTGTTTCCTCTTGGAAGCGAAATAAGACACACCTTCTACCATGTCAGTTGCTGACACAGGACGGCATCGATAACGCGAGGGCTCGATTTGAACACCCCTGTCCACTTTATGTGAGCGGATTCTTCGGGCGGCTTCACCCATTACAGAGTACACAAGGTTGGGTCCAGGGTCCGATGTGAGTGGTACTGCTCCATTCCCGCTCATGCGGTGCTTGATTCAGATTGGCACAGCTTACTGAAACTAAGGCCACTCTGCTTTTAATCCACGTTCACCGCGGTGTCCTCCGAGCAATTCTTCACTAAAATTGAATTCAACCTTCTTTTTAATCCAGGATTCCTCCCCCCCCCCCCCCCCCAATTACCTCCCTTCAGTGGTCAGCCTGGTTTCAGCCTGCTGTTGCCCTGGGTTATTTGGATGCTGTCTTGCCGTGGACTTAAAGGCTGCAGTCACACACACTAAATAATCCACTTCCAATGCACTTTCCAACTGGATTACGCCAGTTCACACAGGATGATTCTGCAATAGGTTTTCCCGCCGTTGTTTTACCCAACTCACCTCGGAATAGGAATTCCCCTCTGAACTGCATGCTGCTTTCACTTCCTTTGATCGTCAGATTTTATAGGGCAATTCTGCATCTGGCATTCGTTCCACATTTTCTCAACACTGAGGAAAAGGTGCAGCTCAAAACCACATTCAAGTACCTCCGGGGCAATTCCAGACTGACTGCAAAGTCACCCCTGAATGGCCATAAATCTATGCAGAAGGTACCATAAAACCTGATGATCAAAGAAAGTGAAAGTGGCATGCAGTGTAGAGGGTACCATAGTAAAATCCAGCTGGAAAGTGCACAGAAAGTGGATTGAAAGTGGATCATTTAGAGTGTGTGATCACAACCTAGGTTCCTACGATGTCATTTTTGCATCATTTAATGTGTCATCTTAAACACTTAAGCTTTGCTTCAGTTCTGTTTTGTAGACTTCTGGTTGGTTCTACAACCCTAATTCAGTCACATAGCTTATTGACTTTCCCATCATGTCGACTGTATTGGCTCACTCTGTGTAATCTGCCTTGAGTCGAAGTGAGAAAGGCAGGCTATAAATAACATAAATAAGAGAATAAAAGAACTTGTGGAGAAGCCTCCCCGCTATGCCGTTTTCCTGAGCAAAACAGTCCCAGGAGGACTATTTGGCCCACTGCAGAAAGCCATGTGTATTTCAAAGAGTCCCACTGGAAGTATTTCAGTTCAGGGAAACAGAATGGGCAGGGTTGCAATCCGAAACCCCTTCTTCACAAGTGCTGTGGTCCCGATCCAGATTGGGTATCATGCGCACAGCAGTTGAGGAGAACTCACATCTGACTGACTGCTACACAGGACGGGTACCCCAGGGCCCAGACCTAAACCTGTCTACTCTGTACCTTAGGGGCATCGAGTTTTTAAAATCCAGGGGGGGGGAGGCAGGGGCTCTTCTGTGTGCGCGCGCTTTGTGCGCGCGCCTGCCAAGACCATGTCCCTCCACCACCACCTCCCCCCCAGCCTGACCACTCCTGCTTCCGTCCCTCCCTCCGTCCATCCAGGGTCCAGCTGGGCATTTGCTTAGCCGGCCCCTGGACTGACAGAGGGAGGGACGGAGTGGCCAGGCCGGGGTGGGTGGGGAGAGGCGGCGGTGGCAGCCCTAGGCAGGGCTCGGGGAGGTACAGCGGATGGTGCTACATTTTCCCAGGGGGGGGCTCAGTTCCCCCTGGGAAATTTCGGGGGTGGCTCGAGCCCTCGAGCCCCCCTGTAGTTGACGCCTATGCTGTACCCTATCCAGCATCTGGTGCACGTGTACTGAGGCAGGAAATACACACATTTGAAAAGAAATGGGGATTGCACATATTGGGAGGATCATACGTAGCCCGTTTGTCCCACATGTGTGCAGCTACAGCACTAGGACCGTAATGTCTGAAAAGGGCAGTCGTTAGATCAGTGATAGCCGCTTGGGAGCCACATGTGGCTCTCCAACATTGCACTTGCTTAAAATAGGAGAACATTATAATGATCTTTACTATGGTCATTACAAAAAGCTCCATTGTCACAGGGTATACGAAAGAGCTATTTGACATTTATCTAACTTCATTGTTGCTGAAACAGGTGACTCGACCTTTTCGTGGGTTCCCATTTGACTCCGGATGTCAGCCACACCAAATCAACTCCATATGGATGTTAATGCACAGAATCCTTGGGCACATGGTCCGTCCCTCAGAGTGAGTTCTCACCACTCAGCATCTTTTTGGGAGAAGTGATCATTCATTCTCCCCCCCCCCCCATGTTCTTCTGTTTTTTGTAGATATGTGGTTCACAACTGCAAAGAGCAAAAGAAGGATTTCAGAGTAAAAAACCATATTGGGGTCTCGCTAGGATTGCCATACCCCACGGTGGAGGTGGGGCCCCCCCGGCTGCCAGTCCCTACCCCCAGCTGCCAATCAGCTGGCCAGCGGAGGAGATTTATGAGGTGAAAGAGAAAGACCTAAGCCTTGTTGCCAGCTTTGCACAGGAAGTGACGTCACTATGCCAGTGACATCTGGGTGACACTGTGGTATTTGGGCAAAACATCTACAATAGAAGCCAGTTTTACCATAGAGTTTTTGCCCAAATGCCAGAGTGACACCCGGACGTTGGTGTGATGACATCACTTCCTATTTGATACCGGTGACAAGGCTTAGACCTTTCTCTTTTTCTGGGTAAGTCTCCCCCATCCCCCACCTGTTGCCAGGAGGGACCTGGCAACCCTAGGACCCACTGACTCGAAGGGCCTTCAGAACTGGTAGGCTGGAACATTTTGAAGAGAACAGAAGATATCAGGGCCAACCTTCACGGCTGTTTCGGCACTTGAGAAAAGGCAGAACAGGGGGACAAGATCCCCTGGTCCTGCTGCTCTGTGGGCCTTCCTGGCACTTATAAATGTCCCAAATTTAACCTCAAATGTGGTGGCAGTGTCCATGGGTCAGACCCATGGATGCCATCACGTCTAGTCTAGCCCTTTCAAGGACACCAATAAGGGAGGCTAAGTTACGAACCAGACAAAAAGAATGAGGGATGATGTGGCAGTGTACAACCATTTGTAGATGGATCAGCATGTCTTTAAATACAAGCCAAGGCTTGTTTTCATCCCTGTGTTTCCTCCACAGATGAAGACAACACCACCTGCTACAGTCCAGTTTTCATGCATGGTTTGAATATGCTGGAAGAGGGCCCAGAACGGCTCCATTACAAGTGCTACATCCATTTTGACGACCGAGATTATCTGTTCCTGGGTCTGATTGGCTTCTGCATCTTCTCAGCCGGCACGGTATCGGCCTGGCTTTTGGGAGTCTGTGCGGTCATATATGAATTCTTGACCGCCTCTGATGAGGATGAGGAAGACTTTGAGGAAGATTAAACAGCCCAGTAGACATCACTGTACAACTATAGGTACAAAAAGGGGGGTTTTGTGAAGCAAGGGCCGGAGTGTCTTGTGGTGCCCAGTGGCCGCTGAGATGGAGCCTTCCACGCTAAAAAGCAAGAAATGAAATCGAGCCCCCGCCCGTTGTTTTCCAGCTGTTTGAAAGCTGGGAGTGGAAATGGGCAACATTGCACCCTGTAGCCAAGTCATCTTACTTCTTCCAGAGACAGGCCAGCTTGGGAAAACCTGAACAATGAGCTAATATGCTATGTGGCTGACATTGTTAAAGAAAACTGGCACTGTTATGAGGGCAATAAAAGAGAGTTCCCTTAAAGGCCAACTCTGTGGACACTACAAGGTCCAAACTGAACACTCAGCACTAGTTCAGTTCTGCTACGGCCAGTGTTTTTGGAAACATTCCTATGCTACGGGAAGTGAAGATGCAGCTTGGCTAGATCAAACCTCCAGCAATAGGGTTGTCAGGTCCATTGGGCCTGTGTGTGTGTGTAAAGTTGCTAGATCCAGGTTGGGGAACTCCTGGAGGTTTGGGGATGGAGCCTGGGGAGGACAGGGACCTCAGTGGGGTACAATGCCACAGAGCCCACCCTCCAAAGCACCCATTTTCTCCAGGGGAACTGATCTCTGTAGTCTGGAGACGAGCTGTAATTCCAGGGGATCCCCAGGTCCCACCCGGAGGCTGGCACCCCTAAAAAGTTGCATACCCATTTCCCACTTGAGGGGACCAAATTAACACACAGCTCAGTCTGTGTAGCCAAGGTGAAAACCCTGGCCTAGGTGTATCTTTCTGTCTCATTTGGCTAATGCAGCTTGACCGGTGTGAACTCAATCCTGCTGTTATCAATATCACGGAGTGCACTTGGGGAAACTGTTAGCAGATTCTGTTGCTGACCCTGAAACTCAGCAAATCATATTTGGAACTACGCCAGCAAATACAGCGAGGCTTGGGATAGCCGGAAGATTCTTTTAAGATCTATGCCCAATGCTAGGTTGAAATGCAGTTTTCCCCATTTGTTTTGTAAAGGTTAGGAGTTGCCCTTTCCTGGCAAAAAAAGTACTAGAAAAAAAACGATATGTGCATACGGCGATCTGAATCAGTAAGGTCAAACTAACCATGGAGAGGGATCCAAATGCCTTTGTGTATGGGCCCACCCATTCATATTTGAAAAGGGGTGGGGATGGATTTTTTAAAAACAAAATGGGCAAGGGGGACTAACTCAGACCCTCCTCCTAGCCTTGAATTGCTGCATTCTATTGCTTTTATCCCCGTTCCTTCAGCCTGTCTTACTTCAGTATTGTGTCTCATCTAGAAGAAAAGAGCTAAAAACAAATGAATAACCCAACCCATAACAGATCAAGATGAGGTGGAAGATGGGGCAGTATTTAGTTACTCTTTTTCTGTAGGTTCCACAGGGCACACTTCCCCTAGCCAGGATCCTCTGCAGGGTGGAGTTACTCTTGCTTGGACACTGTTCAGGGTACAGCTCCCCTAGCCCGGATGCTCTACAGGGGGGAGTTCCTGTTGCCCAGACACTCTGCAGGATAGAGGTCCCCTAACCCGGATGCTCCATAGGTTAGAGGTTCCCAAGACCAGATGCTTCACAGAATAGAGGTATCCTAACCCGGATGTTCCCCAGGTTAGATGTCCGCTAGTCCAGATGCTTTGCAGGGTAGAGCTCCCCTAGCCTGGACGCTCCACAGGGTAGAGCTTCCCTCATCCCAATGCTCTGCGGGGTAGCACTGCCCTTGCCTGCACGTTCTTGTCACCTGCATGCTTCAGTACCAGGGGCGTAGACTTTTTAATTTCCCGGGGTGGGCTCTTGTGCACGCGCTTTGCATGTGTGTGTGCCAGGATGATGTCCCCGCCACCGCCAGAGCCTCCCCCTCCCGGCTCCTGGCTCCCCTGAACCCTCTCCCCTGAACCCACTTGCTCTCTCCCTCCCTCCCTCCCGGGGCCATCCGGACGACTGCCCAGTGTGATGACATCACCCGGAAATGACGTCATCACACCGGGCACATTATCAGGGCGATGCTCTGGCAATCGCCCCGAAACTCTATGGTGCCATAGAGTTTTGGGGCAATTGCTAGAGTGTCGCCCCAGCAGTCGCCAAGATGGCCCCAGAAGGGAGGGAGAGAGCGAGTGGGTTCAGGGGAGTGGGTTCAGGGGAGCCAGGCAGAGGGGTGGGCGGGCCTAGGAAGGGAGGTTGGGAGGCGCGGCGGCCGAGGTGGGGGGGGCAGGCACCCTGTTTTGCCGGGGGGCTCCCCCGTAGTTGACGCCTATGTTCAGTACCCCAGTTTAGATATGGGCACGTGGATCTTCCTGCCTCATCTGGTTTTCTCCTAACACTATTGAATGCCAAGAAAACGTTCACAAGATTTGAGTCAATCTGTTTCATGTTGCTTCCCTTTATTTCTAGGCACTCCTCTTGTGCCTTTTAACAGATTTCTCGTGTGTACCGATTGAGCCTGTGGAAGTTTTCCTGGCTCTTTCACGTTAGGCTACTTTTAAAAGAGCAGGGATATGGCAAAGGATGAGATGGTTAGATAGTGTTATCGAGGCAACGGACATGAAGTTGGGCGAATTCTGGGTGACGGCGGAGGACAGGAGGGCCTGGCAGGATGTGGTCCATGGGGTCTCAAGGAGTCGGACTCGCCTGTGCGACTCACCAGCAACAAAAAGCTTTCTGCACTGTTAATACACCTTGTACAGTTCAAGTATGTGCAAATATAGGTCCTTTCTGCATTTGCCTGCCACTCTGGATTTTCTCAGTGTTTGAGTTGAGGCAATTTAAGTCCATGGCAAAACAGTATCCAAATAACCCAGGGCAACAGCAGGCTGAAACCAGGCTGACCACTGAAGGGAGGAAATGCAATGCAGAAGGGGGGGGAGATGGAATAAAAAGAGGGTTGGACTCAATTGTAATGCAGAATGGGGGGAAAACCTGGATTAAAAAGAAGGTTGAATTTGATTTTAGTGACCTGGGCACTGGTGTGCCAAGGGCAGGGCTGAAGATTCCATACTGGGAATCTTCAGCGGCAACTCGGCAGCTGAAAGCCACAGGGCGCCGCCATATTGGAGCTGCCGAGCCAAATGGGTGGAAGTGATGGATGGCGCCAGAGTGGGAAAGGCTTCCACCAGGAGACAACAAGCCGGAAGAGAAGTGGGAGAATAGGAGAGAGGAGCTGTGGGAGGGGGGTGTTAAAAATGACCCGCTCCGGGTGTCAAATATGCTAGGTATGCCACTGGATCTGGGTCACTTATGGTTGTCTACAAAGGTGTAAGAGAGGGGACTGTCGAATGGTAAATATGAATGGGATATGTGAATGGGACATGAAGGTCATACATGAATGTGTGAATGGGATGCAAGCGGAGTTCGTGAGAGCCAGCATGCATGGATGGGTGTGTGAATGGGGAATGAGTATTGACAAGGATGTTACGAAAACTTGACTAGGGACGGGCACAAACTGAACCATGGAGCAAAATTCATCACACATTTTTCGTGGTAGTTTGTGAAGGGAGCAGAAAGCAGGGGTTTAAAGGGACTCCGAGTTACATAAATTCACCACAACCACATTAATAATCTATGGCCACAATCCTTAGAGCACTTTCCTGGGAGTAAGCCACATTTAATAAAATGGGACTTCTATCATGTACAGTGCAAGCCTATGCACAGACTCTAAACCCAGGGGTCCTTTCGTAGAAAAAGAGGTGCAGGAGCTCATTAGCATAACTCATTTGCATAACTTATTTGCATATGCCACACCCCCTGACATCACCAGAAGTATGTCAGAAGGCAAGAAAGAGAGAAGAGAGACAGAGAGAAAGAAAGAGAGAAGGAAGGAAGGAAGGAAGGAAGGAAGGAAGGAAGGAGGGAGGGAGGGAGAGGGAGGGAGGGAGATGGCAGTGAGGGGACAGCTACTAATCCAGGCCTCAGAAATACCACTATTCTGGGAGGATAGCTTCAGTGGTGGCTGAAGCCTTCAGAAGGCTGGTCGGAGGAACAAGGACCTTTCCAGGGCACGGGGTCATTTTGCTGCAGCCATGACACAAGCAGGCCTTCCCCAGTGGGGCGGGGGCTGGCACCAACTCCCAGAGCTGCGCTCCCCCAAGCTCCTGCTCGAAAGGACCCCTGTCTAAACCCATTGATTTCTGCATAGGATTGCAGAAGAAATTGCCTGCTTGGCATCAGAAACGTCTGCCATTCTACGGAGGAAATTGTCAAGTGTGCATCGATACGTTTGCAATTTTCCTGAATTTTGTAATCTCCCATGCACCCCCCCCCCCTCCCCAAATGCATGCACATCGACACAAACATATCACATAATTTCCTTCATTCTGTGAGTGACCTATGCCTGTATTCCTAAAACCTGGCCTTGCAGCCTTCTGCTCTAGGAGATGCCCTGATCTGTATGACCCAGGCTAGCCCAAACTTTTCAGATCTCAGAAACTAAGCAGGGTTGGTCCTGGTCAGTATTTGGATGGAAGGCCATCACGGAAGTCCAGGGTTGCTACGCAGAGGCAGATAGGCAATGGCAAACCACCTCTGGGCGTCTCTTGCCTTGATAACCCGATGAGGTCACCATAAGTGAGTTGCCAGTGTTCCCTAAGGTGAGTGTGTGAGTGGAGAAGTGCAGGGTCTTGCACTGCGCATTGCCCACTTTAAGATTACAGCAGTTATATTCTGCTTAGGATGTGAACTGCTCTGCTTGGAAGGGGGGGGGTGGATTAAGGAGAACATTGGTTGAGACTTGATAGCCCTTTCCATCGTGACCACTCTGGGAGGCTTGAAAATGCCTGAAACAGCTTGTAGGATGACAGCGTGCACTTTTATGTGAATTCCTATCTGGCTTCAACATCCCCCCCCCCAAAAAACCCGAAAAGGGATCTCCTAGGCTGAAAAACAAAGCTTCACAGTCTGCTTTACCGAAGACATCTTTAAACAGCGCAACATACATGAACGCAGATGAAACTGCCTTATACTGAATCAGACCATTGTTCCATCGAGGCCAGTATCGTCTACTCAGACTGGTAGTAGCTGTCCAAGGTCTCAGGCCGAGGTCTTTTTCATCACCTACTGCCTGGTGATGCCAGGATGGAACCTGGGACCTTCTGCATTCAAAGCAGGGACTGAAACTGGGACCTTCTGCATTCAACGCTCTTCCACTGAGCCACAGCCCCTCCCTTAATTGAGAGGCCAGAGAAAAAGGAGTTGGGACTCTCCATCGAGGGGCCAGGCCAGGAACCTCTCTCCCTCTCTCTCTCTCACACACACACACATGCACACACACAGAGGAGATTTCATAGAGGGAACTCCTAATGCAATGAAGCCAATGTGGCGTAGTGGCTAGAGAGCTGGATTAAGACTGGATGCGGCCTTAAGCAAGTTGCTGTCTTTCAGACATTGTTGTGAGGGCGGGAGCAACGGGAGGTGGACTTTGGAGAGAGAGCAGGATAAAAATGTAACCAGTGGGTAGTACAATATTCGGTACCTCACAGCACTATGCTTCAGTAATTACTGCATGTTTCCCAGATGTTGTCAGGGCAACGTGCGAATTAGCAGCAGTGCATGACAAAATTTAATGCAGCCTTTGGCATTCCTGGTTTAGAAGTCATTCTGTTTTCGATTTTGTGGCTTGAACATCAAAGTATGTCTTCTAGATGGGATTTGGAGAGAGGGCAGGAAACAGCTAGGCACCCCTCCACCATGCCTGGATCCCAGTTCAGCTGAGAATTCCCCCTGCACAGAACCTATTATAATAATATTTACTTAGTTTACTTCATTTATACCCTAAAGTTCCCCTCGGTAGGGACCCAAAGTAGCTTACATGGTTCTTCTCGCCTCCATTTTATCCTCACAACAACCCTGAGAGGTAGGTTAGGTTGAGAGTGAGTGACTGGCTCGAGGTCACCCAGTGAGCTTCCTTGGCAGAGTAGGAATTCGAACCTGGGTCTCCCAGATCCTAGTCCAACACTCTTAATCACTATGTCATGCTGGCCGCCACCCAGGGCTTCTTCTTTTTTTGGAAAAAGAGGTGCTGGAACTCTCAAGAGGGAAATGAAGTTTTCATTCTGAAAACTCATAAACTTTAAAACAGTTTGAAAATAATTTTGATTTTTTAAAAGTTTTTTATTTGTCAGATTTTATAACAATACACCAAAAAAACTACAAATGATAACTGTTTACATACATTTGAGTCATACTTTTAACTAGTATCCATCCACTCATAAAATCTTGACCATACATCGGAAAAAAAGGCTTTGTCTTTTCCATGTATTATAATGCTCAACCTATCCTCTGGTTTCTCTTCAGATCGCATAAATCTTTCACCTTTTAATAAAAATTATTTTGTTGAAGAGGTTCCGGAACTCCGTTCCAGCGCATTCCCCCAGAAAAATAATCCTGCTGCCACCAAGTTGCAAACAACTTACGCAGGGGTCATTTCGTAGAAAAAGAGGTGCAGGGGCTCATTAGCATAACTCATTTGCATAACTCATTTGCTTCTGCCACACCCCCTAACATACCGGAAGTGTGTCAGAAGGCAACACCCACCCCTCAGGCTCTACTCCACTGGTGAGTGAAACTGACCTGCTCTTCCTCCATTCCCTTCCCCATCCAATACTTTGTGCAATAAAAATAAGCATAAAGAACACACCCTCATTCTCTTCCTGCTGCCTTGAAACCACTAGGTTTCAAGTAGACTTGAGATACCCAGGACATGTGCACCACCCATCCCTTCCCCTTCCCCTCCCCACAACAAGACACCCTGTGAGGTAGGTGGGGCTGAGAGAGGTCTTTTGAGAACTGCTCATGAGAGAACAGCTCTGAGAGAATTTGTGACTGGCCCAAGGTCACACCAGCATCTGCATGTGGAGGAGTGGGGAATCAAACCCGGTTCTCCCAGATTAGAGTCCAACTCCTGGCCACTACACCAAACTGATAAGGTGGAAGCTGCTGAAGGGTTGGTGAAATTTCTCCAGTACTTATGTGCCATGTGCCCAGATAAAAAATGGTATACTTAGAAAATTTATGTGCCACCTTGAGCAAGTCTCTGGAAAAGCAGCACACAGTCATAAAAGGAACAACGATAAAATTATCAATATTAAAACAAAACATTAAAAACAATAAAGACCCTAGCAGGGCTTTCCCCGGGGCGCTGCGCCTCTGCACTGCTCAGGGAAGCTGAGGAGGGGGCGGGGCTTGGTCATGTGCCCGCCCCCTGGACTCATCACTCCCGGAGCTGTGCTCCTGTGCGTTCCTGCTTCAACAGACCCCTGAACTTACGGCAACCCTTCAATGGGGTTTCAAGGCAAGAAATGAATAGAGGTGGTTTGCCATTGCTTTCCTCTGCATATGTCTCGGTATGTCCCCGGGAGAGTGTTATGCTCCTTAGAGAGCAATCTGCTGGCGATCCCTGGCCCCAAAGACATCTGGTTGTCCTTGACCAGGGCCAGAGCCTTTTCAGCCCTGGCCCCGACCTGGTGGAACTCTCTAATAAGCAATTCCTCAGGGCCTGTAAGGCAGAGATGGTCTGCCAGGCCTTTGGTTGAGGGCAACAACAGCTTCCACCTTGGTGGGCGCCCTCCTCCTCCTCCTCTCTTTCCATCAGATTGTTTTATTCCTCCTCCCCATACGGACAAGATGACCGCAGTCCAGAATTGGGAAGAAATTGTAATTTTGCCACTTGATCTTTTTAGATTGCTGGATTAGCATTATTTAAGTACATATTTTATGGTTTTAATGTTTTTACTGTGTGTTGTACGTCACCCAGAGATCTGCGGTAGCAGGAACTGGGCAATTCATAAGTAATAATTAATAATAACAACAACCCTGGTATTCTTCGGTGGTCTCCCATCCAGATACTAACCATGGCTGATTGTGCTCAGCTTCCAGGATCTGGCTGGTCTGGGCTTTTCAGGCGGCTACAGTGGTATTACATGTTTTACTGTATTAAAGCTGTTCAGGGGGGCTGATTTGGGCTGAAAAGTTGGATTAAAATATAATTATGCCCTGTCAGTCTGAGGCTGTGCTTTCCTGAAAGTGTCCCTGCTGGCTCTGTGACTCACCACAGCTAAAGGCCCCTACCTTGTCAAGACTGTGGGCCCTTTTGGGTTTTGGAGGCAAGCCGTGAGCTCAACCATAGCATTCTGAGCTTCAGCTCCACGCAGGAAATATCTGAATTGCTCCCATCAGAGCACTGCTGGGTGGGATTAAAACTTCTGCAGGGCTACCATAAGAACATAAGAGAAGCTGTGTTGGATAAGTTCAATGGCCCATCCAGTCCAACACTCTGTGTCACACGGTGGCCAAAAACCAGGTGCCATCAAGAAGTCCACTAGTGGAGCCAGACTCCAGAAGCCCTCCCACAGTTGTCTCCCAAGCACCAAGAATATAGAGCACCACTGCCCCAGACATAATGTTCCATCCATACTTTACGGTTAATATCCACTGATGGACCTCTGCTCCGTATGTTTATCTAATCCCCTCTTGATGCTGTCTATGCTTGTAGCTGTCACTACCTCCTGTGGCAGTGAATTCCACACGTTACTCTTTGGGTGAGGTACTTCCTTTTGGTATAGTGGTTGGAGCACAGACTCTAATCTGGGAGAACCGGGTTTGATTTCCCACTCCTCCAGATGCAGCTGCTGGTGTGACCTTAGGTCAGTCACAAGTTCTCTCAGAGCTGTTCCCTCAAGGGCAGTTCTTGAGAGAGTTCTCTCAGCCCCACCTACCTCACAGGGTGTCTGTTGTGGGGAGGGGAAGGGGACGGGAAAGGAGACTGTAAGCCGCTCTGAGACTCCGAGTGAGGGGCAGGATATAAATCCAATCTCCTCCTCCTCCTCGTCTTCTTCTATTCCAAACCTACTGCTCATTCATTTCACGGAGTGCCCACGAGTTCCAAATCACCATCTCTGAAATTTCTAAAAGAATCACCCAGACAAGCATCTGCCACTTGCATAGGGCAGTGCACTTTTCCCTGGTGCCCTACTGAATGATTTTATTATTTTATTTACTTCATTTATATGTTATTGTTGTCATCAAGTCACAGCTGATTTATGGCGACCCCATCGTGGGGTTTTCAAGGCAAGAGCTGTTCAGAGGTAGCTTGCTATTGCCTGCCTCTGCATCACAGCCCTGGTATTCCTAAGAGGTCTCCCATCCAACTGCTAGCTAGGGCTGACCATGCTTGGCTTTCAAGATCTGATGAGATCGGGCAAGCCTTTATCTGCAGTGGAAACCCAAAGTAGCTTCGATTGCTCTCCTCTCCTCCATTATATCTTCACAACAGCCCTGTGAGGTAGATCAGACTGAAAATATGTGATTGGCTCAAAGCCACCCAACACATTTTCATCGCAGACTGGGGATTTATACCTGGGTCTCCCAAATCCTATTTTGATACTCTTATCGCTACACCACATTGGCTTGCAAATGTTCCAGGTGAGGTAGGTGAGCCTGAGGGTATGTTCAGATGGGCAGCTAATCCTGCCATTGGCCCAGCTGTAATTTGAGCTAGATCTTTTTGATCCAGCATTGCATGACCAGACAGATCGCCCGTGAAGAGCTTTACCACATGTGACTCCCATGGTGGATTGTCTAGATGGCATCCACCGTAAAGAGCCATGCAGTCAGCTTTTTAAAAAAAAATCCTGTCTGCACATGCACATATGTGCCTCACCAGGGCTTCTTTTGTAGAAAAAGCACAGCAGGAACTCATTAGCATAATAGGCCACACCCAACTACAGAAACTTATTAGCATATTAGGCCACACCCCTGACAGTGCAGCTCTCTCCCAGGATTGGCATTCTCAGGTGCCCTGTGGCTTGTGGGGCACCTGGGAAACCCGGGGGAGGGGGGAGGGTGTAGGTGTGTCCAATGTGGAAGCCAGCCGGAACTCCGTTCCTGTGCGTTCCTGCCCAAAAATAACCTTGCGCCTCACCATATACTGGTTTATTCGTGCATGCACGGACTAAAATGGTAAAAGCACCACCAACAGTGCCTTTCTCTAGGTATCCTTTCAGTTTATAAAGTTAATAAAGTTCAGGGGACCGTCAGAAACATTAAATTGTTCGGATCGCTTGAGCAGAGCTCTAGGGACGTCGCTTATTTAAGCGGTTGTACACACATCACTAAAAGTTTTTTAAAATGGCAGCCATTCGGGATGGTTGCGCTGGAGGTATGACCTGATGGTGGAAAGTCCAGCATTGGCCCGCCTGCCAGCTTTAGACCAGACTTTCACTACTATCTTTTAAGTATGGATCCCCGACGCGGATCAACAGGCTACTCACGGAAGCAGCACAATTCCCAGATGTTGAGATCTGGACGTGCACTTTAAATCCACCAGACACTCGTGCCTGGCACTGCTCAAAAGAGCCATATGAACGCACCCTGAGAGAGCTCTGAGGGAACTCTGACTGACCCAAGGTCACCCAGCTGGCTTCATGTGGAGAAAGAAGAAGAACAGTTGGATTTATACCCTGCCCTTCACTCAGAGTCTCAGAGTGACTTACAATCACCTTCCCTTCCTCTCCCCACAACAGATGCCCTGTGAGGTAGGTGGGGCTGAGAGAGCATTGATAGAAACTGCTCTTGAGATAACAGCTCTGAGAGAACTGTGTGGCCCAAGGTCATCCAGCTGGCTGCATGTGGAGCAGTGGGGAATCAAACCCAGTTCTCCAGTTAGAGTCCACCTCTCTTAACCATTACACCACAGCTGGCTTGATCATACCATCAGTCCTTCAAGGTCAGTAGTGTCTACTCAGACTGGTAGCAGCTCTTCAGGATCGCAGATACAGGTCTTTTCGCATTACCTCCTACCTGATCCTTTCTAACTGGAGATGCCAGGGCCTGAACTGGGGCACCTCCGCATGCAAAGCCGAGGCTCTTCTACAGAGCCACAGTTGCTCCCTTCTTACTGTGACCATAAAGTACAATAAAATAGTAGGGGAACAGGACAATAAGCCAGAAGGTAACCATAAAGACACACTATAAAATTAGGGATGCTGCCAATTTCACACTGAATTAGTGTTCGGCCATCAGACTTTCCATGTTCAGCTCTGATGATCAGATATGAGCCCATCGCTGGGTCTGTACAGGTGAGCACCAAAACACTAGAACACCTGCCAAACAGGTTTGCATTGGGCTTTTCAAAACTGCACCTGCACGAAAATGCTGCCAGTTCAAACAGGTCTTGCAGCTATTATGGTTGCTAAGGACTGCTTCGATGAACAGCAAAGGTACGGCTTTTTAAAGAGACACCGTATTTATTTGTCAGCGGTTTATGTGATTTGTGACTGGTTTAATGGTCTGTTTAAACAACTGCCATCAAGCAGAGCAGCTGCACAACCAGGAAGGGGAAAGCAGCGACTCAATCAGGCTAAGTGATAATGTGCATGCGCAAAAAGCCTATCACGCTGTCCAAAGGAAGCACAGTCCATTAAGAAACTGGCTTCCTATTTGCCACTGGCGAGCAGGGCACAAGCCAAACCAGTAGGTGGTTTTGTCAAAAGTGGATTTTGGTTATCTATTCTGGCTGCACACAAACAGAGCCAGAACACACATGATTTCCAAGGGCACCCCCAAGGTACGGTTTACTTAATTAGCCATGATAAATTAGCAAAGCAGCATGCCTGCTTCCTGTTTATTTGATTCCATGTGAGAGATGCAAAAACCCTGTGCAATTTGGGGACAGAGACATTATCGAGATCATGAGCATGCAATGCTATGGGCGATAATGATTCTCATATTACCTTCATCTAGTGCAGCTACCTATCATTTTTATAGGCCCTTCCATAATTTTATCCTCGTGGCCAGCTGCCAGTACTGAATGAAGAGACGCTGGCAGAGACAACCAGTGAGTCATTCTTGTTATGAGCATGTCCCAGCGCATACTCCGCCTTGGAAGTAATGTTGGCCGCCAAATTCTGCGAAATTTATGAAATCTGGTGATCCTTCATGGATTGTGTGTATTTTAAGCTGTAATTTTATGATAAATTATATTGTTTCTGTTTAACCTTTGTGAGCCCCTTGAGCTGGCTAACGCCGGCTAGGCGAGATATAAATCCCAATAATAAATAAATAAATGGGATGTGCAGCTGAATTTTAAGAGCAAAGGACATGTGTACTTTGGGACTGCAATGTGTACCACTAGAGGGCTCTCAATCAAACGACCACAGAGGTCACAGATGTCATTTTGTAGGGTATTGGGCGCAGTGTTCCCTCTAAGCTGAGTTAGTGTGAGCTAGGTCAGTTTTTTAGCCTCTAACTCACAGATTTTTTGTCTTAGCTCAGGAAGGATGGTTCCAGAGCAAACTAATTTATGCAGTTGTCAAATTGCTCACTCACAACTTTAATGCCGGTAGCTCACAGAGTAGAATTTTTGCTCACAAGACTCCACAGCTTAGAGGGATGCGTGATCAGGGGATTGGTGATTAGGGGGTTGGTGCACCTCTCCTATGAGGAAAGGCTGAGGAGTCTGGGACTTTTCAGTTTGCAAAAGAGACAACTATGGGGGCTTTATAAAATTAGGCATGAGGTAGAGAGCTGTCAAAGAGAAACTGTTCTCCCTCTCCCAAAATACTAGAACTAGAGGCTGATGAAGCTGATGGGCAGAAGATCCAGGACGGACCAAAGGAAATACTTCTTTACACAGCGAGTGGTTAAAACCACTCTTGTCAAGAATACTATAGACTGATCCTACATCGAGCAGGGGTTGGACTAGATGGCCTTTCCAACTCTGTGATTCTATGAAAATGTGGAATTCACTGCCAGAGGATACAGTGATGGCCACAGGAATAAACAGTTTTAAAACAGGATTAGATAGATTCATGGAGGATAGGTCTATCAGTGTCAGCTTTGGCTGCCATTCCCGGGCGGGAGGTGGCACTTTCATCTTCCCAGCCAGTCTCTCCTCCCCCTCACCTTTGGAATGTATCTCACCTCTCTCCAGCAGACGCTTATCTGGCTGTGCCTCTTCAACCTTGAAAATGTTGCTGCTCACAAAGTCTTAACTGCTTCTTGTTTGCAGGTGTTAATTATAACTTTCTTCCCTCTTTTAGCCTGGAGATAAACCGTCCAGCATATTCGGGCACCTTTTCCCCGTTTCATGATTGGTGGTTCCACTAAGCATTACACTGTTTGAATACACGATATCTGTAACCTCTCTGGCCTATTTTAACTATTACTGTCTCAGGATGTGTAGATGACTATTTGATCCACTGCCAATAAAGAACCTTTTATTAAGGACCTTGTTTGCAGTTTGAAATCTCTTGGACTCTCACAATCAATGACTCTCCTAGCCATGGTGACTGTGACCAATCTCCCACAATCAGCTGTGCTGCTGTAGCTCTTCCATTTGCCCTGGTTGCATTAGTCAATTTCACACTATTCGCTGCACAGCTGCATTTTGACCTCCAGGTCCCCCCAATTTTTCCCGTGTTTTCTCGGTCTCAAAAAACAAGGACTGAGAAGATGCGGAGGGAATCGGAGGGAGCTGCATGTCAAAATGCGGCTGCGGGGCGAATAGTGTGAAATTGACCAATGCAACCAGGGCAAATGGAAGAGCGATGGTGGCACAGCTGCTTGTGGGAAATCGGCCAGAGATTTCTCTTTGCATCTCTTTGCAATATCTCCCCACACCCGTTCTTTCTGTCACTGGAAGTATAAGTATGCCTCCTACAAATGTACACTTCATGCATCTGATAAAGCGAGCTCTGACTCACCAGTTCTTATGCTTGGAAGAACACATTGTTATTCTTGAAGGTGCCCCCGGACTTCTGTTTAATGTATGCTTGGGTCCTTCAACCATCTTGGAAACAGAGACGGCAGCTGATAGGAGATTCCTCCTCTAGCCTTTTTACCCCAGGGTAAGAGAGCTCTTACCTGAGTAGCCTAGGGTAGCCCAGTCAGATCTTGGAAGCTAAGCAGGGGTGGCCATGGTAAGTATTTGGATAGGAGACCACTGAGGAAACCCTGGGTCGCTATGTAGAGGCAAACCACCTCTGGACAACTCTTGCTAATGGGGTCACCATAAGCTGACTGAGACTTGACAGCAAGAAAAAAACAACACACCTTAGACAGGAGGGAAGGTGGCAAGGTATAGCCCAGTCCCATCAGATTTTAGAAACTAAGCAGGGTCAGTACTTGGAAGGAAGACTATCCAGGAAGACTCAACAGAGGAAGAAGAAGGAGAGATTGGATTTATACCCCACCCTTCACTCAGGAGTCTCAGAGCGGCTTACAAACTCCTTTCCCTTCCCCTCCACACAACAGACACCCTGTGATTTAGGTGGGGCTGAGAGAGAGCTTTTCCGAGAACTGCTCTTTCAAGAACAGCTCTGACAGAACTATGGCTTGCCCAAGGTCGCTATGTAGAGGCAAACCAGCAGCTGCAAGTGGAGGACTGGGGAATCAAACCTGGTTCTTCCAGATTAGAGTCAGCGCACTTAACCACTACACCAAAAGCAAATCACCTCTGCTTCTCACTTGCCTTGACAGCCCCTTGCTGGGGTCGTCATAAGTCAGTTGCAACTTGACAGCACTTAGGTAGAATGGGAGCCCCCAGGGCTTAACAAAGATATTGGGTTCTTATCTCACCACACATGCTAAGTCACTCAGTTCTCACTTATACCCAGAATTAAACTTTGTTGATCTTAAAAGTCCCACTGGATTCAAACTTAGTTCTCACAGCTGTTGTTAACTCTTGTATTATCAGTATGCTAATTTGCTGCTATTCACAGACCTTACCATCTGCATTATTCCAGTCTTACCTGTACTTATGCATCTTCACTCTAATTAATTCTTCACGGCAACCTACTCCCTCACACTCTCTACCTATATACAGTGCTTGAGGAAATCTGTTTCAATGTACCTGAGGAAGTGTGCATCTACCCAAGCTAAGTCACACACACATACACAGACACCCCCCCCCCCCTTTATTGGCATTTATTGGATTACAGGTAGAAACAATACACAGATAAGGAGGTAGCAAGGGTGTCACTCATATGCATCTAGACATTACACAACTGATCCTTAATTACCAAGCTTAAAAATAAGGCTACCTTTTCCATTATTTCAGGTGACGAGTAATTCAGAAGATGACACACCTTCAAAGTATCTGGGCAGCCTATCATATTAAGTAAAATTGCGTCTAAAAGAGTAGAACGTATATCAACATATTGGGAACAGTACAGTAGAATATGGAGGACCGTGTCAATTTAAGATTACATGCACAGTCTTGTGGAATATGGAATCCTATTATATCTACCATAAGTAACTGCAAATGAAACGGGGTTGCATCTAGCAAGTGCAAATGCTCAGTTCTCGCTCATACTCAGAACTGAACTTTGTTGGAGGTGCCACTGAGCTCAAACTTAGTTCTCACAATTGTTTGTCAACTCTTGTATTTGTATACTAATTTGCTGCCATTCACAGGTCTCAACAACTGCTTTAATCCAAATCTCAGCTACGCTTATCACCCCGTTACTTATGCATCTCGACTCTAACTAGTCCTTCCTGGCAACTAATGCCCCCACCGGCTCTCTACCCATAGGTAAGGCTTGAGGAAGTGTTTCAGTGTATTTATTTTTTTACTTTTTTATCCCACTTATACCCCGCCCTCCCCGCAATGCAGGTTCAGGGTGGCTCACATTCCTAAAAAACAAGTTACACAATACTTAAATCACACTTAAATAACAATTTAAAACCTAATAAAATCATCCTAAAAATTCAGTACCATACAATAATAAGTGCTGTTGATGTTTCTCTAACATTTCAGAGGTGGTGTAAGATTTCAGAGGTGGTGTAAGAGAGCCAGTTTGGTGTAGTGGTTAAGTGCATGGACTCTAATCTGGGAGAACCGGGTTTGATTCCCCATTCCTCCACTTGTACCTGGCTGGATGACCTTGGGCAAGCCATAGCACTGTAGCAGCTGTTCTCTCAAGGACAGCTTTGGAAAGAGCTCTCTCGGCCCCACCTACCTCACAGGGTGTCTGTTGTGGGGAGGGGAAGGGAAAGGAGTTTGTAAACCGCTCTGAGACTCCAAGTAAGTGAAGGGCGGGGTATAAATCCAATCTCTTCTTCTTCTTCTTTATAGATTTCTTGATGTCTCGATGTTCTGCGCTTAAGCTGATTATCTGGGCCAGGGTTCCGTGGTAGAAATAGTGGAGGAGGCTCCTAGTTGAAGGCCTGGTGAAAGAGCTCCGTCTTGTAGGAGCTGTGGAACTGTGATAGGTCCCGCAGGGCCCTAATCTCTTCCAGGAACTCATTCCACCAGTATGGAGCCACCACTGAGAAGGCCCTGGCCCTGGTGACAGCGAGCCTAGAAGGCTAGAAACCTTAGGTCCTGGGAGGGTCAACCGATTTTGTGACCCCAGCTGTATCTGATGAAGTATGCATGCACATGAAAGCTTATACCCAGAATCAAACTTTGTTGGTCTTAAAAGTACCATTGCACTCAAACTTTGCTCTAGCACTTAGGTAGGTAAGTCTGAGACAGTGCAGCATATAGGGGATCATTGCCATAGCATAAGTACAAGTCATAGGAGGCTGTCTAACTAGGGTTGCCAGCTCCAGGTTGAGAAATGCCTGGAGATTTGGGGGCTGGAGCTTGAGGAGGGCAGGGGAAGGACTTCAGTGGGGTATCATGCCATAGAGTTAGGGTTGCCAGGTCCCGCCCAGCTGCTGGCAGGGATGGGGGGGGTAGGGTTGCCAGCTCCAGGTTGGGGAACTCCTGGAGATTTGAGGGTGGAGCCCGGGGAGAATGGGGACTTCAGTGGGGTACAATACCAGAGTCCACCCTCCAAAGCATCTATTTCCTCCAGGGGAACTGATCTCTGTAGTCCAGAGATGAGCTGTAATTCCAGGGGATCACTAGGTTCCACCTGGGAGGCTGGCATCCCTAGAGTCCACCTTTCAAAACAACCATTTTATCCAGGTGAACTGATCTGAAGATCAGTTGTAAAAGTGAGAGATCTCCAGCCACCACCCGGAGGCTGGTGGCAACTCTAAATTCAACACTGAAATAGATGTTTCACAAGGCTGCTTCTTCTTCTTTTTTAAAAAGGCAAGTTGTTTCAGGACGAACTCTGCACATCCTCAGACACACCAGAACCTTTTAAACTGGCGCCATTAATTTTCAACTTGGGGAAGTTAGATCAGTCTTGGGACTACTATCTGGGAGACCCTAGTTCAAACCCCCCCATCGTGCCAGTGTAAACTCGCTGGATGACCCTGGGCCAGTCATTAGGGTTGCCAAGTCTGGGTTGGAAAATACCTGGATACTTTGGGGGTGGAGCCAGGAGAAGGTGGGGTTTGGGGAGGGGAGGGGCCTCAGCATAGTACAATGCCATACAGTCCACCCTTCAAAGCAGCCATTTTCTCCAGGGGAGCTGATCTCTGTCAGCTGGAGATCAGATTTAAAAGCGGGAGATTCCCAGGCCCCACCTGGAGGCTGGCAACCCTAGTCATACTCCCTCCATCTAACCTATCTCACACGGTTGTTGTGAGGACAAAATGGAGCAGCGGAGACGCTTCGGGTCCCCATTGGGTAGCAAAAAGGCAGAGAAATAAATAAATCGGTCTCTCGGCGCAGCAAGGACACACTGGCGAAGCTTTCGGTCATTCTCGTTCCAGAAAAGGCACCATGCCGGAGGAGGAAGGGAGATCATCTTCCTGCGCGCTGCATTTCACTCTTCTCCCTCCCGTTTGCACGCAAGGAGCCCCGGCCCTCTCCGAGCCCAGGCTGCTTCCTCCAGCGTCTCCCCGCCAGAGGCGGGGCTGCGCCGGATCCGCCCCGGCGTGGGCTGGCGGCCCTTCCCCAAGTGGGCCGAGCCGCCTCGCCTTTTCCCTTCCTTTGCTCCGGGGTAGCGTCGATCTCGCGGGCGGCGGCGAGTCCCAGCTTGGGGGTTACGGGTGCGGACTGAGAGGTAAGGACCGGGGGCCCTGTCGGGCGGGCCGCAGAGCTGGGGGGGTCACCTCCTCGCCTGGCCTCCCCCTTTCCCGGTGGAGAGCTCGGCCGGCCGGCCGGGGTCGGTTACATTCCCATGGCAGAAGTTCCTGGGGTGGGCTCAACCCCGGCTCCTAACGTGGACTCTTCCCCCGCTGGCCCCGAATCTTCTATCTGGAGTGCCTCTGAGCCTCTGCAGAGAGCCTTTTCCCAATGTAGGCGCGATCCCCTATTCACTGAAGGCTACAGTTGTCAACCTCCAGGTGGGACCTGGAGGTCCCACCTGGAGGTCTCCCGGCATTAGAACTGACCTCCGGATGCTATGGAGGGTAGTCTCTATGGCATTAGACCCTACCGAGGTCCCTCCTCTCCCTAAACCCCACCCTCCTTAGGCTCCACCCCCCAAATCTCCAGGTATTTCCCAACCCCGAGTTGGCAACCCCGTTGAGGAGATGCGGGTTAATGTCAGGCATACTTCACCCCCGCCCCATGCCCTGCCATTTTGATCAGAAGCCAGACATGACCTTGGACTTTCCCCCCGCCTTTACAGTGTTCATATACTGGGTTCTCTTCAATATACATAAGATATCTGAAGAAGTGTGCTTGCACCTGAAAGCTTATACCATGAATAAAACTTTGTTGGTCTTAAAGGTGCCACTGGACTCCAGCTTTGTTCTGCTGCCACCGACCAACACAGCTACTAACCCACCTGAAACTATACTTAAGATGTCTTCCCTTTCCCGAGCCTCGTGTGAATCATCTTGGCTGTGTCTTGCCTGTGCATTCGTGCCAGTGACTGGCTATTGGTTGGCAGGAACTTTAGCAGCCTTGAAAGCGCGCCACAGGAGTTGTGGTGGGTGTGATCTGCCAGCATGCGTGTTGGGCAATGGCTGGGAAGAGCCACGTGCGCGCCAAGGAAAGAATGTTCTACCCCTTGTTGTATTCGTTGCATTGACTTAAAGGTTAGATCCTGCCTTCAGATTTCTTTCTGGGCACGTGGCGCCCTGGCTGCTTGTACAGAATTCTGAGCGGAAGCGTCAAACCTCTCTCCTTCTGCCGCCACCTGAGACGCTCTCCCCCACGTGGTGGCTGTGCAAAGTGTGTGACCTCTGTCAGTGATGTGGAACAAGACAAGGGCAAGCACTGAAGCCCTTGTATAAGTGAATGATGGCGGCTGGATTCGTGCTCTTATGCGGGAGTGGCTGTGCCGCAAGGGAAATGATCCAGGGCTTAAGTTTTGCTTTCCAGGGCTGAAGGTTTGAATAAAAGCCAGGCAAGCACAGTCTGGCCTGGAAACTCTGCCCCTCTGTCTTAAACGAATGAAGAGCGGTAATGGTTTCTTGGGACATTGTTATGTGTTATATGGTGTACGGGTCTGCCTTGTCTTGTTGAGTGGGGAGTTCCCTGTTGCGTAGGGAGTTTCCTGTGGATTCTCTTGGGGTCACAGTTTGCAACAGGGTCCTGCCATGGTGCTTTCTCAGCTTTGTTTTTGCATGTTCCCCGTCAGAACATCAATGTATCCCGATGGGGCTCCCTGGAATTTTTTTTTCCACATCAGGAAAATGGTTCTGGGAGGATGCTTAAGTCCCCTCTCCCGGCATGGTGTGAGCCTGATCCAGACTGGGCCCCAGGGTACTTGAGGATCTTAAATTTCAGCAGGGAATTCCCAGCACGTGCTCATTTGACAGGGCCAGGGGCAGACATACAAACTGTGTTATGTGCAGCTGAGCTCTCAGTGACAGAACTGTGGAGATGCTCAGAGGCACTCTTTTTTGTGTGTCGTGGTCACAGGTTTCACAGCTGCTGGCATACACAAACAGATTTTTGGGTAAGGTCAGCAAGGTGAGAGCCAGTCTGGTGTAGTGGTTAGGAGCACGGACTCTAATCTGGAGAACCGGGTTTGATTCCGCACTCCTCCACGTGCAGCTGCTGGTGTGACCTTGAGTCAGTCCCAGTTCTCTCAGAGCTGTTCTCTTATGAGCAGTCCTCGAGAGAGCTCTCTGACTGAAGGGTGGGGCATAAATCTTCTTCTCTCCCCCCCCCCCCCCCCCCAGCAGCCTCAAGTGCAAGCAAGGTGAGCAGGTTTGGAAAGCCGATAAAACACTTGAAAGCCACATCAAAGCCAGTTGTGGTCTGCACACAACCACCTCTGGCTCAGTGCGTATGCCCACTGTCATATATGACCAATGCTGTTGAGGGTTGGGTGTGCTTGCCCCTCTTCGATGAGGCAATCGCACGTACCCACTGCATGCATGTACTTCTGTTTCACTTAATATGCCCTCCACATGACCTTGGTTGCATGTTGCCCTGAGTCCCCACTGATAGCATGGGAAGTCACTGCCAGCTCTTTGAACTGGTCTTCAGCCTCTAAGGTGGTACAGCACAGTGGCTAAGGTAATAAAGCTGCGATGCGGGTTCCCAGCTCAAGTCTCGCCTTTGGTACGACCTCTGTGGGTATCCTTCTGCAAGCCACTCTCTCTGACTGCGCGCTCCCCTAGCCACAAGTGACCTTCCTTACAAGGCTGTTGTAATGATCACACTAAAATCATGTAACTGTTTGAAAAGTGCTTCATGAATGCAAAGTATTATTAAGGTATCCACTGTACCCTTTGAGTACAGAAATCCAGCTCAGGCATTTCTCTTGAAACACAGTTAGAGAAGAGAGAGACTGAAGAAGAGATTGGATTTATACCCTGCCCTTCACTACCTAGAGGAGTCTCTGAGCAGCTTACAATCTCCTTTCCCTTCCCCTCCCTGCAACAGACAGCCCTGTGAAGTAAGTGGGGCTGAGAGAGCTCTTTCGAGAACTGCTCTTGAGAAAATAGCTCTGAGAGAACTTGTGACTGACCCAAGGCCACACCAGCAGCTGCATGTGGAGGAGTGGGGAATCAAACCCGGTTCTCCCAGATCAGAGTCTGCTGCTCTTAACCACTACACCAGCCAGTCTGGTGTAATGGTTAGGATCATGGACTCTAATCTGGGAGAACCGGGTTTGATTCCCCACTCCTTGAGTGGCTTAAACCAGGATAAGGCAGCTTCATGTTCTCAGTGATGGTAGACCATGGATTGTGTGCTGTATTCTGGGTGGTAGGTGGAAGCAGGCAAGCAAAGGTAGCAATCAGTTTCTGGTATAAAGTGGTGTTCTTATGACCCTCATACGGTTGAACAGTAATTCCCAGAAAGTAGCTAGTTCATGCAACAGGTTTAGGCTTAGACCGGTGGTGGGAATTTCTGGAGGGTCCCCTTATGCATTTACTTTATTTCTTTCACTTTATACGCCACCCTTCTACCCCCATGGGGATCCGAAGTGGCTTACTGCATTCTCTTTCTTCCATCTTAGCCATTTATTATCGTTCAAGGTGATAAAAAGTAAGCATCCATGAATTGTTGGTAGGTGCTTGGCGCCAGGTGCTGGGGCAACTGTTGTTCTAAACCTGCCGTAAACTTGTTGGCAGACTGGGTAGTGTTGGCAACAGGGCTGGCATCCGCATACCTGGAGGCTGGGCAGCTGCCAGGGTCCAGCGTTCCAAACAGGGCGCACTACTGCCAGGAGCCTTGCCCACTCACTTGCTAGCTCTGCACCACCCAGGCTTCCAGCTGCGCCCAGTGCCCGGGTGCCACTGGGTGCAGCTGGAGGCATGGGCAGTGGGAGAGCTTGTGAGCAGAGAAGGGAAGGATACACTGGCAGGTGGGAGGCAGGTGGGTGGGAGGGAAGCAGGGCATGAGTGCCTGGTGGTGGGCAGAGGCGGGGCCCCTGGGAATTGTCTGCCCGGGGTCCCCAAGACCTGGCCCTGGCTGGTGACGACAATGGCTGGGAGATGGGGAGTGTCTCCAGATCTCAAATAGTTTGGGGGGTTGTCAGGGGGTGCGAGTGTTGAGCTGGCGTGTTAACACCAGAGCAGAGATTCACAGCAACATGCACAGTAAAGTGCAGAGCTTACGTCCCACAGAGTCCAATGTCCACACAGCCAAGTAGGGAAGGAATATATACAGGGTTTATTTACAAAAGCCTGTTGTTAAATGCAGGTATACGCAGTTCAGCAGAATCACTATACAAACTGACAAAGCGCTTCGCCCACATTGGAATACATAGGAGAGAAAGATCCACTGTACAATAATCACATATATACATTGACCAGCCAATCAGCACTGGCTGCTGAGTCACTCTGACTGCTGTACAACTGTTCATGACCACCACATCAGCCCTCTTTTCATCCTCCTTGGCAATAATGTCAGCATGGTTTCCAAGACTGGGTGGCATAACATTCTGCAAGGCTGAGATTATGGGGCTACTGATGCTATTTGCCCACCATTTCAGCCTGAGCATCAACAGACACACTCCAGTTTGAGGATCTGACCATCTGGAGGATTGGTGAGTTGATCCATGGGTGGTGGTGGAAAGTGCTGTGAAGTCACAGCTGGCTTATGGCAACCCCCGTAGGGTTAACAAGTCAAGAGACGTTCAGAGGCGGTTTGCCATTGCCTGCCTCCGCGCCACAAGCCTGGTATTCCTTGGAGATCTCCCATCAGTTCACCAGCCAACCTTGCTTAGCTTCTGAGATCTGCCAAGATCGGGCTAGCCTGAGCTATCCAGGTCAGGGGGATCCATTGGTACTGTGGAAGTACTTCATTCATCTGGGACATCAAAACGAGTCTCTAGGTCAGTGATGGTGAACCTTTGAGAGACCGAGTGCCCAGACTGCAACCCAAAACCCACTTATTTATCGCAAAGTGCCAACACGACAATTTAACCTGAATACTGGGGTTTTAGTTTAGAAAAAAGAACTCATACATTTTTGCTTCAGCTCACGATGGCTCCAGAGCAAAGTAATGTATGCAGTAGCCAAATTGCTCGCTCACAATTTTAATGCCAATAGCTCACAAAGTGGAATTTTTGCTTCCAAGACTCCCCACAGCTTAGAAGGCGCATTGGTGGGAAGTAAACCCCACTGGAAAATCAGGTCACCAAGATTAGATTTTGCTGCTAAGTTTCCCTATTTCACCTACTTTTTAAAGCTTCCCTCCAGTTTCCCCTCTCCTAATCTCCTCAGCACCTTTCCCTTCCCCTCTGCTCTCTCAAGCTCCTGCCCTCTCTGGGCGATCCCATCGCCATCCCTCCAAACTACTTGTTCGCTCCCCTGCCTTTTTTGTCGGGTGGCTAAAGCCAAACTGGACACTTGATCTCCTTGCAATAAGCACAGAATATCCAACGGCGGGGGTGGGAGGAAAGTGCTTCTTTCCACTTTATGGCTGCTGAAAACCCCCCAAGGAGAGTATGCCACACCACCGTCCAATGCCTGGGGACCCTCCAATGCCCAGGTAAAGGGAGATGACACCTGGGGGAAAGAGGAGCAGATAGAAAGTTTGCGAACTCCAGGTGAGGCACACGCTCGCACGTGCACACAGATAGCAGCAAGAGAGAGACAGAGGAGGCACTTGCATGCGTCTGCTGCTCCAGTCTTGTGCCTGTGGCAGCCCAGGCGAGAGTTTGTGTCATCTTTTTCCTTTTAGAGACCGAGTGCCCAAACTGCACGCATACCCACAGAGAGGGCTCTGAGTGCCCCCTCTGGCATGCATGCCATAGGTTTGCCACCACTGCTCTAGGTCATCACAGAATCTGTGGATCTGGTGGTGCAGAAGGAGAATCCTTGAGACAAGCCAGACTCTTCTGCCTGGCTCAGTTTGCAGCTGGACAGACTGACAGTGTTCGATAGTACCTGTGTGGTGGCTTCATGTAGCATATAGGGGTTTTCAAAGCTCGCTGTCCTCGTATTTCTGTGGGATGCCTGCTGTAGGTGGTTTGACATAGGCCTGGAACGAACTTCCAGGTTTTGTGTTCATTACCTGAGAGTCCAGATCTAAGAGAGGGGTTTCAGTGTTTCCTTTTGCTGTACAGGACAATCAGGTGATTATACACTTTCTTTGGGAGTGTCTGGCTCATTCTGCTACACGTACTTCGTGCAGTATTTAGATAGCAATAGATATTTCAACTTGAGCCCATTGGCATGATTTCCAGCTTGCTTGCATATCGATAATAAGATGATATCTCTCTGTGTTTGCACAAGGGTTTTTTTCATTATGTTAATGGATTACAGCTTCATACAGCTAAATTCAGTGCCTTCCACAAGGACAATAATTAATAATCATTATCATATGGCATTGTGTGTAGAATAGCCAGGAGAGCCTACGATTGCCTGGCAGACAGAAGTTCTAGCTCTTTTAGAATTATGTACCGTTAGGTGGTGAGCTAGACTTGTTTTTAAGGCAAGAGATGTTTCGGAGGTGGTTTGCCATTGCCTGCCTCTGCGTCGCAGCCCTGGTATTCCTTGGAAGGCTCCAGAAGCTGACCCTGCTTAGCTTCCAAGATCTGACGGGATTGGGCTAGCCTGGAAACCAAGCCTTCTGAGCTTTCGTTGTAATAATGTCCTATTGCCCATCAGCTCTCTCTAGCTACAGGTAGGGCTCTCTCTGCCTATCAAATGTATGTGTAGTGTGCTCTGGCTTGGAAGAGATAATGCCACATTTGTTAGGTGCCACAGAACTCTTGGTAGATTCGGGCTACGGAGGGTTATCCTTCTGAAATTGTCTTTTCATGCGGTGGAAGTCTGTATTAGCAGAATATTTCAGTGTGTGTTGTCGCACACAAGCTGTTCTGAACCTTCAACCCAGTGAGCACTATGCAAACAGGTAAAACCAGTTCTAGAATCTCATTCACGGAGTTGTAAAATACCGTTTTCGCCATTCTCAATCCATTGGGTGCAAAGCGATTGTGACTCAGTTATTGCTGCTGAGCCAATAATGGAATCTATAGGAAAAGGGTTAATGCTAGCTGAAGGGGCTCCAGAATACCAACTTGTCACCTTTAATGGAATCTCTGGCAACATTTCAGCTCCTCGAATATTCTAAAAAGAAGAAGAGAAGAGATTGGATTTATATCCCACCCTTCACTCACTTGGAGTCTCAGAGCGGCTTACAAAAGACAACATGTATGTTCATTACTACGTGAATTGAAATGACAAGGGGGGAGTCATGGAGGACTCGAATGTGAAACTCTCTTTCGGGTTTCTTGCTCTGGCTCCTACTTGGAAAATTGTCTAGGAAAGTTTTGGGATCTTCACTGCGAAGACTGACTTGCTGTTTTATTCTCTTGTGGTAATGAAGGCCCTGACCTGGATGCCCAGGCAAGGTTAGTCTTGTCAGATCTTGGAAGCTAAGGAGCGTCCACCCTGGTTAATATTTGGATGGGAGAACAAGGAAGTCCAGGGTCGCTACACAGAGGCAAGCAATAGTAAAACGCCCCTGTTTGTCTTGTGCCTGAAAACCCTATGGGATTGCAACTTGATGGCACTTTCCACCACCAATGAAGGAACTGAAGTCTTTAGAGTTCCCAGAACCATAGAGACTAGCATCCACTGTTGTCTTCCTTGTGATACAACTTGTGATTTGCATCCAGAAGGCCCCAGACTCCGTCCCTGGCATTTTCAGTGAAAGGATTTAAGGAAGTAGGTGTAGGAGACGACCGTTCTCTACCTGAAACCCTGGAGATCAGTTGCTAGAACAGACAATGGTGAACTAAGTTTGGTGTAGTGGTTAGGGTCGCAGACTCTAATCTGGGAGAGCCGGATTTGATTCCCCACGCCTACACATGCAGCTGCTGGTGTGGCCTTGGGTCAGTTACAAGTTATTTCAGAGCTGTTCTTTCAAAATCAGTTCTCAAGAGAGCTCTCTCAGCCCCACCTACCTCACGGGGTGTCGGTTGTGGGGAGGGGAAGGGATTGTAAGCTGCTCTGGGACTCCCTTGGGTAGTGAATGGTGGGATATAAATCCAATCTCCTCCTCCTCCTCTTTCTCCTCCTCCTTCTTCATGAATCCATGGTCTCCCAGTTCCTTTCTATGCTAGAATATAAGGCTCAAGTGGTTAAGACACTGAACCGCAGACCAGGAGGTCAGTAGTTCAGCAGTTCAAGACCCAAGTCTCTGGCCCCAGCTCCTGCCAACCTAGCAGTTCGAAAGCAAGAAATTGCAAGTAGCTAAATAGGTACCACTTCACTGGGAAGGTAACAGCATTCCGTGCGCCTCGGCATCTAGTCATGCCAGCCACATGACCACAGAAAAGTCTTTAGACAGCGCTGGCTCTTCGGCTTGGAAACGGAGATGAGCACTGCATCCCTAGGGTCGGATTCGGCTGGCTTTCGAGCAAGGGAAACCTTTACCTTTATAGGGCAGTATCCTTGAATGAGGCCTACACGTTTGGGGAGCCTCTTGTTCTCTGCCTAGGACTGACAGGTCGCTTTTATTTCCTCACAGTGTCAAGATGGTGGTTCTGTCCAAGGAATACGGCTATGTGGTCCTGACGGGTGCAGCCAGCTTTATTTTGGTAACGCACCTCGCAATAAATGTTGGGAGAGCGCGCAAGAAGTATAATGTGGAGGTAAGTTGTGGATGCCCTCCCCGTTCTCCTACCCTTGTGGCTTTTTAAAGGGATGGAAGACATTTTTCGTGACCTGAAAGGGGCAGTATCCTGGCCTCTGAATCTGTGTCTACTGTGGAAACTGTTGTTGTCTGTAACGTTTCGTCTTTGTCCCAATCTACTCCTGAAACAGAATGTGGTGGCAGAACATTATAGGGCGGTGTATCATGTTTATGAATCCATTTCTCGGGGACTCTCTGTAAGCCCTTTATGGTCAGGAGCCTGCATACCTGAGGGGTTGCCTTTCCCCACATGTTCCCCGGAGAGTACTGCATTCAGGGTCGCAAAATCTCCTAGTTCTCCCTGGCTCTAAAGATGCCAGGCTGGCTATGACCAGGGCAAGGGCTTTTTCTGTGGTGGCTTCGCACTGGTGGAATGAACTCCCGAAAGACATCAGGGCCCTGTGGGATTTATTACAATTCTGGAGGGCCTGCAAGACGGAGCTCTTCCAGCAGGCATTTGACTGAGGAGTCTAATTTAATTTAATGGTCCATCATCGAGTTAAGAGCCTGCCCCCTGGAATTTCATCATTGGCTGCCTGTGCTGTGCCTGTACTAATATATTATGGGGCCCGACAGCTGCTTATAACAGCTATTACTGCCTGGATACCCATTATGGTGATATTAAAACTGTGTTCTCGCCATCTTGTATTTTGCATTGCGTATGTAGCACTTATAAATGTTTTATGATTTTTTAAAAATTTTTAATCTGTTTTAAACTTTAAACGTAAGCTGCCCTGAGCCTGCTTTAGCGGGGAGGGCGGGGTATAGATCTAATAAATAAGTAGAAAAGTAGCGTAATAAGGAGCAGGTGGGATTGGAACTGTTCTCCCTGATGTGTCGGGGAGGGCAGGTTGTTACTGGTAGGAAGGTGGCTGTGCGTGTGAGAATTAGAAAAGGTATGCCCATTTGCATGCGGCGATGGTATACCGTTCCACTACATTCTGCTACCAGTATAGACAAGACCTTAATGCAAATCTGTGCAGTCATTGCTGTTGGAGGTCAGACTCTGTGGTGACACTAGAATCACATCACCTTGAGCCTTCCTACACTGCTTTCCCTCTTTCCACTGAGTAGAATTAAAGAGACACAATGGCCTTCTGGGAAGAGAGAATCAGACACAAATTTTAATACGTCCTCTAGGATCAAGCCTTAATCTTTGTCTCCTCTCGCCTCAGAACCTTGCTTTTAGCTCTTGCGGCTGCGGAAAAAGCATGTTGGCAATTCAACTTCAGTTATTTAGAAATGAGAAAGTAGAGTGGGTGGCTTGCTAAACCAGTGAGGCGTAGTGGTTAGTATCATTCTACAGTCTGGGAGATGGGTTCCGATTCTCACTCTGCCATGCAAGCTTGGTGGGTGATGTTGGGCCAGTTGCTCTCTCGTGGCTTAAGCGACCTGACAGAGTGTTGGTTGTGAGGATAAGAAGGAGAGAACAATCTTTTAATCTGTTTTTTCCCCCACTGGGGAGAAAACAGGGTATATTTTTTTTTATGAGGTAGGGAAACAAATTTGCTAGCTGTCATGGGGTGTAAGCTACTGGGAAATTCTTCCGTGCTGCTCCCATTTGGCGTAGTGGTTAAGAGCAGCAGCCTCTAATCTGGAGAACTGGGTTTGATTCTCCACTGCTCCACATGCAGCTGCTGGTGTGACCTTGGGTAAGTCACAGCTCTCTCAGAGCTGTTCTCTCAAGGGCAGTTCTTTTAGAGCTCTCTCAGCCCCACTACCTCACAGGGTGTCTGTTGTGGGGATAGGAAGGGAAGGTGATTGTAAGCCACTCTGAGACTCCGAGTGAAGGGCGGGGTATAAATCCAACTCTTTGTCTTCTTTTACTGGTGCTTTGGCAGGAGAACTTTCTTACAGTACCACCAGAATGCTACCCAAAATCTATTGCCTCTCTGGCAATCCTTTTCTAAAGAAAACAAACCCTGGGGATTCTCATGGGTGAAGCTCTAGTAATAAAAGCCCTGAGATGAATTAGGTCTGTATTGTGAATCAGGAAGGGTTGGTTATCCATCTGCCATTGGGGATTCCTTACTAGATATTGTGGATACCTCTTGGTTGGTACAGATCTTCCCTGCCCACAAGCTGTTGGGGTTGAGAGAGCATCACTGTCCCAGTGAAAGTGGACAGAAACATCATGTTTCCACCCGAGGGGACCCCCCCCCCCCAAAAAAAACATGTGGTTTCAGCTGCAGCAATTTGCACAGAACGCTAACTGCAGCATTCCTGTTGATGGCCAAACTGGATAGCTATAACAACACAATGAAACCTCCATGTTCAGAGGCAGTGTACCTCTGAATACCGTCTGCTGGAGTATGGGGGCGGGGAGGGGGGGGAGAGACTGCCATTGCCTCTGGCCTGTTTTGTAAACTTCCTAGAGGACTTGAAATTAGGGTGTATGACTAGATGACCCCCCCCCCCCCGTGTTGTAACAATGCCAGTTCTTCTGGTCTGTATGTGACTGTCCTGAACTTTGTAGAGTTGTGAGGAATTTGGTAGCAAATTGGGCTTTTGTAAATATTCCCTGGTGGCAGTAAGGAAATGTTTGCAAATGCACAGGCCTACCAAGGGTAGACCCACTGCTGCCAGTCTAGTCCTTGGTTGCTAGCTCTCTCTCTCTCTCTCTGTGTGTGTGTGTGTGTCTTTGGGAGCAGCCAAGCTCTGGCCTAGAACTGGAAAAGTGGGGTGGGAATGGGCTTCCAGGGATCTCTGACATGGAGGCGTCTTCTGGGAAATGAGGGAAACTTTCTAAGCAAATGCTGGCCTCGGCTGCCACGGGAGGCCTTGGGGCTACAGCTGGGCCAAGGGCCAAAGGGTGTGTATGCAGCTTTCATCCCTGTGAGTCAGACGCCTGCCTAACGGGTTTAAATAGAGCCAGCAGGGTAGAGCTCTCAAACTCTGAGGAAAGGGTGGAGTGCCTCAACTGTGAGGCTTGCCAGTACTGGCTCCCTTTAGCTTCTCCTCACGAAGCGTTCTAACACCGTGTGCGGTAAAGAAGTGTCCTAGCTAGATTCACAATGACTGGTTAACTTATGTGAAGAGGTCATTGTGGGACACTTCTTCTTTTTAGGGCCTGGAGGGTTTGGGCTTCTGTTTCCCTCTGAAGGGCGATGCGTACTTCCTTTAGAATGATGAAAGAAAATGCCTCCTAGAGCTGGGCTCAGGGCGCCATGATGGTTTCTGGCACTCTCACCAGCTCCTCAAAGAGAAGCGTCCTGCGCCTGCAGCAGGGAGGGAAAGCATGTTTTCTTATGCACAAATCGGGCAAGGAGAAGGTCAGTAGACCTGGTCGGTCATAGGGTGGCTGTCTTCAGACAATTAAACGAGAGGGCAAAAATTGCATTTGCTAATTTACATTCCGAGATGCAAATGTACGCATCATTACTATAACTTAAATAGAAATACGGCTCAACCTACAGCCATCTCTGTGTGATAGTGAGAGCCAGTGTAGTGTAGTGGAAAGAGTGGTGGGCTAGGGCCCTGGGCGACCTGGGTTCAAATGCCCACTTCTACCGTGGAAGTTCACTGGTTGGCTTTGGGCCTATTGCAGACTCTCAGCCTGGCCTACCTCACAGGGCTGCTGCTGTGGGAAAATGGAGGAGGGGCTAAAAGCCACTTTGAATCCAAACTGGGGAGAAAAGCAGTATATAAAGAAAACACAAATGCATGCCATCTGGGGACTGAGCGTTGATGGGGAAACTTTTCAAGGCTGTTTCTGCTCTCTTTTGTCTAATCCCCTTCAGCCTGGTTACCTGGAAAAGCTCTCCTTCCAACTCCAGGGAATTCTGGGTCCTCTGTGGCTGCCCGGGAATCTATTTAGTCAGTTTTGTTGGACTGAAACAGAACCTGGATATTTTAGAAGCACACCCACACACACACCAAAAAAGAAAGGGAAAGAAAGAAAGAGGACAGCCCGGGGGTGGGGGGGGGGGGGGAGAGACATTTGGTCACCATAGGTGATGAGCGAGAGAACAACTAGTTGAGACTTGAAAAGATTATACTTGATAAAGGGAAGGGATCCCAGAATGGTGTAGGATGAGTACACCTTTCTGCTAAGGATGCCAAATGTCTTCTTTATAGTAGAGTTAATAAGCAGTGTGGATTCATACTTGGGAATTTCCTGCCTTCACAGCAGGGAATTAGACAGGATGCTTCTGTTCTGTAATGTAACTGTGCTTATTTGGGGTATGAGTTGACCTCATCTAGACCAGAATTTCAGCCAGTTCACAGGCTCTTTTTGAGGACCATTTGGTGAGGTCCCAACAAACATGGGTGGTTTCATATGAGCCTTGTGTAGTATGCTGGCTTAGTATATTTTTGGGATATTTAGTACTAGGGATGGGCATGAACTGCATTTTTGTGGTTTGGTTCATAATCCGTGGTGGAACCATGAACCAATTCATTGTTTCGTGAACTGAACCAGTTTCTGTCGGTTCATGACCCCTGCTTTCTGTTTGCCACCGCTTTTTGCGGGGAGCAGAAAGCAGGGGTTGAAATGGCTCCGAGCTGTTTAACTCTCTGCTTTCTGCTCCCTGCAGAAAGTGGTGGCAAACAGAAAGCAGGAGGCTAAATAGCTCCAAGCCATTTAAACCAAACAGCTGAGTAGTGGGGAGCAGAAAACGGGTTTAAATGGCTCCAAGCCATTTAAACCCCTGCTTTCTGCTCCCAGCTGCTCAGCTGTTTTTCGTGAAGATATGAACAAGGGGGTTTAAACCCCTGCTTTCTGCTCTTCATGAACCACCACAAACTGCCTTAAAATTCATGGAAGTTCGTGGTGGCTCTTCGGTTCACGAACATTGCTTCGCCAGAATTCATGATGAACTAATGATGATGATATAATCCAGCCAGAATTCATGATGAACTAATCATGATGATATAATCCAGCCAGAATTCATGATGAACTTTAGTTCTTGAGCTGGTTCATGCCCATCCCTATTCAGTGCAGCTTGTGGCTTGATCTTCATTTGTGAAGGGCTGCGACTCAGTGCTGGAGCACTTGCTTTGCATGCAGAAGGTCCTAAATTCAATCCCTGACACCTTCAGTTAAAAAATCATGTAGCAGTTGATGTGAAAGATCTCCATCTGAGACCCTGGAGGGCCAGTCAAAGATGGCTATACTGATTTTGATAGACTGACTTGGTATAAAGCAGCTTTTTTGTGTGTTCATGTGAACATGTATCCAGCTTCAATATTATGGCCTCTGAAGCAGCTACATCTTTGTCATGCAACTGCATTTCAGGCTTTATGTATATGTTCCTAAAGTCTGTATACCAGGGAGCCAGTGGTCACCATGTTCTCATGAAGAATAAAGTGGTCTCCACTAATGATGTCTGAAGCATTTTTTAGTCTCCCCCAGTTTAACCCCAATCTCCACCGAATATGGCCATCTGGTGGTGGAAAGTGCCATCAAGTTGCAGACCACTTATGGCGACCCCTCATGGGGTTTTCAAAGCAAGAGACGTCCAGAGGTGTTTTGCCATTGCCTGCCTCTGCGTAGCGACCCTGGAATTCCTTGGTGATCTCCCATCCAAACACTAACTAGGGCCAGCCCGGCTTAGCTTCCGAGATCTGGTGAGATCAGGCTAGCCTGAGCCATCCAAATCAGGGCATGGCCATCTGCTAATGATGATTTCTTTCCCTTAACAGTACCCAATCATGTACAGCACAGACCCTGAAAACGGGCACATCTTCAACTGTATCCAGAGGGCGCATCAAAACACGTGAGTGATCTGTGCTGTAATTAACTATTGATTATTTGGTGTTGGTGGGGATGTAGTTCTGTGCTGATTTGGTGCGTTGTCCATGAGAATGGAACTGGGTATCGCTGATAAACAGTTGTCAGCCCTCCATGATGATAAATACTTTTTCCTCTGGGTACAAAACTTAGTAACTGAGTAAAATTTAGTGATGGGCAAACTCCCCCATGATTCAATTGACACTGATTTTGGGAAACTACATGTGACAGTTTGGTGTGGTGGTTTAGTGTCGAGACTCTAATCTGGGAGAACCAGGTTTGATTCCCTACTCCTGCACATGCAGCCAGCTGGGCGACCTTGGATCAGTCACAGTTCTCTCAGAGCTGTTCCCTCAACAACAGTTCTCTCAGAGCTCTCTCAGCTCCACCTACCTCACAGGATGTCTTATAGAGAGAGGAAGGGAAAGGAGATTGTAAGCCGCTCTGAGACTTCGAGTGAAGGGCCAGGTATAAATCCAATCTCCTCGTCTCCTTCTTCTCTACATTTGATACATTTGCTTCTAAATTGTAGTGGGAAATGCTATAAAGAATTCCTGTAAAAGCAATACATTGTGAAGAACTACTTAAGAGAAGAATTGTTACTTCCTCACCATGCTTAGAAGCTTATCTGGAGGGCTTTAATGGGGCAATGTCTGCCTACCTTTGCTAGCACACAAGTTCTTTCAAGTTCAGAGCTCTGCTTCCCACTCCCTTGGATAATTTTGTGGTTCAGAACGATGTCTGGGTTTGAGTCAGGGTGGTGTGTGGGAATCGGGAGGGTGGTGGCTGTAATTCTAGATTTTCAGCATTCCAGGTCTTTGCAAACTTTTGTGTCTGTATTTTCAGGTTGGAAGCCTACCCCTCTGTCCTATTCTTTCTTGCCACAGGTGGCGCCTACTACCCAGTAAGTTCAAAGCCATGGCCTGGCTTTAATGCCACTTGTTCATATAGGAGGCCATATCTTTTCTTGGTTCAGTATTGCTTGGTGTCAGCAAAACCAGTATGTGGCTGCAGAACCCTAGGCAGCTGGTTCCCCATACCTTCCCACTTTTTCTTAGTCAAGCTTTCATAGCAGTTCCCCATTATCCTGGGATTCTATATGTTCGTAGAATCTGGTGTCCAACATGGAATATGGCAGGAGTCCCCAACCTTGTTGAACCTTTGGGCACTTCTGGAACTTTTATTAATAGAAGAGCGTTACACTCGGGAAGTAAGAACCTCCTGGTGGGTCCCCAGCCCGAGAGTGGAATCAGCTGCCTAGGGTGGCGGTGAGCTGCCCCTCACTGGCAGTCTTCAAGCAGCAGCTGGACAAACACTTGTCACGGACGTTCTAGGCTGATCCTGCATTGAGCAGGGGGTTGGACTAGATGGCCTGCATGGCCCCTTCCAACTCTGTGGTTCTATGATCCGGCTGTCCTCAACCAGGGCAAGGGATTTTTCAGCCTTGGCCCCTGCCTGATGGAACTCTCTACTGGAAAACATCTGTGCCCTGTGGGATTTGTTACCTTTCCGCAGGGCATGTAAGACAGACTGTTCTGCCAGGCTTTCGGTTGAGGACAGCAACAGGACAGCACGAAGTCTGACACTTTCATACCCTCCATTCTCTGCAGACCCTCCTAGGAGTCTTGTGGAAGCTGAATTTCCCCCCCCCCCAACCGCCATCTTAGTCTTATGCATGTTAATTGTTGGTTTTAACTTAATTTATTTATTGTATACACCTTCATTGTAAGCCACCCTGAGCCTTGTTTGCAGGGAAGGTCAGCCTTTAAAAAAAAAACACCCTCAAAATGAATGAATAAATAAATGAATAATGGCCATCATCAAAAATGGCTGCCCTTGTGGTTAGAGCAACGGGCTCTGATAAAATGGCTGCCATGGAGACCAAGGCCCATCACAGAACACTGGGAAATTCCGCTCTAAATGTCCTTTTATGACGGAGGCAGCTGTTTCCAAATGGGTTTTCTTTTTCCTTTTCTAGTCCTTTTCAGATGTTATGTTGGGGGGGGGGGGGTGGTATCCATCTGAGCATACTGGTAGTCACACACTCTGCCTGCAGTCCTTCTGATATGGGCAGTTGTTAGCTAGTCTGAGATATAGGGACCATGCATATATTCAGGTGTGGTGCATCCAGAGTAGGTGCAGCCTATAATGTGGATAATTGGAAAGACTGTAGATAATGTACACTTCTGATATGCATGGCTGGTAGGCTCTGGATACATGCCACTATAAAGTCTGGAAAGGCCTTCTCATGAGTTAACCAAAGTGTGGTTACGTCTCAAACCCTCCTGTAATATTGGGCATGTTCTTCAGTGGGGCTTGAAAACCAGGACAACTTCTGTGGACAACCTCAGAGTTAACATCTGGAGAAGTAGAACTGGGTAGTTCCTCCTCTGTTCACCAAACTGTTTGCCAGCACCACTTCTCCCAATGAGCACTAATTGTTGCTGTTTCCCCCCCTCCCCAGCGTGTTGCTGCAGGGCTCGGTGCAGCATGGATCATTGGAAGACTGCTCTTTGCCCATGGCTATTACACAGGAGGTGAGTCTTTCAGTGGGAACTGCTTCCAGGCAACTAATTCCCTTGGTTCCAACTTGTTTTTGAACTCCACTTCCTGGTCCTTTTCTGTGTTACATGCGAGGGCCACGCAGCACAGCAACCAAATGGAGACATGCGGGTAGTCCTTATTTGTTCTCCTCTCTTAAATGAAGCCTTCTAGATTAAAAGAAAATGGCAGAAGGGAAAATCTAATGGGGTTTTATCTGGTTTCTTTTCCAAGAGACCTTGGCAGTACCTACTAAAGATGCTTCAGTGCCCAAAGATTAAAGTGGGAGGGGCAATAGCTCAGTGGTAAAGCATCTGCCATGCAATCATGATGTCCCATGTTCAGTCTCTGGCATTTCCAACTACAGTGATCCAGTAGGAGGTGACAGGACAGACCTCTGCTTTGAGCCTCTGCCAGTCAGAGTAGACAATACTAACGTTAGACCAAGGGTCTGACTCCGCAGGCAGCTTCCTGTGTAAAAATGCTGCTGGTTTGTCATGATTTTTAATTTGCTTTTATACACTGGTGTAAACTTTACCAACAAGTAAAATGTGAGCCCTCTCGTTTTTGTCTTCTTGCAGATCCCAAAAAGCGGAACCGAGGAGCCATTGGCTCATTTGCCCTCCTGGGCTTGGCAGGGACTTCCCTGTATTCGGCTCTCGAACACCTTGGCTGGACCAACCGTGCCTAGACAGCCTCGCCCCTACAGCTCCCTAAGAAGTTTCTTGGGCTCGAAGTCCTTCAAGAATGAAGTTCACTTCTGAAGTGACTGACTTTTGTAAAATATATATATATATAAAAAAAATAAAAAATGAATTGTTGTTGGTGGGTCTTCTGCTTTTCTTGCTGGAACTTGTTTCTCGTGGGTCTCCGGGTACCAGCCCTTTTCTGCTGCAAACAGCTTCAGCTCCTTTCCCTGGCCAGAACTCCAAGATACAGCCATAACCTAAGTGGATAGTCTGCATAGCAACCTATTCCATTATATTTCCCTGGATCTGGAAGAGCAAAATGGGGCACTGGATACATTCCTCCAATGCTCTTCTGAGCAACTTGACTGCTTTTTCCACCTCTGCTTACTGAGATGAAGGATAAGGCTTCGCAAAATGTTGGAAGTGGTTCCTTTCGCAATCTCTAACCTGGAGAAAGCGGGAGGTATAAATCCAGGATGGTTCAGGGTTTGTTGCTCTGCAGTTAACCTGTTGCAGTTTATTAACCAGCTCTGGCCCTTCACCCAGAATGAAGCTGGCACCTTTGCCCCGCCCCGCCCACCAGCAGTGCAGACGCCCAGGGGCATTTGACTGCTCCACTTGGCCTGTGCCCTGATTGTGCCAAGCTTTGGATTTAGCCCTCACTTGCTGCCAAAGGACACAGCCCATCCCCTCCAGCAGCCAGCATGTGGAATCCAACAGGGATCCTATACTTGTTCTAAGCCTGGGCGGCGTGGGCTGTAAGGGAGGCTGGAGGTTGTCCCTCTCGCTCAGTTTCTAGACAAGGAAGCTTTACAGTCACTCCGCCACGACCAAAGGACAATATCCAGGGAAAATGAAACCCCGCTGTCCCTGTAGACTTTGTTCCAAGGCAGAGGTCAGATGGCTTCCAAGCCAGCCAAGGCTATTTGTTGATTACCCTCATTCTGCACCCAAGTTCCGTTGCTAAGGGGCCAGGCTGAGTTTCCATAGGGTTGCAACACAGTCCTGTGCCTTAAAACAGATGCCGTCTCAACCCCCCCCCCCCCCGGCTCATAGCTTCGTGTGTTCTAGGGCAGCCCCTTGGGTGCTTGTATCCACCACAGAAGACATGATTTGAAATTTGCTTCGAAAAGTGTTTCCATGGGAAAAGGCCACAGAAATGCAGTCCACGGGCTTGGGAGCTGTGTGGGAGGTGTGCAGTGGAGTATGAAGGTGAGAAACAGACAGGCGGTGTAATGCTAAAGTCAACAGGCTCAAAGGTGCAACTCTGCTCCGGGCAGTGCTGAGAACATTTCACCCACTTTCGCCTACACAGAAACAATGGCCCACCATGTTGCAAAGTCTTAGATATATTTATTGGTTTTTAAATCAGAGCTGGATACCATTGCCAACCTCCGGGTGCGGCCTGGATGTCTCCTGCTACTACAATTGATCTCCAGATGACCGGGACCACTTCCCCCGGAGAAACTGGCTGCTGTGGACTCTGTGGCACTGTACCCTGCTGAGGTCCCTCCAGTCCCCAAACCCCACCCTCCCCCAAATCTCCAGGTATTTTCCCAGCCAGGGCAGGCAACTCAGCCTTCCCAGCATGCTCCCCCCCTGCATTGGAATACCACTTTAGGAGCAAAGAAAGGTAACTCAAAGAGAACCAGCTCCTTTGATTACCGCTGTACAACCAAAAGAACAGATATGTATGAAAGAGCCAGAGTAATCTTGCCCTTCACTTGCGGGTACAGATGGATCATCTCCCCGCCCCCCGCCCCCCTTAAGCTGCTCATGAACTGTTGTTGATTCAGTTACCTGTATTTGAAAAGGGAACTTTCTGAAACTGCAAAATTAGGTTGGTGGGGATTTCTTAGTGATAACACTGGCAAGAGAAGGATAATCAGTGTTAAGCTTGTTCAACTTCTGCTTCAAATTTAGAAAATCTGCCCCCCCCCCTCATTTGGATGCTAAAGGGGGGGGCAGAATGGGTATGTTTGAATGGAATGCAGTGAGTGACTTTCAGTAAACAGCAGATGGGAGATGCAGTACTCTGAAGCATTTAACTCTTTCCACAATAGTAAGGGGTGTGTACTTTTGATTAGCCATGGGGGCGGGGGGGGGGATGCAGTTTGTCTCCCCACCATGGAGATTATCTAGTGGGGAAATGGTAGGGGGATGGGTTGACCCCACTCCTAATCAAACCCTGCCAAAGATTAATCTAAAAATGCATAAAACCATCATCTGCTTTGATACAATATCCTGCCTTCCTAGGAGAGTATTCATTTTCAAATGGCTGTTTTAAGAGCCATTGGAGAGGTCTGGCTATTAAATGGTATGGCAGGATAAAGATGACCACAGATGTGATTAAGGATGGTTATGTATCAGTTTGGCAAGATTTGGGTTTATATATGATATTCAGAATCAGCCCATGCACCAACAGGCCTGATCTGCATGAATCAGTTCCTCTTAAGACTGGCTCCAACATTAAAAAGTCAATATTGGGAAATCCATGGGAAAACATTTCACCATTTTAAAACAAGAGCTTCAAAGTGATCTCCAGTGTGAAACTGAGAAATGAGATTTATTAGGAAGTTGCTCTTGTCCACCACCAACCGGGCTACCAATTCTGGGTTGGGAAATACCTGGAGATTTGGGGGTGAAGCCTGGGGAGGGTGGGGTAATGGGAGGAGAGGGACCTCGGCAGGCAATGCCAGAGTCTACCCTCCAAAGCAGCCATTATCTCCAGGGGGACGCATCTCTGTCGCCTGGAGATCAGTTCTGAAGCCGGGAGAGCTCCAGGTCACACCAGAAGGTTGGCAACCCTAGCCAACTAACTCCACTCCGTTACCAAACTCTTCCCAAACGCTGAAAGCTGACACTTTGAGTAAAGCTTTGTTGGTCTCAAAGCTGCCACGACTCAAACTTTGTTCTGCCTTAGCAAACCACAGCCTTCCTAAAATAATAATTAAATTCGGGAATGGTTTTCTGTTGTTGTTTATTGATGAAATTGCTTCAGTGACACCTCCTCTCTGCAACGGCGCAAAGGCATATACCGCGCATGGATTTGTACGAGTCTGAGAAAGGCAAAGAACTATTTTAAACATTCTGTGATTTGATTTGCCGACGGATCCCTCCGCTTTCCGCTCAGCCGAGTGAGAGGCCGGGAACAGAGAGAGGCGGGCCCCCGCGCATGCGCCCTGCGGCTTCTCTGTCCGGCCATGCGCAATAGCTCTGTTTAAATGAGAGGCGCGACGGAGACGATGAGGAGGCAGAAGTCCGGCCGGGCGGCGGGTGACCTTCCGGCGGCTATCGGGGCGCTCAGCTTGGCCTTACCTGGGGTGCGAGTCTCTCCGGAGACGTTCCGCTTGGCCAAGTTCAACCGGCCGGAGGCGGTGGGTGTGGAGGAGAGAAGGGCACTTTGCACGCGCTCAGGGGCGCCCTCGTCCTCATTCTTCTAGGGTCGGCAGCCTCTCGGGTTTATGTCCCAGAAGTCAATGCCAGTGTATAAATGAACACGCCAAGTTGGAAGCCGCGGGATCAGCAACCGGGCAGCGGGAAAGGGCGCTTTTGTGGGCTTTTTGCTCCCTCTAAGCTGTGGGGTCTCGTGAGCAAAAATCCTACTTTGTGAGCTACTGGCATTAAAGTTGTGAGCGAGCGAATGGGCTGCTGCATCAGTTAGTTTGCTCTGGAGCCATCCTCCCTGAGCCAAGACAAAAATGTGTGAGCTGGAGGCTAAAAAACGGTGAACTAGCTCACACTAACTCAGCTTAGAGGGAACACTGATAAGGGCAGATCCTGACTCCAGTGAAGCTGTCCATTCTTTAGCATCTTTTGGGAAGCAAGGAATCTTTTCCCCCCCTCTAGTGTATTTATATTTTTAGAATTATTTCTTTATTTAGATATTTAAACCTTGCTTTTCTCCCGGGGGGGGGGGGGGAGGGCAAAACTGTCGTACAATATAGTTCTCTCCTCTGTTTTATCATCGCATCAACCCTCTGATGTAGATCAGGCACAGGAGAGAATGATTAGGCCAAGGACACCCAGCAGGCTGGCACGGTACAGCAGGGATCCAAATCTGAGTCTCCCAGACACACTGGCCATTACAAAATGCTGGGTATGATTTATTAAAAAGGTAATAAGTCAGCTGGGGGTCCAAGGTGCTTAGCTACATCTAAACTGACAGTAAAAAGACAGAACCATGTAATGTAACCATATAATATAAATGTGCCACTGGACTCAGACTTCCTTCTACTTCCTTTTTAAGTCAGTTTCAGTTCCCACTTTTTCTGGTAAATTACAAGCACAGCTAAAACTGTGGAAGGGGTGGGGGGCTAAATAGTGCTTTAAGTGGTACATCTGAGTTCAGCCTCGGCCCGTGACAACAGTGAAAAAGGAAAGTTCCATGCTAAGGATTATTAGGAAAGAAAAAATAAAATCACTGCAGTTTTTTACTTGCTTAAAGGGCAGCTGATGTGATCTCAAAAAGGGTATCACAGAGCTAGGAAAGGAGAATGATCGGAGTTTAGACTCGAGCATCTTCCCGAGGAGGAAATCTACTGTCTTTTTTTGTTTCCTGTTTTAGTTTAGAAGAAGAAGAAAACTATTAAGAGAGGCTAGATAGAGGTATATAAAATTACAAATAGTATGGAGAAAGTGGACGGGGGGGAAAATGCATCCTTCCACAATACCCTATTTATTACTTCATTGATACTCTGCCTTTCTCCCCAGTGCGGACCCAAAGCAGCTTACATCATTCTCTCCTCAATTATATCAAGAGAACCCTGCAAAATAGGTTAGGTGTGTGTGACTGGCTTGAGGTCACTCAGCAAGCTTTCGTGACAGAGTAGGGCTCCGAACCTGGGATCCTAGTTCAGCGCTCTTAATGACTAGTTGACTACACGCACTCCACTCCACCAACGAAACTGGTTGCTGGTAGATTCAGGATGGATGAAAGAAAGTACTTCACAGGATGCACAATTAACTTTTGAAATTTATTGCCACAAGATACGGGTGCTAGCTTAGGTGGTTTTGTAAGGGAATTGGACTAATTTATGGAAGTCTGCGTTTACTGGACGAATGTATGAACTGGGAGGACTAAATGGAACCGCTATATTTTGAGGCATTGTGTGACTGAATACAACTAGCTGGTGAGCTCTGGGGGAAGGCATGAAGCAGGCCGCACGCTAGATTTGATCTTACGCACAGGGCTTGATCTGAATAGCATAGTTGTTTGTGAACCAGTGCCGTGTTCAGTCCACTTCCTCATAAGGGTCGGTTTTGGGATGGCCGTTCCCCCTGCAGGGGCAACGAGCATATTTATGCTCGCCCGTGGAGACTAATGGATCCCGATAGTTTCCAAAATGCTCTCTGGAATTTATCTGGACCTGCCCACAGTTCCCTCGATGAGCTGACTGAGATTTGTGATAGAGGTCTTCAGGAAGCTATCGATCAGACTGCTCCCCGATGCTCTCTACACCCTCATGTCTCTATAACTTCTTGGTATTATGAGAGTTTAAGAGGATGCTTGGACAGCCAGAGCATAATTGTTGACAAACACTGGACAAAGCAGTGAGAACACACTATCTATATATCTAATAGCCAAGGCGCCCCCTGCGTGCGGATATCTAAATCCGCACATCGGGGGTATCTAGGGGGCAAAGAGATTTTCCTGCACATTTGGGGCAATCCCCAGGTGTGCAGAAAAATCTGAAATCTATAAAAAACTATAGGGGGATACTTAAATCCCCCCAAAAGTAAAAGAGCGTTCCCTGCGCATGCGCAGAGAATGCTCTGAGAACTGCCTCGCTGCCATTGCCGCCACTGCCGAGGGGGGGCGGGAGAAGGCTTGGAGGGCTGGCCAGGCCTCGCTGCTGTTGCTAGGGAAGGGGGGAGGCTGAAGTCTTGGTGGGCCGAGCTGAGGCCTCGCCACTGGTGCAGGGGAAGGGAGGCTTGGTGGGCCGGCCAGGCCTCGCCACCACCGCTGCTAGGGGAGGGGGGAGGGAAAAGGCTTGGCGGGCCGAGCTCAGGCCTCACCCCCAGAGCTGGGGGCGGGGAAGGTTTGACGGGCCCGGCGGCTGGGAGCTACACAGGCCTCACCGTCTTTACTGGAGGGCAGGGAAGGGGAGAGATCTTGGCAGGGGCAGGGAAGAACGCTCACCTACGGCAGCTTCCTCCTCTGCGTAGAGTTTCCCCCCCCTCCCACAAGTATCACAGGCCCCCACTTCTTGAAATTGAAAGCCTATGAGGTGGCAGTGAAAGTGGCAAAAAGAGGGACCACTTCTCTCGTTACAACCCCCTGCGCTTCCTTTGGTCCTTTTCTAGGGGCCTGTTGCAGGTACCTGGCCACAGAATGCCTTGATTAGCTGTCACCAGGGGAAGGGCCTTCTCAGTTGTGGCCCCTGCCCTGTGGAACCCACTCTCGGACGATGCCTGTACCCTACCAGACTTGTTTAGTTTCTGCAGGGCATGCAAAGCTGAATTATTTAAGTTAGCTGTTGGAGGGTAACCATGTGTTTGGGCTGTTTCAATAGTGGTATGGTGATAGCCACGTATTTTAATAATACTTTATATTTGTTATTTGTTTTTAATGTTGTTGTTACCTTATTGGTTTTAATGTTGTGAGTAGCCTCCAGGTGAGTGGTGACTAAAGAAATCTAATAAAATAAATCTAATAAATAAAATATCATCTTTGTACCCTGGGCTTCCTTGAGGCATGTTGTTGTGTGGAAATAGCTGGAACCAAATGGGCTTTTGATCAGATCCAGCAGGGGTCTTCCTATGATCTCATGAAATTTGCTGTCTCCTCTTAAACAGAGTGTCGCTTTCTGGAAGCTGCTGTACTCTCTACTGAAGCAGGTCCAAGGTGGAGAATGGAAGAAGCCTGTAGGTACAGGTAGCAACTTCTATCTTATGCAGAGTTGTTGTTGTTGTTGTTCAGTCGCACAGTCGAATCCGACTCTTCGCAACCCCATGGACCACATCACGCCAGGCCCTCCTGTCTTCTGTCGTGTTCCAGAGTTTGCTTAATTTCATGTTTGTTGCATCGATGACACTGTCCAACCATCTCATCCTTTGCCGTCCCCTTCCTCTTTTACCCTCAATATTTCCCAGCATCAGGGTCTTCTGCAGTGAGTGCTCCCTTCTCATTTGGTGTCCAAAATGAAGTGCAGAGTCAAGTGTGCCTAAGTCCTTTGGGTTTGATCCGATGACTCCTTTCTGCTACAAGTTTCTCTGGTAGATGTAGCAGAAGGGAGTCATTGGATCTGATTTCAGGGGACTTACGTGACCCAACTGATTTCAGGGGACTGATTTCAGGGGACTGATTTCAGGGGACTTAATGTGACCCAAACTTCCGTAGGATCAGCTGTTGGTAGTATTGTTGTTCTGTTTCAAGGTTAGGAGAAGAAAGCACTAACACAAAGGAAGTGAAAGAGGAACCCCAATAAGTGCCTGAAATCAGCGTCACAGTGTTGTGGACTGATGAAAGATAACTTCAAATTAATTAGACCCATGACACTATCAGTAAAAGTATACCACTGGTAACTAGCTGTTGGTGGTAGAAAGGGCCATCAAGTTGCGGCTCGTGGCAACCCCCTAGGGTTTTCAAGGCAAGAGACATTCAGAGGTGGTTTGCCATTGCCTGCCTCTGCGTTGAGACCCTGGTCTTCCATCCAAATACTAACCATGGTTCTCCTTCAAGGGATCAGGATAGTAGAGATTTTAAGCTGGTATCCAGCCCGGTTCAGTTCTCTAGTGTTGATTGCAAAGACCCACAAGGGAAAGGAGATCAAAGCTGCAGCAAGCCTCCTCCGGGACTTATCGCGTGCCGATCTCAACTCTCTACCTTGGGTCTAATTGCTTGCTGGCCTCTCCTCTACCGGGGGAGAGTTGTGTTTGGGGCTAAAGAGCTCCCAAGCCGTCAATGAGAACAGCCGTCCACCCTGCCTTTTCGTAGGATGCTTCAGTCCTCCATTTTTCCTGACCGGAAGCCAAAATACTAATCATGGTTGACCCTGCTTAGCTTCCAAGATCTGACAGATCAAGCTAGTTAGTGAAATGTTAAACGTTGGGTGTCCTCAACGGTAGCAAAGTTCATAAGTGTCGAGATGACAGGACTTCTTGGCTGGTCTTCCTGGCTGTGGTGTTAGTTCTTTGGCGGCACCTGCTGCCCACTGAGCAGCTGGCTACTGAGATAATTGAACAGGCCTCCTGGGAAACCCAAGCAGGCTTTGCATCGGAAGTGGAAGTCCTTCAGGTGGTTGAAGCATCCTGTGTTGTGGCTCATGCGTTGACAACTGGCTTCCTGTTGTGAGCTCCAGGGATGAAAATCTTGGAAATATGGTAGCCAGCTTATGTTTTCTTTGCTTGTAGACTTGGTCTTAAAATCAGTGCAGAGAACTCTCACCTCATCCCAGTCTATCAAATACAATTCACTGGAGGATGCCTTGATGCATTGGTGCCTTATGTCTTCCTACCCTTAAACAGGACCTAGTGGTTGTGCTCCATAATAGCACAATCCAGGATCTTCTTAGCCTAATGACAGTCAGTACTTTGGTAATCAGGCTTCCACGACTCAGCAGCCAGCTTTCTTTTCTTCCTGTGTTCAACCTACTTTGAAGATGGTTCATTCACTTGACCTTACCACTTAGAAGAAGAGAAGAGATTGGATTTATACCCCACCCTTACTACCTGAAGGAGTCTCAGAGCGGCCTACAAACGCCTTTCCCTTCCCCTCCCTGCAACAGACACCCTGTGAGGTAGGTGGGGCTGAGAGAGCTCTGACAGAAACTGTTCTTTTTCAAGAACAGCTGTGCCAGAGCTATGGCTTGCCCAAGGTCATCCAGCAGCTGCAAGTGGAGGCGTGGGGAATCAAACCCGGTTCTCCCAGATTAGAGTCCGCGCACTTAACCACTACACCAAACTGGCTCACTTATTGAAATGTGTAGACTAGAAACTTGGCTGGCCTTCTGAATCATTGTTTCATAGTATGCCCTTGATGTCCCGGCTGTATCTGGTGCAGCATTTGGGCAGGCCGGCCATCCTGTGGTCTCCTCCTGATGTAGCACCAGCCACTCCCTCCAGGCAGGTGAGCTTGCTAGTCACCTCTGAGTGGCATTTTCCAGAGACCTCCCAAATAAGAAAAGCAGATTGCTTACCCTACAGCTGATGTTCTTTGGATGATCTGTCTGTGAAATCATATACCTGGTTCTTTCTTCCCCTGTGCTCATGCTTTGTTTCTGGGAGAACTCGAGGTCTGTGGGAAGTAAGCAGAAAGGCACATTAAAGTTCTCTCTCAGGGAGAAGATTTGCGTGCCAGTTCTTTGGCTAGCACCTGCCGCAAGCCCTTTTCTGCTCGCAACCCATGTGTGACTGTTATATGTCTGGTCAGTTACAGACAAGCAACCTATTTTTCTGTCTTGCCTCCTCCTTAGGCACCCAGATCCGTTTTGTTAAGAGTGTGGCCTTCAGCCATGGCTACAGAAGGCTGGAATTCTACGAGCTCCCTTCTGATGGTTCTGTGGGGAGCAGGGAGCTGCTATTGTTGTTTTCCTGGTTCCTGTGCCGAATCAACCTGGTGGAACAGCTTTTGATGCTGAACAGAGTGAAGCTCTGGGATGAAATAACAGTATGCGCAGTGAGTCATTTACCTTGTTTTTTACATTACAAGTCTTGACTTTTCTCATCGTTAAATTCTACACCAGTCACTGCAGACTACTACGATAGAGAGGCCTTTATCTAAATCTGGTTTTAGTGTCATGATTTCTTTAGGGGAAATACTCCTCACCACTGTTCGTCCTCAACAAGGCCTCATACAAACTGGTGTCAAGCATGTAAATGGCAACCCAAGAATGTCAACTAAATATCCCATTTCTTCTCACATAGTGGCACATATCCCTGATAGTTGCGTGGATGTGATGACTTTTTCAATCTAAGGGATCATTCTTCATCCTCGAACGATCCCCTTGGAAAATGCTCTGGTGGGTAGCTGAAACTGTGATACTGATGCCCCGCAAGACTATGAGGAGTAGGCGGGACAATGTCCACTTTTACTTGGAAGCGGCACTGTTGGAAGTCTGTCTGGCACCGACTTTCCGTTTGTTTTCTGCAAGAGCAGAGACAGCAATCGGAAGTCCTCATGTGCCTTCCCAAGAGGCTGCTTTCTTCACTACAGAGACAGAAATGACCAGATACCCTGACCCAGGCCATTAATGGGAAAACGGGAGAGAGCCGTCTTGATGTAATTTCCATTTCACAGTAAACAGGGCTACTGTTCCTCTATTTTATTTTCATACCACCCCCATAACACAGGGAAAGCTGAGAGAGAGTGAGACTGGCCCAAGGTAGCTCAGTGGGCATTATGACTGCAGGGATTTGGATCCGGGTTGCCTTAATCTGTCTCTCTAGCTGCTGTATTGTGCTGCTGGAACACCAAAATCCAGAACTCAGTGTCAAACTTGACCTTCTGTGGGGGCGAGACAATTGCCGTTTTTTGTCTCCATATGTTCTCATTACAAGAAAATGTCAGATCAGTTTCATTTCATTACACTTGAGTGAGCAAAAGACTTTTTCTCATTCGAAATCGGGATGGGCTTCCTGTGTCTGCAACTCCCATCTTTCTGCGTCTCATTGATCCTCCGCTGGGTTCTGTGGGGTCACAGAACTCTGTGCTCTTCAAAGCCCGTGCAGTAAATTTGATTGGGCTGAGAAACAGCTGCATTTTATTCATGTTCTCCTTGCCATTGAAAGTGGGACTCTCTTTAATGTAAGATGAGATCAGTGAGGACACTGTGGGGAAGGGATTGCGGGGGGGAGAAGAATTCCCTAGCCTGGGCCCCAGGTGTTATTTGCTACAGCGTATGATCACAGTCAGGAACAACCAGATGGCTGCAATCCTCATGGTACATATAGAATAGGGTTTCATTCCAAAAATGCCATGCATTCATTTCAGCCACTGCTTCTCCATGAATTCTTTTTATTTCTGGTAATTTTGCCTTTAAAAAGTGCTGTAGATATCCTTAAAGGTTTGTCCACGATAAGTAAAAGTCTTGCCTTTATGGTCTTTTCATACAAAGCCAAGTATAGGTGCTCATTTCTTGCTGGTCCCCCCCCCCTTCATTTTTGGTTATTGGATCCTGTTGCTCTGTTGGGGAGGTGAGGAACACAGACACAAAGGTACCTACATGCAGACAACTACAATCTAGACACATAACTCCTACTAAGCCACACATGCGACTGTTTGGGGCAGTACAAGCAGGGTGCGCTGTTTGCAAACTGAGCTCACAGAGGATTTTGTCCACCTTGGCTTCCAAACTGCAGTTCTTTTATTGGAACAACCTCATGATGTCATTCTCTAATCATCCACTTCCCCGACCTCATGATGTCATTCTCTAATCGTCCACTTCCCAGGCTTTACTTGTCTGTGGTGTGTTCTTTCTCAAACTCAGTTTGGCATGGTCTGTTCCAGAAAGAATGCCATCTATGCAAATTAGCAAGCTATCTGAATGGGAAGGTGCACAGTTTAGAAGATCCCGCCCACAACTGTACCATTTTCCTTCCTCAGCATCCATGGCCACTTCCCATGCCCAACACTAGAGGGCTTTTTTGGCGGGGGGAGTTAAAAAATAAGAAATTGCTATAGATGTTATAATGGTCTATTGCCACAGCCTGCTAATTTTTCTGAATCTTCTCCTCCTTCCTTCCTTCCTTCCTTCCTTCCTTCCTCGCTCCCTCCCTCCCTCCCTCCCTCCCTCTCTCCCTCCCTCCCTCCCTCTCTCCCTCCCTCCCTCTCTATGTCCCTTTTCATTGCAACAAACAGTGCTGGTTTGTGTTCAGGAAGATTGAAGGAAGAGCTCCTAACTTTCCTTGGCTGTCACTACTGCTTGTCTTACCTTTTGGGAAAAGACACATTCTTCTCTGCCACCCGTTAATAATCTAAATTCTTGTAAAGACCAAGAGAAGGGTATTTGTGTCACTCCCCCCCCCAAGTCCAGGACAGTGGCAGAGGGCTAGTTGCTAGAACAGATAACCCACTGCCTTCTCCATCTGGATTCACTGCATGCAATGAAGGGTTAGGATATTGCCTTCACATTTTACCCATCCTAAGAAGCTTCCGCTGAGCTCCCAGCAGGACACAATGAACCCACTGGAGAGGCTTTTGTAAATGAAAAGAAATGCACTTGTCAGGTGCGGTTCTTCTCAGTTACAAAAGCCCATCCAGTGGGTTAACTGCTCTGCTGGGATCTCAGCGGAATCTTCTTGGGATGGTTGGGATATCACTCGTCCGGTGCATTTCTGTGATGAAGGAGAAGCAACTCAGAATGCAGGAGATTTAGGGGAAAGTCAGAGTTCTTTCTTTCTTTTTTATATAAACTTTTTTTGCTATTATTATCAATAAGCTATAATAACATATAAACAATGCATGTAACCATTACATTAATAACCGCAATAATAAGAACAATGAGAAATGCTTGAATAAAAGCATACAACATGAGAGGATACAACAACTGTAAATAGTATAAATAAACAGTCTAATAGATCATTGTTATTGTGTCTAAGATTGAAGCGTAGTCATTTTGGGTGGATAAATATGCTAAGAAGGGAAACCAAGTTGAAGTAAAGTTGGTATCAGTAGAGCCTAAAGTTCTAGAAAAGATAGCATCAGAAAGTTAATCCATAAGGCAAAATTCACATACTTTCTTTATCCATTCAGAGATGGAGAGATGTGTATTTTGTTTCCAAGATTTGGCTATTACAAATCTGGCTGCTGTGCACAGTAGAGCGACAAGTTCTTTGCGTGGTGGAAGAGTTCTTTCAATGATTCCAATAATTTTTGGAGATACAGCTTTTGAGCGCTCTCTCTCTCTCTCTCTGTCTCTCTCTTCTCTCTCTCTGTCTTCACACACACAAACATTGTCAGGTTGATGAGAAGGAAGAGGCTGGTTTATTTCCCAAGCCAATCCATAAGCCTCCTGGGCCATCACAGTCTGCTAGCCTGGGGGCATTGCTGCAGTGATAAAATTGCCTCCAGTTTTTATTGAGAATACTGCTTACAGATAATTCAAACAACTGGTTCCCAGCAGTAAATGGGACACGGCAAGAAGAAAATTGTCCTCATAGAATTAAGTGGAGCTCCCCGCACCCCAAGAGTTAGGAGTGGGAGGTCAAGTACTGATTCTCTGATAACTGATATATTTTTTTAAAGTAGCCTTTGAAAGGAGTAATGCGAAATATCTCTGGGCTGTGTCTAAGAGCAGATCGAACGTTTGTCGGTTCTTCTGCTGTTGTGCTGGCTTAACCTGCCAGCAGGTGGCAGCTGAGCAGTGAGGCCGCCCGCCTCTCCTGAGCAGGGAGCTTGTTCCCTGGAGCTTCCCTGGTGCAGAGGAACCTTGCAGCTCCCTCCCCGTGTCGACAACCAAGCTGCAGAACAACGACAAAAAACTGGCTCCTGAGCTTGTGCCGCCCTTGGTAGTGCCTTGAGCAGGCGCTCAAAGCCAGTGCTGGGTAGAGGTTAGCAGAAGTGTCGAACTCATTTGTTACGGGGGCTGGATCTGACATGAGTGTCACTTCGTTGGGCCGGGCCATGTGTGCCGTAAAATGTAATGCCAGGTCCCGGAGATATTTTACCACTGACCATGACCCATACCCCTCCTCAGCAGAGCTCAGGGCCAAACCAGCCCTCTTCGTCCCTTATGGTTGCCAGCTCTGGGTTGGGCAGTCCCCGGAGATCTGGGGGAAGACCCTGGGGAGGGCCTGCATTTGGGAAAGGGAGGGACCTCAGCCGGGGGTATAATACCCTTCCAGTCCACATTTGGACTCGTTTCCCCCCCAGTTGCTTGCGGGCCAAATAAGAGCCCTGGACAGGCCAGTGCTGGCCCCTGGGCTGTATCCTTGACATGTCTGGGTTAGAGGGTCAGGGGGACTCGAGATTCATATCCTTCCCCTGCCATGAGTCTTGCAAGGGGACCTTGGGCCAGTCGCTCTCAGCCTAACCTCCCTAAGAGTTATTGCGAGGGTAATAATGGAGACAGACAGAACAGCGTACACTTTGTGGGCTGTTTGGAGGGAGGGCAGGATAGAAAATGTGCTATATAAATAAAATAAATATCCCACTGCTTGATGCCCTGCCTCTCCTGGCATGCTTGCATGAGGATGACTTTTTCATTCCCCATTTTTTTTTTAAAAAATCATTAGTTGTGCATCCTGGCCAAAATGGCTGCCTCCAGTACCGCCTCAGTCTGTTGCAGCCTTCTGGTCTCTTCTCCCATCCTCCTGGTGCTCGGGAAGTTTGGTGACCCTCTTGTGCATTACTTTGGCGAGTCACTTGATGGGAAGACAAGTGTGATTGATTGCTGCAGACACGGGGGGCTGGCTGAAGTAAGTGGCTGGCCACTTCTCCTTTGTCAGCGAGCATCCAGCTCTTCAAATCAAAAAATCCCATATCCGTACCGGAGCAGACATCCGTCAGAGACCTCTTGGAGGGTATGGTGGCTGAGCTGTAGTACTTACCCAGAGTGTCTCTCTGGTGCTCTTGAGTCTGCCTTGCCTGGCCAGCTTGCTACGGATTGCGGATCATCGCACACCTCGGCATAAATGTCAATTGATTTTTCTCAGCTGCAGAAGCCCCGCGAAATAGATCTTTAAATAAAGTGATCTTTTGAAACGAAAGTTTAGAAGAAAAATCTGGAGCGCAGAGGGCCCAGAGAGGAACAAACTGGCGTAAGGAGGGAGTGAGGAAAAGGTGAAAAGAAGGGAAGCTATTTGGGACAGTTTCGGAGGGTAGCTGGGTTGGTTTGCACTAGAACAGCCAGATATAAGTGCAGTAGTAGCTGAGACCCACAAGATTTTTGGGGGTATAATCTTTGAAGAGTCAGACGCAAGGAGCTTTGATTCTTGAATGCTCACACCCTGAGAATTGGGTCGGTCTCTAAGGAACTGCTGGACTTCTGCCTAGCTGTTTGGAACAGGTAGAGGGAGATGAATTGGAGGTAGAAGGGGACATTCAGGAGCACATGTAGCGTAGTGGCTACGAAAAGGAGCTGTGGTCATTCTTGGTTTACGTCTTGCCTCTGCCTTAGGCAATCCACTCTTGGCCCAACCCTCTGCAGAACGGGTCCCATTTGCTTTGAACAGGACTTACTCTGCCAGCCATGCAGATAGAGGTGCAGCCTCACAGCACAGTGAAATGAGAGACAGATCGCTTGCTGGCCATCCTGTATTGTCAAAAAGCAGCTGCTTCTTTGTTGTTTCTCAATCTTAGTGTGATACCACCCTGAGAAGCTGGAGGGAAGGGAAAGACCCGGCTACGGAAACCTGCTGGGAAGGCCAGAGAGATGCCCGATACTTGCAGTGGATATATGGCCGCCTGCGCTTCCGATGGCGGAGCTGGCACGCCGAACGGCAGGAACAGTGCAAGCTCTGGCACAAGGTACTTGTTCTCAGGGATCTCAGTGGCACAAACCGTACTTCTGAAGGGATCTTTTTCTAGTCTTTCTTTCGGTCTCACTGAGAAGACAGTTCAGCCCAGGCCCATAGCCAGGAGTTTTTTTAATTCGGGGGACCTTTAAATAAGCCAGGGGGCACCCCACACACACCCCTGCACACACCCACCCCAAAGGAGCACCTGGACTGGATGGGAAGTTGGGGGGCCTGGGTGGTAAATCAGGGGGCTGTGCCCCGAGATGCCCCACTGTAGCTACGGGCCTGGTTCAGCCTGCACTTTATGTTTAAAGCACAAAGTTAAATGCAAGAGTTACGAACTTAATTTGAAAGGCCTTCTCAAATAAAGTCCTTAGTTGGTGTCAGAAGGCCTGTCATGAGGAGTTCTAGTTCTGTAGGGAGGAAGTTCTAGAATCTAGAAATGGCCACCGAGAAGGCCCCGCTGCAGGTCCCCCCACCTTGTGCGTTTCCACAGTTGTGGGGTCTCACTGCAGTGCCTGCTTGGACAGTCTTGGGAGTACAGGTGAGTGCCTGTGGGTGGAGGAGGTTGTCTTTCAGGTACTTTGGATTCAAGCCACATTGAGTTTTGAAAGCCAAAAAGCAGCACTTGGTCCTGAACCAGGAACCAAATGCAGTTTGTTACACATTTCTGCCCTTCTGATGCATTATACCCGAAACTGTTCCTGCAGGTCCCCTGAACCCCAGAGTATGGATGAGATGCCACAAGGGCCTCCCATTTACCTGCCTGGACAGGGATTCACCCACTTCTGGCCCCAATTTCCTGTCCCCAGTGAACTGAGGAGTGGGAGAACAAAATGACCTCCATGTAGTGATGCTCCATATCTCTATGGCAAAGACCATAGAGACTGGGGGAAGCAGCCTAGAGCATCACCTCAAAGTGGCATCACATCCTTACCAAACTCTGCCCTCTCTAAGCACTGCCTCCAAAATCTTACTGGGGCAGTCTTGGGAACCCCAAGGGGGGGGCGGTCTTTGTGAGCTGCTTCGCTTGCTGTTGGTTGGACACAGCTCACTAAGCCCAGACATGTGCTCGTGGTGTAAAAGAATTGACAAGTGCGAGAGGTGCTGCATGTGCACCACTGTCGCTAATCCACGTCTTTGTTCCAGGTTCATTCATACACTGTTGGTTCTCACGCTAACCCCGCAATTGGCCATTTCTCCGTCGTGGAAGCAGATGCTGTGAGACAACCAGATACTTGCACAGAGGTGATTCTCTTGATGTGGCATAATGATGCACTGGAAACCCAGTGAAGGGGTTCCATCAGTAAATCTGTATGTATTTAAATTTCAGTACTGTTTTCAGTCCTTGTGCCATATTCTGTCTGTAAAGTGGGAATTGCCAGTTTTGTGGCTGCTAGCCATAATGAGTAAAGGGACTCACTGCATCCAGAAACAGTAAACAGTAAGGGGGTAGCATCTGGGAAGGCCTTGGCCTCTGTGCCCTGTTTGTTGGCCCTCCAGGGTGATTGGTTGGCCGCTCTGAAACAGCACGCCAGACACAGGATGGGCCACTGATCTGATCCAGTAGGGCACAGTGGTTCCAACAGCATGGAAGTTAATTTCTTGATGCACTGGACCTTGAAGAGACCTCTAGATATTCAGGCCCTGAGCCTTTTGCAGATGCTGCCTACAGAGAGAAAAGCAAGCCTTCTACTATACCTTTAAAACGTCATCTGGCATAAAGGGCCCAGTTTGCATCTAGCATAAAGGGCCCAGGTGAACTGGAGTCTTCTGGGCATAACATGTTAAAGGCGGGAGGTAAAGCTAGCCAACCACCTTTGAGGATGGCCGATGAATGGCAAATAGTATGGCGGGGAAGGTGAAGAGGAAGATAGCAGATCCAGCATATTTCTCTCTGGTGGAAGCTATGCTTCTGGTCCTGGTGGCAATTGCTATGGAGGAGTTTTATGATGCTCCTTCACATGCGGAGGTATTCATGGCAATCTGACTTGTGTCCAGCTGCCTCCGGCATTTGTGTGTGTGTGTGTGTGTGTATGTACACACACACACACACACCCCTCACACTGTCACACTCCAGTCTCAAGAACTTCACCATCTTCAGGCTCTGGAAACTGCTCTTCAGGCTTCTCTGTTTGGTGCTAATGTAATTCTTGGCATCTGTCTCTGTGTGTAGAATCCTGCCCGGCTGCTTGCCTTTAACTAGCAAGGAGTTACTGCTGTTTTTGCTTCTAATTGTTGGTCTGTTTATCAGCATTAAAATATTCAATTCAAATATTTTAATCTCTCTCACACGCACAGAAATGCCGGAGGCAGCTTGCAAGAAGATCATTAAAATAGATTAGTCATTCGCTAATTGTCTTCCCTTTATCTCTGTTCCCTCTCCTTCCCCCCCGCAAATTTCATGTCAGTTGTTTACCTTTTGGGTTTATTACATTGGACCACTAAAAGCTTGGCACAGAGGTTTTGGGCAGATTTTGCTGCACTAGTTAATGCTGTTTGACTGAATTCAAATTGTTTTTTAAATTAATGTATGCTGTCTCCTGCATGGGGATAGCCCTACACTGAGAGTTGGTTTGCTGTAGTGTTTAGAGTGGTACAAATAAAGAAAAAAGCGCCGTGTTTACAGGTAGGCGCAAAATTTCCTGTAAAATGCAAACCTCTATAAATGCCTGCAATGTTTAATGTGGACGTGTGTGTATAAATTGTAATAAAGACCTCAAACTGTGCGCTAGTCTGTTATTATGACTTACTGTAAATAGCGTTTTGCCAACCTAGTTAACTTCGGACAGGCATTTGCCGTCATTTATTTCTGAGTGGCGATTCCCACATTTGAATTCATGGGGGCTATTCATACGTGAGAAGCCTCTGATCTCTGTGTGCATGCTTGGCTTGTCGTATTAGTCATTTTGTAGGTGCTGACCCTCTTTTCAACCGACAAACAAGCTCAAGACTTGAAGAAGGTTTTGGATTGAAACGGGAGGATAACCAGACACTTGTCGTCGGTCTTGCCTATTGTCGGCCTTGTCTTTGCTGCGGGTTTTTTTCTAATTCTGACATCAGTCTCGTAATCCCTTTGAGTTGAATTCTTGTGGAGACTTTGTATTAGCCTCTGTGTGTGGCTTTTCATGTTGATATTCCTTGCTATTTACAGTAATTCATAATAACAGACTATTTTACAGTTTGAGGTCATTATTATAATTTATACCCATGCGTCCCCATGAAACATTGCAGGCATTACAGAGCTTTGCATTTTACAGGAGGTTTTGTGTCTACCTGTAAATGTGGTGTTTTTTCCTTTATTTGTACCACGTAAGTGATTAGGAGTGTCAAGACTAAGATCTGGGAGACCCAGTTTCGAGTCCCCGTTCCACCATGGCAGCTTGCTGGGTGACCTTGGCCTAGTCTCACACTTTCAGCCTAACCTCCCTCACAGGGTGGTTATGAGGATAAAATGGAGCAGAGGAGAACAGTGTGGGCTGTTTGGGTCCCCATTGGGGGGAAAAGAAGTAAGTATAAAAGAAGTAAGAGGAATAAAAGAAGTAAGTAAATAAATAAAAATTGTCTTACCAGTAAGGAAGTAGTCAACTGTTTTTTGACAATGGGGAAAAAATATTTAGAAATCACACACAGGCTTTCGTTTAAGGCAGGGGTCCCCAGTGTGGTGCCCGCCAACACTTTTTCTGGCACCTGCTAAGGTTTTTTTAGGAAGTGGGCGGGGCCGGGTAAGCGCCTGACTGACTATTGGAGATCTGATTGGCTGCGCAATTTTTTTTTAAATGGCAGTTCGGTACAGTGGTTAGGAGCGCAGACTTTAATCTGGGAGAACTGGGTTTGAGTCCCCACTCCTCCACATGCAGCTGCTGTTGTGACCCTGGGCCAGTCACAAGTTCTTTCAGAGCTGTCCTCTCAAGGGCAGTTCTCAGAAGAGCTCTCTCAGCCCCACCTGCCTCACAAGGCGTCTGTTGAGGGGAAGGGAAAGGAGACTGCAAGCTGCTCTGAGACTCTTTCGGGTAGTGAAGGGCAGGGGATAAATCCAATGTCCTTCTTCTCTTCTTCTTCTTTGGCAGCAGCTGCCACTGTAACACAAGGATCCTCATGGTATGACGGAAGGCAAGCTGTGGCAGCCATTTTGTTGCTGCGCCCACCATACTGTGTCAGAATTTCAGATGTGCCCACAGGCTCAAAAAGGCTGGGGACCCCTGGATTAAGAACTGGCCATTTGGAATATAGAACACCTGTCCTTCACCCTGATTACCTGTTGGTTTCTGGGCCCAGTTTAAGGTGCTGGCTTTTAACTTTAACCATCCTGTAACTCAAGGCCTCCGCCACAGTGAAGCTAATTGCCTGTGTGCGCCTCGCCGAGGACACATGCAAGATCAGACCGTAACGTCATGGCCTGAGCAGCCTGCCTTCTAGCCCTTCTGTCTTTAAAAAATCTTGTTCATGTCCATCTCGATGAAGGGTTCTGGTGACCTCGAAAGCTCGCACAGCATGTTCTGTCCATTTGGTTGTTCCTAATAGGAGGCACCTCATTGATTTTGTCCTTGTTTTTGGATTTTACCGATAAAGCCTTTCGCATCCTGGGACCCTAAGAGACCGGGTGCCAGTTGCGTTCCTCAGAGAATCTCCTCTTTGCTGTGTCCTCTCTCAAGTCGACTCCCTTTCAGCTCTCAGATCTCCTCCCCTTCAGGTCTGGCAATGGCGTTTTCAGTGACCCGGCTGTCCCTTTTGGAATGCCCTGCCTGAAGAGGTACAGAGGAGGGCTCCTTCGCCTCCCGCTTGTTTGTCAGGCGGGTCAGAGGGCCTTGTTCTGGAGGTAATTTGGCAGTGGCTAAAAAGCAGCGAATTCTGCGCCAGAGTGGGCATTGCAGGCTGCCTGCTACACGCACTTGGAGTCCAAGGCTGTTTTCTTTCTTTCTGTTTTGCAGCCCGGCATTGTCTTGGTAAGCACCCTTGAGTCCTCAGAGGAAGGCAAGGTGCGCAGGTTTTAATAAAAGGCTTTCAGCAGCATTTTTGTGACTTCAGACTGTGGGCTTCCGCTCCAGTCAATACGTCCGGTGTCAAAGAGTTTTGGGTCTGTGCCGAAAGAACTGTGTCAGACTCTGACGCTTCATCCGAGGTTACCTTGAATGATACCCAGCACTGCAGAGGAGGAAAAAAAGCTTGTGCGTTTTACTGTAAACTTGCCTGTTGTTGGGGGATGTTATAAATTGCCTTGTCTCTTTGCTATCCTTCAAAAGGCAGACGAATTGAGCGTATGGAAGGCTCTGAAATTAACCAGAGGAGACATTGGTTTGCCTTTAATGAGTCCAAGAACAAATTTTTCACGGAAGTGTTCCCGTGAGGTGACTTGCTCTGATTTATTGTAAGTGAGGGAGTCGGTTCTGACAGAAGAAAGGTGGAACGGATAGCATGAAGCAGCAATTGTGTTTTCAATTAAAACGGGAAAGTCACGCCGAGCCTTTTCGGGAGAAGTTCAGCACCCGCTTTAATCTCGACAGCAATTGCCTCAGAGGGGGTTCCTCTTTAGCACAGTCGTGTGTGTGAGGGATAGTGCCAGTTGGTGTTTATTTATTCAGGATCCTTGTGCCATCCTTTCCAGAAGGCTCTGGCGGGGATTGCAGCGCTTCTAGACACAGTTCTGGCAAGAACTGCCCATATGTGGGCCTGCCCCGGTATTCCCCCCCCCCCCCCCCCCCAGTAGAATGATCTGCTTTTCTGCACAGGCAATAAAGTGGCACTGTACCATATGATTCACAACGTTATTTGGAGAAATTATTGGGGACCATGATCTGTACTATGGTGTATAGTTTGCTGTAAGCTGGATCCTGCCTCATTTAATGTGTCACGTTAACACTTACGCTTTGCTTCAGTTCTGTTTTTTTAGATTTCTGGTTGGTTAAGAACATAAGAGCAGCCAATGTTGGGTCAGGCCAGTGGCCCATCCAGTCCAACACTCTGTCACACAGTGGCCAAAAACACCAGGTGTCATTAGGAGGTCCAGCAGTGGGGGCAGGACGCCAGAAGCCCTCCCACTGTTGCCCCCCCCCCCCAGCACCAAGAATACAGAGCATCTACTACCCAGAATTTGTTTAGTTGTTTATTGAATTCCCTGTCCTGTTGATTGACTTGACTCTCTCGGTGTAATCCACCCTGAGTCCTAAAGGTATAAAGATAAATAATGTAAATAAATAAATAAAGATTTTTTTTACTTCAGCGAAGACTGGCCCGTTTGCCTGTCCTCTAGGAAGCCTTGCTGGGAGGGAGAGAAGAGAGGGCACAGTGTAAGTTTTACAGCAGTGAAATGGTTAATGGGACTTTTGGGGGGGGGGGGAAGGAGGTAGGGAGAAGGGCACAGAGGGAGGAATGATCCCCTAGCCCCTTGTGCAAGCCAGACAGATTCCCTGTGTAATTCTCTGTGCCGCTGCAACAGCCAATGTCTCTCTCTCAATTTTTGAGTATGCATGATGCCCGGGTTGCATTCCTTATTTTGTTTGCATCCTTCCCAGTTGCTCAAGGCAATGTGCAGAGTAGACAGTTTGCAAATCAGTGAAGGCTAAGCTAGATATGTGCTGAGAATGATTCACTGTGGAGTTCACGTTAACTTCAGTATCCTCAGCCTTCCGTATGGAAGGCAGACTTACAGATCCTGTGTCTTCAGAACACGCTGGGGGATTTATTCATCAGATCTGATGGTCACGTTGTTGAGGACTAAGTTTGTCTTTGGAATAATTGTCTGATGGTGGACAGAGACCATTTCTTATCAACGTGCGAAGGCCTTGAGGAAAGCATTTGTTATGTGAATATGGTTACATCTAAGGGGTCTGGTTTGGGAAGGGAAATTTACAGCTTAACACCTAGCTTTCTTTCCTGTGGGAAGCAAACGGCCAAAGACCCCTTTTGCCCGCCGTTTTTCCCCTTTGGTGATTGGTTACCTATGGGCAATTCAAATTGTACTGAAGGGTATAATAGACCTGCTTCTATCGTATGCATTATCTCTGACAATAATCCGAGAACCTGTACCAATGTAGAGATTGGAAATAAAGAACTGTGTTTCATCAACAAAGATCTGATCCTTGACTACTTTGAGCAGAAGTCTCACACAGAGTTGATACAGTGCAGACAGATGTTCCGCTCTTAACTTGCAGAAAACATGGCCTCAGTCTCATGAGGGGGACCAGGACTGAAGACCAGTGACGGTTACAGAACTTTTCTTGTCTATCGCACTACCTGTTTGTTTCCACAACTGGATTACATAAAAACAGAACCTGTTATTTCCAGACCCTTGGGATTCTGAAGATCTCTGCTCAGCAGTCATCTATCCTTCAAAGATCTGGAAATAACTGTAACAATGGACTCCAGGTGGAATTGTCCTTGAACAGGAGGTTGTTATGACTGGACTGGGATTATGACACTCTTAAACTGCCAGGTTCATTGATTTCAGACAGGAATCCAAGTGGACAGTGTGGAACTGTTAGAATTCCCTAATAGCAGCCCAGGCCGTTTGAGCTTTCCGTACGCCCGTCTTGCTTTTCAGAAACTCAGAAAGCAAGTTGCAGTTGGCATCCTGAATACCTCTCACTGTCCTCAGCTCTGTGACCATGGCCACTACCTCTGGGTGTCCTGGAGACAGTATCATTGTAATGTGGCCAATTCATGGCAGAGTCATCTGAATGGGCACATCATGATTCACAGGTCAATCTCTCTAACCTTCTGCTACACTAACACAGTCTGACCCTAGCTACACAGTGTAATCATATCTTGCAAGGGAGCACAATGTGTGATTTTTTTTTTTGATCTCATCTTATATTTCTGAGGCATACGCGGTTACGTTTTCTTCCCCTCCCCACCGCATTTTTCATTTTTAGCCACCCAGCGTTAAATTAGTTCTTTGGTGATTTCAGAATCTTACGTTCACTGACCTTTCAAGGTCCAACTGCAAAATGTGTTTATGTGATCAATTGTGTCCAGGGCCGCACAGTTTCATTAAGGCAATCTGCCACAGTTTCTTAGATTTTGCATAGTTCACCCTAGTGCTGTCAGGGAACAATATCACTGTTTGCTCACTTGTTTAATGAGTCGATATTTTTAAGATACTGCCGACCGTTGAATCTTGCTTTAGCTGAAAGGCTGTTGCTCAGAGGCTGCCGGAAGCTCTCAAGGTGCTAACCACCTTCTGTTCCCATCCCAGCCTCTGGCGGTTAGATCTAGACTGCCTCTGAACAGCGGGTATTCCATTCAGCTGTCCTTTCTGAGTGTATTGAGTTTGCACAGAATCAATTTGCTGGATTTGGGGGGGCGGTGGCAAGAATCGCCTTAATGCAAGAGGCCGCTGGCCCCATAACAAGCAAACAAACAAATAAACAAACAAACAGGTATACACTTCAGTGCTGAAGATGGGAAGTAGACATCCCCAAAGTAAAAGAAAAAAGTTTTACATTGCTGCGGGGAAAGGAATAGCCATTGCTGATATTTTTCACTTGTTAAAAAGAAGGCTAGATGAGCGTTTTGCCCAGAATTGATGCAGCGTTGGAATGCTTACTCCTTAATAAAAAAATGATAAAATCATAAATCGATGCAATGGACACATTATCTGGGGGGGAATAATCCCGTACCCTCTCAGGCTAAAGAAAAAAAAAACATTGCTGGAAAATGCAGTATCCTCACAACAGAAACTCATCCCCCAGGGAAAACATTTGGGGCAGGGTAACAAATGGGCAAAAAGCCGTGTGCTTTTTGTGCTCTGAAGCCAGTTGTAGCCTAAGGGTCTTTCGTTTTCCCTGGATCAGGCAGGAACAGTGTCTTGAATCCTAAAAGCTTCAGTCAAATGTCTTTAATGTTTGCTTACTCTGAAGAACTGAAGCACACGGAGGCATGTCATTCGAAGCCCTTCAGCATGCCAACGGAACGCGCAGCTTTACTTTTCCTGCCCCATTTTGGCAGCTGTGTTCTCTGAGCGGCAATTCATGCCTTTCGCTTAGTCTGCCTGGCGCCCCCCTCCGAGAGAAAATCTGCAGCCTAGGGAAAAAGCGATGCCTAGAATGGGCCCCAAGTAGCTTGGATCGCTTGCACAACCCACACCTTCTGCAAGCATTCCCTGAAGTCTACCAGTAACTCTGGAGGTTCTTGAATCCAATCTAAGGCACAATTCTATCGTCAGGTCAGCATCGTCATTAACCTAATGATGCATTAATGAGAGGGAGTACAGTTTGTGGGTATTCTCAGGCTGTACTAGGCCTCACTAGGAATGTACAAAGACCTCTGGAACTGCCACAGATCCTATGGAGGTCTCTATGCACATGTGGCCCCTTGCCTCTCGAGGTGCTGTTAGTGCACCTCCCGAGGTGCTCAGCAAGCCTCTCACCTGCCCAAGGGCAATGATGTCACTGGATCCTGGGGAATGCTGTGGTCAGGGACCGGAACACAGTGAAATTTGCAAAATCCTGCTCTGATCCCTCCCAAAAATCTAGATCTCCAGAATCTAGGCTGCATTCCGGTTTGGAGATAATTGGGCAGCATCTTACTTTTAATCTGTAACACCTTGGGCCCCATATACCTGTAAGACTTTCTGCACCTTTTCTTGGGCCCAGCTTGTTATAATCAACCAAACCCAACCCACTCCTGTGCCAATCTGCAACAAAATGTATGATTTAGTTATATTCAAAAAGCTCAGAAGACAGAGCATAGATGTGGTGCATCAGACACCTTTTTTATATGGAATTTTTTTTTTTATGGAATTTTAATTGGTGATGCCCCATATGAATATTCTAAGAGCTTCTGGCGGTAAACAATATGTGATGCTCTTTCCCCCCCCCCCCCCCCCCCAAATCGCAACTCTTGGGAGAGCTGCCAAAACATTACACTATGTTAGAAGAGACAGGAATGACAGCTTGAACAAATTAGAGAGGAAGGGAGGTCTTTCTATGGAAACACCCTTGGGTTTTGTTAATCTCCAGTTATTTATTCAAATTCTTTCCTGGTCCCAGCCATAGGACTTGGTGCAGGCTGAAGTGTGTGTGTTTATAATGAAGTGTAAAAATAAACTCTCAAAACCTAACTGGCTCCTAATAATTTGAAATCCCAGTTACTCCAGCCACTTGGGACTTGTTTCAGATTCTCTAACAAGTTTTCAGCCTTGCCATGGGGCTTTTTCCCCCCTTCCTTAATAGATTCAGCACTGTCATCCTAACTTAAAGCATTACAGCTAAAAATATTCAGGTTCTGAATTATCTGTGAGACAGCTAGCAATACCGGACAAGACAAGATCTGACACTTGTCAAGGGAAGGGGGGATGCCGAGGGGAAAGGTCTATTTGACTTGTTTGACTTGTGTGGAAAACTGATAATGAAGAAGCTAGCCCAACATTTCCCCTCTCTGTCAGGTCAACACAAACCTATTCTGGAACTAGTTTATTTGATTATGCCATTGGTATCCTGCGTCCTCAGATTTGGCTCCAGAGGCAACTAGCAAAAGTCAAATGTCAACGGAGACTGTAAGGCCAAGCATACGACCAGTGTAATTAAAACACTGTAGACAATTTTGGCCCTGACCTGGATAGCCCAGGCTAACCTGATCTCGTCAGATCTCAGAAGCTCAGCAGGGTTGTCCACTGGCCCGTATTTGGATGAGAGACCTCCAAAGAATGCCAAGGTTGTGATGCAGAGGCTGACAATGACAAACCACCTCTGCACATCTCTTGCCTTGAAAACCCCTACAGGGTCGCCATAAGTCAGCTGTGACTTGATGGCACTTTCCACCACTAGGTGATTTTGAAGCACAGAAACATTATTAAGGAGCACCAGTAAAACATTTAGGAAATGTACAGGTCAGGGAATATAAAAAATTGTTCTGTAATGAGAGCGCAGTCTTGGTAGTCGTGCTCGATCACTTACTGGGCCACCCCTTGGAGACATGCTGTTCCCCCAAAAAGATGGGTTCCATAAGAATAGCCCTGCTGAATCAAATCAGTGGTCCATCGAGTCCAGGATCCTCCTTCATACAGCGGCCTGCTAGTCACCTTTGAAGGCCAACAAACAAAACATAGTGGCCAAGGCCTTCTCCTGGTATTTGGACAATTACTGCCTCTGGATGGGGAGGTCCCCTTTAGACACTATGGCTAACAGCCACTGATAAATTTCTCCTCTGGGAATCTGTTTAATCATTTAAAGCCATTTTTACTTATGGTCATGACTAAATGTAGACCCAAACCCAGTGGGAACACAGAGCAGCTCACCGCATCGTTCTCTTTTCCTCCACTGTATACTGTATATTCCATCCAGTGTATATTCCTGGATTTCCCAGGTTCTAGTCCAGTAGTCTGAACCAATACATCACCCCAGCCGACTATCCTCATGTGTCTCTTGACTCTTTGCAGGAGTAAAGGTCTGGGTGGGCTCTGCCTGCAGTGTGGGTCCCCTGAAGAACTTGTAATTGACCAGTTGGCTGTATTGACCAGTGCATGTCTGTCTGCTCTGGGGTTGCCGACTCTCGCATTGTAGCCTGGCTTCTGCACTTTTGCAGACTGTTTAAGAGGCATTGGTTTGACCGGTATGGATGTGCCCTGTTCCTGTCATGCTAGTTTTTGATGCAGAATATTTTTTTCTGATGGGGGGGGGGGGGGGGAATCCATGAGCCATTACTTAACAGTCTGAAGTGGAACAACCCAAATACAGGTTTATTGCCTCAGTATTCCTCTTGTAGTTTCTGTAAGAGCCAGGCCATATGTAGAATGGTAGGGTAGCTAAGAATATGAGCTGTGAAGCAGAGGTTCCCAATTAAAATCACTTGGTTGGCTAATTTGGTGTAGTGGTTAAGAGCGCGGACTCTAATCTGGGAGAACCGGGTTTGATTCCCCCCTCTTCGACATGCAGCTGCTGGTGTGATCTTGGGTCAGTCATAAGTTCTCTCAGAGCTGTTCTCTCAAGGGCAGTTCTCAAGAGAGCTGTCTCAGTCCCCACCTACCTCACAGGGTGTCTGTTATGGGGAGGGGAAGGGAACGGGATTGTAAGCTGCCCTACGACTTCTTTAGGTAGTGAAGGGTGGGGTGTAAATCCAATCTCCTCTCTCTCTATTTCAAGATCCTCTGTTCCCACTTTTCCATTTGCTAAAAGGAAGAGATAAAGGGTTGAACAGATTTATTACTATAATATATTTGAAGCACTAAAGCCTCATATAAATGTTCAATATAATAAGATTTGTTTTTATTTATTTCTATGAAGCAGGGGTCTGCAGCCTTTAAAATTAAAGAGCCAAACAATGTCAAAATTCAGAGCAAGAGATAAAGAGTATCAGAGACCATACACTTGGCTGAAAATATGCAGTTTAATATTACTGACAAGTAACCTGTTGATTAATAAACCATAAAGTTCCCGCAGTCCAAAGACTGGTGGTTGTGATCGTTTTCTTAAAGAAGTGGTACCCATTAAATCTGACAATAACTCGAATAAATCTGTGCATGGTTCACCCTTAGATTACTGGCAGTGGTTTGCCTCTATAACACCCCTTTCCATAATGTACGACTAAGAAACTCTTTAGTCCCATAAAAATCTTTGTCTGCTGGTTATTCTAGCATCCTATTTATCCCTTCAGCTTAATTTAAAGATTGGGTTTTCATTTTTCAACAGAGCCATGGCTCAGATACCACCTAGATTTCCATGGGTGTAGAGGTGGGGTGATTTATGCTGATTCCCCCCCCCCCTTCACAGGAGACCTCTCACCACCACCCACTAAGCTAGAGCCAGTTTGGTATAGTGCAGGGGTGGGCAATTGTTTTGGCTCGGGGGCCACTTTGTGGGAGCAGAGGTTAGTGGAGGGCTGCACCTTTTAAAATGATTGCATTCATTACTTAACTTTGCATTTCAGAAAAGGTATAAATTGTATCATAAAAATCAATAAATATAAATTAAATAAAATAGTGGTAGTTTTATTCAATTTATTTATTTATTGTGCTAATTTCATATCATCTATAGCTGCAAGCACATTTAATTTTAGAATCAGTTTAATGAGACAAATGTACCCTATCACACTTTTCTACGATTTTTTTGAAATCGGGAGTGAGATTGCTTGTTGAGATTCTCATCACAGCCTGCAAGTTAATGTCTGTCAAAGAGCATCTATATTTACTCTTGTTAATCTTCATGTCTTGGCGGGCCGCAAAAAACTCTGTGGCGGGCCGCATGTGGCCCACGGGCTGCCATTTGCCCACCCCTGGTATAGTGGTTAGGAGCATGGACTCTAATCTGGGAGAACCGGGTTTGATTCCCCACTTCTGCACATGCAGCAGCTGGTGTAACCTTGGGTCAGTCACAAGTTCTCTCAGAGCTGTTCTCTCAAGAGCAGTTCTCGAAAGAGCTCTCTCAGCCCCACCTACCTCACTGGGTGTCTGTTGTGGGGAGGGGAAGGGAAAGGAGATTGCAAGCCACTCTGAGACTCCTTTGGGTAGTGAAGGGCAGGATATAAATCCAATCTCTCCTTCTTCTGTTCCTGAGAGTCTCCCATCCCCCATGAGCAGCATTTCAGGGTGTCTTTTGGGCTACCATAGGAGGGGTGGAGTTTGCAAAAGTCGCCCATCCAGCTGCACCCATGGAAATCTAGATGGGATCCAAGCCAGTCTTTAGTTCCATCCTAAGTCATGTTTGGCTATAGGGCCATCTCTGGCACAAAGTAACAAAATTTTGTCTTCAGAACTGTGGGGTTGGGTTCCGAATCGCAGCTGCCATGGTGTAGAGTTTCCCAAGGCCCAAGAGAGGCCTGATCCCTGCAGCTGCCAAGCACTAATGAGGCAGGGATTTTCTCTTTTTTTCCCCTCCCTCAGCTGCTGCAGTCAATGGAGTCTGAAAGTTCCCGATTGGAAGCCTTTCTCAAGTGGAAGCCCTTGGAGCTGGTTTATTGGCGTTGGATGGTATAGTTTATCCTGCCTTTCTCAAGATCCGAGTGACGCACACAAGTCAACAGATAATATAGATATTTAAATAGAGTTAATACCGAGGAGTGTAGTGCCTGTATATCTTAGTTTGAAAAAATAACGTGTGCAAACGTGTTTTGCTGTCTCCTCCTTCCAGGTAAGCATACCTTGCAGGGCTCCATAAGAAGGGGACAAGGACCTCCTCTTCATTGGAGAGTTTATCTGCTGCTTTTAAAAATAATCAGTATTAGCTGTAGTGCTACAGCACTGTAACAGTCGGATCGATTCCGCAAAAGCAGTTGTTCCGCCCTCGGTCTCCCGTTTCCCCTGGCTGTACTGCTCAATTTCCCACTAGCTGCCGTGCAGCCGCGTTTTGATCCGCACCTCCACCCGATTTCGTCTTCTTGATCCTTATTTTTTAGGATCAAGAGAAGATGCGAGGGAAATCAGAGGGAAATGCGGGTCAGAAATGCGGCCGCACAGCAACCAGTGGGAAACTGAGCAGTGCAGGCGGGGGAAACGGGAGACCGAGGGCGGAACAACTGCTTTTGCGGAACCGGTCTCTGTTTCAACAATATAAAAGTTTCCACTTGTCATTTTCTTTTATAAAAAGTTTCTAGCCCTTTTGGCTGCATTTAGAGGAAGGGTGTTGGGGTGGATCTAAGGCAGTGTTTTCATGGGCACAAGGCTTTCTGCTTTTGGAACACAAGTTTCATGGCTCCCCCTTCCCACAGCAGCCCAGAACACCCTGAAATCCTGCCTCTGAGAGTCCCTCTCTTCCAGGAGAAGGATTTAGGGTAGCATTTGGGGCCGCCGCAGGAGTGGAGAGATCTGGATGTCAAACTTCATGGGTGGAAGGCCCGCATCAGCAGAAACAGTTTGTTGGATCCATCCCACTGGCTGCACATTTCTCCTTATAACTCTGCAACCAAAAGGGCTAGAGACTTAACTTTTTAAAATGGAAGCTGGGAACTGCTACATTGATCCTATGTTTTTTACTGTTTTTCCCCCTCCAAAGCCTGGTAGCAGGGGGAAATGACAGCCATGTAGGGATGAGGCAAGGGAAAACTTCCATGTGGATTCTCTGTGGCCATTGTGAATGCCAGCAAATCATCTTCTTGTGGAAGCAGCTCAGCATACAGATTCACAGCCGGGGGCTGGTGGGTTCTCTTGCAACACATTCTCTGAAGTTCAAGACAGAATTTGGAGTGGATTTAAGACAGTGGATAAACTGCCATCTCTGCTGATGGGGGGGGGGGGGTTGATACCAAAGCTGCAGTGAAATATTCATGCCCTCATAATCAAAACATGTCCTAGCTGGTTCTGTGCCTTGGAACTACGCCTGCATGGGTGGTATACAAATGTTCTGTGGGATCTCTTCTGCTCCTCAATAACCTGAGTAGGAGCTTTTGTTATAAGGCACTTAGATTACATCCCATTGGCTTTGATTTCCAATGAAAATTTCTACTAGCAAAATCTCCCTTCCTCCTTCAGATCTCTGATTTGCCCCCCTGCTGTTCGGGGCAGGGATTTCCCTGTCTTCCGGGAGCAGCATTTGGGGAAGCTCAGTGGGCTGGGGAAGGGGGGGGATCCCCTAGTGGAAGTGCTTTCCATTAGTGGATATTATCATCTGGATCCAAGCCAGTGTTTCTTTACTCATTTGGTTGCTTATCATTGTCTTGACTGCAATATGAGATTCAGGCTGACAGGAGAAAACCTCCCTTCATACATCATCGCCAACAGAAATGCCTGTTCATCTTTTATGCCTTCTAAAATATGGCAATACTCAGTTTGCTGTAATCCAAATGGCTTTTTCCAAAGAGAGATGCTTAAATGTCAGTACCAATTACAGGGCACTAAATTTTGGGAACTGTCTGAAACTGCAGTCGGGTAGCATATTTGGAATTGCAGATTTCCCCCAAATGGCACTGAATTATGTTAAAAATCAATAAGGTAGCACGAGGAACAAGTATATCCATTCTGCTTAAATATGACCCTTCAATACTTTTTCAGCTGTAGGAAATTGTTTTCACATAGTGAGTATTTAAAACTTGCGGCATCTAGCGATAAATTTCTTCTACATAGTATTGGGGTAAAGTATCTTCTCACAAAATGCATCCCAGATTTAAAAACGTGGGCTGAGCTGCATGAAACCTTGCTGTCTGTAAGGTTCGCAATGAAGGCTCGTCAAATATTTTTAAATCCTCAGAATTTTTAAGGAGCGAGAAGATTTCTAAGAGCGAGTGTTAGTTTAGGAACCAGAGACCACAGCCTGGAGTTTCTTCAACCCTGTTACTACCTAATTTAGATACTTACAGTGAATTCAAGAAGCTAAGTGATCCCACCAGCAGTTGTCTTTACACTTCATTAATTAGCAAACCATTACCTGTTTCAGTGATTTAAGGAACGAAGATCACTCCTCAGCTTTCCTGAATTAGTAAGCATAAGAATTTTATTTTCAGGCACATCTGTATTTGAAAGTCTGTCGCTCAAGTTTCTCTCAGCCCTTCCCCCGGAGATCAGAGTAGAAATTCTCCAGTTGGGGGAAACAGCCGAGGTTAGCCCGCTGCAGTTTCCCTGCACGAACTTTCCTCTGATTTCAGCGGTCACTGGGTGTAATTTCTGTAGTTAACCAGGGCAACACATTAAAGCTCACGCTGCAGACCACATGTAATTGGGATGATTTGCCGTTGTGAGCCGCTAATCGTCGTGGCAGAGAGCTGCATTAGCATCTGATGTTCTAGTGGAGTCTTACCCGTCATGGGCGCAGAGTGACGGCTTAAGTCGATGGCGCGCCAGAAAATTTTCTGCTACGTAGTGGCTCAAAAACAAAGTTTTAAAAAAAACCCGAAGTAGTGGAGGTGCTGTGGCTCAGTGGTAGAACATCTGCTTGACATGCAGAAGGTCCCAGGTTCAATCCCCAGCATCTCCAGTTTTAGAGAGGAGGTAGTAGAAAGATGTGAAAGATCTCTGCCTGAGACCCTGGAGAGCCGCTGCCAGTCTGAGTAGACAATACTGACCTGATGAACCAGTGGTCCGACTCAGTATTAGGTAGCTTCTTGTGCCCATGTGAAGTAGTTTAGGAGGGAGAAGGTGCCGGCGCCCATCCCTGCTGACTTGCTTTCCACCAGTGAGATGGTTCTGAGGTGTGGGCCAGAGTTTGGGTTCCAAGAACTAAAGTGAGTTTAGAGGTAGAAAGATTAGAGTAACACATGCTCCTTGGTTTCCAGTTTGGTTTGGATAATCTGTCGATCTCTGCCAAATCTACCTACTTACTAGGTGGGGCTGGCTCAGGTCCCAACAGCAAAACAAAACACAGTTTGGTGGGTGCAGCTGGCCATGATGGGTAAACGTGTTGGTAACTTGTTGGGACACAGACACTGCTGTATGCTGCTGGTGCCGTTCCAGTGTAAATTTTCTATTCCTTGTTGAGCTCGTGTTCCTTGTTTTCCGGGAAGATGCAGCCCCATTTCCATGTGCAGGTGCACAGCAAGCCCTTTTGCTGGAAAGGAGGTTCCTTTGTGTATTTTCTGAGAAGAGAATCTGTGCCTCTCGAGAGCTGGATAGTATTTGACTAATAGATATAATCTCGCCTCGTTTTAGAATGTGTAATTCTCTAGGTCAGGTACGGTAACAAGCTCTTCTACCAAACTGGGGGCCGCAAAATAAATTGATGAACCTTTGAGAACTCCCTCCCTCCCTCCTCTCCCTCAGGAGTCCGTTTTGGATCCCGAAACAGAAGACCCAGGACCTCACAATGAAGGTCACAAACGCACTGCTTCACCAAACCCTGGCCTGACTTGCCACAGTGTGGTCAGAGTTGCGGAAGAAATTGACAGATGCAAGAGAGATCTGCTGGCCCTCAGTGACACAGTGCGTGAACTCCTAAGATGCAGGAAATTGAGCTGCCAAGGAGAGGTAAGAGTTGATCAGAATGCCGTTTAATGAGGTCAGAATTCTGTTTTGTGGCCCCAGTTTGTTCTCCCCCCACTTCTGCAAAAGACATCTAAGGCCTGAACCACATGACATTTAATCAGAGCATTCACTTAATCATCCCTCTCTCCTTCCCTCCTCCTTTCTAACCAATTTGTCAGAGCAAACTGTGTTATATTTAGAACAAAGTCTGAGTCCAGGGGCACCTTTAAGACCCACAAAGTTTTATTCAAGGCATGAGCTTTCCTGTGCAGGCACACTTCCTCAGATACAGTGAAATGGAAGTCATCAGTCCATACATAAAAGGCAGGAAGTGTATCTGCGGGAGTGTGCGTGCACGCGGAAGCTCATGCCTTGAATAATGCCTTGTTGGTCTTAAAAGTGCCCCTGGACTCCGACTTTGTTCTGCTGCTTCAGACCGACCATCACGGCTGAGCCCCACCTGTGGTATGTTTCGGTGCAGATCACAGGGCCCATCAGCTAAAGGTCAGGAAGGAAGAGTTAGCTAGGTTGAATCTGCAGACTGCTAGCTCAGGAAGCCCTGAAGATGCCTCTCTGGTATTTCCCCAGGGTTCTAGCCTGATTGGGGTAAGTCAGGAGTGGGCAATTGTTTTGGCTCAGGGGCCACTTTGTGGGAGCAGAGGTTAGCGGAGGGCCGCACCTTTTAAAATAATGGCATTCATTAGTTAACTTTGCATTTCAGAAAAGGTATAAATTGTATCATAAAAATCAATAAATATAAATTAAATAAAACAGTGGTAGTTTTATTCTATTTATTTATTTATTGTGCTAATTGCATATCATCTATAGCTGCAAGCACATTTCATTTTAGAATCAGTTTAATGAGACAAATGTACCCTATCACACTTTTCTACGATTTTTTTGAAATCGGGAGTGAGATTGCTTGTTGAGATTCTCATCACAGCCTGCAAGTTAATGTCTGTCAGAGAGCATCTATATTTACTCTTGTTAATCTTCATGTCTTGGCGGGCCGCAAAAAACTCTGTGGTGGGCCGCATGTGGCCCACGGGCTGCCATTTGCCCACCCCTGGTGTAAGTGGTTAGGAGCGCAGACTCTAATCTGGGAGGACCGGGTTTGATTCCCCACTCGTCCACATGCAGCTGCTGGTGTGACCTGGGGTCAGTCACAAGCTCTCTCAGAGCTGTCCTCTCAAGGGCAGTTCTCAAAAGTGCTCTCTCAGCCCCACCTACCTCACAGGGTGTCTGTTGTGGGGAAGGGAAAGGAAAGGGATTGTGAACCGCTCTGAGACTCCTTCAGGAAGTGAAGGGTGGGGTATAAATCCAATCTTTTTTTCTTCTTCGATTGTGCACCTGTGACAGCAGTGAAGCCAACATTGACTGAATGGACCGTTCACATTCCTAAGTGATGCTTTCTCTTGGCTGCATCCAGATGTATGGGGAATTCAGGCATTATGCAGTTCTTGTGGAGCATAATGCTCCATAATGAGAGGCAATGTGTTGTAATAGTTAAAGTGTCAGACTAGGGTCTGGGAGACTCAGGTTCGAATCCCCACTGGTGCCATGGAAGCTTGCTTGGGTGACCTTGGGCCAGTCACACACTCCCAGCCTAAGCTACCTCACAGGCTCGTTGTGAGGATAAAATGACGCCAAGGAGAACAATGTAAGCTGCGTTGGGTCCATATTAGGGAGAAATGTGGGATATAAATAAAGGGAATTTAAAAAAATACATACATAATGCTGAACAAAAGCAATTTCTGGAGTTTACACCAGAGGGCCTTAAACGGTAGACATTGTGTGCCAGTTTTAAGGGAACGGAAATGCTCAGGAAAGGAAGCAGGTTGTGCCTGTGTCCTTTCCAAAGGTGGACTCGGAGCTTCCTTGCCATCAAAGGCACACAGCCAGGACTTAGAGCATCAGGAGGGTACCAGAGATGCAGCTGTACAGTGTCGTGTTTGGGAGGCTGGCAAGGTGCCTCCTGCTAGCTGCGTTCTGCAACCTCCTTTGCTTGGCATGCTACGCGTGTGGTTGCCACCTTTCAGGCCAAGGGCATCTACCTTCAAACTAATGACAGTGCAGAGGAACAGATCTTCCTACCTTCCCAGCTCCTGAGCAGACAGCTTTGCTGCCTAAGCAGCACAGAGCTCTGGTCCACCTTTTCTCCCCTTCTCCATTCTGTTGTGCATGGAAACACTGGACAGGGAGGCTGAAATGTTGCTGGATGGACAGATGTGGCTCTGAGCACTTCATCTGGGGAAGGGAGAGCACAGATAGGGCACCGCCACCACCGGTTTACCAAAATCTTCAGGCTCAGTGAAGCCAACAAAGTAAATAGGTGCAGGAAGCTAGAGGGATGCCACTCATTTACAAGATGTAGGAGAAGTTAACTGCTTATCCTCCACTGGGAGTTGGTCCCTTCTGAGGACCTGGCTCCTGCTGTCACAATATGATGCTCTTCCCCCAAATTCTTGTTCTCTACAATATAAAAAGAGATGCCCACTCTGGAGTATCTCCTTTCTCTACAGCAGGGGTGGCCAACCTGTGGCTCGGGAGCCACATGCGGCTCTTTCACACATATTGTGCGGCTCCTGGCAGGGCAGCTGGGGAAGCAAAGGGGAGGCATGCTTTTTCACTCTTTCTCCCTTCCTTCCTTCCTTCCCTCCTCCCTCCCATCTATTTGCTTTCCTAGTTTCTCTCTCTCTCTTTCTTTCCACTTCTTTAATTCTTTCTTTCCATCTCTCTCTTTTTCTCTCTCTCTCTCAATATCATTAGCAAACAAGTAATATCATTATCAATAACCGGTTTTCCTCGTTTGTTTTTATTTTTGGCAGTCCCATTTAACATTAATAAAAAGCAAATTTGCATATTTTTAAAAATAAAAACGTGTGTGTGATATTTGTCCCTGTCTTGCGGCTCTCAGACATCTGACGTTTATTCTATGTGGCTCTCACATTAAGCAAGGTTGGCCACCCCTGCTCTACAGCATACCTGCTTCACAGACGAACCCTTGCATCTTAAGTGGGGTTTGGGGTTTTTTGCTTTGGGTTGCCTTTTTTTTGTTTGTTTTGAGACGAATTTCTGTGTGTTGCCTTCCACATTTGGCATCTCTCTATTTTCCTCTCTTTCGACCTTCCCCCGTTTCCTTATTCCTGGCGTACGTCAATTAAGGTTTTGTTACAGTTGCTCGCCATTGTTCTTTTAACAACCGAATGCATTTGTTAAGACTAGGAGATCCTTGTTTACTTATTGGGATTTTTAAAAATCTCGCCTCCTGTCGAATTGCAGATAACATTTGGCTATATTTTTCCTGTGTCGGTGGGCTTCACTTCGGCAGCTTGCCGTCTTCCCTGTCTTCTGGAGGCATTCCAAGTCTCACAAGGATTCCAAAGCTTACAACGTACAATGCACGCAAACTAATTTAAGTACACAATGGCTGTGCTTTCCGTGCTCACTATTTCTGGGCGCTCTACTTGCAGTGTGGTTCTTTCTTTCCAGCATCCAGCTTCAAAACTTAGATCCAGACACCGTTCAAAGGATTCTGTTTTCTTCTTCTATTAAGAACTACTCATTTCTGGCTGAAAATCAGCTTTCTGCAGTCCCACAGCCTCCCGCTTTCCAGTGTTTATCTGAATAACAATTAATGGGGGCTCTGAATAGGAGCCTCTTGCTTCTCGACATATTTATTTATTTAGACTTTTATTCTGCCCTTCCCTGCATGCAGGGCTCAGGGCGGCTTACAACAATTAGAAACGGATAAAATAGTTAGAATAGTAAAACCCTCTCTCAATTATATACCAGCAAGAAGGGGGGACCCGTGAGACTCGTAGGGGGTGGCTCCATGCAGAGGAGGAAGCCACCGCAGGTGAGCCTTCTCCCTGCCCAGCTCTTCCCACCCCCCGCCAGCGACGGTGACGCCCATGTGGCTCCCAACCGCCAGGCCCGCCAAGCTCTTCCCCCCACCAAGGACAGCGAGGCCAGTGCACCTTCCACTCGCCGCCAAGCTCTCCCCCCCACACCAACGACAGCGAGGCCTGTGTGGCTTCTAGCCGCCGAGCCCTCCAAGCTCCCCACCGCCTCCAGCAGCCACAGATCTGAGGTTAGTGCATTCGCTGCGCGCCTGTAACAGGTCTATAGGATAAACATTTTTTGGTACTTTCCCATTTTCTGTCATGTATTCTAAAAATGGGTACCATATTGCTAGAAACTGTTCTTTTTGTTTTACATTGTCATTTAGAGCATTTTTGTAGGCAATCTTTTCCATTACATAATTTTGCCACATCTTATTGTACCATAATTTAGTCGTAGGGGGTAGGTTGTTTCTCCATTTGAGTGCAGTGCTAGTTCTGGCTGCTGCCAGCAGAAAGTCGATTAACTTTTTCTTTGAACTTCGCAAATCCTTATTTTCCCAGAGAGATAATAACAGCAATTCAGATATGTTTGGGATGAGGTAACCCGTTATTGTGTTGATATGTTCGATTACTAGATTCCAAAATTGACTTCTATGTGGGCATGTCCACCAACAGTGAACAAAGGTTTATTCAAGGTATGAGCTTTTATGTGCACACTCACTTTATCAAAGACAACTGGATCTAACACCGATAAATAGTTGAAAAGTATGCAATATAACACTAACTATAGACTTTAATGTTGTTAAGTATAATAGGAAGCCCGTTACTGGATAGGACTATTCAAAATCTAGTCAAGGCTATGATACTGGCGGGAAAGGCGGTCATTGCTCTGGGTTGGAAAGACAAAAGTAAATGGACAATAGAAATCTGGCACAACTATTTGTTTGACTTTATACAGTCAGATATTGTGGCATCAATCAACAAGGGAATATCATGGGAAGAAAAATCCACGGAAATCAAGACCAGATGGAAGACCTACCTAGACTGGATACTGAAAGAAAGAAGGAAAGACATTCAGTGGAAGATTAAGACTCTGAGCCCATGGCTGGGGTGAAAAGACTATGATTAAAAGAGAGGGATGGAGGGAAGGAGACGAAAGGGTGTAAATGTAAATAACTATAAATATTCGATGTAACAGACTAAACAAATAATAATAATTTTAAAAAATTGCTTTAATAAAGGAATAAATGTCAGATGTTCGAGAGCCGCAAGACATGAAAAAAACACAACAATAAATAGTTCAGAATACAAGATGGCATATAAACATGAGTGCGTAGTGCTCCTTCATCATCATATGAGACAAGGCTATGAGTTTTGTTCACCGATTGCAGAAAATCACTGATCCTGACAAGTTCCTGTGCTCAAAGGGTGTGGTTTGGTACATGTCCAACTGTTCCACCAGGTGGGCTTGATTGGAAAGGGGGAAGGTTTGGCTGTTTTGGTGTTAATGTTACTTGGGAGACCTGTGAGTTGTTCAGGAAAAGCTGAGCGGGCTGTTAACAAAAATGGTAGGTGGATGTCATTTGCCCTTTAACTTCCAGCACTTTGTGATGGATCATGGGGGAAGAATGTGGGTGGCTTTGGAGGGAAGATTTTAAATTGGAGGCAGGCAGTGTGTGGGGCGGGGTGTGTGTGTGAGAGAGAGAGTTCTGTTCGCTAGGGAAGATTCCCCTTTGCCTAAGTTCTTGGTGTGATAAGCTATCCGAAAAAGAAAAGAAAAAAAGCCGCCCTCCCCAAATACTGCAAGTTTACCTGAGGAAGACCCGAGCCAGGAATGCCACCTGTCGAAAGGGTCCCAAGTAGGCAGCAGCAGGAAGGACTACTTCTCCTTGCACCAAGTAGGGAAACTATGGCGAGACCTTTGGTAACGTCAGCAGGTAGTATGAGGGGGACCCCTCCTGGGTGCAGGAAGTGAAGAAGCCGCACCAAAAAGAAGGCACGTCAGTCTGATTTAGTTCACTTCGGCAGAACCTGATGACAGTGAACTTCAGGGGTCCTAAGGGAGTTAGCTGGGCAGGTCTCAGAACCATTAGCTATCGTATTTGAAGGCTTGTAAAGCATTGCAAAATGGCATAGGGGAGGGAGGAAGATCCCGTCAAAGTGACCTGGTTTTCTCTCTCTCTCTCTCTCTCTCTCTCACACACACACACACACACACACACAAAGTTTCTCGTGAAGGACTTGAAGTATCTCGTCTATACCCTGACCTGGATGGCCTAGGTCAGTGATGGTGAACCTTTTAGAGACCAAGTGCCCAAACTGCAACCCAGAACCCACTTATTTATCGCAAAGCGCCAACACGGCAATTTAACCTGAATACTGAGGTTTTCGTTTTAGAAAAAACAACGCATACATTAACATCTTTTGTCTTAAAAGAAAAACACAATAACAGAGCTTTCAATGATTCAAACAACTTTTTATTGAAAGGTAAAAGTTTGCATTTGGCAGGCTTTTGAACAATTAATGTGATTTTTGCTGTCCAATCTTGCGAACTCTGTGCTGGGGCGATGCCGTGCGTGCCCACAGAGAGGGCTCTGAGTGCCACCTCTGGCACGCGTGCCATGGGTTTGCCACCACTGGCCTAGGTTAGCCCCATCTGCTTCAGATCTCAGAAGCTAAGCTGGGTTGGTGCTAGTAAGTACTTGGATGGGAAACCACCAGGAAGTCCAGGGTCACTACGCAGAGGCAGGCAATGGCAAACTACCTCTGAACGTCTCCAGCCTTGAAAACCCTACAGGGTCACTCTAAGTCAACTGCGACATGAAGGCATTTTCCATCACCATCACATGTACATCCCTCCTCATTCAGATAGATGGTGATGGAAAATGTCCCCTGTGTGTCTTAAGTCCCCTGTGTGCCTGCACCGATCTTGCATGTGGTATAATTCCCTGGAGTTACTTTATTAGATACAGAGATGCACATTTTTTTTGTTTTTTGTAAATGTCCTTGATATTTCACTCAAACATAGAAGAGAAGAGGAAGAGAAGAAGAGAGTAGATTTATACCCCACCCTTCACTACCCGAAGGAGTCTTAGAACAGTTTACAATCTCCTCGCCCTTCCCCTCCCCACAACAGACACCCTGTGAGGTGGGTGGGCCTGAGAGAGCCCTTTTGAGAACTGCTCTTGAGAGAACAGCTCTGAGAGAACTGTGACTGACCCAAGGTCACACCAGCTTGCTGCATGTGGAGGAGTAAAGAATCAAACCTGGTTTTCCCAAATTAACCACTACACCAAACTGGCTCTCCTAACCACAACACCAAACTTAGGGTATATTATCACACATGTGTTTAGCTATTGTGTGCAAGTCCATGCAGTTTCCTTTAATGTGCTTGAGGCAGCTTTGTGTGTGCCCTGCTGCCTGTGGTGAAATCTCTTAACCATGTCTTTCATTTGATTGCTACATAACAGAAGGGTGAGATGGGGTTCATGAATCTGGAGGGTTTGATGTCTGCACATTCTGTAGTTTACACCATCTCTTAAATGCTTGTTGTGTAAATTTATTCTCAGTTACTACCACAAGGGAGGAAAAAGGACAAAAACGGCAATTGTAAACCAAAATGGCCATGGGGACTTGGCTTCCTGTGGCACCCCAGTTTCCACTGAACTGTCCCCTTCCGTCAGTTCAGATCTGGTTTTATTTTTGCTGTTTTGCAGAACGTGACCTGATCATTGTTTCCTCTTCACAGGCTGGAGTACAAAAGCAAGAACTGCTGGGTGAAAGGGAATTCTGCAGGACTGTCCAAAGAGCACAAGAAACCGTGAGGCGGAAACTATCAGGTCTTAAAGGCCAGAGTAGTCCCTGTAGAGTTGATGGAGTGCATGGCCCGTACAGACTTGTATTTACAGGGAAGCGTTCACACACCATTAAAACTGTTTCCGTCCTGCCGGAGGCAAAGAGAGCTGTTGGAGAAGGAGTCACAGCAACCCAAATAATCAGTGAGCTGCAGAATAGAAAAGTCGGACTAATGGCTGAGCTGAAGCAGCGGCAGGAGGTGTGTCAGCGGAAGGTTGGGGAAGCTATCGAGGGACTCAGTCAAGTGCTGTTAATCGCCCCAATGAAAAGATGAGAGGCAAAAGAATGTGGACCAATTGCCAAATTTGGGGGGAGCAGGCTTTGACCCTGGCCTCCGACACTTAACTTTAAAAAACCAGCTTTGGGCCACAAACGTAGGTTACTTCCTTGCTTTGTTGGTGTTATCTGATTCCTTCTTTTGACGATGGCTGTTTTATTTTTAATTTATTCCTGTGATTTTGTGTGTGTGTGTGTGTAATTTTGGATCTTATTGCAGAATGTATTTCTTACAATATTCTGTACATTGCCCTGTGTTTGTGTGTGTATGTTTACGTTTTTAAATATATATATATTTAATAAATTTTCCAGAACAAAATATACAATACACTAATACACATAATATCATAAAGACTTAAAATTGAGAAGTTAAAATTGAGAATGTATTTATAATCAGAGAGAAGCAAAAGGGAACTAACAATTTTTTTGAACTCAATTAAATCAAAAACAAGTCACAGTCCTACCTATTTGGGACAATAGTATTGCACTTGAGATATTCTATCACCATATTCCACCCCTCTTCCTGACTAGCTTTTCTCAAAGAAGGACATTTTCCTCAAAGAAGGGATTGTTTGTTATTCTACACATCACATACATCTCCCACATTTTACTATACCGTTGCATCTCCGTAGGTGGTGCATCCAATTTCCAGTGTTTAGCTATTAATAACCTTGCTGCAGCCAACAATATTGAAATCAAAGTTATATATTCTTTTGTCAGCGTAACAATTTTTAAAATCTCATAAATTTCATTTGTGTATAATTAATGTAGGTGGGAATTTAAAGTCTCCCTTCCACCTCTTGCTTCCAATGTGTAGGCAGTTCTACGGATCACTTTTGCTGAAGTCATCCTGAACAAGAGAGAACAATGCTGAGTATCTGGGTGCAAAGTGTACAGGCAAGAGACACTGGTTCCAAAAGTCCGGGTAGAGTGCAGAGGCGCCTGTGGGCAGCATTGTTAAAACGGAAGAAAAGCCCCACAAATCGTTAAAGCAAGGGGTGATCATCAAATCCTGTTCAAGGCAGTTTCAGAAAGGCCCGTTGGACTGGTCTTTGGACCACACTCTGATCTATGGAATAGCTGATAAGTAGTCAGGGCAGAAGGTCCTCCAATCAGCAAATGCCATAAACACAGGTGGTTTTAAAAGCCCTATAAGTCTGTGCTATAGGGTTTTGAGAAAAAGCACACCCACACTTTGGAATGTAGAAACAAACAAAATCAGGAACTCGTACAAAACAAGCTCTTTGCATATTTTTTTGTAGTTTTCATTTTTTACCACTGGTTTCAAGGGATTGCTGTTATTTTGTTGTTTGATGTAGCAATACATAGATAATATTTTCCCAGCTTCCCTGATTCTTGTGGTTCCAGAAGTGCATAACTGTGGGATTGGGGGGGTGGGGAGATAAAGAGGAACGATCTCCAAGCTTTTTCCTGTGCCTTGGAAATCTACCAAATTCAATGTACCATCATGGAAGCAGTGCCTCTGGCTTAAAAAGAGAATGAATCCTAACAGGGATGGGACTGAAGGAATCCAGTCCTCCGTTAAATTCCCTGTTCAAGCTCCTGCAGCAGCCAAAAGCTGCTTGGGGTCAGTGAAGAATTATAGATGACCTCATTAAAACTCACCTGGAGTAGAAGCTTTGGAATATGTGGGGAAGACAGAAATAAAAAGATGAACATCTAAAGAAATTGCAAGAATCTGAGAGAAATCCTAAGCAGATCTAATTGGAAGCAAGTTCCATTTTTCTCCACGGGGCTTACTTCCAGGAAAGTGTTCTTAGGATTGCATCTTCTATCTTGGAGATTTCCCCCTCTCTTTAACACCGAGGTTTCATAGGGCCTTTTTTGTTCAGGTCTGAATTTTTAAAATAAAAACCTGGATTTAACTACATATCATTTAAGTAACTTTCCATTTCCTGTCTGCTTTGCAGAACTGAAATTGCTTTTTTCTGTCACCCTGGTCTTTTCTGTGTTAGCCAAGTTATTTGAAGGATACAAACTAAAAATAGAAGTGGGTTAGATATTCTAAATGGTGTTTTTTCTCCCCTAGTAATTTCCAGCCAGTATCACTGAGAAGATAGGTGATTTCTGATAGTACTGCTGGGCATACCGTACTTGAAAATATTCCATATTTCTCCAAAACTCCATTGCTGAAGAAGTCTCTATAGAAGGATTTTTTAAAAAACAGCTGAGAGAATAGAATAGAATAGAATAGAATAGAATAGAATAGAATAGAATAGAATAGACTCAGTTTGGCCTGAGCTTGTCAGGCCTTGGGAGATAAACAATGTTGGCCAAGGTTAGTACTTGGATTGAAGACCTCCAAGGAAGACTTGCATCTCAGCTTCAGGGGGCTCTTGGAAGAGTAATCTTCTGGACCCCTTTCAGTCTGGCTTCAAGCCCAATTTTGAAACAGAGTGTGGTTTGGGTACCTTGGTTGATGAGATCTGTTGAGAACTACACAGGGGGAATGTGGCCTTGTTAGTTCCTCTGGATCTCTCAGTGGCCTTAGATTCTATTGACCATAGTATCCTGCAGAGCTACTTCTCTGGTTCGAGTCCTATGTGGGGTTTGGTCTCAGAAGATAGTGCTGGGATATTCCTGCTCTGCCCCATGGCCGTTGGCCTATGGGCTGCCGCCGAGTTCCATCTTCTCTCCCATGCTATTTAATATCCATAGGAAGCCACTGGAAGAGGAGATATAGGAGGAATGGGCTGTAGTGTCACCATTATGGGCATGATGCTCAGCTCTGCCTTTCTTTTCCACCGAATTCAGAAGACACTGTTGATGTTCAGAACTGGCGCTTGGGAGTCAGTAATGGGCTGGATGGGCGGGAACAAGCGGAAACTTAATCCTGACAATGCAGAGGTTCTCTTGGTTAGTAGAAGGCAGACAAGGGACTTCAGATCTCACCTGTCTGGGAGGGAGTCACACTTCCCTTGGAAAGCAAGGTGTGCAGCTCGGGAGTGCTGCTTGACACAGCGACCACCTAGCTGCTGTGCTTGGGAGGGCTTTTGTTGAGCTTCAGCTGGTGCATCAGCTCTGCCCGTTCCTGGTTCAGTCAGATCAGAGGTCCCCAAACTTATTTGGCTTACCGCCCCCTTTTCAGGAAAAAAAAATTACTCGGCACCTTCAAGAAGTGGCCAAAAAGATGCAGGTAGAGTCTACCACAACCCACACAGCCAGGCAGGCCAAGGCAGGCACAGAGCAGCAGCAGCTGAAGGCCGGAAGCCAGAGCCCAGCAACAACACCAGCCTTACAAGGGTGCACAGGTATTTGCAGTTTGCAAATGCATGGCCGTGATTGGCTGTGGGGACCCCTCTCCCCCCCCTCCCTGATCCCAGGAAAGACCAGGAGAAGGCAGAAAAAACTGCTTTAGATAGGTTCTGGACTCATCTTTCTTTATGCTTTCAATGCCCCCCCCCCAATTGCACCCAGGGCTCCTACCGTCCACCTGGATTGTTCCAGCGTATTGCTTACTTTGGGAACCAGTGAGTCAGATCTAGCCACAGTGGTCCGTGCCTGAGCTACAGCTAGACTGGACTGTTGCAATGTGCTCGACCCGTGGCTATACCTGAAGAGTGTTCGGAAGCTGCAGCTAGTGCAGAATGCTGTGGGTAGACGGCTGGTGAGGGCCAGCTGCCAGGAGTGGATGACCCCAATACTACAGCGATTACACTCACTACAAATCCACTTCCGAGCCCTATTCAAGGTGTTGTCCTTTAAAGTCCTACGTGGCTTGTGACCAGGGTGTCTGGAGGACTGCCTTCTCCCATACGTGCCCGTCTGGGAATTAAGATCTCAGGGAGAGGCCCTCCTGATGATCCCACCAACGTAACAAGATTATCTGGCGTGCATAGGAGAGCAGGCCTTTTTGGCGGCGTCCCCACAATTGTGGAACAACCTCCCCAGGGTGTATGCCTGGTCCCCTCACTGTCGATCTTCAGGAGGCAGCTGAAGACAGTTTTATCTCGGGCTGCATTAGACTGATGTGGTTTTTATTTATTGGCAGTCCTGATTGTAGTTTTTTAAACTGTGACCTTTTGTGTAAGCTTATAATTGTTATTTTATTTATGTTGTTTTTCTTCTGTTCTTTTTTTCAGAATTATTGTTTCCTTTATATTGTAAGCCATCTTAAGGTCCACAAGAGAGAAAGGCAGCTAATCAATGTTTTAAAGAAATAAGACTGAGGTCGCTAAATGGAGAAAAGCAATGGCAAACCACCTCTGCTTGTCTCTTGCCTGGAGCGGCCTGTGGCTGAGGTCACCTTGAGTCAGTTGCAGCTCGATAGTGTGTCATCGTTGTCTTCCTCCTCCTCCTCCTCCTCCTTCTAGCTGGGAATGATTTTTGAAGTACCTAGGATGAAATTGAGCTTGCGAGTCACTTTTCTAATCTTGGTGTTTGGCCACCATTTTTAAAAACGACAGCCAAAATGAATGAGGTGAATTCAGGTCAATATCTTGGTACTTAGGAGACCAGTTTTGAATTACTACAATGCTTAGATATTGCAATAACTTACAAATCTCATTTGTCTTTCAGTGAACCGTACTTCATTGTTTGGCAAGTCTAAGCCCTTAAATGCAAAAAAAAAGTTATTGGTTTAATCATATATATGAAGCTTTTGGGGGGATTTTTTGGCAGACCTCTTTTATTTTTTTTTTAATCCATTGAGCTACTAAGGAAGAAATTTCGCCTCCTGGGGTCACTTCTCTAATCTTGGTGTTTGACTGCCTTATTAAAAAATGCTGGCTGTGGGTAACAGGATGAATAAATGTCAGTATCTCCATACTCGTGAAGCCAGTTTTGAATTGCTAAGCCATTTTTGAATTTATGCACTGGTGGGGAAATATCTCAAATTTTTCTGCTACTTATCCTTTAGATATGAGACGGTAACGTTACTAGCCTCTTTCTAAGGCATGTTAAACATCAGGCGCTGTCTCCAAGTGAAGAAGTTGTTACTGACATGATGAATTGTTGTCAGAAAATTAGTGGCCTGAAGAAGATGCCATTGAATTCCTTAGCTGAAGATCAAGTGCAGATGCAATGTCCCTCCTGTTGTGAGGGCAGGGCGGGTGCTGCAAATGACAGGCCCTGTGAATCCATCACCACTCTGGGCGGGGCGGCTCCAGGCTGGGTACCCCCTTTTCTCCACCTCTGATGCACAGCGGTGGGAACTCATGCCTGCCCCTCTCTTTCGGGACAGGGTGGCCCCAGGGGTGGCAGGCTGGAGTGGCCACAGATGGGGGGGCATTTTCCCCCCCATGCAGTGGCCTGCCAAGACTTTTCTTTAATGGCTAGTCTACCCCCGGTAAGTGGTGGGTTTCACAGAGCAATGTTTTATTTCAGTAATTGATGTATTGTGGAATTTGTGAATTTTCTGCACTGTGCAAGGAGTTGGACTAGATGACCCTGGAGGTCCCTTCCAACTCTATGATTCTCTATGTCATGATCTGGAAGGATTCGCTGGTGTTGCCAGGGGTGTTGTAAGTGTGGCTGAACATTTTCAGGTTGCAACAGAGGAATGAGCACACAAAGCTGCCATGTACTGATTCAGACGACTGGCCCATCAAAGTCAAGAGTTGTCTGCTCAGACTGGCAATGGCTCTCCAAGTCAAGGTCTTTCGCATCCCCTACTACTTCATACTTTAAACTGGAGATGCCGGGGATTGAACCTGGGACCTTCTCCACGCCAAGCAGATGCTCTTCCACTAAGCCACAGCCCCTCCCAGTGCCTTTCCACAGATGTCGCAACAGGAACGCTCCTCCACAAACCAGTCACAGAAGGTTTATCGAATATCCAGAAGATTTTTGAAGTCGTTGACAGCTTCATACATTTAGTAGATATCACTACAGGAGTTGGACACGACATCAGTCAGTTTGACAGCATTTCAGGAATTGGAAGAGTGTTTTGAATCTGGTGTGCCTGAGTATTTTCTGCCTTGCCTTGGTGCTGTTGAAAATCAACATTACTATGTTTTGTGTTACGAATTTGCCACGGAACCAGTGCTGGACTGAGGACTGGGGTCCATGAGTGCTGTGCTGGGACCAAGGAAACCGGGGTTTAAAGCCTAGCTCGCCATTATTAAATTTGGTGAGTGATCTTGTGCTAGCCATCCTCTCTCAGCATAACCTACCTCACAGGGTTGATGAGAGAATAAAACAGAGATGGGGAGAACCATATACACTTTTCTGAGCTCCATGGAGGAAGGACATGTAGCCATTGTCTTAAATCGCAGCCTAGTTAAGGCCGATGGGACCAGAAAGAGGTCCCACAAGGGTGTACCAGAGGAGGGTTAATGATAGACACAAGCCGGCAGGAATTCCTTGACATGGGGCTGGTCTGATAGACGGCAGGTGAGAGCCCGTTTGGTGTAGTGGTTAGGAGCATGGACTCTAATCTGGGAGAATCGGGTTTGATTCCCCCACTCCTCCACATGCAGCAGCTGGTGTGATCTTGGGTCAGTCACAAGTTCTCTCAGAGCTGTTCTCTGAGGAGCAGTTCTCAAAAGAGCTCTCTCAGCCCCACCTACGTCACAGGGTGTCTGTTGTGGGGAGGGGGAGGGGAAGGATATTGTAAGCCGTCCGAAGAATCCTTCCGGTAGTGAAGGGCAGGGTATAAATCTACTCTCTTCTTTCTTCTCTTCAGTGCCTAGAGTGATTTAAAATTGTGGAGACTACCCACCCTGGAATTCCTCAGGATAGGGACTCGGAATTCCCTGTGTCATTCAGCTAAATAAAACAATAGCCCAGCAGCACCTTAAAAGACTGACAATATTTATTTCTATATGACCTTTTCATGAGTCACAGCTTACCTGTTCAGCTACTGGAGATCAAAGTGGGGATCTTACTTAAAGGGAAAGATTACAGGGGGAGGGGGAAGAGGAGTTAAGGCAGAGAGTGAAGCTTTCAAGTGTAAATCTGTGTGGGGGAAAGGTTAGAAGTGATTCCAGTCTTAAAACTTGCAAATGTGAAGTCTCTGTGTGGCTAAACCAATAACAGTTACAAATAGTGGATGATGAGAGAGGTCAGAGCTTCGAACATACAAGCAAGGTGATAAGTTTAAGTGAAAGTTTACAGATAACGGTACAAAGTTATGGTCTAATAAAACATGTCAGAAACACATGCCAATCCCACTGGGTTGTTGATCTTGTCCTCCTTACTCCCACTCCTGGGACCCCTGAACAGCTTCCCAAACCTGTGAGTTCTCTAAGTAACAATTTTATTCTCAAATAAACGATAGCGTGGAGTTCACCGTCCACCCATCTTTGCAACAAAACCACTCCTAAGCCCCTAGATGGGGCATCTGCCTGGACCGCAAAAGGCTTGTCATAATCAGGTGGAATCAAAATAAATGCTTGAGTTAGTCTTTTCTTTCAATCAAAATTTCTCTAAGGTGGGTCCAGGGGAGCTATTAGAGATTATCATGAGGAAACCCAAGACTCCATTTAAGCCGGGATGACATATAGTGTTCAGTTTTTTAATGCATTCTAATTCAGCACTTTCACATTTTTTATTCCCTTTGACTTTTTGGGGGGTGGGGGGCGGGACAGTGACTTTCAGGTCTGTAATAGTATGTCCAGGGAGATTATGCAACAGTCTATACAACACATTAGTAAATTATTGAGTGGGGAGCATAGGTGTAGAGTACAGGGGGTCTCGAGAGCTTGAGCCACCCCCGAAATTTCCCGGGGGGGGGGCTCAGCCACCCCCGGGAAAACAGCACCTGCCGTCACGCCTCCCCGGGTCCTTCCGAGGCCGGCGGGCACTGCTGGAGAGGGAGAGGGAAGGGGTGGCGGGGGGGGGGGGAGAGAGGCACCAGCAGCAGCGGCTGGCGGGCCTTGGAAGACCCCGGGGAGGCGGGGTGGTTTCCGGGGGGGAGAACATTGCTCCAGCGAGCACGCGCAAAGAGTGCGCACGCTAAGGACCCCCCCCCCGGATTTCCAAAACTCTACGCCCCTGGTGGGGAGTGGGGGCTATAGTCTTTGTGGAAAGGAATAGAATCATAGAATCACAGAGTTGGAAGGGGCCATACAGGCCATCTAGTCCAACCCTCTGCTCAGTGCAGGATCGGCCTAGAGCATCCCTGACAAGTGTTTGTCCAGATGCTGCTTAAAGACTGCCAGTGAGGGGGAGCTCACCACCTCCCTGGGCAGCTGATTCCACTGTGGCACAACTTACTGTCAAAAAGTTTTCCATAAGATCTGCCCTTCATTTAAACCCGTTATTGCGAGTCCTTATACTCTGCTGCCAACAGGAACAGCTCCCTGCCCTCCTCTAAGTGACAGCCCTTGAAATATTTCAAGAGAGCCATCATGTCCCCCCTCAGCCTCCTCTTCTCCAGACTGAACATTCCCAAGTCCCTCAGCCTTTCCTCACAGGTTTGCCTTTTCATTCCTTTCGAGTTGTCCTACTTTTTCCAGACACTTGCTTTATCTCTCCGCCCCCAACAGCTTTCAAAAAAGAGTTTCACTTGAGCACAGACTGTCTTCAGAAGCCGCAGATCCACTCGACATCCTCAGCGTGGTGCTGCCAAACCTGTCACGGGCCTGCGGAGTCCGTGGTTCAATAATTCCAGGAAACCGGAACATTTCTAATTGCTAAACGTGTTTGTAAGGTCACTTTCGCAGGCCGGTTTATTTTTGTTTTTTTAAAAACCCAGAGATCAGATACCACCAGGGGCTTATTCAGTAAATAACGTCATAAATAAGATTGCAGATACAAATTGCTGGGCTTTACGACTTGTAAACAAGAAAAAATGCCCTTACTGTGGATTCAGCAGCTGGGTGTGAGTTAATCGCTCTCTCTCGGCGACTGTTCCTCGGCTGGAAAATGCCAGTATTAATTGGCTGCCGTGGCCAGGACTTTGTACAGCATCCTCGGGGAGGTTGCAGCTAGAATCCCTACAGTATATTAACTTAAGTGTGAATCTTTGTGTCGGCAGATGTCCCACGCATGTAATGGCCACTGACTCTGCCCCCTGGAGATGCTGCCTGGTGCAGAACTCCAGTTGGCGTACCCTCTGGTTCTGACAACAGGACGGCGGTGACAATGTTGGTCCCTCAGCTCTGACCCATCCATATTTCATAGATCGTAATGGGTTTTGGCAGCTTCCTCCTAAGCAAAATGACTACACAGATCCCCGTGGAAATGCATACCAATGAGGTTCTTGTTCCTCCAAGATGTGAGCCTTGAGAGTGCATGAGAATAAATCGGATCTGAGGCACGAGAGCAGATGGAATATAACTTAAGAAGGATGGGGCCCCAAGAGAAGATTCCCCCCACACACCAGAAAAAAGAGAGAGAGAGAGATTATTGCCCAGGTTATACCCTTCACCAAGTAGATTCTCTGTCCCAAATCATAGTCGGATTTGGCCTGGGTTTTCTTAGACTGTTCAGGCGTGAAAATGGAAGCATGCTTTAACTAGGAATAAAAATCATAATTATCACTGGTTGCGAAATTCCACTTACTCCAGAGTTGGTGTTACTAAATATTTGGCCTGATCCCCAATCTGGAAATGAAAAGAAAGAAAGAAAATCAATCGCCACACTATTAACAATTGCTAAATTAACAATTGCATCAGTTTGGGAAAGTAAATTGAAAACCATCGATACCGCCAAAACCTGGCACCAAAAAAAAATTGGGAACATATAATAATGGCAAAAATTACTGAGAGTATACAGTCAACAGACCCAACTAAGAGCTCAACCCAGCTCTGAGATATGTGGATACCTGTCACATTTTATTTATTGGAGAATGATATTATTCCTCCAAACCCTGTATATGAAGAGATTGTGTATGCATGGTGTATAACAAGATAACTTTTATTACCTTTCTTATCACCTTTTGTTCACCCATAAATATTCAGTAATATGTTTTTTAAAAAACTAGAAATAATTGAACTATGTTGGTGCTTCCATGCCAGTCCAGTTCTCTAGCCTGTAAGACCATTGGACTTCTTAGTTTATTAGATGTTTGAATTCCTATTAAAATTCAACTGTTCATCAGCTCTGGATGCAGTGGTTCTAGGACTGTGGGATCCAACTGTTGCTAGACCACGCTGTTATGCAACAGAATATATTGCAGTGCTGGTGCTATCAATAATCAGTCTGCAGGACAAAGTAAAGCATTGATGCTGGGGATGGGCCAAGGCACAGTGCTTTGTGTACTAAGGGTTCTGGCTTCAGTCCCTGATGCCTCCGGTTCAACAGATCAGGTGCTGGAGGGCTGCTGCCAGTCTGAGTAGACAATACTGACCTCAGTGGACCTGTGGTCTGACTCAATTATGTGGCAGTTTCATCTGTTCAGCCGCAGTTTTCAGAGGGGCCGTGGCCATGGTGGAACATTTGCTTTGTGTACAGAATGTTCCCGGTTAAATCTCCAGTTAAAAGGATCTGGGAGGAAGCAATGGGAAAGATCTTTGCTGGAGACCCTGGCGGGCCTCTACTCATTAGCGCAGACAAGACCGGCCTCAATAGACCAAGGATCAGAGGCAAGACAAGGCAGCTTTGTGTGTGTCACTGGCGTATCAGACCAGTGGTCCATCGAGTCTGGCGACTTGTTTTGCGCAGCGGCCAACCAGTTACTCTGGATGGCCAGAAAACAGAAAACAAGGCTCAGAGGCTCCTCCCAGAGTTGCTCCTGGAATGGCCCGCCTGAGACCAGGAAAGGCTCCCACCCTCCTGGCTTTCCGCAGTCTATGCAAACTGAATTATTCAAGAAGGCTTTTCTATGCTCCTGCCAACCTAGCAGTTTGAAAGCAAGAAACTGCAAGTAGATAAATAGGTACCGCTTTGGTGGGAAGGTAACAGCGTTCCGTGTGCCTTGGCGTCTAGTCATGCCAGCCACATGACCACGGAGAAGTCTTCAGACAGCGCTGGCTCTTTGGCTTGGAAATGGAGATGAGCACCGCATCCCTAGAGTTGGATTTGACTGGCTTTCGAACAAGGGAAACCTTTACCGTTACCTTTTCTATGCAGGCAGTAGGATGACACTGTTACAAAAGGCTCCACAAAGTTACTTGGGCAAACTACTGGGGGCTGTGGTCTGTGCTACTGTGTGTATAGTTTGCTGTGTGTGTTGGATCCTGTTGTGCAATTTTACTTCATTAAATGTGTCATATTAACTCTTGTGCTTTGCTTCAGTTCTGTTTTTTGAGACTTCTGGGTGGATCTACAATCGAAATCCTCTTTCCTTGTTTATTTCCATCTTGTTGGTTTTGTTGACTCATTCTGTGTAATCTGCCTTGAGTCCCAGTGAGAAATGTGGACTAGAAGAAGGAAAGAAGATTGGATTTATACCCCGCCCTTTACTTGGAGTCTCAGAGCAGCTTACAATCTCCTTTCCCTTTCCCTCCCCACAACAGACACCCTGTGACGCAGTGTTCCCTCTAAGCTGAGTTAGTATGAGCTAGCTCACAGTTTTTTAGCCTCCAGCTCACACGTTTTTATCTGAGCTCAGGAAGGATGGCTCCAGAGCAAACTAATTTATGCAGTAGCCACATCGCTAGCTCACAACTTTAATGCCAGTAGCTCACAAAGTAGAATTTTTGCTCACAAGAGTCTACAGCTTAGAGGGAGTATTGCATGTGAGGTAGGTGGGGCCGAGAGAGCTCTTTCAAGAACTGCTCATGAGAGAACAGCTCTGAAATAACTTGCGACTGACCCAAGGTCACACCAGCAGCTACATGTGGAGAAGTGGGGAATCAAACCCGGTTCTCCTAGATTAGAGTCCACTCTCCTAACCACTACACCAAACTGGCTGTCAATAATGTAATAATGTAAATAAATACAATAAAACATAGGCATTCAGAGGTTTGCTGCCTTTGAATATGGAAGTTCCGTTTTGTCCCCCTGGCTAGTAGCCACTGATGGACTGAAACTGTTGTGGGATGGAGGCAGGAAAAAAAAACAATAATTCAAACATTAACATACTTGAGTAGCAATGCAAGCGACGAAAATGTGCTCAGATTTCTTGGTGAGTGATTTACAACAGTGTAGCAGTTGCTAGAAAGAGCAGCTTCAGACACAACTCCTACAGATCTCCGTACACAGTCAGAATGGGTGTTTTAACACAATAGAATGTGCAAAAATTAAAGCCGTTCTCTTGCCAACTGTTTACTAGAGAGTTTGGGAGGAAAACGTCGAAGCCCAGATTGAAGCCGCTATGCAGTCTGCTCATGTCTGGTATCTCAGGGGGGGGAGGGAGGACGATCTGCATCTCCTCTGTCTCGCTGGCCCTTTTCCAGCAAGGTGGTGCGGTCAGCTTCTGAGGGCAGAGTGGCAGGCAGGCCGAGAACAGGCAGACAGCTGGCCGGGGATCTGCCCAGTTCACATTCAACATAAAAATATAGCAAGCCTCCAAACCCACTGAGAATATGGCTCAAGTCTGCTTATGCCTGAAAAAGATTTATGGCACAATTATGGGGAAGCCTTTAAATATCACAACAAACCCAAACTGGAAAGAAGTGGGACAACACCAGGGGAGAAAGGAGGGATGCTGTCCAGATGCTCTGGAGTAAGTGAGGGGGAGGGAAGCTCTTGCAAAGCGCCCTTCACTGGTCCCTCACACAGCTTGGGAAGCACAGATTTTCCACTTGCAGTGTTATAGATCTCAGTGCGATTCTCATTGCACGATTATATCCCCCCCCCCCTCCCAAGGAAAGCATCATGAAAATGAAACTCAATTGCACATTATTTACTGCAGAACATTACAGTTGTCAGAAAGTAGTATAATTAGCCCATCTCTGGGGAGGAAATAACATTTCTGATTAGTATTAGTGTTCGGAAGCCTACTGTTAAAACGCTCTTGTGTTTTTCCTATGCTTGATTTAGGTCTCTCTACAGGAATCGGTACCCTTGCAGATTCCACCTGCCTTTGGAGCACTGCCTTGAGTCTCCCAGCCCTCAGAAGACTATGAAAGGGAGGGGAGAGGTGAACCAAGAATATGGAGTTATTATTTGCAGCGGTGCTGTCTGCAGGCATATGTGCGCAGGAAAGGAGGCAAACACTGCAGCTCTGTCCATGCAGCGAAGAAGAGAGGGTGATCGACATGATCCCTGTTTTGGCACGTCTGTGTGAGAAAAAAGAGGGATTGGGCATGCAAGTAGGGCGAGCAGGTGCAAGGGAGGGAAGTGGTGCTGGTGGACATGTAATGGCTGTGCAGCAGTGAGATTTTGTCAGGTGCTGTATGGCACACTGCCAGGAAAGCCTGTGCAGTGTAGTGGTGAGAGTGTCAGACTAGGATCTGGGTTCAAACATCTGCCAAGGAAGCTCACTGGGTGACCTTGGGCCGTTCACATTCAGCCTAATTTACCTCACAGGGTCGTGGCGAGGATAAAACAGAGGAGAACGATGTCTTTGGATCCCCACTGGGGAGAAAGAAGGGGGGTGTAAATGAAATAAAGAAGGAGAAGGAGGAGACTGGATTTATACCCGGCCTTTCACTTGGAGTCTCAGAGCAGTTTACAATCTCCCTCCCACCCCCACCCCACAACAGACACCCTGTGAGGTAGGTGGGGCTGAGAGAGCTCTCTTGAAAACTGCTCTTGAGAGAACAGCTCTGAGAAAACTTGGGACTGACCCAAGGTCACACCAGCAGCTGCATGTGGAGGAGTGGGGAATCAGGTTAGAGTCCACGCTCCTAACCGCAACAAGAAATAAAATTCCCTCTTTGCAGCACACAGTTATTAAGAGTACTAGATTTCTCCTGCCCTCTTATTGCATTGGTTTACCCTCAGCACCGTCCAGAGCCCATGTGGAGTTACTATTTGGTGGCTATTAACATTCCTTCAAATAGCAAGCGGGTATTCCACTGCCAGTCCTTCCAGCAGGGGTTCTTAACGTGTCGCCCATGGACACCTTTACTGGTGCCAGCCAAGTACTTTTAGAAATTGGGTGGGGCAGATTAAAAGGCATCTTATTTAATCTAGCTTCTGCCTCAAATGCTGAAGAGGTGCTCTTAAGAGTGATATAGATAGTGTCGCTCGCTCCCAGATATTTTGTGGTTGGCTCCGCCTACTGCGACAGCCAGTTTGTGGCTGGCTCCACCTCCTGTGGCAGCCATTTTGCAATTGTGCCCACTGCCCTGTGTCAGAGTTCCAAAGGTACCTGCATGGTCAAAAAGATCGGCGACCCCTGCGCTTCAGCAACATGGCTTGGCCACCTGTGATCACAAGGGAGATTTCTGCGTGCCCAAAGGGAAGAAGAAGAAGCAAAGAGAGAAGAAGAGATTGGATTTATATCCCGCCCTTCATTTGGAGTCTCAGAGCGGCTTACAAACTTCTTTCCAGAGCTGTCCTTGAGAGAACAGCTGTGACAGAACTATGGCTTGCCCAAGGTCATCCAACAGCTGCAAGTGGAGGAGTGGGGAATCAAACCTGGTTGTCCCCGATTAGAGTCCGTGCACTTAACCACTACACCAAACATGGTATGCAGAGAAATATCCTGTTCCCTCTTCAACCCAGAAAGAAAGGCACACTGCAGCAACTAGGAAGAGTGGACTGCCCTTAGCTATTATCCTCACAAATCCTTGGTTCACCTCCCCAGAGGGTTGGAGCAGTGGAGGCAAAGAAGCAGAAGTGGGAAGCAATCTATGGAGAGAGGAGTGGGGCAGGAGAAGGATTCCCCCACCAGGGTCCATGCCCTGGTGATAGAGCAGAGGGAGACGACTCGTAGGGTTGCCAATCTCCAGGTGGCGGCTGGGGATCTCCCGCTATTACAGCTGATCTCCAAGTGATAAGAGATCAGTTCATCTGGAGAAAATGGCTACTTTGGAAGTTGTGCTCTGTGGCATTATATAACGTTGAAGTCCCTCCCCTCCCCAAATCCCGCCCTCCTCAGGCTCCACCCCCAAAATCCCCAGGTGTTTCCCAGTTGGGAGTTAGCAACCCTCGAGGAGAGTGTGTGCCAGTGAGAAGGACAAGGCTCGAGGGTGGAGCTGGGGGAACCAAGGAGTCATTTGGGAAAATGACAAAGAGGGAAGAATGGACTGAAAGAATACTGGAGGTGATAAGTATTGGAGTCGGGAGTCCATGGAATAGTGAAACAGCTAGATCTTTATTGCTGGTCTGGATGAAGCATGCAACCCAGGGCTCGAAGCCCTCCTTTTATGCTGGTCAGGGACAATCCCCTGACCTCGCCCAACTGGCCTGATAGGCTATTATCAATCTATTTACATCTCATAGGTTCCCTGGGAGAAACCTAGGTACAGGATTGGTGGCCGGTTTGAATCCACCTGGCCTTTGTTCTACCTGACTGAAACTCAGGTAGTTTCTTGGCCATGTGCTCTGGCCATGCTCTGGCCATGTGCTCTGGCCATGCGGTCACAATTATGGGAGCACATGGCGACGGCATGGTCAATACATAACAGGAGGTGAAAAATTAGGACTGGGGGTCCACTCCATTAGACACGCATCCTCTGGTTCTAGAGAAGAGCTCTTACATGGAGCATTGGGAGGAAGAAACTCACATTTCTCTCCCTTCTCAGGTTTGTGGCTAGATGGCAAACAAGTTCTGCTCTAACCCCCAGATCTGCCTTTTATTGCCTTTTCACTATAGAAGAAGAAGAGTTAGATTTATACCCTGCCCTTTCCTCTCCCCACAACAGACACTGAGTAGTATTCCCTCTAAACTGAGTTACTGTGAGCTAGCTCAGTTTTTTAGCCTCCAGCTCACACATTTTTGTCTTCGCTCAGGAAAGATGGCTCCAGAGCAAACTAATTTTATGCCGTAGCCATATCACTCACTCACAACTTTAATGCCAGTAGCACACAAAGTAGAAATTTTGCTCACAAGACTCCACAGCTTAGAGGGAGTATTGCCTGTGAGGTAAGTGGGGCTGAGAGAGCGCTGACAGAAACTGCTCTTGGGAGAACAGCTCTGAGAGAACTGTGGCTGCCCAAGGTCACCCAGCTGGCTGCATATGGAAAAGTGGGGAATTAAACCCGGTTCTCCAGATTAGAGTCCGCCACTCTTAACCACTGCACCAAACTGGCTCTCTGTATAGGAGGGGGAGGCAAAATAAATCTAACTTCCCCCTCCCTTTCTCAAGGCCCCTCTTCAGTTAATCTCTCAAACCGCAAGTGGGTGACCCTACAGAGGAGGCACACATGTCTTCTGAACCAAATTCCCTCTCAGGGATTCTTTAAAATATCATGTCGCGGCTTTTGGAGGGAAACAATCAGAGACAAGAACATGCCGTGAATCATAATTCATCTTCCCAAAGATCCATGCTGGGAACCTGCCCCTCAAGGCTGAGTTTGGGGGCCCCCCTCCAATCCAAGCATGGTAGGAGGCACTGTATAGCAGGGGCCCCAAACATGATGCCCATGGGTGGCATGGCGCCCACAGACACCTTTCCTGGGGCCCGCCAAGTTTTTTTTAGAAAGTGGGCAGGGCTTTTGCCCAGCAGGGCTTCTGAGTAGTCACTGGAGTGCTGGTTTTAAGACGTTTCAGTGGCAGCTGCCACCACCCTGTGGATTGTATTCCCCCTCTCTCCTTTTCCCTAGTGTATTCCTTAAATTACCCTTCTTTCGTGCACTTGGGATTCCTTGGGATTCCTTAGTGTGGTTGGCGCCACCTCCTGCTGCAGCCATTTTGTTGTCGTGCCCATCGCCGTGTGTCAGGATTCCCAAGATGCCCACAGGCTCAGAAAGACTGGGGACCTCTGCTCTATAGGATGTGTTCCTGAATGTCCCTTCTGCAGTTACAGCCCTTTGCCTCTTAAAACCTGAAAGGTGAGACAGGCCGAGGGCCATCAATGGCTCATTCTGCATCTAGCATTTGTTCCGCTGTTCTACCAAACCCACACTGGAACAGAAATTCCCCTCTGCCTTGCGTGCCACCTTCACTTTCTTTGATTGTGGGATTTGATGGCGGTGTCCAGACTGCATGCCGCTTTCACTTCCTTTGACCTCTCGGTTATGGGTACCTTCTGCATAGATTTCTGGCCATTCAGGGGTGACTCTGCAGTCAGTACGGCATTGGCCCAGGGTATTTCCGCATATGGTTTTGAGCTGCATCTTTTTCTGTTCCTGTGTGGGTTTGGTAAAACAACGGAGCGAATGCCAGACGCAGGGAACGTATAGTGCTGAGGCTGTGGGGGGACTAGGCAAGGAACAACTTGGGTGTTCTGCTTCAGCATTGTTCAAAGCACACTGCGCCATTTGGTGGTGTGTCCTCCCATGTTGATCTAATAGCAAAATCAATGGTCTTGTGCCTAATCAGTATGGCAGACGTGTTAGGCGTTTCTACAAACTTGGAGAACCCTCCAGGTATGCAGAAACAGATGATTGTGTGAATTTTAAAAAGGAGAGAACCTCCCCCCCCCCCACACACACACACACAAAAAGCACTGATAGTGAGCTAAGAAGACTGCAGCTGCAGAAGTTTAGTCACCTGGTAATTCAGCCCAGTGAAAACTACAGGGAGAATTTTGGTCAGACCTTCTTTTTCACTGGTCTGTCTTTGTAACTGCTCCCCACCCCACCCAGCCTGTCTGTTGATAGACAAAGGGGGAGGAAGAAGAAGAGATTGGATTTATACCCCACCCTTCAATACAGGAAGGAGTCTCAGAGCGCCTTACAATCTCCCTTCCCTTCCCCTCCCCACAACAGACACCCTGTGAGGTAGGTGGGGCTGAGAGAGCTCTCCTGAGAACTGCCCTTGAAAAGAGCTCTGAAAGAACTTGTGACTGACCCAAGGTCACACCAGCAGGTGCAAGTGGAGGAGTGGGGAAGTCCACGCTCCTAACCACTACACCAAACCAGCTCTCATTCCAGTACATTCCAATATATCTGACAAAGTGAGCTTTGATTTACAAAAGAGTATTCTGAAAATTTCTAAGAAGCCACTGGACTCCGTTATATTTAGCCCCGGTGAAATAGTATCCCCCTTGCTGGTTGAAAGACTGTTAGCAAAGGGTGGTTCTGTATGCTAGAAAGCGGTGGCAGTTAAAAGGATTATCATTTTACTTCGTTTGTACCGCACCTGGCTCCCTACTGGGGACCCAAAGTGGCGTACATCGTTCTCTCCTCCTCCATTTTATCCTCACAACAACCCTGTGAGGTAGGTTAGGCCGAGAGTGTGTGTGGCGGGCCCAAGGTCACCAAGCGAGTTTCTATGGCAGAGTGAGGGTTTGAACCTGGGTCTCCCAGATCCTAGTCTGACTCTCCACCACACTATGGATGTTAATAGACAGGGGGCGATTTCGCACTTGCTGTTTGCCTCTCATTCTCTCCAGGGTTTTTTCCTCCAGAGTATATTCTTCGTGTTCACACTTGGAGCCGAAGCCCCTAATCTGCCCCGCAGTGTCCATTCTGCACATACCGACATTCCCCCCCCCATTCCCCTCCCATCTCCCCATTTGCTCCTCCCCCCTTCCCTCCTCCCTCATTTTTTAAAAAAACCGCATGCGCAATTGCGTTATTTCGTTATGATGAAATGAGGCTTCCAGTCCCTCCCTCCCATCATCCCACTCGCTCCTCCCCCCTCCCTTCCTCCCTTGATTTTTTTTTTAAAACGCAGGCACAATTGCGTTATTTTGTTATAATGCAATGATGGTGGACATGGATAGTGTGAGCAATGGTCATGCGAGTTGTAGAGGGAACGCTATTTGCTACTGAAATTTAAACTATTTTGCCGTTGCGAGCTGATATGCACCTAATGGTGTCTGGATTAAGATGTCCATAGTTGCCTTCCTCTTCCCAGAATTCAATACTTCCCTCCTTCCTATTCAAATTTTCCCACCGCTGTTGCCGCACAATGATTGGTTGCCCATACGGCCTGGCGCTGTGATTGGTGGCGTGTCTGCTCTATCATCAAAATGTTGGGTGTGTTGCCAGCAGGATCTCAGGCACAAAATGGTGGATAAAGCCTTTACAGCCATGGTGCCCTATATGCATTGCAATTTCGTTACAGCGAAATGTGGTCCATTTGAAAGATAAAATTCCGGCGCCAGTAAGACGGTTTTCCCTTGTTTATTTGTATGCATTACTGCTTTACTTTACGGATCAAAAAAATCTTTCGCCATGCCGCTTGAAGCAACCCATTCATGCAGCTCCCTCCACCGAGGATACTTTCTCTGCAATTTTATTTTAAAATTGTGTTATGAAACTTATGAAGGTTTTTTTGCTGGAAAAACTTCCTTGGCAAAGCTCCCCAGCCGCGGAGCAGCATGTGGACTGGCCTCCCGTCTCCCTTCCACACACTCTGGCTGCCATTCTCCATCCATCCTGCCACCGGCTGCAGGAGCAGCAGCACTCGGGGCGCTGGATGCTGGATGCGAGCGCAAGCCAGGGGGGGGAGTCGCGGTTCCTTCAGGGCTTCTTCTCCAGTGGTGGTGGTAGCGGCGGCAGCTGAGGAGGAGTGGCAGCAATGGCAGCCCAGTCTCCCCGCTCCGCACGCTGAATTGGAGCCCTAAAGAAAAAGTTCCCCCCATAATAAATAAATGTGTGTGTGTGTGTATTATACAAAGAAAACAACGGTGCGGTCTTCCCTTGCTGCATCACTATTTCGTTATTTTGATATAACAAAATAAGGGGTTCTTTTTTAAAAAAGGGGGGGAGGCAGTCTAGCCTCAGGCCCGGAGGAGCGCACCCAGAGAGCAGGGTGGGAGAGTCATGTCCCTGGCCCACCCGCCCGCTCGCCGCCGCTCCTCCACGGGTTTCTGGAGGGAAGCGCCCCCTGCCTGCTCTGCAGGGGCTGTGGCCAGGGCACCCCAGACACAGGGCAGTGCTCATCCATGAGCCTGGAGGCTCTTGGGCCAATGGCGCCCGGCTCTTGCTACCGAAAAGCCCAGCAAATCCTCCTCGCTGACGCAGTCCCTGTGGTGAATTCTTGTCTTGCTGCTTCATCATTTTGATATAACGTTAGGAGGGCTCATTTCAAAAAAAAAAAAAAAAAAAAAAGGAAGAAACACCCACTACGGGGCGGGCCAGATGGAGGGCAGGCGAGTGGGCATGTTTTCGTCTCAGCTTCTCCACCGAAGCAAACAGGAAAATCCTCTAAAAACAGGATTTTCTTGATCCAGGGAAGCTCCGGAGCAGTGCCGTGATACTCCTGATCAAACTGTGAGCCCGGAGCAACTGATGGGAGATTGACCAGAAGCTCCTGAGCAAGCATCAGGGCAAATCCAGGGCAAACGCTAGTGCGAAATCGCCCAGGGTGTTGTCCACAAAGGCTTAAAAGAGGTGACCTCCCGACCAGCTGAAGGGAGGGGCCAGGTGGAGAGGGGTGTGTGTGTGTGTGTGAGAGAGAGAGAGCATAGAAGCAGACAGACTTTGCAGGGGAGTTGGCTCACACATGGGGCCAGGGGCACAGCCCCCTCGCCCGCCCCCCCGGATCAGATTAGTAACTCTGATGCTCTGGAGGAGAGCATACGTGTCTCTATCTGTGATCTGCATGTTCATATATAAATAACAAATACTACAAACTTGCCCTGAGTCTTCAGTGCACTCTCCTGCCAAGGGAACTAAGCAGGTAAATGTTGCCCCTGAAATTTCTCATTGTGTGGAGCAATGAGGGGGCACATAACCTTGGGCCAGTCACATTTTCCCAGCCTAACCCACCTCACAGGGTTATTATGAGGAAGCAAAGGAGGAGAGGAGAATGATGTAAGCCACGTTGAGTCCCCATTAGAGGGAAAAGGTGGGATATAAATGAATTAAACAAATATTTTATTTCAATGCTAAGCATTCCGTCTCGGTTCTTAGGCTTTTAGCATTAACCTATATAGAAAAGAGCTTTCTCCAAAAAAAGGGGGGTCTCTTAAAATGCAGATTTATTAATCAATTAATGGGTTAACCCACCATTAATCCAAAGTATCCCTCCTAAAACTTTGGCACTAAGGAAAGGATTTTCTGAGATGTATCTTTACAAGTTCATTGGTTAGTTATTTTAGGAGCCGGCATGAATTTTAAAAGAGAAAATGTTAAATTCGGATTAAGACTACATTTCCCCTCTGAATGCATTAACAAGGACGTGATAACCGAGTACTCAAATTTCCTCTCAGCGTCAATGCGCTGAGATTTCATGCCTGGGTGGTATTTGCATATTTTTAATACTCGGTGATTATTCCTTTTTTCAAACCTGTCATCGGAAGAAAGATCCAGCCAGGCCCTCTGCTCTCTACCAGAATCGCTTCCTCCCCCCGCCCCCCTTCATCCATGTTTCACTCTTGGTTGTTTGTGTGCGTTGTTTTCAGGATGTTCTCTCCTGTCAAAAAGACCCCCATGGGTTGATCCAGGGATTGTCTCCTGCCATTGGGAAGGGGTGGTGACAATTTCAATCGGTTCTTCCTTCTCTGGCAGACCGCCCCTCCCCCACGCACACATAGGTTTGCCTGCTCTGGGTTGGGAAATACCTGGAGACTTGGGGCGGGTGAAACCTGGGGACAGCAGGGTTTGGGGAGGCGAGGAACCTCAGCAGGGTACAATGTAGGGTTGCCAAGTCCCCCCGGGGGGCGGGGAAACCCCTGCTCGATCGCCCCACTCCCCGCCGGCTGGGATCAGGCCGCCGGGGGGGACCCCACCCCCAAATTGCCGGGCTCCGGAGATGTGCCTGGCACAATGACATCACCTGGAGGTTATGCCATCGCGTCGGGCATGTTTCGGGGCGGGGGACACTCTATAATTTGAGGGAAAGCTCTATGGTTTTCCCCTGAATTATAGAGGTCCCACCCCCAACGTGCCCGACGCAATGACGTCACTTCTGGGTGACATCATCACAACACACGCACAAAGCGCATGCACCAGAAGCCTCCCAAAGAGGACCAGACTCCCCCCGCTATAAGATAAGTTAGACTTGGCAACCCTAGTGCAATGCCACAGAGTCCATTCTCCAAAGCAGCCATTTTCTTCAGGGGAACTGATCTCTGTCACCTGGAGGTCAATTGAAATCCCAGGCCATCTCCAGCCCAGGACTGTATTATCCATAAGGAAGACGAGGCTGAAGCCTAAGGGCCTTGCAGGGACTAGGGGCCCATCAATATTTTTTTTTGCTGAGGCACTGTTATTTTCTCCAGAACCTGAAAAGGTTAGTCAAGTAGAATAGAGGGCCAACAATAAAAGCTTAATATATAGTATATAAAAAGATACATGCATTTATTAACAAAGAATTAAAAAATATATAGGGGCCCAATCACACCTCATGTAAAGATAACTGATTCTAACACAAAAAACTGATTTTAACACACACGAAACGCATCAGATCAAGTCTATTAGCCCTTGTGGGCTAGAATCAGTTATTTTTACATGAGGTGTGATTGGGCCCCTATATATTTTTAAATTCTTTGTTAATAAATGCATGTTTCTTTTTATATACTATATATTAAGCTTTTATTGTTGGCCCTTTATTCTACTTGACTAATCTTTTCAGGTTCTGGATCCTAGTTTTAGGTCCAGTTCCCCACCCCACTCCTTTTTGTCCCTACTGTTATTGTCTCTTCATAGACAGCCTGTAAAGTCACCAGAGGCCCCCCGAAATACTTAAGAGCCTAGGGGCCCAACCGTGCGTTAATATAGCCCTGCTCCAGTTACCACCTGGAGTTTGGCAGTCTTACCCCCACCCCATTCCTGAGGCTCCTCAGCCCCCCCCCCCCCCCCCGGAACAGCATTTGGGGTAGTTCAGTCAGTGAGCTGCAGTGGGAGGGGAAATTGGCAGAAAAGACTGGCCTCTCTTCTGTTGCACGATGCAAGTTAAGCCAGTTAAAAATGACCTTTGGATTCAATCCCAAAAAATTGAAGGACTGTCATAGCAAAGTGAATTCCTGACTCTGCTGAATTCAAAGGCTGTGCTCCCATTAGCAGACCGAGATAACTTCCTTTCTGATGACATTTGGAGACCAACTGAGCAACTGATGAAATAGTAAAGAGTGATGTAGTCGAGATAATTGAATAAAAGGACCTGAGCTCACCTGAAAACCGGAAGAAAATGTTGTTTGCGGAGTACTTTATTCTGGGGGAAATTAGCATGCCAATGAGTCTGAGATCAGAGAGAGAGGCAGAGCAAAGCAGTTGATATTGTAGTAGCAGTGTGATGATGATGATGATGATGTTAATGATGATGCAGTGTGTGTAATATAGCCAGGAGATCCAAAGATTGTCTGGCAGCCGGAAGTACTAGCAAGCTAGACTTAGGTGGCGAGAGGTGGGCTTAGAGAGCTCTGAAAGAGCTGTGACTGACCCAAGGTCACCTGGCTGGCTTCATGTGCAGGAGTGGGGAATTGAACCTGGTTCTCCAGATTAGAGACTGCTGCTCTTAACACACACCCAGGACTTAACAGGGATATTGGTTTCTTATCTCACTACATATACTAAACTCACTCAGTCCTTAACATATGTATTCTCACCAAGAAGGACTATACATCCTCTTTATTTTAGTGTATTTCTTATTTGGAGTAGTAGAGTGGAGTAGTGATTGTAATGTAATGCAATGAATATTGGAATGCATTTCCCTGATCTAGTGACAGAGGCGACATAACACTGCACAACCATTCACCCCACCTCAAAGAAAAGGATGCTGTTAGTTACCCCTATGCTTGAGAGGAGATGAGTGGAGTGGGACAACAAGATCTCAATTAATTACCCTTAGCACCCCACAATTAAGAAAGATACATTTACACATTAGCCTTGTATTTTGACATATTTATTTGCTTCACTGTGTTGGCCTCCCGTAATTAAATCCAAACAAATGGTGACCATATAAACTTAGTTTGTTATTCCTGTTTGGTCTTTGCATCTGTTAAAACATTTTGATTATGTTGTATGCTAATTTGCTGTTCACCCTCTGTATGGACTGTTAACGTCCATTTCAATGTATCTGAGGAAGTGTGCCTGCACATGAAAGCTCATACCTTGAATAAAACTCTGTTGGTCTTAAAGGTGCCACTGGACTCAAACTTTGTTCTACTGCTTCAGACCAACACGGCTGCCCACCTGGATCTACTAACAAAGGTTTGTTACTGTACTACTGCCAAGTACATTCTGTTGCCAGGTAAGACAGGGATGAGGCCAGGGAGAAAGTAATGTATGTGAAAAGGGGGAAAGAGCGCGAGAAATTAATGAAAGGAGAGCGAAAGGCTATGTATGTGTGTAAAGTGCTATTAAGTCACAACCGACTTATGGTAGGGCTGCCAAGTCAGCCCAGGGGTGGGGGATCCCCCGCTACAGGGGTTCCCGATCCACCGGCCAGCATTCGGCCGGCGGGGGGAACCCCACCCCAGAAGTTGTCCAGCCAGGACGACTTCTCCAACGTAATGACGTCACCCGGAAGTGACGTCATCACGTTGGGGGCGTTGCCAGGGCAATGCTCTGGCAATCGCCCCAAGACATTATGTTACCATAGAGTTTTGGGGCGATTGCCAGAGCGTCGCCCTGACAACCCCCCCCAACATGCTGACGCCACGGAAGCTCCCAGCGGATGGAGGACTCCCCCCCGCCGGTGAGTAATACAGACTTGGCAACCCTAACTTACGGTAACCCCAGCTAAGGGGCTTTCAAGGCAAGTGAGAAGGAGAGGTGGCTTGCCATTGCCTCCCTCTGCAGAGTTTTATTCAAACTGTAAGCTTTCATGTGCAAAACACACTTCTTCAGACAAAACAGAAATGTGTTTTGCACACGGAGGCTTACACTTTGAATAAAACTTTGTTGGTCTCAAAGGTGCCACTTGACTCAAACTTTGTTCTGCTGCTGCTTCTGACCAACACGGCTACCCACCTGAATCTATCTTCCTCTGCAGAGCCTTCCTTGGGGGTCTTCTTTCCAAGAACTGACCCAGTTTAGCTCCCAAGAGCTGACAAGATCGGGCTGTACCTTCCCTCCCCAAGGAACAGCTAGGATCCTTTAAATCCCATTGTGTTATGTACGTATAATGTGCCATGGCTAGAGACATTCCTCAGGATGGAAGTCCTCTTCTGGCAACTCTTTAATGCTTCTCCATTTCGCTTCTCGATCGTCACTGAGCAAAGATCCAAATGGCAACATCCTTCCCTTTTCCTGGCTGCGGCCTTCAGAGCTGTCAGAGAAAAGGATGGGATGTGAATGCCGCTGCTGTTCCCTCTCTGATCTCGCTGGGTGCTGCAGCCAGCATGCATTTCAATAAATCTCTGGAGAGCCTTGATCCCAAGCGTCATTAATGAGGATTAGCTCTGTGTCTGTAATAGAAGAAAGGGACAGAATGCATATTGTACACATCAGCCCAGGGGAAATGGGAAGGGTCTGGAAGGACTTCACGTAGGCCTGGAATAGCTCTGTATTTTTACTCCCGTGGGGGGTGAGACCCAGAGGATGAGTCAGCTATTAAAGCACCTCTGGTTTCTTTGCAGGAAGAAATGCTGTTGCGCTGCTCCGTTTCTCTTGAGATTGATGGGCCTCTTCAGGACAGTCGACCATGAAGAGAGATGTCAGCTCCCAACATAGCAGATGGTGTGTTTCTCCCGCTCCCCCCAACAGGCCTACTGGGGCAAGATTTGATCTAGTCCTAAATGGAGAAAGATTGCAATGTGCCAAAAAAAAAAAAAGTTTCAATTTGCTGTTGATGCAATGCCACGTCGAACAGGAGGAAACAGGTTCCTGGGATGGATTTATAATTTATTTTATTTAAAAACATCAGTACCCGTTTTCTGTTTAAAATATGCTCCAGGCAGCTGACAACCTGTGTCTGCATGCCATATTTGAAAACCAGCTAAACATACACTTTAAAAGGATCAGATAAGGCAACCAACCACAGCCTAGTGGCTAGAGTGTTGGGCTGGCATCTGGGAGGTTCAAGGTTCAAATCCCCACTCTGCCGTGGAAGCTCGCTGGGTGACTTCGAGCCAGTCACTCACTCTCGGTTTACCCTACCTCAAAGGGTTGTTGTGAGCATAAAATGGAGGAGAGGAGAATGATATAAGCCACACTGGGTCCCCACTGGGGAGAGAGGTGGGCATAAACAAAGCAAAATACATAATTTTTAAAAGCTAATTAGAGACCAGTGGTTAGAGTAACATCAGAAAGTCCTGAGTTCCAATCCCTCAATTGTGTATGTGTAAAATGCCACCAAGTCCCGGCTGATTTATACAGACCCCACGCAAGGAGCTTTCAAGGGAAGTGAGAAGCAGAGGTGGTTTGCCATGGCCTTCCTCTGCTGTTTTCCTTCAAGGTCTCCCATCCAAGGACTAAACAGGGTTAACCCTGCTTAGCTTCCGAGATCTGGTGGGATTGGGCTACACCCTGCCCCCTATCCTCCATCAACTCCCCAGTTACACAAGGTTAAAAACTGCCCAGTTTGAGTTCAATTTGACATACCTTGTAAACCATCTCAGACTTGCCTCAGATATCGTTAATTAAAAACTACCAAATGCTTCCTTCTGATACTGTCAAAATAAAGATGACCAAGTGCCACTTGCTGCTGTCAAACAAACGACGCGACACCGTGTAATTATAACCTGTTGTGTTGTAGATTGAAATCATTCTAACAGGTAACACTCACATATAACCCGATGCTGTGCTCTGCGAGTGATATTGCAATCTCAGCTGTGCCTCTTTAAGGAGATTTGTATATTTATTTATTTTATTAAATAACTATCCTGCCCTCCCCACAGAGCAGCAGGTTCAGCGCGGGTTCCAGATGAAAACCGAGAAAAAGGGGGGAATCAACCCAAAATATAGCTGTGATCTAAGAGGGTCAAGCTAACAAAATAAGTTATTATAAAAATAGAAATATTTATTATGGTGTACACATTAATAAAAGATAAAATAGGTTAAAAGAAATGGTCCAAATATCAGACTCTTAAAACTTCTGACACCCAGAGCTGATAGTTTTACATATACAATTGACAGGTACAGGGCTTTTTTTGTAGAAAAAGTCCAGCAGGAACTCATTAGCATAATAGGCCACACCCAACAGCAGAAATGTATTAGCATATTAGGCCACACCCCCAACAGCACAGCTCCCTCCCAGGATCAGCTTCCCCAGGTGCCCCGTGGCTTGCAGGACTCATGGGGAACCCGAGGGAAGGAAGGCAGTTTCTGGGTCGGCTTCCCCAGATGCCTCGCAGCTGCAGGGCACCTGGGGAACCCGAGGAGGGGAGGCCGTTTAAACTGCCTTCCCTCCCTGGATCAGCTTGGCTTCCCCAGGCTCCCCACGGCTTGTGAGGTGTCTGGGGAACCCAAGGTGGGGGGAGGCTGTAGGTGTGGCCAACTCAAAAGCCAGCCGGAACTCCGTTCCTGTGTGTTCCTGCCCCAAAATAGCCCTGGACGGGTATATCTTATGACCAGTAGACCATACGCGTTTCGGCCCCTTAGGGCCTTCCTCAGTGGTCAATATTACTATTGTAAGACAACACACACCCAGCAACAAATGTATGAAAAAAGATTTTCTTTAGAGCCAGGTGTTGCTTTCTGGAATTATCAAAAGGGAGAGGGGAAAAAGTAGGGTTGCCAGCCTCCAGGAGGGGCCTGGGGATCTCCCGCTTTTACAACTGATCTCCAGCTGAGAGAGATCAGCTCCCCTGGAGAAAATGGCTGCTTTGGAAGGTGGACTCTATGGCATTGTTCCATGCTGAGGCCCCTCCTCTCCCCAAACCCCACCCTCTCCTGGCTCCACCCCCAAAGTCTCCAGGTATTTCCCAACCCAGACTTGGCAACCCTAGGGAAAAGCCAAATTATTATATATACCAAATGCACATAATAAATGCACATAATACATTTTAAAATAACAGGAAATTTTTACTGTTGTTGTCTCATGTAACGTGCAGTTGCTAAAAGTTTACACAATAGTTCCAGACAAACCGATCTGCACATAATGCAGATTTACAATTAAAATTAGGAACATATAAATCAGTCAAAATTAAAACATATAAACAATACAGTACTAGATATACAATACGCCTCGTCAGATGATGTTAAAACTGGAAATGTAGAATCTGCGGTCCCAGGCGGGGAGGCCATATCCGGTGGATGCCCACTGCCTCAGCCAAAGGCCTGGCAGAAGAGCTCCGTCTTACAGGCCCTATAAAGCTGTAATAGGTCCCGCAGGGCCCTGTTCTCACAAGGGAGCTCATTCTTTCTACTAACATGAAAGATTCTCAAACACTTAACTTAGAACAGCTTCAACAGGGTATCACAATTTCTAACAACCACATTATATTTGAAAGGCTTTCTTTTTTGTAGTCTTTCTTCCCTGTGAAGAGAGCGTTAGAACAGTTTTTTCCAGTGGTAAAGCGAAAAATCTTTATATACTGCTTACAGCAATCCAAAACTGCCTCGTAGCGATTCAATGGATAATCATGGATGTTCTTTCATTTCAACACCTTCTATCTCAAGAATTGCCATGTGTGTACAACCACCAATTCTTAAAGAACTTCGCCACAGCTGTCTGAGAACTTGCTGCTTCATTATTGACTGGCACGCACCCTCTTCCTGCAGAATCTTAAAGTGGGGGGTTGAGAACATACGCACACGATAATCACAAAGAAGACTACAAAAGACTTCGGGTTTCGGCGACTCCAATGGCGGGTGCATTCCTTTGGTGCTCCGATAGGAGCAGCCTGTAGCACCATGGACGGGCGGGGTCCCAGACTGTTGATGTGTATATCCTTAAATAGGCACAACTGAGATTGCAAAAGCACTTGTAAAGCATAGCGTCTGCTTATATGTGAGTGTTACTTGTTAGAATGATTTCAATATAGAATACAATAGGTTGTTTTTACATGGTGTTGCATTGTTTATTTGAGTGTTAGCCACCACATTCCCGGCTCAGATGGCTTTTCTGCTGTCAGCCTGCAAGGAGAACTGTTTCTCCCTTGGCTTTTTGAGTGACATTTGGACTGAGGGTTGCCAACAACCTGGAGAAAAAACACACAGACCTGTTCCTTTAGTACAGTATTTATGCGTAGAAATGGGCATGTGATGCTTTTCATGGCATGGAGGTATGTAGCCAATTTGGTGTACTGGTTATGAGTCGGCACTCTAATCTGGGAGAACCGGGTTTGAGTCCCCTCTCCTCCACATGCAGCTGCTGGCATGACCTTGGGTCAGTCACATGTTTTCTCAGAGCTGTTCTCTCAAGGGCAGTTCTCGAGAGAGCTCTCTCAGCCCCACCTACTTCACAGGGTGTCTGTTGTGGGGTGGGGTGGGGTGGGGAGGGGAGGGGAGGGGAGGGGAGGGGAGGGGGAGGAGATTGTAAACTGCTCTGAGACTCCTTCGGGTAGTGAAGGGTGGGGTATAAATCCAATCTCTTCTTCTTCTTCTAGCATCATCTCGTAGGCAGCATCCTATTAAGCCTCTATTACAGGTACAGAACACTTTTTCCCCCAGGCTCTTGTCAACCCTCCTTTCCTCCCAGCATGCAAGTGCTATAATCTAACACGTGTGTAATAAAATCACAAGCCTGTCTGTATCTAACACCAAATGCTGACCCAACTGGGCCTTAAGATCTTGACCTGGGAAAAAAATCTGTTTCCCCTCCCCTTAGATATTCAAAAAAACTTTTTGTTTTGTAGCATCTGACCTGGTATGTTCTGCTGAGTGTGAAAGCTTGAGCAGCGCTTGTGCCTAATTTCTGCTGGCCTGAAGAGAAGGCATCAGACGACCGTCTTGCCCTGCAGACAGACCACTGGCAGTGGAAACTGCCTTCAAGTCACAGCAGGAGGAGGAATGGGTCCTGCTTCTGTGTGAAAGAGAACTGCGGATTCAGAGACCGCTCAACTAAATAGCCCGTGGCCAGATGGTAACGTAACAGCTGACTTCATTCACATATTGCAAGGCTGACTAGCAGTGAATGATTAAAAAGTTACTTAGAAAAATAAATGCATACACTGTGTAAGAGATAATAACCACCAGGTCCCACCAAACTTTTTCTTCCTAGGTTTCTAGCAAGAGAGTAAGATGGGTAGACCCATGATGGAAGGCTGCCAATGCTTTCTCTTGCAGCTATTTCTCTTTCCAACTCCAGGATTGTGAGACCCACATGAACTAACATCCTCATGGGTTGGGAGGCTGCAGTGGGGAGAAACAAAGGGACAAAGTTGCCCCTTATTCCAGCACAGCTCCAATGAACCCGTGGATTCCTATCCTTAACACCCTTGGACTTTTGGAGGTAAAAGCTGTGTAAAGCAGGGCTTTCTCTGTGGTAGCACCGCAGTTTGGGAAAAGCTGCCATCCCCCCCTCCCCCTTGTCTGGCAAAGTCATCACCCTGAAATGGAGTACCATATCATCTATCCGCACTGCACTTATTAGCATGGTAACATAAGTTACCTTGAGAGCCAGTTTGGTGTAGTCGTTAGGAGTGCAGACTCTGATCCGGAGAACTGGGTTTGATTCCCCACTCCTCCACGTGCAGCTGCTGGTGTGACCTTGGGTCAGTCACAAGTTCTCTTAGAGCTTTTGTCTCAAGGGCAGTTATCAAGAGGGCTCTCTCAGCCCCACCTACCTCACAGGGTGTCTGTTGTGGAGAGGGGAAGGGGAAGGAAATTGTAAGCCACTCTGAGTCTCCTTCGGGTAGTGAAGGGCGAGGTATAAATCCAATCTCCTCCTCCTCCTCTTCTTCTTAGTAGAAGATAGAGTGACGTCAAGTTGCAGCCGACTTATGGCAACCCTGTAGGGTTATCAAGGCAAGTGATGAAAAGAGGTGGTTTGCCATTGCCTGCCTCTATGTAGCAACACTGGATTTTCTTGGCGATCTCCCATCTGAGGACTAACTAGGGCTGACCATGCTTAACATGGGAGATCTGAGAATATCAAGGTATCCTGGCCAGAGAAAGTTCATATAAAATAATTATTGTCAAATTGCAGATGAGTTATGGTGACTCCTTAGGGGGGTTTCAAAGCAGGAGATGAGCGGAGGTGGTTAGCCATTGCCTGCCTCTGCAGTAGCCACCCCAGTCTTTCCTGGTGGTCTTCCATCTGAGTACCAGCTAGAGCCAAACCTGCTTAATTTCTAAGCTCAGGCTAGTCCGGTGTAGTGGTTAAGAGTGCAGCCTCTAATCTTGGAGAACCGGGTTTGAGGGGGAGAATGATGATGTAGGGTTGCCAGTCCCCAGGTCCCAGCGGGGTTTCCCCCATTTTTGGGGCTTCTGCCAGTGCCCCCAAACGACGAAGTCACTGCACGACATCCCGACGCAGTGACATCACCCAGAAGTGATGTCATCACCCAGAAGTGATGTCAACACACTGGGGACATTGCGCAAGGATGATCTGGTTTGAGGGCAAAACTCTGTGGTTTGAAGCCAGTTTTACCATAGAGTTTTGCCCAAAATCCAGAGCATCATAGTGCGACATCTAAGATGTGATGATGTGGGTGACATCATCGCATTGGGAATGTCCCAGAACACCCTCCAATTCCCCCCCCCCCCCGCGCCGGTACGATGAGGGGACTTGGCAACCCTATGATGATGTAAGCTGTTTTGGGCCACTACCGGGGGGGGGGGGGGGAGCGAAGTATAATTCTTCACTCAAAGTGTTTACTTGTGGAATTCACTGTCACAGGATGCAGTGATGGCCACTAGTTCACTTTAAAAGGGGATTACAGAAGAGCTTGAAAGATAGACCGATCAATGGCTGTCAGCTGCAATGACTAAAGAAAACCTGCATGTTCAGAGGCAGTAACTGCATACCAGTGGGGGAGGGGGGGCAACAACAGGAAGGCTTTCACCTCCTCGCCCTGCAGGTAGGCCTTCTGGGGGCATCTAGCTGGCTGCTGTATGAAACAGGATGCTGAACCAGATGTGCTGTTGAGCTGAGCCTGCCGAGCTGCTCTTTCTATGGTGAACAGCGGTAGCCTATAATATTGAAGCTGAAGGTCACCTAATGTCAAAGAGTAGAACAGATGATGGAAACGACTTCTTTATACAATGGATAATTAACTTACAATGTTTACTGCCACAGGATGCGGCGATGGCCACTAATTTAGGTAGCTTTAAAAGGGAATTAGACACATTTGTGGCATTTGGATCTATCGGTGACTATGAGCCATTTAACTTAATAGTTGCGACAACTCAGTGAAGGCTAAAATGTTAGGGTTCTTGTTACAAGGAAAAATTCATGACGCCAATCAGGATCTCCTTGGTGAAGGGTACTACAATAAACTGCTTTCCCTGAGCATTGTTGTATGTACTATGCCTTTAACTCAGACATGAGAAAAGGGGAGATCTCCTTGAGATCCTGCTGGATCCTTGGCAGAATAACAAGCAGCAAAGCACACATGTGTAATTAGCTTTAAGAAAATTTTACTAGAAAGTAGGGAAGGGTTATATGGAGTTAAAAATAACAAAGTCCTGACTAGTTTCCTAGTTCTACATCTACCTTGCTTGTTTGCTAAAACTCCTGTCCGTGTGGGGACAAAGGAAGAGAGCCCCTGCCTTTTGTGTACGTGACAAACAACATGTAGCATCTTCAATGTATTGACCAGCCAATAGCAGTTCCCAAACTCAACTAATTATGAATAATACCCCTCCTTTCTCTGGCAGGAAAAACTTGTGCCTAACATCTAATTGGTTCTAAGCTATCTAGCTAAGGATTAGCGTGCAGAAACGAACAGGTTAACTCTTTCATGACAGAAGGAAGTGACACTTGCGTTTCCCAACAGATCCCACCAATCATATGTGAGGCCTTGGGCTTAGAACATTCCCCACGCTGACTCCCCAAACACAAGACACACTGCTTAGTTTGTGGCTCAAGTACTGCAGGGAGAACAGGGAAGTACAGCAGAGATGAAATGTAAACCACTGGATGAATCCGTGGAACAAGCCAGTGAGACAGAATTGGTGGCTCAGAGGTTAAGATGCTGAGCTGCAGACCGGAAGGTCAGTAGCTTGGCAGTTCAAGACCCAAGTGCCGTGTGACGGAGCGAGCGCCCGTCTCTGGCCCCAGCTCCTGCCAACCTAGCAGTTCGAAAGCAAGAAATTGCAAGTAGATAAATAGGTACCGCTTCGGTGGGAAGGCAACAGTGTTCTGAGCACCTTGTTGTTCATGCTGACCACATGACCACGAAAAAGTCTTCGGAAAGCACTGGCTCTTCTGCTTGAAAACAGAGATGAGCCACACCCCTCTAGAGTTGGATTTGACTGGCTTTCGAGCAAGGGAAAACTTTACCTTTACTATGGAAGGTCTAAGGCTTGAGTACAGTTTCATACCTTGAAGAAGAGTGCTAGATTTTCTCAGAAGAAAGGACTGATCTCACCGTCTTCCAAGAGTTAAGAACATAAGAAGAGCCCGGCTGGATCAGACCAATGGTCCATCTAGCCTAGCATCCTGTTTCACACAGCTGTTCTACCTCAGTTACGCACTTGCTTCTGCTCTCAGATATACAACGAAGTATGCAGAATTGTGACTACTACACAGCCAAAAGCTGGGATGATGTTTTTCTGCCTATGTAAGCATCTAAATCGTCACCCTCAAGGATCTCCCCCCACCAAACGATCTCAGCTCGTGCTTACCATATTTATTTGTAATAACAATCACACATCTGGTTCTCTATTATCCTTCTTGCTCGCACCAGGCAAACAATGCCTGCATCTGGACTCAGAGAACATGCAAAGAGAGAATATCGTTTTTTAAAAAATGGGTTTTTGTCCTTAACCTTCCAAATCCATAAACCAAAAGCCAACCCCTGCTAAAGCGAGCACTGAACTCCAAATTTCTCTGCAATGACATTGGGGGATAGTTTTGGGGGTCATTGACTATTCACCTGTACACAAATCCCTTTTATCTAGAAAGAAGAAGAAGAAGAGATTGGATTTATACCCCACCTTTCACTCAGAGTCTCAGAGCGGCTTACAAACTCCTTCCCCTTCCCCTTCCCCTCCCCACAACAGACACCCTGTGAGATAGGCAGGGGTGAGAGAGCTCTTTCCAAAACTGTCCTTGAGAGAACAGCTCTGACAGAACTATGGCTTGCCCAAGGTCATCCAGCTGCTGCAAGTGGAGGAGTGGGGAATCAAACCCAGTTCTCCCAAATTAGAGTCTACACACTTAACCACTACACCAAGTTTACATGTTTCTTTGTTCCCTTATCACCAGAGAGATTTGGAAGGCTCAGTAATACCTATTAGGATATTATTTTCCCAATGGGAGAGAAACACACTAGTGCCTATGAGGTTTCTGGACCCACATACTAAATCTGGGAGAAGGGTGAGGTTTGAATGCTTGACTCAATCCCCTTTTCTTCCATGAACCCCTGGACTCTGCCCTACCCAGTGCCATTTCAGGGTAGTTTGTATGCTAAAGTACAATTACAAGCGTAAAGAAAAATGGGGCCAATATATATTCTTGCTTGACATCGACCAATGTTTATAATTTTTAAATAAGATGACCAGCCAAATAGACTTTTGACTCGTGCTGATATATCAGTATACAGCGTTTTAATAAGAAACCACAAACATTTGTCTATATTTGTCATTTCCAATTTCTGCCGCAGTAGGTTTCCAGGGATTGTGTCAAATGCTGCCTTCAAATCAAGAGAAGCCACAAATAACCTCTACTTTGTGTTACAAACATATTTACTTAGCAAAAAAAAAAAATCATCCTAAATCAGTTGTAGACTTTGCTTTTTGAAAAGTTGCTTGGACCTCAGATGTTTGTGTGTCCCCTCCCATTTTAATTTAGTGTTGTTTTATTTAAATTTAATGTTAATTCCATGCTGTGTTTCAGTAAGAACAAGACAGATACTGTATCTGTGGCTCCAGTCAGATATCCAGTAGTACAAATTAGCTTCAAGTTACACATACTGAACAAAAGACCTCAGATGTTGAATGCTATGTTTTTGCCCATAATAATAATTAATTATCATCATGCGGCAGTATGTATAGTATAGTCAGGAGATCCTAAGATTGCCTGGTAGCCTGAAGTTCTAGCTCTTTTAGCATTATGCACCACTAGGTGGCGAGCTAGACTTGTTTTTAAGGCAAGAGACGTTTCAGAGGTGATTGTGCCATTGTCTGCCTCTCTGTCACATCCTTGGTATTCCTTGGAGGTCTCCCATCCAAATACTAGCCAGGGCTGACCCTGCTTAGTTTCCAAGATCTTATGAGATCAAGCTAGCCCGGGCTATCCAGGTCAGGGCGTTTTTGCCAATTCTTTGTATTTAACAAGTCGAAATTGACTGTATCATATGGAAACAGGAGGCTGGTATGATACCTGTAAACGTACATGAGGAAAGTGTCACATCTGGTTAGGCCCACAGATTGCTTGTTGCCAGCTGTGTAATATCTTTGCTGAGGATCCCCCCCCCCCCTTCAATTTGGTGTGGTGGTTAGGAGCACGGACTCTAATCTGGGAGAACTGGGTTTGATTCCCCATGCCTCCACATGCAGCTGCTGGAGGGACCTTGGGTCAGTCACAAGTTCCTTCAGAGCTGTTCTCTCGAGAGCAGTCCTCAAAAGAGCTCTCTCAGCCCCACCTACCTCGCAAGGTGTCTGTTGTGGGGAGGGGAAGGGATTGTAAGCCGCTCCAAGACTCCTTTGGTTAGTGAAGGGCGGGGTATAAATCCAATCCCTTCCCTTCGTCTTCACTCGGTGACCTTGGGCCAGTCACTCACTCGCAGCCTAACCTACCTCTCAGGGCTGTTGTGAGGACAGAATGGAAGAGAGGAGAATGTTGCAAGCTGCCCACTGGGGAGAAAGAGAGCGCATAAATGAAGTAAAGAAACCAACCAGAATCTTTCCACAAAGGGAAAGCAGCAGCTTCAAGAGACTGAGGTGGGGAAAAGGGGTTTGTGATGGACAATGGAGGAAGAGTCAGCCTTTGCTCCTGTATGCCTCAGCCTCCTCTAATTTAGCATTCGGGTTTTCCTTCTATCAGACCGGAATGATACTGCCAAGTAAAGCTTTTGTAAAGAGAGGCACAAGAAAAACCCACATAAAGCTCGAGGGAAGTTCTCAGTAAACATGTGGCAGTCAGAACTGGTGTCTCCCATTCTGGGAATTCTCGTTTGGGGGACAAAAGATCTCTCTGCACTTCCTCTCCTCAGCATCTTTATGGACACGACAGCAGGCTGTTGCCTTGGTGATGGCTGTAGCATCACCACTGTGGTGAAGCCAGTTATAAATGACTAATTGTACCTTTTAAACAGCGGGCAAAAGGCCCGAGAAGCCCAAAATAGACTATTGTATTCAATAAATAAAAAGCAGCTGGATTGCTTTTGAACTCTTTCCATAATCTCTGGCATTTCTTATGTAGGATGAAGGGCAGCTACTGGGTGGCTGGGGTGTGTGTGTGTGTTTGATTCTATCTCTGAGAGGAGGCATGCTATTTCTTGCTGGCTCTCCTGGGGATGTCTCAGCTCTCCCGTTTAAGTGGCCTGGGTGGGCCATGTCCTGCCCATGTAGTGGTGCAGTCCTAAAATGCAGCTGTTGTTGGTGGAAAGGGCTGTCAAGCTGCAGCTGACTTATGGTGACTCCACAGCATTTTGAAGGCAAGAGGTGAACAGGGGTGGCTTGTCATTGCCTGCCTCTGCGTAGCAAACCTGGACTTCTGTGGTGGTCTCCCATCCAAGTACCAACCAAGGCTGACCCTGCTTAGCTTCGGAGATCCAATGAGATTAGACCAGCCTGGGCCATCCAGGTCAGGGCCTCATTAGCATACCCCGCTGCAAAGCTAATGGGATCTGTATATTCTTCGAAAGATATTTTGAAAATTGTTGTTAGTTCATATTTAAGTTTTGGAAAAACCAGGGCCCAAGGAAGACATCTTTTTTTCCCTTTCTTTTTGCATTTCTTGATTGTTAAAACTTTTTCAGCAATGAGAGAGCGGTAAAGTCTGTGGGCTTCCTCTCGGCCACGTATTTGTCAGTTTTCAGGGAGCTGATGCTTTGCCTGGAGCCAGGACCTGATTCACATCCCATCTAGGAACTGCATCACCTAGTCCTGTAAGAGTTTTCCTGTTTAGCTTCCTGGTGGTGGAAAGTACCATCCAGTCACAGCCCACTTACGGAGACCCCACAGGGTTTTGAAGGCAAGAGGTGGTTTGCCATTGCCCACCTCTGAGAAGCAAACCTAGACTTCCTTGGTGGTCTCCCATCCAAATACTAACTAGGGCTGACCCTGCTTAGCTTCTGAGATCAGACGAGATCAGGCTAGCCTGGGCTACCCAGGTCGGGGCTTAAATGGAGTTACACCCTTCTAAGCCCTTGACTTCACTAGACTTAAAGAACGGTGTAACTCTGCTTAGGATGGTGCTGTGTCTGAAGTCCCTTTTATGCTCCCAAGGAATTGGTCTTCTACGCGTGGCTGGAAGTGGAATGCAAATAGTGGGTCTGTATCTACCATTACAACTAGAGCTGTTTGAACTCATGCCAGTTTGACTTGTGGCTTATTCACCAGTTACTGAGAGGGAACCCAGTTTTCATCCATCCATTCAGCTGTTTTCCAAACAGTCTGAGCCTGTTTGGTGGGTTACTTTTCACATATTCAAACAGTAGAGTACACTGCAATTAGCATTTTTTCCATGCATGGATATTCTCACATAGCCTGTTGGGAGCCCTGTAATTTCCTGGTTCCCTGCTGGATCCCTTTTTAAAGGTTGGTGTAACATTTGCTACTCTCCAGTCTTCTGGTACAGCAGTTCAATTTATTGATAAGTTACATATGTGGGTTAGTAGATCAACTATCTCACATCTGAGTTCCTTAAGAACTCTTGGGTGTATGCCAGGACCTGGAGACTTAGGTCCTTTCCACATTTGGATCTCATCCCTGGTTTTATCAAGAGTTCAACTCGCAACACAATACCTTGCATTTATCCCTGGTTATAACAGCTTCTGTTTATCCTGGGACAAGTGTGAGGCAAAACCAGTGTGACCTCAATGTAATGTGGAAACAAAAAATACCCTGAGTTAATTACAGGGGTGAACTCGTGTGTAGTGTAGAATGTAAGTTTGGGGACAGGGTTCAACCGGGATTTAAGGTCTAGTGCAGAAAGGACCATAGTGCAGAAAGGAGCCCACTTGCGGGGAGGGCGGGGTATAAAAATAAAAATAAATAAATAAATATAAATAAATATTGGTTTTTAATTTCCCCAGTAGGCCTAGAATTTCATCTCTGGTCACTTCAATTTGGCTCAGTTCTTCAGACTCCTTTCCTGAAAACAGGGGCTGTGGCATGGATACATGCCCCACACTTTTCACAGTGAACACAGAAGCAAAAAAAATCATCAAGCCATCTCCCCATCTTCCTTTAGCAATCTCTTTATTCTTTTGTCATCCAATGGCTGGTTTCCTGCTCCAGATTTATTTTTAGAAATGTTTATTGTTTGTCTTGATGCTTTTAGCAACCTAATTATTGACTTACATTCCTTTTGCCAGAGCCTGTGGTCCCTCCTGTCCAATTCATTGGGGCAGACCTTCCACATTTTAAAAGAAGCCTCTTTACTTTTCAGAACTTCCTTAGCTTGTGTTAACCACGCAGGCCTTCTTTTAGACTTGGCACTGCCTTTCCTAACCTGTGGAATGCATTCTGTTTGGGCTTCCATTTGTGTGGTTTTAAATTGCTTCCAACCATCCCCTAGGGATTGGACTCTCTTGTGTTTCCCCTTCAGTTTCCTTTTTACTTTTCCCCTCATTTTTGTAGTTCCCTCTTTTGAAATCAAATGTTACAGTTTTGGACTTTAGGGGTAACTTTCCATTGACCTGAATGCTGAACTTAATAGTATTGTGGTCACTGTTCTCCACTGGTGTAACAACCTCAACATCCCTCACCAGGTCTTGAGACCCGCTCAGAATTAAGTCTAAGAGCACTACCCCTCCGGTTGGTTCTGTGACCAACTGTTCCAGTGTGCAGTCATTTATGATGAGCCAGTGAATGTAATCTGAAGCCAAACTGGTTGCTGTTATTATCTCTGAACTCTGGAAATCCTTTCAAGGAAGCCTGCATCTCTGTAATGTACATTCAAGTGTGTGTGTAAAGTGCTGTCAAGTCACAGCCGACTTATGGTGACCCCCCCCCCCATTGCCTGCCTCTGTGTAGCAACCCTGGACTTCCTTGGAGATCCCCCATCCAAATACTAACCAAGGCCAACCTGGCTTAGCAGCTGAAATCTGATGAGATCACGCTGGCCAGAGCCATCTGGCCAGGACATGTTCAAATTGGAAACGGCATGCAAAATCACAGCTCTCTGATTAATGTACATGAACAATATATGTGCTGTGCTTGAGAACATTGTATCTGTGTTCTCTTCGTGTTCACACTTTATATTTTTAGGTGCACTGTTAAAACTCGTTTGGGGCGCACTGCCACCTGCACGAGGACTCCAGCACAAGTGGAAATCTTCTGGCAGATACAAGCCAATAGTGTTTTTGTGTGTGTTCATACGTTATATTTTTAAGTGCACTGTTAAAACTTGTTTGGGGCACACTGCCACTTGCACAAGGACTCCAGCGCGTGTGAAAATCTTCTGTTAGATCCAAGCCAATTGTTTCCTGTAGATACCTATTTATTTAATTCATTTGTGCTCTGTTTTTTCTCCCCAATGGAGACCCAATGGGGATTACAGCATTTCCTCCCTTCTCCATTTTATTCTCACAATAACCCTGTGAGGTAGGTTAGGGTGAGAGTTTGTGAACTGAGTTTCTGTGGCAGTGTGGGATTCAAACCCGAGTCTTCCAGATCCAGTCTGATGGTCTAACCGCTACACCACCACACTGTCTCTCTACAGTCCTTCGGAAGGAGCCAACGCATCCCTCTAGCCATTCTCCGTCATTCCTTTTAGCGGCACCCGCTCTGCAGTATTAGCGAAAGGGAACCCCGCTCCCTTTTGAAGAGATCATAATCATCATCGTGGCAGATGATGACAGTAGGGAATGATTCCCCACACTGAGTCCAGCCGAGGAGGGACAGTCATTCCCCTGAGTGAGCCTGCTTGATTCAAAGAACCAGCCTCTTGTGGCATCCTTAGAAACTGACACTGGGCCAAGTTACCTCCCTTGCTCTGAGTAGCTTGACAGCCACATGAAAGGGGAAAGGGCCGCTGGGTCCCAGAACAACAGCAATTGCTTGTAAGGATGCAGTCCCCGGGCTGCACTAGGCTGTGTGTTGCTGCTGCTTCTAAGCAATCTGTGCATGGGGCGGGGAGGAGAAGGTACCGCAAGGACACTGGTTCTAGTCCCGGAGGGCTCCCCCTCCCGGAAAAAAAACCCACCCACATTCTTTTGAAGAAGAGGAGTGACATTTTTCAGCTTTGTATAGTCCTGGCCTTGCATCTCAATGTAACAGACAACTGACTGGCTTACCAAAGAACTGTTTTCCAGCGTCACTAACCTTATAATGCACGGTGCTCGGTGTCAAGTTCCCTTGATCTTGCTGTTATTTTTTTTTAAAAAAATCAGGAATGCAAAAAAGAAAAGGTTTTTTTAAAAATCTGAAGGAATCTGAAGCCCTGACCTGGATGGCCCAAGCTAGCCCGATCTTGTCATATCTCAGAAACAAAGCAGGACTGGCCCTGGCTAGTATTTGGATGGGAGTGCACCAAGGAAGTTCAGGGTCACGCACAGTGCAAACTTGTTAGCCGAATTGCTTTAATTTACATTTAGCAATTGGCCTTATGACAGGTTCTTGCCAACTATACCAAGGTCCCGCTCCCTCCAGGAGTTCCCAGTAAATAGGCGTTGAGACAGAGTGGTTTCTTTAAATGATGTTTACTAAAAAGATGTTATTCAAGCATACCGGGAATAATAATAAAACCACATACACACAAGATCTAAGGAAATTAGACAGAAAATAGCACGGTTGCATGAGCAGGAGTATCATTGAGGGGGAGTTACGTTACCTCTCTTGATAGAGGATGAATCACTTCCACGAGAAGATTGAGGAGGGATGAGTGGAAAAATAGGGGGAACGAGATCTGAACCTGCAGATACATGCTCCAGTCCTGGCTGTACAAACCAGGGATTAAAGATGGAGGCAAGGTACTGGGTATAGCAAGCTGGACATGAGAGGTTGGTAAGAACATAGAGGTCGAAGGTGGCTAGGCTAGAACTAGAACTTTCGTTGTGCAAGATCTTTTATCAGGTGGCATTTGGGCGGGCTGCGCTGACCACATCCCATTGTCACACCCACTAGGTTGTCCGTCCTTTCTACTCTTTCTATTGGTCAGTGTCATAGCGAGGAGGGGGCAGGAAGGAGTGGGCAATATTGCAAAACTAGGTGCTAATCAGGATCTAACACCTGGGCCATCTGGTCGGTCTTCTTGGCGCCAATTCCTGGTCTCGTGATGGCTTTAGCCAGGTCACTTGATGGATGACGATTAGTTGCTGGGCAACATAATCTCTTACTGGAACTGTTGGGGGCAGGTGTGAAGGGGCCAGCGTAAAGGAGAAAAGGACTCTTTGAAATGGAGTTTTGGCTTCCTTGATAGTGGATGCACGTGAAGTAGATGTAAGAGCTCTTTGAAATGTATTTTTGCTCTTCATGCACGTGTGAACTCTGAAGGAAGTCTCCCGCTGTGGGCTGGAGCCTCTCATAGCAATAGAGAGTGCCTTTTGCCTTAGGCAGAAAACCAACCCCAAAGGTCAAACTTATGATTGTAAAGTTCATAAGAGCATATAAAATGCCTTGCTGGCTTACAGACTGGCAGGCAATGGTGAACCACCTCTGAATTTATCTTGCTTTGAAAACCCCACTGGGTCAGGAGGAGGAGGAGGAGGCTGGATTTATACCCTGCCCTTCACTACTCGAAGGAGTCTCAGAGCGGTTTACAATCCCTTTCCCTTCCCTTCCCTTCCCTTCCCCACAACAGACACCCTGTGAGGGAGGTGGGACTGAGGGAGCTCTTTCGAGAACTGCCCTTGAGAGAACAGCTCTGAGGGAACAGTTCTGAGAGAACTGTGACTGGCCCTAGGTCACCCAGCAGCTGCATGTGGAGAAGTAGGGAATCAAACCCAGTTTTCTCAGATTAGAGTCTGTGCTCCTAACCACTACACCCAAAATGGCTCTGTGACTTGACAGCAAAAAAGAGGGGGGGGAGGGATCTGATGGGAAAGGAGAGAGTGGGTGACTTTGGGCCAGTCACGCTGTCTCAGCCTAACCTATCTCACAGGGTTGTTGTGAGGATAAAATGGAGGAGGGGAAAGAACCATGTAATTGGACCCAGAAGTAGGATGTGCAGACACTGAAACAGAGAATAATGGACACAGAGAGACAGCTTGACCTAGCCAGATGTCCAACCTGTATAATGTCTGAGCAAAGCAGGTACCGACTTCTCCCTCCAAATTACTTTTACAACTCAGATGATCACAAGATGAGAAAAGCTTTCACCTTAGCTACATGCTCGGCCCTTCCCTCGGCTGTCCTTGAGAGGACATACAGGAAGATACCTTTCGACCAGAGACTTTGCCAGTCTGATTTGGGAGAAGTCGAAACTATCGGACATATGCTTCTCAGGTGCCCACGGCACAAGCTGGTTTGAGCCAAATATATCTTACCTTTGGTAAAGGAAATGCCGGGCCTGATTTCGTTTTATCCGATGATAACCAGACCCTTGCCAAACGTGTAACTAAATGCTGTGCAGCTTGTTCCTGTATCCACAAAGAAAAGATTATTTAACCTCTCAAATATTTTAGACGACGGCTTTTATGTTTGTATATTTGTATTTTAGCACATTGTTTCTATCAGTCTTGCATGTTGTTACTGATTTGCTGGCTTGCTGCCGTTAACAAATAAAGATTGATTGATTGATTGATTGATTGATTGATTGCCACTGTACTAGCAGTGAGCACACTGGAGCAGAGGCCGCAAGAGGGCATTGTGCCCTGCCTGGAACCTCTCGCCCAGCAGAAAGTCTTACATGCTGGGGAACATATGTGTGACCCACACATGAAGGGCAGCTGGCCAGCTCCTTCACTGGAGAGGCGAACTCTCTCCGCAGGTGTGGCACACAGAGACCGAGGGGGCATGCTGTCTCCCGCTGAGCTGGAAAAGAAGGAGGAGGCTGGAAGCCCCCACCACCCCCTCCCCCCAAGTCACTCCTGAGATGTCCACAATGACGGAGGCCATCAGCATTAGTGGCAGTGAGGTGCACAAGCCTGACACGGTGGGCAGTGCTCATCTCCGTTACCAAGCCAAAGAGCCAGTGCTGTCTGAAGACTTTTCTGTGGTCATACGGCTGGCATGACTAAATGCTGAGGTGCACAGAACACTGTTACCTTCCCACCAAAGCGGTACCTATTTATCTACTTGCAATTTCTTGGTTTCGAGCTGCTAGGTTGGCAGGAGGTGGGGCCAGAGACGGGAGCTCACTCCATCATGTGGCGCTCAGGTCTCGAACAGCCGAGCTACCGACCTTCCGGTCTGCAGCTCAGCATCTTAACCTCTGAGCCACCATGGCCCAAAGGGCATAATAGGCCACCAAAAATTCACATTTTGGGGGGTGGGGGGCACACACCAGAATCTGTATGTGGAGGATCTAAATACACCAGAATATCAACATGGAACCTGTTCCGTAAATCCAAATTGAAATAATACTGAGTTTTTTCAAGTGAACTTAATAATGGAAAAAATTACAGACAGACTACTCCAATCAGACTTACACCCAAGGCAAACAAACTTCATTGAGAAATGGCTTCCATTCATCACTCATGTTCTTGATCAAAACATTGACCCTCCAAGTCAAACATCCCATCAACTACTTCTCTTCTAATCTCTTCTAATTTATCCTTACTATATAACAGTCACCTTTACTTTCACCTTTCCAAAGGCAATAAGTTCAAAACATACAATCACAACCGTAGCACCTACCTTATCTAGCTTCACTAATCTGAATTAAAAGCAGCATTACAACTGATGTTTAAAACAAAGATTTACCATGCATGCTACAATATTTAATATGTATTGTGTGTGTAAACATGTTACACTTATTTAAGTTGTAATTCCCTTGTTATATCAATAAAAATCGTATTAAAAAAAACTTTAAAAAAATTCAAAGTGTAATATGAATAATCAATAAAGACTTTGTTGGCCTTGCTTCTCAAAAAAAATATATAACATCCCTACAGAATCTGGGGGTTGAATGTTTCTTTCTTGACTGTGTTAGTATTTTCCTGTTGATCACTGAGTCAAGAAAATACAAGTTCCAAAACAGAAAAGATTCAAGCATCGAACTCTGGATTCCCCCCCCCCCCCCAAAAGCACGAACTAAGTCCTATGAATAGTCCAGCAGAGAGCAATAATAATAATCAGGGCTATTTTGGGGCAGGAACGCACAGGAACGGAGTTCCAGTTGGCTTCTGAGCTGGCCACACCTACAGCCTCCCCCCCCCCGGGTTCCCCAGGTGCCTTGCAAGCCACAGGGCACCTGGGGAAGCCAAGCCAATCCAGGGAGAGAAGGGAAAGCTGATCCTGGGAGGGAGCTGAGCTGTCAGGGGTGTGGTCTAATATGCTAATGAGTTTCTGCTGTTGGGTGTGGCCTATTATGCTAATGAGTTCCTGCTAGGCTTTTTCTACTACTACAAAAACAATAATAATAATAATAATTCACATCCTGACTTAGGGCATACGTGTTTCAGGAAAAGGCCAGTTGAAAAGCCCTGCAGAGGCCCTTCAGCATGGCTAGTTTCCAGACCAACTGTGGGAAGGGCCTTGGCCCAGTTGTAGAACATCTGTTTGGCATGCAGAAAATCCCAGGCTCAATCAACGGCATCTCCAGGTAAAAGTGTCAGACAGTAGGTGATGGGAAAGATCTCTGCCTGAGACCATGGAGAGCTGCTGCCAATCTGAGTTTGTTGCAACCATGTGACCGACTCTGGGAGGCCATCTTCCAGCACATGCACAGTGGTCAAAAAAGTCCAGAAATGAACCAAGGCCGAATAGGCCACCGGGAAGGGGGACTACTGCAAGGAATGTTCCCTCTAAGCTGTGGAGTCTTGTGAGCAAAAATTCTACTTTGTGAGCTACTGGCATTAAAGTTGTGAGCGAGCAATTTGGCTACTGCATAGATTAGTTTGCTCTGGAGCCATCCTTCCTGAGCTAAGACAAAAATGTGTGAGCCGGAGGCTAAAAAACTGAGCTAGCTCACACTAACTCAGCTTAGAGGGAACACTGGCAAGGACTACCATTGGTGCATGAGTCCAATCTCCTGCCCAGTAACAAAGTTCACCAGAGGGGAGCAAATCCTTCCTTCCCTACAGGCTGTCATTAGGGTGGCAGAAGAACTGCAAAGAGTTCTGCTTATGCAGAAAGAGAACTCAGATGTTGTATGATGCATCTTCCTAGACCAGCCATAGATTTGGTACAGAAACCAAGTAAGGATTTCAAAGGTTCTGCACGTTTCAATATCTTGCCAGATTGCTTCTAACATGTCTTGTTTGGTCTCTTGATTACCTTGAGGGCAAAAGCTGAGCCAGGGGAAGCTGTATTACTTTGAAGGCAGCTAACTGGGGATTCCCAAGAGGCATCAAACAACCACATTGAAGCTGCCTTCTACTGAATCAGACCATCGAGGTCAGTATTGTCTACTCAGACTGGCAGCAGCTCTCCAGGGTCTCACACAGAGGCCTTTCACATCACCCTCCTGTCTGGTCCTTTCAACTGGAGATGCCGGGAATTGAACTGGGGATCTTCTGCATGCCAAACAGATGTTCTACATCTTTTTGCATTTCATCCTCATCAGTCGTACAGTAGATGGTATTAGTACTGCATATGCTACAGATTTTCCCTGCTTCCCCCCCCCACACCCAAGCAGTCAATTTCAACCCTGGGAAAGTTGATTCCTGAGGTCACAGGAACTGTGTGGAGCAGTAGTTATGCAGGCCAGTGGCTGCGGTGAGGGAGGAGGTGCTGTAACCCTTTCTGCCTGCGCTGCTACGTTGGCAGAAGGGGGAGAAGACATGGCACCAGCTAGCTAGGCACTGGTTCTCTTGGGATTATGCTGGCAGTGAGCTCCGTCTGGATCCTAAAATGATTGACAGGGAGGGCTTAAAGCAACAGCCTCAGCTGGGTACACAAAATGGATCTCAGAAGGTTCTTAGTATCATCTGGCCTACCGAGCTACTGAAGAGACATGTCACAGAACTCAGACTCCTGGTTATTCTAGAAACTTTCTCCTGCGCCGGCTCATAAATTTTGAAGAGATAAAAAGAAGACTGGATAACAGTAAACAAAAGCAATATAGGAAGGGACAAGGAATAAGATGGCACACTGTATTTAGATTAATTTGCGGTTATGGCTGGTAATTACACCTCTAGATCTACAGTACGTTTAGAAAAAGCATGCCGGGGGGGTGGGGGGGATGCTTTGTGCTATAGTCCAAATTACTATATTTTCTGCTTGGCAAAATACAATCAGATTCATGGGAAAGAAGTTTAGAAGTCCATTAAAAGGAACAAGAAAGTCACTGTTGGGGTTTTTTTTGAGCCCCCTTTGTGGGGTGTATGTGAAGGCAGGTTATCCATGGTGGTAGGAAGGGAGGGAAGGAGCGAGGGAGGGGTGGAAAGAAAACAAACAGATGGGGAGAAAAAGAAGGGGAGAGAGGGAAGGAGGGAGGGGTGGAAAGAAAGCAGATGGGGAGAAAGAAAGAAAGAAAGAAAGAAAGAAAGAAAGAAAGAAAGAAAGAAAGAAAGAAAGAAAGAAAGAAAGAAAGAAAGAAAGAAAGAAAGAAGGGGGGAGGTGGAAAGAAAGCAAATAGATTAGGACAGAGGAAGGCAGGAAGGCAGGAAGGAAGGGAGGGAAAATCTCAAGAGTAATTAATGTAGGTCTGATTCTCATGTAGTGGGTTTGGTTTTGGTTTTGTTTGCTGTTTTTGAAGCAATGGCACCTGGTGGGTGGCTTTGGGTGCAATCCTAAAGCTTGAAACTCCTCAAGATACCAAGCCCCAAAACAGTATAATGTGGAAATATGATAGAATACCTGAAGAGATAGTCAGCTATCACCACCCTTCTGTTATGACCCCAGTGGGGACCTGAAGTGGCTTGCAATGTTGTTCTCCCCCCCCCCCCATTATACCCTCACAACAACCTTCTGAGGTAGGTTAGGCTGAGACAAAGTGATTGGCCCAAGGTCACCCCATGAGATTCCATGGCGAAGGGGGGATTTGAAGTGGGGGATTCCTGACAGTATCTATATATCTAATAGCCAAGTTGCCCCCTCCATGCAGATATCTAAATCCACATGGGGGGTACTTGGGGGGCAGGGAGATTTTCCTACACAGAAAAATCCTAAAAGTTAAAAAAAAACTTTTGGGGGGTATTTAAATCCCCCCAAAAGTAAAAGCATTCCCTGTGCATGCACAGAGAACGTTTTGGCCGTTGGGGGGGCTCGGCGAGTGGTGGGCCTTGCTGCCGCCACTGCTGTTGGGGAGGGGGAGGGAGAAGGCTTGGCAGGGCATGGGCATCAGCACCACCGCCACTGCTGTTGGGGGGGAGAGGCGCAGCGGGCCTTGCCACCACCGCTGCTGCTGCTGTCGGGGAGGGGAGGGGGAGGGAGGGGAGAAGGTTCAGCTGGCAGCGACCTTGCCGCCGCCGCTGCTGACGAGGAGGGGAGGGGGAGGGAAGGGAAGGGAAGGGAAGGGAGAAGCCTCGGTGAGCCAATGGCTGTGAGCCGCTCAGCCTCGCCGATGCCGGGGGGGGGGGGGGGAGGGAGAAGGCTTACCTGGTGCCGCTTCCTCCTCCTGTTGAGCTCCCCCTGCTTCTGCAGGCCGGGAGCTGTGGGGAATACTCCCACCCCCGCGATTATTGTGGGTCTCCCTTCTTGTTATTTCTAAATGATGTTCCTATCACAGGAATAAACAGCTTTAAAGGGGGATTAGATAGATTCATGGAGGAGAGGTCTATCAGTGGCTACTAGCCATGGTGACTGAGGGGAACCTCCTCATTCAGAGGCACTAAAGCTCTGAAGCCCAGACCCAGGAGGCAACATCAGGGGAAGGCCTCAGCCTCTCTGCCCTGTTGTTGGCCCTCCAGAGGAACTGGTTGGCCCCTGTGTGAGACAGGATGCTGGACTAGATGGACCATTGGTCTGATCCAGCAGGGCTCTTCTTATGTTCTTAACACGTGCTGCAGGACTATCTCTACTCAAATGTGCCTCAAAGCAGCTCTGATCATCACACCACATTAGTAGTTCCTCCACTTAGGTCAATGAGAACCGTTTCTGCTCAAGTCCAGGTTTCATGGTGGCTTTCTTCATGGCTCAGGCTTCCTGGGGATGTCCCCAGCCGTGCAGAGATTTGGGGGACTCTGTCAGGGAGAGGCTTTCTAACATCCTTTGCTGGCTTGTGAGTGGAGGCAGGTTAGTATGATGGAACTTGCTCAGTTCTGGTTATCTGCATGGTATTTTTTGTGGAATGAGATTTTAACTGGGCAGGTGTAAGCCCCTTGAAGTCCAGTTGACGAGGAGAAATAATAATAACAAGGGTGTGCCACCAAGTCACAGGACTAAAGATGAGCAGGGCTATTTTTGGGCAGGAACGCACAGGAACGGAGTTCCGACTGGCTCCTGAGTTGGCCACACCCATCAGGAACTCATTAGCATAACATGCCACACCCAATAGCAGAAAATCATAAGGATTGGCTACATTAGGAGTGTGTGGCCTAACATGCAAAGAAGTTCCTGCTACAAGAAAAGCCCTGAGTTTTCACAACAAACAAGGTGAACAGAATAAGAAGCAAAAGATGTGTGTGGCAGAAGTACCACACTTCTGGTAACATGGGTGTGAGGCCTAATATGCTAATGATCTGCACTGTCAGGAGCGTGGCCTAATATACTAATGCATTCCTGCTGTTGGGTGTGGCCTATTATGCTAATGAGTTCCTGCTGGGCTTTTTCTACAAAAAGAGCCCTGAAGATGAGCATTGCCAGGATTAAAGAGGAGCATTGCCATTGCCTTCCTCTTCATAGCAACCCAACCCCAGTCTGTCTTGGTGGTCTCCCCTCCAAGGAATAACTGTGGCTGAACCTGCTTAGCTTCCAAGCTCTGATGCCAATGGGCTAGTCAGGACAACTGAGATCACGAGAGAGAAAAAGGTCAGTTTTCTGCAGGATGTCTAGTCTCATAGTAATCCTTCTTTTGCCCTGACCTGGATAGCCCAGGTAAGCCTGATCTTGTCAGATCTCAAAAGCTAAGCAGCATCAGCAGCTCTGGATGGAAAACCTCCAAGGAATACCAGGGTCATGACATATAGGCAGGCAATGGCAAACCACCTCTGAACACCTCTTTCCTTGAAAATCCTATGGGTTTAACATGAGTCAGCTGTGACTTGACAGGCGGGAAAAATCCTTCTTTTGCTGTGATGGGGCAAAGCAGTCCTTGGCATTTATGGGAACAGCCCAATCCAGGTTTTGGTTTGACTTCCACGTTAGCCTGTGGAAGGGAGAATTAAACAATGAAAAATTGATTTCCTAATGACTATCAATTAGCTGTCTAACCAGAATATTAAATTACACAGAGGCATTGGGGAATGCGGCGCAGTTCACGAGGATCCTCGCTTTCTGTGGGTAGGCGATTAATTCCGAAATTCATTACGGCTCTTGTAGTAAACGAGAGCACATGAAACCCGTAAACATATTTAATTAGGGACCAGTGTTTGCTCTTATGAGCTCGGAATATTCAAGGCGCCGCCGTTGCCACGGGATGGGCTTTTGTGCTGAATAGCCTGACGAAATTTAATTACCTCTTTATTACTTAGGGAAATTGACAGGAAGCTTGAATGATGTGGGGGCACTCTACAATGAATAGCTGATTTCTCTGCCCTCCGCCTCTTGCCGAGTGAAATGTTATTTGGCATTAAGGACACTGGCACATTCAAAAAAAAAAAAGCTTGCTCTCTCTTTCTCTCACGCACACGCATACGAACGCCCGTAGCACTGCCACAAGCCGTGATCTAAATAGCCCCCCTGAAACATGTACACATAAACGAGGCTTCACTACAATGCACAAGTTTCAGAGAGTAGCCATGCTGGTCTGCAGGAGAACCGTTGGATTTGAGTCCAGTGTAGGGTCGCCAGGTCTGGGTTGGAAAATACCTGGAGACTTTGGGAGACGGCGGGATTTCAGTAGGGGAGGGGCCTCAGCAAGGTACAATGCCATAGAGTCTCCCCTTCAAAGCAGCCATTTTCTCCAGGGGAGCTGATTTCTGTCAGCTGGAGATCAGTTGTAAAAGCGGGAGATCCTCAGGCCCCACCTGGAGGCTGGAGCATCTTATAGACCATCAAGAGTTTGGGGGAATTGACCAGGATAGGATAGGTAAGCCCGATTTCGTCAGCTCTCAGAAGTTAAGCAGGGCCGATCCTGGCAAGTGTTTGGATGGGAGACCTCCAGATAATATCAGGGCTGGGAGTCCAGAGGCGCAGGCGGTCAAACCACTTTTCTGAATGTCCTCCGTGCCCCAGTAGGAGTTGCCAGTGGTCGCCATGACTTCCAGGCACGCATGTACACACACACACACACACACACAAACATGCCCCCCCCAAAAAAAGAGTTTTGGGCTATCATACTCCAAAACTCTAGTTGGTCTCTAATGTACTATTGGATTCAAATCTAACTGCGTTACAGTGCATAAGTCTCTCCTTTCCTCCTTCTCACATCAATGATTTATTTAAAACATTTTTGTCAGCTCCCCTCCCCCAATTTAGGGTCCCCAAGCTGGTAAAACAGTCAATAGCATTAAAACCAACTTAAAAAGTTGTTTTTAATGGCTTTTAAAATGTGTTTTTATTGTGTATGTTTTAATTTCTTAGCCCCCTTGTTGGCCCTTGTGAGGGCAGAAAGGTGAGATATAAATTTTGTAAAATAAACACACCCAACCCACATACACACACACACACATTAAAAACAATAGCTGAACAAAAGTTACAAAAATAAACAAAATACGTAAACAGGAAAGAAATGGTCACTGGGGGAATGCCAAACAAAACAGAAAAGTCTTCATTCACTAGCAGAAGACAGTCATAGAAGGAAACAGGCAAATATCTCTGAGGAATGAATTGTATTGTTTGGTGCCACGACTAAGAAGGCCCTGTCTTGGGTCACCACTCATCTAGCCTTAGATGGCAGGGGTACCCAAAGTAGGGCTTCTGAAGATGACCATAGTGATCAGGTAGGTTCATATGGGAGTAGGCAGTCCTTAAGGTATGCTGGTTCCAAGTTGTACAAAGCTTTCCAGGTCAATACCAGCACCTTGAACTGGACCTGAAAGCCAGTGTAGATGGTACAGGACTGGAATAGCATGACCCATCACAGACAGCTTTCTTGCTGCAGGATTCTCTACCAACTTTTATACACTTTTCAGGGGCAGCCCCATGTTGAGGGCATTCTGGTAACCTAATCGAGACATTACCAGGGCATGCACCACAGCAGCAGGATCATCTTCCATCTTTCTCTTTCCTTTTCCAATCCACGTCCTGGAACCTGTCAACAATCTCGCCTACAGTCAACTATCTGGTGCTTAGGAAGTATTTTGCCTTTATGCATTTTACCTGATACCTACACCAGTATACTACTGGGCTTGGGAGATGACTCAACCAACTCATGGGGGTAGTTTTTCCTTCTTCCCAAATGGAATGGACTGGTGTTGTGGGCAGAGTGCAATCCTAAGAACACCTATTTGGAAGTAAGCCCCATTGAATAAAATGGGACTTCCTTCAGAGTAAACATGCCTAGGGTTGCACTGTGATTACCCACCAAGTAATAAGATCAGCGGCTGTTGATTGGTTGTTTATCTAGATGATGATAGCATTTGCTTCACCCAGTGATACTTCCCTGTTTGGGGTGGTGGTGGGGGTTTGCTCCCCCCCAATTTTTAATCAAGCCCAAATAATGGAGTTATTAATTCCCAGTCAGGTAGAGCACTCAGACAGGGCTTTTCTGGCAAATTTGGCAAAATGAAGTGAGGCTCTGTAGCAAGACATTTTCCCCAAACACAAAGATATTGGAATGAGATTTGGCATGCATGTTCAGGAGAGATTCTACTTTTGATGTTCAAACACCATCAGAACTCCCACACCTGGGAGAACATGCAAAATATATTGCAGTGTAATATCTACCTGAGATTTCATGCTACAGGTTCAATGAAGTGCAGTGATTCATCCATTTGCAGCTTTATACCTTGCTTTCCTCTACCTTTTTTGGGGGGTATTTTTTATATGTGCAAGTGCATGGGTGTGCAGGCCGCGGTCACACAGCCCTTTAATGCGGGAGGAAGAGCTGTTTCCTCCCGCATTTTAAGGGACCGTTCATAACGGCCGAGACAATTCCCGCGCCGAAGCAGGCTCAAAGGCGGGATAAAGTGTTTTCCCGGGAGTTGCGCGAGGAGCCCACATTTGAGCCATCTGGACAGCCCTCTCTTGCAATCATTGCAAGAGCAGGGCTGTCCAGACAGTCCCGTCTGCCATTTCCCCCCCCCCTCCTTTTACACTTGGGCGCTTGGCCACTCAAGCGCCCAAGTGTAAAAGGCGGGGGGAACCCTCAAACTTACCAAGCGGCTCGGGGAAGGGTGCCTCCCCTGGCTGCTGCCACCAGCCGCCAAATGCTGGAGAACGCCGACGCCGCCTCTTCCGCCTCCGCTGCCTCCGTTGCCGCTGCCTCCGTCTGCCACATGTGAGTGAGTGTGCACCTGGAAGTCATGGTGACTTCTGGTGACTGACCCTACTCGGGGCCTGGAGGATATTCAGAGATGTGGCTAAATAAAGCCTGCCCCCACCTCCTGCCTCTGGTATTCCAAGGAGTTCTCTCATCCAAGTACTTACCAGAGTCGACCCTGTTTAGCTTCTGAGATCTGACGAGATTGGGCTTGCCTGGGCTATCTAGGTCAGGGCCTCTACATTAAGGAGTCTCAAAGCAGCTTATAATGTCCTTCCCTTCCTCTCCCCACAACAAGCACCTTGTGAGAGAGGCGGGGCCGAGAGAGCTTTGAGAGAACTGTGACTGGCCCAAGGTCACCCAGCTGGCTTCATGTGGGGGAGGGAGGGGAATCAAACCCGTTTCTGGAGATTAGAGGCCGCCGCTCTTAACCACTACACCACACTGGCTTTGCCCTCCCCCATCCTAAGTAAATAAACAAACAAATATATATTTAAATAAAACTTCCTGTCGCTCAAAGTCATGGATGTATTTTATTATTTGGATGTTTATTAGTTAGACTGTATACTCCAAAGCATTTGAGGCAATTTCACAAGTAAGCACATTGCACCACTGCCTCTGCTCTAAACCGGTAATGTCACAAAAAAGGGAGCTGCTGTGTTTGCATAAGAATTGACAGAGAACAGCATTAATTGACAATTTCCAGTCATAATTTAAAACCAATCAGAAAAATTCACAGAGCAAAACATAAAAAGGGTAACCTATTAAAACATAAATTAATCTGCTTAAATGTTGTAATCTAATCACGCAAGGGGATGTGGAATGGTATGGTGCAGGGGTGGGCAAATTTGCTCAGTGTAAGAGCCACCTAGAACAGGGGTGGCCAAACTTGCTCAACGTAAGAGCCGCATAGAAAAACATCAGATGTTTGAGAGCCACAAGACATGAACAAATATTACCTGCTTTTATTGGAAAATAAGCAAATTTGCTTTTTATTAACATTAAATGAGACTGCCAAAAATAATAACAAAAGGGGTAAAAGCAGATATTGATAATGATATTAATTTGTCCAATGATATTTGTTTGCTAATGATATGTAGCTTTCCCCAACTGCCTTGCCGGGAGCCACATAACATATGCGAAAGAGCCGCATGCGGCTCCCGAGCCACAGTTTGCCCACCCCTGGTATGGTGTATAGCCCAGTCTCATCCCATCCATCTCAGAAGTTAAGCAGGGTCGATACTTGGAAGGGAGACTACAAAGGGAGACTCTGCAGAGGGAGGGCCATGGCCAACCTCCTCTGCTTCTCATTCACCTTGAAAGCCCCTGGCTGGAGTTGCCACAAAACGGCTGTGACTTGATGGCGCTTCACATACACACTGTTCTGTACTGGTGGAGCTTCAGTCTCAGCAAGGCTCCAAAAGCCTACAAGACTATTGGTGGTTTTACCGGCAACAGCCAATCAGAACCAGGGGTCATTTCGTAAAAAAAGAGGTGCAGGAGTTCATTAGCACGACTCATTTGCATATGCCACACCCCCTGACATCACCAGAAGTGTGTTAGAAGGCAACACCCACTGCTCAGGCTCCACCCCAAAAACCTCCAGGTCTTTCCCAACTCAGAGCTGGCAAGCCAGCTTTACACTTTGACTGAAGACACTTGAGGTTTCCTTTGCTCTTGCAGGGAAGCTACCCTACAACAAGCATGAAAATACAGATCAAGTATGCTTTTGCTTTTTTCCACAGCGCATCACCATATGTGCCCACTCCTGGGCTTCTTATTCCTGGAACAGCATTCCTGCGCGTTCCTGCTCAAAATGACTCCTGTCCAAATGTTTTGCTGTATTATATTGCCCTGTTAGCACTGTATTATTTTCTGATCATGTAATACCATTTTACTGCGTTGTCTCAGTTTTTGGTGTTTATTTATTTATTTACTTCTCATTTATACCTCACCTTTCTCCCCAATAGGGATCCAATGTGGCTTCCATCATTCTCCTCTCCTCCATTTTATCCTTGCAACAACCCTGTGAGGTAGGTTAGGCTGAGACAGTGATTGACCCAAGGTCACCCAGCAAGCTTCTACAGCAGAGCAGGGATTTGAGTCTGCATCTCTAAACACACCACCACACTGTATTGAGTCTAATATTCTGCTTGTTTCAGATTTCAGTAATTTCAGTTTCAGTTTCAGTAATTGTTTCAGATTTCAGTACCCTAGTAGCCAGCATGGTGTAGTGTTTAGGAGTGCAGACTCTAATCTGGAAGAACTGGGTTTGATTCCCCACTTCTCCACATGCAGCCAGCTGGGTGACCTTGGGTCAGTCACAGTTCTCTCGGAGCTGTTCTCTCGAGAGCAGTTATCTCAGAGCTCTCTCAGCCCCACTTACCTCACAGGTGTCTCTTGTGGGGAGAGGAAGGGAAGGGGATTGTAAGCCACTTTGAGACTCCTTCGGGTAGTAGGAAAGCAGGGTACAAAACCCAAATCTACAACTCTTCTCTTCTAGTACATTGCTTGTTAGATGTCTCATCCTACCGATGGCATCTATCTATGCTGTGTAATCCGCCTTGAGTCTCAGTGTGAATGGCAGACCATCAACACAGCAAATAAAACGCTTAATTTACATGCGAGTCAAGCTCCCTTGCTGGATTGCCTCGGCGCTGTTGTTTAATATTCCACTCGAACGTTCTGCGCCAAGCAGTGTTTGCGGCTGTGTGGTAGCTGTTTGTGCCTCCGGAGTCATACCTTGGTAAAGAAGTTCCATTGCTGCCTTTGGACCCTGCCAGGTGAAGGAGAAGGAACTCTGCACTCAGCGTCTAGCCTGAGGTTCCTGGTGTCCTTTCAACTCTCACTCCGATTCACCCCACCAGAGAAGAGGACTGCGGAAGCGGGTTGGAGTCAGCACAGTTTCCCTTCAGCCTCCATTCAAGGCCAGGAGGTTTGCGAATGTGTCCATGATACTGACTAAAAACGAACCACCGAGATTGCCCATGACGCCATCGCTTCCCTTTAAAAAGCATCTCCATGGCAACCACATGGAGATTTCGTTTTTTCCTTGTTGACATTTTCGCAGGATCGTTTTTTTGGCTGTTCAGTTTATCTCTTCCCACCCCCACCCCGAATCAAATCAGTTCTAACGATAAGGCTCAGACTTTTGCATGTGGCTGTGGACAACATCTTCGGATTCCCCACAGCAAATGCCTTTCTGACATTCTCACAGACAAACAGGTGTTGCTTCATTTCCCCAAATGTGGGGAAATGTTTGAAGCAACATGTGTCAGCTATGACCCCTGATATTACTTTATTTACCAGTTTGGTATCGTGGTTAGGAGTGCAGACTCTTAATCTGGGAGAACCGGGTTTGATTCCCTACTCCTCCACATGCAGCTGCTTGTGTGACCTTGGGTTGAATTACTGGCAAGGCGGGATATAAATGAAACAAACAAACAAACAACAAATAAGTTCTTTCAGAGCTGTTCTCTCAAGGGCAGTTCTCGAGAGAGCTCTCTCAGCCCCACCTACTTCACAGGGTATCTGATGTGGGGAGGGAAAGAGAAAGGAGATTGCAAGCCGCTCTGAGACTCCTTTGGGTAGTGAAGGGCAGGGTATAAATCCAGTCTCCTCTTTTGTTCTTCTTTTTCATCTGTGATGGACAAAGGAGTTAAGATTTCCCTTTACTTCTGATGTTTGAACTGTCATGTAATATTCATTCTAAGGAAGTACATTTATTTATATATCTATTGTCAAAAGGACTGAATGCTTCCTCCAGTCAATTTAATTGGGTATTTCTGAGGCTGTTTCCACAGGGATGTTTGGTTCCACCTTGGTTTCCTTACCACAGCACAATTTGGGGGGAAATACAAAAGATGTCCTCTATCTGTCCTGTTTCTGCGGATTCTCCCACTTTGCTGTTTTCTTTCCGAGACCTAGGTTGCTAGGGTCTTTTTTTTGGAAAGATTGCAGTTAAATTGCCTTTGGCCACTGAGTGAAGGGGAATGTGTTAATTTTGCATGTCCCACCCCCATCAGTGCTATTTTTGTAACCTCAGCCCCCCCACAAAGCATTTCTTCCCTCCATATATACTGGAGGGCTTAAAAAAACAACCACCTGAGAATTACTAGATTGCTGTAGTGTAATAATGAAATAATGATCAATTGCCACGATCTTTGTGTTCCCAGCCTTCCTTTTTAAAACGTAAGGCCCTAGACCTTTTTGTTGTGGAGTCATAGGGGAGAAAGTGCAGGCTGCACATTTCCCTTGACTCTCAACAAAAAGGGCTTGAGACATACTTTAAAAAAAGAAAGTTGGGAACTGCTAGATTGTGCCACTAGATTGCTATAATGTTATAACAATAAATAATGATCTAGTAATCCCCAATTTTTACAAAAGCCCACTAGTGAAGGAAGAGAATGGTGGCAAGTGAGGGGCTGAGGCAAGGAGATTGTGGGGGAAATTGCAGCGTGAACACCTGCAGCAGTGGCGAGAGCAAAACAGAAAATCTCCACACGTAAGCAACCTGAGTTCTAGCATTACGAGGGAGATTAAAAACATTTCTCTCTCTCTCTGTGCCACTTACTTCTATCATGTTCCCTCCCTCCCACTTAGACATTTTGCTGCTAAATTAAGCAGCTCCATGGTCTTTAGTCTTTAGGGAAAGTGTGCAATAAGTATGGTTTCCGTCTTTAGCAGAGATGCCTTGAAAATCATCCTCAGAGTTTCTTACACAATTGTGCTGATGGTCCCTCCGCCTTCATCTTTTAAGATCCCAGAGCAGTTTATTTTATTTATTATTATTTATTTTCAAAATTCATATTCCGCCTTTCTGCCTAATAAGGGCAACCAAGGTAGCTAACAGAAAGCAAGGGAGAATCCTAGACTGGTGACATTTTTCACAATTTTATTCTTGAAATTTTGCATAAGTACATGTACAAACTCAGTTAACAGAATAACAGAAAATACTTCAGCAATAGTAACATCATAATAGAAAGGACAGACCAAGACACGGAGTTCAGTAAAAGGCCAAACAAGCATTCTTTTTTGGTAATGAATTTTTTGGTTTCGAGTGATTTTCAACATAGTCAAAGAAAAGGACCATTTTTTCTAAAAAATAATAGTGAAACAAAGGGTTTTCTGTGGTGGAAATCTGATCTAAAATCTTATGCAGAGTTTCTCCAGTCTGAGCCTCTTGAAATCAATGGACTCAGATTAGCAAAATCCCTCATATTGCATGATTGTGTGTATAAAATATTGAGATGAGGCAGCTGTTTTCAAAACAGCACGAACCCAAGAACAGGCCTCAACAGGAGCCAATTTATACTGCTGCAAAACCAGGCAGTATAACCAGGTAGGCAGACAGACAGACAAAGGTAGGTAGGTAGGTGGGGGGGAGAGAGAGAAGGAAGGAAGGAAGGAAGCAACAGGAAGGTAGGTAGGTGGGGGGAGACAGAGAGAAGGAAGGAAGACAGACAGACAGGCAGACAAGGTGTTTCCCTCCCCCCCTTGCTTGGGTCCCAGTGGCTTAAAGCCACTCAGGCTCAGCTCTTCCCTTACTACCTCCCCCTTCACGACCCAGGAATGGTGAGGAGGGGGAGGCCTGGGGGCTTCTCCCTGGACCGGCGGCATGCCCGCTGGCCAGGGACGGAGATGGGGGTGGGTGGGCTGGGGGCTTCTCCCTGGGCCGGTGGCATGCCCGCTGGCCAGGGAGGGAGATGGGGGGAGGGCTGGGGGCTTCTCCCTGGCCCAGCGGCGTGCCCAGGGCCGGTGGCGCTCTGCCGCGGCCCCGGGAGCATTGGGAGGGGGGAGGGTTCTCCTTCGGGGGGGAGGAGGGAAGCGGCTTTGGGAGGGGGGAGGGTTTTCCTTCCCGGGGCCGGCAGAGCGCCGCTGGCTCCGGGAGTACTGACGGGGTGGGGGAGGAGGGAAGCGGCTTCCCGGGGCCGGCGGCGCTCTGCCACGGCCCCGGGAGCAGTGGGAGGGTTCTCCTTCCGGGGGCCGGCAAAGCGCCGCCGGCCCCGGAGCATTGACGGGGGGGAAGGCTGGGGGGGGGGCTTTGTTAAGTCCCCGGCCCCCCGCCTCCTCTCTCCCGGAGCGGCGCTCCGGCGCGCCCTGGCCCCAACAGAGCCCTGATGCCCTTGCAGCTACTGGGTTATATTCCATAGTTCTGATCAGGGGTCATTTCGAGCAGGAGCTCGGGGGAGCTCAGCTCTGGGAGTTGGTGCCAGCCCCCCCTCCCCCTGTGGGGGAATGCCTGCTTGTGTCATGGCTGCAGCAAAATGACCCTGTCCCCTGGAAAGGTCCTTGTTCCTCCGACCAGCCTTCTGAAGGCTTCAGCCACCACTGAAGCTATCCTCCCAGGATAGTGGTATTTTTGAGGCTTGAATTAGTAACTGTCCCCTCTCTGCCAGCTCTCTCTCTCTCTCTCTCTCTCTCTCTTTCTTGCCTTCTGACATACTTCCAGTGATGTGAGGTGGTTTAGCATATGCAAATAAGTTATGCTAATGAGTTATGCTAATGAGCTCCTGCACCTCTTTTTCTACGGAATGACCCCTGAAAACATCAACCGTTTATTTGCAAGGGGACAACTCTCACTACGAACAACTACAGCTAACCGCAACAAGAGCTCCGTCCAATAGGACCAAACTAAATCACACAGATATTGGGGGGGGGGGGGAAGTAGACTGTTCCATTACATATATACGTATGTACAATAAATATAGCATAGCTGCATCGATGCCTAGTTGAGTCCTGGGGCTCAAGCAGTCAATCCTCTTTCCCTTTCTAAGGTGGGTGGAGGGAGACATATCTAAGTAGGGTTGCCAGGTCGCCCATGGCCACCAGCAGAAAATGGGGGGGGGGGTAGGGTTGCCATCTCCAGGTTGGGAAGCTCCTGGATATTTGACTGTGGCGCCTGGTTGAAACTGGTTGGTACCAAAATGGGGTACAATGCCACAGAGTTAGATCTGCCAGCTCTGAACTGGGGAATACCTGGAGATTTTGTGGGGAGAGCTTGGAGAGAGTTGGGTTTGGGGAGGGGCAGAGACCTAATCAGGGTACAGTGCCATAGAGTAACCCCTCGGCGAGCACTTGCGCAATTTATATTGCAGATAGGTTGTATTGTACTGTATTGTTACTGTTAGTTCTATATTTTAAAATATTTAAATTGTTTTATCTTGATATGGCACTGTGTGCTGCACTGCAAGCCGCCCTGAGCCCGCTTGCGGGGAGGGTGGGGTAAAAATGTAAAATAATAAATAATAAATAAATAATAAATACAATGCCATAAGGCAGGGGTGGGCAATTGTTTTGGCTCGGGGGCCACTCTGTGGGAGCGGAGGTTAGCGGAGGGCCGCACCTTTTAAAATGATTGCATTCATTAGTTAACTTTGCATTTCAGAAAAGGTACAAATTGTATCATAAAAATCAATAAATATAAATTAAATTAAATAGTGGTAGTTTTATTCAATTTATTTATTGTGCTAATTTCAGATCATCTAGAGCTGCAAGCACATTTAATTTTAGAATCAGTTTAATGAGACAAATGTACCCTATCACACTTTTCTACAATTTTTTTGAAATCAGGAGTGAGATTGCTTGTTGAGATTCTCATCACAGCCTGGAAGTTAATGTCTGTCAAAGAGCATCTATATTTACTCTTGTTGATCTTCATGCAACAAAAACTTTGCTCACAAATATATGTAGACCCAAATATAGAGAACATTTCCCCAGCAAATTTCTTCATACATGGAAATTTTTTCAGCAGACAAAGATTTGTAAAAGTCAACTAATGTCACAGCATTAAAACTTTCTTTCACAGTGTGATCTGACTGCATGTCAATAAGTTCAAGCTGCAGCTCCTCAGGTGCTGTATCAATATCAGCAGTGATGGGATAAGAGAGCAAATTGAATTTAGGCTCAATTTTCTTGAAGTCCTGAAATCTTCTTGGCGGGCCGCAAAAAACTCTGTGGCGGGCCGCATGTGGCCCCCGGGGCCGCCATTTGCCCACCCCTGCCATAAGGTACTCCAATATAAATAGATGAAACTGTGCAAACAAAGCGTCAGTACAATAATGTAAATATAATTTCAATAAAGCAATGAGATACAACTTGGTAATGACTTTACAACAAGCGTAATATACTACAATAGTCCCGGCAATGAAGCTCACATCCAAAATAATCATATACAGCTAATGCAACATTCCCTCCACCGTTACTACATCATGAATACATATTACCTAGAAGGACTGCGGAGTAGCAGCTCACAAAAACCAGCAGCTTCAAGGGAACAAAGTCTCCTGCAAGTCTCCACATATAAGCAACAATATTCCATTTACATCACAAGAGAATGTTCTTTTGACTTGCAATAAAGTCCCAAAGTCTCTCTTAATATTCACCAAGAAAGTTTCTACTCGCGGGCTACCATATAAAACATTCACAAGGGGAACTCGTCCTCCACACCTCCCTAGCTGGTATGCCTTAATCATGCAGCCTCAAGGGACAGCTGTGTAGCAAACCAATCTCCTGTGCCTCCAAATTTAAAAAAAAAAAAACTTTTAAAGGGGCAGGCTATCACTGGCTGAGGACAGACTGGCAATCTGGAGTGGGATGAATCTGGAGGCAAAAGCCGCGGGGGGAAAATCCCCTAGGGCTGGCTGTCCGCATTGGCCAGGGTATTGCGCAAGGATGCTGTTACAGAGCGTTCAGACTGCTGCGGAGTGGCCCCAGGTGGGCCAGCCTCCGCAGCTCGTGATAGGGCTGTTTCGGCAATTTGCACATGTGCGCATGTGCTCATGTGCGCATGAGTGCTCATGCGCAAACTGGCAAAACGCCGTCTTCGCACTGCCGCCTCCGCTTGCCTCCCGCCTTCTTCCGATTCACACTGCCTGGAAGCGGGAGGCAAGCGCAAGATGACCTCCGGACACCGGTTTCTCCCGGTGTCCTTCTAAAGCGCAAGAAAACCGGCTTCAAAGTGGGTAAGTGCGGAAGGGAGCCGAGGGACAGCTGTGCATGTCTGAGCAGGCTCCCTTCCCCCACTTCCCATGCGGACCTATCCCGGGGCAGATTGCCAGTCTGTCCTCAGCCACAGTAAGTGGTATTTACAAAAAACTAGAGTATTCCAGCTCTTGGTTAAGTCCAAAAGGCTGATATGAATGTGCACGATAAATCCAATAACTTTCCCTTTGGTATAACCACTTGTCGATATTAATTTTATTATATCTGTTGGCAGTGAGTGCTTCTAGCACCAGAACTTTGAAATCATTCAAGGTATGTCCTTTCTGATTAAAGTGGTGCACCAAAGGAGAATCCATATAACCCTATGTGATGCGAGACTGGTGTTCGATGATTCTAGTCCTAATTGGCCAACTCGATTTCCCAATATAATTTAATTTACATACACATTGAATCAGATATATAATTTTCCTTGCGGAGCAGGTATGCACCCCCTTAAGTCTATGGCAAAAGTCCAAAAAATAAACATGGTCTGTGCGCCACAACAGGGGACAAATCTTACACCTCCCACATGGGAAATTACCAATGCTTCAGGGTCACATTGAAGTCACATAGGCATGTCGCTGAAATGTTGGGTGTTCCTCCCTTGTTTGGGGAGGAACACCTCCCGCTAGCCAGCTGATCAGTGGCAGAGAGGTAGGGCCTAACAGCACAGGACCCCTGCCCCCACCATCCCTAGGATGGCAACCCTGCATAAAATCCATCCTCCAAAGCAGCCATTTTCTCCGGGGGGGATTGATTTTGGTCATCTGGAGATCAACTGTAATAGTGGGAGATTTCCAGGTGCCACCTGGAAATTGGCAACCCTATCCTCCCTCCACACTTCTGCTTAACCTCAGACAGATTCTTATGGCTCTTACCGGTAGGGCTGCAAACTTCCAGGTAGATGCTTGAGATCTCCCATGATTACAACTGATCTCCAGGCCACAGAGATCAGTTCACCTGGAGAAAATGGACCATTTGGAAGGTGGGCTCTAGGGCCTTATACCCTGTTGAAGCTGAGAGCCAGTTTGGTGTAGCGGAGCGCGGACTCTAATCTGGGAGAACCAGGTTTGATTCCCCACTCCTCCCCATGCAGCTGCTGGTGTGATCTTGGGTCAGTCACAAGTTCTCTCAGAGCTGCTCTCTCACGAGCAGTTCTGGAAAGAGGTCTCTCTGCCCCACCTACCTCACAGGGTGTCTGTTGTGGGGAGGGGAAGGGAAAGGAGATTGCAAGCTGCTCTGAGACTCCTTTGGGTAGGGCAGGACGGGGGTCTAAATCCAATCTCCTCTTCTTCTTCTCCACCCTCAAACTCTGCCCTCCTCAGGCTCCACTCCTCAAAACTCCAGGAATTTCTCAGCCTGGAGGTGACAACCCTACCTACCTGACATGCCTGCCCTCCCACTGCTCGTGCCATAGCCTACAGACTGACTTGTTTCTGATCTTCACTCCCCCTGACCTTGGGACTAGCTTGGTCTTCCCTGCTCTGCCTGAACTTCCTTGTATCATGGCCTCTGACACAGCCAAGATCCAAGCAGAGGCGATCAATTTCCCCTCATCTGTGACAAGCAGATACATCCCTGTGGTCTACGGAGAGTTCTAAATGATTGCTCTCTTGACCTGTGTCTGACCAAGGTCTTTACCACTCTATAAACTGTTCCACTGGATGGCTCTGAACAGACACAGCGCTGGTGGAGAAATATATTTTCTTTGCTGCAGTCAGCACTTCAAGGGTAGGCTCTAAAATGAACTCTAGCCTAGGTCTCTGTTTCTTCTCAGATTGCCTCCACGGTCACTTCAGGTTGTCAATGATGGGCTGAGGAATTCCTGGAGCTTTGGGGGATGGAGCCTGGGGAAAGGAGGGACTTGGGTTGCCAGTTCTGGGTTGGGAAATACCTGGAGATTTTGGGGGTGGAGCCTGAGAAGAGCGGGGTTTGGGGAGAGAAGGGACTTCAGTGGGGTATAATGCCATAGAGTCCACTAGGGCTGCAAACACCGATTCAGAAATACTTGGAGACTTGAGGCTGGAGTCTAGGGGGAGTAGCGTTTAGGGAGGGGAGGGACCTTTGTAGAATATGTCGCTACTATTTCCACCTTCCAAAGCAGCCATCTTCTACAGGAGGAGTGGAATAAATTATTTAAAATGAACTAATAATTAATAAATAAGAGATTTTTGTATTCTGGAGATCAGCGATAAGTTGTAATTCCAGGAGATCTCCAGCTCCCATCTGGAGGTTGGGAACCCTATACCTCCAAAGCAGCCATTTTCTCCAGGGGAATAGATCTTGGCCGTCTGGAGACCAATCGTAATAGTGGGAGATCTCCAGGTGCCACCTGGGGGTTGGTAACCCTAGAGGGACCTCAGCTGCTGCCATAGAGCCCACCCTCCAAAGCAGCCATTTATTACCGGGGAACTGATCGCCGTAGCCTGAAGATCAATTGGAATTCTGCGAGATCTTCAGGCCCCATCTGGAGGTTGGCAACCCTGGTTCAATCATTGTCCCTGCTGCTTTGCAAGCCCCACATCCTCAGAAAATCAAGGTGGCAAATTGGCACCATGCAGTGCAAGAGGGTGTTGGGGTGCAATTGTACCTGCAGCCCCAGTTGCCTCCATGTTCCAGGGGTTTCCAAGGACACCAACAGAACTGCCCAGCAAGTGCTGCTGCAGACCCCTCTTGGTCTGAAAACCATTTGGATGCAGTAGCCGCTTGGGTCAAACAGGGTTGCCCACTCTGAGTTGGGAAGTCCCTGGAGCTTTGGGGTGGAGCCTGGGTTGGGCGGAATGTGGGTAACTGGGGGAGTTCAGCAAGGAGAGCTCAGCATAGAATCCACCCTCCAAGGCTGCCATTTTCTGCAGGGGAAATGTCTTTTGTTGTCTGGAGATCAGTTGTGATTCCAGCAGAACTCCAGGCTCCACCTGGAGGTTAACAACCCTAGGTCAGAGCAACCTCCCTGCTCTGGGTTGGGAGATACCTGGAGACTTTGGGGGTGGAGCCTGGGGAGGGCGGGGCTTGGGGAGGGGAGGGGAGGGACTTCAGTGGGATATAATGCCATAAAGCCCACCTTCCAAAGGAGCCATTTTCTTCAGGAGAACTGATCTCTGTTGCCTGGAGCTCAGTTGTAATCCCAGGAGATCTCCAGCCATCACCTGGAGGCTGGCAACCCTATCACCCCACCTGAAGGCTGCAAGTGGCCTCTCCAACATTTGACAGCAGGGGTCCCCAACTTTTCTGAGCCTGAGGGCACCTTTGGAATTCTCACACAGGGTGGTGGTCTCAACCGCAAAATGGCTGCCACAGGAGGCTGAGCCTGCCACAAATGTCAGGGATTGAGGTCGTGCATAACTCTCATAGCTTCTCTTCGACATTTGAGGCAGAAACTCTGTTTAACAGGATGCCTTTGACTTTGTGCAGCGGGCCGTTCAAACATACGACAACAAAAGTACAGCACACAGTAATAAGTTACAAGGAATAACAAAACATCAAAACAATGGTGTGCTATATTTTCTCGCAAGGTTATTCACAAAGGAGACTTCAGTCTATTGTGTGAAGTAAATATGTCCATACAATCCGTCACAGGAAAATGCCGAAGACAAAGAATGAATATACAAAATTAATACACAGAAAGTCCAACACTTTTCCTAGGTAATTTTCCCAGGGTTTCAGACCTCTTTAGGGGTGCTAGTTAGAACCAGGGGTCATTTCGAGCAGGAGCTCAGGGGAGCGCAGCTCCGGGAGTTGGTGCCAGCCCCCCCCCCCCACCGTGGGGGAATGCCTGCTTGTGTCATGGCTGCAGCAAAATGACCCCGTCCCTTGGAAAGGTCCTTGTTCCTCCGACCAGCTTTCTGAAAGCTTCAGCCACCACTGAAGCTATCCTCCCAGAATAGTGGTATTTCTGAGGCTTGGATTAGTAGCTGTCCCCTCTCTGCCAGCCCTTTCTTTCTTTCTTTCTTTCTTTCTTTCTTTCTTTCTTTCTTTCTTTCTTTCTTTCTTTCTCCCTCCCTCCCTCCCTCCCTCCCTCCCTCCCTCCCTCCCTCCCTTCTTTTTTCCTTGCCTTCTGACATACTTCTGGTGATGTCATGTGGTTTAGCATATGCAAATAAATTATGCTAATGTGTTATGCTAATGAGCTCCTGCACCTCTTTTTCTACGAAATGACCCCTGCTTGCCAGAGTCAAGCGTCTGAGATCTGACTTAGCTACTTAGCGTCTGAGATCTGACAAGATCAGGCTTGCCTAGGGTTGCCAGCCTCCAGGTGGGGCCTGGAGATTTCCAGCTTTTACAACTGATCTCCAGCTGACAGAGATCAGCTCCCCCGGAGAAAATGGCTGCTTTGAAGGGTGGACTCTATGGCATTGTACCATGCTGAAGCCCCTCCCCTCCCCAAACCCCACTCCCTCCCAGATCCACCCCCAAAGTCTCCATGTATCTTCCAACCCAGACCTGGCAACCCTAGGCTTGCCCGGGCTATCCAGGTCAGGGCCAGTCAATCCATCTCCGGTTGGGTCTTCCTCTTTTCCGGCTGCCTTCAGCTTGTCCTAGCATTATTGTCTTTTCCAGTGAGTCTTGTCTTCTCATAATGTGCTAGCATCAGTTTAGTCATTTTAGCTTCTAGGGTCTTGATTTGATCTAGAACCCACTTATTGGTCTTTTTGGCAGTCCATAAAACTCTCCTGCAACACCACATTTCAAATGAATCAACTTTCTCCCTGTCAGCTTTCTACACTGTCCAGCTTTCACACCCATACATAGTAATGGGGAATAAACTTGATCTTGGTCGCCAGCAATACATCCTTACACTCAAATAATCTTTTCTACCTCCTTCATGGCTGCCCTTCCCCGGTCTCAATCTCCTTCTGATTCCTTAGTTGTTTTATAGGATATATACTTGCAATTTTCCTTCTAGAAAACAAATGCATTTATACTTTTAAATTCCATAAATATGCTGAACGGTACAATTTTATATGCCAACTAAGTTATAAATGCTGTGTTGTATGTTGCTAAAGCAGTAAAATAAACTTAGGTTTGATAGGAAAGTTTTAAGTATCGCATATATTTTAGTTTCCCCAAAATTCCCTTTTCCCCCGCAGCTTCAATGTTTCTGGACTCTTTGCACCTCTGCTTGTTATGTGTTTATGATTGTGAGCTGCCTCATGAATCTAAGGGTTGAGAAGTTTGGGTAATTTCTTTTAAAATATAGGGGAGATGGGCAGAGAAATTAGAAATGTGTTGAAAATGCAATGGTTCCTTATGTTTTTACTGAAATTTAGGGAACAGCGTTATGCTCATTTTCTCATACTTTAGTATCTAATTGTGTTTCATGTGTTTTATGAATATATAAACACCGCTTCTGGATTTTTCTTCCCAGCTGGGAAATCTTGCAGAATAGAATCTATGGGAGCAACCCTAAAGCAGGTCTACTCAAAATCCTAATCAGGTCTATTCAAATGAAAGTGTTCTCTGGACTGCAGCTAGGATTGCCACCGACAGGTGAGCCCTGGAGATCACCTGGAATCACAACTGACCTCCAGACTACAGAGATCAGTTTCCCCTGGAGAAAGTGGCAGATTCAGATAGTGAACTCTATGGCATCACATCCTTATTGAGATTTCTGCCCAAACCTCAACAGAAGTATAGTGCCCAGATCACGTGAAGTGATGGTATCGCTTTACTCAGCTCTGGTTAGACCTCACCTGGAGCATTGTGTTCAGTTTTGGGCACCACAATTTAAGAAGGGTATGGACAAGCTGGAACAAGTCCAGAAGAGGGCAACGAAGATGGTGTGGGGTCTGGAGACCAAGTCCTATGAGGAAAGGTTGAAGGAGCTGGGGTATGTTTAGCCTGGAGAGGAGACAACTGAAAGGTGATATGATAACCATCTTCAAGTACCTGAAGAGCTGTCATCTAGAGGATGGTGCGGAGTTGTTTTCTGTTGTCCCAGAACCAATGGGTTGAAATTAAATCAGAAGAGTTTTCGACTAAACATTAGAAAGAACTTCCTGAAGTTACAGTGGTTCCTCAGTGGAACAGGCTTCCTTGGGAGGCGGTGGGCTCTCCTTCTTTGGAGGTTTTCAAACAGAGGTGAGATGGCCATCTGACAGCAATGCTGATTTTGTGAACTTGTGCAGATCATGAGAGGGAGGGCAGGAAGGGTTGCCTCAGTCGTTAGTTCTTATGGCCCTTTCTTACACGCCCAGGGAAATGCTGATCGCCAGGGGTCATTTTGTAGAAAAAGAGGTGCAGGATCTCATTAGCATAACTCATTAGCATAACTTATTTGCATATGCTACACCACCTGACATCACTGGAGATATGTCAGAAGGCAAGAAAGAAAGAAGAGAGAGGGAGAGAGAAGAGAGGAAGAGAGGAGGGAGAGAGAGAGAGAGAGAGAAAGAGGGAAGGAAAAGAAAGAAAGAAAGAAAGAAAGAAAGAAAGAAAGAAAGAAAGAAAGAAAGAAAGAAAGAAAGAAAGAAAGAAAGAAAGAAAGAAAGAAAGAAAGAAAGCTGGCAGAGAGGGGACAGCTACTAATCCAAGCCTCAGAAATACCACTATTCTGGGAGGATAGCTTCAGTGGTGGCTGAAGCCTTCAGAAGGCTGGTCGGAGGAACAAGGACCTTTCCAGGGGACGGAGTCATTTTGCTGCAGCCATGACACAAGCAGGCATTCCCCCACGGGGTGTGTGTGTGTGTGTGTGTGAGGCTTCTGCTCAAAGTAGTCAAGGATCAGATCTTTGTTGATGAAACACAGTTCTTTATTTCCAATTTCTACATTGGTACAGGTCCTCGGATTATTGTCAGAGATAACGCATACAATAGAAGCAGGTCTAATATACCCTTCAGTACAATTTGAATTGCCCATAGATAACCAATCACCTAAGGGGAAAAACCGCAGGCAAAAGGGGTCTCTGGCCGTTTGCTTCCCACAGGAAAGAAAGCTAGGTGTGAAGCTGTAAATTTCCCTTCCCAAACCAGACCCCTCAGATGTAACCATATTCACATAACAAATGCTTTCCTCAAGGCTTTCGCACGTTGATAAGAAATAGTCCCTGTCCTCCCCTTGTCTTCCCAGCCGGGATGAATGGAATGCGGAGGCACGAGTGTGAGAGGCCCATTGTTCCCATGCTTTGAAGTTGTCATTCTCCCGGGCAAACAGTTACATAGACCAGGCCTGGTCAAAGCCATAAACCTGGGGTCACATAGCATACATTCACAATGGTCAATCAAATGGCAATAGGCATGATTACATAGTGGGCATAGGAGCAACTGATAGCAATAGGCATGAGTACAAGATGGGTACAGGAACAGGTCACAATACATAGCAACAGGTTATCATATATAGCAGAAGACCCCAAAAATCCTTGTCTGAATCTGCAGATTCTGACAGGGGGGCTTGCATCAACTCCTGGAGCTGTGCTCCCCCGAGCTCCTGCTCGAAATGACCCCTGCTGATCACCACTTTGGGGTCAGGAAGCCATTTTTCTCCAGGCCAGTTTGGCCAGGGATCCTGGAGGTTTTTTGTCATCTTCTGGGTGTGGAGCAGTGGTCACTGCAGGTATGGAGAGGGAGGTATTTGTGAATTTCCTGCATTGTACAGGGGGTCAAACTAGATGGCCCTGGAGATCCCTTCCAACTCTATGAGTTTGTGATTCTAACCTCACCCCCCAAATCCCCAGGAATTTCCCAAACCAGTGCTGTCACCTCTACACCTCTGCATGTGCCCTCTTGACCAGATTGCCTGGAGGCACAGTACGCTGATGACACCCAGCTATATCTGTTGTTGGGTGGCCAGTCTGGGGCTGACCCGGGTGACCTGGAGCAGGCGCTTCAGAACGTGGCGGGCTGGCTCAGGCTGAGCCGACTGAAATTGAATCCAATGAAGACGGAGGTCCTGTGCCTGAGTCGGAGCAGACCAGGGGTGGGGATCCCATTGCCAGCCTTTGGGGGGATGCCATTGGTGCCAGCACTGAAGGTCTGGAGTTTGGGAGTGCTCCGGGACCCCTCGTTAACAATGGAGGCCCAGGTAGCAGCCACTGCCAAAGCAGCCTTTTACCACCTGCGGCTGATTAGGCAGTTGGTTCCCATCCTCGAACACAATGACCTTGCGACAGCGATCCACACAATAGTCACCTCAAGGTTGGACTACTGTAATGCTCTCTACTTGGGGCTGCCCTTGTCTCAGCTCCGGAGGCTGCAGCTAGTGTAGAATGCCGCAGCCAGGCTGCTGATAGGTCTCTCGGTTTGGGACCACATCCGGTCTGTGCTGAGGACACTGCACTGGCTGCCTATAGCGTACTGGATCCGGTTCAAGGTGCTGGTTCTAACCTTTAAAGCCCTGTATGCTCAGGGGCCTGCCTACCTGAGGGACTGCCTTTCCCCGTATATACCCCAGAGAGCACTGCGTTCAGGCACACAACACTGCCTGACCCTCCCTGGCCTAAGAGAGGCTAGGGTGACATCCACCAGGGCCTTCTCAGTGGCAGCTCCCTACTGGTGGAATGAGCTCCCAGATGACATCAGGGCCCTGCGGGACCTTATGCAGTTGCGCAGGGCCTGCAAAGTGGAGCTCTTCCACCAGGCTTTCAATTAGGAGCCGCCACTGGGGGGGGAGAAGGGGGCCCTTGGTTAGCACCAAAACAATCTATGGGTGCAAGTCTATGGGTCATGGGCCTGGAATTTGCTGTGCTTTGCTTTGGAAGTAATGATGGCTGCCATATTTGGAGGAATTCCTGTGAATCTTGTTATATGTTTTAGCTGTGATTTTATATTATCTATATGTATACTGGCGAATGCTGTAAGCTGCCTAGAGCCGGCGCACGCTGGCTGGGCGGGATATAAATCTCAAGAAATAAAAAAATTAAATAAATAAATACATGGCAGATGGGAAAGGGGATTGGCTTTCCATGATTAACAGCTAGGGTTGCCAGTTCTGGGTTGGGGAATGCCTGGAGATTCAGGGGGTGGAACCCGGGGAAGGTGGGAATTGGGGAAGGGAAGAACCTCATGGGTATATAATGCCATAGTTTCCACCCTCCAAAACAGCCATTTTCTCCAGGGGAACTGATCTCTGTCATCTGGGGATCAGTTGTAAACCTGGGGGATCTCCAAGCAGCACCTGGAGGTTGGCAACCCCACTAACAACCTTCTCATTTGCACGAAACAAAAACAAAAAACCCTTCCCTTCTACATTGCCCCATAGAAATGCTGTGGATGGCTTTACAGGACAGTTTCTGGCAGGGACGTACAGGAAACTGGGGGATTGGCATGAGCAGCAAAGCAAAGGCCTCCGTCCAGGGCCTCCCCCCCCCCCCCCTTCACAGCAGGACTGCTTTCCTTTTCCACCTGCCACCAGGGCAGGTCTCAGCCCTCGTCAGACTTCATTAACGCCATGAAAATTAGATGCTTGCTCACTGCTGACTCGTATCTACCTTATTCCAACCCTCCTTTTCAACTCTAAGTAGAGGTTTGCAGCCTTCTAATCACTAGGTTTTCATTCCGATCTTTTGTTTCTCCAAAGCCAAGGCTGGGGAAGTTCCACCCTCCCCAGGTCTGAGAGAGGGGGAAGCTCTTTGTATAAATTGCCAGAGAACAAAGCTCTTGGTATAAATTATAATATTGCATGCGGCACTTTTCCACGGGCTGCCCCCTCATCTCTTCTTCCTTTAGGCCTGTCATTCTTCTTAGCACCCCCCTTCCCTCCACCCCTCCCTCGCTTTCCTTTCCTCCCACTTTTCGGTTGGGCTTTTTGTAATCTGGGGGTTTGTTTTCCTTCTGCTGAATTGATCGGGACAATTCCTGTGCTCCAGTCAAGCAATAATATGATTTCCACGATGCTTTGAATCGAGCAAGTCCCTGACTGCGAGAATTGATCTGCCGCAGCTCGACACAAGGACGGTTTTATTCCTCCCGTGTTGTCTCTTTTGGCACCCTCTGGAATTTCACAGACGAGAAAGAGCCACCCTTGCCATTTGGTAATACCCCTATTTAGTATCTATCGACACAGTAAAAGCCTGTGCTACCAGCACTAGTAAACTGTTGCTGATTTTCTTAAGGTATGTATAACAGGAGGTTTAAACTCACAGTGGTCCAGAGTTAGGGTTGCCAACCTCCAGGTGGGGCCTGGAGATCTCTTGGAATGATGATTGATCTCCAGGTGGCAGAGATCAGTTCTCTGGCATAAAGTGGCAGCTTTGGAAGGTGGCATCTAGGGTATTATACCCTGCTCGACTCCTTCCCCTTCCCCAAATCCTGTCTTCCCCAGGCTCCACCGCCAAATCTCCAGAAATTTCTAAACCTAGAGCTGGGAACCCTAACCAGCATGAACAGGGTTGCTTGCCAACCTCCAGGTAGCACCTGGAGATCTCTTGGAATTACAACTGACCTCCAGCTGACATAGGTCAGATCCCCTGGAGAAGGTGGCTGCTTTGGAGGGTGGACTCTATGGCATTGCACCCTGCTCAGCTCCCTTCTCCTCCTAAGGCTGCCAGGTCTCCTCATCACTCCAGCAGGGGGATTTGAGGGGTGTTATGAGACGTCACTCGGAAGTGAAGGAAGTGATGTCATTGACACCACTCATGATGCTCTGGTTTGAGGGCCAAACTCTATGGTTTGTAAGCAAATTTACCATAGAGTTTTGCCCTCAAACCAGAGCGTTGTCATGGGTGATGACAACCACATTGGGCCCCCGTCTGAGCTGGCAATGCAGCCAGAGGCGCTGGCATTGCCAGAGTCAGAAGCCGGCCCCTCTGAGTCCTCAGGAGTTGACAGCTTGCCAGCACCTGAGCCTGTAAGCCCTGCACCTGGTCCTGCAGCAGCCAATGGGGCTCAGGTGCAACTGGGGAGCCTGCCTGACTCACCTCCATGCGTGGTTCAGCTGAGGGAGTGGCTCCACAGGGACTTAGCCACCCGCTGCCAAGACGCACGCTGGCAGGAAAGGCGAGCGCCAAGTTCTGAGTACTAGCAGGAGCAGCGGCGCCGCCGCCAAGGGAAGCATGGCCAGAGGCCTATATAGCTCCCACTTGGGACTGGGCTCTCCGTGGAAGCAACGAGTCGCCTCTGTGCAGACCTCACATCCACCTTCGGCTCTTGTACCCAGACCCCCAGTCTAGCTTGGATTCCTGGCTTCCTGATCCCTCTTCGGACAACCCCTCTTTCAGACTCGCGGTTCAGCTCTTGCTCTGACTCTCCTGGCGACGACCTCAGACCGGACCTGCCTCTCAGCCCAGCCCGTGACAAACGTCCCCAACGTGACAACATCACTTCTAGGTGGGGAGGGAAGGAACCTCATATGTATCTATTGATATATTGGTATATTTTGCCATCGGGTCCCCCCTCCAAGGGAACTAATCTTTGTTGTCCAGAGATCAGTTGTAATTCCAGGCATTCTCCAGGCCCCACCAGGAGGCTGGTAACCCTATGGCTAGCTCACTGCAGGTCCCTCCCTAGATGTTTCTGTGGGCTCTTCAGATACATCCTCCTTTGTGAGTATGAGTGAGCCACACCTGCTGGAAGGGCATCATTGCCTGTTTTGGTTGCATCTCCTTTTCTGTCTGTGCTCCTCAACGCAATGCAGTGCACCTCTCCCCTGGGGAAACGGTGCTTTTTCTTAACCATTTCTTAGCAATATATTTATGCCCCTGAAAAAGTGGGCTCTCTCGCATACACGAAAGAAAGCGTATGCTGCTATAGTCTTTAAGTTTAGTTATCTATTTTGTATCCCTACCGAGACCAAGTGTTATATTTGCATATGAATCACAGCTCAGCAGCTTAACCTTTTTTAAGACTTCTTTCTCTTTGAAGTATGGTAATGGTTAAGAATTTCAGAGAATGACCAGGGAGATTGTGCTATTACTTCTTTAGGGGATAATTGTCCCTCGGCCTCTAGAGAAAACTAGACAATTATTAGAGGATTGAATCACATAAGCCATGCCATAGGGGGCTTGTTCAGTTGCTTCATACTAAGTCAGATCCTTTGCCTATCAAGGTCAGTCTTCCAGACTACGACTGGCAGTGGCTCTCCAAGGTCTCAGAAAGAGGGTTTTCTCATCGCCTGCTACCTGATCCTTTCAACTGGAGGTGCTGGGGATTGAACCTGGGACCTTCTGCATGCCAGGCAGATGTTCTGCCAATTGACCCACAGTTCCACTTACCAGCTTGTCCTTCAATGTGATGCATTCATGCCATACCATCTCAGCAATGCCCTTTTGCTGTCTGCATCAGGCAGACAGGTTTCTCTCCATGCAAAAGAACTAATGGTTACAAATCTGACATCAAAGATGGCAACATTCAGAAAACAGTGGGAAAACACTTTAATCTCCCAGGGCAACCTGCCACTGACCTGAAAATCACCATCATTCGACAAAGGAAACCGAAGATGGAAGCACAACACAGTTGAACTAGAATTTATCAGGAAGTCCAGGTCTCAGTTCAGAAAATGGTTTCCACCCACTACACAAATGTTAACTTGCTCAACAAGCAGGGTTGCCAAACTCCAGGTGAAGCCTGGAGATCTCCCAGAATCACAACTGATCTCCAGTTTATGGAGATCAGTTCCTCTGGAGAAAATGGCAGCTTTGGAGGGTGGACTCTGTGGCATTACAACCTGTTGAGGTCCCTCCAAGGGATGGGCACAAACCGGCTGATGAACTAAAGTTTGTCATGAATTTCGGACAGTTCATGGTTCGCAAAGCTAACTGATGAACTGTCGAACTGACGAACTGTCATGAACTTCCGCGAATTCTGGCGCAGTTCATGGTGGTTTGTGGCAGTTTGTGAAGAGCTGAGTGATGGTCTCGTTGGTTAGCTGTTTGGACACCTCTGCTTTCTGCTCCCTGCTAAAAGCTGTGGGGAACAGAAAGGAGGGGTTTAACTTTAAATGGCTCACAAATAGATATGAACCGGGTCGGTTCACAAATCAGCCTCCCATATGGGTCCGTGGGTCGGTTCCTGGTTCAGCCAGAAACTGAACTGCAAAAACACGGTTCGTGTCCATCCCCCGTCTTTCCCTTTTCCAAACCCTGCCCCCCCCCCCAGGCTCCCCCTCAAATCTCCAGGAATCTCCCAACCTGGAGTTGGCAAACCTAAAAAGGTAGATCAAGATGGGTAACCATGTTAGCCTACCTGTAGCAACAGAAAAGGGCAAGAGTCCAGTAGCACCTTAAAGATATCTGAAGAAGTGAAGAAGAAGAAAGCTGGTATCCTGCCACACATTTTCTTAGTGTTTCAAGTGCTACTGCGCTCTTGCTCGTCTCTACTGCTTAAAAGAGCCAGGTACATTGTATTATAGCTCTTGGACTGGTTTTATGTTATTTGCTGTTGTGGATGCCCTCATTTCATCTGCACGGACCTTTCCATAGGACTACCACAAACCATACTACTTGGCTATCGTGGCTACTAGCCATTGCTGAATTGCTCCTTCATGAAATTGTCAAAACCCATTTTTTAAAGTGAGCAGCTTCGTCACATTTTATGCAAGTGAATTTCATTAGATGTTATGGGAAGAAGTAATCTCTTTTTTTTTAATTGTTAGTCCCAAATCTATTGCCAACCAATTTCATTAAGGCCTCCTGGAGTTCTAGCATTAGGAATGAAGAAGATTTTTTTCTCTGTGTCTGAGTCCGCCACACCATTCTTCATTTCATCGACCTCTAGAACATCCCTGGGCATTCCCCTACACTAGTGGCACCATCCTAAATCAATGGGGTTAGAAGAGTATAATTTTGGGATTGCATTGCAAGAATCCCTGGAATTCCTTCATGTTGGGAAAACCTCAACTTCTGACTTGGTATGGTTTCAAAGGTGCCATTCCAAGCAGAGCTGCACCCCTTTTAAGTCAATTGAAGTCAAAGGGCTTTAAATGGGTGTAATTCTGCTTAAGATGGCACATTATTATTTATTTATTTGATTCACCTTTCTCCCCAGTGGAGACCCAAAGTGGCCTAGGCTGAGAGAAGAAAAAGAAGAGGAAGAGGAGGAGGAGGAGGAGATTGGATTTATACCCTGGCCTTCACTACCCGAAGGAGTCTCAGAGCGATTTATAGTTTCCTTCCCATCCCCATCCCCACAACAAACACCCTGTGAGATAGGTGGGGCTGAGAGAGCTCTTTCAAGAACTGCCCTTGAGAGAACAGCTCTGAAAGAACTTATGACTGACCCCAGGTCACACCAGCAGCTGCATGTGGCAGAGTGGGGAATCAAACCCTGCCCAAGGTCACCCAGTGAGCTGCCATGGCACGAGTGGGGATTCGAACCTGGGTCTCCCAGATCCTAGTCCAACACTCTTAACTGCTGCCCCACACTGGCTCTCTCTGGCTCAGTGGATCCCCACAGGTGCTTTAATATTCCTTGGAAGGGAAGGTGATTCCACACGTCGATTCTTTCGGCTGCACTCTGGTTGAAGGAGCAAGCAGGGACCCAATCCAGTTGCAGCCTTGCCACAAACCTGTGGGAAATGCCTGTTCACTCTGCAGCTGAGCCTCGGCCTTCCAGTGCCCACTGCTAATGCCACAACTCAGCAGCAGCAGCGACATTGCCTTGATCCGAAGCCTCTGTTACCTCTTGGGACCTACAGATGCCAGGCGAAATGCTAGAAAGGTAATCTGATCCATAGCTCAAGCTGAGCCATCCCCCACCCCACCCCGCCAGCAGCAGGGGCGCCAACAAACCTCCCATTTACTCATTCACAGGAATTGTCCAAACACCTGGCACGCTTCACAGCATGTCTGAGGGCCGACGTCATGTATCCTCCAACTACCCTGACTCAGCCTTGACTATCATAGCCCAGGGGAGTCATTGTACTCTAATTTTTCTTTTACATTTTTATCTTGATTTCAGTTTTCCTCTCCTCTCTGAATGAAACAAGCAAGGAATTGATTAGGGTTGCCAGCCTCCAGGTGGGAGCTGGGGATCTCCCGCTTTTACAACTGAGCTCCAGCTGACAAGCGATCAGCTCCCTTGGAGAAAATGGCTGCTTTGGAAGGTGGACTCTGTGGCATTGTACCGTGCTGAGGCCCCTCCCCGATCCCCGCCCTCTCCCGGATCCACCCCCCAAAGTCTCCAGGTATTTTCCAACCCAGACCTGGCAACCCTAGAATTGATTTTAAACAAAATAATTGGAGTCGACTTTCATGAGGCCAGGCACAACCTGCGTTCTAGCCATATGGGAAGCAGCGATGCCATCTGCCTCGGAACCCTGTCCTGTCCTCTCAGTTGTAAAGGTGTCAAGCAGAAGGTGCAGGGCTCCTGTGGAGAGCTTGACTGAAGGAAAGTTACCCAACTGGAATGGTTGGTTTATTCAATTACTTCATGTATACCCTGTCTTTTCTCCCCCAACGAGGACCCAAAGCGGCTTACGGTGTGCTCCTCTCCTCCATTTTATCCTCCCAACAACCCTGTGGGAGTTCGGCTGAGAATGTACAACTAGGCCCAAGGTCACCTAGCAAGCTTCCATGGCAGAGTGGGGATTTGAACCTGAGTTTCCCAGATCCTAGAGGGCTGTGGTGACTCAGAGGTTAAGACGTTGAGTTGCAGACCGGAAGGTCAGTAGCTTGGCAGTTCGTGTTCCGAGTGCCACATGACAGAGTGAGCTCCCATCTCTGGCCCCAGCTCCTGCCAACCTGGCAGTTTGAAAGCAAGAAACTGCAAGTAGATAAATAGGTACCGCTTTGGTGGGAAGGTAACAGCATTCCATGTGCCTCAGCATCTAGTCATGCCAGCCACATGACCACGGAGACGTCTTCGGACAGCACTGGCTCTTCAGCTTGGAAATGGAAATGAGCACCGCCCCCTAGAGTCGGATTTGACTGGCTTTCAAGCAAGGGAAACCTTTACCTTCCCAGATCCTAGTCCGACAGTCTTATTACTTCACCATATGGCGGTAGTGAAAAGTGCCATCAAGTCAATGCTGACTTATAGAAGCCCCATTGGAAGAAGAAGAAGAAGAAGAAGAGATTGGATTTATATCCCGCCCTTCACTCACTTGGTGTCTCAGAGCGGCTTACAAACTCTTGTCCTTCCCCTCCCCACAACAGACACCCTGTGAGGTGGGTGGGGCTGAGAGAGCTCTGAGAGAACTGTCCTTGAGAGAACAGCTGGTACTGAGCTATGGCTTGCCCAAGGTCATCCAGCAGGTACAAGTGGAGGAGTGGGGAATCAAACCTGGTTCTCTCAGATTAGAGTCCACGCACTTAACCACTACACCAAACTGGTTCTCCAGTTTCCAAGGCAAGAGACAAACAGAGGTGGTTTGCCATTGTCTGCCTCTGCATAGAAGAAGAGACTGGATTTATTCCCCACCCTTCACTATCTGAAGGATTCTCAGAGTGGCTTCCCCTCCCCTCCCCACAACAGGCACCCTGTGAGCTAGGTGGGGCTGAGAGAGCTCTTTCGAGGACTGCTCTTGAGAGAACAGCTCTGAGAGAACTTGTAACTGACCCAGGGTCCCACCAGCAGCTGCACGAGGAGGAGTGGGGAATCAAACCTGGGCTTCCTTGGTGGTCTCCCATCCAAGTACTGACCAGGCCTGATCCTGCTTAGCTTCCAAGATTTGATTAGATCAGGCTAGCCTGGGCCATCCAGGTTAGGGCAATTATTATACCATACTGGTGAAGTTTGTCTGGAAAGGAGAAAAGGGGGAAATTGGAGAGGATGAAATATGCTGTGTTCTGGTTGCACATATGAGGGGTGCGCTCTGCAAAGAGGAGATGTAAGTTTTACTTTCTCAGACAGAACATTAGACTTCAAGGGCATCCAATGAAGCTGGTGGGCAGTAGATTCAGGATGGCCAGAAGGAAGTACTTCCTTACACAAAGAGTGATTAAAATATGGAATTCACTGCCAGAGGGTGTAGTGATGGCCACAGGAATGAACAGTTTTAAAAGGGATTAGATATTCCCTGGAGGATAGGTCAGTGGCTACTAGCCAAGATGATTAAATGGAGCCTCAACCTCTGAATCCCAGAGCCAGGAGGCAACATCAGGGGAAGGCCTCAGCCTCTCTGCCCTGTTATTGGACCTCCAGAGGAACTGGTTGGCCACTGTGTGAGACAGGATGCTGGACTAGATGGACCATTGGTCTGATCCAGCAGGGCTCGTCTTATGTTCTTTTGGTGAAAAGAGAACACAGGATCCATGCCTTGAACCTCCTGAATATGAAGAGCAATTTATAGCTGCTTAACAAAGCTCTACTGTTTTGTGCTCCAATTTGCATTCGCGTGATCAGCGTGTTCAATCTTTGTTATCCGTTCACTTCATGACATGGGTTTTGTAGGGTTCTCCTATTAATTAAAAAAAGAAAGAAAACTATATCTCAAAAAGGATATTGTAGAACTGGGGGAAGCATATAAGAGGACAGCCAAACTAATTAAGAAGTCAGTCTGGGACTTTTCCACCCAGACAGCAAAGGGGGGACATGATAGAGGCTTATAAAATTATACATGGGGTGTTCTCCAGAACACTAGAATTTTGGATCACCCAATGCAATTATTGGAATATCAGATCAGGACAGGCAAAAAAAAAAAGCTTTACTCAATGAGTATTTAAACTGTGGAGTTCCTTGCCACTGGACATAGAGATGACCGTCAGCATGGGGTTACAAGGGGTTAGGTAGATTCAAGGAGGAAAGGTCCACCAAAAGCTGTTACCCTAGCTAGGGATGAAATCTTACGGATGTCATACTCATGGTTGCTTTCTGCCTTTCTCCCAGTTCCTGTTGAAGGAGATGTAATTACTCATTTGTGAAGAAGAAGAAGAAGAAGAAGCTTTGTACCCTACCCTTCTCTACTGGAAGGAGTCTCAGAGCGGCTTACGGTCGTCCCTTCCTCTCCCCACAACAGACACCCTGTGAGGTAAGTGAGGCTGGGAGAGTTCTGAGAGAAACTGTGACTGACCCAAGGTAACCCGGCTGGCTTTATGTGGAGGAGTGGGGAATCAAACCTGTTTCTCCAGATTAGAATCTGTTGCTGTTAACCATTACACCACAGGCACACCTTCTTTGTCATGACTTCACATGTGGCAGGCATGAATTGTAGCAGTTAAAAGCTAAGCTTTCGGGAACTTCTTACTCAATAAGTCCTATGTCAAAGTTCCTTTGTTGTGGAATCCTTCCTCCGTGATCCATGACCCAGCACTGAGGACCAGCTGATCTAGTTTTCTTGCAATTTCTTTAAATCCTCAATGAATAATACTTCCTTTTTCACCATAGACTTGCATCATCTTAGAAGAATTCGCTGCAGAAATGATGTTGCCTTGAGTACAATGGGTGTATTTCCTCCAAGCATTTATATAATTTTGTTGTAATTTCCAAACTTAAAAACATGATATTAGCCCAAGCACCTGTGTCTAACAAAAAACCCTAAAAAAGCTCTTCCACCAGGCCTTCAAGTAGGGGCTGCTCAATAGTTACATCTTTGGTCCTGGCCCGATTGAGAACCCACCAGCCTGAACGTTCCTCCACTGTCTAACATCTAAGACGCCACCACGATAAAGAAGATATGTCATCGATATGTTATTGTTTGGTTTTGTGTTTTAAATGTTTTAATGATATTGTATTGTATGTTGGTAGCCGCCCTGAGCCTGCCGGAAGGTGGGGAGGGCAGGGTATAAAATGACTGACTGACTGACTGACTGAATGAATGAATGAATGAATTAATTAATTAATATTTAGCAATGTAGCTGATAGGATGTATTAGAGTAGCTGCAAGTATGTGGTCTTTATTTTCTTTTATCCAAAGGACCATTCCCATGTTTGTCTGTTTTTCTCTAGTAAAGATATCTTCTTTTTAAACTTAAGCACAGTGTAGCTTTTGTGTTTGGAGTGCATCTGTCGATTTAAAACAAAATCCCAACTGACGCTGGAGCCGACTCATTACTCAGGAAACAAACATTGCCATTTTCTGTATGTCTTTGCGCTTGATGACCTTTCCTATGTTTCCTAGGTTGCGGTCACATGCGCGAGATAAAGCAGGGGGGAAGAGAAGCTATTTCCTCCGGTGGAAGTTGACCCACAGTTGTGCGATCACACAGTCCTTTGAAGCTGCGGGCACAGCTCGCCATTGCGTGATCAGACACAACTATGGGTGAGTCAGGGGTGGGGGGTTTTCCGTTTAAACAAGGGATCGATGATTCGCACCTCAGCCCTGAGGGCTCCCTATGGAGTGTGTGATGATGCGCATATTGAGAAGGGCAATAAACAACGGCATGGAGTCAGGATGGCCTGATCAGACCATCCCGGCGCCACGAGAGCGCACTGGAGTGATCAGACTCAGGAAAGTCTGTCTGTGACCCGTAGCAACCTATTTGCTACCGGACTTTCTGAGGTGTCTTTCAAATCTGCTTGTGCGGTGGAGCAAAACGGGTTGCCAACGGCTGCGCGGCGCTTCCCAGATGCTGTTGTGTAGGGCTGCCAAGTCCCCCGGTAGGGCGGGGAAAACACCGTTTTTTTAAGCTTACCCCCGCTTTTTCAAAATTGGCCACCGGGGGAGGCAATGGCTGCCATCAGGAGAACGTCGGAGCCTGCCCTGGCCTCTTAAAAGGGAAATGTCTGCAGAGAGCCTGCCCTGCAGTAAAAAGCCTCAACAGACATTTCCCCTTTAAGAGAGAGCAAGAGAGCCCCGCCCACAGATTAAGGAGGGACTAGGCTCTTTCTGCTGAAGGGCGTGCTTTTGCATGTGGCCTGCAAAGTTGCTGCTGGGGTAAACTGCTGGGGTCTGCCAGCTCTTTTCCTTCTCTTTCTCTCCCCCTCCCCCTTTCTTTCTTTTTTCTGTCTGTCTGTCTGTCTGTCTCTTTCTCTGTCCCCATCCAGCAGAGGTCTATCAGTGGCTATTATTAGCCACAAGGTCTAAATGGAACCCTTTGTCTGGGGCAGTGATGCTCTGCATTCTTGGTGCTTGGGGGGCAACAGTGGGAGGGCTTCTGGAGTTCTGGCCCCGCTGCTGGACCTCCTGAGGGCGCCTGGTATTTTTGGCCACTGTGTGACACAGAGTGTTGTATTGGATGGGCTGTTGTCCCGATCCACTGTGGCTTCTCTCCTGTTCTTATGATATGAAAATCATATTTAGCACTTGTGTAGCACTTAGTGCTTCATATTCTGCCGAGATGAGGAAGGATTCAGTAGGGCCGTTGCTCAGTGATAGAGCATCTGCTTGACATGCAGGAGGTATCAGCCTCTTCAGCTAAAAAAGGATCAGGTCATAGGTGACATTAAAGATCTCAGCCTGAGACCCTGGAGAGCCACTACCAGTCTGAGTAGTCAATACTGACCTTGATGGACCAATGGCCTGATTCAGTATTAGGAAACTTCATGAGTTCATGTGTCAGCATGTGGAAGCAACATCACAGGATGTGACATCACAAAATGATGTCACTTCCTTTCTTCTGGATCCACCCCCAAAGTCTCCTGGCTCCACCCCCAAAGTCCTCAGATATTTCCCAAGTTGGACTTGGCAGTCCTACTGTTGTGTGACCGCCCAGCATTCACACCTATGTCGGGGTTAATTGTGCGTGTGATCACAACCCTACAGTCTCTAGCCATCTCCACATGTTCTGCGTTCCTTTGCTTCCTTGTTTGATTGAAGATCAAATCTTCGGGTTTGTAGACTGTGTCATATTTTCACGGCTTCTGTTGTTTTTCTGTATTTTTACAGAATTAGCTTTGGCTGCTGTTGTTTTCCAAAGTCTGTATTTTTTTTTACACAATTAGCTTTGGCAGCTTGACATGATTGCTTTAAGTCCTGCTTAACCACTTCCAATAATCCTTTCCTGATGTCAGCATTTCTTAAACCACTTACCTCTAGATCTCTAAGAAAAGGAATGTTAGATTTTCAAAACTAGCTTGATTTCATTAACACTGCCATAGAAGTTACACAGATGTCACCCTTTGTTTCATATCTAGCATGAAATGTGTACCTTTCAAAGGTCTTGTTTCTCTCTGATGTCCGGTAATATTGGGATCTTTGAAGAATTCAGTGATAATGGAGCGGCATGGTTCTGACACACGAGGCATGCAAGTATATATTGCTTAAAATAGCAACCAAACTCTCCACTGGCAAATCTGGAGAGGTGCCAGTTTATAAGAAGGTACACTGGTAAGGCACCATGCTGATGTAGACTTGGTGTTGGCACAGCTGGACTGGCAGGGGGACCGGGAATGGGCAGCACTGGGGACATGGCCAAGAGAAGCAGGGCTTAATCGTTGTCCTAAAGCCCTTCAGCCCGAGTCCTGCCCCTGACAATAGCATGACATTATGCTGGCAAAAACCCTGGCATAAGTACAAACAACTGTAGCCCCACTGCTTCCCACTGGTTGGGCCCATAGGTGTCAACTACGGGGGGGCTCGAGGGCTCGAGCCACCCCTGAAATTTCCCGGGGGGGACTGAGCCCCCCTGGGAAAACGGTGCACCCTTCGCCGCGCCTCCCTCGGCCCTTCCTAGGGCTGCCGCCATCTCTCCCCCCCCCACCTGGCCACTCCGACCCTCCGTCTGTCCGTCCAGGGGCCAGCTAAACAAATGCCCAGCTGGCCCCTGGACGAACGGAGAGACAGAAGCAGGCGTGGTCAGGCGGGGGGGGGGGGGGAGGCGGCGGCAGCGGGGACATGGTCCTGGCGCGCGCGCGCCACAGAAGAGCCCCCCTCCGGGAGTTTTAAAACTCTACGCCCCTGGTTGGGCCTCAGAGCTAACCTCTACACTAGGGGTGTCAAACATGCGGCCCAGGGGTCGGATCAGGCCCCCAGAGAGCTTCTATCAGGCCCCCATTGGAACTGGCTGTCTTCTGCTTTTTCTTCCACTTCTGCTGCTGCTGCGTCATCGTAGGTTTGCAGCTTCCAGATACACACCTGAACAGCGTACTCAAGATTGCAACAGCACAGAAATTTTGATGCAGTAATTCAGAGCAAGAGGTGTCAGTTATCACACACTGTTAAATAAACAAAACATTGCAAGTGTTTTAATGTTTTAAGCATGTTTTTATTTTAAGTAAAAAGAAAACTTTGTGTTTGTGTCTTTTATAAAGTTTATATGTCCGCTACCTGGCGTTACATTTTATGACACATGTGGCCCAGCCCAACAAGGTCTCATTTATGTCAGATCCGGCCCTCATAACAAATGAGTTTGGCACCCCTGCTCTACACTCAGATGTTGGCCCAATGTCATGCTGGTTAACCTTCACATGCAAGTGGGGGGGTGAAAAACACCAAGCACAACAATATTGCTGGGTGACTACCAGCCACTCTGGCCATTGCTGCTGCTGGTTAGGAAGGGCTCTGGCTCAGTGATAAAGTATCTACTTGGCATGCTGAAGGTCCCAGGTTCAATCCCCCTTGTGAAGAAGTGCATTTTTTTTCCCTTTGGAAGTTTGAACTGAACAAAACCTTGAGTTTTAAAAGTTTTTCTCTCTGGGCAGAGAACAGGCAGGAAAGGAAGAAGTCCATTCAGTTGCTTTTCAACCTCACCTCAGGCTCAGCCACCTTTTTTAGAAATGCTAATAGGCCTAGCTATGGACAATGGGATGGTCAAGCCCCTCTCCGCTCCAAGCAGGGAACAGAGATTTGGTGGTATTAAAGACTAGAAGGGCTTCAGGAAGAAACTCCCTACAAGGGACTGGGTATGCACTGGATCCACGACTATACAATGTTCTTCAGCCGGCAAATGCCACAGTACAGGAACCCTCAGGCAAGAGATGTGGGAACCAGAAAGTGCCATACTCAGAGTTCTTGAGCCCTCTACTCTCTCCACCTATATCATTTTATGCTCTTTCCAGGCAGCCCTGGAAGAGAGCCGGGGCTCCAGGAGTGCCCCATTCATGTTGCTGCCAATCTACAGAGGCTACAACCCAACCAACAACTACAATAAGCAGTTTCTGCAAACTCCTTAACAGACAGCCAACCAACACAGTTGTATCTGTCATGGGTGGGGTTGCCAACCTCCAGGTGGGCCCTGGATATCTCCTGGAATCACACCTGATCTCCAGGGGATCAGCTCCCCTGGAGAAAACGGCTGCTTTGTAGGGTGGACTCTGTGGCATCACATCCCTGCTAAGCTCCCTCCCCAGGATCCACCCCAAAATCTCCAAGAATTTCCCAACCCAGAGCTGGCAATGCTAATTCAGGGGCATAACCCTGCTGCAGTGCAACTTTTAAAGGTATAGGAGCCTCACTACATCAAGGGAGTAGAGAATCCTACTTGCTTTCAGAACTGTGTTCCTGATAACATCTGTTAAAACATGTTCATTGTGTTTAATGGTAACCATATAAACCCTGCTTGTTATTCCTGATTCTGAGAAATGTCTTCATTATGTTGTATGCTAATTTCCTGCTCAACCTCTGCCTTTTATGTATGGACTGTTACCTTCCATTTCAGTGTATCTGAGGAAGTGTGCATGCACAGGAAAGCTCATACCTTGAATAAAACTGTGTTGGTCTTAAAGGTGTAACCACTGGACTCAGATTTTGTTCTGTGGCTTCAGACCAACACGGCTGCCCACCTGGATCTATATTCTTGACAACTGTTCGTGAAATGAGTGGGTTGTTGCTCAGCTGTGTCTCTGACAGGGGTTTAGAAGGTAAGAACTGTCACTCCCTGCTCGCGACTAACCCAGCTATGGGACTCACACTGGGAGGAGGCTGACTGGGTCATCCACAGTCTGCAGAGTCATGCTCTTCAGGAAAGTGGGGCGAGCTCCTCCAGAACCCCCTGAACATAGCTGGTTTGGGATGGGGAGAGAGAGAGAGATCAGGGAGGAGAAGGGATGCTGGGGCCGGTAGCTGCATGTGGCAGTTGTGAATTGTTACCTTGCTTTCTGCTTGTTGGAGCCGGGTCCTGCTCAAGGCAGCTCATGAGTTAAAACAACACCGTTAAGTGTGTGTGTGTGTGTGTGTATTGATCAATATTAAAACAAAACCAGCTGTCAAACACAGCTAAGGACATCAAAATGGCATAAAACAACCACCAAACACTAACAAAATCCACAGAATAGACCTCAGACCAGAAAGATACTATAAAGGAGGAGGAGGTTGGATTTATACCCTGCCTTTCACTACCCAAAGGAGTCTCAGAGCAGCTTACAATCTCCTTTCCCTTCCCCTCCCCACAACAGACACCCTGTGAGGTAGGTGAGGCTGAGAGAGCTCTTTCGAGGACTGCTCTTGAGAGAACAGCTCTGAAAGAACTCATGACTGGCCCAAGGTCATGTCAGCAGCTGCAAGTGGAGGAGTGCAGAATCAAATCCGGTTCTCCCAGATTAGAGTCCACGCTCTTAACCACTACACCAAACTGGCTCAGAAAAGCCCTGTGTTAAAAGCTAGGGTTGCCAGGCCTCAGCCAGCAAGCCCCAGAAGTAATTGGGAGTCTGAGCCCCTACCTCGCTTCTGGTTTAGACCATAGAGTTTTTGCTAAAGACTAGAATGCCCCCCCCCCATGTCACTTCCAGTTTAAACCAAAAGTGATATAGTAGCACACTGGTGGGCAAGACAGGGAAATGCCAGGAGGCCTCATGCTATAGTTATAGAGGGAGGCCTGGCGCCCCTAGTTAAAAGGTGATGTTGGACTAGCTGTTTTGATGCCACACCAGTATTGTTGATCAGCTCCTGTCCTACGCTCAGGATGGCACTACCCAGCTATTAAATCAGAAGCCAGCTTTGTTGCCAGCATCGTTTAGAAATATGGCCCCCTTTTGGACACGTTCCTAGAGTTTAATCCCTGAATAAATCAAGTTCTTGCGTGAAGCGTTTCGACTCACGGGACCCATTCTGCCAAGCTTTAATTTCTCGGTGCTTTCAGCCACTCCGTCCTTTTACCGTTTTTTTGCCTCATTGCTGGCCAGCCTTTATCCAGCTTTCATGTTAAGTCCCGGCAAACCGCTTTGTTGAGCCAGCTAATTAATAAAATGAAGATCTGGTTCCAGATTACGAATGTACACATGGCATAAACATGTACAAGCTCTCCTCTGTGTCATGGTGTGCCTTTTATTGGCTTTGGCCGATATACCAGCTATCGCTGTTCCTTGAACCTTTGGTCGCCCGGTCATCCTTGCTCTGCTTACTATAAGTGTTAGAAGTGGAGGACTTTGCACTGTCTCCTGTCTCAAACTTGAGAAGATGGCACCAAAGAGTTTAGACAGATAGAGAGGTCAGGACACACAGAGCATCCTTTTCCTTCCTGCTATCTGATCCTTTCTCCTTTAAAGTAGGATGCTACTCTTGGGGGCAATTTCCACTCTCTCACTCTCTTCTCTCTCTCGCATGCACACAAAGAAGGTGCTTGATCTCTCCATCTTGCACCGTGGAGGCTGGACATGCATCCAGCATCCAACACCATCTAGTCAGTTAGAACAGGTAATCTGTACCTGTCTCTTCCCTGCACTCTCCAGCAAGTATTTCTTTTGATAAAAGTTGCTTATTAGTTTTAGAACTGACTGCTGACTCCGTGTACCATTGTAAATCTGTCGCCACACCTAGCCCCAGTGCTGCTGTGTTAAAGCCTTCAGCACTCTGCTACTTTTTTGTATGTGGTTCCCTGGCAGTACCTGTGAGATTGTCCCAATAGATGCAGTCCACAACAGGTCTCCTTAAACAGAAAGTCCTTTATTTGCAGAAAGGCTCTTGATGGGCAAATACACTACTTCTGTTAGTAATGCCCCAGCATAGTGATACAACTATAATTATACCTAATATGAAATGACCCCCCCCCCTTCATGTCTCACCAATCATATAGCTGAATTATTGGCGCCCAAATATACTGGCCCAAAGTTCCCAAAGAAAGCGCGGCAAAAGATATTCCCAAGGAAAAACACCGGTAAGGGTTATGGGGCGGAAGTTCCCAGGAACAGATTCTAGCAACTCAGCACCTGTGAAGAAATAACATGTAGCAGGCAGTTTCCAACTCAAGGCCATGAGCTGGTGAGAAGCGGGCTAGAGATAATGCTGGAAGCTAATGAGCAGCAAGCGAGCGCGAAGCCAGCAGGAAGCCAAAAAGCACATTCCTAAAGTGGGAGTCACGTCCCCAGTGCTATCTCCCGTCCGGGATTAAAAGGAATGCATGTGAGGTTCAAAGCAGTAGCAATATCACATATGACCAAACATCAGTAGAACTCACTGGAAATGATAATTGACAGGTGCGTAACAACTGACAGGTGAGCAACAAAACTTATTGGCAGTGCTAACTGACAGTACCTAGGCCAGATAATCCAACAATAAGCTATATAAATGTAGAGTCCAGTGGCACCTTTAAGACCAACAAAGGGTTATTCGAGGTATGAGCTTTCATGTGCAAGGCGCACTTTTTCAAATATTTGAAAAAATATTTGGACTTTGAAAAAGTGTGCATGCACACGAGAGCTCATGCCTTGAATGAACCTTTGTTGGTCTTAAAGTTGCTCCTGGACTCTACATTCATTCTGCTGCTTCAGACCAACACAGCTGCCCACCTGGAACTATAAACTACATAGTTTATACCAGGGGTCATTTCGAGCAGGAGCTTGGGGGAGCTCAGCTCCAGGAGTTGGTGCCAGCCCCCCCACCCACTGGGGGAATGCCTGCTTGTGTCATGGCTGCATTTCCTGTCTACTGGAAAGGTCCTTGTTCCTCCGACCAGCCTTCTGAAGGTTTCAGCCATCACTGAAGCTATCCTCCCAGAACAGTGGTATTTCTGAGGCTTGAATTAGTAGCTGTCCCCTTTCTTTCTTTCTTTCTTTCTTTCTTTCTTTCTTTCTTTCTTTCTTTCTTTCTTTCTTTCTTTCTTTCTCTTCCTTCCTTCCTTCCTTCCTTCCTTCCTTCCTTCCTTCCTTCCTTCCTTCCTTCCTTCCTTCCTTCCTTCCTTCTGACATACTTCTGGTGATGTCAGGTGGTTTAGCATATGCAAATAAGCTATGCTAATGAGCTCCTGCACCTCTTTTTCTATGAAATGACCCCTGGTTTATACTATATAGATTACAAATGATATGCGGGGGGCGGGGGTGCTGCCCCTGAAAACTGTCTGGAAGCTTCAATTAATCCAGAATTGCTATCAGGGCTTGAATAGAAAAATCAGATCACCATTATGCACTGGCTGTTTCCAGTCCCTATTTAAAGGTCTTGGGCCTATCTTCTAGTCTCCAAAGGAATTAGGACTGGAGTTTATGAAGGGATTGCCTCATCATCCCATACTTTCTGTCTCACTGGTGAAGATCTTTATCTCAAGCCCTGCACACTGCACACACATCCAGAAGAGTGAGGGGGCAGCGACTAGTAACTGAGCTTTTCTAGCGCTGGCATCCTGTCCTTTGAATGCCCTCTCCCCTAGAGCTATGCCAGGGAGGGAATGCGGCTCAGTGTTCAAAGATCGGCTTGGCAGGCAGGAGTTGAATCCCTGCCATCTCCAGGTAGTAGGTGTGATCTGAAAAATCTCTGCCTGAGACTGTAAAGAACCACTGCCAGGCAGATTAGATAAGAACATAAGACCATAAGAGAAGCCAATGTTGGATCAGGCCAGTAGCCCACCCAGTCCAACACTCTTGTCACACAGTGGCCAAAAACACCAGGTGCCCTCAGGAGGTCCAGGACACTAGAAGCCCTCCCACTGTTGCCCTCCCCAAGCACCGAGAATACAGATCATCACTTGCCCCAGACTGAGAGTTCCTATCTATACTTTGTGGCTAGTAGCCACTGATGGACCTGTGCTCCATATGTTTATCCAATTCCCCCTTGAAGCCGTCCATGCTTGTAGCCGCCACCACCTCCTGTGGCAGTGAATTCCACGTGTTAATCACTCTTTGGGTGAAGAAGTACTTCTTTTTATCTGTCCTAACCCAACTGCTCAGCAATTTCATGGAGTGCCCATGAGTTCTCATGCTGTGAGAAAGGGAGAAAAGTATTTCTCTACCTGCTCTATCCCATGCATAATCTTATAAACCTTGATCATGTCACCCCTCAGCCATCATTTCTCCAAGCTAAAGAGCCCCAAGCACTTCAGCCTTTCTTCATAGGGAAAGTGTTCCAACCCTTTTATCATTCTAATTGCCCTTTTCTGCACTTTTCCAATGCTATATCATCCTTTTTGAAGTGTGGCGACCAGAACTGTACAAAGTACTCCAAATGAGGTCACACCATCGATTTATACAGGGGCATTATGATACTGGCTGATTTGTTTTCAATTCTCTTCCTAATGATCCCCAGCATAATGTTGGCCTTTTTCATTGCAGTCGCACACTGTCTCGACATTTTCATTGAGTTATCCACTATGATTCCAAGATCTCTCTCTTGGTCAATTTCTGCCAGTTCGGACCCCATCAACGTATATTTATAGTTAGGATTTTGGGCTCCAATGTGCATCACTTTGCACTTGGCCACATTAAACCCCATTTGCCACGTTGATGCCCGCTTGCCCATCCTCAACAGATCCCTTTGGAGTGCCTCACAATCCTCCCTGGTTCTCACCACCCTGAAGAACTTTGTGTCATCTGCAAATTTAGCCACTTCACTGCTTACTCCCAACTCCAAATCATTAATAAACAAGGTAAAAAGCATCGGACCGAGTACTGATCCCTGCAGTACCCCACTGCTTACCTCCCTCCACTGAGAAAATTGCCCATTTATACTCACTCTCTGTTTCCTTTTAATTAGCCAGTTTTTTATCCACAAAAGGACTTGTCCTTTTATCCCATGACTATTGAGCTTACTTAGGAGCCTTTGATGAGGAACTTTATCAAAAGCTTTCTGGAAGTCAAGGTAAACAACATCTATTGGGTCCCCCTTGTCCACATGTTTGTTCACTCCCTCAAAGAACACTAACAGGTTAGTGAGGCAAGATCTTCCCTTACAGAATCCATGCTGAGTCTTCCTCAATAGATTTTGTTCATCAGTGTGCCTACTAATTTTTTCCTTAATAACAGTTTCCACCAACTTATCCGGTATTGACGTCAGACTGACTGGCCTATAATTTCCCGGATCTCCTCTGAAACCCTTTTTAAAGATGATACAGACCTTGGTTGATCAAGGGTCTGACTGAGTAGAAGGCAGCTCCAAGCATGGAGTCTTGTAGCGGTGAGGCCATGGCTCAGTGATGGAACATCTGCTTGGCATGCAGAAGGTCCCAGGTTCAGTCCCCAGCATCTCCTATAAAAAAGGATCCAATAGCAAGTGATGTGATGTGGCTATTAGCCACATGATATAGATAGGATCTCTCCGTCTGGGGCAAGTGATGCTCTGTATTCTTGGGGGGGCGGGCAACAGTGGGAGGGCTAGTGTCCTGGCCCCACTGGTGGACCTCCTGATGGTACCTGGTATTTTTTGGGCAGTGTGTAACACAGAGTGTTGGACTGGATGGGCCACTGGCCTGATCCAACATTGGCTTCTCTTACGTTCCTTTGTAAGACCTGTGTCTCAGACCCTGGAGAGCGGTTGACCGTCAAGGCAGACAGTTCTGACCCTGATGGACTGGTGGTCTGATTCACTCAAAGAAGAAGAGGAGGAGGAGGAGGAGACTGAATTCATACCCTGCCATTCACTACCCAAAGGAGTCCCAGAGTACCTTACAATCCCTTCCCCTTCCCACAACAGACACCCTGTGAGGTAGGTGGGGCTGAGAGAGCACTCTCAAGAACTGCCCTTGAGAGAACAGCTCTGAGATAACTTATGACTGACCCAAGGTCACCCAGCTGGCTGCATGTGGAGGAGTGGGGACTCAAAACTGGTTCTCCCCAATTAGAGTCTGCGCTCCTAACCACTGCACCAAACTGAAAGTGTCATGTGTTCATTTAGTACTTCTATGAGACAGAATCATGGAATCATAGAAGAGTTGGCAAGGACTACCAGGGTCATCTACTCCAATCCCCTGTACAATGCAGGAAATTCACAGTTACCTCCCCCCCCCCCTTGACCCTGGCTCCCTGCCCAGAAGATGACAAAAAAATAAAACAAACAAAACAAACAAGATAAATCTGTACTTCTGTTTTATATCTTACCTTCTTTTTATTTTTGATTTGGAACTTTTGCAAAAAGCGGCTAATAAATTTAGTTTAAAAAAAAAATTAAAAGTCACCTTCATGTTTACCAGCGGCTCTCTTTTTCAGTTCTCGTTATACGGTTTTCAATTGCTTGGAGCTCTAGGGAATTCATTAGTCACAGCAGACAGCCTCATTGTCCAGGTCTTACAATAAGTAAAACAACACATCGGAGGCACAGCTGGATGTTGCCCATGTAAATCTGTTGCAGGAATAAACATTGACAGCACAGTTTGGGGAAAGTTTTTGCTGAAGTAACACAATAAGGGGACACTCTGGAGCGAGTTACAACAGCTATTAAAACTGTTTTTATGTTGCACACAAAATTCCATTACCCTGTAGGGAATTCAGAAATGAATTTATGGACGAAGCATAACTGTGCCAGAGACTTGAAGACCAAATATATTAGTACAGCTACATGAATGTCACTCAAGATCAAGGAACGTAAAGGAACGACAAGAAACACTGGAATGTATCCATGCAAGCCCTCTGATGGAACAGGAAATCTGTTAGCGGAAGATGGGGCTGCAGTTTCTGCAAGTTCCCCCTTCCACGGCAGAATTCCCCACTGTTCCCCCTCTGCTGACCTCCCAGAAACAAGATTTCAGGGGGCTCAGGGGGCTGAAGCAGGAGGAGGTAGGGGTAATGTCCCCTTCTGCAAAGTCTGTGGATGGTTGGAGATATGCCACTCAGTACTGTCCACAAATTAATAGAGTTGTGCACTCATCAGCGCCTTAGAATCTAAGCTGAAAGAAGAAGAAGAAGAAGAAGAGATTGGATTTATACCCCACCCTCCACTCCCCAAGGGAGTCTCAGAGCGGCTTACAAACTCCTTTCCCTTCCCCTCCCCACAACAGACACCCTGTGAGGTAGGTGGGGCTGAGAGAGCTCTTTCCCAAGCTGTCCTTGAGAGAACAGCTGGCACAGAGCTATGGCTTGCCCAAGGTCATCCAGCCAGGTGCAAGTGGAGGAGTGGGGAATCAAACCCAGTTCTCCCAGATTAGAGTCCGTGCACTTAACCACTATACCAAACTGGCTCATTTTGGCCTGTTTTGTTAACATACAGTATTTGCCTGTTAGTAAGATGACCCTGAATGGAAGATGACCCCCATAAAAATGTTATAAAGATACAAATAATTATTACTGTACACAACTGTAAATGAATGTAAGAGCCCCCCCCCCCTATTTTTTGATGGCATACTTGGAAAAAACCCTACTCTTGCATTTGAGTAAGTGCAGTGTTAAGTAAGGGTATTTGAGAAAGTGTTGAGTAAGTGCCACAGTGGCTCAGTAGTTAAGACACTGAACTGCAAACCAGAAGATCGGAAGCTTGGCAGTTTGAGACCTGAGTGCCACATGACAGAGTGAGCTCCCGTCTCTGGCCCCAGCTCCTGCCAGCTGAGCAGTTCGAAAGAAAGAAATTGCAAGTAGATAAATAAGTACTGCTTCAGTGGGAAGATAACAGTGTTCCATGCACCTCGGCATTTAGTCATGCCTGTCACGTGACCACAGAGAAGTCTTTGGACAGTGCTGGCTCTTTGGCTTGGAAACGGAGATGAGCACCGCCCCCTAGAGTCGGATTCGACTGGCTTTTGAGCAAGAGAAACCTTTAGTGTTGTTACAAGTAATCCACAGTGGGGTGCGGGTGACAGTGGATAATATCTGGACATTGTTGGATCTGGCCCTTATTCTGGCACCTGGTGACTTGGCTAAATCCTGATCCCAGCCATTCTTTGCCTTGCTGCACTTAATTGATTTTTAAAAAAATTTCTCCCAGTCAGTCTCACTTCAGCGATCAGAGCCTGGCTGGGAGAAAACTGCTTCAAACACCAGAAGAAAGACAGTGTGTTTAAGGGGTGGGATTTAGCTCCCTTGCCAATACACACCATTTTTGTTTAAAAACAGACCATTCCCCACTTTCTTCACATCTAAATGTGCAGACTTGTGTAAATACCCGTGGGTGTATTATTTATGATTATATAAGTTTTGTGGGTCAAATGTCTTCTTTTGGGGGGTGTCATAACTCCTATCTGGGCCAGCTTTGCAAGTAATCCTTTCACTTGCCCACAAAATGTTTTTTCCCCCTCACCTGTCTGAGGACTAATGCAGGCTTTATGGCAGCCACAGTTTCAGGTCACAGCTGCCAATGCCATTCTAGAAGGGAATTTCGCCATTTAAAAATTGCCCTCTAAAATGGAGTTGGTGGCCACGGGTTCAACCCATGGCCACAATAACATCTAGTTTGGCTCTGGGGATTCCTTGGTTACAGAGTACAGATTCTGAGGAGGAGGAGATTGGATCTATACCCTGCCCTTCCCTTGGAGTCTCAGAGTGGCTTACAAACTCCTTTCCCTTCCCCACCCCACAACAGACACCCTGTGAGGTAGGCAGGGCTGAGAGAGCTCTGACTGAGAACTGCTCTTGAGAGAACAGCTCTGAGAGAATTGTGACTGACCCAAGGTCACCCAGCTGGCTGCATGTGGAGGTGTGGGCAATCAAACCCGCTTCTCCAAGATTAGAGTCCGTGCTCCTAACCACTACACCAAACTGGCTCTCAAGGATACGGACACAAACGTATTTCCCATTGAAACGAATAGAAATGAAAACCAACTTCAATAAAAACCAGGTTAAATAGTAGTGTGTCCCTGCTTATTCTCTCGGGCTTCTCAGTCGCTTCCTGCTATTTCAGTCAACAACCGTAGTATCTTTTGGGGCCACCTTGCTGGGATTGCATTGGGAGATGCTGCGATACAGTGACTCCATTCCTTCCAGAAGGTTCCAAAAATGGTGCTAGGGAATTGCTGGTCATCCCAGTGGCCTTTGGCCTGAGGAGGTCCATAGTGTCAGGCAATATGCAGCTCTACCTCTCATTTTCAAAAGATCATAAAAGCAGAAGACTGTCTGAACGAGTATCTAAAGGCAGTGATGATGAAAAACCCAGTGATCAAAGGAAGTGAACCCGGCATGCAGCCTTGGAGGAACCATAAAAATCCGATGATCAAACGAAGCATGGAATGCAGAGGGGAATTTCTGTGCCAATGTGGGTTTGCTAAAACAACGGAGAGAAAAGCCAATGCAGAATGGACCTGTGAAAACTGGCAAAATCCAGTTGGGAGGTGGATTGAAAGTGGATTATTTAGTGTGTGTGGTTTCAGCCCAGGAGTGCCTTTTAACAGTCTGGGCTGATTTTTCCCCAACAAAGCAAAGAGCCGATCTGTTTGCAGCAGCCATTTTGGGATTGTCCCTGACCTTCATCGTGGCACCCGCTAATTTTTTATCCAAATTGCAAAATTGCCTGCAGACTCAACAAGGTTGGGGACCCCTGTTCTAAGTGGTTTCTTTTTTACTTTGAGAGAGAGAGGGAGAGAGATTTCTGGGGAGCTGAAATTTCTGAAGCAGAGGTGTTTGTACCTCACACGTGTCTTCGTAAGGGACGCTGATTGGCATGATTGCTTGTAACCCAAGGCTGTGTAACTTGCCTGTTTTTCATCTTGTGCATTGAAATTCTACAGAGAGATTCCTTACTCTTCAAAGTCTACTTCTGAAGACAGAAGAAAACCTTCGGGGGGAAAGAGAGGTGGGCGAGCAGCAAGGATTTTCAAAGCCAAAAGATTCTTTGGTTTACTGGAAGCTCTTTGGTGGATGGCAAAGAATGGGTGCATGGTTTGGAGGAGGGGATACTTGGACATTAGGAATGAAAGTCTGAAGGGCCGGTTTCTCATTGACATAGCGAAGGTGCTGCAGGCTGCAATCCTGAGTACACTTTCTTGGCAGTAAGCCCCAACTTCTGAGAAGACCTGCTGAGGATGGCTTCTACAACGTGCTAGCTGGAAATCTATCATGTGCCACCTTCCAGCAAGGCTAGTCCGGATTGCTACTGCAGAGGCTATATGCTCTTGGGAGTATTGGAAAGATGTCACCGAGATATTTTATTATTGGCAGATAAGTTAATAAATATCTTCGCTGGCTTCTGGAGGACAAGTCTTCTGCTTGTCAGTCAACGATAAGACAGCTAGACGTGGCAACGTGATTGAAAGCTTTCGGCTGAAATGACTGGATCTCTTTCCAAGGGCAAAAGGCCAGGATAAATAATAATCTCTGATACATGCAAGATGCTTCACAATGGGGCAGAGGCAAACTGAGTGGGCTCATGAACCCACATCCCATCAGTGCATCCCTGTGCCCTGAAAAGCTGCACCTGTTGAATTGTAGTTCATCACCGTATTCTTCTCCTCTATGTATTTCTGTTGCTGTCCCCCCCAGATCTCTTTAGGCAACCATTTCATGTGTTAAGTGTTCTCTTTGACAGTAATAGCTAGCTGTAGTTTTATCTACTGTGCTCAGAGGAGGCTGAGTAAACATTTAGTTTAGGAATAGAAATCCAAGTAGCAATCTAATATTGAAATACCTTCTTATATCCTAGCAGTTGCTCTGGATGGCCCAAGGTAGCTGGATCTTGTCAGATCTTAGAAGCTAAGCAGGGGTTGGCCCTGTTTAGTATTTGGATGGGAGACCACCAAGGAATTCCAGGGTTGCTGTGCAGAGGAAAGCAGGGTTGCTGTGCAGAGGAAGGCAATGGCAAACCATCTCTGAATATCTCTTACCTTGAAAACCCCCCCACAGGGTCACCATTAGTCAGCTGCGACATCACAGCACTTCACACACACACACCCTAGCAGTGCGAATTTGGTAGATCCACCTCCAGTAAGGATAAGAAGATTTAAAAAAAACAGCCACCACATCTGAAAAGATCTGCATGGGTGATATTCAGGAAGGAAATGCTGGTGCAGATTGTGCAACCACCAAAGTAAAACACAGGCCACCAGATATTAGTGGTGTCAGTTCAGAGGGGACTTGAGAAACCTCTGCTTGCCAGGCTCTGCACAGAAGAGTATTCAACATTTGGTGGGCTACACGGAGGGTGGGCTGTGTTCTGCTGGGTAGGTCACCAGTTGAGCAGGTCCATCGGAAAGGAAAGGCACTTTGATACTGAAAGGAGGAACTTCTGTGTCACTAGAAGATATTCAAGATAATAGTTACACAACAAATGCAAAAGACCAGTGGGATTATGTATGGATCTCTATTTATCATCATCATCATCTGTCTGTCTGTCTATCTGTCTATCATCAATCTATACTTATATATCTCACAAAAATCAGAATGGATATTTGGAACTACTCAGGGGTCATTTCGTAGAAAAAGAGTGCAGGAGCTCATTAGCATAACTCATTAGCATAAGTTATTTGTATATGCCCCTGACATCACCGGAAGTGTGTCGGAAAGCAACACCCACCGCTCAGGCTCCACCCCAAAAATCTCCAGGTCTTTCCCAACTCAGAGCTGGCGAGCCAGCTTTACACTTTGACCAAAGACTCTAGGTTTCCTTTGCTCTTGCAGGGAAGCTACCCTAGGACAAGCAGGAAAATACAGATCAAGTTAGTCTGCCTTTGCTTTTTCCCACAGCGAATCACCACATGTGCCCGCTCCTGGGCTTGTTACTCCCGGAACGGTGTTCCTGCACGTTCCTGCTCAAAATGACCCCTGAAACTAATTGCCAGAGGACCTGTAATGGCCACTAATAGAAGGTAAAGCGTGCTGTCAAGTTGCAACTGACTCAAGGCAAGAGACGGGTAGGGGTGGTTTGCCATTGCCGTCCTTGGGACCGCCAAGGGAGACGGGACTTCTGCGCAGAGGAAGGCAATGGCAAACCACCTCAGCTCATCTCTTGCCTGCTTAGGGAAGTACCAACCCTGCTTGGCTTCCCAGCTCTGGTGAGATCAGGTCAGTCTCAGCTATTAGGGCTATGAATATAACAGAGTTCCGAACAGGACTAAATAAGCACTTTGAGTATATCAGGAAAAGTATAGAAATATTTGCAGTATTGTTGTTATTATGAACACGTGACGTTTCCATAGTAAGACAGAACCTCAGTCTACCAAGGTTAGCATCATCTACTTTGGCTCTGAGAAGCTCTCCAAGGTGTCCAGTGGAGGTCTTTCACGTCACTGACCACCTGATCCTTGTAACTGGAGAGGCAGGGGATAGAATCTGGGACCGTCTGTGTGCAAAGCTGACTCTCCGCAATTGAGCCATGGCCTCTTCATTTATTAACGACTGGATGACCAATGGGAAATCACAGGAGAGGGGGAAGCCCTTCCTCCATTCCTTTAGTTTTGCAGTCTCCTGGTCCTTGCTCTGTGCTTCTCCCGCAGGAGGAAATGCTTCAAGGAATCTCTTCTTGTTGTGTCCGCTGACCGCCACTAGGCCCCAGCGCAAAGAGCCCAGAGCTTTGCTCCTAGAATAATAGGAGCCAAGGATCCAGGAGTCTCGCTAATCCTCCAATAAGACCTAGGTGGGAACTTCAAACCCCCCAATAGGATCATAGATGGGACCTGGTGTGCATCCTGGGTGTGTACATATGTTGGCCCTGTGGCCAGTTAAGGCATGCTTGTTCTCTCTAAATAAACTTGAGCAAATCACCACACCGACCTAGTCCTCGTCAATGCCGCCGAGAACGCAGTACTTTTCCCTTCTGTTTCAGCAAGGGACAGCGCTGGCATCAGAAAGAACAGGAATCCCTTCCTCGTAAGTCCCTCTGAGGCTGAATGCTGCAGGGGAGCTTCCTCTGCACTTCTTCTTGTGTAGGAGAAGCACAGAAGAAACTGCCAGACATCGCCAGAAGCTGCAGAGGGACAGACAGAAGAGAGATCCCTGCTCCTTTCTCCGCCAGTCTCTCAACACCATGATGCAGATTCTTCCGAAGCACAGAGGAAAAGCTGGGGAAGGGAAGCCAGTCGCTGACCGGAATTCTCTGAAACTTCAAGGTTAATGGAGCGGGGGAGTGAAAAGGAAGATGATGCTCACCCTGCTCTGCTAATGAGGTGCGGAAGGAACCAGGCCTACCAGCTACAATGCTCAGGATGATGCAGAGAACTCAGAGAATGCATTTGCAAGACGATTGGTTTGTTATAAAGTGAAAGAGGCACTAGCTTGGGACTGTAAACTGGAGACAGAACGTCTGCAGGCGCAAACCTCCAAGTGGGCCCTGGAGTCCTCCCAGAATTACAACATATCTCCAAACGACACAGATCAGTTTCCCCTGGAGAAAAGGGCAGCTTTGTATGGTAGAAAGTGTGGCATAGCATCCCGACTGAGTTCCTTCCCTTCCGCCCTCAGAGGCTGCGATCACACACACTAAATAATCCACTTTCAATGCACTTTCCAGCTGGATTTTACTGGCCCATTCTGCATCTAGCATTTGCTCCATTGTTTTACCAAACCCGCACTGGAACAGAAAAGGATGCGGCTCAAAACCGCATTCAAATACTCCGGACCCATGCTGTAGTGACTTCAAAGTCACCCCTGAATGGCTATAAAATGGCTATAAATCTACGCAGACAGTACCATAAAACTGAGAGATCAAAGGAAGTGAAAGCGGCATGCAGTCTGGACACTGCCATAAAATCCGACAATCAATCAAAGTGAAAGCGGCGTGCAGTGCAAAGGGGAATTTCTGTTCCAACCTGGACTTGGTAAAACAGCGGAGCAAATGCTAGATGCAGAATGAGCCTCTGTGCGAACTGGCAAAATCCAGCTCGAAAGTGCACTGAAAGTGGATTGAAAGTGAACAGCTCCCAGAGAGTTTGCAAGGAAAACGAGGGGGGAGGGAAGACTTAGCGGGGGGGGGGGTAGACATAAAGAGAGAATGATGGGGTGGGGTGGTAGAAAGAGAACAGAAAGAGAGTGACAGGGGCAGAAGGCAGTCATGGGAAGAGAGTAGGAAAGGGGGGGGCAGGGTGCCTGAACTACCACACGCATATCCAGATTGCAAGTTACTCTTCCAGGAGCAATGCTTGGATCGCCTGTAAAGATGTGGTTGTAGGTGTTGGAAAGAGGCACATTGTTCTGGGGAACTCCCTGCTGTTTAGTTTGCCAGACAAGATGCAGGAGAAGTATGAGCAGAATAAAAGGAAGAAAGAGAAGAAAGCAAGGAAAACAGGAGAGCCCACCTTATGCCCTGCCTGGCAAAAGCTGATTGGCTGAAATATGATGCTGCCGGGCGGATTGTCTGAAACATGAAGCTGGTAATGGGTGGAGAATAGTACAGGTGAGTGCCATCTCCTGCCTGAGAAAAAATACCACGGGAGCTAGGGGAGGGGAAATGGGTGATGATTCTACATGTGCGTGCTGAAACCTGTTTAGCCAAAAAGTCCATTGGAAGACAGTTCTCAGATAACACAGATCAATTGTGTAATGAAGCTGGTTCGGTGACGGAATCATGAAAAACACATGCAGAATAAAAATTTAAGGGCGCAGGGCAAATGTGGAGTGAAGGCGGAGAGTGATGCGGAATGCAAATCCTTGAAGTGCTCCAAATGCAGAGCAAAAAGCCAATGCAAAAAGGGCCATACTCTGCCCTTAACAATGCTCTGCCTCCAAACCTCCAGGAATTTCCCAACTCAGGAATCTGGCAACCCTAAGAACCCCCAAGCCAAAGTGGGGAGCTGCTCTTGAAGAGAAGAAGAAGAAGAAGAAGAAGAGATTGGATTTATACCCCGCCATTCACTCACTAGGAGTCTCAGAGCGGCTTACAAACTCCTTTCCCTTCCCCTCCCCACAACAGACACCCTGTGAGGTAGGTGGGGCTGAGAGAGCTCTTTCCCAAGCTGTCCTTGAGAGAACAGCTGATAAAGAGCTATGGCTTGCCCAAGGTCATCCAGCCAGGTGCAAGTGGAGGAGTGGGGAATCAAACCCGGTTCTCCCAGATTAGAGTCCGCGCACTTAACCACTACACCAAACTGGCTCTCCAAAGAGGCTCTCGCTAACAAGCTTCCGTTTAATTGGCCGCACTCTAGGGTTACCAGTGCTGGGTTGGAAAATCCCTGGGGATTTGGGGAGCAAGTTCAGAGGGATGCGATGCCAAAGAGTCCATCCTCCAAAGCTGTTGTCTTCGCCAGGGGAACTGATCGCTGAAGCCTGGAGATCAGTTGTAATGTTGGGAGATCTTCAGGCCTCACCTGGAGATTGGCAGCCCTACCTCTCCCTCCTTTGTCTTGGCAGCTGTGACCAGTATTTCTCTGAAAGTCCTCAGAGACCCAGGCAGGATTGTGCATAATTATGCATGCTCTCATCATGCTCACTGGGAAGAAAGAGAAGCTGCATAGGGAAACCAGCCTATCCCTTGCTCAGCTCCTAGATTAGCAGGGTATGTACTGACATAGGTAAAGTTTTCCCTTGCTCAAAAACCAGCTGAATCCAACTCTAGGGGGCAGTGCTCCTCTCCGTTTCCAAGCTGAAGAGCCAGCACTGTCCAGAGACTTTTTCCGTGGTCATGTGGCTGGCTTGACTAAACGCTGAGGCGCATGGAATGCTGTTACCTTCCCACCGAAGTGGTACCTATTTATCTACTTGCAATTTCTTGCTTTCAAACTGCTAGGTTGGCAGGAGCTGGGGCCAGAGACGGGAGCTCACTCCGTCATGTGGCACTCGGGTCTCAAACTGCCGAGCTACCGACCTTCCGGTCAGCAGCTCAGTGTCTTAACCTCTGAGCCACTGCTGCCCCTTATGTACTGACATGGTAAAGGCAAAGGTTTTCCTTGTTTGAAAGCCAGTCAGATATGACTCTAAGGATGTGGCGCTCTTCTCCGTTTCCAAGCTGAATAACCAGCGCTGCCCAAAGACATTTCCGTGGTCAAGTGGTTGGCATGACTAGATGCCAAGGCACATGGAATGCTGTTACCTTCCCACCAAAGTGGTACCTATTTATCTACTCGCAATTTCTTGCTTTCAAACCAAAATATGCCCCAAATTAGCCATTTTGGCTCTGCTTGGGCGTATCTGAATAAAAACAAGCCTGCCTAGCGTTCTGGGAGTAACAAAAAATTATCTCCTGGAATTTCAGGAGTCTTTTCAGGATTGGGGCTCTCCCCCGCCCTCAGGCCCTTTAATTTTTTTAAGGGAAGAAGGGCTGGTTTACCAGCTCTCCAGGACCACACTGCAGCCACTGGCCCTTCCCTTCCCTGGGAGGTAGAGACAGCCTGGGCTGCAGCAGATGGAGAATGGATGCTGGGCTGGCACACAGGCTCCTAGCTGCAAATTGCGACCTGCCAGGCAGGACTTCCTGAGGTTTTGTAAACCTCTGCAAGTCTCCAGAGTCTCTTGAAGGCTTCTGGAACCTCAGTGAGCCCTGGCTAGCTGTAATTTGCAGCTAGGAGCTCACGCACCGGCCCAGGCACCTGACAACCCTTCTCTGTCTGTTGGGTTCTGCTGGCAGGCTCCATCTCCCCCAGAATGAAGGGCCAGCAGTTGCAGTGAGGCTCCACAGAGCTGGTAAGTCACATTTTCCTTCCTTTGTCAATTTGAAAACTTTAAAGGGCTGTGGGGGGTGTTCCCTTTAAATTTCGGGTTAGGGTGTTTCTACAGGGCATGCTATTCAGGTGCCGAAGTTCCTGAACCGGAAACCAGTGCTGCAAAACCATTGTTTAAAAAAAAGTCCAGCATACAAAAAGCATGCCCTGTAGAAAACCCAGATCCAAAATTAAAACGGGGATTTTTGCAGTGCACACGAAGGACTTGTAGATCATGACTTCTCAGTAATTAATCAAGATACTTCTGGACACAAAGAATGCCACTGCATTAACGGGGTCTCACACTGACCTAACTCTGGCACAGTGGAATTACCATTGCAAATCCCAGCCCTATGGTGTCACTAGCAGAGTGGTCCTTGGAAGGTCTGTTCAGTGGGGCTTACTGCCAGGAAAGAATCATGCCCTTCTAAATCCATTGAAGTTAATGGACTAAGTGGGGGGATAGCTCTGTTTAGGACTGTACCATAAGATTGCCTCTTCCCATCCATTCCTCCCCAGAGCACTCCCCTCATCTCACTGTCAGGCAGCCAAGGGGCATACCAGACTGCTGGTCCTAGATTCCCCCCTGTTCCCTTTCTCTGTAGAGGAGTGGCAAAGTGCCGTCAAGTCTCAGTCTTCAAGCCAAGAGCAGTTCAGAGGTGGTTTGTCATTGCCTGCCTCTGCATAGCAGCCCTGGACTTCCTTGGTCATCTCCCATCCAAACGCTAACCAGGGCTGACCCTGCTTAGCTTGTGAGATCTGATGAGATTGGGCTAGCCTGGGCTAGTCAGTCCTTTCTTTGAGCCCAGGAAAAAGGAGTGTTTTTGTTTTGTTCGGGCTCTGAACCCTCTAACCCCAGCCGGCATGTGTCCCCTAAGAGTGATCAGTGTTTTCATTGCCTGCTCTTGCTGGGTGAGGTGTCTTGCCTTGGAAGTTCCTCAACGCTTCACCTGGTTTCACCCTTCAGCTACAGAGTTCGTTTCTGGAACCATTCAGGGATGTCATTGCCTAATCAGATGTGTTCCCTTAATTCAGGTGTAGCACTTCCAAGTCAGCGGGTCCTTAGAGAGGCGGTGGACAGGATGTTTTCTTCCTGACAGCTCAAACTCCCTGGAAGTTGGAATGAAACTGGAAATTGAACCCCTTCATGTAGGTATGTGGCCAAAGCATGCATCTCTTCCTGGATCACACACAGTAACAAGACAGTTCCTCACAACAGCCTCTGGGGAAACTGTACCCATGCTTGGCCTTCCCGGAATTTTGTGACAATTTATTGTGCATGTGTAGTTTTCAGTGACAGAATTCACCTTCCTGGGATCCAAGGTCACCACAGATGGTGACTGCAGCCATGAAATTAAAAGACGCCTGCTCCTTGGAAGGAAAGCGATGGCAAACCTAGACAGCATAATAAAAAGTTGAGACAACACCCTGCCAACAAAAGTACATATAGTCAAAGCCATGGTATTCCCAGTAGTGATGTATGGCTGTGAGAGTTGGACCATAAGGAAGGCTGACCGCTGAAAAACAGATGCTTTCCAATTATGGTGCTGGAGAAAACTCTTGAGAGCCCCTTGGACTGCAAGGAGATCAAATCAGTGAATCCTAAAGGAAATCAACCTTGACTGTTCACTGGAAGGCCAGAGACTGAAGCTGAGGCTTAAATACTTTGGCCACCCAAATGAGAAGGGAGCTCTCACTGGAGAAGACCCTGATGCTGGGAAAGATTGAAGGTCAAAGAAGAAGGGGACGGCAAAGGATGAGATGGATAGACAGTGTTATTGATGCAATGAACATGAAACTGAGCAAACTCTGGAAGATGGTAGAAGACAGGAGAGCCTAATGTGATGTGGTCCATGGGGTCATGAAGAGTTGGACTCAGCTGTGTGACTGAACAACATGTCTTCATTTTCTTTGTTTTTGTGAGGTTTTTTCCCAATTATGTGGATTATGGGTTGAAGTTTTCCACATCTTTGTGGGTTCTGTAATGTATGCAGAAACATCCTTCCCCTTAGTGATGGGGCCCCACTGTGATATTTCGATTGCAACATCCCAACATTTTCTCATTGGCCCTGGCCTCCACGGCTGCCATTTTGTGGCACACCCCCTTAGAATCAAAGATCCATAGAATCATAGAGTTGGAAGGGACCTGCAGGGTCATCTAGTCCAACCCCCTGCATAATGCAAGAAATTCACAAATACCTCCCCCTCCACATCCGCAGTGACCGCTGTTCCTTCCCTGTTCTCAAAATTCTAAAAGTGCCCACAGACTCAACAAGACTGGTGAAGCCCATAGTTGCCTGAAATGTTATTGCTAGGACTTAAACTAGAAGAGATAAATGTAAAGAAAAGGACAATAATATGGTATATGATTACAACAGCAAGAATGGTGTATGCACAAAACTGGAAAAATGAAAAAATACCAGAGGTGTGGGAATGGTTGAAAAAACTGTTATATATGGCTGAAATGGATAAGTGGACTAGAAAATTGAATAACCTTTACTCAGAGACCTTTCTGGAAGACTGGAAAGATTTGAAAGAATATGTTGAAAAGTATTGGGATATGAAAAACTATATCTATACATGGTTATAATAGCATAAAGGAATAGAAATATATTATATGAATGTTTTAGTTAAAATTAGACAATGAAACTGTTTTTATTTAGAAATACATAAGAGTATAGAAAATAAGAATTGGTGTATAAGTATAAGTATTTTAAAGCTATATAACCGTTACCAGAAACGAAACATAGATATAAGTATTACTATTTTGAATAAAATGGAAAATGTGTTATGCTTCAGATGTGGTGGGAAACCACCAAAACAAGATAAAAATAGAATGTACAAATAGAACAAAATGTTATTTAATATGGAAAAAGGGATTTGTATAAGGTTAAATGTATTATTTTCGATGTTTTTTTTTGAAAAATAAAAATTTCTTTACAAAAAAAAAAAAAGACTGGTGAAGCCCTAGTTTACATGATTAGAGTCATCATGACCTTGAAAATCCTCCTTGGTAATGTCCCTAGGACCCTCACCCCATGGGGACCCCCATTTTTGTAATGCTTGATCCCCAGTTTGCACACACGTACCTCTCAGCATGGGCCTAGAAATGATAGATGGAACCTGTATTAAATTAATGGCAATGAGCCACACTTAGAGTGTAAAGTAATGCAGGGTAGTTCCTCCATCAATCAAACAAAAGCTCATCCTAAAAGGGATTCAATCGAGGGCCATTTCCTCCAAGAACTTTGAGGAAGTTTCCTCCAAGAACCTGGAGCCTCATTCCAAACAATTTGAACTAACTAATGGCCACTGTCTCCAAAACAGTAAGTAACAGGCCCAGCCATTACCTATCTAACTTCCCAATCTCCTGAATGGAACGTTTCTGGACACTCGACATGCAATGTTTGTGGGCACTCTACATACATACACTTCCTTCTGCCATACAAAGAATTTCTTTTTATTAGTTGTTGTAGATTTTCCGGGCTGTATGGCCGTGGTCTTGGCATTGTAGTACCTGATGTTTTGCCAGAAGCTGTGACTGGCTTCCTCAGAGGTATAACACAGAAAGATGGAGTACTCTCTGTGTTGATGTGAGAAGAAAAATGGTAGGCAAAGTACTCCATCTTGACACAGAGAGTACGCCATCTTTCTGTGTTATACCTCTGAGGGTGCCAGTCACAGCTGCTGGCGAAATGTCAGGTACTACAATGCCAAGACCACGGCCATACAGCCTGGAAAATCTACAACTAACAAACTCCGGCCGTGAAAGCCTTCGACAACAAATTTCTTTTCAAACTGGCTCATCTCCTGAAATATTGAATTTTTACTACTCTTGCATTCTGATGCCAACTTCCCTTCCCCTCCTCCTTCTTGGCAAAAGGGTATAAAGACCTACCCCTCAGCATCGATTTTTGTAGCTGGTTTGGATTCATCCAGTTACTCCCACTTCACAGTTGGCCTCTGTGCTTCTTTGCTCGCTGGACCTGCTTTGCTGGGGCCCCCCACCAATCTCAAGCTTCTGAAGCTGGGGGGGGGGGGCTTCCCCTTATCTCCGAGTCCAGGCGCCTATGTCTTATTTTCCCAGTTCAATTTCCCCTCTAGGCAGGTAGTTTATTAGGAGAAAGATCCAGGGTTGTTTTACTAACATATTCTTCTTTTCTGTAAACCTCTGTTTTGCTCTACACAGCCCTTAATTTAATTTGGGCAGTTTTCTGTTAATTAAATAAAATCTTTTCTCTGTGTAAGAAAATGCACACACACACACACACACACACACCCATTCTTTCGAGGGATGGTCTGAAACCGGACCTTGGTCTACACCAGCTTAAATATCCCAAATATATTTTAAAGTGCCAGCAGATACTCACGCTTGCTCCACGCTAGCAAGAGGACGCCTTGGCAAGTTACGTGACCTCCATGTGTGTGTCAAGAGTTCAAGAATGGGGAAATGTTAGGTGGAGCCAGGTGGGTGGGTTGAGAGGATTTTCATTGGAAGACAGCGTCTGGAAGTTCTCTGGTTTCCTTTGTAGAAGAGAAATGGTCCTGTTCTACAAAGAAGCTCTCTTTGTTATGTATTGACCATGCGGTCGCCATGTGCTCCAGTAATGGCGACCGCCATGTGGCCAGAGCACATGGCCAAGAAACTACCTGAGCTTCAGCCAGGTAGAACAAAGGCCAGGTGGATTCGAACCGGCCACCAATCCTGTACCTAGGTTTCTCCCAGGGAACCTGTGAGATGTAAATAGACTGATAATAGCCTATCAGGCCAGTTGGGCGAGGTCAGGGGATTATCCCTGACCAGCATAAAAGGAGGGCTTTGAGCCCTGGGTTGTATGCTTCATCCGGACCAGCAATAAAGATCTAGCTGTTGCACTGTTCCATGGACTCCTGACTCCAATACTTCTCACTCTTGAAATGAATCAGATTAAGTAGCCTGTCCTTTTAACCACATAGAGGGGCCAAATCAATATTCTGTGTAGGGCAGTGGCCCCCACCGGCCCCACCCTGGCTACAGCTCCCCCCCAAAAGTCAGCTCCTTACATAAGGTGGGGGGCAGAGAATGCTTAATTACAGTATATGCTAAAAAGCGCCCTAAAGCCAACAGCAGCCATAATCTTCTTGTCAGGTCTGTATTTTAATGGGATATACAGGGATGTCCCCTGGTAGGCACGATTGTTCGCCTTGTCATGTGTTCTGCCTCTGCTGTACTCATGTCCTGGCTTCAGGTCACTGTTACTGATTTGCATGTTAATTAAAATTGCCTCTTGCCTCGCACTGATGCAGAGCCTTAAAAAAAACCCACCCCGACAACGAAGGATGAAGAGTGTTTTGCACCCGGCCATTCCGGTTTCCTGGTCTGCATCTCTCTGTCTTAATTAGCAGGCCTTTCTGAAGTCTTCATCTCGTCCGTCTGAGCGGCAGTCAGAGTTTGTCAGTGGACCGGGTTGCTCCTGTGTCCCATTGTGGGTGGGTGAGACTCACCCTGCCAGTGCGCACACTAATTAACAGCTCATCGCTGCGGGCCCTTTTTTCTGAGCAATCAACGCCTTCCTCCACTTGATTAAGGAGTGCCTCTCAGTGGTCTCAGAGAAGCTGTAGTCATACTTTGGAGGGTTTAATTTTGCTAGCTGGTGACTTTTTGTCGCCGGCCTACGTGGAATGTTTTCAAGCGCTAAGGGCACTATTAGATGAGACACCGAAAGAGCTGTGCTTGGATCTCTCTTGTCTCTATAAATTCCTATAAATAGTAACAGTGTGCTTGTATATATAGATATCAGGGAAGGGACTGGATCAAGACCAAACAAGAGACAGAGTGATGTCTCTTGGCCCTTGCTGTTCATTTGTCTCTCACTCATTCACACACACACATCCTGGAGTCTTTGGTTCCCCAACAGAGTAAGGGTATGGATCTCCAGTCACTTGTCTGGGAGTCAGCATGGAGCAGTGGTTAAGTGCAACAGACTCTAATCTGGAGAACCGGGTTTGATTCCCCACTCCTCCTCCAGATGAAGCCTGCTGGGTGATCTTGGGGTCAGTCACAGTCTTCCCAGGACTCCCTCAGCCCCACCTACCTCACAAGGTGCCTGTTGTGGGGAGGGGAAGGGAAAGGAGATTGTCAGCTGCTCTGAGACTCCTTCGGGTAGAGAAAAGTGGGGTATAAAAAGCTACTCTTCTTGTCTAATTTGGCCCTGTGTGTGCAGAGTCAAAATGGTGGCATAACCAACTAGGACCTGGTATCTTGGCAAAGTGCTTTATCCATGCTTTAGCCACACTTTATCCACCTTCCCATTCCACCCTGAGACACATGTCCACTAAGGTTTGAAAATAAGTCACAAAAGCAGTTGTGGGCATTGTTCCTCTATGGACACAGGCCTGTGATGACCAAACAGTGTTTAGATATCTTAGTAATATCGTTGCATCTCTCTTTGTCAAAAGAAATTCTGTGCTGTCTATCCTTGGAAAATCTGACAGCTAGCCTTACCTTCCCAAGATCTGTCTTTATTTCTCTGAGCAACCAGAGCCTTGTACTTCATTGGGCAGCTGGATCACCTCAGGGACACCAGACTGGTGTAGTGGTTAGGAGCATGCACTCTAATTCGGGAGAACCGGGTTTGATTCCCCACTCCTCCACATGCAGCTGCTGGTGTGACCTTGGGCCAGTTACAAGTTCTTTCAGACCTCTCTCAGCCCCACCTACCTCACAGGGTATCTATTGTGGGGAGGGGAAGGGAAAGGAGATTGTAAGGCGCTCTAAGACTCCTTTGGGTAGTGAAGGGCGGGGTAGAAATCCAATCATCTCCTCCTCCTAAGAACATAAGAGAAGCCAATGTTGGATCAGGCCAATGGCCCATTCAGTCCAACACTCTGTGTCACACAGTGGCCAAAAATACCAGGTGCTATCAGGAGGGCCAGGATACTAGAAGCCCTCCCACTGTTGCCCCCCGCCCCCCAGTACCAAGAATACAGAGCATCACTTGTCCCAGACTGAGAGTTTCTATCTATACCTTGTGGCTAATAGCCCCTGATGGACCTCTGCTTCATATGTTTATCTAATTCCCTCTTGAAGCCGTCCATGCTTGTCGCCGCCGCCACCACCTCCTGTGGCAGTGAATTCCATGTGTTAATCACTCTATGGGTATGAAGAAGTACTTCCTTTTATCCGTTCTAACACCCCTGCTCAGCAGTTTCACGGAGTGCCCACGAGTTCTTGTACTGTGAGAAAGGGAGAAAAGTACCTATTTCTCTACCTGCTCTATCCCATGCATAATCTTGTAAACCTCAGTCATGTCACCCCTCAGCCATCGTTTCTCCAAGCTTAAAAGCCCCAAGCACTTCAACCTTTTTTCACAGGGAAAGTGTTCCAACCCTTTTATCATTCTAGTTGCCCTTTTCTGCACTTTTTCCAAAGCTAAAATATCCTTTTTGAAGTGTAGTGACCAGAACTGTACACTCCTCCTCCTCCTCCTGTCCCTTCTCTTTTCAAAGTTCCTTTCCTAAGCTGGTTTCCAGTCAGGTGCCTCATAGAAACGCTGTCGGGAGGGCCCAGTCCCAGCAGCTGAGGAGATTACAAGTGATTGGAGGCTTTAGACAGAGCCAGGACAGGAAGCCAAAACCAGGCCTGGCCAGGCCTGAAGTGCTTCTCCAATTCTTTGCTGGCAGACATATTCAGACTTTGTAAACTCTGACTACTTTTCAATCCAGAATTCTAGCGTACCAGCAGAAATTATTTGTCCTACTCAAAAATGATGGCTGGTTTTTAAAAATCCGCCGGAGAATTGTGTTCGATTAAGAAAGAGACCAGGGGAAAGTTTCCTTTTGCCCTTTAGATAAGTGATCTCTTTTTTTGTATTATACTTTTTTTTTATCAACATACAGTCAACAAGCAGTCAAGCAGATATCTATTTACATCTGTACAAGCAGAGAAAGGGACATATTCAAAGCTGAAGCCATAACATCCCCTTCCCCCCCAAAAAAAGTATCTCATACATCTAATCTTTAAATTAGACTCATCCCATTGCCTTTCTACCCCTTAATTCTATCCAATGGATTATATACATTCAAAAATTTCACAAAGGGAGCTCACTCTTTGTCTAAATGGAGCGAAAGGTAAAAGTACCGTGATTCACAAGTGCTGGAGGTGCAAATTGATAAAAAAATGTTGGAATAAGAGTATAAAAATAGGGTAGGATGTGCTTTTGATTTTTCACCAAAGGAGCTAAAAAGTAGCATAGTAATTTGGTCAGATATGTAATTATTGCAGCAAGGAATTATGTTGGCACAGATCTAGAATCAGTGGATAATCTTGATAAAAGGAGACTGGTTTGAAAGAGTCTGGCATTTAAGTTATTTATCCCCCCACTTTTCCCTCCAATGGGGACGGCAAAATTGCATACATCATTCTCTCTTCCTCCATTGATCATCACAACAACCCTGTGAGGTAGAGTAGGCTGAGCCAGAGTAACTGACCCAAGGTCAGTTTGGTGTAGTGGTTAGGAGTGCGGACTCTAGTCTGGGAGAAGGGGTTTTGATTCCCACCTCCTCTATGTGCAACTGCTGGTGTGACCTTGGGTCAGTTACAAGTTCTTTCAGGGCTGTTCTCTCACAAGCAGTCCTCGAAAGAGCTCTCTCAGCCCCACCTACCTCACAGGGTGTCTGTTGTGGGGAGGGGAAGGGAGATTGTAAGGTGCTCTGAAACTCCTTTGGGTAAATCCAATCTCCTCCTCCTCCTCCTCCTCCTCCTCCTCCTCCTCTTCTTCTTCTTCTTCTTCTTCTTCTTCTTCCAGCAAGCTTCTATAACCAAGTTCAAACCAGATTCTAGGTTGACACTTTGCCTACTGTACCATGGCATGTATTGCTGATAGATAAATGTATTGGTTCTATCTGAACAAGAAAGGGTCAGACCAGTGACTATTTTTACCAGTCAGGAAGATTTGCCTTCTTCCAGTAAATACTTTCAGTTATCATATGGGGAATAAATTTCACCTGGTCTTTCTGCTTCTTTGGGCTCAGAACCGCCCTGAGGGCTCAGGTGGGTCAACTATTTGCACAGTCTGGTTGCTTCTGATTCAGGACCATGGACTCTTGAATGAATCTGATAACAGAACAAATCAGCCATAAGTGTAGCCTGTCTGCAGGCTGATGAGGAACTAGCAAGAAATAAATTACTCTGCCTTTTTCCCTCTAGCTAATGAAAATCCTGCTTTTCCAATTAAAAAAACAACAACAGACTCCTCCTATGCCAGAAATACCTCATCTGTTTCCAAGCCCTGTCACTTAAGACACACGAATTTCAAAATCTGACTCATTTTCAGAATTTGGAACGTCGGAGCCTGAAAATAAAAATTGATCACAAAACTCAACATTTGTGTTTTGAAATGAAACTCTGGCATCAGAATTCAAAGCTCTGCTATGTTTTAGAGCTGCTCTCGACTGCTAAGTGTTGCAGCATATCAGGTACGCTGAAAATATCGACTGCAAAAAACGCCGGTGAGCAGAACATAAGATAGACTTGCTGATGTCTGAGTACAACTAGTTAGGTGTCAAATATTGATACTGAATATTAAATATTCAAAGGATGTTTCAGAAACTTTCATCCAGCCAGAGAATGCCTGAAGAATATCTGCCCACCAAATGCACCGATGAGAATTGCATGGGGAATTTTTTTTTTCCTATAGGCAAATTTGTTTCAGCTCCATTTCTGGCAGGAGTGTAATGTTTGAGTAAGGAATACACTTTCCCCACTTTGGATAGGGAATCCAGCATGATGATAAGCCAAACCTGCTTTTAACGGAGCACCAGCTCTATCTATAAGGCATGAGCAAAAAAAAGAATGTCAAATTTGGATTCCTGTTGTTTTGTTTGTACGGACCCCATTCATGTTAGTTATTCCAGGATCGAAACACTTTCTGCTTTCATACAAGAGTGAAGCTACGGACAAACTTGCCCAAGTTCCAAAAATGTATGTAGTCCTGCCCAATGGAGACCCAAGGGGGCTTGCAACATCATTCTCCCCCTCCCCCATTTTATTCTCACAAAAACAAGGACCCTTGGGAGGCTGTTAAGCTGAAAGAAAGTGACTGGCCAAACATCCCCAGGAGAACTTCAGTGGCCAAGTGGCGATTCGAACCCAGGCCTCCCAGCTACTAATCTGACAATCCAGCTGCAATAGCTCACTAATTTATCTTCTGCCTGCTGTGAGCAATCAGCACACAGTCCCACATACTATGTTAATTTAGACTCTGAGCAGTCAACATTCCCCCTTTTTCCTTTCAGATTAACGTGAGGTTTGTAGAATGAGTCCAGGCATAGGCGTCAACTACAAGGGGGCTCGAGGGCTCGAGCCTCCCCCGAAATTTCCCAGGGGGGGGGGGCTGAGCCCCCCCCCCCGGCAAAATGGAGCGCCCGCCGGTGGCCAGTCAGCCGGCCAGCTGGCTGCTGTCGCCACCTCTCCTTCCCCTCCACCCCTGGCCTGCCCTCCTGCCTCCCTGGGGCGGCGGGGGGGGAGAGAGGCGGCGGGGACATGGTCCCACGCTTTGTGCGTGCGGCAGTCAGCCGGCCAGCTGGCTGCCGAAACCGGGTCTACCTCCCGGGGGGGGGGGGGGGGAGAAGCAGCAGGGTACGCCCCTGAGTCCAGGTAGAAATTAATCGGAGGCAGCTTTCTGAAATCCTTTGTAACTTCTGCCCAATAGCCATAGAAGAGGCCCAGTGCTTCTCCGTTCTCCCCCCCTGTCATCTAAGGAGTGGGTATTACCTGGCAATGGTAGGATTAAAATCATAGAGTTGGAAGGGACCTCCAAGGTCATCTAGTCCAACCCCATGCACAATGCAAGACATTCACAAATACCTCCCCCTCTACACCCGCAGTGACCGCTGCTCCATACCCAGAAGATGACAAAAAACCTCCAGGATCCCTGGCCAAACTCGCCTGGAGAAAAATTACTTTCTGACCCCAAAGTGGCAATCAGCATTTCCCTGGGCGTGTAAGAAAGGGTCACAAGAAATAAGTACTGAGGCGACCAATGCTCCCTCTAAACTGTAGAGTCTTGTGAGTAAAAATTCTACTTTGTGTGCTACTGGCATTAAAGTTGTGAGTGAGCAATTTGGCTCCTGCATAAATTAGTTTGCTCTGGGGCCATCCTTCCTGAGCTAAGACAAAAATGTGTAAGCTGGAGGCTAAAAAACGGTGAGCTAGCTCACACTAACTCGGAAGTGACATCATCACACTGGGCAGACCCCGGATGGCCCCGGGAGGGAGGGAGGGAGGGAGGGAGGGAGGGAGTGGGTTCAGTGAAGCCGGCCAGCTGGGGTGGGGGGGAGGTTCTTGCAGCGGCAGCATAGTCCCAGTGTGCAAGAGCCCCCCCCCCCCCCGGGAAGTCAAAAACTCTACGCCCCTGAGGAGAGCCCACCACCTCCCAAGGAAGCCTGTTCCACTGAGGAACCACTCTAGATGTCAGGAAGTTCCTCCTAATGTTTAGCCAAAAACTCTTTTGATTTAACTTCAACTCGTTTGTTCTGGTCCGACCTTCTGGGGCAACAGAAAACAACTCCGTACCATCCTCTAGATGACAGCCCTTCAAGTACTTGAAGATGGTGATCATATCACCTCTTAGTCGTCCCCTCTCCAGGCGAAACATATCCAGCTCCTTCAAACTTTCCTCATAGGACTTGGCCTCCAGACCCCTCACCACCTTTGCTGCCCTCCCCTGGACTTGTTCCAGCTTGTCTATGTCCTTCTTATATTGTGGTGCCCAAAACTGAACACAAGGCTCCAGGTGAGGTCTAACCAGAGTAGAATAAAGCGTGATCTGGACATTTTACTTCTGTTGATATAGCCCAAAATCGTGTTTGCCTTTTTAGCTACCACTTCACACTGCTGTCTCATTGCTAGGTCCCTCCTGCCCTCCAGCAAGGGATGAGGCGTAGAGTGACCAGATCCAGGTTGGGAGACTCCTGTAGATTTGGGGATGGAGCCTAGGCAGGACAGGGAGTCATAGAGTCCACCCTCCAAAATGTCCTTTTTCTCTGAGGGAACCGATCTCTGTAGTCTGGAGATAAGCAGTAATTCCAGGGGATCCCCAGGTCCCACCTGGAGAATGGTATCTCTGGTCTATTTGTGCTTCTTTTACTCCAGGTTTCTGGTCCTCTCATTTTGTATAAACTTGATAGAGCAAATAAGATAAAATGGCCACATCTCCCATCCTGTGGAACAGCCTGCCTGATAAAGCCAATATGGCCCCCCATTCTGGAATTGCTCAGGATGGCATTTTACAAAGTATACGAGGCTGTAATTAACATCTGTGTAGTTTGCAACTGTTGTGGATTACACTGTGTTTATTCCAGTGTTCTCTAATTTGGGAACCCACCTTTCTTACATGGTTGGTTGTACGTAATGTCATGTTTCACTGCATTACAATCTTGTAATTCCTGTTTTATTCTCTGTATTATTTTTAGTGCAATGTCATTTAATTTGGGTGGGCTGTAAGCATTATGTTGACCTTACAGCAGTGTTTTTAGTTGTAATCTTTGAGAAAGGCAGACCATAAATGAAGTAAGGAAATAAAACGCAGGGCTGCCCCAAAATCTTTTGATGTAGGTTGCCAGGTCTCCCTGGACACTAGTGGGAGGTTGGGGGGTTAGGGTTGCCGGATCTAGGCTGGGAATTTGGGAAACTCCTGGAGATTATGGGATGGAGCCTAGGGATGACAGGGGCCTCCATGGGGTACAATGTCATAAGGCACGCCCACACATGCTAAATAATGCAGCTTTAATCCACTTCAGCAGCCATTTGCAAGTGGATTTTGCCGTTTCACACAGTAAGATCCAGTTACAAAGTGCATTGGAAGTGAATTGGAGTGCATTATTCAGTGTGTATAGAGTCCCCCCTATAAAGCAGCCATTTTCCCCTCGGGAAACTGATCTCTGGAAATCAGCTGTATTCCGGTGGATCCCCAGGTCCCACCTGGAGGCTGGCATCCCTATTGTGGGGTCCTAGGTCAGCCCCTAGCCTCCAGTGATCCTGGAGGGTTTTTTTGCAGTTTTCTGGGCATGGAGCAGGGGTCACTGGGGGGGGGGGAGAGGTAGTTGTGAATTTCTTGCATTGTGCAGGGGGTTGGACTAGATGACCCTGGAGATCCCGTCCAACTCTCTAATTCTATTATTCTAACTTTCTAAGTACTTGGAAGGGAGACCCCCCCAAAGGAAGACCAGGGCTAAGATGCAGAGGCAGGCAATAGCAAGCCACCTCTCCAGAACATCCAGTCCCCACTAGGGGTCACCAGAAGTCACCATGCCTTCCAGGCATGCAAGCACACACACACACAAATACTCACCCCCCCAAAAAAAGAAGTGCATCACTTTCCTTTGGCTGTCCTCTGGTCAGGCAAGCATGGCTCCTCTACCTAGGCATACTAGATGTGTCACGGATCCCTTTAGCTGTCCCTTTAATATCAGTCTGATCTGCCGCCAAAACCAGGTGCGGTTCTGTACCTCCAAGCTGCCCATTTCAATACATTAAACTTCTCTTAAAGGAACAGGACATTTTTTTCCCCTGGCCAGCTGGCATGCCTCTCACAAGCTTCCCACCTGCGGCACTGTTATCTCTACCTCTGTTTTTGTTTCATAGCCATCATCCCAACCGTTTCGCTAAAGTGCTTTCTTTAATGATAAACTGTGTAATTATTGTGCTAATGAAGCCACATGTTCCTTGCTCAGTGGTGCAGAACATACAGTGGGAGATTAGATACCCTCTCTGAGATGATTTGACAGGATCCCTTCTCATTCCCACAAGCACTGCCTTTAGGATGGGCACAATCCACCCATTCCTGTTGTCTCGGAGGAAGAACCCCTTCCAAAAAATGGATGTCTTTCCCGAGGCACAGTCTGCATGAGGCATTGCGGATCCTACCAAGTCACTTTCTCCCTCCCTCGCCCTGCAATTAATTTGGGGATGTTTGCAATCTCTCCGCATCGCAGGTGGCTTTCTTTTCTATTTCTTGCCCTCATGCAAAGCAGGAAGATTGGGAAGCTGCTTCTCTCAGAAGCAAGGAGCCCCGTGAAAGCTGTCAGTCGGGCAAGGAATAGCCGAGAACAGAAAGCAAAACAGACATGGGATGGCTGAGGACCAATGTTTCCCCTCCCCAAAGCACTACTGTTTTGCACCCCAGAGAAATAAAACACTAAGGCTGTGGTCACACTGGAGGCTTGGTGCGGTCTGGCACACCTCTATTTGTGGCAGTTTAAATCATCCCAGGAAGGGGTGACCAGACAGTAGACCCAGAAACAGCCTCACTGCATGCTCGCCCTGTGGTCGACCATTCAGATTATTGCTGTGGGGCAACCACAAAGTGGGTGGTCGGGTGGCTTCTTTTTTTATTTGTCTTTTGCATATGTGCATAACTGCTTATTTGAAGCACCACTCTATTTTGACAGCTGGAGGTGCTGCCTCCCCCTTTGAAAAAAAAACTCATGTTTTTTATTAACCCCTTTCCCACCCTGTGTGCTGCAAAGCTGTAGGCAGAGGAACCAGCATGAAAAAGACAAAGAAGGCTTCTCAGCCTGCCCTTCCCTCGCCCCCCTTCTTGCCTCAGAGGATAGCTGAAAGCATGCTGGTGTGCGGTTATACGCACATCACTAACTGACTAAAAAAAAATAAAGAGGGAAAATGGAACAGGGGTTGAGCTCACACCAAGGGAGTTCAGACATCCAGAAATGCGGGATGAAAGTGCTGATATCCATAAACACCAGACTTTCCCTGGTGCCTCTGCTTCCAAACGGGGACACAGAAGGCAGATGTTGCTATCTGATCATGCTCTGTAAATCTACAAAGGTACCACAATGATATCAGTGCAAACTGCTCGTGTGACCGCAGCCTAAGAGCACTCTCAGCATGCTTACTCAGAAGTAAGTCCCGCTGCATCCCTTGGCGCTTACTGCCACACAAAGCATGCAGAGGATCACAGTCGAACAGTGCAATCCTAGGCAGAGTTGCCACTGCCCTTGTAAGCCTATTGACTTCAATGGATTTAGAAGGATGAACACATTGGCAGTGACCTGCCCAAGAAATCCTCACCAGAGCCGAAGGTCAGTTTAATAAAGACCACAAGAACCTGGCTTCCCGGCTGTCTCCATCAGTCAATCAGGCAAATGGCTGGGTCCTTGATGATTCAGCAGATTCCTCTTCCCATCCCTTCGTGCCCCTTGGGCACCTCTGTCTCCCAGCCAAAAAGCTCTGGATCGTTCCAGTGATATGAACAATAGAAGCGTACTGAGCTAAGCCACAGTAACAGTATCTCTCTGCCAACCAGCTTGATAAAGAAATTTTGATGGTAGAACATATAGTTTCCTGGAGGAGAGGGGATGCTGATTTCCCACCTGCCACACAGCTGGCCCATGGGGTCACCCTAAACAGAGTTACACCTTTCTAAGTCCATCGAGGTCAGTGGTCTTAGAAGGGTGTAACTCTGTTTAGGATGGTACTGTGAGAGTATTAAAGGTGATTCTAGAACTCGACGGCATCTTATGATGCTGATGAACAGCAGGTTCTGGGCAGACAAAAGGAAATACTTCTTTACACAGCGAGTGACTAAAATGCAGAATTGGCTGCCAGAGGGTGTAGTGATGGCCACAGGTATAAACAGCTTTAAAGGGGGATTAGATAGATTCACGGAGGATAGTTCTATCAGTGGCTCCTAGCCACAGTGACAGAGGGAAACCTCCACATTCAGAGGCAGTCAACCTCTGAATCCCAGAGTCAGGAGCCAGCCAACATCAGGGGAAGCTCTCAGCCTCTATGCTCTGGTGTAGAGCCAGTCTGGTGTAGTGGTTAAGTGCGCGGACTCTAATCTGGGAGAACCGGGTTTGATTTCCCACTCCTCCACTTGCACCTGGCTGGATGACCTTGGGCAAGCCATAGCTCTGTACCAGCTGTTCCCTCAAGGACAGCTTAGAAAAGAGTTCTCTCAGCCTCACCTACCTCACAGGGGGTCTGTTGTGGGGAGGGGAGGGGAGGGGAAAGGAGTTTGTAAGCCGCTCTGAGACTCTTAAGTGAGTGAAGGGTGGGATATAAATCCAATCTCCTCCTCTTCTTCTTCTTCTTCTCTGTCATTGGCCCTCCAGAGGAACTGTTTTGCCACCGTGTGAGACAGGATGGACCACTGGTCTGATCCAGCAGGGCTCTTCTTATGTTCTTATGATTCTCCGGTCCTTAATACCTTGCTGTCTGCCTGTCTTGTTTCAGGTTACCAAGAGCAGTTTCTAAGATGAGTCTGAGGTTGCTTGCTCTGGGTCTTCCACAATTAATTGAGCTGGAAATCCATTTAAAGAAAGAGCACACGCTCTGCTGTCAGCATGCCCTTTTAAGATCAATTATGTTGTGCTTACTAAATAGGAGCCTTCTCCTTTATCCATGCTCACACACACACACACACAAACACCCCGCCCAGTTCTCAGACGAGCACAGAAGTAGGGTTATAAACAAGGACAAAGAAAATCGGCTGAGGATATTCTTGCACAATGATCTATCTGGACTCAGTACATTTGTGCTTCCCAAACCAGCCACTATAAACTGTATCTAGGCCATGCCATGACAAGTGGCAGAGCAGGATGTGGGAGATTTGGGTTCGAATCCCCACTCTGCCATTCAAGCTTGCTGGGTGACTTGAAGCCAGTTGCACTCTCTCAATGTAATCTGCCTCACAAAGTTGTTGTGAGGATAATGTGGAGAAGGGGTGAGTGGTGTTGGGATCCACTTTGGGATCCCATTGGGGAGAAAAGTGAGGTACAGATGATGTCATATAAATAGATCTTCTTGCCACTAAGTTGTACCTGCAAGAACGGGTGCATTAATACTCGAGCACTAAACTCGGACACCTTCCATTGATGGTGTTCAGTTAATTTCTTTTTTTCTATATGTCACGTCACAACCAACTTAAGGTGACCCCGTAGGGTTTTCAAAGCAAGAGACATCCAGAGGTGGTTTGCCATTGCCTGCCTCTGCATAGCAACCCTAAACTTCCTTGGTGGTCTCCCATCCAAATACTGACCAAGGCTGACCCTGCTAAGCTTCCGAGATATTCCACCTCTCTGGTGGAATGAGCTCCCGGAGGAGATCAGGGCCCTGCGGGACTTGATGCAGTTCCGCAGGGCTTGCAAGACGGAGCTCTTCTGCCAGGCCTTTGAATAGGGGCCGCCGCCTTTTTGTGTTACCCTTTTACCCTCTCCTCCTTACAGGCAATTCTCCAGCGATTAATCATCAGTTACCACCTGGTCGCTGGTGATACTGCATGTTTAACAACTGACTGAGACACTACACACCATTGAATTGTATCGAGCACTTTGTTAATTTGTGTTGTAATGTTTTAGTGATGTAACTTATAATGTTTTAATGTTTTAATTATTTATGGATATAATGAATCTTGGTTCGCCAAGTCGTGTCAGCCACTCTGAGCCTGCTGTGCAGGGAGAGCGGCCTAGAAATCGAATAAAATAAAATAAATAAATAAATATGATGGGATCAGGCTAGCTTGGACTCTCCAGGTAAGAGCATTCAGCAAATTAGGTGAGATTAAATGGTACCAAAAGTAGCATGGTCTCCATTCACAATGTCCACATTTTTGACTCAGCAGTGTGCCTACCTAAACACTGATATCTCTTGCCATACCAAATGCATTTTGTAGGGTCTGCAAAGAGACCTCAACCCTCAAGCCAGTTTGGCGTAGTGGTTAAGTGCGCGGACTCTAATCTGGGAGAACCGGGTTTGATTCCCCACTCCTCCACTTGCACCTGGCTGGATGACCTTGGGCAAGCCATAGCTCTGTACCAGCTGTTCCCTCAAGGACAGCTTAGGAAAGAGCTCTCTCAGCCCCACCTACCTCACAGGGTGTCTGTTGTGGGGAGGGGAAAGGAAAAGGAGTTTGTAAGCCGCTCTGAGACTCCCTTGGGGAGTGGAGGGCGGGTTATAAATCCAATCTCTTCTTCTTCCTCTTCCTCTTCTTCCTCTTCCTCTTCCTCTTCTTCCTCTTCCTCTTCCTCTTCTTCTTCTTCTTTTTCTCAGTGGCCAGTAGATGTGTTCTTAGTACAGATGATAATAGAATCTAGACCCTGACTGGTAAAATGACTCTGTAAAAACTGAGTAGAGATGCATGGGAGAAACAAGAGAAGAGTAAGAAGACGTCGAAGGTGGAATAGGAAATCAAGTGGCTGAACTAATGCTATGTTGCAAGTTGAAAATTAGACCCTGGGGAAAGTGAATGATACAAGGACAATGAGAATATAGATACGGATTAGCTGGAAAGGAATGCTGCGGGTGGTGGGTGGAGAGTTAACATTCAAACATAGCTTGTTTACAGTGCCCATTTTGTACCCCGTCAAATGTATCGTTCGGTGGCTTTGACGATTTGTTGGCAAAGTAGTTTTGCATCTGTGCAGTGGCAGCTGGATGAACATGCACCATGACTGGCTTGTGGGGAGTAGATATGCACCAGGGCTCATAATCACAGGCTGATCATTCCCTCATTGATCATCAGTGCAACTGCATTTGCACCTGCACAGCTGGTAGCATTCCTCACTCAGCAGTATTCATTCTGCTCACATGTACTCAAGCACTGAGTAGATCGAGCTACAGTCTGGGGAAGGGGCTGTTGTGGCTCAGTGACAGAGCATCTGCTTGGCATGCAGAAGATCCCAGGTTCAATCCCCAACATCTCCAGTCGGAAGGACTAGGGGAGTAGGTGATGCGAAAGACCTTTGCCTAAGACCTTGGAGAGCCACTGTCAGTCTGAGTACTGGACAGACAATGCTGACTTTGATAAGCCAGTGATCTGATTCAGTGAAAGGCAGTTTCATGTGTTCATGTATCCCGAGGCCCTGTCCTGGATAGCCCAAGCTACCCAGATCTTGTCAGATCTTGGAAGCTTAGCAGGGTCAGCCATGGTCAGTACTTGGATGGGAGACCACCAAGGAAGTCCAGGATTGCCACTAGGGATACCATTCCCCAGGTGGGGGTGGGGGATCCCCAGCTTTTGTGGTGGCCAGCTGGCCAGTGGGAAGAAATTCCCCCCATCCCCAACTCCATGCATGATGCGTTGATGTCACCCAGAAGTGACATCAGTGGGTCGGTGATGTTGGGGGAGGATGCTCCGCTTTTTGGACAAACCTATGTGGTTTTAGGCTGTTTTTGCCATAGAGTTTTAGCCATCACTTTCCGGGGACATCAGCGATATCCCCGCCCACCCTGGAACACCCCCCAAATCCCCTTGCCGGCGTGATGAGGGGACCTGGTGACCCTAGTTGCTATGCAGAGGCAGGCAACGGCAAAGCGCCTCTGTTCATCTCTGTTCATTGTATTTGAAAAAGGAATGCCTGCCTTGAATAAACCTTTCTTAGTCTTAAAGGTGCCCCTGGACTCTAACTTTGTTCTACTGCTTTATGGCCGACCACCTGGAACTCTGTTCATCTCTGGCCTTGAAAACCCTATGGGGTTGCCTTGTCATAAGTCTTCTGCAAATTGATGGCACTTTCCACCACACAGTTCCCACCAGGCAGCCGCCCAAATACTTGCCAGCCCGATTCATGCTATTTATTTATTGCCTGACTACGTCTGTCCCACTTTCCTCCCACACCAGAGACTCAAAGTGGCATACCAAGTAAAATCTGTGTGTAACCTGTCGAGTCACAGCCAATTTATGGCAACCCTGTAGGATTTCCAAGGCAAGTGGTTAAGCAGAGGTGGTTGGCCCTGGCCTTCCTCTGCAAAGTCTTCCTTGGTGGTCTCCCATCCAAGTACCGACGCTGCTTAACTTCCGAGATCTGACGAGATTGGGCTATACTATACCATTCCACACCCACCAAGTAAAATAGAGTAAAGCAACACACGTTTCAGCCAAAAATATACAACCCAAGAGACCCCCTAGTCAAAGTCATGACAAGGTATGCACGACAAGGCTGGTGCTGGTTCTGCAAGTCTCACACAGGACTGTAACTGGCAAGCCGAAGGCCAAGAGCCCATACCCAAGCCCAGAATTACATTACCTGCAGAAAAGGGAAGGGCAAATACTCAGCCAGGGTGTTATACACCTGGGGCAGATGTTCTCAGTTTCCTCCCTTCCTTGAGCCTCTGGCCAAGCTTGGGCTTTAGATTTATCTCCACGCGCGCACACACACACACACCCACAGTTCAGTTTTAATCTCAAAAGCTCCTCCCCTGCCACAGATTTTGTTAGTCTTTAAGGTGTTACTGGACTCTTGCTCTTCTCCTCTGTTTAGGACTGCACGGTTAACCACCATCTTTATTCTCTTGAGAATATTTTTTTTTAACACCAAGGTGATGAATGGGGAATGGGGTAAGCAGTGTGATGGCCCCTAGCACAGATAGCTGAAAAACGGGAATTAGGCAGATTTATGGAAGAGAGGTCTAAAGGGAATCTCTAGATCCTAAGAATCTTCTGAATACCACTGCTGGAAGGCAACATCGGGAGAAGACTTTGGACTCTGTGCCCTGTTTACTGGCCAGCTGGGTGGCCACTGTGTGAATGAGGATGCTGGGCTTAGGGCTGCCAAGTACCGGCGACTTACCGGCAGGGGGGAGTTGTTCTCCCCCCGGGAGCTCTTCTGGTGCGTGCGCTTTGCACGCACGCCACGGCGACGTAATGACCGTCACCCGGAGGTGACGTCATCACGTTGGGGGCGTTGCCAGGGCAACACTCTGGCAACGCCCCCAACGTGATGACATCACCTCCGGGTGACATCATTACACGGGGGAAGTCGTCCTCACCGGACGACTTCTGGGGCGGGGTTCCCCCTGCTGGCCGAATGCCGGCCGGTGGATTGTGAACCCCTATAGCGGGGAATCCCCCGTCCCCCGGGCTGACTTGGCAGCCCTAGCTGGGCTAGATGGACCATTGGTCTGATCCAGCAGGGCTCATCTTACGTTCTTATGTTTCCAAGATGGTTGAAAGGGGGATTAGACAGGTTTATGGGATAGAAGAGGAGATCCGGGGGGGGGGGGGGGGGGCTTTAAAAAAAGCTTAGAGCAGATCTTTCTGTGACCGAGGTCTTTGTCAGCTGGTGAGTTACCTGTCGGAGACCTGTGGTTTTGAGTGCTGCTGTTGTGTTACCCATTGGAGATGGTCTTGTTTTTGAAAAGTCTTGCCAAGGACAAGATTGTGTGGAGGACTGGCTCCCATCCTGGTAATTTGTTCTCTCTCCTCTCCTTTTTATTGTTGCCTGTTATCGGACAAAACAACTTCTAAAGGGGACTTCGGCATGAAATTGCGTTACCCGGTTAGAATTTACCAGGACATTTTAGGGATCAATCACATGAATGCTCTCACATTACATGGGTTGAATTAGTCTAGCAAGTCTGGCACGACAATAAAGGTGTCTTGTGACACCTTAAAGACTAACAGATTTATTGTGGCATAAGCTTTTCATGGACTAGAACCCATTTCATTAGATGCATGAATTATGATCTCAGTTGGCGGATACGCACACGTGCACACTGGCAGAGAGGGGGAAACCGGTAAACAGTGGAATCGAAAGGCCATAAAGCATAAGAGATACAGTCGCTGACATTTCTATGCCAAGCTCAGTCGAGAAACAGAAAGAATAAGTAATGTGTCACTAGCCTGGAGTCCCAAAGTCAGCTTTGCCATTACTTAGTACAACCTTTTTGCACTTCTGAAATATCCTTTTCCAACATTCATTCATAAGCAGACTGGGAGTGGTGCTTCCACATGCCACAATACAGTGCTTACTCCTCATAAAAATCTGTCCCCACAAGCAAGTGTGAAATCCTTTTCAACCAAGATTCCAAAGCTCCCTGGATTTTTCTTTTCCCCCTATGTAATTCACCGCATCCTATACTCTTTGAGCATTAATTAATCAATCATTAATTATCAATTACTTTCTCTTGGGAAAATGGTGGACCAAACTACTGCTTTTCACCTTATAGCCAGCCAAAGTCAGTGCAGATATTTTTCTTTAATTGTATTGCTTCCGATTGTAATAGTGCATTTAAAAATAATGATACGAATTAAATAGAAAAGCTGCTGGTGCTTGCTTGTCTGCCATTAGGCTGCAGTAACTTTTTAAAAGCTAGTCGAGCCTTGAGATCTTGGGATCTCATTGGCTGAAGGGGAACTGCATACAGATGTGAGCACCAATAGCCCTGCGGAGCGACATATCAAGACAACTGTCCAGGAGCCCTAGTCTTCAGGGTGGGATTCGATTCCCCTCAAATAGCAAGTGTCTGCTGTATGTCAGAGGGAGCTGTGTGCAGTGTTCCCTCTAAGCTGAGTTAGTGTGAGCTAGCTCACAGTTTTTTAGATTCTGGCTCACACATTTTCGACTTAGCCCAGGAAGGATGGCTCCAGAGCAAACTAATTCATGCAGCAGCCAAATCACTCGCTCACAACTTTAAGGCCAGTAGCTCACAAAGTAGAATTTTTGCTCGCAAGACTCCACAGCTTAGAGGAAGCATTGGCTGTGTGCTGGTTCCAGTTGATATAGGGAAATGAATGAAGACTCTAAGCAACTATATTTTCCAAGTCCAAGAAGAAAACTGTAATGCACACTATTAGTATTTCTGACTGTGTCGGCAGCCTTTTAAAAATCTATAACAGTAGTAAGAAGTAGAACAAAGTCTGAGTCCGGTGGCACCTTCAAGACCAACGAAGCTGAATTCCAAGTATGAGCTTTCGTGTGCATCACACTTCCTCAGATACCTCAGTAGTATTCTTCAAAAGTAAGAATTCTTCAGTAGTAAGTAAGTCGTAAGTAGTAAGTAAGATTCTTCAGTAGTAAGAATTTTTAACTTAGTAAAAAAAAATTAAATAGGAAGAGGGTAGTGATTTTGTTGTGTGGTTGGCCACAAGTCAGCTGCGACTTGACAACACTTTACCCACACCGTGACTTTGTATGCCTACAGAGTGTTAAACAATAGTTAAACCACCTTTTGACAAGCTGTTAGTTTACAATCGATTGTTTGATGCTGGGAGTGAATGAGCCAGCCACCAGAGAAACAGGAAACAATTAATTAAGCTGGAAGAAGAAAGGAGGGAGAAATATTTAAAGAGGCAAAATAACACAGAAGTCCAGTGGTATTTCAGAAAGCAACTGGTAGGCCTGATCTTGTCAGCTAAGCAGGGTTGGCCCTGGTTAGTGTTTGGATGGATGACTACCAAGGAAGTCCGGGGTCACTAGGCAGAGGCAGACAGGCAAATGGCTTCTGAACATCTCTTTCCTTGACAGCCCTACAGAGGTTGCCATAAGTCAGCTGCTGCTTGAGGGCACTTTCCACCACCACTGTGTCAGTCAGAGTTAAATTCATCAGATGCATGAAGGGTACATTCATACAGCCAAATGATAGTATATATCCTATGAATTTATATTAAAGGCTGTGTGCAACAGAAAAGCAAGAAGGTGAGGAGGATGTTGCAAAGGCAGGCCAGTCTGAAACAAGATCCGATGAAAAAATGTAACCAGTGCATTTAGAGCTGGTGAGGAGGACCAGTGTTCCCTCCAAGCTGAGTTACTGTGAGCCAGCCCACAGTTTTTTAGCCTCCGGCTCACACATTTTTGTCTCAGCTCAAGAAGGATGGCTCCAGAGCAAACTAATTTATGCAGTAGCCAAATCGCTCGCTTGCAACTTTAAAGCCAGTAGCTCACAAAGCAGAATTCTTGCACACAAGACTCCACAGCTTAGAGGGAGCATTGGTGAGGATCATCTGCATTTAAAGAGACAGGCGCCTCAAGAAACCTCTATCGACTCGCCATTCAGGCAGTTGGTTTTTGGTCTTCACAAGCGAAAATTTAAACTCGACATAGACAACACTGGAATGCAACCCGTTGCCCCCAACAAAGTCTTCTAAAACGAGTGACTGAATCATCGCCATTCCAGACTAAACAGGTAGTATGGAACCCAACCCCCCCCCCCCCCCCCCCCCCCGGTGCCTGTGTGTCTCCAAGTGTGCCAGGCGTTTGCTGGTCCAGATGGTAATATGTGTGCGAGCAATATAGGTTATCTGAACGGTCCCCACGTGTCTTCTTAAGGCTGTTGGAGCTGCAAGGCTGCCCAGAACTCAGGACCACTGAGACTGGGGAGAGACCGCTCCAGGGAGGGTGGCAAAACCGCATTCCGAGGAGGCTGAAACGGAAAGGTAGGCAGGTGGTAGCTCCGGCCAGGGGGGCAGCGGAGCTCTTAGCCGCGCGGACTCCCGGTCCAGCTGTGTCGCGGGGGCCTCCCTCCCTCCCTCCCAGATGTGCGCCTCTCTGGACGCGGAGGTGTTCAGGCGGAGGAAGCCCTCCCATCTTCGCAAGCCCAGCCCAGGCCCGCGGCTCTGCGAGGCTTCTGAAACCCCGTCCCCCACCTGGGGAATTCCTCGCCCCCCACTGGCTGCAGCCCCGCCAGACCCCCCCCCCCCGCGCGCGCCGGGCTCCCCGTGCAGCCCAGCCGGCTTCTCTCGCCCAAGCGGCGCCTGTCCGTTTGGGAAGCCTCTCTGCCAATCAGGAAAGCGCTGGCGCTGGGGGGGAGGGAAGCAGGCGGGCGGGGGTGAGGGGGTGGGCGGGCGGGGGGGAGATCCTTCTGCAGCCGACCCTCCGTCCCCCGTCCCCGCTGCTCTCCCGTCCCCAGACCGACGGCCTCCTCGCCGCCGCCCCCCCCCCCCCCCAAGCCCAGCGGCCCCTCCCGGCGGAGCAGCAACGGCGGCGGCGGCAGCCCAGCCTGCGCGGAAGGTGGAGCCGCGGGGAAGCTGCAGCTGCGGCCACCAGCCCCGGGGGTCGCGTCGGACCTGGCCGAGAAGCCGGCGGGGGTGTGGGAGAAGCCAGCCGCCCCCACCGCCTAGCCCGCTGGCGGCCGGGGAGGGAGGCGCCGGGGAGGCGGGGGCGAGGACGGCTGCCTCTCGCCGCCTCTCCCCCCGGGTCGGCTTGAAGCCCCGCGGGCCGGAGCGAGCGGCTGAGGCTGCGGAGGGATTTTCAGCACCTGGACAGCTCCCAGGTAAGGCAGAGCCCCTGCCCCCACCCCCCCTCCGTTGCGCCTCCTTCTCCCAGCCCGGCGGCTGGCGGGGAGCTGGGGGGGGGGGGTGCTGTCCGTCTTGAGCCTCCTCCCCGAGAGAGGGTTTCCTCTTCCACCCCCGCGACGCCTTCAGGGAGTGTCCAGTGGTAAAGCCAAGGCCTGGCCTAGCGAGCCGGGAACCCTGCGGGGAGATCGCTTCCTTGGAGGGGGGGTTGGGATCAGCGTCCAGTCTCAAGAAACCTTCGGAGCTTCCAGGGCCGGCGGTTGAGATGGGAGGGGAGGGACAAGCCGAGAGGTCTCCTGAAGCATGTGCAGAGTGCTTCCCCCCCCCCCTTCTCCTCTGAGTAGCCACAACATCAGGGGAGGAGGAGGAGGCGGGTTCGGGAAAACAGAGGCGCCCTTGCTCGTTTTTGTGGAGGAATGGGTCGTGATGTTGGTGGCTGGGAGGCGCGATTTCGAGTTGTCAGAGCACTTCATATCCCAGAAGGGCAGGCAACAAGGGAGAATGAAGTAAAACCAGAGGGGGGGGGGGGTGTTGGCAGGGAGGGTCCCCTGCTGTCAGGATAAAATGTGGAATGGATCTGCCTCGAGATCTGGACCTACCTGGTGATTCCCTAGCCGTTCCTTCCAGCCATAGCAGTTCTAGACCTAGCGCCACCCCCCACCCCCGGCTTCTGCATTTTCAGGTGAGATACCAGTTAGGGATGGTGGCCCTCGGCCTTGAGGAAAGCCAAGTGTCTCCTGCCCGACTGACACTCAACAGTTCCAAGGAGAGGAGAGACCAAATCACCACCAGGGCACTAGACACAGGTGGCCACACCTGGCATGGGGCAGGGGCAGAGGAAAGGGGAAACCCTCACCATGCTGTTCTCAGGCAACCAAGTGGAAGCCCCCCCCCCCTCCAATGCTCCTGAACTAGCGCTGTGAAGCTTTTAGCCCGACAGACTCAGACTCCCCACTATGTTGTGGAGAGGGAAGTGGAGAGGCTTCCTCTGCTTTCCAAATGCTCTGCTGCTTTGGACATCTCACTTTGAATCAGCACTGGGGCTGGATTGGGCCGTCCTGACCCAACTGGAGATCCTCTCCCCAGGGGGGAATTCAAACACCAATGGGGATTTTCTCCCATCGCTCTTATTTATGTGGAACATCCCTGCTTCATCCTCAGTCCCCTCTCTCCTCTGTCCCCCCAAGAGATAGATCAAGATGGGTAGACGTGTTAATCTGTCTGTAGCAGTAGAAAAGAGCAAGCACTTTAAGCAGCACCTTAAAGATGAACAAAATACACGGCCGGGGATGAGCTTTTGTGACTCACTAACAAGAATTTGTGGCCGGGGATGAGCTTTTGTGACTCACTAACAAGAATTTGTGGCAGGGGGTGAGCTTTTGTGACTCACAGAAAGCCATCTACCCTGCCACAAATTTTGTTAGTCTTTAAGGTGCTGCCGGACTCTTGCTCTTTTCGACTCCCCCGAGAGAGGTACTGTGGCAGAACGGGCCCTCTGGTCCCCGAGTCCAGTCTAATCCTAAGCACGGTTAGCTAAAATGGCTGGAAGTCCTGTTGTGAAACAAAAGGAAGCTGTTCTCTCTCCCCCCCCCCCCCATTTCCATCCTTTGCCATTGTGGGCTGCAGTTGGAGAAAGATTTGCTGCAGTTCTTGGGGTGGGCTGGCTGGGAAACGTCTCTCCAGGATGCCGGTAGCCTGTGCTGAGAACCTGTGCAATTGCGATTGTGCAGAGGAGCATGGAGGAAGGCTGAGGCTTCCCTGGTAACATAACTACCGCCTGAAATGGATTTCCAGGCAAGGGGTCAAATGGGCTATTTGGCCAGGGGCTTTCCCTCTGAATACTCCTCATATACCTCTAGGAAAGCACAGGGAAAGGTATAGGGCTTCCAGAAAAAGCACTGGCATCCAGGCGGGCTGTCTCTCCAGCAGGGCTCCTTGGAGGAAAGAGCTGGGGAGGAACCTAAGAGTATGCTTTAGCCACACTGTGTTGATGAAGATCCCGAGCACTGCCTCCTGCTAGAATGTCCTAGCTTGGGGAGGGCTTCAGGTGCTGTTGGTCTAATGAAGGAGAGCACAGATCTCTTTTTTAAAAAAGCAAACTCGACCTGCTTCCAGTACTGTAGCCTGATGTGTACACTGATACGTTCAGATGTTTGCTGCTTTTCTGTCATTCGGGAGCCTCAGTATGTAGGAGACAGGGCTTGCCGTGAGTGCAGCAGTGAAATGAACTCTACATTTCTCCCCCTCTGCCTGCCAGGCTAGATGCTCGAAATGGCATGTATGTTTGTCCAGCCCCTGAGGCTGATTTGGTTGGTGCCTTTTGTGTGGAGCTGGTGGACTTTTCGCACTTTAAGAGATCCGAAGCTGACCCTGTTTTTGCACTGGGGGCTTTTGTGTATGTTTCGTGTGGATGGCTAAGTATTCCACCCTCTGCTTGAATCTCATGTGCTGAGTCCTTCATGTGAAATCTTTGCACCTTTTTTTTTTTTTTGCTGTTGAGCCTGGGGAGGTTTTTAGTGTCACTGTTTCCAGGTAAGGCAGGCCAAGGTGCTAATGCAGTGACTGGCCAGCCTAAGGTTTAGGAGCAAAATGGGTATCTTGAAGGGGCTGGGGAACCCATTTAATTGGGAAAGACATAAAAATCAGGCACGTTGTAGAATAAGCAGAAGATAACTTAATTAAGATTGATGCACACCAATCCAGCAAGGGGGCGTGAATGGGGGGGGGGGGGTGAGAGCAAGCCTCCATTTGGACACCCCAGGCTGCCTTTAGCAGTGAGGGCGGGAAGCAGGAGGCACATTTCCCTCTACTCTCCATCAAGTATCTCAGCATAATTGTTGCTTTCCTAATAGGACACCCCAAAAATACAGCACTGTGTGTTCGTACTTTGATCAGGGCCTAATTTATGTGCTCAGGCGGGGGGGGGCATATGCCTCTCTCACACTCAAAATCTGGCAGATGGGATTTCTGATCATCCAGGGCACTGTCCACATCAAGGGGAAAAAATGCATCCCCTAACAGAGGAATGTTCTGTTTAGATACGAACCGTGTGGATTGTTCAGCTAATCCCAGAGCATTTTTTAATTACGTTGGAGATTTGCACCAAATAGGTCAACCCTCCCCCCCAGGTAAGAAAAAAAAATGAAAGGGTTGGAATCCCACCAGATTTGTTGCTGGCTACCATGAAACAGCATGTCCAATTGAATTAGGGTGATCAAAGATTGGTGTGGATGGCTGCCTGTCTTTATGTATGAACATAAATGTATGGCTCTGTCTTACACACCCAGGGAAATGCCGATCAGGAAGCAATATTCTTCAGGCCAGTTTGACCAGGGATCCTGGTGGTTTTGGGTTTTTTGCCATCTTCTGGGCATGGAGCAGGAGTCACTGGGTGTGTGTGTGAGGGGGGGGGGAAGTAGTTGTAGATTTCCTGCATTGAGCAGCGGGTTGGACTAGATGACCCTGGAGGTTCCTTCCAATTCTATGATTCTATGATTCTAACAGGTTTCTGGTCTCTTTTCCTGCCAGAATTAGCAGCAGCTGGAAGGAGATTTGCATCAGGCAATAGCATGGATACTTTTACTGTTAAAATCAAAGATGTCAAAAGAGATTTCAGATCATAAATCCGTTGTCTCACACAGAGGGATCTGATCCATCGGCATCACTTATCTCTCATGTCTTGTCTGGCTTTGTGTAATGTGTGGCAAGTCTTATCCTCCTGCCTCTATTCCCCTGCAGTCTACAAAGCCAGCGAGCTGCCTATTGGGCAGGGGGACTTTAGTATTTGCCTGTATCCCCTAGAGTCGGTACATCTCTGTTTACCGGCCAGCGAGGACAAGCAAAGTGCTTGCTTTGCTCATCCTCTGAAAGATTGGCACACTACCTACAGAGCCCCTTCAGTCTGTGTGGCCCTGCCTGCCAACCAGTACGGACAAACAAGTTTTTGCCCCAGCTTAGCAGGTGGTACCCCAGATAATGAGTTAGCTCACATAAACAAAAGCTGCTCTTTATCTAATAGCCAAGGCGCCCCCTGATGTGCGGATATCTAAATCCGCACATCAGGGGCACCTAGGGGGCAGGGAGACTTTCCTGCACGCTTGAGGGGCTCCCCAGGTGTGCAGAAAAATCCGAAAACTTAAAAAACTATACAGGGGATATTTAAATCCCCCCAAAAGTAAAAGAGTGTTCCCTGCAGATGTGCAGAGAACACTCTGGGAACTCTGCAGCTGGCCGGCAGCTGACGGCCGCTCACGCCTCACCTCCAGTGACCGTGGGAGGGGGGAATTGGCGGGCCCGGGCCTTGCTGTTGGTGCCAGGGGGCGAAGGAGAAGGCTCACCTGTGGGTGCTTCCTCTTCCTCGATGTGGAGCTCCTTCTCTCCCCCCCTCCCCCCAAGTATTGCGGGTCTTCCTGCTTGTAAAATCATAAAAGCCTTACCAAGGTCATAGGTTACATCCTCCTGCAAAAAGGTGATTTTACTCATAGACCGGAAAACTCACGAAGACTTGCAGATTTTTCGGCACAGTTTCTGATGGTGGTGACTAGATTTCATTGTGGCAGTCGCCAAGTATGCGTTCAGGCCCAAAGGAAGTGTGAACAGGCCCACAGTGAAAGGGAATGAAAGTAAGCTTTAATGGAGATAGTAATGTCTGGGAGAGCTAGTGGCTGACATTTCAAATTGATAGCAATAAGGAAAGATTAGAATGTAGTGGGTACCGGTGACATTCACGGTAGATGGTGGGAATGAATCTTGAGCCACGGCTATCAAAAACTTAGCTCCAGCTGAATAGGTCAGGTGAACTTCAGTCCCTGTTTCTTGTTCTAGATCCCAGCTGGCTTTGTTTATTTTATTTTATTCATTTATACACCATCCTCCCCTATTTTTTTCTCACAACAACAACCCTGTGACATTAATTAAAATTAATTATCATATGGCACTGTGTATAGAACAGCCAGGAAATCCTAAGCCTGTCTGGCAGTCAGAAGTTCTAGCTCTTTTAGCATTATGCACCACTAGGTGGTGAGCTAGACTTGTTTTTAAGGCAAGAGACCTTTCAGAGGTGGTTTGCCATTGTCTGCCCCTGCGACATGCCCATGGTATTCCTTGGAGGTTGCCCTTCCAAATACTAGCCAAGGCTGACCCTGCTTAGCTTCTGAGGTCTGATGGAATCAGGCTAGCCTGGGCAATCCGGGTCAGGGAGCTGGTTAGGATGAGAGAGTGTGACTGGCCCAAAGTCACCCAGCAAGCTTCATGGCACGAGTGGGGATTTGAACCTGAGTCTCCCAGATACTAGTCTGCTGCTCTTAACCACTATACCCCACTGGGTGTACACAGGCTGCTAAGGATTACTCTATACCCTGCTCCTTAAGTTTGGTGTAGTGGTCAAGTGCACAGATTCTAATCTGGGAGAACCGGGTTTGATTCCCCACTCCTCCACTTGCAGCTGCTGGATGACCTTGGGCAAGCCACAGCTCTGTCAGAGCTGTTCTTGAAGAACGAGCAGTTCTCGTGAGAGCTCTCTCAGCCCCACCTACCTCACAGGGTGTCTGTTGTGGGGAGGGGGAAGGAGAAGGAGTTTGTGAGCCGCTCTGAGACTCCGAGGGAAGGGTGGTGCATAAATCCCAATCTCCTCCTCCTCCTCCTTTCTAGGCAGCACCCCACAGCTGGTCCTGCCCAAGCAAGCCTCTTTTCTCAGGGCAGCTGCTTAATCTGCATTTCCTTTCACAGCCTCGACTACTTTCCCCCCCATGCCTTTTATTGATATTTATTTCAATGTTTTTAAGCTCCATTTTCCACCATGTATCACTCTCACGGAGGCAAAAAACCCCATCCAAAATATGACAAATTAGCAACATGCAGTGCTCTCACACACAGCTGTTGGACTGATGTTTCAGTGTCCTCTCCTCAGCCTCTCCTGCCATGGTTGTTCTGGCTGTTATTCCTGTTTCCAGATGTTACAGGCATTGGTTAAAAGATAGGCACACATCCTGCCCTCAAGGAGCCTTCCACCGACTTCTGCTGGAGGAAGTTGGAGGAAGGCTCCTTGAGCTGGTGGAGGATATCAAACTTTTCTGGGAATACATTGCAGAAATGGGCTGCCAAGCTTGCATTCATTTTTTTAAAAAATGGTTGCTGACCTCTTTATGTGTGTGCGCGCGTGCGTGCCTGGAAGTCATGGTTAACTTCTGGCGATCCCTAGTGGTGGTTGGACATTTCAGAGAGGTGGCTTACTATTGCTGCATCCCGGCCCCGGTATTCCTTGGTGGTCTCCCTTCCAAGTACTTGCCAGGGTCGGCTCTGCTTAGCTTCCGAGATCTGTTCAGATCGGGATTTCCTGGACTGTCCAGGTCAGGGCTGCCAAGGTTGCATTCTGGAAAAGCAGCCATGTGAGTCTGTAGCAGCAAAAAGAAAAAAAGGAGTCTAGCGGGATTTTAGAGACTGAAAGAATTCATTTCGGCATAAGCTTTTGTGAGTCAGAGCTCACTTCGTCAGATGTGTGGCATGTGTGTCACAGTCGATCCTGTAGGGTTTTCAAGGCAAGGAGCTAACCAAGGTGGCTTGCCATTGCCTTCCTCTGCAGAGCAGCCCCGGTATTCCTTGGTGGTCTCTCATCCAGATGCTAACCAGGGCTGACCCTACTTAGCTTCCGAGATCAGGTTAGCTTGGGCCATCCAGCTCAGGACCACTGAAGGACCTTTACACCATGGATCTGACCAATCCCTGTTTCAAGCTATCTGTGCTCATGTTATCCATTAGGCAGATGCATTTGTACCCCACTAGGTATTGTCTTTCCTGCAGAGGCAGGCCTTCCTCCTTTGGGCAGTTGCAAAAGAATTCCCCCCCCCCTCCTATTTTAGCCTCTGTGTCACTGTTGGCTGCTGCTTCTGCACCTTGCACCTTTTCCCCCTGGCTCCTCTTTCCTTCCTTTAAGTCCTTCCTTCCTCTCTAGCCACATGCACCACTGGACTCAGTACAGAGACATGGCCTAGGAATGACTGAGACAATGCAGAATGAGAACATCATCGCTTTGGTGGGATTATTCCTCCCCCCCACCCCCACCCCGCCCGCACTGTTTGATGAAACCCATTGGAAAGAAGTGCCCCGCTTTCTTCGGGTTGCCCCCCACCTTTTAGCTGCAAAACCAAACCGGAGTCCAGTGAACTTCATCAGATGTAGGAAGTGTTCATCCATTAGGCAGATGTGTTTATACTGACATAGGCAAACAACAGAAAGTCAGGGGGTAAACGCATCTGCCGAACAGATGTCCGCTTCACGCATTCGGTGAAATGAGCTCTGACTCATTACAGCCTATGCAAGAGCCACTGCACTCCTGTTTAATTTGGCTGCTACGAACACAGATACCCAGAGTGCGTGAACACCCCTGTGTTTGAATCCCAGTTTGAGTGCCAGTTAAGAGGACGGAGCACCCTGCCCATTCATAATGTTCATAAGAAGTTAAGCACAGCCTGCTGGATCAGACCGCTGGTCCCTCTAGTCCAGCATCCTGTTTTACACAGCAGCTAAGCAGTTGCCCCGGAGGGCCAGCAAATAGGGCGCAGAGGCCAAAGTCTTCTCATTGCTGCTGCCTCCCAGCACTGGTATTCAGATGTTTGCTGCATCTGTATATGGAGGCTCCCTTCAGTCACCATGGCTAGGAGCCATCGATGGACCTTTCTACCATGAATATGTCTAACTCTCTTTAAAGCTATCTATGCTCGTGGCCATCACTACCTCCACTGGCTGTGAATTCCAGAAGTATATCCTTTTATCTGAGCCTATTTGCCAACAATTTCATTGGGTTCCCACAAGTTCTAGTATTAGGGCGATGGAAGACAAATCTCCCGCTATCCACTTTCTCCACCTCATACCTAATTTCATAAATCTCTATCATGTCTCCCCCCTCTCTTGTTTTGTTGTCAGGTCATAGTTGACTTCTGGGGACCTCATGGGGTTTTCAAGGCAAGAGACGTCCAGAGGAGGTTTGCCATTGCCTGCCTCTGCATCACGACCCTGGTATTCCTGGGTGGTCTCCCTTCCAAATACTGGCCAGGGCCAATCCTGCTTACCTTCAGAGATCTGACAATATTGAGCTACCCTAGGCTGTCCAAGTCAGGGCTGTCTTCCCTTGGCTGTCTTTTTTCTAGACTTAAAAGTCCCAGACTCTCCAACCTTTCCATATAGAAGAAGAAGAAGAGATTGGATTTATGCCCCACCCTTCACTTCCTGAAGGAGTCTCAGAGCAGCTTACAATCTCCTTTCCCTTCCCCTCCCCACAACAGACACCCTGTGAGGTAGGTCGGGCTGAGAGAGCTCTCTTGAGAACTGCCCTTGAGAGAACAGCTCTGAAAGAACTTGTAACTGACCCAAGGTCACGCCAGCAGCTGCATGTGGAGGAGTAGGGAATCAAATCTGGTTCTCCCAGATTAGAGTCTGCGCTCCTAACCACTACACCAAAATGGCTCTCAGGAAACTATAGGAAACCTTTCCATATAGGTATTTCAGCCCCCTAATCATCCCTTTCAGTCACACTCTCAAAATTGTTCTTTTCCACTGTTTGCCTATCCTTTCCCTCCTTCCTTGTCTGCCCAACAGAAAAACAAATATTAACTCTCAAAAGCAGCGCTCTGCTTGGGTGCCTTTATCCTGCTGGGGGTGGGGTGGGGGTGGGGGTCGCAGAGTGTCCTATCTCTTTTAGTATTCCAGCGTTGCCCATTTTGTTTGACTGATTCCCTGAGCCAAAAGTGCTTGTGATAATTGAGTGCCCATTTGGGTATTGGGCTGAAATGCTTGGTGCATGCTCGCATTGCCTCCTAGGATCTGTGGTCCAATCCATTAAGTTCTGAGCACATGCCAGCATGATGCACGCCGCCGACTGATTGATGCCACTGACTGTGTAGACACAAAAACAGTGCACGCACTTTGAACGTTGTTGATTTTAAATGATGCACAACCTGCCCACAGTAGCCCTGGGGCATGCCCAAGCCAGGCAACTCAGAAAATTGCGAACATGTCCCTTCCAAAATGCTGAAAGCTATCAGGTCATATCCTACTGGCTTTTCTGCTTCTCATTCCTCTCCTCAGCGTAACCACCATCCCACATGGCTTTTGACCACATGGGTCCCAAGATCTCCGGCAGGCTCCCTCCTCTAGGCTCACCAACCTCCAGGTGGTGGCTGGAGATCTCCTGGAATTACAACTAATCTCCAGGCGACAGTGATCAGTTTACCTGGAGAAAACAGCCACTTCAGAAGGTGGACTCTGTGGCATTTATACCCCACCGAAGTCCCTCCCCTCCCAATCTTTTAACTGTTTTAACTGTTTTTATTGTTTGATATTCACTTTTAATTGTCTGTTGATTGTAATTTATTGTTGTAACCTGCCCTGAGCCCACTTGCGGGAAGAAGGGATAGAAATAGAAATAAATAAAAATAGCTGCTAAACCCCACCCTCCTCATGCTCCACCCCAAAAATCTCCAGGCTTTTCCCAACCTTGAGTTGGCAACCCTACCCTCCTCCCTTGTTCACAAGTGGAAAAGCTGGTAGGGATGGAACACCCAACAACTACACCATCATGAAACTACTCAAAGTGCAGCTTGTATTTAAATTATCAACACAATAGTATGGGGCAAAGGGTCATTGTGAGGAGGAGGTGGAGGAGGAGACTGGATTTATACCTCGCCCTTCACTACCCAAAGGAGTCTCAGAGTGGCTTACATTCTCCTTTCCCTTCCCCTCCCCACAACAGACACCCTGTGAGGGTGGGGATGAGAGAGCTCACTCGAGAACTGCCCTTGAGAGAACAGCTCTGAAAGAATTTAGGACTGTCCCAAAGCCATACCAGCAGCTGCATGTGGAAGAGTGGGGAATCAAACCCAGTTCTCCCAGATTAGTCTGTGCTCCTCTTAACCACTACACCAAACTGTCTCTCAGCTGTCAAATGATTTAATTGTGAAAATCAAACCGTGAGTGACTACTGCTCACCACCACCCTTGATTCAGTCACTCATTTCATGTGGTGTGTCGGTTTTACCACTTGACTAAGCAATGTTTAAAGTCTTCCTCTAGTGTGTTTTTTAAATTCTTTTTTATTAATGTTACAATAACTTTATAACAAACAAGTAACCACAACGGAAATATACAATATAACAATTGCAAACCAGTAAGATAAAGGTAAAGGTTTCCCTTGCTTTAAAGCCAGTCGAATACGACTCTAGGGATGCGGAGCTCATCTCTGTTTCCAAGCCAAAGAGCCAGCACTGTCCAAAGACGTTTCCGTGGTCATGTGGCCGGCATGACTAGACGTCGAGGCTCAAGTGGTTAAGATGTTGAACTGCAGACCAGAAGGTCGGTAGTTCAGCAGTTCAAGACCCGAGTGCTGCATGACGGAGTGAGCTCCTGTCTCTGGTCCCAGCTCCTGCCAACCTAGCAGTTCGAAAGCAGGAAATTGCAAGTAAATAAATAAGTACCACTTCAGTGGGAAGGTAACAGTACAAATTAGTACAATATAGTAAATGTCACACAGTAGAATATAATATATAGAACTCCATTGACAACTTTGTTTATAACATTTTTTAATTACCAAAGATGCAAAATCATTTGTTATATTTGGAATTCCTTCTTGTTGCAACAAGTGTTCTAATACTGGGATCCATATTGATATGAAATTAGTGTTTCTTGTGAGAATGTTTCGTTTAAATGATTTGTTATTTTAGCCATCACATACAAATTTCATAATTTTTTATACCAATTCTGTTTAGTCGGACTTGAGCTATCTTCTTTTTTTTTTTTTTAAATTATTTTAAAATGTTACAGAGTGCATAAAAAGAGAAACTACAAGTAGTACCACAAGCTTAACAGTTTAATAAGTGACTATATAAAAATACGAAATGTAGTTAAACAGTACAGTGTTGGCATAACTGAAAGAAATATATGAATATATAAAGGGCACTTGAATATGTTAATACCTTAGACAGTTAAACAGAGAAGTGAACTCTCAATTAGGGCTAGAGGTGAGGGCTGGGTAAACGCATGCTAAGGAAGTCGTGCCTGTCTTATGGACCTCACAAAATGTATTGGGTCTACTGCGCCCCCCAAAATTTAAGGAACTTATTGTGATAATTTCACCTTTGATTTTGTCTATGTCCAGTTTTTGCAAGAAGGGATACCATTTTTCCAGAGGACTGAAGATTTCCCTTTCTTTGCGACCAGTGTTGTAATATAGAAGGCATTTTTCAAGTAGAAAGAAATCCCAGATTTTATTGACCCATTGACCGGGGGGGGGGGGGGGGAGAACGTCTCTCCATTTTTGGGCTATAGCAACTTTGGCAGCTACTAATAGGACGTCAATTAACTCTCTGACCATCGCAGGCGGACGGGACTTGAGCTATCTTCTCAGTTTCACGCTATTGCATTTTTTTTTTTGAAGCAAATAGTAAAATGGAAACTCTCTCCATAGAAGCTGTTGGATATGACTTCCTCTTCCAAGCATTGAGAAAAATATGTTCCCTCTAGTGTATTTTAAGTCTACTTAGGCTCCAGGGACTTGCTTGCTTCTCCACCACATGAAATCCTGCCATGCCTGAGCTACACACTGTCCCTTGCTGTGCCAGCACTATTTATTCCCTATCCGGCTGGCCTGTTTTTTTAAAAAAAATTCCGTAATCAGGATCCCCACATTTGAGAAACCGAGGTCCCCAAATGCTCACTTGGGCCAGAATTATTCTTTTCTAGATCTGATTTACCTCAGAGGTTCCCAACTTTGCTGAGCCTGTGGGCTCTTTAGGATTTTGAGGACTGACCCTGAGCACCACAACAAAATGGCCTCCTTCTGTGGGGCACAGCTGACCACAAAATGGCTGTCACACAGCCAGTCACAGAATGTTGGGAGGCTCCAAGTTAAGTGTCCTCTTATGATGGAGTGGCTGTTTCTAAATAAGTCCTTCCTGCAGGGGTAGGGTAGGGATGCCAGCCTTGAGATGGGGCCTGGGGACCCCCCCCCCCCCCCAGAATTCCAGCTCATCATCTCCAGACTACAGAGGTCTGTTCCCCCTGAAGAAAATGGATGCTTTGGAGGATGGACTCAGGGCCAGTGCCATGATTTTTTGCACACTAGGCGAGGCTACCTTCTGGCGCCCCCCCCCCCATGTGCCCACCAATTTTCAAACATAAATGCATTTCAGAAAGACTGAAAACAACAAAATTTGAAATTGCTGGTGCTGGGCCTGGCGGCGGGTCTCCTGCACAGTAATGCAGACTGTCAGTTCTGCACCCCTCTGAAGTCTCTGCCCCAGGCAGCCGCCTAGGTTGGCCTAATGGTAGCACCGGCCCTGGATGGACTTTATGGCATTGTACCTTACTGAAGTCCCTGTCTTCCCCAGGGAGTTTCCCAGAAGTTTCCCAGCCTGGATCTGGCAACTATACCCCCCACCCCCAATCTCCTGCAGGTGGCTAGGGGGACCCTGACAACCCTATCCTGTGGTCTTCTGGAGCCCGTTCTAACCCCTTGAGACAGGTGAAAGCTAGGCTAGGCTTGTTGCTTTGGGGCAGAAGGAAGTGGACACCAAAAATACACTGGAGATTCCCCATTTTACCTGGGTGAGGAATTGCCCAGCTGGCCCAGGTCCCAGATTACCAGACCCCAATAAGGAAGTTCCAAGCCTAAGCTTGTTCCTCTCTTCAACTGCTTTCCCCTCTGCTGTCATAGGGGAAAACAGAGATCTGCACTCCCCATAATAACTACGCCGATTATTTTCTTAGAAGAATCCTTATAAATTAGTTCTCTTGGCTCTCTGCTGATTTCTTACCCAGATCTATGCTGGGTATAAAGCAAATCATGGCGAGTCAAGCTTTTCTTAGTTATCGTGTGTCTGGGAAGGGTTTCTTTAACCTCTTCTTAATTCCCTGATTAGTATAGACAGGGAGGCTTTTATGCAGAGTGCGGGAAGACCGCAGAGTGACAGAGATTGAATGAAGGAAATAAATGAGGTTCTACTGAGAATGTAGAAGTTACTTGAATGCACAAGGGAGCGGGGGAGCAAGCCGAGCAGCATGAGGTCTATTTACAGCAACCACGCAAAGGATTAAATAAAAGTCAGCAGCGTCCAGAGGCAGGCCATGGCAAACCACCTCTGAACATCTCTGGCATCGAGAAACCTGTGGGGGGGTCGCTACAAGATAGCTGTGACTTGATGGCAAAAAACAGGGCATCCCTTTTGTTTATCTTTACTCGCTTGTTTAAGACATCGGTCTCATTGTACATGTTGAGCATGAAGACCTTGTGAGACTGAAGACGTTTGTGCACCGTGGCCGGTTTCGTGAATCCCTACCTTACTGAGGAGATCTCACCAGTGAAGCTGAAAAACTCACAGAAGAAGCTGCCATTTAGCACCCTTCTGGCATACCACTAAACTCTGAAGCTAAGTTTACTCACAGCTTCTGTGATGAACCAGAAATACTTTGCCCACATGCATCTCTAGAAGGTGTCCCCACTAAACTGAACCAGGGACTGCTGGCCATATGTGGTTTGGCCCTTGCTTGTTATTGGCTATCATCTCCCTCAACTTGCTGTAACGTGACATATCACATGACGCTGTCTTATACTGAATCAGACCATTATCAGTCCAGTAGGGTCAGTATTGTCTACTCAGACTAGAAGGCAACCCTCCAGGGTCTAACGTAGAGGTTTTTCACATCACCTACCGCCTGATCCTTTTCACAGGAGAACCTGGGACCTTCTGCATATGAAGCAGATGCTCTACCACTAAGCCACAGCCCTCCCCATGTTCTGTGTACCCTAAACAATGCATTTGATCTTGTTACCTTCCATGGCATCACACAGTCACTAGAGATAAGCCCACCCCAGGGCAATCACCTTGCTGACAGAACTCAGGCGACCCAGCTGTTTGAAGGTCGTTTTACTAATCCTAATACAGTTAGATCCAGGTGTGGGCAGCCACATAGGTCTGAAGCAGTGGAACAAAGTCTGAGTCCAGTGGCACCTTTAAGACCAACAAAGTTTTATTCAAGGCTTTCATGTGCACATGAAAGCTTATACCTTGAAGAAAACTGTTGCTGGTCTTAAAGGTGCCACTGGATTCAAACCTTGTTCTAATCCCAATGCAGTATGTTTCTGCTGAGCTGCTAAATTGGGCTCTGGAATGCAGCTTGATCTTGGAGCTGTGCCAAAGCAAACAGCCAAGAAAGTTAGGCAAAGGGAGTCCCCCTAGGCCTTTTTATTTAGTGGGAGTCAGTCCAAGGGTACCAGCCAGCTGTGGACAGTGGTGGCCAAGCCAGCTCAGCCAGTTTGGAATTGTGTGGAACCTTTAACTGGAGCAGTTCTTAAGGGAGGTTTGTTGTTGTTGTTGTTGTTCAGTTGCGTGAGTCCTGGCCGTGCTCAGATAGTGGCCTTTATTCTACCACGCCGCTAAGCAAAGTTCCTCCAGTTTCAGGAGCCTTCCACCAGTTTAAGAGGCTCTACATTCCCTGCTATCACACACTGGCCATGAAGACTTAACAGTTGTCTTAACAACGGTCTGACAGTAATGTGGAAGCTTAGAGGTTTTTGCACAGTGGAAGATTAACAGGTGATTGGCAATTGGATTGAAAGAACTGAATTACAAACATTGGTTCCGTATTGGAATGTACTGGTAAGGAAGAACATTTTGGGAAGCTTTATCGACCAGGAGGAAAAATTTGCATGAAATGAGTGTACAGCCGGTTACTCGCTGTTGTGGATTCGTCGTGGCTTCATTGATTCAAGATATTTTCGGTTCCCATCACATGTAGGATTGGACGGAACTCTTATCCATGTTGGGCTGCTTCTCCTTTGTTATGTATTTACTACGGTTTGATTGCAATTAGGATTTATTGTACTAAACTGTTGGAATGCATGTTTGAATAATTGCAAAAAAGCACCAATACAAGATTTAATTTCACGACTATCTTTATTGTTTAATTGTATACCTAGATGCCTGCATCACGGTGACAGTTTTTTCTTTGCATTCATACACCGTGATTCCCCCCCCCCTTTTTTTGGTGGTTCTCTGTTCGAGCACCCATGTGTCAAGGGTTCACACTGGTCCCTGATGCAGCATGTTAAGGTTGGATCCCTCCCCTTCCACTCTCACTATTTTGGCTTGAGAAGAAAAGCCGTGGGATGGGGACAGACATACTCCAGGGCTGCATCCACAAATAGCTGGGTATTGTTGTTGTGCTATAGTAATCATTCCCAACAGCAGTTTCCTGTGTGGACAAGCCAATCCAGTCTGGAATGATTGCTATTGTACAATGATTGCTATTGCACAACAAGTGTACAGTATTGTGCTATTGTACAGTGATTGCTATTGCACAACAAGCGTGCAATATTTATTATTATTTAGTTAGTTAGTTTGATTTGTATCCTGCCCTCCCCACCGAAGCAAGCTCAGGGCAGCTTACACAAAATTGCAACAAGTAAATAAGTTATGCGCAATATCCAGATGCACAACACCCAGTCATGTGTAGATGCAGCTCTGCTCTCAGAACCTGAAACAGCCAAATTACGCCAAATACTTCTGATGGCGGATTATAGCCGGGTGGCATTGTGAAATTTAAATGTTTGACGTACTTAATGAATGTGGCCAATAGAAGATGGCGGCATGGAGGAGATGGCAGTTACAGACAGAGGGCGGCAGTCTGACAACGTGCACGCAGAGTCAGCCTTTTTTGCACAATCGAGAACATATGCAAACTGCTCAAATGCAGTTTGTCAAACATTCAATGATGCTGATCAAAATTGGCAGACAGCTTGCAAACGGAACCATCTGGGTAGCTAAGCGTCTCTGCATAGCAATGGCTATCTGGCACCGTATCAGCATCATGGTGGGTCCTTGTTGAGATTCCAGTCGCTTCATTTTGAACTAAATGGAAGTCATTCCAGACATTCTTCAAAGGCTGGCCCGTGCATATTGCAGCTCAGGCGTCTAAATCTGGATATTACCAAGGCACGTGTCGACTATTAATAAGTCTGCGCTCTCTCCAGGAATAGCTATGTTATGCTTGGATTCAAACCAGGCATACACCGTTGCACCTTAACGACCGATGCGTGGTAGCTGTAAATATAACAGGATGACCGACTTGATCTGGTCTTCAAGGAAAGCCCGACGAGCATTGCTAGCCACTGAAAGCCTGCCATTCCCCCCCCCCCCTGATTTTTCAGTGTTCTTTAGGAGGTGGGATCAGAAAGATCCAGCCAAGATGAACATTCCTGTATTTAACAATGCAAATGATTAACAGTATCATAACTGTGAGCATAGGCGTCAACTTCAGGGGGGCTGGGGAGCTGGAGCCCCCCCTCCAAACTTTTCCAGGACATGCTGAGCCTCCCCCGGAGACAATGGCCTGTAATGTCTCTGGCCCAGCCACAGCCCCCCTCCCCCCCCCCCCCCCCCCCCCCGGAAATTGGAAAGTCTCTGCCCTTGACTGTGAGTCAGCTACTGATCCAGGGATCTCCTATGGATGTTGGCTCCTGGGAGTCTCCACTAATGAAAGGCATTTTTGTTGGCAGAATATGACTTATTTACCGCTCCACCTCCAGCTGCCAGCTGAACTGTCCCCCAAAATGCTGCTCTGAGGGGGGGGGGTAAGGGATTCCCCCCCCCCCCAGTGAGCATGAGGGTGAGCTGGAGGTTGGCAGCGGAAGGCTGGAACTGGCAAAGACTGCCTCCTTCTGCTGATGGATATTTACCACACAAAACATTGATTGGTTGTAGGTAGTGTTCCTGTTAAGCTGAATTAGTGTGAGCCAGCTCACAGTTTTTTAGCCTCTGGCTCACAGATTGGCTCAGGATAGATGGCTCCAGAGCAAACTAATTTATGCAGCAGCCAAATCGCTCGCTCCCAACGTTAATGCCAGTGGCTCACAAAGTAGAATTTTTGCTCACAAGACTCCACAGCTTAGAGGGAGCATTGGTAGGTTTGGGATGGACAAAAATACCTTCTTCACACCATGCCTCGTTAACCTAGAAGAAGAAGAGATTGGATTTATACCCCGCCCTTCACTACCTAAAAAAGTCTCAGAGCGGCTTACAAACTCCTTTCCCTTCCCCTCCCCACAACAGACATCCAGCTGAGAGAGCTCTCAGAGAACAACTCTTGAGAGAACAGCTCTGACAGAACTATGGCTTGCCCAAGGTCATCCAGCAGCTGGAAGTGGAGGAGTGGGGAATCAAACCCAGTTCTCCCAGATTAGAGTCCACACACTTAACCACTAAGCCACTAATGGAAGGGGTCTTTTTGGAGATTTTCATAATACAGAAATGAATACTATGGTGAATGTCACTTTGGCACAATCGGTCGTTGGCATTCCAGTGGTAGTGCTGGAAAGTGACGTCGGGTTGGAGGCAGTTTATGCCCATTAGTACTGTGTTAATTCACACTGTTACTGCCATGTATGGGCGTTGGTGGTGGTGATGGTGAAAAGGGCCCATGGGGTTTTCAAGGCAGGACACTAGCACAGGTGGTTTGTAAGCAGGAATTGTAGGGGAATCTTAGGGGTCCAGGCCTCTACCAGGGATCCCCAACCCCATTAGGGCTCTTTTCTGTGGGTGGGCAGAGTCTGGCTGGCCACCAAGACTCAGTAGGAAGAAAAGACACAAGCATGCTCTACACACTACAATCTATTTTACTGAACCTTAACAGAATATTTTAAAAGCTCAGAGCATTCACCAAAAAGGCAGTGTATGCAATTAAGCAAGAGATACATCTTGATCACCAGCCACAGGCCCCAATAGAGCATTCGGGAGGTGTTGCTGAACAACGGAACATTGACAATATTTATACCTTTTTGCAGAGTAATAAAGGACATGCATCAAACCTCCCGTGGGAATGTCATGAGTGCACCAGTAGCCAGACCGTTCCCTTTGATGGCACCATAAAACCATAAACTTTGCCCCTCCAAGGGCTATCAGCTGGGCCAAAGCCTCTGGCCAGAGCAGGAGAGTTATAAACAAAAATCTCTAGGTCTTCAGCTTTGAGGCTTAGTGCATTTTGGCTAAAGGAATGTGAGCTGTGTGTGGGGAAAAGAGCTCACAGCATTCCTAGTCAGGTACTACATTGCTAGGAAGCAGGTGTTGGACATACTGCAGTGCCTCATGGGAAGAAACCAAAGTCTGCTTTTGCTACATAAGAAGATAAGAGAAGCCGATGTTGTATCAGGCCAGTGGCCCATCCAGTCCAACACTCTGTCACACAGTGGCCAAAAACACCAGGTGCCCTCAGTACATCTGTTCAATATACCTTATACACAACTGGCCAAGTCTCCCTTCATCCAAAATTCTGCCGCAGTTTGTCATTGTTGTTGTTCAGTCGTGCAGTCGAGTCCGACTCTTCGTGACCCCATAGACCGCATCACGCCAGGCCCTCCTGTCTTCCGTTGTGTTCCAGATATTTGCTTAATTTCATGTTTCTTGCATCGATAACACTGTCTAACCATCTCATCCTTTGCCGTCCCCTTCTTCTTTGACCTTCAATCATTCCCAGCATCAGGGTCTTCTCCAGTGAGTTCTCCCTTCTCATTTGGTGGCCAAAGTATTTGAGCTTCAGCTTCAGTATCTGGCCTTCCAGGGAACAGTCAGGGTTGATTTCCTTTAGGATTGACTGATTTGATCTCCTTGCAGTCCAAGGGACTCTCAAGAGTCTTCTCCAGCGCCATAATTCAAAAGAATCTATTCTTCGGCGCTCGGCCTTCCTTATAGTCCAACTCTCCTTACAGGCCAAGTTTGTCGTTGCCTGCCTCTATATAGCAGCTGTGGACTTCTTTGGTGGTCTCCCATCCAACTACTAATTAAAGGATAACCCTGCTTAGCTTCCGAGATCTGGTGAGATGAGGCTAGTGTGGGCCATCTTGGCCAGGCCAAGAATATGGACACCACCAAGGAAAACCTCACTTCTTCATGATAAACTCCTGAGCAATTTCTTTCGATCCAAGTGTCCCAGCCTCAGAGACCTCCTGCCTTTCACATCGTGTTGTGACTGACACAGAACCAGCTGTACCTCAAAACTTCTCCACCAGCAGTAGAAGGAACTTGCAATGCAACCCATTCAGTCCCCTTCGTCATGGAATTTAGTACCTGAATAGGGTCTCCTGACAAAAGCCCAGTGAACAGGATATCCGCGAAATAAACATGAAGGAGTTTGAAAGCTATGGGGTTGCACAACCACAGCTATAGCTTTGTTCATGCAAATCCTTTCTCAAATGGCAAAATGGTCTAGGAAGCCTTGACAAGATCGATTTCCTTTGGAAGCAAGAGTGCCAGAGGCTTGTAGTGTCTTCGTAAAGATCAATCTATTTGGATAGGCAGAGGTTGTACGTGTATTACGGGATATGTGTTGTCTGACAAGGAGGAAGCCAACGTAGCTCTGCAACTGTCATCAACTTACCAAGCCCCTGTTTTTTGTATCTCCCAACACATTTTCCCCCCAGGCGAAGCTGTTCTACATACCTACCATTTGCAGACTCAAGCATCAGTCAAACCATTTGTACCCACAAAACCCCAAACAAAGATGCAAGACACCAATATAAGGTTAAATTAGGCCTTATCAATGGCTGATCTCCCTTTTGGTGTAGAGAGCCAGTTTGGTGTAGTGGTTATGACTTATGAGTGCGGACTCTAATCTGGGAGAACCAAGTTTGATTCCCCACTCCTCCACATGCAGCTGCCGGAATGACCTTGGGTCAGTCATGAGTTCTCTCAGAGCTGTTCTCGAAAGAGCAGTTCTCGAAAGAGCTCTCTCAGCCCCACCTACCTCACAGGGTGTTTGTTGTGGGGAGGGGAAGGGAAAAAAGATTGTAAACCACTCTGAGACTCCTTTGGTTAGTGAAGGACAGGGTATAAATCTAATCTCCACCTCCTCTTCCTCCTCCTCCTCCTTCTTCTAACATCGTAACTTTTATGCATCAGTTGTAACTATTATTCAGGTTACTGGCTGCCAGAATTTTGATCTTCTTCACTCGGGCTCCAGATCTGGCCAGCGTTACTGCCAGCTTCATTTATCCTAGCCTGCACATTGACTCTGTCAAAAAGGCTATAACAGGGACTTCCGGCAAGACTTGCGATAATGGCGGACGTGCTCCTCCACAACTGCGGGGAGCGCGATCCGTACCCGGCGGGAAGAAGGGGCTCTGGACTGGTGCCGAGCCCCCAGAGACCCCAGTGAGGGGGCTCTGCCTGGGGTGGCACGAAGGGGATCTCTCCCTACGGTGGCGATCGAGGGATCGAGATCCCTTTTCATCACCCCCATAGGTTCCCCCGCCGTGGGAGCCGTATGGCTGAAAGCGCAAATCCGTGAAGCAGCAGAGAGTGCGAAGCAATGAGGCTGGAACTGACAGTTACGCATGGAGAAAACGTGAGTCTGAAGTAAGAAAAGCAGAATACAGCGGGAAGACGGCGGGAGGAGTGAAACCCACCCCCCACCCCCTCTACGGGACTGGCGTACTTACCAGACTCTTCACGTGGCGTTACTGCATGAATAAAAGCCCATCTGCCTTGCTAGATGGCAGCATCGCTCACTTGGAGATATAAACTTTAAAAGGACATAAGTGCTGTTCGAAAATTTGCTCCTTTCGTTCATCTTATCTATCTATAAACAAAGAGCGCAGCCTCAACAATGGCGGGGAAACCGAAACCTTCCCCCAAACTAGGAAGTACAGCTCCGAGTGCAAAGGTTGATACCACAGAGATGAGCGCGGTGTTCTCCTCGTTATTGCGACCTCTAGTGGACCAAATGACAGCTCTCAACGTTAAGATGGACAAAATGCAGTTAGAACTAAAAGAGTTGAATAAAACCACAGAGAAGCTGCAGCGAGAACTTCTGGAAGTAAAAACTTCAGTAAAAAACCAAGACTCAAGACTACAAAAGGCAGAGAAGGAAAAGGCCTTCCACCATGATCAGCTTTTGAAATTACAAATGGAAAGATCGAATTTTTTCCTAAGACTTCAGAATGTGCCAGAAAACACAGGAGAAGACCTTAAAAATTTGCTAAGTGAAGCACTTGAACCAGTGACAGGCATGAAAGCAGCGGATATAAAAAGCGATATGGATATGGTTTACAGAACCTATCCAGATTATACTAAAAAGAAAAGCCTGCCTGGTGAAATTATGATAAGGTTCTCCAAAAAATCTACAAGAGACGTGGTGCTTAGGACCACAAACAAAGCAGCTCTGAAGATCCTGGGAGAAGAAGTAAAAGTGATGAAGGATATCCCATTTGAAATAAGGAAAAGAAGGAAAGCCTATGGAAAATTGACATCTTGGCTCCAGTCTGAGTCTATCATCTATCGCTGGAATACTCCAGAAGGACTATGCTTCAGCATCAAAGATAAGAAGTATAAGATTGACTCTGTTCAACAAGCGAAAAAATTTCTGGAAAAAAGCAAAGCAAAGAAAACTGGGAGAGATTCAGATGTTACACTGGCCTCGCAAGAAAGCATGTATGGATTTGATAGCTCAAAGAGTGAAGAAGAAGTGTCTGACTCGGAAAAAGGAGCAGCAGCTCCAAAAGTAGATGAGACTGTTAAGACAAGAAGAGGACGAAAGAAGAAATAGTGATTAAACTGTTTTATTAAGCATTGCACCTATGTATTATAAATTGTTTAATTAACCGTATTTCTCTAGGTGGGCGTGCCTGCCAAATAGTTTTGATAATTTTTATAGTAGCAGTAACAAAATAATTGAAATTTATCCAAGGTTCTAAATGCTTCATAATTATATTACGTAACATGGTAGTATTAAGCAAATGATAAAGTACTCTCTGTATAAGGTATATGTAGCTTAGATTGTAGCGTATTAGTTGTAGATATAGGAAAAATCAATAAAAAATTATTTTTTAAAAAAAAGGCTATAACAGCACATTCTCCAACCCCATTGCACTGTTCTAGCAGCTGAGAGTTTGGTTGATGGTGTTCAACAACCTTGATGACCCCTCCCTAATCCACCCAACTGATTCAGTCAATGCTGGGTTGGTTTGGGAGATTCCTCCAGGAGCTTGCCAATTAGCATTACCTATGTTCTACCACTAAGATCCAGCCCCATCACTCCTTGGCAAATAGAGGGGAAGCCATGGAAGCCATGACAGACTTCACCTTCTTGGGATCAAAGATCACTGCAGACAATGACTGCAGCCATGAAATCAAAAGACACCTGCTCCTTGGGAGGAAAGTGATGGCAAACCTAGACAGCATAATAAAAAGCAGAGACATCACCCTGCCAACAAAAGTCCGTATGGTCAAAGCAATGGTATTTCCAGTAGTAATGTATGGCTGAGAGAGTTGGACCATAAGGATGGCTTGAGCGCCGAAGAACAGATGCTTTTGAAATATGGTGCTGGAGAAGACTCTTGAGAGTCCCTTGGACTGCAAGGAGATCAAATCAGTCAGTCCTAAAAGAAATCAACCCTGACTGCTCCCTGGAAGGCCAGATACTGAAGCTGAAGTTCAAATACTCTGGCCACCAAATAAGAATGGAGCACTCGCTGGAGAAGACCGTGATGCTGGGAAAGACTGAAGGTCAAAGAAGAAGGGGACGGCAAAGGATGAGATGGTTAGACAGTGATATCGATGCAACAAACATGAAATTAAGCAAACTCCAGAGCACGACGGAAGATAGGAGGGCCTGGCGTGATGTGGTCCATGGGGTCGCGAAGAGTCAGACTTGACTGTGTGACTGAACAACAACAACAATGTTCTAGCATTTCACACTGTGCCTGCCATATATGGGGGTTGGTGGTGGTGGAAAGTGCCATCAAGTTGCAAGGTATTCCTTGGTGGTCTCCCATCCAAATACTAACCAGGGCCAACCCTGCTTAGCTTCTGAGATCTGACGAGATTCGGCTCGCCTGGGCTATCCAGGTCAGGGACAAATTATTTATCTATGAATAGTACACAAGACCTTTGAGGGTAAGTCTGTCTTTCTCCCCTGCTGCAGTTCATACACACACACTCTCTCTCTCTCTGCCTCTCTTCATATACAATCTTCACTTAATTTTTTTCCAGTGGTATCCTATACACTCAAACAGTTCTATAGTCTTGACTCCCAAGAGATCATTCAAATTAAAAAAGGGGGGTCTTCTTGGTGACATCAAGGAATGAAAACAAAAGCAACGGTATCCTTCGCTAGGCGAAATCCAAGGTGAAATTTCGTCAGTCACACGAAAACCAGAGAGCACCAGGTTGGTGTGACTCCGTCCTATTGTGAAGGGAGGGCTTTTCAGGACTTCCTACACGCATCTCACAAAGACTCCGCCATGGTCCACCACTCTGGAGGCAAAATTTAAATGCCTGCATCTGCCTTAACGTAACTGTCTTAGCTGCTTGCAAGCCCTTTGACGGCTGCTTACGTCTCTCTAATTTTCCAAGCAGTAGGCAGCCTGTGTGAGTGTGCCCATGCCTGGAAGTCATGGCGACCTCTGGCGACTTCTACTGGGGCATGGAGGACGTCCAGAGAAGTGGGTTGATCGCCTGCCTCTGGCTTCCTGGCCTTGGTATTCTTTAGAGGTCTCCCATCCAAATACTTGCCAGGCTTGGCCCTGCTTAGCTTCCAAAATTGGGCTTGGCTGGGCAACCCAGGTCAGGGCTGTTTTTTAACGGACAAAGGGAACCCCAAACCCAGCACTCACCCTTGAAAACAGTATTCCCTAGCATGCTGCCCTCAGGGACCATGGAGTCCATTGCTGTATTTCCTGGTGTACACCAGTTTGGTGTAGTGGTTAAGTGCGCGGACTCTAATCTGGGAGAACCGGGTTTGATTCCCCACTCCCCCACTTGCACCTGCTGGATGACCTTGGGCAAGCCATAGCTCTGTACCAGCTGTTCTCTCAAGGACACTTGTCTCAGAGCTCTCTCAGCCCCACCTACCTCACAGGGTGTCTGTTGCGGGGAGGGGAAGGGAAAGGAGTTTGTAAGCCGCTCTGAGACTACAAGTGAAGGGCGGGGTATAAATCCAATCTCTTCTTCTCTTCTTCCTCTTCTTCTCCCCCAAAGCACCCCTTCCCTAAAGTAAAAGTCCAGTCTGAGCTTTCCTGCACCTCAGTGAAACAAGAGGGCTTGGGCAGGAGACCCAGTGGGATGGGAATGTGGGAGGTGAGGTGGCTGTCAGCCATGGTATGACAGTGTGACATCACTTGTGGGGAAAACCAGGAAGTGATGTCATGCTTCCCTATTGGGGTCCATTTTAAAAAAGTGCTGTAATTTAGCCACTTTGAAGTCTTTGTGGGCAACGCTGTATGCTCCTAATCAAAGGGACTAGGAATTCTACCCTCTCTCTGTTCCTTTATCATGCTTATCCTTTGCCTCTTGCACTGAACATTTCACAAATTTCAACTGCCTGGCTGGCCTTAAACAGCCAGAGGCCGTACACATAAGCCATTCCCAAAGCCCCTCTGCCAAATACTCTTGTGTCCATGCACGTGGTATTTTTATTTGTTCGTTCGTTTGTTTATGTTGTACCCTGCCTTTCTTCCCTATGAGAACCCAAAGTGGCTTACAACATTACCCTCCCCTCCTGTTGTGTATCAATATCGCGGTTGCCGTGTGCTCATGTAATGGCGACCGCCACGTGGACATTCGCACATAGCCTGAATCTACCTGAGCTTCGGCCAGGTAGAACAATAGCTAGTCGGATCCTAAACAATCTCCAATCATGAGCCTAGGTTCCCCCTGGGGACCTATGAACTGTAACCACTATCTTAAGGTCCTATCAGGACATTTGGGCGAGGTCGGGGGATTATCTCTGACCAGCATAAAAGAGGGCTCTGAGCCTGGGGTTTCTCATGTTCCATCTTGACCCGCAATAAACTACAATGCTGTTTTCACTGTTACTGGCCTCCCAACTCCAGTACTTTTCATCTCCATTTTATCCTCACAACAACCCTGTGAGGTAAGTTAGGCAGAGAGAGAGTGTGACTGACCCAAGGTCACCCAGGGAGCTTCCATGGCATGAACAGGGATTTGAACCCAAGTCTCCTGGAGACTAGTCCAACACCCTTAACCAATACGCCACAATGGCTCTTGACTCTTCAACCAATACATCAGTGCCTCAAGTCACTTTGGACTAGGGGGGATTTGGCAGATTCCCACACTCCCAGAGTCTTCTTGCTTGCTTGCTCCTGCATCATTCCAAGCGGAGCCTCCTACCTTTTGCTGGGAACTCCCACACTTAATGCACCCGTATGCAGTTTTCCCTCTAAGCTGAGTTAGTGTGAGCTAGCTCACAGTTTTTTTAGCCTCCGGCTCACACATTTCTGTCTTAGCTCAGGAAGGATGGCTCCAGAGCAAACTAATCTATGCAGCAGCCAAATCGCTCGCTCCCAACTTTAATGCCAGGAGCTCCCAAAGTAGAATTTTTGCTCACAAGACTCCACAGCTTAGAGTGAGCATTGCCCGTATGTACACTTAAAAGTCCCAGCACAGCAACCAGGGCTGAACCCACTATTTACTTGAAGATCAACAAATTAATACTAAAATCAGGTACGGAATCATTCTAGTGAAGTCACGGCAGAGGCGGCATTTGAATCAGGGACCACAGCTTCGTTCTCTTCACTGCTATGCTACACCGGTTTCTGTATGAATGAACTGAAAGAACAGAATCGAAATCGTGCCTCTTTTTTTGGTGAATGGAATGTCTGCACATGTATCTCTCTGGGTATCCTTCTGGAGTCAGGCCGGAGGGCAGATAAGTGGGGGCATTTGATCCAAATCACGTCATTCTCAAAACAAAATTACTACGCTTGGTTTGGTCTAATTTGCCCTTAATAAATCAATGCTGATTGCAAACGTATCAGCCCGTTTTCTTTCTTGATGGAAAAATTGATTGTTTTATGTTTTGCAGTAATTACTTCCCAGGGTTGGAACTTGAACTAATGGCTCCATTTGCCCTTCTCTGGCCTTTGGGAAACTTGTGTATTTGCAGACTTTGGGGGTTTCACAGTGCAGTTTGTCAGGTCTTGCTGACCTGTAGCTAAATATTCTTCAAGGAATTCTGATGCTGTCCTGTCCTTTGCTTGGAATGCATTATAGTCTCATTCAGGGAGAGGGAATGGAATATAAATTTGATAAATAAACTACAGGAGCCACAACTACCTCTCCTTAGTTTTTAGTGAGGTAGCTGGTGTTGAGCAGATGTTGTGAGGGATTTGGCTGGGATTGGGTCAAAGACTGAGATGTGTGAACAGCTCTTCTGGTGCCATCTGAAGAAAAATCACACCCTTCTAGGTCCATAGGCTTGGACCCTACACCTTGTTTCTTTGACTTAAAATGTTTCCACCCTACTTTTCTCCCACCAAATAGGACTCAAAGTGGCTTACAAGTGTGGTGTAGTGGTTAAGAGCAGCAGATTCTAATCTGGAGAACTGGGTCTGATTCCCCACTCCTCCACATGAAGCCACCTTGGACTAGTCACAGTTCTCTCAGAGTTCTGTCAGCCCCACCTACCTCACAGGGTGTCTGTTGTGGGGAGAGGAGGGGAAGGTGATTGTAAGCCGCTCTGAGACACCTTAAGGGAGAGAAAAGTGGGGAATAAAATGCTTCTTCTTCTTCAACAGTACAAGAAATAGTAAAAAGAAATCTGATGTCTCGGATATACCACATCTCAGGCGCTCAGGTCTAGACTTGCCAACTCCCAGGTAGGGCCTGGTGTTCTCCCAGAATTCCAACTGATCTTCAGAATACCGTGCACAGTTGCCCTGGAGGAAATGGCAGCTTCAGAAAGTCTCAGGCCTTTTTCCAGGTGAAATTCTCATATTCCCTCAGGCTAGTGTTGCCAGTCCCCAGGTCCTGGCGGGGGTTCCCCTGGTTTTCAGGGCGTCAGCCTGCCACCAGCCAGCTGGCCTGGGGGGGGAACCCCACCCTGAAACAGCCACATCCCTGCACGACATCCCCAATGCGATGATGTTCCCCAGAAGTGATGTCATCACGTTGGGAACACTTTGGTTTGAGGGCAAAACTCTTATCATAAATTTGGCCTAAAACCATAGAGTTTTGTCCTCAAACCAGAGTGTCACCACGCAGCATCGATGAAGAGATGACATCACTTCTGGGATGTCCCATACCACCCCCCAAATCCCCCCACTGGCGCGGCGAGGGGACCTGGCAACCCTACCAGTTTGGTGTAGTGGTTAAGTGCATAGACTCTGATCTGGGAGAACCGGGTTTGATTCCCCACTCCCCCACTTGCACCTGCTGGATGACCTTAGGCAAGCCACAGTTCTGCCAGAGCTGTTCTTGAAGAATGAGCAGTTCTCAAGAGAGCTCTTTCAACCCCACCTACCTCACAGGGTGTCTGTTGTGGGGAGGGGAAGGGAAAGGAGTTTGTAAGCCACTCTGGGACTCCAAGTGAAGGGTGGGGTGTAAATCCAATCTACTCCTCCTCCTCCTCTACTTCTCTTCTGAGCCAGTTTGGTAGTTAAGCGAACGGACTCTAATCTGGGAGAACCGGCTTTGATTCCCCACTCCTCCACTTCCACCTGCTGGATGACCTTGGGCAAGCCATAGCTCTGACAAGAGCTGTCCTTGAAAGAGCAGTTTCTGTCAGAGCTCTCTCGGCCCCACCTACTTCAAAGGGTGTCTGTTGTGGGGAAGGGAAGGGAAAGGAGTTTGTAAGCCACTCTGAGACTTCCTTGGGTAGTGAAGGGCAGGGTATAAATCCAATCTCTTCTTCTCCTCCTCCTCTTCTGAGCCAGTTTGGTGTAGTGGTTAAGTGCGCAGACTCTAATCTGGGAGAACCGGGTTTAATTCCCCACTCCTCCACTTGCACCTGCTGGATGACCTTGGGCAAGCCATAGCTCTGGCACAGCTGTTCTTGAAAAAGAGCAGTTCCTGTCAGAGCTCTCTCAGCCCCACCTACCTCACAGGGTGTCTGTTGTGGGGAGGGGAAGGGAAAGGAGTTTGTAAGCCACTCTGAGACTCCGAGTGAAGGGCGGGGTATAAATCCAATCTCTTCTTCTTCTTCTTCTTCTTCTTCTTCTTCTCTTCTTCTACCTCAGGCACAGAGGAGGGCAAGGCCGAGTAATTGGTCTTTTGCAGCCCTGGTGGGAAGCAGTCTCCCCATTGGAAGCATCAGCAGAGTCAGAGGGTTACCAACCTCAAAGGGGAGGGGGTTTCTCCCAGAATTGTAACCGAGGGATCAGTCCCCTGGGGGAAATGGCAGCTTTCCACGTCCATGTCTATGGCATCACATCCCCACCCATTTCCCTCCCCCTTCCCAAACTCTGCCTTCCCCAGGCACTAACACTAGTGCAACATAAGGATGAGGAGGATCCAAAAGCTATTGGAAGTGGCTGAGATGGACAAACTAACCCACACGTTAAATGGTTAAAGATGATGATTGTTTTAATTCATCTTGGTCCAAGTTGTATTCTTGGTTAAATTTAAATGTATGAGTGTATGGAAATGAGGATTTATAATATTCACCGTCCCTATTACTTTGTCTTTTTTTTTATGGAGGATGCTTTCATACATGTATTATATCAGATTTGTCTATATGTTGGAAAATCTTATAAATAATTAAAAAAAAAAAAAAGGATGAGGAGGAGAGGAGGGAAGCCTGACCATCTGCCCCGGGGATCCATGCCCTTTATGGCTTCTAAAACCTTCCCGGGGAGGATTCTTGACCTCAAGAATCCAAACAGCATAGAACAGTGTTCCCCAGCCTGTGTGTCAGAACCCAGAAGCAGGTTGTGAAGCCTCTGAAAGTAGGTCATGGAATGCTCCCTCTGAGCTGTGGAATCCTGTGAGCAAAAATTCTACTTTGTGAGCTCCTGGCATTAAAGTTGTGAGCAAGCGATTTGGCTGCTGCATAAAATTAGTTTGCTCTGGAGCCATCCTTCCTGAGCTGAGACCAAAATCTGTGAGCCGGAGGCTAAAAAACCATGAGCTGGCTCACGCTAACTCAGCTTAGAGGGAACACTGGACAGCCCTCCCTGACAGCTGCCCCTGCCTTTTCCATCGCTCTCTTTTGTACTTGGGATACCAAGACCCTGGAAACAGTATCTTACATGTCAGACATCAGTTGGTCAGCCAGTGCAGAACATTGAATGCTGAACTAGATGGGTCCCATGCAATGCTTCTCTAAGCTGTGGAGTCCTGTGAGCAAAAATTCTACTTTGTGAGTTGCCAGCATCAAAGCTGTGAGTGAGTGATTTGACTCCTGCATAAATCAGTTAGCGCTGGAGCCTTCCTTCCTGAGCTAAGGCAAAAATGAGTGAGCTGGAGGCTAAAAAACAGTGAGTTAGCTCACACTAACTCAGCTTAGAAGGAACACTGATGCCAAGGTCATGGACTGCCTAGGGTGCCAAAGAAACCTTGGCCCAGCCCTAAATGGGTCACCCATACCAAATTTATTTGGACTGGTGGGTCATCATATCAAAAGGGCTGGGATCAGCTGGTATAGAGGACACGGGTTGGTTCTGGGCCCTTCCCACCCTGTGTCAGATTTAACACATTTGGATGTGAGTTACGGGTTCTCTTTAATTCCAAAGTGTGCAGTGACTACTTTAGATCAGGACCATGAAACATGCAGGGGGGGGGGGGTGATCAGTTTGGTGTAACAGTTATTGTTCAGTGTGGTGCAGTGGTTAGGAGCACAGACTCTAATCTGGGAGAACCGGGTTTGACTCCCCACTCCTCCACTTGCAGCTGCTGCTGTGACCTTGGATCAGTTACAAGTTATTTCAGAGATGTTCTCTCAAGAGCAGCTCTCCAAAGAGCTCTCTCAGCCCCACCTACCTCACAGGGCATCTGTTGTGGGAAGGGGAAGGAGATTGTAAACTACTCTGATACTTCTTTGGGTAGTGAAGAAGGGGTATAAATCCAATCTCCTCCTCCTCCTCCTCCCCCTCTTCCTCTTCTTCTTCTTCTTCACATTTTCCTAGCATGAAACAGTGCTATCTGGGGGAAACCAACATGCTCCTAGGGATAGATGAAGGGCTTCTCCCCACAGACTGAATGGTACATCCCTGGAACTGTTGCAGGTCAGGAAAACAGCACAGGGGGAGGGAAAGGCTGGGGGACACACCCCGTGTCCACGTGCACCATAGCCCTGATTCAAATCAGGCATCGCATGCACAGAAATCGAGGGGAACCCTCATCTCATGTGTGATTGTTACCAGGCACTAAGTCAAGGCGGGGACCTCAGACCCAACCCGCGTGTTGCCAATTATAAACAACTCTCTTACTGAATCAGTCTGATGCCTTTGGCTCAGAATGAGCCCTACTTTTTTTTTAAAAAAAAAAACAGCTTTGCTCATAACTCTATGAAATCCCCAGCTATCATTTTTAGTCCCGAACAATGGACGGCTGTGAAGATTGTCATCTCCCTCCCAGTTTGCAGCTAACCTAATTCCTCTCACTGGGTCTGAGTCTTGGAGGAGAAATCTCTCCGGGGCTGCACGGTGTCGTGATAACTTCCAGCCCGCAGATGTTGGGGATTAGCAACACGGAAGGGTGGGATTTTTGTCTTCTTGTAATGCCTGCAGCTTTCCTCGAGGCGCTGGGCCAACAGGCATCAGAATTCTCAGCCAGAAGGATCATTCATCTCCCCCCTCCCCCAACATACAGGCCTTGTGCTCTTATTCATTTCCCAGGCAGCAGGCAAAAGCCTCCAAGGAAATCAGAGCTCTGGCAAGGGACGATTGTTGCACGAGCGAAAGAATAGAGAGGCAGACTCAGTTGGCTGGCTTACTGCTCCAGGGTGGGGGGGGGGTCCATTTTTGTTTTGCGTGGAATCCCCAGGGAGTCCGGGGAGATGCCAGATCTGCATGTTTGCTTTCCTGATGAGTCTATCTGAGATTTCCAGGCATGGTTCAGCAAAAGGGATGCCCCCAAAACACAAGGAAAGTGCAAGAATATTCTGGGGAAGTATTTAGAAAGAATTTATTCACTTTTGTTTTAAGGAAAGGAACAGATTTATTCAAACTGTGTAAAAACAGGTTTTTGAAGAACTCTGTTCATATTTTTTTTAAAATGCCTGGCCTATATCAGATAGACACATTGGCCCATTATGCACACTCATCTCACTGTAGATTTTCTTAACTTCGGGTTCTGTGCCCGCCTTACGCACCATTCTTTTTCCTCCGGTGTATTTATTCCACAGCTACAAAAAAAAAAACCAAACCGCACTTTTCTAAATTGTGGTGGAATATCAATTGCAACATTTGGGGAGTGGCATCCAAGGGTGTTTTTTTTAAAAAAAATAAATAAATTACACAATTAGGGCAGTAGCGTCCAGCAAGCCCCTTCCATTTAAATCCTTGTGGTTCAGGCTTTGTGCATACATTTTAGCCTTAGTTCATTGAATGAAAGGGAAGGGAAAGGAACACAGGTAAAGGGGGAAAACCCACTGTTGAAACTGACCAGACCTTTTCTGAAATTGACAAGCAGCTGTGAAGCCCCATTTTCCATACTGCCCAGTACTAGGGGATTCTCTGCTCTGTTATCGGCTACTGTGAAAAATGGGAAAGAGTCACACAATCTCATAATATGGGGAAACATGTTGAGTGTACAGAATGCATGGCAGAACCCACTGACACTGGCATTGCAAGCTGTGATCATTGGCAAAGTGTGTGCGTGCACCTGTGCAAAGTCAGCTGCAGCTACACCACGCTTTGCACAGGGCTGCAATTTGTATGGGGGAGGAGTCCTCTGGCAGAAGCTCTAGAGAGTTTTTTTTAGTCTTGTGCCCCTAAATTAAAAAGAATGGGGGTGGGGGTATTTTTGCCAAAGCCCTAGTGCAGCTGTATAGTAACACCAATTTCCTGCCCTTCCTTGCAAATGAGTGTGGTTTTCTCTTTGTGATTCTTTAATTTGGTCCTGCACACTGGTTGTGATTTTGGCTGTCCTGTGCAGATTACACTCTTCCTCCAAATGGATTGATCCCAAGTGATTCTTAAGTTTGGCAGTTCGGAGAAGGTCCATTTTAATGTTAGGCTTCCAGAGACTGCCAAAGTGGTGTGTCCCCCCAACTTTGTTCACTAAAGCATTAAACAGAAAAATGTTTTCAAAGCTTGAGGCTTTCCATCCCAGTGTCTCTCTGTCTTTACATCTCATGTCAATTTCATTTTGCATTGACAATCTCCCCCCTTCATTTTGTTTGCATGCAGCACTAAAATCCTTTTTAAAATTTTGCACTGGGGATGCTGCCATTTGCCTCCTCTCTGATCTCCCTTTCAAGTCAATACCAGCAGGGAACTAAACCTTGCACAGCTTCTTGTAAACTTTCCCCCATTGTTTTAAACAAAATTATTCAGCGATCCAAAATTAACGAGAGTCTCATATGTGCTTGTAAAAAAATTTAAAATTAAAATGGAGCTTGTACACTGATGAAGGGGGGAGGATGGTGGAAGGTGCAGAGTGGGCAGAATGACCTCAGTGTGGCCAAGGAATGACCTTTGACGGCTGGGGGGAAATTCGAGGGAATCTGTATGCTTTTGAATTACCTTCGGCTTGGAAGCGAAACAAGGGAGAAATCATCACAAAAGCACTCTCATAAAACCCAGGGAAACAGCAACCAGAAACCAAACTGAGCACTGAAGGGGGAAAAATCAATGCAGAATGACAAAGAAAACCCAATGGACATGCACGGTGAAAGTGAGGGGAAACACCTGTGCATAATAGGCCCCTAGGAAAGTATAGGATTAAAACGTGTAATAGGTTTATTCAAAATTTTAAAAAACTGACAGGCTTTTAAAAAGATCTGTCTATCACACCCTTCCTCCAAGAGCTGAGGGTAGAGTATATGGTACTCCTTCCAACAACCCTGTGAGGTAGGTCAGGCCAACAGTGCCATCCTAAGCTGCATTACAACCTCCTAACATTTAGAACACTAGTAACAGGATAGCACTGCCAGTGAACTTTAAGGCAGGGGTTCCCAGCACTGTCTCAGCAAGTGCCAGGAGATCTGGAGGGCAATACCAGGGGAGGGCGGAGTTGTCACTTCCAGGTGATGTTCTAGGCCGCCTCCCCTAGTATCTATGATCTTCACCATAGAAACTAGGGAAAATTCCTAGCGTGTCACTATGTGGAGGCCATTTTTTCTCCTGCTCCTCAGTTCCTTGGGGGAAATGGAGCTGGGGACTAGTAATTCTGTACCCCAGGCAGGTAAATGGGAAGCTGATTCATGGCATAGATAAGACTTGAATTTGGGTCTCCCAGATCCTAGCACAGTGCTGTATCCACCACACTATACTGGCTCTCTACCTTTCCTGAACGGCCTCTGTACACTTTCATGGACCAGTCTTGAGTTGTGTAGTCACAGCGAAATGCAGTCAAGTATTGAAGTTCTAATAACAGTTCATTAAGTGTGGTGGGTAGAATGGATGGGCAGTTAAAATGTGGGCCTTCTCTTGCACACATCCAATCAGTAGGGTTTTCTCAATAAGCGCACAGCAAGGCATAGCTGTGACTCTTCTTTGGCTCTTTGGATTTTCACCACCTTTCATTTCTCATTATTTCCCCCCCAAGAAGAAATGCTCAAATTGGTGTAATTGCACTCATTCCATCATATGCGGAGAAACTCACAGCCTCGTTAAGGCTTTTATCCGGGGTCATCTGGGGTAGATTCTGCCACGTCCCATTCTGGTGAGAAAGACTAGCCCTTTTCAGCTGTTCTGATTTTGGCACTGTGAGAATATTGAGTGTTGTGAAGGCACAGCCCACTCTGGAAAAGAATTTTTTGAACGTAATACGCTGAGACTGTTTTTCAGTGATATCCTTCAAGCTAATGGTTCCAACTTGATAAAGCCATTTTGGTGAAACGTGGAGCTTATTGAGGAAGCCGGCAGTCCCATAGTTCCTCCTTTGGAACCATTCAAGTGTTCCTCTTTAGGAACTGTTGAAATAGATATCTTCTGGAAGCTCATTTCCCTCCTTTATACTGTGAGAAGCATATTGCTCATTAGGAGAGACTGAGCACTTTGAGGTGTTTTGGATTTCGTGAGCCATATACAGGATTTACGTTGAATCATTTGTTTCCTGATGATGAGTTGCATATTGCATGGGCGTCAACTACGGGGGGGCTCGAGCCTCCCCCGAAATTTCCCGGGGGGGGCTCAGCCACCCCCGGCAAAATGAACACCCGCCGGTGGCCAGTCAGCCGGCCGTCGCCACCTCTCCTTCCCCCCCACCCCCGGCCTGCCCTCCTGCCTCCCTGGGGCGGGGTGGGGGGGAGAGAGAGGCGGCGATGGCCGGCTGACTGGCCACCGGCGGGTGTTCATTTTGCTGGGGGTGGCTGAGCCCCCCCCCCGGGAAATGCGAGGCGGAGTGGGAGCCGGGGGCCCGCAAGGGCGACGCGCCAGCCCCCGGCTGCAGGCAGCAGCAGCAGCGATCCTACCCCGCCGGCGCCCAAGGTGAGCGGGGGGAGGGAGGGGGGCGGGGAGCGCGGCGGGCGGGCACGGCCCGGGGGAGGGAAGCGGCGGCGGCGGCTCCCTGGGGCAGGGGGGAGAGCAGCGGGACATGGTCCCAAGCGTGCGCGCGCGCGCCCGAAAGACAGCCCCCGCCCCCCCCGGGGATTGAGAAAGTCTACGCCCTTGGATATATTGTATGAATAATTTTGCTTAGGATTTGGAAATTGTATAAATGGTTTGTTTATTTGTCTGTAAATGAATTGTTTGTGTATTAATGTTGTTGTTGTTATTATTATTAATTCCTTTATTTATAAGTTTCAAAATATAACAGAATCGAAAAAGTGAATTGCTTGAGAACAAAGCATCATCACAAAAGTAAATATAGCTATATGGCAACACTGATTTACATAAATTAATTTTTCTTTTTGTTTTTTTTGAGATAAGTTCAGCCAACTATACATCTCATTCCAACTGGAGTAGAACAGATCCTCCTCTTTACCTTTAAGTTATTATTATTATTGATTGATTTTTTGAAATTGGTATTGATGCCACGCACAGTTAATTTCTTTGTTTTCACATATATACTGTGTGTCTCACTATTATATTGGATTCGTGTACCGGGACAGCATGCTATGGGTGAGCCTCTTGATATGTGTGGTCACCATTTTGTGTGAATAGGGCAGCAAATGTATCTTCCAGCTTCAGTAAGTGCAAAATCATGCCTACAAAAAAAAAACCCTCTGGATTTCCTATTGTATATGTGGAAATAGGGAAATACATGTCTTAACACAAGATGGCGACTGCGTGTATCAACAGGATAGCGCCTAAAGTGCTATACTGCTATGCAAAGTGAGAGCACTAAAACTGTAATGACTGAAAAGGGCTAGAAGAGCAGAAGAGAACCCGGTTGTCCTAAAACAGGAGTCCCCAAAGTGGTGTGACCGTGGGTACCATGCTGCCTGCCAACACCTTTCCTGGTGCCCTCCAACTGTTTTTTAGAAAGTGGGCAGGCCAGGTGGGGCTTTTGCCCAGCAAGATGTCTTATTGGCCACTGGAGATTTGATTGGCTGTGCAGATTTTTAAAAATATTGCTTCGGCAGCAGCTGTCACCACAGCACCAAGATCTTCACTGTCTGACTGAAGGTAAGCTGTGGCTAGGGTTGCCACACACACAAACACCCCCCGTTGGGGGCAAGGTTTTCCCCAATTTTGGAGCCCCACCCCCAAAGAGCCCTGCTGCGCCCAACATGCCCAACAGGATGACGTCATCTGGAAGTGATGTTGTCAAGCCGGGCACATCATGTGAGGGACCCTCTAGCATTTGGCTAAAAATATATATGGTGACTATAGAGTTTTTGGTCAAATGCTAGAGTGTCCTATACACGATGTGCCCTACATGATGACATCACTTCTGGGTGACATTATTATGCTGCACACCATAAGTTCCCAGGGAGCATCCTGGAGCCTTTCTGGCAGGTGGTAAGCACGTAGCAACCCCAGCTGTGGCTCCATTGTGTGGCTGGCTCCACCTCCTGCAGCAGCCATTTTGTAGCTGTGTGCCCACTAGGCGGTGTCAGAACCCCAAAGGTGACTGCAGGCTCAAAAAGGCTGGTGACCCCTGTCCTGAACTAATGGGATCAGCTGAGCTCTCATGCTGCCGCTTCCTAGCCAGTGTTACAGCAGGTCTTATTCAGTGCTGTCCTGAACAGCACAGCATTTTCTGCGAAGCCCGCACAGAGGAGCAGAAGGAGGCACAAGGAGTCTTCAGTCAGATCCCTACGGAGCCATGCAAAAGCAGTCAGCTAGAAGCACAATTCCTTGCTCTCGGCATCTCGGTCGTAACAACCCACCAGAGGCGCCGTGAAAGAAAGGAGTAGAGGGTTACCAAACACAGCAAGGGGTGTGGAGCTGCGAGGGCTGCCGCTGTGGCGGGTGTGGATCAAATGTAATGGAGCATTTGATGACCCGCAGCGTGGGGCTCGAAGCTACAGCTGCTTACAAGGCAAGGCAGTTTCCTGTGAGCAGCAGGGGCTTGCCAAGAGGAGCTCTCAGAGAGACAGCAGGGCTGAGCGACGGGGGGAGCAGGAAGCAGAGCCCAACGAGGGCAAGATTTGCATCAGCTCACTGAAGAAACAAACCCTGGAAGTTGCTCGGGCCACTGACCCAGCATCTCCCTGGGGAGGGGCTCCTTCAAGCTGACACAGCAGTCTTAGTGTAGGCAGGTACCACCTCTAGGCTTTCTGGATCTTCCTGTCTGTACTAACACACTCTCCTGGAACAATTTATGCAGCCAGTGAGATGGATCCAGGCTAAATTCTCCATCGGTGGAACAAAGCTCTCCTGTCTCCCCCTTCCCTTTTGGGAAGGGGCCTTGCCTCAGTGGAAGAGCATCTGTATGGCATGCAGAAGATCCCAGGTTCGATCCCCTGCATCTCCAGCTAAATGGGTCAGCTAGTAGGTAGGGTTGCCATTCCCCCAGTGGGGCCAGGGGATCCCCTGATTTTGGGGAGAAAAATCCGCTGCAAACCAGCTGGCCGGCAGGGGAAGCCCCTCTCCCAAGAAGCCCCCTCCCAGCACCGCTGGTGCGATGACATCAAGCAGGAGTGACGTCGTAATGTTTCCAGTGTTGGGGGCGACGCTCTAGGTTTGGGCAAAACTATGGTTTTGAGACCTAAAAAACCATAGAGTTTTGACCAAAACCTGGAGCATCAACCCCAATTTTGGAAACACAATGGCAAAGAACTCACAGAAGGATTGGGTGTCTCTCCCCCCACACACCGGCAGCCCCCTGGTAGGACATGGCAATCCTAGTAGAAGGTGAGGTGAAAAATCTCCACCTGAGACACCGGAGAGCTGCTGTCAATCAGAGTGGACCAGAGGTGTCAAACATAAGGCCCGGGGGCCAGAATCGGCCCGCCCAGCGCTCTTATGCAGCCCGCAAGCAACTAGTAAAAGGGAGGGAACAGGAGGCTGCTCCGAGGAGTGGGCGGAGCCACTCTGTGGCTTCAGCATGGTGGAATAACCTTGTCTGCAGCAGTCAAGCAGCATGGGAGCATCTGTCCAGTGCTGCACCACTGGCTCTCCCATCTGCCCATATGGGTTTTCCTCTGCACCCCCCTCCCAGCCCATGGGGCCTTGCAGTGAGGATACACCAACTCGGAGCTCTCCAGCTGCTGTCCTTTATACAGTTTATATCTCCGGCACCTGGCATTACATTGTATGGCACACATGGCCCAGCCCGACAACGTGGCATTCATGTCAGATCTGGCCCCCCTAACAAATGAGTTTGACGTCTCTGGAGTAGACAATCCTGACCTCGATACCCTAGTGGTCTGATTCGGTGGAAGGCAGCTTCCTGAGTCTATGAAATGCTACTCTGAATAATGGGGATCCTAAAGGAACAGCGAGGGAGAACAGGTGTGACTGGCCAACTTAGTCTGGATCTGCTGAACTATTTATTTCTTATGACAGGGGCTCTGAGGCCCTTGTTATATTCCTGCATATCTGGTTTCTTGCCAGCCCAGGACCCTCTGGGTGGAAAACCCCTCCCTTCCTGTACATCTTCAGATCTTTAACATCACACTTCTTACTTGAAGGGGACAATTTATTAAATATTAATACACATGGCAATGAGTTTTAATGTTTTACATTATGCGGGGTGCCTCTGAGCATCGAGTTAACTCATAAATACTGCAGATTAACCTGAAATGAAATCTTCTTCAGTTGGTGAATATCAGCCAAAAGGTCAGATATTCTGATCTGAAGTTAGGCAAGTGCAGGCAGGGAGAGATTGGGTTTTGGCCAATTACAGAATGGGAGAAGTGGAGGATCCACAAGGAGGTGTGTCTGTGAGGGAGTTCCTCATTTCCTCCTCCACTGTTTCCTTTTTCCCTTCCCCGAAAACCCCTGCAGCCTCTCTCCCTTTCCTGCTTCCTTCTGTCATTCCCACCCACCAGCCAAACTATCTTTATCTGCCCTTGTCTTCAGCTTCCATTACCCTTCTGACAGCCTCTGCCAGGTAAACCCCAGCTGTGCAGTGCAAGCCACCAGACCAGGCAGGCCCAGTGGTGTGGTGGGGAACCCACAAGGACTTGCGGGAGGCGCCTTATTTCACCCTCCCCACATTTCCCCTTTCCCTCCTTCTGGAAACACCCATATCCTCACCTTTCCCTGTCTCCTCTCTATCCCAACCACCAACGGCCTACCTTTTATCCACCCCATCTTCCGCTATATTATTTACTTCATTAATATCATACCGCACCTTTCTCTATGGGACACGAAGCATCTTACATCATTCTCCTCTCTTCTGTTTCATCCTCACAAAAGCCCTGTGATGTAATACAGCTAAAAATGTGTAACTGGCCCAAGATCCCTTAACAACTTTCCATTGCAGAGTGCAGATTTGAACTCGGGTTCCCCAGATCCTAGTCTAAAACTGTAACCACAGCACCACACTGGCTTTCATGGGGTGATGCTGTTGAATAGCTGCCAGCAGCCAAATCTGGATGAGTCATGGAAGTTTGGTGGTAGCAAGCTGCTGCTGGGCCCGGCCCCCACAAAGTCCTCGTTCAAAGGCCCAAAAAGCCCTGGAAAGGGGCCCTGTCCCCTTCAGGGTTGGCAGCTCTGGGCTAGGAAATGCCTGGAGATTTTGGGGGTGGAGCTTGGGAGGGGGCTGGGGAGGGGAGGGACTTCAGCAGGGTATAATGCCATCGAGTCCACCCTCCAAAGCAGCCATTTTCTCCAGGGGAACTGATCTTGATCAGCTGGAGATCAGTTGTTATAGCCAGAGATCTCCAGGTGCCACTTGGAGGCTAGCAACCCTTACACCGTCCCACAGCCTTTTAGAAGAAGAAGGTATTGGATTTATACCCCGTCCTTCACTACCCAAAGGAGTCTCAGAGTGGCTTACAATCTCCTTTCCCTTCCCCTCCCCAGAACAGGCACCCTGTGAGGTAGGTGGGGCTGAGAGAGGTCTTTTGAGAATTGCTCCTGAGAGAACAGCTCTGAGAGAACTTGTGACTGACCCAAGGTCACACCAGCAACTGCATGTGGAGGAGTGGGGGATCAAAACCCAGTCCGCGCTCTTAACCACCACACTAAACTGGCTCTTTACAGACAGAAACCAAGGCTTGCAATACAGGCCCATCCTGCATCTAGCTTTTACTCCGCTGTTTTACCAAACCCACCTTGGAACAGAAATTCCACTCTGCATTGCATGCTGCTTTCACTTTCTTTGATCATTGGATTTTTTATGGTACCCTCTACACTGCGTGCTGCTTTCACTTTCTTTGATCATCGGGTTTTATGGAACTGCCTGCATAGATTTATGGCCGTTTTATGGCCGTTCAGGGGTAACTCTACAGTCAATAGGGCGTTGGCCCCGAGGTATTTGAATTAGGGTTGCCAAGTCTGGGTTGGAAAATACCTGGAGACTTTGGGGGTGGAGCTAGGAGAAGGCGGGGTTTGGGGAAGGGAGGGGCCTCAGCATGGTACAGTGCCATAGAGTCCTCCCTTCAAAGCAGCCATTTTCTCCAGGGGAGCTGATCTCTCTCAGCTGGAGATCAGTTGTAAAAGCAGGAGATCCCCAGGCCCCACCTGGAGGCTGGCAACCCTAATTTGAATGTGGTTTTGAGTCACATCTTTTTGTTCCAGTGTGGGTTTGATAAAACAACAGAGCAAATGCTAGATGCAGACTGGGCCACTGTTGGGGAGACAAGCAGAGTATAAATCTCTAAACGGATCGGTGAAAGCAGGTGGAAATGAACACGCTCTTCCCAGAGCTTATCCCAGCTTTAATTGTAACTAATCTAACAATGCCCACCGTGACACAGGACCTTCCACTGACTCTTCCCCAAAACCCACCCCACTTTTCACGCATCAGGCTTCAATTGCCTTTGAGCCTCTGTGGCCTCATTTATGCCAGGCTCTGATTCATGCAGGAGAGGAAGCGGCAGAGAGGCCTCTGCAACGGTGTCGTGAGTGGGTTTTACATGTGCAGTACAAAGCGACCGAAGCCGAAGACTCTCGGCTTCAGACTGTGAGGCATTAGCATTAATAATTAACTGTAAGACAGCGCTCGCTGGGGTAAATGAGTCAAGGATCATTGCTTTTTAATATACTTTCTAAAATATACTTTCCGTCTACTACCCAACCAGATAATCCAATCCAAAAACCTAGTTAATTTGAAAGACTTTGATATCTGCCTGTTTAGCTCAATGGGGCTAAATTGGTTTAAATCCTGCCGCTTTGATTTTCACTGGGCTGCAGATGGAGTCCGCTCTGAGGGGCCTCTCTCCCTGTGGTTTGGAGGAACCAAGATGGGGCCTCCTGAACTGGGAGGACTGGCTTAACTGGCTGTCTCCTCTGCTTCTGCATGAAAGATGGACTGGGTATTAGGGCTGCCAGGTCCCCTGTGGCCACCAGTGGGGGGTAGGTGGGTCGGGTTGTCAGACCCAGGTTGGGAAACTCCCGGAGATTTGGGGATGGAGCCTTGAAAGGACAGGGACTTCAGCAGGGTACAATGCCGTAAAGGCCACCATCCAAAGCAGCCATTTCCCCCAGGGGAATGAATCTCTTTAGTCTGGAGATGAACTGTAATTCCAGGGGATCCCCAGGTCCCGCCTGAAGTCTGGCATCCCTCAGTATGGTGTATTTGTTGGAGGGTGAGTAGGACGGGGCTACAGTGGGATCTGTATGTTTCTGGCCTACCGAAATGTGGGAGATTATTCGGAAAGGGAAAGGGAATGTATTACACAGAATTCACAGCCAGAGTATGTTGACTAACCATCCATAAATCATGGGTACAGATGATAAATGGAACTAGTTAGTGGAGCCAAAAGGAATGGGAAGTTTAACGCGCACACAAATTATGTATTTTAAGGCAAAATGAAACCATGTTATTCACGGAGGTAGAGAGTTGCCCTTTACTATTGCAAGAAAAGGGTGGGTTTTTCTTCCCTTAAATCAGTGTTTCAAAAACAGAATAGAAGGCATTCCTGTATGGATGTATAGAAAGACAGATACAAGACTAGGGAAATTCCTAGAGCATCACTATATGGGGCCATTTTTTCTCTCACTCCTCAATTTCTCGGGTGTAGAAAATTTCCAGGGGTTCCAGGCTAAGCCTGGAAAGCAGCATGAGGATTGGAGAGTGGGAAATGCGGGGGTAGTGCCATGAGTACAATCAGGGGCGTCAAGTTTTTAGTTTCCAGAGGGGGCTCTTGCATACGCGCGCAGAGCGTGTGTGCACACCAGGACAGTGTCCCCGCCACCACCGCCGAGAGCCTCTCCCTTCCCCGGCCCAGCTCCCCTGCACTCCCTCCCTCCCAGGGCCATCTGGGCAATGTGCCCAGCATGATGGCATCACCCAGAAGTGACGTCATCATGTCAGGCACGTTGCCATAGAGTTTTGGGGTGATTGCTAGAGCATCGCCCCGTCAACATGCCTGGTGTGATGATGTCACTTCCGGGTGAGGCCCCGGGAGGGAGGGAGTGCAGGGGAGCCGGGGGGGGGGGGGAGAGGCTCTCGGTGGCAGCGAGGAAGGCGGGGAAGTTCGGCGGGGGACAGGTGCTCCATTTTGCCAGGGGGGCTCAATTCCCCCCAGGAAATTTCAGGGGTGACCCCCGCCCCCGAGCTCCCCCATAGTTGACGCCTATGAGTACAATGACGTCAGTTCCAGGGAAAACAAGAAATGACAGCAGAAGCTCTAGGAATTGCCAGAATCTCTGTGTTTTTACCATAGAGTTTCTATATATTCCCAGAGCTACCGGGTTATCCCTGAAATGATGTCATCATGCTTATGCTGCTGGGTTTTTTTTAAAAAAAATTCCCACATCACTACTTGGAGCAGCAGCAGGCAACAGCAGCTTGAAGCAGGGGGTTCCTTGCCCTGACCAGGGGCTTTGCAGCCCTAGTCTGGCCTGTAGTTACAGTGCGGCTTTGGGGGCTCTGCCCCCTTTCTTAAAGGCACAGCCCCACAAAAATTTCTCCTGAAAATGCTTTTTTCAATCATTTAAAAACATGTTTTAAGCTGTGCGCTTTTTAAAGCAGAGTGGTGTGAGAGTCCTGCTCAAAGTAGTCAAGGATCAGATCTCGGTTGGTTAACCACAGTTCTTTATTGCCTATTTCTACATTGGTACAGCGTCTCGGGTTATTGTCAGAGATGAGACAAATAATACAAGCGGGTCTATTATACCATTCCAAGGAGTTTGAATTACCCATAGGTAGCCAATCCCCAGTAGGGAAAATTGGCGGGCTAAAAGGTGTCTTGACCGTTTGGTTCACACAGGAAAAAAGTGAGGTGTTAAGCAGTAAATTTCCCTTCCCAAACCAGACCCCTCCGTTCACATAACAATTCATGGCTCCAAGGTTCTTTAGCATAGATAAGAGATGAGAGCCTTCCTCCCCTTGAAGTTACTGCCGGAGCAGCTGGAATGCGGAGGCAGGGATGAGAGGTCTCCTTGTTCTCACCCTTCGGGGTTGTCACCCTCCCGGCCCAAACAGGTTAAATACAGGTTCAATACATAAGGATTATACTGGTACATAGTATGCATGCAATAATACATTGACTGAATTGACAGATTCTGACACCCTGCCCTCCCCATAATTCCCTTCACCTAGCTTTCTCAGGGAACATTTTATGAAACAGTTTGGTTAACTTGGGGGCATGAACATGTTCAGAACGAATCCATTCATTGTGCTCCGGGCCGAAATCTAACCATCTAACTAAGTAATACAAGTGGCCCCGTTTCATCTTGGAGTCAAGGATTTCAGTTATCTCGTAGTGTGGACTCCCCTCCTTCATCAGTGGAGGAGGAACTGGAGGAACTGGATGCCATGCATTCGGCCCAGGATCTTTCTTCAGCAGGCTGAAATGAAACACAGGGTGCACAGAACTTAGTGATTTAGGAAGTTCCAGTTCAAAGGAGACATCAGAGATTTTACGTAGCACTTTATAAGGTCCAACATATTTCCATCCCAATTTTCTGCTGGGCTGCAGCCCATGGATATTTTTTGTAGAGAGATACACAGAGTCCCCCGGTTGAAGGTCCCATCCCGGTGCTCGCCCCCGGTCGGCATATTTCTTGTAGTCCTCTTTGGCATGGTCTAAGGCTTTCCCAATTAACGGCCAGGAGTCCTGGAGGCTGGACCACCAACTTTTAAAGTCCGGGGGGGGGTCTGGGGGTCTTCCTTGAGGGTAGGAAGTGGTTTACTTTCAAAGCCCCCCACCGCCATGAAAGGTGAAACCCCCGTGGAGGAGTGCACTGCATTATTGTAGCTATATTCTGCAAAGGGTAGTAATTCCACCCAATTATCTTGGTGGTAATTTGTGTAGCATCTTAAGAACTGCTCCAGAATCTGATTAGTTCGCTCGGATTGGCCATCGGTTTCTGGATGGTAACCCGAGCTTAAGGCAGGTTCTATGTCCATTAGTTTCAAAAGCTCCCGCCAGAAGGTGGCAACGAACTGACTTCCGCGATCGGATACCACCCTTTTCGGAAAAGCGTGTAATTTAATCACGTGGTTGAAGAAAGCTTTAGCCATCCCTTTGGCAGTGGGTAATTGCTTGAAGGGAGTGAAATGGGCTTGCTTGGAGAAAGTGTCCACTACTACCCAGATCACTGTTTTCCCCTTAGATGGAGGCAAATTGGTAATAAAATCCATGGCTATGTCTTCCCAGGGTCTGGAGGCAGTGGGTAGGGGGTGCAACAATCCAGGGACTTTACCCCCCCGTTTTTTACACATTAAGCAGGTTTGACATGCTGAGACGAAGTCCGAGACATCTCGGCGCATGCGCGGCCACCAGAACTGACGTTGGATCAGGTTAAGTGTCTTTAGGAACCCAAAGTGGCCTGCGAGCTTGGAGGAGTGGCAATTTAGTAAAATTTCCTTGCGTTTGGTCTTAGGGACCACTAATTTGTCCCCATGTAGCCAACATTGGTCCTCTCTCTTGGAACACTCTCCCACCGCCTCCAATTCCTCTATTTCTTCAGGAGCATACTCCCCCCCCCACTGGCAGTTCCCGGTGGTCAGCTCGGGTTTTTTCGTTTTGCTCCGGGTGACAACCGCCCCTCCCAGCTGTTGGGGGGAGAACATGGAATCGAACACCTCTTCTTTCACGCTTTCATGTTGGGGCAATCTGGACAATGCGTCTGCCAAGGAGTTAGCCTTCCCAGGGAAATGTTTTAACACAAAGTTAAACTTTGAAAAGAAATCAGCCCAGCGCAGCTGCTTTGCATTGAGGGACCGCTGCGTGCGCAAAGCTTCTAGGTTCTTGTGATCCGTCCATATTTCGAACGGAGTTTGCGCTCCTTCCAACCAATGGCGCCACGTAGTGAGCGCCAATCTAATGGCCGCTGCTTCTTTGTCCCACACTGACCAATTTCTTTCTGTTTCGTTAAACTTTTTTGAGATGTAAGCTAAGGGGTGCAGTTTCCCCTCCGAGTCCCTTTGTAGGATGGCCCCCCCCCATGGCTACATCCGAGGCATCGACATGGATTATAAAGTCTTTCGTCTCATCCGGGTGGGCCAGAATGGGCTCAGAGGTAAAAAGAGTTTTTAAAGTCTCAAACGCCTTCTGACACTCCCCATTCCATGCCAGTTTCTCTCCCGGCTTTCCCGCCTCGGGCCCCCTCCCCTTGGTTTTTAGCAAGTCCGTTAAGGGGAGGGTGACTTTAGCAAAGTCCTTGATGAAGGTCCGGTAGAAGTTACAAAATCCTAAGAGGCTCTGTAACTGCTTTCTCGTTCGCGGAGCCTCCCATTGCACCACCGCCTCCACTTTTCCCGGGTCCATTTCCAACCCCTTCTGAGAAATACGGTAGCCCAGGAAGTCCACAGACTCACGGTGAAACTCGCACTTAGACAGTTTCACAAAAAGCTGATTTTTTAGTAACGTTGAAAGAACATCTCTGACCAGAGTCACATGCTCGTTCTTATCAGTAGAATAGATCAAGATATCATCTATGTAACATAACACGCCCTTAAACAGGTGCTTGTGCAACACTTCATTGATTAAACTCATAAAGACCCCGGGCGCGCCACTTAAGCCGAACGGCATCACTAGGTATTCAAACTGCCCCAAGGGGGTGTTAAAGGCAGTCTTAGCTTCATCCCCCTCCCTTATGCGCACCCTGAAATAGGCATCTCGCAGATCCAACTTGGTGAAAATCTTCCCCTTGGCCGCCTCCGCCAAGAGGTCCTTTATCAACGGGAGGGGGTAGGCATTAGAGGTGGAGACTGCATTTAGCCCTCTATAGTCCGTGCACAATCGTAAGCCTCCATCCTTTTTCTTTCGGAACAGCACGGGCGCCGCAAAAGGGGACTTGGCTGGGCGGATAAACCCCCTTGCTAGATTTTTGTCCAAGAACTTCCGCAGTTCTTCCCGTTCCGCCGGGCTCATGGAATACAATTTACCCTTCGGGAGTTTCTCGCCTGGGAGTAGCTCTATGGCACAGTCCGACAGTCGATGGGGGGGCAACTCGTCCGCCTCAGTTTCACTGAACACTCCTAGCAAGTCTCTATATTCTTTAGGCACCATGGCCGGGGCAAGGGCGAGCGCGGGCGCGGGAGAAGGCGGGCTGGGAGGTCCGGGGCCCCATCCTGGGTCCCATCGGTGGCTCTGGCAGCGTTCGTCTACCCACGAAATCTTCCCCTCGCTCCATTTTATGTACGGGTCGTGTGCGCCGAGCCAAGGGCTGCCCAACACCATGGGGAACTGGGCATTCGGGGTGATGACAAAAGCTCGCTTCTCCCAGTGCTCTCCCGTTCCCAAAATCAAGCTTTCAGTCTCTGCTATACACTCCTCTTTCATTTCGGACCCATCCATCTGGGTAAACTTCAGGGGTTCTGCTAACGGGGTGACTTTGGGTCCCAACCCCTCCACTACCAGGGGGCTGATTAGGTCTCGCGCGCACCCAGAGTCAATTAGAGCGCGGACCCTCATGTGGGTACCTGATCCCGGGGTCACCACCGTCACTACCATATATAACAGGGGCCCAGGGATGCTCACCGGAGATGGCGCTTCTTGGCGGGGGACCTGCAGCTCTGCGCCGCTCACTGCAGGCCGTTGGAGTTTCCCGACATCTGCGCTTCCATCAGCTCCAGCTCTCCCTGATCGCTCGCCACCCCTTCCAGCTGTAAAGCCCGGGGCTTCATTGGAGTTTTCCCCCTGGTCGGGGTGCTCGCCGGTCCGGGGGTTGAGGTCTTCGGGCCTTTCCCCTGTCCTCGGGGACATGCTGAGGCGAAGTGGCCACTCTCCCCACACTTCATACACAACCCCTGTCGAAACCTCGCATCACGAACGTCTTGCACATTGGATCGGGGCTTCGCTCGAGGGCCCGCTCTGCTGGCTGCCGTTGCGGACGCTCCCATCTTAATTAGGGCGAAGCGCTCTTCCATGTCGGTAGCGGCCCTCATCCAGGTGTTCAGTGTGCCCGGGCGACCCCCTAGCAGCACTGTCTCGTAAATTTCCGGGTTCAGGCCCTCCCAATACTTCTCCATGAAGAGTTCCTCCGGCCATCCATGGATCTTGGCAGCGATACGCCGGAACTTGTCAGTGTATTCCCTCACTGACGACCTGCCTTGAAATAGCTTCCTCAGTTGGTTCCGGGCTTTTTCCTCACCCAGCGGGTCCTCGAACTGGTGCCGGAGGGCCCACATAAAATTGTTCAGTGAGCGCAACTCAGGGCCAGGGTTGTCGTGCAGACTCACATACCAATCGCTGGCGGTGTCTTTCAGCTTGGACCCGATGTAGCCGATGCGATCCTTCTCGGTAGGGTATAGGTGACCCCAACTGTCTAGGAATCTCCCGATCTCCAGCGTGAAGAAACGCAGCTTCTCGGGGTCCCCATCGAAAGTAGTCGTCAACGGGTCGGAAGGGGGTGGGCGAGCGGCCGGCGCGGCCGGGGCTGGGGCCGGCGCGGGAACGGGCCCCGGAACTGGAGCTGGGACGGCCGGCGGGGCTGGTTGCGCCGGTAGAGCGGGCGCCTGCGGCTGAGCCGGAACCCCTCCGGGTGCTTGCTGCTGCTGTGGGGCTCCGACTCCTTGACCGAGGAGGGCGCCTTGCATCGCCACCATAGCGTCGCGAAATTGGTGCTGGAGATCGAGGGCCAACTCGCGGAGCTCGGCGGTGAGTTGAAGCCGTAGGTCTCCCATCATCTGATCCAGCGGGACCGTCTGCTCCTCGCGATACGGATCGGGCCCATACAGATCCAATCCCTCCTCTTCGGGAGGCGGGCGACGCGGCCCTCCACGGTAGATCGGCTCGCGGTCGTCTCCTAGGTAGCTCGGTCTCCCTCGATCGGGCTGGTCTCCGGTGAGCGGAACTCTCACCCCTTTCCTGTCGTGCACCCATGAAGTCACGGGTCGGCCTCCGAAGTGGCTCCAGGTGTACTGGGGGGTCGCGCTCTGATGGATAGTCGGGCGGCGCGGAATGTAGTAAGCCCCCTGGCTCGTGGTCACCGGCACCTCGGGACCTCCTCCGCCGCCACCACCCCCGTTCCCCGGATCCGCCGGGGTAACGGGAGTCTCCTCTGGAGTAGTAGGGTTGAGGGGGACAAGGTCGTCTTCTGACATGGTCAGGAACGATTGAGTCCCAGTCACGGATCTCTGACAATCTGTGAGAGTCCTGCTCAAAGTAGTCAAGGATCAGATCTCGGTTGGTTAACCACAGTTCTTTATTGCCTATTTCTACATTGGTACAGCGTCTCGGGTTATTGTCAGAGATGAGACAAATAATACAAGCGGGTCTATTATACCATTCCAAGGAGTTTGAATTACCCATAGGTAGCCAATCCCCAGTAGGGAAAATTGGCGGGCTAAAAGGTGTCTTGACCGTTTGGTTCACACAGGAAAAAAGTGAGGTGTTAAGCAGTAAATTTCCCTTCCCAAACCAGACCCCTCCGTTCACATAACAATTCATGGCTCCAAGGTTCTTTAGCATAGATAAGAGATGAGAGCCTTCCTCCCCTTGAAGTTACTGCCGGAGCAGCTGGAATGCGGAGGCAGGGATGAGAGGTCTCCTTGTTCTCACCCTTCGGGGTTGTCACCCTCCCGGCCCAAACAGGTTAAATACAGGTTCAATACATAAGGATTATACTGGTACATAGTATGCATGCAATAATACATTGACTGAATTGACAGATTCTGACAAGTGGGGTGCTGTAGTTGACTAATTCCCACACTGAGCAAGGGGGTTGGAGTAGGTGACCTCTAAGATCCCTTCTAACTCTGTGTCAAGAAACTGGTCTCCTTTAAGAGAGTTTTTCTGCCTAAGTGTTAGCTTTCTTGACTATAGACGTCATCACCCCCACCTGCTGGCTTGTTACCAGAATTGTTGCTTAGGCTGGCAGAAGTGATTACCTTGCAGCAGCTAAGAACTGTCATCTAAAGTGGTTGACAGCTTGCAGTTTAGAGACCTGTCCTGGTAACAGCTTTCTGTTGGCTAAATGGCTTTTCTTTCTGCACTGAGAACTTCAGCCCCATCAGGAAAAAAAAATTGCTCCACAAACCACAAAACCACTACGGGTCTGGCCCTAGTGATTTCCCAGCCTAGTTAGGAATGGCAGGAGCCAAAGCTAGCCTCCAAATGCTGGTGTCTCCAGTCGTTCAGAAACCCCTTGGGCTACATTTACGAAATCCATTTAAGTGACTTTGGAATATCTGAAGCCGGCCTCTCTGCCTTGGGGACTGTGATGCTATGAAAGCCTCATCCACTTATTTACAGTTTGGTGCCTTAAGAACTCAGCTAAGAACTGCATCATGCAAATGGCTTTTACTCTATCCGTTGCTGTCGGGTGAATGACGACGCGAGCTTTCAGCGACACAAAAAGTTGTCATAAGAGTTCGGTGGCGTAGGATTATTCAGTCCTTCCAGGACTTATTCTAGCTCTCCGGAACCACTTGGTGTTTGTCTCCAGGTAGCTCTGGCGTCATGCCCTGAAGTGTGGGCTTTCGAGCACAGGTGCTAGATTGATGCTCAGGTTAAGCAGGCTGCACCGTGGAAGGTGGAGATAGTGCTCTGAAAACCTAGCAAACTGGACCGGAGCAAATCATGATGAAAATGTAAGTACCTATCAAAAGCAGGCCCATAGCTACAGTGGGGCATCTCGGGGCCTGCCCCCCCCCAACTTACTGCCAAGGCCCCCCTGACTTCCCATCCAGCCCAGGCCCCCCGACTTCCAATTTTTTATTTTATTTGTGGTGCTCCCTTGGGGGGAGTGGGGAGGTTGTCTTTGCAGGGTACCCCCTGTCTTATTTAAAGGCTCCCCGACTTTTTAAAAAAGATCCTGGCTACAGGCCTGATCAAAAGTGTCCCCCCCCCCCCGTCCATCACTACCCAGCCTGGCATTGTGCGGTGGAGCTGTAATGGCTCTTGCTTGTAACTGACACATCCCATAATAACTAATTGTCACACTAAAGGAAAGGGAGAGAGAAGCAGCTGCTAAGGGAGATCCTGGCTCCTCGATGGGAACTGATCGCAAGCAACTGCATGGAAACACAGATGGACTCTATGTACGTAATTCCCTCTGCAAGCATGTAATGGATGGCCTGTAGCTTAGTGGCAGAACATCTGCTTTGCATGCAGAAGGTCCCAGGTTCATTCCCCAGCGTCTCAAATTAAAAGCATTAGGTAGTCGTTGATGGCTCTGATCTGGATGGCCCAGGCTAGCCCAGTCTCATCAGATCTCAGAAGTTAAGCAGGGTCAGTCCTAGTTGGTACTTGGATGGGAGCAGGGCCGGCTCTATCACTAGGCCAACTAGGCGGCCGCCTAGGGGTGCAGCTGGCAAAGAGGGTGGCAGAGAGACTGAGAGACTCAAACCAGGAGATAGTGTGCTTTATGCAAACCATGATTTACCATTATGTCTGAATGCAGCTTTCCATTCAGGCTAAGAACTGAACTTAGCCTTGAGCCAATGCAGATGGACTGGTAGGTGTTGTGGCCAGCTGGTGCAGGTGGCTGCTGGCGAGGCTGGAGAGCTCGTGAGCCCAGACAGGTGGGTGGGTACTGGGGCCGGGGGGGGGGGATGTCCCTTGTGGGTGGGTCTCTGGTGGTGGAAAGGGCAGCTCTGCTGTGTGTGTGGGGGTGCAACAAGGCAGCCTCACTTGGGGGGGGGGTGCCACAAGGCAGCCTCACCTGGGGAGGTGCCACAAGGTAGCCTCGCCTAGTGTGCAAAAAACCCTGGGGCCGACCCTGGATGGGAGATGGCCAAGGAAGTCTGAGGTGGCTCCACAGTGGCAGGCGACAGCAAACTGCCTCTGTCGTCTCCTGCCTTGAAAATCCTATGAGGTTACCATAAATCAGCTGCGACTCGATGGCCTTTCCACCGCCAGTCGGTGATGCAAAGGACCTCTGTCTGAGACCATACCGAGATGATGGTGGACAGAGTAGACAGACTTCGATAGACTCAAGGCAGCATCATGTATTCACGTGCTGCTGATCAGTGTGGATATGTTCCTTGGGGCTTTGGCATGTGTCTTGTTCTGAGCACAGTTCAACATGAGGAGTCAAGTCTCTGAGCAGCAATCTGAGCCTTCAGCTCCCAAACAAAATGTTGGAGCTTACAGATCTGTTCTGCTAGCAGCGCTGCCTGCCACCGGCATCAGGAGACTGGTACTGGAGCTCCTGACAGGCCCATAGATATAATGGGGCTATTCGGGGCTCTGCCCCCTTTCTTAAGCACCTAGCCCCACAGGAATTTGTCCTGAAAACTCCTTAAAAAAAACATTTTTAAAAAAATGTGCACCGATTACAGACTCTCCCCCAGCCCATGATGTGCTCCAGAGTCAAAGATCCTAAAAGGCCAGGGATTCTTCCTCCTCTGATTCCCCATTTCATTCAACTCCTGGAAACTCAAAAGTTCCTCTTGCTGAGCGCTCCGGTGGGAACTGAGGAGGGGAGGGTTTTGAAACAAGCAGCTGCTTGACGTCTTTCTGGACCCTGGCCTTGATCACCTTGTTGCTGCTTCCATCGTGTTTGTTTAGAATATGAAGCAGTAATAGCTTGAAAAGGGCTCTGGTATCCTAAAGCTCCAATTCCTATTGGCTGATTAATAAAGACTCCCATTGGTCCTGAAGCCAATCTAGATACCCAATCACTGAGCCCTGCTTGGGTCCAATAGTATTGCTTGTATATAGTTACATTGTTGAAAGTTATGTGTTGGAACAGTATAAATGAAAGTGCTGCTCTCATAGAGCTGTCTTTTGAGCTGAACAATGTCACTGAATAAAAGCCTGTTTGTTTGAATTCATCGCCTCCTGCTCAATACTTAAAACATCCCAGGCAAAGGGAAGCCAAGCCAGAATTACACCTCTTTTATTAAGGGATAAATTAAGAAGGAAAAAAAGCTGCTCGCCTTTGGCTCCGGCTAGTGAATCGGATCACTATTCAATGCCCCACCCCACCTCCTCAAGCCAGCTTTCTTTGGAGAATGTGGGCAAAGCCTTCAGTTTCAAGAACTCTAGGGGATTTCTACAGCCTACCGCATCTGATGAGAAGGGGCCACAGCTCAGTGACAGAGCTCCAAGCAGAAGGTCCTGGGTTCTGTCCCCAGCATCTCCAGTTAAATAGATCAGGTGATGTGAAAGACCCTGGAGAGCTGCTGCCAGTCAGAGTAGACGATATTGATCATGATAGTGACTCAGTCCCTGTTCACAGGGCACAGTGAACCCACAAAGATCCTGCATGTTCGTTATTTGTCAGAGTCAAAAGTTCAGTTGTGTACAGACAGAAAAACAATGGCAAATAATGGCAGTTCCTGGCTATTGGTCTGGCTCCTGTACAGGGTTGCTTGAGGGTTGCTTGACTTCAGGAGCAGCAAGGGTGGATGTCAGTTCAACCGCTGCTGCTTCCTGCAACACCACTGAGAGGCAGTGGTGGAGAATGAGGGCAAGGAAGGCCCCCAGTCAACAGTGCCAGCTGGATCTGAGCTGAGGGTCCCCCCGCAGAATTCTGTCTGGAACACAACAGTGGCGATCACCTGTAGAATTTGCAAGGGAAGTCCGTGAAACCCGGAGGTCAAAACGACCCTGAGCTTAACATGAGCGTGTTTATTTATTTCCTTCGTTTACAGTCGGTCTTTCTCACTGGGACAACATTAAAGCGGTATGCAATGCAATAAAACAGTGCAATGAAACAATTACAAAATGAGACAGCAGTGTATTAAAATCAGTACACAACGTACAGTAAAGGGGGGGGCTGTGGCTCAGTAGGTAGCAATGCTCCCTCTAAGCTGTGGAGACTTGTGAGCAAAAATTCTACTTTGTGAGCTACTGGCATTAAAGTTGTGAGCAAGCGATTTGACGGCTGCATCAATTAGTTTGCTCTGGAGCCATCCTTCCTGAGCTGAGACGAAAATGTGTCTGCTGGAGGCTAAAAAACTGTGAGCTAGCTCACATTAACTCAGCTTAGAGGGAACACTGGTGGGTAGAGCATCTGCTTGGCATGCAGAAGGTCCCAGGCCCAATCGCCGGCACCTTCTGTTAAAAGCAGGGGTCATTTCGAGCAGGAACACGCCGGAACGCCATTCCAGGAGTAACAAGCCCAGAAGCGGGCACATACGGTGATGCGCTGTGGGAAAAAGCAAAGGCAGACAAACTGGATCTGTAGTTTCTTGCTTGTCATAGGGTAGCTTCCCTGCAAGAGCAAAGGAAACCTCAAGTGTCTTCAGTCAAAGTGTGAACCTGGCTCACCAGCTCTGAGTTGGGAAAGACCTGGAGATTTTTGGGGTGGAGCCTCAGCCGTGGGTGTTGCCTTCTGACACACTTCCAGTGATGTCAGGGGGTGTGGCATATGCCAGTGAGTTATGCTAATGAGTTATGCTAATGAGCTCCTGCACCTCTTTTTTTTACGAAATGACCCCTGGAAGGATCAGGTGACATGAAAGACTTTGACCTAACACCTGGGAGAGCTGCTGCCAGTCTGAGTAGACAATACTGACCTTGACGGGCCAATGGTCTGATTCAGTCGAAGGCAGCCTTGTGTGTCCATGTGTTCGTGGTCTGTTTTGCATAGTTTGTGGCATGCTGGAGAGCAGGAGCCTGCCCAGCCTTTTTGGGCAAGCCATGCCTCAAGGTTGGAGGCTACTACAAAGAGTGCTCAATGCAGTTGTTGATCTTGCCCATTTGCAAGGCGGCACCTGCAGAAGGCCCTGCTCAGAGGAGCGAAGTTGTTACGGTTATTTCTCCCACCCTGGAGGATTCTTAACGAACCCCTCCCCAATACCTTATGTTTAATTTATACAGGCAATTTCAGAAGCACAGAGGGGCTCTTCCTTCGTTTGCAGGTCAGATGAACACTCAGTGGGGTGAACTCATCTGTAAACCTTTTGTTCTGGATGACTCTGGTCAGACCTGATTCAGTTATAGGTGCTCAGTTAAGAAACCCTAGGCATCTAAGTTAGCTTTCCTAGATCATTTAGCTCCTAGCCAGAGCTCCACCTCAGTAACACTATAGGTCCATTCTGGGTATAGTATACAAGTGAATACTATTAGAGAATCTCTGCTTCCATTTTAAGTTTTTTTAAATTAAAGCATAACTACTACTTCCATAACAAAGACTAAATCCACAAAGTGTTATACCATCCATCCCTCATGGCTGCATAGGTAATTAAAGAGCAATTACATTACCCCCAAAATTCACAGGTCACAGGCAAGGAGCCCCTTCTGAGAAGAAGCCCTCGATCAATGCAACTTTCCATATTTATAGGATTTTAAAACCATCTTGTAACAATAGATAACTGCTCCCTTGATAAGGGCACGCGTTCTTGGCTAACTCATTATCTTATAACTTCAAACACTGTACAAGGTAATTTATATTTGAAATATCTTATTAGAATATATAAAAATGTTAGTTCATCCTTGCTACTTCTTATCATCGGTCCCGAGATAATCCGGGGGGGGGGGGAGTGAGGCTATTTGCTCTGGAGTAATTTGACCCGCAGGTGCATGATCACACAGTTTTGCAAAGCTGCGGGCACAGCCCATCATTGCATGATCAGACGCAATCACGGGTGAGTCGGGGGGGGGGGGGTTGCCAGTTTTTCCCGATGTGTTTAAACGGGGGGGTCGATGAATCACATCTCCGCCCTGAGGGCTTCCTATGGCACTATGCGATGATGCGCATACTGAGAAGGGGGGGGAAACAATGGCATGGCATTGGAATAGCCTGATCAGACTATCCCTGATGCCATGAGTGCGCGCTGGAGCGATCACACGGCGAAAGTCCATCTTTGGCCTGTAGCAAACCTGTTTGATACTGGACTTTCCCTAGTACCTTTTAACTCCACTTCTTCAGCGGAGAGAAACGGGTTGCTGATGGGTGTGGGACTCTTGCCAGATGTTCTGGTGTGATCGCACCCTTAAAATCCACATGGCGTTCATGCCTCTCGCATGGCTAATTCTGCGTGTGATTGGGGCCATAGTAAGGTCTGTTCAAAATAGTGATTACAAGTTTCTTATATATATGGCCAAGCCCTATGAGGGAAGGCTGAAGGACTTGGGAATGTTCAGTCTGGAGAAGAGGAGGTTGAGGGGGGACAGGATTGCTCTCTTGAAGTATTTGAAGGGCTGTCACTTCTTAGAGGAGGGCAGGGAGCTGTTCCTGTGGGCAGCAGAGGAGAGGACTCGCAATCATGGGATTAAATTAAAGGCGGGAAGGTACCGGCTGGATATTAGGCAAAACTTCTTTACAGTAAGAGCTGTGCAACAGTGGAATCAGCTGTCTAGGGAGGTGGTGAGCTCCCCCTCCCTGGCAGTCCTTAAGCAGCAGCTGGACAAACACTTCTCGGGGACTGATCTTGCACTGAGCAGGGGGCTGGACTAGATGGCCTGCATGGCTCCTTCCAACTCTGTGATTCTATGAATATCTTTTGGCCCTCAACCCAAACTCCCATCTTTGAACCATATCTTCACTTCTGTGAAGTTGGACATTCTTGCAATTCTTAGATACTTCTGCATCTGGGCCTCAACCAGGGGTCCATTGGAGCGGGAGCGCACAGGAGCGCAGCTCCAGGAGTGAGGAGCCCAGGGGGCGGGCACATGACCAAGCCCCGCCCCCTCCTCAGCTTCCCCGAGCAGTGCAGAGGCGCAGTGCCCCGGGGAAAGCCCTGCTAGGGTCTTTATTGATTTTAATGTTTTGTTTTAATATTGATAATTTTATCATTGTTCCTTTTATGACTGTGTGCTGCTTTTCCAGAGACTTGCTCAAGGTGGCATATAAATTTTCTAAGTATACCATTTTTTATCTGGGCACATGGCACCTAAGTACTGGAGAAATTTCACCAACCTTCAGCAGCTTCCACCTTTTCAGTTTGGTGTAGTGGTCAGGAGTTGGACTCTAATCTGGGAGAACCGGGTTTGATTCCCCACTCCTCCACATGCAGCTGCTGGTGTGACCTTGGGCCAGTCACAAGTTCTCTCAGAGCTGTTCTCTCATGAGCAGTTCTCAAAAGACCTCTCTCAGCCCCACCTACCTCACAGGGTGTCTTGTTGTGGGGAGGGGAAGGGGGAAGGGATGGGTGGTGCACATGTCCTGGGTATCTCAAGTCTACTTGAAACCTGGTGGTCTCAAGGGAGCAGGAAGAGAATGAGGGTGGGTTCTTTACTCTTATTTTTATTGCACAAAGTATTGGATGGGGAAGGGAATGGAGGAAGAGCAGGTCAGTTTCACTCACCTGTGGAGTGGAGCCTGAGGGGTGGGTGTTGCCTTCTGACACACTTCCGGTATGTCAGGGGGTATGGCATATGCAAATGAGTTATGCTAATGAGCTCCTGCATCTCTTTTTCTACTAAATGACCCCTGGCCTCAACAAATTATAACTATTGATGATGGGTTAGGTGGCTTCTAATCGACACAAGGCCATATAATTAGGTTACGACTATGTCTTCTTCTTACTGCTCTTCAACGCTCTTCTGTTCTGGGTCTCTAATCTAGACTCCTTTCTTGGCATGCTTCACTGAGAGGCCAGGCTTGCCCTGCTCCTCTGTGTGGAAACATCCTCTATTATATTGATGGTCAAGTCCCAACAACTGTTCTCCTATATTTCTGGCCGTATCCTTGACACTTTCATGGGAGTGCAACCTGCCCACTGTTTATTCCAGCTTCAAAGGTTCTCACATTAAAAAAACACAACCATGTATCAGAGCAATAGCTCTGGTGGACCCAGAAGCAGTGCAAGGAAGTACTGTGCCTGTGGTGATTTGCCGCTCATTCCTCACAATGGCTGGAGTTGAAAGGCCAATGGATGTCAGGGTTGGCGCAAGGGACTCTTGTAAAGGGAGGATCTGGAAGGTTCAGAGTGATGTTGGGGGATTTGGGTACCCCCTTCTGTGTGGCCCCACTTTTCGATACTTGGCTTAGGGTCATTTTACACCTCCCCTCTAAAGTAGTTTGACTGCTGTCTTTTCCTGTGCTGATTTCACAGTGGTGTGAAATTTCACTCCAGGGGGTCTAAGTGCACGAATCAACAGCAATTGTTTAAAGCAGAATAAAGCCGGTTGAATACTAGCTTGACCACAGCAGGGCAATTAGTAGATGTGGACATTTCAGTAGCAGCACGGTTTCACACCGCACAGAGGTGTGGGCAGGTTTTTTTGGAACTAGAATGATTCCAGCGGGAAAGTCAGATGTAAAAACAGCCTTAGAGTGAGTGTCGTCCTATATATGGCAGAATAGCATAGAGATTTGTTCCACTCTCATCCCAACCATGGACATATTTATTTAGACAATATTTACGCTACCTCTCTAGAGAACCTTGAGGAAGCTTACAAAAGAACCACAACAGCAACCACAACAGCAACAACAACAACATAGAAAGCAACAATGAATAAAGCTTATAAGTTAAAACCCAGCATTTAAAACAAAAACCACCGAGCAGCTTAAAATGAGTCTCACACAGTTCTCAGGCTAAAATGAAGACTTTAAAAACAATTAACTCCTAATTGAAGTGGTGGGGGGGTGTTTTGGGGTTGTGCTAGGGTTGCCGGCTCTGGGTTGAGAAATACCTGGAGGTTTTGGGGTTGGAGCCTGAGGAGGGTGGGGTTTAAGAAGGGGGAGACTTCAGCAGAGTACAATGCCCTAGAGTCCACTGTCCACAGCAGCCAGTTTCTCCAGGGGAACTGATCTCTTTCATCTGGAGAGCAGTTGTAATCTACCCAGTGTACTCTCCCTTCCTGGAGTCTTGGAGAAGTCCCCATCTCTCATCCTCGGTTCCCCCATCTGTGAAATGGGAATAACACTGTTGTACCAACCCTGCACAATGAATGGTAGATGGATTTCCCCAGGTTCGATTCAGAATTGGTTCCTCTGAACCAATGTTTGTTATATGCATTATATGTTAGTAGTGTTTCTCTTACCCTGTGATCCAGGTTTGTTTCACTGTTTGATGCAAGTGTTGAACCATGAAGAAATGAGGAAAGACCACTGGCCCATCAAAGTCAGTATTGTCTACTCAGACTGGCAGCTGCTCTCCAGGGTCTCAGGCAGAGGTCTTTCCCATCACCTACAACCTGATCCTTACTGAAAATGCCAGGGATTGAACCTGGGACCTTCTGCATGCCGAGCAGATGCTCTACCACTGAGCCACAGCCCCACCCTGTGATATGGGTTTATTACACGGGAATAGTTCAGGAGATGTTTCAAGGAAGGGAATGGGCCCGTGGACCTTACTACTGTATGGTACAAAGTATCTGTTGCTATATGATTATCTTGTTCTTTGTGGATTGTATTTTTGCCTTTGTAATAACCATTTTCTGCTTGTTTAAAACATTATGTTGTGTTATTTATGCTTTGTTTCAGATTTCTGCAATCCCCAGACTTATCTCGTTGCTTATTGGATGTCCCATTCTGTTGACTGTACTGACTTAAACTGTGTAATCCGTCTTGCATCTCAGTGAGAAAAGCAGACTATAAACAAACAAAATAACACTACCAGAAGGATCCAGGTTCTTGAGATCTTTGGTATGACCTCCATTTACTTGTCTTTTTTCTGTGTTCTGTTTCAGATCGCTGTGGATGAGATGGTGGATTGGGCCCCTCACTGGGCAGTGCAAGCCTTGTTCATCATGGATACAACTCCAGATAGGGTGATGGCAGGAAGAGCAGAGAGAATTGTAAACGAGAGGATACACTGGGAAGTCGGCAATCCGATCTGCAGCGCTGGAAGAATCTAACTTACTCGTTTGGGAGCAACTCATTTTGACCCGTTTCTTCTCTGTCACGCTGATGTGGAGGCCCCATCAGTTCTCTGATTGCAGAGGTTTTGGATAAGTTGCTGCCAGAAAGCTCCTAAAAGGATTATCTACGGTCCACTGAGGAACTATCCCTGTGTGGAAAGCCTGGGGTGAAAAGTCCAATGGAACCCAACAAAAGGAATCACAAGTGAAAGAGAGGGACGTTTCCCAAAAGTACTTTTACAGGTATTGAAGGCAGCTCTAAGGGAGCAGTTCAGTCCCCAGGGGAGTCCGATGGAGTATTTGTTTGAGAGCTTTGCATGTTGGAACCTCACTTCACAGACTGCAAAGCCTTTTGGAATAACAAATGCGCCAGACATGTTGTAGTCCTAAGTTACTACAGCCTGAAGGTATCCCATGAAATACCAGGCTCATCTGCCATTGCCTTGCTGGGACTTCTCTTCTCCCTAAGTTCTTTGGAGGACAAAAGCCTGCCCCAAAAACAAACAAGGGAGAAGCCTGTCGCCCACCAGGTGGTACTCCATTAGTAATGAATGTAGGGCTGCCCTCATAGCAACACCAGGAGGCCAGAACGAGAGAGAGAGTGAGAGAGAGAGAGAGAGAACAGTTCCATCATCCCACAATGGTGCTTCCACCTCCGGACAAACGGCATGTGTGTCTCACCACTATCGTCATCATGACCAGCATGGCATTCATGGACGCCTATCTGGTGGAACAGAACCAAGGACCCCGTAAAATTGGCGTCTGCATCATCGTTCTGGTGGGAGACATCTGTTTTCTGATTGTGCTGCGCTACGTGGCTGTCTGGGTGGGGGCCGAGGTGAAGACGGCAAAGCGCGGCTATGCAATGATCCTCTGGTTCCTCTACATCTTTGTGCTGGAGATAAAACTGTATTTTATATTCCAGAATTACAAGGCCGATAAGAGGAATCTGGAGACAGTGGCCAGGAAGGCCCTGACCTTGTTGCTCTCCATCTGTGTGCCGGGATTGTACCTGGTGCTCGTGGCCTTGGATAGCATGGAGTACATACGCACCTTCCGGAAGAAAGAGGATTTGCGGGGGCGTCTCTTCTGGGTAGCCTTAGACCTCCTGGATATCTTAGACATTCAAGCCAACCTTTGGGAACCGCACAAAACTGGGCTGCCGATCTGGGCAGAAGGACTCATGTTCTTCTACTGCTACATCCTGCTCCTCATCTTGCCTTGTGTTTCTCTCAGTGAGATCAGCATGCAAGGAGAGCACATTGCTCCCCAGAAAATGATGCTCTACCCCGTCCTGAGCCTGGTGACCATCAACATTGTCACCATTTTCATCCGGGCCATCAACATGGTCTTGTTCCAAGACAGCCGGGTCTCCACCATCTTTATCGGCAAGAACATCATCGCCATCGCCACCAAAGCCTGCACTTTCCTCGAGTACAAGAAGCAGGTGAAGGAATTCCCACAGAACGCCATTGCGCTCGAGCTGCAGCAGAACTCGGTGCCCCACAACCAGACTGTCCACAGTACGCAAGGCATTGCTCACGAGCCCTCGCCGACCAGGGAGATCTTGGATACATGACGGGGTCCCGCAGACACCAGCACTTGCTGACGTTTTCTTGGGTGAGGGTGAGGGGGCAGGAGAGGGGGAATTCTGCTCTCATCCCAGCACTGAGAGCTGCACCCGGGCACAAGCTTTTGATCAAAAAAAGGTGGAATGTCCCCTGCATCTCAGGTATTTCCTAGGGGCCCTCTAGAAACAAAACAAAAACCAAATGAACCTTCCAAGAAGAACCTTGCCCCCAGAATCTTATCTTTTATATCTGTTCCTTGTGCTTCAATATGCCAGGAATGAGCATTTTTGTTAGAAGAGTCTTTTTTAAATAGGGGGTGGGAGGGATAGACAGGGGTGGGGATGGGAAAATCAGGACTGGAGCTTGAACCAGTAGACCTGTGACCTTCGATGTCCTACTGAAAATGGCTGTGTTTACAGTTTCTGGATATTTTTTAAAAAGAAAAACTCCACCTGTTTAATCATTGTTAGGAATTCTGGTTGAATTTTGATCATTTAAAAAAAAAAATCTTTAACCATTCAATCCCTGGACTGTTCTGTTCAGCAGCAGACAACAAACACCCAGCAGGCAGGTTGGGACATCATTTGACAAACTAACTTTTAGAGTCACTCTGGTGCTTTAGCATACGATCCAGAACAATCTTTCTATTTTTAGAGGAGTCTCTTTTCTCTTGTTCCCCAACCCACTTCCTGGTGGCGTGAGAGGGGAGTTGTGAGAGAAGGGCAGCTGCCAGGTGTGGCTACGAGTAGCACTTGAGGGGTAGTGCAGAGTCATTGTATTCTAGTGAGCGCTGGAATTATAATGAGACTGCTTTCCTATAAACCTGGAAACTGCAATCCAAGGATCGGGACCTTCAGGTGGGTCAGGGAACCCCTCTGACCGGGTCATGAGTGCCAATTGTTGTTGTTGTTGTTGCCTTTTTGAAGGACTTGTCTACAGAGCAGAGGTGCTGTGCTTCTTGCCTCTCTTTGCATGCATGCTAAGAAGAGGAGCAGGAAAGCAAGGTGAAGTCTGTCAGTGGGAGAGAGGATTCCTCCATAGCTTGGACCCTTGACTTGGTCCTCGCTATGGGACACCTCCTGGCACTCAGCTTGTGTTTCCCATTCCCAGCTTTTTTTGGTCTGTTGCCCACGGGTCCTGGCCTCAACACCAGTGAGGTCAGAACTCTGGCTCTTCCTGTCACATGCCCCTGATGGAACGTGACTTCCTGTCACATGCCTATCGCATAGTGGGCCCCATGCTGAATAGATCTGGGGGGTATTCTGGCTCAAGAGGGGAGCAGCTAGATGTAAGCACTGGAACATCATCAAGAAATGACTGGCCTCTAGTGGAGTGGCGGTAGGTTAGGGTTACCAACACTGTCTCAACAAATGGTGGGATATTTGAGGGGAGGAACCTGAAGAGGGCAGAGTTTGGGGATGATGTGCCATCACTTCCTACTGATACTGTAAACTGCCTGCGCTAGTTTCTGTGGTGTTTACCATAGAGAGCAGGGGAAATATCTAGAGTGTCACTATGTGAGGCCTGTTTTTTCCATGTGGTGCCTGTTTTTTCCATGATCCTCGGTTTCTTGGGAACAGGATACTGGGGCTGAGGGGCAAGTAAACCCCCACCTCAAGTAAATAGGAGGCCCAGGGTATGTTGGAGCTCTATTTATTTTTAGTTGGTAAGGGTGAATAGGACCTAAGTTTGGAAGGAGTTGGCCTGACATCGACTCCCTCTTGGTGACCTTCTCCCATTGTTTCACCATGTGCTTGCTCCTGATCATCCCATGTGCTGCAAACTCTCCAACAGTGTCCATGGCTAACCCCACGTCTTTTGTGGCTGACAGACAACATTCCCATAACCTCCTCCCTGTTTTCTTAATCTATGAGGCTCAATGCACGTTGCCCTCCGCTACAAGGGGTAGTGGATCCAGTCCGGCTTCCCGCTTGCCGTACCTAAGGAATAGGTTCCCAAACTATTCAGCCATGTTTTTAGGGTGTGTTTGAAAGCTCAGCTTCAGAGTTACACAACAAGAATCTGTCGCTGATCTGTGTGCATTGCTAAACAATGGCATGACCCTCCCCTGGAGCCAAGCATTGCATCTCATAAGAGAAAGGCAAAGGGATAGAATGCCCATGTGGCACAATGCATTTTCACATTCCTTCTTTCTGGCAGGTAATACCTAGTTCGGCTTTGTTTTCCTCATTCCAGATAGAACAAACCCTGACGTTCTGTGGTAGAAGAAAAGCTCCGTTCTATCTTTCTTTTCTGTCAACCAGCCTTTCTCGTCTAAATCATTGAATGGAAGGGTCATGAAATGATGAGGTGCGGGGGTATACTCTGAGTTTGGGTAAATAATGTAGGTAACAGTGAAGAATCTTGCTTTACGAGATTTGGTATCCAACAGTAGCCTACTGGGTCCTTTCTCCGCCCCCTACTTCACATGGCCCTTCCTTGAACTACCCTCCCGACCTGCTACTCTCAGGTTCAAGATGCAGAAGATTTTGGCCACCTCTGAACTGAAGGTACATCAGAGCGCTGAGCTCTTTCTGGCCACAAAGCAACACATTCACATTATTTTGTCACCTGCCCATAGAGGGACATCAGTCCACGAGAGAGTTTGGTCACAGCACTGGGCTTATGGTTCTTAATTTGTTTGAACAGAGTTCTGTTTTTATGTAATAAACGGTTCTGGACGCCCACCAAGAAGTTCTCTTTGCTGTCTGTGCATCTGACTTGCTGCTCCTTGAGTTTTCTTGCTGCACTGATCTTTTGTATGTCTACAAACACCAGTCCCGTGAACCACGGATTCCAGGCACTGAGGCTGTCTGGGTTCTACCCGTAAAAAAACCACAAATGCCTCCACAAGATATTCAGCCCATGGGCCATAGAGAACCTCCAGCTCTTCTGGGACCCTCAGAAATGATAATTTAGAGACAGTCCCTTCTGTAAGGGAACTGGTCATTTGAGGACTTGCCCTGCCTTGAACATGACCTCCATTTTGAAATAAGGCTTATAGACTGCTGTACGAGGTGTTTTACCTGCTCTTCACACACCAAAGACAGATGCTGAGTTTCATTCCCTTCTGTTGTTTCTGCTTACTCAGTACGGGCAGGCAACCTCCCACTGATGCTGCTTGTCTGCCATACTGGAACAGTGGAAGAGGAATGGGCGGCCGGGAGGGGGGGGAGACACATGACATTGTGCAATGCATTAACATCCCTTCTGGGTGAGCACCTGGAAGTGATTATCATGGCATCCAGCAACTCTCCAAAAATGTCATCTAAAATTTACCACAGAGATTGGGAGGATTCCTAGAGCTTCGTGCACCACAGTGACATCACTTCCAGGTTTTCAGTCAGAAGTGACATTGAGATGTTGCACAATGCTCCCCTACCCATGCCCTGCCCCCCCCCAAGCTCCCAGGGGTCCCTCTGCAGTCACTACAGTCTCCCTTTGTCCCACAGCAAACATCTGTGGGGTGAAGAGTATAAGATGCTGCAATCATCCAGGAAGATGCTAATGGCCTCTTTAATAAACATCTAGTAACTTTATCCAGGATAAACGAACAAAGGAACACAAGGCATAGCAGAGCCCTCCATTGCAGTTCTTCTACCCAATATATCTCCAAACATGAGTAAAACCTGGACTGGAACTCCTCCAGAGTCTAGCACTGTGGAACTAACCTAGAACATGAAATGGATTAGTGAACATTACAAAGAGGTTCCAGCTTTTTGCGTAGGATGAGAGGATCAAACAGATGTAAAGTCCACCACCACCACTACCCCACTCATAGATTGCCTGTTTACTATCTGTTGCTTCTGGGGGTATTCCCCAGAATCAGAGGGAAACACACTAGTGCTAGGGTTGCCAACTCCAGCTGAGGAAATTCCTGGAGATTTTGGTACGGTGCCTGGGGAGGGCAGAATTTGGGGAAGGCAGGGAGCTCAGAAGGGATGTGATGCTATCTGAAGGTCCCACTTTCTCCAAGGGAACTTGTCTATGTAATCTGGAGATCAATTGTAATTCCAGAACTCCGGAGTCCTCCGGTTTTTAAGTAATAAGGAGAGATTAGTGTCCGCGCACTTAACCACTACACCAAACTGGCTCTCACACCAAACTAACCATAATCTGAACTAGTGATAACTGGGGGGAGGTTGTGGGGGATATAGGATGTTGCCTGCATTCACAGTGTTTCTCCTGTGCTCCACTACCTGCTTGGTTGCCCAGCAATTGAGAGAGAGGTGACCATGGTAATATATTGATGGAAGTGTCTGACTCAGGCTGCAGTCACATGAGCAGTTTGCCACAATATAGTAGTGTTGGTGTAGTTGGTTAAGTGCGTGGACTCTAATCTGGGAGAACCGGGTTTGATTCCCCAGTCCTCCATTTGCAGCTGCTGGATGACCTTGGGCAAGCCACAGGTCTGACAAGAGCTGTCCTTAAAAGGGCAGTTCTGGAAAGAGCTCTCTCAGCCCCGCCTACCTCACAGGGTGTCTGTTGTGGGGAGGGGAGGGGAAGGGAAAGGCATTTGTAAGCCACTCTGAGACTCCAAGTGAGTGAGGGGGGGGGGTGTAAATCCAATCTCTTCTTCGCTCTTCTCTTACCTTTGTGGATTTCAGGAGCATGTTCAGACAGCAACATCTGCCTTCTGTGCCCCAGTCATCGACACCCCATTCTGCCATGCTTTAGAAGTGGAGAATCAGGCACTGGGGAAAGTCCGGTGTTTATGGATGCCAGGGCTTCCACTCCACTTTCCTGGACATCTGAACTCTCCTGCCACGAAAGGAACCTGGAAGGGAAGTCTGAACCCACAGATCTGTTTTTGCCACTGTTTTTATTTAGTTGCTGCCTATATGCGCATATGTGCATGCACCCGCCTGCATTAAAACAGTGCACTCCATGGCTGAGGCGCTGCAGTAATGTGAATGCCTGACCACCAGACGAGCATGTGGGAAAACCATCCCAGAGTGTCCTGTCTGGTTGATCTGCCCCACAACACTTTAAACTGGTGCAATTAGAGGCATGCCCAGATTGCAGCAAGCCTCCAGTGTGACCACATCCTCAGACTGGAGGGACTTGGGCCCATCTCCTTGCCCAGCCAAGAAGCCATCCTCTTACAGTCTAACCCACTTCACAGGGTTATGTGGGAATAAAATGGAAGAGAAATGTATGTAAACACTTTAACTAAGCACACACATTGAAACAAATACGCAGGAGCCTTTACCAGATATGGGAGGAAAAAAGATTTAAAAGGTATGGGTAGGACCTGATCTAAAAATGACATGTTGATAATAAGAATATTGCTTGAAATATCTAATTGTAAAATATGTCTGCGTAAAAAGTACACAACATCAAGCATCAAGAAGAAGATTAAATAACAAAAGCCGGTGTGATCCATGTTCAATCAACTCAAGCCAAACAGAATCCAGTTTTTGATCAATGTCTCCTTCTGGAATGAAACCGACGGTAGAAATCCATACAACGGAAACTCCTGAATCAAACTGCTGGGCAATGGATTGGATCCAGAAAAAAAATCTGCAATTTCCACTGATGCCTTCTTCCCACTGCACACTGCCTCATGTTATTCCTCAAGGTCATCTGTCCCCCAGAAGCAGAAGAGCCAGTTTGGTGTAGTCGTTAAGTGCGCGGACTCTAATCTGGGAGAGCCAGGGTTGATTCCCCACTCCTCCACTTGCACCTGCTGGATGACCTTGGGGAAGCTGTAGTTCTGTCAGGGCTATTCTTGAAAAAGAGCAGTTTCTGTCAGAGCTCTCTCAGCCCCACCTACCTCACGGGGTGTCTGTTGTGGGGAGAGGAAGGGGAAGGAGTTTGTAAGCCACTCTGAGACTCTGAGGGAAGGGTATAAATCCAGTCTCCTCTTCTCTCTTCTTCTTTTCATGGATATCAGTGGGCTACAGTAGGATTGGGAAGGCAGGAAAGTTGCATTATTTCACTGGGAAATTAGTATGGATCCAAACCGTTGCACCCTTTGGTATTCTCTTACACGCAAAAGAAAATGTGTTAAAATTGAGTAGAACATACACAATACCAGAAATTGCATGCAACAAAATTGAAAAAAGTGTTAAAAGTAAGTCATAGAGAACTCGCTCTGTAATGTTCAGATTGAGAATCCCAGCTACAATGTCCACATTCAAACACACACAATGGGCTGGATCCTGATTTAACTGGCAATCTCTCCACCAGTTCCTCCTTTCTGCTGCAGATCCCCTCCCTGTCATTTCTCAGGGTCCCCTATCCCACAGGACCAGCATTTTGTAGAGACTGGTGGGCTGTGATGGGAGAGGGGAAGAAGAAAAGTTCCATTCTACCGCTGGAAAATGTAGTCTAGATCGAACCCAATGGCTTAGAATACAGGGGATTCACAGATATCAAAATGAAAGCCCATTGGCAAAGCCAAGATGCAAGAGAGAACCCAAAGATAAGTCGAAGTGATCAAAGAACTATAGATAGCAGGCAACACTCACAGATCTAAGGGTGTACAGAAGCAAGCAAGAAAAAAATAACTGCATCTTAATACATGATTGCATCAAATGAATGGGGTCAATCTAATTAAACCTTTAGCCATCTAGAATGTAAAGAAGTATAAAACTAGAATGCCCCTTGCTGAACTAATAATATATTGCAATCAAGGCTATTATAAAGGTGTTACATGGTTTATCAACTGGGGGGGGGGGGACAAAGGAAAAACGACTACCCTACGTTCTTTCCTCTAAAAGTGAACTATCATAGGAGTCTCCAGGTTATACTTTCTGATTTTCACACAGTAGTCAGAGATCCTAAATGTTAGGTGTTGGACAGTCTTGCCCAGTTAAAATGAGTGACGCGAACATGTAAGAACAAAAATAACCCCAAATCAGATTGCAATCTGAAAAAATACCTTAATCTCAATTATCTATGTATAACCTTATTGATCTAAAGTGTGTGAATCAACTATGATTCAATTAGCTCAACGATGGCTCTTGAAGAGTGCAAAAAGGTAAGGTCATGACTTTTCGAAATGGAAGTCTACATGGGTGACAAATCCTTATTAATCTAGGTTTTCTGTATCCCACCCTGATGGTTTACCACTTGGGACTCTTCTAGGTAGACTAATTTTATCAGAATCAAATTCTGTACTCGAGGCCTTGGCTAAATTTGTGTTTCCTCAATGGGCAGCCCAAGCCTAAAGCTGGTCCCTTCCAGCATGACATAGCTGGAGTTAATTGGTATCTGATGCTCTACCTGCAGAGAAACGACATTTCAAAAGACCTAGCTCCAAGGAACTGAGAGCGTAGCAATAGGAATGGAGTCTGTAACAGTATCCCCAACACCAGTCAGTCATGCAGATGATGTCCTACATGAAGAGGAGCTGATCAACAAATGGCAATACCACAAGAGTCCATGCTGGCATCTACCTACTGACAGAATGTGGTAAGGGCAGAACCAAATACAACACAATGCCCTCAGCTTCCTGCAAGAGAACAGAGAAGAGAGAGATTGGATTTATACCCCTCCATTTATTCAAGTCTCCCAGACAAGCATAATTTCCCTAGGTGAAACGTTTACAAAGCAAGGGGAACAGAGGTATAACAATATTGGAGACTGTGAGGTTCTTGCTATTTGGGGAGCCTGTTTCTCCTTTAAACACTGTGTGTGTATATAAACTTGGTATTTTTCTGCTGCTGCCAGGAATTTAAAATTCCAAATCTCTCTCTTTTGGTAGAATGACCCAGAGTCTGGACACTTCAGAGGACTATGTGGCCTTGAGGAAGTACTGTACTAATTTCTGGGATAAGTTTAAACAAAATTTGATTTTTTAAAAAAAGAAAGAACAAAATAGGTTTCTGGTTATTTAGAACAGTTGCTGAAGAAGCGAACTTGTAAATATAATTAGCAATGCTTGGTGTTACAAACAGTCTCTCAAACTCCAAAATCCACTCTGACAGGCTAATCTCTTTCTCTCTCAAAGCCACACAGGCAAAACTCTTTGTTTTATTCACACAGAATAGAATCGTCTGTCTTAGTCGCACAGACTAAATTGTTGGTCTAAATCACTCAGAAAAAGACTCAAGATCCCATAGTCACACAGACTGCTCACTCTCCAGCTTCACACACTGAATCCTTTATAGGTAACCACCCAGAGATTCCTCTCAGAACATCTCCTTCCCCACTCTCAGTCATCAGCCAATCAAAATCACACCTGTCTCCCTCTATCACCCCCCCCACACACACACAGTACTGCAGTCAAACTAAACATTTAAAGGAACACATACACCAAAACATGAAATTATTACAGGTGCTGACAGTTAAACAGGCAGCTGGAACTTCTGGCACGCTGATTTCAATTAGTTAGAGAAATCATAGGTCACCTTGGGGAAGCCCATACTTGTAGGGACAGAGTCAGGAAAGCTGAAGCCGAAAATGAGCTAAGGCTGTTGAGGGACGTTAAGAAAATAACAAACCAGTGCTTTCTCAGGTGCCTTCAGAGGAAGAGGAGAAAAAACCAGCAGGTACAGAGAATGGTAAAATGTTGGCGGTGACAAAGATAAGGTGGAATAGCTCAGTTTGTAGTTTGCCTCTATCCTCTCCCCAAAATGGGAACCATCTGCAACCTTGCAAAAGCTGCGTGAATAGCGAGAGAAGATGATTATGGCCCAAGACTGAAAAAGAGGTTGGTGAGGGGATACCCAGCTACCTTACCACACTGTGGCTGTGGTCACACCCACCAGTTGGAGCAGAGGGGAAACAAGGCTATTTCCTCCAGGGGAGTTTGACACGCAGTTGTGAGATCACACATCCCTTGGTGCTGCGGGCTCAGCCTGTCACTGTGTTATCAGATGCCACCACAGGTGAGTCTCTTTTTTTGCCATTTGTTTCCCATGCACATAAATGAGGAATCGCACCTCCGCACCGAAGGCTCTGTATGGGGTACGTGATTATGTGCATATTGCAAAGGCGGTGGGGATGGCACTGAATCGGGTTGGAATGATCAGACCATACTAATGGCATGAGAGCATGCTTGCATGATCAGACAAGGGAAAGTCTGTCTGTGGCTCGTTGGAACCAGTTAAAGCCGAACTCCCCAGTGTCTTTTAACTCCACTTCTGCAGCAGAGCAGCACGGGTTGCCAATGACTGCGGGACATTTTCCAGCTGTTGCTGCTGATCATGCCCTTTAGATCCATCAGGCATTCGAAGCTATGTCAGATCTAAAGGTGTGTATGATTGCATCCTGTGAGACCCTGGAGAGCCACTGCCATTCTGAGTAGACAATACCATCAGGCATTCGAAGCTATGTCAGATCTAAAGGTGTGTATGACTGCATCCTGTGAGACCCTGGAGAGCCACTGCCATTCTGAGTAGACAATACTAACCCTGATGGACTGATGGTCTGATTCAGTACAAGACATGTGTTCATTTAAATTAGTTAAGAACTTCAGGGTAGCTGAACTGCATCCTAGGACACCAAAGGATAGTTATGTACTCTCAGAACCTCTGTCTATTGTCTTTGAGAAATCCAGGAGTGCTTGTGGGGTGTCATAAGACTGAAGAAGGGCAAGTGTTGTTCTGATCTTCAGAAAGGGAGGATCCAGGAAGCTACAACCCAGTCAGTCTGATTTCAGTAGCAGGGAGCATGTTAGAATGGAGAATAAAGCAGTCACAGTCTGTGAGCAACCTGAAAACAATGCATAGATTATGCATGGATTTGTCAAGAAAAAAAACTCTGCCAGACTAATTTTATACCCCTCCCCCCTTTTTTTGGTTTACTAGATGAAAAACATCTAGAGTTCAACAAAACAATTGACAAGGTCCCACAGGATATTTTTGGTAAGTGGGGGTGAGAGGATAGCATCATCTGCAGAGCTGCCAACTTCCAGGGGGCACCTGGAGATCTGCTATATAGTTGATCTCCAGTCGACCAAGATCAGTTCCCTTGGAGCAAATGGCTGCTTTGGAGGATGGATTATATTGTATTATACCCTGCTGTGATCCCTCCCCATTCTCCACTTGCAAAATCTCCAGGTATTTCCCAACCCATCAGAGGGATTCACACAGCTGGTTGGGGAACTGTACCCAGAAAGCATTTATCAGCAGCACTCAATTGAACTGGAGGGGAGGTTTCAAGTGAGGTGCCACAGGGCTCTGTCCTGAGCCTTGCACTGTTCCAAATTTTTTATCAATTACTTGGATGGAGTGGTGTGGAGAAAATATTCACCAGATCTGTGCATGAAACAAAACTGGGAGGGATAACATGCCCTGGGGAGTAGTACTCTACAAAGGTCACACCAGGTGGCTGCTAGAGACAGCATGATAAAAGCAGGACCACTTGACATTTGCTCTGCCTTCTCCATCTGCATTCCAGTCTCCTTTCCCTCCTATCAGGAACAGCTGATCCATCCAGCTATGGAGGACTCCTTTGTCATTATTCTCCACTCATCCCAGTTTATGTGCCCCAACCTGAATAGCCCGGGCGATCCTGATCTCGTCAGATCTTGGCTGCTAAGCAGGGACAGGCCTGGTTAGTACTTGGATGGGAGACCACCAAGGAAGTCCAGGATCATGACGGGGAGGCAGGCAATGGCAAACCTTTTAATGTCTCTTCCCTTGAAAACCCCACAGAGTCACCATAAGTCAGCTTTGACTTGATAGCTCTATCTATCAACCATCTATCTAACCTATCTATCTCCCAGTTTAAAACCAACACTCCCCCTCCCTACCTTTAATATGACTGTCGAAACCCACAGCATGATTCGTAGAAAGCTCTCCCTCTGGGAGGAAGTGTAAAGTAATCATGTAATAGAATAATAAAAAGAAAAGAAATTTTAAAAGATGGAGCGCACATTAGTTCTGTGCAAAGCAGTGTTTATATCCAGTAGCTTAATAGATCGTTCCGACTTCTGAAACCAGCTCAACTGTTTGGTATACAGTGTGCTTCTTCCCGCCTACCTTGTGTAGGGGGAACACAGACTTATTCCAGATACAAATCACGCTATGCTTTTACATGATGTCCTTGTACAAGGGACAACACTCGGCAGAGACCAAGGAAAACAGAAGTTATTGCGGGGGCACGGAAATAGCCCTGGCATGGGAAGAACAGCGAGTACATTTGTGAAATCAGCATTCTTGTTTGGTGGGGAAGTGTTTTTATAGGCTGGATGAGTGGAAGAGAGCCGGACGCGTATCCTCAATAGACATCATTATTTCAAGGAGCCATGTAAACAAAACTGATTGACAGAACAGCCATCTAGAAGAAAGTCTGTCAGATGTTATAAAACAAGAGTCTGGTAGCGCATGAATGGCTAACGAAATTTATGTAACCTTTTGTGAAGTTCACTTCATCCAACACATTGGGGTCAGATATTTAGTGACACATCTGCCATGACTTCCTGTTTATTAACACAAAGATTTTTCTAGCATCGATCTATTATGGATTATTTTTTGTACCTGGAAATCCTGTTAACAATCCGTATTTCATTTTTCCTTGTAATCTCTCCAGGTTTGCATCTCTCTCTATGTTTACATTTTTTAAATCATACAAAAGATTTTCTCTTATCGTTTAAAAATTTTCTAACCTGCTTTTCTCCCAAAGGACCCAAGGCAGCATACAAAAAATATTGTTTAAACCTCTTCAAAATAAATACAAAATCATCTGAAAGAATAAAGGACAGCTTTGGCTTATGAGACAATCGCATACCCTCAAAACACCCTCATGAAGAATTCAGCTTCACACAATTTCTGAGAGATTGTGCGAAGTAATGCTTTTCTGACCAGCTCTGGCATATTGCTAGACAATGTGGAGGCTGCTACCAAAAAAATCAAGTTTTCATCACCTGGCAGGTGAGCAATAGACAGCCAGTCCTACTGAGGCGAATGGTGTGGCCACAGGAGCTTACGTGGAGCCATACAGCCTTGCAGATATGAGGGTCCCTGGCCAGGGAGAGCTTTAAACCAGAATCTTGAATGGAACCTGGAAACATGCAGGGACACAGTATGGGAGCTTCAAAATGGGCATCTTCTGAGCAAAGCAGCTGGCCCTTGTCAACCAACAGGCCGCTGTGTCCGGAACCAGTTGTAGTTTCTGGTTAGTCTTCAAGGGCATCCCCACGTGGTGTGTGTTACAGCAGTCTAGCCTCAACATTACCATAGCATGGGTTAATGCGGCTAGGTCAGCTGTGCCCAAAGGAGGAGACAGTTTCTAGGCCAAACATTAACTGAATATATATATATATGTTAGGCCATTGTATTTTTCTGTTTTTCTGACAGTGCCATCATGCAGGACAAGGGGGAAAGAATGTGATTTCTGAATGTGATTTCTGACACTTTCTCCTTGATATATATATTGACAGCTGCCACTGTGCCTTCAAAAGTTTAATCATAACAGATCCAGATCCTGGTATGTAACTGAGAAGCTTCTGATTAGAGAAACTTATAGCAGAACATATATATATTGTAATTGCATTTTTTGTATAAGAAGCCATATTAAGCAAAAGTATTATTAAAAGCCTCTGTAGATGGAATTAGGATGCAATAGAAATGGAATGCGTAGGCTGCAAGGACGCCGCAAGCAAGTTTACTGTGATTCATAACCCCCAATCAGTTAGCCATTCGTATGCAGGTCAGGAAGGACTAGTCAGGGCTGACCATTTATGTACTAGTCAGGGCTGACCCTGCTTCGCTTCTGAGAGGCAATGAGATCAGGCTAGCCTGGCCATCCAGGTCAGTGTCCTAAGACCTTAACCAGCCCATTGATGAAAATCCTACCCCATACATAGAGGCAACCTAATTTCTGCTAAGATATCACCCTTAACAATCAGCATCAACTCTGTCTTGTTTGGATTTACCCTCTGCATGTTCACTGTCAGCCACTTGATCAAGCACTGACTGTTGGGATATTTGCGAGTTCTCTTCCTGATTGTCATGAAAGCACTTCCTGTTTGTTATGCATGCTGATTTCTAATTAGAAATTCAATAGAACTGTCCGCATGTTTTTCCTGCTAGAGCAAGGTGTTAGAATGTATAATTAGCTAGTGTTGGGATTCTCCAGTTGGATAATCAATAGTTTGGGGATGAGCCAAGGGAGCAAGCATAGGGTTCCAGTTTACTGCTCTTTGTTGTCCTTTCTTCTTTAAATTTCCCTCTGAGTCTCAAGTTGAGTTCTTAGAGTAGCAGCATGTATTGTAGAGCTAGTAAGGATGATTTACTTTACTTTTGTTCTCCAAGTACCTTTGCCTAATCTTTAGTAAAGATTCTTTTCTAGACAAATGCATGTGTGTCTGGCCGCTTTAATCTAACTCTGCTATTTTTGAATCTCAGTACCTAACACTGACCTGGCATAGAAATGGCAGCTCTTAGAGGTTTAAAGAGATGTACAGCTGTGACACTGGGAATGACTGAAGGTCAAAGAAGAAGGGGACGGCAAAGGATGAGATGGTTAGACAGTGTTATCGATGCAGCGAACATGAAATTGAACAAACTCCGGAGGACGGCAGAAGGCAGGAGGGCCTGTGGTCCATGGGGTCGCGAAGAGTTGGACTCGACTGTGTGACTGAACAACAGCACCGCTGTGACAAATTATCTAATTCACATCCAATCTAGGAACTGCCTCACCCAGTCCTGGAAGAGTTGTTCTCATCAGCTTGGTGGTGGTGGAAAGTACCGTCAAATCACAGCCGACGTATGGTGACCCCACTGGTTAGAGATGGAGGCAGTTTGCCATTGCCTGCCTCTGCATAGCAAACCTGGACTTCCGTGGTGGTCCCCCATCCAAGTACCAACCAGGGCTGACCCTGCTTAGCTTCGGAGATGGACCATCCTGGGCTATCCAGGTCAGGGCCTCATTAGCTTACCCAGCTGCAAAGCTAATGGGATCTGTATATTCTTTGAAGAATATTTTGGAAACTGTTGTTAGTTCATATTCAGATTTTGGAAAAAGCAAAGACCAGGCAAGAAATCTCCCCCCCCCCCTTTCTTTTATTTCTTGATTGTTAGACTTCAAGAGAGCCGTGAAGTCTGCAGGCTTCCTCTTGAGAGGATCTCAGCCACGTATCTGTCAGTTTCCAGGGAGCTGCTGCTTTGCCTGGAGCCTGGACCTGGGGCGACACAGGAAGGATGCTGACAGTGAGACTCATTAAATCCTAATAACCGTCTTTTCCGGTCTCCAACAGGGAAGCCAGAAACTGTCTCTCACACATACACACACACACACACACCCCTGTAAATGAGAATCAGCAAAGGACAGCAATCTGAAAACAGCACTAAGTGCATGAAAAAAAGGAACATTCCCTTCTTCGGCATCACAGAACAAGGAAACAAAGTTCCGATCTTAGTTGAATGGGGCTGTGAATTGGATCCATCAGGCGCCAAGCCCCACTGAGTCAGAGAATCACCAGAAGAGAATCTTTCTGAATTCTTGTTTATCCTCTGATGCTCTGTCATGACCTTGACCGCTCAACTTGCACTTATGGACTGGAAGATCCCATCCCAAAGCACCCAAACTTGCCCAGGATGGAATCTGAGAAGAACTTCCCTGAAGTCTGGTATGAGGAGGAAGACAGACTGTTATGAATGGGGTTACCAGCCTGTAGGTGGCGGCTGGAGATCTCCTGGGTTTACAACTGATCTCCAGGTGCAGAGATCAGTTCACCTGAAGAAAATGGATGCTTCGGAAGGTGGATTCTATGGCATTATACCAAACTGAAGTCCCTTTCCTCCCCAAACCCCACCCTCCATCCCATATTAGTTATGAGCTAGGGACTAGCAGTTTAGTCACAGAAAAATACAAATTGCCTGTTGTATCACCAATCTGTTGAGGTTAACTGATGTGGTTAGTCCAGTCGCCATTCGTTAGCAGACTGCTTAAATAAAGCTACAAACACAGGAGTGTCACTTTACCAGATTACTCAGTTTACAAAGCTACACAGAGCCACACTGCAAGTTTAGAAGAGAAATACTTCCCTCTTCATTTGGGAAGTACACTTTGGATAGGAAAGAGCAGGGGTATGATAGAGTACTAACTTGCTAGCTAAAGGATGGAGGCAGATGGTGAGAGGCCCATCTGCCTCATGGTGCCAAGAGTGGACCGCATGTCATCCCTCTCTTGGTGTGTGCAGGTAGAGAGCAAGCCTTCATTCAGAGAGAGAGAGAAGCAGGAAAGGGAAGTTGGTCCCTGAGGTTACAATCTGCATTTCAAAGAGGACAGTGGCAGAAGAGTAGATACAGGAAGAAAGTTCAGTGTGCCTGTCTAGCTATCTAGCCTCTCTTGCCACTTAGTCTGGAGGTCTGAGACAGGGGACATCGCATCTGGAACTTCCAACACTACCAGCCCCAGACATCTCTTCATATTCCTGGTTTCTGTTTGGGTGTCCATGCTTTTTAACAGCAGTGGGCTTTCCTGCACCAGATTTCTTCTCTGGCTTGGTGTAGGTTTCCTCCCTTCATTATTGACATTATCATTTGCCAGCTATCGCTGTCCAATTTTTTCCAAGCTTTTCCCTTGTGTAAAACATGGGAGGAACGTGAAGAAAATTAGAGCATCTCTCTTCATTCCCAGAATGCCACTTCTCATTTTATTATGCCTGTGCTCTTACCAGATGTCTGTAAATTATCTATTTCTTTCCTCAGATGTATATTCCACCCTTTTGGAATTCTCTCAGTTATCTCTCCACAGAACAAGATCCCCTCAAGTTGATATTTCACCACTGAAGCTAACACCTGTGATGTTTTGCTTCTTTCTGAGATCCCTTGTATGTAACAGCTGTAAAGGCACCTTTCTTTGGTGTTCTGGGGTCATGTGGATTGTGCTGCCTCCTTGCCTTCTTTAGTGTTTCCTACATATTTTCACTGACACCAAAGGCTCTCACATCAGAAGTCTTAGTTGGACCAAAGAACAAGATGGCTTAGTTGTATAATGACAGAATGGTCAGCACATGGGGGTGGCTCTGAGATAAAAGGGGATTTTTTACTTAAAATAAAACAGTTTTTTCTTAAGCGTAAACAGAGTTTATTTAGAAGTGTAACAGTTTCAGTGAAGGTCATAAGCATAATGGTTTCAGATAGGTGCTGTTCTTCTTTTTCTCTATAGTTCCTAAAATAGACCTAGCCACAAAGATCCAGTTCGTGTAGTGGTTAGGAGCGCCACCTCCAATCTGGGAGAACCGGGTTTGATTTCCCACTCCTCCACATGCAGCTGCTGGAGTGACCTTGGGTCAGTCACAAGTTCTCTCAGAGCTGATCTCTCAGGGACAGTTCTTGAAAGAGCTCTCTCAGCCCCACCTACCTCCCAGGGTGTCTGTTTGTGGGGAGAGGAAGGGAAATGAGATTGTAAGCCGCTCTGAGACTCCTTCAGGTAGTGAAGGGCGGGGTATAAATCCAACTCTTCTCCTCCTCTTCCTCCTCCACACTTGCCACTTGGCCTAATAACTTCCACACAGATTTCTCTCACACTCCACAGAACCTCACTCAATCTCTTCGCCCACTCAACTCTCCTACCTGCCCCCACACCCTCTGAACAAACCCACTCAACTCTGTCCCCTAGAGTACAGCCACCATCCAATCCTAACACACTTCCATCTCCCATAGAGCCACAAAACACAGGAAGCAGTTTTACACAGAGTCCTGATCCTTACCACTGGAGATGCTGGGTTTTGAACTTCTGACTAGACTGGCCTGCATTAAGCATTGCCCAAGGGGGAAGAATGTGTTCTTATTTGTCTGTCAAGGTCAGTATCGTCTACTCATACTGGTAGTAGCTGTCCAGGGTCTCAGGCTGAGGTCTTTCACATCACCTGCTGCCAGATCCTATTAACTGGAGATGCCAGGGCCTGAACCTGGGGCCTTCTGCACACCAAGCAGATGCTCTACCACTGAGCCACTGCCATTCCCCTGCTGGATCAGTTCCAGGGACAAAGTCCTTGTGGCTTTCGGTGCAACTGTTCACTGGCCTGTTCCAGCTCTTCTTCCCATTCCTCCTTCAGTGGGTCCATGTTGGTTTCATGCTGGTCATAATATTTAAGATCAGCATAGGGTGAGCGCTCCCCTCCCCCAACAATCCAAGATTCTACCTATTCCACAGATGTGTGACATTCTGAAGCCATACAAGTGGTCAGCCAGAGTGTCTTAGCAGATGCATGGCCATTCAACTGGATTAGGCAGATCTTATTTTAAACAAATAAGGGAGGGGGGCGTGCATCCTGAAGGGTATAACCTCAGATTTTTAACCAGTTATTTGCCTCAATGTTCTCCCAGTTTCTTGAGTCTCTGTGAGAAAGGCAGACTATAAATGAAGTGAATAAATAAGTAATCAAATGAAACAAATAAATAAGATGTTTAGTATAATTGCCTGATTCTATTGGCTGATTTCGGGTTCTCCCTCTGCCTAAATGGGCCCAGAAAGCATTCTTCTGTATCGTGAGCTGGATATGGGAAAGAAATTTCAGCTTTTGGTCCATCAGTCGCTGGGTTGCTGGAAATATAGGCACTGTGTGCACAAGTGGGTGTGGGTGGGATGTGTTTGTGTGTGGGGAACCAAAGACTACTCAGAGATCTCCAGCGTGGTCCATGATGTCACGTTTGCAGTTGCTGGGGGAGAGCCAATCAAACTTTTGAGCCGCTAGGTTGTCCTAGTGGGTATATCAAGGGACTTGTGCCCACAAGTAGGGCTGCCAGCCTCCAGGTGGGACCTGGGAATCCCCTGGAAGTACACCTCATTTCCAGTCTACAGTGATTATGGAGAAAATGGCTGCTTTGGAGGATGGACTCTATCGCACTGAACCCCACTGAGGTCCCTGTCTTCCCCAGGCTCCACCCCTATCCAGGTTCCACCCCTAAATCTCCAGGAATTTCCCAACCCAGAGCTGGCAACCCCTTGGAAGGGCTGGGGAAACATAGGGATCTATACCACAACTCACAAGTTATTTAAAATGGGGAAGTGTTATTAAAGTCTGCTTTAGAGCTGAACTGAGGACTGCAGCCTTACTAAAGCTCTCAGGTGAGGGCTTTGCCAGTTTGGTGTAGTGGTTAGGTGCGTGGACTCTAATCTGGGAGAACCGGGTTTGATTCCCCACTCCTCCACATGCAGCTGCTAGTGTGACCTTGGGTCAGTCACAAGTTCTTTCAGAGCTGTTCTCTCAAGGGCAGTTCTCGGGAGAGCTCTCTCAGCCCCACCTACCTCACAGAGTGTCTGTTGTGGGAAGGGGAAAGGAAAGGTAAACCTCTCTTGAGATTCCTTCGGGTAGTGAAGGGCGGTGTATAAATCCAATCTCCTCCTCCTCCTCCTCCTCTTCTTCATTGTAGATAGGGTTGCCAGCCTCCAGGTGGGGCCTGGAGATCTCCCACTATTACAACTGATCTCCAGCTGACAGAGATCAGTTCCCCTGGAGAAAATGGCTGCTTTGGAAGGTGGGTCCTATTGCATTGTACCCTGCAGAGGTCCTTCCACTCCCCAAACCCCGCCCTCCCCAGGCTCCACCCCCCCCCCAAAATCTTCAGGTATTTGCCATCCAGAGCTGACACCCCTAACTGGATACTGACTTTGGCCACACTCCTTCGTCAGCATCTTACCGTGGCCTATTAGGATCACTATATAATGTTATACTGCCACCAGCACTTTATTTGTTATGTATATGAGTTTTATGATGTTTATTATCTGTGTTTTAATGCTTTTTAACTTTTTAATATAAGCCGCCCTGAGCCTGCCTGGTAGGGAGGGCAGGATATAAATCAAATCAAATCAAACAAATAAATAAAATTGCAGGTCAATACAACATCTCACACACCCTCAGACTGATGTTTCCTCTCAAAGGAACCTCTGAAGTGTGCCGGTAATGTGGCTTTTCCTCTCCCTCCCTCTCTTCCTTCATTCTGTTTGTTACAACAGAATAGTCTGCTTCCCTTTAATATTGGTGTGAGTTGGTTTAGTCATTGATTAGGTCTCCCCTGCCATAGGCGTCAACTACAGGGGGGCTCGGGGGCTCAGGCCACCCCTGAAGTTTCCCAGGGGGGACTGAGCCCCCCCGGCGAAACGGGGCACCCACCCCCTGCCGCCGCGCCTCCTCACTTCTCTTGTTCAGCAGGGCAGGCGGGCCACCCGCCCACCACCGCCACCGCTGCCGCAAGAGCCGCCCGCCCGGCCACCCAGCTGGTTCCCTTCCCCTGAACCCACTGGCTCCCTCCCTCCCTCGGTCATCCCAGCGTGATGATGTCACCCAGAAGTGACATCATCACGCTGTGCACGTTGCCAGGGCAACGCTCTAGCAATCGCCCCGAAACTCTATGGCACCATAGAGTTTCGGGGCGATTGCCAGAGCATCGCCCTGGCAACATGCCCAGCGTGATGATGTCACTTCTAGGTGACATCATCACGCTGGGGCCCCGGGAGGGGGGAGGTTTTTGCAGCGGCTACAGCGGGGACATCATCCCAGTGCATGCACACACTTTGCGCGCGCACATGCACAAGAGCCCCCGCCCCACCGGTAAGTTAAAAACTCTACGCCCCTGTCCCCTGCTTAGTTGGTTCTGTTTGTTAGCTGATGGTAAGACCGCATGGGCTTTCCTGTTCTAAAACCAGTCTCTCACACTCTTGTCTTCTAACAGATATTGGTCCAATCTGCACTGGTATTTCCCACTGTTGTGCTAACGATCTCACATTGTCTCACAAATCTCTGTCTGCATTTCATGCCGCATCCACTCTCCTATTGTTTCATCTCAGCATCGTTTCTGTCTGCATCATTTTACTGCCGTTTAGTGGTGACTCCGAGGTCACTACGGTGTCTCATCGCCTCCTCTGGATTTGGTTTTAAGGTGCTATAATTTTTCCTCCCCACCCTCAAGCCACTGTGAGCAAAAAGCAGACAACTGGAGCCGAATCCCCCCTCCATCTTTTCTAAGGAGATATGCAAATTGTCACAAAGGAAACAAGTTAGCTGAAAATCCAGTCATCTGCGTTTAAAAGCAGCCAGGGAACATTTTTCTGCAAGCATATTGGGGGGAGGGGGGTTGGAAGCATGCCCACCCCCTCTCTCTCCCGCTCTCCCTAAACAACTTGCATCCTGATGCAGACAGAGGAGAGCTTTATACTGAGCCAAATGGGAAGCCGGCACCACAGCAGCACAGAACAGCTTTACAAAGCAAATGCAGATTAGGCCATTGTTTTGAGCACGCCCATCTCTGCTGTATGAACTGACTGAATACTCTAATCCTGACCTAAAAGTAATACCAAATGGAAAGTATTTTTTTAAGTGTTGGTTTTTAAATAAATGTTTGGCTTACTTTTGTCTTTCTTTAAACCATGGGCTGAGGACCGATGTGGAGTGACAACAGGTCTGCGATAGAAAACAAGGACTTCCTTGGTCTCTCTGAGAAAATGCATTCAAGAAATATTCACACTGCACATCCTGTTTGAATATGTGGGAAGTAATTCACCAAACTGAGTCAGGCAGCTCACGAACATCTGAACTGCCCGACAAAAAAATTGGCTCCCTGCTAGTGACTGGCAAACGGAACATGTGCTGATTCTGAACCGGTGGGTGTTTGAGCATCCTTCATTTTTTGTAACATAACCAAAATATTCAATTATAAGTATAATATTTTAATAATTCAAAGATCAGCAACAAGTGTTTCTCTAGGAATGTTGCCAATGCTTGATAAATGCAGTTACATATTAAATGACACACACACAACGATGACAATCCTTAATATCAAACTGTTCTCTCTAGATATGCGTAGGAGGTGTTTTCCATTTCCAGTTTCTGCAATACTTGTTTCCTGAAATATGCAGATGACTCAAGGGCTGCTGAATGTGTAGCCTTGAAAGCAGTGGCGGCTATAATTCTCAGTGCATCAACAATCACTGAATGGTAACTTCAGGTGGGTAGCCGCGTTGGTCTCAAGCAATAGAACAAAATTTGCTCTATACGTAAGGCTTGAGGAAGTCTGTTTCAAGGTACCTGAAGACGAGTGCATGCACACGAAAGCTTATACCCAGAATTAAATATTGTTGTTCTCAAAGGTGCCACTGGATTTGTTCTAAGTGGTAACTGTCTTAGTCAGCAACACCACGTGATATTATTCAAACTCCAGATACAAACCCTTTTTGCTGTTTTACATCCATTTGCCTACTCTGCTAGAACTATAAAATGAGGCTATGTACAATTGAACAATTTTGCATTTAAAACAAGGAATATTGTGTTTTGATCTGGGCCCCACAGAATAGTCTTCTGAAACACGCTGTGCCTTCGCGGCACTTTGTTAGACACTCGGTTGGATCCCTGATCTTCCTGGCTCTCCCTTCCCTCCAGCACCCATTTCCAACCCCGGGAAAGTCTATTCCTGGGGTTATGGGTAGAGATCAGGGGTCATTGCGTAGAAAAAGAGGTGCAGGAGCTCATTAGCATAACTCATTAGCATAACTCATAAGCATAACTTATTTGCATATGCTACACCACCTGACATCACAGGAAGTATGTCAGAAGGCAAGAAAGAAGAGGGAGGGAGGGAGGGAGGGAGGGAGGAAGGACAGACGGACTGGCAGAGAGGGGACAGCTACTAATCCAAGCCTCAGAAATACCACTATTCTGGGAGGATAGCTTCAGTGGTGGCTGAAGCCTTCAGAAGGCTGGTCAGAGGAACAAGGACCTTTCCAGGGGATGGGGTCATTTTGCTGCAGCCATGACACAAGCAGGCATTCCCCAGCAGGGGGGGGGGGCACCAACTCCTGGAGCTGAGCTCCCCTGAGCTCCTGCTCGAAATGACCCCTGCACAGTAGTCAGTAACAGCAATAATAACCCAACAGCAAAACAAAATCCCGGTACAACCCCCGTTTCCTAATTTCTCTTCTTCAGTTGCTGTAAACCTCAAAAGTACTTTCTTGAATGCACAAATGCAAGGGCTTTTACAATCTCCCTCAGGAGTAGCCTTAATGTGAACCTCCTGTTCTCCTGTCCAGGATGATTCAATGAAAAAGGAACCGGTACCCCACTATTTCTGTGGCCCAGCCTGCTCCCATTCAACAGTGGAAAGTTCTCAATATGATTACTAGTGATTACTCAATGGTATGATTACTAGTGTTATTTGTGGTTATATATCTATACATTCAGTGGGAGTCTCGGATAGGCAGCCCTTTTCCGGAGTTTCTTCTCACTGATTCAAGCAGGAGACCTGGCAACCCTCGGTCCAGTGTAGAATAAGAGCGACATAGGTTGGGAGGGAGAGGAGACAAAGATGGTCCCTTCTACATCTTTAATAAGCTGAATGCTGCTCACGCCACAGGCAGGGGGAGTAATTTGGCCCCTTCCTCCTCCCCACTGCAGCTTTCTGATCCCATGGAGTGATATTATTCCACGCTGTTCTCCCAGCTCCACAAATAAACGTTTCTGGAGTTGGGAACGGCTGTTGGGCGGAGGGAGAGTTGGGATGAACCTGGAACACCAACTCTTTCTGATGATGGATTGCACAATGCAACCCACTGGGTTTTGTATCAGGTTACTCTCTGATAATAAAGGCAGTCCCTTCACTTTAGCCTGGCAAGCCAACCGCCAGGTGAGGCCTTGAGTTTTCCTGGAATTACAACTGATCTCCAGACTGCAGAGATCAGTTCACCTGGAGAAAAACGATAGCGTCAGAGGGCAAACTGTGTGGTATGCCACCAGAATCTATGGTATACTACAGCGTTTGCCCTCTGAAGCTGCCATTTTCTGCCACATGAAATTCCTCCCCAAATCTCCCTCTCACAGGCACTGCCCCCGCCCAATTCCCAGGAATTTCCCTGGCTGGAGTTGGCAACTCTACCCCCAGTGCAATATTTCTATTTCTACCAAGGGAAGTTTTCTCCTTTCTCAATTCCAGCCTTAGGATGTTGAGAAAACAACAACATAGTATTTATTTAGCAAATAAAGATATGTAGCAAATCAGAAGGGCCAAGAGCAATGCTCCCTCTAAGCTGTGGAGTCTTGTGAGCAAGAATTCTACTTTGTGAGCTACTGGCATTAAAGTTGTGAGTGAGCGACTTGGCAGCTGCATGAATTAGTTTGATCTGGAGCCGTCCTTCCTGAGCTAAGACAAAAATGCATGAACCAGAGGCTAAAAGATTGTGAGCTAGCTCACACTAACTCAGCTTAGAGGGAACACTGGTCAAATGCTTTTCTAGGTTCCTCAGCCTTTCTCCCCAGACAAGAGTCTGGTGGTAGAGCGGGGATTGCCTTGGAACGGATATTGTGCTCAACTGCCATTCCAATAATGCCCAGCAGGTGGCGTGAGTTCACCATATCTCAGTCATTGCAGGGTAATGAAACCCCTCCAGAGCGATTTTGCCCAAGTCAATATTTACTTATTTAGAAGATTTATGTTCTGCCTTTCCAATAAACTAATGTCTGAGATGGATTACAAAAAATAAAACCTTTTTCAAAAACCCAGAATCAAGCACTAATCCAATATCAACCTAAAAGCAAAATCACTGCAGAGAAATCGGAATACATTAATTCAACGCCACTGAAGGCTCCAGTGAATAAAAATACTTTTCATCTGCTGTTTTAAAGATGTTAGAGGCATTAAGTGAACTTGGGCTGCAAAGAAAGCCAGCATGGTGCAGTGGCAGACCAGAATCTGGGAGACCCAGGTTTATATTCCCACTAGGGTTGCCAAGTCCAGGTTGGAAAATACCTGGGGACTTTGGGGGTGGAGCCGGGAGAGGGCGGGGTTTGGGGAGGGGAGGGGCCTCAGCATGGTACAATGCCACAGAGTCCACCCTCCAAAGCAGCCATTTTCTCCAGGGGAGCTGATCTCTGTCAGCTGGAGATCAGTTGTAAAAGCAGGGGATCCCCAGGCCCCACCTGGAGGTTGGCAACCCTAATTCCCACTCAGCTGCAGAAGCTCAGTGGGTGAAATGGCTGCCAGCTTCCTGGTGGGGTCTGGAGAAATCCCAGAATTACAGTTCATCTCCAGACTTCAGAGATCAGTTCCCCTGGGGAAAAATGGCAGCTTCGGAGAGTGGACATTATAGCTCACTAAGATCCCTTCCTTACGGTGACCTCATCCTCCCCGCGGGCCCCAACAGTGTTCCCTCTAAGCTGAGTTGGTGAGCTAGCTCAGTTTTTTAGCCTCCAGCTCACAGATTTTGGTCTTAGCTCAGGAAGGATGGCTCCAGAGCAAACTAATTTTTGCAGCAGCCAAATGGCTTACTCACAACTTTAATGCCAGTAGCTCACAAAGTAGAATTTTTGCTCACAAGACTCCACAGCTTAGAGGGAGCATTGACCCCCCACCCCCAAATCTCCAGGAATTTTCCTACCAGGAGCTGGCAACCCTATGTGGCTGACCTGGGGCCAGTCTCAGCCTGACCCACTTCACAGGATTGTTGTTTTGAGGATAAAACGGTGATGACTAGAATGATGTAAATTGGGTCTCTGTTGGGGAGAAAAGTGGGTTAGTTTGGTGTAGTGGTTAAGAGCCTGGACTCTTAATCTGGAAGAACAGGGTTTGATTCCCCACTCCTCCATATGCAGCTGCTGGTGTGGCCTTGGGTCAGTCATTAGTTCTTTCAGAGCTGTTCTCTCAAGGGCAGTTCTCGAGAGAGCTCTCTCAGCCCCAACTGCCTCACAGGGTATCTGTTGTGGGGAGGGGAAGGGGAAGGAGATTGTAAACCACTCTGAGACTCCTTCGGGTAGTGAAGGGCGAGGTATAAATCCAATCTCTTCTCTTCTTCTTCTATATAATAATCCAAACGAATTAATGAGGCATTTCTGAGCTGCAGTACCTCAACAGAAAAGGCCTTGTAGTCACATACCTAATCTCAGAAGGTGAGCAGGGTCATGAGTGGTGGAGGACCTTAACATAGGGGCCCATTCATATTGGGGAAGGTAGACTTTCCATAAACTGGGTTGAAGGCCATTAGATGGAAACCCACCCTAAATGATTCCAGAGTGGTAGCTATGGGATGTTCTTGATATTGGGGGAAATGGTTTTACTTTTAAACACTCTCTTTGTATATAAACTTGGTAGTTTCTTGCTGCCACCAGGAATTAAAAATTCCAAATCTCTCTCTTTTGGTAGTATGACCTAGGGTCTGGGCACTTCAGAGGACTATGTGGCCCTGAGGAAGTACTGTACTGATTCCTGGGATATGTTTAAACAAAAATTGATTTATTGAATAAAGAACAAAATCGATTTCTGGTTATTTTGAATAGCTGCTGAAAAAAGGAACTTGTAAATATAACTGATAATGTTTGGTGCTACAAACAGTCTCTCGATCTCCAAAATCCACTCTGACAGGCTTATTTCCCTCTCTCCTTTATAAGTAGCCTTACAGGCTAGTCTCTTTGTTTTAGTCTCTTTCACACAGAATAGAATCAATTCTCTTAGTCACACAGACTAAATTGTTGGTCTTATTCAGGGGTCATTTCGTAGAAAAAGAGGTGCAGGAGCTCATTAGCATAACTTATTAGCATAACTTATTTGCATATGCTAAACCATCTGACATCACCAGAAGCATGTCAAAAGGAAGGGAGGGAGGGAGGGAGGAAGGGAGGGAGGGAGGGAGGGAGGAAGGAAGGAAGGAAGGAAGGAAGGAAGGGGGAGAAAGAAAGAAAGAAAGAAAGAAAGAAAGAAAGAAAGAAAGAAAGAAAGAAAGAAAGAAAGAAAGAAAGAAAGAAAGAAAGAAAGAAAGAAAGAAAGAAAGAGCTGGCAGAGAGGGGACAGTTACCAAGCCTCAGAAATACCACTATTCTGGGAGAAAAGCTTCAGTGGTGGCTGAAGCCTTCAGAAGGCTGGTCGGAGGAACAAGGACCTTTCCAAGGGATGGGGTTGTTTTGCTGCAGCCATGACACAAGCAGGCATTCCCCCACCGGGGGGGGGGAAGCTGGCACCAACTCCCGGAGCTGATCTCCCCCGAGCTCCTGCTCGAAATGACCCCTGGTCTTATTTACTCAGGTAAAGACTCAAATCCCATAGTCACACAGACTACACTTCACACACTTGTCTCTCTCCCAAGACACATACAGAGTTCTTCTTAGACACACACACTCTTCTCCCACTCTCAGACCGATTTCCCACAAGCACTGCCCCGGCGTCATTCCTCCGTTTGCCCCGATTGCCTGCTTGAATTTCCCACTATTTGCCGCAGGGCGCATTTTGACCCGGGGCTTTGCGCAATTTCCTCTGCGGCTTCAGTGAGCCTCAAAAAACAGGATCACTGAAGTTGCAGGGGAAATCACACAACGTCCCGGGTCAAAATGTGTCCCATGGCAAATAGTGGGAAATTCAAGCAGGCAATCGGGGCAAACAGAGGAACGAAGCCAGGGCAGCGCTTGTGGGAAATCGGTCTCAGTCATTAGCCAATCAAAATCACACTTGTCTCCCCCTATCACCCCCCCTATGGTACTGCAGTCACTCAACATTTAAAGGAACACACGCACCAAAACATGAAATCATTACAAGCAACATTACCATATGGCAGCAAAAGCCAAATTGGAGTCTCGTGTCACTCATCCTCCTAGTGTGCTGAATGGGCTGTGTGGTTAGAGGGCAGCTCTGCCAAGTGGGCCCTCAAGTCCTACCTTCTTTCCTTTTGCTGCCAACCCCTTGGTCTGGGAGGAGGAGAATGGTGAGACAGTGGCAGTGGCCATGCTTCCTTCCCTGAGAGTATGCTAACCAAGGAGGAGGAGATTGGATTTATACCCCGCCACCTTTCACTCAGAGTCTCAGAGCGGCTTACTGTCTCCTTTCCCTTCCCCTCCCCACAACAGACACCCTGTGAGGTAGGTGGGGCTGAGAGAGCTCTTTCGAGGACTGCTCGTGAGAGAACAGCTCTGAAAGAACTTATGACTGACCCAAGGTCATTCCAGCAGGTACACGTGGAGGAGTGGGGAATCAAACCCGGTTCTCCCAGATTAGAGTCCACACTCCTAACCACCACACCAAAGGTACATGTTTGCAGGATGGCATTCACACCTCCGTTGGCAGAGCTCCCCTAAGTCGACTACGGTGGGTGTGGGTGGTGTCACCGCAGGCTCCTGTGCAGTGGCTAGGCTCCCAGCTCCTAGAGACTGGGTCTCTGTTGCTTTCTGTTCTGTGAAAAGAGTACAGGATACCAACAGGATACTGACCTCCTGAGGGCACCTGGTGTTTTTGGCCACTGTGTGACAGAGTGTTGGACTGGATGGGCCACTGGCCTGATCCAACATTGGCTTCTCTCATGTTCCCTTATGTCCTTAACTGGCTACACCAGCACTGTTTGTGCGGCAGTGTGCACAGGGCTGGCCCAAGGTCCTCAGTAAAATACCACAGCGCATATGAATGCAGACAAGAAAACCAGCATTATAAATGGCTGCTAAACTGTAGAAAATATCGTATACAATATTGTATACAATACAGTAATACAAGAGCCAGTTTGGTGGTTAAACGCGCAGACTCTAATCTGGGAGAACCGGGTTCGAGTCCCCACTCCTCCACTTGCAGCTGCTGGATGACCTTAGGCAAGCCGTAGTTCTGGCACAACTGTTCTTGGAGAAGAGCAGTTTCTGTCAGAGCTCTCTCAGCCCCGCCTACCTCACAGGGTGTCTGTTGTGGGGAGGGGAAGGGAAAGGAGGTTTGTAAGCCGCTCTGAGACTCCCTTGGGTAGGTGACGGGCAGGGTATAAATCCAATCTCTTTTCTTCTTCTTCTTAATCTATTTGAATGCTATGTTACAATTCTAAGGCTCCTGGCAAAATTCTCTTGAGAATTTTAAGAGAGAGAGAATTTTGCCGGCAGCATCAGAACTGGAAGGCTTTTTTGTTCCTCATTCGGCAAATGTAAAGACTGGCTTAGCTGCTTGAATAAACTTCATAACTTGGAAAATTAATTCCAGGCAACTCCATGGAAGAAACTGCACTGAAATCTTTTCAGAGTTGATCATCTTCTGAGGAAGATTTCTTACGAAATGAGCTGGAACCCAGGTGTCCGTTGCTGGAACTATATCAGATGACTTTAAGGTGGACTTCACCATTTGATTTTCAGGTTTGGTACAAGCAGGAATATATTAGCGCTATAGGTTCACTTTTGTTGTGTGACAGTTTTTGTACAAGCAGTAGCTTGGTGATTATTAAAACGTGTAACATAGCATTCAAATCTATTAAACACACAATATTTTATACACCTTAGCAGCCATATATCACTCTGGTTTTCTTGTCTGCATCCAAAGTCCTAGGTGGCACTTAACTTGAGCAACCCCTGCTATGACACAGGTGCGCACAGAGCATCCAGCATGGCTGCTGATCATGCGGTGCACCTGAGTGGCAGTGCCCGGCAAGCCAGTGGGCACTGCCCCAGGGCTACCATTTGCTGTGGCTGATCCGACCCTGGCCAGGGCCTGCTTCTATTGGTACCCACTGCCCTGGTGCCCTAGGCGATCCCCTGGGTCTGCCTAATGGGCAGGGTGGCTGTAGATGGGTGGGGCTTAGAAATAGGGTCGCCAGGGATGGCAACCTGCAAGAGATGGGGGTGGTGGTCACTTCTGTACTGAGGTGGGGAGATTGGTGTCCCAAGCGCAATGACATCATTTCCTGTGTGACCTGGAAGTGACATAATTGCCTCAGGGGTAACCCTCTAGCATTTCCCCAAAATGTTAGGGTTTAACTGTAGAGCTTAGGGAGAACGTTCAGAGCATAATCCAGTGTGATGACACCAACTTCTGAGTCATGGCAGAAGCAACATCATCATGCCAGGGATTTCCCCACAGCCACCTAGCTGAGCAGTGGTGGGCAACGGGAGCTGGGCATGGACAATCCCTCCCCCCCCCCCAGTGGAAAGCTGGAAACCAGCGCTATGCTGGGGGTTATTAGGAAGGGAACTGAAAACAAATCAGCCAGTATCATAATGCCCCTGTATAAATCGACGGTGCGACCTCATTTGGAGTACTGTGTACAGTTCTGGTCGCCACACCTCAAAAAAGATATTATAGCATTGAAAAAAGTGCAGAGGAGGGCAACTAGAATAATAAAAGGGTTGGAACACTTTCCCTATGAAGAAAGGTTGAAGCGCTTGGGGCTCTTAAGCTTGGAGAAATGACGGCTGAGGGGTGACATGATCGAGGTTTATAAGATTATGCATGGGATAGAGCAGGTAGAGAAAGAAGTACTTTTCTCCCTTTCTCACAATACAAGAACTCGGGGGCACTCCATGAAACTGCTGAGCTGTCAGGTTAGAATGTATAAAAGGAAGTACTTCTTCACCCAAAGAGTGATTAACTCGTGGAATTCACTGCCACAGGAGGTGGTGGCAACTACAAGCATGGATGGCTTCAAGAGGGCATTGGATAAACATATGGAGCAGAGGTCCATCAGGGGCTATTAGCCACAAGGTATAGATAGGATCTCTCAGTCTGGGGCAAATGATGCACTGTATTCTTGGTGCTTTGGGGGTGCAACAGTGGGAGGGCTTCTAGTGTCCTGGCTCTGCTGCTGGACCTCCTGAGGGCACCTGGTGTTTTTGGCCACTGCGTGACAGAGTGTTGGACTGGATGGGCCATTGGCCTGATCCAACACTGGCTTCTCTTATGTTCTTATGTTCTCTTTAGGACTGAGCTGCCTGTGATGGGAAGAAACAACCGAAAGAGGGAACAGAGAGACATGGGCTGCGATCACACACGCCTTTAGATCCAACATAGCTGCGAATTCCTGATGGATCTGAAGGGTGCAATCAAACAGCAACATCTGGGAAACACCTTGCAGTTGTTGGCAACCCATGCTGCTCCACCACAGAAGTGGAGTTAAAAGACACCATGGAAAGTCCAGCTCTAATGGGTTCCAATGGGCCACAGATGAACTTTCCCGTCTGATCACGCAAGCACAGTCTCATGCTGCTGGGATGGTTTGATCAGGCCATCCTGGCTTGGTGCCGTTCTCCCCCCACCTTGCAGTATGCGCATCATCGCATACTCCATGGGGGCCTTCAGTGTGGAGGTGCGATTCCTCATTTATGCGCATGGGAAACAAACGGCAAAAAAACCACGGCTCACCCATGGTCACACAGTGATGGGCTGAGCCCGCAGCACAAAGGGATGTGTGATCTCACAACTGTGTGTCAAATTCCTCTGGAGGAAATAGCCTCACTTCCTTTCCGCTTCAACAGGCGCCAGTGACCGCAGCCATAAAGAGGTATTTGTACCACTTGTTCTCTTCTTGATGTTTCCAAACACTGACTTTGAATGCAATTTAAGGAGTTTAAGAAAACCACTCTGGATTTTAGCGTATCCATTGCGGTATATTCACACCACTAGTCAGATGCCCGCTTGAGCATCACAGACGCCACCGCTGCTAATGAGTGAGCAATCAGATAGATTACTTAGACTTAAGCAGCTACAAATATGTTACACATTTCCACTGAGCCACAGGGGAGAGGCAGGGAAACCACGCGCTCAATACACGCGCTCCTTCTTGTCCGCAGCCGAGCGTTAATGTTCGGCGAATGCCTCCGTGCACGGCCGTGTCAAAACCACAATTGGAGCATTATTTAAACAGAGGTGACTGTTCCAAGCTTTGCCTCCTGCGTTCCCCTCCTCATTAGTGGAACAACTGTAAGTTCATGTTCCTTTTAGATGCATTATTGTTGCGTGGTAGGGCCTCCAGCTAATGGCAAATCATAATCCCTTTGAACTTCATCATAACCTGCTGGGGAATTTGTGTGGCAGGTATTGCAAATGAAAAGTCAAAGAACAACAATGATGAAGAGGACGGCTCTGAGGCACAATGGAGCAGGTAAGCACATGATTAATGCCTCCAGGCAGAACAAGGAATACGGAAAGGGGAAGAAGAAAAAATGCCTCTTTGCAGAGATTACAGTGCCACTTAATGGCTGCTAGTTGGTCAGAGCCGGCTGGGCCAGGCCCTGGACACAAGACAACGTGTGCAGCACACAAAAAAATCAGGCTGTGTGCTGTCCTGTCTCGTGTGCCTTGCAAAAAGCTATTCCTTGGCCCATTCCCTAAATACCCACCAGGGCCTCATCCCTTGCCTGGGAGAGGTCTACCTGGCTCCCTATTGGAAGTTCCAGATGCGGCGTCCCCTGTCTCAGACTTCCAGACTGAGTGGCAAGAGAGACTAGGTAGCTAGATAGGCACATTCACCTTCCTTCCTGTATCTACTCTTCTGCCACTGTCCCCTTTGAAATGCAGACTGTGTTCTCAGGGATCAACTTCCCTTTCCTGCTTCTGTCTCTGGATGAAGATGAGTTCTCTACCTGCACGCACCAAGAGAGGGACATGTGGCAGGCCTGTAGCTGCAGTGGGGCATCTTGGGGCTAACCCCCCGACTTCCCATCCAGCCCAGGGCCCCCAGAGCAGCAGTGGGTGTGGGGAAGGAGCTGGGTATTCCTATGCAGCTGTCTGGTGTGAAGGGCCAGCTACGGTGGCCTTGTGGAGCCAGACAGCACCTCTCTGTTTCCCCCAGAAACTCAATTGAGTTGCCTTTAATTCGATTAGGCAGTGTCCCCTAAGAAATTTAAATGCCTCCTGACAAAAAATCCTGGCTACAGGCCTGACCTGTGGTCCTCTCTTAGCACCACAAGGCAGATGGGCCTCTCGCCATCTGCCTCCATCCTTTAGCTAGTAAGTTAGTACTCTATCATACCCCTGGCTCTTTCCTATCCAAAGTGTACTTTCTCAAACAGAGAAGCATTTGTCTTCTAAATGTGGCTCTGTGTAGCTTTGTAAGCTGAGTCAACCGGTAAGGTGACGCTGCTGCGTTTGTGGCTTTATTTAAGCACTCTGCTAACTGATGGGGACTGGACTCACCACACCAGCTAACCTCAATAGCTCCCTTCCTTGTGCGGCTACCAATCAAAACGATATACATTTGTAGTTTGGGATTCAACCCCACCCCACCCCATCGACAGCTCCCTAAGTCCCAATTCTATGCTTATGCAGCAGCTGATAACAAATTACACAAATGCCATCAACTTGCAACCGACTTGCAGCGAGGGGGGCTTTCAGGGCAAGTGAGAAGCAGAGGTGGTTGGCCATGGCTTCCCTCTGCAGAGCCTTTCTTGCAGAGCCATCCAAGTACCGACCCTGGAGAGCTGGTTTGGTGTAGTGATTAAGAGTGCCGACTCTAATTTGGGAGAACCGGGTTTGATTCCCCACTCCTCCACATGCAGCTGCTGGTGTGACCTTGGGCCAGTTACTAAGTTCTCTCAAGAGCAGTTCTCAAAAGAGCTCTCCCAGCCCTACCTACCTCACAGAGTGTCTGTTGTGGGAAGGGGAAGGGAAAGGAGACGGTAAGCCGCTCTAAGGCTGATTCCGCACTAATGCTTTGCTTTCCATTCCCCCTGGGTCTAATTGGCCTGATTTTGTTGGGGGAGTTCCATATTAAGGAACTCTGACCCGGGTTTGTCGCCTTGCCCCGAATCTAGCGCCCCCTCCCCTCTTCCGCCTCCTTTTTTTTTATCGGGGGCGTGGTTGCGTTGTAACGTACCCACCCATTTTGGAAAACAGGCGTGCTTTACACATGCGTAGTTCCATTGTGACGCAGTGCCCACGCAAAAGAAAAAATAACCCTCGCGCCAGGGCGGGAAAGGGAGGGGAAATGGAGGGGGGACATGCAACGCAACACATGTCACCCCCACAAAAATTGTGTCCACACTGCCACGCCACCCTCAATACATCTTTTTAGCAGTGGCACTACAGTCCGTAGGATAGCCCCACGAAAAATGTTATCCACACCTCCAAGCCACCCTTAATGCATCTTTTTTAACAATGGCACTACTTTTGTACAAACAGCGAATTGCAACACAGTAATGGGAAAACAGCAAAGGTACATTTAAAAGGACATTTAAATGCCAGTCAACGGTGGATCAGTGTTGTGTTGCAACCAGGGCCGGCTCTATCACTAGGCCAACTAGGCGGCCACCTAGGGGCGCAGCTGGCAAACGGGGCGGCGGAGAGACTGAGAGAGAGACTCAAACCAGGAGATAGTGTGCTTTATGCAAACCATGGTTTACCATTATGTCTGAATGCAGCTTTCCATTCAGGCTAAGAACCAAACTTAGCCTTGGGCCAATGCAGATAGACTTGTAGGTGCTGCGGTCAGCTGGTGCAGGTGGCTGCTGGCCGGGCTGGCGAGCTCATGAGGTGGGCACTGGGGCCAGGGTATGTATGTGTCCCTTGGTCTCTGGCGGTGGAGAGGGCAGCTCTGGGGGGGGGGCACTACAAGGCAGACTCACCTGGGGGGGCGCCACAAGGTAGCCTCGCCTAGTGCGCAAAAAACCCTGGGGCTGGCCCTGGTTGCAACGCGGGGGGGGTGGGGCAAAAAAAAACCCTTGTGCCAGGATGGGAAAGGGAGGGGAGAGGTGGGAAGGGGAAGGAAGGGAAGGGAAGGGAAAGAAGCAGAGGGGCATTAAAGGGGTGGAGTGAGGACTTGGGATTTGCAAGTTCCCCAACAGGATGCCCTAACTTCAACCCCGTAGCAAGAAAGTGATCCTGAAAATGCCCGATATGGAAAATCCAGGGGGGAAGAGGCTTAGAATTGGGCCAACTGCTGACCCCACAGCAACGAGTGGGGAACTGATCCTTTGCCGCGGATATTATTGGGGGATGACGCCAGGGCAACCACTGGTGCAGAATCGGCCTGAGACTCTGAGTGAAGGGCAGGGTATAAATCCAATCTCCTCCTCCTTCTTTGCCTCTGAGATCTGACAATTTCAGGCTATACCGTGCTGCCTTCCCTACCTACCACAAAATTATGGGAGATCAAATGATTGCCAAAGCCTTCTAGAAAGCTGACAGTATATCGTTGCTAGGAGTGCCTTCTTTCCGCTACATCCGGCTTGTAAACTAGCCCCCTTTTAATATTCTTCTAACCTAGCCATGCTGATCCATGGTACTGTAACTTCCTAGATTAGACTACTGTAACTCGCTGTATATGGGGCTGCCTTTGAAGGCATCTTGGAAACATTGATCGGTACAAAATGCGGCAGTCAGCCGCTTGGAACACGTAATCTAGCACTGCATGAACTGCTTGGGTTGCCTATTTGCTTCAAAGCCCAATTCTTAGTGCTGGTTATTACCTTTAAAGCCACATTCCCAAACCGCATTCCTCAGGATACTCCCCTGTGCTATGTTCGTCAGACAGTGTACGCCCTCAAGTACCCACCCTTAGGACTGTCTGCACGGTTACAGCAAGATCACAGGCTTTTGCCACGGTGGGTGGGGAAGGCGCCTTCGCGGGCTACATTTAACAAGGCATTTTTCAGAGAGGATTTGGTAGAGGGCGGTGAATTGTTTTAATAGATTTGGCTTTGCTTGTTCTAATGGTGTGTGTTTGTCCCCACCATGTTGGGGCCTTTGCTTTAGCCCACCTTGGGCCATCCCCTCCAAAGTGTTACAGGGTAGACTCCGCCGTATTCCATATTCAGATCATCTCTGCCCTTGTTGGGTGTAGTGGTTAAGTGCGCGGACTCTAATCTGGGAGAACCGGGTTTCATTCCCCACTCCTCCACTTGCAGCTGCTGGATGACCTTGGGCAAGCCATAGTTCTGGCACAGCTGTTCTTGAAAAAGAGCAGTTTCTGTCAGAGTTCTCTCAGCCGCACCTACCTCACAGGGTGTCTGTTGTGGGGAGGAGAAGGGAAAGGAAATTGTAAGCCACTCTTAGACTCCCTTGGGTCGTGAAGGGCGGGGTATAAATCCAATCTCCTCCTCCTCCTCCTCTTCTTCTTCTGCTTCTGTTCAGGGTAAAATCGACATTCTGTCTCACAAAATATTCAAATGTTGGTTTTTTGCCATTTTAAAAAAGCGCTGGATCTCACTGCTTTTAATGCGTTCCTTGTCTAATAAACTTCAAGGGGATATTATACCCTACTTAGAATCATAGAATTGGAAGGGACCTCCAGGGTCATCAAGTCCAACCCCCTGCACAATGCAGGAAATTCACAAATACCTCCCCCATACACACATACCCAGTGACTGCTATTCCATGCCCAGAAGATGACTTATGCTAGATAGTGACCCGAACACAACCTACTTGGTTGGTAAATTTCTGCCTAGCATATTTTCCTTTAGTAAAGAGAGCCAGTATGGTGTAGGGGTTAAGAGTGCCAGAACCAGGTACGATTCCCCACTCCTCCACAGAAAGGCAGCTGGGTGACCTTAGGTCAGTCACAGCTCTTTCAGAGCACTCTCAGCCCCCCAAAATAAGCCTAGCTCACCACCTAGTGGTGCATAACACCAAAAGAGCTAGAACTTCAGGCTGACAGACAATCTTAGGATCTCCTGGCTATATTACACACAATGCCATATAATAATTGTAATTAATTATAATTATTATTCCTTTAATAAATAATATATTATTCTTTTGAGTCATTGCTCTATAAAGGGAAGTAAGTAAGCAGGCGTGTGCCTGTTGTCATGATTTTGTGCATCTACAATTCTGCACGCTTTTAATTTGCAGCGTGTGTAGCTTTCTTTTTATCTGAGTTGCACTGCTTATAAGTTGTGTCTTTGCAGTTGGGCTGCAGCACTGGCAGCTGCCTTTGGCCCAAAGAGATAACAGAATTTAAAAAAAGAATAATAATTAAAATGGCACATGAGGGATGCTTAGGAGGAAAGCTTTCTTGGAGGGCAACCAAGATGATGAAAGGGTTAGAACACCTTTTTCTCCTAGGCTGACAAAAAGCATGGGCATCACTTTTCCCTCTGTGTTTCACGCCTGGCAGCTGAGTTGCCTTTGAAGCCCTTAGGAAGCCGGGCCTGTGGCATTTGGTCCCTGAAGGGCCAGTGCCAGCTGCAAGTCACTCTTTGAAGTCCCTGTCAACCCCAAAGCTCTGGGGAGTGGCTTGCTGTGCCAAGAATCTCCAGGCAGCAGCTGGATGGTCCTGGAAGCTAAGTGCAAAGAGACACCCTTTCCAAATCTGAGCTTATTGGCTCTAGGATCTGGGGATCAAAGCCCAGCCTGGAAGTTATCGCACCTGAACAGACAGAGGAGACAGAACTCCCAGCCCAGCCTGCAAGGGCTCATCCTGGAGATTCAGTCCTGTTTTTCTCAAAGTAGTTCAGGATGGTCCAGTCTAGCCTGATCATGTCAGATTTTGGAAGCTAAGTAGGGTCGGCCCTGGTGAGTACCTGGATGGAAGACCACCACAGAAGTCCACAGAGGTTGTCACTATGCAGAGGCAGCCAGTAGCAAACCACTTCTGCTCCTCTCTTGCCTTGAAAACCCTACGGGATCACATTAAATCGGCTGCACCTTGATAGCACTTCACACACACACACACAATTCAGGTGCCCTCAAAAGGGCTGCCTCCACAGGGGCATCCCACACTTCTAACCAAGGATTCAGGATTTCTGGGGTGAAGTCAATAAATGGAGAGTTAGCAGGAGTCAGGGGTTTTTGTTTTGTTGGAGAGCTGGAAAAGACTTTTGGAACTCTTTCTCACCTTGTATAAAGGTGTAGGTCTTTTAATGCTGCAAATTCTAGTCTACTTTCCATGTTTTTCAGCCTGCTGGAACTGAATTACTTTTTTCAGAGGACCGCATGGGGAGTATCCCACACCTTGGTAGTGAGAGAACAAAGTCTGAGTTCAGTGGGTTTATTCAAGGTATGAGCTTTCGTGTGCACGCACACTTCCTCAGGTACACTGAAATGGAAGTGACCAGTCCATACATATAGCTAGAGGGTAAGCAGCAAATTAGCATACAACATAATGAAGATGGTTTAACAGATGCAAGGACCAAACAGGAATAACAAGCTAAGTTGACATGGTTACCATTCATTGGGATTTGGGGAGTTTCAGGGAAGTGAACTGGGTTTGATTTCGCACTCCTCCACATGAGCTGCTGGAGTGATCTTGAGCCAGTAACAGTTCTCTCAGAGCTGTTCTCTCAAGGGCAGTTCTCAAAAGAGCTCTCTCACCTCCACCTACCTCACAGGGGATGGTCTGCTGTGGGGAGGGGAAGGGACTCCTTTGGGTAGTGAAGGGTGGGGTATAAATCCAATCTCCTCTTCTCTCTTCTAAATCTATCAAAATGTATGTAAATGTATCCTTCTTAATTGTGGAAAGCTGAGAGTAATTAACTGAGACCCTGTTGTTGTGCACCCTCTGTCTCAAGAATCGAGGTAACTAACAGCATCCTTTTCTTTGAGGTGGGGTGAATGGTTGTGCAGCGTTATGTCTCCTCTGTCACCAGACCAGAGAAATACATTCCATTGCACCATTCGAAATGCCATTACACTCTAATATTCATTGTGTAACATCACAACCACTACAATTCCAAATAAGAAACACATTAAAATAAAGGGGATGTATAGCCCTTCCTGGTGAGAATTCAGATGTATGGACGGAACGAGTTTAGCATATCTGGTGAGATGAGAAACCAATATCCTGAATCTCGGTAGTGAGAGACGTTGCATGGGGCTCACCACAAAAGGTTGCAAGCCAGAAACTTTCAGGGAGCCAGCCTAAAAACATGGCTCAGTGGTAGAGCATCTGCTTTGCAGGCAGAAGGTCCCAGGTTCAGTCCCCAGGGTCTCAGATTAAAAGGGGCAGGCAGTGGTGTGAAAGACCTCTACTTACTAGGGAGGGCCTGTGGCTCGGTGGTGGAGCCTCCACTTTGCATGCAGAAGGTCCCAGGTTCAATCTCCTGCAACTCCAGTTGATCCAGGCAATAGGTGATGTGAAAGACCGCTGCCTGAGACCCTGGAAAGCCAATGCCAGAGAGTAGACAATTCTAACCTCGACAGACCAATGGTCTCACTCTGTACAACACATCTTAAATAAGGGGCTGAGGTTCACCCGGATCAGGTAGCAGGTGATGCAAAAGACACTGGAGAGCCACCGGGTGGAAAATAGGGATATTGCCAGCCCAAGGTCTGGTTCGCAATAGTCCAAGATTAAGGCAAGTTCTTACGGCCAAAAGTTTGTTTAATGGAACCAGAATGATCTGTGGTGCGTTTCTGCTCGTTTGGTGTAGCGGTTAAGAGTGGTGGACTCTAATCTGGAGAACCGGGTTTGATTTCCCACTCCTCCACATGCAGCCAGCTGGGTGACCTTAGGTCAGTCACGGATCTCTCTGCCCCACCTACCTCACAAAGGTGTCTGTTGTGGGGAGAGGAGGGGAAGGAGATTGTAAGCCGCCCTGAGACTCTGAGTGAAGGGCAGGGGATAAATCTAATTCCTCCTCCTCCTCCTCTCCCAAGTGTTTAGCTATATGCAACTTTGCTGGGTTCTACAAGAGGAAGAGCTGCAAGTTTTATTTATTTATTTTTACACACATCATTTAAGGGGGACCCAGAGCAGCTTAAGTTGCCCTCTTCCATTTTATCTTCACAACAAGGCTGTGAGGTGGAATGGGCTGATATTGTGTGACTGGCCTAAAGTTGCCCACAGCAAGCTTTCATGAGAGTGGAGATTCAAACTTGGGTCTCCTGGACCTGACACTCTAACCACAAACTGCTCTATGGTACAGTCCTAAATACATGGGTCTTGCAGGGGTCCTCAACCTTTTTGAACCTGTGGGCACCTTTGGAGTTCTGTCACACGGTGGTGACCACAAAAATTATTTATTTTATTATTTATTTGATTTATACCCCACCCTCCCAATGAAGGCAGGCTCAGCGAGCTACAGGAGGCAGAGCCAACCACAAAATATCAGGGAGGTAGGGTTGCCAGCCTCCAGGTGGGGCCTGGAGCTCTCCCCAATTTTACAACTGATCCCCAGGTGACAGAGATCAGCTCCCCTGGAGAAAATGGCGGCTTTGGAGGGTGGGCTCTACGACACTGTACCATGCGGAGGCCCCTCCCCTCCCCAAATCCCACCCTCTCCCAGATCCAACCCCAAAGTCTCCAAGTATTTTCCAACCCAGACCTGGCAACCCTAGACTGAGGCGACATATAACTCTAATGATAACTGTTCAGCATTTCAGGCAGTAGCTCTGTTTAACAGGTTGCTTTTTAAAATGATCATCTCGCTTCGAAATACCTTCATGCACACACACAGCTCATGTTCAGTCACAGGCGCTGTACTGTAGAGGCAGCGGCTCCCAAAGCAACATTTAAAAAAAAATCTCCACTGGCCAGTCAGAAACCCCGATGGGCAAAAGCTCCATTTGGGCCCTCCCACTTTCTAAAAACACTTGGCAGGCACCAGGAAAGGTGGGGGCGCCACCGGCACCACATTGGGGAACCCCTGAATTACAGTAAGTCCCACTTGCCCGAGCCTGAATCACCCAGGCTAGCCCACTTTCATCAAATATTGCGAGATAAGGAGGGTCGGTCTTGGTTGGTATCTGGATGGGAGACCACCATATGCGCCCTCTAAGTTGTGGAGTCTTGAGAGGAAAAATTCTGCTTTGTGAGTTACTGGCGAGCCATTGGGCTACTACATAAATTAGTTTGCTCTGGAGCCATCCTTCCAGAGCGAAGCCAAAAATGTGTGAGCCGGAGGCTAAAAAACGGTGAGCTAGCTCACACTAACTCGGCTTAGAGGGAATACTGGAGACCACCAGGAACGGGCAGCCAATGGTGAAAGACCTCTATTTGTCCCTTGTCTTCGAAACCCTACGAGGTCGCCATAAGTATAAACTGTCGCTTAACAGCACCTTCCACCAAGCCTTAAAGGGGCCACTAGACTCAAACTTTCTTCTGACTTCTTCCCTCGGAAGTGTGCGCTGAGCCCGATGGCACTTCCGCGCAAACATGCCCAGGATCGTACTCCTGTCCTGCAGAACCGACAAAGGCATGGGCTATATACATCGGGCACGACAAAAGCCTCTTCGATGCCCCGCGGAGGGCGTGTGTGGGTAGGCTATCCACTCGCCGCGCTAGGAAGACCCCCACGCTGGGCTTCTCTCAACACTTGGCAGGCGCCAGGAGAGGTCTTGGCGGGCGTCATGGCGCCCACGGGCACCAGGTTGGGGACCCCGCCTTCCAGCAAGTTCTCCTTGCCCCAACCTGAACGCGGGTGCCAATAAAAAACAAAACTACCATCACCACTCTCGGGGGTGCACTGAGCCCCGCCGGAGTGGAGCAGGACGGCGGACTGGCTCGGTGAGTCCGGCCTGCGCCAGGGAGCGGCCGCTGCCAGGAAGGGGCGAGCCACGGGAGAAGGAAGTCTGGCGCGGAGGCGCCTTTGCCGCGCCTCCTCCTCCTCCAATCCCGACCCGGGCGGGAGCAGGCGCTCGGCCGTCGGCTCCCCCGCCAGGGCCCTGGCTGCCGTGCCGCCTCGCTCGGCTCCTCCTCTGCCTTGGCGCATGCCCGTGGGCGCCGAGAGGCTCTGCCTTGCTTTCGTCGCGGGCGCCCGCGGAGCCCAGCCCAGCCCAGCCTCCCTCGCCGCCGGGGTCAGGCAGAGGTGGCGGCCAGTGCCGCCGCCGTCCGGGCTCAGGTGGCCGCTCCGCTCGGCTTCGCCATGCCCGTGGGCGCCTCCCCCGCCGCCAAGTCCCGCTACAGCCTGGTGGACGACCGGCACGACCTACGCCTCCCGCTGCACAACGACGACGCCTTCCAGCACGGCATCGGCTTCGAGGCCAAGGTAGGGGGCGGCCGGCGGGGGAGCCCGGGGGGCGGGTAGGGGCGCACGCCGCCCGGGACCGCGCGCCGCCGCGGAGCTTTCGCTTCTTAGGGCCGCTCTGGGGAGCCGGTGCAGCCGGCGTTTGCCGGGACCGGCCGGGCTTCCTCTGGGCTGAAGACAAAGCCCTCTGCACGTCCACCGGAGCCCCTTCGCCGTCTTGGCGTGCGCCGTGGTCGGGCTTGGGAGACCGGTGCTTTCGGACTCGGGTGTTCGGCTCAGAGCGCGCAACTCCCCGGTTCAGGGATGCCAGCCTCCAGGCGGGACCTGGAGACGAGCCTTAATCCCCCGGAATTACGGCTCATCTCCAGATCACAGAATTCAGTTCCCCCGGAGAAAATGGATGCTTTGGAGGAGAATTGTACCGCACTGAGTTCCCTGTCCTCCCCAGGCTCCATCCTCAAATCTCCCGGAGTTTCCCATCCTGGATCTGGCAACCCTACCGCAGCCTCTGGGAAGAGCGGCTCCCGCTCTGGCTCGGTGATACCCCGCTTCCCAGGATCACTCCAAGGAAGGGGAAGACAGAGACAGACTCAATCCCAGTCCCCCCCACAATCCCCCCCCCCCCATAGGTGGGAGAGGAAATCCCTGCACTCCTCTTAAGAAAGGATGGGACAAAAATGCTTTCCAAAGTGTGGGGGGGGCTCCGCTCGGGGATGCTGTTGTAGAAAGCAGGGCCCTGGCCCCAATCCCCTCCCCTTTCTGGGCTTTGTCTGCTTTCCATGGGTGGCCTGCTGCTGTGCGTGTATTCTGGGGATTCAGCTGGAAGCACACCCTTCTAAACCCGTTGATTTAAGTGGATTTAGGAGGTTGTAATTTTGTTTCCAATGGCCGTGATTGGTGTGTTCTTAGTAGGGATTTTCTGACTTCATTTTGCCCTCCAAAGTTCCGGGAGCAGGTGCTCTGAGCTTTGTTTCTGGGAGCAGGTGCCCGCTGTCTCTCGTGTATATCAACAAACACTTGCACATTTTTAAATCACATGGCTTGTTTTGGATCAGAAAGGAGAGGGTAAAGGCTCAGGGCTGCCAGGGATCCCCCATCCCTGTGGTTTCCCCCTAAGTCCTCCATGCTTGGAGAGCCCCAGTGACTGAAGCCCTGTGTCTTCATGGGTATGAAATGGCTCTCTTTGATAGATGACTTAGAGAATTTGTCTCTTGTTTTTCCAGAGAGGTAGTCTAGGCAGCTTGCAAAAAAAATACGGTAAAACAGTAATGCAGGACCACTAAAGTACGATCCGTGTAAAATACAAACCAGGGGCATAAGGAATGATGTAGAACAGCATTCGGCTGCCTAAAACGGTATCTGTTAAGACAGGCCTTGGGCTAGAAGCAGACCGAAAATGGAACCTCTCAGTGAAGAGCCGTAGGGTAAAGAGGGATGTTTTGGCTTGATGCATATAAAAGACAGTAAGGTAGACAAGACTCAAGTGGGGGAGGGTGTTCTGAAGGCCGCTGCTGAAGAATTGAACAGATGCCTTCAGCGCTCTTAGGTGGAAGGAATCAACCCCATATCTGTCAGGTTAATACATCCCGCAGGATTATTAGGCGAGCATTGGGTAATTTGTGGTAATGACTGATGGGGAGACATCTTATGCAGGGCAAAGCAAGATAATCAGCGCTCAGTTTCTCCAGTGCTCCTTAAACTCTCCTGGGCCGATTCCTGTTTGAAGAAGAAGAAGAGATTGGATACATACCCTGCCCTTCACTACCCGAAGGAATCTCACAGTGGCTTACAATTTCCTCCCCCTCCCCACAAAAGAACACCCCATGAGGTTGGTGGGGCTGAGAGAGCTCTTTCCAGATCTGCTCGTGAGAGAACAGCTCTGAGATAACTTGTGACCGACCCAAGGTCACACCAGCAGCTGCATGTGGAGGAGTGGGGAATCAAACCCGGTTCTCCCAGATTAGAGTCCACTACACCAAACTTGCTCTCTGGATTGCTCATGGCATTTTAGTGTTCTGCCAGCACCCAGAAAAGGTGTGTGTGTGAAGGTGGGCCAAGTAACTACAAGTATATTGCTAGTAACTTATTGGCAAGGTGGGGCACTCCCCCCCCCCCCAGTGCATGCCAGCCTGAGTGTCTTGGGGAAAGGGCAGACAACGTTGCCATGTTGGATGTCCAGAGATAAGGGTGAGTGCTAAGGTATAAAGAGATTTCCTTGGGAAGCAAAGATTGTCCTTAAGGAGAAAGCTGAGTGGAAGTAACTTTTCCAGACCTGTAGCTCTTGATTGAGTAAATGGCATGCTGGAGAGAGGAACAATTTCTCTGCGGTTTGGTTCTGCTTCAGAACCTGCTTATATAGCGAGTTACGCTCAGCTGACAGGTGAAGTTAGCCAGTAAGGAAAGGGATGCTTGAACTGGAGGAAACAAAACTGGGGAGGTTTCACTAGGTAATGCTACCTCTTTTTTGGGGCTTACGTTTTTCCTAGTTCCTCACACAAAAACGAATCTCCACTGTTGTTAATATAAGGATGACAGTGTTCTTCCTTTGCTCTTGGCCTTTAAAAGGACGCACATGTTTCATTCGGTGTCAGGGACCTTGTCCAATCAGCTGCTGGTTGTTATGTTTTGCCTGCAGGGTTGCCAGCTCTGGGTTGGGGAATATCTGGCAATTTTGGAGGTGGAGCCTGTGGAGGGCAGGGTTTAGGGAGGGGAGGGACCGCAGTACGGTATAATGCCATATAGTCCACCTTCCAAAGCAACTTTCTGTCACCTGTAGACCAATTGTAATTCTGAGAGATATCCAGCCACCACCTGGAAACTGGCAGCCCAAATTGCACAGCTCCCTTTTATTTATTTATTTTGCTTCCAGACATGAGCATGCCAAGAGTGCAGTCTGATACTAGCTTTAAAGGTAAAGGTTTCCCTTGCTCGAAAGCCAGTCAAATCTGACTCTAGGGATGCGGTGCTCATCTCCGTTTCCAAGCCAAAGAGCCAGCGCTGTCCAAAGAGGTTTCCATGGTCATGTGGCCAACATGACTAGATGCCGAGGCGCACGGAATGCTGTTACCTTCCACCGAAGTGGTACCTATTTATCTACTTGCAATTTCTTGCTTTCGAACTTGTTATGTTGGCAGGAGCTGGGACCAGCGATGGGAGCTCACTCCATCACGTGGCACTCGGGTCTTGAACTGCTGAACTGCCGACTGAACTTCTGGTCTGCAGTTCAGCATCTTAACCACTTGAGCCACTGCAGCCCCTGATACTAGCTTTACCCTGTGACTATTGAAATCAGTAGAGAGATTCCTGGCCTGAGATTTATTTTTCTCCACCCCTTCTGTTTGCACATCCAGTGCAGTGCAGAGTTCTGGATAACTGAAAAACTTGCCTACTGTGGTACTTTGTCTACCATTAATGGAGGACCCTTGACTCTCTTTCTCATCCTGCGGGGAAATGATCATAGCAGGATTAAATGTGGTAGGCATTGAATTTCAAGGTAAACACAAAAGCGGCCTTAACCCTTACTAGGGCTAACTGAACAAGGTCCAGAAAAACTAGTCCTCTTAATTAGAAAGGGGTTAATTTTGCAGATAAGGTGAAAATTCAAATGGATGTTGCTTGTGTTGACCTTTTCATCTGGAGTTAAACACTTTGTAAGGGTGCATTGATTATTTACTCATTTAAAATGAGAAGTGTTTTATGTAGTTCTCTGGCTCTGCGCACTTAGCAGCATTCAATACAGCGGATACTGCGGGCCCATGCTCACTGTTTTCTGGCTCCGATTTGGCCTGCAACTCCCTCCACCACCCATCCCAGCGAGGGTAAAGCACAAGTCTCGTGCTTTTTCCTTGGTTAAATAATTATGTGAATTCTAGGGTTGCTATATAGAGGCCTCCAATGGCTAACCATCTCTGTTAGTCACTATGCAGAGGAAGGCAGTGGCAAACCACTCTGCTCTTCTCTGGCCTTGAAAACCCTATGGGGTTGTGATAAGTCCGTTACGACTTGATGGCACTTTAGACACACGTAATTAGTCTGGTAGACTGGATAGATGGCAGAGGGTGGAGGGAGACTGCGAGAGGATATGCGTTCACAAAACTTCTTGCAGTACAATTTAGAACCATTCCACGTGCTCGATAAAAAGCATATTTTTGAGGGAGGAGTCTGCTGACAGTTTGTGGTCTAGGGGTCATTTAAAGAGGGGGGTTGTTCACTTCTTGCTGGTCTTAATAGAAAGTATCGTTAAGCTTGTGCTTTTGAGATTTCCTTTTCTGAACGGACTGGCATAGCCGCTTGGAGGCCGCTTTGAGTAACCTCAAAGTTCCAGGAGAGTCAGCAAGAGGGGGTCCCTCCAGTCCTTTGTTTTCTTTGGGGCTTGCCCCAGAGTAACATACTCAGCTGCTTTGTAGTGAAGAGTGCCTTTCTCTTTCCATGAGGAGGGGCGTGCTTTTTTGCAGTGCAGCCATAAGTGGGTCAGCTCAGTAGTATTTAAGTGTTCTTAGGTTTGTACTGATGGGCACTTTGCCCATTCCGATTTGAAATCCCGTGTTTGCAAGAATTACTAAGATTGCACGCCATTTGGGAAATTCACCTGGTCTCGACAGCAATAGCAAGGCAGCTGGCCAGTGCTTATTACAGTCAACCTACTCTGCCAATGAGAGTCAGACTACCACAGTGGAGCTATGGGTACGTATTCCCATTCTGCAAGGAAGTTCATTGGGTGACCTTGGGCTAGCACTAACTTACCCTCAAAAAACCTCCATGAGGTTGGTTAAAGTAGGGGGAGGGTACCATGTATGCTTAGGGTTGCTATGTCCCCCCCCCCCCAACCACTGGCAGGGGAAGGGGGGTAAGGTTGGGGAATTCCTGGATATTTGGGGATGGAGCCTGGAGAGGACAGAGACCTCAGTGGGGTACAATGCCACAGAGTCCCCCCTCCCAAGAAGCCATTTTCTCCAGGGGAACTGATCTCTGTTGATGAGCTGTAATTCTAGGGGGATCCCCAGGTCCCACCTGGAGGCTGGCAACCCTATGTATGATGTTTCGTACTCCCTTGGGGAATGTAAGGATAAAAGTTAATATAAATAAAAAAGAAGGAGGGAACGTCACTGTTTTGTTGTCCACTTCTGGGCTGGACTCAAAGTGCTGGTTCTTTCTCTGGGGCCTCAGACATTTTAAGGCTTTCAAGGTATCTGAAGGCTCAACAAGTCCCACATGTGCCCCCAACCTCTAGAGGTAACTTCTTTCTTGTGGTCTGCCCTCCTCTCACCCCTTAACCTCCTGCCTGGCACCAAATCTGTTAGTTTTCTGGCAGTAGGCCAAAGTTCTTTTAACTTAACCCAAGCTCTTATTTATATATTCGGCTCCTTTATACTCCATACTGGGGCCCCAAAGCAGCTTACATCATTCTCCTCTTTATCCTCACAGCGACCCTGCGAGGTAGGTTAAGATGAGAGTGTGTGACTGGCCCAAGGTTACCTAGTAGGATTGCCAACCTCCAGGTGGTGGCTGGAGATCTCCCGGGGTTTCAGCTGGTCTTCAGCGGATGGATCAGTTCCCTTGGAGAAAATGGCTGCTTTGGAAGCTGGTCTGTGTAGCATTAAGCCCTGGTAAAGTCCCTCAACCCCCCCCCCCCAGGCTCCACCCCCTCAAATCTTCAGGAATTTCCCAACCCAGAGGTGGCAACCCTGTCACACTCATCGTGTTTCCATGGCAGAATTAATGCTGGAGTTCGGCTGTCTTCATTTTGTAATTCTGGCTTTTTAAAATATATTCTGCTGTTTTGGGGTCTCTTCTTCTCTTTTTGTGCCGTTGGCTGCCTTTCTGCTTTATGTTGCTGTTCGGTACTTTTACTGTTGCAGTTTATTTAGAGGGTATGTGCGTGTGAGAGCTTTCTTTTGGACACCACCTTGGGAACTTTGGAGAGGTAGTGTAGAAGTGCATTAAGAAAATGAAACGTATGCATCTCGTTCCAGTAGAAGATGCAGCAGTTATTCACTGGGCGGCCACACATGAAATAAATTTGCTGTTTCCTGAAGGAAAAGGGGAGCTCTGGGAAGCAACCAACAGAAAAAGTGGCAACTTGAGGGGGGAATGGTCCTTATTATACAGAAAACAAAGGATGTGTGTGCTTGGGGGAGGGGGTCCCATTTTTCTGGTCTTAGATTAATTTTTGAGTGGTTTGTAGATACTGCATCCTTTTAAAGGCTTGGAACCAGTGTTCCCTCTAAGCTGAGTTTGTGTGAGCTAGCTCACAGGGTTTTTTAGCCTCCAGCTCACCCATTTTTGTCTTCGCTCAGGGAGGATGCCTCCAGAGCAAACCAATGCTCCCTCTAAGCTGTGGAGTCCTGTGAGCGAAAATTCTACTTTGTGAGCTACTGGCATTAAAGTTGTGAGCGAGCAATTTGGCTACCGCATAAATTAATTTGCTCCAGAGCCACTCTTCCTGAGCTGAGACAAAAATGTGTGAGCTGGAGGCTAGAAAACTGTGAGCTAGCTCACACTAACTCAGCTTAGAGGGAACATTGGAGCAAACTGATTTATGCAGTAGCCAAATCGCCTGCTCACAACTTCAATGCCCGTCGCTCACAAGGTAGAATTTTTTGCACACAAGTCTCCACAGCTTAGAGGGAACATTGCTTGGAACTGTTGACTGTGCTCAGGTCTGATCAAGCAAAGCTGTCTCCAGTACTCCCTTCTGAGCTACTCATTGACACCAAATGACCTCTTGGTTAACATCCAGGGAGGCTGGCAGAGACTGAAATGACTCCTGCTGAGATTTCTAGGCTGGCCTGCCTGTCCCCCAGAGCCATCCAAACTCTTTGTTTATAGTGCATTTATGTAGCCACGTAAAGGTAAGCGACATTTTAAACTGTAGTCTCTGGCATCTTAGAACCTCCGAGGCAAAATTCTAGATAACTTAAAAAAAAAAAATCCAAGGCCTCTGTTTATTTGGAAACGGCAGTAACTACCACAGAAAACACGAGAACTGCAAATGCATCTTGACTCAAAGTACCCCAAGACCCGTGGTTGAAGACCCTTCAGAGACGTGCCCCTTCTGGGTGTTTGACTTGGCCATTGTTGTGAGGCACCAAGCCAAGGCGCAGAACTTCATTACTTAATCCAGGAATCTCTCTCAAAAGCAGAACCTGTGTTTCGACCTCAGGTCCCAGTCATTTGGCAGTCAGGCAGAAAACAAAGAGAGCTCTCTTAAAAAAAAATGTGTTGCATCATAGATTGTTTCTAGTTACTCTCACAGGTTCCTCTGTTAGTTTTTCTCAGGGTGTATTAAGTGTATTGTGTAGAATAGTTACCCTTACTAGTGACTTGTCTGAAATATGAGACTGGTTCCCTTTCTGCACTCTCCTTTTAATCCATGTTCACCAAGGTGACCTCCAAGTGATTCTGCACTAAAAGTGAATTTAACCTTCTTTTTAATCCAGGGTTCCCCCTCCACATTCTGCACTAAAATCAAGTTCAACCTTCTTTTTATTCTGGGTTCCCCCCCCCCCCCATTTTGCATTACATTACCTCCCTTCAGTGGCCAGCCCAGTTTCAGCCATGGGTTATTTGGATGCTGTTTTGCCATGGTCTTCAGTTGCCCCAACTCGAACACTGAGAATATCCAGAGTGGCAGGAAAATGTGGAAGGGACCTGTGTGAGAAGTTGGAGAGAACAGGCATTGAAGACAGAGACTGATTTCCCACAAGCAGCTGTGCCCTGGTCAATTTCACACTATTTGCCCTGGGGCCACATTTTGACCCGCAGCTTCCCCTGATTTCCCCCCCACATCTTCTCGATCTTCAAAAAACGGGATCGAGAAGATGCGAGGGAAATTGGGGGGAGCTGCGGGTCAAAATGCGGCCACAGGGCGAATAGTGTGAAATTGACCAATGCAACCGAGGCAAATGGAAGAGCGACCACGGCAAAGCTGCTTGTGGGAAATCGGTCAGAGAGTCTATTGGAGGGTACTGGGGTGTGTTTTGCGGCCTTGGGATTTTGTACTGTGCTTAAGTGGGGGAAGAAGCACTCCTGTTTGTTCTGGTCATAGGTAAGGGGGATATAGCAGTGATGAGGACTGGCCACATTAAGACAGCAGAGTCAAACAGTGTCTGTCCCTTGTTTTGGCCTCCTCTTGTCTGTCCCTTGTTTGGGCCTGATATGCACAACGGTACCATCAAATCTAAAATGATGAAAATACTTCCAGAGTGGTGGCCGTGTAGTCTTAGCAACTTTACACAGGAGTCCAGTAGACCTTGGAAGGCTATTTTTACTAGAAATCACTTTAAAGGCTAGCTGTTTTTGTTAGTCTTTTAAGGTGCTACTGGTCTCCTAAGTCTAAAAGTGCTGCTACTCAAGGTAGGGATTTGCCGAGAGGTGTGTGGGGTAGGTGGGAAAGCATGCAGTGGGGCAGGTTGGAGATGGGGCATTTTGAGAGAGAAGGAAGCCATGGCCAGCACAGGATGGGATTTCAACACCACCCCGAGAATGGGGCCCCCTTCGTGTCATTATCTACTGATTGTTTCACATGAAGATCTTTGTGTTACGCGTTCCAGGCAGAGTAAAACCTTAACATGCGCCCTGCTGGATCATACTGGTGTTCCATAAAGACTAACATCTTGTTTCACACAGCAGCCAAACTGTTTCCCTGGAAGGCCAACAAAAAGCCAAGGCCTTCCCTGAAGTGGCCTCCTAGCTCTAAAGAAGAGTCGATTTTTATACCCTGCTTTTCTCTACCTTAAGGAATCTCAAAGCAGCTTACAATCACTTCTCCCTATGAGGTGGAGGACATCTCCATGGGTTATTCCCACCGTTCCTATAGGGAGGCAGGAAGTAGTTTTTTCTCCTTCCTGTAGGTGCCCTCGGAATAGCCCATTCCTCAGTTCTATTCCTGCCTCATAGGGAGTTGCAGCAAAGACTTTAGGCTTAGCTTGTTAGCCATTTTTTCCCTTTTTCCTTTCCTTCTAAATTCCTTCTCTCTTGGACCTAAGTCTTCTCTTTGAGAAGCACTGGCTTTCTCCTTTTTGCCTCTTCTTTAATTTAATTCATTTTACTACCCCCTGCTTTCCCCCCCCCCCTTCCCTCTTCTCTCTCTTCAACTGTTCCCTGCTTTCACCAGCCGGATCCCCTCTAGCAGCTCCCCCCGCGGAGCGAGGAGGGACCGGCTCAAGGCTCCGGCAGCCGGAGCGAAGAGAGAGAGAAGGCGCGAAAGGGACGGCTCAGGCGCGAGACGCGCCATGGCAACGGGGACGACTCCCGGGAATTTTTCCTCGGGCGACGAGGGAGACGCGTTCGCTGCAGAGCCGGCGAGCGCGCAAAGCAGGACGGGGACCGAGCAGCCTTCGAGGCGTGCTCGCGATTCCCCAGCGGACCCGGCTAGCGCAGCGGCGGAGTCCCGAGCTAGCAAACGCCGGCGGCAACTTGAAGAGCAGGGGAACCACGTTGCCGCGGAGGCGCGGGCGGCAGCCGGCAGCGGCCATTTTGAGGGCCGGGAGTTCGTCTCCCTGACCCTCCCGGGAGCCCCTTCGGCCCATGGAGGGCAAGAAGCGACCTGCTCCCAGACGCCAGGAGAGGGCTGCACTACGGAACAGGGTAAGCAGGCGACCGGGGGGCCCCTGACTTGTTCCACAGAGCTGATGGCCATGATTAATCAGGCCATCCAACAACAGCTTGCCATGCTCCAGCCCAGAGCCCAGCCCCCTCCCCCTCCCATGGAACCTTCCACCCAGGGTTTTTTCTTAACAGCCCCAACACCCTGGCCCACAAAGGCAGCTCACAAGGCCCCCCTGTTGGTCCCAGAGGATCCCAACAGACAGTCCTGGACTGTCTGTTGGGATTCCATGCTTCCTCCATGGAAGAGAGGGAGGAGGGGGAATTCCTCTCAGAGGATGAGGAAGAGGAGATGGCTCTCTCAGAGCAGTCCAGCCGCTTTTTCAAGCAGGAGGACTACCAGCAGTTTTTATGCAAGGCCGTTAAGGCACTGGAACTGCGTGACCTGCCCCCATCTGAGTACCAGAAGGCGGCTAGAGCTAAGTTCAAGTCTAAGTCTGGGGGCAATGCTGAGTTTTTTCCCCCAGAGGTACGCACCGAAAAAGTTTTTCCTTTCCCTGAATTCTTTGAGCGTCAACTCAGGGCGGAATGGGAAAGGCCCGTGGTGAACAGGCAATTTCCCTCTTTTGCCAAGAAGTTATATGCCTTGCCTAGTTATGCTAATGAGATCCTGCAGGTGCCACCAGTGGATGGGCCCATAGCCGCACTTCAATCGACCGGTCTACTGTCCAAGGATGGACACGGCACCATCCGCGACCACACGGATAAGAAGGTGGAAGCGACTCTCCGAAGGATCCACGAGGCCATCGCAATGATGGTGAAAGCGGCCTCCACAGCGTCAATCTCCTCAAGAGCCGCCATCGTGTGGGTGCGCAAACTGACACAGCTGCTGCCAGAGGACAATCGCAGTTTGCTGGAGGGCGCTTCACGCATTCTCAAGGCCAACGCCTTCACGGCTGACGCCACCCTAGACATTTTGTCATTCGCTTCCAGGGCCATGGCATCTACAGCAGTGGCACGTAGACTCCTATGGCTGCGCGCGTGGCAGGCAGACCCACTGTCCAAATCAATTGTGACAGCTTACCCATTCCAGGGCGACCGGCTTTTTGGGGATGCGCTAGATGAAATCTTGGTGGAGACGCGGGACAAAAAGAAGGCCATGCCCAGATCACTTCGACGACCAGAGGGACGCAGCAATCAGCCCTTTCGGACCCAACACACGTTGCCAAGATTTCGTCACGACGCCAAAAGACAGCAGTGGGAGACAACAAAAGCTCCCAACAAGCGAGGCTCCTACACCCCCAGATTCCACAGACCTGGATTCAACCGGAACAACAGGGGCGACAGGGACCCCAAGCCCAAACAGGCATGACGGTGCACCAATTCCGGTGGGGGCGCGCCTTCTACACTTCGCGGAGGCGTGGGTCCAAGCCCGGGCGGATGCTTGGGCGATAGAAACTGTATCTCAGGGATATACCATAGAATTCCACCACCACCCACCGGAAAGATTCCTGAAATCACCCGCAAGCAGATCCAGGACCAAGATGGCTATAGTCTCCGCCGCAGTTCAACATCTATTGGACATCAGGGCAATAGAGCCAGTGCCCATCACAGAAAGGGGCAGGGGCGTGTACTCCATTCTGTTCATGGTGCCCAAGAAGAACGGAGACTGGAGGGCAATTCTGGACCTGAAGTTTTTGAACAAGTTCATCCGACTACGACGTTTTCGTATGGAAACCCTGAGGGCCGTGGCAGACTCCCTATCCCCGCACGAGTTCCTGACGTCCATCGACCTCACGGAGGCGTATCTGCATGTGCCCATTCATCCATCACACAAGCGTTTTCTTCGATTCTGTGTGTACAATCAACACTTCCAATACAGGGCTCTCCCCTTTGGCTTGTCCACAGCTCCCCGCTTATTTTCCAAGTTGGTCATCAACCCAGTCGTCCAACTCAGGGGGAGGGGTGTACATGTCCATCCGTATCTGGACGACCTGCTCGTTCGGGCCAACAGCCAGACGCAAGCCATCAAGAACACCAGAGCCGCGATCCAATGCCTTCAGGAGCACGGTTTCTTGATCAACCTCGAGAAGAGTGCCTTGACACCGACAAAACGAATCGAACACCTGGGGGCAGTGATCTACACCACTCGCAATGTGCTGATTCTGCCTGCTTCCAAGGTCCAGAAGCTCCAGGAACTCACGACAAAGGTGTATCGCAGCAGGGTTTCACCACTCATGACCCTGGCCAGACTTCAAGGTTTGATGATTGCCTGTATAGACATGGTACAGTGGGCCAGGCTCCACGCCAGGCAGTTGCAGGCGTTCCTTCGACCCTATCAGACCCACATAGCGGAGAGGCGGACAGTCAACCTGCAGTTACCGCCCAAGGTGAAGAGGAGCTTACTATGGTGGATGGATCCAACCAATCTCTCAAAGGGCAAGGACTACTATCCAAGCCCCACCCTGGAGGTGTTCACGGATGCGAGCCTACAGGGTTGGGGGGCGACCTTGCTGGGAGCACCGGTTCAGGGGATCTGGCGACCTCACGAATCAAAACTACCAATCAACCTGCTGGAGCTGAGGGCAATACGCCTGGCACTGACACATTTCGCTGCAAGACTGCGCAACAGACATGTGTTGATAAGAACAGACAACATCTCCGCCAAGGCGTACATAAACAAACAGGGGGGCTCGCGCTCGCCTCGACTGCACCGCGAAGCAATGAAGATACTCGAATGGGCGGAGAGAACCGTCACCTCGATAAGGGCAGAACACATAAGGGGGGCCGAGAACATCCAGGCAGACTGGCTCAGCAGGGAGACCATCTTGGAGGGAGAATGGACGCTTCACCCAAGACTCTTCCAGCTGATAATTCAGCACTTCGGACAACCAGCCGTGGACCTCTTCGCGTCACCAGAAAACCACAAGGTGCCGAGGTTCTTCAGCAGGTACTACCACCCGAAGGCGGAAGCGACGGACGCTCTCACCTCAACATGGCCCCAGGGACTGCTACTGGCTTTTCCGCCGTTCGTACTGCTCGCCAAGACAGTACGACGAATAAGAGAACTCCAGGCCGAGGTCATCCTAGTAGCACCAAGGTGGGCTCGACGCCCATGGTTCTCAGCTCTACAAGCAATGGCAATTCTTCCCCCACTGAAACTTCCAGTATCCCCAGACATGTTGTCCCAGGGCCCAGTGTGGCATCCAGACCCGGAATGGCTGTGTTTGACCGCCTGGAGATTGAGCGGCGCAACCTAGCCAAGTTCGGATATCCTGCAGAGGTTTTGGACACCTTGCTAGCATCCAGAAGACCATCCACAATACGTATCTACAACACCACATGGAAGGCCTTCGTGAGGTGGTGTCGGCGTAAGAAAATTGAGCCCCTCTCACCGCCACTCACAGCGGTGCTTTCCTTCTTGCAGGAGGGCCTGAACTCTGGCCTCCGGCCTTCCACTCTTCGCAGACAGATGGCGGCCCTAGCAACAGTACTCCCTCCGGTAGGAGGGACTAGGATCAACCGACACCCGCATATCCAACTCTTCTTGCAGGGGACCACGATAAAATCTCCACCGCAAATACACCGATTTCCAACGTGGAAACTCAACACGGTACTCAAGGCACTCACCAAAGCACCATTTGAGCCTCTCAGAGAGGTGGAATTGAGGTGGCTCAGGATGAAGACTCTGTTCCTGGTGGCCATCACATCCGCCAGGAGAGTGTCGGAACTGGGAGCGCTGTCGATCAAGTCGTCTCTCTGTGTTTTTCACAAAGACAAGGTCATCTTAAGACCGGACCCCACCTTCCTACCAAAGGTGGCATCCTCCTTTCACCGCTCGCAAGAGATTTGTCTGCCCACATTCTGCCCGCAGCCCAAACATCCCCGGGAAGTGGAGTGGCATTCTCTGGATGTGAAGAGAGCACTCAAGATCTACCTCAAAAGGACAGAGACCTGGAGGAGGACAGAGGCGCTCTTCATTTGCATCGTTCCACCTCGCAAGGGGGAGAAAATGTCCAAGGCCGCAATCAGCTCGCTACTTCGGGCATGTATTTCGGAGGCCTATAAAGCCTCAGGACAGGCTATTCCAGGGGGCATTACAGCACACTCACTGAGAAGCGCAGCAACCAACGCCGCATTCAACAACAGAGCGTCGGTGGAGGAGGTCTGCAAGGCCGCTACATGGGCCTCCGTCTCCACGTTCATCAAACACTACCGGATCGACACAATGGCGTCGGCAGAGGCGGCATTCGGCAGAAGAATCTTACAGCATGTATTATCAGCGGAGGAAGATGACAACCCACCCGAATAAGGGACACTGCTCGGGGAGGTCCCATGGAGATGTCCTCCACCTCATAGGGAGAACGACCATTGGTACTTACCGTGAGGGGTCCTTCTCCTATGAGGACAGGAGGACATCTCGGCCCTCCCAGGGTCATCTTGATTCCGCCTTGTTTCCTTTTCTCTTAAAATACTTTCTGATTCCAAGCTGTGTGGATTCTTCTCCTCTCTGGTTCTTGGTTATCTCTTCTTTCCTTGTTAATTCTCTGGTCCTTCTACAACCCTTACTGGGTTAGGACTGTTTTTTAAGGCTAATACGTTTTTGTGTTTGCAGTTATATTCCTGTTTAGGAAAAGTTCGTAGAATAGTAGACCTGCACTGCTTTCGGAGTCCCAGAACTGAGGAATGGGCTATTCCGAGGGCACCTACAGGAAGGAGAAAAAACTACTTCCTGCCTCCCTATAGGAACGGTGGGAATAACCCATGGAGATGTCCTCCTGTCCTCATAGGAGAAGGACCCCTCACGGTAAGTACCAATGGTCGTTTTCCTTCCTCTCCCCACAACAGGCACCTTGTGAGGAAAGCGAGGCTCAGAGAGTTCTGAGACTGGCCTTAAGGAAACAGTAAAAGGTCAGCCAGCCGGCTTCGTGTGGAGGAGCAGGGAATCAAGCCCGGTTCTCCGCCACTCTTAACCATTACACTATGCTGGCTCACTGGGTTTCAAAGGAACAAAGTCTGAGTCCAGTGGCACCTTTAAGACCAACAAAGTTTTATTCGAAGTGTAAGCTTTTGTGTGCAAAGCACACTTCTTCAGACAAATGAAATAAAATCTCAAGAGGAAAAGAGAGAGGGGGTTAGCCTTTAAAAGGGACCACTCAGAACCAAGATGCATATGCAGAGCTGAAATTGGATCAGGTGGTGGGTAAGACAGCAGCAAATTAACACACGAATGCAAGAGTTAACAAAAAGATGTGAAAATGGGTTTCAGAGGTTTCACTCATTCCAGAAGAGAGGATACTTTTCAGGAGGGTTTTCTTTTACTGCTTCCTTAACAACTTCCAATTTCCAACAACTTCTGTTAGAAAAACTGGGCAACCCTCCTCCTCCTAAGGAGATCTTTTTCTGCGGGCCTTCATGTTTCTGTACCTGGCTGGTTCAAGGGATGATATTTCATTTGAGGCTATAGTACCATCTGTCTAAAAGGAGCCAATTGTAAAGACCCCCCTGCACCCAAATCATGTGAATAACTATTTCACAGTTAAAAATATCCCCTGTGGGAGAAGCTGTAGCAGGTGGTGATGTGTGACTTCAGGTTTTCTTGGGTGAGATTGGTTACCTAGATCCTTGTCAGTGGAGTTCTCAACCTGGCTTTGGAACTGAAGCTATCTTGGTTGCCCTGATGGAAGATCTTCAAGGGTATGACCCTGTTGATTCTCCTGGACCTCTTGGTGGCATTTGAAGCTACTGGCCACGGTAATCCTTATCCCCCCCCCCACCCCCATGGCAGCATCGGAGGCATCCACTTGTACTATAAAGTTTTTATTTTCATCTGGATGCGCCAAAATGGGTTTGGAGGTAAAAAGATGTTTCAGAGCCTCGAAAGCTTGTTGACACTCGGGAGTCCAGTTTAGCCGAGCGCCTGGCTTCGCAGCCTCCAGCCCCTTCCCTTTCGTTTTTAACAAGTCAGTGAGAAGAAGACTGTATTGGGCGAAGTTGCCGATGAAATTTCTATAAAAATTGGTGAAACCTAAGAAACTCTGTAACTGGCATCCAGTGCGGGGGGTCTCTCACCCCACCACAGCCGAGACTTTCGCCGGGTCCATCTCTAAACCCCTGGGCGAAATGCAGTAGCCCAGAAAGTCTATTTCAGTCTTATGGAAGTCGCATTTAGACTGCGACTTGGGTCTCTGTGTCTTTCCTATGTTCCTGGCCTGAAGGTAGCAAAATGGAAGCGAATCCTTCAAACCAATCTGAACGCTGCCTGTTTGCTATTCTAGTCGTAGGATCATTGTTTCTCAGGAGCATTGTATATATACTGCATTCACATGCCACTTTCCCTCACAGATTACTTGGAGGAGCCATCCTGTGTTGAGTGTCAAAAATCTGTGGTCCATTCTGGTTGGGCTTGTTTGGGAACAGGGTGTGCTGAGATTCTGGGCCATCCTTTTGTCTTTCAAATTTCCTTGTTTGCACAGCACCCAGATTCAGTTTCCCTGTTTCTCCAGGGTGATGCATGTTTGCCTTGCCATCTCAGCTGACATCTCTCACTCACCGATTTTTCCCTGCCTCCTTAATGCAGATTCACTCTGACAGCTGTGTTCCCATATGGGTAGGTTTTTCCGGACATTCTTGGCTAAGCCTCCGGCGTCTTTTTGCCTAACCTTTTATTAAGCCTTTAGGGACTAACTGTATACCCTCATTCCATTTCTTGGGGCTGAAGAAGCACAGACTGCTGGCTTGAGAGCCAGTTTGGTGCAGTGGTTAATTGCATGGACTCTAATTGCTGAGAACCGGGTTTGATTCCCCACTCCTCCACCTGCACCTGCTGGATGACCTTGGGCAAGCCATAGTTCTGGCACAGCTGTTCTTGAAGAAGAGCAGTTTCTGGCAGAGCTCTCTCAGCCCCATCTCCCTCACAGGGTGTCTGTTGTGAAGAGGGGAAGGGAAAGGAGGGCGGGATATAAATCAAATCAAATCTCTTCTTCTTTTTCTTTTTCTTCTTCTAGTGTTTTGTGGAGCTTATAAGAATCACTGTTCTGTAGTGCAAAGGGGTACTTAGGATAGTGGCACTGGAAATACAAACACAAAGTTTATGTATTTATTTATGCATTAAACTTTTAGACCGCTCTTCCCTGTGGGCAGGGCTCAGGGCGGTTTATTATTTATTTATGCATTTATTTATGCATTTATTTAGACTTTTAGACCGCCCTTCCCTGCGGGCAGGGCTCAGGGCTTTTTGTTTGTTTGTTTTGGTTTGTATTCCGCCCTCCCCGCGAGCCAGGCTGAGAGCAGATGACAACAGCAAATCCAGAGCAAGAGTTAAAACATTTCACAATAAATATTTCACAAAAACAATTAAAACAGTTAAAAACAAAGCTATAAACTGAAGGCAGATAGCACTGCCGTTTAGCGTAATAATCTCGAGAACTGGAGCCACTAGGCTGTAAACCAGACTGTGAGTCTTCACCTGATGGGCTGTTCAAAGATGGATGTTTCAGCAAGGGAGACCAGTAGATTGTATAATTGGATGCCCTGGCAGAATAGGTCTGTTTTAAAGGCCCTGTGGAACTGTAATAGGTCCCGCAGGGCTCTGATCGCCAACCGGAGCCCTGGTCGTGGTTGAGGCTAAGTGGACATCCTTCAGGCCAGGGATAACCAACAAATGTTGGTCTGCTGAGTACAAGCCTCTCCGAGGCACATAACGGGGAAAGGCGGTCCCTCAGATATGCCATATATTGTCACACCACTGGTCCGTCTAGTTCAGTACTGTCAACTCTTACTAGCTTGCCAAGGTGTCAGTCTTTCCCCAGATTTGCAGGGGTTGATCCTGGGACAATTTTCATGTACAGCAGATGCTCTGGTACTTAGCTCTGGCTTCTTGAAGCTTGTATGAGGAACTGGAAATTTGCTTTAACTTCCTAGTTAACACATGTTAATTGCAGAACCGGTGTGGTAGAGTGTGGTAGCGTTGTTCAAGTATTAGACTGAGGCTGTGGTCACACCAGCCTTTAAATCTGGGAGGGCTCCTGGATTTAAAGGGACTGGTTTTTTTTATTTCGGGTTGGGATGTTTACACATCCCAACCCCGGTGGGCAGAGGAGGAGGAGGCTTGCGGAAGCCGGGGGCACCCTTCCCCGAGCCCCCCCCCCCGGCCGCCTGGTAAATTCCCCCCCTTTTTGCACTTGGGCGCTTGAGTGCCCAAGCGCCCAAGTGCAAAAAGGGGGGGAAACCGGAGGGATGATCTGGACAGCCCTCTCTTGCAATCATTGTGAGAGAGGGCTGTCCAGATCGGCTCAATGCGGGTTCCTCGTGTGACCACCGGGAAAACACTTGATTTTCCCGGGTTCGGAAAATGCAGGAGGAACCCTGCATTGAGCCCGCTTCGGCGCGGGATTTGTCCCAGCCGTTGTGGACGGTCCCTTTAAATGCGGGAGGAAACAGCAGTTCCTCCCACTTTAACGGGCCGTGTGACCGCGGCCTAGGATCTAGGAAATCCAGGTTTGAATCCTCTCTGCCGTGGAAGCTCGCTGGGTGATCTTGGGCCAGTCACAAACCCTCAGCCTCAGAGTTGTCATGAGGATAAAATGGAGGAAGGGAGAAAGACATAAGCCACTTCAGGTCCACACTGGGGAGAAAGGCAGGGAATAAATGAAATAAATAAGTAAGTAATTGGCTTGGTCTAACCACTGTTTCTTTTTCGTCTGGATTTGGAGTGGTGCTAGTTTCTACGTAAGAGTTTACAAAATGTTTACAAAGGGGGACGGGCAACAAGCAGCAATTGTGTATAGTTTTTAAGAGATTTTTTTTAAATATAAAGAATATTTCTGTACATACACACCTATACACAAACATATACCTCTCCCTTTTGTTCTCAGCCCTTCGGCAGGTATCCAAGACCTGAAGGCAAGGGTCTGTAGAGAAGTTGTCCCAAGGTGTGGAAGGAAACATTTTTGTCCTCCTTGCTTAGAGAATCCCATTAAATGGGGCTTTTGTATCACCGAAGACGGCACTTCTCCTTAGAGCAGGCGATAACCTTCCTGTTTGTGTACCGAAGTGTTTAGTGTAAGATTGGTATTGGTAATTCGGGGTTTGCATCTGGGATGAGACAGGTTGTTCTGGAGCCGAGGTTCTTGTATTCCTTTTTTAATTACAGGGAGGACTATTTTGGTTTAAATGTTAGGAAGAACCCACTTAAAGGGTAGTTCAGATCAGAACTGGAACATGCTGTTTAAGGAGGTCGTATAATTTTCTGTGAAGGCTTTCTACAAAAGGTAGAACCGAGAGCAAGGTTCAAAGTAGGAGACCGCAAGCGGCTGGGCATTCTGTGAAATGTGCCAGCTAGGAAGGCATTGTGGTAGAAAGAATGCTCCCCCCCACCCAGTTGTTTGGGTCAAAGGGATGCTGAGCTCCCGCTTCTTCCTCCAAAGCCACGAAAGAAATTGGTGTAGGCCGGATGCTGTTTTTGAGGATAATTTTTGTCTCTTCTTTGCCACTAGCTGTGGCTCAGCATTCCTCCACCTCTGAAGCAACTGTGCGTGTATGCATGTGATTGAAGGGCGTGAACTGTACTTGCTTCCTCCCACCAACGCAGTAATCTCTGAACTCTCCTATGTGCTGGCATCAGCATGATATTAGATGCCGCTCACGGACAGAATCTTTGAGCGGGACGGGGGAGGAAGGGTTGGGAGGCAAAGGGATCATCTTGATCCCCTGATAGTTTCCTGCCATTTTTATGAGAGCATACCTAACTTCCCTTCACCCTCCTCATTTAGACCTCCCACACGGCCTGTCCACACGTGTGTGTGTGTGAGGGGGCTATTATACAAAAGAATAAGGTCAGTGTTTTCAAGATGGAGATTCTAAGAGCGTAGGCATATGGCGGCTCAGGTCCTCTTTACATTTTACAGCACAAAACAGATCGGGGATTCCCCCCCCCCGCGTCTTCGCAGAACTTTGCCTGTTGTGAGGGGGGTGGGATGAATGAGTGAGTGCCTGGGTCAATACAACAGAGCCTTCTGGAAAAGTCTATACATAAACCTGCTTTATGAAAAATCAGAGTGAGGGAATTCTAGTGAGCAAAATGGTCACTTCCGCTGTCCGTGTACTGTGCTGGTGTACTTTGATTCGTGTAGTGTGCTGTTGTGTTTTTGGCTTTCCCCCAGTAAGTGTTCCAGGTTGCCCGTCTTGTTCCTCTCAGCTCCACTGAAGCCAAAGCCTTGCTCAGCTAATTTATTTGAAAGGTTTTTATCCTGATGTACCGATAAAATGTCCCAGGAACAACAAGAATATAACAAAATCAAACCTATGAAAAATTAACTGAAAAATAACAGTGTAATTGAGTCAGGAGGCAATTAATCAAATGCAGGCTTTTATTTCCAACATTGTTCAGCTCAGAGACAGCTCTAGCAAGAGTGGCACTTAACTTATAGTGTTCCAACAAATAACTATATACATTGTAACTGAAAACACGCAGTCTCACTGGACCTAAGCAGGGCTCTGTGATTGGTTCCTTGTATTGGCTTCAGGACCAATAAGGAGTCTTTATTCGGCAGCCAATAGGAATGAGGAAGTTAGGATACCAGAGCCCTGACAATGCAATGCAACATAAAATAAGAGAACATAACACTCCTCCCCCATTAGTTCAGATAACATAGTCTTTCAGGAACGTGGAGGGGCACCCGGTCCTATGAGACTGGCGTGGCAACGGCGGACTCAGTGGAGAACGTCCTGTTGCGTTCGGGGACTCAGAGCAGGCCAGCATGAGCTGCAGTACTGGCGGACTCAAGTGGGAGCGTTCTGTTGAGTCTGGGCGCTCCGAGCGCCCCGGGGTAAGTCCCACCTCTGGCTGGGGGCCTGCCAAGTCCCGAGCAGGCAGCGACTCGGGAAACTGTTCCTGTGGAATGTCCCGGGCAGGAGTTGGCATGGGAATGCTTCCTGCTGGGCAACTCTCCTGGGCGCTGGCGTCTCACTGAACCAGGAGATCTCCTGGGCCGGCCGCAGGAACTGGGGTGCACTGCAAACCTTCCGGAGCTAGGGCACGCTGTTCAGGCTCAGGAACTGGGGGGCATTGCAACCGATCCTCCTGTGCTGGCCACCGGCGTCTAAGTTGGGCCAGGTGCCAGTGACGGACCTGTCCTACATTGTCCTGTACCTCGAAAGAGATGGGGCCTGTTGAGTGTAGGACAACAGCCAGAACCCAGTGTGGACCTGCTCCATAGTTCTGGGTGTACACAGCATCACCTGACACGAAGGACCGCATGGAACCCAATGCGATGGGGTCATGGTGGACATCCGGTGCCAGGTCGGTGTGTAAACAGCTCAGAATGGTGGACAACTGATGGCCCATAAGGAGCTCCGCTGGCGATTTCCAGGTAGCAGCATGTGGTGAGGTGTGCTGCTGTAGCAGGAAACTAGTAAGATTGGCTGGGAAGTTCCCATCCCCCAGCCTGCGGAGTGAATCCTTTACAGTTCTTACCATCCGCTCTGCCTGTCTGTTCATCTCGGTGTAGAACGGTGCTGATATGACATGCCGGATGCCCCATTCGTCCAGGAACCTCTGGAACTCAGCAGATGTAAACTGAGTTCCGTTGTCGGACACGAGAAGGTCCGGCAGGCCGAAGGTGGCGAAAAGGCAGCAGGCAACGATGGCCGACGTCATGCAGGTGACAGGAGAGACCTCCAGCCACTTCGAATAGGCATCCACGACGATTAGGAGAGTTCCCAGCAAAGGAAAGGCCCAGCAAAGTCCACATTAATGCGGGACCACGGGCCCCTCGGCTTCTCCCATGGGTGGCCTGGAACTTCGAGGGCCATATTCAAAGCGGGTTAAAGATAAAAGGGCATACAGTGTTGCAGGATGTCTAGCTTCCATTCACTGGTGAATCTTCCTCTTGGCTGTGTTCCGATCTAAAGTTTTTCCCTTTGACGTTACAGAGCTTTCCTCTTCTGTGTTGTTACAAACTTTGGCATGTGGGGATAAGGCAGGGTATTGATTTGGGAGTGCAAGATAACCAAATAACAGGAGAGAGGCTTTTATGCATCTTGTATAAGCTGGAGTTCCACTGACAGAAAAAGAGAGTGATTTTGCTGCCTTCTGCTTCCCCACCATAGCCTTCCAACCCACATGGATGTTACTCTCCAGAGATCCTACAATCCTGGGAATAAAGTTTCCCTGGGTGTGGAAATGCTTGCTTGGGGGAATGGGAGAGCCAGGAAGCTCAGGGATCCTTGAGAAGACCTCACGAGGTCCTTGTGCTGGATCTAAGGACAGTTATTTTGATTCGAATAATAGCTTGTTAAAACTGAAGGTGACTGAGGACAGTGGGAAAAGAAGAGCTTTCTGAAGGAAGAAGCCTCCTGTTTGGCACTGAGATTGCGAAGAAGATGGAGGCTGCAGGGAGAGGGGCCTGAAAACCGTCAGCTAAGGTAGCAGTGGAATCTTCTAGAAGTGGCATCTTGGCACCATAGTTCCAGTGCCTTCAGAGAATGGTCCTGATCAAGGAGAAGCTCTGGAAGTGGTGCTGTTGCCTTCAATATCCATAACAGCCAAGGAAGAGTCTGAGAGGAAGGATGACTTTGGAGGAGAGGAAACTGGGTTCTGTAAATGCTAACTTGGGGTGGAGGCTGGGATTGAGGGAAACTGTCTATCTGAATTTAATTAGGGGAGTGAACTACCGCGGGGATTACCATCTCCTTTCATTAACATCAACAAGAAGTTGGACCAGTATTACAGATGTCCAGTTAAGCAACCACATGCAGGCAATTTTAGTAATTAATTCTCGAATAAAAATTTCTAAAAATATTTTTGGCTCTTGGTATCTGCCCTGTGCCAAGCTACTAGGCTATAATAACAGAGCATTTTGCCTTCAGTTTTAAATGGTGGCAGCGGATTATGAGGCATATATGTAAGAAGGAGGTATGCTTTATAAAATAGGAACATTAACAGTGGCTTGTTCTTAGACATGTTGGAAGTGGGTATGGGATTTCACCTCCCATCCTCCTTAATTGGTGTCAGTGCAGTGAGACTGCCTCTACCCCAATCTATTATCCGCAGATCAGTGATAGCAGTGAGATCCCAGTGGAGTGATGATCCCGTGAAGAGGTACGCACATGTTTTTCCACTTCCAAAATCATACCTATACCTTTCCCCCCCTCTCCCCTTCCCTATCAAGGGACTATTCTTCTGTGTTTTGGAGACCATGGACACATTTTGGTCACAGGATATGTCAAGGACTTTAGTTTTCTAGAGTGCTCACAATTTTCTAGATTTCTGATAATTTTAAGGTAAAAGTACACCTCAGTGGAACAGGCTTCCTTGGGAGGTGGTGGGCTCTCCTTTGGAGGTTTTCAAACAGAGGCTAGATGGCCTTCTGACAGCAGTGCGGATTCTGTGAACTTAGGCAGATCATGAGAGGGAGGGCAGGAAGGGTTGCCTCAGTAGTTAGTTCTTGGGGCCCTTTCTTACACGCCCAGGGAAATGCTGATCGCCACTTTGGGGTCAGGAAGCCATTTTTCTCCAGGCCAGTTTGGCCAGGGATCCCGGAGTTTTTTTCTCATCTTCTGGGCGTGGAACAGTGATCACTGGGGGTGTGGAGGGGGAGGTAGTTGTGAATTTCCTGCATTGTGCAGGGGGTTGGACTAGATGACCCTAGAGGTCCCTTCCAACTCTATGATTCTATGAATTTTCCTTTGAATTCAGATTTTTGAAAATGACTTTTGTATTTTCAGCTCTTTATCACAGCCTTCTTTTCAAACATTTTAGCTGCTGTTTGTGTTTTTGGTTCTGTGTATTCATATCCTTGCAGAAGTGGTGTATGTAACTGTGATCAGTGAGTTCTTCATCGAGGCATTCGTGTATTACCTGACTGCAATCCCTCCAGTTGCAACCAAACATAAGCTTAGTAGGGAGTCTGAACCCTGTAACCCTGCCAGTGGGCCTGGGTAATGCAAGTGCTTGCAAAGAACATGTGTTTCTGACATTCATACCCAAGGCGCAGCTTCTGGTCTTTCGGCAAATATACTTGCAGAAAGGACAATATTGATTCTGCCTGAAAAGTCCCCCCCCCCCCCCCCGCGCATCTAATGACCCAGATAGCCCAGGCTAGCTCAGTCTCATCAGATCTTGGAAGCTAAGCAGGGTCGGCCCTGGTTTGTACTTGGACGGGAGACCACCAAGGAAACTTAGAGTCTGGTAATGGTAAACCACCTCTCAGTGTCTCTTGCCTTAAAAACCTTGCAGGGTCGCTTTAAGTCAGCTGTGACTTGATGGCACTTTCCCACCACTGCAACACTAAGCAGCCAGTCATGGGCCATTCTCATATTCGAGTCTGAGGTTTCAGAGGCAAGCGAGATGTCATTTATTTAAAAGACTAAATAATGGATGGGGTTTTTGTGGGGTGGGGAGCAATGCTCCCTCTAAGCTGTGGAGTCTTGTGAGCAAAAATTCTACTTTGTGAGCTACTGGCATTGAAGTTGTGAGCGAGCGATTTGGCTACCACATAAATTAGTGTGCCATGGAGCCATCCTTCCTAGCTAAGACAAAAATGTGTGAGCTGGAGGCTAAAAAACTGTGAGCAAGCTCACAGTAACTCAGCTTAGAAGGAACACTGGTCTGGAGCTTAAACTTGCCCACTGTTCCTGTATGTTTCTTCTTAGATAAGTTTCTTGGGGGTGATGATGGGAAGGGATTACTCACCTATCCCTTGGACCATGGCCACAGTCTGAATCAAGGCCATCTCAGATGAATACAGAAAATTCCCTTATACTGAATCAAACTCTTGGCCTACTCAGTTCAGTATTGTCTCCTTTGACTAGCAGCTGTTTGTCTTTTAAAAAAACTGAGGATGCCAATGATTAATCATGGGTTCTGGTATGTGCCAAGTAGGTGTTCTACCAAAGGAGCCATGGCCCTGTAGGAGAGCCACATAAGGAATCTACAGTCACATGAACACATGAATAAGGGGATAAGGGGAATGTGCCCTCAGAAGGAACCTCTTCTACAGCTGGTGAACGGGTATCCTTTCGTACCAAGGAACCATCCCTGGGCAGGGAGGGTGGGGGGCTCTTGGTAGTTGGTGATTCGATCCTTAGGCAGGTAGACAGCTGGGTGGCGAAACCGAGTATTGACTGTATGGTGACTTGCCTGCCTGGTGCGAAGGTAGCGGACATTATGCGTGTTTTAGATAGGCTGGTAGTTAGTGCTGGGGAGGAGCCAGTGGTCATGGTACATGTTGGAACCAACGATGTGGGGAAATGTAGTTGTGAGGTCCTGGAGGAAAAATGTAGGCTGCTAGGCAGGAGACTCAAGGCCAGGACCTCCAAGGTAGCCTTCTCGGAAGTGCTACCTGTTCCACGCGCAGGACCAGAGAGACAGGCACAGATCAGGAGTCTCAGGAGCATCAGGCGATGCTGTAGGGGGGAAGGGTTCAAGTTTGTTAGGCACTGGGATGCTTTTTGGAACAAGACGGATCTGTACAAGAGAGACGGTCTCCACTTGTCCCGTGAAGAAACCAGGCTGCTGGCGCTTAAAATCAAAAAGGTGGCAGAGCAGTTTTTAAACTGAATATTGGGGGAAAGCTGACAGAAGATGAAAAATCTTTGGTTCGGGATGGTTCATCTCAAACAGATGAGGGGGTAGCTGTTAGTTTCCTACAAGGAAAGGGATTAGAATTGTTCTCTGATAATGTGGCAAATGATAGGGACTGCCTGGCAAGGTCTCGAGGCAGCAAGAGGAAGGTTGTGGGCTTAACATGTATGGGAAACTATAGATGTTTATATACTAATGCTAGAAGTGTCCAAGGTAAAATTGGGGAGTTGGAATGCTTGGTGTTGGGGGAAAACAGACATTGTGGGTATTTCAGAAACTTGGTGGGATGAGGAAAATTAGTGGGATATGGTGATTCCCGGTTATAAATTATATTGGAAGGATAGGGGGGAGAAAGTTGGAGGTGGGGTGGTTCTTTATGTCGGAGAGGGTATACAGTCCAGTAAGATTGAGAGGGTAGGAAAATTGGATTCGCTTCTGGAAATGCTATGGGTTGAATTAGTGGGCCCAAAAGGAAGCTTAACATTGGGAGTTTGTTATCACCCACCAAATCAAAAGATAGAGGAGAATTATAAAATGATGAATGAATTCAAGATAGCGGCTAGACGAAATAACTGTGTTGTAATAGGTGACTTTAGCTACCCACACATTGATTGGGTCAATATGTGTTCAAGTCGGGAAAAAGAGATTGAGTTTCTAGACACTCTCAATAACTGTGCTATGGAGCAGATGGTTACAGAACCGACCAGGGGAGAGGCGATCCTGGATTTGGTCCTAAGTAATGCCCAAGACCTGGTGAGAGATGTTAAAGTGATTGCACCGCTTGGGAACAGTGACCATAATGTTATTGAGTTCAACATTTGTATAAATAGGGAGTTGCCCGTAAAGACTGACAGAACCACTTTTAACTTTAAAAGGGGTAACTTCTCTGATATGAGGGAATATGTGAGGAGAAAACTGAAAGGAAAAGTAGAAAGGGTCAAAACCATTGGGGACGCTTGGAGACTATTTAAAATTACAATCCTAGAGGCTCAGAGAAAATATATACCGCAGGTTAGGAAAGGCACAAATAGGTATAGAAAAAAGCCTGCATGGTTAACAAACAAAGTAATGGAAGCTGTAAAAGGTAAGAAGGATTCCTTTAAGTGGTGGAAAGCTAGTCTCAGTGAGGCTGATAAAAGGGAACACAGGCTGTGGCAAATAAAATGCAAGTCTGTGATCAGGCAGGCAAAAAGGGAATATGAGGAGCATATCGCAAAAAACATAAAGACCAACAATAAAACTTTCTTCAGATACATTAAAAGTCGGAAACCAGCCAGGGAAGCAGTGGGGCCCTTAATGACCATGGGGTAAAAGGTGTAGTGAAGGATGATAGGGAAATGGCTGAGAAGCTGATTGTATTTTTTGCTTCTGTCTTCACTGTGGAAGATGAGAAGTGCCTGCCCACTCCAGAACCACTGATTTCGGGAGGGGGGTTGAAAGACCTGAGTCAGATTGAGGTGACAAGAGAGGTGGTCCTATGTCTGATAGACAACTTAAAAACAAATAAATCACCGGGCCTGGATGGCATACATCCGAGAGTTCTGAAAGAACTCAAATGTGAACTTCTGGATCTCCTGACAAAAATATGTAATCTTTCCTTAAAATCTGCCTCCATTCCTGAGGACTGGAAGGTAGCGAATGTCACTCTTTTCTTTAAACAGGGTTCCAGAGGAGATCCGGGAAATTACAGGCCAGTCAGTGGAAACTGTTATTAAGGAAAAAATTAATAGGCACACTGACGAACAAAATCTTTTGAGGAAGACTCATCATGGGGTCTGTAAGGGAAGATCTTGTCTCACTAACCTGTTAGTGTTCTTTGAGGGAGTAAACAAACATGTGGACAAGGGGGACCCAATAGATGATGTTTACCTTGACTTCCAGAAAGCTTTTGATAAAGTTCCTCATCAAAGGCTCCTAAGTAAGCTCAATAGTCATGGGATAAAAGGACAAGTCCTTTTGTGGATCAAAAACTGGCTAATTAAAAGGAAACAGAGAGTGAGTATAAATGGGCAATTTTCTCAGTGGAGGGAGGTAAGCAGTGGGGTACTGCAGGGATCAGTACTTGGTCCAATGCTTTTTAACTTGTTTATTAATGATTTGGAGTTGGGAGTAAGCAGTGAAGTGGCTAAGCAGTGCAGATGACACGAAGTTGTTCAGGGTGGTGAGAACCAGGGAGGATTGTGAGGCACTCCAAAGGGATCTGTCGAGGATGGGCAAGTGGGCATCAACGTGGCAAATGGGGTTCAATGTGGCCAAGTGCAAAGTGATGTACATTGGAGCCAAAAATCCTAACTATAAATACACGTTGATGAGGTCCAAACTGGTGGAGACTGACTGTGAGAATGTCCCAAAAGATATAGTCCACAACAGGTCTCCTTAAGCAGTAAGTCCTTTATTTGTAGAGATCATTGGAGTCAAACACTTCCACTGTTAGTAATACTGGGTTTAGGGATTACAGGTATTGATATACTGGATATGAAATATGGCTTAAGGCTATTCTACCAATCACTAGGCAGGATTTTAGGCGCTCAAATATACTGGCCAGAAGTTCCCATAGAAAATGCAGAAAAAGAAGTTCCCAAAGAATAATGATGTTGAACATCTCTAAAGTTTAGTTCCCAAGACATGGATAAAAAGAATAGAAAATACTGGTGAGTTTGGCTCACACATAACTGCTAGCACTCCTGTTCAAGGACAGGGCAAAAGAGATAACAGGAGAGAAGCAAGTAACTTAGCCAGGCACGCACAAGTGAAGCAACCAAGCAAGCAAGCGAGCGGAGTAGAGCACACATCCCAGAGGAGGGAGTCATGGGTCCGTTGAGAACTCCTGGGCAGGACCTGTCACCAATCATGAGGGTAAAACACATGAAAGCTGATAACCTTTTCAGAGATCATGTAAGTACACCTTGTAGCAGTCATACAGTTATTGAAAAGAATTCATGGCAGTTAACTGACACTGACCAAGAGAGAGATCTTGGAGTCATATTAGATAACTCAATGAAAATGTCGAGACAGTGTGCGACTGCAATGAAAAAGGCCAGTGCTATGCTGGGGGTTATTAGGAAGGGAATAGATAAGAAATCAGCCAGTATCATAATGCCCCTGTATAAACCGATGGTGCGACTTCATTTGGAGTACTGTGTACAGTTCTGGTTGCCACACCTCAAGAAAGATATTATAGCATTGGAAAAAGTGCAGAAAAGGGCAACTAAAATGATTAAAGGGTTGGAAGACTTTTCCTACAAAGAAAGGTTGAAGCTCTTGGGGCTCTTTAGCTTGGAGAAACGACGGCCGAAGGGTGACATGATCGAGGTTTATAAGATTATGCATGGGATAGAGCAGGTAGAGAAAGAAGTCCTTTTCTCCTTTTCTCACAATACAAGAACTCGTGGGCACTCCATGAAATTGCTGAGCAGTCGGGTTAGAACAGATAAAAGGAAGTACTTCTTCACCCAAAGAGTGATTAACTCGTGGAATTCACTGCCACAGGAGGTGGTGGTGGTTACAAGCATGGACGGCTTCAAGAGGGAATTAGATAAACATATGGAGCAGAAGTCCATCAGTGGCTATTAGCCACAAAGTATAGATAGGAACTCTCAGTCTGGGGCAAGTGATGCTCTGTAATCTTGGTGGGTTTTTTGGGGGGGCAACAGTGGGAGGGATTCCTGTCCCCACTGCTGGACCTTCTGATGGCACGTGGGTATTTTTGGCCACTTTGTGACAGAGTGTTGGACTGGATGGGCCATTGGCCTGATCCAACACTGGCTTCTCTTATGTTCTTATGAAGCTGCCTTATACTGAATCAAACTGTTAGTCCGTCAAGGAAGGCTGAGCATCAAAGAATAGATGCTTTCAAATTATGGTGCTGGAGAAGACTCTTGAGAGTCCTTTGGACTGCAAGGAGATCAAATCAGTCAGTCCTAAAGGGAATCAACCCTGACTGTTCCCTGGAAGGCCAGATACTGAAGCTGAAGCTCAAATACTTTCGCCACCCAAATGAGAAGGGAGCACTCACTGGAGAAGACCCTGATGCTGGGAATGATTGAAGGTAAAAGAAGAAGGAGACGGCAAAGGATGAGATGGTTTGACAGTGTTATCGATGCAACGATGTAATGGACTTAAAGTTGAGCAAACTCCAGGGAACGGCAGAGGACAGGAGGGCCTGGCGTGATGTGATCTATGGGGTCGCGAAGAGTCGAACTCGACTGTGTGACTGAACAACAACAATAAAAACTCAGACTAGCAGCAGCTCCTCTCTGGTTCTCAGGCAGAAGTCCTGATCATTTTAACTGGAGATGCCGGGGATTGAACCTGGGACCTTCTGCATGCAAAGCAAAGGCTCTGTCACTGAGCCATAGCCCCTCCAGCATAACATCCCATTTGATCCATAGCCAAATACAAATCTGGTTCAGCGTTGTTACTGTAATTCTAAGTACCCTTGGGATGCTTCCAAATATGGGCGTCCTTGGTGCATTGCCAAAATACCAAATCCTCTCCCATCGTTCTCTTTTATCCAGTGAGAAGTGTATTGGTTGGCCATTGATCCCCTCAGCTGTAATCGCAGCTTAAGCAGCTTTTATGCAAGCCTTCAAAAAGAATTTAAAAATAATAAATTCTGCACAGATTGTTCAAGCCGGAAAGTAATAGATGAATAGATGCAGCTGGGATGGCATAGCATACTCTTTCAGGTCTACTTGGCGCACTTGCTTTAGTTTCTAATTGGAGGACAGGCTCTTATTTCCATTTGCACTCTGACTGAGAGGGTTACAGGTGATACTCGTTGGCTTCTTGGCGAAATAATAGCTTCATCCTTTTAATTTAATAACAGCATCCATTATAAACGGTGTCTGCCAGCTAAAGCATTTGAAATTACCGTACTAAACAAATAACCTTATAGCGATGGATTCTTTGCTGGCCGAGGGCTGTATGTGTCAGAGAGGGCCAATGTGGGTCATGTATCTGATGCCCTAGTGTCATCTTCCTTCATTTTAACATTATGATTTATGCATTAGGGGAATATTTTAAGCTGCTTTGCCAGGGGCATGGAAAAATGATTGAAGTACAAGAAGGAATGATTCAGCAAGTTGCTAATTTCACAGAAACCTAAAATTTGCTGTGGCGCATCTATTTTCCAGTTCTTGGTGTATCCTGTGACCAGAATGTGTCCCGGGGTTACTGCTGTCAAGGCATTTTTTCCTTCGTCGTATCTTGATGAACCATCTCACAGAAGTTTGTGCCATTACGCAGAAGGGGAATTAGCTTTACATGACATTGCTTGCCCTATTTCTTATGAATGGGTTATCTGCAGGGGTCATTTCGAGCAGGAACGCGCAGGAACGCCGTTCCGGGAGTAACAAGCCCAGGAGCGGGCACATATAGTGATGCGCTGTGGAAAAAAGCAAAGCAGACTAACTTGATCTGTATTTTCCTGCTTGTTATAGGGGAGCTTCCCTGCAAGAGCAAAGGAAACCTAAAGTGTCTTTAGTCAAAGTGCAAAGCTGGCTTGCCAGCTCTGAGTTGGGAAAGACCTGGAGATTTTTGGGGTGGAGCCTCAGCCGTGGGTGTTGCTCCTGACACACTTCCGGTGATGTCAGGGGGTGTGGCAGATACAAATAAGTTATGCTAATGAGCTCCTGCACCTCTTTTTTTATGAAATGACCCCTGGTCTGCATATGTCTCATAATTATATGTTGCGCCCCCCACCCCTTAATACACACTCGTGTAATAAAGACAAAAGGTGGTCTGTCTGGATTAAACTAGGGCTGTCACTTTATTATCTCATCTGCAACTCACAAAATTTTTTAGCAAACTTCCCTTTACCTCCATATGGGTTCTCAGACGCCATTCACCATGTTTGGGCAAAGTCACCGTGGCACAAAGCCTCGGATCGGTAAACTTACTGTTCTTGCCTTTTGACATCTGCATGTATTAAAGGTGCACAGAGGAGGATCCTGTTAGCATTGTCAGACCTGCCACTGAGCTTGGGGATTAACAGGTCCTTCCGGTCAAAGGTGGCTTCCTACCCCCTGGGCTACCCCTTATTTAGTCACATCCGCACAATACATCATCGGCCAGATCTGTCTCTGTAACGATGTAACCAAGAGGCCAGACTTTGTAGTGGCCTCATGTTCTGCTGCCACAAAGCCTAGTGCTCATCTTTTCTAAGTTTCTCATAATCTAATAAACACTATGGAAGATCTTGGAAACCAAGCAGGGCTGGCCCTGGTTAGTAGTTGGATGGGAGACCACCAAGGAAGTTCAGGGTTGCCAACACAGAGGCAAACCACCCATGTTCATCTCTTGCCTTGAAAACTCTACGGGGTCACGATAAGTCAGCTATGACTTGACAACATTTTCCACGACCACGACAGAAGTGTTTTAGTGTATAAATAAATATAAGGTGCTTGCCATCACCTCCAAAACCCAGCTAACCTCTGGTGGTGCTGGAAAGTGTCGTCAAATCACAGCTGACTTATGGAGGCAGACCCTGTAAGGTTTTTAAGGAAAGAGACTTCAGAGGAGGGTTTGCCATTGCCCGCCTCCACTTTGTGACCCTGGTATTCCCTGGAGGTCTCCCATCCAAATACTAGCAGGGGCCAACCCTGCTTAGCTTCCAAGATCTCACCCTTACCAACTAATTCCCCCCAATTCTTCATAATTATTGCTTTCTTAAAAGTTCAGTTTTAACTCAGTATTGATAGGTAGGTAAGTAAGTTTATTGTATATGGCCGTTGGCCGTTACAATATAAAATAAACAAACTCAGTACTGGCACCAGTACAAATAGCGATTGGTTCAGAAATGCATTCATCCACCACCATTCAGTGATGAAAATTAAAGTTTACAGTGACTAAAGCATATGCATTTATTCTTTATATCACACAGCAGGAAATCTCCTGATGCAAAATAATTGAGTTTTGTGCCTCCACTGAGGATCACTGAGAGACACTATAATAAAAACATTGGGGTGGGTCATACCACTGCCCTGCCACTCCACTGAACAAAGTTTCAAGGCTTCCTTTTGTTACCTCTCCCAACGTAGATTTAAGAAGCCGAATCGCTGCCTTCCGTTTCAGGGGGGGATTTAGCTAAATGTCAGGCGTCATCGAGAGGTGGTGTACTAGCGAGGATCTACTACCTATGTCTATAGGGATCTTTCCCTTTAAGAGAGCTCTCAGTAACCAGTCCAAGGGTAAAATAAAGAATGTTTTATTGAAAGGAAATTAATTTACAAGAAGCACCCAGAAAGCATACACACATAAAAGGTCTATGAGAAACAAAGGGAGGAGTGAGAAAAAACGGGGAGTGAGGCGATAGCTACCTTTCCTGAAGAAGTCGAGGAGTCCATGAAGGAGAGATGGCGAAATGACCAGCACTTTACGGAGAGGAAGAACCCAGTATATTGGGTCCCTGTGTTGGTAGGAACCCTGTGTTGGTAGGAACCCAGGGCAACACAAACACAGCAATGGGGCTGCACTGGGCTAGTTATACCCAAAAATGTGTCTGGAGGGCTTGCTAATGTGAGCAGTCCCTCAGAACAAAACATTGATGAGATTAATCAAGGTTAAAACAATGTAGTTTGGAAACGTGGTATAGAGTTCCCAGGAAGGGACAAACGAGACCGGAGGTTTTTTTCCTAGATGCAAAGTAGAATATGGGTTGGGTTCCTGATTGCTTCTTCTGGTGGCTCAAAGAACTAATGGGTTGCTAATTTAAACTAATCAAAATGGAAAGAATTCTGCTTGATGAGCCAACTGGGTTTGGGGTGTGGGAAAGGAGTAGAAGTCAGGACTTTCTATTATAAAGGAAATGTGGGGAAGAAGGTCAAGGCGAGATTGATAGGATTAGGGATAGAGGCTGAAAAGAAGTAGCTCTGGGGTGAGGCAAGTCCCCTGTCCAGAGTATCCAGATGTCGGCCGGCGGGAGGTTGCAGCTGTCAGAACAAGATCTCATGTACTTCCCAGGGTCGCTGACTAGGCATGATTATGGGGCCTGCCAGTTCCGGCATCTATCTTGGTGTCCACTTATGTCAAGATGCCTGGTGTATAGACTCTTGGGGCACCCCAGTGGGGTCCATTGCTGGTTGAAACGACCCCTCCTGAGAGATGGGGGCAGGGATCTGCATTCTTACACTCGAGTCTAAGCGGCTTCCCTCCAGTTTAGTGGCTTTTCCATTGCCTGACCAAGTCGATCGTAAGAGACTTTTCCTTAGGCTGGAGGAAGTTTTATTGGAGGATTGTTGAATTCCGCTGTATTATCGAAAATATTTGGTGCCGTACTGAAATTTCTAGGCCACGGCCCCCATAGTACTTGGTATTTGTCATACCGTGGTTTAATTTGTCCAGCCAGGTTTTGACTAATCACACTAGATAAAGCACTGAGGTCAAAGTGGTGTGTCTTAATGAAGTCCCTTACGCCCACATGCCTTGGAATGGAAATTGCAGCGGAAACCAGCGCGGTGTTGTCTGCTAGCCTGTCTCCCAATACTAAGATGCCGCAGGCTTTCCTACTTCCAAACCAATGCAATACCTCACTATGCCTGGGTGCTGTATCAGCCAAATCTCTGGCTGAGTAAGATACACAGCTGTTAGGTACACTAAAAAAAATTCATTGTTTAAGAACTGAATACAGCATTGAGCTCAGTTGGCATAAAATAGTAAAGGGTCGCTGCAATGCCTTTAGTAGGTGATCCTGTTGAGGTACAGCATGGTATCTTCTGGATCCCAGTCAGGTGGACTGGGAGGGGACAAGGGCCTTGAATAAGGGCCTGACCCTGCCTCTCCAAAGGAGGGAGGGAGAAAGCCAGCTGGACAGTTCTACAACTCACCTGGATCAGTCAGTTGCCTCTGGCCACACATCACATGCGGCTCTGCCAGGCTAGGCACCTCCAGCCACACAGCTCTGCTGGGCTGGGTGCATCTGTCCATGTGTGGCTCTGCTGGGCCAAGTGTCGCCTTCCCTGGGCTGCATGCCACCCTTCTAGCCCTGGGCTGGACTAGCCCAAGGGGCAGGAGTGCGGGCCATGGGCCCATCATGACTTTGCCTGGTGGCTATAATGGCCATCTGTCTATCCACGATCCCAGTGCCTGTGATTACTTCCCAGATCCTGGATACAGCAGGATGCTCACAGTAGTAAATGTAAATGACACATGAATTACTGTTTATTGTGCCTTAAATTCCAGATGCTTAATAGAAAGGCGTGGGTTCAGCTTTAAACGATGAAATGTAGACTGTAATTGTGCATACATTCGATTCTGAGTTCATTCTGAACCAAGCTGTTTTCAAGAGGCATGCTATAAATGAAGAAGGAAAAAATTCAGCCTAAAAAAATGCACCTTTTAGAATGTACCCTTTCCTCTGGGCGAGGTTGGCTTGGGTGTAGTAGGGGATTGACTTTTGCAGTGCAGAAGTAGGCAGACTGTTACCGCCAGCCCCTTCCCCCGAAAGCACAGCCCGCTGACTGTGGGAGGGAGGATTAATCTATCAAAGCCATGTCCCTAAAATAAATTGCTGGGTTCTCGGAGCCTAGTTCCTAAGTAACCTCACACAAATGCATATAAATAATTCTTCTTTAAAAGAAAAAAACTGCTTTCAAAACAGAAATGCTGCTTATCAATTTAATACCATAAAACTCAGTGGAATTTTTATTTCTGTTTTGGAAACAGGTGATGCCTTCCTTTAGAATATGCTTGAAGTGGCAGTACTAGCAGGATTATATAAGCGACGAGAGACAGCAGAGGCAGTTCTTAATGCTAAACCGAATGGAATGCCCGTAGAAAACCAATTAATAGTAGGCCTTTGGACTCGTAGGAGTTAGAGTGTGTATCTGTGGGAAAGTGAAGTCAGGAATGCAGAAGTTCATATGTTGGAAGCTGACTTCCCTTTATTCTGAAGGCCTGTGTTCATACCTTCCACTGAAGGTTATCTAAAGAATCAACAGAAGGACGTTTTAGTAATAATGAGTCTTTGCTTTGAGATAAGGCTGTTTGGGTAGAATCCTGTTGGGATTAATGGCTCCCTTTTTCAAAGTGTGTACATTGTGCGAGGGAATCAGATGGTTTACCGTTGTGTCTTGTTGATGGTTTGAAAAAATTATGGGCCAGAACTCATGAAGAACACGTAGTACGTAAAACCAAGACCTTTGGTATTTTTGCTGATTTTATCTTTGATTGGTATCTTTGCTGATTTTAGCATGTAAAGAGATCCTTAATCATGAACTGCATGCTTACAGACTTCTTTAATAATAGCTTTTCCTCCTGAAGAATTCTTGAATTTGAAAAGTGCTGGGAACTGTAAATGGGTCACTTTCTATAGACCAGTAGACAGTCATTACTGCTGTAGTTATCTGCATTTACTTTCTTGTTGGACCAAGAACTGAGTTCTTCAGCAGAAAGTTAAAGGCCAGACATTGGTCTTGTGGTCTCTGTCCAGCTTTGGGAAATAATGTCCTACCAAAACCCTCATTTTAAGCCTTGGGGCTCCATTTTTCTTATAGACCACTCAGAACTCTGCTTCTACATCATTTTTAGACTCTTGACTCAAGAGTTACATATCGTCATTCTGTACTTTGAACATTGGCTCCATAACAGGTATTTTACCTCTTTGTTGTATTTTTGTTCTGTGAGAATGACCCTGGCTACAAGATTCAGATCTACTGCAAAGTTGTTTTCTCCTTGTAGGCACCCCCCCCCCCTGCTGCTAGCCAAAGAGAATCTGACATGGAGGGGTTCGCTGTGGTTGATCTGACCCAGTCTCTCAAATCCTTACAAGCGGAGGGTGGTTAGAGTTCTTCACTATTTGTGGGGTCTGGGTGAACTCTTGATCCTGACGGAGCATACAGCTGAAAATCAATTAGCCAGGCCAAAGTCTTTTGGCCTCTGATGAGGAAACATGGTTGGAGAAATACCTTCTCTCTGAGTCCAGGTCCCTCCTTCCCCTTTTTATACCTGGCTCCTTAGGGTTTATGCACTCCTTTGCCAGATTTGGATTGCAGATGGCGAGAGACATTTAGGGATGTGCATTCGGCATTTCTGAGCCGAATTAATACCCGAATCACGTGGCACGATTCAGGCATTAGTTAAACTAAATCAGATTCTCTGGTCTGATTTGGCTTACTAATAAGAGGATCCCGAATTAATTCGGGAATCTCGAATTTTTTGCTCTATTATACCCCATGGGGTCCAATTTTACCCGAAGTCCTATTCAATACCGATATTGGAATTCAGGTTTTCAAGGCAATACCAAATTTTTAAGGGTCCAAAAACCCGGAATTTGAAAAATACTGTTGTTTTTTTTCTTGTACATCCCTAGAGACATTGGATATTCTTCCTTGGCCCTTTCCCTATTCTTTCTCCTCTGTTTCAACTTCCCAGTTTTTGCCTGTCGCAATTATTGGGCCTTTCATAGCTGCCAGTTTTTCTTACTCTCCAGACAGCGAATTCACCTCATGTGCTGTTCCTGACTGTCCTGTTGGTTGCCTGGTGGCCAGCCCCCTTCTCCACACAGAGCCTTTCAGAATGAGAATAATATGGACAGTTACAAAGAAAGGGTATTTTGGACGCATCATAATTCATAAGTGGACACCCAAGGTTCAGTGTTTGGTTTCCAGCGCAGGGACAGCCTGAATATGGTGAATGGTGGTAGGAGCCAGGGTGAGACTGTCCCACGTTTTCTGCCTTTGAGTCCACAAAGTAAGAATGTAAACAGAATCTTGTGGCATCTTCTTAAAGGTTAAGACGTTGTGATCGAAGCTTTCCTGGGCCAGAGCCCACTTTCTCAAATGCATGGAATGGGCATCTTAAGTGAGTCAGTATTTTATCCTGGGCACGAAGAGAACAAGAAGAAATCAGTTCAGCCGAGGAGGAAGTTGTCCTGAAGGCTGATTTCCTAGGAAAGTTTTACTTTGTTCCATCTAGAATGTTTCCACTGTAACTTCTCTCCCTTTTTTTTTTCTTTCCCTTTTCAGTATATTGGCAGCCTAGATGTGCCCCGGCCAAACAGCAGAGTGGAGATCGTGAATGCTATGCGGCGTATCAGGGCAAGTAGCGGTGCGGTATTGTTGTGGCTCTCTGTTGTGTCCTATAGAGATGGAGTTGGGGGGGGGGCAGGGGAGAGTGATACACTGTGTCTGCCCAGGTGAAGGTGTGTGCATTACATCTCCCTCCTTCTCCTTGAAATTTATACAAGCTGGGAGTCTATGAGGAATTGCTGGGCAGAGAGTGGGAAAATGTGGACATCCCCCCCCCCCCACACACACACATACATTCAAATCTCCCCTTGTTCTTAGGGCCTTGGCCAATTTCCCTCTGACTTCTCTCCTCCCTTGAACTCACAATCAGATGCTCAAAATTCTGTGCCTCCTGGAGTTTTTCTCTGCACTCAAGAGGCCTTTTTTATGTTGTTGTTGTTTTCCTTACCTTGTTTTTTTTTCTCTTGCTTTTCCAATTGGCACGAGCCACCGATTTTATTATTAGGTATAGTAATTATAAAGAGATAATCATAGAGAGCAGTGTGGGCAGTGAGAGACAAGGCTAAACGAGAGAAGAGTGTGCTTCGTTTGCATTTTAGTTGGGGACGAAGATGCAGATTTCATGGAAGCAGTGGGCGGGTGAGAAGAGTCTGTTTGAGAGAAAGAAGGTGGCATCACACAAATTTTCTGAGGGAGTTCTGAGTATTTTATGTAGTTCTTGGCTGTGAGGGCAATAAAACGTTGCTGCGCTCAGGTGTACATGGAAAAAGCTGGCTTTATTTGGGGGTTTTCTTCACAATCACACCCATGCCTCCCTCTAAGCTGAGTTGGTGTGAGCTAGCTCCCAGTTTTTTAGCCTCCAGCTCACACCTTTTTGTCTTAGCTCAGGAAGGATGGCTCCAGAGCAAACTAATGTATGCAGTAGCCAAACTGCTCGCTCACAGCTTTAATGCCAGTAGCTCACAAAGTAGAATTTTTGCTCACAAGACCCCACAGTTTAGAGGGAGCGTTGCTCCCGTGTTTATCTTATTTTTTTTAAAAAATAAAGCATCAAACAAAAATAGTTTTCCTGTTTTTAATCTGTTCTGAAGAGAGGAGGACAACTGTATAAATGAAACAAGGCCCTGTGCACTGAGAAAGAGATGTTTCTTGAGAGGCGCAAGGCCAGCCGTGGAGCTGGTGTGGTATTGTAATGGATTCGGACTGGCGGAAACTCGGGATCAGGTCCCCCTCCCCCATGATTGGGTGACCCTAGGCCAGCCACACACTCTTTGCCTTATCTGTCTCACAGGATCAAATGGGAGGGAGGAAGAGCCCTGCACACCACCCTGATCTCTTTGAAGGAAGGGAAGGGTTTTTTTTTAGTGAAGTAAAATCAACACTATTAATCTGGCTTCTCATCAAACCGGGAGGTGGGGACTGTTACCTGGACTCCTTTTATAGGGGTAAGCCTGTATCTGTGTCACAACTGCGATGTTTCCGCTTTTGACTTTCAACAGCCCACACTAAAATACATATCTTGGGAATATTTATGACTAAACTGCTCTCTGGAGATGAGACTTGGCTGTGAAATTACTTTACATTTATAATGTACAAAAGGAGGAAAGTGGAGTGATCGTCATACTTGGCCTATTGATGGGTTCTGACAGCTTTACAGTACAGATCTTCTCTCACATATGAGAAGTAGAGAAAGGTTTCTAGAAGTTCAAGTAGGACTGCAGGGTCAAGGTTACATGGGGAGGCGTTTTATTTCCCACCAGCCAAACTCATTGGGGGTGGAGAGGAAAATGAAGGCCTGTCAATCCACCCTTTCTGGGCCGGGGTGGGGTGGGGACACTGCTTCTTCCCTGCCCTTCCCTATATTTTTTACTTCATTTTTCCCCAATGGGGACCTGAAGCAGCTTGTGTTGTCTTCCTCTTCTCCATTTTAGCCTCACAACCCCTTGTGAAGTAGGTTAGGCTTATCATCATCATCATCATCTGACATGGTGTGTAGTATAGCCAAGAGATCCTAAGATTGTCTGGCAGCCAGAAGTTCTAGCACTTTTAGCGTTGAGCACCACTAGGTGGCAAGCTAGACTTGTTTTTAAGGCAAGGAACGTATCAGAGGTGATTTGCCGTTGCCTGCCTCTGCCTCACAACCCTGGTATTCTTTGGAGGCCGCCCTTCTAAATAGTGGCCAAGGCTGACCTTGCTTAGCTTCTGAGATCTGACGGGATTAGACTGGCCTGTGCTATCCAGGTTAGGGATGGTAGGTTAGGCTGAGAGAGTGCAGCTGGCCCAAGGTCACCCAGCAAGTTTCCATGTCGGAGTAGGGATTTGGGTCTTTAAGATCCTAACCTGATACTCTAATCACTGTACCACACTGGCTGTTGCTTTCTTGATGAACACACACAGCCTTCTCTTCTTCAAGTAGGATTAGGATTTTGCAGAATATGTGGTGGACAGGGTGTGTGTGTGCCAATGCTCACTCATTCCCCTTTATCCATCTCCCTACACTTAAGCCACTTGGGCCTGAGTTTAACATCTTGCTGGAAGGTAAAGTGAACTTACATGTGTGACATTGCTCATCCACAATCTCGATTTGGGGAGGGGCCATGGCTCAGAGGTAGAGCATCTGCTTGGCATGCAGAAGGGCCCAAGTTCAGTCCCTGGCCTCTCCAGTTAAAGAAATCAGGCAGTAGGTGATGTAAAAGACCTCCGCCTGAGACCCTGGAGAGCCGCTGCCACTCTGAGTAGACAGTACTGACCTTGATGGACCAACCAAGGGTCTGATTCAGTGTAAGGCAGCTTCACGTGTTCATGGGTTCATGCCCAACTGGCTGTCCAGTCACTATGTGTGCAGTGTTAGCATGCCAGCACAAGGTCCATCTGAGCTCCAGATCTCTGGCCTGCTAATATTTCAGGTCTAGTGGCTGAGAACCCAGACTGAACAAAACTCTGGGTGCCTGCAGTGCCAGATGGGCAGACCCTTCGTGATTGTTGGCATCATGTTCAAATCAGGCCTTGGTTGCAGGGCAGAAGGCCTTTTTAGCTCCCATTTGCCTTTCATGACCAAACCAACCAACCCTACACTTTCTGGAACTTGCTACATGGCCATCCCTCAGAGCAAGGCAACTCACAGCCGATCAGTCTTTGAGGTTCTGGCTTTCCAAGAAGAAGAAGAAGAAGAAGAGGAGGAGGAGGAGATTGGATTTATACCCCGCCCTTCACTACCCAAGGGAGTCTCAGAGCAGCTTACAAACTCCTTTCCCTTCCCCTCCCCACAACAGACACCCTGTGAGGTAGGTGGGGCTGAGAGAGCTCTGACAGAAACTGCTCTTTTTCAAGAGCAGCTGTGCCAGAACTATGGCTTGCCCAATGTCATCCAGCAGGTGCAGGTGGAGGAGTGGGGAATCAAACCCAGTTCTCCCAGATTAGAGTCCGCACACTTAAGCCCTACACCAAGATGGAAGGGCTCTCTTGGTGTCTTTTTCCTGTTGGCTTGCTGATCTTCTTTCTGCCAACCTCCTTGTGGATATTGTTGTGACAGTTCTGAGGTTGGCATTTTCTGCCCCAAGGCTTTTTGTCTGTCTAGCTAAAACATTTTTATCCCACTCTTTCTTCAAGGAATTGAGGGCAGTTTAAATGGTTCCACCCGCATTTTGTCCTGACAACATTGGGAGGGGGATTAAGCTGAGAGAGAAAGAGAGACTGGTCCAGGGTCACCTGAGTGGCCCAGGTTTTTCCCTGCCACTCTAAACCACTGCACTACACTAGTTGTCTTCAGAACTGCTCTTGGCAAACCTCTGGGTCTGGATTTGCCTATAATGGCACAGAATCAGCTGCCTTCACTAACCGGGAAGCCCCTCCTCTGATTATGGTGTTAGTTATTGTTTGGTTGGTAATAATCATACAATACTCAAGATGTGTAATTAGGAAATACGACTCCGATTGAGAAAAATCCTGTAGATAAAACAGTGCCAACTTAAGCAGAGTTAAAACACCTTTCTAAGTCCATTGAAGTCTGTGGGCATGGAAGGGTGTAACTCTTGGGATGGCACTGTAAGTCTCTAACCAAAGTTTCAGTACTTGTTTACTACACTCCTTCTCATATTCCTTTTTTGAAAGTTCTTGAGTAATGTTTAGGTTTTAAAATCCAATCCTCAGTCTAGAATAGATCAGACTTTTTTTTATGCGCTGTTTTAGCAATGAATGTGTTCTGAGTTATCATTTCACTCCTTGAGAATGTCTTTTTAGATAAACCAGCTTCCTAAAATGTCTAGAGAATAATTTTTTTTAACATTTATGCTCTCACCCTGTCTCAATACATATTTAATGCATCCCCCCCATACATAATTCTGCATGCCTAGTATGTATCATTCTGTAAACCCTGAAGAAGGTACTGAGCTGGTGGCAGTGCTGTGGGGCTCCCCTCCTTAACAAGCAACAGCTTAGAAATAAAAGGCTGGGGCAGTCAGTTTTGGCCTTCCTTCTGTCATTTGTTGGGTGTTCTGCCCTGCCCAGTGGAGTGCAAACTGGCTTAGTTGTTGTGCCTCCTGGAGAGGCTTGTACCCCATACTGCACAAGAAGGTCTCTGGGACGAAGGAAGAGTTAGCCAGGCTGTTCTTTCTTTCCCACTTGTACCTCCACGCTCTCACCTGGCAGTTTTAAGTGTTCTGTTCCAGGAAGAACCAAACTTCTGTCCAATTCCACAATTTCACACAGCCAGCCTGATTGTCCTCTGCTTGTGACCTGGATTAAGGCAGGAATCGCCATTGCTCTCTTTCCTTTCATTGTTCCATAACAGGGTGTTAGGGTTACCAAGCTTAAGGTGGTGCCTGGAATTCTCCCAGAGTCCTGTTCCACTGAAGGAAATGGCAGCTACAGAGGGTAGTCTCTATGGTATATCATAGAGTGTAGAAGAAATGGAAGTCCTAGAGTGGCATTGCATCCCCACGGAGATGCCTCCTCTACCCAAACTCCACCATCCCTAGCTCACATGCACAGCTTAGAGGGAACACTAGACTGGGGAGGGGAGGTATCATAAACTGGCCCCACCGGGACTTCTTACCTTTCAGCAGACTCTTAGGGGTCCGGGAGGCATGAGGTCCTGGACTCGCCGTACTCCCTTGTTTTTACAGGTCCCCCAACAGCGAACAAAATGAACCGGCGACGTACTACCAAGCGCTGGAGTCTAAATGTGCACTTGAACGTTAAACACTGAATTTATTCAACGCAGGATTGCTCATGCGCATGAAGGTGGAGGCTGGGGGTGGGAAACAACCTCATCATGCGAAGAACAGTCAGACAACCCTAATCGCAATCCATGCGAGAGAGGGCTGTCCAGATTGGCGATTTAAAATCGCGGAATTAAAGTTCAAACACCCGGAAAGTACTAGATTTTCCCGGTGTCAGAAAACTTGCTAGGGAACCAGGAGGATTGTACGAGTGAACCCACTTCAGTGCGGGAGGCGGATGCAGCCGTCTGATCGGTGATTTTTAATGTGAGAAGGAACAATGGTGAAACCCAATCAAAATGACCGTGTGACCATGGCCTAAGTCTCAGAGCCGCTTACAATCTCCTTTCCCTTCCCCTCCCCACAACAGACACCCTGTGAGGTAGGTGGGGCTGAGGGAGCTCTTGACAGAACAGCTCTGTCATGTGGAGAAGTGGGGAATCAAACCCAGTTATCCAGAAGAGAAGAGAAGAGATTGGATTTGTACCCCGCACTTCACTTGGAGTCTCAGAGCCGCTTACAACTCCTTTCCCTGCCCCTCCCCACAACAGACACCCTGTGAGGTAGGTGGGGCTGAGAGAGCTCTTTTTGAGAACTGCTTGTGAGAGAACAGCTCTGAGAGAACTTGTGACTGACCCAAGGTCACACCAGCAGCTGCATATGCAGGAGTGGGGAATCAAACCCCGTTCCCCCAGATTAGAGTCGGCGCTCCTAACCACTACACCAAACTGGCTCCTTCACACAGTGAAGAAACGTAACGAGAATGAGCTGAGAAGCTTGATTCCGTTTGTGTTCGTCTTCAGTTTTCTCGTCAAGGTGCAAATTCAAAATGGAGTCTTTTTCTTTTATGCTCAGGCAAAGGACGCTGGCTGCCCTTCCACAGCAGTTCTGTCATATACTGTTGGGAAGGTAGTGGGGTGGGGTTCCTCGGAGCCAAGGAACTGCACTTCTCTGCACATGCATTACCAGACCTCTAAATCAGAAGACTTTACTGAATTTAAACTGAACGGCTCCTACTCGTTGGGTTTGGATATAGTGGTTCTGTTATGTGACAGCAACCCAGATTATCCTGTGTGGACAAGTCGATCCAGTTGCAAATGATTGCTACGGCACGCCGAGAATGAAATATTGGTGAAAGGTTCCTTATGCAACAAGAGAAATAGCCAACTCGCCATTGAGAAGAGCCTGCCACCAAGGGCTCAGTATTTAATTCTCAATGTGCCGTAGCAGTCATTTGCAACTGGATCGATTTGTGTACACAGGGTAATCCGGGCACAAAAGGTTGCTGTCATGTAACAGAACCACTATATCCAACAACGTGTGGATGCAGCCAAGGTGCGCCTAAGGCAGTAACTTTGGATCTAACATCTGAGAATGCTGCAGGCTACATCATACTTGGGGAGTGGAACATTGTGGCAATTGGGCCCGTGTTTAATGAGGGAAGGCGTCTGAAGTGTCGGCTGCTGAGTGCTGAATAAATCATTCTTCTGAAGTCAGCAAATAGTCACAAGTCTGCCTAGTAAGGTGCAGGGAGAGAGGAGGCTTTGCACCTGTAGACCGAACGGAGCAGGTCATCTTGACCTGACTTGTATACCTCAGCTAATCCACATTCCTTGACAGGCTGGTATGCCAGTCAGTTGCTTTCAGTTGACCACCTATTAGACTGTGATTATAGAATCATAAACTTGGAAGGGGTCTTGTAGGTTATCTAATCCAAATGAGAACCACCGTAGTGTCGCGGTTCAGGTCAGGATCTGTGGGAACCGGATTTGAATCCCCACTCTGCCACGGTGGCTCAGTGGGTGACGTTGTGCCAGTCGCTCCTTCTCTCAGCCTAACATACCTCACAGAGTTGTTATTGTGAGGGCAAGTAGAGGAGGGAAGGGCACTCTTGTAAGCTGCTTCGGGTCTCCGTTGGAATAAATAAGAATAATAAAAAGGATCTGACCCCCCTGCAAAGCACAGGAAATACAAAGCTACAGCATTCTTGACCAACGGCTGTCCTGCTCCTGCTGAGGACTTTCAGTAAGGCAGAGCCCACAACCCCTCCTTAACTATTGGCAGGCCCGTCGCCAGGATTTTGTGGCTTGTGGGGCAGTTTTTTTTCTGGAGGGGCTGAAGTTCCCAGTGAAGAAAGGAAAGCCATTTAAACAATAGAAAGCTGTTACCAGGATAGATCACTCAATTGCAAGCTGTCAGTCACTTTAGATGACAGTTCTCAGCTGCTGCAAGGTAATCACTTCTGCCAGCCTAAGCAACAGTTCTCATAACAAGCTGGCAGGTGGGGGTGATGACTTCTGTAGTCAAGAAAGCTAACACTTAGGCAGGAAAAACTCTCTTAATGGAGACCAGTTTCTTGACACAGAGTTAGAAGGGATCCTACAGGTCACCTACTCCAACCCCCTTGCTCAGTGCAGGAATTAGTCGACTACAGCACCCCACTCTGCTTAAAGGAGTGCACGCCTTAACAAATATTTTAAAATGATTGAAAAAAGTATTTACAGGAGAAATTCTTGTGGGGCTGTGCCTTTAAGAAAGGGGCCTGACTATTGGTGGTCACTCAGATGTAGTGCTGGTTCCAGGTTGGGAGGGAGTGACCAGGGTTCCCTCTCCAGCTCTGACCACCACCGGGACCCCCCACTCATGCCTTCTTTCTGGCCCATCCACACCTGCACCTGCCTGTGTGTCCTTCCTTCTCCTGCCTGTATGTTGTTTCCACCTGTATGTTGTTTCCACAATGATGCTGGGTGGTGTGTGTAGGTAGGAACACCCTCTCTGTGCCCTCCAGAAGTGCCAGCATTGTATACCACCTGCAGATCCTTCCCTGGCAATGTGTGGCTTAGGGGCTCAGCAGCAGGGAGCCCTGCCAGAAACCATAAAGCCAGTATTGCTGCAGTATAGGGGACCAACTGTCTATGTTTTTTGTTTTTTTTAAATTCTGCATGGTCACACAGTGTCATATGTTAGCAAGGACAAAAGTGAATGCTATGTTCTTCCTAACTATACAACACTCTGGGTCAGGCCTAGCAGCAGTTCAAATCCTTTTCTCTGGATCTCCTGCTAGAACTGCAGGAAGAATCAGCCCACTGTATAATTATAATATAATAATTCCCTTGGACTGAAAGGAGATCAAATCAGTCAATCCTAAAAGAAATCAACCCTGACAGTTCCCTGGAAGGCCAGAGACTGAAGCTGAAGCTCAAATACTTTGGCCACCAAATGAGAAGGGAGCACTCACTGGAGAAGACCCTGAGGCTGGGAAAGATTGAAGGTCAAAGAAGAAGGGGACGGCAAAGGATGAGATGGTTAGACAGTGTTATTGATGCAACAAACATTGAGTTGAGCAAACTCCAGAGGGCGATGGCGGACAGGAGGTCCTGGCGTGAGGTGGTCCATGGGGTCGCGAAGAGTCGGACTCGACTGTGCGACTGAACAACAACATAATTAAAACTGCGGCTTAGAAAAATTGATCGTCATCTCTTTTCCTAATTGTTGCTTCCGTTCCTTTCTTTAAAAATTGTAACTTGATGTCCCAGGATAAAAGCCACAGAGAGCGATGGAACTGAAACGTCTAGAAATCTTGCTTAGTATTTGTTAAAATAATTAATTCTGTTTTTAAAGGAATTCGATTGATTTTCTACAATAAGCGTAAACTAATTTATTTTTTGTAATCGGCATAAGATAACAAACCGGTGAATGAGTCACATATTCTTGTCATTGTTGCTCTAGTAAAGTTAATCCGTGAAGGAGACTTGACCATCATTTGACATTACGACATCAGTCAGTTGCCCAAATCTTTTTTGCTCTGTCAGATGGCATTGAGAGCCTAGCTGGTGTAGCAATATGTCAGGCTAGAAGTGAGGAGACCCAGGTTCGTATCCCCTCTCTACCCTGGAAGCTTGCTGGGTGACCTTGGGCCAATCACACTCTCTCACCCTAATCCTACCTCTCAGGTTGGTTGTTCTGAGGGTAAAGTGGAAGAGAGAACAATGCCACATAAGCCATTTACAGTCCCCATTGGGAGGGGGAAAAAGTATAAATATTTAAAGTAAAAACGGACTGGTGTGGTTGAACTGGGTAAGCAGGAATCGCCTTACCTAGCCCCTAGAACTCCAGTGTTCCCTCTAAGCTGAGTTAGTGTGAGCTAGCTCACAATTTCTTAGCCTCCGGCTCACACGTTTTTGTTTTCGCTCAGGAGGGATGGCTCCAGATAACTAATTCATGCAGCAGTCAAATCGCTTGCTCACAACTTTAATCCCAGTAGCTCACAGAGTAGAATTTTTGTTCACTAGACTCCACGGCTTAGAGGGAGCATTGGTCACCACACTCACTTGCTTTGGGGTGGGGGATTTTTAAATCTGCATTTTCCCTCCTCTGCTTTCCTTAGTGGTGTGGGCCGCATGTGTAATTGACAGTGGCAATATTTAAAAAAAAAAGAAAATTGCACTGTTGTCTATGTACAAAATAACAGGGTGAACAGAATGAAGGTTCTGTCTGGTCAGTTAATAGCAGGCTGATTCAGGCTGATTGCCCAGTGTTCCACACATACTCAGCAACTGTGCCCCTACCCCCTCCTCTGCTTCCTCATCCTCTCTCTGCACTCCGTAGCATCGGCCAATACCGAGCAGGAACATAGTCCAGTGGTTGTTAGGATTATGTATTTTGGTTAAGGTAGGCCAGCTAGCCGGTCACCTCTGCTTTGTTCTAGAAACCTAGTCTGTTCCTCCCAGGACTTGGGTTGGCTGATGTTCCTGCTCCCTGGAGCCTGCTGTGGTTGCTCGTACCACCAAAAGGAGCTCAGGCCAACCTAGGGTGATTCTGCATCTGGCATTCGCTCCACCTTTTCTCAACACTGAGGAAAAGGTGCAGCTCAAAACCACATTCAGATACCCCAGGGCAATGCTGCACTACACAATGTTGCACTGCACTGACTGCACAGGCACCCCTGAATGGCCATAAATCTATGCAGAAGGTGCCATAAAACCCGATGATGAAAGAAAGTGAAAGTGGCATGCAGTGTAGAGGGTACCATAAAATCCGATTATCAAAGAAAGTGAAAGCAGCATGCAATGCAGAGTGGGATTTCTGTTCCAAGGTGGATTTGGTAAAGCAATGGAGGGAAAAGCCTATGCAGACTTTGCCCCTAGTAGCAGATGGGTAAGTTGGGAAGTGGGGGGGTATATTGGGGGTGGCAGAAGAGAAGTCTGCCATCATCTTGCATTTTCCATAGGGCTGCCAAGTCAGCCCGGGGGGCGGGGGAACTCCCGCTATAGGGGTTCCCGATCCGCCGGCCGGCATTCGGCCGGCGGGGGGAACCCCGCCCCAGAAGTCGTCCGGTGAGGACGACTTCCCCCGTGTAATGACGTCACCCGGAGGTGACGTCATTACGTCGCCGGCGCGTGCGCAAAAGCGCACACGCCAGAAGAGCTCCCGGGGGGAGAACAACTCCCCCCCGCCGGTAAGTCACCGGCACTTGGCAGCCCTGATTTTCCAGCATTGTGTCTTTTTAAAAGTCTAGTTGAAATAAGGAGAAGCTCTCCACCATCTGAGTTCTCAAGAACATTTGGGGAGAGAACTTTGATTTTTGTTGGGGGAGGTGGTCAGGGAAAGTTGCCGGAAGGGGAAGACACTAAGGCCTGCTGAGCAAGTGGATTTGTGGAGCCCTCTCTGGGGTTCTCTTCATCACTGGCTAATGAGCAACAACTGGGATCCACCAAGGAGCCAGGCCTGGCAGTCTCAAAGGTCTCTGGCTCGAAGTGCCTGAGAAGTGAAGCTGGGGAGGTGATACTTCCCCCCTCCCACATCCTTCCCTTTTTTGGGTACCGGGTATGATTCCTGAGGCTTCCTAGTGCATAATAGTGGTTTCTTGGGGTCTTGCCCTAATGAACTGTGCCCCAGAAACTTGGTGAGATGAGTAGGTAGTATTAAACAACTACTACTTCCCCAGTAAAATTGGTTTCAAAGCCAGTATAGCATAAAAGGATGCACCTTGGTGAATGGAAACTTTGTGGCCCAGCCCCATGCATTCAGCTCAGAAACACTCTGGCATGTCTTACTGGCGGCCCTTGTTCTCCAGGTTTGCACAGAGAACAGCGGCCTTAATCTCTTCCTGTGTTTTCAATCTTCTCGACTGATGTGCTCAGATGAGTAAATCAGCAAAAAAGATAGAGCTAAACCCTGAGCCATAATCGCATTTTTTAAAGCTTTAATTAAGGATGCAGTTGAATGCATACTTGGAAGGTATACTCTGGTATACTGGGTGGGACCTGATTCTGAACGAACATGTGCAGGGCCAGCCTATGGATTTTGCCTTTATTAATAAAATGTATGTGGAGGGGTGGGAATATGGATACGTAGAGTATACTTTTCTTGGGTTAAGGATTTTTTTATGGGATGGGTATGTAATGATTTCATGTTCTGGTGTGCGTATTCCTTTAAATGTTGAGTGTAACTGCAGTTCTGTAGGGGGGTGATAGAGGGAGACAAGTGTGATTTGGATTGGCTGATGACTGAGAGTGTGGGAGGAGAGATGTTCTGAGAGGAATGTGTGTGTGTGTGTGTTTTTAAGACAGAGCTGAGTGTAGGGGTCTTTGGAAAAAATGAAGTGTGGCAGAGCCATAAAGAGTTTAATCTGTGTGACTCAAAGTTTTGTGAGAGACTCTATATGGCAAAGAAACAAGTAGTGTCTAAACTGTGTGGTTAGACAAACGTTTTATCTTGTGGCCTAAGACAAAGAGACTAGCCTGTGTGGCTATATGAGAGAGAGAGAAATAAGCCTGTCAGAGTGGAGTTTGGCGTTTGAGAGACTGTAGCACCAAGCATTACCAGTTATATTTACAAGTTCCTTTCTTCAGAAACAGTTCAAGATAACCAGAAACTTGTTTTGTTCTTTATTCAGTAAATCAATTTTTGTTTAAACTTCTCCCAGAAATCAGTACAGTATTTCTTCAGGGCCACATAGGCCTCTGAATTGCCCAGATCCTAAGTAATCCTACTCAAAGAGAGAGATTTGGAATTTTAAATTCCTGGTGGCAGCAAGAAACTACCAAGTTTGTATACCCAGAGAGGGTTTAAAGGTAAAACCCTTCTCCCCAATAGCAAGAACATCACAGGATACTTTGGCTTTTTGGGAAGAACCTTGATCATAATATTTTCTTTTGCATGTTAAGTATCGATGCTTAATTTGCAAGATGAGAGCTGTCTTGACTAATGTGTTTCTGGGAATTGTGACTTTGTGGGCAAGAGTCTTTTATCCCAGAGCCAGTCAGGAAGTGGGAGGGAGAGAGGCCCAAAACAGAGATAGTTCCATCATCCCTCCTCCTCTACAGCCTCCTTATCTCTTCAGTTTCCTTGACACCTATTAGATTTAAATTAGTGAGATAAGAGAAGGCTTGTAGACTAATTCACTGTCTCTCAAGACATCCTCTCCTCACTTAAGATTTAATTTTGATAACAGCGGTGTTACCTGCCTGTGGTATAATTAGTTTGGTTGAGATTAAATTCCTCTGCAATTCATCTGAGTTGATCATGCATAGCAGCTCTGTACAGTTTGGCACTGAGATGACAGTAGAGCTGTTCTCGAGCTCAGAAAAGTTGACAGGCTTCTCAGCTCCACTGCTTCTGACACAGTGAGGTCTGACTCAAGAACATATATTCGATTAAATGTTGGTATTCTTTAAGATGCCAGTGGGCTCCTGTTTTATTTTGCTGCTACGGCCTAATGTGGCTGCTGGTGGTGGAAAATGCTATCAAGTTGCAGCCGACTTATGGTAGCCCCATAGGATTTTGAAGGCAAGAGATGTTCAGAGGAGGTTTGCCATTGTCTGCCTGCATAGTGACTCTGGACTTCTTTGGTGGTCTCCCAACCAAATACTAATCAGGGCCGACCCTGCTTAGCTTCCAAGATCTCATGCAATTGGGCTAGCCTGGGCCATCCTTGTATCAGTCTCACCTGAAGAGTCCTATTAAATTTGTCCACATGGACAGATACATACATTCCATGGGCTTGGTTATGGCATTTTTCCAGGTTTCTCTGTCATGGAGGCCCTACCAGTACACTGCTCTCCTCTTTGGGTTTGTCTCATCACCTGGGTTGCCACAACTTGCCAGGTCCCCCTGGCCACCAGCAAGGGATGGAGGTGATAGGGTCACCAGATCCAGGCTGGGAAACTCCTGGAGATCTGGGGATGGAGCCTGGGGAGGACAGGGACCTCAGTGGGGTACAATGCCATAGAGTCTATCCTCCAAAACATCCATCTTCTCCAGGGGAACTGATTTCTCTAGTCTGGAGATGAGCTATAATTCCGGGGGATCCCGAGGTCCCACCTGGAGGCTGGCAACCCTACTCATCACCCAGAACATTCTCCACAATCCTGATAGCCATCACTGCTGATCTCTGCCTATGAGGAGTACAAGTTGCCCATATCTGGATAATGTCCTTGTCAGCGCTTTCGAGAAGGAGGAGGCTGTCTCACTGAGCTTTACAGTTGCCTCACTTCAATTGCCATAAGTTTTAATTAACTTGGAAAAGAGCCAGCTGGTCCCAGCATGCTGAATACAGCTATTCGGCTTGGTCCTCAACATGACCCAGGCCAGAGCCTTTCTCTCAGCAGAGCAGAAACTCAGCTTGGTGTCTCATGGGATGGGTATGTCTTCATAGCCTTTCTCCCACCTCTTGGACAGACACTCTGGTGTCAATCATGGAACTTGAGGGTCTAGTCTTGGCTGTGATTCTGGTTGAACTCAAAGGATACCTCTTCCCTAAGCTGTATTCCATCACCAATCTTACCATTTGGAGGATAACGCCCTCCCCTGCACATATATGGGGATGTCCCATTTACATTGTTAACACTCATACAAACATAGGTCAATTGACAGAAGTTATAAAGTAAATACAATTTGCTAATACAGCTATTAATTACATAACGTTAAACACCTTAAAAACAGTATAAAACCCAACAATAAAATGCTGTGGCATTAAAACACCAAAACTCTAAAACTTTAACAAAGTCCAACCATACAATAGCCATTAATATATATGATTGTATTATACCACGACTTTACCAATATTAACTTATATTAACTTGTCCAACACACCTTTTATTCCTAAAATCTGCCAGTCCATTTTTGACTTCAGTGCATCAGATGTATCAGAAGATAATTTAGAATGGAAGAGCCTGGGTCTGTGACCTTTTAGGCAGTCCCAACATGCTGCTCTTAATGGGCAGCTGTCAGGCCCGTAGCTACAGCGGGGCATTTCGGGGCCCTGCCCCCCTAATTAAAAGGCCCGCCCCACAAATAGCCATGCCAGAAACCTTGTTTTTGAGGAGATGCTGGCAGCGGCCAGGGAGAGAGCACTGTAGCTTGTTCTCAAGCTTCCCTTTCCCTCCCACTATGAAACTTGGGGGGGGGGCATCATGGGACCTGGGAAAAGACAGCTCAGAGGGCATTTAATTACCTTCAGAAGACAAGAAAGCTGGCTCATGGGATGCTTTTTAAAAGACTCACCATGGCCTAGGTGGTATAAAGCAGGACTGGGCTAATAGAAAGGGGGATGATTGGTGAAGTGCTGAAGGTACCGTTCTCGAATGCCCTTCTAAGCTTTCTTGCCCTGTGGAAAGGGAACTCAGAAGGCATTTGAATGCCTTCTGAAGGCAATTACCGTATTTTTTGCTCCATAAGACACACTTTTCCTCCCCAAAAAAGTGGGGGGGAAAGTGTGTGCGTCTTATAGAGCGAATATGGAGCTTTTCTTACCTGTAACAGGGCTCTTTCTTCAGCAGGAACGCAGGGGAACGCCATTCAGGCTGGCATCCCGGCCTTCCCCGCCCCTCCCTGCTGGGCCTGAGCTGTTAAGGCTTAAAAGGGAAACGGCAGGAAAAACCCCACCAGGCTAAGTACTCTTTCCCTTTAAGTGCTTTTCCCCTTTAAGACAGCCAGCAGCAGAAAGCCCCGCCCACAGATTAAGCTCCGTGGCTACTTTGCACAGAAAGGCCTGGCTTTGCATGGCATGCCGACGTCTCTCTTCTTTCCTTTCTCTATCTTTCTTCCTTCCTTCCTTTCTTTCCTTTTTTCTGTCTGTCTGTCTTTCTGTCTCTCTGTCCCCACCTTTCTTTCTTCCTTTCTCTTTCTCTCTCGCTTCCTCCTTCCTTCCTTTATCTCTCTCTCTCTCTCTTTCTTTCTTTCTGTTTCATTTTTTCCTGTTTTCCTCCTCTAAAAACAAGGTGCGTCTTATGATCAGGTGCGTGTTATGGAGCGAAAAATACGGCAAATGCCCTCTGAGCTGTTTTTTCCCTACAAACTGATGCGCTCACTGCCCTGTCCCTTGAAAGGAAGGGTTAAAAACAAGCTTGGAGCCTTCCCCTTTAAAGGCACATGTTCAGATTAATTTAATTAACTTTAGTTTAACTGCCCCTTTAAAAATTTAAATGCCCCCCAAACAAACAAAAAAATCCCTGGCTATGGGCCTGGTAGCTGTGCTTACTCAGTGGTGTGGGAAAGGCAGTCTTCATGCAATCTAAAGTGCTCTCCAGGAGCAGGCAGTTGCCAAGAAGTTTGCTCATGCTAACATGTATATGCAGGCAGATGAGCCCTGGGACTGAAGACAGGTTCCATAGCTGAGCATGAGTTCGAATCAAGCCTGGGAGCATAGTTCCAAATCCCATTGGCCCTTGAATGTGAGACTGTACCATGCATACCTATCGTAGCTTAGTCTCCGGCTGGAAAATATGGTCTGCATGGGATAGAGCTTGGTTCTCCTTGCTGGCCATCATTTAGGCTTCGTCTTGGTTTTAAGCTTTGTCATTGACAAGCCTGCACTTGTCAGAAGGGTGAGCTGTCAATAGTTTAAATAAATACATTCGGTTATTTTGTAACATTTATAAACGCACCTTTCTCCCTTGGAAACTGGGACCTGAAGTGGGTAATGACACTATAACCAATATATTGTAAAAACATCAAAAAAAAATAACCGTTAGAATAGCCAGCGATATCAAATTTTAAAAACAGAAGTAGTTGCCCCTCTGTGCCAGGCTGTTAAATAGCGAGAATCTCTGGGGATTTGCAGCTGTTGTAGCACAACAAATTTGCATTCTGTAACTGGCCTCTCTGTACTTTTTCTTTCTCCGTCGCCCATATTGCTGGTTTTCCTTTGCAAGTCAAGTGGTTGAAAGGGACAGGAAAGTACCCATCTGTTCATTTTGTACCTTTTTTGGCCTTAGCAGTTAGGTTACCTGCTAGAGGTGTACACTCGGCTGACTATATGGCTCTTTCTGAGAGCAGCATGGCATTAAGGTTACAATGTCAGACTAGGGCTGGGGAGGCCAAGATCCAGACCTCTGCATGCCTTGCAACTCCCTGGGTGACCTTGGGCCACTCAGTCTCAGCATAACCTACCTCACCATGGTTGTGAGGATAACGCGAAGGAGGGGAGAGCCACACATACTGCCCTGAGCTCCTCGGAGGAAGGGGAGGGTGGAAAGGGAAAGGACTATAATATAAATAAATATAAGAGCAACTTGCAAAGTAGGGAGGCCCCTGGTATTTGCCTGGAATGCCTGGAATTGCTGCTGTGTATGGTAACCTGTGACCTCTGTCTGTATCAAGACACTTTCCAGATGCTCAGCCAAAAAGCACTCTGGTGCCTAAAATCTAGCTTTAAGGTTTCTGGACAAACTTGAATCCCATCTGCTGACCCCCATTCCTCTTGAATGGGTGATATTCTACCAAAATAAAGAATATTTTTTGGCTTAGTGTCCACCTCTTTTGTCTGTGGTACCTCGCCTCGTGTCATTTCCCTCTCAAATATTGTGGAACAAAGTTTGAGTTCAGCGGCACCTTTCAGACCAAACAAAATCTGGTCTTAGAGGTGCTGCTGAACTCAAACTTCATTCTGCTGCTTCAAACCAACACAGCTACCCACCTGGATCGATCAAATCTTGTGGATATTCTAAAATCCCCATCTTCTCATAGCTGAGAGGCAGCTCTAAAGAAAGAGGAGGACAGGCAAGGAAAGATGAGCTCTCTGGTTGGCTGCTTAAAGAATGCTCCCATAATTCCCATGGAAAGTTCTGAAAGGAGGGCCGCACGGTGAGTCAGACGATAAAGAAATTAAAAGCAGAGCTTCATCCAGTGATGATAACATACAGGGAGGAATGTAAGCGGAAATGCTTCCCTTCTGATTACCTTCTTGACGTGGACCATATTGGGCTGAGCTGCAATCTTGAGTTGAGGATGGAAATGCATGGGGAGCCGTTTTAACACTCTTGAGTTCAGGCTTAATATCCACATGGTGGCAGATATTTCTTAGTAGCTTTACTGTTGCATTCTGGTCCAGTTAGGGGGTTCCAGGCACTCTTCAAGGGGAGCCACACACAGAGCACATTGCAGTAGTCCTGTATGGAGGGTATCAAGGCATATATTACAATAGCCAAACAGCCCTACCCTGGGAGGTGTTGTGTTCCCCACTTTAAAAATGCCCATGCATCCATTACCAGCGCACACCCATTTTCAAAATGGAGCAAACAGAATGTCCCTTGGAGCCATTTTAGATGGTTCCAATTCTCATAGGGTCCCCATACTACTGGTAAGAGAGCGTTTAGAAGCTGGGTGCTCCATACACAAGACTCCAAGCATATTGTGTAGTTAGGCCAGTACAAGAAACTGGAACACTATCAGTAAAGGAGAAGTCTGTCTTTTGGGATCCCTAAGTCCCTTGGGCTGGTCATTGCGATTTTATTTGTTTGTTTGTTTGTTTGTTTGTTTGTACCTCGCTCTTCCCGCCAAGACAGGCTTAGGGCGGCTTACATAATTTTTTTTTTTTTAAAACCCACAATTTAAAAACATAAAATCTAAAGTGCTATACGTACATTCCTATGTGACAGCAATTGTAATCCAATATTTTCATAACAAGAGTCAGTTAGTACAGACATAGTTGATGGAAAAGATCCCAGGGAGGCTATGTGTTGTTAGCCGCCCTGAGCTCGCCATTGGCGGGGAGGGCGGGATATAAGTCGCGATAGATAGATAGATAGATAGATAGATAGATAGATAGATAGATAGATAGATGTGGTCAAATGCCTGGTGGAAGAGCTCCGTCTTGCAGGCCCTGCGGAATTGAAGCAAGTTCCGCAGGGCCCTGGAGTCCTCAGGGAGCTCGTTCCACCAGCGTGGAGCTGCCACAGAGAAAGCCCTAGCCCTGGTGATGGCCAGTCTGGCCGCTTTAGGGCCAGGGAGCACTGGGAGGTTTTGTGTCTCGGAAAGCAGTGCTCTCTGGGGAACATGTGGGGAAAGGTGGACCCGCAGGTATGCTGGCCCCTGACCATAAAGGGCTTTATAGGTGATGAGAACCAGCACCTTGAAGCAAATTCGGTATGCCATAGGCAACCAGTACAATGCTTTCAGCGTAGGCTGGATGTGTTCTTGTGGAGAGAGACCCAGCAACAGAACCAGTCTTGGTTCTGATTTCAAGCTGTAGCCTTAGATGTTTTTGAACAGGAAGGGGAACAGAAAGCAACCAAAGTGGGAAATGTTCCTGGATGGTGGTCCTCAGTGGCCCCTCCGCTTCCCTGACAAGCAAATGGAAATGCTGAGGAAGAGCCCTGTGAATCTGTGCCTGGCTCACCTCGGTCTTATGATCTTCTGTCTCAAAGGTCACTCCGAGTCATGAGAGCCGCCTCTGTGCAGACTCATGTTCGCTTTGGCTGGCAGCAGTCTAAAAAGATAATCATGAACAATGCAGGCATAGCTAGTTGCTCAGCAGCCTCTCTGAAGAAGGGAATGCTGAAAAGGAATCAGCGGCGGGTTGGAGAATCAGAATTAAGTCTTGATTATTTTTTGAGTGAACTTTGGTGCAGGCCCATAGCCAGGTTTTTTAAATTTGGCGGGGGCTTTAAATAAGTCAGGGGGCACCCTGCACACACACCCAAGGGAGCACCTGGGCTAGATGGGAAGTCGGGGGCCCTGGCGGTAAGTCAGGGGGCTGTGCCCCGAGATGCCCCACTGTAGCTACGGGCCTGCTTTGGTGGTGTTGGGGATGGCCAACAAACTTAGAATAGAAATAGAATAGAATTGTTAGGCTCCACAGGCACAAATAGATCCACGTTTTCCCTGAGTGTTTTGAATGTTCAAGTAATGCACTACCCCTGCAGTCGGCTGACTCCTTTAGGAAGAGATGTGTCCAGCAGATTAGCAACTAATGTAGTCTTATTTCACAATGCTACCATAACGATAAAAAAACCAGTCTTGGGGAGAGGCCCACTGAAATGATACATGGGGGTGTGGTATTTTATTTCTCCTTCCAAGCCTTGTGTTTATCTCTGCCTCCACCCAACTCCTGCTGCACCTTATACTTTCCTTGTAAACCTGACACCTTGGTAATTTCCTTTTTCATTTGACTATAAAGTGTCCTCTGAATGTCCTGTGGTTTACAAGATGGGTTGTTATCTCTCTTCTTGAGATACTGTGGGGCCACTGACTGAATAATTCCAACTCTTTCTCCAGACGTTGGAATCTCTGCAGGGCACAGAAATGCATTGACTGCTTGCCCAGGAAAACTGGGCAGAACGGGCGACCAGCGGAGTGGGATTTGCTTTCTGTTTAGAAGGACCCGACGTTTCTCGAATTACAAGCAGAGCTTGTTTGGATCAACTTCTAGGAGCAGGGCTGAGAGTTGTGGGTGGTGGTGTCAAAATTTCTAATTACTTGGGGTTTCGAGTGTGGATTTGCACACCTCCATAATGCCCAGTCGTCTCATGAACACACGAAGCTGCCTTATACTGAACCAGACCATTGGTCCAACAAGGTCAGTCGTCTACTCAGACTGGCAGCAGCTCTCCAGGGTCTTAGGCAGAGGTCTTTCACGTCACCTCCTCTCTGGTCCTTTAAACTGGAGATGCCGGGGATTGATCCTGGGGCATTTTGCAAGCCAGATTCTCTACCACTGAGCCATGGCCTACCACTGAAAAGTTTCCATGGAAAGCTCCTGTGCAGCTAAAATGTAACCTTAGATTCTGCACATACAAAGAGCACATTTTTTCCCTGTAGCTTTAGTCCATTTGTGAACATAAAACAAGACCAGTACAATCTGAGCAAAGAGATTAAAAAAAAAAGCCCTTCAGTGAATTGTGAGTAAGCCCAAGAAAGCGTTGAAGTTAAAAAGAAAAAGCCGTGCAGTCCCTGAGCTTCTTTGACTGGTCTCCTGAAAACATCCTTTGCAAAGTCCTTATTTTCTTGACCTTGATAGAGAGGAGGCGGACAACAGGATTCCCACAACCCCTAGTGTTAACTGCAAACACTGAGCCGTAGCTTTGGACCAAAGAGGCTTAAACCAGAAATGCATTCTGCACGTGGGCAGTGGCTAATCTTATAAACTAATTCAAAACTCTTGCAGGGCGGGCGGATTTTTTTAAAAAAGCATTCTTCACCGATGCTTGTAATTTCTCATCCTATTCTAAATTGAACTGAAAGATTTTAGCCATCACTCATGCATCCTTGAGCAGCCTGATAGCCCAGCCCAGTCTCCTCAGAGTTTGGAAGCTAAACTGGGTTGATCACAGTTAGTACTTGGGTGAGAGCAGGGCTTTTTTTGTAGAAAAAACCCAGCAGGAACTCATAAGCATAATAGGCCGCACCCAACTGCAGAAGCTCATTAGCATATTAGGACACACCCCTGACAGTGCAACTCCCTCCCAGGACTGGCTTCCCCAGGTGCCCCGCGACTTGCGGGGTACATGGGGAACCCGAGGGAAGGAAGGCAGTTTCTGGATCGGCTTCCCCAGGTGCCCCGCAGCTGCAAGGTGCCTGGGAAACCCGAGGAGGGAGAGGCAGTTTAAACTGCCTTCTCTCCCTGGACTGGCTTGGCTTCCCCAGGCACCCCGCGGCTGGCAAGGCACCTGGGGAGCCCAAGGGGGGGGGTAGGCTGTAGGCGTGGCCAACTCGAAAGCCAGCCGGAACTCCGTTCCTGTGCATTCCTGTGTGAGAGGCCGCCAAGGAAGACCAGGGCTGCTACACAGAGGCAGCCATGGCAAACCACCTCTGCTAGTCTCTTGAAAACCCTGTGGTCTTGAGGTTGCCATGAGTCGGCTGTGACTTGACGGCACACAATTAATATTATTATTAGTGCACAATCGTGGTCCAAGGTGTTGGAATAGTTGTTGCACCATTATTAGAAATGGTGATCACCTCAAGAAATGTAGCATCAGTTGGAGTTGAATACATGAATGATGTGCACTGTGGATTTTTAATGTACTGTTTGGACAATATTTCCTTTTAACCTCACTGTAAGATAAATCTATAAGACTATCTGATAGCTCCTCTAATATTACCCTCAGCACTGTCACTCATAGATGATATTCATCAGAGGCGGGTACATGACTGCTCCAGATATTTGATCAAAAGAGCTTTAATCAGATGAAACGAAAGGCATGGCACTTAGGCGGGTGGAACTCTTTCTATTTACACCCATTTCAAGCAGCAGTCTCGTTCCTGCCTGCAAATGAGTTCTCAAGGTTCCTTGCAGTTGGGTTTCAAACTGCTATTTTATACTCTCCTGAAGGCTGGTAGTTTCTGGGGCTGTGGGCAAGCAAAATTCAAAGTCAGGGATGGCAGAGGAAAGAGAGAGAGAAGGCAGGCTCCCACACTGTCAGTAAGACTTCACATTCTTTTATTCGTTTTCCTTACCCTTTTTCTTTATTCTGTATTCCCACAAAAAGTTCTCTCTCTCTCTCTCTCTCTCTCTCTCTCTCTCTCTCTCTCTCTCTATATATATATATATATATATATATATGTATGTATAATTTTATTTTTAAAGTAAGACTTCACATTTTCAGTCTCTAGACCCTGGTCAAAAGGTGCCAGATATGCCCCACTACCTCTTTTTTTTGCTTCGTTTTGTTTTTTAAGGAATAGCCTTTCTTCATGCTCTATAAAAAAAAAGTCTTGTGGGAATTGTAGCAATAGATCCAGGTAGTGCCTACTTGCAGTCCTATCCTTCTTGGGGGGCTATGACCCCGCCATATCCACTTGGCTGCACTGAAAGCGATTTCCTAAGGATCTACCTATGACTCAAGGCCAGATGCTCCTGAATCTGAGCGGAACTTTCTTGTCTGAGTTCATGAATCGATTACATGAGATACTGAGAGTTCAGTGAACAGAGTTCTCAATATTTTTTTTCCTCTAAAAATAAGGTGCAATAACAGCCAAGTTCTTACTGGGGCTACAGCCTGCATGGGGATGAGTTTAAGCCTCCCCTTGTGCTGTTTTCCTGTCCTGAAACAGTTCTAGGGAGCCGCTGTTTGCCTCTTGGTGTAGGAGCCAGTTTGGTGAAGTGGTTAAGAGCACAGACTCTCTGATCTGGGAGAACTGGGTTTGGTTCCCTACTCCTCCACATACAGCTGCTGATGTGTCCTTGGGTCAGTCACAAGTTCTTTCAGAGCTCTCTCAGCCCCACCTACTTCACAGGGTGTCTGTTGTGGGGAGGGGAAGGGAAAAGAGATTGTAAGCCACTCTGAGACACTGAGTAAAGGGCAGGGTATAAATCCAACTCCTCTGCCTCCTCCTCTTCTTCTCCTCCTCCTCCTCCTCCTCTAGGGCAAACATAAACGTATTGATCCTCCTCCTTTGGTTCTTATAATAGGGCCATACATCTATGTAGTAAAATCCATTACTGAAACGAACCCACACTGATCTGAAGAAGTGAGCAGAGACTCACAAAAGCTCATACCCTGCCACACATTTCATTAGCCTTTAAGGTGCTACTGGACTCTTGCTCTTTTTTACTGAAAGGAACCAAATGGGCAACATTACCAGAACAGTAAGAACAGGTATTGAAGGCAGAACATTTAGAGAGGTGATATAAAACTGGGATTTTGTATGAAAATAAAAGCGTCTGTAGAAGAAAGCACAAGACAGGAATGTTTTTCTTAGGCTTAGGGGTGGCATTTTAAAACGGGTGAATTCTGAGAAAAACAGAACCTTCTAGAATCTTGGCACCAGCAGTATCTTTCTGTAGGCCACTCACAGCCTTTCTGTAACATCCCAATTCTCCTTTCTGGGCACTCCTCGGACAAAGGTGTGCAAGGGCCTCAGGTCACTTACAGCGCGATCCTAAACAGAATTGCCATCCTTTTAAGCCCATTAAAGTCAATTAGTGTAGAAGTGTGTAACTCTAGTTAGGATTGCTTTGGGTTATTGTAAATGTAGAACCTCTATTGCCTCAGTTAAGTCCCCCTCAGTTCTTCATCTCACAATGGATTTGCTGTCTGGATGAATAAGTGCTACAGAAATTAGGTAAAACTGTTTCAAGCGGTGCAGAATCCTGTGGAGGTAATGCCTTCTGTCAAGTTTGGGAGGGTACAGACTTCGATTTTGTGAAGTGCCGGCGGAGCTGTTCTGTGTAAACAGTGGCTTGCCCACTCCCTCCACACTGTGGAAGTCTAGTGTTCTGCCACCATGGGTCAGTGGAGCCCCTTGGGGAGGTCTGAGTTGGAGCTGCAATGAGACGAGGGAAGTGGCAAAAACTGTCCTCTCTCCTCTTGTAGCAAAAGTGTCTGCTATGGCCAGAAAGGGCATTTAGGAGCCATTTACTTGTCCACAAGGCTTGTTCTGCCATAATATGTGAAGCGCTTTGCCTAGCATTGCTGACAAATTCACAGCCAGAGACGGATTCCATCTGGAGCTTCCCTTGAGCTTGCTGTGTAAGCCTGTGCTGTACTTCGCACCCAATCTGTCACTGAGGCTTCTGCTTCATGTGAGCCAAGTTTGTTGTGTGTATGAGAAAGAGAGTGCACAAGAAATGTGTGTGAATCATTTTGTACTGACTTATTTTGTTTATGTGTTTAAATTTCTAGTCTGTTCCATCCCAAGAACTCAGAATAAGTTACCCTAGTTACACGCTCTAATAAAACTATTAGAATTAAATGACGTTATTGCGCTTAACTCTGGCCATTCGAAGCTAGGCGTGTACACTTGAGTGTGAATTTATCATCCATATTGAGAGGACATGACATAATATTTCCCTACCAAAATAATAGCTGCAAGTAAAGCTTCCAGTAAAGACACAAGACCTTGCCACATTCCTTTAGAGAAAGGGTTCACATGTTTTGATGGGTGCTTGCCACTAACCCGGCTCTTTCGTTAAAGGGAAGTTGTGGGGTCTGGTGATCTGGCTTATATAGCCATGGACCCCTTCCTCTGTCATCTTTCCTCCAAATCCTCTGTCTTTCCTCCAACTCTGTCTGCAGTACAGTAACAGAGTAGTGGGGATCAGTGTTCAGCAACAAAGAACACATTTTGGACAGCGAGTAATGTATATATAGCCTATATAATCTCCATCACCACCACTACCAATGACTGTGGAGAACCCAAGCCTCTGGGAATGTGCAGAATGCTTTTCAGTTAAACTCCCATCACCCCCGAGTCATCTCTCCCTGACCAAACCAAAGGTTTGCCTTGTAAAAACCATCAGAGGTGTGTTATCTGGCTCTTTGCGCAGCAAGAACCCCTTATTAAAAAGTCATGTCTCAAAAGCATCATGTCCCCCGAAGCCAAATACGCTCCTGTGCTAACATAAATATAGGTTTCACGCTTTGCCTTTCAGGCTCTGCTCACACATACCCAGTACTTTTTTTGTAAAGTCAACAAAGGAATGTATCAGAAAAGAAAAAGGGGAATTCACTGAGCATTGAAAGATCCTAAGCAATAATTTTTTTAAAAAATGACAAGTGATAACAAAGTAAAAAGAACACAAACAAGAATTCATGGACTGATTTCCAATATAAAAATAGTCACACTGTGGCCCCAAAGCCAAGCAAATTACAGTGTTTTTCTTTGTTCAAGGCATGGATTCAAAACAGTGCCCTGCCATAAACTTATTCAAAAGGAAAAAGGAGCAGGAAGTTGAGGTATATTGGCTGAAGGCTCTTGATGGGTACCAGAAGACTCAAAGACACCCCCCTCCTTCTCCAGCTTCCCAGCAAATTATAAATTTTACAATTTGGATTGGCCGGCATGTGTCTCCTTTGAAAGAATAAGATACCCAGTTAGAACAACCAGTCCTAGGGGGTAATGCAAAGGAAGGTAATTCAGACCAAACATCCATGAATGGCCAAAGCCATCCAGAGACTGCCATTGGTCACTTCACACCTGGCCTGGCAGGAAAGAGAAGCTTCCTCTAGCAAAAACTCATGCTGTTAACATATCACAAGGAGGGGGCTGGCAGCTCTAGCTAGGCAGTAGACAACAGGAAGTTTCACTTTCATGCATTCCTCAGCAAACAGACATTTCCCAACCAGGCAGTGGGAGGCTTGGAGCTTGTTGCCAGACATGGAATTTGTTCATCTTGAGTTGTAGCTCAGTCTGTGTTGTCAACTGAGACTGTTGGATGTGTACGGCGTGGTCTTGCCATGGGAGTTGTGACTGTAAGTGGTTGGGCGTGAGGTTACTCTAAACATATCAGTGCAAAATGGGTACTAGACCTCAAATAGAGCCCACCTTCACATACTGGCCGGAAGAGGAGGAGATTAGATTTATACCCCGCCCTTCACTACCTGAAGGAATCTCAGAGCGGCTTACAATCTCCTTCCCCTTCCCCCTCCCCACAACAAGCACCCTGTGAGATAGGCAGGGCTGAGAGAGCTCTCCCAAGAACTGGCCTTGAGAGAACAGCTCTGAAGGAACTTACGACTGACCCAAGGTCTCACCAGCAGCTGCATGTGGAGGAGTGGGGAATCAAATCCGCGCCCCTAACCACTACACCAAACCGGCTCTCAGAAACCAGCTAAGGGAAACTACCTCTCATCTACAACCTCTCATTCATAGCTGCAAGCTTGGATTTTGACACTGGCTGAAGCAAACCACCTGGGCTGGGGTCGTCCTCTGTTAGCAGTCCAGGTCTTTTGACAGTGATGAAGTGCCACCACCATCTGGAAGGTGGAAAGAAATACAGAGAGCCCAAACAGAATATAAATCAGAAACCGCTTTTCTTTAAAAGTGAATAAGACACACATCAGGGCTGGACGAATGAACAAATCTAGGCGAGAGAGTTATTCCAGGCACCAAGAATATGAGTCAGTTACCTGCTTGGGCAGAAGAACAGGGAGGATGGAATGTGGGAAAAGAAGGAGGGGGAGAGGGAGAGATGGAGATCAGTAGCTAAAGATGCAATGGAGAGTTTAGCATGGATGTCCAGATGGTTGAGCAACAACAAAAAATTGAAATATGGGGGTGGGGGGGTAGGACAACATGTAGAGTTGCCAGCTCCGAGTTGTGAAATTCCTGGAAATTTGGGGGTGGAGCCAGGGGAGGGTGATGGAAGGGGCCTCAGCAGGGTACACTGCCGTTTAGTCCACCCTTCGGAGCATCCATTTTCTCCAGGGGAATAATCTCTGTAGTCTGGAGATGAACTGTAATTCCGGGAGATCTCCACCACCCCCCTACTTGGAAGACGGCAACTCTAACTGCATGTCATGCACCAAACACATCAACAAGGGGGTTGCATGAGAAGGGGATTCTTGGGGCAGACAGAACCTTGCTGCGGGAAGGGTTGTGTCCCCGGTTATTACAGGGCAACTGTCACGACCCTTGCGGGTTGCCGCCTTCTGCCGCCAAGTGGGCTATATAAAGAAAATCATCATTTCTGGGTTTGGAAACAGAGAGTGAAGACAGAGGCTCATTTTGTGCACAGACTGGACCAGCAAGATAGAAGACGATCGCTCTTTGTAAGGGAGGGGTCAAATGGAAACCAGAGGGAAGTTGGGAAACAGGGTGTGGAGGTGGCGGGTGCCAAATATGGGCACGACTGCTGCTGGCTCAAGTAACAGACACAGTGATGATGGTTGAATAAGGCTGATTTTACATCTGACTTTCCCGCTGGAATCATTCTAGTTCCAAAAAAACCTGCCCACACCTCTGTGCGGTGTGAAACCGTGCTGCTACTGAAATGTCCATATCTACTAATTGCCCTCCTGTGGTCAAGCTAGTATTATACCGCTTTAGTCTGCTTTAAACAATTGTGGTTTCTTAGTGCACTTAGAGCCCCTGGAGTGAAATTTCACACCACTGTGAAATCAGCACAGGAAAAGACAGCAATCAAACTACTTTAGAGGGGAGGTGTAAAATCAGCCTAAGTTTGGCTTAAGTGGTAGACGAAAGGATATGTTACTGATAGCAGGAAGTGTGGTTTTGAGACAAAAGGCCAGCTGATGAAATTACTGCTGGTTCCTGATTGTAATCTGCAAGTGTCTGGGTACTGGTTTTTAGGAGATAGTTTCAGGAGGGCAGGTAGATTTGAGTCCAGTAGCACCTTGCAAACCAGCAAGATTTTCGGGGTATAAGCTTTTGAGAGTCAGAGCTCCCTTTGTCAGATATCAAGCCTGCCAGATCTCTGACTAGTACCCTAAGCCTCTTTCCTATCCCTTTTCCTGACTTGCTCACAGTGACTGATTCCCCACCTGCCTCTGAGCACACTCAGTGCTAGCAGGAAACAGGGTAGCCATGTCTGGGCTGCCAGCAGGTGCCCAGAACAGGTAGGAGGTGGCAAATGGAAAGGAGAACTCAACTGAACTGAAGGCACTTAATTCTCTCTGTGTTTTGGTTCCCGCAGTTTGAGTTCAAAGCCAAAAACATAAAGAAGAAAAAGGTGAACCTGATGGTGTCTGTGGATGGTGTGAAGGTGCTGCTGAAGAAGAAGAAGAAGAAGGTGTGTTCCTGGTTTTCTCACACTGCATGTGGAACCCTTTCTGTGGAGTGGGTGGAGGCTTTAGGACCACCCCTGGGGATTCGGTGTTTTGAACGGATCTCCCTGCAGCCCTTCCTGTTTTTCTGTGGGTGGAGTGTGTGTGTGCCCACATGCTGAAGAGACCTCAGCCTCCCCTTCACCGCATTCCGTAGCATGACCATTATTGCCCATGTTGCAGTGTTTATTTACGGTTGTGTCCTTGCCACTTGCTCCTATTTATTTAATGGGGGGGGGGGTTCTAACAAGACCCCCAAATGTTAAGAAAAACACCTTACAACTTGTACAAAAATTGAGGGGCGGATTACAAAGATATACTGTTACAAAGATAACAGGTATGATTTCCATCTTCCGGGATACAAAACTACATTAAAGAAAAACAGTTTTAAGGATCAGTTTGTAGATCTGAGATCCCATCACCAATAGCCCATAAAAGGTTTCCATGCATTGCCAAAAATAGGTTTCCCTTGTCTGCCATCCCGTAAGTGAATTCATCCACTCAATTTAGACATTTTAGCAATTTGCTGTGCCTTCTTAACCCATTCTTTAATTGCAAGTTTTTTAAAATCAGTTTTTAGGATGATCATCTTTGCAGCTGTTAGTACATCTACAAGCGTTGCTTGATTGTTTAGAGAAACATAAAATAATCTAATAATTAGTGTTTTTAGAATACATAATCCCTGTCTTTTTCTTTCTCCTGTAAGATTTTTACTCCTGTGTTAGTTATCCCGCACTCATCTGAATGGCCCAAGCTACCCAGTCGCATCAGATCTTGGAAGCTAAGCAGGGTCGGTCCTGGTTGATACTTGGATGGGAGACCACCAAGGAAGTCCAGGGTCACTACACAGAAGCAGGCAACGCAAACCACCTCTGAACGTCTCTTGCCTTGAAAACCCTGTGGAGTCGCAATAAGTTGGCTGCCACTTGATGGCACTTTCCACCACCAATAGTTATCCCTGCAAACACCTCTTTACCCTAATTGTTTGTGTGTGTGTTCAGTATGAATCTTGGTCTCTTAAGTGCAGGTAGACTAAATGATTTCTTACTAATTTCCCCTTATTGTGATACAGGTTTAAAGCTGAGTGGCCTTGTTAATTTTTCCCTTACGTTTTTTTATGGGTCCCCAACATGGAGGCCAATCCAACTGCCCACCATTATCCTGCAAGTGTTAACATTCCACCTTTGTAAGCTTCTGAATCAGGGCCTTCCTCTCTTTTGGCAGCCCCTACTTTAATGGCAAAGAGCCGGTTTTCTGGATGTATCCAGACTCCAGAACTCCGACATAGACTTTTGGTGTAAAAGATAGTTTCAGGTGGGTTAACAGTGTTGGTAATCAGAAGAGCAAGATTCAAGTCCAGCAGCAACTTAAAGACCAACAAGATTTCCAGGGTATTTCCAGGAGCCAGCTTGGTGTAGTGGTTAAGAGCAGCGGGTTCGATTCCCCATTTCCCCAGATGAACCCAGCTGGGTGACCTCCGGCAAGTCACAGCACGCTCAGCCTGAAAATAAGCATAGTTTGCCACCTAGTGGTGCCAAAAAGAGCTACAACTTCAGGCAGCCAATCAGTCCTTCGGGATCTCCTGGCTATTCCACACACAATGCCATACTGATAATTCTTCCCTGCAGGGTATATAAGCTTTTGAGAGTCAACACTGAGGAAAAGAGAAAGAGAATAAAAGAGAAAGAGGTTTCTCTCTAGTAAAACCTATAACCTAAGAAAACTTAGTTTCCCCTTTCAAATCCCAATTGCAGAATAATGTTCACGTGAACACACATCAGGCCCTTGGTCCATCAGGGTCTGTTTTGTGTATTCAGACTGGCAGCAGCTCTCCGGGGTCTCAGGCAGAGGTCTTTCAGATTACCTACTGTCTGGTCCTTTTAACTGGAGATGCTGGGGACTAGGTAAGCTTAGAGGGAACACTGCTGGGGAGTGAACCCGAACCCTTCTCCATGCAAAGCGAAGGCTGTTCCCCTGAGCCACAGCCCCTCCCCAAAGAAAAGGAGATAGATACTGCCAGTTCTCATCAAATAGTTCAAGCATCAGGTTGCAATTCATTGTGTATGGCCAAAGGCTGTTACAGTATAACAAAAACAACTGCCCAGGCAGTGATAAATAAAACCACAATAAAAGCACAATAAAGTTGAAAGCAGTGTTAAAATTTCTGGGGTCAGAACAACATAAATCGAAACACATTAAGTACTGAGCAAAAATTTTCTTAGCAGCCGGTGCTTGTAGAGACATGGCATAAGTCAACACACTGGTTATTGTCAGAAAGGAGGTGATGGTTCTACTGGGATTTTGCAAGTTTTACTTGAATTGAGTTCTCTGTGTTTATCTGCACCATCTCAGAATGCTGTTCGGATGTGCTTCAGCAGGATTTGCTCTCCCCAGCATGCAAGTTATGCTGGTTTTCGTCATGCCTGCCTCTTGTACTTTTGACCCATATTTCCCTGACAGAGGCCTGTCCATCTGGGATGGGGCTGTAGCCTGAGATAAAAGATACCTGGGTGTTTCCTGGATTAAGTTTAGCTCTTTTTGTGTTGTGGATAGACTCCGTAGGGCTGCCAGCCTTTAGGTAGAGCCTGAAGATTTCTTGGGATTACCGCTGATCTCCAACTACAGAAATCAGGTCCCCTGGAAAAAATGGCTGCTTTAGAGCGGGGGGGGGGGGGGGGGACTCTGTGGCATTATACCCCACTGAGGTTACCCCCAAATCTCCAGGAATTTCCTAACCCAGAATTGGCAACCCAGGCTAGAGGGAGAGCAGGAATGCCTGACCATTTCATCTCTTAATTTTCTATAAGCCTGAGTCCACTGTTCCAGTCTCTTCTGCTGACAAAAATATTGTCATTCTTGCCTCGGAACTATATAATGAACAAAGTAATGTGTTAAATTCTGTCCAGATCTGTTCATAAGGTATTCATAATGGTTCTGAGATCATTGGGCATAACCTGGTCTCACTTTCAAGAAGACCCACTAAGCACTGGTGTCAAACTCATTTGTTACAACATAAATGTCACGTCATCATGCTGGGCCATGTGTGCCTTGTGTCCCTATTATATAAAAGCCAGGTGGGGTGGCATCATCCCATGTGCTCTCATTGGCTGTAAAATGCTCTCCCTCAGCCATTGGCCCATCAGTTGCCACTCAAGGGTACTTGCATGCCATTGGCTGGGTGCTAAGTCTGCTCCTCTTCCCTGCCCACTCCCCTTTCAGCCACTGTTTTCTGTCAGAAGCACTGTGTCTCACAACGAAGACACTTCTTTTGCTCAGCTCCTGTGGGGGACAAAGTTTTCCCTCAGTGGCTGTTGTGAGGAATTCATAGGGTTGCCAGCTCCAGGTAAGGAAGCCATTTTAAGGAAGCCAGAGTTTGGGGAGGGGAGAAGAAAGGCCTCAGCTGAATAGAATGCCATACAGGCCAGTGGCCAAAGCATTCTAACTTTTCCCTCAGTGGCTGTTGGTAAGCAACCAAGCTTGGTTCTGTCAGTAAAAAAGACAAAGAAAACCCTTTCTACGCCTTTGTGAGGAACTCATTGGGGCCAGTCCACTGCCAACTCCAGGTTGGGAAATTCCTGCTGAGTCCTTCCACCCCCCCCCACCCCCCAACGCTGCCCTCCACAGGATCCACCCCACCAAATCTCCAGGTATTTCCCTACTCAGAGCTGGGAACCCTAATTTCTCCTCGGTGCCTGCTGCTGGTCAACCAAGCTTGGCTTATGTCAGCAAAGGGCCCTTTCCACACCTATTTTGGCCTTTGGGAGAAAACTCATTGTGAACTTATACCCTGCTGAGATGCCCCCCCCCCCATGACAGCCAATGTGACGTAGCACTCAGGGCTTCAGAGCATGGTAGAGGCTGCAGGTGTGTGTGGGGGGGAGATGGAAAGCTGAACAGTGAGGGGAAAATAAAGGTAGGTTGAAGCTTGGCTGGAAAGGAGATAGGGTTGCCAACTCCAGGTGGGGAATTCCTGGGGGTTTGAGGGGTGGAGCCTGGTGAGGGTGAGGTTTGAGGAGGGGTGGGGACTCAGACAGGTACAATGCCATAGGCTCTGCCCTCCAAACCAGCCATTCCCTTTGGGGAACCACTGTTGCCAATCTCCAGGTGAGGGCTGGAGATCACTCAGAATTACAACTGCTCTCCAGTTGGCATTGATCAGTTCCCCTGGAGAAAATGGTGGCTTCTTGTGTCCTTATACCCTGCTGAGGTTGCCACAGCAAATTGCCGCTGAGTGCCCAAGTCCTTGGCACTCTCACAGAGCCTCTTTCTAGATTTCCACAACAGGCCTTATTCCCAGGGGTCCGTTGGGGCTGGAGTGAGACGGAGCGAAGCTCCGCCAGCTCAGGACTGGCCAGTAGGGCAGCCACGGGCTGAATCAGATTCTCTAATCTGATTCAGCTCGCCACCGAATTGCTGCTGAAATTCGGCGGCAACTTTAAAAGCCACTGGAGGAGAGGGGGTTTGAGGGAGAGCCTCCAAACTTGCAGGGTAGCTGCTGGGGCCTCTCCTCGAAATGCCCACCAAGTTTCAAGAAGATTGGACCAGGGGGTCCAATTCTACAGCCCCCCAAACAGGTTGCCCCCATTCCCTCCATTGTTCTCTATGGTAGGAAAAAAGTTAACATTTTTTCCCACCATAGAGAACAATGGAGGGGATGGGACAACCTGTTTGGGGGCCCGTAGAATTGGACCACGTGGTCCAATCTTCTTGAAACTTAGTGGGCATTTCAAGGAGAGGCCCCAGCAGCTACCCTGCAAGTTTGGAGCCTCTCCCTCAAACCCCCTTTCCTCCAGCCCCTCATATACCCTATGAGTTTTTGCCATTGATTTCAATGGCCCATAGGATATAATGGGGCTGAAACTGACATTCCCTTTCTGACACACTTCTGGTGATGTCAGGGGACGTGGCATATGCTAATGAGTTATGCTAATGAGTTATGCTAATGAGTTATGCTAATGAGCTCCTGCACCTCTTTTTCTACGAAAGGACCCCTGCTTATTCCTAATAAAACATAATGCCAGGTACAGGAGATATAAACTGTATAAAGGATAGCAGCTGGTAAGCTCCGATTTGGTGTATCCTCACCGCAAGGCCCCATGGGCTGGGAGGAGGGGGGTCGAAAGGAAAACCCATATGGATGGACTGGAGAGCAAGCAGTGCAGCACTGGGCAGATGGGCCCACACTGCTTGACTGCTGCAGTTGAGGTTGTTTCGCTGTGCTGAAGCCACAATCGGAGTGGCTCTACCCACCCCCCGAACAGTCTCCTATTCCCTCCGTGTTTGTGTGTGTGCTGAGAAAATACTCTTTTGAAATATTTTATTCTCTTTTTTTGTTAAATGGTTTAAAGAGAATGTTCTACTGATTCAAAATGTGTAGTATGAGGATATTCTGCAGCCTCAGTTAATGATCATTTGAGAATTCCTGCGTACACTGAACATATGAAACTGCCTCGCTATAAGTCAGACCAGTGGTCTAAGGTCATTCTTGTGTCCCCAGTCTGCCATGGAAGCTTGCCTATGGCTCTCAGACAGCTTACCTTACAGGGTTCATCTTCCATGCTCTAAGGCAGGGTCTCCAGCAGGCTCATGAGCTGCTGGTTCCTTGCCAGCTGTAGCCCAGTATCCTCTAGACCCAGGACGAGATTGCACAAAGTTCAGCTCTAGGGTTTTTAGACAACCTAGTCTACATTTTGGTTGGAGGGCACAACGTGCTGGCGGGGGGAGGAACAGCTTGGGATATATTCCATAACTCAGCATACCGGAATATAGTACTGGCAGCGGAATACAGTAAAGTTTCTTCCAGTGACAATTTGCTACTGATCTTGTGCTCCTTTTTAAGAATTTCTGCAAGACAAACAGCTTTCCCTGACGAAATGTGTAGGGGATTTTGGGGGAATTTTAACCGGGTAATAAAATAGATTTCTACCCGATTTTGCACCATCGGCCTTGGCCTCATTTCCTGTGACTGGTGCAGCCTTTTTATTTCCTTCCTGTAGTCCTAAGCACCCTTACTACCCATTGAGCACAGCGGGACTTACATCTGAGTAAACATGCTTATGATTGCATTGTGCCTGGGGTTAGAGATTGCTGATATAGGCAACACTGCATAAAACCATTCTTGGGGATGCTTCCGTTTCTGTGTACCTGCTCAGAGAGGCTTCCCTTCTGCTTACTTTTGGTTCTCTTTTTTCCCCCAGAAGAAAGAGTGGGACTGGGATGAGACCAAGCTGCTGGTGATGCATGACCCAATCTACAGGTAAAAACTTGCAAGCGAGGCAGAAGCCCTGGCTGATTTCCCAGAGCTGGCCTCTAGTAAGAAGGACAGGGCGAACCAGTAGCGGATTGCACAGAGTAGGGGAGTTTTTGGTGAGCAAGGCAGCTCCTGGGTTTCTTTTGTGCAAGAGAGGCTTTTGAAGGGGACTTCGATGAAGCAAATATAGTGGAGGAGGTGGGTCAAGAACAAGAAGCTGCCTGGGAGAAAGGTAATTTTGCGGCTAGCTCCCCCCCCCCCCCTTCTGTATTGGTGGTTCTCTTGTGTTTCGTTCTCTTATGTATTACAAATTTAGAGTCCAGTGGCTCCTTTAAGACCAGTGGTGGTTTATTCAAGGTACGAGCTTTCGTGTGCACGCACACTTTATCAGATACATTAGAATGGCAGGCAAGGTTCAGACTTCTAGCCAGAGAACTTATAACCTTGCCTGCCATTCTAACGTATCTGATAAACTGTGCGTGCACACGAAAGCTCATACCTTGACTAAGCCTCTGCTGGTCTTAAAGGTGCCACTAGACTAAATTTGTTGTACCGCTTCAGACCAACACGGCTGACCAACTGGATCCCTCTTATGTATCGGAAGCCTTGTTAGACCAAGAGCCATGGTAATGTGGTTAAATAAATAAGCATTCTCTCCAGTGGTGGAGAGGGGCGTTTACAGTGCTCAGAGGACTCAATAACACTTCTTTTTTTAAAAAAAGTAAACGAAACGGCAAGTGTTCCACCTGTTGTTGCTGTTGCTCTTTTCAGTGCAGTGCTGAGGAAGCTCAGATGTATCCTTACACTGAGTCTTCAGATCACTGCCAGAAAGAATAAATAACAAATTAAAAAACGGTGATGTGTCATCATTTAAAACAACTAGCCGGTGCTGGTAATATTCACCATTCAGATTTTTACACAATGACTGATAAGTACCCTGTTACAAAGGAAATGTTCTGAGGTCAAGATACAATTCATCTCCTGTGAGGAGAATGTGATATCCCATTTACATAAGAGCAGTCTTGAAGGATTTGGAGTGTCTGCTTGGATATAATAATGGCATAATTATTGATCGAAAGCCAGGAATATGGAGACGGCTCCAGAGGGTAGCCGACGTGTTGGTCTGCAGCCAAACAGCTAGATCCGAACCTCAAAGCACTTTAGAGAACAACAAGATTTTGGGGGTGTCTGACAAAGGGAGCTTTGACTCTCGAAAGCTCGTGCCCCTAAAACTTTGCTGGTCTCTAAGGTGCTACTGGCCTTGAGCCTAGCAGTTAATGTGGAAAATTCCTTAGTATTACTTCTGAACATGCAGCCTGTAGCAGCCTGGTTCATAAGGAATCTGGTCTCCTTCTCCACTGCCAGATGCCCCACCTGCAAGGGTTACTCCAACGTAACAGCACCTACGATGTGAACCCCTTGCAGCCTTGATTTCGTCCCAGTTCCTGGCAACACAGCAGTGTCCTGGCCCGGGTTCAGGAACCCTCTCCGCAGGTGGGCCCAAAGCAAGGTGCTTGGCCACCGCTGGGAACGGGGCTGCAGGACAGCTGCGCCACCCGAGCCGTTGTGCCCCTGGACCTGGCGGAATGGCGCCCCAACCGCCCAATCGGCAGCCCCCGAGAGAGAGAGAGAGTGCGCTTGGTTAAAGCAGAACCAACTGGGGAGCCCCACGGAGGTGATGTAACTCCTTGGGCCCCCATTTGGAGGCTTCTGGTGGAACCCTCCCCCTTCTTTCCAGCACAGCCGAGGGCAGGGTGCCCAAAGAGGACCACAGGCAGTGCGACAAGCAGAAAAACCAGTTCCCTCATTCACAGTAGCCCTGTTCATGTGTTACAGAGAATGCACATACACCCTGCAAGGAGTTGCCTATATCTGTTTGTAAGAAAGAGCCAGTGTGCATTCACTTTACAAATGAAACCAGGGATCAGTGCCTGCATAATGTGCAGTTTCAAGCTCATGTTCAGCTGAACGTGTGTTGAATGTAACATGAGAATTACTCAGCGCTTGTATAAAGAAATACATGTGGTGGATCCAATATGAGAATTACTCAATGCCTGTATAAAACCAAGTGTACATATACTGTACATGCCTTCACTGTAATTAACAAGTCTAATAAATAATAAAATAAACTTGTGAACAGGGATACTCTTACATGTTTTTGTTTTTCCCACAGAATATTCTATGTGTCCCATGATTCCCAGGACCTGAAGATCTTCAGCTACATTGCCAGAGATGGATCAAGCAATGTCTTCCGCTGCAATGTCTTCAAGTCCAAGAAGAAAGTAAGCCAGCTGCCTGTGGGATGAACCTAGGTCCTGCTGCTACCTGCATAGCAAACAAGAGCTGTCCTGTGGGGTTTTTCACTTCTGTCTCTCAACTGGCATCTTATGCCAACATGGGATAGTACTTAGGCCTGGTTCACTCGTGCAAAAGAATGAGGTGGCACAGTCTTGATGTAGTAGAATTGTTTGTACAGCTTCAAAGTGCAGCTGCTGGGTTCCAGCTTAGACTGTTTTCTGTATAAGATCTCCATGCAATTAGAAAACAAGCACATGAGAGGAAAGGTTTCCTTCCTTCCTCCCTCCCTCCCTCCCACCCTCCCTCCCTCCTCCCACCCTCCCTCCCTCCCTTCCTTCCTTGGAACCCGGCACCCACAAGTCTAAAGCTGTGCGGTCCATAGTACCACCTAAGTGCCTTGCAAGCCTACTCCCCTGGATGTGTGAACCAGGCCTTAGGTAGGGGTTGTGAGAAAGCTGTAGAAAGTGAAAGTTTTCCTTTCTTATGGCTGTAGATGGAACCCATGAATGTCTTTTGAAGTACAGACAGCGTCCAGAACAGAAGCAAAATGCTGAACTGCTCACCGGTAGACAGGGTTCTGAGGACAATGATCCCCAGGGTGTCCCTGCATTTTGAAAGCAGAAGTGATAACTTGGGCCTGGTTAGCTGGCTCTGACTGATGCAGATCAGAGAAGGGCTTCTTCCATATATTGTCCTTCTCCCATCTCCTCTGCCTTTGGGGTGCCAGCGACCTGCCAGATAAGATAAATTATGGATCCTTCAAAGCCCCGACATCAGAAATGAAGGGAAGAAATTACAGTCCTAGGGGGAAAGGAGGAGAGGCTGGTCTGTTTCCTTCTGCAGTCCTTTTGCTGGGGATCCTTTTGATTTTGGTATGTGCCCCAAAGGACCTCCTGAAGTCTTAAGTCAGGATGCAAGGAGTTGTGTGTGCTCTTCCGCATTACTTGACTGACAAGACTCCAGTGTCATTTGACGTCTGCTGTGCTCCTGGCTACAGCAGGTCCTTGCCAACCTGCCTGTCCCACAGGAGTAGCATGGAGTTCTCTTCCCCAACCTTTGGCTGGCAAGAAGCCTTGGCTCTTCAGATCCAGGAAGATTCCATCAGACGTCCTTTCTTCTCCCTTCTCCTTCTACAGAGTCAAGCTATGCGCATTGTCCGAACGGTGGGGCAAGCCTTTGAGGTCTGCCACAAGCTGAGCCTGCAGCACACTCATCAGAATGCTGACGGCCAGGAGGACAGCCAGAGCGAGAAGGGCAGCGAGGACTTGGGGGCACCAGGTACATGGATGGGTGGGAGGTTAACATGGGCCTCGGCAGGTGTAGTGGTTAGAGTCTCGGACTAGGGTCTGAGAGGCCCAGGTTTGAATCCCCACTTTGCCGTGGAAGCTTAGGCCAGTCACTCACTCTCCTCCTAACCTACCTTGCAAGGATGTTGTGAAGATAAAATGGAGGAGGGGGAGATATAGGACAGGTTCCCACTGGGGAGGAAAGGTGCGGCATAAGACACAAACAGGATGCAAGGCCTGAGAAAAGGCTCTTCCAAGCTTGGAGCAAAAAGAGCTGTCAAAAAGTGCTGTGGAGTGGTGAACAACTCTCACTTCCCAGCTTCTTTAGGATGATGCCCCCCACCTTTGCAGGCTGAATGTGGAGGGTCTTACCTGCAAGCCCTGGAACACACAAAGTGAAGGATGTGCGTCCCTTTCTGCCCCCCTCCACAGCAGTCAGAGTTCTCTGGAAAAGCAGCTCACAGGCTCAAATGAACACTCGTGAAGCTGCCTTCTACTGAGTTAGCCCCACAAAGAAGAAAAAGAAGAGTTGGTTTTTATACCTGGTTTTTCTCTACCTTAAAGAGTCTCAAAGTGGCTTACAATCACCTTCCCTTCCTCTCCCCACAACAGGCACCTTGTAAGATGAGGTGAGGCTCAGAGAGTTCTGAGAGATTTCCCTATCTATTTACTCCTCTGACCTCTGAGCCAGAAATCTTATTAAAAATCCAGTGGAACAACCATTCCACCCAGTTTACCTCCAGTTTACTTAAACTTGGACCTACTCTTGACCTTAGAGCGTCTCTAATTGATAATATGGAACCTACTCTAAAGATTTCAGTTTATAATACTTTGATTTCGCATTTCACTCAGGCACTTTGTACAAATTCTAATCATTCTACAAAAAAGAGTAGTAGGGGTGCCAAATCTTGGTATCCTGCAGAGTGCAGAGCACTAAAATCTCAACTACATAATATCTATAGCCAATTTTGAGCTTCTAATGATCCTGCCCTCCTTCCAAAGTATTCCCAGGTAAAAAAAACAGCTACAGGAGAGCTTGAAAGAGAAGAAGATAGAGGTTTTTTTAACAACCAGTGGGAACAACTATATCAAGCAACTGTTCTAAATCAATCTAAGAAATTTTGGGCCATAGTTTCAGGTTCTTTACGTATGGGACCTTTGCCCAGATCTGCAATTTCATCTCATGCATGGTTACAGTATTTTTCTGCTCTGTTTCAGCAGAGCCACAACTGTATGAATAACTCGTATGATCTTTGTGGCGAGGATTTACCAGATTGGCCACCCGTGACCCCTGAGGAAATGACAGAATTAATCAGTCAACTGAAGTCTGGGAAAGCCCCAGGGCCTGATTTGATTCCCCTAGAGCTCTTAAAGACAGACCCAGAATGGTGGGCTATCCCTCTTGCTTCCCTCTTTACTATGATTAATCAAATGGGACTTATCCCCAATGCTTGGCGGAATGCAATTGTAGTCCCAATCTACAAGAAAGGTGACCACACAAACCCTTCTAATTAGAGGCCAATTAGCCTTCTTTCCAGCATAGGCAAATTGTACACCAAGCATCTGTTAACTAAACTAACTTTATGGATGTTTCAGCAAAGTATTTTAGGCCTTGAACAACTTGGGTTCTGCAAGGGCAAATCTACAGTAGATCACTGTATTACCTTAGCGCACCTAGTTGATAAGTATACCACATCTAGAAATTCCAAACTCTACACAGCTTTCTTGGACCTTAAAGGAGCTTTTGACTCTATTGACAGAGAGTTACTATGGACTAAACTGTATCAATTCGACATGGATAAGAGACTCCTAAAATTAATTATAATGCTACATACTTCCACCACCTGCCAGATCAAATGTTCAAGTGAAGGGGAATTATCACCAAAAATTCCCTTTAATAAAGGAGTTAAAGAGGGATGCATACTTGCCCCTTTCCTATTTAACTTATTTCTCAATGATTTGGCTCCCATCTTAGCAGAAGAAGATTTCTACTCTCCTAAACTGGGCTCCCTTTGAATACCCATCCTGCTATATGCTGATGATACTGTACTACTCTCGTGCACAAGGGTGGGGCTCAGGCGTCTGCTGAACAGATGTCTTAGATATTTCCTTGAGAATAAGTTACTCCTTAATTATGAGAAATCCAAAATATTAGCCTTTGCTAAGTCCTGCAAAATCCAAAAGTGGACATTTGATGGGAAAGAAATAGAGCAGGTCAAGCATTTCAAATACTTAGGTCTCTATTTCAGTTATAATATGTCCTGGTTATACCATCGCAAATCTATGATTAACCTAGCTAGCATTAATGCATCAGCCATCTCACGTTTCTTCTTTAATAGGGGCAACCAGTTTGTGCCAGCTGCCTTAAAGGTTTTTAAGGCTAAAGTGATCCCACAGATACTATACGGTATTCCAACATGGATAAGTGCTTTTGAAACTGGAATTGAAAGAGTGCCATCCAAATTTGTAAGAAAAATCATGGGTCTGCCATGCTGCATTCCATACACAGCTGTTTGTTTAGAGGCAGGCCTTAACATGATAGAAACAAGGGCTTGGTTAATATCAATTAAATATTGGCTACAATTGCACTATACTGCTGACTGCGGGAGCTATATACATCAAATGCTGTCTGAATCTATCACGTCCAAATGGATTGCCTGCATAGAGAAGAAAATAATTACAATGGGAATATCCATGGATTCTCGGTATATGCTACCTTTACAAATGCATATCAGTTAATTAGATGCAGAATCCTGGACACTGAAATGCAGAAACTAGTTAGTGATGCAAATAAATCCTGCTCCCCCTTGAACTTTGGAATTCTCCCACTTACTGGCCATCTGCCTTCTTACTTATCGGCCCTCCATGCCCCTCACCAGTGCTGAGCATTTGCACTTGCTAGATGTAATGCCATTCCATCTGTGGTCACTCATGGTAGATACAAAGGGATTCCATACTCAGCAAGACTCTGTGCATGTAGTCTAAATCAGGTCGATTCAGTTTTCCATATTCTCCTACACTGTCCCTGTTATGACGATATACGTTTTACTCTTTTAGACCCAATTCTATCTAATATGATAGGTTGCCCAGACGCTTTGAAGGTGCGCCGTCTCCTGAATGACCTGTCACCTGAATCAACCGAAAAGGTTGCTTTATTTCTAAGTTTGGTAATTAAGGATCGACTGCGCAATGCATAGCTACATATGATTAACTTGTTTTTCCTTGTTACCTCTCTTTCCGTTTATGTCTCTTTCTGTAACCTGATTTATACCAATAACAGTATATGTATGTATGAGTTCTGAGAGAACTGTGACTGGCCCAAGGTCACCCAGCAGGCTTCATGTGGAGGAGGAGTGTGGGAATCAAACCCCGTTCTCCAGACCTGAGTCCACCGCTCTTAACCACCACACCACGATGGCTGTGGGTCCATCACAATCAGAACTGACTACTCAGACTGGCAGCAGCTCTCCAGAATTCCTGTTAGAGGTCATTCACATCACCTTCTATTTGGTGGTTTTAGCTTGAACCTGGGACCTTCTGCCTGCAAAGCAGATGCTCCGCCACTGATCCACAGCCCCTCCTGCTCACTGTTGCTCTCTGCCATTGTGTCTGAAGAAGTGAGCTCTGTCTCACAAAAGCACACAGCGGAACAAATATGCTTAGTCTTTAGGGTGGCACTGGACTTCTCTTTCGACTTTCTGCCGAGGCCGTCCTGTTTGCATAAAGCTCTGTAAAAGGATGTTAAAGTCCGGAGGGAGGCGGAGAGGGGATTAACCCAGCTTTCTCCATTGGTAATGCCGTTGAATCTCTTGCAGCCAGTGGTGTGCCCGAAGCGCCACCTGCCAGCACTGCTGAGGAGACAGACATTGACGCCGTGGACGTCGGACTGCCTGGGAGCGACCACTTGGAGTTCAACAGGGGAGTGACGGACCTCGATGCTGTCGGCACGGATTCGTCCACCCTGTCCTGCAACAAGGTATGCTTGTCTCTGTGCACAAATCCAGAACTGAAGAAGTCCTCAGGGAGAATGAGTAGGGGGATAGCCCCTTGCTGGCCACCTCTGAAAATCGGTAGGCTTAGGCTATGGAGGGAAGTCCATCACACGTACCTGCTCCTACGCCCAAACTTGGATAACAGTACAGAGCAGACGGCCCCAGACAACTCAAGCAAATGACTGGGGTCATCCAGACATCATGGGACCTAAAATTCACTCGGCACCCTAGTTGATCTGATGAGGGGGAGAGAGAGTTTTCCATCCTTAAATATGGTAGATGGTTCCACAATGGAAGCAAGGATCACCACTCCTGAGCCAGCAGGCCACCTCACATTTGTATGAGTAAAACCTTCAGAAGGGTGAGGAAAGCCTAGAAACTATTATTTTACATGGCTTGGTATTACTGAGTTCCAGCTAGCAAATATCTGATTTCCTCTGATAAGAACAAGACTTGTGGGCTTTGATCGTTTTCTCTGGAAACAGGTTTGCCCATGCCATTTGCAAATACTTTAGCATTCACAGAGACATGAGGGGACATTGCTGTAGACCAAGAGAGGAACTGGGTCAGTTAAATCCATATTCAGATCGATACTCATGACATCAGCACAGTAAAACCCCTTTCTCTTTCTAACTCCCTCATGGTTCTCTTCAGCCTTAGCCAGCGGACTCTGCAACTGTCAGTCCTCAGCTATCATTCTCTGTCAGTTTTCTCCTTTTGGTCCCTTGGACATTCTAAAATGGGTGGAGGCCTTCCCAGTCAGCCAATCACACGCCAGTTCTTCTCAAAGAGACATATATTACAATTTCAGCTAACGGTACTTATACCCTCCTTCACGGACATAGTCAAACCTAAAACACATGTCTAAAACAGTGTCATGAAATAGTTTTGTCACACTCTCTTTGTTCCTTTAGGAATCCTTTTGCTCTACTTCTTTTTTTTCATCCAAGGGCCCCACTGCTGCCCAGGCTTGTTTCCGGCTTCTAGTGTCTTAAAGGAAATTTGCTTCTCATGTTGTTTATTATACAAATGCTTGTAGTTGGCTTACAGATAGGGTGGGAAAAGTTCCAGATACATACATATACATACATACATACATACATACATATTGTGTTGGAAACTGCCATCTTGTCACAGCTGACTTACGGTCACTCTGTAGGGTTTTTAAGGCAAGAGATGGACAGAGGCAGTTTGACATTGCCTGCCTCATCTCTCTCTCTCTCTGTGTATACACATATCACACACACACACACACACAATACATCTGTTCACTTCCTTAAAAGCTGTAGGCGTATAATCAAGAACAACAAAATCAGTGTCTGAATGATAGTGACAAAAGCTTATACGAATGGTAATCAGTTACTCAGAAAAAAAATCCTGTGGAGAACCATTGTTCTCCCACATTAGCTTGAAGATCTTTATCTTATCTGTTAACACTAAAAAAAAAATCTTTAGAAATCCAGAAGATGGCCACAGCCTGAACGAGAGCTATGTTTGGAGGCAAGGAGCACATTTATTTATTTATTTATTTATTAAATAAACTTTTACCCCTGCCCTTCCAGCAAAGCCTACTCAGGGTGGCTTACAGCAGTATAAACAATGTGGAATAGCAATTCCATACACAGTAAAAAAATTCATTAATACAAAGTTTTAAAAACAGAATATAATACGTATTAAAGTGCTAGTGATTATTCCTTGACGTGCAGCCAGCTTTTGTTAAAATTCCTGTCAACTGGAATTTTAGTGTTTAGTACTTAGGTCAGGCTGTGGTTGAGAAGGGGGGGACCCAGCAAGGTCGGGCTCGCTCATCGTACACTGTCCAATGTCACAGGGACGGTGGTGGGGGTAATAATGGTGGTGGTAGCGGTGGCAACCCCAAAAGCCTGGCGGAAGAGCTCCGTTTTACAGTTGGGGAAGAGGAATTTCAGAGTCTCCACAGGTGAAATCAATTCAGATCCACCTAATTATGGATCAGAGCCATTTGGGTCATTTGGCCTCGGGCAGGCCAACTCTTATTTCTGTGCCCTGGTCTCCCCGGTAACCACTGTGGACTCCTTTTAGTATGGTGGGGGGGAGAGAGAGAGAGAAGCACAGGCTTGTTTATAGTTCATCCCCACACTCCCTGTTTTCTGCCCTACCCTGGTAGCTCCTAAGCATGTGTCTGTGCACTGGGGAGAAAGTGTTTGGTACTGAGAACGTTCCTTTGGGGGGGGGGGGTTGTGGGTGATGAAGGCCCCTCACCATCTCAGCATCTGCTTGTATTTTTCAGGGCTTGCTTTATCCAGAAGACATCCTGCTGGCTTCTCCCAAGATGCTGCTACCTTCCTCTTCCCAGTTACCCGAGCCAGGTGTCCCTCTGTCGACTCACCACCAAAAGCAGTTTCTGCAGCAGCTCTTGCAACAGCAGCAGCAGCAAACTGAAGTCGCTGTGGCCCAGGTTACTATTCACACCTTGAGACCGCAGGGGAGAGTGCTGAGGAACACACACACCCACCCCGCTGATCTGCTGCTCAGAACGGGCCTACGGAACATCACAGTCTGAACTAGCGGGTCAGGTTAGACAGGATGGAGATTGGGGATCTCGGTTCAGTTTATGACCCACCCATGATCCAGGGCCAGGCAAGGAAGTAGAGGAGGGCTGTAAACCTTCCGTCGCCATTCCACGTTTGGTCATCAAAACCCCAGGGCTTTGCGCCATGTCAGCACCTGAACAAAAAAGTGACCATTTCCAATGATCTGTGCTGGATATGTGCTTGAGTATTGACTGGTTTTGATCTGTTGATGTTCCTCCTCCTCCTCCTCCTCATTATTATTATTTATTTGATTTATACCCCGCCCTCTCTCATGAGTGGGCTCAGGGCAACTTACAACATAAAATCCACAAAACAATAAAACCAATGAAACAGTAGATGGCACAATATACAATAACAGAAAAACTCGTGCCTCATACCCCAGGAAGCTCCAGTGCCCAAATAGTCTTAGATTTTACCTATCTTTCTGCTTAGCCAAGGAGTCCTTTATGTCTGTTTTTGTGGCTTCTGTTCCTGGACTGCGTTTTCTGCTGTTGTTGTTGTTGTTGTTTTTTGGGGGGGTGCAGTTCATTACAGTGATTTTTGGTTGCTTCGTTCTGATTCGTGAATACTGAATGTTGTGAGCAGATGCTGTTCTTGGTAGCTCCTCCAAAGATTGCCAGGTTGGTTTCAAGCAGAGCCATCTCACCACCACCACCACTACCCTTGAGCAGTCTGGCCTGGGTGGCGTGTTGCCATATGATAGATCTGTCTTTCCAGAGAGACATGTGTAGACATGTCCCATGCAAACCCGTGGCATTCAGAGACAGGTCTCGGTAATAGCCACCACACTACCTCCAAACCAGCGGCCTTCTTCTGTGTCTGTCCCACAGGTGCACTTGCTGAAGGACCAGCTGGCAACCGAGGCCGCTGCCCGCCTTGAAGCCCAAGCCCGAGTGCACCAACTCCTGCTGCAAAACAAGGACCTCCTCCAACATATTTCCCTTCTAGTGAAGCAGGTGCAGGAACTGGAGGCAAAGCTGTCGGGACCCCAGACCAGTAAGAGCTTCCCTCTCTGCCTCTTTCCCTCTGGTGGTGCTCTTGTTCTGGTACTTCTTATTTTGCATCGTAACACTTCATTTAACATCTACTTCTCAGTCTTGGTGTCCACATCCATGGATGTGGCAGGACTTCGTCATGAGGGTGCGACCTCAACTTTGGGGTAGAGTTTCAGGCAGGTATCCATGTTGGTCAGTAGTTTTTGTTGTTGCTTTGGCCATCAAGTCGCAGCTGACTTATGGTGGCCCCATAAGCTTTTCAAGGCAAGAGACAGTCAGAGGTGGTTTGCCATTGCCTGCCTCTGTGTAGCAACCCTGGTAATCCTTCGTAGTCTCCCCTCCGAATCCTGAGCAGGGCTGAACCTGCTTAGCTTCCAAGATCTGATGAGATCAGGTAGCCTGGCTTATCCAGGTCTGGTCTCGTCTGTAGTAGTAGAACAAAATTCGAGTCCAGTAAAGCCTTAAAGACCAATTCCCCACCCCCACCCCCGGATATAAGCTTTCATGAGTCCAAGTTTATTTCCAAAGAGATGTCAGTGGTAGAATGTGGAAGGTTTCTGTTTCAGTTCCCAGCATCTCCAGGCAAAGGAGAGTCTTTGGTAGGTGGTACCAGGTGAAACAGGTGCTTTTGTACGTTCATACTTGTCATTTTACAAAGAGGTCATTGAAAGAGATCCTGAACTGGATGGCCCAGGCTGACCTGATCCCCTCAGATCTCGGAAGCTACACAAGGTTGACCCTGGTTAGTACTTAGATGGGAGACCACCAAAGAAGTCCATGGTTGTTACTCAGAGGCAGGCAATGGCAAACCACTTCTGTTCGTCTCTTCCCTTAAAAACCGTATGGGGTCACTGTAAGTCAGCTGCAACTTGATGGCTCTTTCTGCTACCAACTGAAGGAGAGGGTATGTGACTCCAAGCAGTGACTCTCATTTCTGGCTCAGCTGAGCCTTTTTCCATTTCAAAGAGACATGTATGAAAACTACCTTCAGAAAAGGCTTGCTAATCTTACCAGACTTCTGCTTCTTTCTTTGGAAACTCTTGGAAATGTTTTGCCTGAGCAGCAGAACCATTCATACCATTAGCAAAATTGTGCACGGCAATTCATAGATGTGCAGAATGTAGTGCTAACCCAAGCAATTCAGCTAAAAATCTTTCTGAAAAATTCTTTAAGCGTTCCAAAAAAAATACATCCTTGCTGCCTAAGTAGGAGTCCGAGAACTCAGTGGCAATCATCATTCTAACTGGCTTGGTTCTGTCCCCACAACGCATCTCTAGGAACAATAGTACCACTCCTGGATCTTTCGACCTTATGAAATCGATCCCTCCGTAGAAGTGAGAGTAAGAGTTTCATGGCTAGGAGAATGAGCATTAGGCTGGGGGACCAAAATTGTCAGACAAGCCCTCTTGACTTGAATTCTCTCTCAACCATTCGAATACATGGCACAGTGCCAGCTGAGCTGGTCAGTAGCCCCCGCTGTGCCAGATACCGTGAGGGAGTGTTACCAGAAAACCAGCCATGTGGAAACCGAAGACATCTGTTTGGTTGAGTTTTGAACATGTGAAGCTGCCTTCTACTGAATCAGACCATGAGCCCATCAAAGTCAGTATTGTCTACGCTGACTGGCAGCAGCTCTCTAAGGTCTCGGGCAGAGAAAGGTCTTTCACATCACCTACTGCCTGGTTCTGGAGGCGCTGGAGGTTAAACGTGGGACCTTCCATGTGCCGAGTAGATGCTTCCCTACTGAGCTACAGCCCCTCCCAGATGCTCCCCTCCGTAAGTCATGGTACTGGGTGGTGAGTACGTGCCCCCTTTGGCGTTCACTGCTTTCAGGGCCCTGTCTTCTAACTTCTTTAAAAATATATTTTTTCCCATCAAGTCATGGTGACTTGTGGCAACCCCTAGTGGGGCTTGAAGGCAAGGGATGTTCAGAGGTGGCTTGCCATCCCCTGCCTCTGCACCATAGCCCTGGTATTCCTTGGAGGTCTTCCTTCCAAATACTAGCCAGGGCTGGCCCTGCTTAGCTTCTGAGATCTGGTAAGACTGGGCTTGCCTGGGCTATTTATTCCAGCTCCAATGTGAAAGCCTTGCTTCTACTAATTAAAAACGTTATTTTAAAATTAATCTTGACTAAATGTGAGAAACTACAATATAAAAAATATAAACAAGTCACAAGTCATGCTGGCATATGTAAAAGTTACTATGAATGAATGAAAACCCTCAGCCGTTCTACTCTGCCTGGATTAAGTCTAAGAATGAATCCGAATTCTAAGTCTCTTACCAAAAGCATGCACAGAAATGGTATCCTCACTGAATTCAGGTCTGAGAAGTTCATAAACCTCATAGTGTTGAGAAGTTATATAGTGTGTATGCGTGGGAAAAGCTGTGTTTGCAGCACTGTCGATTTCATAACGTTCCTCTGAGCACAGCGGTGATACTTTTCGCAAAACTGTGCAGGCTAAGTAAGTCTGGGCTACCAGTTACAGAATCAGTGTTTGTTTCCTGGGATTTATCATGGCAGACCAACGGCTAAGGAGGAAGAAGTTATTTCAGCTGTTATTCGAACTTGTTCATGCTCGCTGCAGAAGACTTCCCATGGACACCAACTGTGCGTTAGAACAGTGTGGAAGAAAAATGCCTATTTGGAGTTGTTACAGGAAGTAATTAGCAGATTCAGTGAGCCTTATCTGATTCAGTTTGGCTTATGCTTACTAACGATACAAGGTCTGTAAGAATAAGCACATGCAACATGCAGGGCATGCATGATTTATGTTAGATTCCATAACAATGCACTCTCATTTTAAAAAAAAGAAATGGCCAAGAAGAGCCACTTCCAGGGAGCTGAACACGTTGCAATTGCATGAGAGTCCATAGTGACACTGCTCAGACCCGCACAACACCTTCATGTCAGCCATCGTTAGAAGCCCGAGTATGCCTCTCTGACATCAGTCTGCCTGCCTGCCTGCCTGCCTTCCTTCCTTCCTTTCCTTCCTTCCTTCCCCTCTCTCTCTTCCTCTCTCTCTTTCTTTCTGTCTCTCTCTCTTTCTTTCTTTCTCTCTCTCTTTCTCTTTCTTTCCCCTTCCTTCCTTCCTTCCTTCCTTCCTTCCTTCCTTCCTTCCTTCCTTCCTTCCTCTCTTTCTCTCTTTCTTTCTTCCTCTCTTTCTCTCTCTTTCTCTCTTTCATTCTCTTCCTTCCTTCCTTTCTTTCTTTCTTTCTTCCTCTCTCTCGCTTTCTCTTTCTTTCTTCCTCTCTCTCACTTTTCTCTCTCTTTCTCCCTTCCCCTCTCTCTCTCTCTTCCTTCCTTCCTTCCTCTCTCTTGCTTCCTTCCTTCCTTCCTTCCTTCCTTCCTTTCTTTCTTTCTTTCTTTCTTTCTTCCTCTCTCTCTTTCTCTTTCTTTCTCTATTTCTCCCTTCCTTTCTCTCTCTCTCTTCCTTCCTTCCTCTCTCTTTCTTTTTCTCTTTCTTTCTTTCTTTCTTTCTTTCTTTCTTTCTTTCTTTCTTTCTTTCTTTCTTTCTTTCTTTCTTTCTTTCTCCTCCTCTGACCTACAGGTCTTGGATAGTATCAATCAATCCCAACTAGGAACAAGAGGAAGAAAGGAAGAATTCAAGTCAGAGAGGGCAGACTATACCATATTAGAGAAGATGTCACAGGCTGACTGTATTCTCGTGGCCTAAACAAGGAATTTAGCTAACAAAACAATATTTTATAAGAAAATAATATTCAGCCCTGACCTGGATAGCCCAGGGAAGCCTGATCTCGTCAGATCTCAGAAGCTAAGCTGGGCTGACCCTGGCAAGTACTTGGATGGGAGACCTCCAAGGAATACCACATTAGGAGGGCAGGGGCAGGCTTTATTAGGAGAACAGGGGCAGCCACCTCTCTGAATACCCTCCAGCCCCCCAGTAGGGGGGTCAGTCACCAGAGGTCAACGTGACTTCCAGGTGCACGCACACACACACACACACACACACACACACACAGAGAAAATACCAAAAAAGAATTTTTTAAAAGAAAATAATATTTAGCTAACAAAAGAACCCATTAAAAATTTAGTAACTCAGATATCTAGGGGAAGATTATTTCCCTGTTGCAGAAGTGGTTTGATTCCTCTCTAGCATCCTTATGCCATGGGCATTCAAACAGAACATGTTTTCACGGTTTCTGTTATCCCTAAATCACAACTGTAATATCTATCTGAAAACAGTATAACTAATGTACAACCTTCAGAGATCACAGACGGTAGTGCATTTAATCCTGCAGGCATAATTTGCTTGCCTATATCACAGAGTTGTAAGGTTAAACAAGTATTTGAGGATTGTAAAGAGCAATGAGATTCCTGTATGAAGGTAAGAACAAATGGACCTGGTCCAGCAGATGGTACTATTGATGTCAGCCTTCATAATTGATTGCTTGTTAGTCTTAAGGCCTGGGGGCCACCCTAGTGAAAAAAACTACTTTCTCTGGTCCGTGACCCAAGAAGTCATCAGCCGAGGGTGGGTCTTTCCCCAAAAGTCCCCTCCCTCAAAACTAAATCTCAGGTTTTAAGGATTTTATTGACTAAGCATACATACGAGAAAACACAGATATTTGGGGACAAGCCTATAGGTTGGTGAAATAATGCAGAACTCTAGCAAAATGAAAGAACGGGCAGTTGCTAGCTCGATCTATTTAAAATGTCTAAGCGTCCCTCTCCCTGTGGTGGGGTTCAAGGCCAACACGAGGGAAGAGAAGCAGTTGTATTTAATTTCCTGAATTACGCCTCACTTCAGAATTTGTTTTGCTTCTGCTGAATGGTTGTCATCTTTGAGAGTTTCTCGGTCTAAGACTGTAAGGAATACATGAGCTCCCCCCCCCCCCCCGGCATGGTGCTGTCAGGCCCTGCAAAAAATTGGCACAGCTGAAATATTATTGAGAAGACCTAGGCTTGATGGAGATTGTTCTTTGCTTAGAAGAAAGCAGTGCTCGCCCTGACCTAGATAGCCCAGGCAAGCCCAATCTCATCAGATCTCGGAGGCTAAGCAGGGTCAACTCTGGCAAGTACTTGGATGGGAGACCTCCTTGGAATACCGGCAGTTGGGAGGCGGGGGCAGGCTTTATTCAGCCACCTCTCTGAATATCCTCCAGGCCCCCAGTAGAGGTCAGTCCCCAGAGTCTCCATGACTTCCAGGTGCACATACATTCACATGCACTCTCTCTCTCTCTCTCTCTCTCACACACACACACACACACACACACACACCATGCACATATGACAAATACAAAAAAAGAGAGAGCTCAAGTGGGGGGGGGCCCTCCTGGATCAGCAGACAAGCCACCTTCTCTCTCAAGAGATAAGATCTGACACCACTTTTGTCTCCCTCTCTCCCTGTTTTGCAGTGGGCTCTCAGGACAGCTTGCTGGAGATCACCTTCCGAGCGGGCGCCCAGCCCATGCTGTGTGACCCCACCACCCCGATGCCTGCGGACACCCACCTGCTCCAGCTGGACCACAGCTTCCCCGGCACTGCCAACTCCCTGAGCAGCCCTTTAGGTAGGAGCGACTACTTGGCCAAGCTGGAATGCTTCCGCTTCCTCCCCGACACCACCCCGCCCCTGGGCAGCTTGGAGCTCATCAAGTTCCGAGAGTCTGGGATCGCCTCTGAGTACGAGTCCAACACGGACGAGAGTGAGGACTGGGACTCGTGGGCCCAGGAGGAGCCGCTCCGACTGCTCAGTGTCTTGCACAAGCAGGGGCTGGGGGACAGCCTGGATGATGAGATTGCAGTATAAGGAGCAGCGGAGGCAGCTCAGGTCTGTGGCAAGCGACCGCCGAGAGCCCCTGGGGCCTGGGTCTTCTTATAAACGGGCCCAAACCAGCCTGCATCTCATGCTGCGGGCAGCCTCAGAGCTGTGCTTGATGCCTGGGGACAGATTTCCCAGGAGAGAAAGTGCTATGGGGGAGCACGGCTGCAGCGGCAAGTGGCGCCTCCTCCCTTTGTCTTTGGCCGGCTGAGAGCTCATAGTGGGTATCAGAGTAACCACTTTCCTTTAACCACTTTCCTTTCTAGTGAAAATAGCCATATGCCAGAGTAGTCCTAAGAACTCAGGGCTGTGTATATTTTGTGACTCCTCCACACATCAAACACAGAATTGGGCATTCGGTTCAAGTTTCAGCATGGTGAGAATCACAGCTTTCATGTTGTTGTTTTTTAAAGGAACGCCCACTCTAGCCCGAAAGGCTGCTAAAATGGTCTTGAAAGTGTGCAGACAGCGGACGATGAGATCTCAAAAGCTGGAGGTGGAGACCAGAAGGGGTGTGGCATGCATGGGTCTTGGCCCCTCATTTTACCTAGCAGAACTCAAATGCGAAGTCGGTTTAGTAGGCAGAGGGTGTGTTCAGGCTGCCAAATTCTGCTTCTTTGGGGACAAACTGAGGTTGAATTCGGCAAAGGGATTGTGTGGGGGAGAACAGGTGTATGAAGTCTACACAGCCCTAGTCTCAGCAATGACTTTCAGGCACCATGCCGTCCCTTGTTCAGAACTGTCCCCGTTTAGCATCCAGACACAACCCGATAGTCTTAAGTTTGCTCACTTTAATGGTGATCTGAGTTGCCGGGAGTAATTGCCAACGTGCTCCGGGAACTCTCTTGCAAACGGAGATGCAGCCATCCTTCCTCATATCATTCTTGAGTCTCATTTCATTCCTTGACACCTCAGTCCCAATTCCGGAAGAGCGGCTGTGTTAGCGTGCAGTGACTGTGGCCCCTTAAAGACTACTTAATTTGTTACGGCACTCGGCCTCCACTGCCCCCCATAACCGTGTGTCTTGCTGTGTAACAGTAATCATTTATCAGTGACATTTTCAAGGCTTTTTAAGGCCCCTTCCACATGGATCCATAGAGACAGGCAACGTTTTCCCCCCTGCAGCTGAGTCTGTGTCTGAATGATGTATCTGCATGGGCAAAGCTAATTGCCCAGATCTGTTACCCAAGGCCAGTGTCTTCCCTTCCGGCTGTGTGTTGATCTCCCAGGAATGACTCTGTTCACATCGCTGCATGCTTCACACACAGTTGCGTGCCGTCACAGGGAAGATGCTCCCATACTGACGCGCAAAGGGGACCTCTGCATCTGAGGGAGCAGGCTGCTGCCTCCCAAAGTGCTGGCCAGAGTGAATCCAATTTGAAAAAGTGCACCTGCCATTCTGCAGATCTTAATCAGGCCGTGCTAATGGGTAGAGCGTCTGCTTGGCATGCAGAAGGTCCCAGGTTTGGTCGCTGGCATCTCCTGTTAAAAGGATCTCCGGTACCAATCAGAGTAGGTGACCCTGACTTCAACAGACCCCTGGTCTGACAATGGCAGAAGTGGCAGCGGCAGCTTTGCATGGCAGAAGAACCCAGGTTCGGTCCCTGGCATTTCCAGTTAAAAGGGCCAGGGCACGGGTTATAGGAAAGACCTCAGCCTGAAACCCTGGAAGGCCGCTTGCCAGTCGGAGAGAACAGCTGCGGAGTCTTGTGAGCAAAAATTCTACCTTGTGAGCTGCTGGCATTAAAGTTGTGAGCCAGTGATTTGTCTGCTGCATAAATCAGTTTGCTCTGGAGCCATCCTTCCTGAGCTAAGACAAAAATGTGTGAGCTGGAGGCTAAGAAACTGTGAGCTAGCCCACACTAACTCACCTTAGAGGGAACATTGGTCTGACCCTGATAGACCAGGAGTCTGACCTAGCAGAAAGCAGCTTCGTGTGTATTCAGACGTTTCCTCTACCGACCATCAGCAAGGTCCCAAGCTTAGACTGGTCTGATTTCTTTCCTTTTTCCCTTTTTTCGCTGCTTCTGTCAGTTCCTTCCACATTTGTGTGTTTTTTTGTTTTCTAAAAACATCCCATGGGAGTGTTCCATCTCCCTTCTGTACACATATACACACACATACACTCACCTCTCGCTTCTCAAGGCTGGTTTCCAGCAGCAGAGGTGGCAAATATTGTAGTTTTGCCGTCCTGTCAAAGCAGCCTTCAGACTTCTCTGCTCTAGAACAACACAGTGAAGGCGAGTTTATCGTCCACAAAGTCTTAAAAGCACTTCATCTTCGTTTTAAAAAAGAGAAACGTTTGGAAAGGCACATGCTCTTAGGGCTCCAGTTTTTGACTGCCCTTCAGGAAGTGTCACTGCACATCTTTCCCGTCCCTTCTATTGGCAAGATCTTTCTTTTCCTCTTCCATGCAGGAACTCACCTTTCCCATCTTGGTTTCCCTCCTGTTTCTTTCCAAGAGGAGGTGAGCACCGTCTGTGGCGAGTCTCGAATTCGTCGGTGACGCCTTGCCAAGCAGGCTTGTTTTCCCACAAGCATTGGGGATGCTTGCGGGGTGCTGCTAGCTTCAGCAACCCAGTCCCCGAGAGAGCTTCTTAAACAATCCTGGTGTGACATAAACCGAACTTGCGCTCACTCGGGCAAGATTTTTCAGAGAGTTTTCAGAATGTTCATTTGCCTGTGCAGCACCACGCGGTGATTGGCAGACAGACGGCAAAAGCACCCTGCTTCCCCACACACACGCTCATGCCCATTGCCAGCCCCATAGACAGAGCAGGAGTGGTGTTGGGGATGCTGCCCCACTGTGTAAATACTTCCTCCTTTCTCGAGTGAAACAGTAATCCCAAATAAGTTTTGCTCTGTTTGATCTGTCCTTAGAAACTCTGAAATGTCTTGCACTGTACTATTGCTGCCGTTGTGGACTTCACCATTGCAGTCTAGTGGTTTAGAGTGTCGGGCTAGGATCCTGAAGACCTGGGTTCAAATGCTACTCTACCATGAAGCCCGTCAGGTGGCCTTAGACGAGTCCCTTGCTGTCAGCCTAGCTTACTTCACAAGGCTGTTGTGAGGATATGATGAGGAAGGAAGAAGAGACTGGATTTATACCCCGCCCTTCACTACCCGAAGGAGTCTCAGAGCGGCTTACAAGCCCTTTCCCTTCCCCTCCCCACAACAGACACCCTGTGAGGTAGGTGGGGCTGAGAGAGCTCTCTTGAGAACTGCTCTTGTGAGAACAGCTCTGAGAGAATTTATGACTGACCCAAGGTCAAACCAGCAGCTACATGTGGAGGAGTGGGGAATCAAACCCGGTTCTCCTAGATTAGAGTCCACTCTCCTAACCACTACACCAAACTGGCTCTCTAACCACTACACCAAACCACGAATACCAACCGGTGTTCCTTGGAGAAAGGGCGGGATAAAAATGCACTAGTTAGATAGATGGATTTGCCATTCCTCTATTTGAAGATGGGCGGTTTTCTGATCCTCCAGTTTGGGGGGTGGGAGTGGAATAAGAAGACCTAAAGGCAGATCTGCAGTGAACGTTTGCAAGGGCATTCTGACGCAGACACTGATTATGGGATGTTTGGCAGGTCCCGCCTACAGTGGTGTCCATGGCCTTCTGTGAGGGGTGGTGTTTTGTAGCATTGTTTTCAGTGTTCTATGCTGGACTCCCGTGTCGTTCTTTCTGACAAAGCTAATTCTTTTTTTCTCCTTACTCTTCTTCTTCCTGTGAATTTTGCGCAATCCTGTGAGTGAAAAGCAGTTGTCGCTGGTTGGAGCCGGGAGATGATTGAGCAGCTGCTGCCCCCACAAGCAGCAGCTTTTGAGCCCGAGTTCCGACGAGAGTCCTTGACCCCCAGATTGTATCTCTTGTATATTTACCTGACAGATGGTTGACTTCCTTAACAGCCTTTTAGGTGTTTCCCATGCCCTTCTTCTGTTCTTTCCTTTACTAGAATGGTTGTCACAGAAGGACAGTCACCTCAGGATGATGCTTGAGGTGGAAGCTGAGGGAGATAAGGCCTGACTTCTTCTTTTTTTTTAAAGGCTCTGTGGTAGCCCAGTTCTGCATCCCCAGGTGGTGTCTGCCATACAGCAGGCTGGCTAAAACCAAAGAAAGCTAGGCCCATTGTTTACTGCTCAGCGGGACTGACTGGGACACAACTCAGGGAGACTGTGCCTTTGGAACAAACTGGGAGGAGGGCTTCTCTCCCCCTCACCCTGGTCTCTATGCTGCCTAGGATAGGAGGTCTAGGAAGGGAGTGACAGGATGGCTCTAGGTTCGTGGCAAATGACTGAAGTGGTGCAAGAACTGCTAGCTGCGATGCCTGGTGCACCCCTCACATTAAGGTCAACTCTGGAAATGTAAGACGAGGGCCTTGGTGAGCTCAAGAGTGACATGAAGTATGTGAAGTGAGTGTCTAGATGGGGGGAAGCACAGGCAGGCCACATAATCCCCAAAAAAGCCTGTGATGTGGAGAAAAGAAGGCCCACAGGAGACAATAGCCAGAAGCAGGGATTGCTAGGCCCAGTTTACAGCACTGTTGGCAGGGGCCTCGAGCAAAAGAAGGTTTGATGTGGGTGGGAGGAAGAAGTCCCCCTTCGAGCGGGATTATTACTTGACAGCAGCCCTAGCCACAGGTTAACAGCAAACGTGCATGCAGCCTGCATACAGTGCACACACGACTTCTGTTTGCACTCACGATGCACAGTTCTTACATTCAGCGCACGTACGGCTGAATGTGTGGTTTAAATACCACGTGTATCCTGGCAACCAGTCCCCAGTTCTGTTCTGAAAGTGAACGTGCATTGGCTCTGTCTTACAGAGGTATGCACATACATGCAAGGATGTATGCGCACTTGCTGTTATTTGTGGGCTAGTTGCTCACCTGGTGTCTCTCACGTACACGGGAACCGGCAGCAGCGATGGTGGACCTGTCAGTTTGAGCCTGAGTCCTTGGGAAGGGTTTTGACTCTCACCTCGTCTGGTATTCCTGTGTGGTTCTGCTTCTGACTCTCTTTCTTCGCAAAGCCCTCCTGGAGCTCTCTGTATTTTGTTCTTTCTTGGACTACCACACTCGCTGTTACAGAACGACTTTCTGTGTAAGTGCACTTAACCCCCAGGGTGGTGGTGTTTGCTTCTTGGCTTTTGCTAAATAAATCTTACTTATTTCTTAAGCTTCTCTGTCGTCTCTGCTTTCTTTGCTTTCCTCTGTTTATCTCTCCCAAACTTCCTCTCTCTTACCTTCAGTCCACTCTGACCCTAAGAGAGAGATCCAGATTGCTCACGGTCCCTCACAAACGGCAGTGGGCGGGGAGGGAGAACAAGCAGTTAAGAGCGGCAGACTCTGCTCTGGAGAAGCGGGTTTGATTCCCCACTCCTCCTCCACATGAAGCCAGCTGGGTGACCTTGGGTCAGTCACAGTTCTCTCAGAACTCTCTCAGTCCCACCTACCTCACAGGGTGCCTGTTGTGGGGAGGGGAAGGGAAGGCGACTGTGTGAGCCACTTTTGAGACTCCCATCGGAGAGAAAAAAGCAGGGTTTAGAAACCAACTCTTCTTCTCCTAGAGAAAAACCTCCCCGGCTTGAAAGCCCCAAGTTTGGCAGAAAGGAATTGGGTTGTGTTGGAAAGTCTGCATCATTTTGGGTACACCCTGGATTGCTTGCAAACCCAGGCCCTTGAACGTTTTAGAAAAAATCCCCAGAAAAATAGAAGGGGACCAAGTCCATCTGCACCAGGCAACACATTACTGGGGAGGGGGGCCAGACAGGCCTCTAGAGCTCTTTCTGCCCAGCTATGATTGTGTAGCTCTCACTGTTGCTGCGAATGCAGGTGCGTCCTCGGTAGCAGTGGGACATCCAACCAGCGGTTTTCCCTGCACTTTCCTTGCCTCAGCCCCCTGCAGCCATCATTTTCCTGGGAGAACCGGGTTTGATTCCCCGCTCCTCCACTTGCACCTGGCTGGATGACCTTGGGCAAGCCATAGCTCTGTACCAGCTGTTCCCTCAAGGACAGCTTGGGAAAGAGCTCTCTCAGCCCCACCTACCTCACAGGGTGTCTGTTGTGGGGAGGGGAAGGGAAAAGGAGATTGTAAGCCGCTCTGAGACTCCCTTGGGGAGTGGAGGGCGGGGTATAAATCCAATCTCCTCTTCTTCTTCTTCTTCTTCTTCTTTCTTTCTCTCAAATTGGCAATTGCCAGATTGCTGTTGAGCAATACTGTTGTGATGATCTTTTGCCACAATGAGCTAGATCCTCTGAATCCCCAGCTTTTTTTAAGTCTCTAGCCCTTTCCATTGCAATGAAATGAAACCCCTCCAGTGGGGTTGGGGGTGAATGGTGGCCTGGCGATGGGGGCTGAGACAAGGCAAATGGCACCAGTGTGGGTGGGACCTTCAGAAATGCACACCTTCCCATCCACACAGTACGCCAAGGGCTTTGCAATCGTTCTGAAAAGATCCCAGCCAGCCAGGTGCAAGAAAGAGCACAGCAAAGCGACGGAAAACCTGGGAAGTGGATGATTAGGGGAGGGCATCGTGCAGTTGCTCCCAGAAAAACTTGCTCCATTTTAGATGCCCGACTGGAGCAGAAGCCCGCTGTGGAAGCAACCAAGGGCTAAGCTTGCTCCACTCCCGAGGAGCCTTCTCATCAAGCTAGCAGAGAAAGCCCTCTTGTGGCACTGCCACAGTCTAAGCCTAATGCCAGAGTTGAAATTGCAGTGATTCTTAGTCACCTTGCCAGTCGGCTGTCACCTTGCCAGTCTGTTAGCCAAATTGCTTTAATTTAAGCTTAGCAATTGGCAAAATACCGGGTTTCTTTGCCAGCTATACCAAGGTCCCACCCCCTCCAGGAGTTCCCAGAAAATAGGCAATGAGGTTGAGTGGTTCCTTTGAATGATGTTTACTATAAGATGTTGTTCAAGCATACAAAACTGAATCATACACGCATACATACAAGATCTAGGAAACTTAGATAGAAAAATAGCACTGTTGCATGAGCAGGAGTTTCGTTGAGAGGCAATACTTTACCTGTCCTCCAGATGGGTGGTCCGATTCCAAAAGAAGATTGAGGGGAGGTAGAAAGGAAAAATGGGGAGCGCGATCCAAACCTGCAGATACACGCTTCTTCCTGGCTGCGCAAACCAGGGATTAAAGATGGAGGCAAGGTAATGAGATAGAAAGCTGGACATGAGAGGATGGTAAAGAAGATAGGGGTCGAGGCGGCTAGCAAAGGTCTGTTGTGCAAGATCTTTTATCAGGTGGCATTGGGGCGGGCTGCACTGACCACATCCCATTGACACACCTACTAGTTCAGGGGTGGCCAACCTTGCTTAACGTAAGAGCCACAGAGAATAAACGTCAGATGTCTGAGAGCCGCAAGACAGGAACAAATATCACACACACGTTTTTATTTTTAAAAATATGCAAATTTGCTTTTTATTAACGTTAAATGGGACTGCCAAAAATAAAAACAAACGAGGAAAACCGGTTATTGATAATGATATTACTTGTTTGCTAATGATATTGAGAGAGAGAGAGAAAAAGAGAGAGATGGAAAGAAAGAATTAAAGAGGTGGAAAGAAAGAGAGAGAGAGAAACTAGGAAAGCAAATAGATGGGAGGGAGGAGGGAAGGAAGGAAGGAAGGGAGAAAGAGAGAAAAAGCATGCCTCCCCTTTGCTTCCCCAGCCGCCCTGCCAGGAGCCGCACAATATGTGTGAAAGAGCCGCATGTGGCTCCCGAGCCACAGGTTGGCCACCCCTGTACTAGTTGGTCCGTCCCCACTAACCCTACCATTGGTTAGTGTAACAAGGAGGAGGAGATGGGAAGGAGTGGTCAATATTGCAAATCTAGGTGCTAAGCAGGAACTGACACCTGGGCAAGCTGCTAGGATTCATGGCGCCATTCCATTGTCTCTTGATGGCTCTGGCCAGGTCACTTGATGGCCAGATGATTAGTTGCCAGGTAACGTCATTTAACATAATCTCTAGCAGGATCTTTGGGGGAAGGTGTGAATTGACCAGCACAGGAGGGCCCTTTGAAATGGAGTCCTGGTCTCCGTGTCAGTGTGAACTATAGAGGGTGTGCTTCCTGCTGTGGACTGGAGCCTCTCACTGCAATAGAGCGTGCATTCCGCCCTTTGCAGTATAACAACCCAAAGTTCAAACTTATGATTATTACAGTTCATAAGAGCAAATAGTATGCCTTGCTGGCTTACAAGTCGGCTGTCAAAGAGAGGTCGTAATTTAACTTTTTTGTGGTTCGTGCATAGACTTTGCTAAGTTAAGCCAAGGAGGACAACGATTCCAGTGTCACATCTAAGCTGGGGGCTGAAGTGCTGGTGCTGGTACTGGCCCTTCTCTCTCTCGACAAATGTTACCTTTACCTTGAGGGCAGTGCTTTCATAGGTGGGGTTAGCTATGTCCCTGTCCCCAAATCCACATGAACAGAATAGTCAGGGCAGGACAGGACAGGACAGAGCAGATAAGCAGTCAGAAGTTATTTGCTCGGGCAAACCATTTGAATGGCAGTGGGAGCGTCCAAGGGTTGTTGGGGTTTTTTTTTGCAAATGCTCTCACTCAAGGGCATCGCAGTTTGTGTCCCTGCCAAGGTCTTGGGAGAGGAAGGCTGTTGCTGGCATTAGCTTAAGCGGCTCTGTGCCTGAAACTTCCATTTGGCGATAAATCTGGAGGGTGAGCGAAACGGCCGCCATATGGAGGCAGGCAAGGCGGGAGCCATGCTTGTCCGTAAGTGAAGTCAGATTGAGATGAACGGCGCGAGGAATACGCAGAAAAGCAGAGCAGAAGGGAATAAATCTCAGTGGGGAGCTCCTTAGAAGAAGATCTTTAACTGGAGATGAACTCGCAGAGTTAACTCTTCTCTAGGGAACTCTGGAGTAAATGTTGCAAAATAATTCTGGGGGTTTTTTTTGGCAGACTTCTTTTTAGTGAAGAAACCTCATTAGGTGCATTCTTTTCCATGTAAAGATCTTCCAGGGAGCCGCCACTGGGATGAGCTCTGTCCCCTCCCCATTCTCTCTCCTGATGACATAGCCCTCCTGGGGTTTGACTTGTGGTTTAGGAGCCAGTTTGACCCCAGTTTTCCTCTCTAGAGAGTTGAGAGTGGTTTCCCCAGATATGTCTCTATGTGGCAGCTCCATCCCTTGCTGCCTCTTTGTGAGAACTAGCAAATCAGATGCAACAGAAAAGGGATTCCTCTTCCCCCCCCCCCCATTCTGAACCCTGCCAGCATGATGAGAAACATCCTGTGTTACTCTCTTCCCCCGCCCCCCGCCCCAAAGTGTGCATAAAAACTGTGTGCCATCAAGTCACAGCCGACTCATGACAACCCCAGGAACGTGAGGTTTTCAGGGCAAGAGACGATCAGAGGTGCTTTGCCGTCGCCTGCCTCTGCGTAACAACCCTGGACTTCCTTGGTGGCCTCCCATCCAAGTACTGACCTTGGCTGACCCTGCTTAGCTTTCTGGAGTCAGGCGCCTGACACTGTTCCGCCCTGCAGGGAACGTGTTCTCAAATTCCTAGACACCAGAAAGTCAAGTGATGTTTCATTTTGCATGGCCTGTGTGTGGAAGACGTCGTTTCTGTGTCATAGGCTGCCAGGGTCTTTTTGTTCCCCGTCCAATTACGTTTACTTGAAAAACTGGGAAACCGGCTATGAAGGGGAAATAGTCGTTAGTATCCCTGCACAGTTAAAACAAATTAGCAGTCTGCACATCAGAAGGCTCACGGTGCTGCACCAAGATCTCCAAAGCATTTCTCTGCAGGACCTTGTCGCACTCAGCAATCTGAGCTTCATGTAAAGGGTTTTTTAAATTTCCCATAGATTTCCAGAAAAGAAGTTTACAATGTACAACGCTAAAAAGGACAGAAAACGGAGCAAGCAAAAAGCTCAGGTTCACAGTGGTTCAGCTCCGATGATTTTGTCTCGTAATTTTCAAGGACCGCTGGGTGACGTCCACATTCAGTGAAACGATCCCAGAACAGAAAGTCTTTTTAAAATGCCTGTTATCTGTGGCACGCCATCTACCAGGCCCATGAAATTACACGCAATTACATGAATCGCAGGCAAATTCACTACACTTTCGTAGCTTACAGTTTGTTCCCCCCCCCCCCCCCCCCCGTCGGCAGAGCGGCTCGTGAATCGTGATGCCTACACTCCTGATCTTAGTTTAAACCAAAGGCCATTTACCATGCTTTTGATATCAGCGGGAAAGGGCTATTTACAGTATTTACAAAAGGATTATTTACAGAAGGAGAACGCTGGATAAGCATATGGAGAAGCCGCGTGCCTGTACATATAGATAAGTGAGCATAAGCTGTGCAGCCTTTTGTCATTTCCCCCGGCGCAAAATGCATCGCGGGAAGCAATGAGAGATCATTGCCAGCTGCGCAGCATGTAAGTTAAGGCTATTAGCTTGCCTGATCAAGCAGCAGGGGATGCCACAGATCCTGTTTTAGGTTGTTTACCTCCCATATCCCTTTGTTTGGTGCCCGTGTTCTAATTGCATTCCAGAGAGAGAGGAATCAAGCAGAACGCTAGCCCAAACATGGCCACCAAGGCACCTTGGCTCCTATTCGGACATCTGCCTTTGGTTTCCTGTCCCCATGACAAGCGCTACGGTGCCTCATCCCGAGGCGTGGAACGCAGCTTGGGGAGGAGGGAGAGGATTGCCTGAAGCACGCCTGCGAAAGCAAGGGCGCACACTCCCGGTCCGATGCCGCCATGCACGAATGGCAGGGATGCCAGAGCCCCTCTCTCCTCGAGCTCCCTCCCCTGCCCCGGCAGGTTACCTGACCCCCAGTAACTACGTTGGACAATAGCCAGTGAGAGCCAAAGCCCCAGCCCATGTCCAGCAGGGAATGAGCTTGCGCAGAGTCACCTCCTCACCACCGCAATTGCGCAGACCTAGTTCTGTCATCTGTCCTGGCCGCATCTGGTGCCGTGGGGTGGGGTCTCCATCCACTTCCGGGGTACTTGGGCAGTTCGAAGAAGCAACCTCCTGGCCCTTGGCATCGCTTCTGACCAGTGGCTGTACTGCATTTGTGTGGGCGACTGTGCCTTGACAAATATAGGAGAACAGTGGGCGAAAGGAGAGAGCCAAGCAGTGCTGGTGCCAGGGACGGAGTCTGGGTACCAGCCCTAGAAGCAGGGAAGCCCCAGTTTAGATGGGGCTGAGGGAAGAAGAGTGCCTTGTCTGGGGAACAGAGACTTTGGAAGAAGACGGGAGAAGCGCTGCCGGTCAGTGTCCAGGGGAGGGAGCTGCTAAGGGCCTATGGGAGGAATCTGCCCAAAGGGACGTCAATAATTTGCTTTATTCTTGTCTTGGTGGTGGTGGTGGTGGAGCAAAGAGCCAACGGCTTCCCGCATGGAGGCAGGGCTATTTGAGCTTTCTGGAGCTGTGGCTGCCGCCAGCCGCTGGGCCTTTGCTGAACTGACACTTGCGTTCCTTCTCCCAGAGCGCTTTGAGCTTCTGGTAGTAGACCTTGCAGCTGAACCCTTCCTTCAGCCCGCACTTGATGTGGGTCTTGAGCGAGTGCAGGGTCGGGAACATGCGGCAGCAGGCCATGCATTTGTAGCCATTCTGCTGCAGGGGCTGCCCCCGGGAAGCCAGGAGGATGTCCTGGGACGTGATGCCGTCCTTGGCCTCGGCCTCCGGCGCGGGCCTGCCCTTCCTGCTGCCGATCTCCTGGGGATGAGCTTTCTCTAGGGAGCCGGAGGAGGCGCTGTTGGAAGCCTCTTCAGCCTGGCCAGCGTCCACCGGGACGTCTCTGCTGCTGACTCGGATGCTGCTGGGTAAGCTGCAGGAATCCACCGGGGCGTTTTTGTCCATGCGCACAAAGTAGCTGTAGGGGGAGTACCAGGGCCGGTAGATGGCACAGTTGCGTCTCTGGGGGTCGTCGCTCTGCAGGTCCATGAGGAGGCAGTCTACCAAGAGAGAAAGGTGGAGTGAGCCAGGAGGGCCGTGGGCCTTTCCTAAACCTGCGTCAGGGCGGCACAGCGGTTAAGAGGGTCGAACTGGGATCCAAGAGGCACGGGTTCAAATCCCCGCTCCGCCATGGAATTTTGTCAGGCGACTTTGGGCCCGGCGCACATACCTCCCATAGAGGATAAAACAGAGGAGGGGAGAGCAGTGCTGTAAACCACTTTGGGTCCCCACTGGGGAGAAAAGCAGGGTATAAAAATCAATGAATAAATTCTTGTACAGCGCTTAGCAGATGAGAAGGGCACCATATATCTGGAGGGCGGCGGTACTGACTCTGCAACTTGCGGAGAGCTTTGTTCAGTTGCCAGCATCCAAAAGAGATGGATTTGTTTCCATTCCTGGCAGTGCTCCCTCTAAGCTGTGGTATCTTGTGAGCAATCGTTCAACTTTGTGAGCTACTGGCATTAAAGTTGTGAGCGAGCCGATTTGGCTGCTGCATAAGTCAGTTTGCTCAGAAGCCATCCTTCCTGAGCTAAGACAAAAATGTGTGAGCCGGAGGCTAGAAAACTGTGAGCTATCTCACACTAACCCAGCTTAGAGGGAACACTGCTCCCTGTTATGAGGCCTGCCCCTCAATGGGGGCTTGCGGCTTACCCATCCCTCCAGCAGTGGTTATTTCAATGTGCCACCAGCAAAGGACAAGCCCCTCTCCTCAAGGGCCATGCCCACTTACCTGAAACATGGGACTGGTGCCACACTGAGTAACAACGCTCAGCAGAACCACAGGTAGCACATCAAAGAGCCACACGTGGCTCCTGAGCCACTGAATGCATATCACTGCTGTGGGGGATACACACAACTGTATAAACCTCTGAACCTCCCTGGCTGGGACCAGGTCTTTTTTGACATGCCAGGCTCTCCCCCCCCCCCCCCCCCCGGGAATCTGTTCTTCTGTGTTAGGGACACTGTTACCTGTTTCCCTTCACTGTTTGGTGTCTGCCTCACCCCCAGGATCCTATCTGCCTTGACATTCCCTTTTAAAAGCTGTTGGCCCTCAGAAGCAGCTCGGCTTACCTTTTCTTGGCCCCTGGACCAGGAATTGCCCAAACTGAAGATGGATTCTTTGCTGGGAAACACAGCCCTGCCCCATAGCCTCCCTCTTGCTTGTGCTAGGCGACTTTTTAAAAGAAGGCAGCCACAGCATTACAAGGTCCCCAAATGGCAAGTGTAGAAGGATGTGGCCACTCCCCATTTTCTCTCAACGTGAGAGAGAGTTGTTGAGCTTGGCAGCTCATCTCCCAGAAAGAGCTGCCCAGCCCCCAAGCTGGTCCTGAAGGAGGAAAAACAAGCCTATGGGCCAGGTAGCATCTTGAGGTTGCCATCTCTGGGTTGTGGAATTCCTGGAGACTTGGGGTGGAGCCTGGGGGTGGGCTGTGAGGAGGGACCTCGGTAGGGTATAACACCACAGAGCTCAAAGCTTTAATTTCCTCCGGGGGACTCATCTCTGTTGTCTGGAGATGGGTTGTAATTCCGAGAGGTCTCCAGGCCCCAGCTGGAGGTTGGCAACCCTTTGGCATCTTGCTTGGGAGGGAGGCACCCGCTAGGTTGCAAGATACGTGGAGGGGATGGGGCTGTGATTATCACACTCCAGTGTCTCAACAAATGGTGCTGCTTCCACTGAGCTGTGCTACATAGTGCTGCAGTGGTTCAGGATGGGGCCCTTGCTGGACTACCTGGACACACAGGAAGCTGCTTTATACTGGATCAGACCATTGGTCAATCTAAGTCAGTACTGTGTGCTCTGATTGGCAGTGGCTCTTCTGGGCTTCAGGTAGGAGCCTTCCACACCATTTTACTACCTGACTCTGTTAGCTGGAAGCGCCAGGGATTGAACCTAGGACCTTCTTTGTGCAAAATAGATGCTCTACCACCGAGCCATGTTTTCTCCTGTTTGGCCATAGCTGATGCCTTTGAAATTTCTGCAGTCACATCAAGGAACATCAGTGATATAACCAGGTGGCCATGGACAGCAATCTGAGGGAAGTCCCTTTGGGGACTTCTTAAGAAGACCGCCTTAACAGCATAGAAGCCAAAGGGAGAATTATATATATATATATGCAGGCAGCTCTGACTGGGTGAGAGTAGAGATGGATTCTCTATTCTGGCCCTGGCCTCGTCCACCATGGATTTGTGCTGATTTTTCAGGAACAGGGTTGGCTTTCTGCAATTATAAGACTTAGGAAACACAGAGGTGGAAAACGCCCACCCAACTGGGCTTCCCAGTTCTTTCATTTTGACTACTAAACATTTGCTGTTTATGACTCTGGTTGCAAAAACAGTAAAGACAATAAATAAATAAATATAATAATTAAATAAATGACTGCTGGACATGCTGAACACTGGAGTGTACTGGCTGGGTCTATGGACCCACCCTGTGTTACCTGAGTTGTAGGCTTTCAGTTCCTACTTGTATGGTGCCCAGTTCAGGTTGTGAGTGTAGCACACATGAAGAAGCAGCTTCATTCTCCCGATTAGGGACCATTCTCCAGATGTGAAACAGTCTTGGCAGAGTACTGTTGGGGTAACCTACATGTATACCCAGGGGTCCGTTGGGGCCGGAGCTCAGGAGTGGCCACTAGGGCAGCCATGGGCCGAATCAGATTCTCTGATCTGATTCAGCCTGCTGCTTCGGCGGCAACTTTAAAAGTGACTGGAGGGGAGGGGGTTTGAGGGAGAGGCTCCAAACTTGCAAGGTAGCTGCTGGGGCCTCTCCCCCAAATACCCACCAAGTTTCAAGAAGATTGGACCGGGGGTCCAATTCTATGGGCCCCCAAACAGGTTGCCCCAGTCCCTCCATTGTTCTCTATGGTAGAAAAAAAGTAACATTTTTTCCCACCATAGAGAACAATGGAGGGGATGGGACAACCTGTTTGGGGGGCCATAGAATTGGACCACGTGGTCCAATCTTCTTGAAACTTGGTGGGTATTTCGAGGAGAGGCCCCAGCAGCTACCCTGCAAGTTTGGAGCCTCTCCCTCAAACCCCCTTTCCTCCAGCCCCTCATATACCCTATGAGTTTTTGCCAATGATTTCAATGGCCCATAGGATATAATGGGGCTGAAACTGACATTCCCTTTCTGACACACTTCCAGTGATGTCAAGGGACGTGGCATATGCTAATTAGTTATGCTAATTAGTTATGCTAATGAGCTCCTGCAGCTCTTTTTCTACGAAAGGACCCCTGTGTATACCTTTTGGTTTCCCCAAAGGGCCAAATATCACACTTCCTGGTCAGTTTATGGGCTGGGAAAACGGCATGCACCGGGAGGGGAGACATAAACCCCTTTGCCATGCATGGCAGTTTTACAGTTTTAATCGGGCACACAGGACAAAGGGTAAGGATCCCAGACTCAATTTGTGTAGTCCATCATCAGCTCACGTAGTCCATCACTTGAACAGGCTCTTCCATTTCATTGTGGGGAGGGCCAGTGTGAGATCTTGTAGCCTAAGTCTGACTGGCAGTAAAATGCCACTTAAAGGCCAGGGGGTTTCATGTCATATTAGTCTCCTCTATGGAGCAATTGCTACAGTCATCCTGGAATCCATCAAGTCGCAGCCTGCATATGGCCCCATAGGTTTTTCAGGGCAATAGGCGTTCAGAGATGGTTTGCCATTGCCTGCCTCTCTGTAATGGCCCAGGACTTCCTTGGTGGTCTCCCATCCAAATGCTGACCAAAGCTGACCCTGCTTTGCTTCTGAGAATCTGACAAGATCAAGCTAGCCTGGTCCATCCAGGTCAAGACAGAAGGATGCTACAGTGGTAGAAAATACTCAAAATGAGCAGCTCCATGTGCTCAAAAGTAGCCGTGAACTTTTCCCCAGACGGCCCAGAAACTTCTCTGAAGGCCTGTTCTAGCACATGTTCTAGCACCTTTCCGCTTCGCATATTACAAAAAAAAATAAACCTCTGCTCAAACTTTTCAGTGCTCTTTGAGGATTTCCCCACCTTTCCGGCCCCCAACTCACCTGGCAAGCTGGCTGTGTGCACAGGGCATGCTAAATCAGGCACGCTCTTCAGGGCGAAGCTGGGGAGATGCGGCCCGGAAATGGTTAAAAGAGAGAAGTTTTCCATTTGCCTCTCAAAGCTGACTAACTGAACGGGTGGAAACCTCAGCCGTGTGCATGTATTTCTGTGCAAAATGGCCATGCTGGGAGCTGACATTGTGATGTCACTTGCTGTTGTCACAGTCCTGTCGGCTTAGTCCAGTTTCATAAAATCTGATGAGCGGAGGTGGTAAGTGTATTCCTGCAAGCAGTGGGTACCAAATCCCAAGGGACAGCCAGGCTCAACTGCATGTGCTGATGAAGGTGGCGGTTGATGTCTTATGTTCTTATGCCGCTTGCTCTATCGATATAATCTACCTCTGTCACCTCTGGGGGTTACAGCTAGGGGCTCCACAATGGTCAAAAATCATGTCCTAAAGACAAAAGATGAGAAGCTGGGTGGGGAGGGGGGGAGGTAATATAAGAGCCATGGGACGCCCAGCAGAAAAGATGCTCTCCAACAATTAATCAAATGAAATGATTGTGGGGCTGAAATGGATGGTAGTTGGATTGCATGCAAGTGATATGAGGCTACCTGGGGGAGGGGGATGTGAAGGAATAAACATAGAAATCTTCAACCTACCGAAGAAATTTCAATTGGAATAATGGAAGAGTAAAGAAAGGGCAGAGCAAGAGAGCAGGCATGCTTAGATCCGAGAGTTTGTAGCAGAAGTAGAGAACACCCACCCACCCCTCGGGCGTTTATGGAGTCTCCCTCCCAATTGCCAAAATTAATACCCTTCAGTTATGATGACCCAGGTTTTTTTTACTGGAAGGGAAATGTTTACACACACACCCCCATGAAAAAAATGTGCTGTGAGTTTTCCCTAGTAGGGCCAGACTGGCTTAATGATGGAGCTTTTGCTTTGCACGCAGGAGGTCCCAGATTCAGTCCCCAGCATCCCCAGTTAAGGATCTGGCAGTAGATGACAGGGGCGTAGACTTTTGGAAATTCCGGGGGGGGGGGCTCTTTAGCACGCACGCTTTGCGCGCACGCTTGCTGGGGTGATGTTCTCCCCTCCCCCAGGAAACCGCCACACCTCCCAGGGCCCTTCCGAGGCCCGCCAGCCACTGCTGCCCCCCCCCCCCGGCCACCCCTTTCCTCTCCAGCGGCGGCCGGGCCTCGGAAGGGCCCGGGGAGGCACGGCAGCAGGTGCTCCGTTTTGCCGGGGGATGGCTCGAGCCCTTGAGCCCCCCCGTAGTCTACGCCTATGGTAGATGATATGAAAGACCTCTGCCTGGGACCATGGAGAGCCACTGCCAGTCTGGGTCTGATTCAGTGTTGGGCAGCTTCATGTGTTCATTTCTTCAGACTACTTTCAGTGTCTCAGCCGAAGGCTTAAAACCCCCTAAAATGGTACATTTAATACGGAAAGGAAAAAATTACGTTCGTTCAACAACAAAATGACAGTAGTCATTTTGCATTAAACCACATTCACTGACATCATTGCTCATTGTTTTTCTAATAAATTTTATTCTCATTTTCAAAAAAAACCCAAAACCCTCAAGTAGCCCAAAGAACATTTACCCCAACTACCACCTCCTGTGCTAATCCACACTAATGAGGCTGACTCTTCTTCAAAATGATGATTTAAAAAAAAAAAAAAAAATGCTGGATGAAAGTGCAATTTGGTCAGTGATACTTTCATTTCTTTTTTTATCCAGGCCTAAGATGGTTTGATGATCTCCCAGACCCCTCATCTTCCATCTTTTTCTAGTTCTGCTACTCGACCTCAACAGCAGTTGAATGAACCCTCAGCTGGTCTGTCTTCCTGCCACTCTCTGCAGACTTCGTGCCCCAGGCCCAAACCTGAGCTCCTTCCCTATCACCATTCCCCTGGCTTGAACCCAATCCCCAGCCCTGCCCTCTTCTTCTCCTCTCACAGATCCCTCTGCTCGGATCTCAAGCGGAGATCCAGTGGGTTGGGTGGGTGGCTGCTACATCCATCTGCTGCTCTGCTTGGGGAGGGTGGAAGACCCCGAGTACCTTTGGCATGTGGAAGGCATGGGATCTGTGGTCCAGAGCCGGGAGATCCAGAGAAACCTTTTTTGTCATCAAGTCACAGCTGACTTACGGCAACCTTGTAGGGTTTTCAAGGCAAGAGATGTTCACAGGTGGTTTGCCATTGCCTTCCTCTGCACAGCAACCCCCAGTCTTCCTTTGTGGTCTCCCTTCCAAGTACTGAAGCCCTGCATAGCTTCTGAGATCTGATGAGACTAAGCTAGCCTGGGCTAACTTAAAATATTTCAGTAAATTCAGAGTTTTCAGGACAGAGGAAAGTCTCCCTCCTTCCACCTGCCCTGCATGAAACCCAAATAATCAGCTCTCCCGCCTGTAGAGCGCATAGGACCACAATTCCCAGCATGATGCAGAGATCATATAAGACACTTGCCATTTTTTTCATCTGAATCACAGACAGTTTAAGAAGCTCCTCCTGATAGGGTTGCCAGGTGCTTACCTTCTGCCGGGGGCTCCCACGTGCAAGCGCGCCGCAGTGACATCACCCGGAAGTGACATCATCATGCCCGGCATGTCATGCAGGGGATGCTGTAGCATTTGGCCAAGAACTCTATGGTCACTATAGAGTTTTTAGCCTAATGCTAGAGCTTCTACCATGCGATGTGCCTGGGAGTGGGGCTCCCCAGCTGGTTGGTGGTGGATTGGGGCCCCCAAAATTGGGGGGAAACCCCACTGGGGAGATGGGAACCCTACCTCCTGATCACTTCTACTCCCCGAAGTATCCAACCATGTTTGTCCTCAACCCAGTGTTATCTTCTCCCCACCTTAATTTAAGTGAGCTGCTGCTCCTCAGAAATTGCCTCTGTCCACTCTGCTGCTGGGAAAGGGAAGAAGGAAAAGAAAATCCATGGCTCTTGACCCCCCCTGGCACTGCTGCACAAGACTGGGTGCCCTTTGTTTAGATCGAAGTGGGTACCAGCCCAGGCTCCTGTCGCTCCAGCTCCACTCTGAGAGGGGGCACCTCAACCTGAAAATAGCCTTGATCCCCCCACAGAGATGTTTAGTCTTTTGGTTTTCATACAGGCCTTCTCCACTTTAACTTTTAGGATTTCCTCCTAGATGGGTTCCAAGGTTCCTTTTCTGACGTGTGTCTTCTTTCACCTGAGGCCCTGTTCCAGAGGGAGGAGGCAGACCTCAGTGTAGGGATTGGAGCTCCACCTGTTCACACCAACCACCCACAGTCCATAGCGTCAGTTGATGAGGAACAAGAGCTGGTGTGGCTGATCCTCATATTCTAACTCCTAATTTCAGGAGTGCTTGGACTTTCAGAGACTCGGAGGCAATGGGGCGGGGGGTGGGGGGTGGAAGCAGCTAAAAGTTCTACTCCATAAACCAGCAGTTTGGAATGATGTTTCTCACATTAACAGCTTTGTGAAATCCATGAAGGAAGCTATTGCTTCTGTCAGGGATAGTCTGAGGGTTGGAGGAAGTGGGGGGGGGGCGTTTTTTGAGTGTATGTTGTGTGTTAGGGGAAGTCGTATTAAGGAAAGGATAAAGATGTAGGGAAAAGGAAAGCCAACTGCAGTGGCTGCCTATAGAGTACTAGATCTAGTTCAGGTTTCTAGTGCTGACTTTCAAAGCCCTGTGCAGCCAGTGGCCTGCATATCTCAGGGACTGTCTCTCCCCGTATGTGCCCCACAGAGCCTTGCGCTCAACTGATCACTATCTTCTGTTTGTCTTTGGCCTGAAGGATGTCCAGTTAGCAAGCTCCCATCTGAGATCAGGGCCCTGTGGGATTTGTTACAATTCTGCAGGGCCTGCAAAATGGAGCTGTTCCACCAGGCTTTCAGTTGAGGCATCGGGCATCCAAACTACAGTCTTGGCCTCCCCCGCTGACCACCCCAGCTTAGTGGTTAGTGGCTTGATACCCCCTCAACAACGCTCAGAAGGTTTCCATCTGAGCTCCTCTACCAGGGCAACTCTCACTCTGGTTTGTGTATGAAACTTGGAGATTTTTTAAAATTTTCAAATTTAATGGTTTGAATTTTATATATCGTTTCTCTGTCACAATATTTGATGTGACCTGGTGAGCCACCCTGAGCTCGCTTGCAGGGAGGACGGGATATAAGAGGCCTATGTAGTTTGCTAATCCCAAGAGAAAAGGGTCACGTTCCAGTATTCTGATGGTTGGCAGATAGTTTCGGGAGTGGTGGGCAGTATTAACACGAGAAAAAAAACCTGAATGATGCCAGTTTGAAACTGGTCTTGTGATTACAGGGTGAGAACTGCCTCGTGACCAGCTATTCTCCAGAGGTAGAGGGGAAGTGTTCTTCATTGTCTGAAGATTGTTACTTGTTGTGTTTCCTTAGTGTGCTAACAACTGAATGGGAATGAGCCTGCCAAGGAATTTATCCTTGATACTTCCTTACAAGATGATTCTGTGTTGTGCTCCCTCATGAGAACTTTTTCCCAGCTAATTTCCAGTGCTTAGTTAAAGGATTAATGTTACAAATACTGGTCATTCTTATTTTGGGGTGACATCCTTGAGTTCCTTTGTCTGGGAGGATACATCCTCTCCTACATTATTAGACAACAATCCTTATTAGGATTCAAAAGGAGACTCCCCCCCCCCCTCAGCCCCTAGCCTTTTTTTAAGCTCTGGGCTGGGGGAAGAGTGTCAGAAGGGTAATAATGCCATAAGCTGTGACTGACGAAGGTCATCCACGTGGGGGTGCTGAAATATACTTTGTGTTCTGCCTTGCACAAACAAATGCAAGGCAGGATACAGTCAGAGGCAAGTGGTCGTTGCGTTGGCCTTCTTGCATTTCCGCTCATGTAAGCAGAAAGTCGCAGTCCCCACTCGTGCCTTACCCATTGGACAAAGATTTCTTGCATGATTTCAGATGCACTAGTAAACATAAAGGTCATCTTATGTCCTAACCTTGAACAGAGGTCCCCAACGTGGTTCCCATGGGCACCATGATGCCCACCAAGTGTTTTTGAAAGTTTGTTGGGCTTTTCCCCAGCAGGCCTTTTGATTGGCTGTGCAGATTAAAAGGCATTCTGTTAAATAGAGCTTCTGCCTGAAATGTTGAAGAGTTACTATTAGACACTGTCCAAATTCCACCCTTTGTCAGAATTCCAAAGGCGCCCACAGGGTTCGAAAAGGTTGGGGACCCCTGGCCTGGGCTATGCCCTCAACCACATTATCCATCAGCTACCAAACCGAGAGCCATTCCTGGGTTCTGTTACTGTGATGGATGACCAACTAGCTGTCCCTCTCATACAGGCATTGCTTTCTTCCTTCCGCAGGCAACCATAGCATGTTCGAGAATTCAAACACTGCTTCCACATCAAAGCTGCCACCTACCAAATCTGTCTCCCAGCAATCCAGGTCATCCTCAGGTAGGAGTCTGCGAGAGCAGCCGACGGCTTTGGGAAGTAGCCAGCACCTCAAGAACCTCAGCAAAGTGGTCGGTGCCAAAGTCAACGACTTCCTGCGCAGGAAAGAGCCTGCCAACCACAGCAGCTTGGGGGTGACGGAAGTCAACGAGAGCGCGGGAGCGGATCTCTTGCACGGAGAAGATGCTTTGTTGGGAGGCCAGGACCAGGCAGTGGGGTAAGTGGTGGGCAACCACTGCTGAAGCTTCCCAGGGCTGCTGGTGGAAAGTGCCATCAAGTCACAGCCAACAAATTGCAACCCAGGAGGCTTTTCAAGGCAAGAGACATTCAGGGGTGGTTTGCCATTGCCTGCCTCTGTGTCAGGACACTGGACTTCCCTGGTGGCCTCCCATCCAAATACTAACCAGGGCCGACCCTGCTTAGCTCCCAAGATCTGACGAGAGTGGGCTAGCCTGGGCCGTTCAAGTCAGGGCTTCCTAGGGTTAGACATATAGAAATGGGGCTGCAGCTGGAGAGCTGGTTGTTTCTTCCTTCTGTCCACCAAAGCAATCCATAGTTACGAATCTGCCAAGGGAGGAAGCTTGCCAAGTAGGACTAAGTAGGGGCTGGGAGCATGAACGTCCAGTGTGGGAATATGGCCTCCTAGATCGTCTGATACCATTCCCTCTTGGAATACTTGGGTCATCCACCCACTGGATGCTAGGTGATGCTCTACAACTGGTGGGGGCTCCCACCCCAGAACAGTCATTTTGCCAGTCCAAAGGAGAGGGTGTTATGACACTGGGCAATTCCATTTAGTTGCTCCCCCAAAATAGCATAGTTTAGCAGGGGGCTATAGCCATGTTAGTCCTGGGGTTGTTTTGGGACAACAGGTGGGGTGATCTTGAGAAACTGATGTGCTTTGGGGAGAGCTGAAAGGAGATCAGCTCTAGCGTCCAGGCTCTGTTTTGCTTGACAGATGACAAGACTGCTGAATGCTTTACAATGCCCTGGCTTTTCTTGAAGCAGCAGCCATTTCCTCAAGTCTAGGAAGGGTCTTTGGCCTCGGCCATATCGTCCCTTGGGAAGAGGATGGACACACCAAAAGCTGCAAAACAAAACTGATAGCAAGGCCTGCTTTGGGAGGGATTTGGAAGTGCGTTGTAAAGGTATCAAGTTCTTCCCTTGACTGTATTTTTCTTGTACATCGTAGGCAGTTGCCAATCGATGCCATTCCCCGGCTTGACCCACCACCGCTGATTACCAAAAAGCGCACGCCCAGAGCTCTGAAAACCACTCAAGACATGCTGATGGTTCCCCCTCCGCCGGCAGGGAGCATAGAAGCTTGCTCTCCAGAGGAAGTCCAGGAACACGTTACCTGCCAACCAGCCAGGACAAAGGAAGGGGAAGAGGGGTGGAGTGAGATCAGTTTGCCAGCGCAGGAAGAGAACAGAGGCAGTCCCAGAAGGCCCTTTAGTGTCCCTGACCTTATTCACAAAGAGAACCCAGAGCCCAGGCTGAACAGCGTTTTCCAGATATCTCCTTCTGCTTGCCCAGAGAACTTGGCGCTCAGTCTCAGCTTGACCCCTGGCAAGTGCCTTCCCGATTGCCACTTGCCAAGCAGCACGGATCCCTCCACGCCAAGGACATCCACACTGGAGAGCGAAGGCCGCAGCCCAGACTTGCTGTCCTTTGAGTAGCTCTGTCTCCTGCCGCCTGCCACTACGTCTCTGCTCCACTTCCCTAGCCAAGTCGGTTGTCATAAATGTACCACTGGACAGTTTCCTGGGCCAGATGTCTTCCTGCTGAGAAGAGACTCTGGAGAGATGCTTCCTGTTCTTCTTTTGGGACCACAGTTGCTATCAGGAAATATCCCAAGGAAAGGCAAGAACCTTTTCCAGCTTCAGGTCATTCTCACACACACCACAGGGGGCTGCGTTCACTGGTACTGGTGTTGCACTAGCCCATGTCCATGGACTTGCTGGAGATCCATCTCCAGCATATGCTAAGAGAATCTACAGTACTAGAAATGTACCCTCAGAAACCATCAGAATAAACTCAGGATACAATCTCACCAAATTCTTGGGAGAAGGTGGTGATCCCAGATAGAAGTCACCTCCCTGGATCCAACAATCAGCGCAGGAAGAACGCTCTTGATTGATCAGGATCTGGCAAGGCAGTGCTTTTATGCCCAGCCTTCCGCACTCAGCTGTGATCACTACAGGTGCCTTTGCACTTTCACAATGATTGTTGTCGCAAAGTGCAGCTTGAAAGTTAAAGCACTTAAAACAGTCATGTTGCAGCTACAAGAGTTCATGCTTCCTTGCCTTCGATCGCGATTCGCCAGCCTTGCCCTGCCAAACACTTTCTAGTGTGTTACACTTCTCTTGGTGTGAATAGTTTTGACTAGTGTGAAACTGAAAGTGCTCTTGGGCTTTGTGTCGACGTTTTAAGCAAGCGAGCACTTTAAACCAACCCTGATGCCTTAATGCGACAAGCAAAACCCTGTTCTGCACAGAGCCACCTTCTCAAAGGCAGGAATTTTTGCTTGGCCAGTCACACTGACGTTATGTGAGAGACCAGACTCGGCCTTTTCCACAACTGTGACCAAAATCTACTTGAAATGGGGGTGGCATTTGACTGCCATGACCCTCTTCGTAACTCTCCATCCACCGCTTCTGATAGACCCTCTTTGTAACTCTCCATCCACCGCTTCTGTTCATGAGCGCTCATTCCCTTTTGCCGGGTCACTTCTGTGAGCACAAAAAGAGCTGTGCGCAGGCACCTGTACCTTGAGGAAACTGGGAGGAATCCTCTTATTGGTGTGCAAGTGCTAGCTTCTTCTGTTTGTTGCAGTTCTTCTTGGTCCTGCTACCCATGCAGCTTCCTTTCTGCAGAGTTCCCATCACCCGTGTCCTTCCATGTGTATCCTGAGCAAAAGTTGAATGGCAAGAGTTGAGCGGCAGAGAGATGTGCCCTGGACTGCACAACCTATCATTTGAGCTATGGGCGTCCTGACTGAGACATCTGCGGCTGCAGCTGCTTGGTACCCTAAGCAGCACTATGTCACTGTAGGCCTGACAGCCGAGGGTTGTTTCTTGCTCCCATTGAGTTCTGTGTGTAGCAGCATTTTTGCTGGCCAGTGCCAAGAGGTCAGCTGAGTAGATTAGGGTACCAGCTCAACCCTGCTTCCCGCCCGCACGGTGGCCCTTGTGCTGCCCATTTCTGGTTCCTGCATTGGTGCAGCGGTACCAAGTGTACTGCGGCAGAGATTTAATATGGATCTCAGTTGTTCTCCTAAGCTGTTTACAAAGTGACTTTAGGAGCGCTCTGCCAAACTCTGTAATCCTTCCCAAAGTCCTGAGCTCCTGCCAAGTCTGTAATATTCATCTTGTTTGCTCTCCAGACCCAGCACTGGGTGTTTTGAAAACAAAGAGGAACATTACAAAGGCCAGTACACAGCAGTGGCTAGATGTCTTGACTGAGAGAGAGGAGTCCGTATTCATAGTCTGCCATGCAGCCCATTTGGGTGACCTTGGGCCAGCCACTATCTCTCTGCCTAAGCTACTGCACAGGGAACACCATGAGCTCCTGGGAGGAAGTAAACTGACTTCCTTCCCCAAAATTACTTAGCGCAATTGTCCCGTCCAGCCTTGGTGGCACACATACCCAGCAATAGCATCTGAAAATGCCAGACTGTCAGTCATAATTTCCTGCAGCACTTCCATGTTTAGCAAGCTCAAGCATTCCGATGCGTAGATGATTTCCAGATGAGGGCCCCGCAAATGGGGATCCCGCCACAAACATTTGTTACACCCCTGTCGGTGCGTATTTATCTCCATAGCTGGTCTCTCTTATAGATATGGCTGCTGGGTCAATGTGTTTTGCTGACAAGAGGCTCTATACTAGAGCCAAAGTTAATATGTACAAGTACTTGAAATGTGGTGGATTTTCTCAGCTGGCGCTCAGCTCTGTTGAAGCAGGTGTTTCGAATTCCGAATTCTAGTTTTAAATTTTTACCTCAGATTTTAAAAACGTCAAGGCTTGCTGACATCTCTTGATTTGTGAAATCTCATTGAGGTGTCAAAATATCACTTTCAGTCCCATGCTGTCTGATACCAATTACTCCTGCATCTGTTAAATTAACATTTATTAAATGTTCTAAGATTTAAAAATACAACTGCATTTGGATTATCAGCTATCATTTGATCATTTCAAACTGTCTTCCAGGGATTCCTGAGCTCTTCTTATGGGAAGATCAGTGGGAGGCTTAACCAGACATTACAGAATCACAGAATCACAGATTTGGAAGGCTACATCCATACAGGCCATCTAGTCCAACCCCCTGCTCAATGCAGGATCGGCTTAAAGCATCCTGGACAAGTGTTTGTCCAGCCGCTGCTTGAAGACTGCCAGTGAGGGGGAGCTCACCACCTCCCTAGGCAGCCAATTCCATTGCTGAACTACACTTATTGTAAAAACAAAAATTCCTAATATCCAGCTGATACCTTTCCGCATGTAATTTAAGCCCATAATGTTTCTCCCAGTTACCTCTCCAGGTTGGGACAGAGACATGTCGTTGGAGCTCCATGCTTAACAAGTGGGGGGTGGGCATGGTTCAGACTGGGACCTTTCTCTTTTTGCTGTTTTCCCAACCTCAGACAGCCACTGTTTGTCCCTTTGGGGGCTGCATATGTACATGTTGGTTTCCCCAGCGGAGCAAAGTCTGGCTCTCCAGAGCCATTTTTCAGGTCAGGAAAAATATATGGGAGGTGGAAGGTCGAAGTCCCATCTCTCAACTTGCTAGAGTCCCAATTGAAATTGGGCTTCCACATACCAGGGAAGCGTGAAAGGCCCAGAAAATATGTATTTCAGAGACGTTTGTCTGCTAATATGGACCATCTCCAACTAAATGTTATATTTTTTCCTGGGTACATACCCAAGTTGGGAACCATATGTTACCACACCATTGCCAATCTTCCTTTGTTCCGGGCAGCCACAGGGAACATGGGGTGAGTACAGAGTGAGCCAGTGAGAGGCCAAAAGAGCCCCATGTGAACTGAGCAGGCATCCTGGGATACGCCTCAGAATCCTGTGCACTGGCCAAAGCAGTGCAGATCTGCACTGGCAGATAAAGGTGTGTTCCCCTGGAGACAGTTTGAAAATCACTGTGACACTGCATATCAAAAAATAAATGAGAGTTGTGGCACCATCTTGTATACCAGTTATCATTTCTATAGGCCTCTGTCAAGAGAAGCAAAGGACAGCACATTCTTAGGTAGAGTCAGGCACAACTAAACCCACTGAAATCAATGGGCTGAAGTATACAGATTCCACATTAAATCTGCCACTCAACTTCCCTGTTTGGAAAAATGAGTGTTCTGCTCTGATTGAGGTGGACATATCAGTTGCAGAACTAGTAATTGGGACAGGAATGCTTTTGAGAGGCATTTGAAGGAAGGTGGTCAAATTGAAGTCATTTGCAGCCTTGCACTGTGCATGCTTACTCAGAAGTAAGGCCTACTGTATTCAGGGAGGCTTACTCTCAAGCAGGAGTGCCTAGGATTGCAGCCTTCATTTCCAGAGAGAAGGATCACTTGGAAAAACTATGAGAGAAATGTTTGTATCACTTTCTGTTGAAATGTGTGCATTCTTTAGATGTCTAATGCCTATTTTTCTATTTTTAATATGCATCCACTATAAATCTATAATATATAAATGCATTTATGTTATTGTGTAGAGATTCAAGATTTCACATCACCATTTTAAGGAAGGAAAAAGGTCTGACCAGGCCAGCATCTGAAAATCACAGGTGTTTTATCCACCGCTCCCCCTGCAAAAAGAAAAAAAGATGGATCTTTTTAGTTATAGTATTTAAACTCACTAAGGAATCTGTATATTTCTTGATTGTTTATTTTGCACAATAAAATATATTACTCTAATGTGAGCACTGGATATATTTTTTTGTCATGAAAATTTTATCTGTGGCACCAAGCGGTCTGAAAAAGTGTAGTTCCACTTGGGCCTTTAAGACCTGCCTTGAAGATGATTCCTTGTCTGAGAATACTCAGAGAACAGGGACAAGGTCCTGGATGATGCATTTCCAGTACAATTCCCCAACTTTGAAGAGGTTTGTAAAAAACCCCATGTCAAAAACTTTGGTTCACTCAAAATGGAGATCTGTTTCAACAGTTTGGTTCAGTCTGGCTGTGGCCTGCCTTTGTTAAAATTGTTGTCTTTAAGTCTCCAAAGTTTCACATGGATGTGCTGTAGAGACTGGAATGACCTTGCACCTTCTCTCCAGCTTTGGCTTCCCAATTAACATTCCAACTCAATTAAGTCTTGTGAGAGGCAGGGTGGCGTGAAGCTGCAGATCACACCACTTGCTCTTCTGACAAGACCAGAGACCAATGAAATCCTTTTACTGACTAGCCTACTTGTATCTATACAACATTGCTTGAACCCTCATTGGAGCAGAGGTGTCGCATCAATCTAGGCTTCAAATGATAAAATACCTGTTTTGGAACCTATTCGGGGGCTTGATGATGTTTGTATGTTATGCTGACACGTGGCATCACTCGCTCACTTTGGGCCATCTTGAACTTTGCTGCTGAAGCCAAACAACCTGGCTTTGGGGACTATGGAGGAGGACTACGCTTTGGACCCAGAACATTGAATGGGCAACATCTTGCCTTTTGAGAACCAATGTTTTTTAAAGTATCTAGCTAGTATTTTAATATCTAGTTAAGAACATAAGAGAAGCCAATGTTGGATCAGGCCAGTGGCCCATCCAGTCCAACACTCTGTCACACAGTGGCCAAAAACACCAGGTGCCCTCAAAAGGTCCAGTAGTGGGGCCAGGACACTAAAAGCCCTCCCACTGTTGCCCCCCCCCCCCTCAAGCACCAAGAATACAGAGCATCACTTGCCCCAGACTGAGAGTTCCTATCTATACTTTGTGGCTAATAGCCACTGATGGACCTCTGCTCCATATTTTATTGTTTCCCCTCACAGTAACTAAAGTAACCTTTTGCCCTTTTAACAATACTCTTTGCACCTTAATAAAAATATATATATTATTCACCAAACTTTGGTTTCTTGTTTCCGCAGCTGCAATAAGAAATCTAGTGCCTAAGACAGGAAGTTCACTACCTTAATAGTGATCTTGTGGGTTTCCTGCTGCGAGTCAACCTAGTTTATCCCCGTAAGGTCAGGAGTTTGCCCTTTGGCTCCTGACTGGAGGGATAGAGAAGGACTGGTGGTAGCCTACCCAGGTTAAAGGTGCATAGGTGCCTTTAATACCTTTTGTAGTTTTCAGCTAGCCAGCCTCTCGGTGAAAAGCTTTACAGCCCAGGTTTAGCAGGGGAGGCCTTTTTGACACCCCACCCTTTGAAAGGTCCTCTGGTATCAATTATAGGTTTGTTTGCTTTTGCCAGCAGGTTGCAGCCGCTTTATGGCGACCCCATAGCAGAAACAAGCAGAAATGGATTGCCATTGCTTGCCTCTGCACAGCAACCCTGGACTTCCTTAGTGGTCTCTGATCCAAGTACTGGCCAGGACTGACCTTGCTTAGCTTCCAAGGTCTGACCAGATCATGCTAGCCTGTGCTAACCTCATTAAGGTATTATAAGGGTTAGTACTGGATGGTCTCCCATCCAAATACTAACCAGGGCTGACCCAACTTAGGTTCTGAGATGTGATGAGCTTTTGCTAGCCTGGGCCTTTTGGGGGAACGGGGGGAGTTGTGATGCACACCACTTATTCAGAGCTGGTGGTGGGATCTAAATTCCTTATTGAGGCAATTTCAATATTCAGCCAGGATTATGTGGATTTGTTCAAGCCTGTGGTTGTATTAACCAGATGATGGCTCTGTCCTACCATATTGCTCAGCAAATTTGAAGACTTCCTTCAGGTGAACAGAGGCATATAACTTTGCTGAGTGCTGCGTGATGATGGGTAGGGTTGTGTCTGGGTAGGTGTTGTGCCTTTCAGAACCCCATGACACAAGCTAAAACTAAAAGAGTAATGGCTGCATCAGTTTCACTTCTACCTGCTATCACAGCATCACTGATGGAGGGAGAAAGAGAGGGCACCTTTGTGCGTGGTTTGTTTTCTTTCTCCCTGTATAGCCCCTTCCCTCCTGGATCTTCTTTTCTCCCTTTGGGCCTCTATGGGTGCATTCAGAGGGCTCTTTTGAGCTGCGCCAGGCACAAGTGCCTGGTGGATTTAAAGTGCACATCCAGACCTCAACATCTGAGAATCGTGACACTTTCGTTAGTAGCCCGTCGATCCCCATTGGAGATCCGTACTTAAAAGACAGTGGTTAAAGTCCAGTCTAAAGCTGGCCGATGGGCCAGTGCCAGACTTTCCACCGTCAGGTCATTCCACCAGCGCACAATCAGCCCGTGGGGATGGTCTCCAGACCATCCCGAACAGCTCCATTTAAAAAAAACTCTTAGCCATGCATGCATAAGTGCTTAAACATGCAACGTCCCCAGAGCTCTGCTCAAACAATCCAAACAATGTTGAGTTTCTGACAGATCCCTGAACCCAGTCAAGTTTATTAAGTGAAACGGTACCTTGAGGAAGGTACTGCTGGCGGTGTTTTTAGTACGCGCATGCGCGGAAAAACAGATATATGGTGAGGCACCTATGCACAGACAGGATTTTTTTTTTAAGCTACCTAGACAATCCACTGCGGGAGTCACGCGTGGTGAAGCACTTCACGGGCGGGCTGTCTGGTCGTGCAATGCTGGATCAAAAAGATCTAGCTCAAATTACAGCTGGGCCAATGGCAGGATTAGCTGCCCGTCTGAACACACCCTATTTCCGTTTGCATTGGGGTAAGCTGGACCATTTGGTATTATTTCCACAGCACTTGCCCTTTGTCAGTCACTGTTGTGGCGTCCTCTGTATTCCACTGGCTGTGGAGAGAGGATGAACAGTTTGCTTACCTGGTTTACAAGGTTTAGTCGCCTTCTCAAAAGAGACAAGGCCAGCATTAGCTGCATTTGTGTAAAGATGAGCACAGAGTTGCACAAAAACAATTTTGGGTAGGAGCAGATTTTTATGCAGGGGTGGCAGAGAATACCAGCCACCAGGAGCGCAGCCTCAAAGCCAGTTCTCTGGACCACCCAGTTACCCAGGCAACTGTGTGGGGCGCACAGAAAGAAGGGGGCCAGTGCACAGCGGGGGGCTTCACTCACTCTTGGCCAACAGACACAGATGACTGATGGTGTGATCCTACTCAGATTTACCCTAGTCTAAGCTCAGTGACCATTTGGCATCTGAGGACCATTTGATCGACTAGTGGTGTGAAGAGTACTGGACTCGGGAGACCAGGAACAGTGAAATCATGAAGCCTTTATTGAGTGATTCAGCATGCCCAGTAGATGGTCAGAACAAGCATGCTTCAAGGGCTCCAGGGCCCTCATTATATGCTGGCCGGAGCCACACCTCCGGCCGCACCCAAAAGACCTGATAGGGGCTTTACATATGCACGTTTGTCATAGGTTCCCTGGAGGAGACTTTGGCCGCATTGGCTCCCCAGGGAGAACCTAGGTCCCACATTGGTGGAGGCTTTGAATCCGGACGTCTATTGTTCCTCCAGATTCAAGCTCCCCTCTCTGCCTGACCATGTGCTCTGGCCATGCGGCGGGCGCCATTACCTGGGAGCACATGGCAGGCTGGTTGCTACACAGAGCATACTACATTACATGATGCTTCTGTGCTGAACTGGATGGCTTCCACTTTGCGGGGCCTTCCCAGTATGTAGGGTTGCCAACCTCCACATGATGGCTGGAGATCTGAAATTACAACTGATCTCCAGGCTACAGAGATCAGTTCAACTGGAGAAAATGGCTGCTTTGGAACACGGAGTCTATGGCATTATTGCCATATTACCAAATTGATGTCTCTCCTCTCCCCAAATCCTGCCCTTCTCATAGGCTCCACCCTCCAGATCTCCTCTCCAGGAATTTCCAAACCCAGAGCTGGAAACCCTATCAGTGTGCCTGTGGTGCACAACTGGAAATCAGTCCAGTGAAGTCAACTAAACAATCTGCACAGGATGCAGATAAACTGACCTTAATACCATGACAAGAAATGTGTGTATGTTTTAAACATAGGTTGCCAGCCTCCAGGTGGGGCCTGGGGATCTCCCGCTTTTACAACTGATCTCCAGCTGACAGAGATCAGCTCCCCTGGAGAAAATGGCTGCTTTGAAGGGTGGACTCTATGGCATTGTACCATGCTGAGGCCCCTCCCCTCCCCAAACCCCGCCCTCTCCTGGATCTACCCTCAAAGTCTCCAGGTGTTTTCCAACCCAGATCTGGCAACCCTATCTAGCCTAGGGTTACCAGGTCTGGGCTGGAAAATATCTGGAGACTCTGGGGGTGATTTCGGGAGAGGATAGGGTTTGGGGAGGGAAGGGGCATCAGAATGGCACAGTGCCATAGTCCCCCCTTCAAAGCAGCCATTTCCTCCAGGGGAGCTGATCTCTGTCAGCTGGGGATCAGTTGTAAAAGCAGGACATCTCCAGACCCCACCTGGAGGCTGGAAACCCTAAACCAGCCTCGTGAAGGGTTCTGGAGAACGAGAGCTTGCATAATGTGGTCTTTTTTCGAAGAAGTGGTTTAAGATTCTGCATAGGACTGTGCTGTACGGGAATAGATGATGGATGCGCGTGACAAAACCACTTTCGGCCAGCCCGGAGCCACCCACCCTCCAGCATGCGAGGTCGGCCGTCTCCACCCTCCTTTCGCAGTCAGAGAAGGCGAGCCGGCCAGGGCAGCGCCCAGTCAAGGGAGCCGGACGGCAGGCCATCCTCCGCGCAGTGACCCTCCTCCAAGCCCGCTGAAATCCGGGCGGAGTAATTGCGCCCAGGCCTGCGTCCGGGCCCGGCCCTGCTTTCCCCTTCCCGCGGTTGCCCGGCAACGGCAGCCAGGAGGAAGAGGAAGGCGGCGGGGCCGGGCCGCGTCACGGAACCCGAGCGCCTGACGTGAGGGCGGCAGAGGCGCCTCCGGGCCCGGCCTGCGTGACGGCGACGGCGATGTGACGGACCCCGCCCCCCGGCTCAGGAGGATGGCAGCGGGGCCGCCGGTGGTGGCGGCGGCCGGGCGGCTGTGGCAAGTGGAGGCCCCGCTGGGCCGCGGCTCGTCGGCCGCCGTCTTCCGGGCTCGCTGCCTCGGCCACCCGCGCTCCCCGCCGGCCGCTGTCAAGGAGTTCCTGCCGCCGGGCTCCGGGCCGGGAGGAGGGGGCGGCGGCGACTACGGCTTCCGCAAGGAGCGGGCCGCGCTGGAGGAGCTGCGAGGGCACCGCAACATCGGTGAGGAGGAGGAGGCCGCCGCCGCCTACGGGCATGTGCAGAGTGCCGCCGCGGGCCTCAGGGCCGCCAGCAGGGAGAGTGTGGCTGCGGGTCAGGCGGAGGGCGCGCAAGATGGCGGGAGGCGGAGAGAGCCGGCCGGCTTTGGGACGCCGGACAACAGGGGTGGGTGGGAAGCCAGGCGCAGGGGATGGGGGCTGCCTGGCGCAATGCTCCCTCTAAGCCGTGGAGGCTTCTGAGAGAAAATTCTCCTTGGTGAGCTCCTGGCTAAGACAGAAACGTGTGAGCCCGAGGCTAAAACACTGAGCTAGCTCGCACTAACTGAGCAGCTTAGAGGGAACACTGGCCTAGCATGAACTGCGGTGGCCTCTTCAGAACTAAGAGGAGGGATTGCACACTCTCCCCCTGAATTTCGTTTTTTAAAATCACAGTATGTGGTTAAGAGGGTTGCCAGGTCACCCCTGGCCACTGTGGGGAGATAGACGGGGTAGAGTTGCCAGATCCAGGTTAGGAAACTCCTGGAGGTTTGGGGATGGAGCCTGGGGAGGACAGGGAACTCAGTGCTCTACAATGCCAGAGAGTCCACCCTCCACAGCAATGCTCCCTCTAAGCTATGGAGCCCTGTGAGCAAAAATTCTACTCTGTGAGCTACGGACATTAAAGTTGTGAGCGGGCGATCTGGCTACTTCATAAATTAGTTTGCTTGGGAGCCATCCTTCCTGAGCCAAGACAAAAATGTGTGAGCCGGAGGCTAAAAGAACTGTGAGCTAGCTCACACTAACTCAGCATGGAGGGAACACTGCTGCAGAGCATCCCTTTTCTCCAAGGGAACTGATCTCTGTAGTCAGGAGATGAGCTGGAATTCCAGGGGATCCCTAGATCCCACCTGGAGGCTGACACCCTTAGAAACTGGCATGGTAGGAAGCAGGCAGAGCTAGAACTTCTCTCCCCAGCGTGATACATTTCTGTTATGAGGAATTCTTTACATAGGGATGCATTTAGAGATGCACTCTGCCGCTTTATTTTCCTGTAGAACAGGCCTCAAAAACCCCTTGCCAAGTGAGGGGGGAACTCGCATGCAGCCACACATGAAACTGCCTTACTAAGGTCAAATCTACATCTGACTTTCCCACTGGAATCATTCTAGTTTTTAAAAAACCCGTCTATACTTGTTTCTGGTTTCAAACCATACTGGTTCTAGTTTAAAAATTACTGTTTACATTCATTAATTGCCCTCCTGTGGTCAAGCTAGCATTACACTGCTTTAAACAGATCCTGTTACTTAGTACTCTTCAGACCCAGGGAGTGAAATTTGAAACCAGCGTGAAATGAGCGCAGGAAAAGACAGCAGTCAAACTACTTCAGAGGGGAGGTGTAAATTGGGCCTGAGTGAGACCATGGGTCTAGTAAGGTTGGTCTTGTGCATTCCCTTACTGGCAGTAGCTTTCAAGGGTCTCAGAGGAAGGTCTTGCTAGGGTTGCCAGGCTCCCCCTGGGCATTGGCAGGGGATGGGGGGATGTTGTAGGGTGGCCAGTTCCACGCTGGGAAACTCCTGGAGATTTGGTGATGGAGCCTAGGGAGGACAGGGACCCAGTCCAAAGCATCAATTTTCTCCAGGGAAACTGATCTCTGTAGTCTGGAGATGAGCTGTAATTCCGGTGGATCCCCATTTCGCACCTGGAGGCTGGCATCTCGAGGTCTTGCACATCACCTGCTCCCTGATCCTTTGATCTGGCGATACCAAGGATTGAACCTGGGACCTTCGTCATGTGAAGCTTTTGCACTGAGCCGTGGCCCCTCCACACAAAAGCAGTTGCTGGCCTAGGCTTGATAAACATGCAAATGGGCCAGCTCGTACAGGTTTGGGGTTTTTTAATCTATGGTAGAGGATTATGGTCCACTTATGAGAGCGGGCGCCTTAGAGTATGCACTGTTCCTCCATCGTTGACATAAAACCATAATGACGACTGTATTTGAGGTTCAGAGAAGGCTTCCAGAGACCCTAAGAATGTCGAGGAGGAAGATAATACAGGATGTTATTACTTACCCTAAGAGCTGGAGACAGTCTTCCACCATGTCTCCTAGGGTACACAGTCCAATCACCGAGCTACTGTTCTGTCCCTTTTGTGGGAATTTGCTGTTACACACAGGGACAAAAGGTTTTTTGATGTGGGATTCTTCCCCCCCCCCCCCCCCTCCCAAGAAATCAGGGAACGCTACGTTTTCTTCTCAGCCCTAGTCTGAGCACACTTACTGCTCTTATTCCAGGGAGGTCACCCCAGACTTGTCAAATTTCTCATCTTTGATGGGGTCTGAGAAAGTCACCTTTCTCTGCTGCTTATGGCAACCACTGACATGTGCCGGGAAGGGTGGTGGGAGGCACTGCATTATTTTCAAGCAGCAGGTGCCTTCCCTGTGGTTAGATTGTGTCACAGTTAATTAAAGATATCCTCTTTTAGCTCGAATTTCATCTCTGTGCCTCACAACGGTCAGAGACTAACTTGCATCTTCCTGGTGGTACATACATGCATTACTAGGAACAACAGTTATACAGCGAAAGTATCCTGTCATGTGTTGGAACCAGCGTTCCCTCTAAGCTGTGCGCATGAGCGACTAAATGCCAAGGCACATGGAACGCTGTTACCTCCCCACCGAAGCAGGACCTATTTATCTACTCACAATTTCTTGCTTTTAAATTGCTGGGTTGGCAGGAGCTGAGACCAGAGACGGGAGCTCACCCCATCACGCAGCACTCGGGTCTCAAACTGTTGGGCTACCGACCTTCCAGTCTGCAGCTCAGCGTCTTAACCACTTGAGCCACCACAGCCCCATATTGTAAGATTACAGCAGTTTATTCTGTGAAGGATGTGAACTGTTCCACTCAGCAGAGAAAAAACTTTAAAGGGAACGTTGGTTGGAACTAGTCCCCAAACTGCCTGGAATCCACATTTGTCTTATATCCACACCACATGTGTGGAAATAGTAGGGTTTTTGCCTCATTTTTTTCTATTTCAGTTTTCATTTATGGAACTGGCATTTGTTCCATGGATGGTCAACAACTGCTGCATCTCTGGAACCCCGTCCAAGGTGTAAGAAATGGCCCGGTCTGGCCACATCTGCTCAAGGGAGTCTGAAGTTTTGATATAGTGAAGCAGATCTTCCCAAGCCGGAGAAGACTCAAGGGCAGTCTGTGGGGATCCTTGATAGGCTGCTTAATGAATCAGGAAGACTGCTGGCTGCTTCAGCCCTGTTTGTGCAGGCCTCAAGAGAAAGATAACTCCAAACAGCATGTGAAATGGCAGGGGCTTGGGTGTAAACTATTCCCTGCATATGTAGTAGCCATCTGCAGCAACGAGAGAATCAAATACATTATGGGGGAGAGCAACCACAGTACCAAGAGCCAGAGGTTACAATTTGAACTTGTAATTACCCAGCTGCAGTTTATGAAGTCAGTAGGAAAATAGTGACTTTGATCAGTGATTCCCAAACAGTGGGGACCCCACATTGCTGTAGGCATTCAGCTTGGAATGTGTCGGGCCTGTGCAAATGACTCTGTGTGTTGTAGTATTTTAGAGTCCTGGAGCCATATTAATATTAGCCATGACCTTCTCTGTAACGCAGCCGCACACTAATCAAACCAAAATATTCCAGGGAGATAAGGGTAAGGGGGCTGGGCTCTTGTAATGCTTTGTCAGTTATATTTTGACAGGACTGGGGGAGCGAAGGGCGGGGATACATTCCCTAGAAAGACGATCTGTCTTGCAGAGTCAGAGGGCGCTTAGTTGTCAGTGGGCAGGCAAGCACCCAAGGAAGACCCTAGGAAGAGTGCCCGAATAATGCTGCAGGAATGGCTTCGGTGCTCAGCTGAGAGCTGCTCCCAGGTTCTGAAGAAGTGAGCTCTGACTCACAGTAGTTCATGCTGAAATAAATGTCTTCAAGGCAGGGGTCCCCAACGCTTTGAGCCTATCAACCAGCACCTTTGTGGTCCTGACTCAGCGTGGTGGGTGCAGCTGCACGTCGTTGCCAGAGGAGGCAGAGCCAAACATGAAATAGCTGCCGCAGCTTACCTTCAGTCACACAGTACAAAATCCTTGCCCTGTTGTGGCGGCAGCTGCTAAAGCAACGTTAATAGAAATCTGCATAGCCAATCAGAATTCTTGCTGGGCAGAAGCTCCACCTGTCCCTGCCAACTTTCAAAAAACACTTGGGTGCCAGGAAATGTGTCAGCAGGCACCCATAGGCACCAAGCTGGGGACCCCTGCTTTAAGGTGCCATTGGACTTCCATTTTATTTCCCGAGTTCTGTAGGTGGCGTAACAGCTCTTGCTGATGTTTTTGACTGTTTTCTATTTGCAGTTACCCTGTACGGCGTGTTTACGAGCTGCTCTTCTCTCAAAGGCCCCTCTCACTCTCTTCTCCTGGAGCTGCTGGACATCAGTGTCTCGGAGCTCCTGGTGCATTCCAGTCAGCACGGCTGCTCCATGTGGATGACCCAGCACTGTGCCCGGGATGTCCTGGAAGCCCTGGCGTTCCTCCACCACAAAGGCTACGTGCATGCTGACCTGAAGCCACGCAACATCCTCTGGAGCGCAGAGCAGGAGTGCTTCAAGCTCATTGACTTTGGACTCAGCTTCAAAGAAGGGAACCAGGTTGGCCGAGCAACACTGAAACTGTTCAGGCCAGGGGTGTCAAACATAAGGCCCAAGGGCCAGAACTGGCTTTTGCAGGACTCTTATGTGGCCTGCGAGCAGCTGGTGCAGGGGAGGGAACAGGAGACTGCTTTGGGAGGGGAGTGGGTGGAACCACTCCAGTTGTGGCTTCAGCACGGTGGAACAACCTCATCTGCAGCGGTCAAGCAGCGTGGGAGCAACTGCCCAGTGCTGCACTGCTGGCTCTCCAGTCCGCCCATTTGGGTATTCCTTTACACCCCACCCAGCCCATGGGATCTTGCAGTGAGGATGCACCAACTCAGAGCTTACCAGCTGTTGACCTTTATATAAAGTTTATACCTCTGGTACCTGGCATAATATTTTATGTCATACATGGCTTGGCCCGACAAAGTGACATTTATGTCAGATAACAAATGAGTTCGACACCTTGTGTTTAGGCAGTCTTTTGAGAGACATCGCTGACCTTTCCCTCTCTCTGAAGGCAAGGGGGCCATCCAGCAATCTGGATTGCTGCAGAAAGGTTGCTGAATATTTTTAGGTGGTCCTTGTCAACTGAAACTTAACTGTTGCCCAATGTCCTGGCATTTTCCAACTTCCCCCTCAAAAAGTTAAAAGATGGATTGCTGCTTATGGTATATGTACTACTACTTCTTTCAGGTGGTAGGCTGGTTATGCTAGCTTTTGTATTTTGTTTCAGAAACCTGCAACCCCCCTTTTGTCCATAGAGAGCAGCTGGACAAAAGAAGTGTGTATACCATGGGAAGCAATACCTCTTTCAGAACACTTTTGGCTCTGTTTGAAACTACCGTCTGTCTCCAGTTATGAAACTGTTTACACACCTCCGTGATCTAAGAGCAGGAAGCCTTCATTATGTTTTGTGTCTGTCAGGGTTTTTAAAAAAACCTCTCCTGAGTCCTTTATGCAAAAAATAAGTGATTGTACATGTGCTTTTCCGTCACTGTAGACCATTATGTTGCCAGCAGACGTGGAGAAAAAAACATCGTGTTCCTTTAGAATCCTGTAGAATCCAGCAGGTGACACTTTCCATGGCATGGTTTTAAGGAACATCACTTAATAAATAACACCCCGTTAAAGGGACAGAACACTTTCTCTCCAGGCTTTTGGCACCGCTAATGGGTCATACTGATCACTAAGATATATGGCGTTTCTTGGGGTATGAAATCATTCTAGGCCATTATCACGCCACACTTGATAGTTACTAGCAGTGGGGTGAAGGCAGGTGGTAATTAATTTACATGAGCACTGGATGTGTACTGTTAAGAGTGATGGAGCTTGTTGGTTAAGAAAGATAGTTTACAAAGATACAAGCCAGTGTAGCTGGTGTTTCTTGTAGGAATCTTCTCCATTAGCTGAGTGACAGAAAATCCAGAATAGTAATAGATACTTTATTAGTGAGGTGAATGAGGCTGTGTACTGTTAGATGAATGAAACTTATTTGTTAAGGTAGTTTGAAGTTATGTAAACCAACGGAGCTGCTCCTGTGACCTCATTATCGCTGCTCTTCACCACACTTCATTAATAACATATCCATTAGTGTTCTGGGTTTTCTTTTACTTTAGTTATATATCATTGAGATCCTCTTTTTATAGACAGGGAGCCGAGTCTGTGACACGCAGCAGCTTTACGCCCTGCTGGTTGGTCCAGCTCTTCTGGGCCCAAGGCTTGGTGCTCCAGTACTCTAGTTGCAGGCCAGACTTCAGTGATGGCGAGAACTAGAGATCCGGCTATTAATGTTGGGCCTTGTCTTTGGACAGAAGTCATGGAAGTCAGAATCTAGGGTGTGGTGACTTAAATGCAGCTACAGATATCCTTCTCAGAAAGTTCCATTTGAAGCTCCCTCCTGCTCCCTTGTTTTCCGATGCCTGGTTGCTGATTGTAAGTTATTGATTATCGATAAGTTCATTAAGGTGGCTTCTTCCTGAGGTGATGCTCTCCGTAAAGTTTTTCCACTTAGCTGTAAACTGTGGGGCTGAGAATACAGATGTCCCCTTTTCAGATATCCAGGCTCTTCTCTTTTCAGTCAGCCTGCTTCAGTGGAAAGTTCATCTGATCTTCTCTTAGTTTATCACTTGAGTACATCTGGAGCAAGCAAAGGTTCCTTTTCAGATTCTCTTGGAAAGGGTAACACCCTTTCCAAGCACACCCTTTCCAAGCACAGAACCTCTGTGCAGCTCTGGAATTTAGTCTGGGAAAGGATCGTTTTAAACTAGTTCCTTGACAGATTGTCTAGTTCAGGGGTCTCCAGCCTTTTTTTGAGGCTGCGGGCACCTTTGGGATTTTGATAGGAGGTAGTGAGTACCACCCAGGAATGGCTGCCATGAGGTGTGGAGCCAAACCCAAAATGGGTCCCTCCAGGTGCACAGCCAAACACAATGCCTCCCCTCTCACACCTCCTGGGAAGAAGGGAATCCTAAAGGGGGAATGGAGCCACACACTGACTATGGAAAGCCCAGTTGCTTACCAGTCCTGATCCTCCAGTGGAAAACCCTTTCATTTGAGTGAGGGAAGCCAGTAACAACTCCTGCTTTACAATGGTTCCGCCCACTTTCTGAAAAGCTTGGTGGGCACCAGGGGAAGTGCTGGCAGGCACCATGTTGGGGAACCCTGGTCTAAATAATTGAAAGAGGAAGCAGTGTAATGATGACAGTCTGGTTATACTTTCTGCACCTTTTATTACATGAAGCAGCCCTAAGCAGGCAGCTTATCTGTGGACCCTTATTAAAGAGCAAGCTTAAGGTATCCTTGCAAAGCGTACCAGTGGTGCGCCGTTACAGATTAGCATTCTAAAGCAATTTTTGATTTTCCGTAGGATGTGAAATATATTCAGACGGACGGGTACCGGGCTCCTGAGGCTGAGCTGCAGAACTATCTGTCTCAGGCTGGACTGCAAGGTGGAACCCAGTGTACTTCTGCTGTAGATCTCTGGAGTCTAGGAATCGTGTTGGTAGAGATGTTCTCAGGAATGAAACTGAAACACATTGTCCAGTCTTGGGAGTGGAAGGTAAGCAGCGCACTTTGGAGGGAAACCGGTGTGCTTTCGAAGTTTTAATCCCCCAAGAAGACTTCTTATGGTTTTGGTGGGAGTTGCTCCTCAGGAGCTTTAAAAATGCTGTCTCTCTTGAAGGCCAGCAGCATCCTGTACGGCTTGAATTCGCCTTGCTGGAGAGAAGGAATAGTGAAACTTCTAGGGAGCCCAAAGGGAGCCAGTTTTGGCTTCCTTCAAGGGATGGCGAAAGGGGCTCCTGCCCCAACAAAATCATAGGGCCGAGAAGAAGCGGGTCGTCATATTCAAGCTTCCTTCCCCAACACAGAATCTGCCACTTGTTAGGCTCCCATGAATCTCACTGTACAATCCTGGCCACAGTGAGATACTAGAGAGTAATAGTTAACCATCTTCACTGCATCTGGGTGCCCGCAGACCAGATAATGAGGGGTGGATCCAGCCACGCGGTTAGTAAACGTTATGTTGCCCTAAAGTTTTCTTAAGACTGGGTAGCAATTTCACTGCTTTCTCCCTCCCCCTCTTAGCCCCATGAAATTTTGTTCCCTGGGGTTAGCAGACCATCAGGAACGTCATAGTGGTGGTCTTCAGTGGGTGGAGGGCGTTAGCAAAAATTGGCACCCTTTGCTTAAGAAAATTTAAGTGCACATAAGTTTCCTTAATATGGTTGAATTCTGCCCCCCCATGCCACGTATCTTAAGCAAGTGACTTCACTGCATTTTCCAACACAGAGAGAGGAAAATTTAAATCTAAGAGGGAGAGAATGCTGTTTCTTGCTAACCTTAATATGGGGGTAGTTTACCTGGGCTGCTTCCTAGGAATTGTATGCAAGGTTAACTAGTGCAGAAACACCTTTAGTCTGCTGCCTTTTTAATACTGCGTGTATAAAAAATAAATACTAGTAAGCCATCTTTGATACTGTTCTGAGATATGAGTGCGATCTTGGGTCTGGCTCAGTCTTCCTGTACAAACGGATCATTACGAGTAAATATTTTCCTCTGAGAGACTTTCCCTCCCCTTTTCCTTTCTAGGCGAATAATGCTGCCGTTATCGATCACATTTTTGTCAGCAAAAGTGTGGAAAATTCAGCCATCCCAGCTTATCATCTCCGAGACCTCCTCAAAAGGTATGCTGACCCTAGGATCAGGGAGCGGGACGGTGGTAGGGATGGGCGGAGTGATGTCACACTGCTGGCACTAAATCATGTCCAAGTTTGCGCTGGAAGGAACATTATGACTATTCCTGACCCCCATATTTCCCCTGCCACCCTTTGGGAACAACAGGCAGGGGGTGGGAGGATTCCTGCCATAGCAGGCGACTTGGGAAGTCTAGCTGACCCTGTTACTTTGAAAGGAAGATGATGAAGGAATCAGTTTCTGTAGGGAAATTATGCCTTTCAGTTCTGGACCAGCGTTACTATCAGTGCAGTGGTGCAGCAGAATACGCTTCCTGCAAAAGATGTGGAAGTACCCTTCCTTGGAGTTCTTCAGGAGCTCATCTGATGGCCCTGACCTGGGTGGCCTAGGCAAGCCCTATCTTGCTAGATCTCAGAAGCTAAGCAGGGCCAACCCTGGCAGTAGTAGTACTTGGATGGGAGACCTCCAAAGAATACCAGGGCCGGGAGACCAGAGGCAGGCTATCAAGCCAGTTCTCTGAACATCCTCCATGCCCCAGTAGGAGTCCCCAGAGGTTGCCATAACTTCCAGGCACGGGCAAGCACACACGTGGGCGCACACATCTGGTGCAAGCCATCTGACTCTGGTGGTTTAGCTACAGGATAGCTTGTAAAGTGGTGAATAGATGAACCATTGTGTCGCCTCCTGTTTCTGTGCTATAATTTAAAGATGGGTGGGACAGATTGGTTGGGTTATTTGTTCTGGCTGCCTTCTAAAGCCTGAACTAGACAAGATGTTTTTGCAAGTCAGATCAGGGTTCTCCTGACCTGTCTTGCTTTCCCTGCAGCAGGAGACAGCTGCAGGAAACTTATTTCCCCAAGCACTTCAGGGCCCAATTCAGACTGGCCAGGGCACAGTGGGGAGAAGGGGGTCAATCTTTCCCCCCACCTCATGGTTTTCTTGAGCGGAATGGGGGGTATTTCACCTGTTGGGGGCTACATGAGTGGAGTTGGGAGAACCGTGGCTCCGCTTGGGGTCCAGTTTCTGGTGCAGTTTGGGCCTGATCCTCTGTGGTATAAACCTGTTTAAGGGAACAGAATTCAGAGCAGAGATCTGAAGGCAGTGAATCCTAAATCTACCATCCTCCCACATCAGCCATGCAGCTCTATGACTGAATGCTCTCTCCATTTATTTGTCTATCTCTTGAAATATTTATATGCCCCTTTCCCACCTCAGTGCCTCAGACAGCTTGCGAAAAACAAATTATCTGCGGGTAATAATATCTTCCTTATGAAACTAGTTGGGAAAAGCCCACTTAAAACGAATGGCCTTACGTTTATAATGGAAGGCAGACAGCATAGAGGCACTCTGCACCTCCTTGGGCAGAGTATTCCATAATGTTGGCACCACCACTGAAAAACAGCAGGCCCAGGTGGCGTCTGAGAGACATTAATTACAAGTGACGGCAGCCACAGGTCAATCCTGTGGCTGCTGACACCACCTTAGGAACAGTTGCAGTTTTTAAAAAATTGCTGGGAGCCCCTGATCTGGATCGGGCATGTGGTCCTGTGGCCCCAGGAACTCTACCACCCCACCCCACCCCGGTATGTGCCTTTGTTTTTACACCTGAAAAGATGCTGCCGGGGGGGGGGGGGGAGAGCTCTCTGAACCACCTCACTACAGCTGTTTCTAAAAATGGTGTCAGCAGCCACGGGATGGACTCAAGTATTCCCTCTAAGCTGAGTTAGTGTGAGCTAGCTCACAGTTTTTAAGCCTCCAGCTCACACATTCTTGTGTTAGCTCAGGAAGGATGGCTCCAGAGCAAACTCATTTATGCAGTAGCCAAATCGCTCGCTCACCACTTTAATGCCGGTTGCTCACCAAGTAGGATTTTTGCTCACGAGACTCCACAGTTTAGAGGGAGCATTGCTTGATAGTATGGCTCTGAGTGAACAGAGCCAAGGGGGGAAGTTCAGAATTGGTCAGTGAGGTGACTGCTGTTGCTGAGATGAACGATTCTGACAGGTTGTGACTGAACTCCTGAACCAAACCCTCTGGAAATTTATTCGTTTCTTTCCAGCACATTTTTTTTCCCCGTGTTCTGAGGATTTACTGTTAGGTTGCTATATGTGAAATAAAGAATGCCTTTTGTTTTCCAGCATGCTACACGAGGAGCAAGAGAAAAGAGCTACCGCTGCGGAGTCCTTGTGCAGTCCTTTCTTCAGCATTCCTTTTGGTGGGTTGTATAAGACCTGAAGGTTTTTTTGTAATAGTCTGTGTTTCTAAAAAAAAATCTGTCTCATCTCTTCTCAAGGTGGCTAACAGCCTTCAGTTTTTTTTTAAAAAAAAGAACTGTTTTGCCCATAAGGATTAGTTTCTGGACTTTTTGTGATCTCTTTGGGGCGCACTGTTAGTCCCAAGATGTTTCCTGTGCGTGTGTGCCCACTCCTCCCTCCCCCTTCCCGTTTCACTGAAGTCGCAAACAATGATTTAGTGACCTCTCTGAACACGCTGGAGTCCTGGGAGCACCTTCAAGACTAAAAAGTATGCAGTGGCTTGAGCTTTTGTGGCAAAAATCGCCTTGTCTTATGAAGCAGGCTCCTAAGATTACGCGCCACACAGCAGTTGAACATGGCTACTGTTCTGGCATTGACAACTCCTTCAGAATTTGTCCAAACATAATGATAGTGGTCAGTTGTAATGACTTGCACATGGTGGGAAAGCATGGTAGAAAACAGAGGATGGTTTTAGTATTACTGAGAATAGAGTTGACAAGTTCTAGCCATTCCACCAACCAGTTGCTCTCTTCCTTTGGGGAAATAACTTGTTGCTGTTTGAAATCGTATGCCCTTTACAGCTCCCCACATTGAAGATCTCGTGATGCTTCCGACTCCTGTGTTAAGGTTGCTGAATATTTTGGATGATGCTGCTCTTCAAAATGACAAGGAATTCGAAGGTTTGTGTTCTGCCGTTTTTCGTATATCTGCTGACTGTGAAATACGCCACAGAAGAGGGAGGTGGCTTAAGATGGGCCAGAGAATGCTTCCAGCATCTGCCTGTCCCATAGGGCAGCCTTCCAGAAGAGAACCGTCCCCCGTCAAACCCAGGGTGATGATGTGAGTTGGAGTGGGACGGACAGAGCAGATAATTTCTGGGCAGGAGTGTTCGAGGCATGGCCGTATGACAAAGCAGGCATGTTCGCGACCTTTTGAATAAATCAGGTTTTGGAAAAACAGCCTCCCTAGTATCGGACTGTTAGTCAACTCCTGGTCCAAATTCTGTTTTCCAAAATCTGCTCTCCCACACTCGCCTTGACTCCTCTCCCCATCTGCAGGGATCCCAGAGTGGGCTAGTTATAAGCTCCTGTTGTCCATACCAGAGGGGTTCACACCGTACTTTGCAGTGTGTGACCGATTCCGCAAAAGCAGTTGTTACGCCCTCGGTCTGCCATTTTTCCCGGTTCCCCCGAAATGTCTCAATTTCCCACTGTTTGCTGTGCAGCCGCATTTTGACCCACGTCTCCCCCCGATTTCCCCCGTGTCTTCTTGATCCTAAAAAATAAGGATCAAGAAGCTCTCCAGTGGCAAGTCAGTTGCCCTACTGGGCAAAAGCCCCATTGGCCCTGCCCACTTTCTAAAAACATTGGCCAGGCACCAGGAAAGACGTTGGTGGGCACCAGGGCGACCACAGGCACCATATGGGGACCTCTGGTCTAGTCTCTTAACCACCGAGCTTGCCTAAATTCAGTAAGTGAGTTTCATTCCTGAATGGGCATCTGGATTTGGGATTCCTGTGTCCAAAGACAGTGCTGTTTCGAAGACACACAGCAGGTTGGGTCCAACCCTTTTGCTCAGCTAGTTGTGGAGCCTTGCTAGGGCACGAGGAACCTTCCTCTGATGGGAGGTGCTCGTCCCCCAGAGGGAGATTCCTTGCAGTGGAGAAGGCCTCTTGCTTTGCTGCATGGAGTCATAGGATCCAACCCATCAGTCCTTTTATTAGCCTCTTACGCCATCTTTCTGATTTCACAGATATAGTGGATGATATCAGAGAAGAATGTAGTAAATACGGGCAGATAGTTTCCCTGTTTGCTCCAAAGGAAAATCCAGGCAAAGGCCAAGTAAGTACACGGGAAGGGAGATATGAGCTTTAATCTGTTGTTCTAATAGTGTAGCGATTTGTGATGTTATGTTAAGACGGTTGAATGATATATGTATACGCTGTACCTGCAAAGCAGCATTTTGGGCTCTCGGGAAACGTCACACTTATTTATTTCATTCAACTTCTATCCCGCTCCTTTCCCCACCAGGCAGGGCTCAGGGCAGCCTGGATCCAGGTGGAGGATTTCCACAGACAGACAAGGGGATGATTTTTGTGGTTTCCTTCCCACTTTCTGCAGCAGTTTTTTGTTTTGATGAATGCCAAATCCACCTGCAGGTTTGGGGACAGCTGCAGTGCATGGAAGCTGCCCCCCCCCCCCAAAAAAACCCTATTTCAGTTCACGTGGGGAAAACTTTGCTTGGAAGCCCTCCTAGAGGTTGAATCGTATGCCCTGCCTCTTATTTTTAAGTTACCCCCAATCTCTTGCCTGTTCTGGAATAAGAAGACAGATGCGTTGGGGTGGATCATTATGCAAAACGCCAGGTAGATTAAGTATCCCCCTGTTTCATTTCAGGTCTTTGTTGAGTATGCAAAAGCCGGTGATTCCAAAGCAGCCCAGCGAGCCCTGACCGGGAAGAGGTTTGACGGCAAGTTTGTTGTGGCTACCTTCTACCCACTGAGTGCCTATAAGAGGGGATACGTTTACCAAACTGTGCTTTAGTCTGCAGCGACAGTCAGGAGAGAGGAGCATTCCCCCCCCCCCCAATCTGCCTGGCTTTGCCTGAGTGGTTGTCTCTCCCCCCCCCGCCCATTCCCCCAAGAGATGGGACCTGCGTGTCCGCTCTTCCATTCTGTGATTTGCAAAAGCAGCCCAGATACAACATTTTGTTTTTGTTTCAATGAATGCCAAATCCGCCTGCCGCCTTTCCCTCAGTTAACTCCGCGGTAACGGGAATACTAACTGTGAAATGGAAGTCTGAGTTTTAGAACAACCAAGTACTTAGGCCTCCCTGTGGCGCTGATGGTTAAGACACAGACGCAAGAAGCACCGGAAGGCAAATGTCGAGGGTTGCTGTTGACTTAAAGACGCAGTGGAGCCTCACTGGAGCTCCTTGTGTTGCCAGCCCCTGACAAACAGTGAAAATTTGCTTCTCTGGGTATTGAGGAACAAGACTAGAAACCCAGGCCAAGCCTTCCATGCTTGCCCTGAGCCTGCAGAAAGCCCCTACTGAGCATTGTCGTGACAGAAACAGCAGGGACACTCACCTTCGAAAAGTGTCTTACTCCTAGCGTAGAACTCCAGTCCAAAAAGCAGGGCATTTGGGGTAAAGCCATAGGTGCGCTCTGCTAGGCTAAGGCTGAATAGGAGCCAGTTAAAGTATTAAAAGGGTTGGATCCAGGTGAGGGATGTCAACAGGTGGAAAAGGAGCTGGTTTTTGTGGTTTCCCCCCTATCTGCAGCAGTTTTCCAACTCTTGCCTCGTACTGTCCCTGAAGGTCCTCAGGAAGTAGCATCTTGAGAGGCATTTGGGGACTGCAGCAGAAGAGGGGGAGGCGAGAAATCCACGCTCTGCTTATGGAAATCCCTTCTGCCCGTGGGAGTTTCTAGTGGATCCCAGATGTAACTTCCAGCCATTTCTTGAAACGTGCAGAGCCCTTTCTCCCGGGAGCCAGTCCTTTTTTAAAGTCACGTTTGGGCTTGCAGTAGAAAGCTGTGGCATCTCTAAAACACTTATTTAAATGGAGACCTTATTGTAAAGGTGGTCCTGGTTTGTATGGGATCTTCCCAGTATTATTTCTGTTAGCCAGGCAGACACGTGCTTCAAGGGTCTCCTCCTGCTCTAGTCTGGGTCTGCACAGATGGTCTGCATTGTAGGTCCTTTCCAGACTGTGGAGGTGCTCTTGCCGCCCAGCCAATGGAAACGCCGCCAATCATCTCTATAGCTCTCGGAGGAATTAATGCTCTTGAGGTGACTGGACATGGACATGGAGGACTTTATGTACAGTGCAGACAAGCAGATGCTTTGGGGATGAGCATGACTCGTCTCGTGCCGATAACTAAACAGAGAGGAACAAGAACAGGTAGCTTTGAAGGGATGCTACAGAAGTGTATTGGCTTGACTAAGAGGCTGGGCAGAAGAGTTCAGTGGCCACTGCTGGGGACGGGCACTGACTGGCCTTGTGGGCAGCTGCTAGGGAGGAAGGGAGACGGTAGGCCGTCTTGGGAGCAGCATACCGTTATTAGACAGGCCATCCATTGAGCCAAAACGGGACCAGCCTTCTCAACAGAAGGGCCATCGGGTGATAAATTTGGTGAAAAGTGTTGCCCTTTTGCCCTGATCTGGTATTGGCTTGAGCTGTGTTAATATAATCTTTAGGGGGAATCCAGGCTGCAGAGGATGGGGTTTTTATTTCCAAGTCCTGGCCAGTCACCTCTTTGGCATATAATTTCAAAAACAGCATGTTTTAGAGCTTCTCTTGACCCCCTTGAAAGCCCTAAAAACTTTTGAAATTACGTTTGAGACTCAGAGAGGCCGCTGAACTGCACACCAGATCCCAGATTCCACATTTGCTCGGCAAAGTCGTGCATACCCAGGGCGCTCGCGGTCCTGCTTTGTTAGGCTCTTGTGGCTAGAGATGGCAACCCTCTTGCAAAAGCCAGCGGCTGCTTACCATCCCTCTCGAAACCTCCCTGCATCACACTCTGCAATGCACTCCTGACATGTCGGTTTGGCTCTTCCCTGTACCTTCGGCTACCTTCCGACGGTCCTCACACCAAAGCCTTCTGCTGACTCGTCTGACCTTGCTCTCTTGCTTATTGCGATAACACACCATAGAGCAGATCCTTATCTAGCTGGGGTGGGGGGCGGGAGGGACGGACCAGGTTTTTTGAGCACATTTTCAGGCAGAAGTTTGTTTGTTTGTTTTTTTAAAACCTGAATCGAAACTTGAAGCTTTTCATAGCGTATGCAAGGACAGAGGTTCTGTCTGAAGACCAAGCGTGTAGCTTTGCACTTTTCAACTTGTTGAGCCATCGATCTGATTGAGAGCCTCAACTGTGCTGGCGGCGAGTCTCCATCTGTCTGCCCCGATAGTGTGATATTAGCACTGCCCATCTTTACTGTATTTTGAGTGTTTACATGTTTTCTTTGAAATGTAATTAAATTGTCTTCTGTCTGGATTTATTTAAGGGAACCTGCGCTCTGTGCACTGCTGCCGAGCAGCTGCACTGGAGAAAAGGTGACCGATAAAGGAACGTTTTAAAAAAATGCACACCAGTTCTGACATCTGAAATGTTTTATTGCCTGTTTCAATGAATTTATCTCCAAACACTCACTGGTTTAGCTCACATCGGGTTCGCCGGTCACAAGCTGGGAGCCAGTTGTTCGGCAGGCTGTTAGAGCACATCTGAATTTGGTGTGGGCATTTGCATAGTTACATTGCTTTCTATCCCGCTTAGATCACGTTCAGGTGCAGCAGATCTCCCCCACCCACCCAGCCAGCAGCACTTGCCTACTGACACCGCCTCACAGTGAGGGGAAAAAAGATAACAAGAAGGGGGGAGGGTCAGATTGGGATTTTTGAGTTGAAACTTACTATTTAGTGTGCCTGTGGTGTCTGCCCACGAACCCAGTTCAGCTTGCAGTCAGCTCCGGGACTGATGCTGCTGACGTACAGGTGCAACAAACCGGCAGGGCAGTCCAGCTGATGTTGCATGCAGCCGTGCCTGCACAAAGAGGGGACAGCTGCAAGCGGTTCCGTGCTTTGCACAAGACTGTCAGGGTAATAACCTGAACGGTCATACTCTGTGGGATACTGCCTGTTCTCCTGGAAATGAGATGATTTTGCTCTTGGACCGGGGGAAAGCAGGCACCAGTTTTGGTGACCAAGCAGCAGCTGTAGAGGGATGAAACTTGAGATGCACTTCGCCGGGGAACGTTGAGGCGATCCACTCTGGAGGTCACCTTCCGTATAGCTGAGGGAGCTCGAATGAGGTATGTTAACTAGCATGCCTTGTTTAAACCAAGCAGTCAATCGCCAGCTTGGATGGGAGGGAAGTGAAAGTTAGTAATGCACTCAGGGCGAGCAAATGGGGTGGGGGATGCATTCATCCAGCACCTAATCTGTGCCACATAAGGATTTAATAATAATAACATTTATTTATTTATTTCTGAGGTTTCTATCCCGCCCTCCCCCACAAGCGGGCCCAGGGCGCGTCACAAGTGGGTAAACAGTTCAAATACGCAATAAATTTTAAAACTATAAGACCCGTAATATAGTACATGAGGGCGAGCAAATAAACAAGCTCCATGGTGTCTGCTGTAAATGTGCCCAAGGGCTGGCCTACCAGCAGGTGGGTAAAACATCCGCCAGTGGAACAATTAAAGTGCACAGCACAAGACAAGCCGAGGCGGAGTAGGGCAGGAGAAGCCACTGTCATTTGACTTCCGTGGCCTCAACCAAAGGCCCTGCAGAACAACTCCCTTTTACAGGCCCTGCGGAACTGCACAGAGTCCTGCAGGGCCTTGATCTTACTAGGGAGAGTGTCCCACCAGGTGAGAGCCAGGGCTGAAAAGGCTCTGGCTCCGGTTGAGGCTAAACCGATGTCTTCTGGGACCGGGGATTACCAGCAGCAGCAGTGGGTGTTACACTGAGCTTTAGAACACTCAAAAAGGCTTCACGTACATGAACTTAGAGCTGACCCTATGCTAAACACAGGAGGAGAAAGAGCAGAGAACATTTTTAGGGGAAAACAAGAGTTGTTGCTGTCCAGCCAAGGAGTGGCTGGTGAGGGTAACTGTGCCTTCATTTACCTGGTCTACGTGCGCTGGCTAAAGCTTCCTGGATACCGCTTAGCAGTTCAGCCAGCATAGTAGAAAGGGCTTCAGACTGGGGGGTCCTATAGATTTACTCTTGAGGCAGACATGCCTTTTGCCAGTAAGGGGGGCGGGGGGCAGGGTGGTATTCACAAAGACTGCTCTTTGGTTAGAAATTTGTATGAGTGTAGAAATCGTACCTGGGACTAGATTTATGAAAGCCTCCCCCCCCCCCCCCCCCCAAGTTAGGCTGCCTTCTGCTGTATATCTAATGCCGGAAACCAGTGGGTGCTACTGAGGAGTAGACAGCTGACCAAAACCAAAGTCTTCACACAGCTAACTTTCCACAGAATTACTAGGTCCTGCCAGCAGTTACACATATAGGTCCCTGTAAGGCTGAGAGCAGCAGAAAAACACAAAAACATTATCAGGCAAGTAGCCATGTTAGTCTAGTTGTAGAACAAAATTCGAGTCCAGCAGCACCTTTTAAGACCAACAGACTTTTCCAGTGAACTTTGACTCATGAAAGCTTGTATAACCTGGAAAGTGTTGTTGGTCTTTAAGGTGTTGCTGCCCTCGAATTTTGTTCTAGAAAAACATATTCCTTAGAATCAGAGAATTTTAGTTGATACCCTTAGTTGGCCTGGCAACAATCCAAATTGGATTGCACTACCTAGTAATGTTGAGGGCCTGTCACTAGGGCTGCCAACCCCCAGGTGGGGCCTGGGGATCTCCCGCTTTTATAACTGATCTCCAGCTGACAGAAATCAGTTCCCCTGGAGAAAATGGCTGCTTTGAAGGGTGGACTCTATGGCATTGTACCCTGCTGAAGCCCCTCCCCTACCCAAGCCCCGCCCTCTCCTGGCTCCACCCCAAAGTCTCCAGGTATTTTCCAACCCAGACTTGGCAGCCCTACCTGTCACCCCAATATGCAGAGTGCCCGTTAGGAGATCCTTCTCTTCCAGTTGTAGGTTCCTTTATTTGCACAATTCAGTTTCTGTTTCCCAAAACAGGCTAAAATTGTAGTAGCCGTATTGATCTTGGAGGGCAAACTCAAAAACAACAATAGAGTAGTGTCGTCCGATAGTCCTAATGTGCTTCAGTTCACTGACTTTCTCCAAAAATCATCATTAGTTTGAATCGGATGCAGATGAGCTGGGGACTGTCAGCAGAAAGGAAGTCGATGACTGAATTGGGTCTCTCGCTGTTTGTTTGTACATAGCTAATGGCAAAGGAGGTCTCTAAGCAAACTTGGGCTTAGTTATGCTTTTCCCTCCCCCACCCTGAATCTTTCAGTCTGGTTCCCAAGCTTGTGTTCTGATCGAGCTGCTTCACGACGAATCTTCATAAAGGAAGTGAGATTATCCATGCACATACAGCAGGGCCAGCTCCGCAGTTGGCCACGTCTGTCAAATAAGCAAAATAAGAGAGGCTGGAGTAGTTCCGTGGCGCACAATCATACAGGAGACAGGACTTCGTTGTCATTCCTCTCAGGTCAGAAGTCACTTTCTTGCTTAGCCTTACCATGTGTTTCAGGTTCCCCTAGCTTAAGGCTTAATTTTTTTTGTTTTAATTGCTAAGCGCTTCTGGGTAGGTGTGGTAACAGAATGTTTGAACTTTTGAAATCACATCTCCTCAGGTTCCACAAGATGGGGCTGAAATGAAATACTGGTATATGACTTGGTCACACCAATGTTCCAGTTTAAAAAACACAGTGACTTTAACTGGTGGGATTTTGAAAAAAATACATGACGATCCACATTTAAGGTCTTTGCATAGCTGCCATTACAGTGGTTATGTATGAAGTGCCATCAAATCACAATTGACTTATGGCAACCCCAGCAAGGGGCTTTCAAGGCAAGAGAGCAGCAGGGGTGGTTGGCCCTCACCTTCCTCTGCAGAGTCTTCCTTGGTGGTCTGTCTTCCAAGTCCCAACCCTGCTTAGCTTCCAAGATCTGATGAGGTCCCTCTGATGGTTGTAGAGAGACTGATTAGACATCTAGTTCAAGCGTAGATGGTGCAGACTTGCTAAGATGGGTTTTTTCTTATCTGCCAAAAGTTTTATAAAACTTTCAACCAAATGCAGGGTGAGCATTGTGTTGGTTCCAGCCAGGTTTTCCATTCAATCTTTCCCAATTCTCTGTGTATCTACCCTGTTCCACATGGCTTTTGTCCATGCCAGTTCCACAATTCCTCACCCCTTTTTTGCTGGGGGGGGGGGGGGGCTTTCACATACCTTTTCAGAGCTTCAGAAGAACAAATCTTTCTGGGGACTTTTTACAGATTTAATTTTTCCTCCCAGTTTTTATTGTTTAGATCTGCCGCTGCTGTTTCTACCAAGCAATCAGGGATGGAGTTTTAAAAAGTCAGATTTGGAGTTATCACAAGTAAACGTACTCCTCGCCAGGAAACTGGATAGTTATTTCCATTACCTTCTCCATGGGATGTCATTTCCATTGGGTTCAAAGAGAAATTCATTTCTGCGTGTGTCAAGAGTTGGTACAGCTGGGGATCTGCTCAGTCCTGTGGCCCAGCAAAGGGCTCGGTACTGAGGAAAGCCACTTGGCACATCTGCTCCCTCCAGGAATGGGAAATCATCTTCTGCTAGGAGGTGTGCTTAGAAGTAGAAAGGCACATGCAAACCAACCCACTGATTTCCCCATGCCTCTCCATCCTAGACATAGGAGATTATGAGGCCACAGAAGAATCTGGGGCAAACTTCTGTTTCCTGAGGGCGCGGTGACTGGAAAGGCAGCAGAGCGGAGTTCTCCCATGTGGTGCCCTCTGATGGGTGTCCAGCTTCTTTGGCAAAGCACCTCTTCCCTCTAAGCAAAGAACTGGTCGTGGCTTTCCTCCACCTTATTGGAGCCGGAGGTGCTTCAGAAGAGCTCAGCGAGCATCATCACCTCAGAGTCTGCAGGAGAGTACCATCGTAGGAGGACACTTGGCTTGCAACTTTCTGCCATTTTGTGATTGGTCCTTGCCCCCATCTACTCTTACCTGGCTATCTGCCTCTGCTTAGTAGGGTAGCAGGGGGGAAATAGTGGGGGTGTATCAGCATCGCTTCAGTGCAACAATATCAATTCTGGCACAAATCTGGAAAGGACTTCATCGTTCCAGGGTGACATCAGTTCTGGGTTCCTGCCAGAAGAGCTGTCGCAGTGTCAGAGCAGCACCAGTTCACATGTCCCCATTCCAGAAAGCTCCCACCTGGTGCCAATGTTAGGCTGGCAGCCCTACCTCCTCCATAGTAGCTGTGGTGGAACAGCCCCACCCACCTGCAGGCCCTCTTCTGTCTCATCCTTCGAGGTGTCTAGGCACCAGCAGCCATCCAAGGTGTCTATCTGATATATGCCACCCACCTGGCTTTCCCAGTGCTTGGAGGGGTTTCCTCTCCCTCTTTCAGTTCAATTACTGCCACCACCTGGCCTTTGTAGGAACTACCAGCTGAGAGGACCAGGACTCCCAGCTTCCTTGTGTTGCCATTCTAAGGCCTGTGGTTACTGCACTTGCGTACCACTGGGGGAGTAGTGACTTGCCAATTGACCGGTCCTTTCTTTCTCCTGCTACTTATTTTAAAAGAGCATGTCAAATGGTGGAGGTCTGTGTGGTACAGAGAACAGCAACCAACATTAAAAGTGTTAAAACATTTATCAAAAAGAAAATTCCCACACACATACTGTCAGCACAGCAACAGATCGAGCAAGGAATCCAAAAGAAAAATGCAAGCACATAATATCCTCTCTGTACGTGCCCTAGCTGATATTAATCTAAAGCAGGCTCCCTAAAAGTTACAGTGGTTCTAGAGGGTTCCCATTATCGTTGAGCCTCTGCTTGGGCCTGCAGTCCTCCATACAGCAATGACTGCCTTCAGCAGGAGCTCGGATAGAAGACCTCCTTCTTCCTAGGTGGAATCAGCACCAAAGAGCTCCTCCACCTTGTGCTAAGGCAGGGGTGGGCAAATTGCAGCCCGAGGGCCACATGTGGCCCGGGGGCCACATGCGGCCCACCACAGAGTTTTTTGCGGCCCGCCAAGACAGTTGGCCATGTGGTTTCAGTCAGGCCTCTGTTGGGCCCGGAGCGCAGAGAAGTGAAGTGAAGTGTCCAGGGGGCAGGCACATTACCAAGCACCACCCCCTGCTCCCAGCAGCCCTGTTGGGCGACGAGGAGGCAGAAGAAGGAAGGTAAGTTACCTTCCCTCCCCCATCCTCCTCTTCCCAGGGCCGCAGCGCTCCCCCTGAGCCAAAACAATTGCCCACCCCTGTGCTAAGGAGTTTTATCACGTCTGTTTGCCCCCACCCTCTGGGCAGGGCAGGTCAAGTCCTGAATTCTCCAGGAAAATACTTCTTTAGGGGTCTCAATCTCTAAAACTCTGTTCTCTGTGAGATGTCACCTTTCTAGCGGGCGGGGGGGGGAGTTTGACCATCCCCACTGTCTCCCAATAGACCTATTAATACCTATTAATATTTCCACCCTGAGCCTGCGTCGGCAGGGATGGCAGGGTATGAATTGAATAAATAAATAAATAAAGGGGGGCTAAGGTGAGGCTGGAAAGCAATTGGATTGACTTCCCCCCCTCCTACTTGTTCTCTCTCTCTCATCTTATTTGAGAAAGAGGGTTTTAAAAACTAAATGTAAAGATTCTGTGCATTCCAAACCTCCAATGGAAAATTCATTTCCCACGGTAGCTATTTTGTGATTGCCTCCCATTGCTGTCCATTTCCCATTCTCAAAGTTCTGAAAGTACCAGTAGGCAGCTGGGGACCCATACAGCAGAGCGTGGCTCTTCCGTACTCCTTTGTGCCCTGTCATTGGTGGTAGGGCTCAAAGAAGTGGCCAAGAGGTGTGCTCTCTCCTCTTCCCATGTGCTCGGAGAAGCAACTGGAAGGGAGAAAGAGCTCTTTCCGCTCCTTTTGGGTAAGTATTGAAATGGATTCTTCAGGACTGTATCCCTTACCCAAGGGACCCATTCTCCCAGATTTCAAGTGGTGTGTGTGTTTTCAAAAAATGCCACAGTAGGGTGAAGGGATCTAAAGCCTGCATCTCTCCAGTCACTTCACCTTACTGCGCTCCATTTCTTTCAGCATCTTTTCTCTTGCCCTGCTGACTACCTCTGTTGGAGCCTGGCCAGGAGGAAAAGCGTCAGAGTAAGGACCAAGCCAGATGATATGTGTTGAGTCAGGCTGAGAGATCCTAAAAGCTCCGGGGTCCAATTCCATGCAGTGCTGGGGGTGAAGGGCTTCAGCCCTCCCTCCCTCACTATTTTCTTAAGCCAAAACTGCCATTTGGGCTGTTTGCTCCATTGGGGCTCCACAGGGTGCAGTCACTACATGTGGACCTCACCTCAGGGCCTGCCTATGGCCATTTCAGCTCAGGAAAACAGCACAGAAGAGAAGGCTGAAGCTCCCCCCCCCTCCCCTGGTGCTGTGTTCCCAAGGTGAATCGGGAACTGGAGCTCTTGGAAACATTAATTCCTCAGTTTTCCATGTGACTGCAAGTTGGGTCAGGGAACCCCTAACCTGACACATGTCACATCTTGTGTCATCTAGTTTTGTCCTAAGGTGTGGGATGGAGCAGGGTTCATTCCCCCACCTCTTGGGGACCTATTTACACACACACACAACGTGTGAATGAAAGAGATTAACTTTCTTACTGCGGCAAATAGCTGGATGGGGGGGATTTCTATTAGAGATAAGGTATGGCTGTTTAGTGCATCGGCGTGAAATTACAGATGTTGATAGATCTCGGATCCTTAATCTTTTCTCTTACACAGCAGATGCTGTGATCCTGTGTCCTCGCTAATCTCTTGACCTCTTATTCAGTTCGTTGGTGTGTTTCTGCCGCCTGGTGGGGAAGAAGCATTAGTCTCTGCTTCTGACCACTTTGGAACATGCAATGCTCCCTCTAAGCTGTGGAGTCTTGTGAGCAAAAATTCTACTTGGTGAGCTACTGGCATTAAGGTTGTGAGTGAGTAATTTGGCTACTGCATAAATTAGTTTGCTCTGGAGCCATCCTTCCTGAGCTCAGATAGAAATGTGTGAGCTGGAGGCTAAAAAAACTGTGAAATAGCTCACACTAACTCAGCTTAGAGGGAACACTGCAGTAGGTAAGTACATCAGACAAACAAGCTGTTTAGCCTGTCTGCAGAGCAGGCGGGTTGCTGATGGTCAAGAGAGGGTGCAAAACCTGGGCATCTGCCTCGGTTTCCCCCATCTTTGCAGCCCTGCCTGAGTTACCAACCAGTACAAGTGAAGTTCTTCTCTGTCTCTCACAGAGCCTGCAGGCTATCAATTGCTGGAGAGTGAGCAAGCAAGCTATAGCACAGGTCCCCCCCCCCTTCATACACACATGCTCTGCCAGTGGATGCATGGAAAGTGAGTGCTGCCCTCCCCCCCCCCCCCCCAAACACAAGGGAGCCATCAGAATCAGAAATCACTCTTTAAGCCAGTGAGAGGTGCAGGGCTTGGCAGGAAATGGGAACACCGAGCACAGAATTGCCAGCTAAGAAAAATCCCCATTCCAGCATCGCCATCAAGTGCATCTTGTTAACACAAAGACATTCCCTCTCCCTACCCCATTCCACCCCTGCTGCTCAAGCTTCCACCCACCCCCCATTCCTACTGCCTGGGGAAACAAAGCCAGATTTGAGGAGATGCCCCAGGAAACCATCACATCAGAAGGTTTCCAATTGCTCCCAAATGTCAGAAATGACTTAGTTCAGATTTTGGAGAGTCCCCGATCATTACGCGCAGGCAGTTGTTCAAACTGAACATCCCCGACAGGCCATGCATCGCATCACTGGATCAAAATGGTTTCCTGATGACTGGGGGGGGGGGGCGGTTTCCAGTGGATGCAGCTGGCAGCCCTGTCCAAGTTCTGGTCCATCTTGGGGAGGGAGGGATGGCCCAGATGGTGGACATCAGCGTTTCATTCAGCTGCATGGTTCAGCGAGGAGCTTAAAGGGTATTGGAGCAGACTGGATAGTGGCTGGAGCAAGTGGTGATGGAGGACTCAAGCCAAAGAGGATCCGTTGCAGGTTAGGGTCTTCGTATGATCCGCTCTGGATATTGAAACGCAAATCTCTTTCCTAATTGCGCTGGCTCATTCCCAGCAGAGCCTGGTTGACTACTTAGAACAGGGGTGGGCAAATTGCGGCCCACGGGCCACATGCGGCCCACCACAGAGTTTTTTGTGGCTCGCCAAGGCCATGTGGTTTCTCAACAAGCAATCTCACTCCTGATTTCAAAAAAATCGTAGAAAAGTGTGATAGGGTACATTTGTCTCATTAAACTGATTCTAAAATTAAATGTGCTTGCAGCTATAGATGATATGAAATTAGCACAATAAATAAATTGAATAAAACTACCACTATTTTATTTAATTTATATTTATTGATTTTTATGATACAATTTATGCCTTTTCGGAAATGCAAAATTAACTAATGAATGCAATCATTTTAAAAGGTGCGGCCCTCCACTAACCTCCGCTCCGACAAAGTGGCCCCCGAGCCAAAACAATTGCCCACCCCTGACTTAGAAGAAGAGATTGGATTTACACCCTGCCCTTCACTACCTGAAGGAGTCTCAGAGCAGCTTACAATGTTCTTTCCCTTCCCCTCCCCACAACAGTGTGGTAGGTGGGGCTGAGAGAGCTCTTTCGAGAACTGCCCGTGAGAGAACAACTCTGACAGAACTCATGACTGACCCAAGGTCACACCAGCAGCTGCATGTGGAGGAGTGGGGAATCAAACCCGGTTCTCCCAGATTAGAGTCTGCACTCCTAACCACTACACCCAACTGGAATCCTGGAATCTTGCTTTGCTCCCACCGACAGGTTCTGAGGTGTGGTAGCGGCAGTGGGTGGGCAGAGAGGTACTGGTGCCAGCAGTGAGACCAGTTTGGGGGAAGGGAGCCGAGCCCCAGCAGCCTTCCCACGAAGTCAGGGCCGTAGGCATGGCTTAATAAAGGGTAGCAGACACCCAAGCTCACAGCTTGACTCCATATGTTTTCATTAGGGGAAGGTGTTCGCTGGAAACAACTTTGCCACAACTCCCCTTTCCTGCTGCTAGCAGGAGCTGGAGTCCAGAATCCATCCTCCTCCTCCTCCGTTTCTGAAAGAATCAGTTTCATAGCATGGGTATAGTTCTTGACCCAGCCTTGTTCTTGGATGTTTAGGTAGTGGCTGTGGCAAGGACGGCCTCTTAACAAGCTTAGCTGGCATTTCCTAGAGAAATCTGGTCAGGGTCACAGTTACACATGCCCCAGTGGGTGCCAGCCAAGACTACTGAACTGTGCTGTATGTGTGTGGGGTGGTTTTTGAAATGCAATTAGGTCCCTTTTCCTCCAGGACCAAAGGGACTCTCTCTCACACCTACCCACCGAATTCTACTAATATTTTATAAAGAATTAGTCTACCTGTAATAAAAGGTATTTTAATAGTATCCACGAAATAAAATGGCCTAAGATGAAGAAAATAAAGGTAAAGGCTTCCCTTGCTTGAAAGCCAGTCGAATCCAACTCTGGGGATGCGGTGCTCATCTCCGTTTCCAAGCCAAAGAGCCAGCACTGTCCAAAGACTGCCTCTGTGGTCATGTGGCCGGCATGACTAGACGCCGAGGTGCACGGAACACTGTTGCCTTTCCACTGAAGCGGTACCTAGTTATCTCCTTGCAATTTCTTGCTTTCGATCTGTTAGGTTGGCAGGAGTTGGGGCCAGGGACGGGAGCTCGCTCCGTCACACGGCACTCGGGTCTCGAACTGCCGAACTACCGATCTTCTGGTCTGCAGTTCAGCATCTTAACCACTGAGCCACCGCGTCCAAGATGAAGAAAGGGGAAAGCATTAGTGTGAACCTATTGTCCAAAAAGTTTGTTGAACTACGATTATAAGATTCTGATGAGTTTTATGAACATTTTCTGTACCAATAGGATAACTTAAAAGTCTACTTACTGCAGAATGTCTTGGGATAGCGAATTGCTTCCCCTGCTGGTTGCCGTAACTGTTTGACGTTTCTGATTTACATCAGACACAGGTCAGAGACTGACCTGTTTGGCCCCTGTAAATGTCCATTCAGCAGGTAAACTTAATGGACAACAAAGTGCAGTGCGCACTGATTTATACCAGCAGTCCTACACACTTCGTTTCGATGGCGAGCAAAGAATGGCAGCTTGAGTAGTCAGCATTTCGATTCCAGCTTGCAAATACGTACCATGTATTCTTCCCCCTCACATTTCATTGGTTGGTTTCCTCAACAGAGGGCCACAAAACTCATGCATGACAAAGGGCGATTGTAGACCATTGCTTTGTAGCCTGATCGCTGCAATTTGTCCTGGTTTGTTGCTGGGGAGCAACATGGAGGTTCTTCCATTGTCGGGCCAGAGCCTTCCCCCAGGCCTCAGAAAACAAGATCTTGACCCTGAAAAATGGGATTCTTCTTCCAGTGACCTCCTGCCTTTCTAGTGCCAGTGCCCCACGGATCGTGGCTGGATGGGTGTCACAGATGTGATGTGTGTCAGGCCATCTGTGGGCAGATCTTCTGAGGCTGCTGTTAAGCTTAAAAGCGACTGTGTCTGGGGAGGGGAGATGGGTGAGGGCCACAGTGCTGGATGTTGGGAGATCCCCCCCCCCCCCCGCTGATTTCCAAATTCAAATTACCTCGCTTCACAATCCACTATTGGCCTTGCAATAAAAACATTCGGGTTTTTTATTTTGCTGTCAAGTCACAGCTGAATTACAGCAACCCCAATAGGGTTTTCAAGGCAAGAGGCATTCAGAGGTGGTTTGCCTGTTGCCTGCCTCTGCGTCATCACCCTGGACTATCCTCAGTGGTCTCCCACCCAAATATTAACCAGGGCCGACCCTGCTTAGCTTCTGAGAGCCGACGAGATCAGGTTAGCCTGGCCTACCTGGGTCAGGGCTCAAATATTACAGCTATACGTTTTTCCCATGGGGCAAGTAGTAGCTTGAGGGGGAACTCTGCATTAGAAAAATGTCATGGGGTTAACCCTGATACAAATCCCTCCCCACTTCAGCATAGCTACTTTTAAGACTGAAAAGGATATCTGGTGCAGCCCATGGAAAACATAGGCCTGTGACATAAGGGCAATTGTTGCAGCTCCTACTCCCCCCCCCCCCCCACATACCCACCACAAGTGTTGTCATTGTTATTGATCAGCATTTTAGAGGCCAGTGAGTCTTCTACCACAGCAGCACAAATATCCCTCCCTACAGATGAATCCTGCCACTCTGTAAGCCACCCCCCCCCCCCGGTCTTTTTATTAGGGTTTTCTTTCAAGGACAACTGCTTCCTTTTGCTAGTGGGCTATTTCCCCCCTGTGGCGGGGGAATGCCTTAGGAGCAAGGCCACGTTACATTGCGGGGAGGCAGGAGAGTATGCTTCCTAGCATGACTCTGTATAAGGCGGACAGTCATCTGGATAAACTTTCCTTATCTTTTTCTGCAGCTTGCACAAACCATTACTCATATGTGTGCTTTCTGTAAATTAGGGGGGAAATGAGGAATCTAGTTGATGGCTCTGTCACTGTTTCTGGGCATTTCCCCCCTAAGAATCTTGCCATTCCATTTATAATGCATTATGCGTTTCTTTATTTAAATTGGTAGTAGTGGTGGAAAGTGCCATCAAGTCACAGCTGATTTATGGCAACCCCATAGGGTTTTCAAGGCAAGAAATATTCAGAGGTGGCTTGTCATTGCCTACCTATGGGTCACTCCCCTGGTATTCCTTGGAGGTCTCCCATCCAAATACTAGCCAGGGCCAAACTACTTAGCTTCCGTGATTGGACGAGATCAGGCAAGCCTGTCTCCACTAAATTTGTATCCCAGGTGCTAAAAGCAGGAAACAATAGGATGCTGCTTTTTAAAAAAAAAAAAAAAAGTTTGGTTGCGTATTTTAATATCGGAGAAGATGTTACTTTAAAAAGGGGGACAACATTGGATTCCGCGTCCCTTTTGCAGTGCAAAGGTGAGTATGCGAGAGTTCGGATTCAACTAGTCCAAAACCATGAGGACGAGAGAACTATAAAAAGCACAGTAAGAAAAAAAATTTCAGCAGTGGGTTTTATTGCATTTTGTCGGTACCGTTCATCTCTGGGTTTGGCTTCGAAAGGTCATACAAACGGGTTGTGAGCTGTACACATGGGATGGAGTCCTTGAACCGAGAGACTGAAATCCAGAAGGTGACTTGGTGAAGATGCTCTAGGTCAGAGCTGTTCTCTCATTGGCTGGTGGTCTCTCAGGCTGGGTTGTCATGTGACTGCCTGTCTGTGCCTGCTGTACAGGTGAGAGGATGTTCTGCACAGCAAGTGTAGACAGGCAGACACGTGACAACTCTGTCCAGCCAGCCCCATGGGCTGCTTCAGCAGGGACTCTCTGCTCTTTGTTTTACAGGACCGACTGACTTCGTTGCAGGGGTAAGGGACACATTGCAAAGGAAACTTTCACACCTTAGGGAGCTGTCAAACAAAGAAGACATTTTGCTTTATTCAGAAAACAATTTTGTTTAAACATAATAGTTTATTTTCCTTCCAGGTATACAAGATGAAATGATGACACAAGAACACACCCTAAGAAAGCCAGTTCATAAAACTGGTTGCATTCGCAGTTCCACATTCATGGTAATAATTTGCCGTGGAATCGTTTGGCTCTTGCAAGCGATGAAATGCCAAATTCCGATCTGAAGGAATATGGTTACGCACTTTCAGACTAAGAAAGTAAGTTCCCCAAATGTGCATGCTTAAATTATTGTTGTTATTCTAATGGGCCTATAAGAAGCCATTTCCGAAAGGATCCAATTGATAGTTGTTGATCTAAATGTTTACAATGAGCACAATCATCCCTACTTAACATTCTACTGACAACATAAGCTGCACATGAAGCAGGGGGGAGAAAATATCTGTCCCAACTCCAAGCACAATGTCATAAATCAGTTAAATATGAAACAATACCAGAAATGCAGAGTCAATACTAGAAAAGCTCAGTTAAATATGAGACAATACCAGAAATGCACAAACAAGATATTGATTTTATCTGGATACTCTGGAATAACGTTACATATAAACTGAGGAATATACAGCAAATTTGTGTTTAGTTTTTAGGGATAAGAGGGAGAGAGGTATGGGAGCTGCTGTTACATGCTACTTGTGGAATAGTATAAATATTCTATACAAAGTCTTTTGTTCACAGCTAACGAAGAATTGTGCCATGCTTGATCTTAAAAGGGAACAAAGAAGTAACACTTTAGTAACAAAGAACTGGCTAAATTGAAAGCTTGAGCTGCTTTTTAAACGATGCTTAAATGTTATTTCATTGCTCTTTTGCTTATGTGGGAAATGTGAATTTTGCCCTTTACTTTCAAAATTACCTTTGCGTATCTGACTAAATTGTTAAAATGCACTGATTGTACATTCTGCTCAGAAGAAAGACTGTTAATACTGAACAGCACAGCACGTTATTAGAACTGAATTGGCCCAGTTGCTTTGGTTTTGGAGAAGAGGCCATTAATGTCTACATGATACCAACCTTATTCATTACCACAGTGGATTTTCAGTTTTGTGATAGCCGGGATTGACCTTGACCTACTCGACAAGATTCAGCTGAAGCTGTATTTGTTTCTCAGATTCTGGCACAAGTTTTGCAAACGCTTCTAGGCATTAGGGAAGGCGCTGTTGGTATTAACATGGTTCTAATAAGAGGGGGGGGGATAGAAAAAAATGGTTCTATAGATCACACATTTAACAAAGGCACATTCCTCCTTCATGATGCTTTGTCTCTTGTCTGCCTTTTCTTGCATAGAGGTTTGTGTAAGTAAAATTTTTGCCAGTTAGTGAACAAATAGAACGTTGAGGATTTGTGAGAGATACTGTAGGAAACAAATATTTACTGGTACTGTTTCCCCCCCCCCCCTTTCTGTCTCCATTTATGAGCCTGATTGGCTAACTTTGTTATTATTTCTTTTACTCATATTTGAAAAATGCTGGCTTAGCAAGTGGGTTGGTTGGAGAACTACAGCATTTATTCTTACAGGATAGAGATACTTGTTTAGTCTGCAGAGGTTTCTGTGTTGGAGGGGGAAAGAAAGCAGGAGAGTTTTTAAAAGTGCAAATATATTAACAGGTGGCCATCGTCCTACCATGGGGGTTAAATAACGCTGGGAAAAGAATGGAGCAAACCTAACTAGCGGTTTTATCTTGGTTTGGGCAGCTGGTGGCTGAGATCCATTACATGAGTAATTTCAGCCTTCAGAAATGAAGTCTCAGGACTTTTTACTGATCCAAATTGCGACAACGATCCCAGCTTTCTTTGTCTCTCTCTCCCCCCCCTTCCCCCCCCCCCCCGATAAGTAGCACGCACTGCGTGGCATAAAATAACAGGCTGCATGTGTTACAGTGCGGAGCTTTTGTTTGTCACACTCCTTTGTTGCAATAGGTAACAGTTACTTATTAGACAGTTCTGGTACCCATAAACATGAGTTCCATTTCATATATCCCAGCAAACAACGTTTCCAGCCAAAGTAAAGTTTTGTGACTGAGTAATCTATAACTGCAGAATAACATATTTGAAACCTTGGTTGTATTTTTTTTTAATTCGTAACATTCACATGTAACTAGTTGGTATAAAAGAGAAAACATATATATTTACATCTTGTGTTCGTTTAGACCCTCCGTTCTTTCTCAAAGATAATTATTGAAGGTTGGTTTATAAAAGAAAGTGTGTTCGATGGCTGTGTTAGAGCCAAAACGTACCCCTCTTTGCAAACTCCCCCCCTCCCCGGTTCTCTCTCTCTTTTAGAAGAGGTCCTTGCTTTTCCATTCTGGTTAAGGAAAATTATAGACATTGTAGTAAACAGATACCATGTCTGCGTACTGCTTCCAGTGGAATGTGTTCCAAAGCAATTTCCCTCCTGTTAGCATGGCGTAATAACGTTCCAAAAATTTGCATTTTCCACTGGAATGCTAGTTGCATTTTCCTCTTGATTTAAATAAACAATAAGGGGGGAGAAAAAACTGATTTCTGCAAATTCAGCAAAATTCTGAAAAACTCAAGTTGCGCGATTGGCCTTCAGTCTTGAAATCTTATGGGAAACTTGTTCTTTTCTGAATCAGTTGCCCTTCCTGCTGTGCTACAGAAGTTTACAAATATGAAGACTGGTTGTAAAACAAATCCAAAGGCCCAAAGCAGTGACCTAAGAAATAATTTTTAATGTTTTTTACAGCTTTCTATGTGCTTCTCATAGCATTTGTTTAAATTTCCTATAGAATTTAATGGATGCTTCCTGACTGGTAAAAGGCAGTAAATGGCAAAACATTAAAAATGACTGCCTTTTATATTAGGATAGCCTAATACGGAACATACTATGGTTTCAAGCAAGTCTGCGGGCCACAATCTTATGGATTCTTATTTGGGCCTGTTGAAATATGTGGGACTTCCTTATTGAAACATGCGTAAGTGGTTGCTGATACCTAGCATTCGGAATGGATGCCAACAATACATGATTGCAAAACTAGCTATTTGGTATAGATTTTTGGTGAAAAATAATAGACTGAAAGATGGAGTGGGCAGGACTTCAGGACTCTGCCCTGAGCGAACAACAGGGAAATGTTAAGTTGTTACAGTGCTGTTATTATTGTATTCATGAGTACAACATTTTGCTAATTATTATGTAAACAATCCTGGATTATAGCATATCATTTTTTAAACTAAATCGTTAAAAGTCTTTGCATTTGCTGTTGCCCGTTACCCAGACCAAGTTTAAAGGAATGGCCTATGCCGGGAAGATGGCATCAAATTACAGCCCAGAGTCCCCCCCTCCCATTATTCTCTCCATAAGAAGACTACTCATTCAAGTATGTCCCTCTTCCCGCCCATCTAAATAGGATAGCTGGAAACGCACCAAAAGAAAATGTTGCATCTATCTATTAAAGTCATGTCTACCAGTGAGGTACAAGGTCCGGGGACAGAGAAGCCAAGCCCTTGGCCTCAAAGTTCTTAGGAGCAACACCACTGCTTCCCTCAGCACAGCATCATTGTTTAGAGAGGGACAGAAGCTCCTGTTTGGTATCTCAGCTTCTCATCTATCTGTTAACAGCCAGTCGGCAAAAGCATCCTCCGAAAACCTCTCTCATTTGGGCTGCTGCATTTCATGACAATGAACTGAATGTGGCCAAGAGGTTAATAGGTCTGTTGTCAAGAATGCGTCTAGATCTGTTCAGTCTGGCACTCTCTTAGTTCACATGTGGAGGGGCCGTTTAGTGCAGCGCATAAGGTGGGAGAGGGAGGAGAGATCCCCCAAGTCTACTTTTTGTGCAGGCAACCCAGTATGGCATCTTGCTGGCTGTGTGCAGAAAGCCTGAGCGATCCCATGCAGACAGGAGGGTCAGCCTATCGTCACTCAGTCTCCAAAGGCACAAATGCAGGCACTGATGTGGGTGCCATTCAGGCAATGTGCCTTTGACTTCAGCAATGTACGGGGCCTTGGCTTATGCACTCAGATACAATCTGTGTGCTTGCTTCCTGCCCCTTCCATGCACAAAACTACTACTCCCGTGCACTTTGGGGTACATGAGCATCTCTCGATGGGGGTATTATTATTAGTCAGAAGACAGTTTCATTCATGCCAAAGAAATATTTCCTTTTCAGTGTCATTTGATGTCAAGGACAAAGACATATCGTAGCCTCTTGTGAGCATGTATTTTAGGACCCTGGGGCCAAAATAATGGATTGTTTTCATTTGTACAGATAGCAAACATGTCATTAAACGGAACTTTAAAAATCGGAAGTCTAAGGATAAACACTGAAGAGCGGCAGGAAAAAATATATTGAAAACAAGTTATTTTTTTTTCCACACCTCCACATCACGTTAAAACATGGTTAGTTGTTCAACAGGTCATTCATACATATTAGTAATTCAACAACAACAACAACAATTGCATAATTACATTCTCTTCAACACGAAGAATGGCTTTCCATTTTCAATACAACAGGGGCAACGGCAGAGACTGGCTTCTAGCATGCGACCAATTGGACCGAGTGATACCTTTTGTTTCTCTGGCGCGTGCGTTAGCCCACTGGGAGCCCCCCCTTGTCTTGCCTGCTCGGAACAAGGTTGGGAGCTTCACCTATTTCCAGGACACAGGCCGGAAGCTCGTCCGAAAATCCGGAGGCCTTACCAGAACGTCTTCCTTGCATTACTCAGAAGTCCTCTATTTTTTTTCCCATTGTGCCTGGGCAGGGTCCCCTAGTCCCTAGCTTGCCAAACCTGCGAAGGAAAATACTGGTATATGAGATCTGAAAGGAGTGCCCCCCAAGTCTTCTCCTTGGCACTCTCGAGAGTCCATGCCGCTGCACTCCCTTGCCCAGTCTAACCAATGTGCAGACTACTGTACAACTGCATTGTCCTGAACAGGTAGTCTGAACACTGGGCCGACGGAACAGGATCGGGTTCGGATTCTACATCAATCCTCCTTTTAGTCTTTGGGAGAAGGGGGAAGAAGAGAGAGAGAAAGGAAGGAAGAAAGAAAGGAAGAAAGAAAAAAACCTCCCTTCCCGCGTTTCAGGATCTGCTCTTTTTCCCCCCTTCAAGTTCTGCAGCCTTCCTTCGCAAAATGCAAACCGGAGTGCAGCGGATTCCGAGCCTTGACGTGGCACATTTGCAGTAGACGGTGGATCTGGCAATGAATTTAGGACTAGGGGAAGGGGGGAGGGCTGGGCCCGAACATCCATATATGGGATGATGTCACCCTAGGGAGGTTTGGGTATGCACTGTGCCGCTGGTGAGACCGCTGGAATTGCCTTCTCTCAGACATGGGTCTGTGTATAAAATGGTACCAGATGTTTTAGTGTAATGTTAAGCAGTCATTTCATCTTGAGGCCAGGTTTTTTTTCTCCCTCCCCCCCTTCTTCTTCAACTGGGCAGGAAGTGGGCCCCACTATGGAAAAGCTGTAAAAACTCAAGACATGCAGCTCTGCTGAGGCGCATTCAGTTCAGAGCGAATTAATGTAAATACGCAAAACAAAGCTAAACTAAAATTCTCGTTGATGAAACTTTGGCTAAGGGAGAGAATAAATGCAAAAGATTCCTCCCCTCCCCCCCCCCGCCCTTTGATTTCTAGTTTGGGATTTCTTTCATCCCTCCCCCCCAAAAAATTCGTTGGCCTTTTGGACTCAGAAAAGGGTTTCTTTTTTTCTTTTTTCTTCTTGTCTTGGAGCAGGCGACTCATAAGTAAGACTTGCTTTTGGACTCGCACAGTAATTACAGCCACTTCCTGAATGTGAAGCCCCTATGAAAAGTCTGCAGAAATGTTCTTTGTCAGAGACTCCCCTTAAGTAATTAGTTCCACATGCGCTCTTCCTATTTTCCTCCAGCTATTTGGGCTGGCTTGAGACATTCCCGGAGCTTAAGTCTAGCTTTAAACTTTTCACTCCAGGCATTTTGCTATGAAACTGTTTCTGGGGCTGTAATGAATCGTTTCTGGTGCTATCAGGGCGATCGGCATCATTAAAAAAAAAAAAACCACTAGTAGCTCTCCTGGTCCCATTTTACTTCTCTTGGTGCTTGCTGGAATGATTTTAGTAATTTCGGTGACTTGAGCGTGGATTTGAAAATATTCCCTTCCTTTCTCATTCCTAATCTTCCCTGCCTCCATAGGCATCAATCCTTTGGGGGAGGCTCTGAAAAAAATGAGGTTTTTTTGTACTATTTGGGGCCAAGACAAAGTACAATGAATAATCTTTTAAATCAGAAGTGTTTTTTTGTAAAAAAGAAGAAAAATAAGAAAGAAAGAAAGAAAGAAAGAAAGAAAGAAAGAAAGAAAGAAAGAAAGAAAGAAAGAAAGAAAGAAAGAAATCAAAACCCTGCAAGATCCCCAATTTTTTATGTTACAAGAAATCTACTAGCGCAGAATGTCATTTGCGGTAGCAAAGATATGAACTCCTGGACCTCTTACTCACATGGTTCATAAGGTATTTGGTTGGAACACTAGAAGGAAATCCAGACGTTCTAGCTTTCGCTGAGCCAAGGAGATTGTTTTCTATCGCACCTTACTCTGTTTCATGACTGCTGAGTGCCTGGGGTGGAGTGGGCTGATGAGATGGCTTTGTCTGGATGCCTATCGCTATCGGCTATTGCACGATTGGCTGTCACTTCATGGGTCACTTTGGCCAAGGACTGTCTGTTTAGAGATAGCAACTTCCTCTTTCTTGTCCCAGGGTCCATGGTGTCCTACCAGTTCTACCTGGGATTGTCATTCGAGAGTCCCCTTTGCCTCTCCGCATGTGATTGCTACACCGGGGCATGCCGGTTCCAAAATGGTTGGGAAGCAGGTTTCTCAGCCCCAAACCAGCCTCTCTAAACACTGCCCCATAACGACTGGGAGGGGGGAGGCAAGGTGCTCTGCCTCATACAACATCAGGGCTGTATGTTTCCCCTCTCCCACATTTTCTCAGAAACCGCCTGCTCCTTTTTCTTCCTCCTGAATCACCTGCTTCACCGTCCCTGTGCCCATTGTTAGGGATGCTAGTGTCCAGGTGAGACCTGGGGATCCCCTGGAATTACAGCTCATCTCCAGTCCACAGAGATCAGCTCCCCTGGAGAAATGGATGCTTTGGAGGGTGGGCTCTAACATTGTACCCAAATGAGGTCCCTGTCTTCCCAGGGCTCCATCCCCAAATCGATAAGCGTTTCCCAACCTGGAGCTGGCAACCCAATCCCCCTCCCCTGCCAGTGGCCAGGAGGACCTGGCAGCCCTGGCTCATGTTCCAAGTATTTCTAGTATTCTCTGTCCATCACTAAGGCACATCGTGGTGAGGTGATTGCCTTCACTCTCCAGACCAGTGGAAAACAGCAGATTCCATGTGCCATACCAAGGGGGATGGGAGTGCACCAGTTCCCTGACCGGGCCTGCTCTAGCCTGCTGTTCAGAGAACCCAGTGCTTTCCCCAGAAGGTTGTTCTTGGCAGGGCCTGCAAGTATGTGAAAGGTTTTCCCAATTAAACGCTGACAAACCTACACACTGCTTTCATTATATCAACTGCCTCCCATGTATTTTATTCTACGAGCTTGGCCATAATGGCCAGGCAGTATTTCATTCTGTGTGGCTAATGAAACGGGTCCAGTCGCAGGAACCGCTGGAGGATGCTTTTTAAGTGCACGTTTCCACTTGTCTAGAAGATGGCTTTCTCCGGGAGAGATCTGAAAACATGTGAAGAAGCAACTCCCAGCCTGGCGCAGGGATTACTTTGCCGGCTCGGGGTGTGTGTGTGTGCGCGCGCGTAATATGTGGGCACAGGACTGCTCGGAAAAACCTGACAATTCAGTCAACCCAGAATGTATTGTTAAGTGCGGGATTCAGTGTGGTGAAGTGGAGCCAGGACTGGGGAGACCTCATTTCAAATTACCAAATAGCTGTGAAGCTGAGTGAGTGACTTCAAGCTATTCTCTCCCCGCCCCCATCTCAAGCCAGTTTGATGTAGTGGTTAAGTGTGCGGACTCTAATCTGGGAGAACCGGGTTTGATTCCCTACTCCTCCACTTGCACCTGCTGGATGACCTTGGGCAAGCCATAGCTCTGGCACAGCTGTTCTTGAAAAAGAACAGTTTCTGTCAGAGCTCTCTCAGCCCCACCTACCTCACAGGGTGCCTGTTGTGGGGAGGGGAAGGGAAAGGAGATTGTAAGCCGCTCTGAGACTCCCTTGGGTAGTGAAGGGCAGGATATAAATTCAATCTCTTCTTCTTCCCTCTCTCTCACACACACATGTACCTTGCAGGGGCGGATGAAATACAGGACGGGACAGCTGTCCTGGCCTCCCTGGAGAGAAGGGATCAAAATGAAATAATTCTGTAGCCACTGGGGTTGCCAGTTCTGGTTTGGGAAATACCTGGAGATTGGGGCTGGGGGCTGGGGAGGGACCTCAGCGGGATACAGTGCCACAGAGTCCACCCTCAAAAGCTGCCATTTTCTCCAGGGGAATTGATCTTGGTCATCTGGAGGTCAATTGTAATAGTGGGAGATCCTCCAGGTGCCGCCTGGAGGATGGAAAGCCTAGTAGCTATCCCTGTCTGTTGCCTTATAAAGCATCATCATCATCATCGAGCCATGTAATTCTTATTATTAAGACCAACCAAAATATCACAACACACTGGGGCCAGTTTTTGAGTTCTCCAGAACTCTTCCTCAGGCTAGAGGTCATGAAGAGTTCTGGAGAACTCAGAATGTGTGTATAGCATAGCCCTTCGCTAAAAAGCATTGTTTCGCTTTTGATTTTGCTAATGACCAACAAAAGCTACCTTTTTACCTTTTTGTTAAATACTGGGTCCTGGACACATTGCAGGGATCAGCTCTAGTTTATTTAGTGATTTCAGGAACACTACAAGGACTAAATCCAGGGCTGGCTGTCCTGTTTATAAAGCATGCAAAGACCACACCCTAACACACCCCACTCCCAACGATAGGCTATTCACATATACTACATCTCTACTGGCCCACTCCTGAATCTGATTGTTCGGGGGTAACAAGCTCAACCCATTCCAGGTGCTAGCTCAGAGATGACTCATGCTCAGTACACAGCACTTTTAAAATAAAATAACGGTGTACATGATTAACCAGTGGGACTTACTGATTCCTTTTGAAACTGCTGTCGGCCAAAAGAGTTTTCCCAAGTTGCTGGAGCGATCCTGTCTGAGCTTCCCTCCCTGCAATGCAGGGTCAGAACTCCAGAAGCCCTCCCACTGTTGCCCCCCTCCCCCAAGCACCAAGAATACAGAGCATCACTTGCCCCTGACTGAGAGTTCCTATCTATACTTTGTGGCTAATAGCCACTGATGGACCTCTGCTCCATATGTTTATCTAATCATCTCTTGAAGCTATCTATGCTTGTAGCTGCCACCACTTCCTGTGGCAGTGAATTCCTCGTGTTAATCACTCTTTGGGTGAAGAAGTTCTTCCTTTTATCTACTCTAAACCTACTGCTCATCAATTTCATTGAGTATCCACGTAAGTTTTGAAGAATATTATCTGAGCATTTTTATATAACTACAATGGAAGCCTGTTCATTTTTGAGCACAATTTAAAGTTCTAGCTCTCATAGTTAAAGCCCAACATAGTTTGGGACCAGGTTAGGGTTGCCAGCTTTGGTTTGGGAAATACCTGAAAAAAATTTTGGGGGGGGGGTGGAACCTGGAGAGGGAGGGGTTTGGGGAAGCTAGGGACTTTGGATGTAAAAACAGGAGATCTCTGAGCCCCACCTGGAGGTTGGCAACCCTAGACTAGGGTCTTTTAAGGATGGCCTTCTCCCATACAAGCTTGCTAGGGTTGCTAACTTCAGATTGGGCAATTCCTGGAGATCTGGGGGTGAAGCCTGGGGAGGGCAGAATTTGGTGAGAGGAGTGGACACAGCAGGGATGTGATGCCATATAGACCACCCTCCAATGTGGCCATTTTCTCTAGGGGGAACTGATCCTGGTTCAGTAGTCCACTGCGTGTTTTCTATTGGAAACTCTTCTCTGCCTCATGAGCCGGCGACTACAGCATTCTAAAGAGAGGCTTGTACTTTCAAGGACTATTCAACGGGTGTAGATGTCATTGGCTGTGGTCACATGGTCCCTTAAATCCGGGAGTCCTCCGGGATTTAAAGGGACCACTTTTCTTAGCTTCGGGTTGGGATGTTCACATCCCAACCCAGGCGGCTGGCGGCGGCGTGCAGCAGAGGAAAAAAGCGGCGGAGCCAGCAGAGGCGGACAGCGGAGGAGGCGGTGGCGGCAGCTAGGGAAGCTTTGGCAGCGGAAGAGGCGGTGACGAGGTGGAAGAAGAGGCGGTGATGGAGGAGCCGCCGCCGGTGGGCAGCAGAGGAGGCGGCAGCCGGGAGAGGCACCCTTCCCCAAGCCCCGCTGGCTGCCTGGTAAGTTTGGGGGGGGGTTCCCCTTTTACACTTGGGCGCTTGAGTGGCCAAGCACCCAAGTGTAAAAGGGGGTGGGAATGGCAGGGGAGGCCATCTGGACAGCCCTGCTCTCGCAATGATTGCGAGAGAGGGCTGGCCAGATGGCTCAAATGTGGGTTCCTCCCGCAACACCCGGGAAAACTGTTGATTTGAGCCCGCTTCGCCGCGGGACTTGCTGCAGCCCATGTAGTCAGCCCCTTTAAATGCGGGAGGAAGCAACCCTTCCTCCCGCATTAAAGGGCCGTGTGCTCGCAGCCATTTATGCATGGTGGCAAAACCATTTGTTATGTGTATTGTTTATGGCTGTAAGTGGAACTGTATAAGAAGACAGAAGTCTCGAGTGTGATTTGTACAGCACGACCGATTATTCTGGTTATTTTGTTTGCACCCCTGGAGAAAATGGCTGCTTTGGAGGGTGGACTGTGTGGTATAATACACTGCTGAGGCCCCTCCCCCTTCCCAAACGCTGCCCCTCCGTAAGCTCCATCCCCAAATACCCCAGAATTTCTTTTTTTTTTGTAAAAAATTTTTATTTTTCAAAACATTAAAATTAATACATTTATCTTATACAAATCCTTTTTTCCATATTATATAGCATTTTGTTCTATTTGTATAATCTTATTTTTATCTTGTATTGGCGGTTTCCCACCACATCTGAAGCATAACACATTTTCCACTTTATCCAAAATAGTAATACTTATATCTATGTTTACATTTCTGGTAACGGTCATATATCTTAAAAATACTTATATACTAATTCTTACTTTCTATATTCTTATATAATTCTAAAATAAAAAACAACTTCATTATCTAATTATCCTTAATACATTCATATACTCTAATTCTATTGCTTTATGTTATTATAACCATGTATAAATGTAATTTTTCATGTCCCAGTATTTTTCAACATATTCTTTCAAATCTTTCCAGTCTTCTAAGAAGGTCTCTGAGTACAGGTCATTCAACTTTCTAGTCCATTTATCCATTTCAGCCATATATAACAATTTTTTCAACCATTCCCACACATCTGGTATTTTTTCGTTTTTCCAATTTTGTGCATACACCATTCTTGCTGTTGTTATCATATACCATATTATTGTCCTTTTCTTTACATTTATCTCTTCTAGTTTAAGTCCAAGCAATAACATTTCAGGCAACTTCTTAAATGTACATTTCAAAAATTTTTCCATTTCTGCATGTATTATAGACCAATAAGTCTTTGCTTTATCACAAGTCCACCACATATGATAAAAAGAACCTTCTTTCTTTTTACATTTCCAACATTTGTTAGACATATTCTGATTAATATTTGCAATTTTTTTTGGTGTCATATACCATCTGTACATCATTTTAAAACAATTTTCTTTTAGGTTATAACATGTAGATATACCCATAGCATTTTTCCATAAAAATCCCCAAGATTCCATTTCAATGTCTTTGTTAAAGTTTATCGCCCATTTTACCATTTGTTCTTTTACCATTTCATCAGCGTTAAACCATTTTTACAAAATTTTATACATTTTAGAGATCATTTTTTCCCCACCTTCCTCCCAAACTTGTTCTATTTCATTATTTTTTTCTCTAAAACCGGATCTTTTATCACTTCTATATATGTCATATATTTGTCTGTATCTTAACCAACCATAATCAAAGTCCATCTGATGCTGCTCCTTCAATATAAAGTCTTTACCATGTCTTGTTAATAAGTCTCTATACTTCAACCAATCTTGTCCTTTGTGACGTGATACTGGATTTAAAACTTCTGCGGGTACAATCCACATAGGTATCTCTTCTGGGAAAAAGTTTTTATATCTTGTCCACGTATCCATTAGCGTTCTTCTCAAATAATGATGTTTAAACATATTGTCCATTTTTGTTTTACCGTAATACAAATACGCGTGCCACCCAAACCTACAGTCATGGCCTTCCAGGGACAATAACTTTCTATCTTGTAACATAGTTCATGTCCCTACCCAAGTCAAACATATTGCATCATGATATAGCCTTAAGTTTGGTAACTGGAACCCACCTCTATCTTTAGCATCACACATTATTTTCATCTTGATTCTTGGTTTTTTCCCTCCCCATACAAACTTAGACAATTCCTTCTGCCAGCATTTGAATGTTTTTACATCTTTCACAATTGGAATAGTTTGAAACAGAAACATTAATCGTGGTAGCACATTCATCTTAACCACCGCAATTCTACCCAACAATGACAAATTTAATACATTCCACTTTTTAATATCTTGCATAATTTGCAGCCATAATTTCTCATAGTTATTTTTATAAAGATCAATATTTTTCATTGTTAGGTTCACACCTAGATATTTTGTCTTTTTCACCACCTCACATTCTATAAGATTTTGTAACTCAGTTTATTTGTTATTTGACATATTTTTACACATCACTTTCGATTTGTTCTTATTTACATAAAATCCAGCCAAGTCACCAAACTCTTTTACTCTCTGTAACAGATATGGTAGTGTAGTCATAGGGTCTTCCACTATAAACATCACATCATCTGCAAAGGCCCTATATTTGAAAGAAAAACCTTTGGTTGTTAAGCCTTTAATATCTTTATCTTCCTTCACATTTATTAGTAGAACTTCTAGAATCCAAATAAATAGCAACGGCGAAAGTGGGCATCCTTGTCGTGTTCCTTTTTCGACTTTAAAATCGTCCGTCTTTTCAGTGTTAATTATTAAAGAGGATTTCTGTTCTTTATATATTGACTTAATGAGGTTAAGCATATATTCACCAATTTCAAGATGTTCTAGAACCTCAAACATAAAATCCCAATTTAAATTATCAAACGCTTTTTCCGCATCTAAAAAGAAAAAACCCACTTCCTTTTCAGGATGTTTATCGTAGTATTCTATAGCATCCACTACTACTCTTAGATTGTCCCTTATTTGGCGATTAGGTAAGAACCCTGCTTGTTCTGTTTGTATAGTTTCTTTAAGGTGTTCTTTTAGTCTGTCAGCTATAATTTTAGCAAAGATCTTATAATCATTATTTAGTAAAGAAATCGGTCTATAGTTCTTAACATTAGTTAAGTCTTGATTTTCTTTCGGGATAAGTGAGATGGTTGCATCTTTCCAAGTTTCTGGGACCTCACCAGTGACTCCTATATCGTTCATTAATAGCAGTAACACTGGTGAGATCGACTCCTGTAGTGTTTTATAAAACTTTGCTGTAAATCCATCTGATCCAGGTGCTTTTCCTAATTTTGAGTCATTTATTGCATTTTTAATCTCTTGTAATGATACTGGATTGTTAAATAGTTCTTTAATTTTCTCTGTTGGTTTTGGTAACTTTAATGTTTGCAGGTATTCTTTAATCTTTTTTCTGTCTTTGTTTTCCTTCTTAAAAAGTTTTGCATAATATTTAAAAAATTCTCTCTTTATTCCTTTGTTGTCTATTATCTCAATGTTATCTCTTATCACTTTAGTGATAAATTTATCTTCACGTTTTTTCTTTAATTGCCATGCTAGATATTTTCCGGGTTTATTTGCACCTTCAAATGCCTTTTGTTGGAGTTTTTTTAAGTTCCAGTACGTCTCTTGGTTCAAAATAGCTTTTGCTTGGTCTTGTAGCATCCAGATTTCCTTTTGCAGTTTCTTTTTCCCTGGTCTACTCTTCAGTTCTTCTTCTTTTGTTTTAATGGCTTGTACGATATTTTCATATTGTTTTCTTTTCTTTTTATTATCTTTAGCATTTAATGATATCAATAGTCCTCTCATCACTGCTTTATATGCATCCCATACGGTTTGAATTTTTACTTCTTTCTGTATATTTGCTTGGAAGTATAGGTCTGTTTCTTCTTGTAATTTTTTAACTATTTCTTGGTTGTCTAGTAAGTCCTCATTTATTCTCCATCTCTTTTGTTTTTTTACCTGCCCAGCAGTCCATAAACACGGATTATGATCTGAAATTATTCTGGGTAGAATTTCCACTTTTCTTGTCTTAAACGTTAAATTAGTAGTCATCCAAATCATGTCAATTCTTGAATGCGAGTCATGTCTATTAGAATAAAAGGTAAAATCTTTTCCTTGTGGGTTAGCTTTCCTCCAAATATCTTCCAGCTTCTCTTGTTTTATCAGTTCAAAAAAGTTTTTTGGAAGCTTCCCTAATGCCTCATCCTTTCTCTTAGAGCGCCTGTCTAATTTGTTATTCACAGTTCCATTAAAGTCCCCCAACATCATGATTTGATCATAATTTACGTTATCCAATTCCACTTGTAATTCTTTAAAAAAAAATTCTTTGGCTCCATTTGGGGCGTAAATATTCACAATCAAAGTTTTCTGTCCTTGTAGTGAGATTTCAATAGCTAAATATCTTCCTTCTTTGTCTTTAAATATTACTTTAGGTTCCAAATCTTTTTTGACATATGTTACAACACCATTCTTTTTATTGCTTGCTAAAGAATAAAATTCTTCTCCCAATTTTTTCCTTATTAAATATTTGTGGTCTTGTTTTTTAAGATGAGCTTCTTGTATACAAATTACACTACATTTTTGTTTCTCCAGCCAATGCCCTACCATTCTACGTTTTTGGGGTGAATTAAGTCCATTTACATTCCATGTAAGTACTTTGTAATCCATCTTGATATATTCTTAAATATCACCAAGGTCATCTTTATTCTCTCCAAGAAATGCGTACATTTCTCCTGTGCTTTTAATCACTTCTCTGGTGCTGCCATAGTAAAAGCTTAATCCTTGAGGTATTTCCCAACGGAATCTAATTTTTTTCTCCTTCAATTTATCCGTCAGACGCTTGAATTTTTTCCTTTCTTGCAGTATTGCTCTAGGCAGTTCTTTCATTACTATAATTTTCTTTCCATCTATTTCAAAAAGATCAGTAAAACACTTCTTGTAGATTTGTTCTTTTGTTCTTTTCATTGTAAATTGGACTACCACATCTCTTGGTATATTTTTATCTCTTGCGTATGTAGAATTGACTCTATAAACAAGATCCATGTGTTCTCTAACAACCTCTTCCTGTTCTTGTAAAAAATCTGCTAATGCTTCTTGCATTCTTATAAAAATGTCTTCACTCAATTTTTCCTCAATCCCTCTAAATCTCAAATGGTTTTGCATGTCTTTATAATGCATCATCTTTTCCATCCTGTCATTGTCTCTCATTGTCTTTTGAGTACTTTCTTCCAGTTCTTTTACTTTAGTTTCAATGTCGTGTGTTCTTGTGGTTAATTTTTGAAATTCTGCTTTTAAGTCTATGAAGTTTTTATCTGCTTGTGCAGCTATGCCATTCATTTTAACATTTACCTCTCCTATAGCGTCTAACATTTTTTTCCCATTGCTTCCATAACAGCTAGTAGTTCTTTTTCTTTTTTTGCTGCCATTGTAGGAGAGGACCATGTAGCTGCTCTCGATCTTAGTCCGCGGTCCGTCTTGTCTCTTTAAAAAAGATCGATTTTATTTTATTTTCCAAATCAAACACCGATTAATGTGATCACACAAGCTAGTCTTGCCAAGTCAAATTTCGTTGGTTTCAGCCTTCTAAGTTATATAGTTTATGAGATATTACTGTTTAAAAATTTTATAAATCCAAAATGGCGGGCGCAACTTCTCTATGGTTTGTGTCAAAGGTTATAGTCTTTTTACCTTGCTTCTGGCTTGCCGTAGTTTCCTTTTGTCCCTTCCTCTTGCTTACTTGTCTGCTCTCCGCACGTCACTTCCTGTTGTAGTCCTTTTGGTCCGGCAGTTTTTACAGTCCCCTTTGCTCTCTTCCGGTTCTTCTCCGTTTCCCTTCTTGTCTGCTCCTCAAGCCGTCACTTCCTGTCTCAATCCTCACAGCTTGGTCTCGCGATGCTTGGTTCCCTCCTCCCCTCTTTGTCTCGCGATGCTTGGCTCCCCCTCCCGACTCTTCTTAACCGCAGGAATGTTAAACAACTTGTTTTTTTTGGCTTTTTAAGTTCAAATTCAGCTTTTTAACGTTTCAAAACTGCACTCATCCAATCTGCAACAGTCTATTGCTTCACCAGATCTGCTTTTCGTCTTTCAAAACGTGGTAATGGTAAGGCAAAAACTTTTTTTCCGTTACCTTATGTTGTTACTTCGCTTCAGATGTGGTCCCAACATTTAAACTTTGTCTTCTTTGTTAAAGAATCAGGGGAATTGGAGATTTTATGCTGATTTAATCAGCTCGGCTCGGCTCCTTAGAGATATTTGCAGGAATCTTCTTCGGCTGCAGTGCTCAAGGTGTTGTAAAAGTCTCCTCCGAGACTTTTCCTTCACCGAGCTTGCTCAAACCTGGATTATATTGCTTGCTAGTCCTCACATTACCTGTGTGAGGTTGCGTCAGGTGGATTTGTCCACCCAAGCTGTCAAGAAGAGCCGCCGTCCGCCTTGCGCACTTGCAAAGCGTGTCAGACCTCCATTCCTCCGACCGGAAACCCCCAAATACCCCAGAATTTCTGAACCCAGCCTTGGCAATCCTACTCAAGGTAGCTCCAAGAAAAGTGGGAAGAGTGGGAAAAGTGGGAAAAATTAGAATAAATACTTAGCACAGAGCTAAAGGAGACACCTAATGGGCCATTTAAAATGATAAAGAATTAGTGTGCCTTTATTATGAGGAAAGGCTGGTGTAAGGTGCGGTGAGCTTTCTAGGTTTTAAAAAAAAACTACAGAGGAGAATAGGGTGTATAAAACTGAACGAGGCATATATGATTATGGAGAGATCGCAATAAACTCTGAACAGACAAAAAGAGAAAGAGCTCTTTATACAATTCCTAATTAACATACGGAATTAATTGCTGGGAGATATTGTTTTCTAGCAAAGCTGAGGTCACGAAGGGCGAGAGCCAGCCCTTAAACAGGATAATTTGGGCTGGGAATCGACCAGTAACAGCAAATTCCAGGCACCTAACAGATGCCAGCCTCCAGGCAGAGCCTGGAGATCCTCTGGAATTACAGCCCATCTCTAGACTACAAAGATCAGTTCACCTGGAAAACATGGATTTTGGGAGGGTGGGCTCTATGACACTGTACCTCATGGAGGTCCCTGTCATCCCCAGGCTCCAGCCTCAAATCTCTAGGAGTTTCCTTGCCTGGATCTGGCAACACTACCACTCTACCCCCCCAGCAGTGGCCAGGGGGGACCTGGCAACCTGATGTGCAAGGTGTACTTTCCGGCAAAGGTCAAGAACCTACTGAACTTCTAATTTAGCAAGTAGGCCTTGAGAAACCCAGGCCACACTCCCTCCCTCAGCAAGAGGCCTGCTCCCAGCTTCAGGCTAAGGTTACCAAGTCCTTCCTGGCCTCCAGCAGGGGATGCAGGGATAAAGTTGCCAGATCCAGGTTAGGGAACTCTGGGAGATTTGGGGATGGAGCCTGGGGAGGACAGAGAGCTCAGTGGGGTACAATGCCAGAGAGTCCACCCTCCAACGCATCTATTTTCTCCAGGGGAACTAGTGATCTCTGTAGTCTGGATATGGGCTATAATTCCAGAGGATCCCCAGATCACTCCTGGAGGCTGGCATCCCTAAGCCATGCACTTGAGTAGCCTTCAGTTGTGCTGTTTTATGCAAAGAGTTCATAGAGAAAGGAGAGGCACTCACCAATTAGTGAGGTGACAAGCAATGCTCCCTCTAAGCTGAGTTAGTGTGAGCTAACTCACAGTTTTTTTAGCCTCCAGCTCACACGTTTTTGCCTTAGCTCAGAAAGAATGGCTCCAGAGCAAACTCATTTATGCAGTAGCCAAATCGCTCGCTCACAACTTTAATGCCCAGTAGCTCACAAAGTAGAATTTTTGCTCACAAAACTCCACAGCTTAGAGGGGGCATTGATGACAAGGGTTGTGGATTCTAATGCTTCATTTAAGGAGGGTCAGACTAGACACAGTATTTTAAAATGCTGCAAGATCCACAGAGTGGCAGGCTAAGGCACTGTTGTCTTCGTCCTCTAGGGTTGCCAGCTCCCTGGCAGGTGTGGGGCATCCTCCACCCTCAGTTGGCATTTTCCGCCCCAACTGAAAGTGGCAGTGGGAATAAAATAAATTATAAGCAGTTTTCTCTAGGAATTATCAAGAACTGCCTGACAACTGGCATGAGCTGTGTGGTGGGTAGGCTGAGAAATTCCTGGTGGAGCCTAGGTAGGGCAGGGTTTAAGGAGGGATCTTAGTGAGGTATAATGCTCTAGTCCAGCCTCCAAAGCAACTGTTTTCTCCAGGGATCTCTGTCACCTGAAGAGCATTTGTAATTATGGGAGATTTTCCAGGTCCCACTTGAGGACTGGCAACCTTAGGTGCCCCAATAACCCACTCAGGCCATCCACTGCCTGTTGGGCAGCACCCAAAATGTGATCTTCCACTTACAGTCTTGTTATGTATCACGTGGCTGTCCACACATGGTTCAGAGCTGCAGAGCTACCGAGCTTTGGCCAAGGAGAACAATAGAGGGCTGGATCCTAACTGGCCACCAATCACAGACCTAGGTTCCCCCAGGGGACCTATGCCAGGTAACCACAATCGTAAGGTCCTATCAGGGCATTTGGGCAGGGTCGGAGGATTATCTCCGACTGGCATAAAAGAGGGCTCTGAGCCCGGGGATTCTCATGATCCATCTTACCCACAATAAACTACCATGCTGATTTCGCTACAACCGGCCTCCCGACTCCAGTACTTTTCAGTGGCGATGAAGGTGGGATGCCGATGAGCGACACATCAGCCAAGCCAATCAACACCGCACCAAGCATCAATCCTGAGGCACCCGACACCAAGGAGCTCCAGCACTCCCCTTCAGAGCCGCCCGCCAATGAGGACTCCACTCACCATGCCGCTCCGGGTAATATGGCTGCCACCGCGGGACGAATTCCCTCATTTGACCCTTCCAAACCTGGGATCTGGGATGCATGGGCCAGGCAACTCGGGTTCCTACTCGTGGTGCGAGGGCTCACCAAGGCCGACATGGCGGGCCTGGCTACTGGGTCACTGTGGAGTGGAAACCATGCATCTGGCCCAGAGCCTGATAGATCCTTGGGACTTGATGGACATCTCATACAACGACCTTGTGAAATTGCTAGGAGACTATTTTGCACCCAAGCCCTCCATGTTGGCACTGTGGGTGCAGTTGCTCCAGAGGGCCCAGCAGACAGGTGAGAGCGCAGCTGCGTTCCTTGCCGATCTCCGCCGGCTGGCGGTTGGTTGTGAGTACCTGCATGTGTAGGACCACTTGCTGGCCAGTTTTGTGGCGGTGGTGCGAGAGACCAAGCTATGGTGATGGCTCATCACCCTTGCAGATCCAATGATTGAAAAGGTGCTACAGGTGGCAGTCGCCTTTGAGACGACCCAGATCGACCCCCCGGCCACCCACAGACACCGGACCGAGGCCTCCGAGAAGGACGCATCGGAAGAGGAGGACATCTGCTAGCTGCGACCTCGCTCACGGAAAGGTGTGTCCTGTCCCTCCCATTCCCGTTCCTGTTTCCGCACCCGTTTCCCAGCACAGCCTGGCCCCAATGTGCACTAGCTGCGGAGACCCTCATGAGCGACGTTTCTGCCGGTTCCGTGAGGTGCAGTGCCACTCCTGCGGAAAGACGGGCCACATCATCAGGGTATGCTGCGCCCGGACTAGCTGCCGCTCCCCAGCAGCTCCCCACAAATCAGTGGATAGCATGTCGACTCCCGCACACTGCCAAGTACTGAGATTGCCCCAACAAACCCCAGGAAAAATGCCAGTCCACATTTGGATCAAAGGGGCCCCTTGTAGCATGAAACTGGACACTGGTTCCTTGTACTCTATCATATCGGCGGACACGTTCCACAAGCTGTGTCCAAAGGGGGAGCCTCGGTTGCGAAACCCTATGGGACTCATACTCCCGGATTTTCAGGAAAACCCGGTGGCTTTTAAGGGGTTGGGCAAGTTCAGGGTCCAGTTCAAGGACTTTGAGGGGCGTCTGGACCTCCTCGTGGTGGAGGGCAACCTCACCAGCCTTCTTGAACTTTCCTGGTTCAAACCCTTGGGACTGGGAGTCTTTGGGGTAAACAAGATAGACCCCAGGGACTTTGAGTCAGTATGCACAGAATTCCCTGCCATTTTTGATGGCAAGTTGGGCTCCTACTGGGGGCCCCCAGTGTCACTGGGCTTGGACCCAAACATCTAGCCCATCCGTGTGGTGGCTCGGCGGCCTCCACTCGCAATTCAGCCTAGGTAGAGGCTGAGTTAGACAAACTGGTCGCGCAAGGCATGCTAGAACTGGTCCCGCACGTGAGGTTAGAGACCCCGATTGTAACCCCCATGAAGGCAAATGCAGGACCACTCATACCTGGTGCCCATAGTCAGTCATGTCTTGGCCTCCCTAGCAGGGGCCCAGGTGTTTGGGAAGCTGGATCTGGCACAGGCCTACCAGCAACTCCCCATGGATGACGCCACGGCAGAGGCCCAAACAATAGTTACCCACAAGGGAGCCTTTAAAGTGAAGCGACTCCAGTTTGGGGTCAGCGTCACTTCCGGGTTGTTCCAACAACTAATGGACTCTGTGTTGAAAGATATTCCAGGTGTGAAGCCCTTCTCTGACGACGTCCTGATCGCAGCCCTGGACATTGCCACCTTCAAGACCTGGCTGTGGTTGGTTCTCCAGTGGTTTCAGGACGCTGGCCTAAAGGTGTGCAAGGACAAATGCATCTTGGGAGTTCCGTTGGTCACCTTCCTAGGGTTCACCGTAGATGCACACAGCATCCACCCCACTCCGGAGAAGGTGTCAGCAATCACAGAGGCTCCTGCCCCCACATCAAAGGCCGAGCTGCAAGCGTTTCTTGGCCTCTTGAACTTTTACCACGCCTTCCTTCCCCACAAGGTGGCGGTAGCAGACCCCCTGCACAGGTTACTGGACAAGGGGGCTAAGTGAGAATGGGGGCCATGTCACTCGGCTGCTTTTAAGGTGGTGAAAGACTTGCTGGTGTCCAACTCCATACGAGGGCTGTCCTGGGCCATCAACCCTACCGGTGATTCTGGCATGTGATGCGTCTCCATACGGTGTGGGGGGTTTCCTGGGCCATCAACTTCCTGACAGGCGGAAGGTGCCGGTGGCCTACTATTCACACACTCTATCGGGGGCCAAGCAGACTTACTCCCAGATAGGTAAAGAAGCCCTGGCCGTAGTTGCTGGTGTAAAAAAATTCCATGACTACTTGTATGGGAGAGCCTTCACCGTGGCCACAGACCACAAACCGCTCCTGGGCCTCCTCACTCCACACCGCCAAACTCCGCACATGCTTTCCCCACGGGTGCTGCGTTGGTCTATTTTTCTGTCAGGGTACCAGTACTCCCTGGTGCATCAACCCAGGAAAGCCATAGGCCATGCAGACACCTTGAGTCGCATCCCACTGCCATCCTGCGACCTGGACCCGGACCCTGCTTTCCACATTGCCCTTCTCGACGACCTTCAGGACCGGCCAGAACAGATACTGGATGTGGCTCACCACACGGCCCGGGACCGCATCCTCTCCCAGGTCTCGGACTGGATGGGGAGGGGGTGGCCTGCCCATTTGGAGCCAGAGTTTGCTGCATACACTGCAAAGCGCAATGAACTTTCCACCCACAAGGAGTGTGTGTTGTGGGGAACCAGGGTGGTCATTCCAGCCCCGCTCCAAGCCAAGGTGCTAGCGGTGCTCCATGACACTCACCCAGGGATAGTCTGGATGAAGGCCTTAGCCCACAATTACATTTGGTGGCTGGGCATGGACAAGGAGATTGAGGACCTGGTCCACCAATGCACCAAATGCCAGGAGTCATGGCCTGAGCCTCCTCACGCCCCCGTCCAGCCCTGGGAGTTGACCAACAAGCCCTGGTCTTGGCTCCACCTGGACCTTGCAGGGCCGGTCCAGAGCCAGCTGTTTTTCATAATTGCAGACAGTTACAGCAAATGGCTGGAGGTAATCCTGGTGAAAACTACCTCTTCTGACGTGGCCATTAGAGCCATGTGGCGCATGTTTTCCACACACGGCCTGCCAGACACACTCATCACTGACAACGGGTCGGCATTCACGTCCATGGAGTTCCAGTACTTCACGAACTCCCTCAGCCTTCACCACATCCGTTCTGCACCCTTCCACCCCACGACCGACAGGCAAGCAGAAATAATGGTGAGAACAACCAAAGAAGCCCTCCAACGGATGGATCAGGGAGACTGGGAGTTCAAGCTGGCGAAGTTCCTGTTTGGCCAGCGATCAACCCCGCACACCAGGATGGGACGCAGGCCAGCAGAGATGCTGATGGGCTGGCATCTCAGCACCCTGCTCAACAGGCTCCATCCAGACTGCGCCCCCGACGGCAACCCCAGGTCAGAGTTCCAAGCAGCTCCGCGTGGGTTCTTCCCAAAGGACCCGATCTACATCCGGAACTATGCCCACCAAGGGTCTCCGAAAGAATCATCCAGTCCATAGGGCCACTGTCATATGAGGTCCTCACCGAGGAAGGAACAGGATGGCGGTGCTCCATTGACCAACTGTGGCAGCGCCTCCCGAGCACCAAACCCCATGTCCGGGAAACCCCTGCATCAGAGGCTCTGGACCAGTGGCCACTCCCAGAAGCGATCTCGGATGTGGGGCCAGTGGATATCCAGACCCCAGGCTGTCCGGGCAAGCCCACAACACCAGCGCCACTGGCAGACCTGCCCACAGAAACCCCTGAACAGGCTGCCCCACTTCCGGGTTCCAACACCGCTCCCCAGCACACAACGCCCCAGTGCTTGGGCTGTGAGTGCTGGCGCCCAGACTATTTAAAGGACTGTTACATGGGGGGGAACTTAACTATGGGGAGAGGGGTGTTATGTATCACGTGGTTGTCCACACATGGTGCAGAGCTGTGGAGCGGCCGAGCTTCAGCCAGGGAGAACAATAGAGAGCAAGATCCTAACTGGCCACCAGTCACAGACCTAGGTTTCCCCAGGAGACCTATGCCAGGTAACCACAATCGTAAGGTCCTATCAGGGCATTTGGGCAGGGTCGGAGGATTATCTCCGACCGGCATAAAAGAGGGCTCTGAGCCCGGGGATTCTCATGTTCCATCTTACCCGCAATAAATTACCATGCTGATTTCACTACAACTGGCCTCCCGACTCCAGTACTTTTCAAGTCTGAAGGGGTAAGTGAGATCCATTCTCCCATGGCAATCATAGGCCATGGTCACACAGTCATTTTGATCGGGTTTCATGGCTGTTCTCTCTCACATTTAAAATTGCTGATCAGACAGGTCAATACGCCTCCCGTGCTGAAGTGGGCTCACTCGCGCAATCCTCCCGGTTCCCTAGTGCATTTTCGGACTTTGGGAAAATCCAGAACTTTCTGGGTAAATGTGCTTTATATCCGCGCTTTTGCCTATCTGGACAGCCAACTCCCACAATGATTGCGATCAGGGCCGTCTGACCGTTCTTCAGCGCGATGAGGTTTTTTTATTCCAAGCTATTTTGTCACACAGACTGACTGTCTGAGGACTAGGATTAGCTGAGATGATGAGTTAATTAAACTGCTGTGATTAATTCATGGGGAAACAAAGGTCTTGTCAGGACAATCTATGAGTCAAACAGAATTCTTTTAGAAGATTCAAAGGGACTAGGCCTTTTAATCCCACTCCCTCTCCACCCAGTGTGAGATTTACCACATAAAAAGTCCGTTTTAAAAAATTAAATGGGAGAAAAGAAATAAACAACTACTTTAAAAATGACCGCTTGCAGTGTCTTGAGCAACGCATCCCTAGAATCATATTCGACTGGCTTTCGAGCAAGGGAAACCTTTACCTTTACCTATGCCTGTATCTCCTACAGCAGATCTGATAATGCTTAAATCCATCCATCCATCTAGAAAACAGGAAGGTTTAACAAATGTACGGGAGATGGAAGGTAACTTATCTCTCCACATATACACCTTAGTTCACTCTGTTGCTTGAAGCATTATTTTTTTCCTGTGCAATACAAGGAATCATCTGAGCTGATAGAAAAATGCTGAAAGAGCACAGTGAGGTCAGGCACTAAGTGGTGATGGGGAAGTAAATTTTAGCTTCCTTCACCAACATTACATATCCAGAGGAGGGCAACGAAGTGGCGAGAGGTCTGGAGACCAAGTCCTATGAGGAAAGGTTGAAGGAGCTGGGTATGTTTAGCCTGGAGAGGAGGCAACTGAGAGGTGGTATGATCACCATCTTCAACTACTTGAAGGGCTGTCATATAGAGGATGATACAGAGTTGTTTTCTGTTGTCCCAGACGGTTAGATCAGAGCCAACAGGTTGAAATTATATCAGAAGAGTTTTTGGCTAAACATTAGGAAGAACTTCCTGACAGTTAGAGCAGTTCCTCAGTGGAACAGGCTTCCTTGGGAGGTGGTGGGCTCTCCTTCTATGGAGGTTTTTAAACAGAGGCTGGATGGCCATCTGACAGCAATGCTGATTCTGTGAACTTATGCAGATCATGAGAGGGAGGGCAGAAAGGGTTGCCTCAGTGCTTAGTTCTTGTGGCCCTTTCTTACATGCCCAGGGAAATGCTGATCGCCACTTTGGGGTCAGGAAGCCATTTTTCTCCAGGCCAGTTTGGCCAGGGATCCTGGAGGTTTTTTGTCATCTTCTGGGTGTGGAGCAGTGGTCTCGGGGTGTGTGGAGGGGGAGGTATTTGTGAATTTCCTGCAGTGTGCAGGGGATTTGACTAGATGACCCTAGAGGTCCCTTCCAACTCTATGATTCTATTCTATATCTGTTGCGGGGGGAGATCACCTGAGGACTCTGGTTTCATGTTGGTCTGCCGTACAACAGTTAGATTTGAGTCCAGTAGCACGTAAGAGACCAACAAGATTTTCAGGGTATAAGCTTTCAAGTGTCCAGTCTCCCTTCATCAGGCAGGAGTAGGAATGGAGATCTGAGTCTTTTTATCCAAGTCAGAAGGTGGGAGGGGTGTTGCAAAGAGAAACAGAAATTAGAGAGAAAAACAAAGAAACTTCATGGGGAAATTACAGCATGAGACTGCTGAACATGAGTTCATTCACAAGTTCAGGACAACGGAACAGATCTGAATAGGGATACAGGATTTAGGACACAGGACTGAATAGGAACATAGCTTTTTTTTATCTCACTGCAGATACTAATTTTCTGTCCCCAGGCATTTCCCCTCTGCTCTGAGCAAGCTGATTACAATATGCATTGTATATTTGCATCCTTTAGGAGGATTCTTTACAAGGACTGAATAAAATTTTGTTGGTCTTAAGGGTGCCACTGGACTCAAAGTTTGTTTTAAGGATTCTTTACAACACCCATCCCATCTTCTGACTGGGAAATAAAGACTCAGGCTGCGGTCACATGGTACTTTACCACGGGAATTAGTGCTGTTTCCTCTCGCTTTCAGATCAGCTGATCAGACGGCTCCTGCCCTGAAGCTGGCTCACTCGCACAATCCTCCTGCTTTTCTCCCGCATTTTCTGACCCCTGGAAAAACTAGTATTTTCCGGTCTTCCCACCATGATCCCGCGATTTCCCCTACATGGACGGCCTATCACCAGAATCACAATTCCTCCCCCCCCCCCCCGGGCTGGTTTTATGTGCATGTGCACCCAAGCGTTAGAGGTTAAGGTTTTTTTCTATGCTTATACACGCAAGTTTAAAACCACACACAAAAAAAGAACTTTGCAAATAAACTGTAGTTCGCCGTTTGGGGCTGCTGTGGGATTTAAAACTGCAAATCTCTGCCTGAATCCTACCCGTTCTGTTTATTAAAATAGTCCCTACAACCTCAGGATGCGGATTACTATACAACCAGCAAGGGACGGTGATTTGCCCATGTGCAAAAGCGCATGCGCAAAATATTTTTTTTAAAGGAGCCACCACAAGAAGCGGCGAGGCTGTCTGATCAGTGGAGAGCGTGATCGCAGTGATTTGAGAGAGGCCGTGTGACTGTTTCTCCCGATACAAACTGTTAAAACTGATAAAACAAACAAACTGATAAAACAAACTGATAAGACAAACTGATAAAACAAAACTGGAAAAGAAAACGCTGCAAACAGGTCAGTGTGACTGCACCCTCAAGGATCTCCATTTCTATTCACATCTGATGAGAGCATCTTTGACTCTTGAAAGCTTACTTCCTGGAAATATTGTTGGCCTCTAAGGTGCAACTGGACTAGAATCTAAGTGAGGATCCTGGAAAGGGTCATGGGGAGATTTTGGTTGCTTGAGGATGCTGGAAAAGGGGGATCTGTGTGTTTGTTTCCCTGGCAATTGACACAAGTGAGAATTACGATTGCCTATAGGACAAACAGGGAGCCGCGGTGGCTCAGAGGTTAAGACGCTGAGCTGCAGACCGGAAGGTCGGTAGCTCAGCAGTCAGAGACCCTAGTGAGGCATGACTGCGTGAGCTCCCGTCTCTGGCCCCAGCTCCAACCACCCTAGCAGTTCAAAAGTAAGAAATTGCAAGTAAATAAATAGGTACCACTTTGGTGGGAAGGTAACAGCGTTCCATGTGCCTCGGCATCTAGTCATGCCGGTCACATAACCACGGAGACATCTTCGGACAGCACTGGCTCTTCAGCTTGGAAACGGAAATGAGCACCACCCCCTAGAGTCGAATTCAACTGGCTTTCGAGCAAGGGAAACCTTTACCTTTACTATAGAGCAAAGGTGCTTTATCCTCTGTGCCTGAACTGAAGGAGGCAGGATCATTCAGGTGAGAGGTACAATCAATTAAATTTTCATCCTAATTAGGAAATGTGTTTCCCACTAAAACCAAGGGAAATGACTGTCGAATTGATTTCCTAACATGACTAGCTTTAGTTCTGGCATTAAAGAGCCTGACTTGAGGTTTTAAAATGGTGTAAGAAGAGAATCTGAATGTCCTCCCCTCCCCTCCCCTCCCCTCCCTCACACATACACACCATGTAAATGAGCAGCGGGTAGAACAAAGACCTAGGCTGCGATCACACGTGCCTTTAGATCCGACATAGATGTGAACGCCTGACAGATGTAAAGGGCGCAATCAGACAGCAACATCTGAGAAGTATCCCGCAGTCATCGGCAACCTGTGCTGCTCCGCCACAGAAGCGGAGTTAAAAGACACCAGGGAAAGTCTGGCTGTAATGGGTTCTGATGGGCCATGGATGGACTTTCCCCTATCTGATCACGCAAGCACACTCTCATGCCATCAGGGCGGTCTGATCATGCCAACCCAGCTCAGGGCCGTTATTTTTTCTCCCCTTCACAGTATGCGCATCATCACATACTCCATAGGGAGCCCTCAGTGTGGTGGTGCGATTCCTTGTTTATGCGCATGGGGAACAAACAGCCAACCCCCCCCCCCCAACTTACCCACAGTTGCATCCGATCACAGTGATGGGCTGAGGGCACGCGCACGGCTACAAAGGGATGTGCGATCTCGCAACTGCGTGTCAAATTCCTCCGGATGAAATAGCCTCGCTTCCCCTCCGCTTCAACTGGCACGTGTGACTGCAGCCCTCAAGTCTAGAAAGAACATAAATATGCTCCGAAAAATACTTTAATCAAGAACAAGTTCTTCATAAATAATGATATGTTACTATTTTGTTTCCTGCAAATAGTTACCCACGGAACTATCTGAATGCATTGCTTTCTGGCCAGTATTCATGTATTCATTTACTGTATTTATTTATTTTATTTATAGCCCGCCTTTCACCCTAATGGAGACCCAAAGTGGTTTACATCATTCTCTTTTCCTCCATTTTATCCTCACAACAACCCTGTGAGGTAGGTTAGACTGAGACTGTGTGACTGGCCCAAGATCACACCTAGCCAGCTTCCATGGCAGAGTGGGAATTCAAACTCAGAACTCCCAGATCCTAGTCCGACAGACTTTAACCACTGCACCACACTGGGTATGTATATGTTCCTTGAGTTCTGAATCGTTGCTAAAAGTTCAGATGTTCTGTTAGAGGCTGGCAAGGTCTTGCAGTCCTTAGAGACTGAGGAGTCATTTTTGAAAAAGTACAAGACATGAGTCAGAAAAGATTTTGCGTTCAGGTTTTGGGCTCCCGCGTCGCCCCCATTATTAGAACCAATTTGAAATTAGTGTATTTGCAAGGTGAGTTTTCAAGTTTTTATATTTCTTTGAACAATATCTCCCAGGCACTGCAGTTTTTCAAGGCATAAATTCATCCGCCCATATCGAGAAAGCTCTGGACATATAACTTTGCTCCAGTTCCTAATGTGTGTGTGGGGGGGGGGGGAGACTTTTATTTTTATTTTTTTTAGTAACTGTCTATAAAATATTGCATAAAGGAAAACGGACCCCCACCCCCAAGCATTTCACTGTGCAACATCTGTTTTTCATTCAGCTTTTCCTGTATTATACCGTGCGCTACAAGAAGGAAGGCAAACGATTTAAGTGATGGATATTCAACCTAAGAACAATATCATGAATTTGAATGATTCCTTTTAATGACCGCCTGCCTCCTCCAAAGCAGTCTCAACAGTTCAGCAGAAATGTTCCTCCATACGAACATTGGCACTGCAATCCTGAGGCATGGATCCGGAGATTCTCTGGTGTGATGTGATACTGGTACAACTCCAGAGCGGATGTGACTGCACCACTTTAGAGGGGCAAAAATGGATAGAACTAGGGTAGGGATGCCAGCCTTCAGGTGGGACCTTGGGGTCCCCCAGAATTACAGCTTATCTCCAGACAACAGAGATCTGTTCCCCTGGAGAAAATGGCTGCTCTGGAGGGTGGACTCTATGGCAGCGTACCTCACTGAGGTCTCTGTCCTCCCCAGGCTCCATCCCCAAATCTCCAGCAGTTTCCCAGTTGGTGGCCAGTGGGGACCTGGGAACCCTACAGACTGGGAGCATATCATGGTAGGAGCAAGATCAAGTTATCTGCTTCAAGTGCTCTCAGCCATGGCCCCAGTGCTACAGCATAATGCTTAATATTCCCATTGAACTCCATGGAAGGGGGGGGAGAGAACCCTTCTCCCACTATGCCTGTGAAGTGTGACTAGGGTTGCCAACCTGCAGGTGGGGCCTGGAGATCTCCCAGAATTACTGCAGATCTCCAGACATCTGAGATCAGTCCCCCTGGAGAAAATGGCAGCTTCAGAGGGTGGGTTCTATGGCACTGTACCCTGCTGAGACCTCCCCCTCCCCAAACCCTGCCTTCTCCAGGTTCCATCCCAAAATCTCTGGGAATTTCCCAAACTAGAGTTGGCAGCTCTGATTCTCATCAATGTGGCAGCCAACCACAGTGTACCTAAACAGGATATAATCCCCTGTCAGGTCACTCATATGCTATGAATTTTGCACCACATGTTTTGAGCTGGGTCTTGGTGTTAGGACTTTTGTCCAATAATCAAGAAAAATTCAGAGTAATGAATCTTGCTTTTCCTGAAAGAAGAGATTGCTTCTTTTAGTTTAAAAGAAGTTTATTACTAAAGGGAAAAGGTAAACGGGATTAGCTACAAATAAACAAAACATGCTTTCTAAGGAGCTGCATTGTGCTCCGTCTTCACACTAAGACATACTGATAGAGAGTGAGAGATTGTAATGGAGGATCTCTCCTTCTTCTTGACCCCTGAAAGGAAACACCTGATATCATTGACCAATTAGCAAGACAGTACATCTTTAGTTTTCCCGGGCTTACAGATAATTGGCCAGCTGCCAGGTATCATTTCCAGGCTAACAAAAGGTAAACAAACAAGTTGCATAGTTAACCCCATAATGACTGAATTTCTCAGGCCTTGCATTACATGCTCATTTCTCCAACACCCCTTCTCAAGACCTGAAATGCAAGTCATTATACATGCATACACAAAACATTATTGAACATTAGCATCAAGCATATTCAACATTTCACGAAGTCTTTCAAACTTGTCTTTGGTTAGTGGCTTAGTCAGGACATCAGCCACCATCTCTTCTGTACGACAATGCTTAATCTCTATCAGCTTTTTCTGGTACAAATCTTTAACTAATGCACATTTAATACCAATAGATCTACTTCTAGCAGTCGTGCTCTCTTCCTTACATATAGTTATACAAGCTTGATTATCCTCTAACATAAGTATAGGTACAGGTTCAATTATTCCAAAATCTTTCAACATCTCAAAGATCCATTCAAGTCTGCTGCAGGCACTTGCTGCTGAAATGCACTCAGCTTCTGCTGTGGATTGCGCTACAACAGTCTGTTTTCTACTAGTCCAGTCTATCAGTCCATCTCCATAAAAGAATAGGTATCCACTGGTAGACTTGTAGTTGTTCATCTCTTCTCCCCAACTGGCATCCATGTAGCCGACTAGTCTCAGTTGTTCAGTTGGTGCAATTTTTAGTTTTAAGTCCATTGTTCCTCTTAGGTAACGTGCCATCTTCTTTATTGCGCTCCAATCATGATGATTTGGCAAACTTACTTTTCTGCTTAGAAATCCAACTGCCGCTGTAATATCTGGACGCGTTGATTTGCTCAGGTACAAGAGCTTTCCGACAGCCTCTCTGTATCCTCCTATGTCCTTTAGTGGTGTGCCGTCCTTCTCCTTCAGATATCCAGGTTCAAGTGGGATTGTTGAAGCTTTGCAGTTCTTCATGCCAACAGATTCTATAAAGTCCATAATCTTTCTTTTCTGGCATAAAAGAAAAGTTCCATTCTCGAGTCTCTCAATTTGCATTCCGAGGTATTGTTGAACATCTCCTAGCTGTTTGACTTTCACTTCCTTATTCAGTCCATCAGCTATTGCTTTGATGTCTCCTCTGTTTTGGCAAGCCACGATCAAGTCGTCAACGTAAACAAGAACATACTGGTATTGTCCATTTCTGATTCTAGTGTACAGACAAGGTTCAGCTTTCCCTTGCTTGAAGCCTTGCTTCTTTAAAAGTTCAGTAAGTTTGTCATACCAGGCCTTTGCTCCTTGCTTTAGGCCATAGAGTCCTTTATTGAGTTTGTAGACGTAGTTTTCTTGACCTTTGACCTTGAAACCTTCAGGTTGTTCCATGTAGATTTCCTCAGATAGTTCTCCATTGAGAAAAGCAGTCTTTACATCAAGATGCTCTACTATCATGTTCCTAGATGCTGCAACACTTAGAAGTGTTCTGAATGTTGCTTGGTCAGTAACTGGAGCAAAAGTTTCAAAATAGTCAGTCCCATATTGCTGTGAGTAGCCTTTAGCTACTAGGCGTGCTTTGTATAGCTCCACAGTTCCATCTTCCTTGTGCTTAATTTTGAAGACCCAGATTTGCCAGACTAAGGATGCTTGTGATGATGCTTGTAAACATGAAAAATGTTTATTTTCGTGGCATATTAAAATGGGACATAGAAATTTGAAATCTGTTGAGCAGTTGTTAAAGCAATGTGGAATACCTGTTGTGCATTGTGAAAAGAGTGAAACTAGATGTGAGACATGCCTCAGAGCAAAGGGAGATGCCCCAAGTTATTCTGGGAAAACTCCAGTGCAAAATCAAGAATTTTTGGAAACTGTATACAGTGATCTTGTTGGGCCATTACCTGCATCCCTAGGTGGGAACAAATATTTTGTGACTTTCACAGAGAATAAAACAAAATACACTTATGTGTATATGCTGAGAAGTAAGGATGAAACACTGCGTAGATTTAAACAGGCAGACCCTTAAGAATTGAAGAAATCATATCTGTATCAGAGGGTGCTTCATTCAGGTCATTCAGGTCTTTAAGCTGTGTGTAAATGCCTTTGTCCATCTCTTTGGGAAGGCAGTCTCCCTCCTTCATTCTGAAATCAAAAATCTTTCCCTTGAGGGAATAGATTTTACTCTTGCTGTGTTTATCAAATTTGTCCTTTAGCTTTTGAAGCATCAATCTGGACGTGGCTAGCCCTCTTAATCCTGGTACCTCTGTGTAGGGGATACTCCCTAAAATCAGGGCTTTAGCAAAACCATCCATCATAAGGAATTGTGTCTTATCAGGGTCAGATTCTGGAGGATTTTCAGTTGTTAATACTTGAAGGGCATTGTGAGTCTGCAGGCGACTTTTCAAATACTCCTCCCACCACTGATAGTTAGCCTTTGTGAGTCTGAGGTTTGGCATTTCTTGGGATGGGGCATTAAAAGCCATTTTGTTACTCACGTCCCTTTGGATTTGAGGTAGAAGCACAGGTTGAGCAGCTTCGCTGGAATCTGGCTCAGCTCATCTACTTCTCCAGGAGCTCGCAGGGTTAATCTTTCCTTCTCTCTGCAGCAGCAGCAGCAGCGTGAAGTTCAAAAGCTTCTTTGCCTCACCTTCCTTTGTTCTCCGGGCAGCAGCGTCTCTGGTGCTCCGGTGCTCAGCTCAGCTCCACTTACAGCAGGCAAAAAGTAATCCAGTCAAAAAAGATCCTTTGCTCCTGGCATACTACAATCCAGCATAGGTTTTCCCCTGATCAGCAAGGAAACAGGGTTGGGCCTTTCTGGCTGCAAGATTGCTCTGAGAGCAGGAAGGAAAAAAAGTGGTCTTTTAAAAATATGGTCTGAGAATTCCGGGGAGGAAGTCATGGAAGCAGTGACAGAATTCACGTTCCTCGGATCCAAGATCACTGCAGACAGTGACTGCAGCCATGAAATTAAAAGACGCCTGCTCCCTGGGAGGAAAGCTATGGCAAACCTAGACAGCATAATAAAAAGTAGAGACATCACCTTGCCAGCAAAAGTCCGTATGGCCAAAGCAATGGTATTCCCAGTAGTAATGTATGGCTGCGAGAGCTGGACCATTAGGAAGGCTGAGTGCCAAAGAATAGATGCTGGAGAGTCCCTTGGATGCAAGGAGATCAAATCAGTCAGTCCTAAAGGAAATCAACCCTGACTGTTCCCTGGAAGGCCCAGAGACTGAAGCTGAAGCTCAAATACTTTGGCCACCAAATGAGAAGGGAGCACTCACTGGAGAAGACCCTGAGGCTGGGAATAATTGAAGGTCAAAGAAGAAGGGGACGGCAAAGGATGAGATGGTTAGACAGTGTCATCGACGCAACGAACATGAAGTTGAGCAGACTCCAGAGGACAGGAGGACCTGGCATGATTTGGTCCATGGGGTCACGAAGAGTCGGACTCGACTGTGCGACTAAACAACAAAAATGTAGATTTATCAGTAGGAAAGCAGAGCGGAATAGTCCTCTTTGCTGCCGATTTGGGGTGAGGTCCAGGCCCTGCTGGGCCCAGCAGAAGAAACTGGGCACGTCTACTATGTTTGTGCAAGATTCCAGGACTGGATTTATATGACTTTTTGTTCTATCAGACTTCGACCCTTTCTGGTGAAATTCAACTCCTTCAGTTCACAGAAACCAATGGATAATTTCTCATTTCCATGTTTATTTTGAATCCAACTGGTTGCCTTTCTGTCAAAGGTATATTTTTTCACTACCATTTCAAACTTGTCTTATTATCTTTGGCATTTGAGGCTTTTTTCTTTCTTTTTTTTGCTGACTGGCTCCTTTAACCTTATTTATATGGTTAGTGCTGGTTGTCTGCTGCTTTGCCTGAATTGCGATCTTAATTGTAAATTCCTTCCTTCCACTTGCTTCCTTTATGCCCCTTTGAGTGCTTGTTGAAGCTTGGAAAACAGCAACTGGGAAATTCTATAAATATATTCTCTAAACAGGATCCCTCTGTTACTGTTAAGGACCCCAGGACCCAAATCTATGGTATCATACTAGAAGCATGTGATGCTGACCCAGGGTGAGGATATATATGTCTGGAAAGATTCTGTTAGCAGCTAGGGTTGCCAGGAAATTCCCAGAAGTGATTTTATGCCTCTCTAGAAATGCCAGAAACTCTATGGCAAAACTACAGAGTTTCTAGCAATTTCTAGAGAAAACTGACAAACAAACAAAAAATTGCTCTTGTGCCAACAACATGATGTCACTTCTGGGGGAATCCAGGAAGTGACATCACATTGAAGGCTCAACAGCAATTTTTTTGTTTGTTTGTTTTCCTCCTGCTGGCACTCCAAGTGGGAAGAGAAGGTTGCCAGTGAGAACTCTTCCGCCATAGCAAGAGACCTGATGACTTGAGGACTTAGGGCAAATTATTTTTTTTTAAAAATAATAAAACACATTTTCCAAACTGTTCTCTAGATGACTTCAAAATGGTGAACATAAAGGTGACAGTGAGTGGACTACCTGTTTTTATGGCTTGAAAACTCTGCCAGCGATTATTTCTCACACACCAACGAATCAGATATGACCAGTCCTTGCTTTCTTTTCTTTATCTTACTCTTCCTGGAAACAGACCTCTTGCTGTCACTCTCTTTGCTTTTGTACCATAAATGTCAGTGTGGTATAGTGGTTAGAGTGTGTCATGGGCTGGGATGCCAGTCAAAGAGAGTTTCAGAACAGGCCAAGGTCAGAAGCCGAGAAGACAGTGCAAAGTCCAAAGCCAAGCCAGGGTCAGGAACCAAAAACACAGAGCCAAGTCCAAAATCACTAACCAAAGATGTAGTCCAAAGACAAGCCAGGGTCAGGAACCACAAACATAGAGCCAAGTCCAAAGCCAGGGGGTTCAAAGGTCTAGGTGCAAGAGCTGAGCAGAAGTGGATACGAGGTGGCACGAAGCTGACTTGTTGCTTCCACAAGAGTACTGCCCAGAGTGTGGAGTTAAATGCTGCTTCCAATTAGTCAGCTGCACAATCACCCAGGGTCCTGTTAGAACTCTGGGCTAGCTAAGCGTCTTCCCTGTAGCCTGGCCTCTTGTCTCCTGGTTGCTAAGTTTTGCCTCAGTCGCTCCCTTTAATGAATCACACGTGGGGGTGAGTCGGGAGGACTTTCAGTTTGCAATTCTTCTCCCTTATCTGAGCCAGGTGTGAAGAATGCAGATACAGGCAACTGCCAGCTATCCTCCTCTGCTGCTTCAGAGGGGCCAGTTGCGGTTTCTGCAAGCTCTATCAGCTCTCCCTCATCCACGCCCATGACAGAGTGTCCAAGTAGAATCTGGGAGACCCAAGTTCAAATCCCCTGTCTTCCATGGAAACTCTCTAGGTAACCTTGGGTCACTCTTTCTCTTTCATGCTTCATCTTGACCAGCTAATAAACATGCTTGCTGATTTCACTTCACCGCATCTCCGACTCCAGTACTTTGCAGTATCTTTCTGTATGGCTGCACAGCAGGCCAAGGTAAGAGCTCTTCTATAGGATGGCACATCCAGTTAAGTCAGATATTTAGCCATATTCATTAGTCCAGGGATCCTTTCATAGAAAAAGAGGTGCAGGAACTTATTAGCATAACTTATTTCATATGCCACACCCCCTGACATCACTGGAAGTGTGTCAGAAGCAGGGCTCGATTTCAGCAGGAACGCGCAGGAACGCCGTTCCAGCTGGCCTCCGAGCCTGCCCCGCCCCCTCCCTGCCCAGCCTGAGCTTTTTATACTTAAAGGGAAAGTTCCTGCAGAGAGCCAGCAGGAATAAACTCCACTGGGTGCTTTCCCTTTAAGAGCAAAAAAAGCCAGCAGGAGAAAGCCCCGCCCAGAGATTAAGCACAGGGGCTAGGCTTTCTGCATTTGGCTTGCTGACGTCGCGTGGCTTTCCCTGCTCCAGTAAGTTCTCTGCTCTCTTTTCCCTCTCTCTCTCTCTCTGCCCCCCCACCTTTCTTTCTGTCTTTCTTTCTGTCTTTCTCTCTCTGGCCCCACCTTTCTTTATTCCTTTCTCTTTCTCTCTCTCCCTCCCCCCTTCCTTTCTCTCTCCTCCACCTACCTACCTTCCTTCCTTCCTTTCTCTGTCTGTCTACCTTCCTTCCTTCTTCCTTCCTTTTCCTTCCTTCCTTTCTCTCTCTCCCCTCACCAACCTCTTCCTTCCTTCCTTCCTTCCTTCCTTCCTTCCTTCCTCTGTCTGTCTACCTTCCTTCCTTCCTCCTTCCTTCCTTTTTCTTCCTTCCTTCCTTTCTCTTTCTCTCCCCCCACCTACCTCTTCCTTCCTTCCTTCCTTTCCTTCCTTTCTTCCGTTCTTTCTGTTTTTATTTTAAAAAATTGAAAAGGGGGGGGGATGTAAAAAAGCAGAGAGCCCAGGAAATGCTGGTTTTGACAATATCTTTAATTTTTGAGAATCTCTTTAGTTTTCTCATGGCATCTTCTGCTTAAAAGTAAGTTTGAAGCCTGAGTTCATTGTTGTGTCTTGTTGGGAATGGCTTGCAAATATATGTGTGTTTAAAGTCTGCATTAAAGTGGTTTGGTGCTTACTGCCATGTAAGAGAAAACATCTGAAAAAGTAGCTTCATTGTTGTGTGTGTTGTCAGAACACTTGACTGTTGGGGGGCACTTTGGGGGACATCTGCAGAGAAACAGAGTTGTAACTAAAAATGAGCATGGTCAGCTGCACTTTGGAGATTGCCTGTTTTGTGACATTTAAAAAAGTGGGCAGAGTTTCTGAAGATGATGATTGTCCCTCTTCTCCTGCCAATGGATTGACATCTGCCTTTAATGGGCCAGCAAAGTTGATGTTCTTAAACCTCTTAATAAGAGAGATTTCCGCTTCTGAGGAGTTCCAACGATTGGTGATCTTGTGATGGTAGTGATACTTTTATGTGGTAAAGACCACCTGTTCACAGGATAATTTTACCTGTGGGACAGACTCTGCATGGTAATCACTCCACTGGTACATAATTGCTTGTAAAAAGTATTATAGTGTAATAATTCAGGTGGGTAGCCGTGTTGGTCTGAAGCAGCAGAACAAAGTTGGAGTCCAAAGTTTCATCCAAGGTATAAGCTTTTGTGTGCATGCACACGTCTTCCATCTGAAGAAGTGTGGGTGGCACATGAAATCTTATACCTTGAATAAAATTTTGTACCTTGAATAAAATAGTCCACAAACTACTCCCATCCAGTGCATCCACAAACCTAGAAGAAGAAGAGATTGGATTTATACCCCGCCCTTCACTACCCAAGGGAGTCTCAGAGCGTCTTTCAAACTCCTTTCCCTTCCCCTCCCCACAACAGACACCCTGTGAGGTAGGTGGGGCTGAGAGAGCTCTGAGACAACAGCTGGTACAGAGCTATGGCTTGCCCAAGGTCATCCAGCAGGTGCAGGGGGGGAGTGGGGAAATCAAACCCGGTTCTCCCAGAATAGAGTCCACGCACTTAACCACTACACCAAACTGGCTCCTAGCGTTGTTCTGCCAGTGAACTAGGGTTGCCAACTCCAGGTTGAGGAAATCCCTGGAGATTTGGGAGTGGAGGGTGCAGTTTAGGGGAAGGAGGGACCTAAGCAAGGCATAATGCCACTCTACTTTCCAAAGCAGCCATTGACCTGATCTCTGTAGTTTGGAGCTCAGTTGTAATTCCAGGAGATCTCCAGACCCCACCTGTAGGTTGGCAACCCTAAAAAATCATATTCAGCGTACTAGTTCTGCAGGAAGGCAACCTGATTTCCATGGGAACCTAACCCTTAGGAATTGATTCCAATCCAGTGTGGGAATAATTGTTGGACATAAGATATTGGTTCAGGCAAGGTTTTATATAGATGGGACAGAAAATAATGTTTTTATTGGTTTTGTCAAACAAGGTAAACAGAATAAGAAGCAAAAGGTGGATGTGGCTGGATGACCACACTTCTGGGAACACTGGGTGTGGCCTAATATGTTAATGAGCTGTGCTGTCTGGGGTGTGGCCTAATATGCTAATGAGTTCCTGCTGGGCTTTTTCTACAAGAAGAGCCCTGGTCAGAAGGCAACACCGCTCAGGCTCCACCCCCAAAATCTCCCAAGTATTTCCCAACTCAGAGCTGGCGAGCCAGCTTGACACTTTGACTAAAGACACTTTAGGTTTCCTTTGCTCTTGCAGGGAAGCTGCCCTACAACAAGCATGAAAATACAGATCAAGCTGGTACGCTTTTGCTTTTTTCCACAGTTTATCACCATATGTGCCCACTCCTGGGATTGTTACTCCCGGAACGGCGTTCCTGCACGTTCCTGCTCAAAATGACCCCTGTTCGTTACATATCTGGAGTCATTATGGACCAGGAAAGAAGGAATGTAAATACATAACCCACTCCACATTGCCAGTAACTTTGCTGTGTCTAAGCTGTGAGTTGGGAGGGAAGGAGGCTCGGTGTAGCCTGATCTCATCAGATCTTGGAAGATAAGCAGGGTCAGTTCAAGGAAGACCCTGCAAAGGAAGGCTACAGCAAGCCACCTCGCCTTGAAAGACCCTGGTTGGGATTGCCATAAATTGGCTGTGAGTTGATGGCATTTGACACACAGACAAGCTGTGACTCGGTTTACGTGGCAGGAATCTGTCTGTCTGGGCTTATAAAGAAGGATGATGGTCATTCCCATCCATTACGTTAAGTACAAACAAAGTTGGAGTCCGGTGGCACCTTAAAAACTAACAAATCTTTATTCTCTTATGAACTTTCTATGAGTTAGAGCTCACTTCATCAGAGGCAGGTGACTCGCAAAAGCTTACGCTGGTGTTATGTATTGACCATGCGGTCGCCATGTGCTCCCACAATGGCGACCGCCATGTGGCCAGAGCACATGGCCAAGAAACTACCTGAGCTTCAGCCAGGTAGAACAAAGGCCAGGTGGATTCAAACCGGCCACCAATCATGTACCTAGGTTTCTCCCAGGGAACCTATGAGATGTAAATAGACTTCTAATAGCCTATCAGGCCAGTTGGGTGAGGTCAGGGGATTATCCCTGACCAGCATAAAAGGAGGGCTTCGAGCCCTGGGTTGTATGCTTCATCCGGACCAGCAATAAAGATCTAGCTGTTTCACTATTCCATGGACTCCCGACTCCAATACTTATCAGCTGGAGTAAACGTTTTTAATCTTTTCAGTCGCCACCGGACTCCTCTTTTGTTTTGCTCCTGCTGACTGACATGGTTCCCCATCTGGAATGAGAAATGCAAACAGTTCAGTTGACTTCTGCCGCTTCCTTCCAGCGCTACTTCCAGGCCGAGAGCTTGCTTCCAGTGTGGCAAAAAAGCAGCACCGTTAATTCCACAAGTTAGAAATGCCAGAATGTGACATACAATTAAAACATCAACAAGAATGAGGAAAGCCGGTGGGGAAACAGTACCCGATTCAGATTGCCATGTGTAAATCACTGTTTGAAAGGCTCCTCCACTGGCTCTGGAAGAAAGGAATTCTGAAGAAAGGAATTCTGTAAAACTGGGGGGGGGGGGGAGTTTGGAAAAGCTGGTGGCGTATGTGTAAAACGGAGTTGGTGGGGGAACAGAGAGTGTTATTAGCATTCTTTTGTGTGTGTCTTTTAAAAGCCGTGGTAAAGTGAGTGGAACAGGGTGACTACCATTTTTGGTTAGCTTGTCTGACACTTGTAGAGACCGTTGAAGAAAAGGAAGAAGAGCCCGGTGCGCCACATATCGACTCACAACATAAGGTATGATTGGGGAAACTGTGGGTTGGAAAATTCCTGGAGATTAAGGGGGTGAAGCCCAGGGGCAGCGTTTGGGGAGAGGAGGGACCTCAGTGGGGTACAATGCCAGACAGTCCACCCACCAAAGCAGCTATTTTCTCTGGGGGGGGGGGTTGATCTCTGTAACCTGGAGACCAGTTGTAATCCCTGGAGATCTCCAGCCACCACCCGGAGAATGGCGACTGTAACATAGGGTGGGAAAGCAAACGTGATTGGGGAGTAGGGCAGCATGCTTGTCCCTGTGCGCTCTTTCCCTGTGCAGTGAGTCAACGCACAATTGGGTTGTCTGCACAGAGCTACTCCCATGTGAGAGCATGATTGACGCTTTCCATGCCACCCTCGCTTGGTCTGTGACGGTTCCAGGGGACTTAAATCTCCACTGAATATGCCTGGGTTAGTACGTTCAGGTTTCATGCAAAGGCTGGAGCTGGATTACGGGAAACCAAAAGGAATTTTCTAAACCCTGTGATCGGGTTGCCAATCTCCAGGTGGTGGCTGGTGATCTCTTAGGATTATGACTGATCTCCAGGCAACAGAGATCAGTCCATCTGGAGAAAATGGCTGCTTTGGGACATGGGTTCCATGGCATTATACCCTACTGAGGTCCCTCCCTAACCCCGCCCTCCTCAGGCTCCATCCCCCAAATCTGCATGTATTTCCCAACCTGGAGATGACAACCCTACCTTGCGAGGAAGGGTCATAACCATCAGGCCCTGGCCTACCTTTAGGCAAGATGAATTAGCTCAACTCAGACAGCAGGTTTGGAGGCACCCACCATTATAGGGCAGCACTTTGCCACATACTGTGTTTATTTCAGGGGTCCTTTCGTAGAAAAAGAGGTGCAGGAGCTCATTAGCATAACTCATTAGCATATGCCACGCCCCCTGACATCACCAGAAGTGTGTCAGAAAGGGAATGTCAGTTTCAGCCCCATTATATCCTATGGGCCATTGAAATCAATGGCAAAAACTCATAGGGTATATGAGGGGCTGGAGGAAAGGGGGTTTGAGGGAGAGGCTCCAAACTTGCAGGGTAGCTGCTGGGGCCTCTCCTCGAAATACCCACTAAGTTTCAAGAAGATTGGACCACGGGGTCCAATTCTATGGGCCCCCAAACAGATTGTCCCATCCCCTCCATTGTTCTCTATGGAGGGAAAAAATGTTTACTTTTTTCCTCCCATAGAGAACAATGGAGGGAATGGGGGCATTGAGGTGTCTTTCCTAGATCCTGCATTTTTAACAGCATGTGAAGTCCAGGTATCAGACTATAATCTGGGAGACCCAGGTTTAAATCTTTGCTCTGCCATGGAACCTTGCTGGGTGGCCGTGGGCCACTCACGCACTCTCAGCCTAACCTACCTCGCAGGGTTTTTATGAAGATGAAATGGAGAAAAAGAGAACAATGTAAGCTGCTTTGGGTCCCCATTGGGGAGAAAGGTGGAATATAAATGAAGTAAACAAACATTAAAATGAATATATTACTCTATACTTTTGCTTATGGTTAGCTTTTGTACTAATTTTGCTGGTTTTTTAATTCTGCTTTGGGCTTGCATCTTTAGTTGTTTTGTTCTCTGTTCTGTTGTTAAGAGCTTTTACTGCTTTGGTGCAATTGTTGTTTTTATGGTTTGGCTTTTTATAGTTCTGTGTTGCTGATTTTATCCTGCTGGTGTTTGCTCATTGTTTTAACCGTTGTAAGCTGGTTCGTGAGCTTTTAGCTAAGAAGTCGGAGGGGGGATTAAAAAAGGTCTTACAGAAATAAATAATACTCCTATCCTTAAGCAACTTCCTGTGATGTATACATGTCAGTCTAGTCTGTTGCAGCAAAACTCAATGAGGAATCTCAGGGCACCTTTCAAAGCCCAGCAGATTTATTGAAAGCGTATGCTTCAATAAACCTGTTTAGTCTTCAAGGTGCGGCATGATTCCTTTATGTCCTTAAGCACTACCATTCAATTCAGGCAGAGAAAATCCTGGTCTTTTTCAGACTCAAGCTTATTTGTAGCATTGTGTAGAAACTCCCAATAACATTTCTGCATAGAAATCGTCAAATCGGAAAGATGACACCCGTGCCTTTTCCATGTGCGTCCTTCTAAATACATTACAAACCTGAGGTTCCCATGTGCCTTTGTCCTCCCAGTGGGTGTCTCTCTCTGCCGTAAGCCTTGTGTGACCCAGTCAGTCATTATGGCAGTCCAAGGAGGAAAGGGGCTGGATGAAATATACTCTTCAAACAGTTTTGCAATTAAAAAGAAATTGAAACAAGGAGTCGCTCATACCAGAGTTTTCTCTCGTACATCTGGAAAAGGTCTTATGCATCTGGGACCCTTTCCAAAATATTTCTCGGTGACCACTGCCACAGTAATCAAATTCCTAATGCATTTTGCAGTAATCTCTGTCACGATAAAATTGATTATTGTCTGAGAGCTTTTAAAAAGCTAACACAGCACGCAGGACAACATACAGGGCCTGAAAGAGTCTTGGAGACGGCAAAAACGTCCCTCCTTGAAAACAGGCGGTGGGGTGGGGGGGTAAGGATCCCTTGCAAGTGAATTATGGGAAGGAGGCAGGTGTCCAATTACATACCCGCTAAGAGTTCACAATTAAAATAGGGATCCGCTTGCAACACCCGCAGGATCGCTGCCCAAAGGCCTCTCTGCCATCACCAGCAGCACGCATCGACTCTGAGGGGTCTACCTTGTCGGCTCCACCACTTTGTTTGGCAGTCGCTGATTCTCCACTGATTTAAAAGCCAAGAAGGCGGTGGTCCATTTGGTTAAAGAAAAATGAGATTATCCTGCAGCGTGTTACCAACGGTTCAAAATGTACCTCGGTTGCTGCTGGGGGGTCAAACGGTGGACCGGATGCTACATGGTGCATCAGTGTTCCTGTGCGAGCGTTTCTACCCGAGTGTCCTTAACACCGAATTCCTGCTTCTAGGGATGGAGGACAGAGGAGCTTCACTCTGAAAGATGACACTGACTCCCATGTGCAAAATGTGAACAGGGCTTCCACCAAAGCACAGAGAAAGAGAGAGAGAGAGAGATTTAGTAAAATCGACCTTACTCAGGACAGATTCTAGAAAATAGAGTCTCTCCTTAGGAAGCTGTGCCCTAGGTGGCCCGGAATAGCCAAGCCCTGATAGATGGCCCAAGCTAGCCCAATCTCCTCAAGGTCTCACAAGCTAAGCAGAGTCATCCCAGGTTAATGCTTGGATGGAAGACCAACAATAAAGCTTAGAATTGCTATGGAGAGGCAAGCAAATGGCAAACCACCTCTGTATATCTCTTGGCTTGACCCCTGTGGGGTCACCCTATGTCAGTTGCAACTTGATGGGAAAAAAGAAAAAAATAAGGTTACCAGATGTCCTCTTTTTAGAGGACATATCTTCTTTTTTTGGTGTCCATCCTCTTTGGGGCTCTGTGAAAAAAAAATGATGAAAATGTCCTCTTTGGGGGTTGGAAGGTTAGGAATATCCCTAAGGTAAAGGTTTCCCTTGCTCGAAAGCCAGTCAAATACGATGCTAGGGATGCGGTGCTCATCTCCGCTTCCAAGCCGAAGAGCCAGCGCTGTCCAAAGATGTTTCCGTGGTCATGTGGCTGACATGACTAGATGCCGAGGCACACGGAATGCTGTTACCTTCCCACTAAAGTGGTACCTATTTATCTACTTGCAATTTCTTGCTTTCGAACTGCTAGGTTGGCAGGAGCTGGGGCTCACTCCGTCATGCAGCACTGTGGTCTTGAACTGCTGACCTACCGACCTTCTGGTCTGCAGTTCAGTGCCTTAACCACTTGAGCCACTGCAGCCCCTAGGAATATCCCTAGTGGAATATCCCTAGTTAGTAGCAATTATCACAGTTTAAACAGTAGGGGTATTTAAAATGAGATTTGTCATAGTGATCACTTGTTTGAAGGAGTCAGTTGGGAAATGTGTCCTCTTTTTTGCTTTTCGAAATATGGTAACCCTAAAAAAAAAAAACCACCCTTAATAAACAGGAACAGTTGAAGCCTATGCAATTGTTACAGGAAGAGAAAGGAGAGAGGGAATTCTGGGAGCACAGGAGTGAGATGTGGGTGCATGAAGAGTCACAGAATTAGGTGCCTTCACAGGATAGATGCATTTAAAGGATTAGCAGTTGCACATTTATTTATTACAATATTTATAGTCTCTTTCCTCGTGGCTGAAGGCAGCTTACAAATCAATTTAGAACATGCAGAATGAAATGAGGCCCTCTGTGGCAGAAGAGCCCTACTGAACGGCACGCCCTGTCCCGCCTTGCCCTCCTAGGGACTTCTCTCTCCCTTGTTCGGTTCACTCCCTGCCACCAACTGGCCATGACAGGAATTACCCACTGAGAGGACCAGGGCCCTCACCTTCCCTTCCTTGGACCGTCTTTCTATGGCTTCGTCATGTGTGTCTGTGTCTCCAACTACCACAGGGACATCTTGCTGCACTTGTGCACCACTGGAGGGATTAGCCGCTTGCCAATTGACTGCAGATATGCAGGTGACACCCACATTAATGTCAGAAAATAGTAGAGACTTGAAACAACTACTGATGGAGGTTAAAGCAGGAAGTGTAAAAGCTGGATTACAGCTCTACTTCAAGAAGACAAAAATAACAACCACTGGGGAATCGCACAACTTTTAAGGTTGATGATCAAGACACTGAAATTGTTCAAGATTTTCTATTCCTTGGCTCCATCACAGACTCGTAACCAGGATTTTTAAAGACCGGGGGGGGGGGGGCGTTTACATTTCTTAGGGAGCACTGGCTAATCGAATTAAAGAAATACCCGGCTCCTTCCAGTACCTGCCACTGCTCGGGGGCCCTGGGCTGGATGGGAAGTCATGGGACCTTGCCAGTAAGTCAGGGGGCCTAGCCCCGAGATGCCCCACTGTGGCTACGGGCCTGCCCCATCGTGAATCAAAGGGAAACTAATTTTGTTCGCTGTTTGCGTGGGGGGGAGGTGGACCTGCAAAACCAAGGGAGTTTGGTGAGTCCCAATGGGAGTGGTGATTTGGCCACGTGCATATGTGCATGCGCAAAGCCATTTTTTTAAAAAAAGCTGCGCTGCCACTTGGGCGGCGTGGCTATCTGGACAGTGCTCGGGGCCTTGTTGCGCAATGCAAGCAGTTCAGGGAGGGATGTTTGATCATCCCAATCCAGAAAAAAATATTCCTGATCCAGTCTATAGCGAGAACAAATCAGGATAAGCTTGCCGTGTGACCACAGCCTGGATCTGTAAGGTCTGAATGCAGAGTGAAGAGAGGAGCCAGTTGTGATTAGCATCACTTCTCTCTCCAGCCAGCAAGGGGCTCTGGAGTAATTGCCCAAAGAGTTTACTCATGTAGCTTATATCTGGGTGAAGCGTGAGGACAAAAAAAGAGGACAAAAAAAGAGGGATAATAAATCTTCAGCCCACCTCACCAGACAGTCCGGCAATTTTGTAAAAGATTGCCATAACTGTCCAGTTTTGGGGAGGAGCCATGGCTCAGCGGTAGAACATCTGCTTTACATGCAGAAAATCCCACGTTCCGGCTCCTGGCATCTCCAGTTAAAAGGACCAGGCAAGGAGGTGATGTGAAAGACCTCAGCCTGAGACCCTGGGGAGCCACTCCCAGTCAGAGTTGACAATACTGTCCTTGATGAACCAAGGGTCTGATTCAGTATAAGGCAGCTTTGTGAATGTATGTATGCCCGTATGATGTTCCACAAGGCTGTTTGTCTGGAAGTGGCTTTTCTTGCATAAACTGAAGATGAAATGGCCCTGCCCTTTTCTGTTTTGTTGTAGTTCCAGGCATCCTGTAGGGACCATGGGCCGCTTAGGGCCACACTGTTAATTTCAGTGTTTGTCAAAGGAGTCCATGGTTCATGGAGCCACTTGGTTGCCGGAGCAGCACAAAAGTTCACTGAGTCCCAGCTTGGCAAGGTGTGATATCATTCCATAGTGCTGTCCTTCTTCTGTTAATCTGGTCCTGTTGGACCTTGAATAAGGCGACCGTGTAGAAATGCCAGCCTCCAGGTGGGACCTGGGGATCCCTTGGAATTACATCTGATCTCCAGATCAGTTCCCCTGGAGAAAATGGATGCTTTGGAGGGTGGACTCTATGGCACTGTACCCCACTGAGGTCCCTAAATTCTGTCCTCCCCAGGATCCACTCCCGAATCTCCAGGAATTTCCCAAACTGAATCTGGTAACCCTATCCCCCATCCCCTACCAGGATGTTTGGTAACTCTACTTGGACTATGACATCCAGAAAAGTCTTACCATATTCCCCTGAAAAAAAGGTCTGAACATTGGCTTAGTGCAGCTGAAACAAACAGAAGCCCTCCGCCTCAGGGAAAGCAGCCTCAATTGTGGCTGGCAGAAAGATCTTCACCGCTTCAGAGATGCTGTGAACTCAGGTGAGAAGAAGTGTCCTGAGAAATTTGGCCAGTCAGAAGGGGGCAAAGAGAGAGAGGTTCGTGTAGTTTCCCTGTTGCTGGTCACCTGGTGAGCTTCTGTGGCAGAGCCAGGATTCGAATCCATTCGTCCGAGTTCCTGATCCAGCACTCTAACCACTGTGCCACACCAGCTCTCAACGAAGAAACAAAGCAAGAAACGTTAGATGGCCCCCTGAACGTAAACAGAAGCATCTACCACCACATTCCAAAAATGGCATCTGCAGTGTTTCAAGCTCTCATTAAGCTCTGCAAGGGCAGATTAAAGCAGATGAGATCATGTTGAGCAGGGAACTGGGGGGGAGGATGAAATTCAGCAGCCAGGAGCTGAAGAGCATGAAAACAAGGACTAGAAGCTTGAAGCTGGTGCAGAACATTAGTAAGGAAGCAGCGCAAACATCTCAGGCAAGGAATGAGTTGGATCTGGGATAGGGTTGCCAGCTCTGGATTGGAAAATACCTGGATATTTTGTAGGTGGAGCCTGAGGAGGAGAGGGTTTGAGGAGGGGAGGGACTTCAGCAGGGCATAATGCCACTGAATCCACCTTCCAAAGAGACCATTTTCTCCAGGTGAACTGATCACTTTCTCCTAGAAATCAGTTCATTCATCTGAACCTAACTACTGAACCCTAAATACTGTATTGCATAAGGTTTTGTGTGTGTGTGTGTGTTTGTATGTGTGTGTGCACGTGTGTGTGTGTGTGTGTTTGTGTGAGGCTTAGTACTTAGGGTTGCCAACCTCCAGGTGGGGGCTGGGATCTCTCAGAATTACAGTTCATCTTCCCCTATCACTGGCTTCATTCTAGGGACACTCAATTTCAGCAGGTTTTAGATACTGAGTGCTGAATCAAAGACTGAGATTCCCCCCCCCCCAATTTATATATTACAGAGGTGGTTGCCGTGGGGACCATGGCACCTGCCAGCACCTTTTCTGGAGCCTACCAAGTCTTTTTAGGAAGTGGGTGGGGCCAGGTAGGGCTTTTGCCCAGCAAGGCTTCTGATTGGCTACTGGAGATTTGATTGGCGGTCCAGATTTTTTAAAATGTTGCTTTGTCAGCAGCTGCCACCACAGCACAAGGATCTGCAGTGTGTGACTGAAATTAAGCTATAGCAATCATTTTGTGGCATCTTGTGGGAGCCATTTTGTTGCTGCACCCACCATGTCGTGCCAGAATTCCAAATGGAATTCCAAATTCAAGAAGGTTGGGGACCCCTGATGTATTCTGACCCAGATCCTGTAACTGAAGATGCCAGGGACTGGACTTCCAGGTTCAAGGGCAGCTTGGAACGCGCTCAGTTTGTTAAACTCTGGCTCAAGAGTCGGAGACCGATTCCACAAAAGCAGTTCTTCCACCCTTGGTCTCCCATTTCCTCTGGTTGTACTGCTCAATTTCCCACTATTTGCTGCGTGGCAGCATTTTGACCCACATCTCCCCCCCCCCCCCAATTTCCCCTGCAGCTTCTTGATCCTAAAAAATAAAAATCAAGAAGACGTGGGGGAAATCGGAGGGAGACATGGGTCAAAATGCAGCCGCGCAGCAAATAGTGGGAAATTGAGCAGTACAACCAGAGGAAATTCCTAAAAAATAAGGATCAAGAAGACATGGGGGAAATCGGGGGGAGACGTGGGTCAAAATGCAGCCGCACAGCAAATAGTGGGAAATTGAGCAGTACAACCAGAGGAAATGGGAGTCCGAGGGCGGAATAACTGCTTTTGCAGAATCGATCAAACTGATTTGGGTTCAAATCACAACGAACTGGCGCTTTCTGAATCCCACCCCTCATTTCCCAGAGCTTGTCCCTAGTGTAAAGCATGTGGGGAAATAATATACATTGCAGCCATCCAGTGGCTGCAAAAGGCACAGCAGGCGAAATGGAAAATGGTGCCATAAAGACATAGCCATCTAAATTGCCTACTCAAGAGATGTTAATTTTTTTTGCTTTATATCAATGCCCATGTAAATCATAACGCTAAAAGGTTTGCGTTTATGATTGCAACTGAGCTAGTGTGCTTCTGTGTTGGCGCATGCTGGCTCTTTCCATCCTGCCCTTGAGTGGTAGAGGAGGTAATGATTTTGGAAGGAGGGGGAGGCTGTTTACCTGAGTTATAAATGGGTTGTTGGTCAACAAATGGCCAACTTGTTGGTTTACTTGGGTGTGCCATTGAAAACTGGCCCTAGGAAGGCCTAAAAATAAACTACCAAAGTTCTCCAAGCTCCTTTGAATCTCCTCAGACACCTACTCACATCAAGTAACCAAACCTTATTGGCCACACCCGGTAAGGAACCTACTCTCTGCCATTCACCACAAACGATACCGCCAGACGCACTAAAGCCATCCCTGCAACAGCAGCAACACCCCAACATGTATTGTAAACTTTGGCAACATTACCTTATCCTCTCTGTGCTAGCTTTTCCTGTTTTAATTAGATATATTTGCTTTCCATTACCAGCATGTGTCAGTGGGAGGTAAAGCTCAATGTATAAATAGAGACCCCAGGTTTCCTGGGAGGGGGCTTACAGCAAGACACCCTGGAAGTTTGGCCCTTGGCTTCAACACAACACTAGTTGGTCCATATTCCCGGTCCTATACCATGACTGACTTCAGCAGCAGTCAGAAACAGTGGTGCAGGTCTTTAGATATACTTCAGTGGGAATGTTTTAATTTACTCTTCCCCCCACCCCACGCACATGTGTAACATTACATCTGATATAGGGTTGCCAGGTCCACCCTGGCCACCGGGGGGGGATGGGGGGTAGGTCTCCTAGATCCAGGTTGGGACACTCCTGGAGATTTGGGGGTGGAGCCTGGGGAGGACAGGGACCACAGTGGGGGTACAATGCCACAGAGTCCGCCCTCCAAAGCATCCATTTTTTCCAGGGGAACTGATCTCTGTAGTCTGGAGATGAGCTGTAATTCATGGGGATCCCCAAGTCCCATCGCAGGGATCCCCAAGTCCCATCGTGGGGACTGACTCCTGAGCAAGCAATTCACTTCCAATTACTAGTCGCTCCTCCCCACTACACCTGAAATGCAACACAATTCCCCACACTTTCCCCTCCTTTTTGTACCCATAGGGTAGTGCTTGTAAACAGATTACACTTGTAATATCTTCCTGCTAGCAGAAGAGAATCACTAGGCCCGCATAACCAGGGCCGGTGCCAGGCTTTTTTGCACACTAGGCGAGGCTACCTTCTGGTGCCCCCCCCCCACCGTGTGCTCACCAATTTTCAAACATAAATACATTTTAGGAAGAATGAAAAACACAAAGACGAGGATTCCTGCTTGTAGCCAGGGCTGCTCTCCCCATCGTCCTCACCCCACTTGCTGGCCTCTGCGCCCATCAGGGTTCTGCGCCCCTAGGCGGTCGCCTAACCTCGCCTTATGGTAGCACCGGCCCTGCGCATAACTATTCTTCTACTGGTGCAGCCTTATGCTCTCCCAGCACGAAGAGATTGAAGGGCAATCATATCCTTTCCGGATGGGTGTCACTCCAGGATAGGATCACTGTGTTAGTTACGCTTGATAAAATAAATGCGATACCAGTAAAATCCAAGGCCAAGGGAGTGGAGTGGCTATTTAATTGACAGGGCAAGATCCCAGTGGGCCTTTTCCCTGACGGGTCTCTGGCAAAGAGGAGCAAGCAAAGCAATGCCCCTCCATGTACCTCTGCCAGCACAGAAGGAGCCTGGCTTGTTCCTGGGTCATTTTAACTTGCCAACCCAATGTATGTTGTCCTTCTCCATCTACAATACTGACTTCCAGTAAGAAAGAATTTCTGTATATATGTCTAATCGTAACCAAGGGCAACATGCTGCACTTAAAAGGCATTAAATTATTCAATCCCCAGTAATACTGCCTAATTTAAAGCTGCACTTGATTGTTGAATGAATTCTTGCCATTATTAATTTTTTAAAGAAAATGTTAGCAATCAAAGTATGTTGCAATGGAATTCATTTAACATTGGCCAGCTGCATTCTTTTAGCTTCACGAAAAAAGAAAGAAAGAAAGAAACTGCTCCTGTAAAAACCAAGTTGTAGCCCAGGGACTACTTAATTACTGTAAACTGGCTCTGATGTACAAGGAGTACTCACAGCACAGACCAGATACAACCTGGTAAGGAACCCAGTTTAATAATGCTTAAACCCACGTCCTTCTCCCCCAGTCTGTTAATAAAGTCAAGCAAAGTTGGACAAGGCAACTGAATGATGGTTTAGAGACATAGCATAGGTGGCGTAATCTCAGTGGCCAACAGAGGGAGAGATTATTTGGCCCAGGCTTCCTGTTTGTGTGCGAATTCTGGCATGCCATTTGATATTTTTTGATCTGTGAGTTGAAAGCAGTATCAAACTGTTTTTTGTTGTTGTTGTAGATACTCAGGACTCAACAGACCAAAATCACTCATTCCATTCTGGTCATCACATACAATTTTCAGGCTCTTGCCACTTCAGTTTGCCTTGGGGCCATGCAGGCATTTAACCCTTCAATCCCCATTCTGTTTTTGCCAACAGCATCTGTAGGCTGCAACCTATGCACAGTGGATTTGACCCTTTCTGATAAGATGGTCTCCAGAAGAGAACTTGATCCCCACTATGGAAGCTGTAGTCCAGTTAGAGAATCATAGAATCACAGAGTTGGAAGGGGCCAGACAGGCCATCTAGTCCATCCCCCTGCTCAATGCAGGATCAGCCTAGAGCATCCCTGACATGGGTTTGTCCAGCTGCTGCTTAAAGACTGCCCATGAGGGGGAGCTCACCACCTCCCTAGGCAGCTGATTCCATCTGTTGCACAACTCTGACTGTAAAAAAAGTTTTTCCTCATATCCAGCTGGCACCTTCCCACCCTTAATTTAAACCCATGATTTTGTGAGTCCTCTGCACTGCTGTGAACAGGAACAAGCTGGGTGTCATCAGCATACTGGTGACAACCCAGCCCATGCCTCCAGGCAATCTGGGCAAGAGGGCGCATGTAGATGTTAAACAGCATCGGGGATAGCGCCACCCCTTGCGACACTCCACACACCAGCGGGCAGGGGTCCTTTCGTAGAAAAAGAGGTGCAGGAGCTCATTAGCATAACTCATTAGCATAACTCATTAGCATATGCCACGTCCCCTGACATCACCGGAAGTGTGTCAGAAAGGGAATGTCAGTTTCAGCCCCATTATATCCTATGGGCCATTGAAATCAATGGCAAAAACTCATAGGGTATATGAGGGGCTGGAGGAAAGGGGGTTTGAGTGAGAGGCTCCAAACTTTCAGGGTAGCTGCTGGGGCCTCTCCTCGAAATACCCACTAAGTTTCAAGAAGATTGGACCACGGGGTCCAATTCTATGGGCCCCCAAACAGATTGTCCCATCCCCTCCATTGTTCTCTATGGAGGGAAAAAATGTTAACTTTTTTCCTCCCATAGAGAACAATGGAGGGAATGGGGGCAACCTGTTTGGGGGCCTGTAGAATTGGACCCCCGGTCCAATCTTCTTGAAACTTGGTGGGCATTTCAAGGAGAGGCCCCAGCAGCTACCCTGCAAGTTTGGAGCCTCTCCCTCAAACCCCCTCCCCTCCAGTGGCTTTTAAAGTTGCCGCCAAATTTCGGCGGCAATTCGGCGGTGAGCTGAATCAGATTAGAGAATCTGATTCAGCCCGTGGCTGCCCTACTGGCCAGTCCTGAGCTGGTGGAGTTTCGCTCCGGCTCGCTCCGGCCCCAACGGACCCCTGCCAGCGGGTGCCTCTGGGACGTCTGCTACCCCAGCGCCACCCTCTGTCCCCGACAGAGATTTTGTCTCTTGTCCACATGCACATTTAATCACAGTGATATTGTGCCACAGGGTCTGCAATCTCTACCACATCCATGATACAGCAGAATTTTGAATTCAATGTGTAGGAATACGAGTATCAGAGAGGTTTGCACTAGGTGTATCTGGTATGAAACATCTTGGTAGGTAGGAAAAACTGGGGCTGATTCCCAGGTCAGTGGGTTCCCTTGCAAAAGCTCTGTTTTTCACAAGCATAGAATTAAGGCATAGGCTGAAAGAGCATTTTCTATCCATGAGTGCTTGTACAAACTGTTCACTTGTAGACGTAACATCTCACCAAAGGTCCGTGAACCTTACCAGCCCATGATTCCAAATGAACATGATCTCGGATTCTGCGTTTAGCCCTAGATTCTTTCCCAATGAACAAACCACAGTAGTTCCAAAGTGGTCAACAGGATTTTAAAAGTGAATAGATGGCTGCAGTCAATAATCCACTTTCAATTCACTTTCAAATTGGATTCTGCCAGTTCACACAGTAAAAATCCAGTTGGAAAGTGTGTTCAAAGTGGATTGAAAATGGATTATTAAGTGTGTGCGACCGCAGCCGATGAAAGACCAGAAGGGTGAAACGGAATGCCTGGGGGCATGCACAATTACTATGGTGGTGGAAACTGCACCTGATTTATGGCGACCCCATAGGGTTTTCAGGGCAAGAGACATTCAGAGCTTGTTTGCCATTGCCTGCCTCTTTGTAGCAACCCTGGGTTTCCAGAGGGGTCTCCCATCCAAATATGGAACAGGGGCAACCCTGCTTAGCTTTCAAAATTAAAGAAGACCAGGCCAGCCCGGTCAATTGCTATATTATGTTTTGATGACTGTATTACTGAACAGTCATATAATATACTTCATTGTTTTTGCATGTCAGCAGCAGGCTCAAACCCCTCCCAAAATAAAATGTAAAAAACAAATAAAGGTACGTGAAAATATTTTGGAGCTGAAAGAGAGCCTGGACACCGGTTGAGTTCCCTGAGAGTTTTCAGCTTCTCCTTCGTTGCAGTTGGAGGATGTGGAGATGCTATAACAGTGCTCCTTGTGAAGGTCAAAAGCATTCTGGGTTCCCAAAAGCATCTGAAGCCCAATGGTTCCTGGCACAAATGCACCACATCAGTCTATCTAGCTCCACACTTGTAAAAGTCCTTTTGTGTGTGTTGCTTCACGAAGTCTCACAAAACTTTCAAGGCATGCTTCAGTTCTCCCCCTCTCCTGCCCACACTGTTCTTCTGCTGTCCAGCTGGAACTTATAAAGGGCACAAGAGCCAAGGCAAATGTTGATCCCACCCTCTACCATTCCGTTTAATTCACCTTCAAAGCCAGGAGTCTGATCTAAATCAGCAGTGCCTACAATGTTGGCAAGTCTTATTGAAGGCTTCATTGCTGGCTTTTATAACCATCCATTAGTACAAGCTTTGATATACAGCTGAAAAATTCTACAGTATAACATTCTGCTTTCTTTGAGGGAATCTTTAGACCATCATCGTATTCCTCATCCCTTCTCAAAACATTATATTTCACTTTAGCTGAATATGAGTGAACATTCCACAGGCAGAACAATTTCTCCTTCAACCCCCCCCCCCAAAAAAAAACCCCAGGTTGAAGCAAAAGGACAATTATCCCTCTGGAGCATCTGGTTTCTGTATTGCAATTTGTAGAAGCATAATTTACAAGCACTGGCTCAATCAACACACGCAGTAGTTGATTGAATAAAGGCAGGAAATGCTTTGGCAGAACTCTTGCATACAAGTGGCAATCATTTTTAAGAGTATGAAGTTCCACTGGTGGTATCTGTTGCAGAAGGGAAGCAACAACTTGAATCAAATGTAATAGTAAACTGGTTTGCCACTGCATGAACAAACTTGAAGTATCCTCCCTCTGTGCATGATGATCTAATTAGATCTTTCAGCTTTTACTAGTTGAGCCATAACAGCAGCCTAGTTATTACCAGGCCATGGGAATACATCTTGCCTGTCTTAAGACAGTTAGGTTAGTTACCAGTATGCTTCCAAAATGAGTTAAAGGTACTGGATATTACTGTTAGAACTGTAGTACAGCGTGCTGGGCCCATAACCTGTTAGCAAGAGCTGGCTGTGCACTAGTGAAAGAGGGCAACTGCTTTTAGAATAAAGTCTACATAAGGCTTGTTGCTTTAGAAAAGAAATGGATGTTCTTTATTGTTTAAAAAATTCCATACTGTGACAGGAAAGGCATTACAGGCATTCTAGCTATAAGCTAGTATGGAGAGAGATTCAGTGAATGTATGTTGTTCTCATGGAGATCAGAGAGAGAGAGTACAAAAACTGGACAACAACCAAGCAGCTAGAAGGAAGATCCCTGAGAATAGCAGTCTGGGTAAACAAAGAAACAGCAGCAGAATGGCCAAGAGGAAAGATAACAGAGGAAATGGACACGCCCACCTTCCTAGCTCTACTGCCTTCTCTGGAAAACTGGTGTGTTTGGTGCAAAGAGTCTTTGCACAGTCCTTCACTTCCAACAATTACCTTTAAAGGCTACGCATGACTATATTATTTGAAGGACTGACCTTCTCCCTATTCTCCTATATGTGCCAATTGTGTTCACTGGGCCAGCTTCTCTTAGCCTATCCAGCATCCTGGGCTGCTTGTGTGGCATTCACTGAGCCCATTCCCTTTCAGTGGCAGGGAACAAAGCAAGGACACTTTGTGAAATGGGCTCCCACTACATTGTGATATTTTGGTTGGTCCTGATAAAAAGGTGTTAGACCACCACTGTTCTTGTGGATTTCTGACACTAACAGCTGATAGACTCTACAATATAGACAGACATTTTGGCTTGACCGCAGGTTTCTAGAACTTTTTGCTGGCTCCAAGGAAATCTCTGATGTTTTTTTCCTTTCTTTGAAACTCAGTGTGGAAGTATGGTGGCCCTTCCCAGTTTGCAAGGAAGACTGGTTGTGGTCCTGAGTCTCTGTGTGCGTGTGAGTTGTCAGAGGAAAACATGCCATTGCCCTTACAGAGCACTTGCACACCAAGGCTACAGTCAGATGGGCAGTTTGGCCCGATATAGTTGCTGATCCCGAATGGATTAAACCGGCTGGTTCCAACAGCCACATCTGCCAGCCATCCCCCAGTCTTCCACACCCCATCAGAAGACAAGCTGGAGATGGGGCAAATAGACACTAGTTGAAATCTGGTGCTAATGACTCCCTGTGCATTCCTCCTGTGTTTTGGGATGTCTGAACACGGGGGAGTGCAAACAGAATAGACTGGCAATGTGAACCCACCAATCTGTTCCAGGTGTTTTTTTCCCACTCTGCCCTCCATGGTGCGCATACGCACACGTACCAGGACCTTTCTGAAGAAAAAACCCAGACACCAAACTGCACTTCATGGATGGCATGTGACAACAGTGTGCACGATCCATCACGCCCCCTGCATGATATAATGGTGCATTGGGGTGTGGTGTTTGACCAGGAATCTCCATTCCTGCTTGAAACGGAGGTATTTGTGTTGTCTCCAAAGCACCCCAAGCTGCTAGTCTGTCCGCAGCCCAAGAGCTGTATCCTCCTAAGTCAATTACAAATTTAAAGGGAGACAATATTAAAAAAAGCCCTGACCTGGTTACCCCAGGCTAGCCTAATCTCATCAGATCTCAGAAGCTAAGCAGGGTAAGGCCTGGGAAACCTCCAAGGAATACCAGTGTTGTGAAATGGAGGCAAGCAATGGCAAACCATCTCTGAACCAGTGTTCCCTCTAAACTAAGTTAGTGTGAGCTAGCTCACAGTTTTTTAGCCTCTGGCTTACACATTTTTGTCTTCGCTCAGGAAGGGTGGCTCCAGAGCAAACTAATTTATGCAGTAGCCAAATTGCTCGCTCAGAACTTTAATGCCAGTAGCTCACAAAATAGAATTTTTGCTCAGAAGACTCCACAGCTTAGAGGGAGCATTGCTCTGAACGTCTCGTGTGTTGCAAACCCCACGGAGTCGTCATAAGTCAGCTGTGACTTGATGACCAAATTGGTTGGATAAATCTTTCCTCCCCTTTTTTTTACTCTTGCTTTCCATAAAATTCAGAGGGGCAAAACAGCAAGCGGAGCTTCCACAAAGGCACAGTATTTGAGGGTATACAAACTATTCACAAAAAGTGCAGAGATAGTCTCTAACTATGCATTACATACCTACTGGGTGTAAAAGAGACCCAGCGCCACCTCTGTTATAAGACAAGCAGGTTTGGTATGGGGGAAATTTCGAGCAGAGAATGCTTGATCCCGTCCCCTCCCTTATTCCTCTGCTCTCAGCCACCTCCCTAAAGGCATTTCCCCCCCCTTCTGTGGAGTTCCAAACATGCTGGGGTTTATATGTGTGGTTTGGAGCCGGGAAGCATCAGGTGGGGTCAGCATCTTCATATAATTTCCAAATCCCCCCCACACACACAGTTTTGTTTTCTCATTTTTAAATAGCATCAGGGATCTGCTAACACACATTTGAATGTAATACACAGTTCACATCTGATTTATTCACTGGTGCCCGGGCTTTTATCACACACGACATCTGTCACAGCCCTTGTGGAGATGACATTTTAAGATGTCACTGTTGCCAGGTTTTGTTATGTGGCCGCTCAAGACAAACTTCACTTCTCTCTTCTTACTCATGTTGTTTCCAAGGGCTTCCCTGAAGAAAAGGGAGACATTCTTTCCCCATGAGTCACTAACCAAATGGTTGTTTTTTTTATATAAACTTTCCTTTAGTCGGTTAAAATTGGAACGTGGTCATCTTTATCTCCCACTCATTCCGAAACTGATTTTCCCCTCATTTCTTTAAACGTTTGCTTTTGCGGCACTATGTGAACATGGCCGCACATTTCCCAGGTGGTGTGGTTTTTGTCCTGGATTGTTTCCCCCCCTCTTTTCATTAACAGAGCGGGGGAAAGAGCCTCTATTAGCAAGCACTGAACATCTGAAAATTGTGGTTGGGTGTTTCCTTTCTGCCATGTACTTTCAGCAGTCGCTCACCCTGTGGTCTCTTGCTACTTGAAGGAGAAAAGTCCTGAGATAATCACATTTTAGAACACAAAAATAGAAGAAAAGCCCTGCTTGGAGCCAATCCAGAAGCCCATGTGGTCCAGCATCCTGTTTTCCACAGGAGTCAACCTGAGCTATCAGAGTTGTGGTCAGAGTGTCAGACAAGGGTCTGGGAAGCCCAGGTTCAAACCCCCACTCTTGCTTGGTGACCTTGGGTCAGTCATTCTCTCAGCCAATCTTATCTCACAGGAGGATAAAATAACGGCAGAGGAGAGAACAATGCCGATAAGCTACTTTGAGTCTGCATTGGGGAGAAAATCTGGATGGAAACATCCGGGGCCGCCTGGCCTGAGGGGACAAATTTGGGGGGGGGGGGGCAGCTGAATGCCTTTTCAATGTTTTCCCCTTTGATGCAGTTCTGGCTGCAGCCACTAGGGGCACAGGTGAGCAGAGTAAAATGGCACTCTATCGGCTAGACTAGCCATGCTGCAAGACTGAAGTGAAGTAGTTAGTGTGTTGCAGCAAGGTAAAGCCACCTTTCCCTCGCCTTTCTTTAATTTCTCGCCCTCTTTCCCATTCTTTTCACGTTCATTACTTTCTCCCTGGCCTCCACCTAATGTTTCCGTGTTTCCCCGTGGCCCCTCCCCCATTTATTTTCAGCTCTTGTCTTCTCATCCTTATCCTGCTTGGCAACAGAATGTACTTAAATAGCAGTACAGGTAACAAACTTTAGTTAGGGTGACGAACAGGAAGGGGGGTGGAAAGTATTGGAGTCGGGAGGCCAGTAATAGTGAAATCAGCATAGTAGTTTATTTTGGGTCAAGATGGAACATGAGAAACCCCGGGCTCAGAGCCCTCTTTTATGGCGGTCGGAGATAATCCCCCGGCCTCGCCCCAATGTCCTGATAGGACCTTAAGATAGTGGTTATAGTTCATAGGTCCCCTGTGGGAAACCTAGGCTTGTGATTGGCAGTTGTTTAGGATCCGACCGGCTATTGTTCTACCTGGCCAAAGCTCAGGTAGATTCTGGCCATGTGCGATGACCATGTGGTGGTCGCCATTACGAGAGTGCCTGGCGACCGCAGTCTTGATACACAACACCCCTCCCCCCATAGTCTAGTTCCCCCTGCAAACATAGTCCTTCAAGTACTCTGGCCAGCGACACTCGCGTCCCGAGCACCGGAGAGTTGCTGGCCGTGGGGCACTGCTCGGCTCGGGAAGTGGGGTCACTGGTGGCTGCCCGGGGCCGCTTGCAGGAATGTCTGGTAGTGGCTCGAGTGGCATGGACTCACAGGGACGATCGAGAGGTAGGGTTTCTGCAGGCTCCGCGTCTGGGTCAGATTCCTGGAGCGGGGTTAGGACCGGTTCGTCCGGAGCCATCATCTCAGGGATGTTGGGTGCATTGCTTGGGAGATGCCACCAGAGCTGGTCGATATGGCACTGCCACACCACTCCATCATCTGTGAAGACCTCATAGGAGAGCGGCCCGGTTGCACAGACGATCCTTGCTGGGACCCACGCCAGACCTCTGGTGTAGTTCCATGCGTAGACGGGATCTTCAGGGGAGAAACCACGTGCTGCTGGCTGGGACTCATGCTTGGCGTCACCGCTGATGGCGCGGTCTGGGTGGAGGCGATCCAGCAGGGAGCCGAGGCGTCGACCCATCAGTAGCTCCACCGGTCGGCATCCTGTCCCAGTCTGTGGGGTGTTCCCTTGGCCGAATAGGAACTTAATCAACTGGAGCTCCCAATCCCCTTGTTTCATCCACTTGAGGGCATCCTTGGTTGTTCTTACCATCCATTTCGCCTGTCTGTTGGTTGCGGGATGGAAGGGCGTCGAGCAGATGTGCCGGATACAGAAAGAGTACATGAAGCGCTGGAACTCCCTGGATGTGAAGGCTGTCCCGTTGTCCATAACAAGGGTGTTGGGCAGTCCATGGGTGGCGAACATGCGCCACAGAGCTCGGACAGCTGCTTCGGTTGAGGTAGCCTGCACCAGGACTACAACCACTTGCTGTAGCTGTCTACAACAATAAAAAACAACTGGCCCTGGACCAGCCCTGTGAAGTCCAGGTGGAGTCGAGACCAGAGCTTGTCGGTCGACTCCCAGGGCCAGACGGGGGTGTGAGGAGGATCGGGGCGCGACTCTTGGCATTTACTGCACCGGTGCACCTGGTCCTCAATTTCCTTGTCCATGCCTGGCCACCACACATAGCTGCGGGCCAGGGCTTTCATCCAGACAATTCTGGGATGGGACTTGTGGAGGGCTGCTAGGACCTTCAAGCGGAGCAGCCCTGGGATTACCACCCTTGTGCCCCATAGTAAGCACCCCTTGTGGGTGGACAGTTTGTTCCACCTCACTGTGTAAGCGGTAAAGTCAGGGTCCGGATGGTCGGGCCACCCTCTTCCCACCCAGTCCGAGACCTGGGACAGGACTTGGTTTCGGGCTGTGCGATGGGCCACTTCAGATACCTGGACAGGCCAGTCTGGGAGGTCCTCAACGAGCACCACGTGGAAAGCGGGAGCAGGGTCCGGGTCGCAGGAAGGCAGCGGGAGGCGGCTAAGGGCGTCGGCATGGCCCATGGCCTTTCCGGGGTGGTGCACCAGCTCGTACTGGTAACCTGCAAGGAAAATTGACCACCACAGGACCCACAGGGACAGCATGTGCGGGGTCTGGCGGTGGGGAGCGAGGAGTCCCAGAAGCAGTTTGTTGTCAGTGGCCATTGTAAATGCCCTACCGTAAAGATAGTCATGAAATTTTTTTACCCTTGCAACGATGGACAGGGCCTCTTTGTCGATCTGGGCGTAGTTTCGCTCTGCCGATGACAACGTTCTGGAGTAGAACGCCACCGGTACCTCCCGCACATTGGGAAGGTGATGGCCCAGGATCGCCCCCACCCCGTAAGGAGATGCGTCACACCCCAGAATGACTGGCAAGGACTCATCAAAGTGAGCCAGGACAGCGTTAGAAACTAACAAGTCTTGCACTGCTTGGAACGCTGATGCTTGTTGCGGCCCCCAAACCCATTTGGCCCCTTTGTCCAGCAACCTATGTAGGGGTTCAGCGACCACCGCCTTGTGGGGGAGGAAGGCATGGTAAAAGTTCAGGAGTCCCAAGAAGGCCTGTAGCTCTGCCTTTGACGTGGTTGTGGGCGCCTTCATGATGGCCACTACTTTCTCAGGGGTGGGGTGGATGCCCTGGGTGTTGAGGCCCAGGAATGTCACAGATGGGACGGCCAAGGTGCATTTGTCCTTGCTCACCTTTAGGCCGGCATCCTGGAATCACTGGAGGATGGCCCGCAGCCGGGTCTTGAAGGTGGCGATGGCCGAGGCTGCGATAAGGATGTCATCAAAGAACGGCTTCATGCCTGGAATGCATTTTAAAACAGAGTCCATTAGCTGTTGGAACAACCTGGGAGCGACGCTGACCCCAAACTGGAGCCGCTTTACCTTGAACGCTCCCTTGTGTGTGACGATCGTCTGCGCCTCAGCTGTGGCATCGTCCACGGGGAGCTGCTGGTAGGCCTGTGCCAAGTGCAGCTTCCCAAATATCTTGGCCCTGGCAAGGGAGGCCAAAACATGGCTGACCATGGGCACTGGGTACGTGTGGTCTTGCAAGGCCAAGTTCAAAGTGCATTTGTAGTCTGCACAAATGCGAACCTCCCCGTTCGCTTTCAAGGGGGTTACTATCGGAGTCTCCCACCTAGCATGGGAGACTGGCTCGAGCATGCCTTGCGCCACGAGCTTGTCCAGCTCAGCCTCTACTTTCAGCCGTATAGCCAGGGGAGGCCACCAGGCCACCACGCGGATAAGGCGGACCGCGGGATCTAAGTCCAGGGAAAACAGAGGCCTCCAGTAGGAGCCAAGTGTGCCATCAAAAATGACTGGGAATTCCGTGCAGACTGAAGCATAGTCTGCGGCCCCCACGCGGTAAACCTCTGTGAGCCCCGCCCTGAGGGGCTCGAACCATGCATGCCCCAGGAGACACATAAGGTCTCGTTCTACCACGAGGAGGTCAAGGGGCACGTCAAATTCGTGGTACTGTACCCTGACTAGCCCCTTGATTGCGACCAGGTTCTTTTGGAAATCCCGGAGCACTAGACCCGTCAGCCGGCATAGCCGGGGTCCCCCCTGTGGGCAGATCCGTTTAAAAGTGGCCGCAGAGACTATGGAGTACGCTGACCTGGAGTCCAACTCCATGGAACAGGGGGTGCCCTTGATCTGTAGGCCCACCATATAGGCTCCAGGGAGGGGCTGGGGTAGGTTCAGTACCTGTACTGCTGTCGTGAGGCTATCCACCGTCTCGTAGTTTGCGGTGGCAGTTGAGCGGCGGCTGGTCCGGGTGTGACAGGCCTTGGCAATATGCCCCATTTTACCGCAGGATCAGCAGACGGCGTCCTGAAAATGGCAGGAACTTATTTTTCCCTCTTTCCCAAGCATAATTGTATAAACTCTACACCAGTGTGGTGTAGCGGTTAGGAGTGTGGGCTCTAATCTTGGGAGAACCGGGTTTGATTCCCCACGCCTTCACATGCAGCTGCTGGTGTGACCTTGGGTCAGTCACAAGTTCTCTTGGAGCTGTTCTCTCAAGGGCAGTTCTTGAAAGAGCTCTCTCAGCCCCACCTATTTATTTCATTCCATTTATTAATCACCTATCCCCACAGTTGTGGGGCTCTAGGCGATGTACAGAGTTCTAAAAAGTATTAAAACATAATCATAAAACCAAGCCCTACCTCACAGGGTGTCTGTTGTAGGAAGGGGAAGGGAAAGGAGATTGCAAGCTGTTCTAAGACTCCTTCAGGTATTGAAGGGCAGGAGGTATAAATCCAATCTATTATTATTATTATTATTATTATTTCACTCACCCCCACACCTTTTTGTCTTTTTAGTAATCTGAAAAGTTCCAAGATGGCTCTAACCCCTAGATAATTTAGGTTACTTCTTTCTATAGTTCTTCTGACTGATTTTGAGATGGGGCCGTTAGAACTACACAGACCATTGCAGATTCAGTCACACCATAGATTTTTAGAAAGGCATTACCTTACTAGCGCTTTTATTGTCAATCCCTTTCCTGACAATCCCTAATGCGAAATTTGCCTGTTTTACCACTGTCACACCCTACAGATCCAATATCTCATTCCTGGTCAGTCACTCCCAGGTCAAACCCCATCAATTTATAGACGTAAGGATTTACAGGTGTATGTGTGTGAATATATAAATCAGTACTTCTTTACTCAACGAATAATTAAAATGTGCTGTTCACTGCCAGAGGATGTAGTCATAAGGAGACTGGATGAATTCATGGCGGAGAGGTCCATCTGTGGCTACTGGCCAGGGGTCATTTCGAGGGGGAACGAGCAGGAACGGCATTCTGGGAGTAACAAGCCCAGGGCTAGAGCGTCACAGGCTCACTTTAGAGCCCAGTTCCCTTTATGGTGCATGCTGGCACACGGCAATAATTTCCCGTGCTGCTGACACAGCTCCAGCACACCCAGGTCTCTAGCTCTGAGTCTGAGGAGTAAGTGCTGGGCTCGGGCAGCAGCCCCACCCCCTCATTAGTAGCCTCCCAGCTCTAGGGCACCCCACTCCCAGCAGCCCTCACTTGTGGCAACCCATGAGGGGTCTGCTGCTTGTTCTTGCTGACGTCTGCGTCATTCCTCCATGCCTGTTTCATTTGTGCTTTTGAAGCAGTTTTTCTCCAGGTAGGCTCACCAGCTCTGAGTTGGGAAATACCTGGAGATTTTTGGGGTGGAGCATGAGCAGTGGGTCGGTGACACACTTCTGGTGATGTTAGGGGTGTGGCCACGGTGTGAGACAAAGTCCTGAACTGAATGGACCACTGGTCTGATCCAGCAGGGCTCTTGTGTTCTTAAGGATTTCTTGTCCCAATGTGCATCGCTTGGCCCTGAACTGCACTCAGCCTCATTTGCCATCTTACTCCCTGTTCACCCTGTCTGGAGATATCTTCCAACTTCTCTAGATCAACTTACCTTTAGCATCAAGTATGTGGATTTCCTCCCTGAGATCTGGAAGCGTATTGTACCGGAGACTTCCTCAGGAGTTCTCCTAAACCAGAGGTGGCTAAACTTGCTTAACGTAAGAGCCCCATAGAATAAGTGTCAGTTGTTTGAGAGCCACAAGACATGAACAAATATTACATGTTTTTATTGAAAAAAAATACAATTTTTTTATTAGCCTTAAATGAGACTCTCAAAAATAACAACAAAAGAGGTAAAAACAGATAATGATATTTATTTGTCCAATGATATATTTTTTTTGCTAATGATATTTATTTTTAAGAGAGACAAAGGGAAGGAGAGGTGGAAAGAAAGAATGAAAGAGGTGGGAAGAAAGAGAAAAACAAAGAAAGCAAATAAATGGGGGAGGGAGGTGGAAGGAAGGATGAGAGAGAAAGGTGGAAAGAAAGCAAATAGATGAGAGAGGGAGGGAGGGATAAGTGGAAAGAAAGCAACTTCAGCTAGCTTGGCTTGGAGAAGGAATTTAAAGAGACAAATGCCTTCTCCATGCTGGCCAGCGCGGGGGGGGGGGAGGCTTTGAGAATGCATTTAAAGTTAAAGTTGCTTTCTTTCTCTGCTCCCCCCACCTCAAGCCTACCGGGAGGGGGGAACACTGGCTGGGGAAGGGAAGACCAATAGGCGAGGCATGCCTCCCCTTCACTTTCCCAGCTGCCCTGCCGAGAGCCGCACAATATGTGTGGAAGAGCCGCATATGGCTCCCAAGCCAGAGTTTGGTCAACCCTATCCTAAACAGATGCTTTATGTTTAACTTTCTCCAGTGTCCTGTTATAGCCAACTAAATTAAGAGTGCCAAGGTACCGCAAAAGGGTGTGTGACTCAGCTGCTTTGGTGGAGATTATGATTACCAGGGAGTTGACCTACGAGCAACGAGTAAAGCTTGATTGCTGTAAACCAATTAAAGATTTGTATTAAAGGGAACAGTGATTAATGGTCATCTGGTTTCACTCAGAAGCAGAGAGGTGAAATTTTGACAGCTGCTGGAGCATTGTTCCCTCTAAGCTGAGTTAGGGTCAGCTAGCTCACAGTTTTTTAGCCTCCGGCTCACACATTTTCGTCTTGGCTCAGGAAGGATGGCTCCAGAGCAAACTGATTGATGCAGTAGCCAAATCGCTGGCTCACAACTTTCATGCCAGTAGCTCATGAAGTTGAACTTTTTGCTCACAAGACTCCACAGCTTAGAGGCAGCATTGTGACTGCGTAAAGCGAGGAATCCTGAAAGCCCCAGAGATCATCCAGGGATTCTGAATGGAAAAGGGCTAAGCAGAAGACGGTGTTTGAGGAACTCAGTGGAATGTTCATCACAGTTAGCACTGTAGTGGGTGCTGATGCTGTAACAAGAGAGTCAGGATCATGGCTGCAGGTACAGACACAAGCTACTAAGACAGAGGCTCCGAGCAGCTATGTTAGTCCAAGCAGGGAAAGCCTGAAGGACAGGAGCAACCGCATCTCCAATCTCCACGCTTTATCTTAGATTCAGAGTGCCACCTGCAGATGCAGCCAGAACACCTCCTCCCTAGAGGGCCCCCAAATCATTTGGTTCACGGCCCCGAGGAGGGTGCTTTGCACAATCAGCAAGTCTAGAAACCTGGTGTGTGTGTGTGTGTATCTAAGACAGGCATACCAAACCCACAGAAGTTCATACAGTGATATATTGCTACCCGAGTTGGAAAGAGCTAGAGAAGGACACGACAAGGCCAAAGTCTTGCAAAGAGCTGAGCGTGTGGCCGTGGTCTCAGTGGATATCCTTGCTTGAGGCATCAGCAAGGATGCTTCTAACTTGCTGTCATAAGGGTTTCGCTGAACCTGAAGTCTAGACCTGCTCCGTGGATGTTTGTGAAGCTTATGGGTTCGAGGAATATATCTCGAAAGGAAAAACATGGAATGTTTAAGGCAGGGGTGGCCAAATTTGCTTAACGTAAGAGCCACATAGAATAGACGTCAGATGTTTGAGTGCCGCAAGACATGAACAAATATCACACACATTCTTTTATTGGAAAATACGCAAATTTGCTTTTTATTAACATTAAACGAGACTGCCAAAAATAAAAACAAAAGGGGTAAAATAGATATTGATAATGATGTTTATTTGTCCAATGATATTTGTAGGCCAGGGGTGGGGTGGGGTTGAGAATACATTTCAAGTTAAAGTTGCTTTCTTTCTCTGCTTCCTTCCACCCCCCCTCAAGCCTACCCTGGGAGGGGAACACTGGCTGGGAAAGGGAAGACCGATAAGCAGGGGTCCATTGGAGCAGGAGCGCACAGGAGCACAGCTACGGGAGTGAGGAGCCCAGGGGGCGGGCACATGACCAAACCCCGCCCCCTCCTCGGCTTGCCCGAGCAGTGCAGAGGCGCAGCGCCCCAGGGAATGCCCTGCTAGGGTCTTTATTGTTTTTAATGTTTTTTTTAATGTTGATAATTTTATCATTGTTCCTTTTATGACTGTGCTGCTTTCCCAGAGACTTGCTCAAGGTGGCATATAAATTTTCTAAGTATATCATTTTTTATCTGGGCACATGGCACATAAGTACTGGAGAAATTTCACCAACCCTTCAGCAGCTTCCACCCCATCAGTTTGATGTAGTGGTCAGGAGTTGGACTCTAATCTGGGAGAACCGGGTTTGATTCCCCACTCCTCTACATGCAGCTGCTGGTGTGAGCTTGGGGGGTGTCTTGTTGTGGGGTGTCTTGTTGTGGGGAGGTGAAGGGAAAGGGATGGGTGGTGCACATGTACTGAGTATCTCAAGTCTACTTGAAACCTGGTGGTTTCAAGGGAGCAGGAAGAGAATGAGGGTGTGTTCTTTACGCTTATTTTTATTGCACCAAGTATTGGATGGGGAAGGGAATGGAGGAAGAGCAGGTCAGTTTCACTCACCTGTGGAGTGGAGCCTGAGGGGTGGGTGTTGCCTTCTGTCACACTTCCGGTATGTTAGGGGATGTGGCATATGCAAATGAGTTATGCTAATGAGCTCCTGCACCTCTTTTTCTACGAAATGACCCCTGCCGATAAGGGAGGCATGCCTCCCCATTCGCTTCCCCAGCTGCCCTGCCGGGAGCCACACTATATGTGTGTAAGAGCTGCATGTGGCTCCCGAGCCATCCCGAGTTTGGCCATCCCTGGTTTAAGGACTAGGCAAATTGTGCTTGGCGTACAGTACACGCGCACACACTCACAAGCACTTCAAACAAGGACCTCTCAGTAACACAAGGAAGTTGCAAATGAAAAACTGTACCTGGTGTAGCCCTTCATCAGCTTCTTCTGCTGACCTGTCCATTTGCCCCAGTGGGCTGCGATATGCAAGTCCCTTCACAGTATCGATACCCCAAGAGAGGGTTTAAAAAACCCTGCAGCCTGATTCTACGCCAAAATTTAATTAAGTTCGAGGGTGCTGACACTACTACGCTCAGCCCGATGTACCTATTTAGAAATTCACACACCACAACATTGCTCTCCCCGTCTCCATTTTATCGAAGAAGGAGAAGAGTTGGTTTTATACCCCACCCATCATTTGGAGACTCAGAGCGGCTTACAATCGCCTTCCCTTCCCCTCCCCACAACAGACACCCGGTGAGGTAGGTGGGGCTGAGAGAGCTCTGAGAGAACTGATCCTGTGAGAACAGCACTGAGAGAACTGTGACTGACCCAGGGTCACCCAGCTGGCTGCATGTGAAGGAGTGGGGAACCAAACCCGGTTCTCCCAGATTAGAGTCCGCTGCGCTTAACCACTACACCAACTTGGCTGGTTGTGCTTGGCAGTCAAAAGCAAGGCCTCGGACGTTAGTGCAGGAATTAAAAACCTGCTAAAAGTTCTGGGTTTGGGGTAACAATCCAACATCGCCTCCTGAAAACGGCTCTCTTTGATGAAACACCTTTTTTTATCTTGATTCTGGGTGCTCCCTAGGATTGCCAACTCCGGGTTTGGAAATATGTGGCGATCAGAGAATGGAGCAGGGGAAGGGAGGGACATCGGAAGGTTACAATATCATACGGTCCACCTTCCAAAGCAGCCATTTCCTCCAGAAGTGGAATAGCTTTTTAAAATAAATAAATAAATAAATAAATAAAGAGTGGTCAATGTAGTCTGGAGACAATTGTAATTCTGGGAGGTCTTCAGCCCCCTCCACCTTGAGGTTGGCAACCTTAGTCCTGATGCAGTTTTCCAAAGAGTTTACAGGTCTAAGAAACCCACAGACACGAGAGTTCTGGGCTGTCTGTTGCTCTCGCCTCTTCCTTTTAATCAGGGTCAGGTGCAGGGCTCATTTCGTAGCAGGAGCTCCTTTGCATATTAGGCCACGCACCCGTAATGTAGCCAATCCTCCAAGAGCTTACAGAGCTCTTCTTACAGGGGCTACTGTAAGCTCTTGGAGGATTGGCTACATCAGGGGTGTGTGGCCTAATATGCAGAGGAGCTCCTGCTACGAAATGAGCCCTGGTCAGGTGCCTGTTAAGCTCTGACAGTGACGGCTGGCAAAGGATGCATATGGCATTTAATTATTTTATTCAATCTGTGTCTCATCCTATCCCGCAAGCGGGCCCAGGGCAGCTCACGACACATGATGAAACAAGAAACAGCCGTTCATAAAAAACATCCAACCATTTCATCCAAATAGATACGCGATGCTTAAATTGGCACCTGATGGCAGCTTAACAGTTTTCCAGCTACAGAGCGTGCTGCGACAATGCCAGGTAGGGCATATTTCTCTGGGGCTAACCAGACTCGGCTGATACTGGCGCCAGGTCGGGGTAGACAGTGCCCTAAGGCAACCCGGGCAGACCGAACAGGCCGAGCAACTTGAGCAGGGAAGGCCGGTGTCCTTTGGAGATCTGCTGCCTCAGCCAAAAGCCTGGTATCGGAAGAAGTGAGCAGTGGCTCACGAAAGCTCCTCCCCTGCCACAAATTTTGTGGGTCTTTAAGGAGCAACTGGACTCTTTACTCTTTTCTACTGCTAAAGAATGCATGCATGCTTCACTGACATTTCCCCCTCCATTTCTTTCACCCAGTAGACTTTGCAGCAGATTGGAGCGCCCCCTGCTGTTATCACTAATCCACTGGCATCTGCAGGAATCTGTCCCTCTTACCCACCCCTCCCCAACTAGTTGGTTCCGCATATTCATTAGTATCTGCATTATCCCACAAATAATCCTATGCTCAGCTTTTAGATGTCAATTGTAAGGGTATGACTGTAAAGTGCATGACAATCTGGCAGGTCTCAGCCTTGTCCATGCCTTGAAGGAAGCCCTCCTGAAACCTCTCTTTTAATGCATGTTCCGTGGTGGAAAAGCAGGAATGTTAGATTAGGAAATGGGAGATCCATCTTCAAATCCCCCCAGTGCCACAGAAGCTCCCTGAGTGAACATGGGTCAGGGGAACGCTCTCCGCCTAATCTACCTCTCAGGGTTGCTGTCGTGAGGTTAAAATGGAGGAGGGGGGAAGGAGGATGAGGAGATTGGATTTATACCCCACCCTTCCCTCGGAGTCTCAGAGCGGCTTACAATCTCCTTTCCTTTCCCCTCCCCACAACAGGCACCCTGCGAGATAGGAGGGGCTGAGAGAGCTCTTTCGAGGACTGCCCTTGAGAGAACAGCTCTGAGAGAACTTGTGACTGACCCAAGGTCACACCAGCAGCTGCATGTGGAGGAGGAGTAGGGAATCAAACCCGGCTCTCCCAGATTAGAATCCGCACTCTTAACTGCTACACCAAATGGGAGAATGATGGATCCCTGGATCCCCACTGGTGAGAAAAGCAGTGTATAAATGCCTAAATATATAGTATATACATTGCCAAAGCAAGCAGTATCTAAAGGTGTGTGTGTGTGTCATAACTAAATAGTTATTTCAGAAAGTGCCAGGAAATGTTGCTGAGGCAGACTCTTTAAACACCAGGCAATTGATTCTGGGACACAATCACCAGCAATTTGTTGCGTGGCCAAAAAAACATTTCTCCGCTTGAAGTGGCTCTAGGATTTCACAGCCTGTCAACAAACATGAAACAAAACCAGGGAAACTTGAATGATAGCCACGAGGACAAGTCTAGCAAGAACTATTTTATTGTTCTCTTCTGAATAATCTTTGCACGCTACTTTGGAAGGTTCTTGGGCGGGGGGCGGGGGGGGAACAGCTTAGTAGGGTTTTGTAAAAAGTGAATAGCTTTTAAATAAACACTTGCCGCCTGTACTGGTGGCAGAGAAGATACCAACCACCAGAGCAGAAGGGAGGCCAAGAACAGCCATCGTCTTTGGCCATCCTGACTGCGGCCATTTCACAGTGCCAGCTGCTGGCAGCTGGGCGTTTTCTATTTAGTACAGATGCAATTTCGGTTTTATTTTGCCATTCTGAACATACAAACTGGAAAGGAAAAATACAAAATAAACAACTTCGGAAGGCAGCAACCAGTTCTGTTGTATCTGATTTATACTGGATTCTTCCTCACCTTAGAAAGTTATCCTGGAAATGAGGGTTTGCTAAGTATTTTCTTAATTCCAGGAGAATAAATGCACACTGTTTTTGAAGGGGGGGGGGGAAGGGGGTGAGAGAAGGAAGCCATTTTCTGAAGAGGCTTTGTTAATTCCTTCCTTGATCTGTGTAATGACCTACACTATGGATGGATGTAAGTGCCATCAAGTCGCAACCGATTTATGGCGACCCCAGCAAGGGCTTTCAAGGCAAGGGAGAAGGAGAGCCGGTTTGCCGTTGCCTCCCTCTGCAGAGTCTTCCTTAGTGGTCTCCTGTTCAAGTACCGACAGTTAGCTTCTGAGACCTGCTAAGACTGGCCTATACCATGCTGCCTTCCCTCCCAATGACCTATCTAACACATGCTGAAAGATTCATTCTTTTTGCAGTCTGAGAAATACCATGCCCTCAAGGGGGTTGGTCCAGATTCTCTGTTGTTGTTATTTTGCCAATGATATCCAATCAGGCGCAACCTTAAGACCCCAGCAGGCGCAGAATGGCCCTGGTGCCAACCCTAAATCAGAGCAGAAGCTCTTTCCCACTGTGTGGACTCTGAACAGGCCTGCACAGTGGCATGAGAGCTTTTCATCTCCTGGGCCAATCCTTTTTGTAATGCTCTAATTTACGGATTGGAAGGACTGCCCTTAACATTCTTTTCAGGTATTTATCTTAATTAACTTGTGGACCAGCCAACTTCCAGAAAGGAGCTCTGATGCGATCAAAATGTTTGCCTTCTTTTTTCTTGATGGCTCTGAACTTTTTCCTGTGACGAAGGAAGCTCTCGCAACGTAAAACGCCTTACAATGTTTATTGTTTGCCTTCGCAGTCCAGCTTAGAGACTGGAATCTGAGCTCTATTGTGCTTCTGCATTTCCTGCTTCATTCACTGTCAGTTCCAAGCAAAACACAAGCCGACACTGCAGCGGCTCTAATCCACCGTGACCCTTCGGATGCTTCCATCAAGTATGTTTTAAAGTATGTTCGTAGGGATGTTCAACCTGCCCTTTTCAACAAGAGCACATTCTACCATACAAGTGTTCCCACTGAAGATTTCCCACATCCCAGTAATTGTTTCTAGCAATATTGCATTCGTGGCCTGCTCATACGAGGGCAGCTGCCTTAACCGGCACTACTCCAAACAGCAGTCACGGTATTTAGGAAAGAGCATTTCTCAAGCACAGAAGGCCTTGAAGCAGTGTCTCCCATTTTCAAAGAAGGCCGTTCTTCTTTCATCAACCTGAAGCCCCCTTCTCCACTGAACCAACGTTTCTAGGTTGGCACTAGCTGTGGCAGCACCCCCTACGTGAGCCATGGGTCTACAGGAGGAACTTGGAGAGGTCTTCTTTGATTTCCGCTTCATCCCAAGGGCCGTGGATATTGTTCTTAAAGAGCTGCAACCTGATGAGGCAATACGGGCACAGGCACGAGATGGAGACCAGCAGGAGGGCGAAGAGAACCGCGCCGACGCCGGTGATGGTCAGCAGGCCCCCCAGAGCTGCCATGGCAAAGAGCAGAGTGATGACCACGTAGCCATGGGGAGTCCGAGCTTTGAGCTTCTTCTGCAGCATGGGCCAGAGGGCAAAGATCTGGATCGCAAAGGTCACCATGACAAAGGCGTGCAGGGACCGGGGCAGCCGGGAGGCCAGGCAGACGGAGGCGAAGATGGCCATGTTGAGCGAGAGAGTGCTGGACACGATGGCGGCGTTGGCCCCATAGTCGAAAAAGATCAGGTGCCCGAGGAGCATGAAGGCAGACATGGCATAGATGGTGTCCGTGCTGACAGACTCCGTCAAGGTCTTCAGCACCGGGGAGAAGCCGTAGGTGAAGGCCACGAAGACCACGGAGCTCTTCAGATCCGCCCATCGCGTCCGCCCACTCTCGCTCCTCCCTGCTCCCAAGTCAATGGCATCGAAGAGGATGTAGCCGATGAGGGAGGACGCCAGGCCGGCCCCGAACAACGACTGAGGGGCCAGCAGCCCCACGTCCATGTACCACCAGATGACGACGAAGATACAGACGCTGCACAGCTGCTGGATCATCACCCCGGATTCGAACACCACGGCCCAGTACTGGTACTGGCGCGCGTGGACGTTCTTGCGGAGCTTCTCCAGGAAGCTCTGGTCCACGTAGTTATCGGGAAATGGCTGCTTCTTGTAGAGCACCTTCTGCCAGCGCTGCCTGGGCTTCGGATCCAGCTGCATGGAGGGCATGCTTCCAGCCCAGGCCGCTGCCTCAGGGAGGACAAACCAGTTCGGCTCAAGGTGCCACCGGACTCCAGTTTAATTTCACCTTCGCTGTTACTAACTCGTGTCTTTGCAGCTAAAAAAAAACAAACACAAAACAAATGTGTGGAGCGCACTGTTTCAATCCAAGAGCTTTTGCCGACAGTCATATACACCCAGGGTTGCCAACTCTGGATTTGGAAATAGCTGGAGTAGGGATGCCAGTCTCCAGGTGGGATTTGGGGACCCGCCAGAATTGCAGCCCCTCTCTAGACTACAGAGATCCGTTCTCCTGGAAGAAAATGGATGCTTTGGAGGGTGGCCTCTATGGCATCGTACCCCACTGAGATCCTGATCACCAGCAAGCTCCACCCCTAAATCTCCAGGAGTTCCCCAACCTGGAGCTGGCAATCCTACCCCCTCCCCAACAGCTGGGGGACCTGGCAATCGTAACCTGGAGGTTTGAGGGTGGAGCCTGGAAAAACAAGGTTTAAGGAAATAGATCCTGGTGGGCAACCAGGTTGGTCTGAAGCAGTAGAACAAAGTTTTGGCCCCTTTAAGACCAACACAATTTTATTAGAAGTGTGAGCTTTCGTGTGTACACGCACTTCCTCAGATACACCGAAATGGAAGTTAGCAGTTCATACATATATAGGCAGAGGTTGAACAGCAAATTAGCATGCAACATAATGAAGATGTTTTAACAGATGCAAAGACCTAACAAGTATTAAAAAAGCTAAGCTTATATGGTCACCATTTGTTTGGATTTAATTACCGGAGGGGGGGGGTACACTCATAAATATGTCTGAAGAGGAGACTGATGTTGTAAAGATATCCTTCTTAATTGGGGAACACGAAGATAATAAACTGAGGCATGCAGGGACCTTGCCTCTGAGGGGAGAGGGCCCTTGGTCAGATCTAATGCCACATGGTCCACCTTCCAAACCAGCCATGACAACTGGATAAAAAAGAAATATAAAGACACGAACTCTTTAATAATATAATACGAATAAGCCATTACGAACTTTTAAAATTTCACAATCTATCCTTTTGCAATGTGAAATGATAAAGTAGAGAAGATTTATATGCAGAAGACTTATAACTTCTGTTTACTCTCCCTTCCCTATTCCTGTACACTTTAAAAATTTAATAAAATGTATTATTTAAAAAAAACCCCGAAACCAGCCGTTTTCTCCAGGAGGAGTAGAATAAACATTTTAAATCCGTAATAAGCAATTTTTGTAGTCTGAAGATCAACTGTAATTCCGGGAGATCTCCAGCCTCCAGCCTCCAACTGGAGGCTGGTAACCCTACCCCAACCAAGAGAAAAAAACTAATTCACCCCGCAACAGAACAGACGCGAGAGGCGTGACTGCTCGTGCGGACGACTCCGTTTGCCCACAGCCTGCAAGCCGCGTCTCCAAAGCGCTGGGAAACAGCGGCAGGAGTAACCCAGCGCGGGCCGTCTTTCCCTGTGGAGCGGCGAAGGTTCAGCCTGGGTGGGTGGGGCCTTAAAGAAAGAGGCCGAGCCAGCTCCGGTCCCCTCGCAGAAGCGTCGAGAGCAGCCCCTGCTGGCGTTGGGAGGTCGCGCCGCGGTGCAAGGCCAACCTGACAGTGGCTCTTTCAAAAACACAGGCACAACTCAATAGAGAGCAGGAGCGTCAAGCCGGCGGTAGCTTTACCTGTGCGATTTCCACCCTCCGGAAGGCCGCGCGACCCCTCCACCCCCTTCGCCGAACTGCAATCCCCGCCGATCCTGGCCACTGAAACGGGCGCGAAGAACGAGGCGCCCTTCCGCTCCCGCCGCACAGAAGCCGCTGGGCGGCCTCCCCCGGCCGGCGCTCTCCGGAAGGCGGTGGGCGGTCTCCAGGAGCGAGACCGCCGGCAGCCGGTGCAGCGAGGGGTGGCTCCCGGTTGGCCTGGGACGCCTAGACCCGGTTGGGTTCTCCGGGGAAGGAAGTGCCTGGGCGGCTGCTCTCTGCTGGGCGAGCCTCCCCGCGGCAAAGGGAAGGTGCGCTAAGAACGCTTCCCTGGGGATCATCCCCGTCGAATGAAACCTGATTTTCGTCGGAGTAGCCCTGGTTGGTTGTTGCCGCAGCTGCCGAGGCACAGCCGACTTACGGTAACCCCGCAGGGTTTTCATGGCGAGAGACCGTTCAGAGGCGGTTTGCAATTACCGGCCTCCAATGCGCTTCTCTAAGCTGTGGAGTCTTGGGAGCCAAAATTCTACCTTGCGAGGTCCTGGCATTAAAGCTCTGAGCGAGTGATTTGGCCGCTGCATGAATTCGTTTGCTCTGGAGCCCTCCTTCCTGAGCTCAGACAGAAATGTGTGAGCCGGAGGCTAGAAAACTGTGAGCTCGCTCACACTGACTCAGCTTAGAGAGAACTCTGCCTGCCTCTGGTCTGGTAGAGAGCCTGGACTTCCTTAGTGGCCCCCATCCAACTACGAACCGGGGCTAGGGATGCCATCCTCCAGGTGGGACTTGGGGATCCCCTGGAATTACAGCTCATCTCCAGACTGCAGAGATCAGTTCCCCTGGAGAAAACGGATGCTTTGGAGCAGGGGTGGCCAACCTGTGGCTCGGGAGCCACATGCGGCTCTTTCACATATATTGTGCGGCTCCTGGCAGGGTGGCTGGGGAAGCAAAGGGGAGGCATGCTTTTTCTCTCTTTCTCCCTTCCTTCCTTCCTTCCCTCCTCCCTCCCATCTATTTGCTTTCCTAGTTTCTCTCTCTCTCTTTCTTTCCACTTATTTAATTCTTTCTTTCCATCTCTCTCAATATCATTAGCAAACAAGTAATATCATTATCAATAACTGGTTTTCCTCGTTTTTATTTTTGGCAGTCCCATTTAACGTTAAGAAAAAGCAAATTTGCATATTTTTAAAAATAAAAACATGTGTGTGATATTTGTTCCTGTCTTGCGGCTCTCAGACATCTGACGTTTATTCTATGTGGCTCTTATGTTAAGCAAGGTTGGCCACCCCTGCTTTGGAGGGTGGACTCTGTGGCATTGCGCCCAAATGAGGTCCCTGTTCTCCCCAATCTCCATCCCCAAATCTCCAGGAATTTCTCTATCTGGATCTGGCAACCCTCCCCCCTCATCCCCCGCTGGTGGCCAGGGCAGACCTGACAACCCTAACCAGGGCTGACCCTGCTTAGGTTCCAAGGCCTGACAAGATGGGGCTCGCCTGGGCTATCCACGTCTGGGAAGACCTGGTTAAAGGCTACTTACTCTGTGTCTTCCCCCTGCCTACTTCAGGGCACAGTTAGGTTGCTTTCCCACCTTTAGTTCCTCAAGACACGGCAGCAGGTCTTAAGATCTGTTATGTATTGACCATGCGGTCGCCATGTGCTCTCTTAATTGCGACCGCATGGCCAGAGCATGGCCAGAGCACATGGCCAAGAAACTACCTGAGCTTCAGCCAGGTAGAACAAAGGCCAGGTGGATTCAAACCGGCCACCAATCCTGTACCTAGGTTTCTCCCAGGGAACCTATGAAATGTAAATAGACTTCTAATAGCCTATCAGGCCAGTTGGGTGAGGTCAGGGGATTGTCCCTGACCAGCATAAAAGGAGGGCTTGGAGCCCTGGGTTGTATGCTTCATCCGGACCAGCAATAAAGATCTAGCTGTTTCACTATTCCATGGACTCCCGACTCCAATACTTATCAGTGGCGACGAGGATGGGATCCCGATGAGCGACTCTCCAGCAGACCACAGCAGCACAGCGAGCTCTGTCCCGCCGGCCGCAGGCATCTCCGAGCTCCAGCGCTCCAACGCCTCGCCGCAAGCCGCTCTGAGCCCAATCCTCCGGCACTAGCCAGCGCCAAGCCTCAGCGCTGCCCGGCACCGCCGCAAGACACGAGGACATCGCTCAAACAGCCGCCGCCGCTCCTGCTCTGGTAAATATGGCAAACGCTCCGGGACCAATTACCCCTTTCGATACGTCTCGCCCCGAGACGTGGGAGTCCTGGCTCAAGACGCTGGGTTGTGCCTTTAAGGTCCGCGGAATCACAGATGCGGACCTGAAGAGTGCCTGGCTCTTGAGTTCCGGAGGGGTGGAGGTCATGCGGGTAGCCCAGAACCTACTAGCCCCACAAGACCCCACCGAGGTGTCTTACGACGTGCTCACCAAGACCCTCGGCAATTACTTCGCCCCGAAGCCATCAAAACTGGCCAGGCGCTGGGAGTTCATACAGCGCCAGCAGCAGCCGGGGGAGTCGGCCGCCACTTTCCTGGCTGAACTCCGTCGACTAGCCGTGGGCTGCGAATTCCGCCACATGGATGACCACGTGGAGACCGCCTTCATGGGAGGGGTCCGGGAAGCCAAGCTCCGCCGGCGCCTCATTGCAATGCCGGAGCCAACCTTGGAGAAGATGCTCGAAACTGCGGCAGCCTTCGAGACAACGCAAAAGGACAAGGCAGCCACCATAGTCCACCAGGCGGCTCCTCCCGAACCCAACTCAAGCGAAGAAGAGGACGTCCACCGGATGCAACCACGCTCGAAGAAGGGTGAGCCCGGCATTCCCAGGCCCAAGGGCCGGCGCCCAGCATCTGTCTCTTTTCCCTCTTCTGCTTCCCTCAACAGGCAGGCCCCAACGTGCGCCAGCTGTGGGGACCCCCACGACAGACGGACATGCCGCTTCCGTGATGCCATCTGCCGCGCCTGCGGGAAAGCAGGACATCTCGCCCGGGCCTGCCGCCTGAGGAACAGCCACCGTGCCCCAGCAGCGAACTTCGAAGAAGTGGGTAGTGTCGTTCCCATGGCCATGGTAATGAACTTGCCTCAGCCCATCCCGGGCGCAATTTCCGTGTCTCTCCGAATAGAGGGAGTTCCTTGCTCCATGGAACTGGACTCAGGGTCAGCATATTCAATTGTGTCCGCAGCTACGTTCCGCCGCCTCTGCCCGAAGGGGGCACGCTGGCTGCGGCTGCCGGCTGGGTTGGTCCTCCGGGACTTCCAGAAAAACCCAGTGGCTATTAAGGGGCTAGCCAGGGTCTGGGTCCAGTACCATGCCTTTAATGGCCTGCTGGACCTTCTCGTGGTGGAGCGCAATCTAACCAGTCTCCTAGGTCGCGCCTGGTTCAAGCCGCTCGGAGTGCAGTGGACCGGAATACACCGCATGGGCTCTACTGACTTCTCATCCATCTGCGAGGAATTTCCCGCCGTTTTCGATGGCTCACTGGGCTGCTACAAAGGACTTCTGGTTTCCTTCGACCTGGACCCGGCAGTCCGGCCCATCCGCGTGGCCGTCCGCTGGCCACCACTCGCCTTCCAGCCCAAAGTGGAGGCAGAGTTGGAAAAGCTCGTGGCACAAGGGGTGCTCGAGCCGGTCTCCCACGCCAAGTGGGAGACTCCCATTGTGACCCCCCTCAAAGCTAACGGGGAAGTCCGCATCTGCGCGGATTACAAATGTACAATTAATAAGGCATTACAGGACCATGTGTACCCGGTACCTGTGGTCAGCCATGTTCTGGCCTCCCTCGCGGGTGCCAAAATATTTGGAAAATTAGACTTGGCCCAAGCCTATCAGCAGCTTCCCGTAGACGAAGCAACGGCCGAGGCACAAACGATTGTGACTCACAAGGGAGCGTTCAAGGTAAAATGCCTCCAATTTGGGGTCAGCGTAGCACCCGGAATCTTTCAAAATCTAATGGATTCTCTCCTAAAAGATGTTCCAGGAGTGAAGCCGTTCTTCGACGACGTCCTCATCACCGCCCCGGACGCCGACACATTCGCAGCTCGCCTCCGGATGGTGCTGCAAAGGTTCCAGGACGCGGGTCTCAAGGTTCGAAAAGACAAGTGCACCCTGGGAGTCTCCTCGGTGACCTTCTTGGGGTTCCAAGTCACCGCAGACGGCATTCACCCTACAAAGGAGAAGGTAGCGGCAATTACAGGTGCACCCCGCCCGTCCTCAAAGGCGGAACTCCAGGCATTCTTGGGACTTGTGAACTTCTACCACGCCTTCCTTCCGCACAAGGCGGCGGTCGCTGAACCCCTGCATCGTCTCCTGGACAAGGGAGCGGCTTGGGCCTGGGGTCCCAAGCATGATGCAGCCTTCCAGGCCGTCAAAGACTTATTAATTTCAAATGCGGTCTTAGCGCATTTCGATGAGAGGCTCCCTGTCATCCTGGCCTGCGACGCATCCCCCTACGGCGTTGGGGCGGTCTTGGGACACCGGCTACCCAATGGAAAGGAGGTACCGGTTGCCTACTACTCCAGGACCCTGTCGTCGGCAGAACGGAACTACGCCCAGATCGACAAGGAGGCCCTAGCAATCGTAGCTGGCGTCAGGAAATTTCACGACTATCTCTACGGACGGTCGTTCACCGTGGCCACAGATCACAAGCCGCTGCTGGGTCTCCTTGCCCCCCACAGGCAGACCCCTCACATGCTGTCCCCGCGGGTGCTGCGGTGGTCAATTTTTTTGTCAGGCTACTCCTACGAATTGGTACATCGCCCGGGGAAGGCGATGGGTCATGCAGACGCCCTCAGCCGTCTTCCCCTCCCGTCCTGCGACCCTGATCCGGCTCCCGCTTTCCACGTCACGCTCCTAGAGGATCTACCGGAGCGCCCCGTACAGGTATCAGATGTGGCCCGTCGCACGCGGCGGGACCGCATCCTTTCCCGTGTCTCGGACTGGGTGGGAAGGGGGTGGCCGGAAAAACCAGGACCAGATTTTGCCGCTTTCACGGCATGCAGGCACGAACTATCGGCCCACAAGGGATGCCTGCTATGGGGATCTCGAGTGGTGATCCCCGGGCCCCTGCGGCCCCGAGTGCTAGAGGCCCTCCACGAGGCTCACCCGGGAATTGTGCGCATGAAAGCTCTGGCCCGGAGTTACGTATGGTGGCCAGGCCTGGACAAAGACATTGAGGGGCGGGTCCAGAAGTGTACCAAATGCCAGGAGTCACAGCCAGATCCGCCACACGCTCCTGTCCGATCCTGGGAATCTACTAACAAGCCCTGGTCCCGCCTGCACCTAGACTTCGCGGGACCGGTCCAGGGCCGGTTGTTTCTTATCGTTGTTGACAGCTACAGCAAGTGGCTTGAGGTAGTGCCGGTAGCTTCGACCTCCACCAACGCTGCCTTAAGAAGTCTCTGGCCGATCTTCGCGACACACGGAATGCCAGAAACTCTCGTGACCGACAACGGGACCGCCTTCACCTCCGGCGAGTTTCAACGGTTTGTGGAAGCCTGCGGTCTGCGCCACATCCGCTCCGCTCCGTTCCACCCCGCAACCAACGGCCAGGCCGAGCGCATGGTGAGGACAACGAAGGACGCGTTAAAGAAGATGGAGCATGGCGACTGGGAAGAGCAGCTGTACAAGTTCCTGTTCTGCCAACGGAACACACCCCACTCAGGGACCGGGCGCCGGCCAGCCGAACTTCTGATGGGAAGACGACTGGGAACCGTCTTGGACCGCCTACATCCTGACCGAGCAATCGAGGGGAATTCGACAATGGAGGACCGGCCAGCTGCCCGAGGATTCGCTCCCGAAGACCCCGTATACGCAAAGAACTTCGCGCGGGGTCCAACGTGGCTCCCCGCGAGGATCGTCCGAGTCACAGGGCCTTATTCCTACGAGGTCCTTACGGAAGATGGCGTAGTCTGGAAACGGCACATTGACCAGATTCGACGCCGTACCCAGAACCACGATGATACCCAGGCCCCCGAACTCCCTGCACCAACAGACCGTGACATCGACACGACTCCAGAAGCAGCGCCAGACCCTGATCCGGAGACTGCGGAGATGCCGCTCCTGCCCGCGGATGAAGCAGTCGCACCATCCACACCTGAACAACCCCCGAGCAGACAGGCCCCGCCAGCAGAACAACTACCCACACCGCAACCTGCCGACACTAGCAACACGCCCCGCCTTACAACCCCCCGGCGCTCTGGACGTGAGCGCAGACGCCCGGACTATCTCAAAGACTATGTGTGCAGAGGGGTTCTGGACTATGGGGGGAGGGGTGTTATGTATTGACCATGCGGTCGCCATGTGCTCTCTTAATTGCGACCGCATGGCCAGAGCACATGGCCAGAGCATGGCCAGAGCACATGGCCAAGAAACTACCTGAGCTTCAGCCAGGTAGAACAAAGGCCAGGTGGATTCAAACCGGCCACCAATCCTGTACCTAGGTTTCTCCCAGGGAACCTATGAAATGTAAATAGACTTCTAATAGCCTATCAGGCCAGTTGGGTGAGGTCAGGGGATTGTCCCTGACCAGCATAAAAGGAGGGCTTGGAGCCCTGGGTTGTATGCTTCATCCGGACCAGCAATAAAGATCTAGCTGTTTCACTATTCCATGGACTCCCGACTCCAATACTTATCAAGATCATAACCAAAGACATCCACTTTCCTCCTCCTTTTTGGAAAACAGCCCAATGAAGAGTTCTGGAGAAACTCGCAGGCTTGTCTACTTTTTGTGTCATTGTGTTTGTTACTCAAAGGGTTCGGGGTGTTTTTTTTTTTGGTGGGGGGTGGAGCATTGCATTGGGCCAAGGGGGGGGGGGGGTTCCCAGCAACCTCTTAACACAATAGGGGTTCTCGAAAAACTACCCTCATTTTCCTGAGACATAACTTTATATTATTGCTTTAACATTGATCACATTGGCCTGCACACAACCACTGGTCCATGGAAGGCACAGGGATTTTTCTACCGTTCTTCGCCATTCCTGCAGCCCCTTGTGATCTCTGGAAAGATCATTCCTTGGGTTGTGGGAAAACAGGTTTTTTTGGGGGGGGGGGGTTTGAAGTGAGGAAGGACAGGTGCATGTGTGTGACATTGCTTCTCTTCCCTCATTTTTAATTTTTTGGCTGTCAAGTCACAGCCGATTTATGGCAACCCGGTGGGGGTTTTAAGGCAAGAGAAGTTCAGAGGTGGTTTGCCATTGCCTGCCTCAGTGTTGTGACCCTGGTATTCCTTGTTGATCTCCCATCCAAATACTGACCAGGGCTGACCTTTGGGCTAGCCTGGGCTATCCCAGATCAGGGTAGCACATAAAATGGTGGAGTGGGTGTGATCTCATCTTTTCTCTCTTAATTCTCGCCCCAGACCCACAAGGATCCCATGATCCTAGGGGTCAGAAGCGTTTGCAAAAGTGACGAGAGCTGTGTTGCTTTTGTGCAGGGATAGTTAGGTGCAGGCTATCATGCCGATGAAATAACTGCAATGGACTCGAGCATCACGGGAGAACGTATTTGAATGGGTGTCAAAGCTGCTCTCCTCCCTTCCTGATGAACAAACACAGAGCGCTGTGGTACCACAAAAGAAAAGTAACACATTTATTGTACCGTAGATAACTGCTGGATAAATAATTTGCTGAATTGGATTGGCGAGGGCTTAAACAAACACTGCCCTGGCAGTTGTGAATAGCCACTGGGCTTTTGAAGTTTGGCTTAGAAATGTCACACACTAGAATGCTTGCACATAAAGGCCTTGTAACACCAATGCTCACAGGGTCCCGTCCCCCCCCCCCCCTGCCCAAGCTTAGTCAATACTGAAGTAAGCCTGCAAACCGTTACAGCCGCAGGAAATTGCGTTGCTTTCTCCTGGATGCCTACACACAAGGCTTGCGGGGGGGGGGGGGGAGAGAGGGAGGGGAGAGTTGCTGGAACTCCCAAGAGGGAAGTGACATTTTCAATCTGTATACTGAAAACTCTTGAACTTTTAAACATTCTAAAAAGAATGTTGTAGAGGACGTTCTGGAACTCTGTTCCCCCCGGGGGGGGGGGGGAGCCCCACTCTCATTGCCGGGGCTTCTGCCTGTCTCCCAATCTCTTGAGTCCCTTCCTTCCATCACCAGCCCCACAGCTAACACCTTTTTGCTCAGGGGGCCAATGTTTTTCGGGGGGGGGGGGGCCGCGGTGCTGCAGAGAAATCCGAGGGGGTGAGGATTCCACTCAGCCGTAGCCCAGAAGTCCCAGAAGGCCCCCTCTGCAGCATGGTGAGAGATCATGCCAGTATGCTTGGCATCCTCTACAGAAGGCTGTACTCACTGCTGACCCCACCAGCGCCACCAGCCTCGGAAGGGCGGGGGGGGGGGGGGAGAGAAAGGCCGGCACCAAGCCTGCCCTGCGCAAGCTGTCCCCGAGGCAGCAAGGAGAGGAGTCGTCATCCCCCCCCCCCCCCGCGCTGGTCTCCAGCAGCAGAGGCTGGGCAGGGGGAGAGAGCAGGGTGCCGCCTCCTCCTCGCGGGAGACCAGCTGGAAATGGCAGGCAGGCAGGCGGCGCCCAGGAGGGAGGTGCAGTGAGTGGCAGGTGTCCCCGCTCAGCAGCCCTCCCCTCTGACCTCCCGGCAGCAGCAAGGACCGCCAGGGCAGCAGCAGGTGGTGTGGAGTCACTGGCTGCTGGGGTGAGGGCAGCAACAGCGGGGGGGGGAGGAGGGAGAGAGGGGAGCTGAGGATTGAGGAGCGGCCATAAAAACCAGGGGGGGGGGAGGCCCCATGGGCCCCATGGTAGTTATGGGCCTGTCCATCACCAACCCTGGCTGGGCTTGCTGTAATCCGAAGGAGGGTGTCTCGGATCCCTTGCTGTTCAACCCCAACAGCTGGGGTGGCAACAAAAGGAGGACTGCCATGTGTGCAAGGGATGGAGGCTTCTTATGTTACAACATCTCCAGCTTGCTCAGAGGTGCCCTCCTTTCTCTCCCCCTTATAATTAGGAGACGTCTTCAGCGGATGTCGCTGCTGCCCCTTAACAGAGACCCCTTTTGATTATAGGCAGGCGCAGGAGGAGAAAAGCCGGATGGGGAAGGCACAGGGCAGCCACGCAACCCAAGGGCCACTGGGGTGAAAAAGTGTCTTCCCCGTGCCAAGTGGACAACTGTGCTCTTTGTGCTAAGAACTGGCCCTCCCTGGGGTGCGCATCCTCAAAATAGAAACCGATCAAACCTTTTTACTGCATTGTCTTCTATCTTCGTAGCCCACTTCCTGCATGATGGCACATGGCATGCCTTAGATCAGGGCCCCTGCCAAAATGGCCGCTGCAGCAGGCGGAGCCAGCCACAAAATGGCTGCTGTGGCTTACTTGCAGCCACAAAGTGAGGATCCTTATGTGGTGGTGGCAGCTGCTGCCAGAACGTTTTTAAAAATCTGCACAGCCAATGCAATTTCCGGTGTCTGATCAGAAGATCTGCCAGGCAAAAAGCCCCACCGGGCCCTGTCCTGGGTCCCCTCTAAGCTGAGTTAGTGTGAGCTAGCTCACAGTTTTTTTAGCCTCCGGCTCACACATTTTTGCCTTAGCTCAAGGAGGGCTCCAGAGCAGACTGATTCATGCAGTAGCCATATTACTGGCTCACAACTTTAATGCCAGGAGCTCACAAAGTAGAATTTTTGCTCACATGACTCCACAGCTTAGAGGCAGCATTTCCTAATAATGCTTATTGGGAAAGGTATCGGCGGTCACCATGGTCCTCACGGGCACCCCGCTGGGGACCCCTGCCGTAAGGCAGTTTTGTTGCTGTTTGCCCTGTTTTCTAATGCTTCTCATCCTAGCCCTGTCGCGTTTACTGCAGGCTCGCTGATGAAATTGTTTTCTATATTTTGTAGTACGAGTCTCAGCGAGGAAAATAGGCCACAAATGAAAATAAATGCAGGTGAAACCCTTGGACGGAATCCTGTGCATACTCGTTTCTCTGTAAACACGTTTAGGATTAGGTCCCAGTGGCTGCCACCTCTTCTGGCCTGCGTGGGCCAACTTGGCTGTGTAGGGGAAACTCCGGTGGGGCTGGAGCACCTGCTAAAAGTTCTCATGGGCTCTTGCATTAGCATGTTGGCTGCCTGCCTGCTTTATTGCTTTAAGAATTCAGTTTACTAATTACTAGAGCATCAGGGAGGGCTGCATTGTTGCTCACAATGAACAATGTCACGGGCATAGTAGAAACGGCGCCTGGATTACTCCGGCTGCCACGTTCCACATACCGCCCTGAATGGTATTGTCTTTGCTCACTGGGGAGAGAACTGCTTCTCCCTGGCGACCACAACACACCGCCATTTGGGTGCTGGCAAAATGTCGTAGGCGGCTACATTAGCAAGTAGCCTAATCAAAAACAAACACATGCCACGCACTCCTTTCTGTTAAGACAAAATAACACAATGGGCAAGCTTTGCGTTCTCCAGAACTCAGCGGGCAAATGTTGGCACAAAGGCGGGCGGCATGATCCCTTTCAGGTATGATCCCTTTGCAGCTTGGGTGAACACTTGGCGAATGTTGATGGGTACAGTGTGTGGCTCTGGGAAGGAGCAGCAAATGGAAACGATTCGACAAAATATAAACACCAGAATATGAACGTGTATCAGTCCTAGAAGCAGGACAGTAAGTCCCCAGGGCAGCAGGAATGCTTCTGCCAGGCTGCCTGGTGGATATAGGATGGCCAAAAATCCCTGTAGTGTTTCTGTAAAATCCTGAGCAGGCCCTGACTGTAGAAACCAGAGGTCTTTTTAGTACAGGAGTATGTGACTCTGAGCATATGTGTGGACAGCGGTACACCACACCATTTTTCTTGGCATTTAGTCGGGGAGTTGCCAGGTCCCTCCAGGCCACTGGTAGGGGATGGGGGTAGTTACCAGATCCAGGTTGGGGAACTCCTGGAGATTTGGGGACAGAGGTGGGGAGGACGGGGCCTCAGTGGGGTACAATGCCATAGATTCCACCCTCCAAAGCTTCTGTTTTCTCCAGGGGAACTGGTATAGAGATGAGCTGTAATTCCAGGGGATCCCTAGGTCCCACCTGGAGGCTGCCATCCCTAACCCAGTGCCAGATCTCTGCCCAAACAACCAAGGCACTGGCAGCACAACTGTGGTCAGCACTGTGGGAGGAGGCTGCAAGCGTGACTTACTGCCCTTATCGCCTCCTGCACAGTCACTAGCTGAGATCGAGGTGCTCTCAGTGCTGCTGGGGTTCGGCTTGCTCCACTCGTGGCTGACCTCATTCCCCGCCCCCGCCCCCCAGTGGTGTTTGCCAGCACACCACCATCTGCATTTTTCCTCCCAGTATTTGGGTCAAGATGTGCCCCTTCCAAAAAGCTGCTCCTGGGGTAATCTTCCCTCTCTGGGACCTGAACTCTCATATGGGAAATGACGTGGCCTTTCCACGGGACCTTCCTCTGCTAGGTGATCGGTAGAGGTGTCTGGGTGATTTGGTTGGGCTGTCCGTACTGCTTTCTCTGCTTGCCAGCCTATCAAAAAACAACACATTTTCTAAAAGGCATCTGAAGACTAGGAAAGTGGCAGTTGTTAGGGACGTTTATGGGGCATGGCACAGTCCATCCTAGAGGGAGAAGTAGTTCCCTTCCCTTCTTGTGTTTTGTGAGTGGGTCAGGGCATTGTCTTGGCTGACACAGAGAACAGCATCAGCATGCCCCTCTGTGATCGACTGGTCTAGGCAGTGTCTCTGTGAGACACTCTGTGAAAACATAAGATCCTGAATAGCAGCACTGGCACCACTCCAGGGACGGGGCTTGGGGTGGCACTGTCCAAATTTCCCAGCGTTGATTTTTTACCCCTAGCTTTCCTTTTAGAGTGGAATGGATTGATTGCTTCTAGCTTTAAAAAATGTTAAAGTGAGAAGGAAGGGAGGTTAAACTGGACAATTGTGAGTCATTCTAAACCAGATTGCCCAGTGGTTCTTTTCATGGTCACCAGCATGACTTTTGCACAAGACACCTTTACTAGTAAAGCATATCTATTACAAAGTGAGTCCTGTTGAACTCCAAGGAACTAACTTTGGTCTCCTTCTGTTTACAGGGGTTTCCCCCATAAGCTTCTATACCTTGGTATGCCAAGTGCGGAGACACTTCCTATATCTGATAAAATAGTCTCTAGCTTATGAAAGCTCTGCAAGCTTTTGGGTTCTACAAAATACTATTTCAGATAACTTGTAATAGTTCCCGTGTGGTGTAGGGGTTAAGAGTGGCGGACTGTAATCTGTAGAACCGGGTTGGATTCCCCCACTCCTCCTCCACATGAAGCCTGCTGGGTGACCTTGGGCCAGTCACAGTTCCCTCAGAATCTCTCAGCCCCACCAGCCTCACAATCTGGCTGTTCTGGGGAAAGGATGGGAAGGTGATTGTAAGCAGTGTTCCCTCTAAGCCGAGTTAGTGTGAGCTAGCTCACAGTTTTTTAGCCTCTAGCTCACACATTTTTGTCTTAGCTCAGGAAGGATGGCTCCAGAGCAAACTAATTTATGCAGTAGCAAAATTGCTTGCTCGTAACTTTAGTGCCAATAGCTCACAAAATAGAATTTTTGCTCACAAGATTCCACAGCTTAGAGGGAGCATTTTTGTAAGCCACTTTGAGACTCCTTAAGGTAGAAAAAATGTGGGGTATAGAAACCTACTCTTCTTCTCTCAGGAGGAGAGAGGCACCTCATGAGAATCTGCTCAAGCGATTTTAATTTTTCATAACAAATGATTAACCTTCATTTTTCTCTTTTTGCCTGTGTATCTGGGGATGCCAGTTCTTCGCACAACCACGATCATGCCTGTGAAATCTTTGAAAGGGAAGGCTGAAATCTCTCAGCACACTGCTGGACTCCTTGGAGAGATCCTTCCATGACTCCCCTTCCCCTCTCAGTGGTCTGACAACATCTCCATTCAACAATGTCTATTTTGTTTAATGAGGGTTTTTTCGTGTGTGCACATGGGAATCTGGCTGTTTTGAATTTATTTAGCTTACAAAATTTGGCACCAAGAATGCCTGGGAAACTGTGGCAACAGGCACTGTGTTTCAGTAGTTCACGCTGAGAACACAAGAAGAATACTGCTGGATCAGACCAATGGTCCATCTAGTCCAGCATCCTGTCTACACAGTGGCCAACCAGTGCCTCTGGACCACCAACAGCAGGGCATAGAGGCCGAGGCCTTCCTCTGATGTTGCCTCCTGGCTCTGGGATTTAGAGGATTAGAGCCTCTGAATGTGGAGGGTCCCCTCAGTCGCCATGGCTAACAGCCATTGACAGACTTATCCTCCATGAATCTATTTAACCTCCTTTTAAAGTTGTTTATTCCTGTGGCCATCGTGACATCCTCTAGCAGCAAATTCCACATTAATCACTCCCTGTGTAAAGTAGTATTTCCCTTTGTCCGTCCTGAACGTACCGCCCATCAGTTTCGTTGGATGCCCTCGAGTTCTAGTATTTTGGGAGAGGGAGAAAAATATCTTTGTCAACTCTCTCCACTCCATGCATAAGTTTATAAACCTCTATCACCCCCACTATCATCCCCACTCCCAGTTGTCTGTTTTCTAAATGGAAAAGTTCTAGACTCTTCAGCCTTTCCTCATAGGGAAGGTGCTCCAACCCCCTAATCCTCTTGGTCACACTCCTCTGTATTTTTCCCAGCTCTGCAATATCCTTTTGGAGATATGGTGACCTGTACACAGTATTCCAAATGAGGCCGCACCATAGATCTATACAGGAGCTGTACACAGTATTCCAAATGAGGCCGCACCATAGATCTATACAGGAGCATTACAATATTGGCTGTTTTATTCTCAGGCCCTTTCCTAATAATCCCTAACACAGAGTTTGCTTTTTTCACTGCTGCAGCACACTGGGTTGACACTTTGATCATTTCTAAAGAGGGACAAAATACATATCTAAAAGGTGACAGGCTGATCAACAGCTCACGGGTACACAGGCCATCTGATGACAGAGATGTCAAAGTCCATTTGCTTCGGCAGGCAAACTTACTGGGTCAGGTTATCTCAACATGCTTGGCCTCTGAGCTCATTAACTTAGTCTCAGCTTAATCACTGCTTTGTTCAAACTTTATGAGACACAGTGCTGCCTTGGCAGGACACCTTGGCATCTGTAGCTATGATGGAACTAAGTGCTCCCCCACTGATGAAAGGCCTTCTTCTCCAAGCATGCACTAAACAGGGGTTATTAAACTCAAGTGTAGCAAATTCTTCTCCTAGAAAATGCCCAAATGCTAAGCCCACAATGTTTCACTAGCAAACATCTATTCCATAACTAGAGCTTTGGAGTCAGTAATGCCTGTACTTGAGTGAGCATTCTTAGATGTTGCCTGCATTACTAGGTTATTTTTTTAAATGGAGAGCTTAGATTTTACTGCCTTTTGCATGGATTTCTTTTACATTGCTAGGCAGATTAAATCTTGTTTTCTGGCTACCCGAGAAAAGGCAATACATCTGCTATAACCAGAAGCCAATGGCTGATAGTTACAATACCTAGTGTTTGATGACGTTCAGTCTGATCCATTGCACATCTGCATGGACATTAATTCCAAGAGGCCACCCATTATTATGGGAAAAAGGAGGCTTATGGTACCTAAAAGATTAGCAGATGTATTGGGAATCCACTTCCATTGAATGCAACTGACATTCTCAGTTGACACATATTCATGGCAATAAAGGAAAAAAATGTGAAAAGTGAGGGCTAAAGACAATGAAATGCAATACACTTATGGAGGGCTTGACAAATCCCTAGAAATTTAATTGCAGAGCTCACAGCACATCTTGGTGGAAGCACAAAGGGTTAGATCCAACCCGATTTCCCACTGGTAAAAATAGGAGCAAAGGGACTACTCTGACCACTAACAAGGCCATGTTTCGGATCATGGGACCTGCATGGACAAAAGCCATGTAGAACTGGGCCTGTAATAAGGAGGGTAATTGGCTCGGATTAGGTGAAAAAGCTGGCCAGATCCAACCCAAAGCATTTCATATCAGAATGCTTTGTTGTATAACATAAAAATAACTGTGCATGAAGTTCTTGTCACTGCTCATTTATATGTAAACTTTTCACCATTCCATGGTCGTGGATAAGTTCATTTTTTAACTAGACGCTTTCTACACTGGCTCAAATATTCAATTAATCATTATGAAATTATAAAAAATGGGGGAGAAATTAGATTAGGGTTTGAAGTTATTTTTATTTATTTACTTATTATTTTCACCATGTTTATTCTCATTGAGACACAAAGCAGGTTACGTAGTGTAAGCTGATACAATCAATACAATGACACATCTAACAAGCAATGTAATACAGAAATCTGAAGCAAGCCTAGGACATTAGCTATGATACAGAACACCAATACAGTGCAGCACAATGGTATGACACTAGCAGAAAATGATGCAGAACAATGGTACTACTGATTACATCAGAAGAAAATAATACACCGACAACAGAGTAATACATATAGCAAACAGATAAATACATCCTGTTTGCTTTATGTTGTGGTGATGACAACCAGGGCTACCCCTATTTTCATTTGTATAGTACAGAACTTTTGTCATAGCTTCACCCTAATTATGAAAAACTGTGACAAGGTTAGAATTCTGTTTTGCAGAGGCAGTAATTAGAAAATTTAGTCATTAAAGTAAGAAGCCTAAAGGCTGAAAAAAATGAGCCAAAGATAATCTGTTGAGATCTGCACTAATATGCACTGTAATAAGCAACACTGTTCTAACTGCCATCCTATGCAGAGTTGCTCCTGCCTAAACAGAGTGAAACCGTAGACTGGATTGCATTGTGAATTACCCGCTGAGCAGGCAAACCAGTTTCCTAAGTCAGGAATCCAAGAAATTCTGAAGACGGCTAGCTCGGAATTAAAAGTGAAGATTCATCACAGGTTGCTATTGCAGGTTTCTCCTTCCATCCCCACCACCCTAAGGGCTATGTCTGCCAGCAAGAAGAACTCCACAGGATAAAAAATGCAAAATAACATAAAAATGTGACCATCATCAATCAGTAGTTTGCTGGCTGCTAAGGATGTCTTCACCTCTGATTGGTGGGGTGCGTTATTTTTGGGATACATGTTTCAGATGAGGCCTAGATGTGCTCTCACGTGAACATGTGAAGCTGCCTTCAGACCCTTGGTCCATCAAAATCAGTACTCAGACTGGCAGCAGCTTTCCACAGTCTCAGGCACTCCTTCCCCAGTCCTTAACTCCAGATGCCGGGTACTGAACCTGGGACCTTCTGCTCATCAAGCACTGAGCCACAGCCCCTGACATGTGTGCTGATTAGGGGTGTGCAAAAAGAAAAAAAAATAAGCCCAATTCGGATTTAGCCAAATTGGGCTCAATCTGATTCGGCCAGCTGAATGGCCCCCAAATGCCACTTTCGGCAATGCAAACCGATTGGGGTAGCATTCGGCCGGCTGAATCAGATTCAGCTGTGCAGGGACTTCTCCGGCTCACCCACTGAAGCGGGTTTGCTGGAGAGGCCCAGCAGAGCCCCCCTCCCCTTCCTAGCTCGCCAAGGCAGGTAAGCTAGGAAGGACGTGGGATGAGGCGGGGAGAGATTTAAATGCCTCCCCCACAAAGGTGCTTTTCGGACAGCTACCGAAATGCCGCTGAATTTCGGCGGCAGGCCAAATCAAATTAGAGAATCTAACTCGGCCTGCGGCTGCTGGAAAAGGGGCTGAATGGGCCATTTTTGGGGGTGCATTCGGTTCGGACGAACCGAACGCAGATCCCTAGTGCTGTTCTGTGTATTCTGTACCATTCCTGTTCATGCTACTGATCCCGTTCCTGAAGGGTGCTACTGGCACTGTTTGCGATAAAAGCCACTTACCTACAAGCAGCCCTTTGGAATAGGAAAAAACCTCTTTTGTTTCAATTTTATCATCTTGTGATAGGCAAAGGTCACCTGCAAAAGGGAACAGAGGAAAAGTTATTTGAGAAATGTATTTTTGTAAATTACTTCCCACCCCACCCCACTATGGATTAGGCTGCCATTTCACAAGTGTTATCTATTATTCTATTTCATTTAGCCCCCAGTCAATTTGCAAATATTTGTCTGAGGTGTTACAGGTTTACTTAAGGTTTCAAAATATGACATGTACATATTTAATCTAAAATAGGACAATGTAAAACACATGTCATTTATTTAAAATGCTTAGGAAAGAAAGGATTTGTCTGTTGACAGTGTGGATAGGGTATCCTGAACCTGCGAAAGTGACAAGCCAAGACAATTTGGGCTGAAGTCATGAACACTTGATTAGAGAGAGAAAAATAGAAACAGGAATCTTGTGGAACTATAAAGGCTAACACATTTCTAGGATAACAGAAGCTCTTATGGCCCACTTGATCAGATGCAGCTAGAGAGCCAAGTCTCATTGCACAAGATGATTTACTTCCACTCGTGGCTATTAGCCATCAGTGGCTATTAGCCACAAGTTATAGATAGGGGGCGCATTGGCTCAGAAGTTATGACAGAGCTGCAGACCGGAAGGTTGGTAGCTCAGCAGTTCAAGACCTTAGTGCTGCGTGATGGAGTGAGCTTCTGTCTCTGGCCTCAGCTCTTGCCAACCGAGCAGTTCGAAAGCAAGGAATTGCAAGTAGGTAAACAGGTACTGCTTTGGTGGGAAGGTAACATTGTTCCATGTGCCTTGGCGTTTAGTCATGCCAGCCACTTGACCATGGAAAAAATCTTAGGACAGTGCTGGCTCTTCGGCTTGGAAATGGAGATGAGCACCACCCCCTAGAATCGGATTTGACTGGCTTTCAAGCAAGGGAAACCTTTACGTTTTATAGATAGGAACTTTCAGTCTGGGGCAAGGAATACTCTGCATTCTTGGTGCTGGGGGAGGGCAACAGTGGGAGGGCTTCTAGTGTCTTGGCCCCACAGGTGGACCTCCTGAGGGCACCTGGTATTTTTGGTAACTGTATGACAGAGTGTTGGACTGGATGGGCCACTAGCCTGATCCGACATTGGCTTCTCTTATATTCTTAAGAAGCTATGCTTTTAAAGCCTATCCGGGCATAGACGCAGCGCTAGCCAGTTTACTCAACATATAACATCTTCCAGCGCAGATGCGTTTCTGATTAGAAAACTACGTTTCCCAGAATGCCCTGAAACTCAGGAGTTCCTTTCCCTGGGGCTCATTCCCGCATCTCTGCTCCTTTCATCGCTACCACCAATTTGCTGAAAGGACCTCAAGCGCCCTGAACGAAGCCTGTCTTGTGATATTAACGTGCACTATCATCGCCTGCATGACAATTCCCAACTTCCATCTTTAAAAAAAAAAAAAAGTACTTCCCAGCGAAACAAAAATGCGACCGACACCCCCTTTCTCCTACCTTTTCCTGACGTCGCCGAAGAGGAGGGAACACGACGGCGCGCCCAGAGGCTCACGGGGAGGAAAGAAAAGATTCCACCCAATCACTAATCGCCTCTGGCAAATCGGCGCGCCTATTGGCTTAGGGGAAACAGCCGTTGGACCAATGGCCGTTGAGGTCGGTTGGGAAAGGCCTCAGGTAGCGCCCCCGTGCGCAGGCGCGGCTCGCTTTCTTAGCTTCCCGGGCGGCTGACGCGTCACATTCCACCTCAGCGCGTCAGGACTTGAGCTTGGAGCGGCGGCGGCGGTTGAAGGGAAGCGGGGCAGGGAAGAGGGGGAGGCCGGAAGGAAGAGGCGAACGAGCCAGCCGGGCAGCCGTCGCTGGCGACGACCATCGCCCCCCGCGAGCCGAAGGCGGCCGCGCTCCGCTCCGCTCCGCCCCGCCCCCCTCGCCTCAGCGGCAGCAACCGTCGCCGGGAGGATGCGCCGCCGCCCCCTGGCCCGGAGAGGTAAACGGGGGAGACGATGAAGGAGCCGCCCCGACGGCTTCTGTTCTGGGCCTCCTCCTGCTTGCTGCTCGGCTGCCTGCTCGGGTGAGTGGAGGGGGGAAGAGTGGGTGGCTATGGTGCCTTGGCCGGGGGTGGGAGGAGAGCGGCCAGGGGAACCACAGAGTGGGAAGCAGTGCTCCCTCTAAACTGTGTGGTGGAGTCAGGTGGGCAAACATTCTACCTTGGTGAGCTCCTGGCATTAAAGTTGTGAGCGAGCCGATTTGGCGGCTGCAAAGATTAGTTTGCTCGGGAGCCCTCCTCCCTGAGCCGAGACAAAAGTGTGCGAGCTGGAGGCTAAGAAACTGTGAGCTGGCTCACACCGACTCAGCTTGGAGGGGGCGCTGGATGGAAGGGCTCTCCAGGGTCATCTAGTCCAATCCCCTGCACTATGCAGAGAACTCACAAATACCTCCCCCTCTACACCCCCAGTGACCCCCCGGCTCCATGCCCAGAAGATGGCAAAAACCCCCAACAACTCAGGATCCCTGGCCCAAAATTCCTTCCTGACCCCAAAGTGGTGATCAGCATTTCTCTGGGGGTGTAAGGAAGTAGCTTTAACAGGGTTGCTATCTGTGGTTATGGGGTACCAGAAGAAGGGACAGATCTCATGCAAAGCTTGTCAGAGTTAAGTTCCTTTCATATCACTTATTGTCATATCAGACCCATTTAACTGGAGATGCCAGGGATTGAACCTGGGACTTTCTGCATGCCAAGCAGATGATCTACAATTGATCTGTGGTTCCTGTCCACTTTCACCTTAACACGTGAAAACCTGTATATGATGGTTATACTTTAATTAGGAACACAACTCTTTCTTGCCGCTTCTGCCTGCTGTCCAGGTTGTGACTGGGGACATGGGGAGATTTTCAAGGCCCCACGTGCTTAGTCTCTTGAATTCAGCTCAGTTACATTTTGTAGCCCTCCTTCCAGTGGTAGGAGCTCTGGGTCCTCTGGCTGAGCGAGGGATTGAGCCTCCTGTCCCTTTAGCTGCTTTCAGTGGACAGAAGGTGAATCTGAAAGTTTCGAAGGGCAGGCCTTCTAAAGGGAGAGGGAGCTGTTCCCTGATAGAAGAAGTCACGTACCTGGCCACCCATGGAGCTCCTATTACCCTTCTCTGGGTGTTTAACTTTCACCTATCCAGAGACCTGCTTGAACTTGCTTGCAACATGGAAAACAATTCAGCCAAATTAAATAACAATGAGTGTAAGGGATTATCCATATTCACACAAGCCATTAGATGTTCCTGTCATAATGTGGCCCAGAGGCTTTCATTTCAGCCCCAGCACCCTTTTCCATTTGCTGTCTGCACCCAGCTGAAGCTAGAACAGAGAGCAGGTAATGCTTTGTGGAATAAGACAGTGTCTGCCTTTAAGTTTGCCTTCCTTATCAGCAACTTGTGTGCTCTCCAAGTTGTGGAAGGGACAGTTCCTCTTATTAGATAACAAGTGTTTTGGGGGCAGACTTGAGCTCCAGGAGGCTTCTGATTTTCAGGAGATTAGTTAGGGGCATCACTGCCCTAGATGTAGGCTGAAGCACTTATTTTTTCTTGTCTGTTGTGTGTCCTTGTTTAATTTTGAGTATTAATGTATACGTGCACCTCAACTGAATATGCAGTGTAGGCCCACTTTCTTCCCAAGCAATGACTGTTCAGGTAAAGAAGGGGGAATCTCCTGTTCAGCCTTCTAGAGGCGTATGAAACATTTTCCTTGTCTTGTTACTCTTCGTATTCCTTAGTGTTTACTTGTAATATTTGCTTTTCTGTATTGTTTCAGTGTTGCTGTGCCCTTACCCTGGATGTGTTGATTTGAGAAAACAAAGATTGAGATTAAACATGAATCAAATGGCAGGGAGGACAATGCCCTGTTCTTCAGGCATTAGCAGTCTAGATGACCCCAATATAAGCATTATAATAGAGATGATGATATTTTTAATAGAATAGCTTCTTATGGTGATGCAAGAGTCTCAGTGTTGATTGCATGTCCACACTTCTGGGATGTTTTGGGTGGTGTACATGGTTGTGTCTTTCTAAAACCAAGTACCTGTGTCGCGATAGTTCTTTTTGACACTGATGTCCTCATAGACTTGTACTATTTCTTCGTAGGAGTGCGCTGTAGTATCATTTTATATTTTTGCATTATATTGAAATTGCTTTTAAATGCATCTCAGTCACAGTTAAGAAACAGCTCTGGTTATGAACCCGCTGATGGGAGGTGCCTGTGGTGGAATGCTTGTAGCATGTGAGCCATCTGCAGTGAAAAGTGCACACAGGTGAACTTTTGTGAGTGCAAATGATATGCGTCAAAAGTGTTTCAAAGTGGTGGAACAACTTCCAGGAAAAGGTTCCAGTGCTCTTCTACTTAAACCTGCCCAGATTTTACACATCTGATTCTGTATATTGTGTTTTCTTGTGGAATGCAGTAATTTCCCAGATCATTTAAAAATAAACAACCGCTTGCTGTTTTGCCACTAGCCTGCTTATTTCTGTGTGTGGATCTGTCGTGCTCTCAGCTTGTTGAGTGTGGGGGGGGGGGGGGGAGAGAGACTGCATTTGGAGAGCAGCTGAGTGCAGACTTGGATGCAGCCACTGGGCTGTGGTGAGAAAGAATTGCATGGGGGGGGGGGGGAGAGCTCTGTTTCTGCAGTGCTGTTAGGCTCGGATCTCTGGGTTCCTTTCCCTTTTTAGTCTCCTTGTCTTGCTTTTTCCCCATGATCATTTGTTTCCCTTTTCATCTCGTGTGTTCTATTTTTATTTTTTTTAAGTTTCTTGAGAGATACTTAAGTTTGCTGCCTCAGCCAAAGTGATTTCAGAGCACTGTTCCTCTGAAGAAGCCTTTGTGGCTAGCAGTTCTTCCCGAGAACAGCTCTACCACCCGTCTTACCCAGAACAAAGCACAGGAGCACCCTACCCTGCTTACCAAACAATTGACAAAGAGCAGCAAAATTCTTGAGCAGAGCTGTAGGCATGATTCTGAGGCAGAAGAGAGGGACGTCAAGAACAAGTTATGTGCCAAAATGGTGATGCAGCTGAACAACTCCAGAGAGGCCAGTAAACCCAAACCAGCAGCAGGAAACAACAGGCAGCACAGGAGAACTAGGTAAGTCCCTCTTCATCCATGTGTCAGTTGAGCATAGGCTAACTGCCATAAGCCTGGGTGGCTGTCTTGCCATGATGAATGAAGTTTCTGTGTTACCTGTTGCAATACTTCCTGAGTTGCATTGACATTCACTACTTAATTCACAATGCTTTGTGTTCCAAGGTTTCATTTAACCTCTGTAGGTCCCGCCCGGGAGATAGCATTGGGAACCCGACTCCCACCTTTGAAATGCACGCCTCACTCACTTTGCTTTGCGCATGCTCATTACTCATTTGCTTTCTTTTCCCTTTTATCTCTAGCCTCCTTAGCTAATGACCTTGAATGAAAGTGTCTCCTGTTATGTGTTACAAGAATCACAGGTGTTATGTATTCCTTTTGCTTAGTTTCTCTGGGAACTTTTCCCCCCAAAATATTCAACAGTATTTTTCCCTGAGAACTCATTTTGCCGTGCTTTCCATGGGAATATTGGGCCAGTATATTTGGGCGCCAAGAATTCTCCCTATTGATTGGTAGAGGGTAGTTAGACCATATTTCATACCAAGTATAATTGTAATTGCAATTCCAAGCTTGAGCATTACTAACAGGAAAAGTGTTTGACCAACATGATTCTTTTCTACAAATAAAGGACTTTCTGCTTAAGGAGACCTGCTGTGGACTATATCTATTGGGACAATCTCACACCATGACCTTCTTCCTCTCAAGACAGTGACACATCCCTTTCAGTTCCTCAAGGGAGTGGGTATAGCTCTTTGTGCTTGCCAACTGCACCTTTCCAGGGCAAGAAAGTATAACTCCTCCCCCAAGAATTCATCCAAGGCCCACAAAGGCTTTTTGAGCTCCTTTTGCCCTCTAAAGCGCAATAACATCTCTGCTTCTCAGTGAACACAAAAGTAGCCAGGATTTAGTCTAAATACTCAGGTCCACTAAAGCAGCCAGAGAGTCAGCCCTCTAGGACAGTCTGTGGTTCTAGATTGATGTTCTTATCCCAGGATGAAGATACATGGCAAGCTAGATGTCTTTCCCCTCAAGACGGCCTCTTTCCTATGTATGAATCCTCTGGAATTTGTCAATAACCCAGAGGAGGATTCCTGAGTGGGAGCCTTATGGGCACAAGAAGTTTTTCTCAAGTGGGAATTAATCCTTCCCAGAACTTTTTTGAGGAGGAACTAGCTCACGAATTTAACACTTCCTACACAAAAAAGATGTGTTCCTTTCTTAGCAGAATTCTTGACCAGATTCAGATTTCACCAGTTGATGCCGCAGTTGCCAATGTAATGCCTAAGCCAGTGGTTCTGAAGGCTGGTGGAGGTTTGCTGTGAGATTTCTAGCTGAAAAGTCTGATTTTCATTGCAGACAAGAACTGCCAGTCGGGTTGTATTCCTCTCCCTTAGGTGACATAGAAACTAAAGACAAAAAGACAAAAAAAAAAAACCAATTTTTTTCCCCAGAAGAGGAGTTCTAGATGTTAAAACTTAGTCCTTTTAAGCACAAAGAGTAATTTGGAGGTTTAGAAATGACTGTAGAAAAACTACCCGGCCCAGGCCTAAGCCCGCTTCCAAATGAGTATCTAGTCCCAGCTCTCTTGGTACTTTTCTAATAGGAACCCTGGGGGTTAGGTGGAGAGTAATATTAGTATAATTGTGCGGGCTGGGATTTTTGTTGGGGGGGGTGGGGTTGCAAATGTTCAGCAAGCCTGCCTTATCCACATGTTCAGACTGTTGGACATGGGAAGTGGTGACCAGAGACTAATCAGTTACATCTGTTTTTTTTCCTTTCAACAGATTCTTCACAGCTCTTCTAGACAAAAGGTGATACGTAGCAGATGCCAGCCATCATCTTCTCATCATGAAATAAACCCATTGCAGGAAAGGTTCTCTGATGCGTACTCAGTATTTTGCACAGTGCCGCAAAAGGACAGGGACTGGAAAATGATATTACACCTCAGATCCATCAACACTTGTCAGATACCAGAAATCAAGGGAGGAAATCTTAAAATCTGTATTGGAAGCCTTGCACTCCAGAGACTTCATGTGATCAGAAGAATTGATAGAAGCCTGCCTATACATTCTGATCTTTCCTCCGCATTCAAGATTTCTAGGATTTATGTATCAGGGAAAGGCATTTCCAGTTCAAGGCCTTACCATTTGTCCTGGCTTCCGTGCCATAGATAAGATGGTAGTAGTGATGGCAAGTCTTGAGTATTCAAGGCATGCATATGCACTATCATTTAAACTACGTTTGCCTGTGGTCATCATCCAGGGACAAGGCAATAAAGGTTATATCACCAACGTTGCAACACTGTGAAGCTGTGATCCCTCTCCTGGGACAGGGTCTGCTAATTCCAACCTGATGCATTCATCACCTTGGGGTTACAATCTGTCTGATCTGTGGAAAGTTTTCTTTTCCTACCCTGGGACTGGAAAGGAGGGCAATAGCAAAACGAGTAGTAAAATAGAAGACATGGTGATCCTAGCTCAACTGAAGTGAACGCTGATATCTTGCTAAGCCTTGGTCTACTGGTCGAGAAGGACAAGACCCCTGAACTCCATCTTGACTCCCCAGAATCTGTGGATAATCATCTCAGCTCTCACGTGGCATGGAACCTGGATAACCTTTTGTCCAAGTCAAACAAATTATGAAAGATGCCAGTTTCTGGCGCCTGGGTGCTCATGGCTAGGGTCTTCACATCCAGGGTATCTTTAAAAAAAAAAAAAGAACTTGTAACTGTTACTTAACCTGTTATTTAACTGCAGTTAACCTGCAGTGTTTCCAAAATTTCTGTTTATGTTTTTCTCAGCCTATCATTTCTGCCTTGTCCACTCTTTGTGCTTCCTACATTCCTATATGTGTAACACTGGCCAATTTGTGTCACGTTCATAAAAACTTATTTCCTGTTGCCAGTGTCAAAATGCCTAAAGCAGATGGGAATAAAAATGTTTCAGATGGGCATACATATATTATCATTCTGTGTTCCAGTGGAACTATGTCAGGATTAAGAGGCTTATGCCCAGTGTTTGTGAATCTGTCTTGAAATTATATAGCAGGTTAATGGAGCAGTGTATGGGTGTGTAGGGCAGAGCAAACGTAAGAAGTAGGTGGTCTCTGTTTGGCTGTGTGGGTCAAAATGGACAAAAATGGCTTTAAAGGCAGGCTGTACTGTGTATGTTAGAGAAATGGTGCAAAGCACTTGTTTGTGTATATAAAGTTGGTGAAATTCCATCTTTTTCTGCCGTCTGTTGTGGTCTGTCATTGTGCTGCTACTTTAGAATGATTGAGTAATATGTTCAGGTGAGGTAGCCGTGTTGGTCTGAAGCAGCAGAATGGGGTTTGAGTCCAGTGACACCTTTGAGACCAACAAAGTTTTATTCAAAGTGTAAGCTTTCTTGTGCAAGCACACCTCCTCAGACAAATTGGAATAAAATCTTAAGCACTACTTACAGGAAAAGAGAGTTGGGGGCAGACGTCAGGAAGGGCTGCTCAGAGCCAAGGTGATTTTGCAGAGCTGAAATTGGATCAGGTGGTCAGTAAGATCCATGAATGGCAGCAAATTAGCATGTAAAGGCGAGTGTTAACAAAGGGATGTGAGAATGAAGCTAGAATCCAGCGGCACCCCCCCCCCCCCCCGGAAACAAACCAAGGTCAACCCTGGGTACATGTGAGAACAGAGACTCAGCTTTGTGTTCACGCCAGAGAACAGGGGGATGGTTGGGAAGAGTGATCATCCCCCCCCCCAAAACACGTGTGTGCCTCTTGCCCCCCCCCCCCCAGCACTGTATGGGAATGCATTTGTCAGTTTGTAATATTTCAGTATGGTTCTTACATTCTTTCTTAATAGGCTTCCCTGCTGGCATGTCTTTTGTAAAGAGAGCCCTTCATCTGCATCTATGTATTCACCAAGTGAGAACTATCCCTTGGCAAGCATGGAAGAAAACATCCAGGAAAAGGTAATGAAGGTAGATGCATCATTCCATTTAGAGTAAATGGGTTGATTTCCTTGGAGAGCAGCACGCAGTTGTAATACTGGCAACACAGAATATTAATGTGTGAAGTCCATTTTGTAAAATTCTATACAGAGGCTGTGGTAACTTCAGAATTTAAACAGAAATATGCTCCCCCAGTGACTCTCTTTTCTGTACTTCATTAGTCATCGAAGCAATGTTATTAAAATGGTTAAATTAATCATTTTCTAAAACAAATCTGTAAGTTTCCCAAGAGTGTGTGTGTTAAGTGCCATCAAGTCCCTTTCAACTTACGCTGACCCTATAACCCAAGGGTGTGAGGCAAACTTAGTCATGGTTGGGAACCTTTTCTTTCCTCCCTTTAGTTCTGGATGTGCCACTGAGTGAAGGGTTCTTTAGGAGCACTTTTGGAAGATATGAAGGCTTGTTTTCCTCCTCTTGTGTCTGCTCTGAGCTACACTTCCTGTAATTGGGTGGCGATGCTTTTGACTTGAGTGTTTATAGGATTTTTTTAATAGAATCTGTTGAATGAGAGCTTGAGGCTTTTGGGTCTCATTATAGATTGAAATAACATTCTTGTTGCACCTTTAAAAAGTTGAATTTATTGTGGCATAAGTTTTTTTGTGAGCCAGAGCTCACTTTATTCTATGTACCAAATATAATTTCAATAGATACCATCACAGTGCCTATTGACATCAGCCATACCATTTAGACCTCATTCATTTGTATGTCCTCCAGCTGGAAAGTTTCTAAGGGAGACTGCAGCAAGAGGCTGCTGATGTAGATGGAGGTCGTGTGCAGATTTGACATTACCAGCTGTGGAGTTAGTAGGGACTTAGGGTGAGTAGCTCTCTGCAAAAAAGAATTGTTCCTTGTTATGGGCACTCTACAGATTGAGCCTACCTTGCCAGTTCATCAGTAGCTGAAAGTACTCCGCAGTGCTGAGTGGATACTTTACTCTTATGACGGGTTCCCGTCTTCATCTGTGTTCTGTTTGTAAAATAACTTTCCTGTGTCTCACAAAGCTCTGGGCCCTCTGACCTAATTGCCACAGTCCCTTCACCCATTGTTCTGTTAATTGCTCTTCCAACTGAATGTAACACAACACATTTATTGAAGTAGCTCACAGAAGCTTGTGCTTCAGTAAATTGCCATTAGGCTACAACAGACTAATGTAGCTACTCTTCTGGGATTTCTGTTGATTATCTTACCCTTTTTCTCAATTGTTGTGAGATGGCTACCCCATAATATAAGAAGGCTTGTTTAGTATTAAACACTTGTGTTGACTACTAGCTGTTCCGTTTGGCTGCAATAAAGTTTCAGTGATATTTTGCACATTGATATAGGCCCTGTTTGGAAAAGTAATCTCTAGAGCAACAATGAGAAGCAATGGCTTTGAATAGTTTTCTTGTTCTGTTGACTCTCATAAACTACAAGCTGCCAACAGGATTGCAGCATTGCATATGCTTGCCTTGTGGCAAATAGTGGTTGATCATGCTTATTCTATTATTAAATGCCTGACTGATTTTTTAACTACGTCATGAGATCTTTCCAGTATTAGAATCTTTAGGAGTATGAGTACAACGGAGACAAAAAGAAGTGTTGGTGATGCAGTAGTATTGGAAGGGTTTAAACCGGCTTAAAAATTGAAATGTTCAATATTTCAGCAACTGATCAAGAAATGGGAGAGTGTCTCAGCTATCATAAGTCTCTCATTTTGAGAACTGACAGTGCAGTCCTGTGCAGATTAAGCATTCTGGAAATTTGGAAGCCATGGAACGCATTTTTACTGGGTCTTTCAGGGGGGAAAATGCAATATTTGGGAAAATTTGAAATATATGCAATAATTTACTGTGTGTGAACTTTGTTTATTTCTTGAACAACGTAAAATGTACAATTATATACTATTTAGTATACTTAATGGGATTTAAAAGCATACATTAGTTTTCTGCAAGCTTAATCACATATATATACCTGATACTAGAGAGAGCTGTGAATTGCTGCAGGATTTGCAGCCTTTGTTCATGTATATTAACTTTTGCTAGTTGGTGAGTAGGAAAAAAATAAAAGCTGAAGTAAGATAATTTTGGAGTAAACAAGTGTATATTGTTTAGAAACTGTCTTAAGATAGGACTGCTGGAGTATTTGGAAATCAAGTTAAACATTATAACATTGAAAAACATTGAACTCTTTTAACAGCGTAGTATCAAACACATGGCATATTTTTACCAAAATTATTGAGGCAAGAAACTGATCGTTGAAAATATGTTACTTACATGTACAAAACACATAGCAGATAACATTATTGAAGTCTGTAGGTAATTACATAAAATTTTCACACTATGTGTTTTGAGTGAGTGAAATGGGATGTGTAATCTATAAAATAAGAACAGTTATTAACTGTCTGAGTAACTTCTGTGCAGTTGCTGTTGCTATTAAGAACCAGGCATCTTTAGAAGACAGACTGAAAAAGCTAGAGAACAGAAATAGATGAAATCTTAAACATAAAGGGGAGAACCTGATTTTAATGAAGTGTTGTAATAGAAAACACATGTATCATTTCAAAGCTTTGGGTTTTCTGACAAAACACAAATGTTATGATAAATAACCAAGTTGTTCTGTTTGGGAGTAGTTGGTGTGTCCAGTCTAGGGAAACCCATAAGCAAAATGTAGAATGCAGGCCCTCCCTAAAGCTCCTTTATGTTTTTGGTTCTTTCTGACTAGACTGAGGAGGCAGACTCAACCAGAGTTTAAAAGGTTAGCTGAGGTGCTGAATGCTGTCTGTACCACAGCCCCCTTCTCCAGCCTCAAGGAACAATTTCCAGTGCCCACAAAAAAGGTTGAGCCCAAAAGGCAAATGCACTTCTGTTCACATTTCTTTAAAACAAACAAGTGGGTGTCACTTCACCATAGTCAGTAGGAGTTTGGCAGAGAGAATGTGAGGAGGAAAAACTTTTGCGCGAGGAAAGGGTTGAAGCAGATGAGAGTTGTGCTTTGAACAATGGGTAGGTTGAAACAAGGAAATGGAAAGAAAGTTTAGGTAGGTGAGGTGATGCAGTGTGATACTCATCACTGGCAGAAATGCCCAGTCTTTTGTCATCCCTGCAAAGAATGACAAATCTTGGGTTGAAAAGAAACAACTCATTGGGTGTTGCCAGGACCCTGTGTGGATTCCTGTGAGCATTACAGGCTTCCACAAGAACTTGATGGTGAACTGTACATGCATTTGTTTGGATCCAGCCAGCTGATCTGTTGGTGAAAAGGGGGGGGATATCCCCATTGACCACCAAAAAAGGATATGCAGGAGATCCTTGCACATACCAAAGCCATGTGGGTTGGGATAAGGGGTTGTGATAAGGTGGAAAAATGGGTGAGATTGATTGAAAAAGCCTGGCTGGATTTGACCCATTGTGAAGTTTCCTTGTAGATGTTTAAGTGTATTTGTTAGCTCACATTTTGTTAGCTCCAAGTCGCTAGCCAGAATACTTTTTTCTACAGTTCCTGTGAATATTACATTAATATTGACATCCATGAAACTTTAGCCATTCAAGTACTTTGATGCAGGAAGAACCTTTTTTAATTTGTTCCTTTAGAAGAATAATTGCTGATGGTATAGCTAAATTCTTGCCATTAAAAAACTGCTGCCTGATTCTTACTTGTTTTAGAATACAAGAAGGCATTTAAACTATTTGCAGCGGGGGGGGGCAACAATGGGAGGGCTTCTAGTGTCCTGGCCCCAGTGGTGGACCTCCTGATGGCACCTGGTGTTTTTGGCCACTGTGTGACAGAGTGTTGGACTGGATGGGCCATTGGCCTGATCCAACATTGGCTTCTCTTAGGTTCTTATGCTTCTTTATTATTTCAATAGGAAAGAGCAATCCAGTTTATGCAAAAATAGTTTAAAATATGCTGGAGTTCAAATATCAGTTAAACTAGGAAATATCTAATGAAACATTAGCTGCTGTAGAGCTATCCTGAAATGGAATTTCTGTAGCAGTTAATTTAAGAGAAAATGAATGACATGTATTGTGGCATTTAATCTCCAGTGTAGTGCTGTAAGATTGCAAATGAAAAAAAATTATTTGTAGAGGAAATTATTGATAATTAGAGAAGGGAAAAGGTTATCTCTTGATCCCCTAGTAATGCTACTGGGATAGTTAGAAGACAAAGTCTGTTTGAGACATATCAATGAGACGATAGGAATGACAGTTCAGATTCAAACTGTGGCTTCCTGAAAGTTACCAGTCTGGACCACAGACATATGAAATAGACAGCTACAGTGAAATGAAGTAAAGGATGTCAGATGTAAGCTTTTCCCTAAGAGCCAGTTTGGTATAGTAGTTAAAATGTCAGACTAGGAGGTGGGAGACCCAGGCCCCATTCTGCCATGGAAGCTTGCTGGATGAACCAGTCACACATTCAGCCTAACTGACCTCGCAGGTTTGTTATTGTAAGGATAAAACAGAGGAGGGGACAGCTGCGTTGGCTGGTTAGGATCCCCATTGCATTGAGAGGCATGGTTATTGCGTGGGAGGTTTTATAATATTCCATATTCAGATCTTCTTGTCCTTGTGGCCAGGATGAAATTGATACTTTACCTCATAAAATAACTGTTTTTAGGAATCACAGCATTTTACCTATTTGAATCATGTTTATTGTTTAATAATTTCCAAGGGGATACTATTCCCGGTCAGATGCTAGACAGTGATCCGAATATAATATTATCAGTTGCCAAATTCCTGTCTATTATATTTTCCTTTAGGAACTAATTTAGTACTCTTCTAGTAATTGCTCAAGATCCATTGATCAGAGGAGTTCTGGAAAGGAAGGAAAGGCAGGGTATAAATGAAGCAAAGAAACAAGAGGTAGTGGTGTTATTTTCGCTTCTATTTTATGTTCCCTCTCAACGAATAACTACCAAACATCTCTACTTCACACTCTTTTAAAGGAGGAGAACTTTTTTTATACAGTGTTCTTAAGCAGGAAGGGTTAAGTGCTGTTTCCTGTTCTCATTTCATCAAGCTTAATTCTGTCCTGGCTGATTCTGCTTTTGGAGCATACTCGGTAAATCTGAGGATTTCCATGTTGATAAAGAGCTTTGCAAGCACTTAAAGTGGCTTGGTTTATTTGTAGCCTGGCTCTTCCTCTCATAGATCCATAAGACTAACAGCAATAAAATCCATATAATCTAGTGCTGAAATATCCCTACAAAAGTACATTTGGAAGACCAATAACGGAGCTGGCAGAATGCAGAGATCTTTACCTGTTTTTGAAAAACTAGAAAGGAGCTATTTTCCCACTGCTGGTTATGGGGAAGCATTCCACATCCTGGAATGCAGCCACCAAAAGGCCTTGATCCTTGGGAAATAATTTCAGCTAGAGAAAGCAATTGGAACAAGTTCACATTGGCAGATCTCTGTGCCCAAGGTGGTTCATAAGGGAAGAAGGGTTCATTAATGTTCCATCATCTCAAGCCTTGTAAAGTGTTAGCAGTCAACCCTGGTACCTTGAATTTTGCCTGGAAACAAATTAGCAGCTGCATTTCTTTCAGTACAGGCATAATTTGAACTAACTGAGGATTTCCAAACTGTTTTGAAAAGCAGCCTAATACAGCGCACAACTCGGATTATGGGATAGAAAGCATTTCATAACCCTGTAGTTCTGGATAGAAATATCCCAGTGCTGTCTTTAACACTGGCACCAGCTGTACTTCAACTATTATTTTTACAGGGTTTTGCTGTTTTATTTGTAAAAAATAAATTATTTAAAGATTAGATTGCATAATTCAATATTTAATAGTTTTAGGATTAAAAGTAATCACTCAGAGTTGGTGTGCCAAAAAAAAAGTCAAAATTTGCTGGTGTGTTTCTTTAAAAGAAGCGTGTTTATTTTTCAATTAGGAGGACATGGAGGGATACATTGGAGTGCTGCCTTTAGAACATGATGAATCCATTGTGCGAGGCAACCCAGAAGAAGAATGTTCAGTTGACTGCACAAAGCAAAAACAGGCAAGCCTTTTCACTTGGCTTTTGTTCAGGGTACATTTAGCAGGAACTTCATGGATTGCGGAGTTTGGCAGTCGTCTTTCAAATGTTGTCTTATGAAGCACAGTGCAGCTCTTTGAAAAGGCGGCCAATGGTGTCGGCATCTAGTTGCAGAACGTGGAATTTCGTGGAGGTTATGCCCTTGCTTAAAGTGTATTGATCCAGTGGTCCGTAAGTGGAGCTCCCCTAGCCGAACAGATGTTTCACCTCCCCCTTCAGCAGCCATAGATGCAATAGAGGAGAGTGCAGCAAGATGTGACATTTGCAGTGGGAAAGGGAGTTCAGCAAAATGTTGTAGCGCTCTCCCTCCCACACCCCACACATTTTTCACAGGTATTCTTGCTGATGTGTGATTAAGCGTTCATTTAAAATGTACATTAGGTAGAAAATCCATCATTTTCTGGGATGATGATAAAGTTTTTAATATTTCTGGAAATATAGAAGCTGTGGAAATCTTTTGGAGAAAATAAATGGAAGATTTGAGAAACGGACAATATTTTCCCATCTTAAAATCATTTTGCTGCTTTAGCAACATAAATAGTATTTTGCATACTTATGGAATTTGGAAGTATAATGCCTCAAATTTTTCCTTCAAACAAAATTGTGAATATATCTAATGCCAGAGTGTGAAAGCTGCCAACACCCTGTGCTACCTTAACCACATGAATGTTGCTTTTTGCCACCCGAGAGGTAGGAAAAAATGACTGGAAATGGGAAACACGAATTATGCAGTGAGTAAAAGAGAGTATTTGAGCAAAACCAGTCTCAAAGGATGCTATTAGGACTTATCAGCATTATTAGATTTACAGTTAAAGTTTATAATGTTGAAAATAAATTATTCAAGAACTTAGACTAATTTCATTTGTAATCAATATTTTATACTTTTTAAAAAACCAATAGACATCCTTGAATTATGTTTTTTTATGTCTACAGTAGACACAGGAATTAGCATTAGCTAATGCTATAATATGAAACTTTCTATGTAAAGCCATTTACACATTCGGAGTGAAAACAGTTCATTCCCAAAGAAAATACTTCATTATAGCTTTTTAGTGCTCTCTCAAATTTAGAAGCTTTCCCCATTTTCTTTAGTTGAGTTTGTGTCGAAGATACAAGTATATCCTCAAGGTAGCCTTTGAGGTTTGTAGTATGTGAGAAGGTGAGCCATGCAACTGTAATTAAGAACTTCTGTGTAAGATTTCAGTCCTCTGTACCTCTCTCTTAAAATTATGTATAGCATGAAGTCGTCGAGGTTAAATGATTCATTTTCATTCTGTCACCAAGCACAAGGGCTTGGGTCATAAGCCTTGCTTCCATAGTAGAGGTGGCCCTCTGCTGCATGGTGGTTTCATGTGGTGTTTTTTGGCTCATTGAAAGATGCAGTCTTGGATCCAACAGCATTTCCTTGGGTGGAAGGAATTCACCATGTGGAGTGTGGCACGAGCTGGGGCGGGGGGAGGCAACATTTTGGGCTACAGCCGGAGAGGGGAAGCATGAAAGTCATGCTCCACAGGTGGTATTCTTTTCCGCCCATGGAAACACTCTGTTGGATCCAAGCTGTTGGTCTTGCATGAGCAGAAGCTCCTACCACTGGAGGAACATGCCCTTCAGGGGAGGACTGCCCCTACAGCAGAAAAGGGCTCAGCAGATGCAAAGCTTGGTGCCTAACCTAAGAAGTTTTTCAGACTTCCCAAACACCAAAACAGTTCTAAAATGTGATACTCTTTTTTTTTTTTTTTTTACAAAAATAGACCATGGACATAGGGGAATCAAACACATTTGAGGATGAGACTCAGCCTTCAGTGGATTTAGATGAAGCTTCTTCTAGCTTAGCTGCTGTCCCCGAGAAGACTTCTAGTACACCTACCTCAGAGATCTTGCCAGTCTCTCAGCCTAGGTAAGTATTTCAGTTCAGTTATCCTATGGATCTGAATACACTGTCTTTTGTTGTGTCTGTTCTAAATGCACAGTGGAAGCAGTGTGGACTGCACAACATATCTCGAGTTTTTTGCACACTATATGTACAGGTTCAACTTAGGGATAATTGGGACTGTTTATCACTTGTATTGCATTTATCTTATTCATAATAGACCAGCTGATGTCCTGTGGGGGAGCTGGCAAATAAACTACATTTATTTGAAGGTTGTTGAATTAACAATAATGCTACTGCTATACTGTACTGTTGCACTTGGGGTGGGTGCCAGCAGAGCTGAGTGTTTTCCACAGGGATCACTAGCTTTTTCTTGGGGAACCGCAGGGCCTCAAAACGGAGAAAGGAGAGGGTTGTCTTCACCTTGTTCTTCATCTTCTGCATGGACTCCCTGATGTAGCCGGGAAGGAAGGTCTGTTGTGTTCCTCCTCCACCTGTGCTGTAGCACTTCATGAATCCCATAGGAGTTCAGAAATTATAGACGCCATCTTTGTGGTCTTCTTCTGCCTCATCCTGCTCCCATGGTTCAGAGGGATGGAGCCACTGCTGCCAGCTTGGAGCATCAGTTGGCACCTCCCTGGCTTGAGTGCAAGCTAGCCCAACTGGCATTATCCAAGCCTGGATGGTTCTGGTTCTCTGGAAGCTCTGGTTGATGAGTTAAGTCCAGGGGCAAGCAGCAGCCAGATGTGGGGGAAAGGAAGGATCATGTCAGCCAGTGCATCACACTTGTGGTTGGTGGGACACAACCTTTTCGTCAAGGAATATTTAAATAGTAAGAGTGGCTTTTTCACTTATGAGCTAGAGAATTCCTCATCGAGGTACAGACTGTAATCAGAGATAGTAAAAACTGTAATCAAAGATAGAATTGTTAGGCACATACAAGGACAAAACCTGCTGAGGGAAAATCATCATGGCTTCTGTGAAGGGAAGTCCTGCCTCACCAACCTTTTGGAGTTCTTGGAGAAAGTGAACAAGCATGTAGACATTGGTGACATGGCAGACATTACATACCTGGACTTTCAAAAGGCTTTTAATAGAGACTTCTGAGCAAACTTTAGCAGTCATGAGATAAGAAGATGGGTTCTCTATGGATTAAAAACTGGTTAAATGACAGGAAACAAAGAATAAGAATCTATGGACAGTTGTCACAATGGAGGAAAGTAAGCAGTGGTGTCCCAGAAGGATCAGTATTGGGACCGGTACTGTTCAATTTATTCATAAATGATCTGGAACTAGGGGTGAGTAGTGTAGTATAGTGGCCATGTTTGCAGATGACACAAAATTATTCAGGGTGGAGAAAACCAAAGCTGAATGTGAAGTGCTCCAAGAGGACCTCCACAAACTGGGTGAGTGGACGACAAAGTGGCAAATAAAGTTCAGTGTTTGTAAGCGTAAGGTGATGCACATTGGGACAAAAAAAGCCCAACTTCCAGTATAGGCTAATGGGGCCTGAACCTGCTGAGATTGAGAGGGAGAAAGATCTTGGGGTTGTAGTGGATAGCTCAATGAGAGCATCAACCCAGTGTGCTGCAGTGGTGAAAAAGGCAAACTCTATATTCGGGATTATTAGGAAAGGGACAGAGTAAAACAGCCAATATTGTATTGCCGTTGTGTAGATCTATGGTGCTGCCTTATTTGGAATCCTGGGTACAGTTCTGGTCACCATATCTCCAAAAGGACATTGCAGAGCTGGAAAAAGTACAGAGGGCAACCAAGATAATTAGGGGGTTGGAGCACCTTCCTAATGAGAAAAGGCTAAAGAATCTAGGACTTTTTAGTTTAGAAAGGAGATGACTAAGGGGAGACATGATAGAACAGGGGTGGCCAACCTGTGGCTCGGGAGCCACATGCGGCTCTTTCACACATATTGTGCGGCTCCTGGCAGGGCGGCTGGGGAAGCAAAGGGGAGGCATGCTTTTTCTCCCTTCCTTCCTTCCTTCCTTTCTTCCTTCCTTCCTTCCTTCCTTCCTTCCCTCCTCCCTCCCCCCTCCCATCTATTTGCTTTCCTAGTTTCTCTCTCTCTCTCTCTCTCTCTCTCTCTTTCTTTCCACTTCTTTAATTCTTTCCATCTCTCTCTTTTTCTCTCTCTCTCTCAATATCATTAGCAAACAAGTAATATCATTATCAATAACCGGTTTTCCTCGTTTGTTTTTATTTTTGGCAGTCCCATTTAACGTTAATAAAAAGCAAATTTGCATATTTTAAAAAATAAAAACGTGTGTGTGATATTTGTTCCTGTCTTGCGGCTCTCAGACATCTCTATGTGGCTCTTACGTTTATTCTATGTGGCTCTTACGTTAAGCAAGGTTGGCCACCCCTGTGATAGAAGATTATGAAATTATACATGGGATAGAGAGAGTTGATAAAGACAAAATTTTCTCCCTCTCCCCAAATGCTAGAACACAAGGGCATCCAATGAAACTGATGGGCATTAGGTTCAGGACACAAAAAAGGAAATGTTACTTTACATTAAAACGTGGGATTTGCTGCAGAGGATGTAGTGATGGCCGCCAGAATAAACAGCTTTAAAAGGGGATTAGATAGATGGAGGATAAGTCTGTCAATGAGTACTAGCCATGGTGACTGAGGGGAACCCCTACAAAGTGGTCGCGTGAAATCTTGGTTGTCATTATGCAGTAAGGTTTGTTTACTTGTTGTGCACACACTGCTTTTTTTGGGGGGGGGGGTTCTTACCCTATAATTGTGTTTTTAAACGCTTGACCCCCACCCCACCCCCGGCCAGAGGGCACCTGTTTTAAAGCATTGATACTTGTGCCTTTTACCAAACAAAAATAGCTTCAAAGTCACCCTTGCAGAGCTCTAGGATGGGTGTGGTGTCTCTTGACTAGGCCTTCAGACGGAGTAAAGACATGTTGTTTGTTTCCTTTCAGTGCAATAGAAAATTCCAGTGCTGATAATCCCGTAGTCAGCTCTGCTGAAGCTGAACAGGCAGAACCTAACTGCGATATTGGTGGGGCACTTGAGGCCGACACTCCAAGTGAGCCTTCCTCCCTCGTGGCTTCACCAGAGAGGTGAGTATTGGAATAGCTAAGGGGCAGCTCTTTGTTTTTGCTTTTCGAACCTTGTGACTGCCAGCATTGTGTTCCTTGTTTTATGTGTCCAGGTCTTCATTTTTCGTCTAAGGATATTTAGGCTGCGTGTTGAGAAGATCGTTTAATGTTTTCATGTTTTCAGCCTCGTAGGTCAACACACAGAAAACATCTCCTCACGTACCAAGGGGAAAATTACTAAGTCAGAATTTGAACCGAAGCTTGCTGCTGAGCAGAAGACAGATCCAAAGTCGGCATTGAATGCTTCGGGTAACTTGAGAGGGGATGTAAGTACAATAATTCAGAACATTCGGCTTGCACAGGAATTTTAACCGGATATTGCCTGTCAACAGTAAAATGCCATAAGAATATTTTAACAGTGAAATGCCATTCTCCCTCTGCTGATGACTGCTGGATCAAACCCATTGTTTACTTCAGAACTGCCCAAGGGAAGATGCTACATGGCTTTCAGTTTTGGATTCTTCTTTGAACCAGCATGGCTACCTGCAGTCCCATTCAGCAGAGAGATGAACGTGTTACACCTGTCATAGTTCCCTCTCAGTTGCAGGATTCCAGTTTTCAAAAAAAAAAACCACTGGCAGATGATGCTGGTATTTGAAATGCAGGATACCTTCATACTGGCTTGGAAACTTGATTTTCCCTTTCATTTTTGTTCTTCCAAGCTGTAACAATGCAGAGTTTTTGCATTTGTGACATTGTTTATCACTAGATTATCATCCTTTTGGTAAACAGTTACGAGATAAGTGGTTTGATTTCTTGTGTTGTGTGCAGTCCCCCCCCCTCCAGTTTTCTTTTCAGTTAGGGTATATTGAACTGAAAAAACTTTCGGGTTTCCCAAAAAATCCTGGATCCCAATACCAGTGCGGTATTCAAATCTGGGATTTTCCAGAAGTCCTGAAATTTTTCAGGTCTGATAGACCTTAGAAGAAAAAAATTGGGGGGGGGGATTGCACACTAGAAGCTGTACCCGCGGGGAGCGGCCTGCTGAACACAGCTGATCCTGAGCTGACTTCTCTTGCAGCCTGCTTTAAACTGGGCTGCAAGAGAAACCAGGCCAAGGCAGAGGGGGAGCTCTTAGCTCCTACGGGCTGCAGGAGAAGCCAATCAGCCTTAAGCTGAACAAGCGGGGGCTGTCTTCTGCAGCCTCTTTAAGGTTTAAAGGGACTGCAGAAGCCCAACAAGCAGCTGCGAGGCAGGAGCAATTTGCTCCTGCCTCTTGCTATTGTTGGATTTACTGGTAATGCCTGAATATATCCAGGATTTTATCAGGATTTTTTCCCTGGTTTTCCCAAGAAAACTTGGCTGCCTTTGGTATGCTGAAATATACCTGAAAAATACTGATATTTTCCGCTCATGTAGATCTGAATGAACACCCCTGATGTTTAGTCAGCATAAATAGATAACTTTCAAATTGTTTAAAGTCAGGTATGTTTGCAGTCTAGTTTATAAAACACAATGCTCCAACAGAATTGGCAACCTACCATTAAATCTATGTTTGATATGCTGCATGAGCTCTTAAGGCTCATTGTGAACAGAATACTACACAATTCGCTGCTTTTGATACTGCTTGCATACTGTCTCTATCTTCAGTTAGTATCTAAAGAGATATCTCTTCTTGTGCAGAGAAAAGTGGGAGAAATTGACCCAACTTCTGTGATAACGCCAAAGGACCCAGGAGATATTCCCACATTTGATGAATGGAAGAAGCAGGTTATGGAAGTAGAAAAAGAAAAAAGTGAGCTCACTTATTCTTTTCAGATAGACTTTGACCAGATTTTTTTCTTTGTATTTAATAATTTAACGTAGCTGTGTGTTCTGACTTCAGTAAGGGGTCCATGAGTTTCCTATAAAGGAAAGTGTTTGGGCTGGATCCATATTTCTAAGAACTGAATCTGTGGATCTTTTCATCTTTGTCTGCCACCATCAGCTCCCTGCATTCTCTTCCTTCAAACTGTTGTGGGGAAGGGGGTGTGGGGGAGCACTCACCAGTGTGGCATTGGGGGACTATGGCTGTAGCAAATCTCTTTTTCCTTATTCTTACACGAGCAAAAGAATGGGAGAAAAGAAGGTGGGAGAGATCTACTGTCATGATCTTATGTCAGTCACAGGACTTGGATCCATCTCAGTGAGTTGATTCAGAGGTTGTGTGGATAAGTCTAGAGGATCCTTGAGTTCACATGCTGCTTCCTCTTGAAATCACTTTGATTTTTAAACACTTCCAGTCTTACAACAAGCTGTAGTTGGTTTGTTCTGAACTGTGGTTTGTTCTGTTCAGTCCCAACCGGTATTTCAAGCTAGATTTTTAAACCAAAGTTTGGAATCCTGGTTTGAAGGGAAGGAGCCATCACTTGTAGTTCTGAGGTTATAACAGCACACATGAAGCTGCCTTATGTTGAATCAGACCATAGGTCTGTCAAGGTCATTACTGTCTACTCAGATCTGCAGCATCTCTTCAGGGTTTCAGGTGGAGGTCTTTAATATCACCTACCTGATCTGTTTTTTAACTGGAGATGCCAGGGATTGAACCTGGGACCTTCTCTACCACTGCCAGCATGAGTGGAGCTTTTCTGCATAGGTGGTAATTTTCCTGCCTTCCCGTGTCCTGCTGCAGTAATTTGTGTGTTCCAGTATTATGCCCTGAAGGGTCAGTGGATCCTTAGGAGCACCGTGGGGGGTGAATCAGCAAAAATCCCCATTCTCACTTTTCTAAAGCAGAAGTGCTTACTGCCTACGGAAAGGGTGCTTAAGATCAAAGCCATTCATTTGCTATGCAGGTGTTTTATTGGCTAGATGTGAAGGAAGGAGGGAGTACATCGGCCTGAGAATTTTGTGGGTTTGTCTCCATTCCAAACAGGCCTTTGAGATGAGTTTAGTTCTAAAGTGGGCAGGTGGGGTTCCCTTGGTAAATTTAGAACCTGAGACTACAAGGAGATGCTTCTACCAGTTTCTACAATGTGACATTAAATATGAAATAACCATAATTATAATTTCCAATAAAAGGGTTGTTTTTACTCACTGTGGCTTGTCTTGTTTTAGTTGAAATATACAGCAGGATCACAGTGTATACGAAGGCAGACAAGAAAACCATCATGATAAATGGCTGCTAAGCTGCATAAAATATTATATATTTAATAGATTTGAATGCTATGTTACACGTTTTAGTAATCACCAAGCTACCACTTGTACAAAAACTACCACACAACAAAAGTGAACCTATAGCTCTAATACGTTCCTGCTTGTACCAGGCCTGAAAACCAAATAGTTAAGTCCACCTTAAAGTAATCTGATACAGTTCCAGCAACAAACACCTAGGTTCCAACTCATTCTGTAAGAAATCTTCCTCAGAAGATGATCACCTCTGAAAAGATTTTAATACAATTTCTTTCATGGAGTGGTCTGGAACTAATTTCCCAAGTTATAAAGTTTATGCCAGTCTTCACATTTTCTGAATGAGGAACAAAAGTCTTCTGGTTCTGATGCTGTTTACTTCCTGCATAAATTAGATTTCTTAAGCAACGAGTTGAAACCTAAGTGTTACAACAACAACAACAAATACCTTTTATTGGCATAAAATATTAAAAGCAGTTCCCATTAAGATAAAACAGTCCCAAAATTTGTAAAAAAATAGTTAACCCTAAAACCATTACAGAGGTGTATCAGATTTATAAACTTAAATTATAACGGGATAAATTCAGCCATATCATAGGAATCTTTAAATTCTAAAAGCCTTAAAATTAAATTTTACAGTTTTATTAAACTTAACTAAAATGATCAGGAAGATTCTTCCGTTTTGTAAGACCATGAAGAAACTTAGCAGTCTGTTCAATAATCTCCGGATCTAGAGAAGTAAGGAGGTAATGTAGCTTAATTCCGTCCGGTTGTTCTGCTACCTTACTAAGGGGGACTTCTAGAAATTTTGCTCGAATATCATTTAGCAAATTACAATGTACGAGTGCATGCTCAACCGTTTCTAATTCATCTGCAGTACCTAAGTGCATAAGGAATTTTCTTATACCTCCCCTCAAGAATAGCAGATGGGAGAACATTGAACCGAGCCAGCAGATAAGCTCTGCATAATTGTGGTGAAGTCAAACAGAAAAAATATTGCGGCAGGGCACCAGTGGAGTGGATAAGCCCATCTTTCTGAGGAGCACCTACCAGAAGGAACCTAAGTGCTTGTCATTTGTCTGCTCACTCGCTGCATGCTTCGAGCTGGAGCTGTATCAGATTACTTTAAGGTGGACTTCACCTGTGTTCCCTCTGAGCTGAGTTAGTGTGAGCTAGCTCACAGTTTTTTAGCTTCCAGCTCACACATTTTTGTCTTAGCTCAGGAAGGATGGCTCCAGAGCAAACTAATTTATGCAGCAGCCAAATTGCTGCTCAGTCACCGCTTTAATGCCAGTAGCTCACAAAGTAGAATTTCTACCCTCAAGACCCCACAGCTTAGAGGGAGCATTGTACTTCACTGTTCGATTTTCAGTCTTGTTTTAGTTGAAGCGTGCAGCTTGCTTTATACAAATTGCTTTCAGTTGGAAAGCAGCGTTGTATACGGGCTTGGTAAATACCTGCAAATAATTTTCCGCTATGTTTTCTCTTGTATACAGGCCAGGCAATGCATCCATCCTCCAACGGAGGTCAACATCCTACCAAAAAAGTCCAGAAAAACAGAAATAACTATGCTTCCGTGGAGTGTGGTGCCAAAATATTGGCAGCTAATCCAGAAGCGAAGGTAATCACGTTATTTCAAAACCACTCTGGAACACTGCCAGATTTTTCTGATTATTATTAGATTTCTTGAATTGTTGCTGCTTTGAACTTTTGGGAGCGCACTCGTGTTCTGTTAGTTACACTCTTTGTGGTGTTTATACACCTTTTAAACAGCCTGTACTGAAAGCTGGTATACAAATACTCTGTTTCTTAGATTTTCTCTGTGTTGTGAGATTCTAAAAGCAGCAGTGATGTAGCACAAAGGTATTAAGAAAAGGAGGATAGTCCCTGCACAGAATGACACAGAATGTGCTTTTCACTCTTTACACAGAGTACGTCAGCTATACTAATGGAGAATATGGACCTCTACATGCTGAATCCATGCAGTACTAAAATATGGTAAGTTTAAACACCTCTGGACTGGAATGAGGGTGGGCTATAAGTATGTGTGACATCTGACTTCATGTGGATAATAGTTAATGAAAGTAATTGTACTTCAACATTTTAAAACTTAGTTTCCATGGTGAGGATGTAGTGCAGAAGAGATATCAGTTATTGGAAATTGCCCCCTGCCTTTACTTGGATTTTACTACTGTCTTGAAGGTTTGTTGTGGAGCTGTGTGAGCCAGTTCAGGTGAAGCAGCTGGACATTGCCAACCATGAATTATTCTCGTCCACTCCCAAGGATTTTTTGGTGTCTATCAGTGACAGGTATGGTACTTACCTGAATTTGATTCATCTTCATGAAGACCAGGAAAAAAAATGTCTTCTGTTGTAGTGCTTTCATAGCTTCCATACCCTGTACAGGCATATCCAGTATCCTGCTTTAGTGTCGTACAATATATTTTCAGCATGTTAAGAAATTTCTGAATTTGGATTGTGCTCATGAAGGCCAGAAAATTTCTTCTATTATAGTGACTTCATAGCTTCCCGGCCCTGTTCCAGCATATCCAGTATGCTGCTTTAATTTCATACAGTATAGTACAACGCGTTAAGAAGTTCCTTATTTAATGTATCAGTCAGAGGTACACTTTTCTTAGCGAGAAGCATGTCGTATTTGGCCTTAAAATTCATAGCACCAAAATTGCTGATTTCAAAGTAGGGTGGTTGGATCCAATGTAGAATTTGCACGAGCTGCAGGTACTTCAGGTTGTACAATTAATAAATCAGTTTCCATAGATTTTCTTCTTGAGCCATAAGAACAGGGGTTTTTTTAAGTGGCAAAGGGGCTACAGAAGGCCAAGGTCGGAAGGATCCAGTCTGCAAAAAGTGGCTGCAGTTCTTTAGATCCAAAATCCCCTTTCCTCATTAATTAGTTCAGGCTTGCAGGCCTAACTGATTTAAGCCTGGCCCACTTGGAGGTCATTAAATGGAGCGGGATGCGGTGTTCCTCTGAACTAGTTGAGAAGTCACTCTTCCTGTTCTTTTTACACAAATGTGTTTTATTTTCTAGATACCCAACAAACAAGTGGGTCAAGCTGGGTACTTTTCATGCTCGAGATGAGAGGAATGTTCAGAGTTTTCCCCTGGATGAACAGATGTATGCAAAATACGTTAAGGTAATTTCTGTTTGCCATGATCTCAGCCTTAATGCTCAGATGGAGAGGGTGGATTCATAATTCCTGATGGGTTGCCTGGTGGTCTGTTGCAGCAAAGTTAAACAGGAGTTGTCCAGTAGACCCTTAAAGACAAAAAAAAAATTCCTCCAGCAAAAGTGGATTCATGTTTACCATAGCAGGGTCTTATCCGATTACCAAACTCCTCTCCCACATAATGTATGATTCAGATGGTGCGTGCATGAGTGCAGTTTGAGAAATACTTCCCCCTGAGAGGTCAAACTGTTTGGTATGCTGTATGCATAGTAACATCAAGCATGGTATGTGTTGTAGCATCATGCGGCTTGAATAGTTTAGCTAAGACGATGCTTTTTCTTTAGTACAAGGGTTTAAGAAACTTGTGCACCATAGTGATTAATCCTCAGTGTGTTGCATTTAACCATTGGTGAGTGGAGATCCCTTCACAGAATGAAACTGTCTTGCTCCTCTGTCACTCTGCACTTCACGAAATGCTGTTCCCAGGGTTTGGCGAAGCTGGGAAACGATCCTGGGACACATCAGAGTCTGCAGTTGGGAGCAGGATTGTTCAGCATCAGAGAAGTAATATTAAAATTAAAAGGGGTGAAGCTCCACGCCTGGGTGGACTCATCACAAAGCATAAGGAGAAATTTTTTTAAAGTGTGCCATCACCATGATATCATTATGTTTTGGCATGTATTTGTTGCCTGAATGTGCGGGGAAGTTTGATTGTACTTATTTCAGAAGCGGGGTAAGACCTGTTGATACCAGAGTAACAGAGTCCCTCTGTTAAACCAAGATCTTAAAAAGCTGAAATTAAATTAAAAGCTGAAATTGATCCAGTTCATGCAAAAATGGAGGAGTTAGCTCAGCGTATTACAGAACAAATAAGGATTGAAACAGATGAAATTAAGAAACATATAGCAGACAATAAACAAGAAATTATGAAAGTTACAAAATTCACTCAAAAGCTAGATACTAAAATCACTGAGCTTAACGAAGACTTACAGGAACTAATAACTAGAGCTGACAAATTAGAAGACACTATAATACAGTTGGAAATGGATAAGGTGGCGTTATTAGTAAGATGCCAAAATGTATCAGAAACTTTGGAGAACTTGAAAGGCGAATTGGCTCAAGTTATTTGTGAGTTATCCTTTTTCTATTGCCCTACTCGTTGCCATGGACCACGGGGCGAGGGGGGGGGGGAGAGCTGTAAGGAATCTTGCATGTGGGTGAGGAATACATGCGCAACATCTCCCCACTATTTCCAGGTTCAGTCCTCATCAAGCTATTTTTTCTTCTGATGAATATACAAATTCATGTGTTTTCTGTATTCCTTTGAAGTCCCTTAATTATGTAAGAGTCCACTCATGTCTCTGAATTCTGCTGTTTGTCATCTGCATAGGGGCCAGCCACCTTACTATATTATTTAGCAATAGCGAGAGGCAGTGTGGTATTGTGGCTGGAACAGGATCTGGAAGACCCAGGGTTGAATCTCTACTTTGCCATGGAAGTTTGGATCAGTCACGTACTCTTGGCCTAACCTACCTTACAGGGTTGTTATGAGAATAAAATGGAGAAGAGGATAAGGATATAAGCCTCTTTGGGGAGAAAGGCAGGATATAAGTGAAGTAAATACTTGCAAGAGGTTCTCTCATTCTTCGTCCAAAGCCTTCCAGTTGTGTTTGCTGATTTCTTCAGCTTACTGTGGTGTTAGTGCAATCCCTAAACAGAGTTACACCATCTGTAGCTGTTGAAATCTAAGGGCGTAGAGAGGTGTCATTGTTAGATACTTAGATGATCGAAACAAATTCCTTATTAGGCATCTGACATGAATGCCGCTGTTTGGGAGATACGGTTTTTTAACTAATCCCTTTTGGTGCATAACTGTGAAGCATGTCAGTTCTTGATCCTGTAGTGAGAAGTCATTTAGCTTTGCATGTTGCTGTAGGCTGTGGTACATACCTTTCTCTTTTTCCAACTTTCCAAGTTTATCCTTTGTAAGTTGGGGCTGGGGGGGGGGGGCATTTGACTTGGGAGGGGACACTGGGGAGCCAAAGGAGAATGAATGGCTATGTTTATAGACCTTAACTGTGCAAGTAGGTAATAGTGTTGCTTGTGGCATGCATACAGTCTACTGACACTTTTTTCTTTTTTCCTCTCTTGCTTCAGATGTTCATCAAGTACATAAAGGTTAGCAAACCTCTTAATAACGTTGGCTGCCTAGGGCTTGGGCACATTCTGCCGCTGAGCACAACCAATGCATGGCTCAAGAGTTCAGCCTTGCAAGAATCTTTTGTTCTGATCACAGGGGTTATGTAAATTTTAATTTCAGACTTGATTTAAAAAAAAAAACTTAACAGGAACTGTTCGGGTGCTTCCTGAGGTATTTCATTAAATATTTGTCATTTGTATTTTAGGTGGAGTTGGTGTCGCATTTTGGATCAGAACACTTCTGCCCTTTGAGCCTTATAAGGTAATCTTCTATGAAATGCTGAAGCAAAGGTCAGTTTGGTGTAGTGGTTAAGTGCGCGGACTCTAATCTGGGAGAACCGGGTTTGATTCCTCACTCCTCCACTCACAGCTGCTGGATGACCTTGGGCAAGCCATAGCTCTGTACCAGCTGTTCCCTCAAGGACAGCTTGGGAAAAAGCTCTCTCAGCCCCACCTATCTCACAGGGTGTCTGTTGTGGGGAGGGGAAGGGAAAAGGAGTTTGTAAGCCGCTCTGAGACTCCCTTGGGGAGTGGAGGGCGGGGTATAAATCCAATCTCTTCTTCTTCTTCTTCTTCCTTGGAGATGCTCAAAATGTAGTCCTCTCGTGCTGAGCTAAAACCGCATTACAGGACTCGAAACTGGCAGTATTTATCATTTATTTATTTCAATAGCAGAAGACTTGAGAATTTACTGGCTTTCTATAGAAAACTTTGAACATAAAGCTTAATGTGGAAGTCTGGAAACAAGACAAACTTTTGTAGGCCATTAAACTTTGAATTATTGAGAACTGGATTTTCGGGGGGACGGGGGACGAATCTTGACGAAAGTTGTTAGTTTGCAGATTACCCAGCCACACTCTTTCAGTGAATATTATTTGTGAAGCTATGATTTATCACATCTTTATGCAAAGATGGGTTTTTCCCCCCAGGGTGTTTGGCACTAGTATGGTTGAAGAGTATGAAGAAATAGCTGACTCGCAGTACCAGTCTGAAAGACCAGAGCTTTTTGATGAAGATTATGGTACGTCACCAGTGAGGCACTGATTAGTTATTCTTGTCAGGAATAGCTGCAGATTCTTTGAGATGGGTTTTTAATTTAAAGTAATGGGATGAATGCTGAGGTTGGCCGAAAGGAGCATGGCAGAGTGGGTAGGCAGTGGGGATGAACGATGGGGACCTGAGGAAAGTATATGGGGTGGGGGGGGGTTGAAACTGCAGGACTTGTGGTCTAGGGTATGTGGTCAGGACTTAGTGGGTGGGATCCAATGCAAAATTTACGCTTGCACTTAGAGCTCTTGCACAAGTGGAGATGCAAGAGAGATACCACAGTAGCCATTTGCACTAAGACTTAGTGTATTCCCAGTTGCATCTCTGCTTGAGCAAGATCTTATGCAACCAGTTTCCAGTCATTATAATACATAGGGAGGGAAAGTGCTAGGTGTTGCCCAAAGTCTTGAGCAAGCATAATTGTGCAGAGCTAGTTTTACGTTTCCTCTCTTGTGGACCTTGGGATCCAAGCTTATATTTATAGTTCTGCACCTAGATCAAGATGTGATATTGACCTCAGGGAGGCCCAAGAGGCATTGAAAGAGGGAGAAAATTACCCAGTTTACAATTTTGGTTTGGAATTCACAGCCGTATCCCCTTCCAAAAGAAGTTACAGGCTAGGCTGTGCCAGGTGGACTCATGCAGCGATGCATAATATCCTGCCTTGATTGGTTTTAGCAATTGCACAAAGTTTCCCTCCTTCCACCTCCCAGTACAGCTTTGCTTGGAAGCCTGTCTGCTGGTGGAGACTGGGAAAGATAAGACGAGACATCTGTCTGGCCTTAGGCTGGAGCTTATGGCTTTATCCATCAACTCCAGTGTTTATCTTTGACTGTTTGGGTTTGTTAAGAGACTGCGAACATTGCATGGTCTTGTTCCGGTTACCTGTGATTCTAGGCAAGTCCACCTTGATCAGACCATTTTGGAACTGCTGCAGGAGATTTGTTGCTTGCTGTTAAGAGCATGTTTTTCTATTTTAAACAGATTATCATTTGGACTACAATGTGGGTGAAGAAAAATCTTCAAAGAATCTAATTGGCTCTGCCACAAGTGAGTACACTGATTAGCACCATGCCTTGAAAAGCACTTCACACAATTTTAAGAGAATACTTCTTTAAACCTATTTTCTGGTTTCTTTCCCACTAAAAAATTAAGGTGGTGGTGATGGTCTGTTCTCTCCACTTCATCTTGAGCCTTCAATTTTCTTCTTTTACTATTCCAGTGACTTTTTGGAAGTAGATGCATCTTCCTGGAACAGGCACACCATGTTTGGCAGAGTGGTCTGTCTGTCTGATTACTGAACCACTTAAGCCAGTTTTTCTTGGAAGGGAGTGGGAGCTCTGTCCCACTTTATGCACATCTCAGTGCAGGAAGCCGTTTGAAATGTCTTAATAAAGAGAAATCTTAATTGTAAGCAAAAATGGGCAAATGGGTTATTGATCAGAAAATAGGCAATATGCTGTAATATGAACCCCGGCTGGCCCATTCCTGTATCTCAGTTTGGTATCAGAGGCAGAGAGCTTCTCCGCCTAACTCCTCACCAGTCCAGTCAGGATAACCGTGTGAATGACTTCCTTCATGGCTATTTTTTTTTTCTTTTTATTAGATGCCATTTTAAATATGGTGAATATTGCTGCTAATATACTTGGAGCAAAATCTGAAGAGCATTCTGCTGATCAAGGTAACTCCGTGCTACGTGTTGCCTGTACTTACATTTTAAATTTATATTTATTTATTTGATTTCTAGGCCGCTCTTCCCGCTGTTGCAGGCCCAGGGCGGCTTACAAGACTTGGACAAGCCAAGATTCACAAGTGCAACAAATACAATAAAAATTAAAACAATTAAAACATTATTAAAGATAGCAATATTTATACAGCACTCAGTAGAGTTAAATGGCGAACTGTCTACCTTAGCATTTCCAGGACCCGCTGACAAGCAGCAATGTCAAGGAGCCAGATGGTATTCTCTGAGGCCCCTTGTTGATGGTGATAACATGGGGGGAGAAAGAGGGGTGGTGGCCCCTATTCGAAAGCCTTGCAGAAGAGCTCCGTCTTACAGGCCCTGTGGGACTGCATCAGGTCCCGCAGGGCCCTGATCTCTTCCGGGAGCTTGTTCCACCAGGAAGGGGCCGCCACCGAGAAGGCTCTCCCCCTAGTGGCAGCGAGCCTGGCTTCTCTGGGGCCTGGTACAACAAGGCAGTGTTGGGCCCCAGACTGTAGTGCTCTCTGGGATATATACGGGAAAAAGCAGTCCCGCAGGTAGGTCGGACCCAGGCCATCTAGGGCTTTAAAGGCAAGTACCAGCACCTTGAAGTGAATTTGGTACGCTATAGGCAGCCAGTGCAGTGCCGCCAGCGCTGGTCGGATGTGCTCCCGTCTAGGGAGACCCATCAGCAACCTCGCTGCAGCATTCTGCACCAGCTGCAGCCTCTGGATTTGTGACAAGGGCAGCCCCATGTAGAGAGTGTTACAATAGTCTAGCCTCGAGGTGACCATTGCATGGATCACGGTAGCCAGGTCAGCATGGCTCAGGAAGGGAACCAACTCAGATGGTAAAAGGCCGACTTGGCAGTGGCTGCTACCTGGGCCTCCATAGTCAGGGAAGTATCCAGGAGCACTCCCAGACTCCTAACCACCGGTGCAGGCACTAATGGCACCCTGTCAAAGGCTGGGAGCAGGAACCCCAACCATGGCCTGCCCCGACCCAAGCACAGGACCTCTGTCTTCGCCAGGTTCAGCTTAGCCTACTCAACCTCAGCCATCCAGCCACAGCGTGCAATGCCCGGTCACGATCGTCCAGTCCAGAGCCAGACTGGCCACCCAACATCAGATAGAGCTGGGTGTCATCAGCGCACTGATGACAACCCAGCCCCGCCCTCTGGACAATCTGGGCAAGGGGGCGCATATAGATGTTAAAGAGCATCGGGGATAAGACAGCCCCTGAGGCACTCCGCATTCAAGCGGGTGCCTCCGGGACCGCTGCTCCCCTAGCGCCACCCTTTGTCCCCGACCCTGGAGAAAGGAGACAAGCCATTGTAAGGCAAGCCCCTGTATCCCCATGTCGGCGAGGCAACGGGTCAGCAGCCGATGATCGACAGTGTCGAACGCTGTCGACAGGTCAAGCAACAGCAGTACCGCCACACCGTCCCAATCCAGATGTCTCCAGAGGTCATCCGTGAAGGCCACCAAAGCCGTCTCGGTCCCGAACCCCGGGCAAAACCCTGACTGGAAGGGATCTAACACCGAAGCGTCATCCAGGAAGCTCTGGAGCCGTATCGCCACTGCCCTCTCTATTAATTTGCCCAAATAGGGCAAAATGGAAACTGGTCGATAATTAGCCAATTCGGCCGGATCCAAAGATGGTGTTTTTAAGAGAGGGTGGACCATTGCGTCCTTGAGTGCACTCGGGAACTGCCCTTCAAGGAGGGACCGGTTGATAATCTCCCGCAGTGCACCTCAAAACCCCTCGTGACCAGCTTTAATAAGCCAGGAAGGGCATGGATCAAGGTCACCTGTGGTTGGACCTATGATCGCGAGCAACCTGTCAACTTTGTCAAGGCTGAGCTGGCCAAAGAAATCCAAGCCCGGATCCATAGACATACAAGGGGCCTCGAGTTCACTCATTGTGTCAATTGTGGCAGGGAGGTGATGGTTACTTTGCTCATGTGGTTGAGGATTTCTCTGCTTCTTGGCTTTCCGTTTGATCAAGCAAAAAATTGGGTGATGTATTCTTAATAAAAGTATGTTTTATTCATCAGCCGGATTGATATTTGATGCTTGTGCCAATTACAAAAATAAGTTAAAAAGAACAAAAAAACAAGTTTGCTAACACATGCCACCAAAACATGTCATTTACAAGGTGGCATTGTTTTACCTCCTGAAATACTTAGCAAAACTTGACTACAGTCAGGCAGTCAGTGGACAATACTTAACTAGTGTATTGACCAGTAATGCTCAGGCAGGTTGAAATTCCAGAACTTTCACAACAGAATGGTTACTAATATCCACTCAGTCTTAAGTCTCATCACTTCTCTTTGTAGAAAATCATGGTTTTGGGGAGTCTCAAAATAATTATGGGTTATATCAACCCACTCAGCCTAGAGGAAGTTGACAAATTGCTCCTGACTGTGTGCCCTACCACATGCTCCCTCGACCCGTGTACTTCGTGACTAATCAGCTGGCCACGAGGGGTTCCAAGGTGACTTCTGGGAAATTATCAACAAGTCCGTCTCGGAGAGGCTGTTCCCGGAGGCACTTGAGGCTGTGGTGCACCTGGCTAACTATTGGCCAGTTTCCAATTTGCCCTGTTTGGCAAGATAATAGAGAGGGCAGTGGCAATACAGTTACAGGGCTTTCTGGATGACGCTTCTATTCTAGATCCCTTCCAGTCCGGTTTTGCCTGGGTCATGGGATGAAGGCAGTACTGGTCGCCCTCACAGATGACCTCTGGAGGCATCTGGATCGGGGCGGAACGGCAGTGCTGTTGTTGTTAGACCTGTTGGCTGCGTTCGACACAGTCAACCATCAGCTACTGATCCACCGCCTCACTGACATTGGAGTCCAGGGACTAGCCTTGCAGTGGCTTGTTTCCTTTCTCCAAGATCGGGGACAAAGAGTGGTGCTGGAGGATCAGCTGTCCCGAAGGTGCCCATTGGAATGTGGAGTGCCCCAAGGGGCGGTGCTGTCTCCAAAGCTCTTTAACATCTATGTGCGCCCTCTTGCCCAGATTGCCCAGAGGCATGGACTAGGGTGTCACCAGTATGCGGATGACACCGAGCTCTATCTGCTGTTGGGCAGCCAGTCCAACTCCAAACTGAAAGATCTAGACCAGGCGTTACAAGCCGTGGCTAGTTAGCTTAGGCTGAGCCGGCTGAAATTGAATCCAACGAAGACGGAAGTCCTGTGTCTGACTCGGAGTGGTCCGAGGGTAGGGATCCCGCTTCCGACCTTTGATGGGGCACCATTGGTGCCAGCGCCGGAGGTTAGGAGTTTGGGAGTGCTCCTAAATGCATCCTTGACAATGGAGGCCCAGGTAGCAGCCACTGCCAAGTCGGCCTTTTACCACCTTCAGCTGATTAGGCAGTTGGTTCCCTTCCTTGAATGCAGTGACCTGGCAGCAGTGATCCATTCGAAGGTCACCTCGAGACTGGATTACTGTAATGCCCTCTACATGGGGCTGCCCTTGTCGCAAATCCGGAAGCTGCAGCTGGTGCAAAATGTCGCGGCCAGGCTGTTGATGGGACTTCCCAGCAGTGGCTGCCCATAGCATACTGGGTTTGCTTCAAGGTGCTGGTTCTTACCTTTAAAGCCCTTTATGGCCAGGGACCTACATACCTGAGGGATCGCCTTTCCCCATATGTGCCCCAGAGGGCACTGCGATCAGGGACGCAGAATAGGCTGGCTCTCCTGAGCATCAAGGAGGCCAGGCTGGTGACAACTAGGGCCACTGCTTTTTCGGTGGCGGCTGCACTCTGGTGGAATGAGCTCCCAGAAGAGACCAGGGCCCGGCGGGACCTCTCACAGTTCTGCAGGGCCAGTGAAACGGAGCTCTTCCGCCAGGCTTTTGGAGCCACCACCACTCGTACCACCACCAGCAACTATTGACCCCTTATTTCGGTAGAGCCCTGATCCACTGGATCCCTTAATTACTGCCTGAGCTAATTACCCTAGACAGCTGAAGGAGACCAAGGAGCTGACTGTAAAGCAGGGAATTAAACTTTCTAGCACTTCATTATGTTTGGTTTTAACATTGTATTATATTAATTGATGCTGTGATTTTATGTGCATTGTTGGAATTTTATTTTGTTTTGTACGCAGCCCTGAGCCGAATATAATAATAATAATAAATCTGTGCCATGAGGCATCAGTTCTCTGAATGCCCAGGTTACAAACACTTGGCACATGGACAGGGTGCTTTCCCCTCGCTTCACAGTAACTGCTCACTTCCCAATACTACAAGACCGTTTCTTAATTGGAGGTAGTGATACTCAGGCAGGGGTAACTTTGGAATCTCCCGTTTTAGTAGTTAGGGTACTGATTACCTGCTCTCTCAATCTCCCACCCACCTGCAGCTTGCCCAACACAGTTTTGAATCCAACCCATCATCTTATATTCTGCAGCCTCTCTTCAGAAAAGAATGTAGATGCACTATTTAAACAGTCAAAGGAGGAAGAGGCACTTGAAGGTTTTAGTCTTTGGTAGCACCTGTTTTTGTTTATGGCACATGGTCTCTTCTCTTGCCTCTTAATTTAGTATAAAATTACAGTGGGAACTTGGCCCCTAATAACCTAGTTTGTATGCAACAGACCTTTCATAAAGGACGCATCATCTTAAACAATTTAAACCAGAAAAAGAGAATATTAACTGTTTTCTATATGCAAAAAAAGAGCACCACAAATTCAGAAGCTTGAGGGGAATCTATAATGTGGCTGCTTTATATCCAGATTTTCAGAAATGTGGTCAAAAATGTGTTTTCCTTTTCCCCAGTAGTCAAACCCTAAAGTAATTCTCCCCCCCCCCCAGTCATTTTAACTCATTTTCCCTGCACCCAAAAGACTTTTGTTCCTCATCTATCAACTAGTTGATTCTCTGTGCTGTATTTCAGAATTGCCTAGACGCTATGGTGAATAACATTTTCAGATGCTGTGGTAACAGGACTGCTGTTCAGCTAATGTGCCTTAACTTCGAATTATCCCTGCGATTCCATAATGTGACAAATATACTTAAGAGCACTTTTACAGGCTTTTGTCCCAGTCATTTCACAGTCCCTTCATTGCTTCATTATTTGTGAGCTATTTTTATAACTGTTCGCCTGTTCTGTGTTAACAGTACTCTCCTTTTTAAAGCAGGAAATGAAAGTGTCCCTGAAAATGCAACGGAGACTTCCAGGGTGGTACCAAATCTGCTGGAGCCAACTACCACTCCCTCTTTGGAGTACGTAACTCTGTGTGTGTGTGTGTAATCATGTATTTGGAATTTCCAGCCTGCCTTATCTCAGAGGCTGGATGGATTGCAGGGTGTTTCAGTACAATAGAAACAATAATGAAATTGCAAAAAAAAGGTTTGCCCTACATCTCAGTCGCCTTCTGCACTTCAATTCTGCCTCATCTTGCCCACTCCCATGTCTTTAAACTTGAGCTCAGTTTCCTTGGCCTCTAAACCAATCATTGAGTGATTTAATAGAATGTGTTTTCCTTTTCCCCGGTAGTCAAATCCTAAAGTAATTCCCCCCCCCCGGTCATTTTAATTCATTTTCCCTGCACCCAAAAGACTTTTATTCCTCATCTATCAAATTGCCCAAAGGAAACAATCCCAGCCAAATTTAAAATGCAGTCTGAGTCACTCTCAGTGATTCGTTTGGATTCAGGACCCAGCTTCAAATTCCTGGTAATCCATAAGCTTGCAAGACAAGTTTCTGCGAGCATAAGATGGGAATCAGGATTTGTTTTTAAATATTTAATGTGTTTGCGTGCGCACCCACCTTTCTCCTGAGCATCTCAGGACCCATAGGGATGCCAGAGTTGGCCAAATCCAACTCTGGATTTGACTTTTGACTTTTATTTCCAACCTGTTTGTAGGCTTGTTGCTTCAGAGATACCACAAACTGAGAAGGAGCCGTTAACCGTAGATGTGACAAAAGACAGCCCTATTGTTCAGCTCGTCCAAGAATACGAAGAGGAAGCGAGTCGATCAACCGTGACCCTGCTACCCAGTGATGAACAAGAAGAAGAAATGTTGTGGTTTGAATCAGAAACACAGATCTATTGCTACAAGCTGATGACAGTCTGTTGCATTTCCACCTTTTCGGAATATCTATTCAAGCGCTGTTCAGTGATCATAGCACTGCATCGCTACCACAGCAAAAAAGATACCAGTTGGGGAAAATCCTACTCAGTTGTTTTCCAGCCCCAGTTAGTTTCAACCAACTCTTTGTACATATCAACGCATGAACCTCTTCCAGACAAATTGGATACCCTTATTCCAGAGCCACCTGAAACCACCGTAGGCATCCTAAGCAGTGTGTCAACCGAGCCCTTGATTAATCAGACTGAGGGAACTTTTGAACTGGAACCCAGTCATCCGCAGACAGTCTCTCAGTCCATCCTCTTGGATGTCACCACGGGAGCCAAGGCGCAGTCCACAATAGACGTATCCTCCGAGCCCACAATACATGAAGCTGTGTCTGAAACGCCAGAGGCTCCTCCCCAGGAGGAAATTCCTGCTGAAAAAGATGAAGTTGTTGGGTCTGTTACAGAGAAACTGCCTGGAACCAGTGTCGTCGCTGAAGTCGAAGAGAGTGGAGAAGAGAGGACCTCTACTGAAACCGTCTCAAAGCCAACAGAGACCGTTACGCAGTCGGAATGTACCGGAGCCGTGGAAAGCAGCGATGGGGAAACAAAGGCAGGTTCCTTGGAAACAGAAAAGCCAGTGGCATCGCCTGTTGTAGAGTCATCTTCATCGGAAATCAAGGATGATGACACGGTGGTTGAGGAACCATTTCTCCCTATCCCCGTTTCTGGTGGATTACCACGGACTGCTACAGACTTCTATGCTGAACTGCAGAATTCTACAGACTTGAGTTACGCTAATGGGAACCTTGTTCATGGTTCCAACCAAAAGGAGTCTGTCTTTATGAGGCTCAACAATCGCATTAAAGCCCTGGAAGTAAACATGTCTCTCAGCAGCCGCTATTTGGAAGAACTTAGTCAAAGGTATGCCTCATAGCAGAATCTCTCTGTTCTCAGTTCTAGTTAACAAAAAGTTGATTGAGGAACTAATCTCTGTGAAACTAATTCAAGCCTGCTCTTCCATCAGAATGTGAGTTCTGCAAAACCTCTAGGAGGAAAATGGGTCTCCTGGCCCTAACTGTGCGTAGAATGAACATTCATATACTGTGCGTTTGAATACCTGTGGTTCTTTAAGCTTGTAAGTAGAATAGGTGTGGCCCTAGGAGAAGGCTTGAGATGCTTTGGTATGTTCAATGTGGTATAAATTTGTGCACACATAACTAAGAGAAAGATGTGTCAGATGCACTCATGCAGGTTTGAAGACACAGAAGCTCAGCTTTTTGCAGCAAAGTTTTCGTCTGCATGTGGCCCAAGCGGCTGAATTTTGCTTCATAGCATGAAGTGTCTGTGTATTAAGAGAAATAATTTATACTGGATTAACTTTATACGGGTTTTCCTTTAAGTTTTCCTTTGTAAGCTTGTTCCCTGTCAATTAAGGGGGTGGGAAGGGGAGTCGGGGACATTGATGGAAAGGTCCTCCATGTCAAGACACCCTGTTCTCGCTCACCCAAAGCGATGAGGGAGAAATTACCTTGGTACGGAGATGACGATAACTGTCTTGAGACTTGTGTGTGACTCACTTTGTAGATACCGCAAGCAAATGGATGAAATGCAGAAGGCTTTTAATAAAACGATAATAAAACTTCAGAATACTTCACGCCTGGCAGAACAGCAGGTACGTTTCCTAGGCGCAGCTCTGTTTCCCTGGTTTAGAGGCCTCTTAACATCACAAGAATGAAGGGAGGTGCATGGCTGTGAAATTAAGTAAAACCTGCAGGCTAAGAGTTCTGCTTAATTGCTGCTTGAGTTCACGCAGGTTTGTAAGCAGTGCGTGTTCTATTTGGACTGTGTTCATGGCTTCTATAATTCAAAGTGTTGATTGTGAGCTAGAGATTTCTCTTTCATTTTGTTTTGCTGCTCAAGACCATTTCTGCTGCATCTAAAGTTGCAGGTGCTTTTCTCTTGCTGCTAGCGGCTCTCTCTTCGATCAAAAACAAAATTACAGCTTGATTCATACAACGCTGGCCTGCCCTTGAGCAAAATTTTAAAGGTCAGCTGCAAAAAGAAAAGGAAAAAAAAGGCTTTTTCCAGTACGATAGATGTGCTGCAGTTTCATTTAGTCTGACTTTCTTAAACTGGGAAAAGAAAAGATGTGTCTCCTCTGGATCAAAGCTCACTGTGACTGCTTCTGCTGTAGCACCCTATAGATTTTGAGCACAGTCCTCAGCTCAGCAGCCTGATGAGAACGATAAAACTGGACACCTTTTCTGTACCCTGAATAAACTACACAGATATATTTCCCCTTTGCTAGCCATTGTGAGAAGAGTGATTTAAGTTTCCCCTGCTTGACTTGTAGGAAGCCTTTCCTGTCCACTCTTAAGGTTTCAAAACTAGGCACGGCCAAAAATTTTGGCATAGGTTCCAAAGAGCTAAAAACTTGGCTTTGGTGGGGGGTGGGGAGGAAATAGAACTGGGATTTTGCATACTTTCCTGGGTGCAGGATGATGAGTGTCGCTCCTCTTAGCAAAACTTGAAGGGGCAGTTCAGTTCTTTTCACAGGAGGCCTGTGGGCTAGCAAGAGCTTGTAGTTGGCAGCTGTTAAAAGCCACCTGAGACGCAGCCTCTACTTCATTTTATTCTCACGTTCCTAGCTATACTTTATTTCCTCCCTCATCTTGGTACCAGCCTTTGTGGCTCACGTTGTCCGTGGTCCAGCTCGGCTGCAAGGGGCAACATTCCCACTCTTACCTGGAAAGCACAGTTAGATTGAAAAGGGGAGGATATTTATTTTATTTTCTTCATCTAGGATTTGAAGCAAACAGAGGCCATTCAACTTCTGCAGGCACAGCTGACCAATATGACACAGCTAGTTTCCAATCTGTCATCAACTGTGGCTGAACTAAAAATAGAGGTAAAAATACTCTTCAAGAGAAAAATTGTTTTATTTTTATAATGAGATACCAAACTTAAAACCCTGGCCATTTCTTTTCTTTTCTTTCTTTTTTTGCAGTCTAAATACTTTTGTGTTTATTGTACAGTTCTTAAATTTGGTGAGAAAGGGGACGGTACCATATACAGACTTCACTCAAGACTGAGCCATATGGCTCCTGGACGCAAACTGTTTGGGGATCTAATAGAAATAGTCCTTAATATAGCAATACATTTGCTTGTTCTCTGGAGCAACATACAGTCCATATGTTATACTTTTGAAATTGTTCTATGCTAAGAACACTTTGTGTCACTGTCAGTCCCTTTGCGGCCTGGCGTTCTGCCAATGAGCTCTGCACGGAACACACTACCTTTGGCTGCCATGTACCCAAATATAATGTGTTGTGGATCTCAGCAGCTGAACATTTTTGAAGGCCGGGCAGCAAATAACAAATAATTTACAGCATTTTTGTGGAACTACAACTTGCAAAGGTTAAAGTATTTAGTGTAGATGTACTTACTTAAGAGTCAGATTTGCTCTCATATGTTCAGACTGTACAAAGTACAAGTGAACGCTCTTCTTTTGAGACAGTGAAGTCACATAATATTAAACAAATGTAGGTGCTAAACATGAATGGCATGAAAAGATAAGTCCTGGGAACTGTGCATTCCAACAGCTCATCTATATATCTAATAGCCAAGTGCCCCCCCCCGGCGTGCGGATACCTAATTCCGCGTGGGGGGCACTTGGAGGGCAGAGGGGGGGGGTTCTGCAGGTGGGGGGTGACCCCCCCCCCGCCTGCAGAAAAATCCAAAAAGTTTGAAAAACTTCTCGGGAGATATTTAAATCCCCCGAAAAGTTAAAGCATTCTCCGTGCACGCGCGGAGAAAGCTCTGGCCACTGTAGGGGAGGGGGTGGGAAGCGGCGCGGCGAGGTGTCGCCGCCGCCATTTTCGGGGAGGGGGGAGAGCCTCGGCGGACGGCGGTCTCCCTGCCGCCGCCGTTTTGAAGGAAAGGGGAGGGGGGGAAGCCTCGGCGGACAGCGATCTCCCTGCCGCCGCCGTTTTGAAGGGAGGGGGGGAGCCTCGGCGGACGGCGGTCTCCCTGCTGCCCCCGCTGCCGTTTTGAAGGGAGGGAGGGGGTAGAGGCTTGGCGTGCTGGGGGAGAGGAGGAGGAAGAGACTCACTCCCCCCCCCGCGAGTATCGCGGGTCCACCGGCTTGTATTTCATAATCCTGTGTGCATAATCCTAGTGGAGTATAATGGAGGATCTTAATCCCAGTAGAGTATTATGGAAGAGCTAAAGAGATGGACACCTTTAACAGATTGGGGTAAATTTAGTATCCTTAAGATTAATTTTGTCCCCAAGCCAATCTATATAATTAGAGGCCTGTCTATGCATATTCCCCCCCAAAATGATTCCTCTATATCAATTCTGTTTTTTGAACTTTCGTTTGGTGGGATTATACCCAGAACTGCTTACATTAAATTACAGCTACCAAGTGAAAAGGAGGGTTTGAACTACCTATTATACGGCCTTTTAAACAGCAAGAGCAAAACACTGGGAAGAGCCCTGTCCTTTACCCTGTAGGGAACATAAATAAAAGCTTGATTTTATCCTATCTCTGGCTGGGAGTCATTGGGCTCATACCATGTATGTACCCAAATGCATTCTCCTCTGCAGCTGAGGAAGCTAGAAAAATATGGAAAGAAACTGGACTAGCTGAGAAATTTGACACTTTTATCCATGTACAATTGACACTGTGGGGCATCCCTAATACTAAAATATTCCCCCAAGGAGGAGCAGTGGTGTCTGCAGGAAAGGGGCTGCAGCTTGCTGCTGATGTGCTGGTCTCTGGATAAAATTTGTGCAGCCCAGGCTGCTGGAATTCATCCAAACCTCCTCTCTCACAGCATTCTCTCATGTGCAGCAGGGCAATCTGCAGCAGAAATATCATCCTTTGCATGGATTGTTTGTCACTAGATAAGCATGAATAGCTTAAATAAAATGTGGCCGTTGTTCTGCCGTTGATTTGGTACTTGAGCTAGGAGTCCTATAAGTGTCTGAGTAATAGCAAGACATTGCTTGTCTTTGTAAAACAAGACTGTAAACAGTCAAGGCAGGTCGTACTTTATCGTCTTAGCTCTTTGCCTTAGAAGTCATCATTTCCTATTGGCCCACAGCTTTTCCCCCTGTGAAGTGAGTCTGTGGGGTGGAATGGAGCATACTGGACTGTAGCCGTGCCATGCAATGTGTACTTTGAGCTTGGCGGTGTTGTGAACTGTAAGGGGTTATCAAGAAAGGGTTACATTTGTATATTCTTAAACATTCCTATCTTGTGTTTAGGTTAGGGATATCTCCCTCCCTCTCTCAGGTAAAAGAACAAAGATAACTGATAGAACCAATAATAAACCCAAAATCCAACACCAAAAGAATCCAAAACTGTATGTCAAAGAGTCCTACCTTAATGTTAAAATGGAAGGGGCCAACTAGGTTTCCGGGGGAAAGCTTTGGTGCTGTCACCAAAAAGGCCCTTTTGCATATCATCTGCCCAGATCTCTCGTGATTGTGGTACATGGAGCAGGCCCTCAAGAGTTGAGTGGCTGTATTCTGGCGTAGTCGAAATTTTGAAAAAATTCTTTCAAGGATAGCTTTACATAAGGAGTGCATTATAATAGTCCAGTTGGGAGGATACCAAGGTATGTGTACCTGTGACACAGTTACGCTTCTCCAGAGAGGATCGCAATTGATGTATTACCTTAAAGTGATGATAAATTACTACTTCTCTCAGTTATTGGTTGAATTCCAAGAAGCAGTGTTACATCCAGAAGTACACAGTAATGGCAGACCTTGTCCTCTAGGGGCAGTATAATACTAGGTAGCATATGGATCCCGACACCTTGGCTTGGCTGAATCCTTAACAGTGTGAAAACTTTGATTTTGCTGCTGTGAAAGTTTTTCTGTTGGCTCTAACTATTGTTTGCAGGAGGTAGATCTGAGTGATCTCCAGGCTCTTAAGTCAGAAATTAGGATCCAAAACGTTGAAACCGATGGACTTTGGGGCCTGTACCTTTGAAGAGGCTGGATACGGTGTTGTATCTGCTCGCTTGCATGGACCTATTGGACTTACAGTGTATCAATTTCTCTCTTTTTAGGTTTCTGATCGCCAGAGCTATCTTGTCATCTGCTTGGTGCTCTGTGCCATTCTGGGCTTGATGCTTTGTGTACAGCGCTGCAAAAATAGGTCAGAATTGAGCGACAACTACTGTTCAGAACTTCTCAGAAATAATCACTACCCCAGTCCAAAAAGGTAACAGACTACAACTTGCTCAACATTTTCTGTCTTCAGATATTGTTTTCAAATGTGATTTTTTTTCTCCTACTGTTTGTATTCACATCCACCTGTCCCTTCTTTCAGTACTCGTTACCAAATATTCCCTTTGTCTGTTCAGCCAGGATATTGGAAGCCTCAGTGTATAGCAGAAATACAGAAAAGTGTAACCTTTACTATATTAATTCCCAAAGACTTAGAGGTGATTTAGACTTTGGAGTTGTTCCCGCTTCCTACGAGATATCTCTGTAAGCAATTAAATGACCAATGCTAGGAGATATCTGCTGATCCTTATTATGGGGAAAGTTTTTGGTTCTAGGGTGGGTCAAGGAAATCTTACTGATGCATCATAAGGATTTTTATTGCTAAGGAGGAAATTCATTTTGAGTGTTGTCACCCACAGGTGTTTTTCTTCCTATGATGATATGAACTTGAAAAGAAGAACCTCCTTTCCGCTCACCAGGTCTCAGTCTTTTCAGCTGAACAGCAAAGAAGGTAGGAACATCAGTCATTCAGCTGTCTTGTCTTTAGGAAACCACATTGTACAATCTGTACTTTATTCCACTATGGAACAATCTTCATTTCATCATCACTTAAGAATTCTGTTGTATTTGGTTCGGTTCAAAACAAATTTAACACAAATCTAGGCAACAAGATGCCTCCATTAGGTTGTCATGTCTTCTGGAGTCAGCATAAATTGGACAGCTGACCTCAGATCTGCCGAGGGCCTCTCACCCAAGCAGACCATCTAATCACTGGCTGATTCACCCAAAGAATTTTTATGTTGCAGCCAGAATGGTATGCTTTCAGAGAAAGGCTAGCCTGCTCAGCATTTTTGAAAGCCTGTGTGATGTATTTATTTATTTCACTTTAATTATATCCCACCTTTCTCCCCAGCAGGAACCCAAAGTGGCGTACATCATTCTCCTCTCCTCTGTTTTATCCTCACAACAACCCTGTGAGTTAGGTTAGGTTGAGAGTGTGTGACTAGCCCATGGTGACCCAGCAAGGTTCTATGGCATGAGTAGGATTTCCCAGATCCTAGTCAGATCCTTTAACCACTACACTGTGTTGGTTCTCTGGTAGTCTAGTAGTTAGAGTGTTGGTCTAGGCCAGGGGTGTCAAACGTGGCCTGTGGGCCGGATCAGGCCCTTGGAGGGCCCCAATCAGGCCCGCAAGGCCATGGCTGTTTCCTATTTCCATTTGCAGTTCTGCTGCTGCTGCCACGTCTCAGCTTGCTTAACCAGTCTCTCTCAATTGCACAGGAGAGATCAATAGGCAAGGCTCTCCTGTGCAATTGAGAGAGTCTGGTTAAGAACTGGCTGTGGCTCCTCCCTCCTCCTCCCAGCGGGAGGGAGGGAACATCCAGAGTGCTCACTTCCTGGCCAGGCTGCAGGAGACAAAGGGCAGCCTTTCTTTCCTTCTATTGTCTGAGGCTCCTCCCTGAAGGGAGGGAGGGAATGAGGGAGAGTTTGCTTTGCTGGGCTGCCTCAGTCACATGGGAGAAATACCAAGCACCTTTAAGGCTAGCTAAGTTTTGTTCAAGGTATGAGCTTTGCGGGCCTTGTTACAGTGTGTGTGTGTGTGTGTGTGTGTGTGTGTGTGTGTATTGGGCTCTTTATGCCAGGGCTCCCCTGGGTGCAACTGGGTTCCCTTCCCCTTTTCATTGTATCCATGCCCTCATTATCCAGTCTTAGTAAGAAAGCAATGTGAGCTATTTTAGAGGAGGAATAACAACAAGCCACTGAGATGGATTAGACTGAGAGTATGTGTCCAGACCAAGTTCACCCCCTTTGTAGGAAGTTGTAGTTATTTCTATGGGGGAGAGTATAGTTTTGTAGACAAACACATGGCCCTCAGTCTGTGTTAGGATGACTCCTCATGTTCTTGACCAGCACATGAAGCAACTTACGTACAAAAGGTTGCAATGCCCAGCCATTTCATGTTTTCCCCTGGGTCCTAGGCTAGGAACACTGAGCATGAGATTTCTGTAATAAATGCCATTAAATCAAAAGTAGGTTTGCAGCTTACAGACACACACCTGGACAGCATACTCAAGATTGCTACAGCACAGACATTTTGATGCAATAATTCAGAGCAAGCGATGTCAGTTATCAGGGACTGTTAAATAGACAAAATATTGCAAGATTGTGAGTGTTTTAAGCATGTTTTATTTAAAGTTTAAAAAACCTTTGTGTTTGTCTGTGTCCTTTATAAAGTTTATATCTTCACTACCTGGTATTACATTTTATGATCACCTGGCCCAACAAGGTCTCATTTATGTCAGATCTGGCCCTCGTAACAAATGAGTTCGACAACCCTTGACTAGGATCTGGGAGATTCAGGTTCAAATCCCCACTCTGCCCTAGAAGCTTGCTGGATGACCTTTCACCGGCCACATACTCTCAACACAACCTATACCGTAGGGTTGTAAGGGTAAAATAGAGAAAGATTGTTATAATCCACTATGGGTTCTCATTGGGGAGAGGGGGGTGGGTGTATACATTGAACAAATATTCTGAAACTGGGAAATGCAGTTTTTGAGGAGAAAGCAAGCTAGCTGTTGTTGTGTGAACATTATGTTGATATTTCAGCTTGACTAGGCTAGTGGATATTAATTGATGGTGCTTGAGGGACAAAGGCTTGAGGCACCATGGGAAATAAAGTGTTATATGTTGCTGAGGTGTTGGATTTCAGGCCTCTGAAGTTCAATGGGTGGTCTTTACGTTCACAACTCCTTACTCTCCTCGGATCTTTCTCACAGCAGCTTTACTGTTACTGAAAAGTCCTGCTGTCCTGTCAGAGCGCAGCCTGACAACCTGGTAACAGAATGAGGTTTCCTTCCCTTTCATTGCAAGGAAGAGAGTAACCTCTTTTGCTAAACCAGGGTATGGGGATAGTTATTGACATATCGTTAACAACAAGGTGCACAGTGAATGAAGATTGCTCCCTTCTGGATGGCATTTCCCCAAGCATCAAGTTCCCAGGATTCTGTCCCTAGAGTGCAGGTATTACAAGGGAAGGCTACCAAGTAGCTTCCTTTTACCTGCAGATCTTTCAAATAAGATGAAGTGCGCCGAGACCATCCAATGGTGCAAGATCCAGTCTTAAGAATATATTTGGAACTGAGTTGTGTACTTGCTGCTTAATTCACCCTTCAGTCTACCTTCTTTTTTTCCCCCTTATAGTGGATCCGGATGATTTGTACATTGTAGAGCCATTGAAGTTTTCACCAGAGAAAAAGGTACTTTGTCCTAAACTAAATTTCTGTCAAATGTGTGAATATATTTGCCAGTTGATCTGTGCTGGTTATTTAGCTTGTGTAATAGTTGGCTTTTAAAAAAAAAAAAAGTTGGCCCATTCTAATCCAGCTCCTTTTGTGACCTCTGCTTGCATAGAATATGCAGAAGGTAGTGAATGTGGTGAAAGAAAGGGGAAGGGGCCGTGGCTCAGCGGCAGAGCCTCTGCTTGGCATGCAGAAGGTCCCAGGTTCAATGCCCAGCATCTCCAATTCAAAGGACCAGGCGGGAGGGTGATGTGAAAGACCGCTGCCTGAGACCCCGGAGAGCTGCTGCCAGTCTGGGTAGACAGTACTGACCCCGATGGACCAAGGGCTTCGTTCAGTATAAGGCAGCTTCATGTGGCAATCCTCCCTCTGAGCAAAGCTTGCTTATATGCAGCTCTCTAATTCCTCCTTCTTTTTCTTAGAAGAAACGCTGCAAATACAAAACTGAAAAGATTGAAACAGTCAAACCAGCAGTGGAGCCCGTGCACCTCGTACCTAATGGGGAAATAAAAGGCAGGAAGCCCTTTACAAATCAGAGGGACTTCTCAAATATCGGCGACGTGTACCACTCTTCGTACAAAGGTCCCCCGTCGGAAGGAAGCTCAGAAACTTCCTCGCAGTCTGAAGAGTCCTACTTCTGCGGAATTTCAGCGTGCACGAGCTTATGCAATGGACAAATCCAAAAGACAAAAACAGAGAAGAGGGCTCTCAAGCGGAGACGGGCTAAAGCTCCAGAGCAGGGGAAACTCATAAAAACTTTAATACAGACTAAGACGGGGTCCTTGCCGAGCCTGCATGACATCATCAAAGGAAACAAGGAGCTGACCGTGGGAACACTCGGCGTCACAGCTGTTTCTGGGCACCTTTAAAATGCGTTGAACTCTTTGTAGCAGGGAGCTTTTGTATGACAAAACTTGTAGTATTTGGGTGACTGGGAGGGGAAAGGTTGGTTTAATTGGAAAGCGTCTGGTGGAAATGATACGGTGGCTCTTTTCTTAAGGATCGTGTCAATAACCAACCTAGGCTATAAGCTTCAGCTTTCTCCAAGCTGATTTCTGATACGGATAGCTAGAGGGAGGGAAACTGCCCGGTGGGGGGGGGGGGGGGGGGGGAGAGACACACAGCTCGTTTTATACAGTGTTTTTTTCACAAATGCTGATGCTAAGATCTTGAAACCCAGTTTTGGGTAGAACAGAGTTCAGAAGCATAACCCCTTCCCCGTTTTGCTGTGTTCCTATTTCTAGCACCTTCCCATATTTATGTGCCTTTTGTCTATTTATAATGCCACTGGAAGAGGGGGAAGGCCTTTTACATTAGGTCTTCTGAAAAAAATGCAACACTACCATGTTTTTGGGAGGAATATGCTGTCCTCCAGTGGGAGTCCGTGATGTGATTCGGATAACTGTAGAAATACATTGCCAGGGTAGACTTTCCTCATTTGAACTTCGTTCTGCAAAGGCAGTTGGGGCCAATACCGCATACGTCTGATGTAGCCGCTAGCATTCTGATGGTACAGTTACCCCTGCAGGATGTGATGTGAACAAAACATGCCTTTGTTGCCTAGACTGACTTGATTTAACTTTTGTTTAATCAGCGTTTGTGATCTCTGGTTCTCTTCCTGTACTAAGAAATTGGGAGGAAGAACTGTTCTATATCGGTTCTAGTTGCAATGGGGGGGGGGGGGGCTGTAAACAAATGTGCAGTCAGTCTGTCAAGCTCCAAGTTGTTCTGTTCCAAAGGTATGTCCATAATGTTTGCTTTTTTTACTTGGCTAACTCATGTGCAGTGTGCCTGTGTGTGTTTTGTACTTTCCTCATGTGTGGTTTTGTTATTGAGTTGGGTTGTATGAATACATCTGAGTGAATGTGACAAAAAGGTCCTTTTTTTTGAGAGGTTCAAGGTTCATGTTGTATAAGATATAACTTATTGAGCACTTTTAGTCACATCTCTTTGTGGTTTTCGTTTTTTAAAACATCTAATGCCTTTTCCTGGGTATTACATGTCATGTGATTTATTTAAAATATTTTGTTTTTGCTGCTTTCATGTTAGTTTCGGAATACATTTTACAGTGATGTCCTTTAGAGCCTGCACAGCTAGCCAGTGAAAGCATACGGACCGAATATTTTTTTAAAGAATGAATTGACCGGGAAGGGGGCGGGGTCCAAACTAGAACCGAGATCAGAAAGGTTCTATTATTTGAGCGGACGCATAGAAAATTACGGCACAAGGAACTTGTAATCCGTGACTACAGATTTGTAGTGCCAGTAGAAACTGTGAATTTCCAAATAAATCTGAACACTTGTCTTTAAACCATGTTTTTTTTTTCTTTCACGGATTCCTTGGTAAGCTCCCGCAGTGGGGAGTTTTGGAGTCAGCAGTTTTAACTGGGGCAGGAGGGGTGAGATCTGTCTCTTTTGATCATTGGAGGGCAAATCAGATTGCCATGTCACATTGCTGTATCCATCCAGGCCTCATCAGGGTTTGATTTCTTTGGGCTGTGCACTTGAATAACCTCCTCTCTTTCATCCTCATAATACAGCTGTCGGGGCCCGGCTTTCTGGCTCCACTTGCCTGGGGCAGTCTCTTGTGCCATCTGCCTGCCTGCCCAGTTGTTAGATCTCTCTCAGAGCGATGCCATCCCCTCCCACTGTCTCATTTAGCCCCCCCCCTGTCTTGTGGGGCAACGGTGCCATCTAGCCCTCTGGTTTTCAAAGCATCAGCTCAATTTTATTTTGTAGTATGTATAGCCAGGGTGGGTTTGATTTTAAAGCAAATCAATTTAAATCACAATTTAAATCACTAATCAGTAAGACTCGATTTATGTAACGGGTTTCTACATAAAGGCTCGTTCTTGCTGGCCTTAATATTTACAACCCAGAGGAAGGTTTCATTTTAGTATAATAACTATTCAGGTTAGTATTAATTGCACTGGAAAATTAATGATTGGTTATTTACCACTTGAGATTTATTGCGAGGTGTTGATCTCAGGATGGATCTATTTGAGACTTTTCTTTGTTAGCCTGGTATGATTTAAGGGTTATTGTGTATATTATAGGTGCATATTGTCAAAAATTGATAGAATGTTTGTTTGTCTGTGGAATTGCAAAAATAAGAAAGGGAATGTTTTTAAAAAGTCCCTGACAATTGAATAGATGAAGACTAGGGCTTGTCTGCATATGGATTAGAGGGCTGTATTGCTATGGATATATCAGGTTTATCAGTGACCACTAGCCATGGTGTATCTCTGAATCCTAGTGCCAGGAGTCAACGTCAGGGGAAGGCCTCAGCCTCTCTGCCCTGTTGTTGGTACTCCAGAGGCTGGCCACTGTGTGAGAGAGGATGCTGGACTACATGGACCACTGGTCTGATCTTCAGGGGCTCTTCCTGTGTTCTTAACTTCAGGGGAAGGCCTCAGCCTCTCTGCCCTGTTGTTGGCCCTCCAGAGGAACTGGTTAGCCACTGTGAGACAGGATGCTGTACTAGATGGACCCATCACTGGTCTGATCCACGAGGGCTCTTCTTATGTTCTTATGTCTCCAGTTTAATAGGTTGTTAATCGTTCATATTTGGACAATTTTTCCGCTGTACTTTATTGGAAGGAGAAAAATAATCATGAACAACAACCATTTAAATTGTTTTATCTAACTAAAACAGTAACATTGTATAGCATGTATATTCTTGTATTTGCGTAAACATCCATGAGGATACACTCACAAAGATCTCAAGATTTCTGGAGTATTCTGCTCAAAAGGTTTCACTTTCATTTGTAGTGCTTGATCTTACCTCCTCAGATCTTAACATCTCCTCCTTATCCAGACCTATTCCACCCCAAACAACCTTATATTCATTGAACAACTTTTTTTTATTTTCTACAAACTATAAAAAACTATTCCTACAGTTACAAAACTATCCCTAATTAAAGCAAAGAATACAGATAGTTTTTAAAATATGTATGAATGAAGTTCCCCATATAACAAAGTACAAAATACTGAAACATGATAATAGGTTTCAAATAATACTGGCTCTGCATATGTAGCTTCAAGCATGTGGCAAAATAAATTTCTTAAACTTTCAAGTTGTATACAAAGCTATTTCCCCTTCCTCCCTCTTCTCTTGAGTTTAGCAGATTCCCTTTGGACTGCCAGTTGCTTAGGGGCAGCTGCCCCCTTTGCTGAGACGGAGTCCTCTGAAGAGCTATTCGATGAACTTGCAGAACTTTCCAAGTCATGTATAATGCCTTCTTCCTTTTCTTCTTCTTCCTGTGCTGTCTTCTTTTCTTTTGTTAGTCCTTGTTGCAGATCCAGAAAAGTCTCTGCACTTTTGGAGGAGGTGATCTTTTCTTTTTTCCTTATAGTTGAACACCAAACCCTCCGGAATAATCCATCTATAAAGGGTAGAGTTCTTTTGCAAGAATTTTGTCAAGTTTTTATATTGCTTCCTTCTTTTTCTTATCTCAAATGGAATGTCTTTCAAGACTTTGATTTCCACATCTTTGATTTTTAGGATTGTCCCATTGCCCTGAGCACCACATCTCTTGTTGTTCTCTTAGAGAATTTCACCACAATTTCTCCTGGCAGGTTTTTCTTCTTCACAAAATCCGGATAAGTCCTGTAGATAATATCCATTTCGCTTTGCAAATAATCCACTTGTAAACCTGTTTTTCGAGCTAAAGCTTCACTTAGGATTTCTTTAAATTTCTCCGGCTTTTGTTCTGGAACACCTTGAAATTGTAGAATATAAAACACTTTTTCCATCTGCAGCCTCAAAAGTTGGTCCCTGTCAGTTGTTCTTTCTTTCTCCACCACTTGCAGTCTTTGATTCATTATTTTTGTTTTGGTTTCAGCTGATTTTGCTGATTTAACCACCTCTTCTATTTTAGCATTAGATCCTTTAACCTCTTTCTGGAGTTCATCAATACTTTGGTTTATTGTAGTCATCTGATCCAGTAGAGGGCGCAATGCTACCAACAACATGTTTGGAAAGTCTATGGCAGCTTCCTGTTTAGGAACAGGAAGAGAAGGAGCTGTAGCTTTTGAAGAGGGTTTCCTTCTGAATGCCATTTTTTCTCCTCTGCCAGCCATTGTTTACTTCTTGCAGGAGTTAAAATTCCACAGAAAGTTTTATTTAAGAACGCCATTTTAAGAAGAATTCCACGCTACTTGAACCTCCTACGCCGCGCCAGTGGTCCCAGCCCTCTGCTTTTCAGTCTTTTAAAAAGAAAGGATGGGGGGGTCATAACTTTCCCTCTCCTTTCACCACTTTGTTTTTGAGGCTACAGGACACCTGTTAGTCCTATTGAGTGGACCCACTGACTCACATTTTGTTCAAGGCTGCACCGCAGGTAGGGGTATTTTCATTTCTTTGCTGCGTTCTTTGCTCGCCAAGCCAGTGTGCCTCTTTAGGTGCCAGAGGCTCCACAGCGACGGGACCTTACGGGACAAAGAAGCGCTTCAATCCTTTGGCTGTCGCCTTAGGAGAGGCGCCTCTCGCACCCCAGGCTGGGAGCCCCCTACAAGCAGCAGCCACTGAGGGAATCCATTGCTTTAAGCTATAGGTGCTTCTTTTATCATATTTCTTTGGGGGGGGGGGGTTAAACTCTCCAGTGTTTGTTTATTTTTACATTTCACATTTTCCGGCAAACCTGGGGCCCTTTTCAGGTTTGTAGAAAGATACGTCTGTTCCCTTCACAGCTTCAGTCAATGGATTTAGATTTGCTAAATTTGCTCAGGAGTTGGTGGTGAGGTACCTTGTCAGTAGCCTGTTGAAAGTCCAGGTATATAATGTCTATCACCATTGTCTACAGGCTTGTTCACTTTCTGAAAGAACTCCAAAAGGTTGATGAGGCAAGACTTCCCTTTGCAGAAGCCATGCTCATTTTCCCTCAGCGGGCTTTGTTGCTCTATGTGCCTACCAATTCTATCTTTGATTACTGCCTGGGACAGAGGTTAGGCTGACTGGCTGTAATGTCCTCATTCCCCTCTGGATCCCTTTTTAAAAATTAGTGTCACATTTGCTACTCTCCAGTCTTCTGGTACAGTGGCTGAATTTAGTCATAGGCTACATATACAGGTTAGTAGGTCAATGATCTCACATCTGAGTTTCTTAAGAACTCTTGGTTGTATGCCGTCAGGACCTGTAGACTTACAGGTTCTTAATTTCCCCAGTAGGCCTAGAACTTTATCTCTGGTCACCTCAATTTGGCTCAGTTCTTCAGACCCCCTTCCTGAAAATAGAGACTGTGGCATGGCATTGTTCCCTACACTTTCCACAGTGAACACAGAAGCAAAAAAGTCATTGAGCTTCTCTGCCATCTCCCCATCTTCCTATAGCAATTCCTTTGTCATCTAAAGTCCCCATGGCTTCTGTGGCTGGTTTCCTGCTCCGGATAGATTTTTTAAAAATGTTTATTGTTTGTCTTGATGCTTTAGAAACTTGCTCTTCAGAATCTCATTTTGCATGCCTAATTATTGACTTGCATTTTTTTAGACAGAAGTGGTCCCTCCTGTCCAATTCATTGGGCAGACCTTCCATTTTTAAAAAGAAGCCTCTTTTCTTTTTATAACTTCCCTAACTTGTGTTGTTAACCACACAGGCCTTCTTTTAGACTTGGCACTGCCTTACCTAACCTGTGGAATGCATTCTGTTTGGGCTTCCATTAGTGTGGTTTTAAATAGCTTCCAAGCATCCTCTATGGATTCGACTCTTGTTGTGTTTCCCCTTCAGCTTCCTTTTCACTATTCCCCTCATTTTTGTGAAGTTCCCTCTTTTGAAACTTTGGACTTTAGGGGTAACTTTCCATTGACCTGAATGCTGAACATAGTAGCGTTGTAGTCACTGTTTCCAACTGGTGTAACAACCTCTACATCTCTATCAGATCTTGAGACTGGCTTAGAACCAAGTCCAAGATCACTACCCTCTGGCTGGACCAACTGTTCCAGTGCACAGTCATTTATGATGATCAGCCTCAAGGGTTTGATCAGGTGGGCGATAGTACACCCCCACTTCTAAGTAACCTTTAGGGTCCAATATTTCCACCCACATCACTTCTGTTGGGAAGTTAATTCCCCTGATGTTTTCGATCTTCTATGCCCTCCTTGATGTACAATGCAACACCAACAACAACCCATCCCTCCCTGTCCTGCCTGTAGAGCTTACACCCAGAAATGACTGTATCCCATAGATTTTCCCCATTCCACCATGTTTCTGAGATACCTACTTATATCTAAATTGTCACTGAACGCCAAGCACTCCAGCTCCCTCATCTTGGCTCGGAGACTTCTAGCACTGGCATATAGACACCTATAATGTGCTTTCCTCTCCAGTGACCCTCGCTTCCCTTGGCCCCTTAGTTGCCACATATGGCCCTCAGTTGCCATCATGCCCTCACTCCCAAGTTCTATCATGCTCCTATCAGTATTACCCTGAGTGCTTACACAGTCTTCCCTTTGGACTGACTTGGTAAGGCTCCCCAGGTCCTGTCGGCTTTCCCCCCAGGATTAGTTTAAAAGCTGCTCTGCCACCTTTTTGATATTCGTCGCCAGCAGCCTGGTTCCCCCCAGGGGTATTCTCAGTACAAGAGAATATTTGGTATGTCGCCCAAGGAAGGGGTCCCCTTGAAGGGATCACATTTCTCGTCTGCAGACTAATGCCCTCTGACCTCAATACTTTTACTGTCCACAACAGCAGAAGAGCTTGTCAGCACAGGAGTGGGACTATTCTGGTAAGTCTCTGAGGGTCTCTTCCCCAAATCTCTCTCTCTCTCTCTCTCTCTCTCTCTCTCTGCCTCAGCTTCTTCAGGTCAGCAACCCTAGCCTCAAGGGAACAAACCTGCTCCCTGAGAGCCACGAGCTCCAAGCAGCGAGCACACACCCACAAATTCCACTCAGTGGGTAGATAATTGTACACTGGATAGCCCCTGCTCCTCTGCTGGCTTTCTAGCTTCAGAACTGGTTAGTGGTTTAAAGGTATCTAAAGTGATGCAGGGTCCCCAGGCCAGGAGCATTTTGACTCTTGCCCTTTGGCTTGCACCTCTGCCAAAGGGCAAACAGACTTTGCTCCGTGAGCTACAGACCCAGACAAAAACACCACTCTCCAGAAGTCTACAAGCACCCACTCACCCAAAAACTCACAAAGCAAACCCCAGTTAATGCTCCCCAGTAATTTAACAGTTTAGGAAAGGCAAAAAAAAAAAAAAAAAAACCCTCACCTTTACCAGCAGCTGTCTCCTGGTTTCGGTCCTGCAGCCATGCTGGCACAGGAAATACCCCTTTACACAGAGAGTGATTAAAATGTGGAATTCGCTGCCAGAAGATGTGGAGATAGCCGCAAGAATAGACAGCTATAAAACGGGATTAGATAGATCCATGGAGGATAGGTCTATCAGTGGCTACTAGCCATGGTGACTAAAGTGAATCTTCATGTTCAGAGGCAGTCAACCTCTGAGTCCCAGCACAAGGAGGCAACATCAGGGGAAGGTCTTGGCTTCTATGCCCTGTTCTTGGCCCTCTAGTCTAGAGCAGTGGTTCTTAACCTGGGTTCGATCAGGGGTTCGGCGAGTCAGTCTCAGGGGTTCGGTGGGGCCTCCAACTTAGTACTATTACTAAGTACTAAGAATTATTTTTCACTAAAGAAGGGTTCGGTGAATGCACATATGAAACTGGTGGGGTTCGGTACCTCCAACAAGGTTAAGAACCACTGGTCTAGAGGAACTGATTGGCTGCTGTGTGAGACAGGATACTAGACCAGGTGGACTACTGGTCTGATCCAGCAGGGCTTTTCTTATGTTCTTAAGGTGCCACCTGAGACAGCTTTTTCTTATCTAACTCAAGGGGAGGCAAGTATCACTGCAGCTGACACCACGTAACCTTATGAACCCAGACCCAATAAGCAGCCACAATCTTCTTTTTGCAGACCAGTGGCAACAAATCACTACAGATAAATGATAGAGGGCGGTGGTATAATTAATATGCCCTCAAGCTAGACAGAATCCTTAAGGGATTTCATACCTTCACTTGAGGTGGCAGAACATGGCAACACAATACCATGCTGCAAGCCACCCAGAACCTACTGGACATCCAAACTACAAGAACAGCCCTCCAAGGACAGAGGCACTCTTGAGATTATTCTCTTCTCTTTTCCCTGGTCTCCAAGAAAAAGTGCTGGGGGACTGCTGCTCTGCCTCTTGGCCCCAGGCCTATGGGGTTACGTTGTGTCCCCCATGCTTTTCAGCATAGATGCAAAGCTGATGAGAGAGGTCATCCCGAGATTCGGGCTGGATTGCCACCAATATGCAGATGATGCTCAGCTCTGTCTCACACAACCAGCAGATCCCAGGGAGTCTGTGGAAACTGAACAGGTGCCTGAAGGCTATTTTAGAATGGATGAGGGTTCAAGAGCTGGAACTTAATCTGACCAAGTAGAGGTGCTACTGGTAGGGGGAAGGCCTGACCCAGGAAATAGGTTATCCCCTGTCCTTCATAGGGGGTTGCAGTTTCCCCTAAAGGAGGCAGGATCATTCCTTGGGGTGCTCTTGGACCGGAGCTTCCTGTTGGATAAGCAGAGGTGCCTTTAATTACTTCAGCTGGTGAACCAGTTACAGCCCTTACAGGGCTAAAAAGATCTTGCCATTCTGGTACACACCCTGGTAACAAGATTAATGTCAGCCTGCCCTTGAAGACTGTCTGGAAGCTACAGTTAGTACAGAATGCTGCATCCAGAGTGTTGGCTGGAGTGGGACGTAGGGACCCTAGCATTCCAGTCTTGTTCCATTTACACTGGCTTCTCATTTGCTTCTGGGCTCAATTCAGGGTGCTGGTGTTGACTTTTAAATCCCTGTATGGCTTGGGGCCAGCATACTTTAAGGACTGCCTTCTCCCATGTGAACCTACCTGTTTACTCCAGTCATATTTGATGGCCCTGCTTTGGTTGCCCCTGCTGTTAGAGGCAAGACGGGTGGCGACCCAAGAATGGGCTTTCTTGAGCGTGGCACTCGAGAAACTTTGAGACTCTCTCCCCAGGGAGATTCATTTCTCTGCCTCTGCCAGTGTCTTCTGCCAGTGCATTGAAGACTTTTATGTTTCATTTGGCATAGCAAAAGTACTAAATAAAGTACTAAATAAAGGTCAGATCAGGCAGAATTGTTTAGTCCAAGGTCAGGGTTCCGGAAGTCAGGCAAAGCAGTGTATCTATCCTTTGGCTGGTTTTTATAGCCTCCTTTGGCTAGTTTTTATAGCCATATGCTTAAGGGTCATTCTTGCAGCCAGCTGCTCGGGAATAATCCTGCAACTACAAATCTTTGCTATCAGCAAGCAGTTGGCATTGGGCCAGGAGACGTGCACTTTGTTGTCTCTCCTACAGCTCTGTTCTTAGCATCTGTCTGCAGCGCTCTAACAGTGTGGGTGATACTAGAGGGCATAGGCGTCAACTATGGGGGCGGGCTCGAGCCACCCCCAAAATTTCCCGGGGGGGACTGAGCCCCCACGGCAAAACAGCGCCCACCGCTGCGCCTCCCCTCCGCACCTCCCCGGGCCCTTCCTAGGTCCGCCCGCCTGCCGGCGGGCAGGCACCTCTCCCACCCGGCATGGCCACTCCTGCCTCCGTCCGTTCCTCTGTTCGTCCAAGGGCCAGCTGGGCAAATGCCCAGCTTGCTGGCATCACCCGGAAGTAATACCATCACACTGGGCACGTTGCCGGGGCGATGCTCTAGCAATTGTGCCGAAACTCTATGGCACCATAGAGTTTCAGGGCGATTGCCAGAGCGTCGCCCCGGCAACTTCCAGGTGACGCCAGCACGCTGGGCAATTGCCCAGCTGGCCCCTAGACGAACGGAGGGATGGATGGAGGCAGGAGTGGCCAGGCCGGGGTGGGGAGAGGCAGCGGCGATGGGGACATGATCCCGGGGCACGTACGCAAAAGCCCCTCCCCCCGCTAGAGGGCTGGAAACAAACCACTGAGTTTCACCTGTTGAATCAGAGCTGGAGGGTGTTGGTGGCTCTGCACCAGCTGTTGACTGTGAATCCTGACAAGCCTGAAGCTCATCTTCCTGCTTGCTGGCTTCTGCTGACTCAGAACTGGCTGCACAGGGCTCCTCTTCTCCTGAGGAGTCCTTGGATATAATTAATTAATAAAAAAAATAAATTATCATTGAGCCCTGGCTGATTCATGACAGCCTCAGAAATTGTTAACCTGACCTGGATAGGTCTGGCTAGCCTGATCTTGTCAGATCTGGGAAGCTAAGCAGGGTGGGCCTACAATGGCCAACCACCTCTGAACGTCTCTTGCCTTGAAAAACCCTACAGGGTCACCATAAATCAGGTGTGATTCGATGGCACTTTCCACCACCAAAAATCATTACTGGTCGTCCTCCGTGGTTCTGGTGTTATGTGTTTTTATTGAATTATTTTATAATTTTAGATGTTTTTGATCAAATCTTTTAATGTGCGCTGCCTTGTGGAAGCCTGATTGGGTGGAAATGCAGCACAGAAGTGTTTCAAATAATATTTGAAAATGGGGGCATCCTGGGTTTGAAGACATTGAACAGACACCACATTAAAGAAACAGTTTGAGATGGGTGGCGTCTAAACAATTGTTTCAGCTCTAGAAAGGCAATTCTCTATTGCCTGTTGAGCTATGTGAGAGTTATCATTACATTCCACTTAGGGCAGCACACAGGAAATACCTGCGGTTCGCCTACAGTCACAGGTTTTTCCAGCACGGAGCAATCCCTTTTGATCTCACCACAGCACTCAAGCTCTTTACGAAGTGCCTGGTTTCTTTGGTAGCCCACCTGAGATTGCAGAAAGCATTTCTGTACCCTTTATCTGACATCCTCATTTGGTCCAAGGTACAAAGTTAGACCCTCAGTGACATTCAGACCACCGTTCATTGTCTGCCTTAGCATGGCTGTGTCCAGGAGTCATTTCGTAGAAAAAGAGGTGCAGGAGCTCATTAGCATAACTCATTTGCATAACTCATTTGCATATGCCACACCCCCTAGCATACCGGAAGTGTGTCAGAAGGCAACACCCACCCCTCAGGCTCCACTCCACAAGTGAGTGAAACTGACCTGCTCTTCCTCCATTCCCTTCCCCATCCAATACTTTGTGCGATAAAAATAAGCATAAAGAACACACCCTCATTCTCTTCCTGCTCCCTTGAAACCACCAGGTTTCAAGTAGACTTGAGATACCCAGGACATGTGCACCACCCATCCCTTTCCCTTCCCCTCCCCACAACAAGACACCCTGTGAGGTAGGTGGGGCTGAGAGAGGTCTTTGGAGAACTGCTCATGAGAGAACAGCTCTGAGAGAACTTGTGACTGGCCCAAGGTCACACCAGCAGTTGCATGTGGAGGAGTGGGGAATCAAACCCGGTTCTCCCAGATTAGAGTCCAACTCCTGACCACTACACCAAACTGATGGGGTGGAAGCTGCTGAAGGGTTGGTGAAATTTCTCCAGTACTTATGTGCCATGTGCCCAGATAAAAAATGGTATACTTAGAAAATTTATATGCCACCTTGAGCAAGTTTCTGGAAAAGCAGCATACAGTCATAAAAGGAACAATGATAAAATTATCAATATTAAAACAAAACATTAAAAACAATAAAGACCCTAGCAGGGCTTTTCCCAGGGCGCTGCACCTCTGCACTGCTCAGGGAAGCTGAGGAGGGGGCGGGGCTTGGTCATGTGCCCACCCCCTGAGCTCCTCACTCCCGGAGCTGCGCTCCTGTGCGCTCCTGGCTGTGTCAAACTTGGAGAAACCTCTGGAGTAGGGTCCATGGCTCAGTGGCAGAGCATCTGCTTGGCCTGCAGAAGGTCCCGGGTTCAATCCCAAGCCTCTCTAGTCAAAGAATCTGGCAACAGGGGATGTGAAAGGGCTCTGCTTGAGACCCTGGCCAGCCACTGCCAATCTCAGTAGACAATATTGATCTTGAAGGACCAAGGGCCTGATTCAGTATAAGGCACTTTCATGTGTGTTCATGTCAGCTCACTGACTCCCACAGAGTATCAAGCACATCAAAGTTTGAGAACTATCTTTCTGTTACAGGAAAGGGGAGGGCATATCCTGGCTCCAATATGCCACATTCAGACCAGTCAAGTAGAGATCGTGACGATATCGCCTAGGCATGCCCATGACAGGAAGTATACTTTCACATTAGGCCTCCAGAGAGAATATCTTCCCTTTTAAGACCAACTCATAACTTCAACCACTAAGTAATATTACCCAAATTGGCTTCTGTTGACCTAGTGTTTCGACTAAAATTACTAATATGCCTTGACCCGGATGGCCCTCAGAAATATTTGATTAGTACTTGGATGGGAGGATACCAAGGAAATTCAGAGTTGCTACACAGGGGCAGGCAATGGTAAATCACCTCTTGCCTTGAAAACCCTATAAGGTCACCATACGTTGGCTGCTACTTGGCATTCTATGCTGGATGCTTAATAAATAAATAAATAAATAAAAGCGACCATCTCAAGAGCAAGGCCTCAAACATCTCAACGACCCTTGTTTCTTTTTTTAAAAAAATATCCAGCCCAGAAACTGAAGGACACATTTTTATGTTTTTTTTTTAATTGACCTCGATAAAGGATATTGCTTGACTGTTGTGTCTGGACAAAGTTTCTTGTGTTTCAAACAATGGTCCCTTTTGGAGGGATATCTTCTGGGGGGGTGGGACCAGCTTTTGGACAGTGTTCCCTCACTGGAGGTCCTACCCAAATCAGGCACTGCTCACCCATACCCCAAAGGTTAACAAATGACTTCCTACCTATTCTGAAGGAAAGAGGAATTCTCTAACCATAAATGATGGTTCTCCTGGTAAGAAGGAGGGCTCTTGCCCCACCACTCTTTTAAGCTGAGTGTGGCACCATCTTTCTGGGTGCTAGGTACACAGGAGAAGACGAAGACTCTCATGATCTCAATCTCTCTTTTCTGGAAAAGTCTAACATGCGAAGTCCCAGCCTGAGTTCAGTTCCTTGGCCATATTGAATGTTTTTTAGAGAAGAGAAGAGAGAGAAGAGATTGGGTTTATACCCCGCCCTTGACTACCCAAGGGAGTTTCAGAACGACTTACAAACTCCTTTCCCTTCCCCTCCCCACAACAGACATCCTGTGAGGTAGGTGGGGCTGAGAGAGCTCTTTCCCAAGCTGTCCTTGAGAGAACAGCTGGTACAGAGCTATAGCTTGCCCAGGGTCATCCAGCAGGTGCAAGTGGAGGAGTGGGGAATCAAACCTGGTTCTCTCAGATTAGAGTCCGCGCACTTAACCACTACACCAAACTGGCTCCCTTGGGTGACCCAAAGTTTCAGTTTTATATCACCTGAGAATTTCCTGTTGTATAGTTTCTGTGTTTAAGGTTTGCAGCTTATTCAGGTTCAGCTGAGGAGTAGGGGGAGACCCATCGGCCCTCCAAGAAGGCACTTATGTGTTGGCCCTACCCCATAATCTTTGGGTGACTCATCCCAACGGGTTAACAAGTGGCCCTGTTTGCTCAGAGAGAATGTATGTTAAGAAAATTCCTCTGATCTTCAGTAATTGGCATGGCCAGGAGTCTATACTTTGTTTTAATTTTGCTGAATCTTATTGAAACTTACTCCTAAGTTCCTTCTAGAATGTGTCGCCATGACAAAGTCAAAATGTTGATTCTGAAAATGTGTATTTTAAGATATTAGGGATCTATAGTTTTATTTAAAATTGTGATGACCAATGGCCATATAAAATAAACTTTATTCAATTCGATAGTACCCAATTCCCTTACCCGTTTTTCCAAAGGGCTGATGTCAAAGTCTTATAGTCATCTCATGCATCTATATACTAATAGCCAAGTGCCCCCTGTGCATGCGGATATCTAAATCCGCACATTGGGGGCACTTGAGGGGCAGAGATATTTTCCTGCGCACTTGGGGGACTCCCAGGTGTGCAGAAAAATCTTAAAAGTTTAAAAAACTATACGGGGGATATTTAAATCCCCCCAAAAGTAAAAGACCATTCCCTTCTCATGTGCAGGGAATGCTCTGAAAACAATGCCTGGCAGCTGTTGCCGGGGAGGGGGGGGGGGGAGGCTTGGTGGGCCGGCGGCCGGGAGCCACTCAGGCCTCGGTGCCAGTGCTGGGGGAGAACTTACCTGTGGCCACTTCCTCCTCAGCGTGAGGTCCTCCTGCTTCAGCAGGGTGAGAGCCATGGGGGATACTCCCCCCCGTGAGTATTGCAGGTCCCTCTTCATGTTTTATTTAATAATCTTCTAGCAATGGTCAATTAAAATTTCAAATTGTTTTGCATTAATGCATTATACTAAAAATCTTATCTTACAGTACTGGTATATAGATGCTCTGCATCCTGCCATATACCTGGACAGTTCAGTTTGTCCAGAACTATGACTATTCATTCACTTTTTTTTTTTACACATTTTCCAGACTCTCTTCAGGTCTGATTTGTAGAACTTTAAAAAAAAATAAAACATGAATACTACACCAAGTTATATTGTGTCAAAGCTTGTGTCTCTTTGGGTTTTCCTCTGTCTAGCTTAACTTGCTTCTTTCACAGTCTTCTGCTTCTCTTGACATTTAGGAATCCATTTTAAAGTATTGCCATGTGACTGGGAGGTGTTTTTAAACGTTTTAAGCCGCTGCTCATTTTTAAAGTTTTGCTTTGTGGTTGTGCTATCAAGAATAAAAATCAAGCACTGATTTTGGCTAGAGAGTGAAAGAAGCATAGGCCCTCACTGCAGTAGACCTTTAATCCTGGTTCAGTGCTGTTTTCCTACTAGCTATTCTGCACTACACTGAAGTTCATCCCTCTTTTTATCCCAGTTTTTTTTTGTCAATTCTGCATTACATTGTGGTCACACTGGGTTCAGACTGCCGTTGGATCCTGTTTTGCTGCGGGCTTTCCCTCGATCCGGAATGGCCCCAGTGCAGATTTAAGTGTAGAATTTTAAATTTTGTTTTGATCCTCCCCGCCCCTTTCCTGCTGTACCTAGGATATTAAACCTGGGTTTACTGTTCGCAATACAGAATTTATAACCTGGGGCAGGCAAACAAATTGGAGCAGGACAAAATTTGTGCAGAAAATAGTACATAAACAGAGATAACAGCAAGGTAAATGGCTGCGAGTCGAACACAGAGAAAACTCGGGGTAAGATCCAAGTGCGGAAAGGGTCATAGTTATCTCCTTCATCCAGCATGATTTTTAGATTAATCCACTAGGTCAGATCTGCTTCAACTTCCTTATGTTGTTTCATATTACTGTATCATATAACCTTAAATACTGGATCATCCATGCTTCCAGAGATCTCACAGATCCTTCCATGCAATAAGGCACTCTACAAGTATTCATCTTTACTTAGCCCCAGGCTACACATTATGATTCCTAAAAGTGTAGGGTCAGCGTTTCCCCCGACCTGACTTTGATGCTGATGGATGTCAGCAGGACAACAACTTGTTTTTCAAGCGCCCAGGATCCCAGGTTGTAGCAAGACCATGGCCCAAGGGGAGAAGAGGTTCAGCCTTTCCCCATGCCATTTTTATGGCTCCAAAACAGCCCCAAGGGATGATGTTTGCTTCATTGGGAGGCTGTACATGTAGCCCATCAGTACCCAGTTGCCACTGTTTGGGGATATAGCCCCATATTTTCTGGAAGGGGATCTAGAAGATGCACGGTTGGAAGACAACACGCTGGGAAAGTATTTCCTTGGGCTTCAGCAGGGGTATTAGGAGTCCCTGGGAGAAGTAGCAGAGGACTGACTAAGAACCATCCCAGGGCATTGCTGGTGCCCTGCAATAGAAATTAAAGAAGTTGGTTGAGAGACATGAGTGCGGTCAGACGTGCATTTTAATCCACTGTTGCCCTGCCTCTAATTGATCCAGAGTATTTTGGAACAGAGAATACTGATCAGACTCACCCCTTTAAGCACTCTTCAAAGCGCTTTTACCCCATTCTTGAGTGATCAGATGCATATCAGACCTGGCAGCCAAGAAGTGTTGCTGTTGGCCATTTTTAAAAATAGTTTCTCCTTTGAGCATGCCCACAAGCACTGCTGTGCCTCCTGAGATATTTGGTTTATGAGGCTGTTGACCATTTTTTTAAAAGTTTGCCCTTTGGGCATGTGCACAAGCGCTGACTGGCCTGCTGGGGCCTGTAGTCTCCCTCTCTAAACTTTTCAATTTACTCCTTCCCCAAAGCACAGGAAAAAGCTGAGGTACAGGGGTGTTTTTATTTGAAAGTTTTTAGAAGAAAACAAAGTTTAGAGCAGCCCCTGTGGGAGAGGGGGAGAGAGAGAGAGAGGTGCAAATATCCAGTTGAGTGCACTTTGCTAACTAGTAAAAAAAATGGTGGCTGCAAAACAAGAGACCAGTCAGACCTGCCTGATGGCTTGAGTGTGCAACAGAGCGATCAGACAACAGGAAATCTGGTTTGAAACCAGCTCAGCCCAAAAGGATCGAACTTTCACAGGTATTGAATAAACATGCAGTAAAGGGGGGGGGACACAGATGACTGGGGCACGACAGACAGATGTTGCTGTCTGATCATGCAATTTTAAATCCGTAAGGGAACAGCAACGGATTAAACTGCATGTCTGATCACAGCCAGGGTGATACAGAGAGCATTTATAGAAAGGAGGGAGAGAGAAGGACAAGAGAGTCTTCATGGTCTTCTGATTAAGAATAGTGCTGGTGGTGATGTCCACTGTATTTTGCCTGGTACGGTGGCTTCAAAGGGCGACTTGTGCCCTGTGAGATGGAACATCTCTCTGTGCATGTTTGCTTCAGGTTAAACAGTACCATGAAGTTCAGGTTGTGAAGAGAAGATGCAAAGCAGAGTGGTATGGAACAACTGAATAAATGTCAATGGTCAGATTGTTCCAGAGCTTATGAAACCCTTGCAGCATGCAGGCGAGACCACAAACTGCTGTGGGCAGATGAATCAGTATTTCCAGAGGGGAGGTATTCTTCTTGCTTGGCTCGAGAGGGCTGGCATCATCATTGGCGTGTGGGAGGGTAACTCCCTTTGTAGTGAAGGTGTCCACCTGTCATGTTTGGCTTGAGGAACGCCTTTTTCAAAGAGTTGGAGGCAGGTTGAACAAATGAGTTACTTACTGCTCCTGGCATGTACACCCATCCCATTTTTACCTCCTGCTAAAACAGACAGGGGAAGAGTGGTAGCTCAGTTAGCAGAGCATTGGCTTGGCATGCCAAAAGTCCCAGGTTCAAGCCCCAGTATCCCCAGTGAAAAGGATCAGGTAACAGCAGGGGTCCGTTGGGGCCGGAGCGAGGCGGAGCAAAGCTCCGCCAACTCAGGACTGGCCAGTAGGGCAGCCACGGGATTCAGCTCGCCACCGAATTGCCGCCGAAATTCGGCGGCAACTTTAAAAGCCACTGGAGGGGAGGGGGTTTGAGGGAGAGGCTCCAAACTTGCAGAGTAGCTGCTGGGGCCTCTCCTCGAAATGCCCGCCAAGTTTCAAGAAGATTGGACCAATTCTACAGGCCCCCAAACAGGTTGCCCCCTTTCCCTCCATTGTTCTCTATGGTAGGAAAAAGTTAACATTTTTTACCTCCATAGAGAACAATGGAGGGGATGGGACAATCTGTTTGGGGGCCCATAGAATTGGACCCCGTGGTCCAATCTTCTTGAAATTTGGTGGGTATTTCGAGGAGAGGCCTCAGCAGCTACCCTGCAAGTTTGGAGCCTCTCCCTCAAACCCCTTTTCCTCCAGCCCCTCATATACCCTATGAGTTTTTGCCATTGATTTCAATGGCCCATAGGATATAATGGGGCTGAAACTGACATTCCCTTTCTGACACACTTCTGGTGAAGTCAGGGGACGTGGCATATGCTAATGAGTTATGCTAATGAGTTATGCTAATGAGCTCCTGCACCTCTTTTTCTATGAAAGGACCCCTGAGTAACAGGCAATGTGAAAGACCTCCACCTGAGAATCTGGAGAGCCGCTGCCACCCTGAGTAGGCAATACTGACCTTGATGGACCAAGCATCTGATTCAGTATAAGACAGTGTCATGCATACAAGGTTCTGTACTCTCTTCAAAATTCTGTGAAAGTTCTTTGGCCAGTGGTGACCGTAAGGATGAAGAAGAGTGGGTGTGTTCCAAGAGAAACAGCTTTCTCAAGTCTTTCAAAAGTTACTGTCTCCCTTTAGCCTTGGTGAAAAAAAGGGAAAGGTGTTCTTTTTCTATAGTATATAAAATGTTAGATAACCTAAACCAAAAAAAAAGAGTATAAAATATAAAGCATCCAGGCAATCAAGACCGTGGAGGGAGAAAAACAAAGTAGGAATAGTTGACCATGAAAACAGTTCAATACGCCTATCATTTGGATGGTTCTACTTTAGAGAGGAACTGTGGCATAGTGGTAGAGCATCTGCTTTGCACACAGAAGGTCTCAGGTTCACTCCCTGGCATCTCCACTTAAAAGGTCAAAGACCCCCAAGGGCCACTGTACTGACTGATAGACCAGGGGTCCCAGTCTGTATAAGATAACATCATATTTGAGTATAGAGTAAGAAGAGGAAAAGGCAAAACACATCTTTAGGGAGGTCTTTAAAAATACATTTAGGGATGCCATTCAGATAATAGTGGGAAGTTCCTTCCAGCCCCACACACTGGATGAGAGAACAGAGGGATGAAGCAAGAGACTGGAGGCATCTGGAAGAGGGGAAGCAAATGTCAAGAATATGAGGTGAACGGCTTCCTGCGCTTGGATCTCATCCCTGGTTTTATCAGAGTTCAACTTGTGACACAATACCTTACATTTATCCCTGGTTATAACAGCACCCGTTTATCCTGGGACAAGTGTGGGGCAAAACTGGGGAGACCTCAATGTAATGTGGAAACAAAAAATACCCCAAGATGATTACAGGGGTGAACTCGCATGTAGTGTAGAATGTAAGTTTGGGAGCAGGGCTGAACCAGGATTTAAGGTCTAGTGTGGAAAGGACCAGGAAAAGCCATTCAAACTCTTCCTGAACAATATTTTGAAAGCATCCAGACTGAAGTACCTGTCTAAGAGGACAGAGCAGGCAAGAGACTTTCAAGCTCTAAGGGGGGGGGGGGGGGGGAGGACCACAAAATGTCGTTCTGCTGAAAGATAACATCTGTTTACCAGGAAAAGAGATGATAGTCTAGGTAATTTGTGGTTCGGCTCCTTTGCTCGGTTTACAGGCCTTGGCTCTGCCTGGGCTTGCTTGGATCATTTTTCCATTCCACTTGCAAGACTTCTCTTGAACCCCGCTGGGGCTCCTCGCTGTTTCTGTGCAGGCTGGGCTCTCGTGCATCACAGCAGTGGGTGGAAGTTCTCTTTGAGGTTTTCTGCTGTCAACCAGAAAATGCTTTATAGCGGTGGGTGCAGGTGCAGTGTGGGGGACGCAGCGCAAGAGGAGAAACACTTCTCTGATGCAGCCTCTGAGCCGAGCCCGGCGGCAGTGTCTTGAGACTCCCAAGTCCGGTCGTCCGGTTGGTCTTCCTCCTACCATGCAGCAGAATCCTCCATCTCCTTATCCTGAGGTCTTCTGGACAAACAGCAGTGCAGTTTTGAGCCCCAACAGTGTCCCACTGGGATTGTACCCCACTGGGGCTGGGCCCAGGACCCATCAGGACATGTGCTCCCCTTGGCCTGTGCCAGAGAGGAAAAGGCAGAGACTGGATTCTAAGGATGGCACGTGCCTCTGTTTCCTGGTGGTTTTTCTGCTGGTCTTCCTCGCCCTCACAGGGGTTGGATTAGCGATGTTTCAGATCTTCCGTCTGCAGAAGGAGCTGGAGGTAACTTCTGTCCCCTTAACGCAGGCACAGAAAAGTCCCGTATGAGGTGCATTTGAGGGGGGAGGGGGTCATAATATCCGGAACCCTCAAAGCCTTCCTGGATATGCATCTCCTGAAGACAAGGGCTTTCATTAAATATAGCATGGGGGTTATGTTGTGTTTTCCCACGTATGAATCTATGCCTATTACCTCAACAGCTCTCCCAGAGCGGACATGTGCCTCAGCCTCCAGAGATGCTCAAAGGTGAGATGTTCTTGTCCGGGGAAGGGAGCATACTGCAGTTCTTCCAAATGCGAATGTGTTGCTTTGGATTTTTGACATTTTCTGAAATAGTGTGTTTCCCAGACTTCTGGTCCTGACCTCTGACTAACAGAACCAAGATCCTGGCCTGTCTGGATATCCATCTGGATATCCGTTGAGTGAAATCCCAACTGAACAACTAGCTCTAACTTATCAGCCAATGCTTAGTCAACAGCAAAGATCACACTTTTGAATTTCCACTTCTCTCTTTCCATCTCTCTTAACTGAAGCCCAGAGTGTGTGCAACTTTGGCAGAAATGCATGGGGGCTGAGAAAGGGTTTCCTCTCGTGATATCAGTACCATTTTTTTTGTCTTTGCCCAACCATAAATTAGCTAAACTGTCATCTCTTTTCCTGGCTAACAGATGTTATCTTGAAACACTATAGAAATGTCTATTCCTTTTAAAAGAGTTTTTTAACCAAAGCATTTCCATTGGTTTCCATCTCGGCTTCCCTCCCCTCCCTTCCCTCCCCCTTTCCCATCTCCTTTTCCCTTGTTTGTTGTTCCCTGTTCACCTAATTGGGGGGGCTGCAGTGGCTCAAATGGTTAAGATGCTGAACTGCAGACCGGAAGGTCGGTAGTTCAGCAGTTCGAGACCCAAGTGCTGCATGACGGAGTGAGCTCCCATCTCTGGTCCCAGCTCCTGCCTAGCAGTTCGAAAGCAATAAAATGCAAGTAGATAAATAGGTAACACTTCGGCGGGAAGGTAACAGCGTTCTGTGCACCTCAGCATCTAGTCATGCCGGCCACATGACCACGGAAAAAGTCTTTGGACAGCGCTGGCTCTTCGGCTTGGAAACAGAGATGAGCACTGTCAGATTCGACTGGCTTTCAAGCAAGGGAAACTTTTACCTTTTCTTTTTATTCACCTAATTGCATGATATCTATTCCCCTTTAGAGAGGGGGCACTGTGCTGTGCTTCTCTTTTACGGGCTATCTTATCAGTTGTCAGACGAGTTGTTTTAATAGTTTAAATTTATGAATAATGTTGTTACCCACTCTGAGCCCTGTTGTACAGGGGAGGGTGGGCTATAAATCTAAGGAATGAATAATTTTAGCAGCCAGTTGGTAGTGTAGTGAAGGAATTAGTGGATCCAGCCAGACTGGGTTTTGGTTCGAATTGTGAGGTTCTCAAGACTGTAGAGAGAGAGACGCTTGGAAGGTTCCTGCAAAGGAAAGCCTTCCTACCCCAGGCTAAGAAACTGGGGGTGGGGTTTTGAGCGTGCCGCAGAAAACCCTCTGTGACCAGTATTTGGGGCTGTTCCCTTGGGAAGAATCCACTGTTTTGTTCTGTAACCAATGCTTTGTGTGATGGTTTAAGCAGGAATGAAGACGTCCTGTTCTTTGATGCTGATAATTTTTAGTGAGGTGAAACAGATGGTTGGTGTCAGGCTAAAGCCTGAAGAAAGAAGGTGAATCCAAGATCCAAAAGTTTAGGTGCTGTGCTAGATCAATATACCCAGGGTGACGGCAGGAGGAAACCAGTATAATCTCTGCCGGACTGGGCTGTTTACGCCAATGAAGGGTGCAAGGATTTCACATCCAAAAACCCTATCTCCAACAACTAAAAAAAACCCAGAGAGCAATCCTACAGAAGTTAGATACTTCAGCATCTGACTCCCCATCAACACCAATGTGACCTATAGATTTGCCTGGGTCACACCTACAGATCCCCCCTCCCCAAGCTGAACATCAGAGAAGTCAATGTTGGAGCAGGCCACTGACCCATCCAGTCCAACACTCTGTCACACAGGGGCCAAAAACACCAGGTGCCACCAGGAGGTCCAGCAGTGGGGTCCAGTTTTTTCATTGCTAGTGCAGATACTATCATCCTGGGCAGAGTGTGAACAGTTAGCGTATACCTCTTTCCCCCCAACTTTTCCACCTCTTTTTTCTCAACTAGTGTTCCAGCCATACAAGGAAGTCCAAGGGCACAGGTGGCAGGATGTATACCTGCATCCTGCTATCACCTGTTCACGTTTTTGTAGGCGTGTTTCCAATTTACAAAGCGACAAAGCGAAGATGATCCAAAGATGAGAGCAGAACACTGAAAACATACGTACTATACTGGAAACCATGGCTTTTATCATATCTAGAACTCTTGGGTGGGGGGAGGCCAGGGGAGGCAGTGATCTCAGGTGGCAAATTTGGAAAAGGGGTCAGCTGAGGCCACTAGCCCTCTGCCCCAGCACCCTGACTCAGCCCTCCCTCCCCGTCCCTTCCCTGCATCCAGAGCAACCAGCATCCCTTCACCCCTCTCTCCTCAATGGGTCTTTAAACACAGCACAGGAAGCTGCACATGCCCAGTTAGGGCTTCCTGAACAAGAGTTGGGTGTGGGGAGGAGTAGGGTGTACAACTTCCAGGAGATCTATTCCTGGAGATCTATCGGAATCACGACTACAGAGATAAATTCTTCTGAAGGAAATGGCTGGGTGGACTCTTCCACCTTTACGATGCATTGGCTGAATGATGATCCTGTAAATTAATCCCCTTAACAAGAGAGCTTGTAATTCTGTGTTTCTTGTGACACAATCACACCTTTCCATGGCAGTGGCTGTCAAGTCACAACTGACTCCTGGCGACTCCTGGTGGGGTTTTCAAAGGAAGAGATGAACAGAGTTGGTTTGCCATTGCCTGCCTCTGCGCTGCAACTCTGAACATCCTTGGTGGTCTCCCATCCCAGTGCTAACAGGGACTGACCCTGCTTAGCTTCTGAGATCTGACAAATCAGGACAACTTTTTCATAAGGATACATTATGGCCAAGTGAAAAAATGCAACTGGTAGATGCCTGTCAAGAATATTTAGGATTCACCCCAAAGCAGGGTCATTCATGTGCCACCCTTATGCTTTCCATTTATTTTCAGTATATATAAACCCGAGTTTAACAGCTGGTGAAATTAAGATATTAAGAAACCTAGCAGGAGATGAGAATATTCTTATCAAAAGAGCAGATAATCAATGTATACAGGGCATTTCCCCCTCTCTTTTGTTTAGCTGTTTGTACTATTTCGATAGAGATTGTTGTTATTCGTTGTAGAGTGATTTGTACTAAGATATATAAATGAATATTGTTTACTGACAAGTATGAGTCGAACTTAACAACTGTATTTCCATGTAGATTGTTGTTGGTTCCTTTTGTATGCTCAGTTTATTCCCACCACCATTTTTAACCTACCTTTCTCCTACGACGGATTTCAGAAAGTTCTATAGTCTGATTCCTGGCAGCTTGGAATGTATTAACAGGGTTCTTTTTAATGACACCACCCCTTCTACCACAATGTAGGTTTCCTGAACAGAACGACAGAAAAGACGGTCAAGAGGAGAGCACATTTAACAGGTATGTAGCGGAGGGGTTATCCTGGGGTCAGTGATGGCATAAGAAAGTGATGGCATAAGTTATCCTGGGGTCAGTGATGGCATAAGAAAGAGGATGGAGTGGGGTGGTGGTGGAGGATATTGTGTTGACTGGCTCGGTGTTGTTGTGGGGATGTAGAAAGGACCAAACTAGGTGGTTTGCTGTTTCCCCTGAACATGTGGCAGGAAATGAGGGAGCAGCTGCAGGTAGGGAAGGAGCGCTCCACTCTCCCCCTGCCCACCCATCTGCTGTTCCTCTGCTGTCATCTTCAGCCTGTTACTTTTCTTCTAGCTGGATTTGCACAAGGCTTTAGAAAGCCACCATGGGCTTCTGGGAAAGGAGACAAATGTGCACCATGAAGGTAGAGAATTCACTCATCCCTTAGAACAACAAAGCCTCTCTAGGAATCCAGAATCTCTCACTTTTTACCCTTTGCTTCACAGGAAGACGTAACATGTGCCCTGTCGCTGCAGGACATCCACTTACTTTGGTTTCGAGTTACGCTTTAGAATGAAGCGATGTGGGTTTCTAGAGAGGTTTCTAGCTGTGGCTGAGGCAGCCTCCAAATTGTACTAGATGCGAGCAAAACTGAGTCAGGTGGGCTGCCTGGCTTGTGAGGCTCTTTGACAAACTGGGGTCTAAGGACTTTTGTAACCATCTACACACACACACGGGCTGCAGTGGCTCAAGTGGTTAAGATGCTGAACTGCAGACCGAAAGGTCGGTAGTTCAGCAGTTTGAGACCCGAGTGCTGCATGACAGAGTGAGCTCCTGTCTCTGGTCCCAGCTCCTGCCAACCTAGCAGTTCAAAAGCAAGAAATTACAAGTGGATAAATAGGTACCGCTTTGGTGGGAAGGTAAGAGCGTGCCATGCGCCTCGGTGTTTAATCATGCTGGCCACATGACCATGGAAATGTCTTCAGACAGTGCTGGCTGTTTGGCTTGGAAATGGAGATGAGCACCGCATCCCTAGAGTCGGATTCGACTGGCTTTTGAGTAAGGGAAACCTTTACTTTTACACACACACATACACACACACACCATGTCCCCGCAGCTGTGGATCCGTTCCCTCAGAAAGCACCTGTGGAATTTCCCGACCCAAAGCTGGCAACCCTCGTTAAAAGACTACTTTATGACCAGTGTTCCCTCTGAGCTGAGTTAGTGTGAGCTAGCTCACAGTTTTTTTAGCCTCCAGCTCACACATTTTTGTCTTTGCTCAGGAAGGATGGCTCCAGAGCAGACTAATTTATGCAGTAGCCTAATTGCTCACTCACAACTTTAATGCCAGGAGCTCGCAAAGTAGATTTTTTTGCTCAAAAGACTCCACAGCTTAGAGGGAACATTCCATGCCAGGCGTATTGGCACCAATGCTCTCTTTAAGCTGAGGACTTTTGTGAACAAAAATTCTACTTCTTGGGCTACTGGCATTAAAGTTGTGAGCGAGCAGCAATTTGGCTACTGAACTTTGTTTCGGACAGAATATCATTCTCTCCAGAGTTAAGGGAAGGCTGAAGAATCTGGAACTTCTCAGTGATAAAAAAGATGGCTAAGGGAAGGACATGATAGAGGTTTATAAATCATGCACGGGATGGAGAAAGTGGATAGAGGGAGCATTTCTTCCCTCTTCCATAATTCTAGACCTTGGGGCACCGAATAAAGTTGATGGGCTATAGGTTCAGGACACACAGAAGGAAATTTGCGTATCTCCTTAGAAAAGATTGGGGGGGGGAGAATTCGGCTCCAGTTGTCTGCCTTTTGCTCACAGTGGCTCGAGGGGGGGGGGGAGCAATTGTAGCACCTTGAAACCAAATCCAGATAAGGCGAGGAGACACCGTCCATAGTGACCTTGGAGTCACCACTAAATGGCAATAAAATGATGCAGACAGCTGATGCTGAGATGAAACAATAGGAGAGTGGATGCAGCATGAAATGCAGACAGAAATTTGTGAGACGATGTGAGATTGTTGGCACAACGGTGGGAAATACCAATGCAGATTGGAGCTAAGAGGGAATTGGACAGATTTGTGGTGGAGGAGAGGTCCAACAATGGCTATTATCCATGGTGAGCAAAGGGTGCCTCCACACCAAGAGACAGTCAACCTCTGAATACCTGTTCTGGGAGGCAACATCAAGGGGATGCCTTGTCCACTGTGGCCTGTTGGTTCTCCAAAGCTACTGGTTGGACACTGTGTGGAACCAGATGCTGGGCTAAATGGACAACTGACCTCATCCTGTAGGGTGGTTCCTACATTCTTAAGGTTCTCTGCTCAGCCTAGGGTTGCCAAGTCTGGGTTGGAAAATACCTGGAGACTTTGGGGGTGGAGCCAGGAGAGGGTGGGGTTTGGGGAGGGGAGGGGCCTCAGGAGGGTACAATGCCATAGAGTCCACCCTTCAGAGCAGCCATTTTCTCCAGGGGAACTGATCTCGGTCAGCTGGAGATCAGTTGTAAAAGCGGGAGATCCCCAGGCCCCACCTGGGGGCTGGCAGCCCTAGCTCAGCCGCAGCCATCTGGGTATCCTCACTGCCAAGAAGGAACCAGCAAATGATATTTGCAACCTTTGGTATTTCACATACTAGATTTTTAAAAAATCTGTTGCCCTGGAAATGTTCAGACCTCTTGAAATACAGTGGGGTTTGAACAAACTCCTGCCTGAATTTTATTTTCACAGGTTCAGGCAGACAGTTGTGCTAGGCCGGAGTAGCGGAACACCAACAAAATTTCCCACGGTGTGTTAGCTTTCATGAATCAAAAGCTCATTTTAGTCAGGTTGTTTTCACAGTGACGTTTAATCTTTCCAGGTGAAACCAGCCAGAAGTCTCTGCCGCTAGAATGGGACAGTACCTACGGACATGCTTTTGTCTCTGGCGTCCGATACGAAAACAGGGGCCTGGTGATTGATGAACCTGGCCTCTACTTTGTATACTCAAAAGTGTTCTTCCGAGGTCAGCACTGCAGCAACCAGCCCCTTGACCATGTGGTTTTCAAACGAAACCCAGTTTACCCTGGTTCCCAGGTGCTGATGGCGGGCAAAGAAATGAACTACTGCACAAGCCTGCGCATGTGGAGCCGCAGCAGCTATCTGGGCGCCTTGTTCAACCTCTCCCGACAGGACAGCTTGTATGTGAATGTCTCTCAGGTCACCCTGGTGAATTACGAGGAATCGAAAACTTTCTTTGGCTTATATATGCTTTAGACATTGACACACAGATGATGTGGAACTTCTGAGACACGTGGATGTAGGATAAGCTAGACTGGTATTAGCTTACTTTCCAGAGGAAGCCCAGTGGAGAAAACACCCCCCCCCCCCCCGGCAGGACAACTTCTGATATGGAAGCTGACAAAGCAGACCTGAGATGCGTCTTCACGCCCTGAAACTGGCCGAACAACTTCACATGAGGCATGATTTGCCGTGCGCAGGGAGCTCCGTAAAGATTTTGGTTCCAGACAGCACCCGCACACCCCGGAATAAAGACTCGAGGCACAAATATATGGGTTGAACTAGGTTTTATCAAAGCTGATCTGTGACGAAATAATAATATCTGTTTTACTTCTGATGCCCAAATGTGTGCAGGGCCTGCCAAACGTGGCCCCCTAAAGGTTGCTTAAGGACAACTCCACCCTTGATCCAGACTCAATGCATCTGATGCTGCTCTTCCTTATATTTTTACTGTGTGCGCAGGGCTGTGCCAAGAGCCACTGAGCCTCACCAAGATCTCCACGCCACACAGCAGGCAGGGTCCGGTTGAATGCTGCCCACCTGGCACCTGTTCTTATGCCACCCTGGCTGGGCAGCTGATGAATGGCTGGCTTGGCTGCGCTCCCTTCATCAATAGCTGCTTGCCAAGTTTTCCTGCCTCTCTCCTATTAATCCGCACATTTCCATCAACCTAATTAGGGGCTCTCCCCTCCTGGAGCCAGGCCAGTTTAAGCTACTTAACCCCCAGCCCCATCCAAGACTATCAGTATGATGCAAATGAAAAAAGAGGTCCCATTGGACCAATCTCAAGGAAACCCCCTCCCCCCCAAATTCCTGCTCGGCCCCGAAGTGGCCAGCCTCATCATGTACCGTCAGTTCATCAGAGGGCAGCACTGATCAAAAGCCCAGCTGAAAAGGTGGAGCTGCCCTTATACAGGCACACAAGGCCAACCATCTGACTGGCCAAGAATGCTGCCTTTACTAATTACCCAGCATGCCCTGTGCCTCTCTTTCCTTCTAAGAAGGGTGCAAGCAAAAACATCCCCAACCTCACTTTGCAGTGGTGGAAAGTGCCATTGATTAGCAGCCGACTTATGGGGTTTTCAAGACAAGAGATGTTCAGAGGCGGATTGCCATTGCCTACCTCTGTGTAACATCCCTAGACTTCCTTGGTGGTCTCCCATCCAAATATTAACCAAAGCTGACCCTGAAAACTCTATGGTGCCATATTGTTTTCAGGGCGATTGCTAGAGCGTCGCCCCAGCATCATGCCCAGCGCGATGACGTCACTTCTGGGTGACGTCATCACACTGGGCAGTTGGCTGGATTGAGCCACTTTGGGGGTGGGGATCCCCCCACTGGCTGAATCCGGACCAGCGGATTGGGGGCCCCTTTAGCAGGGGAATCCCCGCCCCCCGGGGGGACTTGGCAGCCCTAAGGAGCTGCCCATATTGAACAAGCTGACGTGCCAGGCCGATTGCGCGGATTGTGCAGCAGTTGAGGTGTGAAGAGAAGGATGATCTGTCATTTCTGAGAATGTGACAGTGTCACTTTTCTCTTCCTGTCCCACATTTACAGTTTAGGTTTGTCTCTGCTGCTCCCGTCTTGACTTCATGCTTAATTTCGGGGGGGGGGGGGGGACTTTCAGTTTTGCACTTTTGCTTTCAGATTATCAGCAGCCTCACAGGCTAGTTTTTAATTCACTGACCATTTTGCAAATGTCTTGTTTGCATGACTGGGGGCAGCTTTTAAATTTGCTCTCCCCCAGTCCCTCAGCTGACAGGTATCAAGAATTTAACATTTCAGTGCTTTAAAATTTTCTGTGTATCAAGTTTGGAAGAAGGGATTAAGGAAAAACTGGTATTTTTCCTGGAGGATGGCTGGGCTGGGCTGCATCTGGATTCAGTTCAAAGTGCTGTAAATTTAGAGAGCTATCTACATGGAATTCACTGCCACAGGAGGTGGTGGCGGCTCCAAGCGTGGACGGCTTCAAGAGGGAATTGGATAAACATATGGAGCAGAGGTCCATCTGTAGCTATTAGCCACAAGGTGTAGATAGGAACTCTCAGTCTGGGGCAAGTGATGCTCTGTATTCTTGGTGCGGGGGGGGGGGGGGGGAGAGCTTCTAGTGTCCTGGCCCCACTGGTGGACTTCCTCAGGGCACCTGGTATTTTTGGCCACTGTGTGACACAGAGTGTTGGACTGGGTGGGCCATTGGCCTGATCCAACATTGGCTTCTCTTATGTTCTTACATACTGGGCCAGGCTAGTCCAATTGCATCAGATCTCAGAAGCTAACCAACGTTAGGGTCAGTACTTGGATGTAGGGTTGCCAGACTCCAGGTGGGGCCTGGGGATCTCCCGCTTTTACAACTGATCCCCAGCTGACAGAGATCAGCTCCCCTGGAGAAAATGGCTGCTTTGGAGGGTGGACTGTATGGCACTGTACCATGCGGAGGCCCCTCCCCTCCCCAAACCCCACCCTCTCCTGGCTCCACCCCCAAAGTCTCCAGGTATTTTCCCACCCAGACTTGGCAACTCTGCTTGGATGGGAGACCTTCAAGGAAGTCCAGGGTTACAATGCAGAGGCAGGCAACACCAAATCACCTCTGACCGTCTCTTGCCTAGAAAACCCTACAGGGTTGCCATAAGTTGACTATGATGGCACTTTCCACCACATTTACATACATTGGTGCACTGGTTAAGGCCTTCTATGTGTGCCCCACCTTCTATGTGTGCCCCACCTTCAGATGACTGTTGATGGTAGGGTTGCCAGCCTCCAGGTGGGGCCTGGGGATATCCCACTTTTACAACTGATCTCCAGGTGACAGAGATCAGCTCCCCTGGAGAAAATGGCTGCTTTGGAGGGTGGATTCCATGGTGCTGTACCATGCCGAGGTCCCTCCCCTCCCCAAACCCCTCCCTCTGCTGACTCCACCCCCAAAGTCTCCAGGTATTTTCCAATCCAGACCTGAGAACCCTATTTGACAGCTACCAGAGGACCTTCTTTTGGGATGCTTCATCTTCAGAATTCTTTCTGTCTACCTAGCCTCAGCCCCTGGGTGAAAATAACCCTTCCTCCTGGTTTTTAGTGGAGTCCTGTCCCTTCCTCCCCACTCCCTGGTTTTATTCATTATTTATACTGCTGACTTCATTCTATTTATGACAGCCTAACTGGTTTTTTAAAAAACCCTTTATTATTGTGTTAGTTGAAATCAGACTTTTAAAAATGACTGTTGGTTATTAATTTTTTTTTTAATGAATGTATATTGGAAGCTGCTTTGTGAGTCCCTGAGAGTGGTGGGAAAGAAATGTCTAATAAATAAACCAGCGGGATTTTTAAACTGCCCTTAGTCTCTTCAGCTTTTCTTCTTTAAACCAGTCCAGCAATCTTCACTTCCCAACTTTTCATGGCTTGACGAAGTTCTTGTGATCCCCTCTGATGGGTTCCCTCCCTGATTCTCCTCTTATCCTCCTTCTCTTCCCCTCCCCTCCATGCATATTTTGTATATATTCAGATGAACAGCTTCTTGGCCCCTCACACCTGCCCCTTCTCTATTACCTTCACAGGGGTATCCCTCTAAGCCAGTGGTTCTCAACCTTTCTAATGCCGCGACCCTTTAATACAGTTCCTCATGTTGTGGTGACCCCCAACCATAACATTCTGCCAACACACACAACGATGAAGCTACTTTTTCAGATGTTTTCTCTTGCATGGCAGTTAGCACCAAACAACTTTAATACAGACTTTAGACACACATATATTTGCAAGCTATTCCCAACAAGACACAACAAACACTCAGGCTTCAGACTTACTTTTCTTCAACAGAAGATGCCATGAGAAAATGAAGGTGGGGGGGAGAGGCTGTTGCAGGTAGGGGGGGGAGAGAGAGAGAGAAAGGTAGGGGGAGAGAGAGAGAAAGGGGGAGAGGGGGAAGAGAGAGAGAGAAAGGGGGAAGAGAGAGAGAAAGGTGGTGGGGAGAAGGGGGAAGTAAGGTAGGTAGGTGGGGGGGCGGCTTTTGCCACTTTTCCTGGGTTCTGCGCCTCGGCACGGAGCTTAGGGAAGGCGGGGGGGGCTTTTGCCACCTTTCCTGGGCTCTGTGCTTCGGCGTGGAGCTCAGGGAAGGCGACGGAAGAGTGCCCTAAAGGCGGCGGCGGGGAGGGGGAAGCGGCCATTGACTTAACTGCTGGCTTCTTCCTCCTCGTGGCCCCTGCTGGAAGAGCTGCTAGAAGCCGGGGGCGGGGCTCCGGCCCCAACCAACCGTGCTCTTTGCCCTTAAAGGGAAAGCTCCCTTTGAGGGCAAAGAGCTGGGAGGCCAGACCTCGCACTTGATCAAGCATGGGGCCCTTTCCTGCTGGCGGGGAGGGGTGGGGCAGGCTCAGACGCCAGCCAGCGACCCCTGTGAAATGGTCGTTCAACCCCAAAAGGGGTCCCGACCCACAGGTTGAGAACCACTGCTCTAAGCTGTGGAGTCTTGGGAGCAAAAATTCTGCTTTGTGAGCTGCTGGCATTAAAGCTGTGAGCGAGTGATTTGTCTGTGGCATAAATCAGTTTGCCTTGGAGCCATCCTTCTCGAGCTAAGACAAAAATGTGTGAGCTGGAGGCTCACACTGGCTCAGCTTAGAGGGAACATTGCTCCAGAGCAAACTGATATATGCAGTAGCCAAATGGCTCGCTCACAGCTTTAATGCCAGCAGCTCACAAAGTAGAGTTTTTGCCCACAAGACTCCACCGCTAAGAGGGAGCATTGGTGGCAACACCACATCACAGCAGCTAGCCATACACTCACCACCATTGTGTCACCAGCCCAGAAGGTAGGCAGGTGGCAATAACCTGAGAATGGGGCCCATTCTGGCCTTTGTCCTGTGCAAGGGGTGGCCAAGAGGTACCCATGGAGACTACTATGGGACAATGTTCAGTGATTGCAATAGACAGATGTGCATGACAGCTTTGGGAGCGGCACCACCCGGGCATTCTCCCAGTTCCTATGGGATTCCCCAGCAGCAGGGCCACTAGGCCTGTAAGCTGCCCTTAGCCCCCTCGTGGGGAGGACGGGCTAGAAATGTGATAAAATAAATATAATAAAATAAATAAATAGGCCAGGGAATTCCTTGTAGGGAACGCACTGCAACTCCATCTGGACTTTCTGCTGCAGCTGCTCCCTGGAGGGGTCATGTCAACCTGCAAGACAAAAGGTGTCAAGAGTATTTTGCCAGCAAGAGAAATGGTTGCAGCTGGTCGCCCCCCTCGAAAGGCAGTTGCACTGTTCCCCACCCCCATATGTGGGATGAAACCGACGTACCATCACGCCTACAGTGTGGTGGTGTTCTGCCTGTGTCTCTTCAAGGGGAGTTCCATTTTTCTGCCCTGAGCATCGTTAGTTACCCTTTTTGCACTGTACATACAAGGCTGAGAGGCACTGGTAGCAACTGTTGTGGTACTGAGACAATACACAGCAGGTACATTTTTTTACCGGGGGGGGGGGGGGGGAGAGACATTGGCAGCAAAGTTTGAGGCTGGGCATTAAAAAAATGTACCCAGAAAAATCTGACTGCCAGTTTGGTGTAGTGGTTAGGAGCGTGGACTCTAATCTGGGAGAACCGGGTTTGATTCCCCACTCCTCCACATGCAGCTGCTGGTGTGACCTTGGGTCAGTTACAAGTTCTTTCAGAGCTCTCTCAGCCCCACCTACCTCTCAGGATGTCTGTTGTGGGGAGGGGAAGGGAAAGGAGATTGTAAGCCACTCTGAGACTCCTTCAGGTAGTGAAGGGTGGGGTATAAATCCAATCTGCTCCTCCTCCTCCTCTTCTTGTAAATTAAAATTCTTTTTTAAAAAAAGAATATTTTGAGAATGTCATGAGTCATGACACCCCTGGAAATAATTGATGTATCCAGAAAACTGGGTTGGGAATCACTGCCCTGGAGAGAGATGGACTTCCCCACCTCTCCACCACCTCAGGACTGAGATGAGCAAGAAAGCTGAAATATAGTTTATTAAGTGAGTTAAGCTAGAACAAGACAAGACTAGCAGGGCCAAAGCCCTGCTTATATGCATGCAAAACACTCCCCCCCCCCCCCCCCAAGATAGGCTATTTACAAAACACTACTACTTGATTGATTTACTCCAAAGTCCTGGTCGGCTATTGTTCTTGTGCTCCAAGCTCAGCCAGTCTCCAGGGTAATTCGACCAGGGATGATTCAGTCCCAATACATAACAAAAGCAAAGCAACTTTTTTGCAAGTTGAGATTTGTTCCTGTCAGGCACGTTGGGTGAACAGGTGGTGGACCTAGCTGGACCCAGTGAAGACTGAGTTAGCCAAGCGAAAATGGCTTGGCTGGAATAGAGAGGCCCAGCCTAGCCCAGCCTCAGAATCTCAGGTCAGCCCTGGTTGGGACTTGGATGGGAGCCCACCAAGGAGTTCCTGGGTCACTATGCAGAGGCAAGCAATGGCAAATTACTTCTTTTTGCCTGTTGCCTTGAAGACTCTGCATGGGCACCATACATTGGCTGTGACTTGACGGCGCTTTAAACCACCGTAAACTGGCTGGCCCTAACCTGGATGCCCCAGGCTAGTCTGGTCTTGTCAGATGTCAGCAGCTAAGCAGGGTCAGCTCTGGTCAGCACCTGGAAGGGAGACCACCCAGAGAAGTCCATGGCCACAATTCTTGCCTCGAAAACCTGACAGGGTCACTATAAGCCAGTTGCGACTTGATGGCAATTTCCCCCACCAGACTAGAAGAAGAAGAAGAAGAGGAGGAGGAGGAGGAGGAGAATGGATTTATACCCTGCCCTTCACTCAGAGCGGCTTACAAACTCCTTTCCCTTCCCCTCCCTACAACAGGCACCCTGTTAGGCAGGTGAGGCTGAGAGAGCTCTTTCGAGAACTGCTCGTGAGAGAACAGCTCTGACAGAACTATGGCTTGCCCAAGGTCATCCAGCAGCTGCAAGTGGAGAAGTGGGGACTCAAACACAGTTCTCCCAGATTAGAGTCCGCGCACTTAACCACTGCACCAAACTGGCTCTAGAAAGGCAAGCAAGACTGAAGCACCTCTCAACTCCTCACCCTTGATGATGAGTAGTTGGAAAAAGGGGAGTGGGTGAACAGGTCTTCCCCGTCAACATGACAGGCTGGGTTCACGAAGGGGCTGTGAGAGCCTCCCGTGTGCGAGCAGTCTGCTCTTTGTTTCTAGGAAATGCATTTCTCTTGAAAGAGAGGCAAAGATGGACCCAGTTGTCACCACAACCTTTTAAATAAACCACCCTGTCTTGCTCAGCTTTGGTTGAGGGGATGGGAAACTAATTGTGGTTTCTTGTGAAGCAGGGGGGCCTCACAGACAGAACTTGGCTTCAGTCGCAGGACTCTTCCTTTGCTGATGCAGCACCTCTCTGTAGAATTGCCTGTTTCTGACTGGATGGTTCTTTGTGGTTTAACAGTATTGCACTCAGATGGGAAATAGAAGACCCGCTTGACAGCACACCCCAGAAAGGCTGAGGCGGGAGTGAATTCTTCACTCTAAAGCTGGCTGCCAGGAATATGAGATGGTTAAACTACTGGCCTAGATTGAACAGTTCTCTTCTGGGTTTGGATTTTTAGAACACTCACAAAAGAATGTATGTATGTTCCATCAATTCACAACTGACTTATGATGACCCACAGCTAGGGTTGCCAGTCCCCAATTCCCAGCAGGGGTCCCACCGGTTTTTAGGGCTTCTGCCCACTGCCGGTCAACTGGTGAACCATGCCCGCAAACAGCGATACTGCTGTGTTATGTCCTCAATGCAATGATGTCACCTGGAAGTGATGTCATCATATTAGGGATGTCTCTAGTTTGAGGGCAAAACTCTATGGTTTGAAGCTGGTTTTACCACAGAGTTTTGCCCCAAAACCAGAATGTCACTACTTAATGTCCCCGATGTGATGATGTCACTTCCAAGTGATATAATCAAGTCTGGGATATCCAGGAATGCCCCCTTCCCCAATCCCCCTACTAGCGTGCTGAGGAGACCTGGCAACCCTACCCCAACAAGGGGCTTTAAAGGAAGGTGAGAAGCGAGGTGGTTGGCCATTGCCAGTTTGGTGTAGTGGTTAGGAGTACGGACTCTAATCTGGGAGAACGGGGTTTGATTCCCCTCTCCTCCACATGCACCTGCTGGAGTGACCTTGGGTCAGTCATAAGTTCTTTCAGAGCTGTTCTCTCAAGGGCAGCTCTCAGGAGAGCTCTCTCGGCCCCACCTACCTCACAGGGTGTCTGTTGTGGGAAGGGAAAGGAGCCTATAAGTCACTCTGAGACTCCTTTGGGTAGTAAAGGGTGGGGTATAAACCCAATCTCCTCCTCCTCCTCCCACTGCAGAGACTTCTGTAACGACTTCCAATCCGGGTACCAGCCCTGCTTAGCTTGTGATATCTGATGAGACTGGGCTGTACCTTACCATTCTACATCCCCACACAGAAAAGTACCCCTCCCAAATCTGAGAGTCACTCAGCATGAACGTTAGTAGACCTTGCTTGTAAGATATGGTAGAGAAATGGCCATCTGTTACCAACTAAATAAGACTAACTCTGTTTACCAGGTTGTAGAAACAGTCAAGGACAGAGTCCTGTCTCTCAGGCTCATTTCACACAGGGACTTTTCCCCACATGGAAAACGAGCCCTCGCAGTAAAGGGAAACAGCTAGGAGATGGTGTGTGTGATCCTGGTCATGGCTCCCCTGGCTCCTATTCCCACCTCTCTTATGCCAGAGATAGTACAAGCCCTTTTTTTTTCTGAAGTAAAAGATAAACTCTGGGGTGGCTACAGCTAGAGTACCCATGGGAACTCTGCTCCTCAGTCACCACAGGAAAGGGCATAGGGATAAACTAGGTCTTCACAACAACAAAACTAAGCTCCACACTCCCTCCCTTCTTTTCAGCAGTTTACTGAGCCATGCTATGGAGTCCTGTCCCTCCCATACCCTAGGCCAGGGGTGGGCAATTGTTTTGGCTCGGGGGCCACTTTGTGGGAGCGGAGCTTAGCGGGGGGCCGCACCTTTTAAAATGATTGCATTCATTAGTTAACTTTGCATTTCAGAAAAGGTATAAATTGCATCATAAAAATCAATAAATATAAATTAAACCATGGTTCAGGGTAGGAGAGCCAGGGTTTCATGACTACAAGAAGACAGAGGATTGGACAGAGGAAAGCTATCATGGAGGGTAGATTTCTTTTTTGCAGCAATAACAAGAGAAGCGAGAAAAAAGAGGCGGGGAATGAACAGGGATGAAATTCAATAGATGGAGAAAGAGAGGGGGAGGGCTCCATGAAATACAAAAAACAAGCTCCAAGAGGGCCAGGGGGAAGTAAACTAAAAGGGGGAAGATGTGGACTGCAGCTAGCAGAAAGTGTAAGGCTGGTCGCAAACATGTTACAAAGCTGCCATCTTAGTTGGATGCTAATGGCACTGAGCTGGCTCTGCCCCTTATTTTGAGCTTCAAAGGATTCTGGGAAGGTGCAGGAAGGAGTTAGTTGCCCCAAAGGGGGGGGGGAGCGAGCGAGAGAGAGAGACCTGCAGCACAATTTCATGGATCCAGAATCTTATGCCACAATAAATGTCAGTCTTTTAGGCTCCATGAGACTCTTTTTTTCCTTTTTGTTCTGTTGATGGGGTCACCGTGAGTCGGTTGCAACTCGACAGTACCTTCTTCTTCTGTCACAAATTAATGAATCACCTCTTTAGAAACTTCCCAGGGCTGATCCTCTGCATTTGTGGTATGGCTCTAGGGTTGCCAGCTTCCAGGTGGTGGCTGGAGATCTCCCGCTATTGCAACAGATCTCCAGACCACAGAAATCAATTCACCTGGAGAAAATGGCTGCTTTGGAAGGTGGACTGACTCTATGGCAGTATACCCCACTGAAGTCCCTTGCCTCCCCAAACCTCGCTCGGGCTGAACCCCAAAATCTCCAAGTGAGAGGAACTGTACCAATTATTTGAGTGTATGGAGAAATCATAATCTTAAAAGAAATTAAAGGTGCCACTGGACTCTAAATTTGTTCTACTGCTTCAAACCAACATGGCTGACCACCAATGTTCCCTCTAAGCTGTGGAGTCTTGTGAGCAAAAACTCTACTTTGTGAGCTACTGGCATTAAAGTTGTGAGCGAGAGATTTGGCTCCTGTATAAATTAGTTTGCTCTGGAGCCATCCTTCCTGAGCTAAGACGAAAATGTGTGAGCCGGAGGCTAAAAAAACTGAGCCAGCTCACACTAACTAGCTTAGAGGGAACACTGCTGACCACCTGGAACTATAATAAAGATTGTATGTGATTGGTGTCCTCCATTGCTGGGAGAAGTCCGTTTTGTGATAATAGCCTTGAAAACTCCTTATGGTAGGGTTGCCAAGTCCAGGTTGGAAAATATCTGGGGACTTTGGAGGTGGAGCCAGGAGAGGGCGGGGTTTGGGGAAGGGAGGGGCCTCACCATGGTACAATGCCATAGAGGCCACCCTTCAAAGCAGCCATTTTCTCCAGGGGAACTGATCTGTATCAGCTGGAGATCCATTGTAAAAGCAGGGGATCCCCAGGCCCCACCTGGAAATTGGCAACCCTACCTTATGGTCATTAGAAAGTCATGGATGAATTTTCCATGAATAAGTGATTATGCAAAACAAGATAAATTACCAAGATCTCGTTGGAGAAGGAAAATAATACAGACCATGAGAAACTTAGTTTCTTGTGGCCTGTGTTATTTTCGTTCTCCCAGAACAAAGGGAGGGATTGTTGTCTTACTTCAGAGGATAATCCTTATGGACAGAATATACTAAGTGCAAAAGTATATTGTACACTGAGGAATTGTTGGATTAAAGTTCTGTAATTAGTGATATTGAATGATTATATTTTGATTGGTTATGCTTTGTAATTGGATATATGTTTAGAATGTTTTCTTCTTAATCACTTTGTGCTTATGGATTGATGACATTTATTTATAATAGACCAGGAGCAAGGCCCATTGGACATCAATACAATGGGCTCTAGCAACAGTCAGACCTCATGCGGCCCCAGTCGGCGGAGCACCTGCAGGCATTGGGCATGGCACTGCCAGGAGTGAGCTGAGGCCCCGCGTCTGACCGCCTGCACCTGCCAGAGGTCCTACTGTGACAACCCACTGGGGTACCTGCAGGCCTTGGCCGCGGCGCTGTCAGGAGCAGGCAGAGGCCCCGTGTGCAGCTGCCTGCGCTCACTGGCGGTTAGGGTTGCCAGCCTCCAGGTGGGGCCTGGGGATCTCCTGCTTTTACAACTGATCCCTAGCTGACAGAGATCAGCTCCCCTGGAGAAAATGGCTGCTTTGGAGGTGGACTCTATGGTAGGGTTGCCAAGTCACTTACTTCCAGGAGCGGGGGAGTCCCGCTCCTGTTCCGGGAGCCGCGCATGCGCACGCAGCATGATGACGTCATTTCTCGCCCGCTTTGGTGAGCGGGCAGAGGAAGCCAGACGGAGGCATTTCAATGCCTCCCTGCACCCCCCCCCCCATGCCTTTCCTTGCTTGCTTGCCTGGCAAATGAGCTAGGAAAGGTGGGGGAGAGCCTCTGTCGGGCTTCTTCTGCTTGTCTGCTTCTGCAAGCAGACAGAGGAAGCCTCCCTGCACTGCCCCATGCCGGATCGGGCTGCTTCGGGGGTGGGATCCCCTCACCGGCCAAATCCGGACTGGCGGATTGGGGACCCCTTTAGTGGGGGATTCCCCGCCCCCCGGGGGGACTTGGCAGCCCTACTCTATGGCATTGTACCATGCTGAGGCCCCTCCCCTTCCCAAACCCCACCCTCTCCTGGCTCCACTCCCAAAGTCCCCAGGTATTTTCCAAGCAAGACTTGGCAACCCTACTGGCGGTTCCCCGCTTGCCGCCCACCTGAGGCCCTGCAGGTGTTGGCAGCAGGAGTGGGCTCAGGTCTGGTGTCTGGCCGCCTCTGTCATCCTGCTGTATGGTCACTGGCTGGCCAGTGACCTCCAGGCATCTGCAGCCACCCCTTTCAGCCACCACCAGAGTGTGCGCCCCATCCATCGCCTCCTAGCCTACTGCGGCACGGCATCCACAAATTGCAAGGAATGTTCGGGCCGGTGCCCCGTCTGTGGGTGAGCCTCAGACAACGCAACCAGTGGCCAGGGTCCCCGGTCTGAGTGGCAGCTTGTGCAGCCTATGGCTGAGGGAGCGCATTGAATGTGGCCACCCCAAAACGGCTTTATTATAGAGAGAGATACACATGGAACAAAATAGACAGCCAAAAAATATCATCTAAAGTTTTAAAATAAATATATTTTATTTAAAAGAATATAGAATATAGTTACTCACTAGAGAGCTAAACACAGCATTTCTCATTGAACTTTCATCTGGAAGTTGTGAGTCTTTTATTTTCATTCTGTTAACCCTGTGGGGCTGCCAGGTCCCTTCGAGACACCGACAGGGGGATGGGGGGCCACTCTGGGAGCCAGGAGTGTCGCCCCCGACGTGCCAATATCATCAGAAGCAGGGGTCCGTTGGAGCAGGAGTGCACAGGAGCGCAGCTCTGGGAGTGAGGAACCCAGGGGGCGGGCACACGACCAAGCCCCGCCCCCTCCTCAGCTTCCCCGAGCAGTGCAGAGGCGCAGCGCCCCGGGGAAAGCCCTGCTAGGGTCTTTATTGTTTTTAATGTTTTGTTTTAATATTGATAATTTTTTCATTGTTCATTTTATGACTATGTGCTGCTTTTCCAGAGACTTGCTCAAGGTGGCATATAAATTTTCTAAGTATACCATTTTTTATCTGGGCACATGGCACATAAGTACTGGAGAAATTTCACCAACCCTTCAGCAGCTTCCACCCCATCAGTTTGGTGTAGTGGTCAGGAGTTGGACTCTAATCTGGGAGAACCGGGTTTGATTCCCCACTCCTCCACATGCAGCTGCTGGTGTGACCTTGGGCCAGTCACAGGTTCTCTCAGAGCTGTTCTCTCATGAGCAGTTCTCAAAAGACCTCTCTCAGCCCCACCTACCTCACAGGGTGTCTTGTTGTGGGGAGGGGAAGGGAAAGGGATGGGTGGTGCACATGTCCTGGGTATCTCAAGTCTACTTGAAACCTGGTGGTTTCAAGGGAGCAGGAAGAGAATGAGGGTGTGTTCTTTACGCCTATTTTTATTGCACAAAGTATTAGATGGGGAAGGGAATGGAGGAAGAGCAGGTCAGTTTCACTCACCTGTGGAATGGAGCCTGAGGGGTGGGTGTTGCCTTCTGACACACTTCCGGTATGTTAGGGGGGGTGGTGGGTGGTGGTGGTGGCATATGCAAATGAGTTATGCAAATGAGTTATGCTAATGAGCTCCTGCACCTCTTTTTCTATGAAATGACCCCTGATCAGAAGTGATACCACACATCACCCGAAAATGACATAGGCACATCAGGGGTGGTGCTCTGGTTTCTAGGCAAAACTTTTTGGTAAAATGACCCTCAAACCATAGAGTTTTGCCCAAAAACCAGAGTGTCACCCCCCGACATCACCAACGTTCCTATGTCACTTCTGGGTGACATTGGCAGATTGCCCAATGTTGCTCTTGGGGGGGATTTTGCAGGAGCCCACAGAAGTGGGGATAGGGCTGCCAAGTATTGAAAACTCACCGGCCGGGGGGGGGGGGGAGTCCTCCTGCCGCCGGGAGTTTCTTCTGGTGCGTGCGCTTTGCGTGTGCGCCCATCAACGTCACCGGAAGTGACACAGCGCGTTGGGGGCGTTGCCAGGGCGACGCTCTGGCAATCACCCCAAAACTCTGGTATCATAGAGTTTTGGGGCGATTGCCAGAGCGTCGTCCTGGCAATGCCCCCAACATGCTGCGTCACTTCCTGTGATGTCATTACGTCGTCCTTGCTGGACGATGTCGGGGGTGGGGTTCCCCCCGCCGGCCAAATGCTGGCCGGCGGATCGGAAACCCCTTTAGCGGGGGATCCCCCGCCCCCCGGGCTGACTTGGCAGCCCTAAGTGGGGGGATTCCCCACCCCAAACTGTGGAATGGTAACCTGAACCCAGTGTGGCTCCCCATTCCCTTTTGACTTCACTACTCTTGATTTGTACAGTAAGTAAGGAGGATCTCCTGAGAACTTGGGGCCTTGGTGACAAGCAAAGACCATCGTTACTCACTTGGGAGAAACTTGCCCCTTACCTTCTTCAGGGCCCAGGAAACCCTCTGAGCCTGAGCAGAGAGAAGGAAAGGGGCACCCAGAGCACCATCAGCCCCCTGGGGAGCTGTACCAGCAGCCGCAAGGACGCTGCTGCTCATGTTGTAGGAAATGAGTATCACACCCTCGGCAGCCGAGTCACAGCCGTGAGGCATGATGGAAGCCAGAGGGAGGCTCTGTGGTTTGCAACTTTTCACACCCTCCGACTGATTGGAAACTGCCACATCAAACAGATCCTGTTGTGCTCACAATGCTTTTATGTGTGAGTTAGTTCAAAAAGCCATCAGAAACAGAACTGAAAGTTATTTATTTGTTTACTTGCCTGCTTATTTATTGATCTGCTTCATTTATATCTCACTTTTCTCCTCAGTGAGGACCCAAAGTGGCTTACAAAATTTTCCCCTCCTCCTTTTTATGTCTCACAAAAACCCTATGAGGCAGGTCAGGATGAGAGTGTGTGATTAGCTCCAGGTCCCCAAGAAAGCTTCAGTGACAGAGCGGGGATTTGAACCTGGGTCTCCTAGATCCTAGTCTGAGACTCTAGCCACTATACCAAGCTGACTCTTTATGCTATGAGAGGCACTCCTATGTAGGGCTGCCAAGTCCAACTTGGGAAATATCTGGGGACTTTGGGGGTGGAGCCAGGAGAAAGGGACATCATTTTGTGATGTCACATCCTGTGATGTTGCTTCCACATGCTGACACATGAACTCATGAAGTTTCCTAATACTGAATCAGGCCATTGGTCCATCAAGGTCAGTATTGACTACTCAGACTGGTAGTGGCTCTCCAGGGTCTCAGGCTGAGATCTTTAATGTCACCTATTACCTGATCCTTTTTTAGCTGAAGAGGCTGATACCTCCTGCATGTCAAGCAGATGCTCTATCACTGAGCAATGGCCCTACTAAATCCTTCCTCATCTCGGCAGAATATGAAGCACTAAGTGCTACACAAGTGCTTAATATGATTTTCATATCATAAGAACAGGAGAGAAGCCACAGTGGATCGGCCCATCCAGTACAGCCCATCCAATACAACACTCTGTGTCACAACAGTGGCCAAAAATGCCAGGTGCCCTCAGGAGGTCCAGCAGTGGGGCCAGAACTCCAGAAGCCCTCCCACTGTTGCCCCCCAAGCACCAAGAATGCAGAGCATCACTGCCCCAGACAAAGGGTTCCATTTAGACCTTGTGGCTAATAATAGCCACTGATAGACCTCTGCTGGATGGGGACAGAGAGAGAGAGAGACAGACAGACAGACAGACAGAAAAAAGAAAGAAAGAGGGAGAGAGAGAGAAGGAAAAAAACTGGCAGAGGCACTTACTTCCATTTAGACCTTGTGGCTAATAATAGCCACTGATAGACCTCTGCTGGATGGGGACAGAGAGAGAGACAGACAGACAGATAGACAGACGGACAGAAAAAAAAAGAACAAGGGAGAGAGAGAGAAGGAAAAGAGCTGGAAGAGAAACTTACCTTGCAAGCCACATGCAAAAGCAGCCCCTTCAGTCCCTCCTTAATCTCTGGGCGGACCTCTCTTGCTGTGGAAGCTCTCTTGCTGACTTCTTAAAGGGGAAATGTCTGGTGAGGCTTTTTACTGCAGGGCAGGCTCTCTGCAGACATTTCCCTTTTAAGGCAGGGCAGACTCCGACATTCCCCTGCGTTCCTGCTGGCAGCCATTTTGTCCCCCGGGGGCCAATTTTGAAAAAGCGGGGGTAAGCAGTAAAAACCGGTGTTTCCCCCGCCCTACCGGGGGACTAGGCAGCCCTACTCCTATCAGGCCCGAGCAGTGCTCTCTCCAAGCTGAGTTAGTGTGAGCCAACTCACAGATTTTTAGCCTCCGGCTCACCCATTTTTGCCTTCGCTCAGGAAGGGTGGCTCCAGAGCTTATGCAGTAGCCAAATCGCTCGCTCACAACTTTAATGCCAGGAGCTCACAAAGTAGAATTTTTACTCATAAGACTCCACAGCTTAGAGAGAGTATTGGGCCCAAGGTAGTTGACTAATGAGATCTGATAATGGCTTTACTTTTTAATCTGAATATTGAATGCAGGGGGACCTTTCCCAGCAGGAATGATGGAGGTCTGATGGTTGCCACAGAGTGGGACAGGACCCTCTCCCCACTACTCCTCCCATTTTGTTGAGTAATGGGTGTATTTAGGCTGAGGACAGACTGGCAATCTGGAGTGGGAGGAATCCAGAGGCAAAAGCTGCAGGGGGAAAATTCCCCGGGGCTGGCCGTTGACACTGGCTAGTGTATTGCACAAGGATGCTGTTACGGAGTGTTCAGACTGCTGCGGAGCGGCCCCGGGTGGGCCGGCCTCCGCAGCTTGTGGCAGGGCTGTTTTCGGCAATGTGCTTATGTGCGCATGAGCACTCATGCGCAAATTGCCGAAACGGCACGTTCACACAGCCGCCTCCACTTGAATCCCACCTTCTTCCGGTTCACAATGCCTGAAAGCGGGAGGCATGCGGAAGACGGCCCCTGGACACCAGTTTCTCCCGGTGTCCTTCTAAAGCGAAAGGAAACCGGCTGCAAAACGCGTAAGTGCGAAAGGGAGCCGAGGGACAGCTGTGGATGTCTGAAGGGGCTCCCTTCCCCCGCTTTCCAAGCGGAGCTCTCCTGCTCCATATTGCCAGTCTGTCCTCAGCCTTAGACTCTCTACCTTTCCACTCCATGGCAGCCTTCAGGACTCTGCCACTTGTGTTTGGAGAGCCAGTTTGGTGTAGTGGTTAAGTGTGCAGACTCTAATCTGGGAGAACCAGGTTTGATTCCCCACTCCTCCGCTTGCACCTGCTGGATGACCTTGGGCAAGCCATAGCTCTGTACCAGCTGTTCTCTCAAGGACAGCTTGGGAAAGAGCTCTCTCAGCCCCACCTACCTCACAAGGTGTCTGTTGTGGGGAGGGGAAGGGAAAGGAGTTTGTAAGCCGCTCTGAGACTCCCTTGGGTAGTGAAGTGCGGGGTATAAATCCAATCTCTTCTCTTCTTCTTCTTCCTCTATATGACAGTCCTTCAAGTACTTGAAGAACAGCTGGTTCAGAGCTATGGCTTGCCCAAGGTCATCCAGCCAGGTGCAAGTGGAGGAGTGGGGAATCAAACCCAGTTCTCCCAGATTAGAGTCCGCGCACTTGACCACTACACCAAACTGGCACCTAGAGGATGGTGCAGAGTTGTTTTCTGTTGCCCCAGAAGGTTGAACCAGAACCCGTGGGTTGAAATTAAATCAAAAGAGTTTTCGGCTAAACATTAGGAAGAACTTCCTGACAGCAGTTCCTCGGTGGAACAGGGTTCCTCGGGGGGGGGGGGGGGCTCCTCCTTTGGAGCAATGCTGATTCTGTGAACTTAGGCAGATCAGGAGAAGGGAGGGCAGGAAGGGTTGCCTCAGTGCTTAGTTCTTGGGGCCCTTTCTTACATGCCCAGGGAAATGCTGATGGCCACGTTGGGGTCAAGAAGCAATTGTTCTCCAGGCCAGTTTGGCCAGGGATCCTGGAGGGTCCTCCCCTCTTCTGGGCGTGGAACAGCAGTCATTGGGAGTGTGGGGGAGGAGGTATTTTTGAATTTCCTGCACTGTGCAGGGGGTTGGACTAGATGACCCTGGAGGTCCCCTCCAACTCTACGATTCTATGAATATGATCCATCCCTTGTACAAAGAACTATACAGTCTGACATTGGTGTTTGTACCAAATCAGAAGGTTGGTTATATGACCGAGACTCAATACAGGAGGGTCAGGCGCAAAAGCAAAACATCCAATGTGATACTCCTAGCAAATTTCCTCCTTTTTTTCACATCTCCTCTTTAAAAAAAAAAAAAGTATCATCAAGTCACAGCCAACTTATGGTGACCCTATTGGGTTTTCAGGGCAAGAGACATTCAAAGGTGGTTCAGCCACTGCCTGCCTCTGCACAGCAGCTCTGGACTTCCTTGGTTGTCTCCCATCCAAGTACTAAAAAAGGGCTGACACTGCTAAACTTCCGAGATCTAATGAGACTGGGCTAGCCTGGGCCATCCAGGTCAGGGCTTTTTAAAATTAGATTTTCAAAATAAAAATCTCCACTACCTAATAAAGCAAAGAAACCTCTCTGATCAATCCTGTCTATGCACAGTGTGAAGAAATGAATTTTTTTCCCTTTGGAGGTTTGAAATGAGCAAAACCTCCACCCTGAATGTTAAAAGGTTTTTTTTTTCTCTCTGGGTAGAGAACAGACAGAGACAAGGAAGTTAGTTTAGTTTCTTCCTAGACATACCCCTGTCCACTTTCACACAAATGCTAATAGATTTAGCAAGAGAGATAATGGGTGGGTCAAGCTCTTCCCCCTCCAAGCAAGGAACAGAGACTTGGAGGTGTGAAACTGGAAGGAAGAAACTGGAGATCTCCAAGAAAAGCCTCTTTGAGCCGGCCTGCCCTGGTCAGTGGGTGGGGAAAAGAGAGGTGATAAAACTCAGGGAAGTGAGGAGGAAGCTCTCTTTCCTTTGGTGCTGAATCCATGAGAGTAGACAGAACTCTTAACAGAGAAGGCAGTCATTGACCATGTCCCCGCCTGAAGAGCTACAGAGAACTGCAAAGTAATGGCAACTCTGTAGAGATCTGTAACTTCCTAAGTTAAGGAGCCTGCCCTATGTTTTAACATCTGATAGGGCATGTATATAGAGAGAGACAGAGACAGAGAAATTGCATTTTACCCATTTCTTTTGAAGCCCTTGCTCTGTTTGGTGCTGTACTAAAGGTATGCTAGTGAACATTTTCTTTTTAATAAATACTTTATCATTTTTGATGCTGGTAATGGTTTGCTGTACCACATAGACCTCCATCATCCCGGACATGCTATTTTAAAAGGAGTGCCAGGGGGAAGGCAGGCAGTTGGCAAGTGGCTATTCTTCCAGGGGTGCACAAAGCAGCAAACGATACCTGTGGTAACCAGAGCTAGGCAGCAGGAGGCATAGAGGCAAGGCCTCAGAACTTGGAAGGGAAGCTGGGAGTCCTGACCCTCCCAGCAGGCAATTCCTACAAAGGTAAGGTGGTGGGGGTATGCTACCTAAAAGAGAAAGAAAAGCCTCTCCAGATAGAGAGAAAAACCTTGGAGGGCTGGGTGGAATCCAGTCTGCAGGCCAGAGCAGGCCCATCCTGCCACACACACACAATGCTCAACATAACAGTCATAGGATACAGAAAAGTACCTGCAGTCCAGAATCCTATCCCCAAGCCTTCCTGGGATAAAGAACAGAACAGAGAGGGATGCATGGAGAAAGGCAAAAGGAAACATCAAAAATTAGGTGCTTGAAATCAGCTTTATTATGGAAAACAGAGAATGCTGTTTATGAAAATGCCTGCAGTGGGTGGGAGAATTATGTAAATTCAAACCTTATCAAGGTTTGAGAACCTTGAGAATTATGTACATTCAAACCTCAACAAGAAAAATACAGAGAGGGTTAACTATTTATGCAAATGCCTGACGTGGATGGGGAGTCCCCGGTTTTGTGGGTTTATAATCATTTTTGCAGAATTCCTCCTGAAGTACTTCCAACACCTCTAATTTACATGTATTCTCATTCTCCCTCCCTCTATTTTTAAAAATTAAAATTTATTTATTTAGTTATTTACTTCAGTTGCATTTTTCTTTTCTCCCCTGGTGGGAACCCAATGAAGCTTGCATAGTTCTCCTCCAGTTTGGTGTAGTGGTTAAATGCACGGACTCTAATCTGGGAGAAGTGGGTTCAATTCCCCTCTCCTCTGCATGCAGCTGCTGGATGATTTTGGGCAAGCCATAGTTCTGTCAGAGTAGTTCTTGGAAGAGCTCCACTCTCTCAGCCCCACCTACCTCATAGGGTGTCTGTTGTTGTTGTTGTCTTCTTCTTCTTCTCTTCTTCTTCCATTTTATCCTCACAACAACCCTATGAAGTACGTTAGCCCGAGATTGTGTACTGGACCAAGGTCACTCAGAGAGCTTCCATGGCAGAGGGGGATTCAACGCTAGGTCTCCGTGATCTTACCACTACGCTATAACCATGTATTAGCTTTACCTATGCTTATTAATAATAGCATTACATATGGAATTATGATGGATAGATCTTATATTTTAATAGTCAAGTGTGAACCAATCTGTCGATACCTAAATCTGCAGATTGGGCCACACTGACAGAAAACAGATAGTTCTACAAACTTTGGAAACCCCAGGTTTGCAGAAGAATCTGAAATATATATGTTTAAATCTCCACCCCACCCCGGTTAAAGATCATGGTCTGCAGCCACACAGGCAATGGTTTTTATTCTGTGCAGCCAGTGGCAGCAGAGTCCAGAAGCTGCTCTGGGACTGGCTGTGGAAGCATCAGAGTCCAAGAGCCACTCCAGGCCAGCTGCAATGGTGGAAGGTTCCAGGAGTCACCCCTGGCTTGAAGAAGTTCCTCAGACGCCACAGCAACCAGCTCTACAGAACCAAGGTAAGGCCATTGTCTGCATATGCACAGACCACAGTCATTTATCTTTGATTGGCCTCCCCCTTCTCTTCTCTCCCCTTTCTCCCTCCTCCTTTTAGACCAGACTATACATCACTCCCCTTTGAGTTTTAGGTCCTCTTTTATTATACTGTTAGTTTATAATATGTCTTTTATTATATACAAGTGGAGACCTGCAAGAAACTTGCGGGATGGTTATCCCATTCCTCACAACTTTGCTTCCTCCCTTCTCCCCCTACCTCTCTCATACTCTTTCTCCCTTCTGCCCCCCTTTCTTACTCTCTCTCTTCTCCATGTATGTTACTTCCTCTCTCTTTCTGACCCGTCATCATTCTTTGTTTTTCTGCCTCCCCACCTCATCACTCTTTCTCTCTCTTTCTGCCTCCCACCTCAAATCCCACCCTCCCCAGGCTCCACCCCTCAAATTTCCAGGAATTTCCCAACCTGGAGTTGGCAACCCTATTTTCTTCCCACCCAACAGCCAACCTACCTTTATCTGTCTTCAGCTTTCCATCTCCACCCCTCTCCCCCGCAGCCTCTACCTAGGAAAATTACAGTCTTTCTCCACAGTGGGGACTAAAGCAGCTTACATTATTATTTCCTCCTTGTTATCTGCACAACAACCCTGTGAGGTTGGTTAGGCTGAAAGTATTTGACTGGTCCAAAATCTCCCAGTCAGCTTCCACCGCAAGATGGGGATCTGAACCTGGGTCTTGCAGATCCCAATCTGGAGCTCTGTTACATCACAATGGCTTTCATAGGGTGGCTGCTGATGAACAGTAGCAATGCAGCTGGGCCTAATTAAGTCATGCAAATCAGGTGGTATCAAGTCACACAAAGGGTGCTGCCTATGGATGCCAGCCTCCAGGCGGGACCTGGGCATCCCCTGGAGTTACTGCTCATCTCCAGACTACAGAGATAACTTTCCATGGAGAAAATGGATGCTTTGGAGAGTGGACTTTATGGCATTGTACTTCACTGAGGACCCTGTTCTCCCCAGGTTCCACCCCCAAATCTCCAGGAGTTTCCCAGCCTGGATCTGGATCCATTGCTGGTGGCCGGGGGGGGGGGGGGGGTCCTGGCAAACCTAGACTGCTGCCAGTAAAAACCCTGCCTTTTACTGAAAGAAACAGTTAGAGCCCTTCCCCTTCCCCGAACATTCTAATCTCTCACATTTGACGCCTGGAGTTGATGCCATTTCAAAAGGTATTGTGGGGAATTCAACGGTCCCTGAAGGTTTTTTTTTTTTTGCTTTTTGGATTTTTCTGCAAACTGAGAAAGTCCCCTGACTATGTAGGAAAAGCTGTTGAGGGAAAGTGAGCTGTCTTTTGGTAGATATAAGTATCTGCACAGAAAAAAAACCTCTCGGAATTAGTATATAGATTAAAGGTGGGGGGGGGGGGTACATCAGCGGGGGAAAACCAACCTGAGGAAGCATTCTGGAGAACTCAAAAGCTCACACACTATTATGTGTCATTTGTTGGTCCTACATAAGATGGTGTGCTTGGAGATCTAGAAATCTGTTGGAATTCTCATGTGGAACCACCAGGTGGCAGGAGTGGATCAGTTAAGAAGAGAAGAAGAGATTGGATTTATACCCTGCCCTTCACTCACAGGGCATTTTCGCACATGCCATTAGCCTCTCATTTCCTCCTGTGAGACTCCTCCTGAGCAACCGTATCCAATTTTCCACTACAGCAATCAGCTCCTCTTCCCCCCCCCCCCCCCGCAGTTTTCTGTTCACAGTAGTGGTTGCTGCGAGGCTTTCTGCTGCTGCCCCATCCATTTCCCCTCTCCTTCCCTCCACTTCCCTCCCCCCTGTTCCTCCCTCGTTCCCCGCTTTTCCTTTTTTTTTTAACGCATGCGTGGTAACGTTATAACGACATAGTAGAATGATGACAGTGCATCACCCGCCTTCCTCTTCCCAGAATTCATCAAGTCCCTCCTCAGTATTCAAATTTTCCCACCGGTCTGGGTTGAAGCAAAACGATTGGCGGGCTACACGGACTTCCAATGTCACTGGAGGACCCCCCCCATGGGTGGATTCTCCGATGTGAACTGAAATGTCGTGTGCTTAACTGCCAGGATCACGATCAAGGCAACAAAATGGAGGATGGGCAACATGGCGTCAGCTGGCCCCTGTAAAGTAAAAAAACATTTACATAAATGGTGGTGGTGGCGGCGGCAGCTGAGGAGCAGCAGCATGACACACAGACCAGTCTCCCCACTCCGCAGGAATAGTTATAGCCCCTAGAAAACAGTTCAACCCATTTCTGTGACTTTTCTGCAAAGAAGCGCGCCCAGCCTGCTCTGCAGGGGCTGCTGCTGGGGCCCAATGGCACCCGGCTCCCAAATGGCCAATGGAACGCTACCAATAAATGGCAAATTAACCCCCCCCCATAATAGATGTGAACATGTGTGTATTATAAAAAGACAACAATTGTGCCGTCTTCCCTTGCTGCATCAAAATTTCATTATGTCAATATAACGTTATAAGGGCCTTTTTTAAAAAAAAAAAAAAAGAGGGGGGGAAGTTATGCTTCAGGATCGTAGGACCGCACACAGGGAGCGGGAAGAAAGACTCGCGTCCCCAGCCTGCCCGCTTGCTTGCCGCGGCTTCTCCGCGGGTTTCTAGAGGAAAGCATCCACCGCCAGTTCTGCAGGGGCTATTGCTGGGGCAGCCCAAAGAAAGGGCAGCAGTCATCTGCAAGCACAGGGAGCTCTCGGGCCAATGGCGCCCGGCTCCTGCTACCAAGAAACGGCAAATCCACCTCGCCAACGCAGTCCCTGTGGTGGGATCTTGCCTCCCTGCCTCCTTATTTCGATATAACGTTAGGAGGGCTCGTTTAAAAAATAAATCAATCAAGAAACGCCCACCACGGGGCGGGCCAGATGGAGGGTGGGCGAGTGGGTGTGTTCTCATCTAGGCTTCTTCACCGGAGTAAACAGGAAACACCGCTAGGAACAGGATTTTCTTGCTCCAGGGAAACTCCGGAGCAGTGCAGTGATACTCTGGAGGAAATTGTGAGCACGGAGCAAATGGTGGGAAACTGACCAGAAGCTCCGGTGCTAGCTTCGGTGTAAACCCCGGGAAAAAGCTAGTGCGAAAACGCCCACAGTCTCAGAACAGTGTAGGAATACCTTTCCCTTCCCCTCCCCACAACAGACACCCTGTGAGGTAGGTGAGGCTGACAGAGCTCTTTCCAGAACTGCTCTTTCCAGAACAGCTCTGACAGAACTATGGCTTGCCCAAGGTCATCCAGCAGCTGCAAGTGGAGGAGTAGGGAATCAAACCCAGTTCTCCCAGATTAGAGTCCACACACTTAACCACTACACCAAATTGGCAATTTGACTCTCCAGATTTATAGCACCCTTACCTGAGGCATGGTCATGTCGTGGTCCTTGCTTATGCCAAATACAGATCGATTATAACTTTATAGTCTTTCTCATACAGATAGGGTTGCTAACTGTAGGATGGGAAATTCCTGGAGATTTGGGTGTGGCGCCTGGGGAGGGTGGAGTTTGGAATGGGAACAGAGTTCAGCAGGGATGTGATGTCATTCTAGGACTTCAGTTTCTCCTAGGCTCTGTGGTATACCATAGAGTCCCCCATCCAAAACTGCAATTTCCTCCAGGAGTGTGGAGATTGCTTATAATGCCAGATTTCCTGGCCCCAGCTGGAGGTTGGCAACAGAGAACCCTAGGATTCCATTGATGCTGTTGAGCTGTGCCTGTGTTATTTTGGAAATTGGGTTCTGTTTTACCAGCTGCTGTTGAAGATCATTGAAATGTCTTAATTTATACCTGGGAGAGACTTCTTTCCACAGTGGGCGTCTTCTGCTGCCATTACTTTCTGGTTGGAGGTCCATGGACACTATCTATGTATGGCATTACAGAGGAACCTACTGTTGGTTTTGAACATGTTCTTTTTGTAAAACATGCTTAATAATTGTTATGAGCAATCTGTTGGATATGTGCCTATACATTCTATTGGGTTATGACCGTTAACCCTTCTTTGTATTTCAATGAATGTGATATAGTTTTGAGCACATATAGTTGTGAATTGTGGATGGCCTTCCCTCGGTGGGTGTTGTTTGTGGCCCAGCTGGAGGTTGGCAACCCTGCATACAGGAGACAGCTGTGGGGAAAGGAGCATATTACACATGGGAGGACTAGCAGAGGGTAACAGGATGAATACCATTCCAGCCTCTTAGGTTTGGTTTTCTCTGGAGAACAGGGTGAAGGTGTGAAGCTGAAGAATTCATAGATTTTGAGGCAGGGTGTTATCCATGCTTCATTCCACTGTATTGAAAGTGCTGTATACAACACATGGCCAGATAGAAATAATTAAATCTGAAGTGGTCTGTCAAGGGACAGCCATTCCCTTCTACACACATAAGGACGGAAGTGCAGCCTGCTGGATCAGACCAGTAGGCCATCAAGTCCAGCATCCTGTTTCACACAGTGGCCGACCAGTTGCCCTGGAGGGCCAAACAAACATAGAATAGAAGCCAAGGCTCTTCTGTGATGCTGCCTCCCAGATGTATTCAGATGTTTGCCACTTCTGTATATGGACACCCCCTTCAGTCCCCATGGCTAGTAGCACTACCAACTTTGGCTGCCCTCAGAAGACAGCACTGAGGCAGTCTAGCATGACATGAAATACCCAGCATGACCTTCTGGCATGGGCCTCTGACCTGAAGGCCCAACCTCAGGGAAATGTGCCCATCAGGCAGAGGAAGCGGGGTGGCCAGCTTCCAGGTGGTTGGGTAAACCAAAAGAGCACACAGGAAAGATGGTGTAAAACAAAAATGAGCCACACCCTGGTAACTTATGTCAAAGATTCTCTATTGTTATAGAATAAATTTAAATAAATTTAAATGAAATTAAAGATACTTATACATCTCATTGCCCTCCTGGGTATATAACAAAGTATTTCGAAAACAAAAATACAATTAAGAAGACCGTGTGTAGATTTTTCATCTGAAGCCGTCCCTCGTGGCCTGACTTCAGATGTAGCTGCCAACTCTTCTGAAGTCCAATCGCAGCTGGCTGACGCATTTCGAAAGTTTTCTTTGTCAAAGCCAGTATGAAAACAACACACATAATGATATCATGTAAATACATTCATATTTATACTCAAGTAAGTCCCCAGACTCAGCATATCGAATACTTACAAACTCCATATCACTCTAAAGAGTCACCTAACTTTCACGGCAACCGCCTGCAGACAATGGGTTCCAACTTCTGGCGTGTCTTTCGGATGTCAAGACTACATAGGCTCAGTTATTATATTAAACACTAACTGTATGCTTAATTATTATACTAAAAATTGCTGAGTCTGGAGTTACAGCCGCAAACACTTTCTTCCAATTTTGCAGCAGAATTGAAGTCCTGCGAATACATTCTCTGGAAAATTATAAAAAGCAGCGTAAATCAAACTCAAGATTTAAACCCAAAGGTGCCAAAGACTGTAGCCGGAGAATCCACTTTTTCTCCTGATATAATAAAGTCTTAATATCTTTTTGGTGGGTCTCAACATGTAGCACAGTATATTTAAAGTCCTCTGGTTTATGGTTATTAAGCTGAAAATGGGAAGTTAATGCACATTCGTGCAATGTGTTCAAAAATACGAGCCTTTACTGGGCATATAGTACTTCCTGGTGGTGGCAAGTGATGCCCCATCGCCACACCCAATTGCCCAGTGCTGGTCAATGTGTTAGCAGAAGGGGGTGGGGGGAAGCATTGCCAATGACATGACATCATTTATGGTCAAAATCCTGGAAGTGATCTCACAGGCTACCACAGTGTTCTAGGAATTCCATGGATTTATGAGATTCCTAGAGTGTCATGGGGCTGGGTGTGAGGTTTTCACCCAGAAATGATGCCAAGTCAGCACCACCTTTTCCCACCAATGGGCTGGCAACCTTAGAGGGAAGGAGCCGGCTGGGGGAAAGGGGGCTAAGGGAAGGATTGGCAGTAGTTGGGACAACAGTGTGTGTAGTGGTTAGAGCACTGAAAGAAAACCCAAGGGACCTGGGTTCAGATTTCCACCCTGCCACGGAGGCTCACTGGGTAACCTTGAGCCAGTCACGCTATCTCAGCATTTTCTTCCTCACAGGGTTGTTGTAAGGAGGAGGGGGAGAAGGGAAGGGGAGAAGACCACTATGCTGCCCAGAGCTCCTTGGAAAAAGGGTGGAGGTAAAATGTACAAAAGAACAATGTATAAATGTGGAGAAAGTTCTGCAAGGGCAGGAGAGGAGCAGTTGCAGTAAGCCAGTACCTTTCTGGTCACCAAAAACTCACTTGATGGTGCACGTGCTCACAGGTAGCTGAAGATGCTGCACTAGCTGGGAGCATCTTTATCAGAGCAACAATCTACAGAAGAGCAAAGCAGCATCCCACACATAGCCGTTCTCTTTCATATTCCTTAAGCTCTACAGATCAGCAGTCAATCTTGTCTGCTTTCTGTTCCTAGAAGCACAGGAGCAAGGCAGTTTTTAAAAAAAATATGTGTGTGTGTGTGTTATTTATAGTCCACCTTCCTTGCTTGGACTCAAGGTGGATTACACAGAGAGAGTCAATACAAACAACAGGATAGGAAAGCCAATAAACAGTGTAATAGGATTAGGATTGTAGAACATAAGAAAATAAGAGAAGCCAATGTTGGATCAGGCCAGTGGCCCATCCAGTCCAACACTCTGTCACAAAGTGGCCAAAAACACCAGGTGCCACCAGGAGGTCCACCAGTGGGGCCAGGACACTAGAAGCCCTCCCACTGCCCCCCCCCCCCCCGCCACAAGCACCAAGAATACAGTGCATCACTTGCCCCAGACTGAGAGTTCCTATCTATACTTTGTGGCTAATAGCCACTGATGGACCTCGGCTCCATTTGTTCATCCAATTCCCTCTTGAAGCCGTCCATGCCTGTAGCTGCCACCACCTCCTGTGGCAGTGAATTCCACGTGTTAATCACTCTTTGGGTGCAGAAGTAATTCCTTTTATCTGTTCTAACCCGACTGCTCAGCAATTTCATGGAGTGCCCACAAGTTCTTATACTGTGAGAAAGGGAGAAAAGTACTTCTTTCTCTACCTGCTCTCTCTCATGCATAATCCTGTAAACTTCAATCATGTCACCCCTCAGCCATCGTTTCTCCAAGCTAAAGATCCCCAAGTGCTTCAACCTTTCTTCATAGGGAAAGTGTTCCAGAAGTCTAAAGACAGGACAGAAGCAAAGCATAAGTACTAAAAGGACACATTAAATGATGCAAAAATGACATGGCAGGATCCTGGTTTCAGCTAGCTGCACACCATAGCATAGACCACAGTCCCTAATAATGTATTCAAGTAACTTTGTGAAGCCTTTTGTAACAGTAATACCGTACTGCCTGCATAAAAACACTCTTGAATAATTCAGTTTTGCAGTAGTTTGTGGAAAACTAGGAGAGTGGGAGACTTGCCAGTTGTCCAGCTAAAGTATGTCTCAGAAATTCGCAGTTTCCTGTCTGACTCCAAATTCATCTCTGCAACTCCTACCAGGCCAGCTACCGCTTTCGCCTCCTCCCAGTTCTCCAGAAGAACAATTCCATGCCATTCTGGCTTGAGAGATTTTGCTGTACATTAAGGAAGAAGACAATCAAAGGGCCACAGCAGTCACTGAGGGATAAAAATAAGACCAAGGCCGATGATGGAAGTAAAAGAAAAAATACATTTTATTACCCAGCTAAAAAAATTCCCCATGTGCTTCACCCACAGGTTTCTTCAGGGGAATCTGTTAGTCTTTCAATGTTCCTTCAACAAGAGCACAAGATGATCTTGTTCTCTTATTGAAGGAACACTGAAAGAAACACTGAAAGATTAACAGAGTCCCCTGAAGAAGTCTGTAAAAGATGATCTTGTCTTCTTGTTGAAGGAACACTGAAAGACTAACCGCTTCCCTGGCCAATGGCAGATAGGCCTAAAATCAGGAGCATCCTAAGGGTTTTGCTTATTTGTCTGCTTACAAAATTTATGTCCCTTCTTTCCATCCTTACAAGGGCCACCAAGATGGCCAACAGTTTAAAATACATGATAAAATTACCTTTGAAAACCATTAAAATCAACCCCCCTCCCAAATAGACATAATTAAAACAATTGTTAAAACTTAAAAAAAAATACACACATCTTTGCATTTGATGGATTTCCAGAATGTCCAATATACTACTTTGCTTCAAGAGTTTTCTAAGACTTTCTAAAAAATGCTTTTTTATGTTTAATTTCTAATTTTTTATATTATGAAAAAAAATTGGTTGTTTTTTTTTTAAGCTGGAAACCAAGGCTATAGTTTTCCATCTCAGGACCCTTCTGAAAAGCATCTCATACAGTTTCTGATGAGACCCCACAATCTGATTTCTTTGATATTTTTATCCACAGTTTGTTCATTCTATAAAAGAAGTTCATTTCATTTCTGATCCGTGGCGTTTTCCAGACTGCCTTAAAGTTCCATTTTCATTCACTGATGTTACCATTTTGTGCTTGTGTCCAGACAACTTCGTAAACATCCCAGTGCTGTCCCAGTTCTTCCCCATCTTTCCCTGTTCGTTTTAAAACTGGTTTCTCCCATACTTTTTTATTTTCATTGTTAAATGAATTCGCAAGGAAGCCTCTTCCTTCGAATGTGAACATCTCCCCCTGCCTTGAGGACTGCCACCCAAACCCACCCAGAAAGGGCAGTTTGGGGCATTTTAAAAATTTGTATGGCGGCGGAGAGACGTTTCAGCGCTGGAAGGCACTTGCGGTGCTGAAACAATCAGTCATTCCCGTTAGGAGTGCCAACACCAGCAGCCAAGCATTGTCCCCTTTATTTCATTCAAACTCCAGAGCAAATTATTGCACATCCCTGGACACCATTTTCAAACACATTTTAGTATCACTCTTTAGTCTTTCTCGTTGAGATCGGGTAACCTGTCAGAGCATTCACAGCACAGATGGTTTAAAGGTGTAGGGTCACGTTAAAACGCTTTATTCTCACTGTGAATATTCTCATATTCACAGATCCTGCAGGGACCACTCTAGTCAGTTACACTTTCTGCATGCCCGCCTGCCACAGCCAGAATGCTGGAAGTAGCAGCAGCAGCAGCAGCCACCCAGGGGGCACACATTCATTCCGCAGGCATCCTTCTTAGAGCACAGCAGGAGGGAGGAGGCGAGGCAGAGCTGTGGAAGGCAGCACCAAGTCCAGAGCAGGGGAAGGCTGGCAGTGGTGGACGCCACCCACACCTCCAGCCCCCTTTTGCCACCTGTCAGCCCACCCCAAAGAAAACGTTTGTCCAGACCCAGGAACAGGGGAAGCAAGCCAGTGCTGCAGAGACTCAGCCAGTGGATGTGACATCATCCTGGCCTTTGGGGGCTTTTTCGGTATATGGTGGGGGACGGGAACCCATTTGTGTCAGAATCTGCGGATTCAGACAAGGATTTTTGGGATCTCATGCTATATATTGTAAGCTGTTCCTGTGCCCACTATATAATCATGCCTATTGCCATTTGCTTGACCATTGTGAATGTATATTATGTGACCCCAGGTTTATGGCTTTGACCAGGCCTGGTCTATGTATCTGTTTGCCCGGGAGAATGACAACTTCAAAGCATGGGAATAATGCGCCTCGCACACTCCTGCCTCCGCATTCCATTCATCCCGGCTGGGAAGACAGGGGAGGACGGGGACCATTTCTTATCAACGTGCGAAAGCATTGGGGAAGGCATTTGTTATGTGAATATGGTTACATCTGAGGGGTCTGGTTTGGGAAGGGAGATTTACTGCTTCACACCTCGCTTTCTTTCCTGTGGGAAGCAAACGGCCAGAGAACCTTTTGCTCGCGGTTTTTTCCCCTTTGTTGATTGGTTACCTATGGGCAATTCAAATTGTGCTGGAGAGTATATTAGACCTGCTTCTATTGTATTGTGTTATCTCTGACAATAATCCGAGGACCTGTACCAATGTAGAAATTGGAAATAAAGAACTGTGTTTCATCAACAAAGATCTGATCCTTGACTACTTTGAGCAGAAGCCTCACAGATTGTCAGAGATCTGTGACTGGGACTTGGCCGTTCCTGACCATGTCGGACGACGGTACTCTTCCCATCCCTACTACCGAAGATCAGCCGGTGACCCCGGGGGACCAGGGTGCCGGTGGTGGAGGAGGCAGCGGGGAGCCCGAAGTGCCAGTGACTACGGTTCAGGGGGCTTACTACATCCTGCGACCACCTCCTCATCAGAGCGTGACCCCGAGGTACTCATGGAGCAATTTCGGTCGTGGGACCGTCGACTCGTGGGTGCACGATCGGAAAGGGGCACGGGTGTCGATCCAGGGAGATCACACCGAACGGGGGAAGCCGAGCTGTCTTGGGAGAGGTCGAAAGGTTTCTAGACACCTGGGGGCATCTCTACCCCACCGAGAGGGACCGGATTGGCTACATCGGGTCCAAGCTGAGGGACACTGCCAGCGACTGGTACGTGAGCCTGCACAACGCCCCCGGGCCTGAGTTACGCTCCGTGCACAACTTCATGTGGGCCCTCAGACACCACTACGAGGACCCCTTGGGAGAAGAGAAGGCTTGGAACCAGTTACGGAAGCTGACCCAGGGGCGGTCCTCAGTGAGGGAGTACACCGACAAGTTCCGGCACATAGCGGCCAAGATTCGCGGCTGGACCCAAGATCTTTTCATAGAAAAGTACAGGGAAGGTCTTAATCCCGAGGTGTACGAGACGGTGCTGCGAGGGGGAAGACCGGGCTCGCTAGCCACTTGGATGAGAGCGGCCGCGGACGTGGAAGAACGCTTCACCCTCATCAAGATGGGAACTTCAGCGACGGCCCAAGCAAAAGCTGCTCAGAAGGCGAAGCCCAAACCAAACATCCAGGAGATCCGGGACGCCCGCTTCAAGCAGGGGCTCTGCATGAGGTGCGGGGAGAGCGGTCACTTCGCCTCGGCGTGCCCCCGTGGGGGGGGAAAGTCCCCAAGACCTCCACCCCGGTAGCCGGGAGCACCCCTAGCAAAGGGAAAACCTCGTTCAAGCCCCGGGCACTACAGCTGGAAGGGGCCGCGAGCGAGCAAGGAGAGCTGGAGCTGACGGAAGCACAGATGTCGGGAAACTCCAACGGCCTGCAGTGAGCGGCGCAGAACTGCAGGTCCCCATCCGCGACGCACCATCCCCGGTGAGCATCCCTGGCCCCTTACTGTATATGGTAGTGACTGTGATAGCACCCGGGACCGGGACCCACGTCCGGGTCTGGGCCTTAATTGACTCAGGGTGTGCCCGGGACTTGATTAGCCCTTTAGTAGTGGACGGGTTAGGGCCCAAAGTCGCCCCATTGGGGGAGCCACTTACGTTTACCCAAATGGACGGATCGGAAATGAAAGAGGCGTGTGTGGCAGAGACTGAGAGACTGATAGTAGGGACGGGGGAGCACTGGGAGAAGAGAGCCTTCGTCATCACTCCCAACACCCAGTTCCCCATGGTGTTGGGGAGTCCCTGGTTAAGCTCCCACGACCCCTACATCAAATGGAGCGAAGGGAAAATCTCCTGGGTGGACGAGAAGTGTCGAAGCCATAAGTGGGACGCGGGGTGGGGAGCGGGGCCCCCGGAACCTCTCCAAGTGGCGGCGCTCACTCTGGTGCCCTCCGCCGTCCCCAGGGAATATCGAGACTTAATGGGAGTGTTCAGTGAAACCAAGGCAGATGAACTACCCCCCCACAGGCTGTCGGATTGTGCCATAGAGCTGATCCAGGGAGAGAAGCTACCAAAGGGAAAGCTCTATTCCATGAGCCCTTCGGAGCGGGAGGAGCTAAGGAAATTCCTAGACAAGAACTTGGAGCGAGGTTTCATCTGCCCCGCTAAGTCCCCATTCGCTGCCCCTGTTCTGTTCAGAAAAAAGAAGGACGGGGGGCTGCGGCTGTGCACGGACTACAGGGGATTAAATGCAGTGTCAGCCTCCAATGCCTACCCCCTTCCCCTTATTAAGGACCTGTTAACAGAAGCAGCCAAGGGAAAGGTGTTTACTAAGCTGGACCTCCGAGATGCATAATTCCGAGTGCGCATCAGGGAAGGGGACAAATTTAAGACTGCATTTAACACACCGTTGGGGCAATTCGAATACCTGGTGATGCCGTTCGGATTAAGTGGCGCGCCAGGGGTCTTTATGAGCTTAATAAATGAAGTATTACACAAGCATTTATTCAAGGGGGTGTTATGTTACTTAGATGATATCTTGATTTACTCTGCTGATAAGAAAGAACACGTACAATTGGTCCGTGAAGTGCTGTCAACCCTGTTAAAAAACCAGTTGTATGCCAAGTTGTCGAAGTGCGAATTCCATAGGGATTCAGTGGACTTTCTGGGGTATCGCATTTCCCAGAAAGGGCTAGAAATGGATCCTGCCAAGGTAGAGGCAGTAGTGCAATGGGAAGCCCCCCAAACGAGAAAACAGCTTCAGAGTCTATTAGGATTTTGTAATTTCTACCACACCTTCCTAAAAGACTTTGCCACGGTCACTCTCCCGCTAACTGAGCTCCTTAAAACCAAGGGGAGGGGCCCGGAAGCAGGGAAGCCCGGGGAGAGAATAGCCTGGATGGAGGATCGCCAAAGGGCGTTTGACACCCTCAAGACCCTTTTTACATCGGAACCCATCCTGGCCCACCCCGATGAAACCAAGGAGTTTGTGGTGCATATAGACGCTTCGGATGTGGCCATGGGGGGAGCCATCTTACAGAAGGGGTCGGATGAGAAGCTGCACCCTCTGGCTTATATATCAAAAAAATTTAATGAAACAGAGAGGAATTGGTCAGTATGGGACAAAGAGGCAGCAGCCATATGACTGGCCCTCACCACCTGGCAGCATTGGCTAGAAGGAGCGCAGACCCCTTTTGAAATTTGGACGGATCACAAAAATCTGGAAGCCTTGCGCACCCAGAGGTCCCTGAATGCGAAACAGCTCCGATGGGCCGATTTTTTCTCGAAATTCAATTTCGTGCTTAAGCACTTCCCTGGGAGAGCCAATTCGTTAGCAGACGCGCTATCCAGATTGCCCCAACACGAGAGTCAAAAGGAAGAAGTGTTCGACTCCATGTTCTCCCCCCAACAGTTGGGAGGAGCTGTCACCACCCGAAGCCAGAGCAAGCAAGCAGCAGTAGAGTCGTGGGGGGATGAATGCGGGGGGGACTACTCCCCGGAAGAGGCCGAAGAATTGGGAAACATAGAGGACTGTTCCCTCCGGGAAAACAAGTGCTGGTACCATGGGGACAAACTCGTGGTACCTCGAACCAGATGAAAAGACATATTACTAACTTGTCATTCATCAAAACTGGCAGGGCACTTTGGGTTCTTAAAAACGCTTAATTTAGTCCAGCGGCAGTTCTGGTGGCCACGCATGCGCAAGGATGTCTCGGACTTTGTGACTGCATGCCAAACCTGTTTGATGTGCAAAAGGAGGGGAGGGGAGGGAAGGTTCCGGGACTGTTGCATCCGTTGCCCACCCCCTCTCGCCCATGGGAAGCGATAGCAATGGACTTCATCACCAACCTGCCACCCTCAAAAGGAAAAACCGTAATTTGGGTGGTGGTAGACATGTTCTCGAAACAAGCACATTTTACCCCATTTAAACAGCTACCCACTGCTAAGGGGCTGGCTAAAGCTTTTTTCAACCACGTGATAAAGTTACATGCGTTTCCCAAGCGTGTGGTATCCGATCGGGGCAGTCAGTTCGTTGCCAACTTCTGGCGGGAGCTCTTGACTCTAATGGACATTGAACCAGCCTTAAGCTCGGGTTACCACCCAGAGACCGATGGCCAATCCGAACGAACTAATCAAATCTTGGAACAATTCCTGAGGGGTTACACTAACTACCATCAGGACAATTGGGTGGAACTACTACCATTTGCAGAGTACAGTTACAACAATGCTATTCACTCGTCTACGGGTGTATCCCCATTCATGGCGGTGGGAGGCTTTGAAGGGAAACCCCTGCCCACCATAGAGGAAACGCCAAACACCCCTCCCACAGACTTTAAACGTTGGTGGGCAAACTTACAAAACTCATGGCCACTGATCGCTAAAACACTGGACAAAGCTAAAGAGGATTACAAGAAGTATGCAGACCGTAGCAGAGCAGAGGGCTGGGATTTACAGCCAGGGGATTCAGTCTACTTGTCCACCAAAAATATACATGGATTACAACCCAGCAGGAAGCTGGGGTGGAAATATGTCAGCCCCTACAAAGTGTTGCGCAAGATTTCTGATGTGTCTTTTGAATTAGAGTTACCCAAGTCACTGAGTTCTGTGCATCCTGTTTTTCATTTCAGCTTGCTGAAGAAGAATCCTGGGCCGAATGCATGGCATCCAGTTCCTCCGACTCCTCCTCCACTGATGAAGGGGGAGGCACCCCATTTTGAAATTTCTGAAATCCTTGATTCAAAAATGCGTAGGGGCCACTTGCTATATCTAGTCAAATGGGTAGACTTTGGCCCGGAACTGAATGAGTGGGTCCGTTCTGAAAATGTGCATGCTCCTAAGTTAGTTAAAGCTTTTCATAAGAAATTCCCAAATAAACCAGGGTAGATTGATTTTTGAGGTGGCAGTGTGTCAGAATCTGCGGATTCAGACAAGGATTTTTGGGATCTCATGCTATATATTGTAAGCTGTTCCTATGCCCACTATATAATCATGCCTATTGCCATTTGCTTGACCATTGTGAATGTATATTATGTGACCTCAGGTTTATGGCTTTGACCAGGCCTGGTCTATGTATCTGTTTGCCCGGGAGAATGACAACTTCAAAGCATGGGAACAATGGGCCTCTCACACTCCTGCCTCCGCATTCCATTCATCCCGGCTGGGAAGACAGGGGAGGACAGGGACCATTTCTTATCAACGTGCGAAAGCCTTGGGGAAGGCATTTGTTATGTGAATATGGTTACATCTGAGGGGTCTGGTTTGGGAAGGGAGATTTACTGCTTCACACCTCGCTTTCTTTCCTGTGGGAAGCAAACGGCCAGAGAACCTTTTGCCCGCGGTTTTTTCCCCTTTGTTGATTGGTTACCTATGGGCAATTCAAATTGTGCTGGAGAGTATATTAGACCTGCTTCTATTGTATGCGTTATCTCTGATAATAATCCGAGGACCTGTACCAATGTAGAAATTGGAAATAAAGAACTGTGTTTCATCAACAAAGATCTGATCCTTGACTACTTTGAGCAGAAGCCTCACAATTGTCAAGCTCGGGGTTCAGGAGCTCAGGGTGGGTGATGAGGGGGTGACCAACGATGCCCCCTCTAAGCTGTGGAGTCTTGTGAGCAAAAATTCTACTTTGTGAGCTCCTGGCATTGAAGTTGCGATTTGACTGCTGCATAAATTAGTTTGCTCTGGAGCCATCCTTCCTGAGCTAAGACAAAAATCTGTGAGCCAAAGGCTAAAAACCTGTGAGCTAGCTCACGCTAACTCAGCTTAAAAGGAACACTGGTGACCGACCCGATGTCAGAGTCTCCTAAAGCCTCTGCCATTAATTGTTGGTATCTGGGGTCTCTATCTGTAATTTACGGTTTGCCTTGAGGTTTATTGCCTGTCCTGCTTAATGTATCATTCTTTCCCCGGAGGATGGCTTGCTGCATTCCATCGCGTCACATAAACAGCCTGGCTATCTTGTCTTGTCACCTCCCTTTTCTCTCTCCGGAGACTAGAATGTTTTATCTGCTTTTGTAACCTTGGAGAACTGTGGAACTGTTGTTCTAGCCAGGTGTCTGGTCTGTGAACTGCAATTAGAGGTCACTAAAGGGTATGGGGGGAATTTTAGTGCTTTTGCGCCTTTTCTGTGAGAATTTAGAGCTTAGAGAATTTTGCGCTTTTTTGTAATCATCCTGATTGGCCCTCTGCCTGCTATTACCTGAAGGTGGGGGGTATATTAATCCTTGCTGTCTGTAACCAAGTATCTCTAACAAACATGAAGTACCTGAACCATCATTAAGAATAAAAGAACTCTTTGTTGCATCAAAGGTCTGGCTTATTGATTAGATTCAGAAGTCTCACACCCATAGGGATGAGCAGAACAAGAGAGAAGCCATGACATGTAATTGGGGTGTGGGTGTTAGGCAGCTTCTTTAAGTGCAGTCATCTTCTTGAGGCTGCTGCAGTGCTTCAGTGCCTGTGTGAAACAAAAAAACAAAAAAGGTGGGGGGAAAACCCTCAAGTGTGAATCTGAAGGGACGGAAGACTGGCGGGGAAAGACCGAGGGGAAAATGTCAGTATGAAGAGATTGCACCAATAGCACGATCATTGGAACCCTCGTGACACTAACGCAAACACGAAAGTGTCTTCACTGTCTCTTTAGTTGCCAACAGGAGAGGTACCTGGGCATGATCTGTGTTTAACCTACTGCAGAATGAATTCCTTACATCTGTTTTCACTGTAGAAAGCATGGGGCCCTGTCACATACCCATTTCAGAGCCACTATTTTAGAAAAGGTGTCTGAAGAATCAGATCCAAGTGAGGTAACAGGAGATGAACTTCTAGAACTACCAGGCAAACTTGAAACTAATAAACCTCCAGATTCAGATAGCATCGATCCAGGAACATGGAGGGGGTATCAATTCTCCCTCAGCAGGCTTTCTTTCCCTTAGCAGGACACAGAGTTTCCAATGATGCCTAGAAAGCACTGATGTCACGTCTTGGTTTTCTCCAGAAATGACATCACCCAGTCAAGCTGATGGACTTTTTTGTTTATTTTTCTCCTATCTCTGCTCCAAATGGTGGTGGAAAATGGGAGCTGGAGGCAGGGGAACCCCTACCTCCACCATCTATTCCAGGTAAATTAGTAGAAGCTGTTATTAAAGATAGAATTATTAACAAAGGAACAAAGCTTGTTAAGGGAAAATCAGTAGAAAAGAGTAAAAATCCAGTAGCACCTTAAAGATTAATAAAATTTGTGTTAGGGCATGAGCTTTTATGAGTCACTGCTCACTTCTTCAGATAACTTCAGATGTAAATGGAAAATCAGCATGGTTTCTGCAAAGAGAAGTCCTGCCTTACCAACCTCTCTTTTGAGCAGGCTAACAAGCATATGAAGAAGAAGAAGAAGAGATTGGATTTATACCCCGCCCTTCACTCACTTAAGAGTCTCAGAGCGGCTTACAAACTCCTTTCCCCTCCCCTCCCCACAACAGACACCCTGTGAGGTAGGTGGGGCTGAGAGAGCTCTTTCCAAAGCTGTCCTTGAGGGAACAGCTGGTACCGAGCTATGGCTTGCCCAAGGTCATCCAGCCAGGTGCAAGTGGAGGAGTGGGGAATCAAACCCGGTTCTTCCAGATTAGAGTCCGTGCACTGAACCACTACACCAGACTGGCTCACTCACCAGACTGGCTATGGATAAGGGTGATCTGTTAGGCATTATATTCGTGGACATTCAGAAGGCTTTTGAGAAGGCACTTTACCAAAGACTCCTGAGTAAGCTTAGCAGTCATGAGATAAGAGGACATGGCTTCTTATGGACTAAAATTGGTTACACAGCAGAAAGCAGAGAGCAGAAATAAACGGGACAGTTCTCACAATGAACGGTGGGGTGGTACCATGACGAACGGTGGGGTGGTACCACAAGGATTAATTTAATTTTTTCTTAAATGATTTGGAACTGGAGGAGAGCCGTGCACTGGCCAAGTCTGCAGATGAAACCAAATTATTCACGATGGTCAGCCCCAAAGCAGATTGTGAAGAGCTGCAGGAGGATTTCTCTAAATCAGGTGAGTAGCCAACAACACGGCAAACAAAGTTCAGTGAGGGTTAAGTTTGCAGTGATGCATGTTGGAACAAGTCCAGACTTTAAATACACGCTGAAGGGTTCCGAACTGCCTGAAACTAAGACTGAAAGAGATCATGGGGTTACCGCTGATGGCCTGATGAAACTGTTGACTCAATCTGCGGCAGTGGTAGAAAAGGCAAACTACACAATGGGGATTATTAGGAAAGGAACTGAGAATAAAACAGCTAATATTGTAATGCCCTTGAACAGAGCAATTGTACGCCTGCATTTGTAATGCGGTGTACAGTTATTTAATTAATTTAGGCCGCCCTTCCCTGCAAGCAGGGCACAGGGTGGCTTACAAGAGAAAGGAACATACGATAAATAACTAGCCTGTTAAAATCCTACAACAAAATACACAGTGCATAAAAGGTAAAGGCGAAGGTTTCCCTTGCCCGAAAGCCAGTCGAATCCAACTCTAGGGGGCGGTGCTCATCACGGTTTCCAAGCTGAAGAGTCTGAAGACTTCACTGGGGTCATGTGGCCAGCATGACTAAACGCTGAGGCACATAGGAACGCTGTTACTTTCCCACTGAATTCAATCCATACCAAGAGGGCCAGAAAATTCCAGATTTCACAAGCCTCCGGGGCGGGCGGGGGGGGGGGGGCTTGCAGAGAATGGAGGGTATGAGAGTGCCAGACTACATGTTGTAGTATCGCTGTCCTCAGGCGAATGCCTTGCGGAACATCTCCACCTTACATGCCCTGTGGAAAGGTTACAAATCCTGCAGGGATGGATGTTCTCCAACAGAGAGTTCTATCAGGTAGGGGCCAGAGCCGAAAAAGCCCTGGTCCCGGTTGAGGACAGCCGGATCTCTCTCGGGCTGGGAACTACCAAGAGGTTCTTACTTCCTGAGTGTAATGCTTTTCTGGGCGTTCAGGTCACGATATCTCCAAAAGGATATGGCAGAGCTGGAAAAAGTACTGAAGAGGATGACCGGCGAGGAAGGCACCATTTCTTTGAGGACAAGACTGAAGTCGAGAACTTTTTTAGTTTAGAAAAAAGGCTAAGGTAGGGGTGGGGAGAGCAGATAAAGGAAGCTTTTTCTCACTCTCCTGGCGTTAGAAGTCGGGGGTACCCAAAGAAGCTGATGGGCAATAGGTACAAGACAGACAAAAGGAAATACTTTTTTGCTCAATGACTGATTCTGTTGTGGAATTCTATGCCAGTTAGGGTGGCTGGAGGTCTCCCACTATCACAACTGATCCCCTGATGACAGAGATCAGTTTCCCTGGAGAAAATGTCTGCTTTGGAGTGTGGACTGTATGTAGAGCTGCCAGGTCCCCCAAGGGGGCAGGGGTTTCACTGCTGAAAGGGTCCCCAATCTGCCAGTCTGGATCAGGCCGGCAGGGGGAACCCTGCCCCCAGAGTGCCCGATTCAGGCCGACGTGCCTGGAGGTGACATCATTGTGCCGGGCACGTCACCAGCTGACGCTCTAGCAATCAGCCTGAAAACTCTATGGTACCACAGAGTTTCCAGGCTGATTGCTAGAGCATCAGCCAGCGATGTGCCCAACCTGATGATGTCATGGAACCAACGGAACAGGACCAACTCTCCCCTGCTAAAAAAGGTAAGTCACTTGGCAACCCTAACTGTATGGTTCCTCCCATTCCCATACCCTGCCCTCTTCAGGATCCACCCCCAAAATCTCCAGGTATTTCCCCACTGATAATTGGTAACCATAATGCCACTGGATGTAGTGATAGCTACAAACATGGATGGTATTAAAAGGGAATTGAGTTTTGTGGAGGAGAGGTCCATCAGTGGCTACTAGGGATGGGCATGAACCAAACCATGAAGCAAAATTTGTGACAAATGTTGCCATGTCCATAGTTTGGGAACAAAGGCCATGACAAGTCCACAGTCACAGACTTCCACAAACTTTTAAGGCAGTTCATGGGGGTTGTGCCAGTTCCTGGCCAGAGCAGAAAGCAGCTCGGACATCCCCTGTGGCAGCCCACTTCTTGCTGGGCTCAGCTTTGATGCTGCTGCTGAAAGATGCCCAACCCACATGGTCCCCAGGCCTTCTTCCCTGCTGGCATCACCTCCCCCACCCCCACCCTAGGCTGCTGGGGTGGGCCTAGCTGCTGTACTGCTGCAACAGCCCATGGCTGCAGCCTGCTGCCTCTGCGTGGCTTGCTGTGGCATCACCTCCACCAACTGCCTCAGCTGGCCACCCCTTCTCCACTGCCGGCTTCCTCCTCCACTTGCCTCCTGGGTTAGTTCCTGATGGGAGGTCTGGAGCATCCCCAGGCAACAAGGGGAGGGGGAGTTAGCGCCCAGGCTCTCCTGGATCTCCACGTGACTGGGGGGGGGGGGGTTCCCCGGTTGATGTGGCACCCAACCCCGGACAGGAGGCTGCCCTGAAACAGCTGAGCAGTGAGGAGCACTCCCAGCTGCTTAGCTGGTTTTGCTGCTTTCTGAAAAACACAAAACACGAACCAAATTGGTTTGTCAGAGTGTGAACCAGTTTGATTCATGGTTTGGCCACGAACTACCAACTGAACCACATTTTTGCTGTTCGTGCCCATCTCTAATGGCTACCAGCCATGGTGAGTAAAAGAAACCTACATAAGCAGAGGCAGTAAACCAGTGCTAGGAGTCAACATCAGGGGGAGGCTTTGCCCTCGGTATCCTGTTTGTTGGCACAGCAGGGCAACAACCACAGCAGTGGTTGGCCACTGTGTGGAACAAGATGCTGGAGCAGATGGACCACGGGTTTGATCCCGCATGGATCTTCTTATGTAATGCCTGAGGCATTTATTACAGAGCAATCCCAAACTGAGCTGCACTCTCTATTAAAGTCAGTGGGCTTAGACTGATGTAACTCCTTGTGTTGTTGGTTAGCCAGTAACCGGAAAGGTAAAATGAGGTCATGGGAGTAGTATGTATGTAATTTCTGCTAGATGCGGGAACAAATTGATGGGGTCCGATCTGGTGGAGACTGACCACAAAGTATAGACTCTCAGTCTGGGGCAAGTGATGCTCTGTATTCTTGGTGTTTTTTTTGGCGGGGGGGACAGTGGGAGGGCTTTCTGCCCCCACTGCTGGACCTTCTGAGGGCACCTGGTGTTTTTGGCCCCTGTGTGACAGAGTGTTGGACTGGATGGGCCATTGGCCTGATCCAACATTGGCTTCTCTTATGTTCTTAGGGCATGGATGAAGGCTTGTAAGCTCCGGGTTGGGAGATATGGAGATGTTGGAGATGGAGCCTGAGGAGGGCAAGGTTTGGGGAGGGGTGGGACTTCAGTGTGTTATAATGCTATAGAATCCACCTTCCAAAGCGACCATTTTCTCCTGGTGAACACATCTGTATCCCCTGGCGTTCTCGCGTGCTGCCAGCCAGTGGGAAATCCCACCCCCAACTGACCTTCCCAGGTGACTTCCAGTAAAACCAGAAGTGCAGGCCCCGATGTGATGATGTCACCTGGTAGTGACATCATCACATTGGGGATGTCGGAGGTGACACTCTGGTTTGCAGGCAAAACTCTATGGTTTGAGGCCAAGTTTACCATAGAGTTTTGCCCAAAAACCAGAGTGTCACCCCCCCCCCCGACGTGATGACATCACTTCCAAGTGATGGCATCATGTCTGGTTTTTACCGGAAGTCACTCAACATCACTTCCGATCTCCCAGAAGGATGTTGGGAGCCCTCCCCCCGGTGGCCAGGTAAGTGGACCTGGCAACCCTAACACAGAGACAGATTCACAGTTGAAGCACAATATATTGAGCAACAACAGGATAGACAGAGCACTAAAGCAAACCTCCTGTTTCCCCAAGAGGTATGAGAGCTGCTCCTTTCCCAAAGAAGCCCCCTCTACCATCCTGAGGCAGAGAAGTTCTGCCACAGAGAAACACAGAGAGAAAGAAAAAAAGCTAGGTATAGCTGTCCTTGTGGAGCGCTCCTTGGTACCAGGGTTTCCCAGATACCAGCTGTAGCTCTCTCCCCTCCATGGGGGAGAGGGTCGATGAGATGACAACAATGACCCCGTGCTGCTCTAAGGCTCTGCCTTTTACGGGGTGTCCAAACCAACCTTCCCCCACCTACACTACATCACCCTGAGCATTCTGAGCATGGGCGTGTCTGCAGGCTCCTTGAATGCTCACGGCATGTTCGCTGTGTGTTGCATATGTTTTGGACCCTATCTCAGCTTTCAGTACTGCTTGCTCTCCGGGGTGGGTTTCTGGAAGGTTCTGCTCCACTGTAATGAATGGATGATCTTCAGGCCTGATAAGCCAGTCACCTTGCTCTCTCTTGCTGGGCATAAAGGATGCAATACAGTAAGACACTCTTTTTTTCTGGAAGGTCAGGCTGACACTGTAGTGACAGTGTGCTGACTTTATACTTTGGGAAACCCAGAAGTGCCTGCATGTTTCTTACCATGGCTGTGCTTCAGACAATAGAGAGGCCCAGTTAAAGCCTAGAGCAGGCGTGTCAAACATAAGGCCCGGGGGCCGGATCCAGCCTGTCCAGGACTCTTATGCAGCCCGTGAGCAACTGATGCATGGGAGGGAATGCTGAGGGGAGTGGGCGGAGCCATGCTTCAGCACAGCAGAACAACCTCGCCTGCAGCAGTCAAGCATCATGGGAGCATCTGCCAAGCGCTGCACTGCTGCCTCTCTAGCCCGCCAATGTGGGTCTTCCTCTGCACCCCCTTCCGAGCCTATGGAGCCTTGCAGTGAGGATACACCAACTCGGAGCTTACCAGCTGCTGTCCTTTATACAGTTTCTATCTCTAGTACTTGGCATTACGTTTTATGGCACACATGTCCTGGCCCAACAAAGTGACATTTATCCGGCCCTCATAACAAATGAGTCTGATGCCCCTGTCCTAGAGAATGGCTCAGAAATAGCAAGGAAATGGCTCTGAGCTTGAGAAAGATGGCCCAACACTGCAGGGCTGGTTTCCTTGTCTGTTAAGAGGAGTCCGTTCTGGCTGCCAAACATCAACATTCCAAAGCCTTACGAAGCGGTCAGAAGACTCTGCCCCAGGTACCTCTTCCTGTGTAGAAGTCTCCAAGGTCACAAAGCGGGAAGGCAGCAGAGTTGTCAGAAAGTGGAAGTGCTTGCAGAAAGGGCAGTTGGGATAGTACTCTCTGTTCCTCATTCTGAACAAGAGATCTTAACTGAATTCCTCTCCATCTATTAGGAACGAGCTACTTTTTCATTTCTGCCAAAGGAAATGACTCACCGTAATGTGGTTTTGTGGCTACATGAGTCTCACTTAATGACATTTTCAAGTATCAAATATTTCAGAGGAACCCAGAATATCAAGGGGGACGGGACACTGATGCTTTTGACTGTACAAACAAACGCACTTTTACTAGGGTTGCCATCCTCCAGATGAGATGTGGAGACCTCTCGGAATTGAACCTGATCTCCAGACTACAGAGATCAGTTCTCCCAGAGGAAATGGCTGCCTTGGAGGATAGTCTCTGTTGTCCCTCCCCTAGTGTTGCCGGGTCTGAGCTGGAAAATACCTGGAGACTTTGGGGGTGGATCCAGGAGAGGGTGGAGTTCGGGGAGGGGAGGGGCCTCAGCAGGGCACAATGCCATAGAGTCCACCCTTCAAAGGAGCCATTTTCTCCAGGGGAACTGATCTCTGTCAGCTGGAGACCTGGAGATCAGTTGTAAAAGCGGGAGATCTTCAGCCTTCTCCCCCCCCCCCCCCCCGAAGCTGGCAACCTTCCCCTCCCCCAAACCCTGTCTTGCATCCCCAAATCTCCAGGAATTTCCCAACCCACTGTTGGCAACCCTATCAGAGGAACTCAGCAGACACAACCTTTGTGTCTTCAGCAAACACCAATATGGAACCAGCTACTTCCATCATAGACAGATGCCTGACTTCTAACATCTTAATATTTTGTTGAACCCCCCTCTCTTGTTTGATTGGAATCCCCCCCTAGGCAGGCTCAGAAACAAAAGTGACAATACACCCCCCCACCCCCCGAAAATGAATTAAATAACCAAACGGGTTAAGTAAGCAAACAAAAAAAACCTTAACCTAAACTAAAAATAAGTTTTAATTATCTACTTATTGCATTAATATAATAAGCAGAAGACCATACATGCCATAAAAAATTGTTCTACTATATCTAAATCCCTTTACCAATATGGTACATAAATTAATTCAACAGAGCAATAGCCAAGCGGCACATCTGGTTGGTCAACAAATATACTGAAACAACAAAACACTAAACGCATTTCAGCTACTGGCTTCCTCAGTGGTGCTGTATGTATTATCAAGCCAAAAAGCTTCTGATGAATACAACAGCCACCAGGTAAGCACTACATACTAATGTATCCAGAAATCTCCTGTAGAACCATACATGAGAAAAGAGAAAGGCATTATGTTTTCATTATTCAAAGCAAATCTCCATTCAGAATAAAGTAAATATATATATGCATAGAAACAAGGCTACTCATGTTACAGAAGATCTCCTTGTGTTTAGTACATATTGTGGACTTGTAATTAAGCTAGAAGTGAAGAGAATTCTTGCAGTCTACATTCTTGACAAGGCTTCTTTGAAGTCCTATCATATGAGATGTACGCACATAACCTCAAAGATATAATTCCAAACATTGTAAAAAAAAATCAATGAAAATAAAGAACCAGTCAGAAAATTAAACTTCAGGAACAGAATGGAAAGGGAAATTGCTGAATTACAAGTTATTACACTTGGAACAAAAACCTCCCCAGGACTCAACAGGAATATTGGTTTCTTATCTCATTACATATGCTAACTCATTCAGTCCTCACATATATATTCTCAACAAGAAGGACTATAAATCCTCTGTATTTTAGTGTATTTCTTTTCCAGAATAGTATATTAGAATACTGAATGTAATGCAAGGAATATTGGTTTTGCAGACATGACACTGCATCTATCTCATAAAGTGCTGTCAAGTGATCTCCATGCCTGGGACATTCTCGGTTTGCTTCCCACAATTAGAAAAGACACTTTTAGACATTTATCTGCTATTTTGACATATGTATTGCTTTAAAACTGTTGACCTTATAACCTTAGCGTGTTATTTAGTTCTGACTTTGCATATCTCATGTTAATTTGCATGTTAATTTGCTGTTCAGCCTCTGTCTGTAAGTTTGAACTCTTACCTTCCATTCCAATGTATTTGGAAAAGAGTGCCTTGCACATGAAAGCTCATACCTTCTATAAACCTTTGTTGGTCTTAAAGGTGCCACTGGACTCTAAATTTGTTCTGTGAATTAATGTCCAGCAGCATGTCCTGTTGTTAACAGCCTTGCTCAGGTCTTGAAAACTTCCTTGATGGCTTTCTTGATGGAGTCAATCTATCTGTGGACTCACTTCCCCCTATTAGGAACTTTTCTTTGGAAAGCACTGGAGCCTTAGAAAACATCAGGGGAATTAACTCCACAACAGAAGTGATATGGGTGGAAATACTGGGCTGTAAGGGTTACTTAAAAGTGGGGGTGCACTATCACCCACTTGATCAAACCCTTGATCTTGAGATGGAAATAAAGGAGGTGACTAAAACAGATAATTTTATTATACTGGGAGACTTCAACTACCCTCACATTGACAGGGTAAACAAGTGCTAGAGCTATGCTGTAGAAATAAGATTCCTAGACATCATAAATAACTGCACTGGAACAGTTGGTCACAGAGCCAACCAGAGGGGTAGTGATCTTGGACTTGGTTCTGAGCAGATTTCAAGACCTGGTGAGAGATATAGAGGTTGTTACACTAATTGGGAAGAGTGACCACAATGCTATTATGTTCAGCATTCAGGTCAATGGAAAGTTACCCCGAAGTCCAAAACTGTAACATTTGATTTCAAAAGAGGGAACTTGACAAAAATGAGGGGACTAGTAAAAAGAAAGCTGAACGGGAAACACAAGTGAGTCAAATCCCGGCCTAGAGGATGTTTGGAAGCTATTTTAAACCACACTAATTGAAGCCCAGATAGAATGCATTCCACAGGTTAGGAAAGGCACTGCCAAGTCTAAAAGAAGGCCTGCATGGTTAACAATGCAAGGCAAGAAATCTATAAAAAGTAAAGAGGCTTTTTTAAAAAAGAAGGTCTCTCCCAATGAATTGAACAGGAGGGACCACAGGCTCTGGCAAAAGAAATGTAAGTCAGTAAGTAGGCACACAAAAAGAGATTTTGTGGAGCAGATTGCTAAAAGCATCAAACATTTTTTAAATATATGTACAGCCAGAGAAGCAGTGGGGCCTTTGGATAACAAAGGAATAAAGGTATTGCTAAAAGAAGCTGGGGAAACGGCGGAGAAACTCAATGACTTTTTGTTTCTGTGTTCAGTATGGAAAGTGTGGGACACACACCCATGCCACAGCCCCTGTTTTCAGGAAGGGAGTCTGAAGAACTGAGCCAAAGTGACCAAAGATGAAATCCCAGAGTCAGGGGTCCATTGGAGCGGGAGCGCACAAGAGGACAGCTCCGGGAGTGAGGAGCCCAGGGGGCGGACACATGACCAAGCCCCACCCCCTCCTCGGCTTCCCCAAGCAGTGCAGAGGTGCAGCGCCCTGGGGAAAGCCCTGCTAGGGTCTTTATTGTTTTTAGTGTTTTAATATTGATAATTTTATCATTGTTCCTTTTATGACTGTGTGCTGCTTTTCCAGAGACTTGCTCAAGGTGGCATATAAATTTTCTAAGTATACCATTTTTTATTTGGGCACATGGCACATAAGTACTGGAGAAATTTCACCAACCCTTCAGCAGCTTCCACCCCATCAGTTTGGTGTAGTGGTCAGGAATTGGACTCTAATCTGGGAGAACCGGGTTTGATTCCCCACTCCTCCACATGCAGCTGCTGGGATGACCTTGGGCCAGTCACAAGTTCTCTCAGAGCTGTTCTCTCATGAGCAATTCTCAAAAGACCTCTCTCAGCCCCACATACCTCACAGGGTGTCTTCTTGTGGGGAGGGGAAGGAAAGGGATGGGTGGTGCACATGTCCTGGGTATCTCAAGTCTACTTGAAACCTGGTGGTTTCAAGGGAGCAGGAAGAGAATGAGGGTGTGTTCTTTACGCTTATTTTTATTGCACAAAGTATTGGATGGGGAAGGGAAAGGAGGAAGAGCAGGTCAGTTTCACTCACCTGTGGAGTGGCGCCTGAGGGGTGGGTGTTGCCTTCTGACACACTTCTGGCATGTTAGAGGGTATGACATATGCAAATGAGTTATGCTAATGAGCTCCTGCACCTCTTTTTCTACAAAATGACCCCTGCCTAGACTTAAAGGGAAAACTAAAAACCAATAAGTCTTCAGGTCCTGGTGCCACACACACCGAGAGTTCTTAAGGAACTCAGGTGTGAGATAGTTGATCTACTAACCCGTATATATGTAACCTACCACGAAAGCCGCTGTACCAGAGGACTGGAGAGTAGCAAAAGGTGACACCAGTTATTGAAAAGGGATCCAGAGGAGAACCAGGAAATTACAGGCCAGTCAGCCTAACATCTGTCCCAGGCAAATTAGTAGAAACTGTAATCAAAGATAGAGTTGTACTAAATATGCACTAAACATGAGGCGACCTTCTGATAAATGAGTAGATTGGTTTATATGAGTATTTTTGTATTATATTCTGAATGGAGATTTGCTTTGTGAAATAAAAAAGGGGGGGGGGTTTCTCTCATCCCCCCCCAAGGCAGCCATTTTGTTCAACAAGGTTGGAATCCCTAGTACTAAAATGAGTGCCATTCCTTTTAAAAGCTTAACTCTCAGAACTTAACACTAAAAAATAATATCCGTCATGCCCATGGATGAAATTATAATTCAAGAGGAAGACAGCTGCTCCGAATATGAATAGGACTACCAATATCAACCTGCTATAATCCACATTGTTACCATGTGCCTTAAGAACCAGAAATCTGCACAGAGCCAGTAACTCAAACTCATGATCTTATCCACAAAATAGTCACCAAGCCTCCAAACATGTGTTATGTGTGTGTTAAGTGTCATCAGGTTGCTTCCGACTTGTGGTGACCCTATAAATGAGTGATCTCCAAAATGTCCTGTTGTTAACAGCTTTGCTCAGGGCTTGCAAACTGAGATTGCAAACTTTTCATGCTGTCTTCAACTTTTCCCACCGTAATTATCTTTTCCAGTGACTCTTGTCTTCTCATGATGTGACCAAAGTACAATAGCCTCAGTTTGGTCATTTTAGCTTCTAGGGGGAGTACAGGCTTGATTTGATCTAGAACCCACTTAATTATCTTTTTGGCAGTCCATAAAACTCTCCTACAACACCACATCTCAAGGGAATCCACTTCCTTCCCATCAGTTTTCTTCACTGTCCAGCTTTCACACCCATACACAGTAATGGGGAATATTGTGATAAGAATTATCTTGATCTTGGTCGCCAGCAATTTATCCTTATCCTTAATAATAATAAAAAAATTCTGGTTCCTTAACACATTGTCAAGGACTTGCAAAATGGGTAATTTTTTCTAGCTTGTGTTGTAAGGGGGGGATCCCCATTTGACAAAGAGAATGCACTGGTGAAACTTTGTTCCAAAGACAGAGTGTGAATCACTGAACTGAGTCAAAATCTGCATAAAGCTAAACAGTCAAGAAAACTAACAAACCAAGAAACTGCAAGCTGTAGGTCACTTTCACACAAATGTGTTTTCATTTAGGGAATGAAACATGTCCGTATATGTCCATATGTACAGAAGCAAGATTGCTAGGACCAGGGGTTTTCGAGCAGGAGCTCGGGGGAGCTCAGCTCCGGGAGTTGGTGCCAGCCCCCCCCCCCCCACGAGGGAATGCCTGCTTGTGTCATGGCTGCAGCAAAATGACCCCGTCCGCTGGAAAGGTCCTTGTTCCTCCGACCAGCCTTCTGAAGGCTTCAGCCACCACTGAAGCTATCCTCCCAGAACAGTGGTATTTCTGATGCTTGGATTAGTAGCTGTCCCCTCTCTGCCAGCTCTCTCTCTCTCTCTCTCTCTCTCTCTCTCACCTTCTAACATACTTCCGGTAACATCAGGTGGTTTAGCATATGCAAATAAATTATGCTAATGAGCTATGCTAATGAACTCCTGCACTTCTTTTTTTATGAAATGACCCCTGGCTAGGACCTAGTGAATCACCCCCAAACGTTCCATTTCATCACCAAAACATTGTAGCTGAACTACTAATTTGCCCACCCACCCCTTTGCAGAAACAGTAGAACTCAACTGCAATATTACTGTAATGATATAACACCTGGGGCACCTTCCCCGTTGCAGCAATTACCTGTTGAGGACTCATTGCTGCTGTGATTGCAGAGGCATTTCCAGCAGCAACGGAGTGCCCACACAGGGCAATTATCTGGTTTCCCCTACCATACACGTCACATCCACTATGCACTTGCCATGCTGCCAAAAGGGCCCTCTTCTGAGCTTTTAAAACAAAATAGGTAGGCGGTAGATCACTATAGTGTTATAGCAAAACACTTAATACTATTCTCTTAAAGTTGGGGGGAAAGACTTCTGGTCAGGGCTGGCCCATTTGGTAGGTGCATCTAGGCAATTGCCTAGGATGCTGGAAGCAGAGGGATGCCAGCCAGCCCTGTTGCCCGGCTCCCACCCATGATGTCCAGGTCTTCCACGGCAAGCAGCAGCCCCGGGAGGTGCCCTCCAGCCCCAGTGGGCTGCCTCGGGGAGCCTGCTTTTCCCTCCCCTCCTCCCTTGGGAGTCGATTTGCCAGGTCCCTCTTAGCCACTGGTGGGGGATGGTAGATAGGGCTGCCAGTTCCAGTTTAGGAAACTCCTGGAGATTTGGGGATGGAGCCTGGGGAGGACAGGGACCTCAGTGGAGTACAATGTCACAGGGTCCAACCTCCAAAGCATCCAGTTTGGTGTAGTGGTTAAGTGTGTGGACTGGGAGAACCGGGTTTGATTCCCCATTCCTCCACTTGCAGCTGCTGGATGACCTTGGGCAAGCCATAGCTCTGTCAGAGCTGTTCTTGAAAAAGAGCAGTTTCTATCAGAGCTCTCTCAGCCCCACCTACCTCCCAGGGTGTCTGTTGTGGGGAGGGGAAGGGAAAGGAGTTTGTAAGCCGCTCTGAGACTCCTTCGGGTAGTGAAGGGTGGGGTATGAATCCAATCTCTTCTTTTCTCCAGGGGAACTGATCTCTGTGTTCTGGAGATGAACTGTAATTCCAGGAAATCCCCAGGTCCCACCTGGTGGGTGGCATCCCTAATTGGGGGGACCATCTGGCCTGGCCTTCTTTCTATTTCCTTCCTTCCATTTTTCCTCACCTCAGTACCCTGCCATGAGCTGAGGAGGGCGGTTTGTTGCCTTCTCTTGCTGAAGTCCTGTGGAGGGGTATGGAGGGGTATGGATGACAAGTGGCAGGTTTTTGCTTTGGTGTGGGGGCAGGTGGGTGTCACCTTCTCACTATGCTGTGGGGGGGGGCAGGAGGGCAAGCTGTCACTCATCAAAGTCCTTGGGATGGTTGTGCCTGTACTGGTGAGAGGCAGGGGTGGGCGTCAGGGGAAGGGAAGGAAAGATAGAAATGGATGTTGATGGGGGAGGTTCAGAAATCTGAGCCTTTCGGTCCACCTGTGGGCTAACCTGCTTTGACTCTGGGGTTCTTGGAAACATCAGAGCCAAGGAGAGGAAACCACAGAAGGAGAATGGGAGGAAGATATAGGTACTCTGAAGGTCCCACTGTAGTTTGCGAACTGGGGTAAGTTAAAAATGCAGTAATTTGTGAAGGAAACCATGAGGAGCAGCCCTGCTCTCTAGGAATGCAAGTTCTCACTTTCATTATAAAAGTTCTCACTTTTATTAATGTGATTCTTAACCAGTTCTGAGAGGGTCAGTTTAGTTAACTGGCAGGCCTGCCTCATCCCTCATTCTCCCCACCCCAGCTCCAGTGCAAGTCTTCAGTGACTTTACAAAAAGCAGAGCTCTATCTAAGTTTCAAATTCCATTCAATGCAGGCTTTTAAAGCACTAAGTGGAGAATTCAAAACACATCAGAGCTGGCATGGCATAGCGGCCAAAGTGCTGGATGAGGGTCTGAGAGAACCTTTGACCCATCACAATCTCTCTCAGTCTAACAGAGCTCACAGGGTTGTGAGGAAAGAATAGAGAAAGGGAGATCAATGCGATTAAGCGATTAAGCTGTGGCCAAAATCAAGATGATTCATACCATGGTATTCCCCATTATAATGCATGGGTGTGAAAGTTTGACAATTAAGAAAGCTGACAGGAAGAAAGTTGATTCCTTCGAAATGTGGTGTTGGAGGAGAATTTTACAGATACAATGGACACCAAAAAGACAAATAAGTGCGTTCTAGATCAAATCAAGATTGAACTTTCCCTAGAAGCTCAAGTGACTAAACTGAGGCTATCGTACTTTGGTCACATCGTGAGAGGACAAGAGTCAATGGAAAAGACAACTATGGCGGAAAAAGCTGAAGGCAGCAGGAAAAGAGGTAGACCCAACAGGAGGTGGATTGACTCAATCAAGGAAGCCACGGCCCTCAGTTTGCTAGACCTGAGCAAGGCTGTTAATGATAGGACATTTTGGAGGTCACTAACTCATGGGGTCCCCATAATTCGGAAGTGACTTAATGGCATTTAACACACTCAGGGGAGAAAAATGGAATAGAAATAAATAGTAAAAAAACCCACTGAGCAACAGATTTCCTTTCTTCCATCTGGGCCCTTGAACATCCATTTGTTTCTCCACTTGTTTGAAAGCCAGTTTGGTTGTAGTGGTTAAGTGTGCAGACTCTAATCTGGGAGAACCGGGTTTGATTCCCCACTCCTCCACTTGCAGCTGCTGGATGACCTTGGGCAAGCTGTAGTTCTGTCGGAGCTGTCCTTGAAAGAGCAGCTCTTGAAAGAGCTCTCTCAGCCTCACCTACCTCACAGGGTGTCTGTTGTGGGGAGGGGAAGGGAAGGGAAGGGAGCTTGTAAGCCGCTCGGAGACTCCGAGTGAATCTCCTCCTTCTGCTGTCACAAAGGCCAGTCCCTTGGGAGTTCCTGCTGCACAGCTCCATTACATTCCTTTTCCAACCTGTAGAAGCTACAGCTGTAATTCTTAATATCTCATAAATATTTTTTTTCAATTATGCACTATCCCCCAATAGAGATGGATTTGAAAACAACTTTTCTCTGGGAAGACAAAATCCACCTGGCAGGGGTGGAACACGCTTGTTCGGCCCAGACTTTGTGCTCTACTCTTTTGGCAGCCTCCTCCCACAGTTAGGCCACCCAGACGAGAGGTGGGAGTAAGGTCACCTCCAGCAGAAGTAGACCTTTGTCAGTTCAGGCCAGTTTAGGTAAGGATGTGGCCAAAGCGGTACTTCCCATGTTCTGCTTCAAGCTCCATGAGCGAGAACAAAACAAGGGGGAAATTGAAGTTACTTTCACCTCTGCTTGTAAGCAAAGTGCTTGTTTCATATAGCTTAAGAATTGGTCAGTCTGTTACTTACTTTCTTTTCTTTTTTTTACGGTGGGTTAGTTTCAGAACATCTCCAAGAACCCCTGCAAAACTATGTAAATTTCAATTAAGGCTCACTGGGTTCTCTGAGGAATGGATTAATTGACTGGAAATTGCCAGTACTTTAGTTAGATCTCTTCCACTGTAAGACATTAGAGTCTGACTGCTCTTGAACCCCAAAAGTGCACCAGCTGCATTCATCACGACAGCTTCTCTTCCCTCCCATCCTATAAGAAAAGGAGGACAATGGCAGGGCTGTTCCAGGGCTTTTTTGGGTGGTTGTTTGTTTGCATTTTGTGTGCGTGTGTGTGCGTGCGTGCCCGTGCCTGGAAGTAATGGTGACCTCTGGTGACTCCTACTGGGGTATGGAGGACGTGGCTTAATAGCCTGCCTCTGCCTCCCAGCCCTGGTATTCTTTGGAGGTCTCCCATCCAAATACTTCCCAGGGTTGTCCCTGCTTAGCTTCCGAGATCTGATATCAAGCTTGCCTGGGCTATCTAGGTCAGGGCTCTTCCAGGGCTTTTTCAATAGACTTTTCTGCATTCTCATTTTCCTCTCTTGTCAGCTCCTGTTTATTCAGGGTTTTTTTTCCTGTTTCACACCTGTTTTGCTCCCTCTAGTAGTCAATTCAATATTACATTGGTTTATGTCCAACATATCTCCCTGCAGATTTAAACTGCAGGTCATAAACCGGTGTAATATTGAATCAGCCACTAGAGGGAGCAAAACACATGCAGAACAGACACTCCCCCCAAAGACACAGGAACTTACAAGTGAGGAAAATGCAAATACGCAGGGGTCATTTTGTAGAAAAAGAGGTACAGGAGCTCATTAGCATTACTCATTAGCATAACTTAATTGCATATGCTACAGCACCTGACATCACCGGAACTATGTCAGAAGGAAGGAAGGAAGGAAGGAAGGAAGGAAGGAAGAAAGAAGGGGGAGAGAGAGAGAGAGAGAGAGAGCGCTGGCAGAGAGGGGACAGCTACTAATCCAGGCCTCAGAAATACCACTATTTTGGGAGGATAGCTTCAGTGGTGGCTGAAGCCTTCAGAAGGCTGGTTGGAAGAACAAGGACCTCTCCAGGGGATGGGGTCATTTTGCTGCAGCCATGACACAAGCAGGCATTCCCCTGCGGTGGGGGGGGGGGGGGGGCTGGCACCAACTCCCGGAGCTGAGCTCCCCTGAGCTCCTGCTTGAAATGATCCCTGCAAATATGGAAAATCCCAGGGACAGCTATGGATCCCTGGAACAGGCTACCAGTGGAGACCTGGGCCTTTAATCTAAATTAACCAGTCAGTTGGGTGGTGCTGGGTTTGTTCATTTTAGGATGTAGGCTTTCATATAAATGAATTTCATATAAATTAAATTTTAGGATTATTATTGGGTTGATTCATATTGGTGGTATAAGACATTTATTTTATTTATCGTATGGCAGAGTTACACACAGGAAGCATATAATAATATAAAATATGTAATCAAGTTAATACAATGGTTATGCGGACTGACTGGGCAATCCCCCTAAATACTAATATCTAAATGTTCAGTCCACTCAATCACAGCTGGGGAGAGTTCAAAGAGCTCCATCACATCTCCCTGGAAAGTACAACACTCCCATTCCTGTGACAGATGGAAAATAATTTGGTGGGCTGTGCCACAATCGCATTCGGGTCCTGTTATTTTGCCCCATTTAAACAGGTCTGCATAATGGCCAAAGCCTGTTCGTATTCTATTAGCCATCTTCCATATTTTATGTGGCAATTCAAATCCTGCGGGCCTCTTGTTGGTGTTTATCAGGTTGTGGCTATCAGGTGGAACTCATTGCATCCATGTTCGTAACCATTCATTCCCTAAATTGAAATTTTGTGATTGCAGGATTTGTGCAGATGTTATTGCTGGGTCCTAGTCTGAATAGGCCCACGTCAGCCATGTCTTCGTAGATAGACAACTCTCTGTTTTCAATAATCTTTCCATATTCACAAAGACTTCCCTTCGGAGATGCAGGGGAGCGATATATAGAGCATTGTTAAACGAATGGCCTTGGGTTCAATGTGCGGTGAAGAAAGGTGGTATCAGTTGTTTCCATACAGGGATGTGAAATGGCATTCTGGCTGCAGAAGCAACAGTGGATCAGGTGAAAAAAGGTGGTGAAGAATCAGCACATCCTGCCCCATCACCACTCACTACTGATGCTCCCTCACACATGCCCCCTTTCCCTTCATTGCATTATGATGAGAACACCCCCCACCCCTGGTCTGACAACCTCCCTTCCCTTTCTTTTCACCCTCCACAGCTGAGCCATGGTATAACACAGGGCAGATGTGAAATGAAAAGAGTGCATTAAAGGGCTGAGAAAAGGAGAGAGGAGGAAAGCAGAGATTTGCTCCACCATTCCCAAGATTGACTCTGGGCAGAACATCCATACAGATGCTGTCCACACAGTACTTCAGCCACCCTACAGTTTCCCTTTGAGCAGCATGGAAGGGGGGGGGGGGGTCAATGAAAATGGTGGCAGAATAGGTATCTCTGGCTGCTGGTGGGGTGGTTGGGTTGCCAGCTTCAGGCTGGGGAACTCCTGGAGATTTGAGGTGGAACCTGGGAAGGACAGAGACCTCAGTAGGGTACAGTGGCATAGAGTCCACCCTCCAAAGCATCCACTTTCTCCAGGGGAACTGGAGTCTCCAGGCGAGTCTGGAGATGAACTGTAATTCCAGGGGATCTCCAGGGAGGCTGGCATCCCTATGGCTGATGGAGGAGAATGCACAGAACACACCCATGTGAAAGCTCCCTTGCCAATGTGCATGCTTCCATATTGGCAGCACTGATGACTGTAAAACATGATGCAGGACCACCGCCACGAGACTTCCAAGCAGCACACAAAGTTCTATGGAACACATGAACATTCTGTGGGGGATGCTCAATCTTTTCACCACAAGGAGGTGCGGAGAGCTACACAAGACCTGGAGGGTTCCTGTGCTCCCTCCTGTTTCACCCTTTAGTAGTGCTGTTGCATCAAGCAGAAGACACTGGCTGAGAGGCTCTGGGTGAGTCATAATTAGAGGGCCTCAGCCAAAACCACACAGCAGATCTCGATCTGAAAACAACTGATAGTTGGAGGTTGGGATTACCCCCTCTTCTTGCAGACTGGCTCGGTTCAGACATAAAGTGAAACCCCTACTTTCAGCTACGATTTGTGCGTAAAACCAGAATTTAGCTCTCAGGCTGTCCCTCAAATCCCAGTTCCCCTCAATGGTTCATCTTTGCAGCCTGTGCAGTGTGTTGCCAACAAGCCAGGATTAAGCCAGGATGTTGGCATCAACCTAACTCTGGTTGAGGAACCACCTTCAGATCTTGGTTCGATGAATCCTGACTAAGCGCAGTTTGTGGAGCAGCCGGCACTCAGACCACACACTAATCATGGTTTTGCAGAGTCTGAACTGATCCACTAAGATAGCCATACCACATCGCTTGCTGTGGCAGACAATCTGGGCCCGGCTCCTGGTCTCTGATGCCACTCTTCACTCTGATGGAAGCAAAACTGAGGGAGGGGGCGGATGGACAATGTCATGGCCTCACTTCCAGTTGTGCCTGGAAGTAATGTCACTAAGATCTAAGAATTCTCAAAATCTCTTATCATTCTTACCATAGAGATTGGGGGATTCCATGACTACACATTGTGGCAAATAATTACACAAATTATTTGCATGAAATACTCCATGTGGCCTGGTCATTGGAGACTGATGTTTCCACCTTGGATCCAAAGCCTAAAGACAGGATTCTGAGCACGCTTTATTCAGACTTTCTGGGAATAATCCCTTTCCAGATATTTGAGGGGTTTTTAGACACCACCGAGTGAGTTTGGGGGGAAAACAGCATCAATTCCTGCCACATCTAGGAAGGCAAAAAAATGGAGGAGGAAGAGGAGGAGGATAGTTTGATTTATACCCTGCCCTTCACTCAGAGTGGCTTATAATCTCCTTCCCTTCCTCTCCCCACAACAGACACCCTGTGAGGTAGGTGGGGCTGAGAGAGCTCTTTCAAGAACTGTGACTTGCCCAAGGTCATCCAGCCGGCTTCATGTGGAGGAATGGGGAATCAAACCCGGTTCTCCCAGAGTAGAGTCCACCCCTCTTAACCACCACACCAAGCTGGCTCTCACACCAGAGAAGATGGCTGCTGTTTCTTGTTCACCTCTTCTCCATCCTCCTCACTGATTACTGAGGAGATTCGGTCAAGGCCATGCCAGGGTTCCCATTCTGCCCCTGGAGGCAAAGAGGGAAGGAAGTTCAATACTGTTGGGAAGAAGTTGTATTCCTCCTCCTCCACTTTAGGTCTCAGAATTTCAAATTATCAGGCAATAATGGGGAGGGATACCAGCTATATTTATGGCAGAAACTGACACTTCACCTGAGATGCTCCCAGAAGATAAGAAATCCCTCACTAAGGTCATTCAGACGGAAGCCATATGCCTGTCAAAGCAACAAATTAATGCAGGGTGGCAGGGGGCAGATTTCTCTGCAATGTCTATGACTTCGTCCATGGTACTAGACAGGCAGGCATGGCTACGATCAGGAGCACTGCCAAATGACACGCGGCACAAAGTGCCATGCCAAGGCGTATCGTCATTCTCTGTTAAGACTGATGATTCTCTGACACAGGTTAAAAAGAACAGTCAGGTGGCTAAATCTTTGGGAGTTACATTTGCTGCACCGCAATGTAAACAGAGATACTTCCCAAGGCAGTTGTCACATCAGCAATACCACAATTAGAGGCATCGCTCCCACTTCCACCTGCCTTGCCCATCACAGCCGTCCTTCCCTCAGTACAGTCAAGGAGAAGAGGGGGTCCCAGGCCCAAGTCTAGTCAGTGTCCTCAAACTTCTAAAGATTCGCAACAGCTGCAGAGGTACTCCTTTTGACTAGCAGAGGCTGAGGGAGTCAGCTTCTGGGACAGACTGGCAAGCTTCACATCACACTGGCATGCAATTACTAATGACATTAGGTTTCTTTCTGTTACTGAGATGGGCGAGTGCCTTTAATTCGAATCCCTGCCACCACGCATTTTGCCTAACAGGGCTGTAGATCAGGGGTGGGCAAATTGCAGCCTGGGGGCCACATGCGGCCCACCACCGAGTTTTTTGCGACCCGCCAAGAAGATTTCAGGACTTCAAGAAAATTGAGCCTAAATTCAATTTGCTCTTTTATCCCATCACTCCTGATATTGATGCAGCACCTGAGGAGCTGCAGCTTGAACTTATTGACATGCAGTCAGATGACACTGTGAAAGAAATGTTTAATGCTGTGACATTAGTTGACTTTTGCAAATCTTTGTCTGCTAAAAAAAATTTCATGTATGAAGAAATTTGCTGGGAAAATGTTCTCTATATTTGGGTCTACATATATTTGTGAGCAAAGTTTTCCCGGCATGAAGATCAACAAGAGTAAATATAGATGCTTTTTGACAGACATTAACTTGCAGGCTGTGATGAGAATCTCAACAAGCAATCTCACTCCTGATTTCAAAAAAATCGTACAAAAGTGTGATAGGGTACATTTGTCTCATTAAACTGATTCTAAAATTAAATGTGCTTGCAGCTAGCGATGATATGAAATTAGCACAAGGATGGCTCCAGAGCAAACTAATTGATGCAGCAGCCAAGTGGCTCGCTCATAACTTCAAAGCCAGTAACTCACAACTGTAGAATTTTTGCTCACAAGTCTTCCCGGCTTAGAGGGCGCGCTGCTCCCAAGCCTTGATTTTCCTCTCGAACTGGTTGCTGTCTGGATTCGAAGGGCTCCTTGGAACGCGTCTCGGTTTACAAGGACCTCCCTCCCCCGCGTTCCCACCTCTTCTTCCCTCCGCTCCCAGCCCAGCCCTTTCTTGCCTCAGCCCTCGGCAGAGCTCCGAAGAAGCGAGGAAGCGCCTCCTTCCCGCTGGACCGTGGAAAGCTTGGGAGACGGCTCAGCCGCCAAGAGGAAACAAGAACCTGGCGCCGCAGACAGACAGAGCGAGAAAGAGGGCCCGCCCCGTGGAGACGGCGATACAGCGGAAACTGCCGCCGAGAGTGCTCGGGCACGGTCTAGAGCGATAGCTTATCGCCGGAGGCGGCAATCAGACCGTGTATCGCCCGGAGGCGCGCAGACGTCACGTGAAGAGTTCCCCGTCCGGCTGCTGTCCAAGAGGCAACGCGGCGGGCGGCCTGCTTGGCTATCAGCTTGTTCGTCTGCGCGACCCGAAGAGCTGCTTGGGAAAGCGCCGCCGGTGGGCCCAGAGACCCCCAAACGCGGCTTGGCGCCAAGCGCGGAACCATTGCGCGTTCCTGGCTTGCAGCAGCGACTCTTTCGGGTTGGCGAGGGAGGCAAGTGCGTTGCCTTCGGTGTGGGGCCGGCTCGTGCCAGCTGCTCGGGCGGGTGCGGAGGAGAGCGAGCGCCTCTGGCGGGGGTGGACGACCTTCCCAGGGGGCTGGGGGAGTCCTTTTTGTAGGAAGCCACAGGCGGCTTAGACGGCAAGCGAACGCTCTCTTATCCCGGTCTGTACGCCGACTGAAACGCCAGTCTTTAGGCTGGACTCTTGCGCTTTTCTGCCCCCACAAACTCTGCAATCCTAGGCACAATGGCTCTAGTTGAAGCGCGCTGGAATCAATTGGCTAATAGGCTGTGGTCACACATACTAAATAATCCACTTTCACTCCACTTTTCAGGGCACTTTCCAACTGGATTTTATTGTGTGAACTGGCAAAATCCAGTTGGTAAGTGCATTGGAAGTGGGTCGAGAGAGGGCTGTTCAGATCGTCCCTCCCTGGTTCCCCCCCCCCCCCCCCCGTTTTTGCACTTGGGGGCTTAGACACTCAAGCACCCAAGTGCAAAAGGGGGAAGAACCACTCCGCGCTCTGCTCCTGGCCCCGAACCCCACCGGCCTAGCCCCCCCCTTGCATTCTCTAACCCAAAAAATTACCAGGCGGGGTCCGGAACAGTGTGGGGCGAGCCAGGCAGCCAGGACGGGTCCGCCGGCTGCGGTGGTGGAGGGTGTGTGTGTAGAGCGCTCTCCTGTGAGCAGGAAGGGTGCCTCCCCCCACCGCCGCTGCTGCCGCCGGGATTGGGATCCCAACCCGAAAGTAAAAAACCCGGATAAAATCCCAGCAGGATTTCGGGAATCCAGTGCCATGTGACCACAGCCACACACACACATGCACGCGCACAATAATCCACTTTCAAAACACTTGCCAACTGGATTTTCCCAGCTCAGACAGTAAAATCCTATTGAAAGTGGATTATTTAGTGTGTGTGATCGCAGCCTTAGCCGACTGATTTCAATGGGCTTAGACTAGAGCTGCTGTGCCTATGATTGCAGAGTTGGTGGGAGTAGAAAAGCGCCAGAGGCCAGTAGCACCTTAAAGACTAACAAAATGGCAGGGGAGGAGCTTTCCTGAGTCACTGTGCGCTTTTTGAGAGTTGGTAGGAGACGCTTTCCGGAAGAAGGAGCCCCCTCACTGAAGGTGTGGAGGTGGGAGAGCGGATGAAGAACCCTGTAGTGCTGTTTCCTGTGCAGCCTTTCTGTCACAGCTCAAGGGAAGGATGCCCTCCTCTTGGTTGCCAACCTCCAGGTGTGCCCTGGAGATCCCCTGGAATTACAGTTGGTCTCCAGACAACAGAAATCACTTCCTGTGGAGAAAATGAAGTCATTTAGAAGGTGGCATTACACCCAGCTGAGGTTCTGGCAGCTCTAGGACTCCAGAGGCTGATGAGACCTCACTTGGCAGTCTAAAGAGGTTTTAATGTCTGTGTTCTAAAAGCAAGGCCGACAAATTACGCAAAGTGGGACGGCTGACTGTGTAAAACTGATTGACAACAAAAGGGAAGAAGGGACTGGTTTTCTGTTGCCTTGTAGTACAACTTTATTCCCACTTCCCAAGGAGCTAGTCATTTCCCCAGTTATGGATATGCAGATAATGTGCAGTATTTTACATCTTGTCTGTAATCTTACATGCATAGAGTTCCTACCCCCCCCCCCAGCCATTTTGGAAGTACGTCATCAAATGTACCATTTTTGTTAAAATGTGTAGTAAACTGTTCCATTCCATTGCCTGTGGAGAATTCCATTCCATTGCCTGTGAACTTCTTCACCCAAAGAGTGATTAACACATGGAATTCACTGCCACAGGAGGTGGCAGAGGCTACAAGTGTGGACGGCTTCAAGAGGGAATTAGATAAACATATGGAGCAGAGAGATATATAGTGTGAGAGAGAGAGAGATAGTTAGGAACTCTGGGGCAAGTGATGCTCTGTATTCTTGGTGCTGGGGGGGCAACAGTGGGAGGGCTTCTAGTGTCCTGGCCCCACTGGTGGACCTCCTGATGGCATCTGGTATTTTCGGCCACTGTGTGACAGAGTGTTGGACTGGATGGGCCATTGGCCCGATCCAACATTGGTTTCTCTTATGTTCTTAATGCAAAAAACCTGAGAGAATTGCTCTGCCCTTAATATAAGGGAGTATTGCCACTGACCTTACAAGGTTCTTGTAAGGATTTGCTGAATGCTCTGTTCACAGCGTGTGCTCTTATGGAATACTATAAGTGTTAAATGTAACCCAAAACAGATGTCGCTGAGACATTGGAGTTAGTATTCTGTTTGTGTAACCGCCACACCTACTGTGAGATTATCCGCACTTCTCAGTCAAGATGGACATTGGCCTTAGCGGAAGTAGACAGTGGCAGCAAGAAGTCTGGAGAGCCGATGTGCTCTAGTGAATTCTGTGTAATATTGTCCAGGTCCTGCACTGCGTGTACTCTCTTGCTGCATGGTCTTGAATAAATCTCAGTGTTACAACATCTGTTTCCTTTGAGTAACAATGTTCGGCTAGCCTGTGGGGCTGGTACGAAGTGGGGCCAAAAGATGCCAGGATTCGTCCATCAGCTGACATACATCAAAAAACAGGGAAGCGCAGGGGATGAGCTTGCTGAGAAATCCTGCATGACTGTCACCAAATTATGAAATGCTGTTGACCAAGGGGAGACTGCCATGGGTAGGTGCTCCAGTTAGATTTTAAAGAGCCCCCAGTATGTTCTGTTGATGTCAATGTACTTGAGCCCTTCATTAATGTTCAAGTGTAGTCTTGTCCCCTTCTCCAGGAAGTAAGGCCTTCCCAAATTGACAAACGCACGTTCTCCATTCATCCCTTTGAGAACACTGAGAGGCACACTTGAATTGAGTTGAACCAGCTCAACAGTGAAGAAGTACTCCTCGGGAAAGCTTTTTTCCTTACAGGCAACGTAGATGTAGGTGAAATACGTGCTGCTTTCCAGGATTTTCGGAGAAGAGGGCTCACTTGTATCCACTGCAGGGCTGCTGCAGTTCCCGGTCCATGTCCAGCGAATAGCAGTCTGGGAATGGGCTGGATCTTTCCATGCATAAATTTGGGGGGAAGAAAACCAAAAATTAGGACAGTGGTTTTATTAGTAATCCCTGGCTTTAACTAGTTATTTTCCCTACAGAGGGCTATGTGGTCCGAGCAACTTGCAAATAGATAAACATCATCACAATGTATATTTCTGCAAGTCAGAGCATCCGTTGTGGTCTCTTACTGAGACTCATTTCCTTCCTTGCCCCCAGCTCTTCACCTTCAGTTAGTAACCCGAGCCTGCCCAGAAGTCACATCTCTTTTTTCCCTGAGAAGCTCTTCCCCTAATTCTAGGTGTAGGAGGCAGGTTGCAGTTCTGTTGTGTACATGTCCAACCAGCACTTTGTATCTTTTCTTATGCTGCAGGGCAGAGTCCTGACATTCCCAAAGTGTTGGACTTGCCAGCATCCAGGGGGTGGCTGGAGATCTGCTATTGAGGGGCCAGTTTGGTGTAGTGATTAAGAGCGCGGACTCTAATCTGGGAGAACCAGGTTTGATTTCCCATTTCTCCACATGCAGCTGCTGGTGTGATCTTGGGTCAGTCACAAGTTCTCTCAGAGCTGTTCTCTCAAGGGCAGTCCTCCAGAGAGCTCTCAGCCCCACCTACCTCACAGGGTGTCTGTTGTCGGGAGGGGGAGGGAAAGGGATTGTACGCCACTCTGAGACTCCTTTGGGCAGTGAAGGGCAGGGTATAAATCCAATCTCTTCTTCTGTTGTCCAGGTGACAGAGATCAGTTCACCTGGAGAAAATGGCCACTTTGGAAGGTGAACTCTGTGGCATTATACCCCATTGATCTCCCACCCTTACCCAAACCCTGCCCTCCTCAGGCTTTACCCCCAACATCTCCAGGTATTTCCAAACCCAGAACTGGCAACCCTAAAAAGAATTGTGAGTGTATATGTGGGGTTTTTTTGGGGGGGGGGGGGAGTCTTGGTTCTCATGGAGACTCAAGGAGGACTCAGAAGTCAAAGGTGGCATGCATACTAGCATGTTATAAGCTGGCAACCAGTTCTTGATTCACATATTTTACCTCCCCAGCTCCTTCAGTGCTCAGAGTTTCCTTCTGTGCCCGTGTGGACTCAACACTCCTAGACAAATACTGTGAATGCAGAGAATTACCCTTTCCTGGAGTATACAAATATGTATGGTGTTGACGCCAACAACTGGGTGCTTGTGTTCAGGAGGCTGCCTTAGTGGTCACTGAAGTGAAGTTAGATCCATATATTAGTGTTCCATTAGAAGACATCTTGGATTGCACCCATATTAAGGACCGGAAGAACAAGAGGAGGAGGAGGGATTTATACCCCACTCTTGGCTACCCGAAGGAGTCTCAGAGCGACTTACAATCCCCTTCCCCTCCCCACAACAGACACCCTGTAAGGTAGGTGGGGCTGAGAGAGCTCTTCCAAGAACGACCCTTGAGAGAACAGCTCTGAAAGAACTTGTGACTGACCCAAGGTCACACCAGAAGCTGCATGTGGAGGAGTGGGGAATCCAGTTCTCCAAGATTAGAGTCCACACTCCTAACCACTACACCAAACTAGAGTGAAAGAAGTTTCAAACTGGTTTGCTCAGGGTTCTAAATATCATCAGCTAATGCTGCCATCTCCTGCCCAGGAGGTGGTATGCGTCGCCCTGTGACGTTGGGTGTGTGGAATGTTATGTTATACTTCTTATAGCGTGCTTATCGCTCCCTGCTCCACTCTGACCTTGGAAGATTGCTGGTGGCTGCCTATGTATCTTTTCTTGTGTCTGGCTTTGTTTCTTCCCGCTTTTTCCATGAGAACCTCGGGCCGGTATTTGAGCGCCTTTTACATGATTTTTATGATTGGTTACATTCTTTTGCCCGACCCTTTTGAATTCTGTATAATTACACTGCTGGGGGATCGTACCAGCCATTACTAACACAGAACGTGTAGATGACCACAACAGACCTTTCTCAACAAGACTTCCTTTCCTTAAGGACACTTTATGGTGACTGACTCTGTAGGACTCTCACAAATATACATTAAGAAACCAGTGTGTCTTCTCATGTGTTGGCCAAATGTGCTCTGGGAATTCTATGCTCGGAATGTAATTCAGAGGTATGTGTGGCCCCACTTGTGCTTGGGACCCTGGTGTGGGGAGAGGGGGCTTAAGAACCCCCCTCAACACAATTTTCTCAACCTTTCCCCCATTTGGGGAATTTTTGTGTAGTCAGTCAGTACATCAGGAAAACAGTGTAGGTAGGAAAGCTGAAGCCATCTCTCCTTACACCCTGCTGTCCTCCTGATACAAATAAAGTCTCACAGAGGCTGATTCCACACCAGTGGTTGCCCCGGCATTGTCCCCCGATAAAATCCGCGGCAGAGCAACAGCTCCCCACTTGTTGTCCTACATTAGCAGTTGGCCCGAATCTAATCCTCTCCCCTCCCCTGGGATCTTCCATTTCAAGCGCACTCATTCGGACCAGTTAAACCCGGGTGGAAAGGAGAGCAAAACACTGGTGCAGAATCAGCCAGAGTATCTCTAGCTGACAGGACCGGTGCAGAAACATGAGGGACACAACTTTTTAACATGTAGTTAGGCCTTTCAGTTCTGCTGCCAAAAAGTAGGCTAGTGGGTAGTGTTTCTGAAGAGAGAGCTGAGATTAGTTGTTGGATCATAGGGACTGATGTTGAAATTAATCTGTGAGTTCCTTTGTCTTTGCTTCTGTCAGCTCAGTTTATACATTGCTCGGTAGAGCAACATCTACCGGTAGTCCCCAGCCCAAAAGACATCTGTCCTTCTCCACCATGGCCCCCACTTGGTGGAACATGCTTACGCTTGAGATCAGGGCCCTGTGGGACTTATTACCATTCCACGGGGCCTGTAAGACATCCGTTCCACCAGACTTTTGGCTAACTGGCAGGCAACTGTCCATTCCGGGGGGCCCTGCCCAAACTGCACTCATACGATGGTGTAGAGGGCAATGATTTCCATCAGTCATAACCAGACTACTGTTATGTTTCTGCCCACCTGCCCTTCAATGCAAGCAGCACAATGGGTTATTACTGGCTTGCCATCTGTTTTAAAATTGGGTTCTTAATTGTTTATGGTTTTGTCATGTGGTTTTATTGTTCATATCTCCATTGTGACTCACCCTGAGCTTGCTCGCGGGGAGGGCAGGATAGAAATACATAGATAAAAGGAAGATCCAGTGTCATTGGTGCCCTCATCTTCAAATGGAGCTAACAGCCTTGGAATTCCTGCCTCAAGGGGAAGGAAGAGTGTGAGGCTGAGAAGACCCACCCATTGAAGTAATGCATGTGCAGTGTGTTTTGTATATCCCTGTGGGTTTTGCAGGAAATCTTATTTTCCTCCTTCCCCTGCTAAAGCTGCACAGACTTTGCATTTTGGAGGGAAAGCTTCATCGGATTCTTGTTCTGGCTAAGCTACAGAACTCTGAACTCTCAGAGAGCTGTTGCCATGGCAGGGACCTGAGCTACTGTATTCTGGGAAGGCGGTGTTTGCATTTGGCGTGGTCCCCTTTTCCGTGCTGCTGGAACCACTTGCCGGTTCCGTTGCTGCCTCTGTTGGCAGACCCCAAAGGGAAGCTGGCTCTGACGGACCTCTGCTGGTGTAGCCACGGAAGCCCTTTGCTCTTTTGTTGCTTCCAAATGGCATCAGATTTAAACACACTGTATTGGAATGTGGTCAGAAGTCTTAAGTCTGGGGAAAGTGACTGTGCAGTGCACAGTTTTACACGCAAACAGGGTAAACATTTGTAGAGATGAAAAGTGCTGGCAAGAACAAAGCCTGTTCAGTCCCCTTGTAGGTAATGCCTGTACGTGCTTGTAAAGTTAAAGGTTTCCCTTGCTCGAGAGCTAGTCAGCTCTAGGGGGTCAGTGCTCATCTCCGTTTCCAAGCCAAAGAGCCAGCGCTGTCTGAAGATGTTTCCATGGTCAAGTGGCTGGCATGACTAAATGCTGAGGTGTGCAGAACGCTGTTACCTTCCCACTGAAGTGGTACTTATGTATCTACCTGCAATTTCTTGCTTTCAAACTTCTAGATTGGCAGGAGCTGGGGCCAGAGATGGGAGCTCACTCCATCATGTGGCACTCGGGTCTCGAACTGCTGAACTACAGACCTTGCGGTCTGCAGCTCAGCATCTTATCCTCTGAGCCACCATGGCCCCTGTATGTGCTCATGCTGGCTATCGAAAAGAAAAGTCCTCCCAGAAGACCAGTATAGAAGTAAAGTTAACTCCACCCCCTGAGAAAATTTGGCTGATTGTGATGTGATGGCACAAACAGGAAGCAAATAGTTTCAATTTTTGCAGCCATAGTTTTTAGATGCTAAACCTTAAAGACGGGCACTGGATCATGTGAGATCCTTGAATCTTCTTCTTTTTGTCTTCTTTTAGACTCGCTTCTAACATTACATTTCTGTACTCACATTTTAGAAATTTGGGTAAGAAAGTAATCAGAAAGTTGTAGAGGCCGCATATTCGCTTATTTTATTACGGCATTGATGAAACAAGGAAATGCTAGAATGGGATGCATTTGGAGAAGGTTTCAGCTTCTCTGAAGACTGTTAACTTCTCTGAAGACTGTTAACTTCCATGTTCGTATTCTCTATGGCATGAACATGAAATATAATTTCAGAAGGAGGCTTTTAAATTACTTTAATCTGTCAAACCTGGAGGAAACAGTCATGTTTCTCTACACTGTTTGCTCGAAGCTAAATAATAATAGTAAAGATAGTTACAGTAGTATATCCCATCATTTTTTTTAAAAAAAAATCTAAAATAAAACCTTGGCAGAGTACTTACAGGATGCATGAAACCAGCAAGTCTTGGGTGACTGTAAAGAAAAGAGAAACAAGAGTAAATCGATTGCATATTAGAAGCAGTAACTGGGACAGTGGTTAGACTGGAGCTGGGGGGGGACATCAGCTCAGATTTCCTCTTTATTGTGAAATTCACTAAATAGCCTCATCTGATTTGCATACTGCAGAGGACAGAAGTTAGGTCTGGGATCCCCACCTTGTGTAACAAATGCAAGTTGTGGATTCTGTTCCATTCACCTGTTGTGCAGAGCCTGATTCAGATCAGGATTGTGGAATATATGGAGAAGAAGACTCTGTTGTACCCTTCCATGTCACAGAAGAAGGAGGAGGAGGAGGAGATTGGATTTATACCCCACCCTTCACTTGGAGTCTCAGAGCAGCTTACAAACTCCTTTCCCAACAGACACCCTGTGAGGCAGGTGGGGCTTAGAGAGCTCTTTCCAGAACTGTCCTTGAGAGAACAGCTCTGACAGAACTATGGCTTGTCCAAGGTCATTCAGCAGCTGCAAGTGGAGGAGTGGGGAATCAAACCCGGTTCTCTTAGATTAGAGTCCACACACTTAACTACTACACCAAACTAGGTTGAAAGGGTTCCTGGGGCTGCCACTTGACCTATCAGAAAAACCCACATGCACCCAGAGACTATGTGGGTTTCTGCAGTGGGCCAAGTATTGATCCCCTGAGGCCATTTCAGATTGAGAAAATGGCACGTGGGAAGATTGAAGACCCTCCTCTGCACGCAATGCAATCCCAGCCTGAATCAGGAAACCCAGATGTGGGAACAGAGGAGAACCTGCATCACACATCGATTATAAAGGGTGGAGACCCCAGACCCATCTCACATACTCCATAATGTGCAAAGCAGCCACTTGAATTGTGATAGTCATTGCCTCTCAGCCTGGTCTATCTTACCAGCTTGCTATAAGGCTGAAATGCCATTCCAAACTTCTGGGATCCAAGGTGGGATATGACAGATGAAACTCTTCCCTCACTTCCATTTCTGAATCACTCAGATCCATCTCATTTCTGCTGATCTGGAGGCAGAGAGTGAGCCAGCCATGGATTTGGTCTTCTTGGCACTCCTTGAAAGGAGAATCAATCTCTGTGGGCTATCTGGGTCAGGATGAGTATAGAATCATAGAGCTGGAAGGGATCTCCAGGGTCATCTAGTCCAACTCCCTGCACAATGCAGGAAATTCACAAATACCTCCCTCCCACACCACCACTGACCGCTGTTCCATACCCAGAAGATGACCAAAAAAAAAAAAAACCCTCCAGGATCTCCAGCCAAACTGGCTCAGAGAAAAATGGCTCCCTGACCCCAACGTGGCAATCAGCATTTCCCTGGGCGTGTAAGAAAGGGCCACAAGAACTAAGCACTGATGCAACTGTTCCTGCCCTCCCTCTCATGTTCTGTGGATGCGTACACAGAGATGATAGAAAAGAGACATTTCTAGTCAGAGAGGGATTTCTCAGTTGAAGCCAGCATCTTGAATTATGTGCATAATGATTCTGCAATGGTGGTAACCAGTGTTCCCTCTAAGCTGAGTTAGTATGAGCTAGCTCACAGTTTTTAAGCCTCTAGCTCACACATTTTTGTCTTAGCTCAGGGAGGATAGCTCCAGAGCAAATTCATTGATGCATTAACCAAATTGCTTGCTCACAACTTTAATGCCAGTAGCTCACAAAGTAGAATTTTTGCTCACAAGACTCCACAGCTTAAAAGGAGCATTGCCGGTAACCATGATGTGCTCCCACTGTGCTACTCATTGGTCACATGGTGGGACAGTCCCATGATTCTTTGGCTCACTGTCAAGGCCTGTGCTTAAATTTCAATGAACTCATGAATGACAGAAATCATGGCTGAAACAAGGACGCATTATGAACTTGCAGGCAAAGTGTTAGCTTTTTTTAAAAAAAGTCCATCACTCTCACAGAACTGTGGCTGATGGCCAGTGTGGCTGGAGAGGCTTAGCCAATTTTTTCTTGCACGATAATACCATCAGCACAAACCATACTACTTTGTCACAGTAGTGCTGTGAGCAAGGACTAAATGTATACCTTTCCATGTAGCACAAGTGAGGCAATCCCCCCACCCCGATCCAGTACACAGATATGCACAAGTGCAATGGCATCCAACCGACCACTACTTAACAATAGAAAATATCCATCCTTATTTGTTCATACGGTTACCATGGAAATAACTCAGGAAATAACCGCCTTAGTCTGCAGCAGCAAAAATAAACAGGCATCTTGTGACGCTTTAAAGAGCATTTTATTCCAGCCTGGCCTCTGTATTCGTGGGGCAGAGCCCTCATTTTGGATGGTCCACAAACCCTAATCCTAGAACATAATTTTGTTAGTCTCTAAAGGTGCCCCAAGACTTCTGTTTATTGTTGATGGCTAGTGTCAGTAACAATAGGAATAATCCGATAAAGCATCCCATTTGGTGCTTACCTGTTTGTGATGAAGGAGCAAGCAAGCTATCAGAAACGGAAGCAAGCTCACCACCCAGAGGATAAAACAGGCCCCTAGGCACCAGGTGAATCGACTGTTTCGCAGTGTAGTTGCATCATTGTGAGGGCTGCCCCGCTCTGTGAAAGCCTGCATCTCCATGCTGCAACTCCCCTAAGCACTTCTGCTTTCAGAGGCCCTGATCATTGACAGTGTATTTATGGGCTAGGAGGTTATCAAGTAGTCACAGAAGGGGGGCAGGGCTTGCATTTCATCACCGGCTGGGAAGCAGGGCACACAGGAGCGAAACTGACGTAGAGAGCGGAAGTCTCCTTTGGCCGGCAGCCCAGCTGCTCTGAAATGAAACTGCCCTGATGCCAGGAGAGTAGGAGGGACGGTGGAGTTTCACACGTGGTTGTATTTACAAAAGCTCTGAGACAAGGGAAAGGAAATTCTTTGGGTGGGCATTTTTATAACATCAATGATGTTCTCGTTTTTAACGCCTGTGTTAAAACCGAGACCAATTCTGTTGCAATGTTTATTGTATGATACTGGGGTGGGGGGTGGGTTTTTTTGCACTACATTCTGATTTTGTAATCCAGATTTATTACATCGAAGGGGAAATTATCCTTTAGCATGACTAGTGCCATTTTATAATGCTGTTCACTCTGCTCACTTAAGAATGAACCCTTGGCAGAACATCTTGAAGCTCCAGAAGCCATTTCAGCTGGCTCTTATCAGTAGATAAAGACCCCAAGAAGGTGGGAAAATATTCTTAGACGTGTGCGTACACTATTAGCTATGCTAGCAAACTTCTGCAGGTGACTGGATGAATTGAGTTACCATCATGTAACTGGTGGAATGAAAGGGATGTAAAGACGACAAAAGCTGGAGTATACATGTAAGGTATCAAGGGGTGCGTTCAGACAGCTCTTTTGAGCCACACCAGGCTGGTGCCTGGTGGATTTAAAGTGCACGTCCACACCTCAACATCTGGGAATCGTGCTGCTTTCGTTAGCAGCCCGACGATCCCCAATGGGATCCGTACCTAAAAGATACTAGTTAAAGTCCGATCTAAAGCTGGCCAATGGGCCAATGCCAGACTTTCCACCGTCAGGTCATACCTCCGGCGCGCAATCAGCCTGTAGGGATGGTCTCCAGACCATCCTGAACGGCCACCATTTAAAAAAACTCTTAGCGATGCGCGCATAACCGCTTAAACAAGCGATGTCCCCAGAGCTCTGCTCAAGCGGTCCAAACAATGTTATGTTTCTGACGGTCCCCTGAACTTTGTCAACTTTATTAAGTGAAACGGTACTTAGAGGAAGGTACCGCTGGCCGTGTTTTTACCATTTTTAGTACGCGCATGTGTGGAGAAACAAGTATATGGTGAGGTGCCTATCTGCATGCGCAGACAGGATTAAAAAGAAAAAAAGCCGACCACATGGCTCCTCATGGTGGATGCCACCTAGACAATCCACCACAGGAGTCACGCACGGTGAAGCGCTTCACAGGCGGGCTGTCTGGTCGTACAATGCTGGATCAAAATCTAGCTCAAATTACAGCTGGGCCAATGGCGGGATGAGCTGCCCATCTGAACACACTCGAGGAGAAGGAGAATGCTTTTGTAACTTTTGTAGTTAGAAAGGATTTTTTGGCCATGGCACAATAAAGTTGTCTTAGAAATTTTTCAAAACCTCAGTGTGGCTATTCGATTAAGAACACCACATTCAGGACCCGAATATTTCACCATCAACGTTTGTATGAATTATACTGTTTTCAAACCCATGGAGCTGCCTTATAGTGAATCAGACCCTTCAAGGTCCATCCAGGTCAGCATTGTCCACTCAGACTGGCAGTGGCTCTCCAGGGTCTCAGGTCAAGGTCTTTCACATCACCTACTACCTCACCCTTTAAACTGGAGATGCCGGGGATTGAATCTGGGACCTCCTGCACGCCAAGCAGATGCCCTACCACTTAGCTACAGCCTTCCTTTTATTGCATTGTTCTCCGGCTTTGGAAACACATCGAGAGCCAGTGTAAGTGGGCCAGTACTGACGTCATTTGGTCCCTATGACCCACTCTAGTCAACATCCTGGCTGCAGCATTTTGCACCAATTGAAGTTTCCAAACACTTTACAAGGGCAGCCCCATACAGTGTGCACTGCAGTAAGCTAATCTAGGAGTGTTTGTTTGTTTAGCCTGCAAGCAGGCTCAGGGTGGGTAACATCATATTAACAATACAATAAATACAGTCAAAAATTTTAAAACACTATAGTAAACATTAAAATTGGTGGTCACAGCTCAAACCAAAAATCAGCTGGCTGCTAGGGGTTCCCTGGCCTTTTGGTAACAGAGGAATAATGGCCAGTCATCAGTGGGTGGGTGACAAGAACCTCAGGGAGGCCATACATGGACACCCGCTGCCTCAGCCAAAGGCCTGGCAGAACAGCTCCTTCTTGCAGGCCCTGCGGAAATGAAGAAGATCCCACAGAGCCCTGGTCTCAATAGGGAGCCTGTTCCACCAAGCTGGAGCCAGGACAGAGAAAGCCCTGGCCCTGGTTGAGGCAAGACATGTAACCAGGGCATGCACTACAGTGACCAGATCTTTTCTGCCCAGGCAAGGTTACAGTTGGCTAACTGGTCAAAGGTGGCAAAAGGCACTCCTGGCAACAGCTGCCACCTGCATACCCAGCAGGCGCCCTGGATCCAAGAGCACCCCCCAAATTACAGACCTTTTCCTTCCAAGGATGTGCAACCTCATACAGAAAAGGTGACACCTTGAGTCCCAGGGCAGGCCTTCCACTCGCCAGTAGCACTTTCATTTTGGGATTAAGTTTAACAGAGTAATAGACTGTAAACAGGCAGCTGAAGCTTATCCTGGCTCAGAGGTAAATAAATAACATTACGTGGCATTTGCTGCAGATTAAACTGATATGAAAGGGCTATCTAGAGGGGCCCATTTGAAAGTCAGCAACCTCATCCTTTCTGTTGCTTGGCCCACATTGTATCCTTAGAGTTGGCAGGTCACGTTATTGTAATGACAGTCATAGCCACTGGTGGGCAGATTCCCCTGTCGGGCAAGTTTCGGAACCCAGTAACCCTCTCCCTGGCCCTTTTATTTATTTAAGTACTTACAACAAATTTTTTCTCCAAAAAGGATCCAAAGCGGCTTACAGCAAGAAAAGCGACCCATAAATAAACCAGTGAACTGCAAACAAACAAAAGCAGAACAAGTGTGTCTCAGGCCAGTTCTGGGTTCATTGGCTGGCTTGACTGAAGTCCCTCGCTGCAAGCCACAGGCAGGGATTGTCTTAGCCAATGGGCAGCGTGGAAAACTGCCATGGGGGGGCTTCCTGAAGGAGGGGGGGGGAGAAGACCAGACTCCTGCTGCCACTTGCTCCTGTCCCCAGCTGGGGTGTAGTAAAACAACAACAACAACTGTGTGTGAACTGTAAAGAACCCTTCAAAATATACTCCAAATATTCACAGAAATTTTATATAAACGTGAAATAAATTCATCACAAAATATCACAATACATAACAATACACAACCGGCTTCTATAAATGCTGTTGATACAATATAAACCAACTTCTGAAAACACTGTTGATATACTACTGGTGTCCCCACAGGATATGCCTCTAGGAGAAATGGTGACTACTTATGCAGTAAAGGTTCCAGCGCTGATTTTCACCCAAAGAACATCTTGGGAAGTTCACTTTCTTTGGGTGTTCTTTGGGTGAGAATCAACTTTTCACCTGACACTGATAATTTTATCCAACAGTGATGGTTTTCTCTTTCCAAGATTTTCCCTTTCCAAGTTCTCCCTCCCTCCCTCCCTCCCTCCCTCCTTCCTTCCTTCCTTCCTTCCTTCCTTCCTGAAGCAGTGAGGTTTCACCTGTGTGATGATGGGGTTACCTTATCTAGCAAGATAACGATAAGAGATTACCTGGAAAGGTGACACACAGCAGACACACGGAGACAGAGGCATGATGAGAGGCATAAAGTCAGGGCTTTGAGGCCCCTGCTTTTATTGGCTATATTTGCTACATCAGAAGTTAGTTATTTGTTCAGTCAGCAGGAGGATATGCATGCTGTACATGATACATGAACAATGTTGCTACAAGATACAGTTCCCGGGGAAGAGCAGTTTTCTGTGAGAAAGCTGAGCTGGTATAATCTAATGGTTACATTTCTATTATGCTCAGAGGGAGATGAGAGAGGAATTCTCTGTAACCTTCAGATGTGGTGTGCCAAACATTCTAGGTGTTTTTAGCTATCTATAGACATGGCTTGTCAGTGCCTTAAGATAACTACAGGATTCCTACACCTACCTACCTACCTACCTACCTACCTACCTTCCTTCCTTCCTTCCTTTCTTCCTTCCTTCCTTTCTTCCTTCCTTTCTTTCTTTCTTTCTTCCTTTCTTTCTTTCTTTCTTTCTTTCTTTCTTTCTTTCTTTCTTTCTCTGGAACCGGACTTCAGATGGGTTACAATGATAATTTTGAAACATTGTATGATTACAAATCCATAAGAACTAACAAACAGAACTAGCAATCGTCAAAACAAGTTAAGGTAGCAAAATCAAAAGCCTACCTGAATAATTCCACCTATTGCAACTCGCAGGAGCTTGGCAAAGTGCTAAACAGCTTCAGGAATGGAATAACAACAGCCACTGAGAAAGCTCTCCGTCTAGGTGACAAACAGCCCTGCAAGAGGAAGTAACCCATAGGTGCTGAAGAGTGGAGCTGCCACATGGATTGATTCTGGGAGGAGGCAGGCCTGCAAATAGATTCAAATAGGTCCTTTTCTGGACCCATTTCTATCTGTTGTCAGGCTGGGATCTGGAACATAGACTGCTTTGATCTCCTTGGTAGATGACCTGCATCAAGAACTAGACAGGAAGAATGTAACCGAGCTAGTTCTGCTGGATCTCTCAGCAGACTTTGATACTATTGACCATAGAATCCTACTGAGCCGCATCTTATCACTGGAACAAAGGAGCACCATGTTGTGGTGGTTTGAGTCCTATGGGGGGTCAGTATCAGAATGTAGTGTTGGGGGGTTCCTGCTCTGTCCCATGGTCATTGGCCTGTGGTTTCTGCAGGGGTCCATTAGGGTTGCCAGACCTCCCCCCCAGTGGAGGTGGGGGTCTCCTGCTGACAGGCCCCATCTCCCCACCACAGATCAGCTGGCTGTTGGAGGGGGACTTACCCCAAGAAGGAGGCAGATCCATCCAACATGCAGCAACTTGTCTATGTCATTGCCCACATGACCCGGAAGTGCTGTAATCACATCCAGGACATCGGGGTGACACTCTGGTATTTGGGCAAAAACTCTTTAGCACAAGCCAAATTTGCCATAGAGTTTTTGCTCAAATACCAGATTGTCACCCTGATGTTCCAGATGTGATGATATCACTTCCAGGTCACATGACCAGTGACTTGTTGCTGTACATCGGATGGGCCTCCCTGCTGCTCCCGGTAAGTCTCCCCCTCCCCTGCCAGTTGCCAGGAGGGGCCTGGCAACCTTAGCCCCCATGCTATTTAATATTTACATGAGGCCCCTGGGAGAGGTCATCAGGAGGTATGGGCTGTAGTGTCACCAATAGGTGGACTGTACTCAGCTCTACCTTCCTTTTCCACCTAATTCTGAGGATGCGGCTGATGTTCTGAACTGGTGCTTGGAGTCAGTAAAGGGCTGGATGAGGGTGAACAAGCTGAAACATAATCCTGACAAGACAGAGGATCTCTGGATAAGTAGAAAGGCAGATGAGGGATTAGGGTTGCCAGCTCTAGGTTGGGAAATACCTGTAGATTTTGGGGGTGGAGCCTGGGAAGGACAGGGAATGGGGAGGGTAGGGACCTCAGTCGGGTATAATGCCATAGATGCCACCCTCTAAAGCAACCATTTTTTCCCCCAGGGGAACTGATCGTGGTCATCAGAGGATCTCCAGGTGCCACCTGGAGGTTGGTAAACCTACCTGGGACTTGAGATCTCTCTCCTGCCTTGCATGGGCTTATACTTCCCTTGGAAAGCCAGGTTTGCAGCCTGGAAGTGCTACTCGACACAGCAGTCACCATAGAAAACCAGATGGTGGTTGTGGTTCGCAGTTGTCTTTTACGTGTGCAGTAACTGTTGTTTTATTTATATGGTAAGCTGCCTTGAGAGCTGGAAGGTAGAAAGTCATCTAATAAACATTTCAAATAAATAAATATTTGGGTCCCAGGCTGTGACGGGCAAAGGTAACAATCAGCACCTTGAATTGAACTTGGACACAAACTGGCAACTACCAGTAGTGCGGAGATCTCCACATAGGCATGACACACACCAAGCAGGTAGGCACAGCCAGTGAGCAAGCTGTTGCATTTTGCTGTAGTTGATGTTTCTGAATTGTCTTCAGAGGCAGTGCCAACTACAGCACATTACAGTAATCCAGTAGCCTTGAGGTTACCCTTGCACAGATTCATCATATCCCAGAATGGGGTCAGCTGATAGGCCTAATTAACCAAAAAGAGGTGTGTTATGCTACCCCATGAGCTCTTGCCTTGCCTTAATTTCCTGTCTTCTCTTCCCTTTTTCTCAGGCTTCGTTTTCCATCTACCCCTCTGTGGACTGATGGAGAAAAGAGAAGTGAAATTAAAGGAGTTGCAGTGGGTTCTTCATTCATGCCCACCCTTTCCCTAGTATGAACTTGGCTTCCGTGTTTCTGCTTATAAAACTGCATTTCCATTATACTAAAACTGTATTTCCATTACACTACCCCTGCTCTCTAAAATATCACAGATTTAGTGGAAATGATAGTGACATTTCTCATTTCCAAGCGAAGGGAGCTATGCACAGTGCTACTCCATCCTTTGTAATGCATTCCCCCTGCTGTCAGAGCCTGTCCGTGTCTCTGCCATTAATTGTTTGTATCTGGTGTTTCTATCTGTAATTTACGATTAGCCGTGGGGTTTATTGCATGTTCTGCGTTTCCTTCCCCAGGAGCGTGCTTGCTGCATTCCATCATGTCACATAAACAGTCTGGCTATCTCGCCTCATCACCTCCCTTGTTCTCTCCGGAGACTCGAGTGTTTTATCTGCTTTTGTAACCTTGGAGAACTGTTGAACTATTTTCTAAGCCAGGTGCCTGGCCTGCGAATTGCAAGTAGAGGTCACTACGGGGCATGGGGGAATTTTTAGTGCTTTTGCGCCTTTTCTGTGAGAACCAATGGTTGGGGGTTTTCGCGCTTTTTTCATATTCGTTCTGATTGGCCCTATGCCTGCTCTTACCTGACTGTGTGGGGTATATTAAGCCTTGTTGCCTGTAACCAAGTATCTCTAACAAACATTGAGTACCTGAACCTGTGCCGAAAAATACATTGTGATTATCTTCTCTGTCTCTTTACTGTATGACTTGGCAATATGATGCAGCCATTAAATCACTTACCCAAGCTTGTACAAAAAACTAAAAGATCCTTCATCCTCCAGGAGCTGGTCTCAGTGGCTACTTTTTTTGAAATACATACATTATCCCAGAAAATAGAGCTTTTTGTTGTTCAGTCACAAAGTCGAGTCCAACTCTTTGTGACCCCATGGACCACCTCACGCCAGGCCCTCCTGTCTTCCACCATCCTCCAGAGTTTGCTTAATTTCATGTTTGTTGCATCGATGACACTGTCCAACCATCTCATCCTTTGCCGTCCCCTTCTTCTTTGACTTTCAGTCCTTCCCAGCCTCAGGGTCTTCTCCAGGCGAGTGCTCCCTTCTCATTTGGTGGCCTAATGAGCTTCAGCTTCAGTAACTGGCCTTCCAGGGAACAGTCAGGGTTGATTTCCTTTAGGATTGACTGATCTGATCTCCTAGAAATGCAGATTTAAACAATTCCAAGTCCAATGACTTAGTCAGCTTTGACCTGGGTAGCCCAGGCTAGCTGAATTTCATCAGATCTCAGAAGCTAAGCAGGGTTGGCCCTGGTTAGTATTTGGATGGGAGACCACCAAGGAAGTCCGGGGTTGCTACACAGATGCAGGCAATGGCAAACAATCCCTGAAGATCTCTTGCCTTGAAAGCCCTACAGGGTCGCCATAAATCAGCTGTGACTTGACATAAAAAAAAATCCAGTGAATCAGACTGAAATAGCCCAAAAGTACCCTGAGCTTATAAGAGCTTGGAAGCTAAGCAGCATTGACCATAGTAGGTATTATGTTCTGTACACGATTCTCTAGTTTGAACGTAAAGACTCTATAGTGTCAACTTACTTCCTGTATGTACCCTGTGACATGTCTGGGCATGTTCGCCTGTAATGCTAAGCGATACCAGCCTGAGCTTCAGTCCCCAGAGACAATAGACCCTAGGATCCTGATTGTCCCCCTATCAGAGGCTTAGGATATTCAAATGGACCTCTGATAGCCTCTGTTGGGAACCTAATCCCTGTTTACCCGTGGGGGGCGAAGTCGGGGTGCAGTTTACCGGTAAATATAAGGCTCCCCGAGGCCCGAGCCCTCTCCCTCATGCTTGTTCCTGACCACCTAATAAAAGAGCTATGCTGAAAATCACTTCACTGGCCTCCCGAGTCCAGTACTGTTCAGTAGGGTTGCCAGCCTCCAGGTGGGGCCTGGACATCTCCCACTTTTACAACTGATCCCCAGCTGTTACACAGATAAATTTCCAAGATAAAATAAAATCGAAGTCACAGCGAGGAGGAAGGTTCATTTAGTATTTAATGCAGGAAATACTAGGAAAACAGGCCAAATTAGCCCTTCAAAAATTGACTTGCTTTCTGAGATGACACACTTTGAAAGATAATCTACAGAAACCATAATTGGTTACCAATGGCAGAGCATCACCTGAACAGGCATACATCTATTGGTCAGTTACAGAAAAAGGTGTAACTATATCATATTGTAAATGTTTACTTAACCTTAATAACAATAACCAAACAAACGTTTTCTGATATGAAACTAAAAGCCCTTCTTGACCCAGACACTGCAGAGTTTCACCCCAGACAACTAAACCCATGAACTCTGTACTTTAAGCGAATACTTCTATGCTGTACCATCAATCATTACACTGAAAACCTGTTGAAAAGAAAACTAAAAGAGACACCAGACAGCTAGATAGCCATCCCATCCAAATAACTTGAAGAGGGGAAAAGAATGTTGTTTCTTATCTGCTGGCATCAACTAGAAAGGGACTTTAGCCTACAAAGAAGAGGCTTTTCCATTTAATAGGCCTTTACTAAATCCTAATAGAATCTGAATATAAAAATCCATAAGAAAATCAGAAAAATATAAGAATATGAGCAGGAGTCATTTGGGGCTAGGGTTGCCAAGTCCAAATTGGAAAATACCTGGGGACTTTGGGGGTGGAGCCAGGAGAGGGCGGGGTCTGGGGAGGGGAAGGGCCTCAGCATGGTACAATGCCATAGAGCCCACCCTTCAAAGCAGCCATTTTCTCCAGGGGAATTGATCTCTGTCAGCTGGAGATCAGTTGTAAAAGCAGGGGATCCCCAGGCCCCACCTGGAGGTTGGCAACCCTATTTGGGGCTGGAGGGAGGTGGAGCGGCACTCTGCCAGCCCAGGAGTGGGCACTAGGGCAGCCACGGGCTGAATCAGATTCTCTGATCTGATTCGGTCTGCCGCCAATTTGCCGCCGAAATTTGGCAGCAGCTTAAAAAGTGGCTGGAGGGGAAGGGGTTTGAGGGAGAGGCTTCAAACCTGCAGGGTAGCTGCTGGAGCCTCTCCCGCAAAAACCCACCAAGTTTCAAAAAGATTGGACCAGGGGGTCCAATTCTATGGGGCCCCAAACAGGTTGCCCCCATTCCCTCCATTGTTCTCTATGGTGGGAAAAAAGTTAAATTTTTTCCCTACCATGGAGAACAATGGAGAGGATGGGGGCAACCTGTTTGGGGGACAGTAGAATTGGACCCCCTGGTCCAATCTTCTTGAAACATGGTGGATATTTTGGGGGGGAGGCCCCAGCAGCTACCCTGCAGGTTTGAAGCCTCTCCCTCAAACTTCCTCTCCTCCAGCCCCTCATATACCTTATGAGTTTTTGCCACTGACTTCAATGGCCCATAGGGTATAATGGGGCTGAAACTGAGATTCGGCCAGTGGAATGACTCCTGAACGTGCTTGCATTGCCAAAACTGACATGTGGGGGTCATTTGGCAGCTGGAACAGATGCAGTCTGATTTAGCTCGATCTGAATCGGACCAAAAAAATTTTATTTGCCCACCCCTAGTGGGCACAAATGGCAGTGTCCCTCTCCCAACTCCCAGTGAGCCGGTGGAGGAAGCGAAGTGAGATGGGGCTTAAAGTTTAAACCCCTTCTGTTTAGAGTCTCACGGCAGCGGCGGCATGATCTTTCCATTGTTTTCTATGGGGCCCTTCTCGCTTCGCTCCCCCCCCCCCCCCCGCCTGCCTTGGCAGGCCAGCTGAGGAAGGGAAGGGGAGGCTTTTGAAGATGCCCCCCCTTTCGCTTCCCTTTCTGACACACTTCCCGTGATGCCAGGGGGCGTGGCATATGCTAATGAGTTATGCTAATCGGTATGCCAAAGAGCTCCTGCACCTCTTTTTCTATGAAATGACCCCGAATATGAGTAATCTGAATTGCAAAAATCCTTATGTATTCTCATCCATGCTACACAGCTGACAGAGATCAGCTCCCCTGGAGAAAATGGATCCTTTGAAGGGTGGACTCAATGGCATTGTACTAGGGTTGCCAGCCTCCAAGTGAGGCCTGGACATCTCCTGCTTTTACAACTGATCTCCAGCTGAAAGAGATCAGCTCCCCTGGAGAAAATGGCTGCTTCGAAGGGTGGACTCTATGGCATTGCACCATGCTGAGGCCCCTCCCCTCTCCAAACCCCGCCCTCTCCCGGATCCACCCCAAAGTCTCCAGGTATTTTCCAACCCTAGACCATAGTGCATAATTGGATGGAAGACCGCCAAGGAAGGCCAGGGTTGCAGTGCAGAGGAAGGCAATGGCAACCCACTGCTTACTTCTTGCCTTGAAAACCTCATGGGGTCACCATAAGTCAGTTGAGACTTGACAGCACTTAATTACTATTATGAAGTTCAGTGTAGTCAAGGAACTCAGAAGGGTATAACTCTGCTTAGCATGGCACTGCCAATTTTCAGCTGAATGGCCGGGTACGGTAGTCAAAAGAGGAAGCATCTTCTTCTCTAACTCCTTCGTATTAATTACAGAATAACAACATATGGACTGCTACAGACAGTCTCTAATTCCCCGGCAAGTTCAAAGAAGCAAAACATTATTTTAGTTGTAGTGACTCTCAGGGCACTTGCTTGTAATGAATCTCAAGGACAGGAGGTAACAGAATGTTACAGTATTCTAAAGAAGTAACTCGCTTATATTTAGGTAGAGTTAGAAGCTTGAAATAGTTTGTGCTTTCTTCGACTAATGGAAACTTTAAATTTGTTTGGCTAATGCCTGGTGTGAAACCCCCCCCACCCTCTTTCTCATGGAAGCTTGCTGGGTGGCCTCAGGCTGGTCACACACCTTCAGTCTGCCTCAGTCACCATGTTGTTGAGAGGATAAAATGAGGGGAACAATGAAAGCCACTTTGGGTCCCTGTTGAGGAGAAAGGTGAGGTACGAAGTGAAACCAACAAATAAATAAAAATTCTTCCATTTTCAGTTGGGATGCCAGGTGGGACATGGGGATCCCCGGGGATTACAGCTCATCTCCTGACTACAGAGATCAGTTCCCCTGGAAAAAAATAGATCCTTTGGAGGGTGGACTTTATGGCATTGTACTGCACTGAGGTCCCTATCCTCTCCAGGCTCCATCCCCAACTCTCCAGGAGTTTCCCAACTTGGATGTGCCAACCCTACCCCCCCCCCATCAGTGACTGGGGGGTGGGGGACCTTGCAACCCTAATTGCCAGGTTAGAAACTGCTGAATAAGGAAGTTACTTTCCTTATATCTGTGGGAAGGTTATGTTTTGAAATAGTTAATTCACGGTGGATGATTCTAAGGGACCAGGGCCTCGGGAGGGCGGGGGGGGCAGCAGGGTCATTTGGCCTGGGCCTCACATTCTCAGGGGGCCTCAGATTTATACTTTTGACATTAAATCACATGTTAAATAAAAATGGGAACATCTATTACAAAGTCTTACAATATTCTTTTTCTTATTGCATTTAATGTAAACATGTAAAATATAATACTACTAATGCTGTATCATTGTTTTCACACTTCTTAATTTTTCAATTTACTGGGGGGCCCTCCTCAAAAATGGAAGTGGCCCAGGCCTCTCTTGACCTCTGTGTGGGCCTGTAAGGGACACAGCCTAGGAGCCTGTTTCAGAGAGCCCACATGTGACCCCACTCTCAAGCTAGGGTTGCCAGGTCCCTCAAAGTCCCCAGTGGGGGACTTTGGGGGGCATTACTGGAGGGGGCAGGGATGTCCCCAATGTGATGATGTCACACAGAAGTGACATGATCAAGTTGGGGAGCGGTGGCTTCTGCTTCTCCCCAACAGCGTTTAAAGGTAGGGCTGCCAAGTCCCCTGGTAGGGCGGGGGAAACACCGTTTTTTACTGCTTACCCCCGCTTTTTCAAAATTGGCTCCCAGGGGACAAAATGGCTGCCAGCAGGAACGCAGGGGAATGTCGGAGTCTGCCCTGCCCTGCCTTAAAAGGGAAATGTTTGCAGAGAGCCTGCCCTGCAGTAAAAAGCCTCACCAGACATTTCCCCTTTAAGAAGTCAGCAAGAGAGCTTCCACAGCAAGAGAGGTCCGCCCAGAGATTAAGGAGGGACTGAAGGGGCTGCTTTTGCATGTGGCTTGCAAGGTAAGTTTCTCTTCCAGCTCTTTTCCTTCTCTCTCTCTCCCTCGTTCTTTCTTTTTTCTGTCCGTCTGTCTGTCTCTCTCTCTGTCCCCATCCAGCAGAGGTCTATCAGTGGCTATTATTAGCCACAAGGTCTAAATGGAAGTAAGTGCCTCTGCCAGTTTTTTCCTTCTCTCTCTCTCCTTCTTTCTTTTTTCTGTCTGTCTGTCTGTCTGTCTGTCTGTCTCTGTCCCCATCCAGCAGAGGTCTATCAGTGGCTATTATTAGCCACAAAGTCTAAATGGAAGTAAGTGCCTCTGCCAGTTTTTTCCTTCTCTCTCTCTCCCTCTTTCTTTCTTTTTTCTGTCTGTCTGTCTGTCTGTCTCTCTCTCTCTGTCCCCATCCAGCAGAGGTCTGTCAGTGGCTATTATTAGCCACAAGGTCTAAATGGAACACTTTGTCTGGGGCAGTGATGCTCTGAATTCTTGGTGCTTGGGGGGCAACAGTGGGAGGGCTTCTGGAGTTCTGGCCCCGCTGCTGGACCTCCTGAGGGCACCTGGTATTTTTGGCCACTGTTGTGACACAGAGCGTTGTACTGGATGGGCTGTACTGGATGGGCCGATCCACTGTGGCTTCTCTCCTGTTCTTATGATATGAAAATCATATTAAGCACTTGTGTAGCACTTAGTGCTTCATATTCTGCCGAGATGAGGAAGGATTCAGTAGGGCTGTTGCTCAGTGATAGAGCATCTGCTTGACATGCAGGAGGTATCAGCTTCTTCAGCTAAAAAAGGATCAGGTAATAGGTGACATTAAAGATCTCAGCCTGAGACCCTGGAGAGCCACTACCAGTCTGAGTAGTCAATACTGACCTTGATATGGCCTGATTCAGTATTAGGAAACTTCATGAGTTCATGTGTCAGCATGTGGAAGCAACATCACAGGATGTGACATCACAAAATGATGTCACTTCCTTTCTCCTGGCTCCACCCCCAAAGTCTCCTGGCTCCACCCCCAAAGTCCCCAGATATTTCCCAAGTTGGACTTGGCAGCCCTATTTAAAGGGTCTTTTTCCTCGCTGCTGGGGAGAGGCGGGAGGGAGGCCACATGCACCTCCTGCACTCCAAGCCCCAAATTTGGGGGTTGGAATGCAGCTTTGTGGCCCCGCCTCTCTACAGCAGCATTTAAAGGGTCTCTTTAACACTGTTGGGAAGAGGTGGGGGGAGGCCCGGTCGTCACTCTTGGGGGTGGGGCTTCTCCCCACCGGCCAGCTGGCCGGTGGTGGGAAGGAGCCCTCCCGAATTGGGAAATCCCCATGGAACTGGGGGTGGGTGGGTCTGGCAACCCTATCTCAAGCAGTGATGTGTTCAACACTGGAACAGTCTCCCTCAGGGATTCTTCATCATCAGAGGTTCTTAATTATCGACTGGTTCCTGTGTTGGCAGGAGGTTGGAATAGATGGCCATGGCCCTTCCAATTCTGAGATGGATTAAATAAATAAATGGATTCCATGCTGTGTCCTGCAGTGAGAGGTTACCACCTTCCACCTCTCCAATAACAAAGGGGGGCAGCTGAACATGCTTTGAGAATTCATTTTCCACGTCCCTCACATCTGTCAAGTCCATTAATTCCTACCCATAAGATGATTAGTATACACTCATTTTACTCAGGGGAAAAATGTCTAAAGCAGGTTGTAAGTTTGCAAACTCCAGGGCAATTCCTGTAGATTTGGGAGTGGTGCCTGGAGAGGGGGGAATGGGGAGAGGGGGACCTCAGCAGGATATAAGTCTATGGTGTCCATGTTCCAGTGCAGCCATTTTCTCCAGGGGAGCTGATCTTGGTTATCTGGAGATCAGTTGTAATGCTGGGAGATCTCCAGCCCCCCCCCCCAAGGAGGTTGGCAACCCTAGTGGGTTGTCCTCAATTCCATCTACCTTGGCTAAATCATAATAGTGCCTGAAAAGGCCTGTTACAACTTTCAAGGCAGTGACTTCTCCCATTACATAAGTGTATTGAAAGGTAAAGTGTGAACCACCATCCCCCCAAGTGTTAATGCAAATGGTGTAGGGCCTGAGCTGACCTGCAGGTGTTGTTAACCGGCTTTCTGGCCTGCAGGCTTCTTATCATCCTCAAGCCCAAAGATGGCAGATATTTAATTGGTTTCTCATGGGAATCTGTGGATGGTGATGGCAGGGGGGAGACTGGGAGACGTGATGTAATCTTCCAGAGGTTTCTCTTGGAGTCATGTTCTAACTGGATGCCATCGTCAACTGACATGCTGGGCCAAAAACTATAATTCAGTTGTGGCCTCATGGAATAGCTAGCTGTGATTTTAATGGACTATAGGCCTGGACCATGCCCTGCAATTGCTAGAGATGTAGACAGTGCTGATTTGTGGCCTTTCTATCGAAACTAAGGTTGGTGCCACCTAACGCAGCTCTGAATGGTGTTAGGTAGTTGACTGAGGTGGCCGTGGGCAGGGAAGAGGAGCAGACCCAGCACCCAGCCATTGGCACGCAAGTACTCTTGATTGGTGATTGATGGACCAATGGCTGATGGAGCGCACAGCACAGCCAGTGGGAGAGCTGGAAATGGCCGTGTTAGGGCAATTATATATATAAGATGGTCCGGTTCTTGTGTGCCCTTGCCCTGGGAACCCATAGAGTAACTTTGGGCTTCCTTGACAGGGATACTACCTTCAGTGGTTGATTTATACGTTAATCAATTATTGGCTAAAGCAACAATTAATTCTTTTTTTAATAAGATTTATTTTTAAGAGTTTTATACATTTATACACTTCTTTAGATTTAACATTTGCATACTATTGGAGCCCTTCACCATTATACAACCATACATATAACTTGGACCAAGTTTTCATAGGGTCTGTCTTAACATTTGTATTCAACAAAAAACCTAACTTACAGAGTTCAGCCCACTCCAACAGTCTAGCAATCAATATTTCTTTCCCGGGTAATATTGCCGCTTTCCACGCTCTAGCCCGCGAGATCCTAGCTGCCGTCAAAATATATGCAAGTAATTTCTGATCACTTCTCTGCATTCCCTTCGGAAGTATATTTAACAAATAAATTTCTGGCAATAGGGGAATATCTAGTCCCAACACCTCTTTAACCATTATATTCACCATTACCCAGAACCTCTGCATTTTACTACAGTCCCACCACATGTGATAGTACGTTCCAACCTCAATACCGCAGAGCCAACATTTATTTGAGACATTCTTGTAGCATTTATGGAGTCTATCAGGGGACCAGTGCCATCGGTAAAATAGCTTATAAATATTTTCTTTATAATTTACCACCCCTAAGAATTTAACTGTTCTCCAGATTATTGCCCACTGATCAATTTGAATGTTATAACCAAAATCCTCCATCCATTTTATCATAGTAGTCTTCACTTTCTCTTCTTGCATTTCATAAGTTAGGATTATCTTATAGTTACTTTTAAGTTTATTATTGCCCATCCAATTCAAGTCTAATTGATTTGGGGTCATCTCAAAACCCACTTTTCTATCCAGATTATATCTAGAAATTAGTTGGTTACTCTCCCACCAGGACAAATGTATATCCGTTTCTTTCGATATTTGTTCGATATTCTTTAGCTCATCCTTTTTATCCAATATTTTATCGTAGGTTATCCTACTTTTTGTGTTTACAAGTGTTGGTTTTACAAAAGCCTCCAACGGTGAAACCCATCTAGGAGTTTTCATATAAAATTTCTCTTTTATCGATAACCAATTTCTCAGGAGGGCAGCTCTTAATATGTGCGTACAGAAGTTAGTATGGACCTGATGCTTGTTATACCATAAGTACGCATGCCAGCCCATATAGAGATCATGTCCCTCTAATGCCAAGGTCCTGTTATTATTCAGCATCAGCCACTCTCTCAACCATGGTAAGGCCGCAGCTTTCCCATAAATCTCCCAATTTGGCTGGGCTATCCCCCCTTCCTCCTTCTGATCTTGTAGAATCTTCCATTTTACCCTAGGTTTTTTAGGGAACCAAATAAATTTTCTCGTAAGTTCATTAATTTTTTTATAAAATTTTGCGTTTTCTTTTAGTATTGGGATTGTTTGTGCCAGGAATAGGAACCTTGGGAGAATATTCATTTTTATCGCGGCAACTTTACCTAACCAGGAGAGCTTTAGATTTTTCCAATTGTCAAGATCTTTTTTGATTTTTTTAAGAGGGTATCATAATTATCTCCTATCAATGAGCTGGTTTTGTTCGTGCAAACTACTCCAAGATATTTCACTTTTTTAGCAATCTCGATTCCCCATTTATTCTGAATTTTCTTTTGCTCCTGTATGGGACAATTTTTTGACAACATCTTTGTTTTTTTTTAATTTATTTTTAAACCCGAAACTTTCCCGTAATCTGTAATTACCTCCAATAGTCTGCCTAACGATTTTTCTGGGTCTTCCATGATAAACATTATATCATCTGCGTAGGCACAGATCTTATACTCTTGTCCTTTAATCGTAAGGCCTTTAATAGTTTTGTTCTCTCTAACTTGATCACAAAGTGTTTCTAATGCAAATATGAATAGTAATGGGGATAAGGGACATCCTTGCCTTGATCCCTTCTCAATCTTAATCTCTTTTGTAATGTCACAATTTATTCGTATTCTGGCTATTTGGTTAGTATAGATTGCTTTAATCATGGTTTCGAATTTATCTCCTGCATTATATTCTGCTAATTTAGTCTTCAGAAAGTCCCAGGATAGACTGTCGAAGGCTTTTTCTGCATCCATAAACATTATTATGGCAGATTTTTCTGGGTGAGCCTCGTAAAATTCCAACACGTTGATTAGTGTCCTCCAATTCTCTCGTAGATGTCTGTTTGGGAGAAAGCCTACTTGGTCACTATTAATTATCTGAGACAATACTCTTTTGAATCTTTCTGTGAGGATATTAGCGTAGATTTTATAATCCGCATTTAGGAGCGATATCGGTCTATAATTACTGATATTATCTAAATTTTCCTCTCCTTTCGGGATTAATGCGACTAACGCCTCATTCCAGGTATCTGGGGCAACTCCTGTATTACCTATATCTTTCACCAATTCTTTAAATACTAAAGATATTTGTCCCTCAAAAATCTTATAGAATTCGCTTGGGATACCATCTGGGCCAGGTGTCTTATTAGGTTTCTGTCTCTTGATAGCTTCCACCACCTCACCTATAGATATTGGATCATTTAAATATCTTCTTTGTTCTTCTGACAATTTATTTATTTTTATTCTTTCTCTAAAATAGTTTCTACTCAAATTAGAGTAGAAGCAACAATTAATTCTGAGGTGCAAAAAGACTCCATTCTGTGTCTGAAGTTGCTCTATAAAAATCATGTTGCTAACTGCCCTGTGTTCTCTTTTACAATACAGGGCAATTAGCCTTGTATTCACCAATTGGAGTTTTAATTAGCCACTCCTTTGTGGAGGAGGAGATTGGATTTATACCCCGCCCTTCACTGCTCAAGGGAGTCTCAGAGCGGCTTACAAACTCCTTTCCCTTCCCCTCCCCACAACAGACACCCTTGGAGGTAGGTGGGGCTGAGAGAGCTCTGACAGAAACTGCTCTTTCTCAAGAACAGCTGTGCCAGAACTATGGCTTGTCCAAGGTCATCCAGCAGCTGCAAGTGGAGGAGTGGGGAATCAAACCCGGTTCTCCCAGATTAGAGTCCATGCACTTAACCACTACACCAAACAAGCATTCTTCTTAAGTCTTTTCCACTGCACAGTCCCTTGTGACCTGGGATGTATGCTTCACTTTTGTGCATCCCCAAGAGATATGAGCTATGCAGCATTTTGATATAAAATTCTGTTTTCCTTTGCAAATAACTTAGGTTAATTGTTTTCCTTGTTAGGATTCAGGTCAAATCACTTCTTTATATAAACAAAGGCCTATCAAATAGCCATGTTGAACTAGGAAGTAACAGGATCCCAGCTATCACCATTTGGTCAGCAGTCAGAATAGCCATGATAGGTCTATTCCAATCTTTCTTTAATATTCATTTCTTTGCTTCACCTCCATTCTCCCCAGTGGAGGTCCTAAACAGCTTACATCATTCTCCTCTCCTCCATTTGGATTGTCACACAAACACTGAGCAATATGGTTAGCCTAAGCGAGAATGACTGGCCCAATATTACTAACCAAGCTTCCATGGCAGAGTGGGGATTTGAACTTAAGGCTGCAGTCACACGCACCAGTTGAAGCAGAGGGGAAGCAAGGCTATTCCCTCTGGAGAAATTTGACCCACAGTTGCGAGATCACACCTTCCTTTGTAGATGCGTGCACAGGCCATAACAATGTGATCAGACACAACTGCAGGTGAGTCGTTGTTGGGGGGTTTTGCCGTTTGTTTCCCATGCGCATAAACAAGGGCTGAGGGCCCCCTACGGGTATTGCAAGGATGCGATGAAGGGGGGGATGGCACCAAGCCAGGATGGCCTGATTAGACCATCCCAAAGGCATGCGTGCATGCTTGCGCGATCAGACAGGGGAAAGTCTGTCTGTGGCCTGTTGCAACCCGTTTACTACTGGATTTTCTCTGGTATCTTTTTGTTCTGCTTCTGCACTAGAGCATCACGGGTTGCTGACGATTGTGGGATGCTTCCCGGATGTTGCTGTCTGATCATGCCCTTTAGATCTGTCAGGCATTTGCACCTATGTCAGATCTACTGGCACAATTGATTGCAGCCTAAGGCTCCAAAATTCTAATCCAACATGCTAACCACTATACACATGAAGCACATGGTGCTCCAAAGTCGTATGTCCAGATGCTTGCTTACAGTAATTCAAAATTTTTATCAAAAGGAAGAATAACAAATTACAAAGAAATAACAAAACAAAGAAAGGATGGAAAACTATAAAACACTAAAAGGAGCCTTTCGATTTTCTGCTTGAAAAATACAACAATAATTACAATTTTTTCTCTTAACTCTTTTTTCTATTGTCCAAATTCCTTATTCATCAAGTGAACTGATCTCTGTCTCCTGGAGATCAGTTGTAATCCCAATCTCCAGCCACCACCTGGAAGCTGGCAACCCTAAGTAGAAAGCTAAATGATCATGCAAATTCAGGGTTTGTAAAGCTAACCAATTAGAGAAGAAGGAGGGGAAATGTAGCTGTCATATTGGTCCTGTAGCCTGGTTAGAAAGGAACCAATCAAACAGCAGGGAGAATGTGGCAATCCTATTGGCTTCTTCAGCAAACTTTGATGGGAGCCAATCAAAAGTTAGATTTTTCAAGGTATATAAGCAGAACTAGCTTACTCAGCCAGGGAGACAGAGAAACAGCCCTGAGGGACTTCAGAAAATAGGGACAGAGCTGGAATCTAGATACCTGCCGCAGAGCTGGAAGACACCTGAGAGGTGAGAGAGCTGTAAACCAGGGAGGGTTGAATAGCTGTGGAGAGAGCTAGGGCTGAGCCCAGCAGCCTGCCAACAGCTAGTCTCAAGGCAAAGTCCATGAAAGGAGCTGCTACATCAAAGTCCTGGGGAGAGGAGATTCCCCCCCATCAGAACACTGGCAGAAAGGCCCTCAGAAGAGTGATCACACCAGCAGTTTGGCCAAGACACAGCCACTTCTCCCCTCCGGATCAAATGGACGCAGTCAGACAGCCGTATCTGTCAGGCGTTCCCCAGCCATATTTATCCCATCATAGGACAACTTGGAGCCAGGATAAAAAGGCACCACATCACAAGTAGTGTTTTTGGTTCCCCGTACAATCATTGCGCATGGCCGGATGTCTGAACACAGGGGAGCGCACGCAGAATGGATTTGGCAGTCTGAACCTGCAGATCTGTTCTGCCATTAGGGAGGGTTTTTTCTTTAAAAATTGCCTATATGTGCATGTGTGCGCATGCATACCTATGTGCGTGCATGAATTTTGAAAAAATTTGGCAGCATGTTCCGTGGCTGAGGCGCTGCAATAATGTGGATGCTTTACCACGGGATGTCTCCGTGGGCAACCTGCAGCAGGGTGTGCTGTGTGGCTGATATGCCCCACAACACTTTCAACCAGTTCAATTAGAGGCGGCACCATATCGCACCAAGCCACCAGTGTGGCCACAGCCAGTATTTGAATTAATATAAAATAAGAACAAAGGCAGTTTTCCTGTACCCAGTTCTACATTTTTCTATTATTCTTGCTAAGTTAGTGTTAAATATTAAAGAATACAGTTTGTTTAGATCTGGAGAGAAACTAGTTGTTCCAGAGCCAAATATGGCTTTAAAAAAAAAAGCAAATGAAATCTTTCAGTTAAAGGATATCGGAGGGGGGGGTGGGATGATAGAATAATCAGAATGGGAAGGGAATGAAAGGCAAAGATGTTTTTTAAATTGGACTAAAGTTTTCTTGGGGCTGCAGTGGCTCAAGTGGTTAAGACGCTGAACTGCATACTGGAAGGTTGGTAGTTCAGCAGTTCGAGACCCGAGTGCTGCATGACAGAGTGAGCTCCCGTCTCTGCTCCCAACTCCTGCCAACCTAGCAGTTCGAAAGCAAGAAATTGCAAGTAGATAAATAGGTACCACTCTGGTGGGAAGCTAACAGCGTTCTGTGCGCCTCGGCATCTAGTCATCCCAGCCACATGACCACGGAAACATCTCTGGACAGCACTGGCTCTTCGGCCTGGAAACAGAGATGAGCACCGCATCCCTAGAGTCGTATTCAACTGGCTTTCGAGCAAGGGAAAACTTTACCTTTACTAAAGGTTTCTTGCCCTAATCTGGATAGCACAGGCTAGGCTGATCTTGTCAAATCTCAGAATCTAAGCAGGGTTGGCCCTGGCTATTATTTGGATGGGAGATAGATAGTATTTGCATGGGAGACAGAAGTGACTTCCAGGGTCATCTAGCCCAACCCCCTGCACAATGCAGGAAATTCACAAATACCTCCTCCACACCCACCCAGTGACCCCTGCTCCATGCCCAGAAGATGGCAAAAAAACCCCCTCCAGGATCCCTAGCCAAACTGACCTGGAGAAAATTGCTTCCTGACCCCAAAGCGGCAATCAGCATTTCCCTGAGTGTGATCTCAGAGGAATATAAGCAGAGCTCCGTTGGGGCCGTGGCGCGCCATGGCACCACTCCAGGAGAGAGGAGGCCGGGGGGCGGGCACATAACCAAGCCCTGCCCCCCAACTTGCTTTCCCTGGCCCGTGCTTCGGCGTGAAGCTGGAGGAAAGCCCCCCCCCCCCGCTCACCCTTCCCGGGCCACAGCAGGCTGCCGGCCCGGGGAGAAGCCCCCATCCCTCCCCCCTCTCGCTCTTCCCGGGCTGCGGCAGGCCGCCGGCCCGGGGAGAAGCCCCCATCCCTCCCCGCTCCTTGGAGGGAGGGGGGAGGGAGGGAAAAGCTGGGCCCCAGTGCCCAAGCAAGGGGGGGAAGGGAGGAAAACACCGGGCTAAGTGGCTGTCAGCCACTCGGCCCGAGGGGGGGGGGAGAGAAGCGCCTTGTCTGTCTGTCTGTTCCTTCCTTCCTTCCTTCCTTCCTTCCTTCCTTCCTTCCTTCCTTCCTTCCTTCCTTCCTTCCGTCCTTTCTCTTTCTTCTCTCTCCCGCCCATCTACCTACCTACCTTCCTTCCTGTTCCTTTCCTTCCTTCCTTCCCCCCTCCCTCCCTCCCTCCCTCTCTCCCTCTCTCCCTTCCTTCCTTTCTTTCTTCTGACACACTTCCGGTGACGTCAGGGGTGTGAGGCCTTCTGACACTTCCAGTGACATCAGGGGGTGTGGCGTATGCAAATAAGTTATGCTAATGAGCTCCTGCACCTCTTTTTTTAACGAAAGGACCCCTGAATACAAGGATCCTGACATTAATGCTAAACCACCTCTGAATGTCTCTTATCTTGAAAACCGTATGAGTTGCCATAAGTCAGCTGTGACTGGACAGCAAAAGAAAAAAGGGTTTTCTTAGGCTGTGGTCACATACACTAAATAATCCAATTTCAATCCACTTTCAGTGCACTTTCCAACTGGATTTTACTGTGTGAACTGGCAAAATCCAGTTGGAAAGTGCATTGAAAGTGGATTATTTAGTGTGTGTGACTGCAGCCGATGCCATACAGAAAGGGAAGTGAGGGGGCGAGTCATGAGCAGATTTATTGCAGTGCCCTTTTGTGTATATTTATGTCCACGACGCCAGTGTTTGGGCTGGAGAAAATGTACAGATTACCAACTACTTTATAGTGGGCTTTTACCTTAAAAGCTGTTAATACTAATTTTAAGCTGATCAGTGATTTCTATTTTTATGCTCTGGGTGAGTTTTAATTGGCAACTTTTAATGCTTTTGTTTTATTTTGTAAGCCACCTCAAGCAGGTTCCCTCGCGAGGCAACAAACCATTTTTCAAAATTCATAAATAAATGTTACTAATCAGTAAGGTTCAGTCTAGGATTGCCAACCTCCAGGTGGTGGCTGGAGATCTCCTGGAAATACAACCAGTCTCCAGACAACCAAGATTAGTTCCCCTGGAGAAAATGGCTGCTTGGGAGGGTGGGCTCTATGGCATTATACCCCACTGAAGTCCCTCCCCTCCCCAAACCTTACCCTCCCCAGGCTCCACCCCCAAAATCTCCAGGTATTTCCCAATCCAGAGCTGGCAACCCTTGGTTGTTTATTTTCCATTATGCAAACAGGCTTTCACATACTGGCTCTCTGTTGACCTCTGGCTCTGCATTTTAACATAGTTTTTCTCTTGAATTATAAAAGGGTGCTGTTTTAGGAGAATGAAGGAAAAAAGTGAGCACAATGTTTCTGTTACAATCCTTGTAGAATTCAGAAAGCTAAGGTTTTACGGGGGGTGGGGGGTGGGGGGGCTTGATTTCCATCAGGTTTCTGACACTTTCTGTTCTCTTTTTTGCCAGTGGAAAGGTCTGGTAATTCATAGAAACAAAACACAGTTAAAGACCAAAACAGGAAGCAGTCTCTGCAAAAGAGCGGTCTGAAGACAGAGGAATCTAAACCACTGGCAGAACTGGCTCGTCTTGTGACCCAGCTGGATGATCATCTTTGTACTTGAAGCACAAACTGGCCTTTTTAAGTTTTCAAGGCAGAATTATCATCATGATCTTATCAAGAAATTCTTCTGAACTGACCTGTTGAACATCTGGAATCTTGCATATGAAGGTCTTCTCAGCTAAGTATTTGGATAAGCCTATGGATTTCGTGGCACCTGAACCTTCCAAGTCTTGCAAGGAAAGCTCGTACCAATTTAGGACAGGCTACATCCAAGACCAGCAATCCCCAACACGACGCCCCTTGTCAAAGACTTATAAAAGCCTCCTTGAGGGTGGAAGGCTGGTCAAAGACAAAACCACAAAGTGCGGAGGTGTGAAGCCTTGCAGACCCAGGGCAACGCTACCACCAGTCCCCTTAACTAACTAGGGGTCTCTAGCCCTCCTGGGTCAAACATCAAGAAGTCAGCCCTGCAAGGTAGAACACTTGCAAGTTGAGTTCCAGCCCTATAAGGGCTAAAGTACTGGATTGTGTTTGAAGCCCCCAAACCCAAGACCACCACAAAATATAATAAATATATTTTTAAAATGTGCAGGAATACATAATATATGAGCAGAGAACAGTGAGAATAAAATAATAAAGCTAAACATCTAACCTAAGCACATTTACAAGCATTGGTTCTCTAGATCCAGAAGTTACCTTGCCAAGATTGTATCCAACAAAGTTTCAAAGTCTAAAACATGGGCTCCGGCCGGCATGGCCCACCCAGAATCAAGAAGAGTCTCAGTGTTAGATGTAATCCAGACAAGGCCAGAACTAGAATGAACAATCTTTCCTTTATGCCAGATGAATAGCAAATGTATAGGAAATGATGTAACTTGACCAATCAGTTGTGTTGCCAACCAGGTGACCCAACCAATCATGTGAGTTGCCATAATGAGACGCTAATTAGATGGAATGCGTAGACCTAACTCCCTCCAGGATTCTTTGGCCTTGAAACTGCTGGGCCTAATGATTTGACTGCCATCTGTGTCAGCCTCCGATCTCCTTATCTCACTTTTTGAAATTATAGATCCTTTCTGCACTTGGAGCTCATCCCTGGTTTTATCAGAGTTCAGTACACAACACAATACCTTGCATTTGTCCCTGGCTATAACAGCATCCGTGTGGGGTGAAACTGGGGTGACCTCAATGTAATGTAGAAACAGAAAATACCCCGAGATAATTACAAGGGTGAACTTGAGTGTAGTGTAGAATGTAAAAATATCCCAAGATAATTACAGGTTTTGATTACTGCTCCAGATTGGGACCGGGTTTCTCCAGAGTCAATTTTGGAATGCTTTAATCATATGAAGTGTGGCAAAGCGGTGGGCCCAGATTTTATACCCCTAGAACTATTTCTAGTTAATCCTGAATGGTGGGCCCATCGATTAGCCCACCTGTTCTTGGGCATTAATCAATCAGCCAGTATCCCCGAAATCTGGAAGACAGCTACTTTGGTAACAATTTACAAAAGTGGGGATGCCAATGACCCAGGGAATTATAGACCAATTAGCCTAATTGCTATTCCAGGTAAGATCTACTCTGCACTTTTATTGGAGAGACTTCAGAATTGGCTTGATGATGAGATGTACCTTTTCCCTGAACAGTGTGGTTTTCAACAGGGCGTTGCAACTACAGACCATTGTCTGACGCTTCTCCATCTGTCCGCCAAGTATTCTTCCCGCCCAAGAGGTTGTCTCTACGCAGCCTTCATGGATCTGAGGGCTGTGTTCGATTCTATCTCCCATCGTAGACTTTGGGAGAAACTAATGAACACCAGTATTGATCGCAGACTACTGGGATTGATTATGGCCCTTTGTTCTAACACATCTGCTTCGGTCCGGGTGAATCCTACTGGAATCCGGACAGACTCTTTCTTAGTGCAGAAGGGTGTTAGACAGGGATATTTATTTGCCCCCTCCTTGTTTAACATTTACATTTACGACTTGGTGCCGTTTCTCAAAAAGAGAGCCAAACATTCCCCGCATCTAGCTAGTCTTTCTATACCACTTCAACTTTATGCGGACGATGCTGTTCTCTTGGCAACATCTGAAGCTGGACTGAGGTCTATTGTTAATGCCCTTTTGGACTATTGTCAACAAGAAGAACTCACTGTGAACTATGCAAAGTCTAAGGTTCTCTGTTTTTCTGCTACTAAAAGAAGAGGCCCTCATCATTTTAAAGTCAGAGATGGTCAACTAGAACGGGTTTCCTCTTTTTGCTACCTTGGCATTGTTTTTAACTACAATTTATCTTGGTCCGCTCACCTGACGTACGTTAAAAAGACATCTAGATTTGCTACGGCAATGGTTGAGAGATTTTTCCGTACAAAGGGGGCCAAGCGGATTCCTCCTGCCACTGAGGTGTATAATGCTAAGGTGGTCTCTCAAATTCTATATGGTGTAGAAATTTGGATTGCTGGTGTGGATGAGAAATTGGACTCCCATTTAAATTCATTTCTCAGAAGAATTACTGGAACACCATGGTGTGTTGCTGGGACTGTCCTTCGTATGGAATTGGTTCAACCTTCGTTGGAAGCACGTGCTTGGAAAAGGGCATTTAAGCTGAGATTCAAGTTATCCGATCCAAGTTACCATCCCCAAGCAGGCTTTCTTCGTCTTATTTTAAAGGATTCGGCATCTAACCCCTGGTTGTCCCTTCTTGCCTGTAAACTTAGGGCATTGGGAGTTCCGATCTTCTCACCTAATGGAGAGCTTGTACCTTCTCAGCTAGCGGAAACTTTGAAGAAACTTAAGCAGCTGGATTGGGCCAGTACTGTGGCTAGGGCCAGACGCACCTGTTCACCTCTGGCCTTGGGGCTGCCTCCACCTGAGAAACTTCCTGACTTCCATTCAATGCTTCCAATTTCATCCCACTGTCACGCCTTTCTAATGGCTCGCTTAAATGTATTTCCAACAATGGTAACATTGGGCAGATTTGGAGGATTACCTTACTCAGATCACCTCTGCCCTTGTAACTCAGGCGAAATTGAAACCTTAGATCATCTTATGCTCCACTGCCCCCTCTGGACACAAGATAGAGGGACATATATCACTCCCATCCTTACTAAGATGAATCTTCCTCTGCAGTCTTGGGTGCTCTCAGTACTACTATGCGACTCAAATGCTGATGGACTGATAACAGCAAATGTGGCTCGGTTCTTGGCCAAGGTAGCTGCCCTTAAGAGACACTAAAAACTTTATCATCATTGACAATATTCTCATAAGCTCATAAGCTTTGGACGATTTTAGATTTTAGTTAGACTGCCCCAAGTGTAGTTAGGCAATTTTAACTTCTGGGCTAAAGCCCAGGTTTTATTCATTGTTATTTCGATTTTTATGCCTCATTTTATGTTTTTTTTTTAAATCTTTCCTTCCGATAATTTCCTTTTTCTTTTGGTCAAGACTTCGGTTGTATAGACCCGTAATAAATGAAAATGAAATGATAATTACAGGGGTGAACTCATGTGTAGTGTGGAATGTAAGTTCGGGGACAGGGTTGAACCAGGATTTAAGGTCTAGTGCGGAAAGGACCATAGTCAGCTTGACCTTGGTTCTGAGAGAGAGACGCTTCCATTATTATTTTTTAACTAAATCTCAGCCTGAACCAATGTTTACATGGCATAATTGTGTTTGGGTTTACTACTCATAGCCGTGTCCCCTGTTTACATGGCTTGGACTCATCCAAGGCAGATGTGTCTGACAGCTGTGCATCCTCAGCTTGGCAATAGACATAGATGTTATGATATCCTTCCCCTGCAGCTAGACACAAGACTCCCATTGGAGATGTCCACCAATTCACCCTTTCGTCATGTCATTCCTCAGTGTGCCCTAGGAGCAGCATTTTGTGGAGATCAATGGGCTGCGGTGGGAGGGAAGATTAACAAAAACAAAACAGGATTACAGGGTATTGTAACAATAAATACAAAAAACCCCCACTGTGAATAAAGGCTGCTTAAGTTGTGTTGAATAGTATATACTTAATATATGGTTTTTCCGAATAAAGTACTGTAGACCTGTATTCAAACCACTAAAGCTGGGGGTATGGTGCTGACTGAGAATCTGGAGGGTGCCTGAGACTTGGCTCCCATTCCCTTCTTCCCTTTTCGATACTTAGCTAAATAACAAAAAATAAACCTCATGAGCATAGGAAAATCAGGGAAAAATAAAAATAAACCTACTTTGAATATTTCCTGCCCTTTACAGTCATTTTTTTCACCAAGAGATCAGTGAGACAACTCCGAAGCTCAGCATTTGGAAGATCCAAATATGGCAGCCAGTCATAACAACACACAGCAGACCGACGCACTTCTAACCAAGCAATAATTCTTGCTGTCTCTGAAATTTTTTAAAACAGAATTACTAGATAAAATCTCCACCTTCCTTAAATGATTAGCTGAACAATTGGAGGACATTAAACACTCTTTAACACAAGTCATTCAGACTGAGAACTGTGTGATGAAGTTGGAGCTTACCCTTCAAGAAGAGGTACGTAACCTTCAGCAAAATGAAAACCAAATGAAAGAGAAACCGAGAATCCTAGAAAATGCTGTAAAAGACAACCACCTCAAAGTTAGGGGGTTTGGTGAGAAATTTGAAGGCTCAAAAGAGTTATCGATATTTCTGGCAAATTGGCTGGCAGCGGAATTACAGCTAGAGGAAGGCATTGCTCCTATGGAAATGAAAGCTTATAGACTTGGACTGGCTATTAACCCACACCATAAAGGTCTGAGGGACATTATAGCTACATTTGCAAATTTTCATACCGAGAAGAAGATCCTGGAAGTAGCTAGAGCCAAAGGAAACCCCTCCCATCAGGGAAATCAGATATATGTGTTCCAAGCTCTTTCCTTTGATGAAATACAAAGAAGAGGAGAAATGAAACCTATAAAAGGCAAACTATTGGCAGCGAATCTGCATTATAAACGGGTAACACCATGTAAACTCCAAGTGCTACATCAGGGGAGACTGTATTATGCACAAGATGAAAAAAGTGTTATGTGCTGTTGCAGGCTTTAAACCTCGAACTACCTCAAGACATAACAAAGAAATCTCAGAAACAGAAGCTGGTATTTCTTTCAAACCCCCCCCCCCCCCCCCGGAAGCAAAATTCCTGTTTGGTTAACACTTTGAATATTGTGATTCTTGTTTTAGAGATTGTATGTTTAGATTCGCTAGTGTTCTGTTTAAGTTGATTATTGTGCATCAAATTTAAGGCATAATGGTTGGGTGGAAGAGAGGGGTCGCTCAGTTTTTCGTAGCCTCATCAGGTTTAGACAGTTCTCAGTGGTAGGGCTACAAAGTCCTACAAGTTTGGTTTGACCTTAAGCACTGGTGGACTATCCCCAGCAAAGTGTTTAGTAGATTGATGTTAGTTTATAGCAAATTCTAATTTAGTGTAGTTTTATAAAACATCATTAAAAACTTTGTTAGTTGTTGGGGAGTAAAGTGGGATGGGGGGATATTGTTGCTACTCTTATTATTTTCAGTTTTTGCCTTTTCATGTTCCTTTTATATTTAGTTAACAGAGTTTTTGAACTCAACCAGTTCTCTGGCTAGTGTATTAGCACTGGTTTCTATTAGGCTATATCAGGTAAAAACTATTTTTCTGGGTTTTTCTGCCATTAGTACATGTATGACTTTACAGGATGGCTGATAACATTAAAATACTTTCACTCAACATTAGAGGCCTAAATAATAAGATAAAGTTAAAAAGAGTAATTTCTAATCTATTGAAATTACAGCCTAATATATTTTTTTTTAACAAGAAACATATCTTAAATCTTAAAGCTAGCTGGTTTTTACATCAATACCATGCATCTGGATCTTCAAAATCGAGGGGGATGGCCATCCTTATCTCTAAAAATAAATGTTTTACTTTGAATACCATGGAACCAGACTCCAATGGCTGCTATATTTCGTGAAGGGACTTTTAGATAATCATAAAATTACATTAGTTTCTGTGTTTCTAATACTAAGTAAATGCAATTTTTAGAAGAAACTTTGGACAAATTACAATCATTCCAAGAAGGTGATATAATTTTAGAAGGGGATTTTAATTATATTTCTGATTTTAATTTGGATAGTCTCATCCAAGTAAACACTCTTTTAAAGCACCTCTTTTAAAGCACACTTATTAGAGAAATTTCTGCTATGTGATAACGGGAGACTCCATCACCAGAGCAAAATGGATTATCCATACTACTCTATGAGGCACGTGGTCCATACACTGATAGACTATATCGTAATTTCATTATCTTTAATGAACAAAGTCCTTTAATCGACTGTTGGTTTTAAATTATGGTCTGACCATGCCTGGCTTGATTGCATCCTTTTAATATAGAAGTAAACACTAAAAGGCCAATTTGGGGTTTAAAATCTCTTTTATTAAATGGGAAATTAAATGAATAAATTGAACTTGAGCTAAAACACTATTTTGAAAATAATGTGACATGCAGCATATCCAAGACTACTATCTGGGATGCACTGAAAGCTGTTCTTAGTGGGAAATTTATCTCAATGGCTTCCTTTGTAAACAAAAAAAAATCAAATTAGAGCAGACTTATCACTGGAAATTAACTATTTGGAAGGAGAACATAAGAAAAGGGGCAATAAAAATATAAGGAATTATTACCAGAAAGGAATCTACTTGAGTCCCTGGAAACATCACAAATCCAGAAAAACTCACTATATATGAAACAAAAATATTGGTAAAAATCACCTAGATTCCTACTAATGTTCTCCTGGAGAGTTAAAGAGGTTTTCTAGATATGTTAACTTAATGAAAGATACTTCTGGGTCATTACACTCTAATTCATCAAACATAGTTCAAATTTTTGCAACCTATAACAAACAATTATATCAGTCTAACAATCCTAAATCCAAATTTAAAAACATTTTATATTCTAAAAAAATTCTTTAAAAAATTACCAAAGATAATACTAAAAAATTCTAGAAAAACATATCTCTGTCCAAGAGATACTGGACACTATTAAGTCACTGAAAAACAATAAAACCCCTGGCAATAACGGCTCCCAGTGGAATTCTATCAAAAATTGTCTTCTCCTTTTGCAGGTCCTCTAGCTGATATGTGTAATTTTGTTTTAAACCACAGCTCTATGCCTGACACATGGTCCCATGCCACCATAATTGTAATCACAAAAATTTACAGAGATTTAACTTTGCCAGCTTCTTACAGACCCATATCACTCCTTAACCAGGATGCTAAAATATTCTCTGCAGTAATAGCAAACAGATTGAATCAAATAATTATGAATTATATACATCCAGAAGTGGGTTTCATGCATAAGAGAAATAATAAGAGATGAGCACAAAGGTTTCAACTTGTTTCGTGAGTAATCTTCCTTAGAAGATGGTCAGCTCTGAGGATGTTTTCAATAGAATTTCTTCCATGGAGTTGTCTGGAACCAATGTTTCAAAATGCTAAATTTATATGGGAAATAAACCAGTCTCTGAACTCTCTTAATGAGGAACAGGAGCCTCCTGTGAGAACCCTTATTGAGCCAAGAAGCCAGGCCTTCTGGAAACAAAAGTCCTTTTTATTTCTTAAAGGTTCATGGTAGTCAGCACTTCTAGTGTTAGTGATACAGAACATAGAGCTGTGGGCAAGTTATACATAATTCAAAACCAAAGAGGGAGGTGGGGCACCAATCAGGTTAATTAAAAATGGTGCGGCATGCATATCCGTTAAACTTCCCAGGGAAATGGCGCCCAAATGTGCGACTGTGCATTAGACATTCCTTCCCACACCCCATCAAAACCTCCTCAGCAATTCCCAGGCCACTACCATAGAAGCACCTGGCAGCCGAGCAGCCTTTGGAATAAGAAGTCAAGGTCAGAAGCATCATCAACACAGATAGCAGTCCCAGTAGCTATAATGAGGTCTACGGAGAAGCGAGTGACATAGAGGGCTGAGGGAAACCACCTCCCACCCGGGAAATGTCAGATTCTGACACCTCCCAACTCTGACAATGCGGACAAAAATTTATCTGATGTGTTATTGTAATGTTTTTACTGTAAAATTGACTTGACTGGTGCTTCATTATTATTGTACTAAGTGAAAATTGCTGTTTGTTTGATATAAGCTGAAACTTTAAGATTGTTCTTTGATTCATGCTATAAAATGACTTGTTATTGTAACACTGTTACTGTAAACTTAATGTGTTATTGTAACGTTATTGTAAGCTTGTCTCGAGTTGGAACTTCATTGTTATTGTATTTGTACATACTGAAAATTGCTATTTATTTGCTATAAGCTGAAACATTGAGTTTGTTCTTTGATTCATGCTATAAAAACAGCTTTAGTGATTTTAATACAGGTCTACAGTACTTTATTTGGGAAAACCATATGTTAAGTGTACACTACTCAACACAAGTTGCTGATGGAAAATCTAGTCAGGGTCCAGTCCTTTGTGTTCAAGTGTTCATGTTCTCCCTTGCCACATCAAGGAAATCACAACCGATGGCTCAACTGCAACAAGAGTGAAAGGATGCAACTCTGCTGCTATAGTAGAGGACTTCCCACCCTTACCCCCTCTGTGTCTGCCATTGCTCAGTAGAGCAATGGGGGACAGAATGGGCAGAATGGGTGCTGCAGCAGTGCAGCAATGTCACTTCTGGCACATGTCCAGAAGTGATGTCATCAAATCAGCACAATGACATCATTTCTACTTACATGCCAAAAGTGATATTGCGGCATCACCACAACGCCTGTTTTTTGGGCCATTAGCATGTCCCCACCTCCTAAGCTAAAGGGGCTGTGGTGGCTCAGAGGTTAAGACGTTGAGCTGCAGACCGAAAGGTCTGTAGTTCAGCAGTTCAAGACCCGAGTGCCACATGATGGAGTGAGCTCCCGTCTCTGACCCCAGCTCCTGCCAACCTAGCAGTTTGAAAGCAAGAAACTGCAAGTAGATAAACAGGTACTGCTTTGGTGGGAATGTTACAGTGTTCTGTGCTCCTCGGCATCAAGTCATGCCAGCCACATGACCACAGAGACTGGCTCTTTGGCTTGGAAACGGAGATGAGCACCGTTCCCTAGAGTCAGATTCGACTGGCTTTCGTGCAAGGGAAACCTTTACCTCCTAAACTAACCTGGTGATCCTGAAGACAGTAGGAAGGCAGGGTATAAATTTTGTAAATAAATAATAACTAAATAATAAACCTCCTGCCAGTTGCCAGCACTTTGCTGGCAATCCTAGCTAGCATAGTGTAGTGGTTAAGAGCAGCAGACTCTAATCTGGGGAACCATATTTGATGCCCCACTCCCCCACATGAAGCTTGCTGGGTGACCTTGGGCCAGTCACAGTCCTCTCAGAACTCTCTCAGCCCCACCTACCTCCTGAGGTGCCTGTTGTGGGGAGAGGAAGGGAAAGTGATTGTAAGCCACTTTGAGATTCCTTAAGGTAGAGAAAAGTGGGGTATAAAAAGCTACTCTTCTAGCAAAATCATGGGTCTGCCATGCTGCGTTCCATACGCAGCTCTTTGTTTAGAGGCAGGCCTTAACATGATTGAAACAAGGGCGTGGTTAACATCAATCAAATACTGGTTACGATTGCACTGTACTGCTGACTGTGGGAGCTATATACACCAAATGCTGTCTGAATCTACCATGTCCAAATGGATTGCCTGCACAGAGAAGAAAATAATTACAATGGGAATACCCATGGATTTTCTGTATATGCTACCTCTTACAAATGCATATCAGGTAATTAGACGGAGAATCCTGGACAATGAAATGCAGAAACTAGTTAGTGATGCAAATAAATCCTGCTCCCCCTTGAACTTTGGAATTCTCCCACTTACTGGCCATCTGCCTTCTTACTTATCGGCCCTCCATGCCCCTCACCAGCGCCGAGCATTTGCACTTGCTAGATGTAATGCCATTCCATCTGCTGTCACTCATGGTAGATACAAAGGGATTCCATACTCAGCAAGACTCTGTATGTGTAGTTTAAATCAAGTCGATTCAGTTTTCCATATTCTCCTACACTGTCCCCGTTACGACGATATACGTTTTACTCTTTTAGACCCAATTTTGTCTAATATGTTAGGTTACTCAGATGCTTTGAAGGTGTACTGTCTCCTGAATGACCCGTCCCCTAAATCAACCAAAAAGGTTGCTTTATTTCTAAGCTTGGTAATTAAGGATCGACTGTGCAATGCATAGCTACATATGATTAACTTGTTTTTCCTTGTTACCTCTCCTTCTGTAACCTGATTTATGCCAATAAAGGTATATGTATGTATGTATGTATGTATGTATGTACTCTTCTAGCACATGCAGAATTTCCCAAGTTCCCAAGTCCTTTTCATCTTCAGTTAAAAACTGGTTCACCTCTACCTGAACGTAAAAGCAGATCTGACAGAAATCTGTTTTTCAAAATTACAGCTGTCTGGGGCCCTGATACAGACAGGAGCTGCAGAGAGGGGGTAGAGGAGGTCTCTAATTCTCCCATCTCTGCACAGTTTTCTTAATCAAAACTGCCTCCCCCCCATGCTGTCTCTAGTGTTTTAAAGGCAAAAGGACAAAAATCTGCCCTTTGCCTGTCTTTTCTTCCTTTAAGGAAAAGACACAGCACAAGAGAGAGAGAGAGAAAGAGAGTTGATTTGTAAAAAAAACTATGCATGCATGTGAAGGACTTGCACACGAGACAAGTGAGTTGGAAGGACAAGAACTCAAGTCTGCCCCTGGCAGTGAGCGGTTTATTTTTAAACATACACAGACTTACACGCCACGCCCTTAGGTTGCTGCGTCAGCGTTCAGTAGACAAAGGTCAATCATGGAATCCACATAGGAGATAAGGAGGAGATGAGACAACTGTCTCAGGAGCCTGCTGTTTGCAGTGGGGCTTATCAGCTTCAGTGGGGCAACGCTCATTGCATAGCAGGGAGGATGGAATCCACATAAATGAGAGACATATGTCTCGAGAGTATACTGTTTGCAGGAGGGTTTATACAATGCTCATTGTGTAGCAGGGAGGGGGGAGAAGCATGGACTTTGACCCGGCTAGCATCCCAGTCTCAGATCTTCCCTACATGCATGAAATGATCTCCTAATCAAAACTGCCTCCCCTGTGCTGTCATTCTTTTTTTTCTTTAATAAGGGAAAAAGATGTTTTGGCTGTCTTTTTCCATTGAAGGGCCACAACAGTAGAGGGGGAGAGAAAGTTAGTTTGAAAAGCTGTGTGTGGGTGAAAGGATTTTAAAAGCAAAACTGCCTCCTCATCTGTACTGTCGTTTTTTAAAAAGGAAAAAATATAGATATCTTTTTTTCCCTTGTCTTTTTCCTTTGAAGGAAAAAAAAGCATAACCCAGGGCAGGGGATGTTGATTTGCAAAAGTGTGTGTGTGAGAGACAGAGAGAGAGAGAGAGAGAAGTCAGTCTTTCCGTCCCATTCCTACACCTGTGATTAATCTTCAAAAAACATTGAGAAGATCTGGTCATGGATCTTCTAGCGTCTTTTCTATTTTGAGGCTAAACCATTGGGAAACCTGCTGCCAGTTTGGAGTAAACTACTGAGGATGAATTGCACCAGTGTGGAAAGTTTCAGAGGAACCTCTGCTGAATCCTTATGATGGAAGTCTAGCATTTATTTAGGATGAATTGACATGATCCTGGTTTTCAAAGGGAATCCCTGTAAATGCTCTCATGGGTCTTACAAATTTACACTGAGGTAAAGAAGAGACTACCAAGGAAGTCCAGCGTCATGACCCAGAGGCAGGCAATGGCAAAACCCCTCTGCTGGTCTCTTGCCTTGGAAAACCTATAGAGTCACCGTAAGTCAGCTGTGACTTGACCGCACGTTCCCCCACCACCAAAAAAGAGAGTTTGCATTTCTTCCATTAAAGAGACAAGAGTGCTTTTTCTCATGACTGTCTTCATTTGACGACATGAGGCAGCATATTTATTAGAGAGCCAGTTTGGTGTAGTGATTAGGAGCACAGACTCTAATCTGGGAGAACCGGGTTTGATTCCCCACTCCTCCACATGCAGCTGCTGGTGTGACCTTGGGTCAGTCACAAGTTCTTTCAGAGCTCTTCTCTCATGAGCAGTTCTTGAAAGAGCTCTCTCGGCCCCACCTACCTCACAGGGTGTCTGTTGTGGGGAGGGGAAGGGAAAGGGATTGTAAACCGGTCTGAGACTCCTTCAAGTAGTGAAGGGCAGGGTATAAATCCAGTCTCCTCCTCCTCCTCCTCCTCCTCCTCTTCTATTAGAAATATCCTAAGAGGAAGGCAATAGATTTCACGTCTAGTGGAAAGATTTATTTCCTTTATTTTTGTTGGAATGTACAAGGTCTATAGTCCACCTCCTTGAAGAAGATCAGAAGGACAGCCTATAGGGGACAGCTGAAGGACGGCTAGTTAGCATAGCTGGATTAAGGACATCCCACAATTTCAAATTATGTCCTTCCTGTCTCCTTCCTGTCTTTACTTCCAGCTCCAACGGAGCCCTCCCCCAGCCCCTTCCTTTCTGTCTCTCACAGCAGTCAGTCAGTTAGTTAAGCCTCTCTCCCTCTCCTATCAGAGTTTATTTCTTCTTTAATAAACCGGTTTGTTTCCTTTAAACAGTTGGTGATCCATTCCTCTGCACGTTTAAACTCTGCCAGCAATTTTAAGCAGGGATTGAGTCAGCATACTCTGAGGTGAGGCAACTACCTGGGCTCCTAGTGGGGCCCACTGCTGCAGATCCCCGCCTACGCACCTCCCCTGCCACCTGTCTGCATGTCCTTCCTCATCTGTTTGCTTGGAGTGGTCTGCCACTCATGCCCCCAGTTGCCCAGTTGGGAAAAAGTTATGTGGTGCATGCATCTCAGCTGCATGCATCAGTCAGTGCTGATGGGGAAAGGGTGTGCAGGCGTTGCAGGCAAATGGGCATCCGGAAGGCTTACAAGTGGGAGAAGGATGCATAAGCAGGCGGGAACACACACATGGCAGCTGGAAAGGTATGAAGAAGAGAAGACATTGGATTTATATCCCACCCTTCACTCGGAGTCTCAGAACAGCTAACAAATTCCTTTCCCTTCCCCTCCCCACAACAGATGCCCTGTGAGGTAGGTGGGGCTGAGAGAGCTCTTTCCAGAACTGTCCTTGAGAGAACAGCTCTGACAGAACCATGCCTTGTCCAAGGTCATCTAGTAGCTGCAAGTGGAGGAGTGGGGAATCAAACCCAGATCTCCCAGTTTAGACTCCGCGCACTTAACCAGTACACCAAACTGACTGGGGACTGGTGAAGTTCCCTCTCAGCTGAGTTAGTGTGAGCTAGCTCACAGTTCTTTAGCCTCTGACTAACACATTTTTGTCTTCGCTCCAGAAGGATGGCTCCAGAGCAAACTAATTTTATGCAGTAGCCAAATCGCTCGCTCACAACTTTAATGCCAGTAGCTCACAAAGTAGAATGTTTGCTCTCAAGACTCCACAGCTTAGAGGGAACACTGGACTGGTGGTGGGCAGATGGGACCCCCAGGCACTGTCTGTCCAGGGCCCCTCAAAACCTGGAACCAACCCTGGTTTTAAGAGCAAATTCATCAGAGCAAAAGCCAAAGTAATACCTGAGTTATGAAGTCATGTCCACAGTCTACAGCCAAAGAAAATGAAAGCTGCACCAAGTCAGACTAGCCAGTTAGGTGAAGGGTTACATTGGCAGCTCTGTGGAAATCATTGCATGTATTATAAACAGTGAAACAGCTGGATGCTTTGCAAAGTACTGGAGCTGCTGCATCCGTTGACAACACTGCTGGCAAGGAAATCAGGGAGCTGTGAGATCCAGTGTGGAGGAGGGCCTGGAATGTCAGATGTGGTCAGGGGAAGTTTAAGACTACTGAACTGAGCCCCAGTGCTGGACCTCCTGATGGCACCTGGTATTTTTGGCCACTGTGTGAGAGAGTGTTTGACTGGATGGGCCACTGGCCTGATCCAACATTGGCTTCTCTTATGTTCTTATGATTAATTTTGCCACTCAGCCAGGAAGCTGTGTGATGGATAGGCGGCTGTCCTGTCCCTGGCTGTCAAACAAGCAATCTCATGTGAGCCACCCTGAAGGCTGAAGCAATACCCAGTCAGCTTTTAGAGAACTGACAGAATGCTGGGGAAGTTGCAGCCAGGTGACACTTGGAGGTCCACCTCTAGGAAAGGGAGCAGATGCATTATAAGGAGAACCTGTCCTGGGTGGAGCAGACCGGGTAGACCCCTGCATATAACAAGGTCTAATATGCTTCAGGGACATACTTCAGAAGATGGCTGTAATCTGTTTGTCAAAGCTATGAGAGTGTGACAGAAATTAAGTCACTCGGGGAAGTCCCTGAATGATTCCTGACTGAAAAGTTATCATTCAGTGAAGGGATATTGCTCAAGGTGTCTGTGAGCTATTGGGTTATATTGTACATCAAACTTTTTGACATTGTAACCTGTGAAGAAGAAAATATTTACCTCAGCCCAAGCAGTAACTTTACTTTACGACCTGTTGACTATGCCCATGGGTATTTAAGCGTTTGAACCATTCTGAAAAGAAGAAAAAACACTAGTCTTGTTCTTGTTAAAATCCTGCATCAGGAGCCTTAGTGTCCTGAAAGAATAATAAAACTTACCTCACAAGACCTGCCCACTCAGGGAGATAGAGACTTTAGAACATATGTTCTACAAATGCCCACACTACGAGATGGCGCATAGAGATAGGAAAAAACTCGGGTCTGTCAGAAAAAACTAAACTTGAATTTCTTTTAATTGAAAAACATCCCAAGATCACTTATCAAGTAGCCAGATTTTGGAAGGTGATACTCAAGTCATGGAAATTGCTTAGTGGCTAGATTGATTGATAGGGTTGCCAACTCCAGGTGGAAAATTCCTGGAGATTTGAGGGGTGGACCCTGGAGAGGGTGAGGTTTCAGCAGGGGTGGGACCTCAGACAGGTTCAATGCCATAGACTCCACCCTCCAAACCACCCATTCCCTCATGGGGAACCATTGTTGCCAATCTCCAGGGAATGGATGGAGATCACACCAAATTACAACTGCTCTTCAGATGTCAGAGATCTTCCCTTGGAGAAAATGGTGGACTCTGTGTCATTATACCCTGCTGAGGTTGCCACAGCAAATTGATGCTGAGTGCCGAAGGCCAGGGCACTCTCCCAGAGCCTCTTTCTACAGCCCATTGTATTTATTTCCACAAAAGGCCTTATTCAGTGTGTGTGTGTATTCTAATTCCAAGAGGGATTTTTTTCTGTGTGGATGCTTATATCTGCCATCAACTGTGAGAAAATTAGAATGTTCAGGGGAGGTGGGGGAAGTTCTAACTGTTTCTGTCAGTAAAAAGCAGGGTTTTTACTGGCAGCAGTCTAGGGTTGCCAAATACGCCCCCAGCCACCACCAGCAGATCCAGATCCAGGCTAGGAAACTCCTGGAGATTTGGGGGTGGAACCTGGGGAGAACAGGGACCTCAGTGAGGTACAATGCCATTAAACTCCACCCTCCAAAGCATCCATTTTCTCCATGGAAAGTTGTCTCTGTACCTGGAGGCTGGCACCCCTAGGCAGCACCCTCTGTGTGACTTGATACCACCTGATTTGCATGACTTAATTAGGCCCAGCTGCTTTGCTACTGTTCATCAGCAGCCACCCTATGAAAGCCATTGTGATGTAACAGTTAGAGCTTCAGATTGGGATCTGCAAGACCCAGGCCATGGTCACACGGCCCTTTAATGCGGGAGGAAGTGCTGAAGCGCGCTCCAGCATGGGTTCAAAGTGCTTTTTCTGACCCCGGGAAGATCAGCTATTTTCCCAGGCGTCGTGCTTTGAACCTGCGCTGGGCTGATCTGGACATCCCTCTCTCACAATCATTGCGAGAGAGGGCTGTCCAGATCATCCCACCTCCATTTTTCCCCCCTTTTGCACTTGGGCGCTTGGGCACTCAAGCACCCAAGTGCAAAAGTGGGGGGGGAAAACACTCCCAAACTTACCAGGCAGCCAGCGGGGTACGGGGAAGGGTGCCTCCCCCGGCTGCCACTGCCAGCCACCACGAAAAGCTGCCACCAGCCACCTCTACTGCATGCCGCCGCCACTGCACACTTCTGCCGCCACCGCCACCTCCACCGGGACTTCTACGCCTGCCCACACCGCCGCCTCCTCCTCCGCCAGCCACTGCCCATTGCCGCCAGGAATTGGGATGTATAAACATCCCAACCCAAACTAAAAAACTGTGGCCCCTTTAAGTCCAGGAGGGCTCCTGGATTTAATGGGCCATGTGGCCACAGCCCCAGGTTCAGATCCCCATCTTGCGGTGGAAACTGACTGGGAGATTTTGGACCAATCACATACTTTCAGCCTAACCAACCTCACAGGGTTGTTGTGCAGACAACAAGGAAGAAATAATGATGTAAGCTGCTTTAGTCCCCACTGTGGAGAAAGACTGTAATTTTCCTAGGTAGAGGTCGTGGGGGAGGGCGGTGGAGATGGAAAGCTGAAGACAGATAAAGGTAGGTTGGCTGTTGGGTGGGAAGGAAATAGGGTTGCCAACTCCAGGTTGGGAAATTCTTGGAAATTTGAGGGGTGGAGCCTGGGGAGGGTGGGATTTGAGGTGGGAGGCAGAAACAGAGGGAAAGAGTGATGAGGTGGGTAGGCAGAAAAACAAAGAGAATAATGATGGATCAGAAAGAGAGAAGAGGTAACAATCATGGAGGAGAGAGAGAGTAAGAAAGGGGGGGCAGAAGGGAGAAAGAGTGTGGGAGACGTAGGGGGAGAAGGGAGGAAGCAAAGGTGTGAGGAATGGGATAACCATCCCGCAAGCTTCTTGCGGGTCTCCACTTGTATGTATATGTATATCTGTAAACATATCTGGTCTAAGGACTGTAATAGAAATAAACTAAACTACCTCACATGAGTGAACCCACTATTCTATGACTATCAAAATAAAACCTTAAATATGCTGCCATAGATACCACCCTGGATGCCTAGAGTCTCCTGAAATTGTAAGAAGCCATCACAGGCTTCGGGCTGATCTTGTGGAGCCAGTATGGTGCCATGGTTAAGAGCAGCAGATTCTTTTCTGGGGGACCAGGTTTGATTCCCCACTCCTCCCTTTGAAACCTGCTGGGTGTCCTTGGGCAAGCCACAGTTCTCTCAGAACTCTCTGACTCCCACCTATGTCACAAGGTGTCTGTTGTGGAGAGAGGAAGGGAGGGTGATTGTAAGCTGCTTTGAGACTCCTTAGGTCAAATTTACATCTGACTTTCCCACTAGAATCATTCTAGTTTTTTTAAAAAAACCTGTCTATACCTGTTTCTAGTTTCAAACCATACTTGTTCTAGTTTATAAATTATTGTTTACATTCATTAATTGCCCTCCTGTGGTCAAGCTAGCATTATACTGCTTTAAACAAATGCTGTTGCTTAGTACTCTTCAGACCCCCTGGAGTGAAATTTGAAACCACCGTGAAATGAGCTTGGGAAAAGACAGTAGTCAAACTACTTCAGAGGGGAGGTGTAAATTGAGCCTTAAGGTAGAGATAAGTGGGGTATAAAAACCTGCTCTTCTTATTGTGACATTCACTGTCCCACACCTTCCTCACAAAGCTGTTGGGAGTATAACATGGAAGAGAAAAGAACTATAGGATTAAAATATGACCACTGGTTATTATTTGTTGGCTGATACTGCTCTGAATTCTCACCTGGAAGCCAATGAAAGTAAAATAAAAGCCTTACAGGGGTTATTTCCTGGGTGAGAAGAGCTTAATGAGTTACTGATTACTATGGAAATCTACAAGGTAGCTCTGTAGAGATAAGAGCTTCTAAGGACATGGACTGAGATTGGATTACTTTCCCACTGACTTTCCTTACCTCCCTCAGCAACAATGAAAATAAGCAGGTTCACTTTCAATTTCTGCTGAGAAAGGTGCTCCACGAGCCAGCTGGGTGAAACCCTTTCATCTCAGTGTCACTCCTGCTATGATGATACCACCCCCTGCCAGGGAAACCTTTGGTGCTTTTGCTTTCAAGGTGAAACTCTGCAGACACAGTGAGATTGTATCACCGGAGGTCTATGGTTGTAAAGGGGAAATGTGCTTTCAGGGACAGGGATATTTCTCTGGTAAATGTCACTGGGTGGCTGCATCACCCACTGACAAAGCTCCGCACAGCTGGACTTTTTTGGGTATGCCTTTGCCGCCCCACTGATGCGCCCTCAGACCGCAATGAAAGGAACATGCAAATGCATGAACATTGTCTGTACCCTACTTTACTGATGTTATCATTTTATTATCTTATTTATCTCGTTTATATCCTGCTTTTCTCCCCAAGGGGAGCCCAAAGAGATTTATATTGTTCTCCTCTCCTCTGTTTGATCCTCACATCAACCCTGTAAGGTAGGCTAGGCCAAGAGTGTGTGGCTGGCCCAAGGCCACCAGGTGTGTGTGACTGGCCCAAGGTGAACCATGGCAAGAGCGGGGATTTGAACCTGGGTCTCTGTAGTGAACCAGGCTTTCTGTTCCCAAAGGGAAGATAAAACCTGTGCACCTGGGTGTTTAAATTAGAGCCCATGTCTAAGGATCATAAGGGCGAATAGTAGTGTTGGATTGCAAACATTTGTCTGGAGTGCCAAGTTATTATTTGCAGCATCAGTCCCATGCTAATAGGGAGATAATGTTCAGAACAGCTGAAGGGAGATAGGTAAGTTAAAATGTGAATTGCTCTAATATCAGCATCTGATCTGTAAATTGTTGTCAGCTGGAGTCATGGCTTGGGAATAGTATAATCAAAACCAGTTTGGAAGACTATTGTATGTAGGGTTGCCAGGTCTTACCTGGCTGCTGGTGGGGGCGCACCTGCCCAATCCCGGATCACCGTAGAGTTTTAACCCAAATGCTAGAGCATCCCCCATGGGATGCGCCTGGTATGCCGGGCTCTTTGGGGGTGGGACTCCCCAGCAGCCAGCCGGCCATCGGAGGATTAGGACCCCCCAAAAGTGGGAGAACCCCTGCCCCAATCAGAAGAATGACAACCATAATTGTGTGTGTGTGTGGGGGGGGATCTCCATGCTGGAGTCTTTCCAGGCTGCCTTTCATTGTCACGGTGTAAACTTGTTATCCAGTCTCTTTGCTTGGGGAATGCTTGACAGCCAAGTATTATGTAGATACGTTTTAAGATAATGATGATGGCTGTTTTCAATCTACTGAGCTAGACAAGCTTTTAGATTTTCTTATTTTCTGGTTGTATTGGACTCTGAAACTGTGTTCTGTACTTTTCTTTCTAAATGAATCTTTCTTATTTTACAGTTCCCATGTTTGGTTGTGAGGAACCTGTATCCTGAATTCATGAGCAGTGTTTGGCTGGCTTGCCAGACACTATTTTCCAGGGAGTTCCTGGTCCCAGAAGTTGGGTAATCTAGCAATGACTTTGCTGGGCAGTTTGCCCAGGCTTTGTAAGATATTTCCTGAAGGCTGGTGCAGTCTCAGTTCTGTTTTGAAGTGCTGTTCCTAAACCCTTGCAGAGTAGGTATTTCTACACTCTTCCAGATCAGTCCGACACTCCTAACCAGGGGTCATTTCGAGCAGGAGCTTGGGGGAGCGCAGCTCCGGGAGTTGGTGCCAGCCCTCCCCCCCGCGGGGGAAGGCCTGCTTGTGTCATGGCTGCAGCAAAATGACCCCACTGTCCCCTGGAAAGTTCCTTGTTCCTCCGACCAGCCTTCTGAAGGCTTCAGCCACCACTGAAGCTATCCTCCCAGAACAGTGGCATTTCTGAGGCCTGGATTAATAGCTGTCCCCTCTCTGCCAGCTCTTTCCTTCCTTCCTTCCTTCCCTCCCTCCCTCCCTCCCTCTTCTGACATACTTCCGGTGATGTCAGGTGGTTTAGCATATGCAAATAAGTTATGCTAATGAGTTATGCTAATGGGCTCCTGCACCTCTTTTTCTACGAAATGACCCCTGCTCCTAACCACTATGCCACACTGGCTCTCCAGCATTTAATTTATTTTTTTTTGCAATTAACAATTTTTATTAATTTTTTTAACAAAATAAAAAATATCAAAAATACAAAATTCTGAACAGTATCATCACTAAAAATACAACAATGACAAATAAGTTGAACATATACAGTGAACTGTAAATAACATTTAAACAAAATTTGAATACAATTTCACAACAGTTATGTACAACAACTCCAGTTTACACCTACCAACTTATATTACCAATGAACTAAAATCTTATAATTTTTCTATACTTATTTGGAATACAATATTGATTAGAATTAATATATTCAAAAAATACAAACCATTTTTCCTCAAAATTATTCATTTGTTGTGGGTTATCAGCTATTGCTATTTGCATTGCCAACTTGTCTGAGACCATTACATCCCATATTTTTGTTTTCCAGTGATGTATAGTAGGGATACTAAGTGTTTTCCAGCTCTCCAGCATTTAACAGACAGCATTTTGTTTGTTGTGTTTAGTACTGTGAAATGGCTTTGCGATATCATTGATCTTTTCGTGAAGTAGGCTTGGTATGCAGTAAATGTGTGACTGGTCAGCCTGAGACTTATTCCTGTGCCTTTTCCCAGAGAACACAAATGGCAGTCTTAGATTTTGAAAGCAGCCTGTCACTGTGTGTGGTGCTGTGCTGCCTGGAAGATGGCTTGATTGGGGGCAAGAGGAGACAATGTCCAGTGATAGGGAAGCAACGGGGATGGTAGGTAAGCAGCAAAATTCTCCGCAAGCATCAACGGCTTGAGAAGGGGTTATAGACATTCATGGAGGAGGAGAGTTCTGTCAGTGACTGCTAGCCATGGCAACTAAAGGGTGTCAGGTTCAGCTGGCTGTGCACAAGCAGAGGAGAGGCTGCCTTAAGATGAAGCTCACACGAGGCTTGTTGCTTTAAGAAAGGGAAAAGTACTGGCGTCTGGAGGCCGGTGGAGTGAGTTTCAGCATGATCAAGTTTATTGTAGGTCAGGAAGAAGCATACCTGAGGTGGCCCGGGGGTCATCTTATATGCACAGAAAAGCCTCACCCTCGTCCACACCCATACTACAGGATAGGTTAATCTTCCCATCAGAGATTACATTGGTTCATTTGAATATGCTAAGCCCCGATAGGTGGATCTTTAGGAGCCTGGGTGCTATTGTTCTTTTACCTGAAGCGTGTACCTTTTCCAGGCCATGCGGTCAGACCGCATGGCCAGCACCATTACATGTTCGGTCACATCAAAGAATCATACAAGTGTACACACAGAGAATCACAGCCTGGTTGTCTGTGGAACTGCATCCAGGACATAATACCCCTTCCCCCATAGTTCAGGCACACCCCCTAGCACACAAAGTCTTTGAGACATGTCAGCCTTCTCCACTTTCTGTCCGACTGATGGAGTGTTGGGAGTGGGTGGACCTGGGACTGCAGTCTCTACCTTGGGAACTGGAGCAGCTGGAGTCGGGGTCTCGGGAGCGACTTCTGGCTGGCTTGTTTCCGGGGCCGAGTTCCGTGGGTACTCCTGGGGTATGGTGTTTAGGTCTGGATCAGCCTCCCGTTGGTCCTCCTCATTTGCATTGAGTTATCTACTATGACTCCAAGATCTCTCTCTTGGTTAGTCTCCGCCAGTTCGACCCCATCAATGCGTATTTATAGTTAGGATTTTTGGACCCAATGTGCATCACTTTGCACTTGGCCACACTGAACACCATTTGCCATGTTGACGCCCACTCACCCATCCTCAACAGATCCTTTTGGAGTTCCTCACAATCCTCTCTGCCTCACAATCCTCACAATCCTCCTTCAGGTAGTGAAGGGCGGGTGTATGGAAGCAGTACGTGCTTCCGTTTTTACTTCTAGATGACTAACCTGAAATAAGATGTTTTAAGTGATTTCAGCCCCCAGCCCTGTGAACTGTCTTAGCTGAAGATCTTCAAGCACTTTTTCTTTTCCTTTTTCTTTAAGAGCTCCACAGCTGCAAACAATAATTAGTTAGTTGGCCTTGTTTGGCCAGCAAGCAGCTTAATATGAGTTGCCTTTCCATAGAACTAGGAAACTTACTTTCCGCGGGCCGGGGAAGCATGCAAATGCTGGCATGTTTTGTCTGTGGTTATCATCTTCAATAAACCTTGTCAAGTTTGCTGCAATCTGAATCGAGGGGCAGCGTCGTTATTGGGCACCTCCCTACCTTTCCCCAGAGTCGAACCCAGACGGGAGAGGTAAGCTCTCAAAGTGCCAAGTGTTTTGAAGTCTGATAAAGAAAACAACTCGCTCTTTACCAACCTGATGCCTGAGCCTTAACAGACCTTTGGCAAAAGAACCGAGAGTGAAGAGCTTGGTTCACACATGGTGGCAGCGAAGTAGGAGACTCTGGGTGTGGCTGTGTTATAGAATGCTGTTTCCAGCTTGGAAGCCTGACAGGAGAAGGACACTGCTTTTATTTTTCTTCATTGTTTTTTGTGCTTCTATTGAAAACAAAGCTAGTATGAGTGCAGACCGAAAAGCTTCTTTATTAGGCAATTTGCCTGACCAAATGATTTATGGCACAGAGCCTGCTGCACCATCTAGCTGGACTAGAAATTTTTTTTCTGAATTGTCAGAGCAGTTGCGTCTTTGTGTTAAGATGATTTGCAGGGCTCTAGAATAAGCCCAGATGCTGAACCAGTCAGAGTTCTTCAGAGATGTGGCCTGCAGTTGGATACAGACCCATGTTGGGGGCAAGACAGACTACAAAGCAGACCAAGAGAAAATTATGCTGATATTTCACTCCAGCAATCGCAGCTTCCAAATACTGCACAGCCAATTAATAATAGAAGGAATTCTTTTGACAGTGCCCAGTTGACTGCACCAACATGCCCTGCAGCCCCTCAAAGTCAGCAATCAGTGGCAGCAGAGCCACCTGTGAGACCAGTGGACCAGTTATGCAGTCTGATAACTCAGTTACTTGGGCAGAATGGACAACAGATGAATATGCTTCAGAACCATCTTACTCAAAATCAGGATGATAGATGGTCTCGAATAAAGTTCCCAGAGCTGAAGCCAGGTGAGGACATCACTGCCTTCTTTGCTTTATTTGAATCAATGGCAAATGACTATCATCTTCCAGAGAAAGAATATATGGGGGCAATCAGACGCTGTGTGCATGGGGAAGTTGCTGAGCTACTATCTCAACTAGCCCCAGAGCAAGCAAGAGACTATCAGTATTTTAAACAGCTAGCTCTCCAGCAATTTGGACTCTCCACAGAACAGCTGAGAAGACAATTTCGTGCTGTTAACCTAAGACCAGAAGAATCCTATAGTGCATTTGCAAGCAGGGTTCAGAGACTTTGCATGAAGTGGGCAGATAGTGCTCAAGTATATACTTTTCAAGATTTCCTGGAGTTAATAGTAAGAGAACAAATTCTCCAGGTCATCCCCTCAGAGCACGCAGCTGTAGCCCGTGCTCAAAGACCTAGGAATACACACGCACTTGCAGAGGTGTTGGATGAAATTGCCGCTGCAAGCTATCCACCACAGCCTTAGTGCCCTACATTTGTCAAGTAAATGGAAGATCATCCATCTCTACCCTCACAATGGCCAAGGACTGAGTACCAGCAAAGACCACCAGTCCCAACTCTCAGACAACACACTCCAGCTCAAGTAGAAGCCTCTGCTCAGGAGCAGAATGGACGTACCAGCTTTTGGCCAGTAGTGCCAGTTTGTTATTGTTGTAAACAACGGGGGCATATTCGGGCTCAATGCCCCTTGTTAAGGGAAAAGGGGGTACCACAACAGCCGAGTATCCATCTGATTGCAAGTCAGCTGTTGACATTGTCAGCAGTTCAAGATCAGCAGGAGAGGCCATCTCAAGAGAGTCTGTCAGTTGCGCACTTGGGAGAAGAGCCTGCTGTGCGGGAAGAGCGGCCTATAAATTAAATTAAATTAAATTAAATTAATAAATAAATAAATTGTCAGGCCCAGATGGTATGTAAGCAAAAATCTGGGGGTAGCGGAAACTGGCCTGCTAGAGAAGTGCAGTTAATAAAGAGTCAGTTCCAGTGTGCATTTCAGTTGCCAAAACATGGCATTGAGGTGAACCGTATTGATTTGACCACTGTCCCTAAGAGGTCCATTTCATGTTATATCAACGCCGAACAAGCTGAATGGTGCTCACAAGAGCGAATAGTTTATGTGAGGGTACAAGAGAGGGCTCTTTTTAAAGCAATTTGGGACAGTGGGGCTGACATGTCATCTATTTGCGAAACTGCATTTCACAAGCTAGGGCTACAACCAGATGGTAAGGTAGAAATTCGAACATATGATGCTCAGCCCAAAGAGCAACCTGTTACCTATGCCAAAGTTACTGTAGGAGACTGGACTGATACCATTCCATTGTTAATACATCAAGGAGATGAGCCAGTTTTTTTGCTTGGGATGGATGTCTATTTTAAAATGTGAAAAGCAAAGGGCTGTATTAATCAGTTTCCAGTGATTACCAGGAGTAGAGCTAGAGATATTGACAAGCAATCACCAGCCCAGTATGGAGCAAATTCCCCACAAGGTAACCAGCAGGAAGAAGGGGGAGAGTGGAGAGTAGGTGAGGGAATCTCACAGTCTTTAACTCAATGGGATCAGTCTTCTCTTGCGACTAAAAGCATTGAGTTGCCAGTGAAATTTGACCCAAAAGCCTTCAGAGATCTGCTAAAAACATCTCCAGACTTACAATCATGTTGTGAAGCCACTGAAAAAGGTAACTTGTCACTGGACAAACCCAGAAATAGCAATATCTACTGGCAGAATGATCTTCTCTATAGGGAGTTTTTACCTAAGGGCAAGGGGTTCATGGGGCAAACACAGAAGCAACTAGTGGTTCCTGAACCCTTTAGAAAAAAAGTTCTAAGATTTGCCCATGATCTGCCATTGTCTGGGCATCTTGGATTTAAGAGAACGCTTGCTAAAATCACTGCAGCATTTTATTGGCCAGGAGTAAGTAAGGACACCAAAAGATATGTTAACTCATGTGAAGTATGTCAAAGGGTAGGACATTCTTCTGATCATGTTAAGGTGCCGCTGGGAAGAATTCCAATAGTACAAATACCATTTTCAGAAATACAGATTGATGTTCAGGGACCCTTTCCCCCTACCAAGTCCAGAAAGAGATTTATCCTCGTCATTATAGATTGAGCAACATGTTTTCCAGCAGCCATTCCTTTAAGGACTGTTACTGCAACAAGTGTTGCTAGGACATTGTTAGAGTTTTTTTTGCTAACTTTGGTTTTCCAAGAGTTATTATTAGTGATAGATCATCCGTATTCGTAAACAATTTAAGGCAAAAACTCTACGAATTGGCAGGGGTGACTCAACAGCTCAGTACAGCTTATCACCCACAGTCTCATGGACAGGTAGAAAAGTGAGGAGGAACTTTAACATGTATGCTAAATGCCTTTTGCCAGGAACATCATAGCAATTGGGATGAGGCAGTTCCGCTGTTGGTTAGTGCATATCGAGATGCTGTGCACCCGTCCCTGGGAGGCCTTACACCTAATGAAATGGTATTTGGTAGGAAACTAACAGGAGTTTTGGAATTATTGAAAGTGAGTTGGGAAGGAGCATGGGCCCCAGAACTACCACAGTCTGTGACAGGATACTTTGCCAACCTACAACAGACTTTACAAAATATACAGCAGATTGCCCATCAAGCCCTCACAGAAAAAACAAAAGGTGTCTTTTGATAAGACAGCTAAGCCTAGAGTTTTGCAAGTTGGAGATTGGGCCTTGCTCCTGAGCCTTGAAAGCATGGGAAAGTTAGATCTGCATTGGATTGGACCCTTTGAGGTCACTCAGAAATTGGGAGATGGGAATTATGAGATCAGGGATCCTGAGAGAGGTCTCCTTCTTGTTCATATTAATCGCTTGAAAAGGTTTGTCACTTGCCAAATACAACAAATGTCGATCGAAGTTTGGCCAGAAGAAGATTTCGAGGTCCCAGATTTGCTTGCAGAGGCCAAAAGACCAACTGGGATATTTGAAATCCCTGTCAATGAGGCTCTGTCACATCAGCAGCAAGAGCAACTAATGGCCTTGTTGCAGAAATTTAAAGATCTATTTACCAACTGCCCTGGGAGAACTAACCTGGTAGTTCATAATATTGATACAGGAGATCACTTACCAGTGAAATCCAACCCATATCCCATGCGTGGACCAATGAGGGAGATAGTTAGAACAGAAATTGAGGAAATGTTAGAAATGGGTGTGATAGAGCCATGTACTTCAGAATGGTCTAGCAATCTTGTTATTGTGACCAAGAAGAAGCTAAACGAAGAGGATCCAATTCAGTATTGTCTGTGTGTAGATTACAGAAAACTGAATAAGCTGAGCCAAATGGACCAATACCCCTCACCTCACATTGAGGATGTCATAGAAAGACTGGCAGGTGCAAAATATATCACCACATTTGACCTTACATCAGGGTATTGGCAGGTGCCACTCACAGAAAGAGCTAAGGAGAGAACATCTTTCTCCTGCTTTATGGGGCAGTATCGTTTTAATGTTCTCCCATTTGGTGTGAAATCAGCCAGTAAAGCCTTTCAGAGGCTAATGGATAAAGTACTTCGGGGACTGGATTATGCAGTGGCATATCAAGATGATATAGCAGTGATCAGCTCAAGCTGGTATGAACATTTACAACATCTGGAGACTGTGCTTCACAGAATCCAGGACGCTGGGTTGACTATTAAGCCATCGAAATGTCAGGTAGCTAACTCCACTGTGGTATATTTGGGTCATCAGATTGGGGGAGATAAAATATCACCACATGCAGTAAAGGTCAAGGCAATTGTCAACTGGCCCACCCCCGCAACAAAAAAACAAATTTTGAGCTTTCTGGGAGCATGCGGGTTCTACCGAAGGTTTATCCCAAATTTCAGTGGCCTGGCATCAGTTTTAACTGATTTATGCAAAAAAAATGTTCCTGCCAAGGTACCATGGTCAGCAGAGTGCCAAAAGGCTTTTGAACTTCTCAAAGAGAAACTTGCCCAAGCCCCAGTTCTTAAACCACCTGACTATACTAAACCATTTCTTGTGAGAACTGATGCAAGCAGGACTGGCATAGGTGCCGTCCTGATGCAAGAGGACCCTAATGGTTGCCTCCACCCCGTGGTATACTTGAGCCGCAAACTACTCCCTAGGGAGCAAAAGTATAGTGTTATAGAACAAGAAGCATTGGGGGTAGTTTGGGGGCTAAATAAGTTGAAAACTTATCTCAGGGGGACACATTTTTATCTGGAGACAGATCACAGCCCAATAACATTCATTCACAGAATGAAAGAGACAAACTCCAGAATCCTGAGGTGGGCATTGTCACTACAAGATCTATCCTTTGAAATCACGCACATTCGAGGAAGAGATATCATCTTGGCAGACTCTCTTTCAAGGTGCCATACAGAATTTTAAGATGCTGGTGAATACCACTAGGAAAAATTGGTCTTGCTTGTAGTTTTTGTAATTTGTTATTTTAGTAAATTGTATAATACTCAAGGCATGAAAATGCAAGTGTATACATCTTAAGAAATACTGTTATAAAGATTATGATACTATTATTTTAAATCGCAGAAATGCGAATGACCGTGTCACTCGCCTTCTGCATGGGGGGGGGGGGGGGGTGTATGGAAGCAGTATGTGCTTCCGTTTTTACTTCTAGATGACTAACCTGAAATAAGATGTTTTAAGTGATTTCAGCCTCCAGCCCTGTGAACTGTCTTAGCTGAAGATCTTCGAGCACTTTTTTTTTTAAGAGCTCCACAGCTGCAAACAATAATTAGTTAGTTGGCCTTGTCTGGCCAGCAAGCAGCTTAATATGAGTTGCCTTTCCTTAGAGCTAGAAAACTTACTTTCCACGGGCCGGGGAAGCATGCGAATGCTGGCGTGTTTTGTCTGTGGTTATCATCTTCAATAAACCTTGTCAAGCTTACTGCAATCTGAATCGAGGGGCAGCATCGTTATTGGGCACCTCCCTCCCTTTCCCCAGAGTCGAACCCAGACGGGAGAGGTAAGTTCTCAAAGTGCCAAGTGTTTTGAAGTCTGATAAAGAAAACTACTCGCTCTTTACCAGCCTGATGCCTGAGCCTTAACAGACCTTTGGCAAAAGAACTGAGAGTGAAGAGCTTGGTTCACACAGCGGGGTATCAATCCAATCTCCTCCTCCTCCTCCTCTTCTTCCTACTTTGTGAAAACACTTGGCAGGTGCCAGGAAAGATGTTACTGGCCAGTATGGTACCCATGGGCACCATGTTAGGGACCCCTACAATAAGGCCACTGGATGAAACAGGATGCTAGAGTAGATGGACAAGTGGCTGAATCCAGCAGAGCTGCTTTTATGCTAGGGTCAAATGCTATTCACGTTTAAACTTTAAAAAAGCAACAATAAAGATGTTTGTTGTGTAGAGTTGCCAGCCCCCAGGTGGAACTTGGAGGTCTCCTGCTATTACAGTTGATCTCCAGATGACCAAGATCAGTTCCTCTGGAGAAGATGGTTGCTTTGGCAGGTGGACTCTATGGCATTATGCCCTCCTGGGGCCCCTCCCCTCCCCAAACCAGGCCCTTCCCAGGCTCCCCCCAAAAAATCTCCAGATAATTCCCAACCCAGAGCTGGCAACCCTATTCCTCTGTCTATTTTGTAGGCCCCATAAATAATTGTGCTTGAGGTGTAATCTGGCTGTCTGTGTTTACCAGGCAGAGTCCCTGTCTTGTGGGACATACCCATGATAAGATTCTGGAGGTGCCTTTTTAGGTTAGTGTGGCTGCTAGCATGGCCTTCAGAGTCTAATGCTCTTCCTAGGGTTAAATCTGGATTCAATAATAAAGGTAAAGGTAGAGGTTTCCCTTGCTCAAAAGCCAGTCAAATCCAACTCTAGGGGGCAATGTTCATCTCCGTTTCCAAGCCGAAGAGCCAGCGCTGTCCAAAGACTTTTTCCGTGGTCATGTGGCCAGTATGACTAAACACCGAGGTGCATAGAAGGCTGTTACCTTCCCACCAAAGTGGTACGTATTTATCTACTTGCAATTTCTTGCTTTCAAACTGCTAGGCTGGCAGGAGCTGGGGCCAGAGATGGGAGCTCACTCCATCACATGGCACTCGGGTCTTGAACAGCTGAGCTACCGACCTTCCGGTCTGCTGCTCAGCATCTTAACCTCTGAGCTACTATGGCCCCTGGATTGAGGAATAGAACCATTTTATTTTAGGCTAATATTCACATTCATGCATGAAGACTGTAACTCTGCAAACCTAAGCAGAGTGACAGCCTTCTAAGTCCACTGAAATCAACTGGGATCAGATTTTGTAAGCTACTGAAGGCTATATATAGTAGACAGAGGCTAAAAATATATTTGAAATAAATAAATAATAAAAGTATATTGTCCTGACCTGGATAGCCCAGGCAAGCCTGATCTCATCAGATCTTGGAAGCTAAGTGGTGCCGACTCTGGCAAGTACTTGGAAGGGAGATTTCCAAGAAATACCAGAGGTGGGACGCAGAGGCAGGCTACTCAAGCCACCTCTCTGAAAAACATCCAAGCCCCCAGTAGGGGTTGCCAGAAGTCACCATGACTTCCAGGCAAGTACACAAAACACGTACACACACACACACACAATAGTAAAAGTATATTCTGCCTGTGTTAAAAAAAAATCTTTGATCTGAAGAGGCATAAAAATTCCAGTGGCCTGCACTTTATAGTCAAAGAACCATGATGCTTTTAGTACTCCGAAGAACTGACAAGTGGAAAACATAAGAACATAAGAGAAGCCAATGTTGGATCAGGCCAATGGTCCTTCCAGTCCAACACTCTGTCACGCAGTGGCCAAAAATACCAGGTGCCATCAGGAGGTCTACCAGTGGGGCCAGGACACTAGAAGCCCTCCCACTGTTGCCTCCCCCCCCAAACACCAAGAATACAGAACATCCCTTGCCCCAGGCTGAGAATTCCTATCTGTACTTTGTGGCTAATAGCCACCGATGGACCTCTGCTCCATATCTGTATTCTAATTCCGAAGTGGCCCCCTCCATGGGGACATCTAAATCCACGTGAGGGGGCACCTGGGGGGCAGGAGTCCGGCAGGAGGCTCCTGGTGAGAGGGGCTTCTCCCGCCCGGGCAGCTGCAGAGTCGCTTCGCAGGGTGGGCAAACCCCCCTCCTCTCCCTGCCCGCCGCTTCCCCTGCCAGACCCGGTCCCCCTGCTGGTCCCCCTATCGCAAGTGGAGAAGCCTCACCGGGCCTCGCTGTCGGGGGGGTGGGGGAAACAGCTCTCCCCTCCACCTGCTCTCTCTCCGCCCTCCACCCCCCCAGAGATGGCGAGGCCCAGCAAGGCTTCACCTGCCGCCGCTGCCAGCAGCAGCAACCACAGGTAAGCCACAGGCATGGGCCTCGCCATCACTGGGGGGGTGGGGGGCAAAGAGCTGGTGGGGGGGAAGAGCTGGTGGGCCCTGCACCTGGGGGGGCAGGGGGAAGAGCTGGCAGGAAGCGCTTGCTGGGGCAATGAAGAGTGGCGTGGCAAATCGGCAGGCCTCTGGAGAACAGGTCTACCAGCCCCTTTCTACTCTATTGGTAGACCTGGGCTCCGGAGAACAGGTCTACCAGCCCCTTTCCACTCTATTGGTAGACCTGTTCTCCAGAGCCCAGGTTTACCGATAGAGTGGAAAGGGGCTGGTAGACCTGTTCTCCGGAGGCCAGGTCTACCAATACAGTTGACTGGGGCAGGTAGACCTGTTCTCTGGAGGAAGAATGGGGGGGGGGGGAATCGCTTCGAGCGGGGGGGGAGATGACTTACCTGGGGCTGCAGCATTTAGGAATCCTCCCTCCCCATGAGTATCGCGGTTCCCCGCCTCTTGTACTATATATATATATATATATGTATTCATATTCTGTTTTTTAAGTTTAAATTGTTGTCGCAATAAAGGTAATTTTATATATATGAGAAGCATTCTAGGTTACAAAGAAGTGGGGCATATATACACTTAGTCAAGTCATAGCAAACAAAACAGAAAATAAAAAAAAACAAGAACTTCGTAGTGCTTTACTCATCTGTAGGTTATACATTTATACCTTTAAATTTAGCCATTGATATAGCTTTCCCCAAGCTACATTGAACATATCCTCCCTTTTACCTTTTAACGCCTTTGATAGTTTATCCATCTCAACAACCTCATATAATTTTTGTAAAAATTCCCATCTATCTGGAATTGCATCAACTTTTCAATATTTTGCGTAGAGAGTTCTAGCAGCTGTAATGCCATGTAATATTAATTGTCTGTCTCCTTTTTTTGTAAGCTTCTGGTATTATATTAAGAAGGAATAATTCCGGTTTAAGGGGTATTTTGGTATCTATTGTTCCTTGGAGTAATGTCTGTATCATTGTCCAGTATTTATTAGCTTTCCTACTACACCACAACATGTGGAAATATGTACCGGAATTATTTTTGCATTTCCAACATACCTTAATTACTGCGTTGGAATATTTGGATAACCTCTCTGGTGTTAGATGCCATTTATAAAACATTTTATAAATGTTTTCCTTAAACACGGCTGATCTAGTAATTTTGATATTTGTCTTCCAAACCTTGTTCCAACTCTCCAGCTCTATGCTATACCCTAAATCACGTGCCCAAGATATCATAACTGGTTTTACTATTTCCTCTGTCATTGGTCTTAAAATCCAATAAGAAACTATAAAGCTTCTTTATAGTTTTAGCATCCGACTCCAACCATGCTTTATCCAGGTCTGTTGGTTCCCTGTTGGAACCCCTTTATTTTATCCAGATTAAATCTTGACTGTAACTGTATTCTTTCCCACCATGTTAATGTGATGTTCTGCCTTGCCAACATTTCAGATGGTTTCAATTGCTTGCCCTTATCCAATATGTCACCGTAAAAACCTTTCTTTTCCTCTATAAGAAGTGAGGGTTTAATGTACACCTCGAGCGGTGAAACCCATTTTGGGATTCTAGGGTAAAAATTATGTTTAATTTCTTCCCAGATTTTAATAAGAGAACCTCTAATTATATGATGCTTAAACTGGTTTCTTTCTTGGCCATACCAGAAAAAGGCATGCCACCCCATGGGCAGGTCATGGCCTTCCAAATTCAAGAGTCTTTGATCTTTTAAATTTACCCAGTCTTTAAGCCAGACCAAGGCAGCCACCTTATAATGTAAGCCCCAGTCCGGTAAACCAAAACCTCTTATTTCAGGTTTATCTTGCAGATCTTTCAGTTTAATTCTCGGCTTTTTATTTTGCCAAATAAAACCAGATAAAACTTTTTCAAGCTTGCGAAAGAACCTCTGGTTTTTCAAGATCGGTAGTGATTGAAACACAAAGATAAGTCTTGGAAGGATAGTCATTTTGATTGTGGCAATTCTGCCTAACAAGGATAATTGCAGATTTCCCCAATTTCCTAGATCCTTACGAATCTCTGCTAATAGTTTCATGTAATTGTCCTCAAACAAGGAGCTACATCTGTTAGTCAAATTAATGCCTAGATATTTAACTATTTTGCTTATTTCAAAACCCGTCTTGACCCGCAGTTGTTTTACAACCTCTTTAGAACAGTTTTTGGTCAAAATATTTGTTTTGCGCACGTTAATTTTAAGACCAGCCACTCGGCCATACTGTTGTAAAATGAAAAGCAGTGTGTCTACTGAGGATAAAGGTTCTTCTAAAATAAAAACTATCATCGGCAAAAGCCAACAACTTATACTGCTCCCCCTTTATAGTTAAACCTTTAATTCCCCTTTCCTCTCTAATAACCTCATTTAGTGTTTCCAATACAAAAATAAAAAGTAATGGGGAAAGGGGACACCCCTGTCTTGTGCCTTTTTGTATTTGGAATTTCTGTGTGCTTTCTCCATTAAACAGCACTCTTGCTTCCTGTTTTTCGTAAGCGGCTTTCACCATTGTAAAGAATTGTTCCCCACAATCTCAGTGACATAATTGTGCTAACATAAAATCCCATCTGACATTTTCGAATGCCTTCTTGGCATCTATAAAGAAAAGAGCCATCTGCTTCTCAGGATGTGCTTCATAGTATTCCAGCATGTTTAGGATCAATCTAACATTGTGTCTTATCTGCCTTTGGGGTATGATGCCAGTGGATGCTCTAGCAGGCCAAATGCTAGAGAGTCCTCTGATGACGTGCCCAATGCAATGACGTCACCTCTGGGTGACATCATTGCACCGGGCATGTCAGCCTGACCCGGGTACTTTGAGGGATCCAGGTCAGTGAGTTGGGGGCCCTTTAAGCGGGCAAACCCCCGCCACCCCAGGGGTCCTGGCAGCCCTAAGGCAATATAGGAAGGCCTGCCCAGAAGGCAATGAAATTATTAAAAAACATGTTCAAGTTGGATTCAACAGACAACAACACCTCACAAATCCAGCACACAAGACTCCATAATCCTTAGAAGGCAATCCTACTCAGGTCTGTTATGTGGTGCTCTGAGCCAGCAAGGCAGTCAATAGCATTTCATCTGATTGAAGGGGAGTGTCCATGAGGGTGCCACAGGGCTTGGTTTCGGGGCTTGGTACTTTTCAACATTTTTATAAATGATCTAGATGAGGGGGTGGAGGGACTTCTCATTAAATTTGCAGATGACACCAAATTGGGAGGAGTAGCGAACACCCTGGAAGATATGGATAGAATTCATCAAGATCTGAACACACTGGTGGATGTGAACAAGATGCACTTCAATAAGGGTAAGTGCAGAGTTCTACATCTGGGTAACAAATATCAGAAGCACACATACTGGATAGAGGATACACTTCTGGGCAACAGTGTATATGAACAAGATCTTGGGGTAAGGATGGACTGTAAGCTAAATATGAACAGTCAGTGTGATACAGTGGCAAAAAAGTTAATGTGCTCTTGGGGTGTATCAACATAGGCATAACATCCAAATCACAAGATGTGATAGTCCCGCTGTACACTGCATTGGTCAGGCTGTGCCTGGAGTATTGCGTGCAGTTCGCTTCAAAAAGGGTGTGTACAGAATGGAATGAGTGCAGAAGAGTGTGATGAGGATGATTGGGGGCCTGGAGACCAAGTCCTGTGAGGAGAGGCTGAGGGACTTGGGAATGTTGAGTTTGGAGGAAAGGAGTTGGGGGGGCTAGGGCTGTCACGTTCCCTGGGGGTGGGGGTTTGCCCGCTCAAAGGGCCCCTGACCCGCCGGCCCCAATCTGGCTAGTGGGGGGAACCCCACCCCCGAAGTGCCTGGATCAGGCTAATGTGCCCCGTGCGATGATGGCATTATGCTGGACATGTCACTGGAGGGGACGCTCTAGCATTCAGCCTGAAAACTCTATGGTATCATAGAGTTTTCAGGCCAAATGCTAGAGCATCCATTGGCAACATGCCTAGCGCAATGACATCACTTCTGGACCAGGACTTACTCCACCTCACTGCAACCGGTAAGCGACCTGGCAACCCTAGGGGGGGCATAACTGCTCTCTTTAAGAATTTGAAGGGCTGTCACATAGAGGAGGGCAGAGAGCTTGTCCTGTTGGCAGCAGAGGGGTTTAAATTGCAATAAGGGGGTTAAATTATGGGCAGAAAGGTAGTTCAGCAGTGGAATCGGCTGTCTAGGGAGGTGGGGAGCTCCCCCTCACTGGCAGTCTTCAAGAAGCAGCTGAAGGAACCCTTGTTAGGGATGCTCTAGACTGATCCTGCATTGAGCAGAGCGTTGGACTAGATCAGGGGTGTCAAACATGCAGCCCGGGGGCCAGATCAGGCCCCCAGAGGGCTTCTATCAGGCTCACACTGGAACTGGCCGTCTCCTGCTTCCAGTTCTGTTGCTGCTGCTGCTGCATCATAGCTTGCTTCACCAGACTCTCTCAATCATTCAGCCATTTCATGTTTTCCCCTAGGTCCCAGACTCAGAACTCTGAGCATGAGATCTCTGTGGTGAATGTCAATAAATCAAAGTAGGTTTGCAGCACACAGATACACACTCAAGATTGCAACAGCACAGAAATTTTGATGCAATAATTCAGAGCAATCGGTGTCAGTTATCAGAGACTGTTAAATAAACAAAAAATTGCAAGAGTGCTAATGTTTAAACATGTTTTTATTTTAAGTAAAAAGAAAACTTTTTGTTTGTGTCCTTTATAAAGTTTATATCTCTGCTACTGGGCATTACATTTTATGACACGCATAGTCCGGCCCAACAAAATCTCATTTAAGTCAGATCTGGCTTTCATAACAAATGAGTTTGACACCCCTGGATTAGATGGTCAGTATGGCCCCTTCCAACTCTGTGATTCTATTTCCTCTGTCTCCACTGGATTCAGTGAAAGCTTGATCCTCCTCAGGTGTTTGACCAGATTCTGATCTGACAGAGCAAATACTGCATCCAGTGGATCGCTCAATAAAATACAGAGCTGGGGTCAGGATATAGGATAAGTCCAAAGTCCCTTAGTCCAAGTCATTCACAACTTTCCAGGTACAAACAGCCAAAAAGACTAAAACCACTTCAACAGAGTACCTTTTAAAACCCAATTCGAGTCTCAAAATACCTTTTCATGTTTTCAAAACCCTTTGGGAAAACTCTGGGATTAAAAGAATCACACTGGTTCCACTTTTTTCAGCAGAATACACAGAAAAATGGCTCAACCACTTTGCCCCTTTAGGTCCTGGACATCTTCATGTGTCCCCAAACTATAGCCCCTTACTACTTATAGTTTTCTTTCCGTAAACAGAAAAGCACCTGAGATATTCAAACAACCCCTAAAAGCAACAGGTATTGCAGTTGGTGTGCTTTTATGTCCCAGTGATCTAACATATGTGAAAAAGTCCCCGCTGGGTTTTACGAAGGAAAACTAGTCCAAGGAAGCAGTGGAGTGAGATGTTATAGCTTTCTGTAACTTGCTGCGAAGAGCGTGCTCTGCTAGAGAACATTTATCTAACCACAAACAAATACGTGCTTGGGTTAGGAAAATAAACCCTCAAATACAAAAAAAAAATCCATTAGTGATTAATAATGATAGACGTTTGAAACAAGCTCTGAGTCTTTCGAAACACACTGATGTCTGCCCCCACAGTATAGTGGGGCTTTTGGATGACATTTTAATACCTTAAGATAGGGGAGGTGAATACACCCTAAAATGCGGTTTGGGTACATTTCCCACAGTTTTTTCCAAAAGGTTCTTATTTTTTTTAAATCTTGTTTATTTGTTGATCCTGATTTCCAGCAAAGACTTCATTTTAAAGCCGAAAGGGACAGGCATAATATTGTGAGTCTGCTGTTTGATTACTATAAATGGATATTGTTATTGTTATTGTTATTTCATCATCATCATCATCATTATTAAGAGGGTCACTTAATGGAAGCTCAGGATTTGATTTTTTCATAGTTAACCTTCCGATGGTTGTGCATCGTCACCCACAGGGGTGAGGTACATTATGCATACTTGTTAGGCTGCAGGTGAGAACCAGCCTGTCAAGGATTAAAAAACCATCAAAGACAGAATTGTAAGACGGCTGAAAGCAAAGGACTTTGGGGGTGCAGAGACCCTAAAGATATGAAATAGCTAATCTGCTGACTTGCAGAAGTGCATGTTTGTTCCCGCTATGCTCTGCTTAAGAACATAAGAGCCTGCTGGATCAGTCCAGCATCCTGTTCCACACATCCTGGAGGGCAAACTGGGTACAGAGGCTGAGGCCTTTCCCAGCTGCTGCCTTCAGAGATTTGCTGTCTCTGGATATGAAGGCTCCCTTCAATGCTTATGGCTAGTAGCCATTGATAGAACTCTCCTCCATTAATCTGTCTAACCACCCATTCTAACCATCTGCCTAACCGCACTCATGGCTGTCTGTCTCTAGTTCCCCTGACAGTGAATTTCACAGTTTAATTACTCATTGAGTAAAGAGGTATTTCCTTTTGTCTGTACTGATTTATTTCCCAACAATGTCTTTGGGTGTGCCCAAGTTCTTCCACAACAAAGCCAGGACCCCTTTTACATTCAGTCTCAGCCAATTCAGCTTCTATCAGCATATATTTAAAATAAGCCATTTTGTTTCAAGATTCATCACCTTAACACTTACCCATGTTGAAATTTATTTACCCCATGGTTGCCAACTCACCCAATTTAGAGAGATCCTCCTATAGCTCTTCACCATCTACCTTGCGTTTCACCATCCTGAATAATCTGGTATCTTATTTTTTGTTTATTTATTTCTTTCATTAAATTTATATCCCGCCCTCCCTGTAAGCAGGCTCAGGGCGGGTTACATCAATCTCAATACAACACACTTCAATTAAAAACAACTTTAAAACAGCATTTTAAAGTACTACTTGCTCACCCCCAATTCCAAATCATTTACTAACAAGTTAAATAGCACTGGTCCCGCTACCAATTCTTGTGGGACCCCACTGTTCATTTCCCTCCATTGTGAGAACTGTCCATTTACTCAGGAATCTTTACTGAGGTACTTTGTCAAAAGCCTTTTGGAAGTCCATGTATATGATGTCTACCGGATCACTCTTATCAACATGCTCAAAGAAGAAAAAAAGAAGAGATTGGAGTCTCAGAGCGGCTCACAAACTCCTTTCCCTTCCCCTCCCCACAACAGACACTCCGTGAAGTAGGTGGGGCTGAGAGAGCTCTTTCAAGAACTGTACTTAACAGAACAGCTCTGAGAGAATTTGTGATTGACCCAAGGTCACACCAGCAGCTCCAAGTGGAGGTGTGGGGAATCAAACCCGGTTCTCCCAGCTTAGAGTCCGCACTCCTAACCACTACACCAAACTGGCTCTCCAGAACTCTATGAGGTTGGTGAGGCAGGACTTTGCTTTGCAGAAGCCATGTTCATTTTCCCTCAGGAGATTTTACTTGATGTGCTTAATAATTCTCTTTTCAATAACAGTTTCTACTAACTTAACTGGAACAGATGTTAGGCTAACTGGCCTTTAATTACCTGAATCTGCTCAGGGCCCCTTTTTGAAAATTGGGGTGACGTTTGCTATTTTCCAGTCATCCGACACACACTGCTGCTCTTTCATTCAGATAAAATTAAACCAAAATCCCAAGTTTTTAGGGATCAGCATGGATAGCCAAGGAGGAGGTTTCCCCACACTATTTCTTCAGAAAAAGTCACCAAATGAGCTTTCCCCACCCCGCTGCCCAAAATCTTCAGAGCATTGGCTAAAGCAGTGGTAATCACTCCACAGTTTGTGGAGAGCCACATTTGCAATTACCATCCATCCCTGGTGTGGTGTAGTGAGAGTTTCAAATGAACAAGCACGGTTAGAGAGGCTCCTAGCAGCTACATTCAGATTGGCCACCCTTGTAGAGCAGGCCAATCAGAATTGTAAGTGATACCATACAAATGAAGTCTCCTATCTACTGTGTTCTTATTCGTTTATTTGTATTTTTTGGGTGTGTTTGGGACTGGGGGGTTTGTATATAGTCGCGGCTCCCTGCATGTGTTGTTGGTCCAATAAAGAGCTATGCTGAAACCATGATAGTCTCCAGAACCCACTAATTAACACCTGGCATGAGGCCTGTACCTCAGAGAGGTACTTAACTGTTCGTCTGGCAGCTTTTTCAAGGTGGAAACAATCCACCAACCGCAAGTTGCCTCACGCAAGAGCCTTCCCCACTTCCATGAAACATGGGGCAGGTGCCCTGAAGAGCATGGGCGTCAACTACCGGGGGGGGGCTCGAGGGCTCGAGCCCCCCCCGAAATTTCCCGGGGGGGGCTCAGCCACCCCCGGCAAAATGGAGTGCCCGGTGGCCAGTCAGCTGGCTGTCGCCGCCTCTCCTTTCCCCCCACCCCCGGCCTGCCCTCCTGCCTCCCTGGGACGGTGGGGGGAGAGAGGCGGGGAGAGAGCACGAGGCAGAGCGGGAGCCGGGGGCCCGCAAGGGCGATGCGCCGGCCCCCGGCTGCAGGCGGCAGCAGCAGCAGTAATCCGCCGGCGCCCGAGGTGAGCGGGGAGAGGGAGGGATGGGGGCGGGGAGCGTGGCGGGCGGGCACGGCCCGGGGGAGGGAAGCGGCGGCGGCTCCCTGGGGCGGGGGGGAGAGCAGCGGGGACATGGTCCCGAGCACGCGCGCACGAAAGAGCCTCCGCCCCCCCCCCCGGATTTAAAAAGTCTACGCCCCTGCTGAAGAGCCGCAGGTGACAAGTCAAAGAGCCAAATGTGGCTCCTGAGCCTCTGAGTATCACCAAGCTGGCAAGAATTCTACAAAGAGTAAGATATATCTTTTGCATCTCTGTGTAATTTTTGTTATCTGATCAAGGAAATGCAATGGGTCCGGATTATCTTGCCCTACTAAGAGAACATCTCAGAGGAATTCCCCAAGGGAAAGTGGTTGTGAAGGTCATAGCTGGTCTAACTGTAAATAACAGATATAAGCAACAGTTAATATATCAAGATGAGTCAGAGGCCTCATTCTCATTGGGGTATTTAGTGGAAGAACACCATCCGATCTGTTTAGGTATAAGAGAGAGAATTTTTGTGAGAATCTTGGCAGACCAAAACACCATTCCACTGGCTGGGGTGAGCCAGGGAATGTTTGAAACTGTCATGCACTCTGTCTTTTGCCTCTGGGAAGGAAAATTCATCCATACTTAATGGGTCCCAGCTCATGTGAGCCCCTTGCTCACATCCTTGCCTTTGCACACACTTCCAAAAATCTGGAGTACAAAATCCACCCAATTTTAGAGACCATCACAGACATATACCAAGACTTCTTAAGGATTTAACAGGATCAGATTAATTTGCAATGGACAGGAAATGATGGCGCCCTCTTTTCTCCCCATCCAGAGCAGACCAATCAGATTCAAAATGCTGAAAGGAATGCTGAAATGAAAAAAAATAAATCTGAGGTATTCAGTGGATATAAGAGGAGTTGGGGTTTGGAGAGAGAAGGGATAGGCAGTATCCCGGATGAAGCAGGGAGTCCAGCAGGGACTGTAGTATATGATTTTTGACAGGCAGGGTTTGGATGAATTGTTAAAGCTGTCTCTAAGTCTGACATGCTGAAAGTACCAGTATTGTAACCATTAAGTATAACGCACCTTCCAGTTCTTCTGTCAGCTGTCTGACCAGCGTAGGAAGGCATTACAGGTCACATTTACAAACTAAATGAATGTATGTTTTTTGTTTTGTGTGACTTCTGTGTTATCCTCAATCCACATAACCTACAGAATGCACTCTGTAGGATCCAGAGAAAAGGAGTCTTGAGTTGTAGATGATGTACTCTGGTCCAGGATTAAGGACTCCTGTGTGTGTAGAAGACTAATAAAATAAAATAATAAAATAAACAATAAAAATATAAACATAATAAAAAATAATAATAAAAAGAAAGAATGATAAAAAGAAATAATGATAAAAGAAATCCACTTTACCTCACACAACTAGAGTTAACACTGATGCTTAGCGCAAATGCAGAGTCACCTTTATTATGGCTACATCAGACCCAAAGGTCAAATGGAAACTGTTAAAGTGAAATATCTTGATGTAGGACTTCTGCTTTGATGTAGTTCATATGAAAGGGCATGAAAATGCAGCAGCTGATGCCTTATCAAGAAAGAGCCCAACTGAAGTATGTAAGTGTGTTATATATATATATATATAGTTACAGGGGTGGGGGAGGTAGTCTTGAACCTGTGTAGGCTGCTTTGTCACATCCAAGAATAGATGTAATCTACTGTGTGAGTAATAAACTGTGTGAGTAATAAAGTAGTAATGTCCATCTAGACACCTAGCTGGTCTCCACTCAGACAATGATTTCTGTTTTTTTTTTGGGGGGGGGGATGATGGACAGAAGACTCTGCCCTCTTTCTCCCTGTTCAGAGCATACCGATCAGATTCAGAAAGATTGTATGGAATGCTGAAGTGAAAAGAAAAATCCATGTTATCTTACACACCTAAAGTTAACAATAGACCTGGTATAGTAAAGCAACAGGAGAGTGTGTATGGTGAGGGTTGTCACAACTTCCCAGCTTGTTATTTAGGGTTGCCAGGTCCCTCTTGGCAACTGGCAGGAGATGTGGGGGGGGGGGGGGGGCTTACCAGGAGAAAGAGGAAGGCCCAGGCCACCTTGCCTGCATCCCTCAGGAAGTGATGTCATCACACTCTTTTATTTTTCAGCTTTCTTGTGTCTTCTTTGTTAAGCTTTTACATCAATTCTCTAATCATTAAAGCCTTAAAGACCCATATTGTTTTTGAAATCCCCAAAAAAGGTTTAATTCCCTCGTAAGGAATCTTATCTTCGCTGCAGAGGAGATCTCTCTTTATCTGTAAAATAATTATTTCCCGAAATGATTACGAAACGAGGATGGCAAATGTCCATATATGCTATACCGCATGTGTTGAGCGTAGGTGGATGCCCAAGCTTCCCGATTGCTCAACCCCCAAGCTTCGGTATCTACAGTTTACTTCGGTATCTACAGTTTACCCACGGTCAAGTAGCCATTCAGAGTACAAGTGGGTTATCATGCTGGGTTTTTACTCATTAACAGCTTTTATGGTTTTATGTTTTTATCGTAGTTTGCTTGGCAAGCCACATCGAGCAGCTACTCTGAAGAGGTGCATAGTCACACTTTCTCAGATAATCTACTTCACAGGGTTATTGTGAGGGTAACATGGAGGAGGGGAGAGTGTTGTATTTTGGAGAAACAGCAGGGTAGAAATGTAGAAAACATCCTTTTCTTGTGCCCCTGTACTCTGACTTCTAGTAAAAATTAGGGATGCGGTAAAATTTCCATGCAATGTGTTCAGCAGGTGACCATACATTTTTCAGCCATCACAATCACTTGCAAGCCAAGCCTTGGATTTCCTCACCTTGCTGCCATTTGACTCCTGCAGTGTGCTGATCTACTGAGAAAAATATTAAAATTACTCAAGGTAAATTGCCTACAGGGTTGTTTTTTTTTAACTTGATGGATAATTGAGGATTAGTTGATACAAGAAGGGGGACCTGCGATACTCGCGTGGGGAGAGTATTCTCCACAGTTCCTGGCCTGCCGAAGCAGGAGGAGCTCCACAGGAGGAGGAAGCGGCACCAGGTAAGCCTTCTTCCTCCTCCCCCCCTCCCTGAGGCTGTGTGGCTCACTGGCCCGGTGAGCTTTCTCCCCTCCCTCACCCTTCCCTCCCGGACAACGGCAGCAGTGGGGGCCTCTGCTGCGAGCCGAGCCTGCTCCCGTCCCTCCCCTTCCCTCCCAAACAGCAGTGGCGGGGGTGCCCACCGCACGCTGAACCTGCTCCTCTCCCTCCCCCTCCCTCCCAAACAGCAGTGGGGGTGCCCACCATGTGCCAAGCCTGCTCCCCTCCCTCCCCCTCCCTCCCAAACAGCGGCAGCGGCAGCAGCAGGAGGGCCTGCCGTGTGCCAAGCCTGCTCCCCTCCCTCACCCTCCCTCCCAAACAGCAGTGGCGGGGGTGCCTGTCACACGCCTAGCCTGCTCCCATCCCTCCCCCTTTCCTCCTGGACAATGGGGGCGGCCTTCTCCCCTTCCCAATAGCGGCAGCAAGCCCTGCTGCCTGCCAAGCGCCCCCCCCCCACGGTCAAAGCGTTCTCTGCACGTGCACAGAAAATGCTTTTACTTTTCGGGGGATTTAAATATCCCCCAGAAGTTTTTTTAACTTTTAGCATTTTTCTGCACACGTGGAGAATCCTCCACGTGTGTAGGAAAATCTCCCTGCCCCCCAAGTGCCTCCCCGCACGGATTTAGATATCCACACGGAGGGGGCCACTTCGGAATTAGATATCTAGATATCGAGACAGAAGAATGGCAACTCAAGAGAGTATACTTTTCAGAAATACATAGATCTTTTTCAAGAATAGATATGATTTGGATTTCAAGAAGTTAAGCTACTAAGGTTTCTGAAGTTGAGATTTTACCAGAGACTTTTTCAGATCATAACCATGGGAGTTTTTTATAAAGCATATTTAAATGGAAAATAAATGAAATGCTATTACAAAAAATAAACAATTATCAAGGATTGTAAGAAGAAATTTTAAAAAAATTGAAATCAATTTAAATAAAGGCACCGACTTAAGAATGGTTTGGGATACAAGTAAAGCCTTTATGAGAGGCCATTTGATAAAACATAATTCTGAATATAAGAAGAAGAGGCAAAAAAAACACACACAAAACATTTTGGATGAGATTAAAAGAAAAGAAGAATTAAAGAATTCCCCAAGGAATACAAATATTTCTCATCGAAATTCGATTTTACAGGAACAATTATCAATGCTAACAATAAGAGAAATGGAAATAAAATTGAATTATGTAAAACAATTTGAAAATTAAGACAATAGCAAAAAGAGATTTTTTTTTTTGGTAATCATAGCATAAGAGATAATTGTGTAAATATATTTGAGTTTGCCATAGAGAAAATCAGAAGTCTCTTCTTTATAATTTAATAAATAATTTAAAAAATAAAAATAAAAACCCAGCCAGGGCATAAAAACAGTTCTCCAGCAAATAAAGTGGACCATAAAAATTATTTTAAAAGATCAAGCCACTATTTAAAGGGCTGGGGGGGAAGAAACATCTTGGCCTGGTGCTAAAAGAGAGTAGCAAGCCTCAAGACGAAGGGCGTTCCAGAGGTACAGTACCACCACTTAAAAAGCCCCATTTTGATCCTTGGGGGGGGGGGGGGCGTTATATCTTCCTTTAAATAACTCCCTAATAATGAACAAGAACAGTTGAAATCTAGACTCAAAAAGCTGCAACAAATATTTACAGGAATTAGGCAAGAGGCTTCTTACCCTCTGGACTCTGGAAAATCTTTAGGAAATAAGCACAATGTTTAGGGTTGCTGGCCTCCAGGTGGTGGCTGGAGATCTCCTGGGATTACAACTGATCCCCAGCTGACAGAGATCAGCTCCCCTGGAGAAAATGGCTGCTTTGAAGGGTGGATGCTACAGCATTATACTATGCTGAGGCCCCTCCCCTCCCCAAACCCTGCCCTCTCCTGGCTCCACCCCCAAAGTCTCCGGGTATTTTCCAATCCAGACTTGGCAACCCTAGGTATTACTCAACTTGGAGCTGGCAACCCTAGCAATGTTATTCCATGTGTAGCCCAGGGAATAAGATTGATAGTAAAGATATGGACATCATAAAACAAATAAAGCCCTCAGTACTGAATCTGGACAGAACAAGCATGTTATTGAGAACACAGTGTTTTTTTTTTGTTTTTTTGTTTTTTTTAGCCCTGAAAGGGAAAAAATTTTTTTTCTCCTTTATTGAAGGGATTCAAAGGGTACAAGCAGTAAAGAGTGTGTTAAATATTGGAGATTCTTAATAATATATTGGATAGTTTGAGTAGCTTAATTATCTTTGTTTAGGTAAAACATTTTTTGTTACATGCAGTTGTTTTGCTGGTTACATTTTTACTGTGTGTTTCAATGTGCTTTGTATTAACAGACCAGGCCCATAGCCAGGAATTTCTAAGTTAGGGGGCATTTAAATTTCTCGGGGGGGGGCACTTAGCCAATGTAAATAATTTAATTATTTCTCCTGTGCAACCCCCCTCCTTTACCTCAAGCCCTCTCCCCGGATCTCCAACGCAGCCAGCATCTCCCAACCCAGTGTTCTCTCTGAGCTGAGTTAGTGTGAGCTAGCTCAGTTTTTTAGCCTCCGACTCACACATTTTTGTCTTAGCTCAGGAAGGATGGCTCCAGAGGAGACCCATTTATGCCGTAGCCAAATCGCTCGCTCACAACTTTAATGCCAGTAGCTCACAAACTAGAATTGTTGCTCACAAGACTCTGCAGTTTAGAGGGAGCATTGCCCCCAACCTCCTCCTCTCTCTCTGGCATCCTCTCTGCCTGTTTCCAACCACCTGGCTCTCCCTTCCCTCCATAGACATCTCTCGGACACTTCTCTGCTCAACTTTCTCTTCTGGGCGCGGAAAGAGGTCCTGGAGCGGTGCAGCCTTTTGGCTCTAGCCCGGATCTGTTCTTTGCCACGCCGCTCAGGTCTTGCTGCCACACAACTACACAGGGAAGGGAGCACGTGGGGGAAAGCACTGGAGAGGCTGGCTGGGCCTTGGGGACTGCACCCCCTTTTCCATATGCATGCTGCTCAGGCAGCCACTAGGTTGCACCGCCCTTTTTTTGCTGTGGGGGTATGGCAGTCGGAAGAAAGCCGAGCGGGTCTCCCTTAATGCCACCCCCCCTTCAGGTGAGGAGGAAGTGCCTGGCTTGTCATCAGGTAGCAAAAACAGAGGCTGTCTGAGGCAGGTGTGCTGGGCGGCTGGCAGGCAGGGGAAGGGAAGGGGCGCTGGGGAGTCCTCCCGGCAGCCCAGAGAGTCAGGGGTCCTGGACTGCCAAGGAAGTTGTGGGGCTTTGGTAGGAAGTCAGAGGGGGGGCTGGGAGGCCCCACTATAGCTATAGGCCTGTTACAGACACTGAACTAGCCAGGGATCTCTGTATGACTCTCCTCTACCTGCCCTCCAAGTTTGATGACAATTGGATTTCTGGGCTCCAAGTTATGGACCTGTAGAGAAGGTGCCTCCAAGAAAGTTCTCTCTGGGGAAACAACAGGCACAGGTTCAGGAGTGTATAGAATAGACCTTATGCAAGCTAGAGACACCAAACTCACAGCGGATCTCTGGCTGATTCTCCTCTACATACCCTCCAAGTTATGCACAGATTGGATTTACGGGGTGAGAAGTACTGGACGCGGGAGGCCAGTGCAGTGATTTCAATCATAGCTCCTTTATTAGGGAGGCAGGATCATATTTACAGCATGGTGGTTTCTTGCCGGTCAGGATGGAGCATGAGGACAAAGGGATGGGGGAACCGCTTATATTTACAGGTAAACCACACCTTGACCGTCCTCCCCCTTAAGGGGGATTGGTCCAACAGGGATTATTCTCCCGCCAGGGGCTATCATAGGTCCGTACAAATATCCTCAGCCCCTGATAGGGGGACCAGCAGGATCCCTAGGTCCATTATTCTCTGTGGAAGGACACTCTGCTGTTATCACATCCCATTACAGGCGAACATGCCCAGACATGTTCCCTGGTTGCAGACAAAGAGTCAAGCACTGGACATAACACGGGGTCCAAGTTACTCCCCCCCCCAAAGAAGGTGCCCCCATCTACCTTTGTTTCCAATTGGGGGGGAACCAGCAAGAAAAGCAAGGGCAATAGAAGCTCAGCAGAACACAATCCAAGTACCAGGAAATCTCTGCAGTAGAAACTGAAAGGGGGGAGGGTGTCATTTTTTATCAAGCCCAGCAGAACCAGTGCAATGTGCCCATTAGAACCAGTGCCAAACCCAGCAGGTCAAGCCAGGAAAGTGCTTTTGGGGGAAATGTCCAGTAGAGGTTCAAAAGGGCAGGGCTTTTTTCCTGGGGGAACTTGCTGGAATGGAGCCAGTTTGATGTAGTGGTTAAGTGCGTGGACTCTAATCTGGGGGAACTGGGTTTGATTCCCCACTCCTCCACATGCAGCTGCTGGTGTGACCCTGGGTCAGTCACAAGTTTTGTCAGAGCTGTTCTCTCAAAGGCAGTCCTCATAAGAGGTCTCTCAGCCCCACCTACCTCATGGGATGTCTCTTGTGGGGAGGGGAAGGGAAATGAGACTGTAAGTCACTCTGAGACTCCTTCAGTTAGGGGTATAAATCCAATCTCATCTTCTCTCTTCTTCGACAAAATTCTTTTTAAAATGTTTAAAAGTTCATGAGTTTTCAGCATGCAGTTCAAAAACTTAATTTCCCTCTTGAAAGTTCTGGCACCCCTTTAAAAAAAAAGCACTGCAAAAGTGTATAGAATGGACCCCCTGCATACGACACACCCCAAACACACAGGGAGCCTCACCTTGCCGCCCGCTTCTCTACAATCTCTCCAAGCTGGGGGCGGATTACATTTCTGGGGTCTCAGTTACACCCCTCCCCCAAAAAAGGTCTCCCGAGTGCTTTCTCTGGAAAAGACAGCTGCAGTTACAGCCAGGAGTCTATGGATCGGCTCAGGAACAAGCCAGTGACACCAATTCACAGGGAAACCTCACCTGGGCAGACACCACCACCCCAGCCAGACACTGGAAGCAAGGCAAGCATCCCCCTTATGCTCATAGCCCCCCCCCCCTCCAGTCTCCAAAGGCAGGTTCTGAAGGACAGAAAGGCAGAGACCCCCAGAATTTTGACAGGGGCTCCCCAAAGTAACTCCACAACAGCTTGCAATGCACTCCAGCCCTACCAGACCAGTGGAAATCAGTTTTCAGTGTTAAGTGATGCAACAACAGAAAGGCAGACATGATAAGAGACTTGGAGGTCAGGTAGGGGAGGGTCAGCTGGAGATCTCCTGCAAGTCTGGTGTCTCTAGCACACCCAGGGGGGCGGGCGGTGTTCTACAGTGTCACAAACCAAACCAGTTTCTTTAGTGCCAAAAAGTTTGTGACGGTCTGTGGCTTGAGAACTGGGCTGACCAGGAACCAAATTGAACCACGTTTCCCCAGTTCATGCCCACCCCTAGCTGTGTATCCTTCACCTCCCACCACCACAGCAGTATCTACAGCAGTGATTCCTAGGCAATTGGCAGAACTGGAGGAAAATGGCAAAAGTTGCAGAGTGTTTCTTAAAGATTTTTTTGAATTGAATATCCTCCCATTATATATAATTCTGTTTTCACCATGGACTCTCCTGAACATTCCACATGCTCCCAAATCAGTTGGCTACCTGATGTGTCAGTCAGAAGCTGTCCCTAGCCACTGGCTGTGAGTACTCACGTGCCATTGGCTGGGTGCTGGGTCTACTCCTCTTCCCTGCCCACTACTTCAGCCACTGTGCCCTGTTAGAATTTCTGGTGGACGGCTTTCTCTCTTGATGAAGATGCTTCTCTTGCTTGCCTCCTGTGTGGGACTGTTACCTCAGTGGCTGTTGGTAGGTGTAACGAAATGGCAGTTACCTGTATTTCTAAGATGGAAGCTGGCTGTGGTTTGTTTAAAATGTTCCTCCATAAGGTTCAGTTGAGCTGTAGTTCCAGAGAGGGGCCTGCAGGTGTATCACTCACTGGGTTGAATGGGGCTTCCTCATCTGCTGGCCCACAGTTCCCAGCTGCCCCCACGCCAAAAAGTGTGGGAAAAGAGGGTGATGTGGCAGTCAGGGCTTCAATGCCCTCCAAACCAGCTAGTCCCTCTTGGGGAACTACTGTTGCCAATCTCCAGGTGAGGGCTGGAGATCACTCAGAATTACAACTGCTCTCCAGATGGCATTGATCAGTTCCCCTGGAGAAAATGGTGGACTCTGTGTCCTTATACCCTACTGAGATGCCCCCCCTCTATGACAGCCAATGTGATGTGGCAGTCAGGGCTTCAGAGCATGGTAGAGGCTGCAGGTCAGGGGGGAGATGGAAAGCTGAACAATGAGGGGGAAATAAAGGTAGGTTGATGCTTGGCTGGGAAGGAGATACAGTTGCCAACTCCAGGTGGGGAATTCCTGGAGATTTGAGGGGTGGAGCCTGGCGAGGGTGAGGTTTGAGGAGGGGTGGGGCCTCGGACAGGTACAACACCACGGACTCTGCCCTTCAAACCAGCTATTCTTCTTGGAGAACCACTGTTGCCAATCTCCAGGTGAGGGCAGGAGATCATTTAGAATTTACAACTGCTCTTCAAGTAGAGATCAGTTCCCCTGGAGAAAATGGTGTTGTCATTATACCCTGCTGAGGTTGCCACAGCAAATTGACGTTGAGTGCCCAAGACCTTGGCACTCTCCCAGAGCCTCTTTCTAGAGCTCGTTGTATTTATTTCCACAACGGGTCTTATTCCTAGTATACAATACAACACAACATAAAAAGTAATGTAACCAAACAATTTAAAAAGAGTCTAAAATTAGAAATCAGCAAGGAAAGAGTCACAAAGAATCACATTTTGAAGTATGACAATGTTATATGCTTATTTAAATGCTTTTATAGAGAATGGATGTATGATGAGACTGAGTTGGCAAATGCATATATAAACAGATGCTAAACTGATGAGACTCTTTCAGATATCACTTGATTGATAAATGTTAGCTAGTGAAATAATGGCATTTTCCCAGAAAGCTTAGCTGGTGAGATTCTTCGCAACAGCATTCTTCCCAAAGCCTTAATGTTGCAATTTAGTGTCTCTTTGTTACTGTAATTTTTTGTTGTTTTTCCCAGACAGCTAAATATTTCCCCCCACTCTGTCTGAAACCTCTTTTCCCCAGGTTTCAGAAAGAGCAAGGGGAAAATGCTGAAAAACTGGGACAACAAGGGATTGCTAATGACACTGTGTGGAAACAACAAAAAATATGTAACGAAGGCTAATTAAACTGGAATATTAATCCTGTCTGGGAAAGCCTACCCTTCTAATTATAGGCCAATTAGCCTTCTTTCCACCAAAGGCAAACTGTACTCTAAGCATCTGCTAACCAAACTAGCCTTATGGATGTCTCAGCAAAGCGTCTTAGGCCCCAAACAACTTGGGTTCTGAGAGAATAAATCTACAATAGATCATTGTATTACCTTAGCACACCTAGCTGATAAGTATACCACATCTAGAAATTCCAAACTCTACACAGCTTTTCTGGACCTAAAAGGGGCTTTTGATTCTATTGACAGAGAGTTACTATGGACCAATCAGACATTGGTACTATGTACCAATCAGACATTGATAAGAGACTCCTAAAATTAATCGTAACGTTACACACTTCCACCACCTGCTAAATCAAATGTTCAACTGAAGGGGAATTAACACAAAAAAATCCCTTTAACAAAGGAGTTAAATAGGGATGCATTCTTGCCCCTTTCCTATTTAACTTATTTCTCAATTATTTGCCCCCCATCTTAGCAGAAGATTTCCATTCTCCTAAATTGGGCTCCCTTCGGATATCCATCCTGCTATATGCAGATGATACAGTACTACTCTCGTGCATGAGGGTGAGGCTCAGGTGTCTGTTGAACAGATATTTTCTTGAGAATAAGTTACTCCTCAATTACAAGAAATCCAAGATATTAGTTTTCGCTAAGTACTGCAAAATTCAAAAGTGGACATTTGATGGGAAAGAAATAGAGCAGGTCAAGCATTTCAAATATCTAGGTCTCTATTTCAGCTATAACATGTCCTGGTCATGTCATCGCAAATCTATGATTAATCTAGCTAACATTAATGCATCAGCCATCTCACATTTCTTCTTTAATAAAGGCAACCAGTTTGTTCCAGCTGCCTTAAAAGTTTTTAAGGCTAAAGTGATCCCACAGTTACTGTATGGTATTCTAACATGGATTTGAGACCAGGGGCATAGAGTTTTTTAAATTCCAGGGAGGCAGGGTCTCTTTAGTCGCTGGAGTGATGTTCTCCCCCTGGTTCCTTCACTCAGAAAAGAGGGAGGGAGAGGGAAGGATGGAGGAGTGGCCAGGCCGGGGGGGGGGAGAGGCACCAGCAGCAGAGGGTGCCAGGCCTCAGAAGGGCCTGGGGAGGTGTGGCGGCGGGTGCTACATTTTCCCGGGGGTGGCTGAGCCCCCCCCCAGAAATTTTGGGGGTGGCTCGAGCCCTCGAGTCCCCCCATAGTCTACGCCTATGTTTGAGACCGAAATTGAAAGAGTGCAATCCAAATTTGCTAGAAAAATCATGGGTCTGCCATGCTGCATTCCATATGCAGCTCTCTATTTAGAAACAGGCCTTAACATGATAGAAACAAGGCCTTGGTTAATATCAATCAAATACTGGCTATGATTGCACTACACTGCTGACTGTGGGAGCTATATATACCAAATGCGGTCTGAATCTATCTCGTCCAAATGGATTGCCTGCATAGAGAAGAAAATAATTACAATGGGAATATCCATGGATTCTCTGTATATGCTACCTCTCACAAATGCATATCAGTTAATTAGATGCAGAATCCTGGACAATGAAATGCAGAAACTAGTTACCGATGCAAATAAATCCTGCTCCCCCTTGAATTTTGGAATTCTCCCACTTATTGGCCATCTGCCTTCTTACTTATCAGTCCTCCATGTCCCACAACTGTGCCGAGCATTTGCACTTGCTAGATGTAATGCCATTCCATCTGCGGTCACTCATGGTAGATATAAAGGGATTCCATATTCAGCAAGACTCTGTGTGTGTAATCTAAATCAAGTTGATTCAATTCTCCATATTCTCCTATACTGTCCCCACTATGACGATACCCGTTTTATTCTTTTAGACCCAATTTTATCCAACATGATAGGTTGTCCAGATGCTCTGAAGGTGCACCATCTCCTGAATGATCTGTCATCTGAAACAACCGAAAAAGTTGCCTTATTTTTAAGTTTGGTAATTAAGGATCGATTGCGCAATGCATAGATGTACATGATTAACTCCTTTCTCCTTGTTACCTCTTTATCTGTTTATGTTTCTTTTGTAACCCGACATGCCAATAAAGGTCTGTGATGTGATGTGATATGTACTGTTTCTGTGAAGGAACACACTTGCAAGCCCTTCTCTGTTCCTTCTGATTAGACCCCAAAAGGTCAGAACTCTGAAGCTGCCCCAGATCTCCACTTGCTAAAGCACCCTTTCCCATCACTCTCCAAGGGTGCCTATTACAAACTGAGTAACCACCAACGGCTCCCAATTACTCTTAGGAGTATCTCCTGCCAGATGGAGTCATATGTCTGATACTCTGTACCTGTTTTGCTGTATAGAGGCCCTGCCTAGTTTCTACACCTCCCACTATCCCTCTACAAGCAAGTGTGCATGTGTGGAGGGGTGATCTATCACACATTCGTTCCTTAGAGCTATCATGCTCTAGAGATGGAGAGCTTCTCTGTTGTCCCTTCCCAGCACCGCACTTCAGACAGCTAGGCTGAATAGGCTTGGTGAGTTTCCAGAGATCAGACTTAGAGAGTTCACAATATAAGAAAGTTTAATAAAGGAATAAAAGAATACACATGTTTTGGTGAAGTTTTCAGACTAAGCAAGGGAACAAAGAAAAAGTGAAAACATGCAAACCTTTCTCTCTTCCCCAGATATGATGTTTGATTTAGAACAGGCTGGCTTTACTTGAGGCTGCAGTAAGTTAGAGGGCATCAGTACCTTAGATCTCCAAGCTGGGACTTCTCTCCATTGTCTCCTGCCTTGTGGACAAGATGGAGTCCCTAGCTAAGACCTTAGTCCATTATAGCTTGTGCCCATCTGAAGAGCTTCCCAAAATGGAAGAGACTCAACTTCCTTGTGTCGGGGGTTTTATAACCTCTCCACCTGCCCCTTGGGAAAAGGTTTTTCTCTGTCACTTTAGTCTCCATAGCTTTATGGCTATAGGTGTGACATACTAGCAGAAGATGAGCTAGTAAGCTATTAGCGTAATTAAAAGCTTGACTGCTCTATGTTGGGACCTTGACAGCTCGTATATCCAGTCCCTCTCCCTTCTCTCATCTGTCATTCTGCAACAGGGCTCCTGTCCATGGACAGAGAACAGTCACAATAATTGAAACACTGGGGTGAACTCTTGGTAGAGGCTGTCTCTTTACACTTCCTCCTCCCCATTTGGATGGGGAAATACACCATTTAATTAAATGGATTGTTGTAGCATACAGAGAGAAACTTAACATAATCAGAGAAACTACTAGTCTTTACATAAGACATCAAAGATTACATAAAACAGCATGCAAACAATTCTATGCATATCTGTGCAAAAGTCTCTGGCAATCCAGTATCTGAGTCAAGTGTTTCGTATTGATCAATGTCTTTTCTTCCTGTTATTCTTCCCAGAAATGTATTCAGTTTTATTAGTTAATTCAGTTAATATTAAACTTCTGTATTTTTCAAGACCAGCATTGGGGTATGGTGTCTGAATTTCTCATGTTTGGAGGCACTGCAAAGATAAGTGGTCAGTCAGGGGGGTGAACCCCTGGATCCACATATATGATTTAAGTTTATCCAAAGCCCATACAATGGCCAAATGCCATTTTGGTACTGAGGACATGTCTCTTTCCCTTGGAATGAGCTTGCTGCTCAGATACACTACTGGGTACTTCGGAGAGGCTAGCTGGCTGCTGTAAAAAAACTCCAGTAGACCAACGTATTTGTATATGCAGGCAGTCAGTGGAAGACCTTCCCCACTACATTCCGGCCTGTCCCTTATATGTAGAACCTAGGGCCAAATTTCTGGCAGAGATTTTGACAGCCCTATACCCCCTGTCTGATTATGATAAGATGGCCTTTATGGTCTCAGATGAGGACCCCTTCATTTCTTCAGGATTGGCTCTCTTTGCCTTGGCCGCTAGAAAAATTAGAGCAAAGGAATCAGATAGTACCATTGCAGCCAAGTAAGTGATTTTAAAAGGTCTTATTGGTTTTAAAGACTAGAGGTCGAGCTTATTTTTACAGGCTATTATATGTTTTAATAGAGGTTGAAACATTCTATCATATTTTAATGTATAAACTTCCTGAGGGTGTTTTGGTGTTGGGAAGGCTCATGGCCATATACAATAAAATGATACCTGCCTACTACTACTGGGTTGTTTGGTTCTCTTGTGTTCTTGTATTAGGACTGACCCAGGTCCTAATACATCAGTGGCTATTTATTTATTTCTACTTGTATCCTGCCCTCCCCCTCAAGCAGGCTCAGGGTAGGTCACAACATTCTTAAAGCCATACAAAATGTAAACAAGGGCTGCAGTCACATGGCCCCTTTAAATCCGGGAGCCCTCCCGGATTAAAGGGGCCGCATTTCTTTACCTCGGGTTGGGATGTCTACACATCCCAACCCCTGCAGCGGCCAGCGGAAGCGGCAAGGGATTCGGAGGCGGTGGCAGAAGCGGCGAGGGATCTGGCGGCGGCGGCGGAAGCAGCGAGGGATGCGGCGGCAGCAGCAGAAGCAGCGAGGGATCCGGAGGTGGCGGCAGAAGCAGCAAAGGACCTGCCAGCCGCCTGGTAAGTTTGGGGTCCCCCCCCCTTTTACACTTGGGCGCTTGACTGCCCAAGCGCCCAAGTGTAAAAGGAGGAGGGGAAATGGCTGACGGGACCATCTGGACAGCCCTCCTCTCGCAATGATTGCGAGAGAGGGCCGTCCAGATGGCTCAAATGCGGGTTCCTCCCGCAACACCCGGGAAAACTGTTGATTTTCCCGGGGTTGGAAAATGCGGGAGCAATCTGCATTTGAGCCCGCTTCGCCGCAGGACTTGCTGCAGCCCGTGTAGTCGGCCCCTTTAAATGCGGGAGGAAGCAGCCCTTCCTCCCGCATTAAAGGGCCATGTGCTCACAGCCAAGAATAAAATCATAAAACAGTTTAAAACAACTTAAACCGACAAAACCTTAGGAAGCACAGGCTAAAACAATTTACTGAATAGGGTGCAATTCCAATTATGATGCAGCTGCAGATCTAAACAGAGCAGGAGAGTGGGTGGGTGAGGTAGCAGCGAAGACGGACTGGCGTGCTGCAGGGCATAGCTAAGTCAGGCAGAACAGCGTAAGGCAGGAGAGGCCAGTACAGACCGGTAGCCCAGATTTTTTTTTAATTTGGGGGGTCTTTTAAAAAGTCGGGGGGCACTGAAACAAAAATAAAATAAAAAAATTCACATAGGCTGAGCTAAAAAAAACAAACCCTCACATAAGAAGGGAAGGGAGGCCACGAGCACCTGCGCTCCAAACTGTGAATTCGCGGCTTGGGAGTGCAGGTGCACAGCCTCTACTTCTCCCCCAAAGCATTGAAAGGGACAAATTCACAGCTTGGAGTGCAGGCGTGCACGCCCCCCACTTCTTCCCCAAAAGTCATGGGGCCTTGGGAAGAAGTCGTGGGGCTGGGCCCTGGGAGGCCCCACTGTAGCTACGGCCCTGGGCCAATATGGTGGAATTGTCACTGCCTCGACCATAGGCCTGGTGGAACATATAAAGATATTTGTTGGGGTCTGTTTCCTTAAGAAGGAAGTTAAAGCTCCCTTCAATTGAGCAAAGGTGGTCTGACACTCTCGGGTCCAGACTACCTTGCCTGGCTTTGTTTGGTGCCAGTTTGGTGTAGTTGGTTAAGTGCGCTAGGCTCTTCTATCTTGGTGGCTAGCTTCTCATGCCAGGATGAATAAGAGGGCGTGTTCCCAATTGAGTTGTTCCCAATTCCCAATTGACATGGGGCGGACAGCTCTCCGCACCGGGCCCGCCCCCGGGCGGGGGGGGGTGGCTATCCGAGGCCAACCGAGGCTCCTCGGCACTGCGGTATCGTTACGCTTAGGGGGGATTCTGATTTAGAGGCGTTCAGTCATAATCCCACAGATGGTAGCTTCGCCCCATTGACTCTAATCTGGGGGAACCGGGTTTGATTCCCCACTCCTCCACTTGTACCTGCTGGATGACCTTGTGCAAGCCATAGCTCTGTACCAGCTGTTCTCTCAAGGACAGTTGTCTCAGAGCTCTCTCAGCCCCACGTACCTCATAGGGCGTCTGTCATGGGGAGGGGAAGGGAAAGGCATTTGTAAGTCGCTCTGAGACTCCAAGTGAAGGGCGGGGTATACATCCAATCTTTTCTTCTTCTTCTTTGTGAATGGTTGAAGAGGGGAGACCATATTTCCAAACTGGGGCAGAAATCTCTGATATTACCCAGCCAATCTTATGAAAGCCCTGACCAGCTTCTTGGTGTTAGGGGGTTCCCAGTTCTGTATCGCCTCTACCTTGGGCTACATTGGTGTGATATTCCCACTTCCCACCCTGTATCCTCAATACATGACTTCTGCCATTCCAGAATTCAGACTGATCTTTGCTTAGCTTGACTGTGAGACCTATATCCTGGATAGCACCTAACACCCTGGCCAAATTGTCTAAGTGTGAATCCAAGTCTGGCTAAAAATTGCAATACTATCACTATAAGCCACTGCAAACTCTGATACCCCATTCAGCAAGATGTTCACAAGCCTCTGGAAGGATACTGGTGAATTCCTAATCCCAAATGGCAGTACTGAAAAGTCACAGAGATGGTCTGGAGCAATGAAAGCAGATCTAATTTCTGTTGCCAAAAACGTTTACAAAGATCCAGTTGATATCATCTTTGCAGACCCTAGGATATCCAGCAAAGAGTCTATCCTAGGCATGGAGTAAGCAGTTTTGCAATGCTATCAATCTTCCCATGGCCTATGCAAAATCTAATAGAAACATCTGGCTTAGCGACCAATACAACAGGAGAAGCCCTTGTACTCCTGGAAGGCTGAATCACTCCTAACTTCAGTATTTCCTGCACCTTCCTTCCTTCAAATTTCAGCGTCTAATAGCCAGGTGAGACCCTGTGTCTATCCCGTGCTTTGCCAACTCCATTCTCCCCGGTTTGTTTCAAAAGACATCCTCAGCTCAATGCAAAATTGAAAGGATTTTCTCTCTATCCTCAACCAGTGCACTGGGCCACTGGCCTGATCCAACATTGGCTTCTCTTATGTTCTTCGCCACTTCAAAGCCTACCCTTTGTGCTAGTTTAGCAAAATGAGCACATGCATCCTTCTGTCCTATATCTGATCCATCCTCTATACTTCCTATTTTAGTCACATCAACAACACTTCTTCCCTGGCAAAGGAAGGCCCAATCTCCATCTAGCATTTGCTCTGTTGTTTTCCAGACCCACACTGGAACAGAAAAAGATGAGGCTCAAAACCACATTCAAAGACCCCGAGCCAACGCCGTACTGACTGCAGGGTCACCCCTGAATGGCCATAAAACAGCCATAAATCTATGCAGACAGCCACCATAAAACGAGAGATCAAACAAAGTGAAAGCGGCATGCAGTCTGGACACTGCCATAAAATCTGACAGTTTGCTCAAAGTAAAAGTGGCATGCAATGCAGAGGGGAATTTCTGTTCCACTGTGGGTTTGGTAAAACAATGGAGCAAATGCTAGATGCAGATTGGGCCAAAGTCTTTAAGTATATTCAAACAGACCAGTTTAGGCTTCTTTCCTGAACCCTCCATGTAAACAACACAAGAAACAGTGTCTAGATTATATATAATTATGTGAGGTCTACCCCATGCCACCTTCAGCTAGTTGGTATGCATGGACAGAAAAAACATCACCCTATTCCCTATCTCAAAAATTCCTGACTGGGCTGTCTTTTCATACTAACTGCTCTGAGCAGCCTGTCCCTATGCCAAATTCTCTTGCACAACCTTCATTGTGTTCTGCAATTTATTTCGGAAAGTCAAAACGTCATCCATTACTGACTTCTTTGCCTTTGGGATTTTCTCCTCCCACCTCTCTTTCACAAGATTGACGGAGGGGCCACACTGCTGAACATGAGCTCAAAAGGAGAAAACTCCACAAGACTCCTGGGAAATCTCTGTAGAAGCAAATAAATGACAGATGCAATTTCTCATTCCAGTCCTGAGGATGAGAATCTACATTAAGAAAAGAGCATCCCTTGCAACATCCTGTTGAATCTCTTTGTTAAGCCCTTAGACTGGGGGTGGTAAGCAGTGGTTTTAAGATGCTTCACTCCACGACATCAAGCAAACAACCTTTCTCTGTTTGTACCTTCCCTCCGAATTCAGAGGTCCCCCTTACCCGCAGTGGCTAATACCCCTGAAAGACGTGACCCCTCCATTTTTCTAATCAACTGGGGAAAAGTCGACTAAGGTAGACAGCATAGCCACATCGTAGAGAAAGACACTTAAAAACTGTGTCATGCTCATTCCTTTGAACTTGAATCTGGTTGCTTCTGTAGTAAAAGTTTACCTTGCATCCAGGCAAAATGATAATTTCTGTTTTGTTTAATTTAATGTTTTTATTTTCACTTCATTTATCCTCCACTTTCTCCCCAGTGAGGGCCCAAAGTGGCTGACAACATCCTCCTTTTCTCCATTTTATCCTCAAACAAAAACAGCCCTGCAAAAATAAAACTATTAAGTATTGAGTCAGGAGGCGATGAATCCAATGCAGGCTTTTATTTCTAACATTGTTCAGCTCAGAAGGCAAGAGCGGCACTTTACTTATACTGTTCCAATACATAACTATATACATTGTAACTAAGGATACTAAATCTGATTGGCCCTAAGCAGGGCTCTTTGATTGGTTCCTAGGATTGGCTTAAGGACCAATAGGAAGTCTTTATTCAGCAGCCAATAAGATTGAGGCAGCTAGAATACCAGAGCCCTAATGATGCAATGTAAAACAACATGAGAGAACATAACACCCCTCCCCCCCCTTAGTTCAAACAACATAGTCCTTTAGGAACGGGGGTGAATGCCTGGTCCGACGGGACCGGCGTGGCAAAGGCGGACCCAATGGAGAATGTCCTGCTGAGTCTGGGGACTCCATATGGGCCGGCGTGAGCTGCGGCAGCAGTGGACTCAATTGGGAGTGGTCCGTTAAGTCCGGGAGCTCCGAGAGTTCCGGGGTAAGACCCAGCTCTGGCAGGGGGCCTGCCGCATTCCGAGCAGGCAGCGGCTCAGCAGACTGTTCCTGTGGAATCTCCCAGGCAGGAGTTGGCACAGGAATGCCCTCTGCCGGGTGGCTCTCCTGGGCGCTGGCATCTCGCTGTTCCGGGAGATCACCCGGGCCAGCCGCAGGAACTGGGGTGCACTGCAAATGTTGCTCACACTCAGGAACTGGGGTGTGCTGCAAACGTTGGTTAGGCTCAGGTTCTGGGGAGCATTGCAACCAATCCTCCTGTGCTGGCCACCGGCATTTCAGTTGGGCCAGGTTCCGGCGACGGACCTGCCCCACGTCATCCTGTACCTCATAGGAGACAGAGCCTGTAGAGCGGAGGACAACAGCCGGGACCCAGTGTGGACCTGCCCCGTAGTTCCAGGCATATACAGCATCTCCTGGCACAAAGGACCGCGTGGAACCCAATGCGATGGGGTCACGGTGGACATCCGGCGCCAGGTCAGGGTGTATGCGGCTCAGGATGGTGGACAGCTGACGGCCCATCAGTAGCTCTGCTGGTGATTTCCTGGTAGCGTATGTGGCGAGGTGTGCTGCTGCAGCAGGAAACTGGCAAGACTGGCCGGGAAGTTCCCGTCCCCCAGCCTGCAGAGGGAATCTTTAACAGTTCTCACCATCCGCTCCGCTTGGCCATTCGTCTCGGGGTGGAATGGCGCCGAAGTGACATGCTGGATGCCCCATTCGTCCAGGAATTTCTGGAACTCAGTGGATGTGAATTGAGTTCTATTGTCGGACATGAGGAGGTCCAGCAGGCCAAAGGTGGCAAAAAGGTGATCAAGGCAGCAGACGATGGCCGATGTCATGGAGGTGATCGGGAAGACCTCCAGCCACTTCGAATAAGCATCCACCACAATTAGGACTGTTCAGCCTTGGAAAAGCCCAGCAAAGTCCACATGAAAACAAGACCACAGGCCCCTCAGTTTTTCCCACGGGTGGACTGGAACTTCAGGAGCTGCGGGCCTCAACTCTAGGCACGGCTGACACGTCCGGACCCACCGCTGGATTTGCTGGTCCAGGCTGGGTCACCAGACATAACTCCTGGCAACAGCTTTCATTTTCATGATGCCCGGGTGGCCTGCATGCAAAGCGTTCAGTACTCATTGCTGAAGTGGGGGAGGGACAATAACTCGGTTTCCCCACAGTAGACAGCCCTTGCTTACCAACAGCTCTGATAACCATGACTGGAATGGCTGGAACTCTGCCTCAATAGTCCCTGACGGCCATCCCCTGCACACATAGTGGTAGACTCGGCTGAGTGTTCGGTCCCGGCTAGTGTGGAACGCTATGTCGGCAACAGAGAGCGGAGGCTGCAGCAGCTCTTCAATACGTAAGGCTTCTTGGAGCAGAGCCACGAGCTGCCCTGGCAGATTTAGGATACTAAATCTGATTGGACCTAAGCAGGTGTGAGAGTTCTGCTCAAAGTAGTCAAGGATCAGATCTTGGTTGGTTAACCAAAGTTCTTTATTTCCAATCTCTACATTAGTACAGCTTCTCGGATTATTGTCAGAGATGAGACAGATAATACAAGCAGGTCTATTATACCATTCCAAGGAGTTTGAATTACCCATAGGTAGCCAATCACTATAGGGGAAAATTGGCGGGCAAAAAAGAATTCTGACCGTTTGGTTCTCACAGGAAAGAAAGTGAGGTGTCAAGCTGTAAATTTCCTTTCCCAAACCAGACCCCTCAGATGTTACCAGTTCACATAACAATCAATGGCCTCAAGGCTTTTGCATGTGATAAGAGATGAGAGGTATCCTCCCTTGAAGTCCCAGCCGGGGCAGCTGGAATGCGGAGGCAGGGATGTGAGAGGCCTCCTTGTTCTCATACATTACAGATGTCACCCTCCCGCTTCAATTGCTACAAACTCCAGGCCTGGTCAAGCAGTAGAACATGGCAGTTACAAACACAGAATAAAACATAGAGTAACATAGAGGGTATAGGCATGATTACTATGATGTCTGAATTAGCAGATTCTGACACACTGGCCTCTCCATAAATACCTTCACCTGGGCTTATCAGGAAACATTTTATGAAAAACTCTAACTAGTTTGGGAGCATGCACATTTTCAGAGCGAATCCACTCATTATGTTCGGGACCAAAATCAAGCCATCTAACTAAATAATACAATCGGCCCCTATGCATCTTAGAATCAAGAATCTCAGTTATCTCGAAATGAGGGCCCCGCCCCCCCCTTCATCAGTGGAGGAGGAACTGGAGGAACTGGATGCCATGCATTCGGCCCAGGATCTTTCTTCAGCAAGCTGAAATGAAAAACAGGATGCACAGAGCTCAGTGATTTAGGCAGCTCTAATTCAAAAGACACATCTGAAATTTTTCGCAACACTTTGTAGGGCCCCACATATTTCCATCCCAGTTTTCGACTGGGTTGCAAGCCATGTATATTTTTTGTTGAGAGATAGACAGAGTCCCCAGGCTGGAGATCCCAGCCCACCGCTCGGCCCCGATCCGCATATTTTTTGTAGTCCTCTTTCGCTTGGTCCAGTGCCTTGGCTATTAGTGGCCATGAGTCTTGTAATGTCGCCCACCAGCTCCGGAAATCCGTTGGGGATGCATTGGGCACATTTTCAATGGTGGGCAACGGCTTTCCTTCAAAACCTCCCACGGCCATGAAGGGGGAGACGCCCGTGGAAGAATGCACTGCATTGTTATAGCTGTATTCTGCAAACGGCAATAAATCCACCCAATTGTCTTGGTGGTAGTTGGTGTAGCACCTTAAGAACTGTTCCAGGATTTGATTAGTTCGCTCGGACTGTCCATCGGTTTCTGGATGGTAACCCGAGCTTAGTGCTGGCTCTATGTCCATTAGTTTTAGAAGCTCCTGCCAGAAGTTGGCAACAAATTGACTGCCCCTGTCGGATACCACCCTCTTAGGAAAAGCGTGTAATTTAATCACCTGGTTGAAAAAAGCTTTAGCCATTCCCTTTGCCGTGGGTAACTGTTTGAAGGGGGTGAAATGGGCTTGCTTCGAAAATGTGTCTACCACCACCCAAATTACAGTTTTCCCTTTCGAGGGCGGTAGATTAGTAATGAAGTCCATAGCTATCGCCTCCCAAGGGCGGGAAGGGGTAGGCAAAGGATGCAAGAGTCCCGGAACCTTTCCTCCCCTTTTTTTTTGCACATTAAGCAAGTTTGGCAGGCTGAGACGAAGTCGGAAACATCCCGGCGCATGCGCGGCCACCAAAACTGACGTTGAATTAAGTTAAGCGTCTTTAGAAACCCAAAGTTTCCAGCCAGTTTGGAAGAATGGCATGCCAATAAAACATCTTTACGCTTGCTTTGAGGCACCACCAATTTGTCCCCATGGTACCAACACTGATTTTCCCTCCTCGAACATTCAGCTAGTGTCTCCAGTTCCTCGACTTCCTCGGGAGAATACTCCCCCCCCCCAATCGCACGCCTCAGTGTCTACTGGAGTTCGTTTGTGCTGACTTCTGGTAGTGACTGCCCCTCCCAGCTGCTGGGGGGAGAACATGGAGTCGAACACCTCTTCTTTCAAGCTCTCATGTTGGGGCAACCGGGAGAGTGCGTCTGCTAAAGAGTTGGCCTTTCCGGGGAAGAGTTTTAACACAAAATTAAATTTCGAAAAGAAATCAGCCCACCGTAGCTGCTTCGCATTTAGGGATCTCTGCGTGCGCAGCGCTTCTAGGTTTTTATGATCAGTCCAAATTTCAAACGGGGTTTGCGCCCCCTCTAGCCAATGCCGCCACGTAGTGAGAACTAGTCGGATAGCCGTGGCTTCCTTGTCCCACACTGACCAGTTTCTTTCCGTGTCATTAAACTTTTTGGAAATGTAGGCTAGGGGGTGTAGCTTCCCATCCGACCCTTGTTGTAGAACGGCCCCCCCCATTGCCACATCGGAAGCGTCTACATGTATTATGAACTCTTTGGTTTCGTCTGGATGGGCTAAGATGGGTTCAGAAGTAAAAAGGATTTTTAGTGTCTCGAACGCTCTTTGGCACTCCCCATTCCAGGCGATCCTCTCCCCAGGTTTCCCGGCTTCCGAACCCCTTCCCTTGGTTTTCAGCAAATCCGTCAGGGGGAGGGTAACTGTTGCAAAGTCTTTTATGAAAGTTCGATAAAAGTTACAAAATCCTAATAGGCTCTGCAATTGTTTTCTTGTTCGGGGGGCTTCCCACTGGACCACCGCCTCCACTTTTGCTGGGTCCATTTCTAATCCCCTCTGTGAAATGCGATACCCTAGGAAGTCTACTGACTCACGGTGGAACTCGCACTTTGACAACTTAACATACAGTTGGTTTTTCAGCAAGGTGGAAAGGACTTCCCGGACTAATTTCACGTGCTCTTTCTTATCAGCAGAGTAAATCAAGATATCATCTATGTAACATAACACCCCCTTGAATAAATGCTTGTGTAAGACTTCATTTATCAAACTCATAAAGACCCCAGGAGCGCCACTTAAGCCGAACGGCATCACCAGGTATTCAAACTGTCCCAATGGAGTATTGAATGCAGTTTTGAACTCGTCCCCCTCCCTTATGCGCACCCGGAAATAAGCATCCCGGAGATCTAGCTTAGTGAATATTTTTCCCTTGGCCGCTTCAGTCAATAAGTCTTTTATTAATGGGAGGGGGTAGGCGTTAGAAGTGGAGACCGCATTTAGCCACCTGTAGTCCGTGCACAAGCGCAGCCCCCCGTCTTTCTTTTTCCGGAACAAAACGGGGGCGGCGAAGGGGGATTTCGCTGGGCGGATGAAGCCTCGCTCCAAATTCTTGTCTAGAAACTTTCGTAGCTCCTCCCGCTCTAAGGGGCTCATGGAGTAAAGTTTTCCTTTGGGGAGTTTCTCGCCCGGGAGCAACTCTATGGCACAGTCTGACAGTCTGTGGGGGGGTAGCTCATCCGCCTCGGTCTCACTGAAGACCTCCATCAGGTCTCTATACTCCCGGGGGACCGTGGAGGGGGCGAGGGTGAGGGCAGCCGGTCAGGGAGGAGGGTTTGGTGGTTCCGGTCCCCACTCAGAGTCCCATTTGTGCGTCAGGCACCTGTCGTCCACCCAGGAGATTTTCCCTTCACTCCATTTGATGTAGGGGTCGTGCGAGCTCAGCCAGGGGCTTCCCAGTACCATGGGGAACTGGGCATTTGGGGTGATGACAAAAGCTCGTTTCTCCCAATGCTCCCCGGTTCCCAAAATCAGGCCCTCAGTTTCAGCTACACACTCTTCTTTCATTTCTGACCCATCCATTTGCGTGAATTTTAGGGGCTCAGCCAGCGGGGTGACTTTTGGCCCCAACCCTTCCACCACTAAAGGGCTAATTAAGTCCCGAGCACACCCAGAGTCAATTAGGGCGCGGACCTCATGTGAGTGCCCGTTCCCGGGGTCATTACAGTCACTACCATATATAACAGGGGGCCAGGGATGCTCACCGGAGATGGCGCTTCTTGGCTGGGGACCTGCAGTTCTGCGCCGCTCACTGCAGGCTGTTGGAGTTTCCCGACATCTGCGTCTCCATCAGCTCCAGCTCCCCTTGTTCGCTCGTGGATCCTTCCAGTTGCAGTGCCCGGGGCTTGAGTGGGGTTTTCCCTCTGCTAGGAGTGCTCCCAGCCACCGGGGTAGAAGTCTTCGGTCCCTTTCCTCCCCCCCTGGGGCACGCTGAGGCGAAGTGGCCACTCTCCCCGCATTTCATGCACAACCCTTGTCGGAAGCGGGCATCTCTGATGTCTTGCACACTGGGCTTCGGCTTCGCTCTCGCCACGACTTTGCTGGCAGCTGTAGCCGACGTCCCCATCTTGATGAGGATGAATCTTTCCTCCACGTCTGCCGCCGCCCGCATCCAGGTGGCCAACGTCCCCGGGCAACCCCCCAGTAGGACGGTTTCGTATATTTCAGGATTGAGACCCTCTCGGTACTTTTCTATGAAAAGTTCCTCGGGCCAGCCGTGAATCTTGGCAGCGATGCGCCAGAACTTATCGGTGTAGTCCCTCACCGTGGTCCTCCCCTGGAACAGCTTCCGCAGTTGGTTCCGGGCCTTTTCTTCCCCCAGGGGGTCCTCGTATTGGTGTCGGAGGGCCCACATGAAGTTGTTCAGCGAGCGTAACTCAGGACCGGGGGCATCGTGCAGGCTCACATACCAATCGCTGGCGGTGTCTTTCAGCTTGGACCCTATGTAGCCAATTCACTCCCTCTCGGTGGGATAGAGGTGGCCCCAGCTGTCCAGGAACCGCTCGATCTCCAACAGGAAGAAACGCAGCTTCTCGGGGTCCCCATCGAAAGTAGCCATCAGAGGGTCAGAGGGGGCCGGGCGAACGACCGGCCCTGCCAGCACCGGGGCCGGCGCCGGGGCGGGACCGGGCACCAGTGGAGGGATGACTGGTGGAGCCGGCGGTGGCGGCGGCCTCGGCTGCATGGGCACCTGTGGTTGAGCTGGAACTCCTCCAGGAGCCGCCGGCGGCTGCTGGACTCCCGTCGCGGGGGCTGGAAGAGCCTCTTGCATGACCCTCATGGCATCTCGAAATTGGTACTGGAGATCGAGGGCCAATTCTCGTAGTTCGGCGGTGAGTTGGAGCCGTAAATCTCCCATCATCCGGTCTAGGGAGGGCATCTGGTCTCCCCGGTACAGATCGGGCCCATACGGGCCGGTTCTCTCTCCTTCCATGGGCAGGCAACGCGGATCTCCTCCGTAGATCTGCTCGCAGTCTTCTCCCAGGTAGCTCGGCCTCCCTCGATCGAGTTGGTCGCCGGGGAACGAAACCCGTGCCCCTTTCCGGTCGTGCACCCAAGAATCCACGGTCCCACGACCGAACTGGCTCCAGGCGTACTTCGGGGTCACACTCTGAAGAGGAGGTAGGCGCGGGATGTAGTGAGCCCCCTGAATCGTAGTCACCGGTACTTCGGGCTCCCCTCCGCCGCCTCCACCACCGTTCCCCTGATCCACCGGGGTGGTGGGGGTATCTTCGGGGGTAGTAGGGATGGGGACCGTGTCGTCGTCTGACATGGTCAGGAACGGCTAAGTCCCAGTCACAGATCTCTGACAATCTGTGAGAGTTCTGCTCAAAGTAGTCAAGGATCAGATCTTGGTTGGTTAACCAAAGTTCTTTATTTCCAATCTCTACATTAGTACAGCTTCTCGGATTATTGTCAGAGATGAGACAGATAATACAAGCAGGTCTATTATACCATTCCAAGGAGTTTGAATTACCCATAGGTAGCCAATCACTATAGGGGAAAATTGGCGGGCAAAAAGGAATTCTGACCGTTTGGTTCTCACAGGAAAGAAAGTGAGGTGTCAAGCTGTAAATTTCCTTTCCCAAACCAGACCCCTCAGATGTTACCAGTTCACATAACAATCAATGGCCTCAAGGCTTTTGCATGTGATAAGAGATGAGAGGTATCCTCCCTTGAAGTCCCAGCCGGGGCAGCTGGAATGCGGAGGCAGGGATGTGAGAGGCCTCCTTGTTCTCATACATTACAGATGTCACCCTCCCGCTTCAATTGCTACAAACTCCAGGCCTGGTCAAGCAGTAGAACATGGCAGTTACAAACACAGAATAAAACATAGAGTAACATAGAGGGTATAGGCATGATTACTATGATGTCTGAATTAGCAGATTCTGACAGCAGGGCTCTTTGATTGGTTCCTATGATTGGCTTAAGGACCAATAGGAAGTCTTTATTCAACAGCCAATAAGATTGAGGGAGCTAGAATACTAGAGCCCTAATGATGCAATGTAAAACAACATAAGAGAACATAACAAAAACCCTAAGGGGCAGGGTAGGCTGAGATTGCGTGACTAGCCCAAGGTTCCATGGCAGAGTAGGGATTTGAACCTGGGTCTCTGTGATCATCTGGCTCTAACCATTTTACCACGCTGGCTCTCAATCCGTGGTAGCTCCATTAAACTGCACTCAGCGTCTGTTTAGTCTATCAGATGTACCAGACCACAGCATGTTTATAATCCCACAGTCATTTGGTTACTAACTTTCCTACCTCTAAGCAAAATTCAAAGATGCTTTCCCAAGTTCTCTCAGTTGCCCAGCTATTGGCAAAGCTAACCTGATAGCTGGAAGCCTCGGGAAAGCCAAGACTCCTCCTCCTCTTCTCTTAGCTAAGGCTCATTGGCCACCATCCTCTCCCTTCCCAGTTTAGCTACTTCACTGCTTTCTCCAACCTGCTTTCCTCTCAGATGTAAAGCAAAGGATTAGGTCTACAACAAAACGTACCCTTAAATGCAGGGGTCATTTCGTAGAAAAAGAGGTGCAGGAGCTCATTAACATAGCTCATTTGCATAACTCATTTGCATATGCCACACCCCCTAACATACCGGAAGTGTGTCAGAAGGCAACACCCACCCCTCAGGCTCCACTCCACAGGTGAGTGAAACTGACCTGCTCTTCCTCCATTCCCTTCCCCATCCAATACTTCGTGCAATAAAAATAAGCGTAAAGAACACACCCTCATTCTCTTCCTGCTCCCTTGAAACCACCAGGTTTCAAGTAGACTTGAGATACCCAGGACATGTGCACCACTCATCCCTTCCCCTTCCCCTCCCCACAACAAGACACCCTGTGAGGTAGGTGGGGCTGAGAGAGGTCTTTTGAGAACTGCTCATGAGAGAGCAGCTCTGAGAGAACTTGTGACTGGCCCAAGGTCACACCAGCAGCTGCATGTGGAGGAGTGGGGAATCAAACCCGGTTCTCCCAGATTAGAGTCCAACTCCTGACCACTACACCAAACTGATGGGGTGGAAGCTGCTGAAGGGTTGGTGAAATTTCTCCAGTACTTATGTGCCATGTGCCCAGATAAAAAACGGTATACTTAGAAAATTTATATGCCACCTTGAGCAAGTCTCTGGAAAAGAAGCACACAGTCATAAAAGGAACAATGATAAAATTATCAATATTGAAACAAAACATTAAAAACAATAAAGACCCTAGCAGGGCTTTCCCCGGGGCGCTGCGCCTCTGCACTGCTCAGGGAAGCCGAGGAGGGGGCGGGGCTTGGTCATGTCCCTGCCCCCTGGCCTCCTCCCTCCTGGAGCTGCGCTCCTGTGCGCTCCCGCTCCAACGGACCCCTGCTTAAATGGAAAATGTAAAGCTTGCGATGTAAACTATGGAGCTGATGGGAAGGTAGTTAAAAACATTCTTTCCCCCACTTGGGTTAAGTCTCTGCTTCTCCTCACTGTCCTCCAAAATGGTTTCTTTCCTCCCTTTCTTTCCTCTTTCCTTCCTTACCCTCCTGCTTAGCCTCTGGCCCACTGTGCATCTAGCATTTGCTCAGTTGTTTTACCAAACCCACACTGGAACAGAAAAAGATGTGGCTCAAAACCACATTCAAAGACCCCGGGCCAACACCGTACTGACTGCAGAGTCACCCCTGAATGGCCATAAAACAGCCATAAATCTATGCAGACAGCCACCGTAAAACGAGAGATCAAACAAAGTGAAAGTGGCATGCACTCTGGACATTGCCATAAAATTCGACAATCAATCAAAGTGAAAGTGGCATGCAATGCAGAGGGGAAATCCTGTTCCAGTGTGGGCAGCGGAGCAAATGCTAGATGCAGATTGGGCCCACGTCTTGGCTGCGGTCACATGGCCCTTTAAAGTGGGAGGAACTGCTGTTTCCTATCGCATTTAAAGGAACCGATCAGACCGACCAGGACAACTCCCATGCCAAAGCGGGCTCAATCGCAGGTTCCTCCCGCGTTTTCCGACCCCGGGAAAATCAAGTATTTTCCTGGTGGTCGCACGAGGAACCCACAATTGATCTGATCTGGACAGCCCTCTCTCGCAATGATCGCAAGAGCAGGCTGTCTGATCATCCCTCCCAGTTTTTTCCCCCTTCCCCACTAAAGTGCCCAAGTGCAAAAAAGGGAGGGAAAAAAACCCGCTCCACTCCGAGCCCCGCTGGCCGCCGCTGCCTGCCCCCCCCAGGTTCTCCCCCAGGTTCTTATCAGGCAGCGGCTGGCGGGGCTCGGGGAAGGGTGCCTCTCCCAGCCACCACTGCCAGCCACCTCCGCCGCTGCCCATCAGCTGCCTCTGCCGAGGTTGGGATGTTTGAAGATCCCAACCCGAAGAAAAGACTCCCAGATAAAATCCCAGGAGGATTTTATCCGGGGTTAGGCTGCCATGTGACCACGGCCCTTGTCTCGAATTCCGGTTCCTCCTAACCTTCTACCTGTTCACATCAATATCCCACAGCACATCCCACTGTTCTGCCCACATGCCATTCCCCTCCCCATGCCTTCTGCCATACTCTTCTCGGTTCTCTTCTCCCCACCCACCCCACGTTTCTTGTTCTCCCTCCCCCACATCATCATTCTGCACTCTGGCAGCATTTCTCTTCCCCCTTCCTCGGAAGCTCCCTTTACACACTTCGCTATCCTTTCCTACCACCCCATCCCTTTCCTTCTCTTCATACCACTGCTTCCTTACTAGTCCCCTCTCTTCATCCCCACTTCTGTCCTTCTCATTTGTCACCTCTTAGCTTCCCAACCTGGAGATCTCCCAGAATTATATTTGATCTCCAGATCACAGTTCAGCTCCCCTGGAAAAAATGGCTGCTTCGAAGTATGGCTGTGTGGCATGATACCAAGGTCCCTCCCCTTTGCAAACCCTGGCCTTCCCAGGCTCCACCCCCAAATCTCCAGTTATTTCTCAACCCCACATGTTCCCCAGAGAGCACTGCGATCAGGGTCCCAAAATCGACTGGCTCTCCCAGGTTCTCAAGGATGCCAGGCTGGCCATAACCAGGGCCAAGGCCTTCTCGGTGGCAGCTCTGCTTTTCTGGAATGAGCTCTCAGAAGGGATCAGGGCCCTGTGGGACCTTATGCAGTTCTGCAGGGCCTGCAAGACAGAGCTCTTCCACCAGGCCTTCAACTAAGGAGCTGTCCCCAATAGTTGGAAGGCAGAGAACCCTGTCCCCTGGAGCTGCCAGCAACAGCCTGTGCCAGCCGCATAAAGGCATAGACCTATAAGCTGATCATTAGGACAGGTCATTGAACTGTGACTGCGATCGCGAAACAATTTATTACCATCAGATTTAATGTTTATTAGCACCTTATAATGTTGGATTGTTTTTAGAAGGTTTTAGGATTGTTTATAGCTGTCATTTATGTGTTTTTACTCTTCTATGTAAGCCGCCCTGAGCCGGGCCCTTGCTTCCAGACCCCCATTCCCTCTCCTCCTTTCCCCCCTCCAGTTCCCTCATCCCCTCTCCCCACTGCTCATGTCAACCCTTCACTTCTCATGCTGCCTTTCACGAAACCCAGCTCCAGTTGTTCACATCCCCCTCGAACCCCAGACCAGCCTCAGTTATGTGCCGTTCCTCCCCCAGCGCTTCCAACATTCCTCCCTTTTCCAGTCCCATCCTACGCAGTTCCCTCTCATTTCCACCAAGGCCATCCTGCAGAGTCCAGCTGATATCCCATGTTTGGAACAGGGAGCTGAACTCCTAACTGAGGCCCTGGGCAAGAACTGGAGGCAGACGCTTTGTTGTCCGCTGATCTTGGTCAGGGAAGCAAAATGGCACCTTATCTCTCCCAGAATTCCTTTATATGGTGAGAATCTTGGCACCATTTTGATTACCTTCATGAGACAGTGCAGCATTGAAACAATACACAGTACACTAACATCTACAGCAGGAGTGTTAAGCATAAGGCCTGGGGGCCCATCCAGGTCTCTTATCCAGCCTGCAAGCAACTGGCATGGATGGAAGTGTAAAGTACTCTCTCCTTTATGGTATCTGTCCCGATTGCGGGACTTGCCCAGGGCCGGGAGGCGACGACGACCGCCTACAAAGTCCCCTGGCTCCCTTCGGCATGGCCCCCGGACTTACCAGCACCACAGAAGCAGCCGCGGGGGAGCCGGGGCTCGATCAGTGCGCTGCCAGCGGCAGGGGTCCCGGGGCCAAGGAATCCCGGACGCTGGCGTCATCTGCAGGGGAGAGGGGTGGTGGGGCGGCTGGGAGCAGCGCGGCGTTGCCAATGCCCCAGCCTGGAGCCGCAGTGGGCCGAGACGGGGCGGCGGGGGGGAGTCACCCAGCAGGGCCCCAGCAGAGCACAGGACAGCGGCAAGGCCCCGGGAGTGGCCGCAGATACCAGCCGGGGAAACAGGCAGCTGCAGCGAAGAGGGGAGAGAGATAGGCGTGGAACAGGCCACGCTGGCTGCAAGCTCCCCACCCGGCAGTGGGGACGGGGAAGCAGGGTGGACCCAGAAGCAGCCTTCAATTGGCAGCATCTGGAGCTAAGAAGGGGGCAAGGCTAGAGGGGAGAGGGAGGTGATGGGAGGGAGAGGCATAAAAAGAAGGCAGCCAGCAGGGGCCGAGGAGGATAAGCCTGGGAGGCGGATAAAGCCCGAGAGAGAGAGAGAGAGAGAGAGAGAGAGAGAGGGAGTGGTCCCATCAGGAGACCAGCTGGAGAGGGAGTGGTCCCATCAGGAGACCAGCTGGAGAGGGAGTGGTCCCATCAGGAGACCAGCTGGAGAGGGAGTGGTGACGTAATCCTCCCCTCCTTGGCCACATCTGAGGCCCTGGCTGCCGAGGGCTGACGGGGACGAGGTGGCGGCGCGAAGCATAGCCAGCGAGTCCAGTGGGAGTGAGGCGGAATCCAGTAACTCGTGTGACAGTATCCCTTGGAAATAACCTAGCCCTGTATATAATTAAATTACTTATTGGGGCTTTTGCGGAAAATCAATTGCTTTCACTGCTAGGAATCAATTGATTTTGTTTGTATGTTGAGTAAAAAATAATATTGTTAAATGGGTTTGCCTGTGCCCTTTATAAAGTTTGTATCTCTGGTACCTGGCATTACATTTTATGGTACACATGTCCCGGCCCGACGAAGTGACATTTATATCAAATCTGGCCCTCGTAACAAATGAGTTTGACACCCCTGACCTACAGAGTGACGGGAGGTCTGTAGTAAGTACTTGCCATAAATGCTGATCGCAAATAATCTGCATTACAATGTAGACGGTTTCTTAAACTTTCCCACGGTGATGCGTTTTCTCCCTTCCCTTCTCTTGGGACTCCAGAGTTTCCTATCCCATGACTAACTGCTAACTTTTGTAAAAGAAGTTGTAGAATTTAAACACGAAGCCTGTACTTGGAAGGAAAACCAGAGGCGCACAGAAGATCACACAGGCAGGCTCTGTTCTTCCAGATGGTCAGCAGATTCTAAAAGCCTCATTCCTGTGACTATAACACAAATGTTCAAAATACCATGGAAACAAAACAAAAAACAAAATGGAATTCTTGATGTGGATTCCCAAGATAGGAAGCTACCAATTCAACATGACAAATACATGCAGTAATATTTACAAATGAACACACATATCATGTGAAATCAGGGAAACCCCCCCCCCCCATCCTGTGTTAACGATATGGTTTAGGCCTTGATAATCAGCTGTCTCAACATAACAAGGGGACTCTGGAGAGACAGTATATAAATTCCCTAAATAAATATTATCCCATCTGAAGCAGTTTCAATCCTCAGCAGGCATTCCCTATGCCCTTTTCTTAGTTTACCAAACTTATTTATTTATTTTTGCATAACAGGGACACCTCCCTCCCCTATCTTGTCTAGTTGTAACCTGGTTTTCCGGCTTTTGACATACCCGTAGGGGCTAGCCAGTTTACCATGAGATATATCAGTGTCTGGGAGGGGGAAACCACACAATCATAGTCTGATCACTCCTTCACTTGCTGTCCCTTGGGATAAAATGAGAGTGGATGAGAGATTCTTCCACTGGGAGAAGCCAGTGCAGCACTGTCCTCTGTGGTGAGTCACTGGGTGATTCTGCATCTAGCATTCGCTCCACATTTTCTCAACTGGGAGGAAAACGTGCAGCTCACAGCCACATTCAAATACCTTGGGGCAACACCTTACTGACTGAAAAGTCGCCCCTGAACGGCCATAAAACGGCCATAAATTTATGCAGAGGGTACCATAAAATCTGATGATCAATGATTATGAAAGTAAAAGCGGCATGGAGTGTGGAGGCTACCATAAAATCCAGTGATCAAAGGAAGTGACAGCAGCATGCAATGCAGAGGGGAATTTCTGTTCCAGTGTGGGTTTGCTAAAACAACAGAGTGAAAAGCCAATACAGAATCAGCCACTAGAGTGGTGAAGGGTGGAGCGAAGGCAGAGGGAGGAAAAGAGTTTGTCTCCCACGAAAGCATCATCAATTTGCAGCTGGTTTTGCATGCAGAACCCTGCACTACTGAATGAGCCAGGACTCCTGCATTCAGATGCAAAGACAAACTATCATTAACAGGCCACAGGGACGGTCCTACATATCGGGCAGCCTGGGCAATCGCCCAGAGCTCTGCACTCGGTGGGACATCAGTGGCTATTGTGTGATATACTGTATGACCCACTGAAGAATCCATCAGTTCCATAAGCCAATGTACACAACAATAACAATCTGATAGTGTTTCCATCTATTTCCATTTTTCCTAACAGCAAAACATTTGAACAGCACCTAGTTCCAGATGCACCTAGTTCCCTTCACAAATGAGGAATTCCACTCAACCCTTGTATTTTAAAAATGATATCCACGTGTGATTAATCAAAATGCATACTGCAGTGCATTTTTGAAGGGACATCTGCTGTGAATGTTTGGCATTTTATTCTGGTTCACAGTAGGTTGGCTGGGTATAAAGGGGATGTGGAAGGCCATCTTTGACTTTTCCCCAGGGCTCTAGAATCACTAAGACTGCCACTGACAGGCCAGCTACAATTTGTGCTACAAATCACAGCTTGGAACACTTTGTTAGGCAATTGTACTGAAACATAACAACAAGACACGAGTTTCATCAAAGTGTGGTTTATGAACTGTAACTCATTTTATATCTGAATGCTGCCATTGTCTAGAATTATTTCCTCACTCCATTTTAACTAAGGATTATACTGAAATCCTCTTAGCTTCATTTTTTCCCAGTCAAATCAGGGTCTCTCCCCCGGCCTAGTGTACTTATTGGATTATATCCTGATCCATGAGACTTCTCATGAGCAATCTTACCAGTTCCCTCCCCCCAATTATTTGCCCAGGCCACTGCCACTAGTGAGTTTTTTAAAAAAAATGGTACAACCACACATTTCTGCAAAATCATGATTTAGGCATCGGGGGGGGGGGGGAGGCTTTCCTAGGATTTACTGGTGTCCAGGGGTCATTTCGTAGAAAAAGAGGTGCAAGAGCTCATTAGCATAACTCATTAGCATAACTCATTTGCATATGCGACACACCCTAACATACCAGAAGTGTGTCAGAAGGCAACACTCACCCCTCAGGCTCCACTCCACAAGTGAGTGAAACTGACCTGCTCTTCCTCCATTCCCTTCCCCATTCAATACTTTGTGCAATAAAAATAAGCGTAAAGAACACACCCACATTCTATTCCTGCCCCCTTAAAACCACCAGGTTTCAAGTAGACTTGAGATACCCAGGACATGTGCACCACCCATCCCTTTCCCTTCCCCTCCCCATAACAAGACACCTTGTGTGGTAGATGGGGCTGAGAGAGGTCTTTTGAGAACTGCTCATGAGAGAACAGCTCTGAGAGAACTTGTGACTGGCCCAAGGTCACACCAGCAGCTGCATGTGGAGGAGTGGGGAATCAAACCCGGTTCTCCCAGATTAGAGTCCAGCTCCTGACCACTGCATCAAACTGATGGGGTGGAAACTGCTGAAGGGTTGGTGAAATTTCTCCAGTACTTATGTGCCATGTGCCCAGATAAAAAATGGTATACTTAGAAAATTTATATGCCACCTTGAGCAAGTCTCTGGAAAAGCAGCACACAGTCATAAAAGGAACAATGATAAAATTATCAATATTAAAACAAAACATTAAAAACAATAAAGACCCTAGCAGGGCTTTCCCCGAGGCGCTGCGCCTCTGCACTACTTGGGGAAGCCGGGGAGGGGGCGGGGCTTGGTCATGTGCCCGCCCCCTGGGCTCCTCACTCCCGGTGCTGCGCTCCTGTGCGCTCCTGCTTCAACGGACCCCTGCTGGTGTCCACCAAGAGGGCCGGCACACCGTGAGTGTCTGTAGTTGACAGTCACAGGAGAGAACCTGGGCTGTATTCCCTAAATTCTGAGATTGCAGGAGTATATGCTCACAGTCCTTTTACACTTTTAAATTGTCCTGATCCACCCAGCTTAATTGATTACTCCTTGTTCCCTCCCTAGTTAGGCATTCATAGTGAACAGGGGCTAGGGGTGGGGAAGCAATTATGTATATTTTTTCATTTTGCAGTCAAAGCTAATCTTTTTTAAAAAAAAATTTTTATTGTGATTTCAAAATAAAGCTCTAAGGATCATGAAAAAACATAACAACAGCAGCTTAGATGTTCCTCACCACCCTGAATCATTGCCTCAGGAATGCAGTGGCCAGATGGCTGTTCAGCCATCATCAAGAGAAGCAAGTGTAATTAATTAGGCTGCTAGCCAAGAAAAATAGCTGTGGAAAGTGGGCCTTTGAGAAAGGAAAGCAAAGGGAAACAAACCCAACCAAAACAACAAGTTAGGTCCTCAAAAGGTTGAGTGTGGCGAAAGAAAAAAAAACATTTATTACACAGTGTATCCACAAGCAATTAAAAACATAATACGTACATATAAAATGAAACTAACATATACAGCAGCCTACTGGACTTGGCACGTCTACTGATCACAAATCACACAAGTGAATATTACATAAAAAGCCACTAGGCCAGACGCGTTTCCACCTTGAGGGCCTTCTTTAGCATCCTAAAACTGTGTTGCACACACATAAACAAAAAAATATTATTTAAGGACCAGGCAGGTTTAAAATGAAACACTATAGGGGGAGGCTCCAAATACAAAACAGGCCTATATATATATATAATTATCTCTCTCGTGGATCGCTGCCTTGATGTGGCGAGGGGGCTTGTGTGGTTCGATGAGGCTGCGGGCTATGCCATGGAGGGCCACCCAGGATGGACATGCCACAGCAGAGAATTCAGACAAAACATGGTCCACTGGAGAAGGAAACGGCAACCCACTCCAGTATCTTTGCCAATAAAACCCTATGGACAGTAACAAAAGGCTAAAAGATATGACGCTGGAAGATGAGTTCCTCAGGTCAGAAAGTATCCAATATGCTATTGGGGAAGAGCAGAGGGCAAGTACAACTAAGCCCAGAAAGAGTGAAGCGGCTGGGCCAAAGCCGAAAGGATGTGTCTGATGGTGAAAGGAAAGTCTGATGCAGCAAAGCAGGGGACAGCAAAGGATGGGATGGCTAGACAGTGTTATTGATGCAATGAACATGGAGTTGAGCGAGCTCTGGAGGGCAATGGAGGACAGGAGGGCCGGGCCTGATGTGGTTCATGGGGTTGCAAAGAGTCAGACTCAACTGTGTGACTGAACAGCAACAACAACAAATATGAGCCAGCCCCACAAAAAACTGACATCTCTCTCACTGAGATGACAGAAACTTGGGCAGAGGCAGATTAATTGGTGAGAGAAATCAGTTCTTTTGCTTGGCTGGCTCATAATTACATATAGGCCTGTTTTTTATTTGGAGGCTCCCCCTATAGTGATTCATTTCAAACCTGCCTGACCCTTAAATGCAGACCGGAAGGTTGGTAGCTCGGCAGTTCGAGACCCGAGTGCTGCATGACGGAGTGAGCTCCCGGCTCTGGCCCCAGCTCCTGCCAGCCAAGCAGTTCGAAAGCAAGAAATTGCATGTAGATAAATAGGTACCGCTTCGGTGGGAAGGTAACAGCGTTCTGTGCGCCTCGGCATCTAGTCATGCCGGCCACATGACCACAGAAATGTCTTTGGACAGGGCTGGTTCTTCAGCTTGGAAACAGAGATGAGCACTGCATCCCTAGAGTCAGATTCGACTGGCTTTTGAGCAAGGGAAACCTTTACCTTTACCTAACATGGTTTTAGAGCACTGAATAAGTCCCTCAGGGCCGAAATGCCTCTTGCCTAGAAAGCAGGACTTTGGCCATGTAGGACTTAATTCTGAAGACCATTAACAATAAGAACTTTCCCCTGGAGATTCATATTTCTGGCCTTGTATGGCTGGCATGGGGGTGCAGTGGCTCCGAGGTTAAGACGCTGAGCTGCAGATTGGAAGGTCTGTAGAGCGGCAGTTCAAGACCCTAGTGCCGTGTGACAGAGTGAGCTCCTGTCTCTGGCCCCAGCTCCTGCCAACCCAGCAGTTTGAAAGCAAGAAACTGCAAGTAGATGAATAGGTACTGCTTCGGTGGGAAGATAACAGCGTTCTGTGCGCCTTGGCGTTTAGTCATGCTGGCCACATGACCGTGGAAACATCTTCAGACAGCGCTGGCTCTTCGGCTTGGAAACGGAGATGAGCACCACCCCCTAGAGCCAGATTCGACTTGCTTTCGAGCCAGGGAAACCTTTCATTTACCTTCTATGGCTGGCATAGTGTTTATATGAAGTGCCGTTTAGAACCACTGCCTCAGTTGTGCTGACAGCTGAAAACTGAACAGTACCAAACAGTCCTAGTGTGGGAACAGCCATGGTAAACATTATACTTGCTAGGTGCAAGAAGGGATTTGGAGAAAACAACAACTTTGATGCCCGTTCTTTGGAAAACCCAGTTGTGCCCCCTTGTCTATGAATCTGGGAGACTTGCAGGCCTCGAATTAATTTTTCCTGATGATTTGGAAGATAATAAGTTCTCTCAACAAGAAGGAACAAATTCTGTCATGATGTCGTGGCAACCTTAAACATGCATTGAAAAATGGTGGACAAAATATTGTGCCCCCCCCCTTGGCAAAGCTTTCATCGTATGCTTATATTGTCTTAGTGAAGCTTTGCCCTACACGTAAGGGAGGAAAGAAGAGCTAGCAAGACACCAGGAGCCGAAGAACAGGAGAATATTGGGCTATAAAGACAGAGGTGGGTGGTGTGGTAGAGGAGTTGTGAGTGGGGGCTGTGTCAGAGGCTTAGGCTGGGTGGTGCTGGTAAGATCTAGTGTTAGCAGGGAAAGAATGGGGCCCCAGGAAATTCTCTTCTCAAATACATCAAGTAGAAGCCAATTTTGCAGAAGTAATTCAAAGTCAACTTTCCACTGTATGTGTGTCTCTAGTCACAAGTGCCGTGGTGATGCTCTAGCTGTTTTCCGGAAAGCAGTATGAGTGAGGGGTTAACATGAAGAGGAACAGCGACAGATCCTGGCGGATGGCACTCAGGTTTGCCTCTAAGCTGATCTTATCCTGAGCTTGGAGCTTTAACACCATCGCCTGTTGTACCGCTGTGTTCTGGGCACTGCAAGGGACATCCAGGAGGTATTTGCTTTCCTGATCCTGACTTTTTTTAACACGGAGCATCAGCAAGTCGCTTGACCGTTGCAGGTCGATGGTCCCTTTTAGGAAGAACAAATAGTGGCCATCACAGCGGATTTGGACGGACTGGTTCAAAATGTTCATTGTGCCTTCCTCTCTTTTAATGTCAATGGAGACATTGGAAACTGCAATACAAGAAAACACTGTGAACGTTTATTTATCTATTCCTCAAATTTCTATCCTGCCCTCCCAGCCAAAGCCGGCTCAGAGCGGCTTACATAAAATCAACATATGATTACAGTAAAACAATTAAAACATTTAAAACAATGCTAAAACCAATTAACAATAACATAAGTGCTAGTTCCATAGAGGATGTCAACCTCAGGGTCTGTTTCCACAAGACCGAATTCACAGCATAGGGACCACGGACCCAGTCTTATGAACAATCACCAAGTTGCACATGAATTGCATGCTACTCTCAATTCCTGCACACATTGTTTTGGTTCCGGTTCAGGACCAGTGTTCCCTCTAAGTTGAGTTAGTGTGAGCTAGCTCACAGTTTTTTAGCCTCCGGCTCAGACATTTTCGCCTTAGCTCAGGAAGGATGGCTCCAGAGGAGACTAATTTATGCAGCAGCAAAATCGCTGGCTCACAACTTTAATGCCAGTAGCTCAAAAAGTACAATTTTTTGCTCACAAGACTCCACAGATCAGCGGGAGCGTTGGACCCCAGCATGTGTGCCCAAAGAGCTCCAGCATTCCCCCCACACTGTTGTCATTGGGGTTAGAAGTGTATATCTCTGCTTGGGACGGCACTGTATATCTGCCAGCAGTCACTCGAGTAGTGCCAGGCCTACTCTTAGACATAGTCCTTGGCCTGAGGGCTGACATAGCCATCTCTTTTCGTACCTGACTTAGCTGAAAGGGACAGGCAACAGAGGAGTTATTTCTAATCCTTTGTGCCTTATCAGGCAACTTTATACAGATACTTTTAGAGTGTGTTCAGACGGGCAGCTAATCCTGCCATTGGCCCGGCTGTAATTTGAGCTAGATCTTTTTGATCCAGCGTTGCATGACCAGACAGCCCGCCTGTGAAGCGCTTCACCGCCTCCCGCAGTGGATTGTCTAGATGGCATCCACTGTGAGGAGCCATGTGGTCAGCTTTTTTTTTTTTTAAATCCTTTCTGTGCATGCACATAGGCGCCTCACCATATACTTGTTTTTCCGCGCATGGGTGTACTAAAAATAGTAAAAACACAGCCAGTGGTACCTTCCTCTAGGTATCGTTTCACTTAATAAAGCTGACAAAGTTCAGGGGACTGTCAGAAACATAACATTGTTTGGATCGCTTAAGCAGAGCTCTGGGGACATCGCTTGTTTAAGCGGTTATGCGCACATCGCTAAGAGTTTTTTAAAATAGCGGCTGTTCGGGATGGTCTGGAGACCATTCCTATGGACTGATTGTGTACTGGAGGGACGATGTGATGGTGGAAAGTCCGGCACTGACCCATTGGCCAGCTTTAGACCGGACTTTAACCACTATCTTTTAAGTATGGATTCCCGACGGGGATCGACGGGCTACTAATGAACGCGGCACGATTCCCAGGTGTTGAGGTCCGGACGTGCACTTTAAATCCACCAGGCACTCGTGCCTGGCACGGCTCAAAAGAGCCATCTGAACATACCCTTAATGTGTTTTAGCCCCTTTGAAACTGCTCTGGGGTCTTCCTTCAGGAGAAAGATGAAGTATAAACAAAGTAAACAAATCTCTTGGAACAGGGTGGAACAGACGTGTGTGAAATATACGACAAATAATCAGTGATAACTCACAGTCGAGCTTGGTGTACACCCATTGTGGCTGTGAATCTGGACTCTGCAATGGAAGTGGAACAGAACAAAACATTACTTCAAGTATGTACAAAGTATATGTGCTGATTTTATTATTGTTGCCTGCCCTGGGTCCCAGTTATCAAGGAGAAAAGCTAGCCCAATCTCGTCAGATCTCGGAGGCTAAGCAGGGTCGGCCCTGGTCAGTATTTGGATGGGAGAGCACCAAGGAGGTCAAGGGTCGCGACGTGGAGGCAGGCAATGGCAAACTGCCTCTGAACATCTCTTGCTTTGAAAACCCTTCAGGGTCGCCATACGTTGGCTGTGACTTCACTTTTCACCACCTCCACTATGGGACCCACGAGGACAGGTTTTTCAGGACTTGGCTGCATTCACCACATCAGTTCCCTGCAAACAACAAAGCACCAGAATACTGCATGAATGGATTCTCTGCCTGACTCCCTAGCAAAGGCTGGGAATTGTAGCCAGCTCAGAGATGGTGCTGTGTATCTGGGGAGTGGTGCAGTGTGCTGTTGGTGTGCAAAATGCTTATGCGACGAAGCTATTAAAGGCAGAATGGGGAACAGGTCTGTCCCTTGGTACTAAGACATCACGCTTAGTTTCAAAACCACCTTTTCACGGTAACCACCCAGTATTATTTCTGTCTGGGTGATAACAATTGGGTCCCCACATCCATTATGTACACTGTTGTATTATTGATACAGAATGCTGGGGAAAGTGTGAGTCTTCTGCTTGTTACCATCTTGCTATCACAATGATCCCAATATATGCCCAGTATTTTTCCCCCTATTTCTTTGCATATTGTTATAACTTTGTGAACATTTCCAGTTGTAGAAATTGTTGTGATAATGAGGGATCCCTTGACTTATACTCAGGAAGGCCTCACTCGCGGGGGGCGGGGCGGGAATTTTCCCTGGAAAACAAGCAATAAAGCTTCTCAGTGTGCAGGCCTGGAGGAGATGAGTTTCCTTTATGCAGACAAATAGGCATGATAGGGAAACCACCTGCCCACCAGCCAGGAATATCCTCTGTTGGGTCCTAAAGCTTTGAGATGTGCACTTTAATTTGACTGGAGAAAGGCAAAAGTGGGGATCCACTTCCATGATAGCTTACAGTGAAACCATCCCACCTGTGACTGGAAGGGTTAAAAGATCTAGGCCTATTATGCACAAGTATTTTCCCTCGCTTTCACCGTGCCTGTCCGTCAGGGTTTCTTTGTCCTTCTGCATTGATTTTCCTCCCTTCAGTGCTCAGTTCGCTTTCTGGTCAATGTTTCCCCGGGTTTTCTGGGAGTGCTTTTATGCTGATTTTTCCCTTGTTTCTCTTCCAAGCCGAAGGTAATTCAAAAGTATACAGATTCCCTCGGATTTCCCCCCTGCCCTTTTGCCACTCCCTTGCCCCCATTGAGGTTGTTCCACCCACTCTGCACCTTCCACCATCTTCCCCCCTTTATCGGTGTACAAGCTCCATTTTCCCCTCATTGTTTTAAATTTTTAATTTTTTGACAAGTGGCCTTAGTCTAGCATCATAAGACTATTTCTGGTCTTGGATTGCTGAATAAAAAAATATAACATGACTGGCAGAAGTTTAAAAGGAATTGCTGTTCCGTTTCGTTCAAGAAACTAACACTAACATGCATGTGCAAAACCTGAACCATGGGGATTTAAATGGAAGGGGCTCACAGTAAGATATGCATGTATAATGGGCCACAGACACTCTGTAAAAAGTACACAGGCCAAGGCCTATATAACAGGTGAGCAATAAATAAATTGAGCAAACTCCAGAGGATGGCGGAGGACCGGAGGGCCTGGCGTGGTTTGGTCCATGGGGTCACAAAGAGTCGGACTCGACTGTGCAACTGAACAAAAAAGTGAAGCCTGTCTTGATCAGCCTCTATTTTTCAAAGTTGCAGCGGACTTGCCTCCTTTCCAGGAAAGGTAATACCAAAGTAACACCAGTAATGGTGCAACTTAATTAACATCATATTTTTTTTTAGTTCTGTAATTACACTGTAGTGTTGTGATATAGTTTTCCAGTGTCTCTGTGCTCTAGTAACTTGAGACTATGTTGACTATGTTTGGAAAAGAAAGATCTTTTATATACACACACACACACACACACACACAGAGTCTTTCTCTCTCTCTCTCTCTCTCACACACACACACACTCCTCCCTATCTGCGCCTCAGAGTTTGAGTTTGAGTGGTGGCATACTACCCTGTAAAGCAGTAACAAGGTGGGGCTGAGTGAAGAAGCCCTCTCTTGTGCACACAGATTCCTCTCAGCCTCTAGGGCAAAGCAGCTGCAAGTGGAGGAGTGGGGAATCAAACCCGGTTCTCCCAGATTAGAGTCCACGCACTTAACCACTACACCAAACTGGCTCTTGAACTGGTTCACACACCAAAATTCGGAATGAACTGGGTGCCTTCCCCAAACGTTTACTGGACTTTTGCCTGGTTCGGCTGTTTGGGCCATTTAAACCTAGCAGCTGATCAGTGCGGGTCCTGAGCTCACCTGTCAGCTTTGAATGGCTGCAAGCAATTTCAGCCTAACAGAGGATGGGCACACCTGCCCCACTGTTAAGCTGAAATGGCTGCCAGCCATTTAAACCTAACTGTGGTGGACCCACCCATCAGCTGTTAGGTTTAAATGGCTGCGAACCATTAAACCCGTCAGTTTTGCTTCCCCCTGCTTTGAAGCGAGGGGAAGCAAAATGGGCGGGTTAAATGGCTACCAGGTGATCCCCCCCTTTCTCATGGCCACGGCTTGCTACAGCTGTGAGAAAGGGGGATCCGAACTGGCCAGTTCAGTTTGGGGCATCTTTGACTCGGTTTGGGGTTCGATTCGGGAAACTGCCCCAAAATGAACCAGAATTTTTAGGTTCATACCCATCCCTAATTCTGACAGCATCTTTGCACTCAGATACAAACGTCTGAGTAATGGAGACCGAATTTCTTTGTCTGAGAAGGAGGAAAAATCTCCAAGTGCTTCTTTCCCAATTCTGATAATGGACAATAGGCTGATTCCCTCACCAAGCAGGAAAATGCAAGATGCTCATCGAAACGAGCCCATTCATCTCAGGTGAGGAGTGTAACCTTTGTCAGTTCCTTTAATATGCCCGGGAAACTGAACCTCTGATTCACATTTCTCATGGGGCTTGCATGAGGACCAAGGGGTCTCTTTGTACAGAGTGCCCACCCATGATGGGCACTGAAGCTTAGACCCAACTAGCTGCATTAGGGATTTGGTTTCTGTGCTGCATTGGGATTCCATGCCATTCCTTCCAGAATTCCCACCTTTAGCTTTTCCCTCCCTACTACTCATTATGTTTTCTGAGGCAATCCTTGATCCTGTTTGTGTTCACCAGTACAGCTTCTCTCCCCCCACCCCAGAACTGGACTCTGTGATGCCTCCATTTTGCTTGTTGTGTTTGCATAATGTATGCACCTGTATCTATACAAGAATTTGGAAGTGAAGGATAGGTTGGCAGAGGAATCTCCCCGTGTCTGATCGCTGAGGACTTCCTGGAGATGGGGTGGTAGCAATCACCAAAGAAGAAGGTCCCTCCCCTTTTGTTTTCTTGCCTGCTTCCAGGGCAGCAGCTAGGTAAGGAAGGAAGGAGTTGAGTGAGGGTCATTTCTTCTCCCACTCTTCCTATTGTTACCCTTTCTTGTAGAGAGGGTATTCTCCAAGTCTTTCAAGTGAATAGACATTTCCTTGAAAAGACTTCCTGGGTTGGGGAAAATGCAGCCACTTATCAGCACGGGTCCAATTTCCCGTTCTTGGTCAAGGTCACGGAGTGCATGGTGGCAGTACGATTTCAGATGTTCTTAGATGACACATCTGCCCTTGACCCACTTCAGTTTGGCTTTGGGATGGGTTCTGTAGCAGAAACAGCTTTGGTTGCCCCTGTGAATTCTCTTTACAGCTAGATAAGGAAAACCCACTGCTTTCTTAGACCTAAACTATGTTATAAGAACTGCTCCGTTTTTTGCTTGAGTGTGTTCCAGCATTTTATGTATCTGTCTTAATTGATTGTTATTTTAACTAACATAAGTTTATGATAGGTTTTATTGTATTTTACTGTATTTAATTGTATTTTTGAATTGTTTGTAAGCCGCCCTGAGCCCGCCTCAGCAGGGCGGGCGGGATATAAATAAAATAAATAATAATAATAATAGACCTGCCTACCGCTTTTGATGCCATGGACCACCCATTTCATTAGATCAATGAGAACCATGAGGTGGAGATTAAAGGAATGGTGCTCTGGTGGTCATCTAAATCAATACAGAGAGTTTCTGTTACAGGTGAAAAATTATCAATCTAAGATATGATCTGTGGAGTACCACTGGGTTCAGGCCATTCCCATCCTCTCAGACAAGAGAGATGCAACATTGCTAAGCCTGGTCTCTTGGGGGGAAGGTTCTGCCTATCCTTGATGGGATACGGATGACTTGTGCAGATCATGTCAGGGGAAGGTTGGTCTCTATGCCCTGTTGTTGACCTGCTGGAGTAACTGGCTGGACACTGTGAACATTTCTGCACATGTGCAAACTGTCACATCAGTGTTCTTAAATCATCAATGTTTGTAAAACTTTCTGCACAATTTTGGGCTGCTCCAGGAGTATCTCTGAATTTACTGCCTGGTTACCCCACATTTTCCAGATCTACTTTCCCCACGATTCCCCCCCCCCCCTGGTATTAACTTGCAGTTTTCTAGCATGGGATTCCCAAAATCAAATTTTGTTTCCCACCACCCTTTTGTGGCATCAGCATCGTGTGTACACCCCGCCCCCAAGTCCCATGAACAACAGACTGACTTTTAAAGTGTAGTTTTGATTGCATTACGACACCGATTTTTTAAAACTTAATAATATCTCTGCATTATGACGCCGGGACAAAATGAGCCGTGAAGTTTAATGTAGCGTTCTCCATAAAATTACCTCTCCATTAAGTTCCTTTCCTTGATTTTTTTTTGTCAGTAGGTTTTGTCACTTCACGGTTGTATTGTTTCTACATTCTCCCTGCCCCCCCTCCCCTATAGCTCCCATTGTGTTTTTGATGACAGTGCAGTCTTTTAAACATCTGAAAATAATGTGCAGTGTTTCAATTTAGTGGACTCCCTTCTCTGCTGCTTTCAAGCACCAACTTCCGGTTTGGGCAGTGGCTGCTACAGATACGGTCCTGGGGCTCTCTGGATTTTAAGGCTTTATTGTGTTAAAAACTTTTTAACTGCATGGAACCAAGACTGGTTTTTTTTTTTTCATGTATTATACCAAGCCCAAGACAGAACATTTTGCTTGCTGCCAGGTTTCTTTGATTTTAATTTTTTTAATTTTAGAATTACGAACAGTGTCAGACAAATAACCATAAACACAACAAAAACTCCTTGCTAAATCATTGCTAATCATTGCTCTCTGTGGCAATTTCTACCCTTAATCAACACCTGAAACAGCAAGTTATCTAAGATAGAGCTTGTGTAGATATGGATTTGTTATATTTGCTAACTGCTTGGGCAAGTCTCCACATAACTGCTAACTGCTAACTGAGATAAGCTTGGGCAAGTCTCCAAATAAAACTGGAAAGGGAGCAAGGAAATATTTTGCTGTTCAAACAGCCTATTTCGTTTAACGGGTCTGATGAGGCACAGCTGGTGAGTGATTATAGGAATTTTTATCCCTTTCTTTTTATTTGGCAGCTGGAATTGGAGCTAGAAGTGTTAAAAAAATTATCTCCCTTTTGATAAGCAGCTCTTCTTGACATCTTGATAATTATATGGACTCTAGCCTCTGAGTGGTACGTTACTTTTTTTTAATTCACCCATTCTCCCACCCTTACCTTGCTCATTTACTTGTTGGTGTGGAGAACTGTGGAGGAAGAGGTGACAGGTCTATATACTGGGCCCATGTTGGTCTTTGCATACTGTGGATATAGGAGATTTAAAAAACCTATTTTAGTAAAGCTGCTTCAACTTAACAGAGCTCATTCCGACTCTTAGCAAAGCGTGCCTCCAAAGGGCTGGTGATGTAGAGGACACGTCTTTGTTACCAGCGCACAAACAGAGAAGAATAGATTTTTTTTTGCTGTGGATACATCCTCTCAAGCATAGGCGTCAACTACGGGGGGGCTCGAGGGCTCGAGCCACCCCCGAAATTTCCCAGGGGTGACTGAGCCTCCCCCCGGCAAAACAAAGGGCCTGGTGCTGTGCCTCCCTGGACCTTTCCTAGGCCCGTCCGCCTGCCAGCCACCTCTCCCCCCCAGCCTGGCCACTCCTGCCTCTGTCCCTTCCTCCGTCTGTCCAGGGGCCAGCTGGGCAAATGCCCAGTGTGCTGGCGTCACCCGGAAGTGATGCCATCACGCTGGGCACGTTGCCGGGGTGACACTCTAGCAATTGCCCTGAAACTCTATGGCGCTCTTCCACTGAAAAACCAAACACTGCTTATGTCTAGATTAGACCCATTACGACTCAAACTTCTGAGATCTAGAGGTGACCTGCTTCATCAGGTTCCAGCTTCCCCTGCTCAGTCTCATAAAATTGAAAGCCGCATTAGTGAGTCAACTACTTTGATACCCGTTATTCCAAAGTTGATAGATCTAAGGAATCCGGATAACTACTAGCCCCCAGCAAAAGGAAGCTGAAATGCCCAAAAACCTCCAAGAAGCCAACAATAACAGTAATCAAACTGATTTGGAAGAAGTTTCATCACACAAGAATGGATGTGTATTTTTGGATTTAGAGGGTGATCTAAACAAGATATCTAATGCCCAATGACAACTAAAACTTTAATTCTGGAACTTGGGGGGTTGGATTCAGATTTTTTATTATTCCTGTCCAGACATGATATACTTTGTTTACAGGAAACCTCAATTCAGAATCCTGATCTTGTTATGCAAGAGTATAGGGTGTTTCATTTGAAGGGACATGGAAGAGGAGGTTTGGTAACTTTTATTACAGTTGAGCTAAAGTTGAAGTCCAGGTGTTAGAGAATACCTGTCCCAATAACTTTCAGACTTTATTAGTTAAAGGTCCTCAATTTGGAACCATTATATGTGTAAATGCATATATTCCTCCAAATGGCTCCAAATGTGTAAATGCATATATTCCTCCAAATGGCTCACAGGTTGCAGGGGTGTGTGTGTGTGTGTGTGCCTAGAATCGTTGATCGCCCAACATTCAATTATCCACATTATTTTATGTGGCAATTTTAATGCATGAATAGATTTGGGAGAAATAGACCTAAAAGTTGGCTTGAACGCACAGATCGCTGTGCATGCCCACTTCTTGGACCACTCAGCAAAGGATGTGCTGGTAAATAATTTTGGTTTAAACCTTTTGGAACTGTTCTCTTTGACTAACTTACATATTCTTCTCAGTACTAATTTTGAATCTGGTGGGACTTTTACATATTTGTCCACTTGCAAGGTCACCAACTACCGAGAGCCCCCCTCCTTCCCTGACCAGGGATGGTTCCTTGGTGCGAAAGGATATCTGTTCACCAACTAAAGAAGGGGGTCCCTTCTTTCTTCAGCACAGTGCCCTGTTTCCCCTTGATGCTCATGCTCCCTGATGGGTGGGGCTGCCATTCTCAGAGTGGGACACATCTAACAAGTCCCCAAGAGTCTTTTCTGCATGCCTAACTGACTGTCTCTGCTTCTCCAGGTCAGCTACCTTGGCTTCAGAGGTGCGAACTTGTTCCCTGAGAACCTGGAGCTAAATAAAGGGGAAAAGAGATAAAGGGAGGCAAACCCTTCTCCCCCAGCCTTAGTGCTTGGGGATATGAAGCACACACGCACACGCACACACACACACACACACACCCATTTGCAGCCTGCAAATTACAATCTGAATTGCCTCTAGAAACGGTTGGAGAGAGAAAAAAAGTTACACATAGAAATTTGCCTCCCCCTGAAACCACTTGGATTGACATCTAAATGAAATAATGACTCAGAACTTAACACGATAATGATGCAGGAATCCAAAGAATTTGCACAGAACAAACCAAATCTAAACCCAGGGGCAACGTGTATAACCTCATGTCTCGCCACTTCAAATGAGAAGCTATATACACCATCCACTCTTAAGCAGTAACATGTAAAGCAGCACTTACCGACAAATGTTGATTTTTACAGGAATTCGCCCCTTGTAAAGATCACTGAAACGGTCTGTGTGAAACACTTTGGGCTATCGTATCATCACATGTGCCCCACTTCTAAAAGAGACGGAAAGTTCCAGGGACTGGCAGTTACCCAGACTGGTTCCTTTTGGAGGTGAGAGGCACTGCGGAGGTTTCTGGAGTCATCTTTTCATAATGAAACCCCATACACCCGTTCAAAGCCTCCGTTTGCTGTGAAGCTTGTGACGACTTTGCTTCAAGATCAGATTTTTCCTCCTTCCAGCAATGATGATGGCTTCTGTTGCTGACTGTCCGTTCATCTTGGCTCAGTCACACCACTTCACACTGTTTTCTCCAAGGAAATAGGATCCCACCGCTAACACCAGACCATTTCCGCAGTGGAGACATTCCCCGCACTGACATTTTTTAAAACTGTGCGTTATGTGAAATTTTCTGCAGTAGATTTTCTCTCACCAGGTGCACACCCAAAGTTTTCTCCTTCTTACTCTGCATTTTTGGAACTCACTAAAACGGGATTCCGAAAACACGGGGTAAGAAAGAGAAAACTTTGGGTTTGCGCTTGGCGAGGAAAGATCTACTGCAGAAAATTTCACATAACATGCAGTTTTAAAAACGTCAATGCGGGGAATTCCACTCCTGTGGAAATGGCTCCAGCGTTACACGTGCCACATTTCTGTGAGCAGTGAGACTTTCCAGGGGCCAGTGCTTACTTTGGTTGGTTCCTTTTGAAGGAGAGAGCACTGACGGATCACAGTATCTTTGTAGCATTTGCTTTATTTAGGACTATACAGGGACAGCACAGGGGGAGGCACTCCAACTCATCACCAGATCCAGAGACAGAGAGATCTTACACCCCCAGCTCTTCAGCAGTCTGTCACGCAGTCTCTACAAACATCTACACACTGTGTTTCCTTTACACAGAGGGCCATTCTGCAAACCCACACTGAAACAGAAAGTCCCCTCTAAATAGCATGCCACTTTCACTTTGATTGTCGGATTTTATGGCAGTGTTGGATTTTATGGCAGTTCACTTTGTTCGATCTCTCGGTTTTATGGTACTGTCTGCATAGATTTATAGCCGTTTTATGGCCATTCGGGGTGACTTTGCAGTCAGTACAGCGTAGGCCCGGGGTATTTGAATGTGATTTTGAGCCGCATTTTTTTCTGTTCCCGTGTGGGTTTGGTAAAACAATGGAGCGAATGCTAGATGCAGAATGGGCCACAGACATCCATCAGCTAATTTCTTCCAGCTAGGAAGGAAGCTCACCTCTGCGATGTTTTTTTTGGGCTGAGCAACCATCGCTAAATATTTGTACCTTTATGGGTAGACAGCTATAGACAGATGGTACAAAATGCTGTAGTGCACCTTCTGAGAGGGAAAGGTCATTGGAAGCCCATGTTTCCATTGATGTTCTGGTTTCCTCCGATGTTCTGGGCTCGGTTCAAGTTGCCAAGTTTCAATCTATAACATCCGCAGTTGTTGGCTATGCTGGCTAGATGTGGGAAACAGGTGACAGTGAATCATCCCACTGTTTAGACTGCAATTCATTCAAGACATTCCAGCCTCACTTTCAAGTATTCAAAACAAGTTTAGAAATGCTGAGTGCCTGCAAATACTCAGACTGCTTGAACTATCTCTGTTCCTTGCCCACCATCTGTTATATGTTAAAAAGATATCCTTCAAAATCTTCTTTAAAATGTATTCAAGTCTTGCCCATTTTGTTTCTTAATAATTTCTGAGAAATTATACTGTAGAAGTCTGTCTCATCTAATCTGAGAAGCTAACAGGGCTGGATGACACACAGTTACCTCTTTTCCTATCAATAGGAAGCCACCAATGACCAGATCTTTCTCCTGCTCTTACATAAGGTGGTGGTTCGATCATCTTGTCTGGTCTAGAAGACCTTGGGGTTTGTCTATATGGACAAACGTAGTCATTCAGCAAAATAACTTTTGGACACAAGATTTTAAAAACAGACTGCCACATTTAATTGAATAAAATCAGTTGAACTTGAAGGGATGTATGCAAAGCAGAAAACATCCAATACAACAAGCAATGGCAAAACAAAGACCAATTCCCCACAAGCAGCTGTGCCGCCCTTGCTCTTCCGTTTCCCCCGGGTGCATTGGTCAATTTCACACTCTTCACTGCGTGGCTGCACTTTGACCCACATCTCCCTCTGATTCGCCCTGCAGCTTCTTGATCTCAAAAAAACAAGGATCGAGACGACAGGGAGGAAATCAAGGGGAGATGTGGGACAAAATGCAGCTGTGCAGTGAAGAGTGTGAAATTGACCAGTGCAACTGGGGGAAATGGAAGAGTGAGGGCAGCACAGTTGCTTGTGGGGAATCGGTCCAAGAGTAAAAGGCCAGGTCAGTGGACCAATAAAAACAACAACTCACTTCTCTGAGGCCAGTTCTTAAGATAAGTTCTTTCTCGGGTTGAAGAGAATGGGAGTAAGTGACAGGGGTAAGTAAGTAAGTAACAACAACAGCTCCCTAATTAGCCCTCCTGGGTTGTGAAAAGATTAGGGAGGTTTACAAGGACAATTCTCCCCAATAACAAAATCTTACAGCTGAATACAGTTCTGCTGCAAGCAGATTGCTTCCAGAGAGTTGCAATGCTGGGTCTTACTAAACTTATAGCCCTTTCTCACCAGCAGAGCCAACAAAATATAAACTTCAACAACCTTCGTTCCTTACACATCTCCTCTTTGATTCCCAGCAAGTCCTCTCTTGTATATTATATTAAGCAATCTCTCAAGAGATTCCACCAGGACCTCAACAGCAATTTCACCCCACTATCAAGAGATCTCTTTGCAGGACACCACTATGCAGCAGATGCACAAGCACAACTTGGTACCAGAAAACCTGCTGACTGCTACGCACATCTATGTACTTCCAGATACCACCATGGGCACATCACATGAACTACCATCTACAGACAAGCATGATGTTACACCCAAGTTTGCTCCAATTCATTGGACAGGGACTCACACATGAACAATTTATCATCCTGTTATTATAAACAGGATGTTATATATGTTATATAGCATTCCTGTTATTATAAACACTCACCAAAAGGAATGAAGAAACAGACTGACAAGATAACAGTAATACCCAGAAATGGCCTGCTACAAGACTTGACTCCAAAGAGATAACAGAACACCAGTAATGACCACTTTTAGAGCTCCCAGCTCAAACCAATCCAACTGATCCTCAGTGATCCACAGCTTATCCTGGATAATAATACTTATCTCACAAGCCTCAAATAGCAGGTCATTCCTCACCAAGAACAATGGACCACCTAATGCAGACTAGGGTGGCCAGCTCTGGTTTGGAAAATACTTGGAGATTTCAGGAATGGAGCCTGAGGAGGGCGGGGTTTGGGGAGGACAGGGACCTCGGTGGGGTACAATGCCATAGAGTCCAGCCTCCAAAGCAGCCATTTTCTCCAGGGGTACTGATCATGGTCGTCTGGAGATCCACTGTAATAGCAGGATATCTCCAGGTGCCACCTAGAGGTCAGCATCCCTAATACAGATGCAAACTCAGGGACCAGAACCTGTCAAGAAAGCAACTCAATTTCCAAATACATTCAGGAAATACTACTGGGCCGATTCTGCACCAATGGTTTGCTCTCCGTTCCCCCCAGGTCTAATTGGCCTGATTCTGTTGAGGGAGTTCCGCATTTGTCGCCTTGCCCCAAATCTAGCGTCCCCTTCCCTCTCTTCCCCAAGCATGATTTCCCCTCCCTTTCCCACCCTGGTGCGAGTGGGGTTTTTTTGTTCCCCCCCATCGTTGCATTACGACATCATGACACAACATTGATCCATCATTGTTTTGTCATGATAGTGTCGTAACACAACGATGGGGGGGAGACAAAAAAACCCGCTCATGCCAGGGCGGGAAAGGGAGGGGAAAGGGAGAGGAGAGGTGGGAAAGGGGAGGGAAAGAAGCAGAGGGGCGTTAAAGTGGTGGAGCAAGAAACCCTGATTTGCAAATTCCCCACTAGAATGCCCCAACTTCAACCCCATCGCAAAAAAAGAAACCTGAAAATCCCTGAAACGGAAGATCCGGGGGAACGAGGATTAGATTTGGGCCAACTGCTGACCCAGGACAACAAGTGGGGAACTGTTGCTCTGCTGTAAATTTTATCGGGGGATGACACCAGGGCAACCGCTGGTGCAGAATCGGCCTTACAGAACCTAATACCAATAATTATGCCATCCTGAGCTCACCCTCAAGCTCATGCTCCAGTTTGATACATGGCTTTATGTATCACCTATGCTCTGCTCTTTAGAGAAGACAAACAATGCTGTCATTACATGCACTGATAAACGGACACTAATCTGATATTAAAATACAGACTCCAGTGGAAGAACATTTCAGCATTAGAAAAACCCTCAATTCTCCAACAAAAGAACTTCCAAAAGGAGATACCAAAGTGAAACAGCTACATTAGAATCCGTTAACAGGTTGTGGCGGCCATCTCCCCATCCCCGTGTCGACTTGGGATTCCTCTGTTATTAATGATATAAATGGTTAACTAGTTTATGAAAACTAGGGAGATAGACAATTACTGCTATTTTGAATGGTCTCTATACTTTTCTTGATGACACTTGAACTTTACACAATTCCATCTCATCCCGGATGTCCCACAATTCCCAACCCTTTGATCCTGCTGTTGACAATATCTTTTCTTCATAACCTCCTATATAAATGTCTGCCTAGAGAGGACCCATTACATGCATCTGATGAAGTGGGTTGTCAACCATAAAAGCTTGAGGAAGAAAAAAAAAATTTTTTTGTCTCTAAGGGACCACAAGACTCCTGTTCATTTTCCATGGCTGACTCATTAGGTCCCTGTTGGGTCCCTATCACGATTCCATCCCCAATCCATTCACCCAACAGAAAAAAACCTCAGCATTATTGAAGTCTTCAGTGGTTTTCAGTGTTAAAGTTTACTTTGATTTCCAGACCTGCTGCTAGACTGTCTGAGACTGTTCCTGTGCAGATAATGCACTTTCGGTTACTCTCTGAAAAAGTCTGTGTTTTCTATTATTGTTATACCTCTCTGATTGCAAAAACAGATACATGTGCAAAGGTATGTAAAGGTAGCATAGTATGAGGCTGTTTGCAGCATTCTCTCAGATGTATTTGCAGTTTTGTTCATTAAAAAAACTAAGACATTTATACTTGTAAACTTCATAAATATGACAGACTAAGAGTAAGGCCCGTTGTGGGAAGAAATACAACAGGCTCTAGAAAGAGGCTCTGGGAGAGTGCCAAGGCCTTGGGCACAGCATCAATTTGCTGTGGCAACCTCAGCAGGGTATAATGACACAGAGTCCACCATTTTCTCCAGGGGATCTGATCTCTGCTACCTGAAGAGCAGTTGTAATTCTGAGTGATCTCCTGCCCTCACCTGGAGATTGGTAACAGTGGTTCCCCAAGAGGGAATAGCTGGTTTGGAGGGCAAAGTCCATGGCATTGTACCTGTCTGAGGCCCCACCTCTCCTCAAACCTCACCCTCACCAGGCTCCACCCCTCAAATCTCCAGGAATTTCCCACCTGGAGTTGGCAACCCCATCTCCTTCCCAGCCAAGCATCAACCTACCTTAATTTCCCCCTCATTCTTCAGCTTTCCACCCCTCACACACACACTTTTTGGCCTTGGGGTGGGAATAAATACAACGGGCTCTAGAAAGAGGCTCTTGGAGAGTGTCAAGACCTTGGGCACTCAGCGTCAATTTGCTGTGGAAGCCTCAGCAGGGTATAATGACGCAGAGTCCACCATTTTCTCCAGGGGAACTGATCTCTGCTACCTGAAGTGCAGTTGTAATTCTGAGTGATCTCCTGCTCTCACCTGGAGATTGGCAGCAGTGGTTCCCCAAGAGGGAATAGCTGGTTTGGAGGGCAGAGTCTATGGCATTGTACCTGTCTGAGGCCTCACCTCTCCTCAAACCTCACCCTCTCCAGGATCCACCCCTCAAATCTCCAGGAATTTCCCACCTGGAGTTGGCAACCCCATCTCCTTCCCAGCCAAGCATCAGCCTACCATAATTTCCCCCTCATTCTTCAGCTTTTCATTCCCCCCCACACACCTGCAGCCTCTATCGTAGTCTGAAGCCCTGACACTACCTTTTTTGAGGGTCAGTGAGACCCCTGTGGTCAAATCTCCCTATTTGGAGATGGAATCCACAATCTTTGGGGGATCCCTGGAAAGTTGACAACCCAAGGGTCTGGCCTTTCCTTGCTTCCCTGGGCTACCCCCACCCTTTGGTATTGGCAGAGCGGGGGAGACTATGGGGTCAGAGCACAACACAGATTATTGGTCCAAACAGAATAATTTATTGTAGAATTTACACAATTATGGAGCACACACACACATTAAATGAATAAGGGACAACTAAATAAAACAGGGATTAAACACAAATCCTCCCTGGATGGGCTGGGATCTATATTAATGGTGCCCCGCCCCTTGGGAGGGTCCCTCTTTTCCCGCACTTTTTGGTCTTGGGGCAATGGGGAACTGTAGGCCAGCAGATGAGAAAGCCCCATTCAACCCAGTGAGTGATACTCCTGCAGGCACCTCTCTGGAACTACAGCTCAATTGAAACTTATGGGGGAACATTTTAAACAAACCACAGACAGCAGCCATCTTATAAACACAGGTAACTGCCATTTCGTTTCACCTACCAACAGCCACTGACATAACAGTTAATCCCCCCCCCCCCCCCAGGAAGGAAGCAGGAGAAGTGTCTTTGTCTAGAGAGAAAGCCATCTGGCAGAAATTCTGACAGGGCAAAGAAGGCTGAAGGAGTGGGTGGGGAAGAGGAGCAAACCCAGCCAATGGCATGCAAGTATTCACAGCCAGTGGATAGGGACAGCTTCTGATTGACAGACCAGGGGACCAAAGGCTGGAGTGGTGTGTGGAATGTTCAGAAGCGTGCCACTACCATGCAGAGAATTATTATATAGAGAGATAGTTTTATGTAAGTTATCAAGGGTGCATTTTATGTTTTTAAACCTGTTCAGTAAGTTTAGGCTCGATAAGAAAGTATTATGTATATTTCAATTTTCCCCAGATTTTCAATCTTTTACCCGAGAAAACTAAAAAAGAAAAAATTCAATTTCACTCCCTTTGGATTCAAATTTCCAGAAATGTTACACCCCTTAGTAAAGAAAGCTCCATCCCAAGTGCTCCAGCCTTGACATTTTGCTTCCTTACTGGACTCTGAAAGCTGAGTGTGTTTGAGTTCATTCCTATTACTGAATTTAATGAAACACAAAACTAAGGTGGTTTTTTTCAGGCATGCTATCCAAAAAAGAAGAACAAGAAGAAGGGATCACCTTACACTTCCATCGAAGTTACAGTTATGTCCAGTAATAAAAATTGTGTTAAACTTTTTTAAGGAGGGAAAGGGTATCTTACATTCAAGATCATCTTGTGTGTTTTTTAGTAAATATGGTAACCTGAATCACACATTGTTGAACTGCTGCCTAGGAACTGCCATTCAATCCAGTCAATTCTGTGTATGCACCAGCAGAAATGATATTGAATAGGACATGACCTGCCAGTGATGGCCTTGGGGTATACATAATCCAAGCAAACCAGTACATTATGAGCACGCACATGCATCTGTAACAGCTTCCCGGCCACCTGTCATATTGAGCACAGCCACCACACAGATGGCGAGACTGCTAAATGTAGTTTATTTTGAATTCAGAACCAGTCGTCGAAGCTATCGTATGAAGTGCCCGACTCTACACACGATGAACACTGGGAACAAGCTAACCTTAAATGTTGACAATATTTCATTCTGTTTTGTTCTTAAAAGCTCACAGCAGCCCTTGAGAGGAAACATCACAGCAAAGTCCCTGCTCGGTTATGAAGCCCTCAGGGAAAGTCAGGCCGAGGACAGACTGGCAATCTAAAGCGGGGCAGGCACGCTGCGGAGACGGAAGAAAGGAGCACGTTCAGACATGCGCATCTGTCTGTCGGCTCCGTTTCGTACTTACCCATCTCCCAGTCGCTTTCCTTCCGCTTTAGCAGGACACCGGGTAAAACCGGTGTTCAGGGGCCGTCCTCCGCATGCCTCCCACTTCCAAACAGTGTGAACTGGAGGAAGCGGGAGGCATCTGGAGGTGGCAGTGTGAACGCACCGCACAAAGTTATGCACATCAAAGGAAAACAAAAAAAAGCGCAGCGCACTGGCTCCGTGACAGTCTGAACGCTCCGTATCGCCGCTGATCCGCATTGCTCTGGCCAGTGTGAACGGCCAGCTCCGTGGGGTTTTCCCCCCGCACCAGTTCCCTCCGCTTTGCCTCCGCTTTAGATTGCCAGTCTGTCCTCGGCCTCAGTCTCACTCAGAGAGCCAGCATGGTGTAGTGGAGAACTGGGTTCAGTTCTGCACTCCTCCACATGAAGCCAGCTGGGTAACCTTGGGTCAGTCACAGCTCTTTCAGAGCTCTCTCAGCCCCAAAATAAGTCTAGCTCACCCCTAAAAGAGATAGAATTTAAGACTGCCAGACAATCTTAGGATCTCCTGGCTACACTACACACAATGCCATACAATAACTAATTAATTAATTAGTCTCAGCCTAACCTGCTGAATATAAAGCACCATAAATACGGCTCTGGGTTCAATGAGTAGCCCTAAATACTTGCCAGTCTGTCCCTTCATGATATCAAATATCAACTGAGCCCATCTTAAGTTAGCTAGTTATGTGTAAAGACTAAATTTGCAAGGGGTTGCAAAGAGGAGGCATCATGATCCTAGGTCTATAGTAGTGCAGCTTACAGGCTCTAGGGAGGCTTAGTAGCTCCAGGGAAGCCTGTATTAGAGTAGCTATCAGGGCCTACATTTCCCAGGTCACCCTTTGTACCCTGTGATTGGCTAATGGGATTTGGAGGGAAAATTTAACTCAGTAGAATAGTAGAGGGTGTTACCTGGGAAGAAGAGTTAAAAGGTTTGCCCAAAGTGGGAGGTGGTTCCCAGGGAGCAGAGCTAGCGTGAGGCTGCTGCAGATGGAGGGGTCCCTCATCCAAAGGGGATGAGTCAGCCTGAGGTCAAATACCTAAAGAAGGCTAGGTACAGTATAGTCAGACGTGTTAGGGTTTCTTCTTTTGCTGGTTTACCTACTTTTATGGTAGGGTGGGTGCTCCGGGCCCTCCTGAGGAGACCCATACCAGAGTGCTGGAAGCCATTAGAGCTTTTCTAGCCACTGCTCACGATAGGAGGTTTAATGGCTATTTCTCAGTTATAGGGCTTTTCTGCATTCTCATTTTACTTGCTGGTAAGTTCCTATTTCTTGGGGGGGGGGGGGTCATATTCCACACGTGTTTTACTGCCTCTAGTGGTCCATTCAATATCACATAGGTTTATTTCCAGCATATCTCCCTGCAGATTTAAAGTGCAAGTCTCTATGCCAGACATACATCTGTGTGAAATCGAATTGCCTACCAGAGGGAGCAAAATACATGTGGAATTGGGGGGGGGGGGGGACCTGGGAAGACACAGGAACTTATCAGCAAGTAAAATGAGAACGTGGAAGAGCCCATCGTTTCCCTGTTCCTGGAGAGCTGCTAAAGCCAAAGGGTACAGGGTCATTCCAATGTTATATTCCCAACCTGAACACTATCCCAGTTATATCTGATCTCTGACCCAAGGTGATATGTGACACACCAATCACTACCAAGCGTGCTCACCATCACAGAATAATGTTCCCTTGTGGCAGCCATGATAGAGTTACAGATGGTAAATGGCCAACAAGCATCATGAATGTTACACCTGCCAGACCAAGTGCCACCATGAGGAAGAGCTTTTCAGCAGCTTCCATATGAGGGCATTAATCTTTAAACTGGCCATGAAAGCCTTCCTAAACCAACGTGAGAATTGTCTTTCTATCGGTTTTCAGTTATCAGGGTATGACAATTAAGCTTTAAATGTTTGAAAGTGTTTTTAGTTTTTAATCTGTTAGTACTGGTTCTGAGCCACTGGACTGGGGCAGGCTGGGGGATGTGTAGGCCCAGGGAAAAACTGAAAAACTGTAGGGGGGGGGGAGACTTTTGTACCCTGAGGCCTTTTTTCTAATGGGAAAATTGTGAAACAGTAGTAAATACTGGGGGGAGGGACTCCTATAAATTATTGTCTCTTTTAGAATGAGCGAAATGCTTCTTAAAACAAGTTTTTCACTCAAAATGTATAGCATAAAAAAGTCCTCAAACTTTTTTTGATTTTTCTAACTGAAAAGAAAAAGGGCAATGTCAGAGAAGACTGGGGGGGGGGGGGGGGGGGGAGAAATCACCTGTGATTTATTTTTCCTTTTGGAATTAGTGAGATGAAAGATGACGCCTACTCAAAAATACAATATGAATTCCTTCATATAAGGCAACTCCAGAATTAGATAATTATAATTCCTATGTATACGGTAAACATATGCAGCATTTTCAGGATTTTTGTTTAAATGTAAATAGCTGTACCAACAATTAAAATACAATAAAGTCTTTAATGAATATAAACTACTAAAGTATTCAGTGTTTGCAGCATTATAAAGTTTCACTTGGTATCTAAATACACTGGTAACCTACCTACCTTGACAGCAGGATAGGGTTTATGTCCAAATAATACACTTATTTATTATATAATTTATTTTCTATCTTCAACTTTGATTTCCCCCCCTGCCTCTCAGATAGCAAAAATTAAAAGATACATGTGCTATGGTAGCATAATGTGTGGCAGTTTACAACTCTTTCTCAAGTACTGAGCGTATCTGAGATTTTTCGTATTGAACATTATTTTCCTTATTGAAAATAAAAGTGCAATGTTATGTGATAAGTAAGTCATAAATGATGCATGTTATGTTGTTAAATCAACACAAGAATTTTACATGTGATAGGAAAATCTTGCATTAATTTCAATTCCCCCAAAATTTCTGTTGGCTTCTTTTTAAAAAAGGGGGAGGGTGTCTCCATGAGTTTACAATTTCTGGACATTTTACATCTCTAGGCAGGCTGCTGATTACTGTCAGTGGTTTCTGTACAAGCTTGCATGGGGCCTTCAGTGGTCCATCATGTGCTCCTATGGAAAAATCAGAACGGATGAACAAGAGCATTCTGGTGTTGCAGGTAATGACAGATGACATTAGGGCAGAGACAAATAACATTCTCAGGGGGTGCCTAGTTCTCCAGACACTTGCCCGAAGGTTGGAGCTTCCAGAATTATAGAGATCAGTTCCCTTGGAGAAAATGGCTGCTTTGGAGGGTGATCTCTATGGCATCAAATCCCTGCTGAACTCCATCCACTTCCCAAACTTCGCCTTGCCCAGGTTCCACCCCAAAATCTCCAGGAATTTCCCAATCAGCGAGTGACAACCCTACTGCCAGACTTACCCTCTAAGGTCTTTGTCAGGGTACCAAGAGTCCTCATTTACAGGCACTCTGGAGACCTATCCATGAGAAGACAGTCATCCGTTGGCTCTGGAGTATGACTTCAGGGCCTTTTCCCCTTGGAGGTGAGCATAACAAAAGACAATGGGGAATCTCGGAAGCTAAGGTATTTGGAAGGGATACCTCCAAGGAATACCAGGGCTCGGGACAAGCAAGCCACCTCTCTGAAAAACTTGCAAACCCCATAGGGGTTGCCAGAAGTCACCATGACCTCCAGGTATGCAAGCGTGCACACATACACAAGACCAAAAAATACGGAAGGAAGGAAGGAAGGAAGGAAGGAAGGAAATAGTAGAAGGGAATTGCCACAGCTACCAATCAGGACCTTGCTCACCAGCACCACTGATCACTCCCAGGAAAGCAGAGAATGTTCCTTAAAGGAAGAAATAACAGACCAAACAGAGAAACAGGAAGAAAAGTAGGAGCGTGGGTGGTAGAGAGAAGATGCTGAGGAGATGAGTGAGACAGAGGAGGATGGGAGATCCCCTGTGGTGGAAGTCAAAAGTTCCAAGAGAAGGTGAAACCAGTTGGAGGAAGAGAAGACTGTGGTGGACAGGTTTGACCAATATCTCTGTTGAACGAGTCGGTAGAAATACAGGTTGCTTACCTGTAATTGGAGATCTTCGAGTGGTCATCTGTGCATTCACACCTCTGGGATAATGTGCGCCTGCGCCGATCCCGATCGGTAACTTCAAAGCCAACGGATTTTCGCGCCAACTCCCCGATCGCGCGCCGGCTCCACTGTGCATGACCGGGGAGGGGCACGAGGATCCCGCCAGTTCCTTCTGACCGCTGCAAGCAGCCTCCAAGAAAGTACAAGGGAGACCGAAAGCAGAGGGGAAGGAGGACGGGTGGTGTGAATGCACAGATGACCACTCGAAGATCTCCAATTACAGGTAAGCAACCTGTATATCTTCTTCGTGGTCTCTGTGCATCACACCTCTGGGAGAATAGCTGTCAGAATCTGCTGATTCAGACAAAGGATTTCTATTTCTTACAGCTATGTATTCTGTGTTATGCTATCTTATACCCTATTGCCATGCATGTATTGTAGATGCTGACATAACCCCTGCCATGTAATTACTTTGGCCAATATGTATGTAGAATATGTGACCCCAGGTTTAAGTGCCTGACCAGGCCTGGTTTGTGTAACTGTCAGAGCGGGAGGATGACACCTGCAATGTATGGGAACAATGGGCCTCTCACACTCCTGCCTCCGCATTCCATTCGTCCTGGCTGAGACTTCAAGGGAGGATGAGTCTCATCTCTTATCAACATGCAAAAGCCTTGAGGCCATTGATTGTTATGTGAAGTGGTAACATCTGAAGGGTCTGGTTTGGGAAAGGGAATTTACAGCTTGACACCTCACTTTCTTTCCTGTGGGAAGCAAACGGCCAGAGCCTCTTTTGCCCGCCGTTTTTCCCTTGTAGTGATTGGCTACCTATGGGTAATTCAAACTGCTTGGAAAGGTATAATAGACCTGCATCTGTCATATGCATTATCTCTGACAATAATCCGAGAAGCTGTACCAATGTAGAGATTGGAAATAAAGAACTGTGTTTCACCAACCAGGATCTGATCCTTGACTACTTTGAGCAGAAATCTCACAATAGCGAGCAATAATTACACCACATACCTGGAGGTGGGTGCTGAAGGTCTCACATCTGAGCTGTCTGCAGAACTGCACGGCCCACCGCCGATCGCTGATGGGTACGGACGTCCAAGGCGTAGTGCCTCACAAACGTGTGAGGAGACGTCCATGTAGCAGCATTGCACATATCTTTCCAGGGGGATGCCCTTGAGAAAAGCTGTCAAGACAGCCACTGCTCGAGTAGAGTGAGCCCGCAGGGACGCCGGTAATGGCCGCTTGGCCAGGAGGTAGGCGAGCTTTATTGTCTCAACAATCCATTTAGACAGTCTCTGAGACGATAGCTTCTGTCCCTGTCTGGGAAGGGCATGAGTGACAAAGAGAGCTGGAGACTTGCGAAAGGATTTAGTCTGATCCAAGTAAAATGACAGGGCCCTCTTAACGTTGAGGGAATGCAGGCAACGTTGTGTCTGGTCCTTGGGTTCAGGATAAAACACCGGTAGGGTGATGTCCGCTTTAATGTGGAAGTCCGAAACTATCTTCGGCAAAAAAGTAATATCAGGAGTCAGGGTCACTGCGTCCTGATGAAAGGTAAGGTATGGTGGGTCACATCGAAGAGCCGACAGCTCACTCACCCGTCGAACCGAAGTTAGAGCCACAAGAACCGCTACTTTCCACGAAAGAAGCTGCAGGCTACAAGAAGCCATAGGCTCAAATGGCTTGCCCATTAGCTTATGCAGCACTAGAGGCAGGTCCCATGCTGGAACAGGGGTTTTAACTGTTGGGAAGAGATGGCACATTCCCTTTAGGAATTGCTTCGTAGTGGGATGAGAGAAAACGGAATAGCCATCTATCGTTGGATGGTTAACCGAAACTGCTGAAAGGTAGACACGAAGGGATGCGTGGCACAATCCTCTGTCCTTACAAGACAAGAGGAACCCAAAGATGTCATTCAGTGTAGATGGAATGGAAGGTCGTCCTATTGAAGCAAGGAAAGACAGGAACTTATTCCATTTTGCCTCGTAGGAACGACGGGTAGACGGTTTACGGGCATTGAGGAGGACATTCGCTATGCGAGGGTCCACTTCGGAGGACGAATTCGCCAAGCTGTCAGCTTCAGTCTGGGTATGTTGTGATGCAGCACCAGACCCTTGTACATCCATAGGAGGTCTGGGTTCATCGGAAGGTGAGTGTACACCCCGTCGGAGAGACGAAGGAGGGTGGGGAACCAAGGTTGCCTCGGCCACCAGGGTGTGATCAGGATTGCTAGTGGTTGTTCTGCAAGTAGCTTCTGTACTACCCTCAGTATCAGTGAAATTGGAGGGAACAGGTAAAGGTGTAATCCCGACCAGGAGAGGAGAAGGCCGTCCCCCAGGGACGTCGGGTCTGTACCTGCCCTGGAGCAGAAGAGGGGACACTTCTTGTTGTCTCTGGAAGCAAAGACATCCACAGAAGGCTGACCCCAGAGGCTGAAGATTGGGGTCAAGTACCGCGGATTGAACTCCCAATCGTGTAGGGATGCACCCCCTCTGCTCAAGAAGTCTGCTTGCGTATTGAGCTGACCAGGAAGATGATTCGCCACCAGATAGATATCCAGCGATTGGCATTCTGTCCAGAGTTCTATCACTAACCGGCAAAGACTGCGGGAAACCGTACCACCCTGCCTGTTGATGTAGTACATCATGGTCATGTTGTCCGTGAGGACAGCCACCGTCTTTCCCGACAGAAGGTGTTGGAAGGACCGGATTGTGTAACGGACTGCTAGTAGCTCCAGAAAGTTGATGTGATTGGGGGCTACTGACGGATCCCACTTGTCGCCTACGCACAGATCGCCGAGATGGGCTCCCCAGCCCCATAGGGATGCGTCCGTGGTAATAGTGACTGACGGGGGAGGGCGGCGAAAGGGGGTGCCCGTCTGGAGATTCTGTGGCACCTGCCACCACTCCAGGGCTTGAACCACCGAGTCCGAGAGGCAGAATCTCTTGGACAGAAGGTGTAGGCTTGGCCTGAACCGACAGAGGAACCACAGCTGCAAGGGTCTCGTGTAGCCATGCGAAGGGAATGACCATGGTGGTTGCCGCCATGAGTCCCAGGAGTCGCAGTATCTGACAAGCTGTCGCCTCCCGGTTCCTTCTCAGATTTTTGAGGAGAGAAACGATGTCCGAGGCTCTGCTGGGAGGTAGGAACGCCCTGCACTGTAGGGAGTCGAGAAGAGCTCCGATGAATTGCACCCGTCTGGAGGGGGTGAGCATGGACTTTTTTGTATTTATTGTCAACCCCAGAGTCTCCAGGGTGTGGAGCGTTAGGGAGACGTGGTCTTGCAGGTCTGATGCTGAGGGTGCGATCAGAAGCCAGTCGTCCAGGTAGGGGTATAGGTGGATGCCCTGCAGGCGGAGGTGGGCTGCTACTGTTGCCATTAGTTTTGTGAAGACATGGGGTGCCGTTGAGAGGCCGAATGGTAGTGCCTTGTACTGGAAGTGACGTGGACCGATCGCAAAGCGTAGAAAGGGTCTGTGAGAAGGATGAATGGTCACATGGAAGTATGCATCCTTCAGGTCCAGCGTCACCATCCAAGAACCCGCTTCCAGCAAAGGTAGAATGATCTGAAGGGTGGTCATTCGGAACTTTTTGTACGTTATGAACGCGTTGAGGTTCCGAAGATCCAGGATGGGTCGAAGGCCCCCGTCTCTCTTTGGCACTGTAAAGTAGCGGGAATAGAATCCCTGTTGGAAATGCTGGGTTGCTACTGGTTCTATTGCATCCTTGCTCAGCAGGGTCTCGACCTCGGATGTTAGAGTGTCGAATGGGGGAGTGACCACGAAGTAGTGTTCCATTGGTATCTCGAAGAATTCTATTCTGTAACCCTCGGAGATGACCGAGAGTGCCCATTTGTCTGAAGTGATGTGTTGCCATGCTGTCAGGTAGGGTAATAGACGGGTGGAGATGTCGGAGCGGGGGTGGGAGTCAAAAGCTCTGCTTGCTCGGTTTGGGGGGTTTTGCCTTAGACGTCGGAGCGGTTGGGAAATGGGGCTTGTTATTGTAAGGTTTATGTTGATAGGTAGATGGCGGCGACCTCTGCCATTGGGGTTCAGAGGGAGGCCTTTGTGGCTGTTTCTTGGACCATGATCTCTGCCATGTTCTCTGTTTCTGTTGCTTAGGCTGAGATACTCCCAGATTGCGGGAAATCTTCATGCTCTTATCAAGCTCGTGAAGCACTGTGTCCGTTGTTGAGCTGAAGAGCCCGTCTCCTTCAAACGGAAGATCTTCCACCAAGGTCTTGGTGCCCTGAGGAAGAGAAGTGGATCTCAACCAGGCATGTCGTCTGATGGACACTGCTGAAGTGAGCGTCTTGGAGGTTACTTCTGCCAAATGCTTAGAGGCCGAGAGTTGAAGCTTGGCCAAAGACATGCCTTCTTTCTGGATCTTCCTGGCATTGCGTAGCTTGTCCTCTGGGAGATGGGCGATGAGGGCAGTCATCTGCTCCCAGAGCGAGTACTGGTATCTGCTCATGCAGGCGGTGTAATTTGCAATCTTTAGGCCCAATGCGCCCGCTGAATAAATACGTCTGCCAAAGGAATCTATTTTGCGTCCTTCTTTGTCCAATGGGGAGGAGTGACAACTACGACCCTTGGTGGAGGATGTCACGACCACCGAATTGGGTTTGGGGTGGACAAACAAAAATTCTGCCCCAGGCTCCTGGATCCTATACATGTGGTCTAGGCGTTTGCTGGAGATGGGGGTAGATGAGGGATGAGGCCAGGATTCTTTGGCCGTAGTCATCAGGACCGATATGAGAGGGAGGGCCACCGGTGTGGACGTATCCATCTGTACTATGTCGAAGATGGAGTCTGTGGCCGTCGGAGTCGGTTGGGCCATGGCCAAAGCCAGTGAATGTGCCATCCTCTTAATCAGTTCTCCGTAGGGTTTCACATCCTCGGAGGGGGAGATTGGGAGGTTTTCGGTGACCTGCGTGTCCGGAGACGGGTGCGGAAGTGATTCGTCTCCCGACACGGACGATGCCAGGGACCCCGGGGCCGAGTGCTCAGATGGTGAAAGAGGGGTCGGGCTTGACAGGTCTTGTGTTGTCGGCAATGGACGAGGATCGATGTCGGGCGTCCGTTTCGGAGGTACCGATGTAGGTGTCGGTGTCGGTACTGATGTAGGTTCTCGGTACCGAGACACTCTGGAAGAGGTGGATTGTCGATCCCATTCGGTGGGGTACCACTGGGGCGGAGGTGGGTAGGAGCCACAGAGGTATCTCCACTGCTGGATGTCCCACGGCACCGGTGGAGCCGGAGAGCGGTAATCCTTATCCCCTCTCGGTGCCGATGGTTTCGCCTCGGCGTCGGGGGTATCCCGAGGGACCTGTGTAAGGTCTATGTCAAGGTCGGAGTCCGTCAAGGTGATCGGTCACGGCATCGGGGAGATCAATCTACCCCTGGGTCGCTCGCGATCTTTCGGGTCAAGCTGGTCGAGCCTGGACTGGGCTGAGTCGAGCGCGCCGCGTGTCGACGAAGCACTCGAGGGTTTCTTGTGCTTCAGCTTGCCCTTCTCCTCCTTGCCCTCTCTGCGCTTTTTAGCAGGAGTATCGGGCAAGGGGAGTGATCTCTTCGGTGCCGGTCTGTCGGTACCGATGCTCCGGGATGGAGACGGCGTTGGTCCCGTCTGTCCCATCGGTGAAGATGCCGGAATTTCGGAAGAAGACATCTTCGGGGACAATGCCGACTCGAGGAGGGCAACCCGGAGCCTCGCAGCTCGATTTTTATGAGTTTGCTTCGAGAAAGCCGCACAACTCGCGCAGGAGTCGACTCGGTGGGACTCGCCCAGACAAAGAAGGCACAAGGAGTGCTTGTCCGGTGGGGCTATTTTACTGCCGCACTGCAGGCACCTCTTAAAGAACCCCCACTGCTGGGCCATAGGCCGAGCGGTGAAGTAAGGGGGGGGATTTCCAAAATCAAGTCCAGTTAACAATCCGAGTTCAAATAGGGGAGAAAAATCAGTCCGAAGGCTTTTTTTTTTCAGATAGGAAAGTAAACTACCGACCGGAGCAGGAGAGAAAGGATCCTCATGATGCGGCGGTCAGAAGAGAACTGGCGGGATCCTCGTGCCCCTCCCCAGTCATGCGCAGTGGAGCCGGCGCGCGATCGGGGAGTTGGCGCGAAAATCCGTTGGCTTTGAAGTTACCGATCGGGATCGGCGCAGGTGCACATTATCCCAGAGGTGTGATGCACAGAGACCACAAAGAAGATTTATTCTTACATCTTTCTGCACTTCTACCACAGACCAACCTGGTTATCATCTAAAACTATGTTGTACTTGTAATGGGCAAATAACAAGCTGCTGACTAAAGACCACCTAGACCCTTGCTTCTAGATCCATCCATGATCATTTGCTCCTGTCAGAGGGGATTACAGCTATACATTTGTTATTCCCATTCACCTACGAAACTCACTTAAAATCATAGAAACACAGAGTTGGAAGGGGCTATTCAGGCCATCCAAACAACCCCCTGCTCAATAAAGCATCCCTGACAAGTGTTTGTCCAACCATTGTTTGAAGACGGCCAGTGAGCTCACCACCTCCCTAGGCAGCTGCTTCCACTGCTGAACTACTCTTACTGTAAAAAATAAAATAAAATCCTATCCAGTCGGTACCTTTCTGCTCATAATTTAAACCCCTTATTGCGAGTCCTGTCCTCTGCTGCCAACAGGAACAGCTCCCTGTGCTCCTCTAAGTGACAGCTTTTCAAATTCTTAAAGACAGCAATCATGTGTCCCCCCCCCCACCCCTTTTCCAGAATGAACATTCCCAAGTCCCTCAGACTTTCCTTGTAGGAATTGGTCTCCAGGCTTCTGATCATCCTTGTTGCTCCTTACATATACTTCAAGTAAATCCAAGCTTAGATTCACTGTCTCAGCCAAAACTACCTCGCAGGGTTATGAGAAGGCCAGCCCTGATAGCTAACACTTTTTTTCCTCACAGAAACATGGCAGGTTCCCTTCAGCAAACAACATATTGTGGCAGAGCTTTTCTGCTCCCAGGCACGTCACTTGTATGAAAAACATTAAAACAGCAGGTGGGTGGGCAGGTGAACCTTTATACTGTGGTGGAGAAAACGGGAACATTGCCTATATATAAAATTAAACTGATGGTGCGATATGGCGATGGACCATACTTCTCGTAGTGCAGCATGAGGTGCGAATAATTCCACTGACTCATTCAACGGAGATAGAGATCACAACCGTTCCGCTCAGAGGCCTGTAAACCAGAAGTTGTGAGACATGAAGCAAAAATGTGGGTGGGGAGCAAAATGGGGAAATAAATGTGGCTTTAAGACCCTAATCTAAAGAGCTCTCTGTTTTCCTCAAACCCGATCAGGATTTTAAAAAAGAAGAGCTCGTTTTGAATGGACAAGGCTTAGAAAGTTTCAGAGGGATAGCCCTGTTCGTTTGCAGTAGAACAGGTATATTCAAACCCAGTAGCACCTTAGAGATTAGCAAGGTTTGGGATGTGTGTGAAGAAATGCTTTTTTTTTTTTCCTTTGGAGGTTTGCACTGAACAAAACCTTAACTCTGAGTTTTAAAAGTTTTTCTTTCTGGGCAGAGAACAGGCAGGAAGGAGGAAGTCAGTTCAATTGCTTTCCAACTTCACCTCAGACACCTTTTTTAGAAATGCTAATAGGTCTAGCTAGAGACAATGGGATGGTCAACCCCCCCCCCCCCCCCAAGCAGGGAACAGAGATTTGGAGGTATTAAATTCCAGAAGGGCTTCAGGAAGAAACTCCTGAAGACTTCAGAAAAAGCTTCTTCAGTGGGTGGAGGAAGAGAGACGATAAAACTCCTGGGATCAAGGAGGAAGGGCTCTCTTTAGTGTTGATTTGATCCTGGTAGTGGTTCTCTGTGCCACATAGACCCCCACTGTCTTCGACACGCTATTTTAAACGGAGCACCAGAAGGAAGGGGAGGGCAGTTAGTTGACAAGTGGCTCCTCCCCAAGTGGTGTATCCGTGGTAACAAGACTCTGGATAACAGGAGACACAGAGGCAAGGCCTCAGAAGTTGGAAGGGAAGCCGGGAGTCCTGACCCTCCCAGTGGGCAATTCCTACAAAGGTCAGGTGCTGGCAGCAATGGAAGAGAGAGAGAGAGAGAGAAGCCCCTCCAGGTGTTGGGAAAACCCAGGAGGGCAGGGTGGAACAGGGCCTGCAGGTCAGAACAGGACTGTTCCATCACAAGGTGTAAGCTTTTGAGTCAAAGCTCCCTTCGTCAGATTTGAGTAGGAATAGAAATATCTGAGTCCTTATATCCCAGTTGGAAGGCAGGAGGGGTGTTGCAAAAATGGAACTCAGGATGCAGAGGTACAACGTTCATTGTAATTAGCTTGATTAAAGCAGAGGAGAAACACTTGGGAAAAACTAGCATCCATAGTGAGGTAAGAATACTATGTCCCTGTTCAGCCGGGGGGGTCCATTGTTTTGAACTTGTGAATGAACTCAGGTTCAGCCATCTCACATTGTAATCTCCCTTGAAATGTCTTTGCTTGCCACTGGACTCGAATCTAATGATAGAACTTAGGAAGTTTAACTCCAATTCCCATAAAATACCCTAAGGCAAATGATGTTAAACTGCACCCTTGAGATTTTACAGAAGACCCCTAAATCCAGAGAAATGGAACTCCAAATGATATAGCCAATACATCTGTAACAAATCCAAAATGAAAAGATAACCACCGTGGCTGTAGAGGAAGAAGGAAATTATTTGTCTTGGCTCGAGCGAATAACCACAGCAGCTGCAACTGAGGGATCTGGCCAATTGACATTACAAGTCAGGCGGCCAAAACTTCCCAGCTGGTTTTCAGGTTTCCCCAGAAAACTATTGAGAATGCAGAGAGAGATCCAGTTTTCTAGAGGCAGCAACAATTCTCTTAACTCATTCAGAGAACTGGTGTGGCATAGCGGTTGGGGTGGTGGACGGTTTGAATCCCCACTCTGCAGTGGAAACTCACTGGGTGACCATGGGCCACTCACTCTCTTACAGCCTACCATACCTCACAGGGCTGTTGCTAGGATAGAGTGGAGGTGGGAACAACAATAAAATAAGCCCCTTCACGTCCCCATGAGGGAGAAAAGTGGGATATGAATTAGAAAATTAAGAAATAAGAATACAAAAATCTCGTATTCAGAGATACTCAGATAAAACCATCCCTCCTCATACACACTGGGGAAAAACCATTCATCTGTCACTTTAGTATGTCAGTTCCACCTCTCCTCAGATATATAACCTAATGTCACCTTAACTCCCTGGTTGCTTCCTGTGCCTTTATCTCATTGGAGTTTTGATCCAAAAGTTCTGGTGGCCATTCCAAAATCTGTTATGCTATGAATCTGCTCGGAGGTCTACTTCCAAGAAGGAACATTATATAGTCTAAGAACAACTGCATTCTCTTTATGTTTTGACCTTTGGAAGCCAAACTACCCAGTGTTCACATGATCAAACACACCTACCCAAGGGCAACTTACAGGCTCGGTTCAGATGTGAAAACATAGTTTAGTTAAAACTAGCTACAGGAAGTGTGATTATCTGAATGCAGGTCATTCCACTTAAACTATGGTTCATTAGGGCCCATGAAACCAGGTTCTGAAACCATGGTTTGAAGTTGGTTTATTAGTCATCTAATGACTATAGTTCTGAGTGATATATAAATATGAACATCATAACAGAATCTTGACTTGTTCCTCAATGTTACTATTGTCACGATGCAGGCTGGGATACCAGCCAGATTTCTGAAGGGGAGGCAGGGTGAAGGCGATGAAACTTGCATTTGTCAAGGGAAACCACGATTTGAATAATCATCTGTGACTCAAATTGTGGTTTTGTAAACTAACCACAGGTAAAACAATCCCTGGCTTTGTACACATAAATACAATAATATCTGGAGCCTTGGAAGAGGAATTCATCGATTGAAAGAAATGATGTGCGACTGGGAATTAAAGTCTAAAAACATTCAAATCAGCTACTGAATTCTCCAGACAAATCCACTTCTTAAATGGAAAAGCGAAGTGGAATTCCTTTACAGGGGCCGAGGACAGACTGGCAATGTAAAGCGGGGGCAAAGTGGAGGGAACTGGTGCGGGGGAAAAACTCCACGGAGCTGGCCGTTCATACTGGCCAGAGCAATGCGCAGTGGTGCCGATACGGAGCATTCAGACTGCCGCGGAGCCGGCTCGCGCGGCGTTGAGCCTTTTTTTTGTTTTCCCTTTCATGTGTTTCGCACATGCAGACATGCGCATATGCGCATAACTTTGTGCTGGCGCGTTCACACTGCCGCCTCCGGATGCCTCCCATTTCTTCCGGTTCACACTATTTGGAAGCGGGAGGCATGCGGAGGACGGCCCCTGAACACCGGTTTTACCCGGTGTCCTGTTAAAGCGGATGGAAAGCGACTGGGAGACGGGTAAGTGCGAAATGGAGCCGAGGGACAGATGCGCATGTCTGAACGGGCTCTTTTCTTCCACTTCCGACGGGGGGCTGCCCCGCTTTACATTGCCAGTCTGTCCTCGGCCAGGGTTTCCCATACTGCTAGCTCATTGTTGAAGAAGAACACGCTCCTACAAGGACAACTGAAGTTTCAAGCATAGATTATAAAATCATGAGCCTGAAAATATTAATAATGGAAGATAACAAACAGCAGTCTGGTTTCAAATATTGAATGTCATTTAAACAGTACACACATAGATGTGAAACAGTGCATACGTAGTAGATGTGTGCATAGATGCTTGCTCAGTGCCACCAGAGCCTGGCTCAGGCCATGAGCTACTGGAGGTGGCCAGCATCCTGGGGCCTCACAACCTGTGCCAGCTACACGATGCCGGCCTTGCATTGCCACCGCTGGTGGGAGAAGAAGGGGACGGCAGCGGGGATGGAGGAGGAGGAGGAGGAGGAAGGGAGAGAGGAGTCACTGCCACCTCCAACGTGTGCAAGGCTGAGCTGCTCCTCCAGCTGCTGCTGGCCAAGCAGCAGGGCCACTTCCAGGACCTGCGCATGGCCCTGGAGAAGACGCAGCCCCACCTGCCCCACAGAAAGGCACCGCACATGTCCACGCACAGACACATGGCTGTTTTGACACTTGAAAAAGCATGGGGTGGGGGCCGTGGGCCTGGGCCCTCACAGCATTTTACAGTTACTTTAAAATGATAAAGGAAAACTCATAGCGGCTACGAGTCCTCCATCATGTTTATTCGCAATCAAGCCAGCCAAACATTTTCTTGTATAAAGCGAAAGGCCATTACAATTAGGGCACACAGAAGGGAATGTACACAACTATGGCAAAAACAAGAGCATAATAGTGTTAAAAGCTCTTAAAAACAAATTTAAAAACATATAAACACCTTCCCAATATATAATGAACGTAGTTCAGCCTTTAGACAAAGCTCTGGCCTGTATTTTCTTGGGTGCCGAGGCAAACTGTGCTACTTTTATAAGAAACATACAGAACTGAATGGGAAAGAGGGAAAATTAATTTCTCCTCCACAGGAGAAGAGACTTTATGTGCTATAGAATCTCAGCAAGAAATATATTTCTGGGCTGTCAGCTTGCCAGCCTCCAGGTGGAGCCTCTCGATCTCCTGGAATTACAACTGATCTCCAGGCGACAGAGATCACTTCCCCTGGAGAAAAGATCCAGAGGAGTCAGCTGTGTCTGTTGCTGCAAGATAATAAAAACCCAGTAGCACCTTTAAGACTAACAAACTTTATTGTAGCATAATCTTTAGAGAAACACAGCTCTCTTCGTCAGATACAGCTGACAAAGAGAACTGTGTTTCTTTTTTTCTTTTTTTTTGATAAATAAACTTTATTGATATTTATATAACATACAGCATAGGTGGTTGTTTACATAGCTGTTACCATGTTCAAAAATAGTTGACATCTAAAATAAAGCATTTAACAATTTACCAATAAACAGTTTCCTATTCCTATTTCTATTTTCTTATACTAACCTTTGGTTATTCCAATATATCTAGTAGTTGTATTTCTAGTATTTTTAACATTGAATTTGGTTGTTCACAATTGAGTGTTGTATAGTGTGCAAGTGTTTCTTGTAAGGAGTAAAGATTTAGTGTATTATATTAGTATTAGATCTTTACAAAATTTGTTTTGTGGCAGTGTTTCGTGTTTGACAGCATAGTCATAGAAAGGATACCATTTTTCTATGAAGTTTGTAGTTTTCGGGTAAATTTCTGTTTGATGTAGTCGGTATGTTATTTTTTCCATTAGAAACTGATCCCATACTTTTTTCATCCAGAGGTTTCTTTCAATCTTTTGTGTGGATTTCCAGGTTTGCGCTATTGTTGTTTTTGCTGCTGTTAATAAACTACTGATCAGGTCTCTCGTTGATTTAGAGATAGTGTCTTTGTGCCACATATTTAGTAATATAGTTTCTGGATTTAAAGGGACCGTATAATTAGTTATTTTGGCTATTTGAGTTATTACATCTTCTCAAAAGGTGTGTACAGTCTTACATGCCCACCAACAGTGTATATAAGAGCCTTCTTCTCCACATTCTCGCCAGCATTTGGAGGATTGTGTGTTTGATATTTGTTTGACTTTGGTAGGTGTTAGATACCATTTCGTTAGAATTTTGAAAATTTTGTAATTTGGTTGTTATTGATGGTGTTTTGATTAATGATTTTGTCCATATCATCTACCATTGTTCTTCTGAGAAGGTCTGACAATCTCGATGCCAGGAATCTTGATATGGTAGTGTTTTTGGTTTTCCAAGACAGATTAGGATGTTTTCCAAGACAGATTCTGCTGATTAGCCCTTTATTTTCCGAAGGAGTTCCTTCCAGGAGATATTCAAATATTGTCCGCGGGGTTGATAGTATTTTCCGAAGTTTGATTTGTAGGGCCATATGTTTTAATTGTAGGTATTGAAACCACAGGATAGTTTTATTTAGTTTTTGTTCAATATCTGCTTTTTGCATTATATCTGTTTTAGTGGATATATCTATTAATCTTGTCACATTATTTTGGTGCCAGACTGACTTGGTGCCCCATTCTGTTCCTGCAGGGAACTAAGATTGGTGGATGAAGGTTGAGTACCTTGATATAGGTGGTGTTAGCACTTTTCAATGGTCGTCCCAAGTTTTAAGAATATTTGATAGTAATGTTTATTTGTGGACTGTTTTGGGGCGGTGTTCAGCTTTATTCCATATCAAGAACTGTGTTTCTTGAAAGCTTATGCTACAATAAAGTTTTTAGTCTTATACTACTGGGCTTTTTACTATTCTGGGGAACAGGGTTGCTTTATAGGGTGGACTCTACGGCATTATAACCTTCTGAGGTTCCTCCCCTCTCCAAACTCCACCTTCCACAACCCCCAAAATCTTCAGGAATTTCTCGACCCGGATCTGGCAACCCTAGCTGCATACACAAAGGGCAAAACAAAATCTAATGTTGAAGATCTTCTGGGACCAAGGCTCAACAAATACAAAGATGTGCAGGTGTGTTTTTGCATAGCAACCTTCTAAAATGGCGGAAGGCATTGTAACCAAACAGATGTTAAAGCCATTCTAAAATTGGGAAAATGAATGTTGGACAGATAAGAAGTTCTGCCACAGTTCCTTTAGAACAATTTGAAGCAGGGCGAAAAACCGGAGCGAGATATTATATTTCTAGTCACTGTAACATTGATCTTAAAGATTCAGTCTCATATACTGAAAGCAGGCAAGGGGACACCCTAAGAATCATCCATTAGAGAATAATGGCAAAGAATATTGTTGAAGCCAGCTACACAAGTGACATCCAAGTGCAGTAGTGCAATGCTTTACCTTAAAAGTGGACTGATAAAAAGGTTCCTTTGCTTTCTACAGAATCTGAATAGGGTGGCGTGCGTGTGTGCTCTAACTGAGAGTACTCCAAGTTCAGCCTGCACTAAAGCCACTGGAATACAATGAGGCAAAACTAGAATTCTCTTTAAAGAGAGATTTTGAATAGGGTTGTGATCAAATGTTCATTTGAGATAGCACTGTGATCAAATGTTAATTCCAGGCCCAGATCTCTACACAGGGATGCCAGCATCCAGGTAGGACCTGGGGATCTCCTGGAATTACAGCTCATCTGTAGACTAGAGAGATCATTTTCCCCAGAGACAGTGGATGCTTTGGAGGGTGGACTCTATGGCATTGTACCCCACTGAGGTCTCTGTCCTCCCCAGGCTCCACCCCCAAATCTCAGGGAGTTTCCCAACTTGGATCTGGCAACCCTACCAGCTGTGCATGCATAATGGGCCTCAGATACTCTGACCAGAAACTATGGGGGAATTTGTTTGGTTGAAGCCTCAGTTCCTGTATTTGGTGAACCAGCTTTATCTCCTCCTCGTCCCCATGTACAGATGCACAGAGCCAAAAAACAACAACAACTGGCTATTCCCATATATTCCATTTTTCTCCCCCCCCCAACATACATGGCTAAAGACAGAAATATTCCCATGTCCTCCATTTCTTCTTTTCTAAAGCTGCAAGTCCCAAGATACCAAAAAACCCTTAACTTCCAGTACATTGTTATGTTTCGATGATCCACAAGTTGAAAACGTGGGCTTTAGGCAAAATGTCCAAAGACCCCAAGGAAAAATAAGGCGAAGCAGGGGAGGGCTGCTCCTGTGTGGCAAGCAAACATCCCAACGTCCCAGAGAAAGAAAGCAGCACGGGCATCTTCTGTATGAGTGGAGAGGATGAGACTGCAGTTTAAGCCTAAACAGGCTCATGAGGCTAACTGTGGTGGTGGTGGGGGGGGGGGGGGTATTGCCCAGGCCCGTAGCTACCACAGAGCCCATGGGGCCTGGCCCATTCTATGGGCCATTTCTATGGGCCCTCCCCAAGCCTTGGCTCCTATCAGCAAGGAGGATGAGGGCAGCACAAACAGCGGCGGCCGGGCTGGGCTAAAGAGCAGCCTGGGCAGGCGGCGAACATGAAAGGTGCAGGGAGAAGCCTCCTTCTCGGGCTTCCACGAGACACTTGCTGCATCGCCATCCAGCAGCAAGAAAGCCAGGCAAGGCAAGGCGGCAGGCAGCTGCCTCCTCTGGCCCCGGCCAGGCATGCTCAGCCGTGCTCCAGTGCACCAACCAGTCTGCATGCAGCACCTTCATGACCAGCCCGGATGCTGTGAGCCTCGCCTCTCCCAGTCCCAGGAGGGAGCGGGGTGGGGGTGGAGGTCAGGCTGGTGCTGTGCTGCTGTGGGAGGGGGAACTGGGGCTCCGTAAGGAGGGAGGGATCCAGGTGCTCTGCAGGGAAGAACTGCCCTTGCAGGGGGGTGGGGAGGGAAGCTGCGGCCACTGGGCATTACACCACTTTGCCCTGAAGGGTTGCCTTAGGACTTCCACCAATTAAATCAAAGTTAATTTAATTAACTTTGATTTAATTGGCTGGTGGGGCCCCCTGAGGCCCCCTCCCCAAAAAATCCTTAGCTATGGGGCTGGTACTGCCTTCTCTGGGAAAGCACTGCCACTCCCTATAATTTATGCCCCTGATCCAGCTGTGTGCCTTGAGTTTTGTGAAAAGAAGAGATTGGATTTATACCCCCTGCCCTTCACTACCCGAAGGAGTCTCAGAGCAGCTTACAAACTTCTTTCCCTTCCCCTCCCCACAACAGACACCCCGTGAGGTAGGTGGGGCTGAGAGAACTCTCTCAAGAACTGCCCTTGAGAAAACAGCTCTGAGAAAACTTGTGAGTGACCCAAGGTCAAACCAGCAGCTGCATGTGGAGGAGTGGGGGAATCAAACTCAGTTCTCCCAGACTAGCGTCCGCGCTCCTAACCACACCACCAAACTGGCAAGCTCTGATCTAACACAGACTTTCCATGATCATACTTCCTACAGTAAAAACAAAGTTTTCCAAATGCTTTGTAAAGTTGGGGACCCTGCTATAGTTCACAATTTTTGCATGCTTGTCTACTTTCCACGCACACAAAATCCACCAGCAACTGTTTGTGAGAAGGTCATGCTGTTTTTGAAGATGATAATCTTGTACTTTAAAATAAGGGGGTGGACAACATCTTCAGCTGCATCTTTGTACTGTGCCTTCAACAGTCTCCCAAGGGCCTGCAGACCTGAAGGGATAAACCTGCCGCATGTAACTGCTGTTCTCTGAGGACATTATCTCCGATACCACAGACAACTTCTGTCCCGTTACCACCTTGTGGAATGGCCTGCCTGAGGTCAGGAGGACGGCTCCCACTCTCCAGACTTTCCACAAACTGTGCAAAACTGAATTATTTAAGAGGGCTTTTCTACACAGGCAACAGGGCAGCACAATGTTACAAAAGGCTTCACAAAGTTACTTGGATAAATTACTGGGGGCTGTGGTCAGCACTACTGTGTATAGTTTGCTGTGGGTTGGATGGTGTAACTTTGCATCATTTAATGTGTCTTATGCAGTTTGAAAGAAAGAAACTGCAAGTAGATAAATAGGTACCACTTTGGTGGGAAGGTAACAGCGATCCATGTGCCTCGGTGTTTAGTCATGCTGGCCACATGACCACGGAGAAGTCTTCGGACAGTGCTGGCTCTTCGGCTTGGAAACAGAGATGAGCATTGCCCCCTAGAGTCAGATTCGACTGGCTTTCAAGTAAGGGAAACCTTTATCTTCACCTTTTATGTTTTGCTTCAATTCTCTTTTTAGACTTTTAGTGGATTGGACAACCCAAATCCTATTTGATTGTTTACTGAGTTTCCCATCTGGCTGATTGTATTGACTCACTCTGTGTAATCTACCTTGAGTCCCAGTGAGAAAGGTGGCCTATAAATAATGTAAATAAAGTAACTTAAATTATCAAGGATTCTTTCAAGTCGGCAAAGCCACAGTTTTTACTGCGCCTTCTGAGTTCTGAGGCATACCAATTCATAGCTCGATCTGCTCTGTTACATGCGTGCATGTGTTGCCTAGTAAGGCACAGCATGTGCTCTTATGGATCTTTTAATGTTCATAAGTTTGAACTTTGGGTTGTTATGCTTCAAAGGACTACATGCACTCTTTATTGCCGTAAGAGGTTCCAGTCCATTCCAGGAAGCAGGCACCCGCCATGGTTCACACAAAGGACAAAGACAAGGACCCCATTGCCCAAGGGTTCTTTTGTCACCTCACGCTAGGCAACCCCCATATACCTGTGAGATTCCACACCTTCCAGAGAGATGCTGAACTTTGGACTATGAATGAGGTTGCTTGGCAACTAATCCTTCGCCCATCAACTGACCGAGCCAGGGCCATCAAGGGACAATAGGATGGCTCGGTGACACACCGGACGCCTGCCCAGGTGTCAGTTCCTGTCTAGCCTCTAGTATTGCAATATTGACCACTCCTCTGCATCCCCTCCTCTTTTTCCTTTAACCAATGGTAGGGTTTGTAGGGATGGACTACCTGGTAGGTGTGTTCGTGGGATGTGGCACCCCAATACCACCTAATAAAAGAGGTTGCACTCCATGCAATCGCTCTCTTGAGCTTCCACGACCCCTATCTGCTTTTACCCCTCTTGTGTCCAGCTTGCTATCCCAATACCCTTCCTCCATCTTTGATCTCTGGTCTGCGCAGACAGAGAAAAGCGTGTTTCTGCTGGTTCAGAACATGTCCCCCATTTCCTTTTCAACCCCTCCATTCTTCTTTTGGAACGGACAACCCATCTCCAGGACAGATAAAGTATCTCCCAACCAACGAATCTCCTGCTCCTGCAAAAGTGCTGTTTCTCTATCTAAGTTTCTTAGAACTGTGTGTTTGTGTGTGTGATTTTGTTTTTTGTATGCTTGAAGAACATTTTACAGTAAACATCATTTAAACTGATCTCTGCCTCAGTGCCTATTTACTGGGAACTCCTGGAAGGAGCAGGACCTTGGTATAGTTGACTGTAACCCGGTTATTTGCCAATTGCTAATCTTAAATCCAGAGCAATTCGGCTAACACATGCAAAAAGAAAAAACTTATCCTTTTTAAAAGTTTCAATTTTTTTAGGCATGCAACATTCTTTTAAGTTGTCCAAAGTTTCATTTTTTTTCTTAGGCACACAATATTCTTCCAACTTGTCCATTATAACTTCCAGGGCAAGCCTAAAGCAAGTCTACTCAGAGGTAAGCCCCATTTCATTCAGGGGGACTCCCCCCCCCCCCCGGTGTTCTTAGGATATATACTTCAAGAGAACTATCTTATGCAGGTCTACACAGAAGTAAGCCCCATTTCATTCAGGGGGGCTTCCCCTTCAGTCTTCTTGGGATATGTACTGGGAGAGAACAATCTTATGCAGGTCTACACAGAAGTAAGCCCCATTTCATTCAGGGGGGCTTCCCCTTCAGTCTTCTTGGGGTATGTACTAGGAGAGAACAATCTTATGCAAGTCTACTCAGAAGTAAGCCCCATTTCATTCAAGGGGGCTTCCCCCCCCAGTCTTCTTGGGATATGTACTGGGAGAGAACAATCTTATGCAAGTCTACTCAGAAGTAAGCCCCATTTCATTCAGTGGGACTTCCTCCCAGAGAAGTGTCCTCTGGATTGCAGGCTGGGTATCATATCTGAAACAGTGACTTCTGACTCACAAAAGCTCAGACTGAAACAAACAGACTAACACAGCTACCCCTCTGGAATTCTCATAGTCTCACCTTCGACAAGCCCAAAATTATTATAAATGTCCAAAAGCGCCTCTCTAGCAACCAGGGGCAGTCTTAATAATTCTGGGGCCCTGAGAGAAAGTTCAGGATAGAGCCCCAAAATGACTCCCACTGGTCCTTCCTACAAGAGGCAGTTCTTGCCACATGTGAGGTGGATGCAAACCATCCCCATAAGCCAGCTGCCTGAACTCTGGGTGGGGTGTTCACAAGTGGTCACAACCCCTAGATGAAGGAGGTCATGAGTGGCTATCGCTACAATTGGGTGGCCCAACCTCAGGCAAGATGAGTGTGAGTAGCAAAGAAGGAAGTCTACTCTTTTTCTTCTTCTCCCACCAGCAGGGAGATAGGGCTGTGGACAGTTGGGGGGGGGGGCACACATGGGGCAACATGGGGCAACTGCCCCCGCTGCCCATTGGCTGGGACCACCCCAAGTAACAACACATAGAAAAATTGGGGATTTGATCATATTTCTCCTCTAATCCTATAGTTGCTAAGGAGAGTTCAAACCTTTGTCTAATCCCCCCCCCCATTAAAGTAATATCCCCTTATAACTGTAATGTAACATATTCATATTCGCTAAAGTCCCGGCTGTTCAGCAGTTATATACAGAGGCTTCTTTGCTTTCATTGAGTGTGGTTCTTACAGCTCCTCAGTCTTCCGTTTCGAGCTGCCACGGTAAGGAAATGGCTTTCATTTTAATCTACTGCATGCCCCATTCTCCACTCCTGTAATATTTCTCTGTCCACAGATAAAGACTCTCAGGATGAGGAATGGTTTGAAACTAAATATGAAAAGCAGCTAAAACAGGGGTCTGGCTCCAGAGATATGACTCTGTAGGGACCCCAATTATAACTCTTCAAAAAAAATAAGAAAATCAAATCTTTAAATTAGAGGGGAAGGTGGGATGCTGGAATAGCCAACATTCAGAGAACGGCTAGGACAACAAAAATCTTGAGGGGAAAGAGTCTTATGGCTTCTGCTTTACAGAAAAGGAAATGGCTGAGGTGTTCGTAATCCGAGTATGAACCATGCACAGATTTATGCCAGCACAGGGTGGCCCTTATTTATTTACCACTTATTGTGAGGCCTCGTGCGTGTCCCTTTTTAGACTTGCAATGATCGATGTTTGGGCTGTAGAAAGTTATCACTCAGCATGCCAATTATCAGTGTTAAACCGTATATTTCCCACTATGCAGATAGACTTTCTCATACTGGCTGTTTGCTGACCACATGCTCTGAATTTTGAAATATACTCTTTGAAATGTTGCAGACCCTGGACTAAAACACCCAGCCACCTCTGCACCTTGGTGTAGAACAAAGAACAAACCTTCAAACAGCAGTTCCCTAATACTGTTAAAGATAAGGAAATGCTGATCCCTACAACAGCTACTGGGTTTGGAAGGAATGATGCATTCCAGTCTGCGTCTCTTTCTGTTACCAGAGATCGATAGTTACCATAACCATGGAGGTGCTGGGTGAAGGAAAGACCATCTAGCAATGGCTCTATTAATATTGGAATAAACAGACCCAGGGCTAGCTACATGCTATGCGCACATTCCTCATGGATTTTACATATCAGAGCAACTCATGTGCAGGCAAAGAGTTTGTGAGGGTCAATGCACCATGCCAAGAACCATCTCCACTGCCCAGGTATTGTAATGGCTCCCTACGGAGGAATTTACAGAGCACAGAAATAGGGATGTGGGGATTCTAAACATATTTCAGCTTCCCTAGAGCTACTTACATGGTCATAAAATTATGCCTCCAGTACTGGAGAGTCAACTGTTTGAAAAGGGTTTGTTCCAGATGCTCAGATCAGCAAGACCAACTGGACTTTGGGAGCAGGCTGCCGTGTATAGGCGTGGGTTTCTCCTCTTGTATCTGTCTTGACGTTTTCTCTGCATCACTGCTAACTGATCCATAAACACCCAAACGAACCCTGCACCACTGGGAACTCAGAGATAACAGGCATAAATATGTCACATTTTTTCCCCATGTTATGTGTGTTATAAGAGGATCTCAAACACCTGTCGTGTATAATCATTGCCACAAAGCCAAGGGTGGATTTCTAGGCTGCATAACCTGCAGATAAATACAGTTTATATATGGTATTCCCCAGCATGCCTATGTTTGTATACATAAGAACATAAGAGAGAAGCCAATGTTGGATCAGGCTAATGGCCCATCCAGTCCAACACTCTGTCACACAGTGGCCAAAAATACCAGGTGCCATCAGGAGGTCCACCAGTGGGGCCAGGACACTAGAAGCCCTCCCACTGTTGCCCCTTCCCAAGCACCAAGAATATAGTGCATCACTTGCGCCAGACTGAGAAATCCTATCTATACCTTGTGGTTAATAGCCACTGATGGATCTCAGCTCCATATGTTTATCCAGGGGTCCTTTCGTAGAAAAAGAGGTGCAGGAGCTCATTAGCATAAGTCATTAGCATATGTCACACCCCCTGACATCACTGGAAGTATGTCAGAAGGCCACACCTCCCGAGATCACCAAAAGTGTGTCAGGAGGCAACACCCACCACTCAGGCTCCACTCCAAAAATCTCCAAGGTATTTTCCAACTCAGAGCTGGTGAGCCTACCTGATGGCACACGTGGGGGAAAACAAACAAACCACCCATGTCAGGTAAAGAGGGGGGATACCAGGTCAATATATTTTTATTCTCCTTGGCATTGATGACTGAGGTGCTTTAGTGTTCCTTTTCTATTTGACTGGCAGCCTTCCTCTCTATTACAGTTGCCTGTGGGTTTTATATCACTGCCATTTAGTGTTGTTTTTGTCAGCCACAACAAGGTCACTTTCAGAGAGTTGGGGGGTCACCTCCCTCTGGACGAAATGGGGAAAACAAAATGAGTGGGAACAAAGAAATCCTTGCAGGGACAGTCCTGGCTTCAGATTAATTGCCCTGGACTATGTTGGTGGTCTCCCATCCAAGAACTAACAAGGGCTGGCCTTGCTTAGCTTCCAAGATCTGACAAGATCGCACTCAGATGGTTTAGACAGCCTCTTGTCCAGTTGCCCTCCCTGGGAGCTGTGAAATTTTTTGTTGTGCAGCTCATGGCCAGAATAAACAGGTAAATACTTCACATCCCCCCTTTCTTTTGGGGACGGTGACTCAATCACATCTCAGTCTCCTGCCAGCCACTCCACCTATGGCTGAATAATGCCAAGAGAGCTCCTTAAGGACTGCAATGAGCAGCACCAGGGAAAGGCAGCCTACATACCTTCTTTACAGCACCATGGGATCACCACGATTCTGAGCATCACTTTTTCAGAGGTCTCAGAGATTTTTTTTAAAAAAACCAGCAAGAGCTATAGTGTGTTAATGCACTAGTTCCCATCTTTCAGCAAAAGCAAGCAAGCTGGGAACTAGAGCACTGGTGTAATGGGCACCAACTTAACATACATGTATGTTAAAACAGCTCATACTAGGGTTGCCAGGTCCCTCCTGGCCACTGGCGGGGGATGCCAGAGCGAAGCTGGGAAACTCCTGGAGATTTGGGGAAGGAGCCTGGGGAGGGGGGGGGGTGTACAATGCCATAGGGTCCCCTTCAAAATATCAGCTTTCTCCAGGGGAACTGATCTCTCATGTCGGTAGATAAACTGTAATACCTGGGGATTCCCTGGTCCCACCTGGAGGCTGGCATCCCTCGCACCTGGCAGGCAACCACATCCCTCCCAGAGAGGATGCCCTCAGGACATGTCCCAGTCCCAGCTAACCCAAGCTACCGCATCCTCCCCTGGATGGATCCCCATTCCCCCCCAGCCCCAACAATGGCCCCGGTGCTGAGACTAAACAAGTGAAGGGTGGGGTATAAATCCAATCTCTTCTTCCCCGTTTGCGGAAAGTGAAACCTGCCCCCCCCACCCCGCTCTATGTATCTAGGAGACCAGGCGCACAGGGCTGGCTGGGCTGGAGAAAACTCTGGGTCCCTTTAAGAGCTTCTGCAGCCAGATATACCGCGCAGGGCAGCTGGGCCAGAGAAAACTCTGGGTCCCTTTAAGAGCTTCTGCAGCCAGATATACCGGGCAGAGCGGCTAGGCTGGAGAAAAATCTGGGTCCCTTTCAGTGTTCCCTCTAAGCTGAGTGAGTGTGAGCTAGCTCACAATTTCTTTAGCCTCTGGCTCACACATTTTTCTCTCTGCTCAGGAAGGAGGGCTCCAGAGCAAACAAACTGATGCAGCAGCCAAAATCGCTTGCTCACCGCTTTCATGCCAGCAGCTCATAAAGCAGGATTTTTGCTCACAAGACTCCACGGCTTAGAGGGCGCATTGGTCCCTTTAAGAGCGTCTGCAACTGGATTTGCCTGGTCTCCCAGCAGCTTTTGCGGGCTGCAGTAGCTCTTAAAGACTCTGGGACTTGCATCACTCTTTGGGTGAAGAAGTAGTCAGCAATTTCATTGAGTGCCCCACAAGTTCTTGTATTGTGAGAAATGGAGACATACGGGAATCATACCTGGCCATTTTGATACCAGGTGTATCACCAATATTTGAGGGGCGATTTTTCAGTAACATGTTATCAGGAAGGCTGCCATGGTCCCCGTAGCTGTCTCTTTAAAGACATTTTATTTGCAACAAGTTCCAGGGGACAGCCAGTGTGGTGTACTGGTTAGAGTCTCAGGCTAGGATCTGGGAGACCCAGGTTCGAATCTCCACTCCGCCTCAGAAGCTTACTGACAGTCCTTGAGTCAATCATGCATTCCTCAGCCTTACCACCCTCACCAGGAAGAACAATATAGCCAGTCTGGGTCCCCAACACGGTAAAAGGCAGGATATAAATTAAGTAAATAACATTTAGCTCAATTTCATGAGAAGTTTCAACTGCCTGTTTCTACACATTAAAACATGTTAAAACTGTTTTTAAAGGGAAAAGATCTCCCCCCCCCCCAGTTAGTTAACAACCTCAGATATCATGTTACTTATATAAAACACACAGACCAATTTCCCACAAGGCGCTGCTCCGGTGTCTTTCTTCCCTTTGCCCCGACTGTGTGCTTAAATTTCTCATTATTTGACCCGCAGCTTCGCCCGAATTACCCCGCAGCTTCAGTGATCCTGTTTTTTTAGTATCACTGAAGCTGCAGGGGAATTCGGGCGAAGCTGTGGGTCAAAATGCGGCACGGGGCAAATAGCGGGAAATTCAAGCATGCAATCGGGGCAAAGGGAAGAACGATGCTGGAGCAGCGCCTCGTGGGAAATCAGTCAGAGAAATTTCTGCATGCTAAAGCACAAGTCTATTAAGATCAGCAGCTCTCCAAAGATCTTTCATGTCACCAGCTACCCAATCCTTTTAAAGCTGGAGATGCCAGGAATTGAACCTGGGACCCTTCTGCATGCAAAGCAGATGCCTTACCACTGAGCCATGGACCTGTGTTCCCCCTAAGCTGAGTTAGTGTGAGCTAGCTCACAGTTTTTTAGCCTCTGGCTCACACATTTTTGTCTTCGCTCAGGAAGAATGGTTCCAGAGCAAATTAATTTATGCAGTAGCCAAATCACTGGCTCACAACTTTAATGCCAGTAGCGCACAAAGTAGAATTTTTGCTCACAAGACTCCACCGGTTAGAGGGAACATTGCCATGGACCCTTAACTTAAGCTGCCCACTGGTCTATCCAAGTCAATATTGTCTACTGTGAGTGGCATTGGCTCTCCAGGGTCTCAAAAAACCCCCCACCGACCTCCAGATTCTTTAGCTGAAGTTGCCAATGATTGGACCTGGGACCTTCTACATGCCAAGCCAATGCTCTGCCAATTAAGCCACGACCCCACCACGGTGAGACAGAGCATCAAGAGGTTCTTTGCAGGGACTTACCTTTAGGTAACACAAACCGATGCCAATCACACAGGCAAGCAAGACCATCCACTGTGCAAGCATGGACCCAAGCTGCAGTCTGAATCGTCTGGTTTCCCTTCTGTTCCTGCCCTGTGCAGGTACTCCCTGGAGCTTGGCGACCTCCTTCATCTCCACCGGTTCCTCCATCCAACCCCCTTTTTGATGGAAAGACTTCAGAAAGAAAGAAAAAAGGAGAAAAACCTCCACAGAGGCCCCCCAAAGAGCTCTGAATGCTCAAGGACCATCAAGTGTCACTGAAAGATCATTTTAAAGCACTGTACATAGACAGAGGTGGGGGACTTTTATGACTAATCAGAAATTTCCCTCCCTGTGGGTGATGGTGGTGGCTGATATCTGAGATATTCCAATTCATTTTTTGAGTAAAGGCGTTTAGAGAATGCAGACACTGATCCCTAAGGTACTGGCTGGCAACACGCAGAAGGCATGATAAAGCAACTTCTTCTATTTAGAAAACTCTCTGCCACAATTTTCCTTGGAGGAATAAAAGCTGGCTTCAGAGATTTGGCTTCATGTTATACAGCCTAGCCTACAGATAATATACATCAGTAAGAACACACAGAGAGAGAGAGAGAGAGAGAGAAATGGTGCTGCTGATCATTTAGATACTGGAGGACATAAAAAGAATAGGAGGAAAAGGAGAGGAGGAGATTGGATTTATATCCCGCCCTTCACTCACTCGGAGTCTCAGAGCGGCTTACAAACTCCTTTCCCTTCCCCCCCCCCACAACAGACACCCTGCGAGGTAGGTGGAGCTGAGAGAGGTCTGAGACAACTGTCCTTGAGAGAACAGCTGGTACAGAGCTATGGCTTGCCCAAGGTCATCCAGCAGGTGCAAGTGGAGGAGTGGGGGATCAAACCCGGTTCTCCCAGATTAGAGTCCGCGCACTTAACCACTACACCAAACTGGCTCTCAAGGGCAGGAAAAGTCGGATCCAATGGGGTCAGTTTTTGTCTCTTCCACAGATCACGGAATGCATGCACACATTCAGGATCTCTCACTTCGCCATCTGCATCACTCGGCCATGAGCATTCCTATACATTTATTTATTTCAATTTCTATTCCACCCTCCCTGCAAGCAGGCTCAGAGCGGATCACAAACGCAGTTCTTGGAACATATCAAAAATTTCAATGCATATTAGATATAAAACAATTAAGGTAAGGGTAAAGGTTTCCCTTGCTCGAAAGCCAGGCGAATACTACTCTAGGGAGTGGTGCTCATTTCTGTTTCCAAGCCAAAGCCAGCGCTGTCCAAATATGTTTTCATGGTCATGTGGCCGGCACGCCTAGATGCTGAGGCACATGGAACGCTGTTACCTTCCCACCAAAGCGGTACCTATTTATCTACTTGCAATTTCTTGCTTTCAAACTGCTTGGTTGGCAGGAGCTGGGGTCAGAGATGGGAGCTCACTCCGTCATGCAGCACCTGGGTCTCGAATTGCTGAACTACCGACCTTCTGGTCTGCAGTTCAGCATCTTAACCACTTGAGCCACCGCAGTAAAACAATTAAGAGAGTTTAAAACAGCATAGAGTTTTTAAAACAGAACACACTATTTATCCTAGTGCAGAGATTTCCAGCTGGTGCCACTGGTCTCTAGATTGTCTTAGCCTGGCCCACGTGGAGATGGCAGCTTCAGCAGGGGAGGTCAAGGTCTGATTGGATGCCTGCTGTAGGGCTGCCAAGTACTGGCAACTTACCGGTGGGGGGGAGTTGTTCTCCCCCCGGAGCTCTTCTGGTGTGTGCGCTTTGCGCGCGCGCCACATCGACGTAATGACGTTACCCGGAGGTGATGTCATCACGTTGGGGGCGTTGCGAGAGCGTTGCCCTGGCAACGCCCCCAACGTGATCATTACATGGGGGAAGTCGTCCTCACCGGACGACTTCTGGGGTGGGGTCATTCGGCCGGCGGATTCGGCCAGCGGATCGGGAAACCCTATAGCGGGGGATCCCCCGCCCCCCAGGCTGACTTGGCAGCCCTAGCCTGCTGCCTCAGCCAGAGGCCTGGCAGAACAGCTCCATTTTGTAGGCCCTGCAGAATGGTAACAAGTCCCTCAGAGCCCTGATCTCAAGCGGGAGCATGTACCACCAGACCGGGGCCAGGGCAGAAAATACTCTGGCTCTGGCTGAGGCTAAGCGGACGTCCCTTGGGCCAGGGACCACCAGCTGGTCTTGATCTGCAAAGCACAAAGCTCTTCAGGGAACATATTATGCATTTTCATAAGCATGAACAACCACAACAGAGTCAGCGTGGTGTGGTGGTTAAGAGCAACAGACTCCAATCTGGAGAGCCGGGTCTGATTCTCCACTCCTCCTCCACATGGAGCTTGCGGGGTGACCTTGGGCCAGTCACAGTACTCTCAGAGCTCCCTCAGCCCCACCTACTTCACAAGGTGACTGTTGCAAGGAGAAGAAGGGGATTATAAGCTGCTTTGAGACCCCTTCAGATAGAGAAAAGCAGGGTCTAAAAACCAACTCTTCTTCTTACAGATGCAGGATTCTCCACGTCTCCCCACACACCAAGGGTAGCTTTCCCCCCCCCCCTCACTTCCATTTATTAAGCAACTCCTACACTTGTCCAGTTGTGATGCCCACAGGTTCATAAGGTACATGGAGCATGGGGCGGAACTCAGTTGGCTAAGTGGTGATAAGGACACAGACATCTTGGGTATATAGTTCAGCATGGTATAGTGGTTAAGAGCAGTAGACTGTAATCTGAAGAACTGGGTTTGATTCCGCACTCCTCCACAGGAAACCTGCTGGGCGACCTTGGGCCAGTCACAATTCTCTTAGAACTCTTTCAGCCCCACCTGCCTCACAAGGTGCCTGTTGAGAGGAGAAGGAAGGGAAAGCGATTGTGTAAGCCGCTTTGAGACACCTTAAGGTAGAGAAAAGCGGGGTATAAAAAGCTACTCTTCCTCATAATTTTGACTAGTGGGAATCAACTTGCTTTTTAAAAAAGCTGATCTTGTTTTGAAGATCCTTCTGTCCAACTTTGCTTTTTCAAAAAAAAAATTGCTTCATTTTGACTTGCTCCATTTCCACAGAGTCAAGAAAAGTAACAGGCAGAACACTACAGTAAGAAGAAGAAGAGATTGGATTTATACCCCACCCTTCACTCCCCAAGGGAGTCCCAGAGCGGCTTACAAACTTCTTTCCCTTCCCCACCCCCCAACAGACACCCTGTGAGGTAGGTGGGGCTGAGAGAGCTCTGACAGAAACTGCTCTTTTTCAAGAACACCTCTGACAGAACTACAGCTTGCCCAAGGTCATCCAGCCAGGTGCAAGTGGAGGAGTGGGGAATCAAACCCGGTTCTCCCAGATTAGAGTCCGCGCACTTAACCACTACAGCAAACTGGTAGTAAAATTCTAAAAACATGTCTTCCTCCCCACCTCTGCCCTTCCACTGCAGCCTGGAACATTCTCTGAAATGCTAGTCATAGGGGATTTTGGGGGGGGGGGGGTCGGGGTCCATCCCCAGAAACAGAATGAGAGGAAAGATGGGCTGCCGAAAGAGAGGAACATTTGAAATAAGGATCGATGGCCTTGGATCCAAGAGTATCTTTAAATTACAAACATGTAATCAAATCGACTTAAAAGGCGGATTGGCCCATTGATGGTTATTAGCCACACTGACTAAGTTGAACTTCCAGCGTCAGGGCAGAGGTAGTAACCCTCTCAATACCCGTAGCTGGAGGGAGCACCAATGGGGGAGGGCTTTTGCTTCTGTCTCCTGCTTCAAGGCCTTGTAGGCACACTTGGTTGGCCTCTGTGGAAAAGAGGTTGCTCCATTACTGATCTGCTCCAGGCTAGGGTTGCCAGCCTCCAGGTGGTGGCTGGAGATCGCCTGGGATTATAACTGACCTCCAGGAGACAGAGATCAGTTCACCTGGAGAGAATGGCTGCTTCAAAAGGTGGACTCTAGGGCATTATACCCCTCTGAAACCCTTCCACTCCCCAAATCCTGCCTTCCTCAAGCTCCACCCCCAAAATCTCCAGGTATTTTCCAACCCAGAGCCTGACAACCCTAGCTCCAGCACGACTGTTCTTAGGAAGCATTTCGTGAAGTTTGATCGATCCTTGAAGCTGTTGTTTTACTTTGTTAGGTTTTTTTTTTAAACTTTTGGAAGCCATCATCTGTAGTTTTGTTGGAAAGGTAACAAATAATCTACATAAAGTTTTTAAATGGAACAAGCGACCCAGCTATTAAACAGCCTTTATTCATCGCTGGCCCCTGTTGAAAAGTATTTCCTTGGCGACTGGGCAAGGAGAGCTCTAAGGTGCCCCCTTGTGGCTTGGACTCTGGTCTCTCTGGTGCAGCAAACACCGGTACTGCAGCCCATTCTGGAAAAGAAGCTGCAATGTGTACAAGCTTCAGTTTCACCAAACTGTTATCCTGGGCAGGTCATTTGGAAACAGCTGCTCCCCCACCATTTAAGACTTCTAATTCTGAGGTAAGTTTTGCCCACATACTTTGGGTTCTTATGGAGGCAATATCGGTTTTGGGAGGGGAAAGATGCTGAAATCCAGGGTACAGCGCATTTGTTCGTAGTGTTCGAGTTTCCAAAAGCTTTTCTCATGTTTCTCATGCTTAAGCAGAGGTTACCTGGGGGGCCTTTCTTCCTTGTTGGCTAAAATCACATTTGAACAGGGCTCTTTTTGTAGAAAAAGCCCAGCAGGAACTCATTAGCATATTAGGCCACACCCCCTGACAGCACACCTCATTAACATATTAGGCCACACCCGATGTTACCAGAAGTGTGGCCATCCAGCCACATCAACCTTTTGCTTCTTATTCTGTTTACCTTGTTGTCAAAACAGTTTTGACAAAACCAATAAAAACATTATTTTCTGTCCCAGCTATACAAAATCTTGCCTGAACCAATATCTTATGTCCAACAATTATTCCCACACTGGATTGGAATCAATTCCTAAAGGTTAGGTTCCCATGGAAATCACCTTGCCTTCCTGCAGAACTAGTACGCTGAATATGATTTTTTAGGGTTGCCAACCTACAGGTGGGGTCTGGAGATCTCCTGGAATTACAACTGAGCTCCAAACTACAGAGATCAGGTCAATGGCTGCTTTGGAAAGTGGAGTCCATGGCATTATGCCTTGCTTAGGTCCCGCCTTCCCCTAAACCCCACCCTCCACTCCCAAATCTCCAGGGATTTCCTCAACCTGGAGTTGGCAACACTAGTTCACTGGCAGAACAAAGCTAGGAGCCAGTTTGGTGTAGTGGTTAAGTGCGCGGACTCTAATCTGGGAGAACCAGGTTTGATTCCCCATTCCCCCCTTGCACCTGCTGAATAACCTTGGGCAAGCCATAACTCTGTACCAGCTGTTGTCTCAGAGCTCTCTCAGCCCCACCTACCTGATAGGGTGTCTGTTGTGGGGAGAGGAAGGGAAAGGAGTTTGTAAGATGCTCTGAGACTCCCTTGGGTAGTGAAGGGCAGGGTATAAATCCAATCTCTTCTTTTTCTGGTTTCTGGATGCACTGGGCGGGAGTAGTTTGTGGACTATTTTATTCAAGGTACAAAATTTTATTCAAGGTATAAGATTTCATGTGCCACCCACACTTCTTCAGATGGAAGTAGTGTGCATGCATACAAAAGCTTATACCATGGATGAAACTTTGGACTCCAACTTTGTTCTGCTGCTTCAGACCAACATGGCTACCCACCTGAATTATTACACTATAATACTTTTTACAAGCAGTTATGTACCAGTGGAGTGGTTACCATGCAGAGTCTGTCCCACAGGTAAAATTATCCTGTGAACAGGTGGTCTTTACCACATCAAAGTATCACTACCATCACAAGAACACCAATCGTTGGAAGTCAACTCCTCAGAAGCAGAAATCTCTCTTATTAGGAGGGTTAAGAACATCAACTTTGCTGGCCCATTAAAGGCAGATGTCAGCCCAGTGGCAGGAGAAGCGGGGCAATCATCTTCATCAGAAACTCTGCCCACTTTTTAAATTTCACAAAACAGGCAATCTCCAAAGTGCTGCTGACCATGCTCATTTTTAATTACAACTCTGTTTCTCTGCAGATGTCCCCCAAAGTCCCCCATGCAACAGTCAAGTGTTCTGCCAACACACACAACAATGAAGCTACTTTTTCAGATGTTTTCGCTTGCATGGCAGTAAGCATCAAACCACTTTAATACAGACTTTAGACACACATATATTTGCAAGCCATTCCCAACAAGACACAGCAATGAACTCAGGCTTCAAACTTACTTTTCTTAAGCAGAAGATGCCATGAGAAAACGAAAGAGATGCTCAAAAATTAAAGATATTGTCAAAAGCAGCATTTCCTGGGCTCTCTGCTTTTTTACATTCCCCCCTTTTTCAATAATTTTTTTTATAAAAACACAAAGAACAAAATGAAACAGAAAGGAAGGAAGGAAGGAAGGAAGGAAGGAAGGAAGGAAAGAGAGAGAGAGAAAGGTAGGTGGGGGGGAGAGAGAAAGAAGGAAAGAAAGAAGGAAAGATAGATAGATGAGAGAGAGGAAGGAAGGAAGGAAGGAAGGTGGAGGAGAGAGAGAGAAAGGAAGGGGGAGGGAGGGAGAAAGAAAGAAAGATGGGGATAGAGAGAGAGAGAGAATGACAGAAAGAAAGATAGATGGGGAGAGAGAGAAAGGAAGGAAGGTGGAGGGGAGAGAGAGAGAGAAAGGAAGGGGGAAGGAAGGAAGGAAGGAAGGAAGGAAGGAAGGAAGGTGGGGACAGAGAGAGAGAGAAAGACAGACAGAAAGAAAGACAGAAAGAAAGAAAGGTGGGGGAGAGAGAGAGAGAGAGAAGGAAGAGATGGGGGAGGCACTTACCGGAGCAGGGAGAGCGACGCGACATCAGCAAGCCAAATGCAGAGCCAGGCCTTTCAGTGCAAAGGGCCTAGCCCCGTGCTTAATCTCTGGGCGGGGCTTTCTCCTGCTGGCTTGCTGCACTTAAAGGGAAAGCACCGGGTGGGGTTTTTTCCTGCTGGTTCTCTGCAGGAACTTTCCCTTTAAGTGTAAACAGCTCAGGCCCAGCAGGGAGGGGGTGGGGCAGGCTTAGACGCCAGCCGGAACGCTGTTCCGGTGCATTCCTGCTGAAAAAGAGCCCTGCATTTGAATAATGCTAGAGAGCCAAACAAGAGCCAAAATGTTGGACAGAGTAAAAGGTTGAAATTCCAGGAATAGCAAGGCTAGATTTGACAAAGGCTTTTAATCATTTTATTTCTGATAGCCGTTACAATGGACCTGGCTAGGGAGATAACAAAAACATAAGAGTATAAATTCTGAATCATAGAAATTCCGACACTAAAAATCTTAAATCCGTTTGATAGTGAGAAAGGCAGGCAAAAATATTTTAATAACTAATCAGTGGTTAAATATGGATCCTGCCCCTTAACTCAAACTTTTTGGAACTTTGAACTTATAAAGGACACTTCAGAATGAGACAGAAAAGGCAACTATTTGTTCTCTCCAGTGTGGTGTAGTGGTTAACAGTTGTTGGACTAGTATCTGGGAGACACAGGTTCGAATCCCCACTTTTGCCATGGAAGCTTACTGGGTGACTTTGGGCCAGTCACATTCTCTCAGCCTAACCTACCTCACAGGGTGGTTGTGAAGATAAAACAGAGGAGAGGAGAATGATGTAAGCCACTTTGGGTCCCCATTGGGGAGAAAGGCAGGATCTACATGAATTTAATACATAAATTTGTAACATATTAAAACTCCCAAATATTATCCTTATTACTGTAGGGTCCCAGGGAAAAAAAATTGTCTTTGAAATAAAAACACATATAATAAAGAGGAATAATTCTTCACTTGCTGAAAAATACAAATCAGATTATTATGCAGTGCCAATTAGAGATCCTTTCACATAATAATCAATCAACACCATATTTCTTTACTATTTAGTTTTCAATGGGGACCCTACGCAGTACCTTATGACACGGATCTCCTGTTCTCCATTTTATCCTCACATCAATAACCCTGCAAAGTAGGTTAGGATGAGACAGAGCGACTGACCCAAGCGATCTTGACAGAGTGGAGACTTGAATGGGTCTCCCAGATCTGTGCTCTCTAAATGCGCAGACTCTAATCTGGGAGAACCAGGTTTGATTCCTCACTCCTCCATCTTCAAGCTGCTGGATGACCTTGGGTGAGCCATAGTTCTGTCAGAGCTGTTCTCTCAGCCCCACCACCTCACAGGGTGTCTGTTGGGGGGAGGGGAAGGGAAAGGAGTTTGTAAGCCACTCTGAGACTCCAAGGGAAGGGCGGGGTACAAATCCAATCTCTTTCTCCTCCTCCTCCTCCTCCTCCTCCAGGATGCCTAGAGGATTTCCATGGTCTACCCCTCACCTACCTACAAGAATGGGAAAATCTGTTCAAGCACGAGTAAGTAATACTGAGGGCCAAGAAGCCACATGGTACTGAAACTGAAGAGGGAAATCCAGAAGAGGGAAATGAAGAAAGCAAAAAGCCAAAAAAAATCTCCAAAATATAATGAGCAATCCATATGGACTGGAAACAACTATACGTTTGCTGACAAAGGGCTGGTTCCCATGTGCATGCTTAGCCTTTGTTGGGAAAGGATCTCAGGTAGAACCTCTGTGTCGCTATAGATACAGATACAGTGCATTTCAGCGGTGCAAGCACAGGCGCTGCGAGGCACCTAGTGGGATGCCAGCATGCGTGAATTGGCCTTAATATAATGTTTAAATTCTGGATGCATTGTAAAACACGTCCCTAAGCATTAGATTGTTAGAAGCCAGAAATTATTGGCAGGGGCTAGAATACGTAGCTTTCTCCATGGGAGCTGATCTCTGTCAGCTGGAGATCAGTTGTAAAAGCGGGAGATCCCCAGGCCCCACCTGGAGGCTGGCAACCCTAACTAGTATTAAGGGGACCATTGCTTTCATTTTGAAAGGGTGAAATGAGTTTTCCAAAGGCTTTTACCGATGTCTGTAACATTCTGATGTCTCTAACACTGCAGTGCATTACCCACTTTAAATATTTTAATTACTTTAAATTTTAAACTGGCTTTACTGTATTAGTTATTGTATTAATTTAAATTGTTTGCATTTATTGTTGTGAGCTGCCCTGAGCTTGTTCGTGGGAAGGACAGGATATACATTAAAATAGTAAATAAAAAAATTAGATGTGTTCTGGTTGCCACCATTGCTATTTTAAAGTGATTTAATAATGCTGAACTGATGGGGGGGGGGGGGGTAAGAGTGCCTCTGTTTGCCATACTGGCCTTGTGGCATTTTTAAAAGGTCACTTTAAAATGGCAGCATTGCCCCATGGCTAATTTAGCCCTGAGAGAGAGATGTATGGGAATACCGATGGTGAGAACGGACCTTCCATTCCCCTTTTTAACAGTCCGTGCCTCTGCCTGCTGGTATACCTGTGTGCAGAGATTGGGGGGGGGGGGGGGGGGGCGGCAGGGACAGGTCTTTTCTGGACCTATAGTGTGGCTGCTATGTTTGAAGGAAATTGGATGATGCCCGTGATAAATTACAATCTAACATTTTGGCTGGATTCCGCAATGTGCAAGCGGAAACACACACGGACTCAGCACAGTTCCACCTGCATAAGATCTCGAGTAACACCTAGAGCTTTCCTCCCCATGTATTACAGTGCCCAGAAATTTGTTCCACAAGCTTTTAAACAAGCAGAAACACAAATGGGGATAAAACGAGTTGGACTTTGCGCAAGTAGCTACCATGGTCAACGTCTTCCATTTCCACTTACGCAAGAGCTCTGGAGCAAACGGAATTTTTGTGCTGGACCCAACCCATTAACAACTCAAGAGTTCATTATAAGAAACCAGTCTTATTTAAAAATGGGGGAGGGGTATGGCCAACCCTTCCTAGAAAAAAATGGTACGCATACCTGTTGAATTACGTCTGGAAAATATTGGAAACAATGTGCTGATAATCTGTCATAGCCAGTGCTCAACAGTACACAGATAACATCTGAAAAATGTTATTTACTGCATCTTAAACTTGAAGTATTGTTCTGTATTAAGGTTTCCCTTGCTTGAAAGCTAGTCGAATCCGACTCTAGGGGGTGATGCTCATCTCCATTTCCAAGCCGAAGAGCCAGCGCTGTCCAAAGACTTCTCCATGATCACGTGGCTGCCATGACTGAGAGGCACACTGAATGATGTTATCTTCTCACTGAAGCGGTACCTATTTATCTACTTGCAATTTCTTGCTTTCGAACTGCTCGGTTGGCAGGAGCTGGGGCCAGAGACGGGAGCTCACTCCGTCACATGGCACTAGGGTCTCAAACTGCCGAACTACAGACCTTCCAGTCTGCAGCTCAGTGTCTTAACCTTAAATATAGGATGGAAAATCAATTACAAAAAAAAAATCTAGCTATTGTTCCTGGTGGAAGACAATGGCCGCAATCCTAAACTGTCCTGGGAGTGAGCCCCAGGGAATAAAAGGGGACTTACTTCTGAGTAAACCAGAATTGCTCCCAGTGAGTGCTCTAAATAGGATTCCATAAGGGAGATCTCCTAAACAAAATCTGTTATTATATGGGGAAGAACTGAACTGTACTTCTTGACAGTTAAGAGATTATGATCTGGACTCAAACTGGGTAGCCACAAAATCTTCTTTATTTTTTTTTTTAAAAATTTTTTATTAATTTTATCTATATCTAATTCTACAACGCTACTTTTCTAAGCTATGTTTACCTTATACAGAGTGTGCTTTATCATTTGCTTAATATTGCTATGCCATTAATACATATGAAGCGTTTTAAACCTTGGCTAATATTTAGATAAAATTGTTACTGATGATACATGAAAAATAAAAAAAAGCTGTTTGACAGACATGCTCTTTTGAAGGAATGCTTAATTATACACATAATCTATTATATATAAGTGCAGTTTCAAAAAACATTTCAGCCTTTATTTCTTCTTTCGTCCTCTTCTTGTCTTAACAGTCTCTTCTTGTACTTTTGGGGCTGCTGCTCCCTTTTCCGAGTCAGACGTTTCTTCTTCGCTCTTTGAGCTATCAAATCCATACATACTTTCTTGCGATGCCAGTGAACCATCTGAGTCTTTCTCTTTTTTCTTTTCTTTGCTTTTTTCCAAAAAACTTTTCGCCTGTTGGACAGAGTCAATCTTGTATTTCTTGTTTTTGATGCTGAAGCTCAGTCCTTCCGGAACATTCCACCTATAGATAATAGATTCAGACTGTAGCCAAGATGTCAGTTTTCCATAGGCTTTCCTTCTTTTCCTTATTTCAAATGGGATGTCTTTCATCACTTTAACTTCTTTTCCTTTGATCTTCAGAACTGCTTTATTTGTGGTCCTGAGCACCACATCTCTTGTTGACTTTTTGGAGAACCTTATCTGAATCTCACCAGGCAGGCTTTTCTTTTTAGTATAATCTGGATAGGTTCTGTAAACCATATCCATATCGCTTTTTATTTCCGCTGCTTTTAAGCCCGTCACTGGTTCAAGCGCTTCACTTAACAGATTTTTAAGGTCTTCTCCTTTATCCTCTGGTACATTCTGAAGTCTTAGGAAAAAATTCGATCTTTCCATCTGAAGTTTCAAGAGCTGATCAGAATGGAAGGCCTTTTCTTTCTCCGCTTTTTGTAGTCTTGAATCATGATTTTTAACTGAAGTCTTAACTTCCAGAAGTTCTCGCTGCAGCTTCTCTGTAGTTTTATTCGACTCCTTCAGGTCCAATTGCATCTTGTCCATCTTAACGTTGAGAGCTGTCATTTGGTCCACTAGAGGTCGCAATAACGAGGAGAACACCGTGCTCATCTCCGTGGTATCAACCTTTGAACTCGGAGCTGTACTTCCTAGTTTGGGGGAAGGTTTCGGTTTCCCCGCCATTGTTGAGACTGTGCTTCTTTGTTGATAGTTAGATAAGATGGACGAAAGGAGCAAATTCCACGACTGCGCTTATATCTTTTTAAAGTTCATATCCTCTAAAGAGCGATGCTGCCATCAAGCAAGCCGAACATACGTTTTTTCATGCAGTAACGCCACGTAAAGAGTCCCGTAAGTACGCCAGTCTCGAGGGGGGGGGGTTTACTCCACCCGCCTTTCCCGCTGTATTCTGTTTCTTTTTACTTCAGACTCACTGTTTCTCCAAGCGTAACTGTCAGTTCCAGCCTCATTGCTTCACACTCTCTGCTGCTTCTCGGTTTTGCGCTTTTAGCCATACGGCTCCCACGGACGGGGGAACCTATGGGGGTGATGAAAGGGGACCTCAATCCCTCGATCGCCACCGTAGGGAGAGATCCCCCTCGTGCCACCCCAGGCAGAGCCCCTTCACTAGGGTCTCTGGGGGCTCGGCACCGGTCCGAAGCCCCTTCTTCCCGCCGGGTACGGATCGCGCTCCCCGCTAGTGCGGAGGAGCGCGTCCGCCATGGTCGCAAATCTTGCCGGAAGTCGCCACAAAATCTTCTTTAAATGGATGAATCTTTTTTATTCTAGGAAGAGAAAGTTTATTTACCTTTGTGGATGATTTTTGAATGCTAACGTCCAATATCAGGTTTTTTAAAACCAACCACTTTTCCTCCTCCTTTTGGGGAATTTTCTCAAGTGGTTGCTAGACCAATCTTCATGAAAATGAAATAAGTTTCTTGTATATCAAAATATTATTTTGATTCATGACATGCTACATATGACTCACTCACATGGATTAATCATTTCAGGAAATTATGTACCATCCTGGGCTTTTCGTTTCTTTCATAACTTTCCTTCTTTTATCTCTCACCACATTTTCACCAACCACTGTAAGGGAGTGAGTGGGTAGAGGCCAAACAAATTGAAGAAGAAGAGAAGAGATTGGATTTATATCCCGCCCTTCACTCACTTAAGAGTCTCAGAGCGGCTTACAAACTCCTTTCCCCTCCCCTCCCCACAACAGACACCCTGTGAGGTAGGTGGGGCTGAGAGAGCTCTTTCCCAAGCTGTCCTTGAGGGAACAGCTGGTACAGAGCTATGGCTTGCCCAAGGTCATCCAGCCAGGTGCAAGTGGAGGAATGGGGAATCAAACCCGGTTCTCCCAGATTAGAGTCCGCGCACTTAACCACTACACCAAACTGGCTCTCTTTTGATCAGGTAATTGTGTGAACTGTCCCCCGCCCATGGTTGAGTCCTGATTACAGTAGACTGGGGGGAGGGGGGTTGCGCATGTGAACACTCTGCTAGCATAATTTCAAACACGGATTCCTCACGAGCCCAGCATCCTGTTGTCAGTTATGACTGCCATTTCCCCGCTTGGGAGATGGGAAGTCCCTCAGGTTCCGGAGTGCCATCCCTCCCCCTCAGGAATGTACTCCTCTTTCCCAGCTCCTCTGCTGCTTATCACCGGCCTTGAGCACTTGTTACTTCACACACTATTCTATTGTGACTTGGGAGAATTTGGGGAGGTTTTCTTGCAGGTGCAAATCACCTCTCCTTCCCGCTTTTTCCCTGAGAAAATAACCGTTTGCTGTTTAGGGGACGGTCTCTACTCTGTATAAGGTGATTGGGGCTTTGCCCTGTGACGTGATGATTTGAACACACTATAATTACACGAACCAGTTGTTTCACTTTCATTACTAACTCAGCAAGTGGACCCTGATAATAACCCTTCAAATAAAAGAGTTCTTGGTTAAGATCCTTTGCTTGGAGTTTAATTATATCGGAAGCCTCACACCTGTTTGCAGATGTTAAGCAGGTGGCAACCAGAGATGGGGATTTTTCAGTGATGGCCCCTCACCACTGAATGCCCATCTTGAAGCTTGCCTGGCAGGAGGGTTGCCGGGTTCCCTCTGAACATAAGTAGGGGGATGGGGGGGGGGGGGGTAGAGATGTCAGATCCAGGTTGGGAAACTCCCGGAGACTTGGGGGTGGAGCCTGGAGAGGACAGGGACCTCAGTGGGGCACAATGCCACAAAGTCCACCCTCCAAAGCATCCATTTTCTCCAGGGGGACTGATCCCTCTAGTCTGGAGATGAGTTGTAACCCCAGGGGATCCCCAGGTCCCACCTGGAGGCTGGCATCCCTACCTGGCACCTATTAGAAGCCAGGCCAAAACATTCCTTTTTTACTCAAGCTTTTAACTAAGGGGTTGATCTTTTTAGCTTGATAACTGTTTTACGAGGTTCCTTTCAAGTTGCCCAATGTTTTATGCTGTTTGTTATGCACTGGCTGGGCTTGGGTTTTGTTAACTCGTAACAGCTTTTATGTTTTTATGTTGATTTATTTTGCAAACTGCCTCAAGCAGGTTCTCCTGAGACATGGCATAGAAATCCTAAAATAAAATAGAATAAGCCAACAAAACAGCAAAACATCTTTCAATCCAAACACACAGCTAAAATAGATGTGTATCTTTTTGCTCATGACAGCTACTGTTGATGAGAGACCTGCCCGAAGGGGTCAGGAAGGCTCTCACCCTCCTGTGTAAAATGGGGTTGGTTCAAAAGAGGTTTTTTATAAAGGTAATAAGGCAATACTATAACAGGATAGTTTAGGAAGGTGCTTTTAAAAGAAGAAGAAGAAGAAGAAGAAGAAGAGATTGGATTTATCCCCCGCCCTCCACTCCCCAAGGGAGTCTCAGAGCGGCTTACAAACTCCTTTTCCCTTCCCCTCCCCACAACAGACACCCTGTGAAGTAGGTGGGGCTGAGAGAGCTTTTTCCCAAGCTGTCCTTGAGGGAACAGCTGGTACAGAGCTATGGCTTGCCCAAGGTCATCCAGCCAGGTGCAAGTGGAGGAGTGGGGAATCAAACCCGGTTCTCCCAGATTAGAGTCCGCGCACTTAACCACTACACCAAACTGGCTCTCAAAGAGAAAGAGGCTCTTAATTATACTATTGCGTGTAGATTGTATTGGCAGTTTGCTGCATGTGTTACCCTATTGTGACTTCACTGTTTTCTACTGACATAACGCCATTTTCCTTCATTACGCCCACACTTTGTACCATGCCTAATATGCTCCGGTCACTCAGATTTCTGTAACCCCAGTCCTAGTACGTGGCTTATTTGATGTTTCCTCACATTGATTGCAGGGCTTTTTCTGTGATGGTATGATTTACAAAATCGTAACATGAGAAATGGGATGTTTAAACATTGCAATCCCGGGAGTGAGTGAACTGAAATGGACCAGATTAGGACATTTTCAGTCTGAAAACTACGAAGTGTTTTACTCAGGAAATGACGAATATGGGAGAAATGGAGTTCCTCTAACAGTAAGGCGAGATGTAGCCCAGGCAGTCAGGGGCTACAGTGCAAGTCTGACCAAACAATCAGACTTCAAGGAAAGCCTACCAACATTACCATCATTCAGGTTTATGTCCCAACTACAGATGCTGAAGAGGAAGGAACTGAAAGTTTTTATGCAAGTGCCCATGAAAAAACTGATCAACACTTAAACAAGGACTGATTTCCCACAAGCAGCTGCTCTAGGCCAGCTCTTCTCTTTTCCCCGATTGCATTAGTCAATTTCCCACTACTTGCAGTGCGGCCACGTTTTGATCCGCAGCATCCCCCGATTTTCCCTGTGTCTTTGCGATCTCAAAAAACAAAGAATTGCGAAGACGTAGGGGAAATCAAGGGATGCTGCAGGTCAAAACGCGGCCATGCGGCAAGTACTGGGAAATTGACTAATGCAATTGGGGGAAAGAGAAGAGCCAGCCCAGAGCAGCTGCTTGTGGGAAATCGGTGAGTTGATAATCATAGGTGCCCAGAAAGCAAAAGTAGAGAGCAAAGCAGAATATTGTTGGAAGATCTGGGCTAAAAACAAGAAATGAAGCAGGAGAGTGACTCGGAACTTTGTGAAGAATCACATGTTTCCGGCAACCAAACAGACGGTTGTGTACATGGACATCACCAGATGGCAAATACAGAAATAAAATAGATTACATAATCGGAAGCAGAAGATGGAGTAGCTCTTTTCCCTCTGCTGAAACAGTACCAGGTGCTGATGGTGGTGGTTGTTAGCCATTCAGTTGTGTTCTACTCTGATTGTGGTACAGACCATGAATTGTTACTCTTGAAGAAAAACACCAAAAGATTCATAGTACCAAAATACAATCTAAGCAACATTCTTGAAAAGTTTAAAAGCCATGTAGAGATTTGCATTACTAAGAGACTGGGAAGGGCAGCTGTGAAGGAGCTTAGAAAAGACCCTTAAGTGTAAGGATGTGTCGCTGGTAACCATGATCAAGTTAATTCGTGCCATAATATTCCCCATTACTGTGTATAGCTGAACAATGAAGGAAGCTGACAGGGAGAAAGTTGATTCATTTGAAATGTGGTGCTGGAGGACAGTTTTATGGACACTATGAACCCCCAGGAAGACAAATAAGTGGGTCCTAGATCAAATCAAGCCTGAACTCTCCCTAGAGGCTAAAATTACTAAACTGAGGCTATCGTAGTTTGTTCACGTTATGAGAAAGCAAGATTCACTGGAAAAGATAATAATGCTGGGGAAAGTTGAAGGTAGCAGGAGAAGAGGAAGACCCAACATGAGACAGATTGACTCAGTCAAGGAAGTCACGACTTGCAAGACCTAAGCAAGGCTGTTAGCAATAGTAGGGCGCTTCGGAGGTCATTAATTCATAGGGTTGCTATAAGTCAGAAGCGACTTGACAGTATTTAACATTCACACACACCCACTGGTACTGAGTGCCAGCATCTCTTGGGGCTTTCCTGAAGGGGAAGTGGGTGGAAATCAGTGCACCTTTATGAATGAGTACTGACACCTTTCTTTCTTGACAGAAAAGGCACTGGTTGATTGTACTGACCTATGCTGTGCTTGTTAGGTGGTCTCTTCGTGTGGACTGTCTGTCAGCTTACACTGTGCTATGCGCTTTGAATGTCACTGAGAATGGCAGACTATAAACACAGCAAATAAATAAATAAATAAAATAATCAGACTAGTGCCTTGAATGATTTTTGGTACCTGGCGTAGCTCAGAGACTAAAACACAGATCCTAATTTGCTTGGAGGAATGAGGCACTTCTGCCCGCAGGAGGGGGTTGTTTTTACCAATTCTCCTTCCCACTACAGACCTCTCCCCACTTAGCCCACCCCCCACAGAGGGTGTCAATCCTCCATGGAGCAAACCCCTGCCTCCTCATTTGTAATACTACACTGTTGACATATGATCTGCCCATGGAGGTAAGAAAGGTTTCTTTCTTGCTGACCTTTCAAAAGATATATTAAAAAGGTAAAGGTTTCCCTTGCTTGAAAGCCAGTCAAATCCAACTCTAGGGGGGGGGGTGCTCATCTCTGTTTCCAAGCCGAAGAGCCAGTGCTGTCCAAAGACTTTTCCCGTAGTCATGTGGCCGGCATGACTAAACACCAAGGTGCACAGAATGCTGTTACCTTCCCACTGACGTGGTACCTATTTATCTACTAGAAATTTCTTGCTTTCAAACTGTTAGGTTGGCAGGAGCTGGGGCCAGAGACAGGAGCTCACTCCGTCATGCGGCACTCGGGTCTTGAACTGCCGAGCTTCTGATCTTCCGGCCTGCAGCTCAGTGTCTTAATCTCTGAGCCACCTAAGGCAGTGTTATTTTGTGATGTTTTCCAGATCTGGTTTTGGGTAGGTCATTGGGAAAACTGGATTGGACTGGTGTAGGCTGGTCTCTTTAGTATGGAATAAGGACATGCTATGGTTACTGACACTGTATTGTTATTGTTATGGATACCCATTGGATATTCTTGTATGAGCCCCCTTGAGTTCTTTGAGGGAAAGGCAGAATACAAATATTTTCAATTCAAGGAAGTTGTTCCAAAGGGTCCAGTGACCCCCCACCCATGCATTCAGGTGCATGGCAAGCCTCATTGGTGGAGGGGGTCTGGAAGGGCAATGATTCTGGGTCCCCATCCTTGACTTTTGCCCAGGGCCCCAGAATCACTAAGACTGCTCCTGCTTGCTCTTTATAAACAGGAAATTCTCAAAGACATAACTAAAGCATGACCCTGACCTGGATGGCCCAGGCTAACCTGATCTCATCAGATCTCAGAAGGCAAGCAGACTTGGCCCTGATTAGTATTTGGATGGGAGACCACCAAGGAAGTCCAGGTTCACTACGCAGAGGCAGGCAATGGCAAACCACCTCTGAAGGTCTCTTGCTTTGAAAACCTCAGGGGTCACCATAAGTCAACCATGACTTGACAGTATGTATGCCACCATAGCTGAAGCATGAAGGATAAGCAAAGGGTCTGGTGTGATATTCAAAGTTTTTTTTTTCAACTATGCATTATAAATCAGATTTTAAAAGCTGAAAGCGGAACATCTCTAAACATGTCAGGAAAGGATAAAAACATGCATCTGTCACCAGGAAGTGTGACATATCTGCATTTTCAAGCAAAGCTGAGAGAGGATTTATAAGTAGCTCATTGGTCTTAATTCATAGCCTAAACCATGTGGCTTCTCCAGCTTGGAAATGGAGTAGGGGTTGAAACATCATTATGTGTGCCTGTGGGAAATCCTCTGCAATCCTCCAAAGAGAGCCATCATAGTGCAGTGGTTTTCAGCATCTACAGCAAGCTGCTGGAAAAGGCTATCCAGAGATTTGGGCTGAGTTGCCTCCGATGGGCGGATGATATTCAGCTGTATTTCATACTTCCAGCAGATCCCAGGGAGGCTGTGGAAACCATTAACAGGTGCCTGGTGGCAGTCTTGGGATGGATGAGGGATAACGAATTGAAATTTAATCCCGACAAAATGGAGGTGCCACTGTTTGGGGAAAGGTTTGACCCAGGAATTGGGATATCTCCCGCTCTGGATGGGGTTGCATTCCCCCTAAAGGAACAGGTTCGTAGCGTGAGGTGGACTGCTGGACTTGGGTCTCCTGATGGATAAACAGGTGGGAGTAGTAGAGTCTTTCACCAGCTGCAGCCCTTCCTGAACAGGAAAGATCTTATCACTGTGCTGTATGCAGGGGTCCTTTTGTAGAAAAAGAGGTGCAGGAGCTCATTAGCATAACTCATTAGCATATGCCACATCCCCTGACATCACCAGAAGTGTGTCAGAAAGGGAATGTCAGTTTCAGCCCCATTATATCCTATGGGCCGTTGAAATCAATGGCAAAAACTCATAGGGTATATGAGGGGCTGGAGGAAAGGGGGTTTGAGGGAGAGGCTCCAAACTTGCAGGGTAGCTGCTGGGGCCTCTCCTCGAAATACCCACTAAGTTTCAAGAAGATTGGACCACGGGGTCCAATTCTATGGGGCCCCAAACAGATTTTCCCATCCCCTCCATTGTTCTCTATGGTGGGAAAAAATGTTAACTTTTCTCCTACCATAGAGAACAATGGAGGGAATGGGGGCAACCTGTTTGGGGGCCTGTAGAATTGGACCCCCTGGTCCAATCTTCTCTAAACTTGGTGGGTATTTCGAGGAGAGGCCCCAGCAGCTACCCTGCACGTTTGGAGCCTCTCCCTCAAATCCCCTCCCCTCCAGTGGCTTTTAAAGTTGCTGCCAAAATTCGGTGGCAAGCTGAATCAGATTAGAGAATCTGATTCAACCCGTAGCTGCCCTATGGGCCAGTCCTGAGCTGGCGGAGCTTTGCTCCGCCTCGCTCCGGCCCCAACGGACCCCTGGATGTATGGCTTGGTAACATTTAGATTAGATTACTGCAGTGGGCTCTACATGGGGCTGCCTTGAAGACTGTCCAGAAACTACAACTGGTACAGAATGCTGTGGCCAGATTACTGACTAGAGTGGATTGTATTTGTGACAAGCCGTTTCTAACGACTGAGGGGACCCACACAGCCTCCTATGATTTGGGGGGAACTAGTTTTGTTCTAAACCATAAACCTTCCCCTCAGTTACCAAGTGTTCTAAAGGTAGAAAGTGTATAGGCTTAGGTTCGCTGCTGTGAGGTACGTTTTGTGGTGAGCAAATAGAATACAGAGATCACTGAGGTAGGACTGCTATTGTTTACTTACAACACAGAAGATGTATTTACTTACAAGACGGTTTCAAAGAAGAGATAAACCACACAGGTCTCCACACAGACAAAGGAGAAACCTGGCTGAGGCACGTTAATTTAAGCTAGTTATGGCTTCAGAGAGTAGTTTGATTTTTCTTTAATACATTCAGGCATCAACAGGTTTTTACTGACTAGCCGGAACGTTGGATCCTCTCGCATACACTGGATTCCACCCAAACCAGCCTGCCCTTTCCCAAGAGTCAGCCTAAACGGTACACGTTCTGCTCATTCCCATAATCCGGCATAACAATCAGGTTCTCTGTTCTCTCTCAGAGGCAGAGCTAGGCTGCTCTGCCATAGTACCACACAGAGCTCCCCTTCACTCTGTCTGCTCATCTCCTGAGCCAGACCTGAGCTCTCACAGTTCTCTGCCTGAGGCAGAACTCATCTAAAACTCCTCTGTGTTTTCCCTTCAGCACTCCATCCCCCATCTGAAAGGTGACTGGATGCTGGAGCAAGACTCCCACAGACTCAGCTGAGTGGCTGGTTTATTTTTTTCCCCTTCAGGGGCAGGACGGCCTCCTGTCCGTCACGAGGACCATATCGCTTCATTCTTGTTCCACCTAAACCAGCCCCATACCCAAATCAAGATGTTGGTGTTGACCTTTAAAGCCCTATACAGCTTGGGTCAGTGAAGCATAAGGACTGCCTCCTTCCATGATGAGCCTACCCCATCCACTGTGGTAGGGTTGCCAGATGCCCCCTGCAGGGGATGGGGGGTAGGTTGCCAGATCCAGGTTGGGAAACTCCTGGAGATTTGGGGATGGAGCCTGGGGAGAACAGGGACCTCAGTGGGGTAAAATGCAATATAGTCCACCCTCCAAAGCAACCATTTCCTCCAGAGGAGCTGATCTCTAGTCTGAAGATGAGCTGTACTTCCAGGAGGTCCCCAGGTCCCACCTGGAGGCTGGCATCCCTACACTGCAGTCACCTTCAGAGGCCCTGTTTTGGGTGCCCCCGCCATCTGAGGCTAGATGAGCAGCAACCCAAGAAAGGACCTTCTCAGTCCTGGCCCCAGACCTTTGAAAATCCCCTCCCAGTGAGATCTGCCGGTCTCCATCTATTGTTGTCTTCCGCCAGCAGGTGAAGACTTTTTTGTTTCGTTTGGCGTACCCCCAATAACAGTTAATGCCCCTCCTCCCCAGGTTATGTTGTTATGTGTGTCTGATTTATATATATTTTATTTTAGATGCTGTTTTAATGTTGAAATGTTTTGATGTTTGCAGCCTCGGGGACCCTTTTTGGGTGGAAAGGTGGCACATGGATGTTTTACATGAAATTAATTAATTAAATGGTTAAAATATTGGACTAGGATCTGAGGGATCATGGTTCAGACACACACACACACACACACAAACACCTGCCATGGAAGCTTGCTGGATGACCTTGGGCCAGTCATATACTATCAGCCTAATCTACCTCACAGAGTTGTTGTGAGGATAGAAACCAGGAGACAAGAAGAATGTAAGCCGCTTCGGATCTCCATTGGGGCAAAAATTGGGGTATTAATGAAGTAAAGAAATATTAATTATTGGAATATGAGAGTACTGAAAACTGTTCTCATGTCAAACACGATGTCAAAACAGCAGTACAAATTAAGAAGATAAGTGCTGAGAAGTTCTTCTGGGGGGGAAATCAGCTCTATTTATAATGTCATCGAATGAAATTAACAGTGTCTTTCTCGGTTTGTGTTTCTGGAAACTTTGTAACAAGTGATCTTTTAAAAACAACAACAACAACAACTCCCCCTTTCTGGTATTAACAGCCTTTTTTTAACCGTTTCAAACATCTCCATAATAAAAGTTTGTTCTTTTTCTTAAATTAAATTTTTATTAAGTTCAAAATCTTACAAATTAATTGCAAGGTTTTTTACAACAAGGAAATAAGATTAACATTCTTTAATAATAATCTACTACAAGTTGCCAAATCTATTCTGCTTCCACTTCATTTGTATATTATAGTCATTAATTAAGTCTGATAGAAATTGGCCCACCTAAATAAATATTTATGCCTCTAAAAATTACTCTTGTTCTAACGGACTTCTTAGCAACCACTCAGGACCGATTCACATGTTATAAAGTCCTCAAGGCTGCCAGATGTGTTTCTATTAGTCGTGTACTGCAAGTTTCTTCCCAGACATCCACAGTCTGATTTGAATTGGGATCATGACTTTGGTGAGCAGTGTAGAGATGGGGGGGGGGGGGGCAGAAAAAGTGATGACTTTTTTCTCCCCCTAATGGGAACACTGGGAAATGTGAGACAGCTTTAAAAAAACTCTTATGTTGGGGACTTTTTTATTATTAGTGAAACTTAAAAAAAAAAAACACAGAAGATTTGTTTCACTTACCGTGAATCTTCCTTTTCCAGTGGTCCGTCAGTCTTGAACTTCTTTCGGGAGCCTGGCTCCTCCTCTTCCTCCAGGCAAGGTCCGGAAGGGAGGGACCAATTCTAGAACTCACCAGCCTGTATCCAAGCCGAATTCCTTTGAAACAACTGGCAACTCGAAACAACAGAACACTATAACCAACTCCTGGGTGTGTGGTTTTGTTTTTTGCAACCATGCCAGAGGTAAAAAGGGAAACAAAACCCATTTTAACGGTTCCCAAGCCACCATTCCCTAGCCCTCAACACTTCAGATAGATAGGACCAAGGCTGGACTAAGGAAAACTCATTTCCAACAGCGAACCCTCCCAAAACGACAAGCCCACACTGGAGAAAAAACCTGAGGTGAAGACTGACTCACTCCTAGACTACAGAGAAGGATGATTCATAGTAAGTGTAAGAAATCTTCCATTCTCCAGTGACCAAGGGGTGGGTCAGCCTTGAACATCTGGGACATAGAAAAGCAGTGTTCCCAGGGTGGGGACCGTGGCTCCTAGCCTGAGAGGGTGTGCTGCAGGACCCTCCTTCCGAAGGCCACTTCAACTGTCCTGTAATGTTTAGTGAAAGAGTGCCAGACCTCCAAGTAGCTGCCTTACATATGATCTCCAATGAAGAAAAAGATCTTTACACCATGGAGGTAGCCGCCCCTCTTAAAGAGCGGGCCGTAATGCTCTGGGGCAGGTCCAAACTGCTGCCTTATAGGCCAGAATGATGCACGCTCTAATCTACCTACTCAGGGTGGACGTGGACACTCTCTTGCCCATAGAAGCCCTCCTGAAGGAGACAAACATGGTGTCAGTCACTCAAAACTGTTTCGTCCTATCCAGATAGCAACTCCATTGGAACATTTGGGAAATTGGGGGGAATTATTGGGGAAAAACTCCTGCATTTTTTTTTCTTTTGGAAATGGGTTAAATGTGCTAAGGTAGCATAGGAAGTATTAGTTTGCAAGTCTCTCTCTTGCTTTACTATTTTGCAAGCAGGGGGCCCACAAGTCCTTGTGGGGGACGTGTCATTTCGCCTTCCTCTACTATTTCCTCTTTCCATTCCCCGCAGCCTCTCCCCTTTTCCTGCTTCCTTCTTAACCATCAGCCAACATACCTTTATCTGCTCACCTGTCATTTTTTAAAATAATTACAAGTGGTGGCAAGTCTACACACAAGCATCTATAAATGTTTTAAAATGTGTCCACGCACAATTGTTGTCTATGTGCCACTTGTTCAGATGCTGATAAGGTTGCAAGGTCCTCGATCCACTGAATTACAGAAAGGGGGCATTTATCTCTCCAGTATTGTGATATAAGTCTTTTTGCAACAGTAAGAGCAAAGAGAATCCATTGTCACTGATCAGCAATCAGCCTCCAGGAGACAGGAAAACTGCTTAAAAGTACATAAGCTCCTTCAAAAATCAATGAATAGTCTAATACAAAAATGAAATGAGTAATTAATTCCTCTCCAAAAGACCAAATATGTGGACAGGCCCAAAGCATATGAGATGCGTCCTGCCGCTAGGGCTGCCTGGTCGGCCTTGGCCACCAGGGGGGGATAGGGGGGTAGCGTTGCCAGATGCAGGTTGGGAAACTCCTGGAGATTTCGGGATGGGGCCCGGGGAGGACAAGGACCTCAGTGGGGTAAAATGCCACAGAGTCCGCCCTCCAAAACATTCATTTTCTCCAGGGGAACTGATCTCTGTCCTGTGGAGATAAGCTGTAATTCCAGAGGATCCCCAGGTCCCACCTGGAGGCTAGCATCTCTACTTGCATGTTATAACAGCAGCATTAGACACTTTACTTAGTCCTTTACTAAAAAGGTGCTGTGGTGTCCAATATATCCGAAACATAATTTTTGGCTGAATAAGTTGCAGTTAGCGGTCCATAGAAACGGCAGGTGTAAGTTCATTGCCGTATCCCGTTGCTTTGGCAAAACAGGGTGATCTAGTGCCTTAACTAATTAATTCCTGAGACTTTGCATATCGTATTTATTAATGGACTTCAAATATTTTATAGGTGAGATCCGGTTCCGGTATCGCTGAGAGCAGACATGGGAAGCTTGAGCTCCGTGGTTTGCTCCTTTATAGCAGTCCCTTAAACTTTATTTAACAACTTGAAGAGGTTCTTTGGAAGAAAGAACACAAGGCAAGAAGCTTAACATGGGGAGGGGGGGTGAAAGAGCTTTGCAAGCTCTGCACTTCCTTCACAAGTGTGCTTGAAAGTGAAGAGACTGCTTCAAACACCTGACAACAGCTGGGCACATAATCAACTATACACGGAACCAACAGAGTCAACAAGTGGAATTTCAAAGAAAACACCATGGAAAACTGAAGCTAAGTATAAACTTATAGCCCTCTTGGGTTATTTATGGACTAGGAAAGACTAAAGGCTAACAAAGATAAGGAGGGTAATCAGAGAAAGGAAGAATAAGATGTTCACTTTAAAGCGGCCCTTGTTGCAGACTATAATTGTGAATACTTAAAGTAGAAGAAATTAAAGGAGCCGTAAAAGACACATTATATCCTAAATTAAAGTTTTAGGTACCTCCTTCATCTCTTGCTTTTTGTATTTTTCTGTAGGTGGGTCTGGAATTGGCGGGGCATCTGGAGAAGGAGCGGAGTGGGCGATATCCGGGTGAAGTCTGAGGGGCGAGGAGGTGGAGAGCCAGAGAAGACGGGCTTACAGAGAATCCAGAGAGGCAGAGAAGCAATCCTACGGAAAATGCAGAGATCTGCATAAGAGTCAGCAGCAAGAGATGGATCCAGATGGAAGCGAAGGAGAGAGGCAAGGAGACGATGAGATGGAGTTAAGGAGAGAGAGGAGAACTACGTAAAAGACGGAGGCAAGCCCAGGAAGGAGCAGAGAATGGAGAGAAAGGGTTGAAGTTAGGCGTATAAGGTGGAAGGGGAACCTGCGAAGAAAACGGAAGCCAGGAAAGAAGCGTAGAAGCAAAAGACTTTAGTAGTAAAGGGAAGGAGAAAAAGAGAAACGGGAGAACTACGTAAAGAAAGGTCACTAAAATAAGACTGGATAAATAACATTTATGTGGATAAGGAGGCTTCTTATAAGAACATAGGTTGCATATTTAATTTATTGTAGCATTATACATGGTGTGGAGTGGGTGACTCTCTGCATATAGTGGTTTGGGCGGGTTGGAAAACAGAATATAACTATAGCTATAAGATATAAAATAATAAGTAAATAAAATATATATAAATACAAGAAAGAAATATAAAACTGAATGGCCACTAATCCAGGAGCGGTAAGAAAAGGTTCAGTAAAATCTCCGGGCTAAGCTTTCTTAAACAGAGCACAATGAGTGTATCCCAGCTGAATATAAAAGATTTAAAAGCGCTTATACAGGAATGTATGGAACCAATTAATACAAAAATAGGGGAACTAGCAGGTGAAATCACTTTAGAAACTGATGAGATTAAGAAACAGATAAGTGAAAATAGATAGGAAATACAAAAAAATAACGGCAAATACCATTAAAACAGAAGAGAGAATACAAAAAATAGATCAAGAATTACAAGAAGTCAAGTTAAGAGCTGATAAATTGGAAGAATTCCTAATAGCAGGGTTCTGTTCGGCTCGGGGCGCGGGGGAGTGCCACTCCGGGAGTAAAGTGCCCAGGGGGCGGGCACATAAGCCCCCCCCTTCTCCCAGCAGCCCTGAATCGGCCACAAGAAGACCAAGCAGCAGGCAGGTAAGTTGCTTGCTGCGGCCTCTCCTGGGCTCCGCACTCCAGAGAGGGCCAGGATGAGGCCTCCAGAGGCCGTCTGCCCGCCCCCCTGCTGGCTGCTGCTGCGGACTCTCCTGGGCTCCACGCTCCGGCGAGGGCCTAGGACGAGGCCTTCAGAGGCCGTCTGCCCGCCCATCCAGGGGAGGCAGCAGCAGTCTCTTGTTTTTTTCCTGTCCTCGCGCACCGGTGTTGGAGGAGGAGGAGAGCCGGGGGGTGTTTGCGTGTCTTTGTGCGTGTGGAGCTGGCATCGGAGGAGAGTGGGGGTGTTAGCGTGTGTGTGTGTGTGGAGCTGGCATCGGAGGAGGAGAGCGGGGGGTGTTTGCGTGTCTTTGTGTGTGTGTGGAAATGGCGTTGGAGGAGGAGAACGGGGTGTGTGTTTGCATGTGTGTGTGCAGAGCTGATGCCGGAGGAGGAGAGCAGGGGGGTGTTTGCATGTCTGTGTGTGTGTGTGGAGCTGGTGTCGGAGGAGGAGGAGAGCGGGGGGGGGGGGTGTTTGCGTGTCTTTGTGTGTGTATGGAGCTGGCCTCAGAGGAGAAGGTGAGCGGGTGTGTATGTGTGTTTGTGTGGGAAGGTTCCAGGCCCTCCTTTTCCCCTTTAGTGGCCATTTTTTCTGCATGCAGTATTGGAGGGTATGTGGTCTCCATTTCAGACCTAACAAACATGTTATATTAGCAATAAAGAGATTTTCTCCTACACAGTTGAGCCATTTGCTTTTCTGTTACGATATCTTATTACAGGATGATCCAGGGGTTATCCAGAAAATTGGTCTTGGATATTGCAAGTTCAAATCATATGCTCTAACTGTCCGTATTTTCTGATATTTGCTCCTGATTTGTCCTTGTTTTGCCTTTTGGGATGAAACTAAGTCTGAAGATCTGCTCCAAATTAAGAATGTATAATTTGCAGCCATCATTACAGCTTTTAGGAGTAGAAAAGTGTTATTAGGTAACACTTGTTCTTTACCAAGAGCTGCAATCCTATACACAGGGTTTTAAAAAAAAAACTAAATATGGAAAGGATCATGCTGTAAGTATTCACTTTAGGAAGGATTCTTAATTCCTATGCTCTGCTCCTGATGCCATTACCAAGTCAGGCTATTACAAAGTAAGTGGAATACAGCACAGAGAGAAGAATAGGGTTGCCAAGTGTATTTAACTTACCAGCGGTGGGGGAAGCTCCGCTGACCGGGCGGCGTCACCGGAAGTGACGTCAACACGTTGGGGCGTTGCCAGGGCAATGCTCTGGCAATCGCCCCAAAACTCTATGGTATCATAGAGTTTTGGGGCGATTGCCAGAGCATCGCCCTGGCAACGCCCCCAACGTGATGGCGTCACTTCCGGGTGATGTCATTATGTGAGGGAGGGTCGTCCAGGCTGGATGACCTCGGGGGTGGGGTTCCCCCCGCCGGCTGAATGCTGGCCGGCGGATCGGGAACCCCTGTAGCGGGGGATCCCCCGCCCCCCGGGCTGACTTAGCAGCCCTAGAGAAGAACCAGCCCTATGGGCAGTTGTCTAGAAAGTGATCTTTGCTCTGAGGATAGGGAGACTGCAAGTATAACGTCCATATTTTTATCTATGAACTATTCAAAGGAATGGCATTTTTGGCTACTATTCTTGGCTTAGCACTTTTTTTGCCAGTTACTGGTTCAGTTTAGGGTTCTAGCTACCACCTTCCAAGTCCTTAATGGCATTTGACCAGTATGCCTGCAGGACCGGCTCTCCTGCTATGTTCCACCACAACAGCAGCACGCATTTCACAAAGCCTTCTAAAGCCTGCAAATAGGTAAAATCTGATAGACTTCCTTCTCCCCCCCCCCCCCCGGTGCATTTCACTGTATATCCAGGCTCTTCTCCTTACCCACCCCTCAGTTTTTATATCCCCCTGTAGGTTCCGTCTAAGATGAGCTAGTGTGAGCTAGCTCAGTTTTTTCACCTCCAGCTCACACATTTTTGTCTCAGCTTAGGAAGGATGGCTCCAGAGCAAACTAATTTATGTAGCAGCCAAATCACTCACTCACAGCTTTAATGCCAGTAGCTTGACAGCAAACAAGGTAAACAGAGTAAGAAACCCTGGATGTGGTGGGGTGTACTGTCATGTGACAGGAAGAGGGGGAGCTAGACCATAACCAACAGACCGAAAGGGCCAAGGACAAGAAACAAAAACCAGTCATCAAGAGGTTTATTTTAGTGAAAAATGAAACAACGGTTGGCACCCAAAAGGTGACCTCACCCTGCCATCCTGCTCTTCTTCATGAGCATCCAAAGAGAAATAAGAGCTATGGCACCCTTGCTATGTCTATACATGGGTGGGGACTTCCAAATGGCTTGGGGTGGGGGAAATGGCTCTGTCTGCCAAGTCATAGGATGAAGACCACAACTCTAGATCATTGGGTTTTGTTTAGGCAAAAATTAGCGGATGTGATTTCGTTGTTGTTCTGGATCCAGACTTGGCAACATTATTTATTTAAAAATGGATAACCTGCTTTTCCTCTCTGAAAGTGACCTTGTTGTGGCTGACAAAAATGACACTAAATGGCAGTGATATAAAATCCACAGTCAACTGTAACAGAGAGGAAGGCTGCCAGTCAAACAGAAAAGGAACACTAAAAGTACCTCAGCCATCCATGCCAAGGAGAATACAAATATATTGACCTGGTATCCTGGTATCCTTCCTTTTCACCTGACATGGGTGGTTTGTTTGTTTTCCCCCACGTGTGCCATCAGATAGGCTCACCAGCTCTGAGTTGAGAAATACCTTGGAGAATTTTGGGGTGGAGCCTGAGTGGTGGGTGGGGCCTTCTGACACACTTCCGGTGATGTCAGGAGGTGTGGCCTTCTGACACATTTCTGGTGATGTAAGGGGGTGTGGCATATGCTAATGACTTAGGCTAATGAGCTCCTGCACCTTTTTCTATGAAAGGACCCCTGCCTAATAGACCTAGAAGTAGAAAAAGCAGCACTTATGATCAGATGTCAAAACATACCTGAAACACTCGAGAAGAATTTAAAGGAGAAGGCAGTTAAAAGTTTAACTGAACAATTGGATATAGGACCATTTGAAGAAACTGAGAAAGATATAGATCTAATCTATAGGAAAAATACAGCATTTGCCAGAAGGAATAAACTGCCCAGAGAAGTGCATATCAAATTGAATAGGAGAGCAACAAGGGATAAGATTCTTAGGGAAGCAAATAAGACAAAAATAAAAATACAGGACAGTGAAATATGTATATTAAAAGAAGTACCGTGGAGGATATGAGAAAAGTGTCAAAATTATAGAGGTTTAGCAAATCTACTACAGAAAAATGAGATATGGTTTAAGTGGTTAACACCAGAAGGCCTACTCTTTAACTATCAAGGGATTAGATATAAGACTGATTCTATTTTTAAGATAGAGGAGTTTATGGATAAATTCGGGGAAGATTTAGGCTGGCAGAAGGAAGAAGAAAGTGAAGAAGGAGGAGGAGGAGGAGCAACAAAAGATAGGAAAGAAAAGGAAAGAAAAGATAAAAAGCGCCAAGGGAAAAGACCAACTTATGTACCATCCTCACAAGTACTGAAAGATACCAACAAAGAATAAAGGGTAAGGGAGAGAAAGGAAAAAATGGTGAAAGTGAAGAACCTTGGACTCTTATCTGTAAATGTAAATGGATTGAATAGCCCTCAGAAGAGAAAGAGAATTTTTCTACAATTACATAAATTACAGGCAGATATAAATTGTATAGAAGAAACGCACATTAAGGAGAACCATGTAAGGAGAGAATAAGAAGTTGGGTAAAATTTTCATTGCTGCAGATAAGAAAAAGAAGAGAGGAGTAGCAACATATGTGAAGGAATACTTATCTCCAGAACTGATATATTCAGCGGAAGACAAAAGAATAAGCACAGTGACAATCAAATATGAATAAGAAGATATTAATTTTAAATATCTATGCACCTAATTAGAATCAGGAAAAAATTTAAGAGAGTACATGAAAGGAATCAGCGGCTGGGAGTTAGACAGCTAAGGTCAGTGAAACAAGGAAGGTGATAAGTGCATCATGAGAAGAAGGGTGGGTGAGACATTCCACAGACATGAGGCCTAGCTGAGTAGGAACCACCTCCTGCCTGGGGGATAGCAGCCTTAGCTGACAACAGCCTGCAGCTGCCTTTTACACTGGTGGGGGAGGGAATAGATACCATATTCCCCTCTTTTTAACTCGGCTTTCTGTCTGTGAAAGCTGAGGATGAGTCACAAAGGGAGATCAGAAAGGAAAGAGAAGTACTTCCCTTTAAGTAATTCAGGTGTGAACCTGTTAGCTGCCTAACAACAACAAAAAAGTTTTTCTCTAAAACAGGGCTGGAAAGTAGCAAAATAAATAAAGGATTCAGAAGAGATCCAGGAAATTATTGGCCAGTTAGAGTAACATCTATTACAAGTAAACTGCTCTTATTATTTTAGGCACTAGGCCAAAACTAGTGAAGTTGTAAAGTCTCTTACTACTAGTTAGCTTTTGTCCTGTGCTCTCATCTTTTGGAGTAGTGCCTGTGTGTAAAACATCAGCTGCACTGCCAGTCACATTTGGGAGTATCACTGGGCTCACTAATTTCGCTATCACTTTAGTAATCCCTTCAAGGTTGCTTCTTATTTCACGTAACGCCTCAAAAATACATTTGACTGTCTCCGCAGTTAACATACATAAATCTTTCCCTAAGTTGTCAGACAGCCCTGCTTTCAGAAATAATTGTTGTAACATTTGAGTATCCGAATTGCACTCTGGAGTAGCAGCTGAATCAGGAGGAACGTCCAAAGCACACTCCGGTGTAGCAGCTTGGTCAAGAGGAGCATTTGTGATACCAGTGAGGAACGCATGTAGGAATGTAGGAATATTAAAAACCAGGGTTTCCCTGGACTCCTTGATTACGAAGTAATCCTTTATCTTCTTCTGTTTACTTGCTGGAAGAGGAGTTATATCTTCTAAATCTCGAGCTCTCATACTTCCTTTAGTTAAATCCATCCTACTTGTGAGAAAGCTACAGAAGTATGTTTCTTTAAGGTAAAGTAGCTGTTATATTCTTGCAAGCAGTTGTATTGTTGATATATTCTTGCAAGCAGCCTAATGCAGTTAAGGCAGTTGAAGCAGAAAAGAAGAAAAAAGGCTACGATGTCTGAGAAACTCTATTCAAGTGTTTTTTCTGTTCAAGCTGCTGTTTCTTGTAAGACACTTCCCTGGCTTATCTCAACAATAAAACTTGGCATGTCAAAAGAGGCCGTAGGAGTGAGATTAGAATTCAAATGTTCAGGAGAAGCTGGCCCAGATAATGTGATCAGCAATAACTAGCGAAGATAAATTATGAAGACATAAGAAGCAGAAGTGGGAGTAAAGAAAAATAAATAAAGTAACTTGCGGAGCGTTGTTAATCAGTGCTGCAGCCTTGACGCCATCTTGGCCCGACCTCAACTGCTAAAACTAGTCATCCACACTATTAACAAGCTTTAACCATCTGTTTAGCTGTTCTTATGACCCTTGGTCTATATTTCCTTCCTCTGGTGTTTTATGGCTTGGTTTTAGGATGATTTTACTGGCTTCTCACTTTATACATATAGCCAATTTCACTGTTGCAAGATTTTTGAGTTCCTACTTTTAATCTGTATTATTGTTTGATTTCTTTGTTAGCCATACCAAGTGCTGGACTCGGGAGGCCATGGAGTGATTTCAAACAAACCTCTTTTTATTAGGTGGTCAGTGGAAGCATGAGGGACGGTGGTCGGGGGGCCTGCTTATATTTACAGGTAAACCTCTGATAAGGGGACAATCAGGATCCTCGGGTCTATTGTTCTTTGGGACTGAAGCTCAGGTTGGTGTCTTGGCCATGCGTTCCTCACTGGTATCACTTACCATTACAGGAGCGCCTGGCAAACATGTCCAGACAGACATGTAGCAGGGTACATTATACCCCTCCCCCCATAGTTCGGAACTCCCCCCTAACAAACATAGTCCTTTAGATGTGCCGGGTGCCTGGGTTCTCTGCCCGAATGTCGCAGAGCCCCTGTGGTTGTTGGCGTGGCCGGGATCTCCGATGCGGAGCTTGGAGCTGGCGCTGGTTCAGATGCTGGAACTGGGGCTGCAGCCATAGTCTCTGGCAGGGGCCTTTTGGGAGCAGAGTCCGGAAGGGTCTCAAGCGGGAGCGAAGCTGGGTGTGCAGTCTCGCGGTCTTGGTCCTCTGGTTCGTCCCAGTCGGGGTTGGACACGTCCTCTCCGTTGTCTCCTGGGGCATCACTGACGGAAGAGTGCAGCCGGCGGCGGATCTGATCCACATATTGCTTCCAACACTGTCCTTCCTCACAGGCAACCTTGTATGAGAGAGGACCGATGACGCACACAATCCGGCCCAGCAGCCAGTGGGGCCCTCCGGGTAGAACCCGCATAGGGCCTGGAGAATGTTGGGTTCCTTGGAGGCGGCAGGCACCCGGTCAGGGTGTAGGTGGTCGAGCTTCAATGCAGGCCGGCAGCCCATCAACAGCTCAGCTGGGCTGCAACCTGTGGAGGAGTGAGGAGTGGAATGTTGGCCGAAAAGGAAGTCCGTTAGTTTAAACTACCAGTCCCCGTGGTCCATACGCCTCAGCATCTCCTTTGTAGTGCAGACCATACGCTCCGCTTGGCTATTTGTGGCCAGATGAAAAGGGGCAGACCTTACGTGTCTGATGCCGTGTAGTTCCATGAAGCACTGGAACTCTGCAGACGTGAAGGCAGTGCCACTATCAGAGACCAGGGTGTCCGGGAGGTCATGCGTGCAGAAGATGCGCCACATGGTCCTGACAGCTGCTTCGGATGACGTGACTCATACTGGCACCACTTCCAGCCATTTGCTAAAGCTGTCTACTAGGATAAAAAACAGCTGCCCCAGGGCCATTGTGCCGACTCCTAGAGACAGATGGGAGCATGGGGAGGGAGGGTCTGGCCGTGACTCCTTGCACTTGGAGCATTTGTGGACCTAGTCCTCAATGTCCTTATCCAGCCCCAGCCACCACACGTAGCTGTGGGCCAGGGCTTTCATCTGGACAATCCCCGGATGGAGTTCATGGAGGGCGGTGAGCACCCAGTTGCGGAGCGGCTCTGTAATTACTACTCTCGAGCCCCAGAGCAGACACCCCTTGTGGGTAGACAGCTCGTTGTGGCGGGTGGAGAAAGCAGCAAATTCTGGGCCAGGACAGTTGGGTGTCACGACAGGACCTCTCGGTGGAATCAGATTTCACAATAGCCCTGTGTGCAGGCAGTAGTTCTTTGCAAGCAAGGGGTCAGGGACAAGCGTAGTCTAAACAGTCCGAGTCAAGCCACATAAATCACCTTTAGATTAGCCGAAGGGCGAAGCAAAGTCGTAGTCACAAAGAAGAGCTGGGAGTCAGAAGCCGGGAAGTCAAGCGTAGGTCCAAAATGCCAAGTCCAAATCCACAATCCAATCCAAGTCCAGGTACACGGTTCCAAGGTTCAAGATGCCGGATTAGTTCACGAGATCAGGAGGGTGCCAAAATTCCTGTCAACAACAGAGAATCTTTGCCAGCACAAAGCATCCGGCGTTCGGCAGCTCCTTATATTTGAGCTGCCTCGTTATCTCTTTAGGAGCTCATTAGCTCTGGCTGGGATTCAGTCAGTACTCTGGGCTCAGGTCTCTGTATCTCTGTAGACGCGCTGAACTCCGTCGTTCTTTTAACAGCTGCCTGCATTTGGCACGCAGTCTGCTGACAGGTGGAGGGGATTCAGCCGGGGATGAGCTCTGTCCGGGCAAAGCCTGATCAGGTGGCTCCTCCTGGAGAACTGACTCTGTCACTCTCAGTATTCCCCATTAAAGGAGCCAAGTCTTCCTGAGGCTGCCCGTCTGCCTCCACATCTGGCTCCAGGTCAGGCATGGTGTCTGAATCAGGGGCAGGCATGACATTGGGCCACCCCCTCCCCACCCAGTCAGAGACCTGGGAAAGCAGGTGATCCCGGGCAGTGCACTGGGCGATGTCAGGAACCTGGACAGGCCAATTGGGGAGGTCCTCCAGGAGGGCAACGTGGTAGGCAGGGGCCGGGGCCAGGTCATAGGAAGGCAGTGGCAGGTGGCTGAGTGCGTCCGCGTGGCCCATGGCCTTGCTGGGGTGGTGCACCAGAGAGAATTGATAGTCTATTTTCCTCACGGGCTATCTCAGGACACGTGGTGACAGCATGCGAGGGGTCTGGTGGTCTGGGGCAAGGAGGCCCACAGAGCGACTTATGGTTCCATTACTACCTGTATGAACGGAGGTTCACAGTTGCCACAGAATTTTTTAATGCCGGCCATGATTGCCAATGCCTCCTTGTCTATTTGTGCATAGTTGCGCTCTGCCGGAGACAAGGTCCAGGAGTAGTAAGCGACCAGAACCTCCCGGCCGTTTGGCAAGCAATGCCCCAGAACCGCCCCCACCCCGTATGGTGATGCGTCACAGGCCAACACCATGGGGAGGGACTTGTCAAAATGGATGAGGGCCGCATTAGATACCAGTAAGTCTTTCATGGCCTGGAAGGCAGCCGCATGGCGGGGGCTCCAAGCCCACTTTGCATTTTTGTCCAGGAGCCTGTGCAGAGGCTCTGCCACCGCCGTCTTGTGGGGAAGGAAGGCGTGGTAAAAATTTAATAGTCCCAAAAAGGATTGGAGCTCCGCCTTGGACTTGGGGGCCGGGGCCTCTGTGATGGCCTTTACCTTGTCCTGAGTGGGGTGGATTCCTTGCGCGTCCACAGTGAATCCCAGGAACTCCACCGATGGCATGCCAAGCAGACACTTCTCCTTCACCTTCAGGCCTGCATCTTGGAAGCGCTGAAGGACTGCCCAGAGGCATGTGGAGAATGTCTTGGTGTCCAGAGCCGCAATCAGGATGTCATTGAAAAAGGGCTGCACTCCTGGCAACCCTTTCAATAAGCGGTCAATCAGTTCCTGAAAAAGACCTGGGGCAATGTTAACCCCGAACTGCAGGCGCTTTACCTTAAACACCCCTTTCTGTGTGACAGTAGTTTGAGCCTCGGCCGTTGCATCATCAACCGGCAGCTGCTGGTAGGCCTGAGCCAGATCCAGCTTCCTGAATACTTTAGTGCCCGCTAAGGTAGCCAGTACATGGCTAATTACTGGCACGGGGTAGGTGTGTGCCTGAAGTGCAGTATTTAGCATGCACTTATAATCCACACAGATGCGGATGTCCCCATTGGATTTAAGCGGTGTTACAATGGGGGTTTCCCAGTGGCCATGTGACATGGGCTCAAGGACCCCCTGCGCAACCAATTTGTCCAGCTCCTGCTCAATTTTCAGCTGAACTGCGAGCAGCAGCCAGCAGGCCAGCCTGCGGACTAGTCGGACCGTGGGGTCAAGGTCCAGCAATACAGGGGGCCCAGTGTAAGAGCCTAGTGCACCGTCAAATAATGCCGGAAATTCCGCATAAATGTCCTGGAACTCTGTAGCCCACAGGCTGTTAACCCCTGTGACTCCCAACCCCAGGGGCTGGAACCAGGAGAGTCCCAGCAAGCTGGTGAGGTTGCCTGACACCACCACGAGGTCCAGTTTCCCACAAAAGTCCTTGAACTAGACCTTGAACTTGCCCAGCCCCCAGATCATGATGGGGTTTTTCTGGAAATCCCGTAGTGTTAAGCCCGGGGTTTTCCTTAAGCAGGGTCCCCCCTGCGGACAGAGTTTCCAGAAGGTGTCTTCTGAAATAATGGACTATGAAGACCCTGTGGCCAACTCCATGGTGCAGGGGGAACCCCCAATTAGGACTGGAACTTTAGTCTTTTTGGGGGTGTCCCGGGGCAAGCTCAGTACCTGGTGGTGGGGTGATGAGGTCGCATGAATTTCCGCCAATTCCTGGTGGGCAGCTAGAGTGTGGCGGTTGGAGTGGGAGCAACAGGCCTGAGCGATGTTGCCCTTCTTGCCACATGACCGGCACTCTACGTCCCAGAAACGGCAGTTCCGGCGGTCATGCGGGTTGCCACAGCCGGCGCAGGCCAGGGCACCGGATTGGGAATGCACGGCGGACGGGGTGGCTGACCTGTCTGCGCTCGAGCTGCTCCTCTCGGTGGCTGGTTGGAAAACAGGTCCGGAAGGTCGGCGGTGGACCTGGAGGATGTCTTTGTCCTTGGAGAACTTGGATCCCGAGGAGACTGCAGTGCGATGGGCGGCCACAGAGGCCCCTGACCTGTCCCTCTGTGAAATCTCAAAGGCACACGCAGTTTGTAACAGAGTATCTAAGGTGGCGTCTGAGAGGACTGTGAGCTTCCTGCAAAGCTTGGGGTTGTGGACCCCACAAATGAATGCAGTGAGGAAGGTGTCCTCCAGTCGATGACCAGTCAGCGAAGATCAGCCAGGAACGTGGCCACAGACTCACCCTTCTGCTGGACTCTGCTGGAGAACTCTACACACCGGGTGAGTTTGGAGGGCTTTGGTGTGAAGTACGTGCTGAGTGCCTTCATGATCTCATCGTAGCAGACTTCAGTGGGGGTGCGAGGCGCGATGAGACTTCTTTACCAGCTGGAGGGTCTTGATGCTACAGGTGCTCATTAGCCAGGACTTGCGTTTCCTGGCGTCCATGACATCCTGCACGTCAAAGAACGAGATGAGCTGGTCGGCCCATGCCTCCCAGTCTTCGGGGCATGTACGGTCAAAGGGGGTGATCTGCTGTCCCGGAGCAGCAGCCATCTGGACTCGTGGCGCTGTGTTGTATTGAGCAGGATCCTTGGAAGCCAGAGGTGGTGTTGCTGGCACTGGAGCCAAAAGGTGCCAGTGACTGACAGATCAGGGCTCGCTGCGGAGCTGGAGTCAGCCGGTGAGTCGCTCATCGGGATCCCATCCTTGTCGCCACTGAAATGTACTAGACTCGGGAGGCCATGGAGTGATTTCAAACAAAGCTCTTTTTATTAGGTGGTCAGTGGAAGCATGAGGGACAGTGGTCGGGGGGCCTGCTTATATTTACAAGTAAGCCGCACCCTCGCCCTTGCGGGGGATTGGGTAAACAGGGATTAGGTTCCCACCAGAGGCTATCATAGGACCATTTGAATATCTTAAGCCTCTGACAGTGTCAGAATCTGCAGATTCTAACAAGGATTTCTGGGATCTCATGCTATATATTGTAACCTGACTTTGCTATGCTGTGCAAACCTGTTCCTGTACTAATTATGTAATCATGCCTATTGCTATTAGCTTGACAATTGTGAATGTATATTCTGTGACCCCAAGATTATGGCTCTGACCAGGCCTGGTCTATGTATCTGTTTGCCTGGGAGAATGACAACTTCAAAGCATGAGAACAATGGGCCTCTCACACTCCTGCCTCCGCATTCCATTCCTCCCGGCTGGGAAGACAGGGGAGGACAGGGACCATTTCTTATCAACGTGCGAAAGCCTTGGGGGAAAGCATTTGTTATGTGAAGATGGTTACATCTGAGGGGTCTGGTTTGGGAAGGGAAATTTACTGCTTCACACCTCACTTTCTTTCCTGTGGGAAGCAAACGGCCAGAGAACCTTTTGCCCACGGTTTTTCTCCCTTGTTGATTGGTTACCTATGGGCAATTCAAATTGTGCTGGAGGGTATATTAGACCTGCTTCTATTGTATGCGTTATCTCTGACAATAATCCGAGGACCTGTACCAATGTAGAAATTGGAAATAAAGAACTGTGTTTCATCAACAAAGATCTGATCCTTGACTACTTTGAGCAGAAGCCTCACAGATTGTCAGATTGCGTGTTACAAGCAGTCTTATATTCGTCCCCCTCCCTGATGCACACCCGGAAGTTGGATCTTCGAGATGCATACTTCCGGGTGCGCATCAGGGAGGGGGACGAATTTAAGACTGCTTTTAACACGCCATTGGGGCGATTCGAATACCTGGTGATGCCGTTCGGATTAAGTGGCGCGCTAGGGGTCTTTATGAGCTTAATAAATGAAGTGCTACACAAGCATTTATTCAAGGGGGTGTTATGTTACTTAGATGATATCTTGATTTACTCTGCTGATAAGAAAGAGCATGTAAAATTGGTCCGAGAAGTGCTGTCAACTCTGTTAAAGAACCAGTTGTATGCTAAGCTGTCGAAATGTGAATTCCATAGGGATTCAGTGGATTTTCTGGGGTATCGCATTTCCCAGAAAGGGCTAGAAATGGATCCTGCCAAGGTAGAGGCCGTAGTGCAATGGGAAGCCCCCCGAACAAGAAAACAGCTTCAGAGTCTATTAGGATTTTGTAATTTCTACCGCACCTTCCTAAAAGACTTCGCCACGGTCACTCTCCCGCTAACTGAACTCCTTAAAACCAAGGGGAGGGGCTCGGAAGCAGGGAAGCCCAGGGAGAGAATAGCCTGGTCTGAAGATTGCCAAAAGGCATTTGAAACCCTCAAGACCCTATTTACCTCGGAACCCATCCTGGCCCACCCCGATGAAACCAAGGAGTTTGTGGTGCATGTAGACGCTTCTGATGTGGCCATGGGGGGAGCCATCCTACAGAAGGGACAGGATGATAAGCTGCACCCTCTGGCTTATATATCAAAAAAGTTTAATGAGACAGAGAGGAATTGGTCAGTGTCGGACAAGGAGGCAGCAGCCATACGACTGGCCCTCACCACCTGGCGGCATTGGCTAGAAGGAGCGCAGACCCCTTTTGAAATTTGGACTGATCACAAAAATCTGGAAGCCTTGCGCACCCAGAGGTCCCTGAATGCGAAACAGCTCCGATGGGCCGATTTTTTCTCAAAATTTAACTTCGTGCTTAAGCACTTTCCTGGGAGAGCCAATTCGTTAGCAGACGCGCTATCCAGATTACCCCAGCACGAGAGTCAAAAGGAAGAAGTGTTCGACTCCATGTTCTCCCCCCAACAGTTGGGAGGAGCTGTCACTACCCAAAGCCAGAGCAAGCAGGCGGCCGTAGAGTCGTGGGGGGATAAATGGGGGGGGGGACTACTCCCCGGAAGAGGCCGAAGAATTGGGAAACATAGAGGACTATTCCCTTCGGGAAAACAAGTGCTGGTATCATGGGGACAAACTCGTGGTACCTCGAGCCAGACGAAAAGACATACTGCTAACTTGTCATTCATCAAAACTGGCAGGGCACTTTGGGTTCTTAAAGACGCTTAATTTAGTGCAACGGCAATTCTGGTGGCCGCGCATGCGCAAGGATATCTCGGACTTTGTTACTGCTTGCCAAACCTGTTTGATGTGCAAAAGGAGGGGAGGGAAAGTCCCAGGACTGTTGCATCCGTTGCCCACCCCCTCTCGCCCATGGGAAGCGATAGCTATGGACTTCATCACCAACCTGCCACCCTCAAAAGGAAAAACCATTATTTGGGTGGTGGTAGACATGTTCTCGAAACAAGCCCATTTTACCCCGTTTAAACAGCTACCCACCGCTAAGGGGCTGGCTAAAGCTTTTTTCAACCACGTGATAAAGTTACATGCTTTTCCCAGACGGGTGGTATCCGATCGGGGCAGTCAGTTCGTTGCCAACTTCTGGCGGGAGCTCTTGAGTCTGATGGACATTGAACCAGCCCTAAGCTCGGGTTACCACCCAGAGACCGATGGCCAATCCGAACGAACTAATCAAATCCTGGAACAATTCCTGAGATGTTACACTAACTACCATCAGGACAATTGGGTGGAACTACTGCCGTTTGCGGAGTATAGTTATAACAATGCTATTCATTCATCCACGGGTGTATCCCCGTTCATGGCGGTGGGAGGATTCGAAGGGAAACCCCTACCCACCATAGAGGAAATGCCAAACACCCCCCCCCCCCACGGACTTTAAACGTTGGTGGGCAACTTTACAAGACTCATGGCCACTGATTGCTAAGACACTGGACAAAGCTAAAGAGGATTACAAGAAGTATGCAGACCGTAGCAGAGCAGAGGGCTGGGACTTGCAGCCAGGGGATTCAGTCTACTTGTCCACCAAAAATATACATGGATTGCAACCCAGCAGGAAACTGGGGTGGAAATATGTCGGCCCCTACAAAGTGTTGCGCAAGATTTCTGATGTGTCTTTTGAACTGGAATTGCCTAAGTCACTGAGTTCTGTGCACCCTGTTTTTCATTTCAGCTTGCTGAAGAAGAATCCTGGGCCGAATGCATGGCATCCAGTTCCTCCGACTCCTCCTCCACTGATGAAAGGGGGGGCACCCCATTTTGAAATTTCTGAAATCCTTGATTCAAAAATGCGTAGGGGCCGCTTGCTATATCTAGTCAAGTGGGTAGATTTTGGCCCAGAACTGAATGAGTGGGTTCGTTCTGAAAATGTTCATGCTCCTAAGTTAGTTAAAGCTTTTCATAGTAAATTTCCAGATAAGCCGGGGTAGATTGATTTTTCGGGTGGCAGTGTGTCAGAATCTGCAGATTCTAACAAGGATTTCTGGGATCTCATGCTATATATTGTAACCTGACTTTGCTATGCTGTGCAAACCTGTTCCTGTACTAATTATGTAATCATGCCTATTGCTATTAGCTTGACAATTGTGAATGTATATTCTGTGACCCCAAGATTATGGCTCTGACCAGGCCTGGTCTATGTATCTGTTTGCCCGGGAGAATGACAACTTCAAAGCATGAGAACAATGCGCCTCTCACACTCCTGCCTCCGCATTCCATTCCTCCCGGCTGGGAAGACAGGGGAGGACAGGGACCATTTCTTATCAACGTGCGAAAGCCTTGGGGAAAGCATTTGTTATGTGAAGATGGTTACATCTGAGGGGTCTGGTTTGGGAAGGGAAATTTACTGCTTCACACCTCACTTTCTTTCCTGTGGGAAGCAAACGGCCAGAGAACCTTTTGCCCGCGGTTTTTCTCCCTTGTTGATTGGTTACCTATGGGCAATTCAAATTGTGCTGGAGGGTATATTAGACCTGCTTCTATTGTATGCGTTATCTCTGACAGTAATCCGAGGACCTGTACCAATGTAGAAATTGGAAATAAAGAACTGTGTTTCATCAACAAAGATCTGATCCTTGACTACTTTGAGCAGAAGAAGGGACAATCAGGATCCTCGGGTCTATTGTTCTTTGGGACTGAAGCTCAGGTTGGTGTCTTGGCCATGCGTTCCTCACTGATATCACTTACCATTACAGGAGCGCCTGGCGAACATGTCCAGACAGACATGTAGCAGGGTACATTACACCAAGGAAGTATATAGGCAACATTAAAATATTTTTTAATAAAGATATAATTATTAAGCATATACAGCAGCAAACCCTAAAGAGGAGCAAAAGGAAATTACTGGGATTCTTTGAGGGTTAATGAACAGGTGAGCAAGGGTGACCCGGTAAACACTACATGTATGAACTTTCAAAAAGCACTGGACAAAGTTCCTCTCCAAACACCCCTGAGCAAAATTAACAGTTATGGGATAAGATGATGGGTCTTCTCATAGATTTGAAACTTGTTAAACAAAAGGAAGCAGACAGCAGAGTAAAGAAACAGTTCTCACAATGGAAGGAAGTAAACCACTGGGATTCCATCGACAGGGAACATTGAGATTGGGGCTATTTAATTGGTTCACAAATGATGCAGAATTGGGAGGGAGCCGCAAAACAGCCAGGTTTGTTAATGCCATCCAGATATTCAGGACAGCAAGAACTAAAGTGGACTGTGAGGAGATTCACAAGGACCTTTGCAAGTTGGGTGAGTGGGCAAGAACCTGGCAAGGGAGGTCTAGTGTTAACGTCACGTGATACACATTTGAGCAAAAAATTTCAAAAATATATAAACATACTCTGATGGAGCGAAAACCAGCAGTGACTGAGTAGAATAAAATGATACTCCAGTGGCACCTGAAGGACTTTTGTTGTTGTTCAGTCGCACAGTTGAGTCTGACTCTTCGTGACCCCATGGACCACATCATGGCAGGCCCTCCTATCTTCCGCCGTCCTCCAGAGTTTGCTCAATTTCATGTTCGTTGCATCGATAACACTGTCTAACCATCTCATCCTTTGTCGTCCCCTTTTTCTTTTACCTTCAGTCTTTCCCAGCATCAGGGTCTTCTCCAGTGAGTGCTCCCGTCCTTTCTCAGTTGGTGGCCAAAATATTTGAGCTTCAGCTTCAGAATTTGGCCTTCCAGGGGTCAGGGTTGATTTCCTTTAAGATTGACTGATCTGATCTACTTGCAGTCCAAAGAACTCTCAAGAGTCTTCTCTAGAACCATAACTCAAAAGCTTTGTGAGTCATAGCTCATGTCTTTAGACAGGTATGTGAAAGAAAAAATGGTACTGGGAAATCTTATGGGGAAAACTGAGGGAGTCACGGCTTTGTGTGAATTACACCATGGGTAATGTACAGGGGAAAGGGAGGCACTGATGTAGAACAGCTAAGTGTGAGTCCCATTATAAATCAATACCATTATCAGTTACACATACTGGATGGTGAGGGAAGTCAGAGGTGTAAACAGATAAGCAGACAGTCAAAGTGCAAGGTCAAATCTACATCTGACTTTCCCACTGGAATCATTCTAGTTTCAAAAAAACCCCATCTATACCTGTTTCTAGTTTCAAACCACACTTGTTCTAGTTTAAAAAATCACCGTCTACATTTGTTAATTGCCCTCTTGCAGTCAAGCTAGCATTACACTGCTTTAAATGGATCCTGTTGCTTACTGCTCTTCAGACCCAGGGGAAAAAACCAAAGTGAAATTTGAAACCAGCATGAAATGAGTGTAGGAAAAAAACAGCAGTCAAACTGCTTCAGAGGGGAGGTGTAGATTTGGCCCAAGTTAACTGATACTGGTACAAGATTTTAATCTGATAAAACCTGTTAAGAACGGCCATTTAAAAATTTCTAAAAAGTGAGTCTTGTAGAAAGCATCAGTGGAGAGTCTCAGCCTCTATGCCTTGTCTGTTTTGCCCTCCAGTAAGGGGGGGGGGGCGGCAGCAACCTTCCTTCTCCCCCTCCCACCTGTTCTCAGCCCATGAAGGAAAGGGGTTTGCGGGAGGACAAAAAGCACCCCTTGGAGATTTTGGAAACAGCCTCTGTCAGGCCTTCCCCTCAGCCCCGCCGCTTCTGTGGGAAACGTTAACAGGAATGAGAACGGTGGGTGGGAGGATCTGGGTAAGCCAGGTTCAGCCACATACACACCTTCTGAGCCAGGGCCCTGTTCTCTGGGTCACCCAGGGTCGGTTACTCAGCCTGGACCACTTCACAGGGGTGGTGGTGGTGGTGGGGAGGGGGTGGGGGAGGGGGAAGTCTGGCGTGCCTCCTTGAGATTCTCAGAGGTAGGAAACAAAGTGCGAGAGATGGATTGTAACTACATTTTATTTTTTCATTTCCCTGACAAACATTTGTCAATTTCCCTGACCACCATTCAAATATAGGTTGTGTTGCATTAACGCAAGGCTTAATGAAATACATAAGTCTCAACTGCAAAAATATTTGTCAAAGTAAGAGATTTAATATCAGCTTCTTTCAACATTAACTGCAGCAACGTCTGTTGGGCAACTGCACCAAAAATTACACCAAGATACAAACTTCAATTCAAGTAAACTCTGAATGCTAACAAATGACATACCATTTTTGTTCTTGTTTTAAAGGTACACTAAGAATTATATAAATGTTCTATCGAAAATGGTTTTTCTGAAGCCACATTACAAAACTCGTAGTTTTAAAATTGCAGTAATAATCAAGTTAGAGATTAGAATACAAGTAATCTGTTTTTAAAGAATAAAGATTTAAGATATAAAACTATCACTTCTACTTTTTTATTTTGTAACTCTTTTGGTTTCTCATCAATTATTTCCTGTTCCATTTTGGCTTCGTCTCTCAGTCTTTTTTTAGCATTTTCAAGATGTTTAATTTGTCCCTCAAGTTTCCTCTTTCTTCTGAATTTCTTCTTGTTGTTTATGGTGTTTAGCCTCTAAGTGCTCTGTATAGCGTGCATGAACATGAGCATGCCTGACTGACTGCAACAGATTCCTATCAATTACAACAGATTCAAGTCCTCCACAGTTCAAGACAGCATTGTAAACCTGACATTGACAGACAACAGTTTCTTCATGCAAGTTCTCAATTAGCATTGACTTATTAACTGAAAATCCACTTTCAACAGAAGCATTACCATGAGACAGGATAAGGCACATTTTGACAACAGTCCACAGGTCTGAGAAACTTTTGCTGGACATCAAAATACCACTATAAAACATATCCAGTCCAACGTCATCATTTTGTTTTGCAACATATGCTTGAAATTGAGCCTTGAACTCATTGTGGGCAGCTGTGGTTCAAATAGTGCAGGGGTGGGCAAACTTGCTCAGCGTAAGAGCCACCTAGAACAGGGGTGGCCAAACTTGCTTAACGTAAGAGCTGCATAGAATAAACATCAGATGTTTGAGAGCCACAAGACATGAACAAATATTACCTGCTTTTATTGGAAAATAAGCAAATTTGCTTTTTATTAACAGTAAATGAGACTGCCAAAAATAATAACAAAAGGGGTAAAAGCAGATACTGATAATGATATTAATTTGTCCAATGATATTTGTTTGCTAATGATATTTAGCTTCCCCAGCCGCCCTGCCGGGAACCACATAATATATGTGAAAGAGCCACATGTGGCTCCCGAGCCACAGTTTGCCCACCCCTGAAATAGTGTATTGCTGCTTTTTTCCGCTACTGTGTCACTGATTTGATTTGCTGCATGTAGAGCTTCAAGAACAGCCCCTATTCTGGTGATTCCAAGATTTGGCTTGTATAAAATGATAGTAGGATCTAATGCTGATAGGCCACTCACCATCTTGAACTTCAAAGGACTTCTCTCAATCAACTTTTCAACAACAGCTACTACCATGTTTCGACACCCTTAAGCAAAACTCAGCCACTTGACATTCACTCAGTTAAGGTTCTTTCAACAGCTTCTTTGCTGCAAAGCCAATGTCAATCTTGCTTCTGTCAAGCAAGTTCTCAGACAATTTCATGTCAATTGTTAACAACTGGGAACCAGAAGACACGTTTTGCAGAGTTTCCGATTTTATGCAACAACTCATTAGCTTCTTGATTAGTTTACAAAGTTCTTCATACAAGAAAGGTGCCAATGGTTCTTGGTTTTGAAACCTTTGTAGAAATGGCTCACAATCTCCAGCAATCATTTTCATGAAAGCCATTTTGCATTTCATGAGTGGATCTTGCATTGCAGCTTTTATACAAATTGCAGGTTTACTGTGGGGGAGTTTTGCTTCTTCCACATACTTCTTGATGTTGTCAAAAACAGTCATAGCTCTATCAAGCCACTTAACATTCTCCAACCACTTAGCGGAGCAAAACTTCAGGGGAAATAGTGTGCTTCCAGTCATAGCACAGTATGATGCCCTTCTAGCTGGGGAATCTTTGAACAGATAATACATGTTGCACAAGACTGAATTCGGGTCCCATTTCACTGCTTGTAACCCTGTTTTAAAAGACCCATGTACAACATGAAGGCTACACATTCCAAATTCAATCAATTCTTTTTCTTCTTCTTCACAGTCAAGGTTGGTTTTAATTTCTTCTTTAAGTTTTCTCAGAAAAAGGTGATTTACATTTGGCCCATCCATAGATACTTATGATAATTTTGCAACTGATAAAGAAGACATGCCTTCTTGAAACTTCTGAAAGTCTTCAGCAGTAGCAGTTTGAAGAAAAACACTGGTTAGATACCGTGTGGAAACTTTATGACAGTAATAATCCCAAAAACTAACCACCAAATCCATCTGTCCCTTTTGAACCACCTTATTCAAAGCCTCACTGAAACAGATAACAAATGTTTGGCATTGTTTCAGCTGTTTCAGTAAAAGATCAGAGAAATATGGTGCCAAGCCAAAAGCAACAGCATACATTGCTTTTGTTTTTCCAAGATGAAACTGTTGAGCTATCTGAGAACATTCGCTTGAATAATTCACTGATGTTGTTACAAGAGTTAAATGGCATTTTCTTCATCACCAGTTGCAAAGCCCACAGGCACTCTGCTGTCCTAACACAGTCCTTGATTACACAGGAAGCCATACTAGTTTGTGTGGTGGGTAATTCTTTGCCATTTTTATCACTCTGATCATGTTTTCCAGTTTTCGCAGGGGCTGTCTCTTCACCCTCTCTGCTTTTACTATCTGAACTTGTACTTGGCTTTGAACCTAAACACATTGCAATGGACTGTTGACTCGATTTAATTTTCAGGTTCTTCTGATGTAATGGTCCTTATGCATGACTCCACAACTCTAATTCCCATATTACTTTGTTCAAAGGTTTTGTAGCACACTTTACAATAACCTTTGCATTTGTCTTCAGCAACTGGTGATAGCCATGGAACGAAGTCAGGATGAAGTTTGAAATCCAACCACTTCGTATTAAAAATTGTCCTCTTAGAAGCATCTTCAAAATGTGGTTTCAGATACAGCCGTACACAGAACTACCTGCCTGACACCAAGATGTTAAACTAGCCTTGCTTTGCAAATGCTACAGGCAGACCTTGGAAATCAAACACATTAGGCTGGTTGCTGGGGGTGGAGCTGGGAAAGGGCATCATTAAGTTTTACTTGTATTCTGCTACTTCTCTATTATTTTTTTGGGGGGGGGTTATTATTAAATTTATAAAAGGCATAACAAGAACAATGGTAAGTATACAGAGAATAACAAGTGGGCAAAAAACACTTAAATAAAAAAAACATAAAAATATAGGTAAATCGATTTAACACAATACCACAAGAAAAGGCATTAATTCTAAACAGACACTAACAAGTTGAAGTGTATAGGCCAGAGCTTTACTCTGACAAAGGATAGTATTTATGTAGATGAATGTTACTCAGTCAATACTGTAAGGTGAGGATGAAGTCATAATAACCACATTAGCAATCCTGTGTATATAAGTTTTACCATTTGACCTTATCAATCAGTTGAGTCGGGATAGGATAGATAAGGCCATAGAATAGCAAATAAACTATACTTAGTTACCAATCCAGTAAAAGAGAGTATTATAACCTACAACACTAAAAAAGACTGTAACGAGCTAATTGTAATGAATTCGTCTTGAACCTTATCTATGTCTAGTTTTTGTAAAAAGGGATACCATTTCTCAAGAGGATTGTAAAGATCTCTTTCTTTATGGCTGTTATTGAAGTAAACTAGACATTTCTCGAGTAGAAAGAACTACTTCTCTATTCTAGTTGCCACAAAAACAGGTCATGCTCTTGCAGCAGCAGGTCAAAAATCCACTGCTTGAATATATTTTAATCACAATTTCCCTGACTTTTCCTGACTTCAAACCAATCTCCCTGACCAATTTCCATTTCCTTGACTTTCCAGAAAGTGGCAACACTGACACTGCTTGGCTGCTGAGGCTGGGCATATGGAGGGAGTGCTGAAAAACCACCTTATTTACTTGCAAGAAAGATGACTAGTCTCCTAAGTGCTATACATAAAAAAATAATTAATTTGTTTGGAAATGTACAATCCTAGCTGCCAACCTCTAGATAGTGTAGGACAAGGAAAAAAGAATGTGATTTCTGATACTTTCTCCTTGAGATATATATATATATATTGACAGCTGTCACTGTGGTTTCAAAAGTTTAACTATAATAGACCCTGATACCAGTATGTAACTGAGAAGCTTGATTAGAGAAACTTAGAATATATATTTTATAACTGCACTTTTTTGATAGGAAGCCTCTGTAGAAGGAATTAGGATGCAATAAGAATGGAATGCTATTTAGAAGTTGCAAGGCTGCTGAGAGCCACGTTTAATGTGATTCAGTCCTTATCAGCTAGCTTTCCACATGTGAGCCCAGGAAGTCACCCAGTGTTCTCTAAAGTTCCCAATGTTCTGAAGACAAGACAAATAAGTGAAATTACTGAAACCACTGAGCGATGCACTGAGTCAAATTATGCTGGTATGGTGTTAACGGCCTGGTACCAATTAGAGACCCTTTAATGTGTAAACTATATGTGATGTCATTTGGGATATAAGACCTTCTGCCCTTCCTGGTTATGGCAGAATACAGCTTTGGAATTGCTGAAGTGCTAAGGTACTCAGTCCCTGTATTCCGTTTCAATGCATTAAACGGATATTCATCTAAGTCCTTGGGACTCTGTGTGTTTCCTCCAATTCGGCCACAGGGTCACACAGGGCACAGATTTGTACATCAATAGGCTCTGGAGATCTCCAGACGACCAAATTCAGTTCCACTAGAGTAAATGGCCACTTACAAGGGTGCTTCCTGCAGCATTATGTTCTGCTTGAGGTCCTTACCCTCCCCAGGTTCTACCCCAAATATCCAGGAATTTCCCAACCCAGAGCTGGCAGCCGTAGCAAAGACTGAGGAATTTGCCTCCCATCCTTTGAGTAGATGCTGCATCTTTGGGCCTGCTGAAGACTAGACTACGCTGTAGTAAACTCAGCATCAGGTCACCATATAAGAACAGCAGCACCGGATTAAATTACAAGGCGTATCCAAGCGACTCAGAATTCTCATAGAGTGTCACCGCCAATGGTTTCTTTGAATCTTAATAGGAAGTTTACGCTGCGCGCCATTCGAACCTTGGTCTACCGCTCCGCGTGATCTCCGCTGGCCGAGGCAGATCTGGGAGTTGACGTTCTAACGTCCGATCGACTAACGGACTTGGGCATCTGAGAAACTACGTTTCCAACAGTTCCACACGGGACTGATAATGACGTCAGTGCTTAACACTGCGCAGCAGCATAAACGGGAAAGGCGATGCGTTAAGAGGCACGTCTCCGCTTCGGCTCTTGCGGACAGCATGTCGGGGCCTTCCTCGGAACCAACCGGGCCGGTAAAAGCCAGCGCCGTCGGCAGCACACGCTCTCGTCGGAAACTCCTGACAACGGAAGAAGCAGAACTGTTCGAGCTGGCGCAGGCGGCGGGAACCAGTATCGACCCGGAAGTGTTCAAGTGAGGGCCGGAAGGAGCGGGCGGGTGCGGGCAGAGGCGGCGGTTGCCATGGTGACGCAGCGCTTTCCCCCCCCCCCCCCCCCGTTTTCTTTTTCTCCCCCCCATTTCCCTTTCCTTCAGGATTCTGCTGGACCTTCTGCGTATGAACGTGGCGCCCACGGCGGTTTTCCAGATGCTGCGATCCATGTGCGCAGGGCAGAGACTCGCCGGCGAAGGCGCTCCGGAGCCTGCGCGAGGTCAGTGGTGCCCCGCCTCCTGGAGACTCTCTCTCGAGCCTGGGGGACCCAGAAGGCCTTTGCGCATGCTCTGAGGGCCTCGTGACAAACCGACTCCTGCAGGGCGAGATCTGGTGTCCCCGTTACCCCCGCCGTGCACGTCTGCAGGGCCTGCCCTGAGCTCGAGCTTTTGGACGGGTTTTTGTTTTCCTTGGCGTCTCCCCTCCCCCGCAAGGAGCTTGGCATGTTTCTTTCTTTATTTGCTTTACTTCATGCTTTTTCAAAAAAGGTCCAACATGGGAAGTTCTTGGATCAGCCAGCCAGTATAATTTGGAGTAGCGATAGCATCCCATTCCTGTCGGACTGTGCTGGACACTGGCTGTGGGAACAGAGCAGAGAACATTTTTTGCTTCCTTATGAGTGCTGATCTATTTGTTTAAAATTTTGCAGTCTGCTTTTCTGGAAACAATAACCACTCGAAGGGTTTTCCATATATATGCTTGGTTAAAGGGGGGGGGGGAACTACTATATCAACAAGTAGTACACATAGGGTTGCTAACTTGTAGGTGGTAGCTGGAGATCCAGTGTTCCCTCTAAGCTGAGTTAGTGTGAGCTAGCTGATTTTTAGCCTCCGGCTCACACATTTTTGTCTTAGCTCAGGAAGGATGGCTCCAGAACAAACTAATTTATGCCGTAGCCAAATCACTGGCTCACAACTTTAATGCCAGTAGCTCACAAAGTAGTTTTTTTTTTCTCACAAGACTCCACCGCTTAGAGGGAGCATCTCATCTCCAGGTGACAAAGATCAGTTCCTCTTTTCTTAAAAGGGCTGCTTTGAAAGGTGGACTCTAAGCAGACGTGTTGAACTCATTTGTTACAAGGGCTGGATCTGACATAACTGTCACTTTGTCGGCCCTGGCCATAAAACATAATGCTAGGTACCGGAGATAAAACCTGTATAAAGGACTGAAGCTGGTAAACTCCAAGTTGGTGTACCCTCACTGCAAGGCTCCATGGGCTGGGAGGGGAGTGCAAAGGAAAACCCTTATGGGGGACTGGAGAGCCAGCGGTGCAGCTCTGGGCAGACGCTCCCACACTGCTTGACTGCTGCAGATGAGGTTGTTCTGCCATGCTGAAACTGTAGTCGGAGTGGCTCTGCCCACTCCCCCCCCCCCCAGCAGTGTTCTGTTTCCTCCCTTGCTCTAGTTGCTCACAGGCCACATAAGAGCCCTGGGTGGGCCAGTTCTGGCCCCCAAGCCTTATGTTTGACACCCCTGCTCTACAGCATTGTACCCTGTTGAAGTCCCATCCTTCCCAGGCTCCACCGCCCCCCCCCCCCCAAATCTCCAGGAATTTCCAAACCTGGAGCTGGCAACCCTAAATACACAGTATAAGGGGAAAAAATCTGCTAGTTTCCAGTGGGTAGTTGTATTAGTCTGTATTAGCAGAACAAAGTTTGAGTCCAAGTAGCATCTAAGGGACCAACACAATTTTCGGGGTTTAACCTTCACTGAATCAGATAAAGATAAACTTTATTATCCAAGCCAACAAAGAACAGTAAAGGTAAACTGTCTAGAGGCCCTTCTAAACAATTTGGCTCACCACAGCTTCTAAACACAAATGGTTGATGTTTACACTTCTTTTTGCAGCCCATTCCAAAGATCAGGGTGCTGCCTGCCATTGAGTGAGACTCGCAGTGGGCAGAAATGGTCCTTGCCTCTTTCTGGACTGATTATCAACAACCTTTGCTATGATGAACATAGTATCTCAAGGGCTCATACCAGGAGAGTCAGGGTGTCCTAGTTCTCTGCAGAACAGCCTTCCTGTTCAGAAGTAGAAATTTTAGCAGTGCGCTAATTCAAAATTATCTTTCATCATTGCCATAAGCAGGGTTCCTTTCGTAGAAAAAGAGGTGCAGGAGCTCATTAGCATAACTCATTAGCATTACTTATTTGCGTATGCTACACCACCTGACATCACTAGAAGTATGTCAGAAGGCAAGAAAGAAAGGAGCGAGAGAGAGAAAGAAAGAACGAACGAACGAACGAACTGGCAGAGAGGGGACAGCTACTAATCCAAGCCTCAGAAATACCACTATTCTGGGAGGATAGCTTCAGTGGCAGCTGAAGCCTTCAGAAGGCTGGTCGGAGGAACAAGGACCTTTCCAGGGGACAGGGTCATTTTGCTGCAACCATGACAGAAGCAGGCATTCCCCCGCAGGGGGGGGAGTTGGGAACAACTCCCGGAGCTGCGCTCCCCTGAGCTCCTGCTCGAAAGGACCCCTGGCCATAAGTGTAGGAAAGAACATGCTTTGTAGATAGCTTCTTTCATAGCCAAACAGTTGCAATCTAATGTTTGCCTGGCACCACAGAGTCATAGAGTTGGGACCTCCAGGGTCATCTAGTCCAACCACCTGCACAGTGCAGGAAATTCGCAAATACCTGCCTCCCCCCCAACACCCCCAGTGACCCCTGCTCCATGCCCAGATGACAAAAAACCTCCAGGATCCCCAGCCAAATCTCCTGGACTGGTGCAGCAGCCAGCTGGGTTGAAGGTGGGCCCCTAAGAGCTTGACAGTGTTGCTGGGTCTTAGCTTTCTCGCAGTGTGTCTGGCCTAGTGTAACATTGGGATTGACCACTGCACACACACATACTTTTGTTTTGCTGTCATTCCAACATCTTCACGGGTAGATGTTGCATTTTCCATCACTTGGGCTGAAAAAGTCTATACCTGTGTATTCCTTCCTGTACTTCTGTGTTCCTTCCTGTGTTCTTTTTAGTTAAGGCTTATTGCAAGCATATCTGAGTTTGGCCACCTTGTCTATGGATCTTTTCGGCATTGACTAGTTAAAATAATCCTTGCAGGTTTAGCAGCTTGGATGATGTCCTTCTGAGCAAATACAGAATTCCCATCTTCACATTACTGAATATGTTCCCAGATTGGGCTTCCAACGATCTGATTGCTTCTGCGGTGTCTGACGCTTAATCGGTTAAGCTAGCTTTGTTGGAAGTTGCACGGAGACTGCCTGCCTGCCATGTTGTTTACCCGTCCCACATTCGCTGCTGCCACCTATTCCTCTCTTTCACTACCGTACCTTTTCTCTGTCTGCAGGGCTATCCCAGCTCCTGTTCCAGGATTTGAAGTTTGGTGAAGGGGTATAGCCGGGGGTCATTTCATACAAAAGAGGTGCAGGAGCTCATTAGCATAACTCATTTGCATATGCCACATCCCCTGACATCACCGGAAGTGTGTCAGAAGGCAACACCCACCGCTCAGGCTCCACCCCAAAAATCTCCAGGTATTCCCAACTCAGAGCTGGCGAGCCAGCCTTACACTTTGAGCAAAGACACTTTAGGTTTCCTTTGCTTTTGCAGGGAAGCTACCCTACAACAAGCATGAAAATACAGATCAAGTTAGTATGCTTTTGCTTTTTCCCACAGCGCATCACCATATGTGCCCACTCCTGGGCTTATTACTCCGGGAATGGTATTCCTGCGTGTTCTTGCTCGAAATGACCCCTGGGTATAGCGATAGGTCTCCCCCCACCCTTCTAAATTGGAAAATACATGGCAGAGTCTAAAAGACCTGATATGCACTTGCACCATACTTTCTGATGGTAGGGAAGTGTGTTGTGGTGGAGAGAAGATGAAGTGTCAGTTGCTGCTTTCTGTAGGAAACTTCTGTTTGAAGGGCCAAATGACACATTACACAGATCCGTGTAACAAAACCCCTTCTGTTAGGAAACAGCACCTTTGAGGATGGTTATTTTTAATGGAGAAATTATGGTGGTGGGAGGAGAGCTTCACCTTCCCACTTTAAATCCCCCCCCCCTGTAATTACCACCAGCTATTCCAAATAGCCCTATCACATGTGTTTTCCGTGCAAGCATATCTGGAGCTCCGTGGGATATGGAAACGTTTTGGGGGAATGAGCTGCAGAACTAAAGCAGTGGGTGAGGAAAAACTTAAAAGTCCCCCCTGTTGCTTCTCCCCCTTTCCCCGTTCCTCTGCTGCAGTTTGCATTTCCCACACAAAAGTGGCCACTTTGTCACTCACATTAATAACTGTTTTATATCATGCTGTCTGTTCAGAGCACATTGTCCTTCTCAACCGCGCTCAAAAGGAGGCCACTACGATTACTGGTGTGGGGGTTGAGGCTGTGATAGGATGACTTGCCTAGAGCCACCTATTGAGTCCCTGGCAGAGGCAAGGTTTGAACTGGAGACCTCCCAGTTTGTACTTTGTGGCCACAGTTCTACACCAGCTCTGTCTGCTAAATATGAAAAAATGGTGGGCTGTGGCCTCTTAAAACTCTTCATTTCCTCTTTTCCCGGCAGTGATGTGATAGTGGTTAGTCCCGAGGCATGGTTTGAAGGTGCATGATGCAGCTGTCTGCTGGGTTTGTTCAGCCTTTAAAGGAACCCCACGCTCAGCTCCTTAGAAGGAAGGTGGCATGTAAGCAAAAATGAATTGAGGGGGGTGGAGCATTAACCTCGCTTCAGACAAGAGAGAGCCCTTTTCATTATTAAGGGACAACAGAGATGCCATGAATCAGCTGGAGAAATTATTCTTGGGTAGGATAGATTCACTGTGTAGAGGTGGTATGGGGTTTCAGACTTTCTTTATGCCATAGGTAAAGGGATTTGCAACCTGTGACTCGAGAGCCGAACGTAGCACAATGGGTACTCTGATGTGGATGGCCCAAGCCAGCTGGATCTTGTCAGATTTCAGAAGTGAAGCAGGGTCGGCCCTGGTTAGTATTTGAATGGGAGACCACCAAGGAATACCAGGGTTGTCAGCAGAGGCAGCCAACGGCAAACTACCCCCAAAGATCTCTTGCTTTGAAAATCCTACAGGGTCACCATGAGTCAGCTGTGACTTGACAGCACTTCACACACACACACACACACACAAAGAACATGAGATCTTTGAAGGAGAAGGCGCGATGCTCGAATAACCAGTGTGTGAGGGAAATGGCAGGCAAAGTTTTTGTGGGGCTAAAGGGCTTCTTAGAGGTGCTCTACAGAAAGGGAAATGAAAGAGGTGAACAGCTGCCAGTGATGCCAGTGGAAACCATGCGCAGATTTATGCCAGCACACTAGAACAATGCTTCACCTCCCCGCTCTAAATCCCCCTTCCCAAGGTGCTCCTGTGTGTACTTGTTATTTATTGTCTGATCTTGCGTACTCCGCTTTCTAATGAAGGAGTCACAGCAGCCAGGGTTTGGGCTGGGGCAACTTCATAGGCTGCTAATCCGCGTCATTTTTCAGTGACGTCAAGATGTACGGTTCCAGTTATTCACAGGGGCATTCTTACACTGGCTGTGTGTTGATCTCTTGCTCTGAATTAGTTTGGCTCTTTAAACAGTTGCAGACCCTTGCCGTAAGTAGGAGCCAAGAAAAGCTTGCAGTAGCCTGGAGAAAAGGCTGCCTGTGCCATCTCATTGTAAATACTTACATGCCTTGAGGTGAAGCTTTGAAGCCTAGCATTTACCTTCCCATTTAAGCGTGCAGTTTTGCAGAGCAGTTAGAATCGGTCAATTCCTATCCCTTTCATAGCTTAAAGGTGCACTTGGCCTGTTACACGCAGGTGCTGGATCTGAGATCGGGGAATGTCCCACTGGAAGGAAAGGGGGCATCACTGTAATAGCTCCTCCCACACAGCACCCATGGGTTTTCCATCAGAAGTGGGAGGAAGTCAGCGTTAGAAGTCCACGTTAGAAGTCCACGTTAGCGGTGTGGATGGCGCTACAATGAAGTTTGAGGGCCAGGTTTTGCCCGTCCCCTGGGAGCTGCACTCTCTCTTCTTTCCCGCTCATGTGCACCTTTGAAGACTGAACAGGCAAATACCGTTCAATTCACTGCTCACGCTGCTATCTTTAATATTTTGCGAGGCATGTTTCCCAGAGATAACATGTATGTGCTTACTCAAAATCAAAGTCCCGTAGTGCATTACATGTGGGCTTGCATGAGGGTACGGAAGCAGTCCAGGAGCTCAAAATAGATTTGGTAAACAGTTACCTGCCCCTAACTCTCCCCCCCCCCCCCAAAAAAAGCTGCTTATTCTGTTGATTTTCTAATTAAAAGTGTCTCGATCTAGGATTTTGTGAACTGTCAAGCAAAGAGATGGTGACTCCGTAACACAACCGTTTCCTTCTCTCGGATGGGGTGGTGGTGGTATTAGAGCATTCACAACTTTGTCTCTCTCTCTCTCTCTCTCTCTCTCTCTCTTTTTCCATATGGTGTTTTCTAATTTGTTTCTATGTCTCTCTTTGAATTAGAGCCCCCATTTGTCTCTGCCAAGACCAGTAAAATCCCTGCACCTCTCTCTCTTTCCTCTGCCCTTCGACCTCCAAGAATAAGAGTCACTCAGGCTGCGGTCTACGGCCCCGCTGCGGCTTGCTCGCCTCTCTCTCAAGGTCCCCCTGGCTCTTTCCAGTTTTCTTGCTGCCTGTTCTCTCCTTTTGCAGGTCGTGTGTGCTAGTTCTCTACTGGGGTTCAGCGCAGTCTTCTGTCGTGGTGATAGATAAGCAATCCCTCCCTTATAAAAATAAAATGAAGAGGTTCTTTTGCATTCAGGTCCAAACATGCTTTACTTGGCCGTCATTGCTATTGATTTCGGCAGGACTCGCTTCCAAGTAATCCCTAACCTAGATGGCCCAAGCAAGCCAGATCCCATCAGATCTCGGAAGCTAAGTAGGGTCGGCCCTGGTTAGTACTTGGATGGGAGACCACCGAGGAAGTCCAGGGTTGCTACCCAGAGGCAGGCAATGGCAAGCCACCTGCTTGTCTCTTGCCTTGAAAACCCTGTGGGGTCGCCTTAAGTCAGCTGACACTTGACAGGACTGCTTGTCTCTTGCCTTGAAAACCCTATGAGGTTGTCTTAAGTCAGCTGACACTTGACAGGACTAGTTTCCATTCCCCCCCCAAATATGCTTAACTCTGCAGTTTAAAACCAATGGAAACAGAGCACTGAGCAGTGTTCATTTTAGTGTTACTGATAATTTAAAACGATCTCTTTAAAAAATAAATCAATCGGGAAGTGTTCTATTATCACTGATTGGTGTGGTGCAGCTGAATTGTGGAGCTGTAGCACGTGTTACAATTTCTCTATTTGCATTTATAGACATATCATCTTGGCACGTCTGCAATGAGGGCGAGATCAGCAAATATTCCGTCATTTCTGAAGGTTCACAGGGATTAGTGCTCTGATCAAATGGGATTGGGGGGGGGGGGGGGTTGAACGTGCTCAGCTGCTAATTTGGACTGTACCATCCATGCTAATCCTGGTGTACCACTAAGAAAAAGTATGGGCCAGTTCAGCGTACCTGACAATCACAAGATAGTCCCTCTAGAAATGCCTTGATAAAGGCATGGCTTGGGATTTCAAAGTGCTCTCTAGAAGCTTTCTGACCAAGTTCTTTTTCTGAGCTATTTGCAGTGAGTTGTTCTGAATCTGTATAAATAATGTCTTTTTTGTAGCATTAAACATGTTTTTGGTGACATAATGTTTGTGCTGCCTACTGCACTTGTATTGAGATGCTGACTGCAGGTCCTCAGCTTTCACGGTTTTAACACTGGAACAAAATGTTCCTCTTTTTAAAAAATGTGTGGAATTATACACAAATAGGATGTTCTTCAAGAGTATCAGTAAATCCTTCATGAGAGGTTTGTGGGAGTGTGTGCATTTAAAGTTATATGTTTGTGAATTCTGCACATTGTAGTTTTTAAAATTATTAGGTAGATAGGTTTTATTCGCAGTCATTGACTAAAACATAAACCGATGACATTTTGTTACATGGGTAAAAGATATCGCATTAAAATAGGAACAGAATTTTAAGACTGGTTATAAAAACACCATAAAACCCATAATGGTTAAAATTAATAAAACTTGATCTTAAGTCTCCTCTTTATTTATTATTTAAGGCTAAATCTTCGTCTCAGCTCACATATGGAGCCCCCATTAACATTACAGCAAACCTTAAGAAAGCAGATACAGTTCAGTCGAAATTTTGGAGAGCAATTCTACAAGCCCCTAATAAGGTTCCCAATGCCCTTATTCGTATAGAGACAGGCATGATTACGGTGGAGGCAAAGCTATGGATTGCAGTGATAACGTTTTGGTTGAAGTTAGCTTTTCTACCTAAGGGATTGAAAAGTTTAATGATGGCAGGCCATTTTGAACCCCCTTGGTTTAAGGTGCTAGATAAGAAATTAGCCTTTTACGGTTTGCCTAAACAATATTTGTGCTCTATGGGTTATGAAAAGGCCAAGTCTATGGCAAAACAGAGAATACTGGGTACCTCAAGACAACATGATTTAAATAGGATAGAGAAATGGAGCCTCCTGGCTCCAGATAACTGAGTAATCCCTAAGCCTTACCTTTCCCGTTTGTTAAATCAGGACTACAGAAGAACGTTTACACTAATGCACTGGGATGTACTCCCATCTGCAGTCCTAGAATGAAAATTTAACAAGACTCCTTATGGAGAATTACTTTATTACTGTTTGACTACCCAGCTGTTAGCTCACTCGCTTCAGATTGTCGTTGGGTTGGATCCAACCATTATTTCCACTGGTGGAAAAGGATCGGGGGGGAGTCTATTTTTGCCACCAAAAAAGGACCACGTTGGGGATCAATGGACCTGCACGCAGGGCTCCTGCATGGAAGCAAAGGATACCCTTTACTAGGGCCTGGAGGTCCAGTAGGACCCACTGATGGCCCAGGACGCAGTGACAAAAGGCCAAAAAAGTAAAGCTTTGAAGTTAAATTGCCTTATTTTGCCATACCAGTCTATTAGAATAGGTCAGTGTAAATTACCCAACTAAATTGAGCATCATTACCTCACAATAATCACATGGGTGGGGACTATTTGCCTCTAACAAAGTTCAAATGTCAAATTGCCTGCAACTACCAACCTTTCCCACCTGGGGAAGTTACTCTGGCACTTCGCAGGACAAATTGTGACAAGGGTTTCACTGGGCAACTACCAAGTTTCTGTGGTTGTGGGATGCATGGAGAAGGATGACATTCTGGGAAAGCAGGAGGGTTAGAAAGGGATGGGTGAGGGGGGGCTTCCTTGTAATCCATGGAGCCAGAGAAGGGCAGATTCCACTGGGAGGAACAACGTTAGGTTGGGAATAGACAAAGTCATAACCAACAAAGGAACTTCAACAATCAGACTAGTGAAGCCCTGTAGGCTCAGGTTGGTGTTCCCATGTCACAAGCTAGGGGTGTGCAAAAAACCCAGCAACAGTATTTTTGGGGTTTGGGCACATTGAACCTGAAAACTATCAATATTTCCTGATATTTCCGAATCCCAATACAGGTATGGTATTCAGATTCGAAAAATATTTGGGAAACTCAAATTCTTCCAGCTCCAGTATACCCTATGGGGCCCATAGGGTATAATGGAAAATCAATCCAGTGGTGTTTGGGGCTCGGGGGAGCTGGTTGTTGTTTTTTGAGGTAGAGGCACTAGCAAACCCCCCCCCCCCCCATTTTAAAAAAATTGAACCAGGTGATCCAATTCTGTGGGCCCCCATAGAAAGTGCCCCATCTTCCATTGCTTTCAGTGGAGGGGGGAAAGGCATTTAAAGAGACTGCGGTCTCTTTAAATGCCTTCTCCAAGCCATGCCACCCCAGCAGCGCAACTTGGCAACTGACTTTAGGAAGTGTATTTAGGAATATTAATATTGGCTTTTATTTGGGCTCAGCTATATTGGTAGCCAAATCATGTTCTCAGCTATATTGGTAGCCAAATCAGGTTCTCAGCTATATTGGTAGCCAAATCAGGTTCTCTAATGTGCACTGGCTTAAACCCCCCCCCCCCAAAATACCAGTAAAGTATGCACACCCCTAGACACAACACATGATAGAAATAAATGTTAATAAGGCTTACCACTCAACATTTTTTAAAAAGTTGGAGTAGATCAACTGAGAATTAAACAAATGCCAGCGAAGACAGATTATCAAGAAATAGGGATCCCTAAGGCCATTGAAGCACTTCCGTCGTGTCTGAAGGAATGGAATTTTCAGGGACGTGGCAAAGAAAGTTCCATCTGGCGGGGATGAGAGCTGTCAAAGTTGTCTGTCTTATGCTCCCACCCAGGAGCTGGGGGATTAGCCGGAGAACCATGAGGATTCTCTTTTACTTAAGTAATGGTGACGGCTTAGCAAAGCAAACCAGAATGGTCCCTTCAGTGGATGTGCTCGCCAGTGCAAGCTATCTGTAAGCTAAAGCCTTTTTAAAAATCCATAAGAATATCAATATATTTGCGTACTGTCGACCTCTGCGCGTGCCTTCTTGAGGACCCTATATTTGTAAGTCACTGATGACATCTTTCTTAAATATAATAGAAGGGGAGAGCTTCTCAAGTGTGAGAATGTAGAATTTAGCAGAATTATTGTTTGGAAGGAAAGCCATCTTTAATATTGTTTTCTTAATCTGAGAATCTGGAATATAGGACATGGTCTATGGTAGTTTCATAGATCTAGATTTAAAAGATAACTGTGTTCATATTGAAGTAGTAGTCTGTCATTCTTAGGAGATCTAAGGGGGGGGTTCTTTCTGAAATGCAAAATATTTGCAAACTTCAGAGGTGAGCTTCATGGAATAATCACCTTTAATGTGTATTTGTTTCCAAAAATATTACTTGGCAGAGGGAGACCTGGCACATCTGTACAGGGAGATCACTTTCAGTCCCACGTATCAGGGGAAGCAAATCTGAATCGGTGATTAAAGTTTTAGCTGATTTGCTTCGTGAGTTGAAATGAACTAAAGAGTGGGGCTTTAATTGTGCCATGTAGGGAAGAACCCTAAGCAGGTCTAGTGTGAAGGTAGAACCCCTTTGATTCAGTGGGGTTTACTCCCAGGAAACCGTTCCTAGGATTGCAGCCGCAGCAGTTTGGTTTTGCCGCTGCTTCTACAAATCAGGATGATGACCTAAAATAAGAGTTAATCAATCAAACAAGCCTTTCTTGTGTCATAACTTTCCGTGACACTGAATTTATCTCCCATTTGAGTGTGGCTTGGTGTGGCTGCTGTTCCTGAATGCTGGTTAGATTGCAGCACATACTGAACAGTGGGGGCTGCATCGCCTGAGTGAAATGTTGATTTTATTTTTTTTCACATTTGAGCGACTCTAGTTTGCAGTTTGTTCATCACGAAGCCCTGAACACTGGCCTTTGTTTTGTCCTTCCAGGGAGAACCAAAACTGGTCCCACAACAACCGGGCCCCAAACTCTGTCTGACCACAGCAGCCGGGAAGGATCCAGCCAACGAGTACCGCGGCAGCCAAGCGCCAGCCGGCTGCAGAAGACAGGGAAAAGCACATAGCTGTTTGGAAAGAGAAGGGCGAAAGACGCCCAGCTCTAGGATCACCGTGCAATGGCAGCTTATCAAGTAGAGAGAGCTTGCGGTGACTAGTTAGCCTTGGAACTCAAAACATGTTTCAGAATGTTAATAGTGTCATGGAACACACACCTCAGGAAAGTAAGTGCCAGGAATGGAATGAAGATTGATCACTGCAAAAACCTCAAGACACATTCAGTAGTAAAAAGTAACCTTTATGTAGCTGACTAATAAATCTAGCATGTTCGCTTTTGTGCTCTGATCCAAAGCAACCTCCCTTACAGTTGTATCGTACAGCTGTTTGTGTGGTTACTTCTATGCACATCAGTAGATGACCTTTCTCTCCAGCCCCTTAAGATTGGTGTGTTGTTGTTGTTTTTTAAAAAAATCCCTCATCTCTTTCTCTGCCAGGCAGCCAGGTATGTCACATGTTTACTAAGTTCTACTGACTTCAGTTGTGTTTACACCCAAGTATACATAGGGTCTACGGCCTTTGTCCCTTGCAAATCCTCCTGTATTTGTATCCTACCCTTATTCTTAAAAGGTTGTGGGTCGTATAAAATTACGAATTTCTAAAATGGGCCTATCGTAAAAAGTATGGCGCCCAATATTATTGGGAGAGAAAGAGCTTTCGAGGTTAGCGTTTCATATCATAACCTAGCGCGGACCATGTCAACAGCACTGCCAGGTACTCAGGCTGTCAGCAACTGGACCAAATCCAGGATTCCTTTTTTTTCTTTTCTTTTTAAGAGCAAAGAGGTTATAAACCTGGCTTCAGAAAGCAGCCTGCTAATCCGTCTGGGACAGTACATGGCTGCTTGAATTGCCCCCGGAATGCCGTCCGCAGGTTGTTATCCCTAACCCGGTCTTTCTGTTGCAGCTTAGTTAACCCTCCAGTCCGGTTTCTAATCCTTCTGCTATCTTGATTCCTCAGCAGTTTCAAAAGGTGTTTGTCTGTTGTCTTGATCTCTCCCCTGCATTTTCTCCGTGACCTTTCGCCTCAATTGTGTGGCAGTGGGTGAAAATGGGGAGACAGGCTGAGGAAATGCCCCGCCCTGATCTCTGTGCCCCAGAAACCTATACTCATCCTGGTAGTTTGAAGTGTGTATATGCATTGATCCGATTTCTGAAATATATGTCAGAAATTGTGGGTTTTTTAAAAAAAAAAATCAAGCCGTTTCACAGTGTCCTCCCTAAACCAGGTAATGTTTGCACTATGCCAACCACCTATTTGTCTTGGACACGCTACCGGTATTTGTTTTTCTGTAAATGTTCTGCTACTCAATGAAGTTCTGCAAAATATATTAAAACAAGTTTCTGCGGATGCTAGAGTCCTGTGCCTTCAAAGCCTCTTCGATGTAGGTGGTAGCATGTATCACCGTTCTCTTTACATGGTTGTGGGACTCTGGAGTCCTTAGCTAAATATGTAATCTTCCTCTGGCTAGGAGAATTGTCATTATGTAGTAATACAGAAGGGGCCGTGGTGGCTCAGAGGTTAAGATGCTGAGCTGCAGACTGTAAGGTCGGTAGCTTGGAAGTCGGAGACTCTAGTGCCGTGTGATGCAGTGAGCTCCCGTCTGTCCCCAGCTCCTGCCAGCCTAGCAGTTTGAAAGCAAGAAATTGCAAGCAGATAAATAGATACCACTTCTGTGGGAAGGTAACAGCGTTCCGTATGCCTCGTCGTTTAGTCATGCCAGCCTCATGACCACGGAGAAGTCTTCAGACAGCACTAGCTCTTTGGCTTGGAAACAAAGATGAGCACCGCCCCCTAAAGTCGTATTCAACTGGCTTTCAAGCAAGGGAAACCTTTACCTTTAGTAATACAAAAAAGCAATGGATTCAAAAGAATTCTTGATTTGCAAATGTCTGCATGACTGAGCCCCCACTCCCCCATTACCACTTCCTTCCTTGTTCAGTGTATTGCGGAACTTAAATATGTTTCTTCCTTCTCCAGAAGAAGCTTTACTTTGTCTCCTGCATTACAAGGAAGAAATCATGTGATAAGCTGAGAAATACCCTGGTACCTCTGTCAGCACTGCTGTGCACAGGCTAAATAGGACCTTTGGCCAAATGTGCTTTTTGGGCAGACCGCCGTATCTTCAAAATAAACCTCACGTTACAAAGTGTCTCCCTTGCTCACTTACCCAACATGTAAAATATTAACTGAGCTAATCTTTTTTAAAAAAAAAAACCTGAGCTAATCTTTCCTCCCACAAAAATGTAGGCCTGACATAAACTGAAGGTGGGTATAGCTTGATAGGTGATTCAAGATAGTTTCCTGCGGTTTGTTTCATTCAATAAAAATAATAATGATATTGGCACCAGTATTTAAACAATAGCGAGGGGTTCCTCTCTCCTGCCCAGTGTGGATCAAGAAACCTATACAGTGGGACCACCCAGGGCTAGGGTTATGGGTCTTTTTTGAAAGCCCAGGTTTGCAGAAAAGCATGAAAAAACAATTTTGTGTTCCCCAAATCACTCATGAAAAAAGCTGCAAGCAGCAGTGGACTGCGGGAGGGTCAGAAGCAAATGAGAGAAGAGGAGAGACTGCAGGACCTGCAGTGGGTGGGTATGAAGAGAGCTGCTGAGATGGGGGGGGGGGGAGAAAAGAGTGGGTGGACAGAGCAGCCTGTGGGGGAAAGGGCGGGCAGACGGACAGGCAGGAAGGAAGCAAGATCAAGGAGTGTCTAGTAGAGACAGGGAAAAGATTGTTCATGTGAGATGGAGGAAGTGAAGCTCGGAGGGTTGGCAAGGGTGATGGAGCAAGGGTCAACCCTGGGATTTCCCCTCTCCCCAATTCCTTGCTCGTCCCCCTCTCGTATATCACAGCAAGTGATCCCCCAAGAGATTTCACCAGAACTTCAGCAACAGTTTTACCCCACCATCAGCCTGCTTTCGGAACAGTGTAAACAAAAGGGCCATATTCAGGACACCACTATAGAACTATACAAGAGGTGGGGACCCGTAATACTCGCCATGGGGGGAGGATTCCTAAAGGCTGCAGCCCTGGGTAAATCCTCTTCCCCCCACCCCACCCCTGGCGATCCCACCCCAGCTCCAAGGCCGAGCAGCTGATGGCCGCTCAGGCCAGCGATTCCCCCCCCCCCCCCCGGCTCCAAGGCTCGAGCGCCTTTCAAATGGCAGCAAGGCCCGAGGCCCGCTGAGATGTCTCCCCCCTCCCCCTTTCAAACAGCGGTGGTGGTGAGGCCCGAGGCCCACCAAGCCATCTCCCACCCCCCTCCCCAACAGTGGCCAAAGCATTCTCTGCGCATACGCAGGGAATGCTTTTACTTTGGGGGGGCTTTAATTTTTTTTTACTTTTTAGATTTTTCTGCACACGGGGGGAGTCTGCCAAGTGTGCAGGAAAATCTCCTGCCCCCCCCCCAAGTGCCCCGCCACGGATTTAGATATCCGTACAGGGGTGGCCACTTGGCTATTAGATATACAGATGATGAACACAGTAAGTACCACCTTACACCAAAAGCCTACTAACCACTATGCATTTCTATATGCTGCTAACCACCTCTGTAAGGCCATCTACAGCCAAATGCTGTGTTAAAACCGCTCGTGCTCCCGTTCTTTGGGTGGGGGACTTACACCTATTGGATTTATCATATGGCATTCTTGGGGTTAAAAATCCAACCCAATGATGTAAAGAGTTAGATGAACAGGGCCAGACAGGTACCCAAAAATGGTGGTGGAAAGCCCTGTCATGTCACAGCTGACTTATGGCGACCCCATTGGGTTTTCAAGCCAAAGACAAACTGAGATGGTTTGCTGTGGACTTCCTTGATGGTCTCCCATCCAAGTACTGACCAGGGTCAATCCTACTTAGCTTCTGTGCTTTGACAAGATCAGGCTCACCTGGGCCATCCAGGGCTTATAAATAGCCTACTACAAAACTGCCTTCATAGCAATGACAAAACCCCCAATTGTCACTTCCAGCTGCCAGTTCGAGCTAATCCAGTGCACAATCAATGTTCTACAGCCCATCCTGGATTGACCATCTATTTGTATAATGATGCTTCTCTCCCACAGAACTTGAGTGACAGGACTTTCCTTGCTTACAGAGAGCCCTCTAACCTAGAGCAGCTTCTTCCCAACAACAGCGTACAGTCAGGATTGCAACAAGACAATTCTTTGTGTACACAGGTTTTTTTAAAAATGTATTAGCTGACATATTGACTAAAGGACAAATACCATAAGTTCGTTGGGAATTACATACGACCCCATGGAGATCTTCTTTATTATTATCTGTTTGCTTGGCTTATACAAGACTGTTGCTGATGAACGTTACGTACTACTTAAGAGCAGGGGTCATTTCGTAGAAAAAGAGGTGCAGGAGCTCATTAGCATAACTTATTAGCATAACTTATTTGCATATGCCACACCCCCTAACATACCCGAAGTTTGTCAGAAGGCAACACCCACCCCTCAGGCTCCACTCCACAGGTGAGTGAAACTGACCTGCTCTTCCTCCATTCCCTTCCCCATCCAATACTCTGTGCAATAAAAAGAAGCGTAAAGAACATACCCTCATTCTCTTACTGCTCCCTTGAAACCACCAGGTTTCAAGTAGACTTGAGATACCCAGGACATGTGCACCACCCATCCCTTTCCCTTCCCCTCCCCACAAGAAGACACCCTGTGAGGTAGGTGGGGTGAGAGAGGTCTTTTGAGAACTGCTCATGAGAGAACAGCTCTGAGAGAACTTGTGACTGGCCCAAGGTCACACCAGCAGCTGCATGTGGAGGAGTGGGGAATCAAACCCGGTTCTCCCAGATTAGAGTCCAACTCCTGACCACTACACCAAACTGATGGGGTGGAAGCTGCTGAAGGGTTGGTGAAATTTCTCCAGTACTTATGTGCCACGTGCCCAGATAAAAAATGGTATACTTAGAAAATTTATATGCCACCTTGAGCAGGTCTCTGGAAAAGCAGCACACAGTCATAAAAGGAACAATGATAAAATTATCAATATTAAAACAAAACATTAAAAACAATAAAGACCCTAGCAGGGCTTTCCTCGGGGCGCGTTTCCCCCCTTGCTTTGCTCGGGGAAGCCGAGGAGGGGGCGGGGCTTGGTCATGTGCCCGCCCCCTGGGCTCCTCACTCCCGGAGCTGCGCTCTTGTGCACTCCCGCTCCAACGGACCCCTGCTTAAGAGAGACACAAACCCAGGGATTAGTCCCTGCAGCAAACCAAGAAGCCAACTTTGCCCCCATATATACTCAGGCAATACCATTAGTGAACCTAACATCAGCCATACCATCTTGGATGCCTTCACTTACTCATCTTCCACTGCGATGGGTGTGATCACAGGTCACCCTCCTGTTCTCTGAGGCAGACTGGTGAGTCCTTAGAGAACCTGTATTGTGTCGTGGTCTGAGTATCCAAGTAGGGTCTGAGAAACTCAAGTTCAAATCCCCACTCGGCCCATGAAGCTTGCTGGGTGAGCTGGGACCAGCCTGACTTACATCATGGAGTTCTTGTGGGGATAAAACAAAGGAGAAGAAGAGAACCATGTATAGCTGCCCTGCGCTCCTTGGAGGCAGGGTAGGATAAAAGTGTACTAATTAACATGCAAAAGAATACATGGATACAAATCTGACATGAAAATGGCAATATTCAGAAATAAGAGGAAAAAATTTCAACCTCAAGGACATACAGCTGCTGAGTAAAAATCTCATAATTCTTGAACAAAGAACTTCAGGGAGACGCTTGTACAGTTCTATCAGTGCTGGAAAGTGCAATCCAGTCACTGACAACTTGCAAAGACTTTGTAGGGTTTTGAAGGCAGGAAACGAACAGAGGTGGTTTGCTGTTGCCTGCCTCTGCGTAGCAACTCTGGACTTCTTTGGTGCCCCCCCCCACCCCCACTGAAGTACTAACCAGGGCTGACCCTACTTAGCTTCCGAGATCTGATGAGATTAGACTACCCTGGGCCATTCCGATCAGGGCACAGCTGAATTAGAAGCTATGGAAAGGCTGATGGAATTGTCCCATGTCAAGCACCTTGGATTCTTTCATCACTGCAGATGTTTTGTCAGCTGTCTTAGCAAAACCGGGGGTTCCTGAACCATTACCTTGTTAACTAGTTTAGGAAATCTAGAGAGATTGACAATTACTGCTTTCGTGAATGGTCTCTGTACTTGTCTTGATTTTACTGGAACTTGATAGTTGTGTCTTCCCCTATACGTCCTGACTGTCATCACCCTTCCAACCCACTGTTTACAAAGTTTTCTTTCATAATCCCATATATATAAATGTCTGCCTGCTGAAGATCCGCTACATGCATCTGATGAAATAATTTCTCCTCAATGAAAGCATTTGCTGGAATAACTTCTGTTTAGTCAGCGAAACAAAGCAAAAGTCCAGCGGCACCCTGAAGGCTAACAACATTTATTCCACCAAGAGATTTCATGAGACAGGTCACGGCTCATGGAACCTCACTGGGTGTGTGTAAAGAGCCATCAAGTTGCAGTCAACTTATAACGGCCCCAACAAGGGGCTTTCGAGGCCAGTGAGAATCAGAGGTGGTTTGCCATTGCCTTCCTCTGTGGAGCCTTCCCGGATGGTCTCCCTTCCAAGTATTGACGAGGGATGACAGCCTCCAGGTGGGACCTGAAGTTCCACCAGAATTCCAGCTCATCTCCAGACTACAGAGATCAGCTGCCCTGGAGAAAATGGATGCTTTGGAGGGTAGACTCTATGGCCTTGTCCCCCCACTGAGGTCCCCTGTCCTTCCCAGGCTCCATCCCCAGATCTCCAGGAGTGTCCCAACCTGGATCTGGCAACTCCATCCCCCCATCCCCCGCCAATGGCCGGGGGGAGACCTAGCAACCCTAGTACCGACCCTGCTTAGCTTTTAAGATCTGAGTAGGGCTATACCACACCGCCCGCCCTCCATGAAACCTCATACTGGAATAAATATTGTTAGTCTTCAAGGTGCCACTGGACTTCGGTTTTGTTTTGCTACAGTAGACCAACATGGCTACACTACTGGAATGGTCTTTAAGGACTGGACTTCTGTTTGGTTTTGGTGCACTAAACTAACACAGCAATCCCCCTCTGGAATTCACATCTCAAGGGTCACATTTGTCTTGTTAAGGTTCAGGAAGACAATGATAGCTCTCCCTGCCATGTAAAGTAGGTTACACAGTTTGAGGCCCATAAAATGAGATGAAGACACCAATATCCCCTTAGCTCAAGGTCTCTTTTCTGAAAGTAAGATTAGCTCAAAGTATGTCTGGAAAACTGTAAGATATTGTAACTCTGCATGCAAGAGGATCTGGGAGGAAAAGGGTTTAGAGTATTCTCTCAGGTACACTTGACAGTTGGCCTCAACCCTCTCATAGGTTAGATGTTGAGCCGCTTTGGCCATTGCTTGCCTTCCGTGTTTCACCTTATATGGGACTTCTTTTCTACTCTCTCTTACCTGGGTTTGGAGCTGTAGCAAGTTCAATGTTTTGAAGTTAATCTGTTCAGATTAAGTTAAATCTACCTACATGGATATGTCATGTAAGATGTGCTTCTATTTTTGTAAGTCAAATTTCTTCCTCTTGTTAACACTGGAGTCAGATCATCTTTGTACTTTGCTTGAAGAGCATCTTCCCCTTAACTGGGAAATGTGGAAGGTTGGGGATACTGCAAAAAAGCTTCTGTGCTTCCAAGGCAAATGAGATTTTTTTTTTTCACATATAACCCAATAAAAACTGCCATGATGGTTTCCTATGAGTAAACCAAGAATTAAAATTTATTTTATCATACATTCAACCCAGGCTGCATCTTCCCATCCATTATAAATCAACAATAATTAATTATTCTCCATAAATTAATATGAATCAATTACATTAGCGGACTCTGAAGGCAAAGTTTGGACAGATCTCTTGCTGAACTTCCAGGGAAGGTGATCCAAGTACATTATGGGATGCACAGGCAGGGTCTAAGGGTCCTCACCCTGTGTAATATGTAACAGACTGTGGGTTTCCCCAATGGGCCAAAGAGTGCCCCTCCCAGTGAACAGTTTAAGGTCAGGAAAATGGCACAGAATGGCTGAAGATCCTCTTCCACAAACATTGGAGTCTTGATCCAAGTTGGGCGCAGTGCACACCGGAACTGAGAACCTGGAACTCATGCTTGACAATTACACATCACACAAGGTGGGAATCCTCAACCCAACCTGTATGTAGATCAGCCATTTAATATGGGCTGTCTTGCAATCTTACCCAAAGAACCAAAAGCCCCAGGTGCTCCAGATGTCTTGCGCCGGAAGTGTTCAATACATTTTATTATTTGTTTTATTCATTTATACCTTGCCTTTCTCCCCAGTGGGAGAAATGTGCAATTACCCTTGGAGAGGCTTTCAGAGTAGGGGAAATTCTCCATGTCTTCCTCAGTTTCCCCCCCTCCCGTGCCCATCCCACCCAGCAATAAGATCTGCATAAATCCTGAATTTTGTTCTAGGGAATGAATGATTGATACATGGGTGCAGTCAGTTCCACCCAGGGCTTTTTTTGTAGAAGAAGCCCAGCAGGAACTCATTAGCATAATAGGCCACACCCAACAGTGACACTCATTAGCATATTAGGCCACACCCCTGACAGCACAGCTTATTAGTATAGTAGGCAGGGGCTGGGAAAGCACAGGGCAGACATGGAAGCTTGTTTCTCCCCCCCCCCCTTCTCCACCACTGTGGAAGGGAAGGCAGAGAGAGGCTTTTCCTTGTCAATTTCACTCTCAGCTGACTGGTGGGGAGTGAAATTGACAAGGAAATCCTAAAGGCTCTCCAGAGGGAAAGATGGCATTTTAACATGCCTGCCTTTCCCTCCTGTGTGTAACATAGGGAGGGCAGCGTGCTTGTAGCCACGCATGTTCAGAGGTATTGGCTGTAGGCGTGGCCAGCTCAGAAGCCAGCCGGAACTCCATTCCTGTGCATTCCTGCCCCAAAATAGCCCTGGTTCCACCCAATATCCATAACCTAATAAGCACCAATGAGAGGCCTGCAGGATTTGACTTACCACATAAAGTATGGAATACAGCTAATAGAATACGAACAGGCTTTGGCCATTGTGCAGACCTGTCGTTTAAATGGGGCAAGATTCCAGGACTGGAATACGATTGTGATGCAGCCCACCAAATTATTTTCTATCTGTTACTGAATTGTAAGCATCATGCTTTCCAGGGAGATGTGACTGAGCTCTTTGAACTCTCCCCAGCTGCAACTGAGTGGACTCGGCTGTATGATAAACAAATAAATAAATCCAGCTTTTAAAAAAAAAACATCAGTAGTAACCGTATTGTCATAGTGCAGTAATATTATAGTGGTATAGAAACTAATAGGGTTTTTTTGTTTTGTTTAAGTCAGCCAAAAGATCTGACCTGGATGGCCCAGGCTAGCCCAATCTCGTCAGATCTCAAAAGCTAAGCAAGGTCAACCCTGGCTAGTAACTGAATGGGAGCCCGCCAAGGAAGGAAGGGTCACTCCATAGACACAGGCAATAGCAAACCACCCGTTTGTCTCTTGCCTTGATGACCCCAGGAGGGGTAACCATAAGTCGGCTGTGACTTGACAGCACTTTAAAGGTAAAGGTTTCCCTTGCTCGAAAGCCAGTCGAATCCAACTCTAGGGGGCGCTGCTCATCTCTGTTTCCAAGCCGAAGAGCCAGCGCTGTCCAAAGACTTCTCCATGGTCATGTGGCTAACATGACTAGACACTGAGGCACACGGAACGCTGTTACCTTCCCACCAAAGCGGTACCCATTTATCTACTTGCAATTTCTTGCTTTCGAACTGCTAGGTTGGCAGGAGCTGGGGCCAGAGACGGGAGCTCACTCCGTCATGCGGCACTCGGGTCTCGAACTGCCAAGGTACCAACCTTCCAGTCTGCAGTTCAGCGTCTTAACCTCTGAGCCACTGCTCATCCCTGACAGCAATTTACCCAGGGCTCTTTTTCTAGCAGGAACTCCTTTGTATATTAGGCGACACACTAATATAACCAATCCTCCAAGAGCTTACAGCGCTCTTCTTACAGGGGCTACTGTAAGCTTCTGGAGGACTGGCTACATTAGGGGTGTGTCGCCTAATATGCAAAGGAGTTCCTGCTAGAAAAAGAGCCCTGAATTTACCCACAGGCAAAAGCCTACCAGTGGTGGGAATGGTGGGCATGAGAGTTATGGAGGGGAAATGGTGCTGGCATGGACTGGGAGGGTCAAAAATGCACACCTTCCGACCCACATGGTGGGCAAACTGACTTGGATTGCAATCTGTCCAAAAAGACCAGAGCAAAGCAGGTTGGAGAACTACTGGAGCAAACCAGGAGAAATCACAATAAGAGAATAGTTTCATGTTGGTAGCCCTGTTGGTCTGCCGTAGAAAAGCAAGATTCAAACCCAGCAGCACCTTAGAGACTAACAAGATTTCCAGGATACAAACTTTTGAGAGTCAAACCTCCTTTCATCAGAGTTCGGACTTTCAAAAGCTTATACCCTGAGAATCTTGTTGCTCTTTAAGGTGCCACTGGACCCAAATCTTGCTCTGCAATAGAGGACCGATTGGAGGACAATACCATGTGGATGCTCCGGAGGGGGGAACCTACTCCAGTTTGAGAGCCATGCTGGGGCAACCCCCCCCCCACACACACACACACATGTGGACGCTGTCTGAGCCAAACCTGGTACTTGACATCAAGCCCTTTCAACAGTCCGATCTGTTCATCTCTGCTATGGAGCTTTGAAAAGGTAGCAACTTGAGCCAAAAGTTGTGAACAAAAATTCTACTTTGTGAGCTACTGGCATTAAAGTTGTGAGCGGGCGATTTGGCTGCTGCATAGATTAGTTTGCTCTGGAGCCATCCTTCCTGAGCGGAGACAAAAAGGTGTGAGCCGGAGGCTAAAAAACTGTGAGCTAGCTCACACCAACTCAGCCTTGAGGGAAACACTGCCCAGTGCCTGCAACATCTTGGTCATTGATCCATCTGACGAAGAGAGCTGTGTTTCTTGAAAGCTTATGCTACAATAACGTTTGTTAGTCTTAAAGGTGCTACTGGGCTTTTGACTATTTTGAAGCGTCTCGGACTCTTTTCCTCATGCTCAAAACATTCAAAGCACCAGGAGACCATCACAGGGATTCCCTTGCTGATCACTCTATTTGTCAAGGTGAGCATTTGCCATGGGTCGGAGCTGAATGATGGTGGAAGGAGAGGAAACAGCCTCAGTAAGGAAGGGAAGTCCCGAGAGAGGCCGGGGCAGGAATGAAGCAAGAGAGCTCATTGTTCAGAGATGACCCGTTCTGGAAAAGGAACCTCCTGTGACTTATTAGATGCTGCCGAAGAGGTACTGAAGCTTCGCTGAGCTTGCCGGTGTGCAATGACCTTTGTTTGTGCAATAGCGTTGTACATACCAGTTGTTCCCTTGATAAGGGCAGGGAGGGACTTAGCTTGCTGTGGACTGAGGGGTTCAGAAAATCCCTTTTAAAAGCCAGAGGAGGACGCTTACTTCTGCATCTCGCTCAATTCCCAAGCCGACCTGTGATGATGTTCCGGCTTTTCAGCCAGGCAAAGCGTTGCTTGCAGGTGAAACGGGGACTGCAGAGGTCCCTCTGCCCGGTCCGTTTTCCTGCAGCCGTGGAGCAAAACAGGTGGGTCCGGTGGGAGGGGGCAACTCTGGGTGATTATGACAGCTGTGGGCTGTGTCACGGGCACATTTCAGCTCAGGACTGCTGTATAGGCTTCTCCTGCATGGAAAGTTTGACTTGAATAATGATGCATTCTGAAGTCTGGATTAGCCGAGGTCAACAGGTTCATGTTTTCTTTAAAAACTTGGAAATGCAAAATCTGCCATCTCAGAACCCTTCCTTTTTTCCTGCCAGCTATGCTTGTCTTTGTTTGCTATGGCTTCCACGTGTACTATCAATTTCTGTTGCTTTCTTCAGCGTTGGCAAACTTGGTCCCTGCAAGGCAAGCCGGAGAGCCATACCGACCCAAGCACGGTGGCTCCTGTGGGCCAATTTCCCCCCAGGCTACTCCCACAGTGAATGCCAATCCCTGGGCAGTTTTGATCACCACTAGGAAGCAATTGGTTCTTGAGCTGGGCGATGGAAATACCGACAGCTTGTAGGCCTGGCGTCTTAAGATGTGTGAGACGGGTAGCACAGGTCTCTTTCGGTCAGTTCTTCCTCACTAGAAAAGCCCCAAAAGCTTTGCTAAAAGTTTTGTCCAATACATGCAACGAATTTATTAGGATTTCTTTAATTGGGTGACAGCCCTCATGGACAGGGTTTAGTCCATTCATTATATGCACTTGAATGGACTGATTAATTAGTCAGTTAACAGTGCGATCCCAAGCAGAGTGACACCGTTTAAAGGCAATTTAAGTCAACAAGTTTAGAGAGATGTAACTATTTAGGATTGCACTAGTGTCTCACATTGTTCTCCTCTCTTGCATTTAGCAAAAAGGGCCTTTTCCTTCCCCCAAACGCCCTCTCTTCTCCATTTCCAGTCCTACAAGGTTCTCCTGCAGAGTCGGCTGCAGAAGAAATCAGTCAAAAGGAGATGCATACAAGTTCTTTTAACAGAGTCTATTTGTTTGTTTGTTTGTTTGCTTCATCTATGCCCCACTTTTTCCCCCAATGGGGACCCAAAGAGACTGAACGCTTTCTCCTCTTTATCTTCACAACAACCCTGTAAGGTAGATTGGGTTGAGAATATTGTATGACTGGCCCAAAACCACCCAGCAAACTTCCATGGCTGGGTAGGGATTTGAACCTGGGTATCTCAGATCCACTCTAACCATTATGCAACAGTGGTTCTCAGTTTGCATATGTAATGCTGTAGGCACCATCTAAAGAAAGGATTCTCTTTTGTGCAAGAGAGAAGGGGGAATGCCTCTTCTACAGTCCAAATCACAGAGAGAATGCCTCTTTCAAGGGCCAAATCACATGGCATGCTGAAGACCTGTGATAGGACCGTCTGTCTTTGTTGTACTTCAAAACCAGCACATGGCTTCCACACTGGATGACAGCAGCAACCATAGAAAGAGATGTGTATCATTTTCCTTCCGGCTCATTTCCCAGTCTAAGCTCACCTGAAAACTGTTATTAGAAGGGGATATGCAGCCCCAGCACCGATCAGACAAATTACTTTGAAAGAAAATGATCCGACTCTAGACTCCCGTGTCTGCCACCAGCTTTGTGTATAAACTGCTGCGTTAAAAATCATGATATCTACTGCTCAGTTAAATGAGGGCATCTTTTGAGTCCGTCATATGTTTTTTAATCAATTCTTCTAATCGATGAATGAATTAAATATTGCAGCTCTATTATTTTCATGCGTGAAGCTCTTCCTACACCCAGCTGCATCTCCCGTGTTTCAGGCAGGCCAAGGAGCCAGTTCTGTCAGTCGGTTTCCCACACGAACGAATACGGCTAAAAATATTACATCCAGTTGCCAGCTCCACTTGTCTTTTGCAAAAGGAGAAAATCCCTGGGCAGAAAGCAAAATCCGTGCCATTTCTTTTCATGGCTCATCCCTATGGGATTCATATGGGTCTCTTCTCATTTCAAAACATTCTCCGTACATATCTCTTTATACCGGTGTTCCTTTGGGAAGGAAAGACAAGAGGGAAGGGCTGTGGCTCAGTGGCAGAGCATCAGTTTGGCCTGCAGAAGGTCCCAAGTTCCATACCCGGCATCTCCAGCTAAGGCTCAGGTAGTAGGTGATGTGAAAGACCTCTGCCTGAGACCCCAGAGAACTGTTCCCACCAGTCTGAGTAGACTTTGATGGACCAGGGGGCTGATTCCGTATAAGGCAGCTTTGTAGTGTTCATGTGAACATCTGAATCAGCTTTAGAACCAGTTAACCAAGGAGTCCCCAGCCTTTTCGAGCCTGTGGGCATATTCTGAATTCTGACGCCACATGATGATGGGCAGGGCACAACCACAAAATGGCCACCTGGGAAGCCGAAGGGCAGGGGGATAAGAGGGGTCAGTTGTAAATACAGTAGAAAGGAACAGTCAGAGAATCAAACCAGCACCGGGGATCCCTGCGGTAACCAATTTGGGACGTTTTAATGAAGTGTGACCACTGGCCGAGGAATGCAAGAGTTTAAGAACCATGCGGAGGTCAAAGTTGAAAGAAATGCCCTTTGGCCCCAATCTGCCATCCTGTCCAGCAGTGTAGACCTTGCACTGGCCTCGCCAAAGGCCTCTGCATTAAACATTAACCTCCACCGCCAGTCTAAGGGATTGAGAGACAGGATGGTCTATGAGGCTATGGAACGGAAAGGAGGTCAGTGAGGAAGAGGGATAGCCATCGAGGCTCTTTCTCAAGGGGCCGCTGGATCTCTGATTGATCACAGAGCCAAAAAGCTATGGCCTTGAGGGGGGCATGCAGACGCACAGGCCAGAGGGAGATGGGTTTTGATAGCCCAGGCGAGCCTGATCTCGTCAGATCTCAGGAGCTAAGCAGGGTTGGCCCTGGCTAGTATTTGGATGGGAGACCTCCAAGGAATACGCAGAGGCAGGCAATGGCAAACCACCTCTGACAGGTTTCTTGCTTTAAAAACAAATCAGGTTGGTTTGTTAGGAAAACAGATGCCACCCAGGACTTGATGCTGGTTGAACTGGCAGCCCTGTCATGTGTTACTGGCTCGATTGCGGGGCTATAACCCATATCACAGCTATGCCCACTAGGATTCTCAGTGCAAGAGCTGGTGGGAAAGGGGTGATAGAGGTGTCGTAGGCTATCTTGATTCTGTTCTCCTTACTCACCAAAGTTGGTGTGTGTGTGTAAGAGACCTTTTACGCCTGGGCCCGGGGACGAAATTGTGCTTCTCTGTGACCAGTTTGCAAGTAACTTTGTGGATAAAATTACTTGTGTATGTTCTGCTTTCACACATATTAGTCCAATCTGCAATCTGGTCTTTCCTGCCGCTGTGCCAGCGGTCCCCGATTGTCTCACAAATCTCTGTCTGCGTTGCTTGCCACAGCCATTCTCGTATTGTGTCGACTCAGTATTGGCTGTCTGCATCATTTTATTGCCCTGTAGTGGTGACTCCAAGGTCACTACAGCGTCTCACCAGGTTACATGGATCTGGTTTTCAGCCAGATAAGCAGACAGCCAGAGTCAAATCCTCCCCCCCCCCCACCAGTATTTCTCCAATCATGGTTCTTTGCTGGTGGGTTAGAAGCATGCCCACCCCTGAACCATGTTATTTCCCGAGGCAGTCCCCAGAATGCCCTGCCTGGCAACCGCTGGGTGTTTCATGTTTTTTACCCAGCTTGTTCACTTTCCAGCCCCTCTCTGCCTCCCCCCCACCAGGTTACCCCCCCTTTACTTTCTGGGGGGTGTATGGGTGCCATTTCCTCCCCACAGCACAGTGCCCTGCTGGCACCCCAGGAGGCCACTCCCCTGCTCGCACATTCTCCCTCCCGTGCACCCCTGCAGTCGTCATGGTGAGGTCTGATGCAGACAGCAAGCTTTTATCTTGAGCCAGGATAGGAGGGAAAGGGGAACAATGTACAACAGTGCCACAACAGACTGAGTCTGCTTTACACAGCAGATGCAGATTCAGCCATTGAATCATGCACTTTCAATCGACTTTCAGTGCACTTTAGCGATCGTTTACAGGAGGAGTTCACACAGGAAAATCCAGTTGCAAAGTGCATTGAAAGTGGATTGAAAGTGCATTATTCAGCATGTATGGAGGATAGCTTTGAACGTCCCAGAGGTTTCTTCTTGTCATGGCCCTATGGGTAACTTTTCAAATTGCTGCCCCCTGAGGATGTGGGCAAGATACTTGGATATGTGAAGCCTGTTACATCCCCCACGATCCCTGTCTTTTGAGGCTTGTGAAACCAGACCAAGAAGGACAAGTCCGATAGTTGTTGGCAGCTGTAAACCATTTGCTTGTGGAAGGCTTGGTACCTCTGGCTCTGAAAGAGACCGTAGTCAAAGCTTCACGGTAAAGGACATGATGGGTTTGAATTGCTCCCATTCCATCTCCCAAACATTGCAGAGGAAAGTTTTGGGAAAAGTGGTGTCCTCGGATGAAATTGGCCATGGGATGGAAACTGCCTTGGTAATCTTTATCATTGATCTATTCTAGGGTGGTGTGTCTCAGTTTTCCTGGATTTGTCTGTAGTATTTGGTACCATCAGCTATAGTATCTTTCTGGGCTGCTTGGCAGAAATGGGCCTGTAGGGCACAGTTGTGCATTGGTTTCAGAGCCGTTTGTTTGTTTGTTAAAGGAGGGCAGGTTGCAGAAGGTATTCCTCGGGGGACTTCTGTTCCGCCCCTTGACCTTTGGCTTATGGAGTTCATCAAGGTTCCTACTTGGTCTCTGTGCTATGCTATTTGATAGCTCCATGAAGCCACTGGGAGAGATCATCCAGGGTTTGGGGGGCAAATCACTGATGACAACTCTCTCTCTCTCTCTTTCCCATCTAAATGCAAGAAGGCAGTGGAAATAATAAACCCAATATTCACTAGTCTGAAGGTAGTGAAGGACTGAGTGTTGGTAAATAAACAAGCCAGGCATGACAGAAGGGCTGTAGATCGGGAGTAAAGCAGATTCAGGAACTGGGATGCAGCTGGCTCTCAAGGGGGGAGCTACACTATAGGGTTGCCAACTTCTAGGTGGTGTCTGGAGATCTCCCGGGATTACAACTGATCTCCAGATGACAGAGATCAATTCCTCTAGAAAAAACGGCCACTTTGGAAGGTGGGTTCTAGGGCATCATACCTCACAAGTCCCTCCCCTTCCCAACCCTTGTCCTTCCCAGGCTCCATCCCCCAAGTCTCCAGGAATTTCCCACCAGAGACCTGGCAGTCCCACTCCTGAACAATGAAGCTTTTGTTGCATTGAGTATAACTTGTTAGTTTAGTTAATTATTTTTTATTCTGGTCATCATTCATCTACTTTTGTTCCTTTAGGCTCCCTCTTTACACTATATGTTGGTCAGTATAACAACTTATATCCTGCCTATTAGCTACTCTTACATTTGTAGCTTCATGAAGTTCTGTTTACCAGCTTAATATCAGATGGGATTACTAACCCTCTTAGTCTTTAGAAGTAAAGAGAGCCAGTTTGGTGTAGTGGTTAAGTGCGCGGACTCTAATCTGGGAGAACCGGGTTTGATTCCCCACTCCTCCACTTGCACCTGCTGGATGACCTTGGGCAAGCCATAGCTCTGTACCAGCTGTTCTCTCAAGGACAGCTTGGGAAAGAGCTCTCTCAGCCCCACCTACCTCACAGGGTGTCTGTTGTGGGGAGGGGAAGGGAAAAGAGTTTGTAAGCTGCTCTGAGACTCCCTTGGGGAGTGGAGGGCGGGGTATAAATCCAATCTCTTCTTCTTCTTCTTCTTCTTCTAAATTGTATCATTCCTATGATATGTCACCTTTGCAAAAAAAAATTATTGGATAGTGACTGTTTAATATATTTGGCATTAATTATCTTGCACCCTTTACTACAAGTTACATTCGTATATTCTGTTGTTTGTGTTTCTATTTCACTGTGCTTGATGTTATTCTTACACCATCTTTTGTTGTTATGTTACAATATTCTCAATAAAAAAATTGTTTAAAAAACCCTCCCAAGAAAGAAGCTCATGGTCTGGGGGAACTTCCAGACACCCTTCCGTCTTGGATGTGCAAGAGGCAGAGCTTCCAAGGGAGGCACGCTGCTGCAGACAAAGGGAATCTGCTGTATAAGGCAGGGGCGTCCAAACTTGCTTAACATAAGAGCCACATAGAAGTAACATCAGATGTCTGAGAGCCGCAAGACATGAACAAATATTATACACGTTTTTATTGGGAAATATGCAAATTTGCTTTTTATTCACCTTAACATTAAATAAGACGGCCAGAAATAAAAATAAAAGGGGTAAAAACAGATACTGATACTGATATTCAAAGAGAGAAATGCTTTCTCCAAGCTGACCAGGGAGGTGGGGGCTTTGAGAATGCATTTAAAGTTAAAGTTGCTTTCTTTCTCCACTCCCCACCCACCTCAGGCCTACCCAGGGAGGGGAACACTGGCTGGGGAAGGGAAGACTACCCAGCCACCCTGCCAGGAGCTGCACAACATGTCTGAAAGAGCTGCGTTGTGAGATTGTGCCAATAGATATAGTCCACAACAGGTCTCCTTAAACAGAAAGTCCTTTATTTGCAGAAAAGATCTTGTTGGTCAAATACACTTCTTCTGTTAGTAATGCCCAAGCATAGGAATACAACTATAATTACACTTGATCTGAAATAAGCCCCTTCAACATCCACCAATCAATTGGGAGGATTATTGGTGCCCAAATATACTGGCCCACTGTTCCCAAGGAAAGCGTGGCAAACTAGGTTCTCAGGAAAATCACTGTTCAGATTTTTGGGGCAGATGTTCCCAAGGAAAATCACGTACAAGAACTCATAACACCTGTGAATAATATAACACATAACAGGAGGTTTCCCATGCAAGGCCGTGAGCTAGAGAAAGGCGAACAGGAGATAAGAGCGGAGAAAAAGCTAATGAGCAATGAGCATGCGCAAAGAGAGCAAAGCAAGCGAGGCGCGCATTCCAGAGGTGGGGGGTCACGCCACTGATGCTATCTCCCGTCCGGGACCTGGAGGAGATGGATTGAACTCAAAACTAAAGCAAGGTTAATTGACCATCAGATAGACTATAACAACCTTTAGCATTGATGCATGAAACAAACTCAGCAGGATTATTGATAATAGTAGTCAACAGTAAGTTATGGCAATGCTAACTGACATGCATGTGGCTCCCGAGCCACAGTTTGGCCACCCCTGGTATAAGGCTAAAGTCATCTTTACACCGTATGCATATTCCATGTAAGAAGCTGTCACTGAGGAATACAGAGGGAATTCTTCAGTGAACGACAGAGTGGAGACTAGGGTTGCTAAGCTCCAGGTGGGGTAAACGTGGAAAAACACTGTGTTCAAACAAAACACACAGTTCTGATATGCTACTATAACTTCATATATTCAAATAAATCATATACTTACAATATACAGTAAAGCCCCTAGTGCAACCTATTAATTATAGTACACTGATAACAATGACACAAAGAACAATATATTATTTTGTAGGAAAGTCCACAGCTACAGAGACGAATATGCAGACAGGATTCAGTGCTGTAGCATATCAGAACTGTATTTTGTTTGAACATGGTGTTTTTCCACATTTACTTAACCTTGCCATGTTTCCCGTGTGTTTGTTGCCAAACCTCCAGGTGGGGCCTGGAGATAGATCTCCTAGAATAAATAATTAATAATTAATAATAAGTTTGGTATGGCATTGTGTGCAGAATAGCCAGGAGATCCTAAGATTGTCTGGCAGCTGCAAGTTCTAGCTCTTAGCGTTATGCTAGTGGTGAGCTACACTTGTTTTTAGGGGCTGAGAGAGCTCTGAAAGAACTGTGACTGGCCCAAGGTCACCCAGCTGGCTTCATGTGGAGGAGTGGGGAATCGAACCCGGTTGTCCAGATTGGAGTCTGCCACTCTTAAACACTGCATCAAACTGGCTCTCCAGTCTCCCAGAATTAACAACTGATCTCCAAACTACTGCAGAAAATAGCTGCTTTGAACTCTATGGCATTATGCCCTTCTGAGGTCTTTCCCAAACAATGCTTCCTCTAAGCTGTGGAGTCCTGTGAGCAAAAATTCTACTTTGTGAGCTACTGGCATTAAAGCTGTGAGTGAGTGATTTGGCTGCTACATAAATTAGTTTGCTCTGGAGCCATCCTTCCTGAGCTAAGACAAAAATGTATGAGCCAGATGCTAAAAAACAGTGAGCTAGCTCACACTAACTCAGCTTAGAAGGGACACTGCTCCTGACCCCAAACCTCATCCAACCCGGAGTTGGCATCCCTAGTGGAAACCCAGGCTGATCTCCCACAAGCAGCTGTGCCACGGTCACTCTTCCATTTGCCCCGGTTGCACTGGTCAATTTCACACTATTCACCACGTGGCCACATTTTGACACGCAGCTCTCCCCGATTTCTCCTGCATCTTCTCGATCTTCAAAAAACAGGATTGAGAAGACAAAGGGGAAATTAGGGGGAGGTGTGGGTCAAAATGTGGCCGTGCGGCGAATAGTGTGAAATTGACCAGTGCAACTGGTGCAAATGGAAGAGCGACCACAGCACAGCTGCTTGTGGGAAATCGGTCCTACTCTGCCAGCTGGGTGCCCATAGGCCATTTACGCCCTCTCAGCCTAACCTACCTGACAGGATTGTTGTGAGAATAAAATAAGGGAGAGGAGAATGACATAAGCTGCTTTTGGGGAGGGGGGAAGGCGGCATAACAATTAAGGGGAAATAAATCAAATTTAAAATGAAACAAAGAATGAGACCTACCAGAGTCCATCAGGGCACCTTGCCTCAAGCGGTAGAAAACTATAAGTAAGACCTAGCCTGGAACTGCTCCAGATTCTGGGACCTTAGGACAATAATAAAACATGGAGTAGGCTTCTGAATATGGCAGCCCTCTTCCTCTTTCCTCTCTGCTTCCTTCACAGATTCTCTACGACTTCTCACCCAGCCCAGGCCCAGACTGGCTCCTCATGGCCCAGGGACGTGGGCATCCTTGCTCTCGAGGTCTACTTCCCTTCCCAGTACGTGGACCAGGTTGAGCTGGAGAAATACGATGGCGTCGAGGCAGGGAAGTACACCATCGGCCTAGGCCAGAAGCAGATGGGTTTCTGTGCCGCCCACGAGGACATCAACTCCCTCTGCCTGACCGTGGTGCACCGCCTGGTGGAGCGAAACCGCATTTCCTGGGACTCCATTGGCCGGCTGGAGGTGGGCACCGAGACCATCATTGACAAATCCAAAGCGGTCAAGACTGTCCTGATGCAGCTGTTTGAGGACTCTGGGAACACAGATGTGGAGGGCATCGACACCACCAACGCCTGCTACGGAGGCACAGCTTCCCTCTTCAATTCAGCGGACTGGATGGAATCCAGCTCCTGGGACGGTGAGTGGTTCCAGCCTGGGCCTGCCTTGAGTGTCTCAGTGGGAGAGACAGCCTCTGCCTTGTGCCTCCAGCAGGTGGACTTGCCAGCCTCCAGGTGGGGCCTGGAGACCTCCCGCTTTTACAACTGATCTCCTGACTACCAAGATCAGTTCCCCCAGAGAAAATGGCTGCTTTGGAGGGTGGAGTCTATGGCATTGTACCACGCTGAAGTCCCTCCACTCCCCAAACTCCAGCCTCCCCAGCTCCATCCTCCAAATCTCCTAGTATTTCCTAACCCAGAGCTGGCCACCCTGCCAACTCTGGGTTGGGAAATCCTTGAGATTTGGGGGGGGGGGAGTGACACCAATGGAGGGCAGGGTTTGGGACATCAGTGGGGTACAATGCCAGAGTCCCCCTTCCAAAGCAGCCATTTTATCCAGGGGATCTCAACTCTGTTGTCTGGAGACCAGAGGAGGAGGAGGAGTTGGTTTTATAACCCCCCTTCACTACCTGAAGGAGTGGCTTACAGTCCCCTTCCCTTCCACTCCCCACAACAGACGCCTTGTGAGGTAGGTGGGGCTGAGAACTTTTTGAGAACTGCTCCTGAAAGAACAGCTCTGAGAGAACTGTGACTGGCCCAAGGTCAGCCAGCTGGCTTCATGTGGAGGAGTGGGGAATCAAACCCAGTTCTCCCAGATTAGAGTCCGCTGCTCTTAACCACTACACAAACTGGCTTTCTGGGGGATTACCAAACCCCATCTGGAGGGTGGTAACCCTAGTCTCAGATATGTTCCCCAAAAGCTGGGCCAAGTCCTCAGCCCAACCAACTAAGCAACTGCTTGGGGTGGCATAGTGAAAAAGATCCCCCTTTACACTGCAGGGGGTAGCTCAGTCCCAGATATTAGTGGCAAGGGGTATGATTGGAGTCCCCTCCTAGGTCCATGCTGCTGCCAACTGGGTCCAAGCGAAGCTACTGCAGTTTGCAGAAAAAACAGCATAAAGTAAATTGGCAGATTCCCTCTCCCTATGAACTTTTCTCCCCTAGGTAACAGCCAGCATGAGGTAGTGGCTAGAGGGTTGGGCTAGGACCTGGGAGACGCAGGTTTGAAACTCTGTTCTGCCTTGGAAGCTCGCTGGGTTGCCTTGGGCTAGTCCCCTGCTCTCAACCTAACCTACCTCACAGGCTTGTTGTGAGGATAAAGGGAGAAAGTTTTCAGTGGCTTTGGGTCCCCGTTGTGGAGAAAAGTAGGGTATAAATGACGATAAATAGCTGCACTGTTCAAAGCAAACTGTATACATTTCCAGGTGGCTGATTTCTTCTGTAGTTCACTCTGACTGAAAAATGGTTCGCCCTGGTCTGTCAGGGAAGCTTCTTGGTTTGGAAACAGAGAAGAGGGGAGGTTTGGGAGAACAAAATGGCTTTGGGGGGGGGGGGGACTTCTACATGTTTTAATTTATGTATAAAAGATCAGAGCCAATATTTAAATACTTAAGTTGCCTTTCCAAACTGTTTTTGTTGCCTTAGACCAGAGGTGTCAAATTCATTTGTTATGAGGGCCAGACCTAACATGATTGTCACTTTGTTGGGCCGGGCCATGTGTGCCAAACCAGCCCTCCTCATCCCTTACGGTTGCCAACTTTGAAGAAGAAGAAGAAGAGATTGGATTTATACCCCGCCCTTCACTCACTTGGAGTCTCAGAGCGGCTTACAAACTCCTTTTCCCTTCCCCTCCCCACAACAGACACCCTGTGAGGTAGGTGGGGCTGAGAGAGCTTTTTCCCAAGCTGTCCTTGAGAGAACAGCTGGTACAGAGCTATGGCTTGCCCAAGGTCATCCAGCCAGGTGCAAGTGGAGGAGTGGGGAATCAAACCCGGTTCTCCCAGATTAGAGTCCGCGCACTTAACCACTACACCAAACTGGCTCTCAACTTTGGGTTGGGCAAGGCAATCCCTGGAGATCTGGGGAAAGACCCTGGGGAGGGCCTGTATTTGGGGAAAGGTGGGACCTCAGCAGGGCATATAATACCCTAATACAGGCCCTTCCAGTCCACGTTTGGACTGGTTTCTCCCCCAGTTGCTCACAGGCCAGACAAGAAACCTGGATGGGACGCCTCTGGCCCCGGACTGTATGTTTGACATGTCTGCCTTAGACAGTTTTCTTTTGCATCATTTTCAAGTTCAGTCATCCTAGGGCTATTGCATTGGGGGGGGGGGGTGTTGGAGGCCCTCGCTCTCTGATTGAATTGCTTTTTGTATTGTAATCTACTGTCAGAGTCCCACAGCAATCAGTCTCAACAATGGTCCTTAATCAGGATTCAGTTTATTGAGATCAGGAAAGGCAGGTCATCTGTACTCACTTTGTGTCAGGAATGAGTCTCCAGGCGGGCGTTGGAAAGTTATACAGAATTCAAAAGACACCCCGGGATGGAATGAAGCCAATCACAAATAAGCAAGCGTGCGTGCCTAAAATAACGGCTATTGGTTCCCAGGGGAATAGGAGTATCCAGGCACCAAGGTCAGACACACGCAGGCATAGAGATAAGACAGAGAGCAAGAATCAAAAGTTAAAATACCAAGAGACATCTGTCTTCAATACAGGTTTCACCCAACCTCCATCACCCAACCCCCACTCGCTATGGCAGCATAGCTGACATCTACCTTGAGTTTCAGTGAGAAATATAGGCTATAGGTGGAAGCCCACCCCCCAGCACACACACACACTTAGGAAAAGGGTTGTAAGCTCACCGATTATATTTGAAAATCTTGCCTTGGTCTGTGCCCAGGGACAATCTGCTGCTGAACTGTTCAGTAAATGCAGTTATTCATTGGTGAGGGACAGGCACTCTGTACATGCTCAGGGCAGAACTTCTTCCAAGGTTTAGCCCCGTTGTTGAAAGTGGAACACACCTGCCCTAAGCCCCGGCAACACAATAAGCAATCAACCCTACGTAAACTGCAGCAGAGTAGCCATGATAGCCTGTTGCAGCAAAACCAAAGGGGAGTCTTTGTATTGCCTGAAAGAATAACAGATAGCCTTTAACATAAGTTTCATGGCTAGAGCCTACTTCATCAGAAGCATGAAGTGGGTCGGCAGCTGTAACTACACACAAGGGGGAAACGATGGAGTTAAAAGGCCATTACATTCAAGAGGCAGAGTTTGTCATATCTCTAAGCAAAGCTCAAAAGTACAGGATAAGCACAGGGGCCATTCACTACAGATGTAATGGTGTCTGGTTAAACCAGCCTGTTTAAGCCAGCTAGCGTCTATGGTTGAGTTATTTAGATGTTTATATGCCCTTTTTTATCAGCAAAGTGGCTTATAGTATCTTTCTCAGGCCTTTGGTCTAATCCCGCAGGGCCGATCTCCTATGTTGTCATGGACTGTACATAAAGAAAATTTAGGAAACCTACGTAAAACGGTTTTAAAAGGGGTTTTGAGATTGACAATATCTTAATTTTTCATAACTGTTTTAAGCTTCTTTTCTTCTTGCAAAAGAAACTTGTGATTCTTGGCTTGGGGAAACTCAAAATTTGAAACTTCGTACTTGGTGTTTATCATGAGTTATCAGTTGTTAGAGCAGCTCAGCGTTTTGGAAGAGCATGTGAATGGCGTGGAAAGGTTCTGGGAAGTAATCCTGGAGGGAGTCGCATTTTATTCAGTGGGACTTACTCCAAGGAAAGTGTTCTTAGAATTGCATTCATAAGCTATTTCATCAGTACTTTGCAGTTTAAGCAACAGTCTCTATTGCCTGGGATCTCTTCCAATTAGGGATGCCAACCTCCAGGTGGCATCTGGAAATCTCCCACGTTTACAACTGATCTTCAGATGACCTAGGTCCCTTGGAGAAAATGGCTTCTTTGGAGGGCTGTACTCTGCTGAGGTTCCCTCCCCTCCCAAGACCCCACCCTCCCCAGGCTCCACCCCTAAAATATCCAGGTGTTTCCCAACCCAGAGCTGCCAACTCTGGTTCCAGTGCTCTTTCACACTGAGACTGCAGTCCTTTAAGTACTCTGGAAATCTAACCTATTTCACTGAGAGTTACTTCTCAATCAGGTTGTTTAGAACTGGGCTTTCCAACAAGTTTTACATCAATAATGTATGTATATATTTATTTTATTTAAAACATTTATTACCCTGCCTTTCTCCCAGGGAACTGAAACCCAAGGAGGTTAACTGTGGTTTTTTTTTTAACTATGTAAACCATATAGAGTTGCCAGCCTCCAGGTGGGACCTGGAGATCTCCCGCTTTTACAACTGATTTCCAGCTGACAGAGATCAGCTCCCCTGGAGAAAATGGCTGCTTTGAAAGGTGGACTCTAGGGCATTGTACCATCCTGAGGCCACTCCCCAAACCCCACCCTCTCCTGGATCTACCCCCAAAGTCTCCAGGAATTTTCCAAACCAGACCTGGCAACCCTAAAACCATGCAAAGTTTACAATAACAAATTTTTAGTAATCATATTCTGGACACTGCAACTGCTGTCAGAGCGTCATTATCTAGAGATCTCCGAGGGATGGATGCATTGACAGACAGAGAGATATAGTGCTGTGGATATTTATTTAGATCCAACTCGCCTTTCTGCTGACAAAAACAGGAGGCAGAGGTGACCTTTGACTGCGAAAAAGGTTATGCTGGAAATCAGAGACCTGCATGGACAAAAGCCACGTGGGATGGAGGTTTGATAAGGAGATGAATGGGTCAAGATCAAGTGAAAGAGCTGGCCCAATCCAACCCATTACACATAATATTAAACGTGCTGGGTTGTTTTGTTTTATTCATGTTTTGAAATGCAGGTTAATGAGAGCTGCCTTCTGCTTCTGTAGCTGCAGCGCAGCCCCAGCTTACCTTGGGACCTGACCGAGGGTTTACTGAGAACAAGTGCTAGAACAGCAGATAAACTTTTGGACTTTGAGTTCAGGGAAGACTTCACAGCACGACCTTTGACAAGTCACACACACACACCAGTTACCTCTCTGACTCACAGCCTTTCAGGGAGAGAAAATAACAGCTTATTTCATGCTGTTTTTGTGGGTGAAGAAGCGGGTGAGAGAGAGACAAGAATAATGGGGAGGTGGATATGGAGAAAGGATGAGCCTGAATCCAGCCTCCAGGTGGGACCTGGGGATCCCTCAGAATTACAGCTCATCTCTAGACTACAGAGATCAGTTCCCCTGGAGAAAATGGATGCTTTGTAGGGTGGACTCTCTGGCATTGTACCCCACTGAGGTCCCCGTCCTCCCCAGGCTCCATCCGCAAATCTCCAGGAGTTTCCCAACATGGATCTTGCAGACCTACCCCTACTCATGCCGGTAGCCGGGGGAGACATGGCAACCCTAATGATTAGAGCCAGTTTGGTGTAGTGGTTAAGTGTGCGGACTCTAATCTGGGAGAACCAGGTTTGATTCCCCACTCCTCCACTTGCACCTGGCTGGATGACCTTGGGCAAGCCATAGCTCTGTGCCAGCTGTTCCCTCAAGGACAGCTTGGGAAAGAGCTCTCTCAGCCCCACCTACCTCACAGGGTGTCTGTTGTGGGGAGGGGAAGGGAAAAGGAGTTTGTAAGCCGCTCTGAGACTCCAAGTGAGTGAAGGGCGGGGTATAAATCCAATCTCTTCTTCTTCTTCTTCTTCTTCTTCTTAGGCATAGTGCTTAGGGATCAACAATGGAAATAGGCAGTAGTATATAGATTATAAGCTTCTTGGGGAAGGGTCCTATTTTTTCGCATTAATTTATTATTTGTTCGTTTATTCCTATATTTATACTCTGCTTTTCCTCCCTCCACCATTTGATCCTTACAACAACCCTCTGAAGTAGGTTAGGATCATGATGAGAGTGACTGGCCCAAGGTCACCTGTGAGCTTCCATGGCAGAGTAAAGATCTGAACCCTGGGTCTCCCGGGCTGTAGTCCGTGACTCTAACCATTATACCACACTGCCTCTCATTAAGGAGTTCAGCAAACACAATCTAAATATTGCAAGTACCATAACACGCTATACACAGTGGTGATGCTGTGGAAAATCACCACTCACTTTCACTGGATCATGCCGTATAATTTTCAAGCCAGCTCTCAAGTCTGATGCCTTTTACCAACAGAAACATAGACGAAGACATCAAGCTGCCTGCTGAATCAAGATCTCCGCCCCATCATTCCAAATTAGAGTTGCCGTTCCCCAGGTTGCTTTGGGTACATTGCACGGCAACACTCTGGTTTGAAGGCAATTTTACCATAGAGTTTTGCCCTCAAACCAGAGGGTCACTGTGTGACATCCCTGACATGATGTCATCACTTCCATGTGATGTCATCTCATTGGTGATGTTGCTGTTTGGGGGCGGAGCCCCACCCCACTCGCGGAAGGCTCTCTCCCATCCCCTGCCAGTGTGTGATGAGTACCTGGCCACCCTAGACCATCCAAGTCAGTATTTTCTGCTCAGACTGGCAGTAGCTCTCCAGGATCTCAGGCAGAGGTCTTTCACATCACCTACTGCTTGATCCTTTAACTGGAGATGCTGCAGATCAAACCTGCCCCTCCCCTCCCTCCCTTCCCTCCCCTTCTTCCCTCCCTCCCTTCTTTCCTTCCTTCCTTCCTCCCTCCCTTCCTTCCTTCCCATGTTCAGACTCTGAAAATGCTTTTCCCATTCCAGGACGCTATGCCTTGGTGGTCTGTGGGGACATTGCTGTCTACGCTACTGGGAATGCCCGGCCAACAGGTGGAGCAGGAGCTGTAGCTATGCTGGTTGGACCAGATGCCCCCCTGGCTTTGGAGAGAGGTTGGTATCCCGATTCTGACTGAACAGCTGGATTCTTTGCATAGCCAGCAGTTTCAGATGCAAACCCTTTTTCTTGATGTTTTTGTGGTACTTGATATCATGTTCTCCTGTGTTGGCTGAAGGAGGTAGAAAGGCAACAGGAGACATTGTTCTTTTGCACATGAGAATAAATTCAGGGGATGACCAGGATTTTGTTTTGTTTTAAAGAGGTGCCGGAACTCCCAAGAGGGAAATGAAGTTTTCAATCTGTGTACTGAAAACTCATGAACTTTGAAACATTTTTAAAAGAATTTTGTCAGGGAGGTTCCAGAACTCCATTCCAGCGTATTCCTGCAGAAAACAAGCCCTGGTAAAGGTTTCCCTTGCTCGAAAGCCAGTTGAATCCATCTCTAGGGGGTGGTGCTCATCTCTGTTTCCAAGCTGAACAGCCAGCGCTGTCCGAAGATGTTTCCGTGGTCATGTGGCCGGCATGACTAGACACCGAGGTGCATGGAACGCTGTTATCTTCCCACTGCAGTGGTACCTATTTATCTACTTGCAATTTCTTGCTTTCGAACTTCTAGGTTGGCAGGAGATGACTTGTGTTGAAGCAATGCTAATACAGTTTATGGTGGCCAACTCCAGGTTGTGAAAGTCGTGGAGATTTTTTGGGGGGAGGTGTTGGGGAAATTAGGGGGGGCAGGAACGTTTTCATGCACCCTCATTCCCACTGTGTTTGTTTTGGGGGGGAGAGAAGTTGGCTTCCCAATTGCAGAGAGAGAGTGTGTGTGTTGTTCTAAACCAAAACTCAGTTTATTCCGTTACACATTCTTAAGCCAGAAAACACTTTTGTAGCATTTCAATATTCAGCGTAGAATATTTCAACATAGCCCCTATACATAAATCGTGCACTCGAAGTTCTAGAACGGACATCCTTGGTTGCTCTGTCAAGACCCATAATGGAAGGGTGGTTGGCCAGAACAATAAGGAACAGAACTGAATCCAGACATTAAGTCTCCTTTTCCAACCATAGAGGCTAATGTAACTCTCAGTCAAGTCTGTGACGAGCATGTGACATACATCTGACGTGTACAACAAAGCCAGCCGATTTCTTTCTATCTCTAGGGTCGGGAAGGTCAGGGAAAGCTGGGTTAAGTTAGGTTGACTCAGAGAGTCAAGATTGACTCAGAGAGTCCCAGGAAGCTAGGCTCAGAAGCTCTATTTAGAATCTGACAAGAGGCAGGACCTATGGGATCCGCAGGGTGGGGGGAGAGAAGGAGCCAACTTTTCTCCCCGGCTTGCCCCAGTGTGGCCCATGCGGCTCAGAGCAGCGGGCCTCACCATCCTTTCTCCCCCCCTGCCCCCGGTTGCCCCAGCAGTTCCTAGAGGAATGCTCTTTAACTTTTCGGGGGATTTAAAAAAAAAAACAAAAGTTTTTTTTTACTTTTAGGATTTTTCTGCACAAGTGGGAAGTCCCCGACGTGTGTAAGAAAATCTCCCTGCCCCCCAAGTGGATTTAGATATCCGCACGGAGGGGGCCACTTGGGAATTAGATATATAGATAGTGTTGAAACATTCCAAAAGGCAAAAGTCATGTAAGGCAGAAGTCATGTGCAGTGTTATCCTGAAGGCCACAGCACTTAGCAGAAGCCTCCTGCGAAACAGAACCACAGATTCAACTATAGAGGCTAACTGCAATGGGAATTTAAGTATCATAGGTGTACCAGAGGTTTAGCAGAGGACTGAGGCTCAATCCAGACCTCATTCTGCGACAGGTGGAACCTGGGAAGGCAAGGGTTTGGGGAAGGGAACTCAGCGGAGTATAATGCCATGCAATCCACCCTCTGAAACAGCCATTTTCTCCAGGGGAATTGGTAGGTATAATCTGGAGATCAGATGGAATTTTGGAAGATCTCCAGGCCCCACCTGGAGGTTAGCAACCCTAAGGAGGCAGCTACATACCAACATCAGGACAGTTCTATGGCAATGTGGACAGTTATAGCACAGGAGAAGTAAAAGATAGTGTTCTGAACATGCTCTGCAGATGGGTTCATTTGCAAATCCAGAAGGCAGCCCGGTCAAAAAGGGAATTCTGTCGGGCTTCATCAGCCCCGCTGTATACACAGCAGTCAAATTAAATGTGCATGAATTCATACATCCAGATTTGCTGAGCCAGGAGTTCTCAAGAGTCCTGTGGGTGGGAAAATGCGTTTGTGTCACTAAGATGTATCCATCTCTCACAGGTTTCCAGGAATGTGGAAGATCTTAACAAACTAGGAGGCAGCAGACTTGACCTCTGGGACAATGGGCCCTTTCATGTCTGAAACATTAGTATGCGAACACTGTTTTCAGAGTCCCCGCACTGGTTCCATGCCCAGATCTATCCCACATCACCAGTGCCCTAGAGTTAAGAAACATCTTTTGTTTTCGTTTTGGACAGTCACTCCACTGGCTGCCCATCAGTTACCAGACTCAATTTAAAGTATTGGCTATCATGTACAAAGCCCTTTCATGGCCTTGGACCCTCATTTCTGCAAAACTGTCTCTCCCCTTTTGCTTCACCGTGACAGCTTTCTTCGTCTGATCAGGGCCTTCTGCAGGTGCCAGTCGGCAAATGGGCAAAGTCAACAGCTTCCTGTATACGTGACGTGGCCATCTCTGTTGTGGCCGCCACCTGGTAGAAGGGCCTGCCTGAGGAGGTCGGGAAAGCTCCCACTATCCTAGCTCTCCACAAACTACAAAAATATATTCAGGAGGGGTTTTCTACGCAGGCAATAGCGTAGCACTGTACAGAATGATTCACAAAGGAACTTGGACAAATTATTAGGAACTGTGGCCTATACTACTGTGCATAGTTTACTGTAAATTGGATCAAACTGTGTTATGTGGCATCATTTAATGTGTCCTGTTAATGATCATGCTTTGCTTCAGTTCTGTTTTTTAGATTTCTGGTTGCTTCCACAACCTTCATCCTATTGCAACATCTATTGAATGCCCCATCCGTCGATCGTATTGACTCACCCTGGCTGCGGTCACACACACTAAACAAGCCACTTTCAATGGCAGTTTACACAGTAAAATCCAGTTGGAAAGTGCTCTGAAAGTAGATTGAAAGTGGATTATTTAGTGTGTGTGACCGCAGCCTCAGTGTAACCCACCTTGAACCCCAGTGAGAAAGGCGGAGTATAAATAACATAAATAAAATAAATAAATCTTCTGGACTAATGTTGACCAAAGTGAGGAAGCAATAACAAACTCAGCAGCACCCACACATTTGAGATTTGGGTGAGGGTCAACGTCCAGATCAGAAGATCTGGTGAACCAATAGATGTACAGTGCAGTCCTAACCAGAGTTAAACCCTTCTAAGCCTATTGAAGTCAAACGGGTTTAAATGGGTATAACTCTGTCTAGGATTATACTGTTGAAATCCGTTGCTTTACATGTTAGAAATCAAGTTCGGAGCATGAAGTAGAGGGTGCTGATGATGACTTTTGAGTTATGGAGCTCTGCCTTTGTCTTAGGCACAGTGAATCCAGCAATGCCAGCTGTGGATTTGACTTTCAGATGGATATTTATTTCTCTTTTCAGGGAACTAAAAGTTATGAAAGTGAATGGCTGTTTCCTGATTATACTGTCCTCCCATTTCTCTCAAGAGCTGGGCTGTCCATTTTGAAGAGGCAGTTTTATTCAGCAAAGAGAACTCCATTTTCTTAATAATTAACTGCTACAAAACAAACCAGTTATCAGGTGCTCCACTTAGTTCCCCCACCACTGCAGTCCCTTTGGGTTTGTTTGATTTCTGTATAAAATTATGTTATGGTCTAGAAATTTAAATACCATAGTTACACAGGACACTTCCAGATCCTGGGTATAGCCCACTGGGAGAGGAAGTTCAAGCCTTCCCTCTGCATTTCATTTTGCCAACTTGAAACTGCCCCCGTGAACACTAATTTTCTCCACTGGCAAAACTATTTTGTTAGCCACCTTGCCACAAGGGAGAAAGGCAGCTAATAAATATTTTAAATAAATAAACTCACATGTAGCCTGTTGGTACCCCCAGGGCCCTGCGGGACCTTTTGCAGTTCCTCAGGGACTGCAAGACGGAGCTCTTCCACCAGGCTTTCAACTAGGAGCCACCCCCCCCCCCCCCACTGTTACCATCAACGAGCCCAGGCCTCAGTTCCAACATTGGGCTCATCACGTTGAGTGACTCAGGATGGCATTGAGCTGGAAGTCAGCAGCTGTAGACATCTAGTACGACATCACAAGCGATGAATGTTATAACTGATAGCACCTACGGTTTTATAATTTATCTGTATTGTGTCATTTTATAATGTTTTATAGGGTTTTATCGGCAACTGGTGCCAATGTTGTAAGCCGCCCTGATTCCGTTCGTGGGGAGGATGGGGTATAAATGGAAATAACAACAACAACAACAACAACAACAACAACAATAATAATAATAATAATAATAATAATAATAATAATAATAATAATGTTTCCTCACTGGGGAAAATAGCAGTTCCCCAGGATGATTTCAGGTTGGGAAGACATTGTGAGAGGGGGAAGCTTAGACTCCATTTCCCCCTGATACCATAGTCGCAACCTGAATTGACCCACACACTCCTGAAGTTTTGTTCAAAAAATTATGCCGCACATCTGCTTGACAAGGCCTTGGGCTGTACCCAGGGATAATGTATATCAGGTAGTTAGACATTCTAGAGGTTTATGTTATTACAGGGTTGCAACCAGGGTTGCCAGCCTCCAGATGCAGCTTAGAGATCTCCTAGAATTGCAACTGATCTCCAGGCAACAGAGATCACTTGCCCCGGAGAAAAGGGCTGCTCTGGAGGGTGGACTGTGCGGCATTATAACCTGCTGAGGTCCTACCCCTCCTCAAATACTGCACTCCTCAGGCCCCACCTCCAAGTCTTCAGGAATTTCCCAACCTGGTGATGGCAGTGTTCCCTCTAAGCTGAGTTAGTGTGAGCTAGCTCACCGTTTTTAAGCCTCCAGCTCACCCATTTTTGTCTTGGCTCAGGAAGGATGGCTCCAGAGCAAACTAATTTATGCAGTAGCCAAATTGCTGGCTCACAACTTTAATGCCAGGAGCTCACAAAGTAGAATTTTTGCTCATAAGACTCCGCAGCTTAGAGGGAGCATTTGGCAACCTATAGCTTCTTCTGCTATCCTCTTCTGTAATTTGGCAGAATTCTGATTCAGCCTGGGCCTTAGTCTCTCTCTCTCTCACACTGTTGTAAGAAAATCCATGGCTTCTTTTTCCCAAGGTGTCCGGGGAACCCACATGGAACACGTCTATGACTTCTACAAACCAGACTTGGCTTCGGAATATCCCATGGTGGATGGGCAGCTCTCCATCCAGTGTTATTTCCGAGCTCTGGATCGATGCTATGCCACATACCGCAAGAAGATTGAAAGCCAGTGGCAGAAAGGTCTGTACCAGAAGAACAACGAACTGTAAAGTAACCCCTTCCGATATGTTTTCCCAGTTCTGTCCTGGTCAGGGCTCCGTTGGGGCCAGAGCGAGCCGGAGCGCCGCTCCGGGAGAGAAGGGGCCGGGGGGCGGGGCTGGGCGGGCCCCGTCCCGCCCCCAGTCTCTCCCGCGGGGCCGCGGCTGGCCGCCGCCGGCCCCGCCGAGCAAGCCCCGTCCCGCCCCCAGTCGCTCCCGCGGGGCCGCGGCTGGCCGCCGCCGGCCCCGCCGAGCAAGCCCCGTCCCGCCCCCAGTCTCTCCCGCGGGGCCGCGGCTGGCCGCCGCCGGCCCCGCCGAGCAAGCCCCGTCCCGCCCCCAGTCTCTCCCGCGGGGCCGCGGCTGGCCGCCGCCGGCCCCGCCGAGCAAGCCCCGTCCCGCCCCCAGTCTCTCCCGCGGGGCCGCGGCTGGCCGCCGCCGGCCCCGCCGAGCAAGCCCCGTCCCGCCCCCAGTCGCTCCCGCGGGGCCGCGGCTGGCCGCCGCCGGCCCCGCCGAGCAAGCCCCGTCCCGCCCCCAGTCGCTCCCGCGGGGCCGCGGCTGGCCGCCGCCGGCCCCGCCGAGCAAGCCCCGTCCCGCCCCCAGTCGCTCCCGCGGGGCCGCCGCCGGCCCCGCCGAGCAAGCCCCGTCCCGCCCCCAGTCTCTCCCGCGGGGCCGCGGCTGGCCGCCGCCGGCCCCGCCGAGCAAGCCCCGTCCCGCCCCCAGTCTCTCCCGCGGGGCCGCGGCTGGCCGCCGCCGGCCCCGCCGAGCAAGCCCCGTCCCGCCCCCAGTCTCTCCCGCGGGGCCGCGGCTGGCCGCCGCCGGCCCCGCCGAGCAAGCCCCGTCCCGCCCCCAGTCTCTCCCGCGGGGCCGCGGCTGGCCGCCGCCGGCCCCACCGAGGAAGCCCCGTCCCGCCCCCAGTCGCTTCCGTGGGGCCGCGGCTGGCCGCCGGCCCCAGAAAAAAAAACCCTCCCGCCCCCAGTCGCCTTCCCCGGGGCCGCGGCTGGCCGCTGGCCCCGGGAAATAAACCCTCCCTCCCCCAGTCAGCCCCAGAACCCCCCCTCCCTCCCGCACTCAACAGTTCCCCGGGCCCAAGGGAGGGAGAAGCCGGGCCTGAGTGGCTTAACGCCACTCAGGCCCAAGCAAGGGGGGGGGGAAATACCAGCCCCAGTGGGGGGGAGAAGCGCCCCTCCCTTCCTTCCCTCTCTCCCCCCACCTACCTACCTGTTCCTTCCTTCCCCTTTCCCTTCCTCCCTCCCTTTCCCTTCCTCCCTCCCTCTCCCCTTCCTCCCTTCCTTCTCTCTCTCCCCCCAATTACCTACCTACCTTCCTGTTCCTTCCTTCCCCCCCTTCCTCCCTCTCTCCCCCCTTCCTTCCTTCCTTCCTTCCTTTCTTCTCTCTCTCCCCCCCAACTACCTACCTACCTTCCTGTTCCTTCCCCCCTTCCTCCTTCCCTCCCCCCTTCCTTCCTTCCTTCCTTCCTTCCCCCTCCCTCCCGTCTTGCCTTCTGACACACTGCCCATGACGTCAGGGATGTGTGACCTTTTGACACTTCCGGTGACGTCAGGGGGTGTGGCATATGCAAATGAGTTATGCTAATGAGCTCCTGCACCTCTTTTTTTACGAAAGGACCCCTGGTCCTGGTGAGGATGAGTCTCTGTAGAAGGTTTCCGTATCAGGGGTTATGCAGCATATGTCTGAGGTGGTACCACCAAGGGTTGCTGACCTCTAGGAGATGCCTGGAGATCTCCCACTATAACACTGAACTCCAGGCGATAGAGGTCAGTTCCCCTGGAGAAAATGTCTGCTTTGAAGGGTGGACTCTATCGCACTGTGTCCTGCGGAGGTCCCAACCCAGAGCTGGCAAGCTTAGTTGCACCTCATGGGCATGAGCTACTGTTTAGGAAAGGTCCACCTCCTTGGGAGAACAAGAAACTGCCCATTCAAGAGGTTCATATTATACAGAGCTGTGGGTTGCATACTGCCAGCTTTTTCTCTCAGTCTTGACCAATTCTTCTCATTATTCATCCCATGTGGCTTTTGTCCATACAGGTCCCATAATCCTCAGCCCAATCTTCAGGGTGGTCAAAGGAGACCCCCTTTTCCCCTTTAAACTAGCTTATTTCCAATGTGTGCACAATTTACAATGAACTGGACTTTTTTTGCATTTTCATGGTGGCACAGTATTAACTGAAAAGGTTCATTGCTGGAAAAGTTCATTTTCCTTGTCTACAAATTCTGCTCAGTCACTGGAAGTCATTTTGTTTGATGTTAATTTTTTAAATTATGGCATTCTCAGCATTTAATTGCTGTGCCAAAATGGCATCAGTCTATAGCTACCAACCCACATCACAGAATCAACTTCCCATCTTCCTCAAACCTCCAAAAACTGTGGCTGGCCAGTCACTAGGGTTGGGCATGAACCGTATTTTTGTGGTTCAGTTCATGGTTGAACCACAAACTGATACGAACCAGGAGGCTGGTTTGCAAACTGACCCAGTTCATATTAGTTCGTGAGCCGTTTAAAGTTTAAGCCCCTGCTTTCTGCTTCCCATGGCTTAACACAGGGAGCAGAAAGCAGGGGTTTAAATGGCTCTGAGCCATTTAAACCAAACAGCTGAGCAGTGGGGTGCTGTTTTTCAGGTTTTAACCACTGCTTTCTGCGCTTCATGAACCGCCATGAACTGTATCAAAATTCGTGAAAGTTCATGGCAGTTCTTCAGTTCACAAACATTGCTTCACAAACTACGAACTGCCCAAAATTTCTGACGAACTTTAGTTCATCAGCCAGTTTATGCCCATGCCTAACAGTTACACGTATGCCCTTTCTTCAAGCTGTCAGGGAGGATCTCTGATGAGTAGAAGGCAGAATGTACATGGTTCAAGGGCAAAGAGGGATGGACATCAATGTTACCACTGAAGCAGAGATGAACATGAGTCTCCATGGCCTCAGGAGAAGTGGGCAGATAGTTGTTGGTCCCCTCATTTAGGAACAAAGCCACATCTCTGGAGCTAGGAGACCCGATCTCTCTCTTTCTTCCTTCACTCCTCAGACTAGGGGAAGGCAGACACTCAGTAAGGAAACTGGAATTCTTGGCAGATGAATTTAGGACAACCAAGGAAAGGTACTGGTGAGCAATAGGGAGAGGAGACCTGGAAGAATGAGCATGGAGAAGGGGAGTATGAGGGCTGAGAGAGAACTGTGGAGTAGGGATGCAGAGGGATATAGGTGAGTTGAGCTGGGGACAGTTTGGGAGCAGTAGGGAGAGAATAGCAGCAGAGGGAATGTAACAGGTTGTGAGGGTGAGGGGAAAATAACTCCCTTTTCTCAGCCCACCACAAGATCACAAGAACACATGAGGAGCCAGGGCTCAGTGGCAGAGCAGCTGCTTGGCGTGTGTTAGTCCCCAGGTTCAATCCCCAACTTCTCCAGCTATAAAGACCAGGTAGTAAGGTGACATGAAAAGCCTCTTTCTCAGACCCTGGAGAGCTGATACCAGTCACGGTAGACAATATTAACTTCGACAGAACAATGGGCAGATTAAACAATGGCTCCGTAGTAGAGTATTTACTTTGCATGTAGCTGGTCCCAGGTTCAGTCCTCAGCATCTCCAGTTGAAAATGCAAGATAATAGGTGATGTGAAAGACCTCAGCCTGAGACCATGGAGAACCACTGCCAGTCCAACTAGACAATCCTGACCTTGATGGATCAAGGGGTCTGAAGCAGTGTGTAAGGCAGCTTTGTGTGTCCATTACTTCCAGGTCCATTTTAGTCTGAGGTTTCTGTATCTTCCACCACTACCATCACGCTCTGTCCTATCCCTGCCTGTGGTTCCTGGGTGGCTTTCCACTTTCTAACTTTTTACGTCCTTCTCCTCCGAGGCAGCTGGCATTAACAAACGCTGTACCCTCGAAGACTTCCAGTTCATGATCTTCCACACACCATTCTGTAAGCTGGTGCAGAAGTCCCTGGCGCGGGTTTTGCTCAACGATTTCCTGGCATCCCCCAGTCCTGATGCTGAGAGTGGAATCTACAAAGGGCTGCAGGACTTCAGGTGAGTGTGACCGCAGAAGTCCCACATCTAGTAGTACAGGCAGAAGGAGTGGGGAAATGGAGAGTGAGATATTAGAAAACTTGTAAAGGGGAACGCTGACGAGAAAATTAATCAGGGGTCCCATGACACCTCAGGGTGATATGGTGGGAATTATTGGTGTCAACTGATATTATGACAGGATGCAAGATTGTTCTTAGGGGGGTATAGTACTTGGCTCCCTAAAGGGAAATGACATGTCATGGTCACAGTGATAATATCTTTTAGTTCTAATCCCTACCTGAAAATGCAACTTGCCCTTTTGCAAGACTTGAGCACAAGGGCTTGTCTTACCATGTAAAGCACCATCTACACTAATAGAGGTGGTAAGTATTGTCAAACTGCACACAATTTTTAGTGACCTTCAAGGCAAGAGTTTAACAGACGTGGGTTGCCAGTGTCTTTGGTGGTATCCCATCTAAATACTAACCCAGGCTAACCCTGCTTAGCTCCCAAGGTCTGACAAGACTGGGCTAGCCTGGGCCATCCAGGTCAGGGTTAATCTACTGTGAGAATGTCTCAAAAGATATAGTCCACAACGGGTCTCCTTAAGCAGTAAGTCCTTTATTTGTAGAGAAGATCATTGGAGTCAAATACTTTCACTGTTAGTAATACTGGGGTTAGGGATTACAGGTATTGATATACTGGATATGAAATATGGCTTAAGGATATTCTACCAATCACTATGCAGGATTTTAGGCGCTCAAATATACTGGCTAGGAGTTCCCAGAGAAAACGCAGGAAAATGGGTTCCCAGAGAATAATGATGTTGAACATCTCTAAAGTTGGATAAGAAGAATACAAAATACCAGTGTGTTTGGCTCACACATAACTGCTAGCACTCCTGTTCAAGGACAGGGCACAGAGATAACAGGGAAGAAGCAAAGTACTGAGGCGGGCATGTGCAAACGAAGCAGCTAAGCAAGCAAGCGAAGCAGAGCACACATTCCAGAGGAGGGAGTCATGGCTCCGTTGAGAACTCCCAGGCGGGACCTGTCACCAATCAGGAGGAAAAAACACATGGAAGCCAATAACCTTTTCAGGGGTCATGTAAATACACTCAGTAGCAGTCATACAGGTATTGAGAAGAATTTATGGCAGTTAACTGACATCTGCATGCATAGTGCTCAATAAATAAAAACACACGTTCTGAACAGATGGTTGTGGAGCTGTCAACATTTCCACAAGAGGATGTACTGGCTGAAGTGTCATGTAAAACCGAAATGTAGTCAAGAAAAGTACAGAGACCATTAGCAATCATTACCCCTAGTTTTGCTGAGCTACTTAACAGCTGTAATGACTCTGAAAATCCAGGCCCTTGGGTGATGCTCTCAGACTTCTTGGTTGCCCAAGTAAGGGTGGGAACTTCTGGTTCCCTAACTAATAGTATCCCCATCAGTAAAGGAGAGAAGCAGGGATGTGTATTGATCCCCAGTCTGTTCAACTTGTACATAAATGACATAACGGAGTGTCTGTCAGATCTGCAATTTCCCCCGGAAAATTTCAATTCTTTTATATGCAGATGATACGGTCTTAATCTCACTGACCAACATCGGTTTGAGAAGGCTTTTACACCAACTAGGGCAATACTGCATTGAAGAAGCTCTCAACATCAGTTATGCAAAGACCAAAATCTCTTGTTGGAGTATCTTTGGTAATTCAACTGATCAATGCAGTTCATTTAAATACCTAGGAGTAACTTTCAAGGAAACATTGAACTGCAAAACCCACATGGCAGGGGTCAAATCGTCAGTGCTAAGGATTGTTGGGTCAATTGTACACTTCTTCCACACAAAAGGTGGGCGATTAATTGACCCAGCACTGAAATTGTTCAAGAGCAAAGTTGTGCTCCACTTATTATACGGAGTGGAAGTGTGGGGCTGGAAAGATGACAACATATCTACTCTCGAGGTAATTCAAAATTATTTTCTAAGACGAATCCTAGGTCTCCCTAGGGGATCTCCTGCAGTCCTGATGTGAGCGGAAACAGGACTTCCTTCTCTTAGGGCATGGGTACACCTTGCAATTATAAAATATCGGAAGAAGACAAATTTGTCAAGATCTAACTCTTTAAGCCACCAATCTGTTAGACTGTTATTAACAAAAGACCCTACCCATTCTGGTTGTCTTAGAATATCCTTTGTAGATACACCTTACATGATGACCTCCTTGGAGCCTCAGGTGATAACGCTCAACTTAGGGAATGGATATTTAAATCAGATGCTGTGATAGATCGCTTCGCTATCACAATGTCTAAGGTAGCTCCTTGGTACAAATTCTTTAAATCTGACCATTCTAGATCACCTTACCTACTCAGTATTTCCAATGATAACCTCAGTGTGTCCTTCACTGCCTTGCACTTCCAAACAATGTACATAGCATTGTGGGAGGGTTGATACTTTCAAATTCTAACAGAACATAGTATATGTATCTGCGGCTCACTTGCCATTGAGAACCTTCCCCCCTGTATCCTAGCTTGCCCATTGTACAATGCACCCAGAGACAAATTCCTGACAGGAATTTTATTTACCATAAATGCGTATTCAGAAAAAGAGAAGATTGTGTTTCTGTTATCAGATACCAGTGAGTTCGTATCCTATAGAGTTTCCCTTTTTGCCCTTGCGGCCAAAAAGATTAGAGCCAAGGCAGCACCATCGGGGTCATTCTTATAACCCACAGGTCATTTTTAACCCATTCTACTGTATAATTTTATATCACACGTATGCGATTTTAGGTTTTATTCCTTACGTATTTCTGTATTTTACTGTTGTAGTTGAATGCTATGTAACTTTGTTATGGCCTATGACTAGTACAATAAATCTTATTGACTTCTTGATGAATTCTAATTCAGCAGTTTCACACTGGAGTCCCCCCCTTTAAAATGTTTTGCAGGGGTGGAGAATGATGCCATTGAGTGTCTGGAGGGGTTGAAATGTCTCCCCACGGGTTCCTGAATGTGGCCATTTTTTATGTCAGAAGTAGTACAACTGAATAAATGAACACAGGCCCCAAACCAACTGAAAGGAGTATTCATAAGCAAGAGTACCAGACTCGCATATCCTCTTTTATTGCCCTTTTTATGCAAACATTCGTTTTAAGTATCTTGACCCTATTCTTGAAAATAAGATGGAATTGTCTGAACCTATTAAGGTCCAATATATTTTGAATGATATTTTTCCTGGCATAACTGAGGAGGTCATTTCGTTTTCTTCAGTGTGCCATTAATATCCATCAAGATGAGACAGAGTGATGATTCAATGTTATATTTAAATTTTAACTGTATTTCTTTTTATTACTCTTATTTTGACAGCACTTAGTTTATTCTGTATGCCATTAAAAGTTTGGTTTGATTTGAACAGTATCAGCGATACCTGCAGTTCTGGCTTTTCTTCCCTTTTAGGAATGTGAAATTAGAAGACACTTACTCCAGCAAGGAGGTGGACAAAGCTTTCCAAAAGGCCAGCCAAGAGCTGTTCAAGCAGAAGACCCAACCTTCCCTCTTCCTCTCGGCTCGCAACGGCAACATGTACACACCGTCAGTGTATGGCTGTCTCGCATCTCTCCTGGCGCAGTAAGTCGCACCCTTTCCTTCCTCCAGTGACACTAGCCATGGCTGGCTCGCTCTCTCCAGCAACAGATGCTTCCAACTCTAGTGGGCCCACATCCATATGGGTGACGATATAGATGGTTTTTAAAAAATTTATTTTACTTCAAATTTCTACCCCGCCCTCCCAGCCAAGGCCGGCCACGTTGCAAAAAAATGATTATTTATAGCACAACAGAAGTCAAGGCCCTCTGCACTGCGAAACTTTATCCGACTGCCAAATGTTTACTTTCTGGAATGAAGGGGGCACAGTTGGTTTGTTTTGCTCCTACCCAGCAAGTGGGAGACCATGTTAATCTTCCAGGTCATTCCATTGCTGATTTAAGAGTGGCCATCCTCAAACAGAGAAGCTTCAAGGGGCGATTACAACGTGAGATTGCTGAACTTGAATTCATTCACAAGTTCAAAACAATGGACCCCCCCTCCCTCTGGCTAAATAGGGACATAGGATTCTTATCTGTCTATAGATGCTAATTTTCTGCATTTTCCCACTGCTGTAATCAAGCTAAATAGTATGCATGTTATACCTCTGCGTCCTGAGTTCCTTCTTTTTAACACCCCTCCCACCTTTCGACTGGGATATAAGGACTCAGAGATCTCCATTCCAACCTGTATCTGATGAAGGGAGCTTTGACTCTTGGAAACCTTATACCCCAAAAATCTTATTTGTCTCTATGGTGCTACTGGACTTGAATCTAGCTGCCCAATAGTGGGATTCTTCTTCCAGCCAAAGGGCAAGAGGCAATGAGCCAATTGTCATCAGCTTGAGATCTCCGTCCTCTGTTCGACATCTACAATTTCCTGAGGCATATACTTCCTCATGTCCTTTCCAAAATAAACTTTCTCTTCCTAATTTCTTGTGAGGATCACAGGATATCACTGAGTGAAACTTGCAGCCTCTTTCGGAAGTAGGTTGGCTTCTTTGTATGGACGTGATCTTACAGGAGCGCCAACATTCACCTTTATGGCAGATTCTAGCTGTGTCTCATCTTCGAAGGATCGTGTAGAGCGATTCTGCATTGGCTTTTCCCTCCATCGTTTTGCCAAACCCACCATGGAACAGAAATTCCTCTCTGCACTGCATGCCGCTTTCACTTTCTTTGATCATCAGGTTTTATGGTACCCTCTACTGGCTTTCGAGCAAGGGAAACCTTTACATTTACCTGCTTTCACTTTCTTTGATCATCGGGCTTTATGGTACCTTCTGCATAGATTTATGGCTGATCAGGGGTGACTTTGCAGTCAGTATGGCATTGCCCCGGGGTACTTGAATGTGGTTTTGAGCTGCACCTTTTCCTCAGTGTTGAGAAAATGTGGAGCAAATGCCAGATGCAGAATTGCCCTTAGTTCCAACAAAAGTGTTTTTTGGTTCAGCAACTTTGACTTAACGGGCTTATTCAATTTGCTACAGGTATACTGCCGAGCAGCTGGCTGGTTCCAGAATTGGGGTCTTCTCCTATGGCTCAGGCCTGGCAGCCAGCATGTTCTCCCTAAAGGCGTCCGAGAATTCTGCTCCAGGTGAGTTCCCTCTTGGAACAGACCTTCCTTTTCTCTTCTTCCCAAAGCTGTTCATGTCTTGGAGTACACGGAGACTCCTTTGGCTGCTGAGAGGGTCAAACTGTGTGCTTCTTGCCCTGGACCCTGAGTAGGGTTGCCAACCTCCAGTTGGGGCCTGGAGATCTCTTGGGATTACAACTGATGTCCAGGTAACAGAGGTCCGTTCCCCTGGAGGAAATGGCTGCTTTGGAGGGTAGACTCTTTGACATTGCACCCCACTGGTCTCCCCCCAAACCCTGCTGTTTGCCTAGGGCTGCCAGCCCCCACCCCCAGCCACCAGTGGGGGATGGGGAAGTAGGGTTGCCAGATCCAGGTTGGGAAAATCCTGGAGATTTGGAGATGTAGCCTGGGGAGGACAGGGACCTCAGTGGGGGTACAATGCCACAGAGTACACCCTCCAAAGCATCCATTTCCTCCAGGGGAACTAGTGATCTCTGTCGTCTGGAGATGGGCTGTAATTCCAGGTAATCCCCAGGTCCCACCTGGAAGCTGGCATTCCTATGTTTGCCCCACTGGAGTGAACATACAGCTATCACTCATGGAAATCCCAGCATCACATCAGAAATCCAGACTGCCCAAAAAGGAAGCCAAAGTGCAATTTTTAATGTATGATTCCCTCAGGGCTGTAACTCTCCTGTGAAGTATAAAGTGCTTCCTGGTCCCATCACTCATTCCCTACTGGTGTGTGCCAGAGAGGCTGGTTAATCTTCATGAGAGGCATTACGTGGGTTTTGTTTTCAGATGTCACTCCAAGATATGGCCATTGCCACTCACACAATCAACACACTTAAAGCTGCCTTCTAGGAAACCAATCCATTGGTCCATCAGGGTCAGTACTGTCTACTCAGATTGGCAGTGTCTCTCTGGGATCTCAGGTGGGGATCTTTCACATCACCTCCCACCTGATCCTCAACTGGAGGTGCCGGGGATTGAACCTGGGGCTGTCTGCATGCCAAACAGAGGCTCTACCACTGAGGCCCAATCCTTCTACAGCCGCCTTCCTTACTGCCTCCCCGCCCCCACAGACACATCCTTTGCAAGGGTAAATTCTAGGAGAAGGGGGTAGCAAGAGGAATGTCTGGCAAAGAGCTTTCCCGGGTGTCTTGGGGGAAATCAGTCTCAGAAAAATCAATCTGATTATGACGCAATTATGGGGAAATCTGCCCACTGCTTCTCCGGGTCCATCAGCCCCCCCCCCCCCCCCCGGCCAACAAATCAACTGGCAACTTCAGCACCATAGAAATACGGTGAACTCTGCATGTTGCAAAATGGCTACTATACTGGCAGCGCTGTTTCTCCTCTCCCTGAAGCAGCCGCTCGCAGTGTCCCAAAAGCGTGTTGCAGGAGGGTCACCAGGAAGCTTTAGTTTTTGGATCTTCCTAGGTCTAGATACTTGAAAAAGCAGATAGAAGCTGGGGGGGGGGGGGGGGTTCCCTGGGGGAACACGTCGGAACGGAGTTCCAGAACCTCTTCAACAAAATTCTTTTTAAAATGTTTAAAAGTTCATGAATTTTTAGTATACAGTTTGAAAATTTCATTTCCCTCTTGAGGGTTCCAGCACTTCGGGTAATTCCGCACTAGACCTTAAATCCTGGTTCAACCCTGTCCCCGAACTTACATTCTACACTACATGTGAGTCCACCCCTGTAGTTATCTCAGGGTATTTTTTATTTCCACACTACATTTAGGTCACCCCGGTTTCGCCCTACACTTGTCCCGGGATAAATGGATGCTGTTATAACCAGGGATAAATGCAGGGTATTGTGTCGCGAGTTGAACTCTGATAAAACCAGGGATGAGATCCAAGTGCAGAAAGGACTTCTGTCATGGAATGTATGTGACCCTCTGTTTGTCAGGTTCCCCTCTGGAAAAGTTGGTCTCCAGCCTTTCTGATCTGGGGGCTCGGTTAGAATCCCGCAAATGTGTTCCACCTGAGAAATTTGCTGAGATGATGAAGATCAGAGAGGAAACTCATCATTTGGGTGAGCACAAGATAACAGATTAAATTTTTCCTGGAGTATACATACAGCATCTACTTAGTGCATCAGAGGATCCCAAGGCAATCTTCCCCCTGTTGCTGAGCTTTGTGAGGAGACACTTGGTGGCTTTACTTGACAAAAAGATGGAATTTGGCTGGCTTTCCCAGCACACCAAAGCCAGTTTGGTGTAGTGGTTAAGTGCGTGGACTCTAATCTGGGAGAACCGGGTTTGATTCCCCACTCCTCCACTTGCACCTGCTGGATGACCTTGGGCAAGCCATAGCTCTGTACCAGCTGTTCTCTCAAGGACAGCTGTTTCAGAGCTCTCTCAGCCCCACCTACCTCACAGGGTGTCTGTTGTGGGGAGGGGAAAGGAAAGGAGTTTGTAAGTTGCTCTGAGACTCCAAGTGAGTGAAGGGCGGGATATAAATCCAATCTCGTCTTCTTCTTCTTCTTCTTCTTCATTTCCCAGGCACCAAAACACTAGGTTACCTTGGGTATCTGTCACAGGTCAGCCAGAACCAGGGGTGGGTCACTGGAAAGCAGTCAAAGTTCAAGCAAGAGAGACCGAGTCAAGAGTCTAATCCAAGAGTTCATAGCCAAGAGGGCTGTTACCAAGGGGTTGTCCAAGGGGCATAGTCAAGCAATCCAAGGGTTACTCATGAGCAAGAGTCAAGCACAGACAAAAGCCATAGTCAGAAACGAGTCCAAGGGTCACACAAGCAAGGCAGGATCTGAGGCTGTGGCCACAGGCTCAGGAGTAGAATGCCATGTAGCCGCCCTGAGCCTGCCTTTTGGCGGGAAGGGCAGGATATAAATCCCAATAAATAAATAACTAAATAAATAAATAAATGTTGCTCCCACAACTAACAGCCTCCCTTGGCTAGTTTTTATAGGCAATCTGCCTAAGGGTTAAATTTGCAGCCTGCTGCTCAGGAGTAATGCTGCAGTTACTCAAGCAGCTGGCACTGGACCAGGAGGTGAGCCCTCTGTCATCTCTACTGTAGTTCTGCTCGTAGCCTCTGTCTGCATCACTCAAAGGGTATGGGTGATACTGGAGGGCTGGGAGCAATCAGCTTAGTTTCACCTGTCGACTCAGGGCTGGAGACTGTTGGTGGCTCGGTAGTGCACCAGTTGTTGACTGTGAACCATGACCCAGCCTGCAGTTCCTCTTCCTGCTTGCTGGCTTTTGCTGACTCATAGCTGACCACATATGGCTTCTCTTCCCCTGAGGAGTCCTCACTGAGCTTTGGCTGACCCATGACAGTATCTCTCCTAGATGTTTGCAGGAGAACCATAGTTTTCCAGAGCTGTCTTCCTCAGCGTCTTATGCTTTCATCTCCTGGGGACCTGAACTATCTGCCATCAGCAAATATGGTGGACAAATCAATGCCCAAAGTCTACACAGAAGGGCACGAGGATAAGCTTCTCCCCAGTCCCCCCTTCTACATACCTACCTCTTACTCTGTCTTTCTTCAGTGGACCACACTCCCCACGGGTCGAGCAGTGACCTGTTTCCAGGAACCTGGTACTTGGAACGAGTTGATGAGAAGAACCGCCGGAATTATGCTCGGAGAACATTGTAGGAGAGGAAGAAGCTGCCTTCCTGGTAGGTAAGGATCCTGGGCAGAAGAAGCCATTATGGAAGTATGAATGGGTGGGATGTCATGTGGTGAAACAGAGAGACTTTTCGGCAAGGGGACCACATGTCTTCCTGGCCTTAAGAACCTTTCTCCAGGGACATGTGAGAATGTCCCAGTAGATATAGTCCACAACAGGTCTCCTTACTTTATTTGTAGAAAAGATTATTGTAGTCAAACACTTTTCCTGTTAGTAATGCTGTGCTTAGGGATTACATGTATTGATATACTGGATATGAAATATGGCTTAAAAGCTGTCTACCAATCACTAGACAGAATTTTAGGCACTCAAGTATACTGGCCTGAAGTTCCCATAGAAAACGCGGGAAAAGGAGTTCTCAGAAAATAATGATGTTGAACATTTCTGAAAGCTAAGTTCCCAAGACATGAAGAAAAGGAATACATAACACCGGTGAGTTTGGCTCACACAGAATAGGAGGCACTCCTGTTCAAGGACAGGACCCAAGAGATAACACCAGGGAAGCAAATAATTGAGTCAGGGCATGGGCAAGCAAGCAAGCAGGCAAGCGAGTGGAGCACGCATTCCAGAGGAGGGGGTCATGGCCCCGTTGCGAACTCCCGGGCGAGAGCTGTCACCAAACTTCGGGGGGAAAGCATATGTAAGCCTGTGACCTTTTCAGAGACCATGTAAATACACCTTGAAACAGTCATACAGTTATTGGAACGAAATCATGGCAGTTAACTGACAGGACATCAAGAGCAACCTCTCTCCGTTGCTTCCTTTCAGACTGAGAAAATTTCACCAGAAGCCATAAGGAGGACGGGGAAACATCTTTCAGCTTTTAACCTGTCCTCCTTCTGGCGAAATTTTCTCAGTCTGAAAGGAAGCAACGGAGAGAGGTTGCTCTCGATGTCCTGTCAGTTAACTGCCATGATTTCGTTCCAATAACTGTATGACTGTTTCAAGGTCCGCTTTGTTTTTAGTGCTTCAGCATTTTGTTTTCCCTCCCTGCCTTTTTCCCCAAATAGTCCAGGAGTGGCTTTCAGCCGGGGTCACATTGTCCAGATTTTTTTTATGCTGATCTGTTTGCAGCCAAAAGGAAAGGGACAAGGCCCAGAGCAGGGTCAGTCAGAGCAGGGAAGCTGTTTGTCTTCCCCGCTTACTTATTTATTTTATTAGAATTATACCCCACTCCACTTCCTGCCAAGCATGGCTCAGGGCGGCTCACAACAACCAAGATACAATACTTCAGCATATTACAATTTTAAAGTCCACATTATTATAATAAGTTAAAACCTTAGACTTCTTAACTACATCAGATGGCGCCCTAATATTGATCACAGGTGGACAAGTGGGGGCAGCCAGTACAGAGAAGAAAAGGGGAAAGGGGAGGGGAAGGAAAAAGGGAGGCCAGCAGATCTCTCTCTAATCGTCACTGTCCTCAACCATATGCCTGGTGGAACATCCCGGTCTCACAGGCCCTGAGGAATTGAACCAGGTCCCATAGGGCCCAAGTCTAACTAGACAGAGAGCTCTATCAGGTTGGGGCCAGGGCTGAAAAGCCCTGGCTCTGGTTGAGGACAGCTGGACCAGTCTCACGTTTTGTGTTCCTTGATGTGTTTAAACCCATTTTTTTTAAATGGACCTGCTCTCTGCCACTCTGGTCCACATTGCCTCAGCCAGTCTGTTGGGGATGAAGGAGGCAATGGCGCTTCTCTAGGGTGAAAACTGGACTCGATTATCTGCAATTTTTCCCCAGCTCTCTCTCTTTGTGCTGCTGTCACTGTGATCTCTCATCCATCTGAGGGATTGGCTATGATTTCCTAAGCAGCAGGATTAAAAGGCGGATTGTGTCAGGCTCCTTTCTGTGGCCCAGGATACAGGAGGAGGCATGGCCATTAGGTGGGCCTTGATTAGCCCTTGGGCTCTTTCAGAATTTCAAGAAAGAGTAGCAGGCACCACCACAAAATGGCTGCCATGAGACACTTGCCAAAGGTAGACAGGTCCCATGTCAAGCATCCTCCTTATTTGTGGGCAGCTATTTCTAAAAGGGAGCTCCCTGCAGACACAAAGGTGAGGCCTCCTGGATTCGTCTGAGGCATCTCCTGCTCCAGTGAAGTGGAGGAAAGCTGTTTGCATTGGAGAAGACGGATTTTGGGGAAGAAGGAAGTGGGCATTGGAAATACTTTATCATAACACCCATGGGTACCATGTTGGGATCCCCATAGTACTTTATAATACCAACTTAGTGGACCTGAAAGAGGTAGAAGAAGCCACTATTAGCCACTTAACCAGACTTCCTTTCTTTTCCCCCACAGACTCTTCCATACAGAGAAAAAGGCTTTACCATCAGGAAACACGGCAAGCAAACTGTCTGAAGATGGCCTCTGGGTCCCCGTGACGTAGACTGGTTGGCTTGCCTGTACTACTGTGCTCCCTGGTTGCCACTGGAAGAGGCATCTTTTCCCTTTATCATCATTTTGGACTGCATACTTTGCTGGGTTGTGAAAGGTTTGCATGGGTACCTCAAGTATGTTGACATCGCTAAAGTTATTGAGCAGAAGGAGTGGGAATTATTTCTGTGACAGTTCTACCCAATAGATGCCATGCCTTCAGGATCCACACCTGCACCTCTTTGTGCCCAAGTGCTTTGTTAGCTTCATTCTCCTCCCCTCTCCTCCTCCTTTTGGCTGTTGATGGGGTTTTGGTTTTGTACAGCTTGAAAGATAATAAAAGAATAAACCAGAAAGCTGTTCTGTGCAGAGCAGTAGTGTGTTTTATGTATGATATGGGCCTGCAATAGCGGGGACAGTGGCCTATAAATCGAACAAACAAACAAATAAATAAATAAAATAACGCTGGGCGAATCAAAACAAAGCCCAGGAAGAGACGTGGCTGACATGAGACAGAAGCTCTTCAGGATCAAGGGAGTGGGTTGGTTTTAGTTCCAAAGTTCTAGGTGCTATGTTTCGGTAGATGTTCTCCTCCACAAAGAAAAGAGCTTGAGGGCTAGCAGCCCGTCTGTAGGACAAAGGGAAAAGAATGTGATTTTTGAATGTGATTTCTGACACTTTCTCCTTGATATATATATATTGACAGCTGTCACTGTGCCAAAGTCAAAGCAAAACATAATAGACCCAGATCGTGGTATGTAACCGAGAAGCTTCTGATTAGAGAAACCTATAGCAGAACATGCACTTTTTGTATAGGAAGCCATATTAAGCAAAAGTCTTATTAAAAGCCTCTGTAGGTGGAATTAGGATGCAATAGAGATGGAATGCTATTTAGAAGTTGTAAGGCTGCCGCGAGCGAAGTTTAATGTGATTCACAGTCCTTATCAGCTAGCTCTCCACGTGCAAGCCCAGGAAGTCACCCAGTATTCTCTAAAGTCCCCAGTGTTCTGAAGACAAGATAAACACGTGAAATTACTGAAACCACTAAGAGATGCACTGAGTCAAATTATGCTTGTATGATGTTAACTGCCTGGTACCAATTAGAGACCCTTTAATGTGTAAACTATATGAGATGTCATTTGGGGTATAAGACCTTCTGCCCTTCCTGGTTATGGCAGAACAGAGCTTTGGAATTGCTGGAGTGCTCAGGCACTCATCAGCCCTGTATTCCCTGTTATGAATTCATTAAACAGATATTCATCTAACCTGCTGAACTCCGACTGTGTGATTCCAATATGGCCAAGGGGTCACACAGGCACAGATTTGTGTATCACCTCCCAGTCAGAAAGCACCAGTTAAACAAGCCCAATCATCGGGGGGGGGGGCAGAAAAGCAAGCCCCTTGTCACTTCAGTTTAAGCAACACCCATTTGAGTCTTATCATATCATACAGTAATAGCGCTGTCCATCAGGTCAATGCAAAGTAGCTAGTCCAGCCTCCTGTCCTAAAAGGAATATGCTTTAATGTACAGGTTCCCAGCTTTGTTGAACTTGTGGGGACTTTTGGAATTTACATAGTGGAACTTGTAGTGGGCACAATAAAATGGCTGCCATGCAGGCTGGATCCAATGACCGAATGTTGGAAAGCTGTACAAAACACTGGGAGGTTCCAAGCCAAGTATCCTCCAATGATGAAGGCAACTGTTTCAGAATGGGTGGTCCACAAAAGTGGTGCCTCCTGGGGATTTTTCTGAAGCACGTCCTGTTCCAGTGTGGTGGAAGAAAGCCAGGATTGGCTGGAGGGCTCTGAGGAAGAAATTATTTGGGGAGGAAGCAAAGCAAGACACCATGTTGATGACCACTACTTTAGTGTGGTGTTTCCTCAACCCCTTTGGAGCCTTCCACATGACCATTTTTTGCTGCCCTTCAGCAGCAGTGAGATAGCTGCCATTGCCTGGATGTGAAGATCCCAGTCCTTGGGTCCTCCAGCTAGTCAGCAGGTAATCTCTTGAGTGACCACCAACCAGCTCTTCCAGTTTCTGGACTCAGTCATTGATCACATTCTTGGGCTCTGTTTCCAGCCACACCCCAGAGTTTCCAGCTCTCCCCACACTTTAAAGCCAGGACTGGTAGCTGGGGTAGCTATATTCAGCCAGAGAAACAGCTGCCGTTTTTGCAAAGTTTCAGGAGGGTAGCCATGTTGGTCAGCAGTAAAAGAGCTAGTTCCGAGTCCTGGACCAACAAGATCTTTGAGCAGTAGAAAAGAGCAAGAGGCCCAGTAGTGCCTTAAAGATTAACAGAACATGGCAGGGTATGAGCTTTCATGAGTCACTGCTCACTTCTTCGAATACCTTCAGATCTGAAGAAGTGAGCAGTGGCTCACGAAAGCTCCTCCCTTTAAAGAGGTATTGGACTCTTGCTCTTTTCTACTGCTACAGACAGACCAACATGGCTACCAATGTTCCCTCTAAGCTGAGTTAGTGTGAGCTACCTCACAGTTTTTTAGCCTCCGGCTTGCACATTTTTGTCTTAGCTCAGGAAGGATGGTTCCAGAGCAGATTAATTTATGCAGCAGCCAACTCGCTCGCTCACAACTTTAATGCCAGTACCTCACAAAGTAGAATTTTTGCTCACAAGACTCCACAGCTTAGAGAGAGCATTGATGGCTACCCATCAAGATTTTTGAGGTATAAGATTTTGAAAGTCAAAGCTCATACCCCGGAAGTTTTTTCGGTCTCCAAGGTGCCACTGGACTTGAATGTCATTTTTGCATTCCAGTGTGGTGTAGTGGTTAAGAGGGTGGACTTGCCTCAATGTAGAGGACATTTGTATGTATTTGACAAGATGAAGTGAAAACCTTCCATGTCGGGCCTATGACTGGGCTGTCACTCACACAGGGCTGACCAAATGTGCTTGTGGACCATCTACAGAACAACAGGAGGAAGGCAGGCATAGAACAGACAGGAGCCTTCCTGAATTACAGGCATGAAGACGAAAGGGCAGAGTGATATTCAGCAGCAGCAGCAGCAGCAGCAGCTCAGACAGAAACCAAGCCACTGAAAGTTTTTAGAGCATCGTTCAAAGTATTTCACCTGAATCGAGGCGCTCGTGGCACAGAGCTTCTCTGGGCCCTTCCTACCTAAAAAGGAGGTCCTGATGACATCACATTCCAAATAACACTCAGTATTTTTCTCCTCTCACACAGCACCCCACACTCTGATGAAGACAACAAAGCCTGCCTCTAAGGCACCTCCTTCCCACTGCCATCCTTCCTTTTTTCTTATTTGGAGAACTTCCCTCTGCCACAGCCCCAACTTGATTGGAAAGCTGGACTTTCAACTCTCTTGGGTTTCCCTCGGCTTCTCAAGTCTAGGAAATGCTGGAGAGCCAGCGTGGTGGAGTGGTTAAGAGTGGCGGACTTTAATCTGGAGAACCAAGTTTGATTCCCCACCTCCTCCTCTACATGAAGCCTGCTGGGTGACCTTGGGTCAGTCTCAGTTCTCTCAGAACTCTCTCAGTCCCACCTACCTCACAAGGTGCCTGGGGGGGGGGGGGGAAGGCAAGGCAAGGCAATTGTAAGCCGCTTTGAGACTCCTTAAGGTAGAGAAAAGCAAGGGATAAAAACCTACTTTTCATTACCTGTCATTCCTCTTTTCCTCATAACTGAAACTGCAGTGGTCCTTCCAACTCATATTTGGTAGTTGGAGCTTTAGACATTTTGCTGTGTCACATACCCGAGTCCCTTATCAGTCCTGCCTTGTTTAGCAAATGGCACGTATTTTGCCCTGCATGTATCCCAGAACTTTCGACCAGGATCTTTGCTTAGGCCCTTCTGCATGGGTAGAGTTCAGGAAAGGGGCCCATTCATACCAAACACTTGTCTAACATGTACCATGCACTGATCTCATAGTTATGGCAAGAAGGAAAAAGATACGGGCCTAAGAGCTGATGCCCATCACAGTAGACCCTTCTGGTCTAGTTGGACTGTGGTGTAACTCAGCAGAAAGCCAGCTTCACACTGAAAAAGAGATTGGATTTATACCCTGTCCTTCACTCAGAGTGGCTTACAAACTCCTTTCCCTTCCCCTCCCCGCAACAGACACCCTGTGAGGTAGGTGGGGCTGAGAGCTCTGACAGAAATTGCTCTTTTCAAGAACACCCCTGACAGAACTATGGCTTGCCCAAGGTCACACCACCAGCTGCATGTGGAGTGGGGAATCAAACCTGGTTCTCCCAGTTTAGTCCGTGCACTTAACCACTACACCAAACTGGCTCTGGTGAGCCACACAGACACCTTCAGCTAATGGTGCCAACTCTGGGCTACCTACACCCACAATAACTAGCTTGATTTAGTTGAGTTTCTAACTCAGTTTAGCAGCTTGGATGCAACATGAATTTTTTAAAACCCACCTCCAATGAGAAACCAGAAAGATGAAAAATCCTAAATGTAAAGTTTCATGGCCTATTACCCATTCACATGTAGCCCTAGGATGTTTCCAGAAATTGTTTGGGCTCAGGCAACCAAGATAAGACAACAAAGAAGAAGAGATTGGATTTATGCCCTGCCCTTCACTTGGGAGTCTCAGAGCGGCTTACAAACTCCTTTCCCTTCCCCTCCCCACAACAGACACCCTGTGAGGTAGGTGGGGCTGAGAGAGCTCTGAGACAACTGTCCTTGAGAGAACAGCTGGTACAGAGCTATAGCTTGCCCAAGGTCATCCAGCAGGTGCAAGTGGAGGAGTGGGGAATCAAACCCGGTTCTCCCAGATTAGAGTCCGCACACTTAACCACTACACCAAACTGGCAAAGGGAGTAGTATACTAGGAAGACCTAAATCCCAATCCCTATTTGGCTTCAAAGCTCAGTGGGTGATTCTGTGGCCAAAAAAGACAATTGCTACCTCTCAACCTACCAACATAGATCCAATGTGAGATTTAAGTGTGGGAAACCCTGCATGGGTTGCCTCGAGGGCCTCAAAAAAAGGTTAGGCTACAACTATGATGCATAAATAAGGGTCCAAAGTATGAAGGGCTCTCCGCATTGCACAGTCCAGTGCTGAACTCTGGGCATGCATAAATCCTATACTGGAGGTGTGTGCAAAGAAGTGTGGCAGAGTAACTGCTCCCACCATGTCAGCATTAGTACAACTTCTAGGTCACACAGTCGACACTGCAGGGCAGGCATGTGAAAATATCTTCTCTCCCTTCCCAGAATGTAATAACTAATTCTGAATAGGCTCAAGGGATACTAGACACAACAACAAAAGAATTAAGGGAAAATATCTGCCAGCGGTTTAAAATCTGACTTTTTCTCTCCCCTCCTGTTGCAGGCAGTGTTCACTCTAAGCTGAGTTAGTGTGAGCTAGCTCAGTTTTTTAGCCTCCAGCTCACACATTTTTGTCTTAGCTCAGGAAGGATGACTCCAGAGCAAACTGATTTATGCAGTAGCTAAATCGCTTGCTCACAACTTGAATGCCGGTAGCTCACAAAGTAGAATTTTTGCTCACAAGACTCCACAGCTTAGAGGGAGCATTGGTTGCAGGAACTTAAAACCTGAGCAGAGGCGTAAGCTTTTTGGCAAGAGCCAAAGGACTCTTGACTAGTGGTGTGCATTCGGTGTATCCGAGCCAAAAATATATCATTTCAGCAGGATATAGAGCTCAGTATTTTTTTCAGCTATCCGAAATAGCTGAGTCTCAAATATCCCAAAAATATTCGGAATTTTTCAGGACCACCAGATAGCTAAAGGTATTTAAAGATATTGCAAGCCCTTTAAATACCTTCAGAGTTTACTTGTGCCACTTGCAGCTTGCAAAAGGCATTTAAAGAGACCATGTTCCCTTTAAATGACATTCCCCCCTCCATTGGTTTCAAAAGAAGATGGGGCCCCATAGAATTGGATACCCTGGTCCAATCTTTTTGAAACTTGGGGGATTTTTGAGGAGAGGTACCAGCAACTATGCAAAAAAATTGGTGCCTCTGCCTCAAAAAACAGACCCCCCCCCCAGACCCCTGGATTGATTCCCCATTATATCCCATGGGGACCAGTGACTATAATAGTCTCCATAGAGTATAATGGAGCTGAAAAAACACAAAATTTTTGAAAAATCCAGAATCCAAATAACATACTGGTACTGGGATTCAGGAGTATCAGAAAATACCAATATTTTGGGGGTTCAATATACCCAACCCCCAAAAAATACCGATATTTTTTTTTACACCCCTACTCTTGACTTTTGGCTTTTAGCTATGGAGCACCCCGGTGGTTACCAGACCAGGATGTTCAGTGTACCTTTGGGGATTTTTGCTTCTCCTGTCTGTTTGTGTTTATTTAATTCAATTTATATCCCACCCTCCCTGCCATTGTATTTGGTTTGTTTCAATTGTTGATGCATTTCAATTGTACTAGCAGTTTGCATAAGCAGCTTTGGTTTCCCTGGTGTGTTGTTGTTGTTTTTTTCCCAAAAGAAATTTTATTGTATTTTTCATTTGGTTTCCCTGTTGGAGATAAAAGCAGGATAAGCGATTCCCTGAATATATATAAATAAATAACGACAACTCCGGGTGATCTCTTTATTGAGCTATGGAATGTTATGTTCAAGGACACTTGCTGGAACTTGCAACGGACTTTGCCTTGCCAGGGTCTCCACCAGCGGCCTACAAAGCAACCTGAGCGACTTCCGAGACGTGCTGCTTCAGCTCCTGGAGGCTCGGCAGAGCAGAAGAGAGGCCCAGGATGCTCCACTCCTCTCCGGCCACGGGGCTGGAATGGTGGTAGGACAGCAGCTCCACTTTCACCTTCCCCAACAGACCTTTGAAAGAGAAGAACGCTCAGTTTGCACATCCTCAGAGTGTTCTTACACCAAGGACATGTTGTCACCCAAATTTTGAGGAGAAAGACAGGCTGAGAAACATTTTAAATAAATAAATCAAAATTGCCAGGGCTAGAAGAAGAACATTCTGTCCCTTTAAGAGAAGCTTCATGGGACATTATTTACAGGAGAGGTTGTTGGCCTCCATGCCATGAAAAGCTTTTGCTACTGGTTTCCATACATCAAGCCTCTATTCAAAGGAACAGGACACTATTCTCCAGGCCTGTTGGCAACCAGTGTTCCCTCTGTGCTGAGTTAGGGTGAGCTAGCTCACCGTTTTTTAGCCTCCAGCTGACACTTTTTTGTCCTAGCTCAGGAAGGATGGCTCCAGAGCAAACTAACTTATGCAGTAGCCAAATCGCTCGCTCACAACTTTAATGCTAGTAGCTCACAGAAGTAGAGTTTTTGCTCACAAGACTCCACAGCTTGGAGGGAGCACTGTTGGCAACCCTAGCTAGCAGTCTTCCTTGGGGGGGTGGGGCAGGGTCCAGACAGATTTTAGCCACCTGCTTGGGCCAAACTCCTCCCAAGAAGTTCATTTCTTCACTTCATTACCACGGTTCCTCTTCTCTTCCACTCAGAAGCTCCTCCCCGCATCCTCTCCCCCTCCCCCAAGGATCATGCTATTAAATTAGATCCAAGTGTTAAAATGTCTTCCTCAACCACGTCCCCCCCCATGACCTGCCTTAGGCACTTTCTACCTTCTCCTTATCTCAGAGCCCTCTTCCCAACATCCCAACATCCCATCCGAATCCTCAAACCACCAAACGGTGGCAGCTATAATCACAAATAATTCTCATGGCGGCGGAAAGCGGTATCAAGTCAGTCAGAGTTTTTAAGGCAAGAGACAACTGGAGGTGATTCGCCATTGTCGGCTTCTGCACAGCAACCCTGAACTTCCTTGGTGGTCTCCCACCCAAATTCTAACCAGAGCCAACCCTGCTCAGCTTCCGAGATCTGACGGGATCAGACTAACCTGGGCTGCCCACATCAAGGGCAACCATTCCCATGCATTCTACATCATTCTCCCAAAAGCGAAACCTTCATTCCTCTCCAAGCCAGGACACAAGAGACCAGTCTTTCACTGCTATCCTAGACTCCAGGCGATGTTGCATGGGTACCAAAGATGCTATACCAGCAATCTCTGGAACAGGATTACCAAGGGCAGCAGTGCAAGGTGGAGGTGTTAAAATAGCAAACTCCAGAGGCAGCAGGGGCTCAGGTTTCCAGCAGAAAATACACTTTTGAGAAAGCGGAAAGGGCTTTTGTCCATGGTAAAAATGCCCTTTTCCCCTGTTCCCGTTCGGTAAGACAGGCCTTTCCAGTCCCAGTTAATAGACAACTGTAGCTTTGAGAGGATGCCTCTCCCTTACCAGTGATGGTTGACAACAGATTGGGGTTGGCAGCTTTGGCTCTGTAGAACAGCAACGTGCCGGCGAGGGGAGCGAGCTGCTTGAAGACGGCTCCGTTGAGTTCGTGGAGGACCAGCAGGCCGCCTTGCACGGAGCCCACCAAACTGTAGGGGGAGCCCGGGGCAGCAATTTGCAGCAGCCCGTCTTCGTTACCCAGTGTCCCGTCACCGTGTGTGGCAGTGATCTGCAAAGAAACGGAGAAGACAGAGTTAGATGCTTAGGAGAGTCCCTCCTTCTATTGGAGAAGGCAGGTTCCAGGTCCTCCCTACCAGACCCAGCTTGACCATACATGCAGTTGTTACAGGGCTGGACTAGGATCTGGGATATCCAGGTTCAAATCCCCACTCTGCCATAGCCTCTCTGGATAGCCCAGGCTAGCCCGATCTTGTCACATCTCGGAAGCTAAGCAGGGTTGGCCCTGGCTGGTAAATTGATGGGAGACCTCCAAGGAATATCAGGGGTGTGACGCAGAGGCAGGCAATGGCAAACCACCTCTGAAGCGTCTCTGGCCTTGAAAACAAGTCTAGCTCGCCACCTAGTGGTGCATAATGCTAAAAGAGCTAGAACTTGTGGCTCCCAGACAAATCTTAGGATCTCCTGGCTATACTACACACACTGCCATACGATAATAATAGTAATTATTATCTGAGTAGCCTTGGGCCAGTCACCCACTCTCAGCTTCTTACCTCGCAGGGTTGTTGTGAGGATAATATTGAAGGAAGCAGAATTACGTTAGCCGCTTTGAGTTCCCATTGATGAGAAAGGCAGAGTATAAATGAAGTAAATAAATTAAGTTCTTGCTTGACATGGAAGGCAGAGTGATAACAAGGTCTACAGTGGTTTTCTTTACACAGGATCTGTCACAACAGGTAAAAATTCAACAGGTGTAGCCTGCTTCTGCACGTCCTTGTGCCACAGAAGCTATACCCATTGAATTTCTGCCAACTGCATGCTTCTAAAGTCTCAACCCTGAGTTGTCCTCTTCTTCTGAACAGACAAGCAAGATGGCCTACAGAGATCTCACAGGGGATGGTCTTGCAGCTGTGTGAAGGCTCCCCAGTGAACTGGGCTTTGGACCCTGGAGGGTGCTGTGTACCTTCAGCCCAGCCTCCTGTGCCAGGAGCAGCCCGTTCACAAGGTTCACGTCCTTCTGCGCCGTCTCTTTAAGGATCCCCATTGCCACGGCAGGAATCAAGTAACTGCTGGCCTTCTGCAAAGCTGGTCCTAAGGAATATTACAGAGGATGACTGAGTTACTGCAGGTGTCTGGAATTCTCTTCCCTTTCCTTGCCACATAGTCCCAAGGCTAAATAGTTGGGGAGGGGCCATGGCTCAGTGATGGAGTATCTGCTTGGCACGCAGAAGGTCCCAGGTTCAAGCCCCGGCCTCTCCAGTTAAAATGTTCAGGCAGTAGGTGATATTGAAAGTCTTCTGCCTGAGACCCTGGAGAGCTGCTGCCAGTCTGAGTAGACAACACTGACCTTGACAGAACAAAGGTCAGATTCAGTATAAAGGCAGCTTCATGTGTGTCCTGCCATTCAACAGACCAAAGTCCCTGATCAAAGCCTAAACTACAACCAGCCACAGACTCCTTCAGTGGCAGGACCACGAACTGCCTCCTCTTACTATCTTCACTCCTCCACGGAGACAGGAGGCAGCAGTCCCCTGGTAGGTTTGCCAGTTCTTTCCTTTTTTTTTCACAGTCCCCAAAATAACAAAGCTAGAAGACCAGACTCTAATCTGGGAGAACTGGGTTTGATTCCCCACTCCTCCACATGCAGCTGCTGGTGTTACCTTGGGTCAGTCACAAGTCACAAAGCTCTTCCTGCCACGTGAGACAAAGTGATGGGAAAAGATTCCTTTGCTTAATTGACAGGTGTCTGTTAGACAGAAGTGGAGCCAATAAAAAGGGAACTCGCCCCAACAGCGGTAGCAGCGGAGAGCATCGGAGGAAAGCCTCTTCTGCTCTTAAACACAACTGGGAACCCACATGACCACAAGAAGTTGCCTTATACAGACTGAGACCCTTGGTCTATCAAGGTCAGTCTTGTCTACTTCCACTAGCAGCTGAGATCCTTAGTACCCTGTCGCCAGAGATGCTGTACGCTGCAATATACTCTACCACTGCGGACCCGTGGCTCCTTACATAAGCTGCCTATCCAATCTATCAAGATCAGAACTGTCTGCCCTGCTTGGAAGCAGTTCCCCTGGGTCTCAGGTGGAGATCTTTCCCCACCACCTATTACCTGAGGTTTTAAACTGGAGCTACCAGTGATTGAATCTGGGAATCTTCTGCATGCAAAGCAGACGCTCTAACACTGAGCCACAGACCCCGCAGAGCTGGCTCTCTCCTCTGAATAAGTGGGTACTAAACAGCCTGTCCCTAAAGCAGCTACGCCTAAGAATGATTTAGAGCCAAGAGTAGAGGAGGTCTTATGCCAAACCCCTGACCAAAGAAGTACAGTGAGCACACAAGAGGAAGAACTCCTGGAAGATCATAGAAGAAAAGCTGGTGGTCTACAACAGAGTGTGTTTTTTTTTGGGGGGGGGGGGATCATGCAGGAAGAAGAACTGCTCATCCGAAAGCCAAAGTGGAGAAAGAACTGGGGAGGGGGATGTTAGTGCTTCTGGCAGATCAAGGAGCAAAATCAGCAGGGCTGTGTGTATTCTGTAAAAATAAGGGATGGGGCACGGGACACAGAACTCAGCAGGCGCAGCATCTCAAGTTCTCATGTCTATTATAAAGCAAGATCTTAGCCCTTAGGGCTGCAAGCATAGCTGCCTACCAACAGCTTTCCCGGTGCCTGCCAAATGCTTTCAGAAAATGGGCGGGGCTAGGCGGGGGCTTTTGCCCAGCATGGCTTCTAACTGGCTGCGCAGCTAAAAAGGCACCCTGTTAAACAGAGCTTCCGCCTGAAAGTTACTATATGCATAAAAACTGTCATGTACTGTTACTGTGCCTGAGCTTTGTGCCATGCTTCAGTCTGCAAGGATCCTGAGATCTTTAATTTGTTTGGCTGTTTGTTTGGCTTCAATTTGTTTGGCTGTAGCAGGCCAATTAGGAGATGACATAGTTTCGGAAGGAATTGCTGTTATCGGTTCTCAATAGGAAGAGGTATTTGTAGTGAATGCAGCCAATGCCTGAGCCTTGTGTTAAGATAAATTGATTGCTAGGGTTATGTAGCACTGGCTCTGATTGGCCACCTAAGTTGGCAGACCAATCAGGGAAGACTAGAGTGAAGCAGGAAATGCATATAAGGTATTCGGTACTGTTTGTCATTATTGGTTATTACTGTTTTAAGAGGTGAGCTGTTTGACTGCTCTTGACTGTATATAAGTGGGGTTTGTTGTCGGGGTGGTGGTTTTTGTGTTCTGAACTGAATAAGAGAAATCACTGTTTTGTGAAAGAGCTGCCTCAAGCCCAGTTTATAATATAAACAAAATTGTTCCCTAACATTTTGTGGCTGGCTTTGCCGCTTGCAGCAGCCATTTTGTGGTTGGCTTCACCTCCTGTGGCAGCCATTTGGGGATTGCAGCCACTGCCCCGTGTCAGAATTCCAAAGGTGCCCACAGGTTCAAAAGGGTGGAGACCCCTGGTGCAGACACTTCAAGGGGGAGCATATTTCCCTATGAAGAAAGGCTGAAGCACTTGGGGCTCTTTAGCTTGGAGAAATGACGGCTGAGGGGTGACATGATCAAGGTTTACAAGATTATGCATGGGATAGAGCAGGTCGGGAAAGAAGTCCTTTTCTCCCTTTCTCACAATACAAGAACTCAGGGGCACTCCATGAAATTGCTGAGCAGTCGGGTTAGAACAGATAAAAGGAAGTACTTCTTCACCCAAAGAGTGATTAACACGTGGAATTCACTGCCACAGGAGGGGGTGGCAGCTACAAGCATGGATGGCTTCAAAGAGGGAATTAGATAAACATATGGAGCAGAAGTCCATCAGTGGCTATTAGCCACAAAGTATAGATAGGAACTCTCGGTCTGAGGCCAGTGATGCTCTGTATTCTTGGTGCTTGAGGGAGGGGGGCAACAGTGGGAGGGCTTCTAGTGTCCTGGCCCCACTGGTAGACCTCCTGAGGGCACCTGGTGTTTTTGGCCACTGTGTGACAGAGTGTTGGACTGGATGGGCCACTGGCCTGATCCAACATTGGCTTCTCTTATGTTCTTATGTATTGGGTGACTGGCTTTTTGACCTTTCTCTTATTTATTAAAAAAAAAAAAAGCAGAATTAGGTTTCTAAGTAAAACTACACGTTTCATTTACATGATTTCAAGAGGCTGCAAAATCCAGATGTTTCTCTACAGAGAATTTAGGAGACTTGCAAACACAGAGGACACACCTCCCTGCAGGTAAAGGGAGATGAGAGAGCAAAGCCAGAAAGGGCAAAGAGTTTTCTATGCAAGCAGCTAAAATGTGAAGCTACTCCCACGCCTTCCTGGATCTCTCATCTCACCACGGGTGACAACCTGCACGCCTCTGTTCACTTGCTGGGTCAGTGCACGCAGCACGGCACCCAGAGCTCTAGCCAACGTGATCCAGGACTTTGATTGGGGTGCGTATGCGCTGCTGAGAGCTTGCCCATTCACCTGAGGAAAGGAAGAACAGGAGCATGAGACTGCATCAAGGAGGCCTGGTCTCTAACAAAGAGACATCCCCGGATCCAAGGATTTAGTTCACAGCCTGCTGCGAATGACCCCCTTCTCACGGTGAGATTTCTCCACACCAAGCTTCCTCCTTCAAGGGAGACTCACAGTGCAAGAGTTTCACCATCCTGATGGTGGAAAGTACCGTCGAGTCACAGACAACTTGTGGCAACCCCACAAGATTTTCGGAGCAAGAAACAAATAGAGTTGGTTTGCCATTGCCTTCCTCTGCCTAGCGACTCTGAAATTTCTCGGTGGTCTCCCATCCAAGTACTAACCAGGGCTGACCCTGCTTAGGTTCCAAGATCTGACAAGATCAGGCTAGGCTAGTCTATCCAAGTCAGGGCTACAATGGCTGTAGAAAGGTGTGACTCTGCTTAGAACTGCACTATAAAATTTAGGACTGATTGCTCTCCCATCCCTCCCATTCTGAAATGCGATCCACCAACTCTGCCTTTGTGTCTGCCTGTCTGTCATTGCCTTAAAAAAAAAAAAGACAGCAGTTGAAACTGCCCAAAAGCTGGTCCTTGCCAAAATCTGAACATGCCGTTGTACAAGCTGGCTCAAATCTTTTGTGAGCAAACCTGGCACTCTGCAACACTGCCCAGTGCCACTGCAGGCTAGTTCAGCTGTGTGGTGCTGCATTTGGTTTCATTCGGCCAGCCCTGCTCTTAATACACCTTGCAAACCTGAGCCTTCCAAAACTTCATTTTGCAAAACAAGGTCAGCTTTGCTAAACCTAAGTTGCTAAGAGATTTATGGAAGAAGAAGAAGTGAAAGAAAAAAATAGAAAAAAAGAAGGAATTGTACATCTGCAATTCCCAAAAACTTGGCTAGCTCTCGAACTGCAGAACACCATTTAATGAGACAATTCATAATAATATTAATAATGTCGATGCTAACTTGTTGCAAGACAGGCCCCAAAGTGACAATAACGGAACACCACTAGTGGCCACATACAGCTCTCAACTCAAAACAGTTCAACGCATCATCAGCGACTTACAAACTTTACTGGATAATGACAGTTCTCTTTCACAAGTACAGCCCCCCAATCTTAAATAGTTCCTCGCAAACAATAATACAACATCTAATCTGAACATGGGACACTGGTACTAGAGCTTGCAATAAACCCAGATGCCAGCTTTGCTGCCACATAACACCCAGACAACACAATCTTTGGACCTAACAACATCAACTACACAATCTCAGGCCCATTCACTTGCCCATCTTCTAACATTGTATATGCCATTAAATGTCAACAATGCCCTTCAGGTCTACATAGGCTAACCAGTCAAACCCTATGCCAAGGGATAAATGGACACAAATCTGACATCGGGAATCACAAAACTGAGAAACCTATAGAACACTTCAATCTTTCAGGACATTCAATGGGGAGCCTTAAAGTAGCTGTTTTATTGCAAAAGATTTTCAGAAACGGACTAGAATGGGAGATTGTTGAGTTACAAGTTATTACAACACTCAGGCCAATGGAACCCCCAGGGCTTAACAGAGATATCGGTTTCTTATCCCACTACACAAGCTAATGTCATTCAGTTCTCACATCTATTTGTAAACTTTTATTGTACTGTATGCTAATCTGCTGCTATTCACGGGTTTTACCAATTGCCTTAATCCAATTTTAGCTACATTTACTGCTATTCACAGGTTTTACCAATGGCCTTAATCCAACCTTAGCTCTCATTGGCCCTTCCTGGCAACATCCTCCTCACCCACTACCTATATGTAATGGTTGGTGTCTCATCTGAAGAAGTGTGTGCACACATGAAAGCTTATACCTAAAATAAAACTTTCTTGGTCTTAAAGGCGCCACTGGACTCAAAGTTTGTTCTGCTGATTCTAACAGACATTGCAAGAGATGTTTGTTTCAAGAAGAGAAACAATATGAGAGTGACAGTCACAGTGAGAACAGGAACAAACAGGATTCTAGCAGCACCTTAAGGACTAACAACATTAAAGAGTTCACTATTGCATCTGCCAAGAGTGGACCCCAAATATGCAGACCTTTTATGCAAAAGATTTGAAAAAAGAAACCACAACAGCGCCAACAGGACACAAAATGCAGGAAGAACAGAGTAAAATATAAGAACAAAGATTCAGGTGGGGTAGCCGTGTTGGTCTGGAGCAGCAGAACAAAGTTTGAGTCCAGTGGCACCTTTTAAGACCAACAAAGTTTAATCCAAGGTATAAGCTTTGTCAAACACAATGATGAAATGTGCTTGAATAAAACTCTGAATAAAACTTTGCTGGTCTTAAAAGGTGCCACTGGACTCAGACTTTGTTCTGCTGCTTCAGACCAACACGGCGGCCCACCAGAGCAAAATATAATTATGGGCATTAAAAAACAATTCAGAATAAAAGGCAGACCATTCACCAGTTAGGCGAAGCTACGTTAACGTCTCTAATGGGTGACTGGTTTTTGTTAAGATAGTCTCTAAGCAAAGACTCTAAAAATTACATAAACACTTCTGATTATTAATAAAGCCAGCCTAAGCAGACTTGCTCTGATCCGGCTAGCCCAATCTCATTAGATCTTGGAAACCAAGAAGAGTCGACTCTGGTTAGCATTTGGATGGGAGACCACCAAGGAAGTCCAAGGTCGCGACGCAGAGGCAGGCAATGGCAAACTACCTTTGAAAACCCTACTGGGTCACCATTAGTTGGCTGTGACTTGACAGAACTTTCCACCATCAAGCAGTCTTACATCTTTCTAAGTCCATTGACTTCAGTGGACTTAGAAGGGTGCCTTTCTGCTTAAGATCGCCCTGTTTAAAAGGGCTGTGCAGCTGGTGAGTAATGCTCTGTTAACAACCAATTGACAGGAGCAGTTTAGGAAGAGGAAGACTCACCGCACCGGTCAGGGCCTTGCCCTGGGCCAAGTCCACAATCTGCAGGGCGATCTCCCTGCCGCAGCGGTTCTGAGCTTCCCTGGTGCTGGCCCCCAGGTGGGGGCAGCTGATTACATTGGGGTGGTTCACCAAGGCCTTGTCTTTGGGTGGCTCCTGGAAGGGAGGAGGGGGAGGAACAGCCAAGCCAGTCAAACCAAGACCTGCACCCTTCCTACAAAAGGTCCTAATAACATATCATGAGTGAGGCCACCCATGCGGCACAGACAGCCAATGATTTGGCTGCCGTCTCTGGGAAACCCACCAGAGAAGAATGGGCTCTGGAGCAGGGGACAGACTGGAGGGCTTTTGCTCTTTCTATGCCATACAGAAGCAGGGTGAGACTCCCGGAACCATGCACTACGCAGGGTTGGTTCCAAATTTTTTTTGGGGGGGGGGTTGGGCTAGGGTTACCAACCTCCAGGTCAAGCCTGAAGATCTCCCGTTATTGCAACTGATCTCCGGACAATACAGATCAGTTCCCCTGAAGAAAATGGCTGCTTTGGAAGGTGGATCGTACAGCATTGTACCCTGCTGGGGTCCCTCCCCTCCCCAAACCCCACCATCCCCAGGCTCCACCCCCAAAATACCCAGGTATTTCCCAACCCAGACCTGGCAACCCTAGCCTGGGGCCCCGATCTGCCCATCACCAGGGCCCCCCTCGTGCCTTTCTTTCCAACCTTTCATGCCTCCAACTGCCCATGTACCCTTCTCCTGCTAGCAAGCCCTCCCGCCGTCCATGCTCAGCTGCCTGCACCCTTTCCCTGAAAGCACTGGCCAGGGTCTCCACTAGTGCTCCCTCAAAGCTGTGGAGTCTTGTGAGCAAAAATTCTACTTCGTGAGCTACTGGCATTAAAGGCTGCTGTCACACGCACCAGTTGAAGCGAGGCTATTCCTCCAGAGGAATTTGACACACAGTTGTGAGGTCACACATCCCTTTGTAGCTGCGGACCCAGCCTGTCACTGTGAGATCAGATGCAACTGTGGGTGAGTCATTTTTGGGCGGTTTTGCCATTGGTTCCCTATGTGCATAAATGAGGAATCGCACCTCCACACTGAGGGCTCCCTATGGAGTATGCAATGATGCGCATACTGCAAAGCGGGGGGGGAGGAACGGCACTAAGCCGGGGGTGGTGGTGGTGGCATGATCAGACCATCCTGACGGCATGACAGCGTGCTTGCGCGATCAGACAGGGGAAAGTCCGTCTGTGGCCCGTCAGAACTGGACTTTCCCTGTTGTCTTTTAAGTCAACTTCCGTGGCGGAGCAGCATGGGTTGCTGACAACTGCAGGATGCTTCCCAGATGTTGCTGTCTGATGACATCCTTTAGATCTGTCGGGATTCGCAGTTATGTCGGATCTAAAGGCGCATCGCATGTGATCGTGGCCAAAGGTGTGAGCAGGTGATTTGGCTACTGCATAAATTAGTTTGCTCTGGAGCCTTCTTTCCTGAACTAAGGCAAAAATGTGTGAGCCGGAGGTCAAAAAACTGTGAGCTCGCTCACAATAACTCAGCTTAGAGGGCATACTGGTCTCCTCCGGCTCACACATTTTTGTCTTAGTTCAGGAAGGATGGCTCCAGAGCAAACTAATTTATGCAGCAGCCAAACTGCTCTCTCACAACTCGAATGCCAGTAGCTCACCAAGTAGGATTTTTGCTCGCAAAACTCCACAGCTTAGAGGGAACAAGTGCTGCAGCTGTGGCCACCAGGAGTGCCACCACTGTGCACCACCCACACGCCCTTCTTCAATGGACGCTGGGCAGTTTGGAGAACGGGTACAGACAAGGCCCTGCCAGACCTCCTGGGTCCCGGAGGCTGCCCCACCCCAGGGTATGCTGACATTGGCCCTGGCGCAGCGTCACTATGCCGGGGGTCCCCAACCTTTTCCAGCCTGTGGCCACCTTTGGAATTCTGACACAGCACGGCGGACACAACCACAAAATGGCGGCCACAAAACAGCTCCTGCAACTTTATCATTCGTCACGCAGGGAAGATGGTTGTGCTGGGATGGCCGCTGTCGCCAAAGCAAAACTTTCGAAAAAAATCTTCACCGCCAATCAAATCCCTGGTGGCCAATCAGGAGCCAGATATCCTAGTTTCCCTGTGCCAAATGCTTCCATCTCCAGGAGCAGCACCTCGCAGAGAGCTACTTGTGGTGGAGGATCGCGAATGCTGATCTGTGCAAAGGCACTGGCAGCACTGCCCTCTCATGGAAAATTCTGCCCCCCATTCAAAAGCAAGCTGGGTCCACACACAGTCTTGGGCAACAGAAGAACTAACCTTCCCCCATCTTCGGGCCAAATCCCCGGCCATGAGAGATTCCGGGGGCGGGGGGGGGGGGCATTAAGCACCTGGGCCATCTCACCTCCGTGAATACATCAAGGGCTGCTCCCCCACACTGGCCAGACTGCAGAGCCCGCAGGAGAGCTCCCTCATCCACAATGCCCCCTCTGGCACAGTTGATCACCTGGACCCCACGCCGGCACTGAGCAAACGTCACGTCATTCAGCAGCCCTAGAAGAAAAAGAAGAAGAAGAGATTGGATTTACTTCACTCGGGAGTCTCAGAGCAGCTCCCAATCTCCTTCCCTTCCTCTCCCCACAACAGACACCCTGCGAGGCAGGTGGGGCCGAGAGAGGTCTGTGGAAGAGAGCAGTGGAAGCAGAGAGCACTGGAGCCCCACCTTAAAGCTGCGAGCGAGTGATTTGACTACTGCATGAATTAGTTTGCTCAGCTTAGAGGGAACACTGCCCACCGCCCAGACAATACACAAACATACTCCTGGTCCAGTCGAGACACTGCGCTCCAACCCCTGGGAGTTCCCCCCCCCATCCAGATTTGATTTTAGGATTCATTTCCATGACTGTAGCACGCAAAAGGGGAACTGGGAACCATCCTGAGAACCTCAGTTTTAAAAGAACATGTTTCTAGCCCTCAAGGGGGCTGCAAATGTGTAAGACACGCCCGATAAAATCTTCAAAGTCAGGGAAGGGTTTCTTCACATCCATGAGCTATCCACTCCACACCCAGAAGCCACTGCCTCCCCCCCCCACGCCCAAAAAGCTGTGGATTTCCACCGCTGCAGATTTTTCTTTCCTGCCTCCTTGTGCCATATGCCCTATTTCTAGGCGGCTTTCCAGAAGAAAGAGTTCAGTCTCCTGCAAGGCTTTGTCCAACAGGTCACATGATCTCTTGCAAACCCGAACAGAGCGCCCCCTACCTGTGGTGGAAGGAAGAAGCGGCGTGTGAACTGTGATGAAGTCGCACAGGGGCCAGATCTGTTCCAAAGGCAGCTGTTGAACGCCAAATGCAGCCGATTCCTCAGGAGTGATGATGGGGTCATAGCCTACGGTCTAACGATACAGAGGAGGAGGTGGAGAGCTGGAATTATACTCCGCACTTCACTTGGAGTCTCAGAGCGGCTTACAATCTCCTTCCTTTCCTCTCTCTACAACAGACACCCTGTGAGGTAGGTGGGGCTGAGAGAGCTCTTTCGAGGACTGCTCTTGAAGAGAACAGCTCCCAGAGAACTTTGACTGACCCAAGGTCACCCAGCAGCTGCAGATGGAGGAGTGGGGAGGAGCAGTTCTCCCAGATTACAGTCCACTGCTCTTAAGCACCACACCAAACTAGAAGGACAAATTCTTGAAGTATGGCTTGGACCCTGACACTCATACAGGGTACCAACAGCCCTTCAGAGAAAATTAAGTCCAGGGCAAGAGAGAGGGGCAACCAGATTCATCTCCTCCATCGACCATGGCTGACCATCTGGATGCTCTTCTTACCTTCATGCCGAAGGACTGCATTCGGATGGCCACTTCCCGTCCAATCCTGCCTAGTCCTAGGATGCCCAAGGTCTTCTCTTGAAGCTCCATCCCCATGAACTAGGAGAGAAGAGGTGCGCAGCCGTGAGCAGGTGTTCCTTCCTTGACCCCACCCCCCAGCAATGGAGAAGGCACCTGCCTCTCACCTTCTTGCGGTCCCATTTCCCCTCCTTCATCGAGGCGGCAGCCTGCGGGATTTGCCTGGAATGATAAATCGCCATTTTAGCCAGAACAGAATCAGACACAGGTACAAGTCAAAGGCACAAGTTACATAAATGGCTGCTCTAAAGATTTTGTTTTTACGTAAAGCATTTTTATGCTGCGCTTCAACCGGACTCACTGTCTTCCAGGTAAGTGCAGCTGTCTGCCTGTTGTAACTCCGGGAAGTCATGATAGGCTGCCCCTAAAGGTAACCCAGAAACTGAATCTGGTTCACAGTGCCTGACTACAGCAAGGGACTGTGGCTCAGTGGTAGAACATCTGCTTGGCATGCAGAAGGTCCCAGGTTCAATCCCAGGCATCCCCAGTTGAAACGACCAGGCGGGAGGGTGATGTGAAAGACCTCTGCCTGAGACCCTGGAGAGCTGCTGCCGGTCTGAGTAGACAGTACTGACCCCAATGGACCAAGGGGTCTGATTAAGTATAAGGCAGCTTCCTGTATCCTATTGTCAGGGATTATAAAACAGGACAACATCATACCAGTGTTCCCTCTGAGCTGAGTTAGCGTGAGCTAGCTCACAGTTTCTTAGCCTCCGGCTCGCACATTTTTGTCTTCACTCAGGGAGGATGGCTCCAGAGCAAACTAATTTATGCAGCAGCCAAATCGCTCACTCACAGCTTTAATGCCGGTAGCTCACAAAGTTGAACTATTGCTCACAAGACACCACAGCTCAGAGGGAGAATGGCATCACACCTATTTTAGAACGCCTTCACTGGCTGCTAATTTGTCTCCGAGTCCAAATCAAGGTGCCGTTTATGACCTTTAAAGCCCTTTATGGCCTTAGAACCCATATATCTAAAGGATCGTCTCTTGCCCTATGTCCTCCTGCACCAGCTGCAGTCTTCTGGTTTCCACTTGCCAGCTGACCCCCTGCTTAGGGTGGCCTGTCTGGTTTTACCGAGCGGTGGTGGAAAGTGCTATCGAGTCACAGCTGACTGACAGCGACCCTGTAGGGCTTCCAAGGTGAGATACGTTCCTTCGAGGTCTCTCATCCGAATACTAGCCAGGGCCGATCCCCTGCTTAGCTTCCAAGATCTGATGAGATCGGGCTAGCCTGGGCGATCCAGGTCAGGGCACTTCACTAGGGCTTTAACGTATGTTTTTAAATTTGAGCCATAGGGAAATGCAGGATATAAATGTTCCAAGGAACTTCAAAAAAAATGATCGAGATGGTCTGAAGTCCTGACCAATGTTCCCTCTAAGCCGAGTTAGTGTGAGCTAGCTCACAGTTTTTTAGCCTCCGGCTCACACATTTTGGTCTTGGCTCAGGAAGGATGGCTCCAGAGCAAACTAATTTATGCAGTAGCCAAACTGCTCACTCACAACTTTAATGCCAGTAGCTCACAAAGTAGAATTTTTGCTCACAAGACTCCACAGCTTAGAGGGAGCATTGGTCCTGACCCTCAGGTGGACGGCTGGATGGTGCAGACAGCTCACAACGACACATGGTTGGCCCTAAGGGTCAGATGAGCAGGGCTTTTTACTGTGCATCACCTACACTAGAGACTCTGTAGGGATCAGCAGAGCTGTACTGGAGGAATCAGGGCTCAGCCGAATGCAAGGAGAAACTGAGAGGCTAGAAGCCCGCTATTTGCAAATGCACGTAACAAAACCCTGACAGCTGGGTGACTGCCAGTCCCCTGCATGGGTAAATGGTTTGAAGGGGTCATTTTCAGTAGAATGACAATAAGCAAGGGAAAGATTAGGCATCCTGTGCTACGTCCCCCACCCCCCCACCCCCAAAAGCTAACTTTCTACACAAGTAACTGTTCTGGTTTTGATTCACGCATTTGTGTGTAATGCGTTGTCCTGCCCAGAACTGGAGGAACTGCAAGGTTTAGATGCAACTGCAGATCAGACCAATGTGCCATGTGTTACTGAGATGCCCCATTCTTTCTCTAGGCCACTGACCTGGCTAAGCTCAGGATCATACCGCACGTCAGCTCCGCCGCACTGAGGCTGTTGCCAGTAGGTGTGCTGTGGAGCACAGCAGAAGAAAAAAAAGTTAGATTTCATGCCCGAAATACCACGGCTCACGGCTTGCAAAAAGATTCAAGGCTGCCTTGGGCCAAGCAAAGAAGCCTTCCCCCCCTAGGAGGAGTTGGGAGTAGTAAGAGCACGAGCAATGTGGACATGCTTAGACACTTATTTGAAACTCTAGATCAGGGGTGTCAGACTCATTTGCTACGCGGGCCGGATCTGACTTTTTTTTTCTTTTTTAAATTAAAGTATTTTTATTAAGAATTCAAGAGGGTACAGAAAAATTATTAACAGTTAACAATTATAGAACAACTGTCTCAGACAACATGGCTACCATTAATGTTGGAGTGTACAATGAATCCTGGTGTTATACATGGAGTTAATAAGTTGATCCTTCTCAGAGAGAAGTGAAAAATACAAATTGACAATACAGACAAAATTTAAATGTAGACTATGCTATAAGTTATAACTTTTCAGGTAAATGTGGTTTGCAACATATGATATAAGAAGAATAGCAATTTATCTCTTTCTCCAATTATAAATACAGATACAGGGGGATGTTATTTACCCATGCTTTTGGGAGTAGACCCCCTCCACTTTCAGAATACTCATTGATAATTGGGTACCATTTAGTCATGGGACTTTTTGCATTCTGTGTATTATCCCAGCTTTCTATTTTATCTGCTATTTTATCTAAAATAAAGTAATCCCAAATTTTGGCTTTCCAGGTGCTGAGTGAGGGGCTGGTGGCTTCTTTCCAGTTTATCGCTATTGTATATTTTGCCGCTGTAAGAAGAACTTCTACCAGGTCTCTACTATTGGAATCTATTTTGATTTTTGGCCATAGATTGAGCAAGATTACTAGATCAGGGGTGTCAAACTCATTTGCTACGCGGGCCGGATCTGACATAAATGAGACATTGTTGGGCTGGGCCATGTGTGCCACAAAATGTAATCCCAGGTAGCAGAGGTATAAACTTTATAAAGAACACAAAAACAATGAAAGATTGTTTTAAACTCTAAATAAAACGTGCCTAAAACAGTAGCACTCTTGCAATATTTTGTCTATTTAACAGTCTTTGATAACTGACACTTCTTGGTTATTCCACCAAAACGTCGGTGCTGTAGCAATCCTGAATACGCTGTTCAGGTGTGTAATCTGCAAGTTGCAAAACCTACTTTTGATTTATTGACATTCATTCATTCAAGAAATCTCATGTTCCGTACTCAGAGCAGCTTACCTTTTCTTTCCCTTCCTCTCCCCATAGCAGACACCCCGTGAGGTAGGTGGGGCTGAGAGAGTTCTCTCAAGAACTGCCCTTGAGAGAACAGCTCTGAGAGAACTTGTAACTGACCCAAGGTCACACCAGCAGCTGCATGTGAAGGAGTGGGGAATCAAACCCGGTGCTCCCAGATTAGAGTCCATACTCCTAAACCACTACACCAAACTGTCTGCCACTACTCAGCAATGGGAAAGAGGCCCTGACAAGAGAGGTCCCCTGGATTCTCATGACTACCACACCGGATCTTGCCTTACTTCATAACCAGGACCCCCTTCCTCGTCGCAGCGTCCACATCAACGTTATCGACTCCGGTGCCAGCCCTCCCAATGACCTGCAGTTTCTCCGCAGCATTGATGACGTCAGCAGTCACTTTTGTTGCCGAGCGGACAATGAGCCCATCGCAGTCCTGAAGGAACACAAGCAGAGTGGCCACAGTTTCCAAAAGCACTGCACCGCTGCCTGAAGCATCTCCCCTGCTTCCCTCCCCCAACCCACAGGGACAGCGGGCAGCACCACAAACAGCATCATCAGCATTCTGGGATTAGAATTCCACACTGAGATGAATTTCACAACCAGTATAAATTTATGCAAATGAAGGAAAACTGCACAAAGTTACTTTATTCCACAGGATTACTCACATTTTTGCCTTTCTACAATCAACTACAATTACAGCCCGCAGTGCACATCGATTACTGCCTGAAAAACGAGACAAGAATGAACCAGAATACAAAAATGCAATACAGAAAGCCCAGCTATCAACAGATGCTCATGAGCCTGTTTGGTGCAAAATGATAGCAATGAGGGGGCTTTGGGTCCATTGCAGAAAACAGAAAATCCCAAAGCACATGCAGGAAGTCCCAGGTTCAATCCGCAGCAGCTCCAGTTAAAAGGATCAGGCACAGGTGATATGCAAGACTCTGGAAAGCTGCTGTCCATCAGAACAGACAATACAGACCTTGACAGATCTATCAGTCTGATTCGGTATAAGGGAGCTTTATGTGTTCAGCAGAGATTGTCCCCTAAAAGGCATGTGTTCCAGCTGTCACCATCCGGATGGACTGTACTACCAGAAGGGCATGTTCAGTAGACCCATGTCAATGTATGGGGAGAGACAGTCCTTCAGTTATGTATGGCGAAAGGCCATCCTTCAGTTATGTGGGTCCCAGTCCATGAAGTAAACCAGCACTCTGAACTGGATCTGGAAGCCAATATGAAGTCAGTAGCATTCCTGTAAATTAGGCTGTATATATACACACCATTCACCACTAACCAGAGGACAGCCAGGTATACTTTCCATCGCCTGAAGCTCCTGTGTTGTCTTCAAGGGCAGTCCCATGTTGAGCACATTATGGTAGTCCATCCTGGAAGTAATTAACAGGCAGCACAGCATGGCTAAGTCAGCCTTATCTTGAAGGGAGGGCAACATATGGGCCAGATGTCAACAAAAAAGACTTCCTTGACAATACTACCAGTTTGCTTCTCTAGTAGGAGGCAGGGTCCGAGAACACCCACAGGCTCTTCATATAAACACAGGGGGTCCCCACCACGATATTAGTTTTATTTTATGCTTATTTCAGAAAAAAAAATCAGTTTATAAAAAATAAACCCCAGGGGGCTAACAAGATAGAACAATATACTAATAAAAGACAATGGGAATACTAAATTTGTAAGAGAACAGGGGCCAAAATGAGCAGCACAATTGAAAGTGATTCACGAAATTGGTAGCAGATTGTTCCTCAGCCGCATCACCTCTTTTCTGTCTGGATTCACTTCTCGTTTGTTCTCCTTTATCCACTTGACCGTTGCTAGAAACCTGTTGGCAGCGACCAGTTTTCTGCTGGCACAAGAGGGAGAAGTGCTGAACTCAGCTGATTCCCTCTCCTCACTGCCGCCTCCTGTCCCACCTGGCTTTTTGACCGTAAGATCAGCCTTTTGCAGGGGGCGGGGGTGTCTTCCTGATTAGCAAGCAAAAAGGAACAGCACAGTCAAAAAAGGACTTCTGGGAGAAGAGAAAAGCAGGGGATGAAGTCCTTCTGCTACCAAAAAGCTGGTAGGATCTGATCGCTGATTCAGAACAGAGAAAGCCACTCCCAGGTGCTTAGTTAATGAAAAAAAAGAGCTGGTTGTCATCAGTATTTGGATGCCACCTGATTCCAAAGCTCCGTATGGTCTTATTCAGCACTCTTACACAGCCATTAACAGACCTTGGTGATAGGAGCAAACCTTGCAATACACCCACAAAGCAAGTCCAAGGAAGATGACTGAGCGTCTTTGATGGAAACTCACTGCACCTCCCTGGGTAAGACATCTGAAAAGATCAAAGTGCTCCAAGCATATTTTATTCTTGTCGGGCTATCAAAGAACCCTTACTCAGCCACCGCTCTGAGACTGCATTCGAGATCATGCTGGCTAGAATCTTATCTAGACATAGAGAAGATTATTTAGACAGACGGGGACTGGTAATTCCCATTTCATGGTATCTGAAGAAGTGTGAATGCACATGAGAGCTTATACCTTGAATAAAACTTTGGTGGTCTGAAAGGTGCCACTGGGCTTGAACTTTCTTCAGACATAAAAGTTTATCTAGACGTAGATTTTGAAAGATGATAACTGAAGAATCCAGTCTAGCCTGTTATAAAACACACTGCAGGGGACTGCCTTTGATGATCCCCCTACTGTGAAATGCAGTAGTTTGTCAAGCGCATCTTGTGCCACTGATCCATGATCCATACTGGTTTCCTGCAATCTCTGGGGTTCATTTCAAAATGCTGCTTTTGACCCTTAAAGCTGAAAGCTCAAAGGAACTGCCTTTTCACAAGGACTCCCTGAGAACTTTCAAATCACTCAGGAGCACCTTTTTCATGAGACACCACATTCATGTCACCGATGGCATCCCAGCCGAGGAGCTCTCTTCCCCTTGGAATCTCACAAAATCCCAGCCTCAAAAGTTTACTAGCAGCCCTTTCAGATGTTTTCCAGTTGGGGTTAATGCTGTCAGTTCTGGCCGCTGGCCTCTCTATGGGTGATTCTGCATCTAGCATTTGCTCCAGATTTTCTCAACTGGGAGGAAGAAGTGCAGCTCAAAACCACATTCAAGTACCTCGGGGCAACGCCACACTAGCTGCAAAGTCACCCCCGAACGGCCATAAATCTATGCAGAAGGTACCATAAAATCTGATGATCGAAGAGAGCGAAGATTGAAGAAGCGGCATGGACTGTGGAGGCTACCATAAAACCTGATGATCAAAGGAAGTGAAAGCAGTTTGCAACGCAGAGAGGAATTTCTGCTCCAACATGGGTTTTGTAAAACAACTGAAGGGAAAGCCAATGCAGAATCAGCTGGAGTGTATGTTGGGATGTGAAATGGTAATAATACAGCCTGATCTCAGATCTTGGAAGCTGAGCAGGGTCAGTACTTCGATGGGAAACCTCCAAGGAAGACTCTGCAGAGGAAAGCTATGGCAAACCATCTCTGCTTCTCATTTGCCTTGAAAGCCCCTTGGCTGGGGTCGCCATGAGCCAGTTATGATTTGACAGCACATACCATACATAAGCATACATCATTATGTAAGGACATACATAAAACACATACACACACAAAGCGACCATTGTTCAGCCTCTGCAGTGAGGTTTCAGGCCAGCCACTCATTTTAAGTGAACGTCCTTCCACAGAGCAATCTTATCCTTCTTCTCACAAGTCTAGCCACCACAGCTCAGAAAGGATATTACAGCACTGAGGAAAGGGCAGAAGAGGGCAACTAGAATGATAAAAGGGTTGGAACACTTTCCTTATGAAGAAAGGCTGAAGCACTTGGGCTTCTTTAGCTTGCAGAAACAATGTCTGCAGGGTGACATGATCTAGGTTTATAAGATTATGCATGGGACAGAGCAGGTAGAGAAAGAGGGACTTTTCTCCCTTTCTTACAATACAAGTGGGCACTCCATGAAATTGCTGAGCAGTTAGGTTAGAACAGATAAAAGGAAGTACTTCTTCACCCAAAGAGTGATTAACATATGGAATTCACTGCCACAGGAGGTGGTGGTGGCTATAAGCATGGACGGCTTCAAGAGGGAATTGGATAAGCATATGGAGCTGGGGTCCATCCGTGGCTATTAGTCACAAGGTATAGATAGGAACTCTCGGTCTGGGGCAAGTGATGCACTGTATTCTTGGTGCTTGGGGGGGGGGGCAACAGTGGGAGGGCTTCTAGTGCCCTGGCCCCACTGCTGGACCTCCTTCAGGCACCTAGTGTTTTTGGCCACCGTGTGACAGAGTGTTGGACTGGATGGGCCATTGGCCTGATCCAACACTGGCTTCTCTTATGTTTTTATGTTAGAAGCAGGACTGAGGGAGAAATTTGTAACCAGCTAGTCCGAAGGGGCAAGAGTGAGGAATGCAGATACATCAAGACAGAGATTCTGGATTCTTTCAGTCTCCGAGGCTTGCTTTTAATCTTTACCGGAGGTGTGATAAACAGTCAGGCAGGTGGAGGCAAGCGTCTTCTCCCACTTCCTGAGCAAATTATCTGGGTCCCCTGTCCCAACAAGCAGAGCTGAAAAGCTGGAACAGGCAGCAATTATTTAAGCCAATTTAATTCCTGCCAGAAATGATCCAAGGCCCATTTTACACAGAAGGCATGCAAGAAAGCCAGTGCAGGCTTTTTTGCGCCCTAGGCAAGGCTAACTACTTGTGCCTCCCCCCCGCCACTGCTAACCAATTTTCAAAAACAGATGAATTCTAAGGAAAATTAAAAGCACAAAACTTCCTTTTATCCATTCTAACCCGACTGCTCAGCAATTTCATTGAGTGCCCACAAGTTCTTGTATTGTGGGAAAGGGAGAAAAGTACTTCTTTCTCTACCTGCTCTATCCCATGCATAATCTTGTAAACCTCTATCATGTCACCCCCTCAGTCATCATTTCTCCAATCTAAAGATCCCCAAGAGCTTTAACCTTTCTTCCTGCTGAGGATGGGGGGGGGGGGGGGCAAGAGGCAAGGCCTGCAGCCCTCGACTCCCACAGGCTTGGATGGGTAGAGGAGACAAGGCTGAAGGGGCTGGCTCCCATGGGCTTGGGCGGATGGGGGGGGGGGGGAGAGGCAAGGCTGAAGGGGCTTGGATCTGAGAAATCCAAGCCCCTGCAGGCTTGGGCGGGAGGAAGACAAGGCTGAAGGGGCTGGCAGCAGCCACCATGACTTTCTGGAGGAGGAAAAGCATGGGAGAGCCAGGGCTGGTGAGTGAGTCAGTGTGAGAGCCTGTGACTGGTTGGAGAGGCGCTGATTGGCCGTTTCTGCGCTCCTCTGTGGTCTGTGCCCTAAGCGGTCGCCTAACTTGGCCTAATGGTAGCACCGGCCCTGCCTACAGGATTACTTCTGCTAACCACAGGTCAAAACACGCAGAAGGAAAGAAGTAGCCCTGCACACAAGTTTCAATGAACACATCTCCCATCCACGTACAGCATACACTTGGCCTTTCTTTATATGTGCACTGAGTAATTCTCATCCTAACACTCCACATGCGTACAGCTGAATATGCGATTTAACTCCCACGTATGTCCAGCCACAGCTTCTGTCTGTCAAGTGAAAGCACACCGGTTCTTTCTTAGAAACAAATGTACACATGTACTTGCAAAGATGTACCCCCATTGAAGTGAAAGCACAGAACGCAGGAACAGAAGGGAACCTCAAACTCTGTATGCAACTGTTACAAAAAGTGGAGATCTCAGACCTGACCAATGCTCCCTCTAAGCTGTGGAGTCTTGTAAGCAAAAATTCTACTTTGTGAGCTACTGGCATTAAAGCTGTGAGCAAGCAATTTGGCTGCTGCATAAGTTAGTTTGCTCTGGAGCCATCCTTCCTGAGTGAAGACAAAAATGTGTGAGCCAGAGGCTAAAAACTGTGAGCTAGCTCACACTAACTCAACTTAGAGGGAACACTGGACCTCCCTAATGTGTCCTCCCTAATGTGTGAATGGGTCTGGACGCTCACAGCACTGGAGTAAGGTGTTGCCTGTGAGGCAGCTGAGACTGGAAACTCCACTCAGAGAAAAGAAAAGCTAAACACAAAAATAATTGGGTCAAGGCATACTCCTTCCTGTGTTCCCTCTAAGCTGAGTTAGAGTGAGCTAACTCACAGTTTATATAAGAACATAAGAGAAGCCAATGTTGGATCAGGCCAGTGGCCCATCCAGTCCAACACTCTGTCACACAGTGGCCAAAAACACCAGGTGCCCTCAGGAGGTCCAGCAGTGGGGCCAGGACACTAGAAGCCCTCCCACTGTTGCCCCCCCTCCCCGTCAAGCACCAAGAATACAGAGCATCACTTGCCCCAGACTGAGAGTTCCTATCTATACTTTGTAGCCTCCAGCTCAGATTTTTGCCTTCACTCAGGAAGGATGGCTCCAGAGCAAACGAATTGGTCTAGTAGCCGAATTGCTCGCTCACAACTTTAACGACAGTAGCTCACTAAGTAGAATTTCTGCTCACAAGAGTCCACAGCTTAGAGGGAGGATTGCTCCCTTCCCCTCCAGCATCACTAGGTATTCCTCTCTCTTACCCCCTCCCCCCCCCCCATGAGGAGGTTACCCTCATCGTTTGGACTGAACCCTGGAGACCTCCCGGAATTGCAAGGGATCTCCAGCCTACAAAGATCAGTTCCCCTGAAGAAAACAGCTGCTTTGGAGGGTGGACTCAGTCTATGGCACTATATCCTCACAAAGTCCCTCCTCGGCTCTCCCCAAACCTTCAAGAATTTGCCAACCCGCAGCTGGCAACCCGAACCACTCTGCCCCCCCCCCCCGGGAATTCTGCCAAGCTGGAGAGTTTCATCAGCCAAGCCTTTCCCTCCTTCGAGACGGCTGCCACCTCAGGGTGGTCTTTCCTCTCCAGCTGCTCCTGCGCTGCGCCCCTGGGAAGAAAAGCCTCCAGCCCAGCCGCCGGTCCCGTCCCGACGCTTAGGGGACCGAGGGGGCCGCTCTCGGCAGGCGAAAGGGGCGCGTCTCTCTCTCTCTCCCCAGCCGCAACCCGCTCGCTTGCTCACTCGGATCTCGGCCAGCAGCTCCTCCTTGCTGAGGCCGGCTTTCTCCACGACGCTGAGGCCGGCCGCCTGCAGGATCCGGGCGCAAGCCGGGTCCAGGCTGTCGCTGATCAGCACTTTGCGCACCGTGGCCATCGTCGCCCGGCTGGAAGAGAGGCGAGGAGAGGAAGGGCGAGAAAGAGAGCGAGCGCGCCGTCTCCGGCCCCCGATCAAGGGGCTGCCGCGCCTCGCCCTCCGGTTTCATTGGCTCGCCGCGCAGTCCCACCACCTCCTCCTCCTCCTCCACTCCGCCCCCCGCCCGGGGTTTCTTTCTCACGCCTCCCTCCGCCCTCCTGGCCTGCGGGGCTCCTCTGCGCGGGGCGCCGCGTGGCTCTTGGGGCCGCCCACTGAGCGAGCCTGCCAGAGTGCTTGCCCCTGGTAGGCTGATCCCGAAAGGTCCCTTCCTTGGAAAGCCGTTCAGACGTTGCTTCCCCCCCCCCCGTACTTCCATCCTCTGCACACGTGTAAAGCATTCAACAGGTTAAATATTCAACAGGTTTTGCTACAGACAGGAGAGGCGCCGTCAGGGAAACCTTCGCTTCCCCGCTTCGGAAATTCTTTGTGTTCCTGACTCCCGGTCCACGGAACGGAAGGGGCTCGGATTCTCACGTTCCAAGCGGCTTGAGGGCGGGCTAAACTTCCAGGGGGACTTTGCGCCGCGAACTTGCGTTGTTGGCCCCACCTGTCGCCTCTTGTTCGGGTGGACCCTGCTGTTTCCTAAGCGTGCCACGTGGAGAAAATGCTCCGGCGGGGGGGGGGGGGGCCGAACGTAGGGAGCTGCTGACCCCGCCCCCAAATCAAAACCAACCAGGAGTCTAGCGGCGCCTTAAAGAGCAACAGACGTTTATTCCGGTGTAGGAATGCTGCGCTCCATCAAGTGTCTGTGCATATGGCGAGGCAATTATAATAAAAAAACAAACTACCCCAAATCAGGCGTCTGGAAGCAAGCAGAAGAAATCCATCACATGCTTCCTGGGTCTGAGTTTGCAGGAACTCCACTTTTTAAAATTAACTCTTTAAATTGTTCGTCTCCTATACAGATGGGCTACAGGGAATTGCATCACCCAGACACTACATAGAATATTACGACTCTAACGGCCTGAGGCAGTGTACGGATGGGAGACCACCAAGGAAATCCAGGGTCGCTATGCAGAGGCAGGCCATGGCAAACCACCTCTGAAGTCTCAGGGTTAATAGCCCTGGGTACGGGGGAGGGGGTTATGCTGAAAGTCCATGGTCTTTTCACTGACAGAAGCAGGCAACTGAGGGGACAGTTAGACCCACTTGGCAGTGGGTGAAGGAGAAGAGTGGACCCAGCACCCAGTCGGTCCTTCCCCTTCACCGGCTCCCTCCAGACTTAGGCTGAGATGCTGGCCAGTGGCTCTGTGGGTGGGACTGAGGCAAAGCAGCAAGAGAATGCAGCCAGTGGCCAGGGACCCCCTTTTGAGAGGCAGTCCGTCCAGCCAACTGATTTTGGCACCCCGTGGAATCTTGCCACTTGAAAACGGCTTTATTATATAGGAAAGATGGCAGAGCTTTACATTATTTTTGTGAGAATTGCTTATTGTTCAGATATACCAGTCTTTCAGGGAATGGGCCAAAGCCTTTCTTTGTGTCTAGGGAAACAATTTTTATATAATTATTTACATAAACGGGATTTTGTGACTTCAATTTGTGCAGATTCTGTCAGCTATTAAAATCCCCCATATTGTATCAGAACAAACATTCATGTCTGGTTGAATTTTGTTTCCCCAGAATTTAGCAATTTCCATTTTTGCAGCTGGATGCAGCAAAGTTATTCATTCCTTGTGAATGTGTGTGTGTGTGTTTGAGGGAGATATATTTTTTCTGGCTTTAAGGGGCACCTAATATAAACTAGCTGATTGTTTTTCTCATGTATTAACAACATTCAAGAAAGTAGACCGGAAAGCTGGCATAGACCATCCTTTAGTCTGTATACCTCGTCTTCTAAATCTTATTCTAGGTCTTTGTGCCAATATATGTGGATTTTTTTGGACTGGGATTTTTCATCCAAGCATTTGACAGGGTAGAGATTGTTCCTTTTGTTTGTACTTACTTTTGAACTACCCATAGTTCAAAGACTTTTCTCCAAATGGTTATTCATTTTGAGTTCACCGATTCAACTTGGGATTTGTACATAACGGAACCAGCCATTTCTGTTTAATTTTTCATTGGCTGCTTGCTTGGGCAGGACCTTTGTTCCTTTTCTATTACATCACAGAATCTACTGATAGTATTTTCTAACTGTAACTCAAGAAAGGGCTATAGAATCCCTGATGGCAGACATGCCAGTGTCCCCTGGTGTAGTGGTTCAGAGCAGTGGACTCTTATCTGGAGAACCGGGTTAGAATCCCCACTCTTCCACATGAAGCCAGCTGGATGACCTTGGGCCAGTCACAGGTCTCTCAGAGCTGTTCTTTCAGAGCTCTCTCAGCCCCACCTACCTCACAGATGCCTGTTGTGGGGAGAGGAAGGGAAAGTGATTGTAAGCTACTCTGAGTCTCCTTGGGGTAATGAAGAGTGGGGTATAGAACCAACCCTTCTTCTTCTTCCCGACATCACTGGAGCAAAGAATTGTGCTTTAAATGTATTTACATGATTTATATCCCATCTTTCTTCCCAACAGGGACTCAAAGCGGCTTGCATCATTCTCCTCTCCTCCATTTTATCCTCACAACGACCCTGTGAGGTAGGTTAGGCTGAGAGTGTGTGACTGGCCCACAGCCCCCCAGCAAGATTCCAGGGCATCCATGAGGATTTGAACCTGGATTTCTATGCCTGCGGTCACACACACTAAATAATCCACTTTCAGTGCACTTTCAATGCACTTTCAAACTGGATTTTTACTGTGTGAACTGGCAAATCCAGTTTAAAAGTGCACTGAAAGTGGATTGAGAGTGGATTATTTAGTGTGTGTGACCACAGCCTTAGATCCCACTTTAACCGCTACACTATGCTGGCTCTCACCTCTTTCAGATCAAAGCAATATCTACTTGTCAGCAAGAAATTGCAAGTCGATAAATAGGTGCCACTTCAGTGGGAAGGTAACAGCGTTCCATGCGCCTCGGTGTCTAGTCATGCCGGCCACATGACCACCGAAACGTCTTTGGACACCGCTGGCTCCTCGGCTTGGAAATGGAGATGAGCACCACCCTCTAGAGTCGTATTCGACTGGCTTTCAAGCAAGGGAAACCTTTACCTTTACTATAGTATTAAGGGGATTAAGAAGCAGTTCTCCTCTAGTAATTATTCCTTGTAAACACCCGCTGTGAAAAAACCCTTTCCCGCACAGTGGCCATCTTCCCAGAACCTTGGTTGCCTCCTACAGTGTTTCTTCTATTTCTGCTGGCATTGTATATTGCAAAAATATGGCATGGTGCCGTAGGTAGATAAAGTCCAGTGGCACCGTAAAGACTAATGACATATATTTGAAGATGAGCTTCTGAACTTTTGTGAGTTACTGTGAGTCACAAAAGCTCATACTGAAATAAATGTTGTTAGTCCTTAAGGTGCCATGGGACTTTTGTATTATTTTTGTTGCAACAAACTAACACAGCTACCTCTGTGCAAGTGGCATAGCTAGTCCTGGTTTCCCTTGCTGAAGGTCCGTAAACTACCTTTCCCATGGTGCCATGTCTTAAAGGCAAAGGGTTCATTTTCCTACTCTACTGCTAGCTACATATTCTACTGGGAGCCATAGGCGTAGACTACGGGGGGGCTGAAGTCACCCCTGAAATTTCCTTTTACAGGGTTTAAGAGTATCCTTGTATAAACCAAAAACATGTCTTGGGGCACAGTCCTGTATGTCATTGCAGAGTGCATGTTAGAAGAAGAAGGAGAGCCCAGAGTCTGGAAGAAACATTTCTCCTTTCTTTAAGCTTGGTGTAGTGGTTAAGAGCGGTGGATTCTAATCTGGAGAACTGGGTTTGATTCCCCACACCTCCACATGCAGCCAGCTGGGTGACCTTGGGTCAGTCACAGTTCTCTCAAGAGCTGTTCTCTCAAGAGCAATTATCTCAGAGTTCTCTCAGCCCCAACTACCTAACAGGGTGTCACGGGGAGAGGAAGGGGATTGTAAGCCACTCTGAGTGAAGGGTGGGGTATAAATCCAACCTCCTCCTCCTCTTCCTCTTCTCCTCTTTAGTGCAGTATGCAGGGGAAAGGAAAACATATAACTGACCCACACCTGCATAGGGTTGAAGCTGGTAAACCCCAGTTACCCAAGTTCCATTAACTCTTTCATAACATTAAAAAAACCCTGCGTTTATGCCTCTTACACACTGGTCTGAGCAGTGGAAATAGAATAGTTAGCAAATTTTGCTTAAGCACAGCTGTGCAGAAATGTTTTGCAAAGCAAACAATCCCTCTGACGTTTGATAAGGAATGCACACAACCTGTTGGTCACAGCTCCAAGACACCACATGACCCCTTTTATGAAATCAAGGCCAGGCATAAGATTTCCAGTCATGAAATTCTACACCTATCAGTCTCCTGAGGCCATTTTGGTGGCTGGAGATGCCGTGGAGAGCAAAGTCCTCTTTGATGTGAAAAGCTAACCTTCTTCTCTGTGCAGGGTGGGAAATGCCAACACAAAGGCGTTAGGAAAGGAGCCCCTCCAGCACAAGGTTCGTGAGAACTTTGTGGGTCCTCTGTGCCCATTTGTATTATCCGCTTCAGTGTATCTTCTTTTCATTCCCATTTCCGAGCTCTTTCTGTTCTCTTTCCTTCCCCACCCCCTGCATTTCACTGTATTTCCAGGCGCTTCTCCTTACCCACCCCTCAGTTTTTATATCCCCCATAGGTGGGATATGGGAAGGATGGCTCCACAGCAAACTAATTTATGCAGCAGCCAAATCGCTCACTCACAACTTTAATGCCAGTAGCTCACAAAGTTTAGATTTTGGCTCATAAGACTCCACAGCTTACGGAGCAGCCCCCAACTATGCCTTTTGATTTTCTGTTCTCTCCCAGTTCCAAGCCCTTTCTGTTCTTTTTCCTTCTCTTCTCCCCTCCCGTGCACTTCAGGCTCCTTTTCTGTATACTGTTTATTCAGTATACTGTATTCTGTATACTGTATGTTCTGTATACTGTATATTCAGGCTCCTGTTCTTTCCCCACCCCAACTTTATATCCCCCCCCCCCGAAACTATGCCTTTTGGTCATCTAAAATAGCATTTGGCGAGGCGCCGGGGCATTCCCTGCTCTGTGCCTATTTGGTTTACCTGCTGCTGGGCAGTGCTGCATTTTGGGCCATGGAGGGGCTGGTGGAACGTGACAGGGCGCTGAAGTAGCTGCAACAGAAGTGGGAGTTGTTGGGAAAATCCTGTATGTGCACTCTTGCCTTGTAAGCTTAAACCAATTGTGGACCAGAGGGGTTGTAGTTGAAATGAAAGAGCAGGCCACCCCATTGCTGGAAGACCTGGTAATTGGAGCAGTTAGCCTGGGAGAGCATGAAAGATATTTTGAACTGGGATAGTTTGAACTGTTCAATTTGTAACAATGAAAATACATCCTGCATATCAGATATTTACATTACGATTCATAACAGTAGCAAAATTACAGTTATGAAGTAGCAACGAAAATAATTTGATGGTTGGGGGTCACCATAACATGAGGAACTGTATTAAAGGGTCGCAGCATTAGGAAGGTTGAGAACCACTGTTTTAACAGGAGATGAACCTGGGACCTTCTGCATGCCAAGCAGATGCTAGTCTACCACTAAGCCATGGCCCCCTCTCCCTAAAGAATATTCACCACTAAGTGAAGCTGTCTTATACTGAACCAGACCCTTGGTCCAACAAGGTCAGTATTGTCTACTCAGACTAGCAGTTGCTCTCCAGGGTGTCTTTTGTGGGGAGGGAAAAGGAAAGGAGATTGTAAGTCACTCTGAGACTCCTTCAGGTAGTGAAGGGTGGGGTATAAATCCAATCTTCTCCTCCTCCTCCTCCCCACATAAATAGGGGGTATATGGGAGAATAGTAGGGGGCCATTCCTAGCCAGTGAACACCGGCTATTGCTACAGATTGATTCAGTGACATCATAAGCAGGAGAAAGTCCAAGGCAGCTGCAAATAGACAAGAGAACAGATTGCAGAACTCTGTTACAAACGGACTTGCTATAACTTGGCTTCATTTCTGCAAGCACACACTCTAATGGCCACAGGGTTCGATGGCCTGTCATATTGTCTAAGGGCTTATTCTTTCCCATGCCTTTGCTAGAACTTCCATGTGAAAATCAGTACAATAATGATCTACTGGAAACCTCTCATGTGCAAGCACTATTAAAAGAATAGGGAATTGGCTATCCCGAGCTTGTCAGCCCTGGGAAGCTAAGCAGTCTCAGTCTTGGTTAGTGCTTAGAGGGGAGACCCACCCACCCCCAGGAGTTCCAGGGTTGTTACGCAGAGGCAGGCAATGGCAAACCATGTTTAGTTATCTTTTGCCTTGAAAAAACAATGGATTGCCATAAGTCAGCTGCTACTTGATGGCACTTTCCACCACCAGAGTTTTTTTTAAATCTTTTGGTCTGGGGATGAAAATGTGTTTGGAAGCAGTGTTCACCCATGATGAACAAAAATTCCCTGGGACAAGCTAAGCAGGGTCGACTCTGGCAAATACTTGGATGGGAGACCTCCAAGGAATATGAGCAGTTGGGAGGCGGGGGCAGGCTTTATTTAGCCACCTCTCTGAATATCCTCCAAGCCCCCAGTAGGGGTCAGTCACCAGAGGTCACCATGACTTCCAGGTGCACATGCACACACACACATGCACATATGAAAAACAAATGCCGCCCCCCCCCCCCCCCCCCGCAATTCCCTGGGACAGTAAAACTTCTGTTGGGACTAGAAAAGGTTAACCACACGGTATGCAAGCTTTCCAGTCACACAGTCCTCTTCCTCAGACTTGGAAGCAGATGTTCTTCTTCAAACTGCAAGACTATTGTCTTAAAAAAACCCAAAACCCTTCCACCTTTGGCCCTTCTCTGTTGGTCCCCTGCTCCAGAAAGTTACTGCTTACTTCAACGTTTCCATGATCTGCCACTCTCCAGGGCTAGTTCGTTGGGCAGTGATTAGAAAACTCATAGCTTTGAGGGCTTCTGTTGTTCTCCTTGTCATCTGATGAAGACCTGGAAATAAGCAGCCTCAGTCTTGAGAAGCTGACCATACCTGCCAAAGTTATTGCGGGTTAGAAGTGAGTTCTTGAGAATGAGTGCAAAATGTTAATAAACAACAGATCTGGATTAGGAGTGGGGGGGGGGGGGGTCTGATTCTGCACCCATCTGTTTCCTCACAGTTTTCCCATAGCCACATCGGGAGGTTAATCTCCCTCTACACTGCATGCCGCTTTCACTTCCTTTGAATGTGGTTTTGAGCGGCACCTTTTTCTTTCCTCTGCTTCTGATTTGAAGGGAACAATAAGCAGATGACATGGTTTTGTTGAGCTCCATCAGTTCCGCCACCCCTATTTCCCCCTCTGTATTTATCACCTCACCATGAATTACTTGGCTCAAGTGGCTAATGACTGCTGAGGAAAGTAGTGACACAGGAGAATCTGCATACCAGTGCTGGAGCTAGCGTTGAAAACAAAATAGATGACAAGTTGACACTAGCCAGTGCAGAAACCAGGATCCAAGGCAATGCAATGAAAATAGATATTCTGAGGCAAGGGGGAACCAGGTCGAGTGCTGATGAAATGTGGAGCGAATGCCAGATACATTCTCTCTCTCTCTCTCTCTCTCTCTCTCTCTCTCTCTCTCTCTTAGGGCTTGCCTCCAAGTTCCAGTTAGTTATCAGGACAAATTGTTCCCTTTTTGGGGCTGGGGCTGTAACATCTGATTCCAGCCCCCCTTGCCCCTTTGGGTCAGTGGGTGTAAAGAGGTGTGAGCCCTTGGGCATGAGCCAAAGGTCAGAGGTCATGCTGTAGAGCCTTGGATGAGCTGTCCTGTTAGATCCAGGACTGGCACAAGTATAGAATTTGGGAGGGAGATTTTTGGTTCCAGTTGCATTAAATTTCCTTGTATTTTTAAATTTTTGTTTTAAGCCGGTTTGGGTCCCTCTGAAGAGAAGGGGGGGGGGGATGTTTATTTTAGTAAGTATGTTCACAGATGGGGCAAAACAAAAAACTTAGCTGGGTCAAAACTCATGGTGGTTCTGCCATTTTGCTACAGTCAATTGACATGATTGCCACATCTTGTACCTGGATGGGCCGGTCCGGGAGATCCTCGAGGAGAGCCACGTGGAACACTGGTGCTGGGTCCGGATCGCAGGTCAGCAGCAGAAACCGGCTGAGGGCGTCGGCGTGGCCCATCGCTTTTCCAGGGCGGTGCACTAATGAGTACTGGTACCCTGAAAGAAATATAGACCACCGCAGCATCCGGGGGACAACATATGTGGGGTTTGGTGGTGCGGAGCAAGGAGGCCCAGGAGTGGCTTGTGGTCCGTGGCCACAGTGAACGACCTACCATACAGGTAGTCATGGAATTTTTTTACTCCCGTGACTATGGCCAGCGCCTCCTTGTCGATTTGGGTGTAGTTCCTCTCCGCCGCCAACAGGGTCCTGGAATAATATGCTACCGGCACCTCCCAGCCATTGGGAAGTTGATGGCCAAGGACCGCCCCTACACTGTAGGGGGACGCATCACACTCCAGGACCACTGGGAGCACCTCGTTGAAGTGAGCCAGGACCACACTGGAGACCAACAAGTCTTTGACGGCCTGGAAAGCCTCCGAGTGTTGTGGCTCCCACTCCGCCCTTGTCCAGCAGCCGATGCAGCGGCTCTGCTACCACCCCAAATGTCTGGATAGGACCTTAAGTTTATGGTTGCAGTTCGTAGGTTCCCCAGAGGAAACCTAGGCACGGCATTGTTGGCCGTTCAGGATCCAGCCGTCTATTGTCCTCCCTGGCCGAAGCTCAGGTAGGTTCGGACCACGTGCAAAATGCCACGTGGCAGTCGCCATTGCGGGAGCACATGGCGACTGCAGCGTCAATACACAACACCGTCCATGTGTGAATTCATAACGGGTGGTTGAAATAGGATGAGGGGCATCAGGGAAATACTGTAAGAGCATTAATGTTTCAAGCACGTTTGTATTTTGAGTAGAAGTTGATATCGTTAATTAGGTTTGCCTGTATCCTTAATAAAGTTTATGTCCCTGGTACTTGGCATTACATTTTATGGCACACATGACATGGTTTTGTTGAGCTCCATGACGTGGCTGAATGAAGAGACATTTATGTCAGATCCAGCCCTCGTAACAAATGAGTTTGACACCTCTGCAAGGGTTTTCAAGGCAAGAGATGTTCAGAGGTGGTTTGCCATTGCCTGCCTCTGTGTAGAAACCCTGGTATTCCTTGGTGGTCTCCCATCCAAGTACTCACCAGGGCCAACCCTGCTTAGCTTCTGAGATCTGACAAGTTCCAGCTAGCCTGGGCTATCCAGGTCAGGGCTATGCCTCAGTATTAGGGCAGGTTAAATAAGGGGCTCAATAGTAGAACATTTGCTTTGCACTCAGAAGGCCCTAAGTTCAATCCCTACATCTCCAGTTAAAAGGATCAGGGAACTGATGATGAGAAAGTCCTCTACCTGAGACCCTGGAGAGCCACTGCCAATCAGAGTAGACAAGTCTGAACTTGTTAGACCAATGGCCTGACTCAGTATAAGGCTGTGCTGTCATCCAAGGAGCTATTTCCTACTCTACCACCGTGGCACCCACTAGTTGTTCTTCTGCAGAGCTGTTTCCAGGGATAACTTCTTACAGTCCAGTTCCAGCTCTGCATCCCAACCTGACTAACTTGCAGGGCATCCTGAGGATAACAGGCTTCACATCCACGCTGACCTACGCCCAATTTATATATTTCCACTATAATACTGACCTGAAACAAAGGCTGTGATCACACACACTAAATAATCCACTTTCAGTTAGGGTTGCCAGCCTCCAGGTGGGGCCTGGGGAACTCCTGATTTTACAACTGATCTCCAGCTGACAGAGGTAAGCCCCCCCTGGAGAAAATGGCTACTTTGAAGGGTAGACTCTATGGCATTGTACCATGCTGAGGCCCCTCCCCTCCCCAAACTCTGCCCTCTCCTGGCTCCACCCCCAAAGTCTCCAGGTATTTTCCAACCCAGACTTGGCAACCCTACTTTCAGTGCACTTTCCAACAGAATTCTTGGCCCCGTCCCCACGAGCAAGATAAGCCGGATGGGAAGTGACTCAAATTTGTGCCGGTGCAATTTGCGCCGCTTTTGCAGGATCACACAGGTCCATGGACCTGTGAGGGCAAACCACCGCTGCGTAATCACATGCAGCCGCGGGCGAGTTGGGGTTTTTTTTCCGGCCATTTTCAGTGTGCTTATCTGCTTCTACAAGGGATCGATGACTTGCCTGTCCACCCTTGGGATCATCCGATGATGCGCACACCGGGATGGGAGGGGGAAAAAAACAAAAAGCCCGCTCCCCAACGCCACTTGTTTGCGCTGGCGCGATCACACCAGGAAAGGTCAGTTCTGGGCCGTCGCAAACCATTTGAGACTGCCTTTTCACTGGTAGCTAAATAAGTCGATTCCCCACCGGCTCAAAGTGGTTTGCAACACTTTGACACCGGTTGCAGGATGCTTCCCAGATGTGCTTGTGTGATCACGCCACTTTGAGCCAGCGGGGAATCGTCCTTCTTGTGTCGCAAATGGGTGCGTATGATCGCGCCCTTACTGTGTTAACTAGCAAGATCCAGTTGGAAAGGGCATTGAAAGTGGAACTGAAAGTTGATTATTTCATGTGTGTGATCACAGCCAAACTGAAGATACATGTAGAAAGAGGTGGTGATGGTATATGGCCCAAAAGAGGCTGAGAAGGTGAGGTTTTCTGCTCTTTTTGGCTGAAGGGCCAGCTTCATAGCCAGGGTGTTTCCCTGGGCCCAGCTTTGATCTTGGATGGCCAAATGGAAGCCCTGGCCAAGAATGTTTCCACATCTCTTATTAGAAAACAGTGATTTAGCAATGATCATTCATGCTCTTTTGACCTCATGGGTGAATTGCTACATGGACTGCCCTTGAAATAAATGTCAAACTTCAGTGGGTGCCAGATCCAGTAATTTGTCCTCCTTACAGTGATAGGTCAGACTGAGGGAAGGTAAAGAAAGTCATTCCCATTGGTTGCCAAATTCAAGATCAGACTTGAAATATTGAGCAACCAGAGTTCCTTTACCAGAGTCAGACCCTTGGTCTATAGCAGGGGTGGGCAAATTGCGGCCCGGGGGCCACATGCAGCCGCCACAGAGTTTTTTGCGGCCCACCAAGAAGATTTCAGGACTTCAAGAAAATTGAGCCTAAATTCAATTTGCTCTCTTATCCCATCACTGCTGATATTGATACGGCACCTGAGGAGCTGCAGCTTGAACTTATTGACATGCAGTCAGATCACACTGTGAAAGAAATGTTTAATGCTGTGACATTAGTTGACTTTTACAAATCTTTGTCTGCTGAAAAAATTTCCATGTATGAAGAAATTTGCTGGGAAAATGTTCTCTACATTTGGGTCTACATATATTTGTGAGCAAAGTTTTTCTTGCATGAAGATCAATAAGAGTAAATATAGATACTCTTTGACAGACATTAACTTGCAGGCTATGATGAGAATTTCAACAAGCAATCTCACTCCTGATTTCAAAAAAAATGTAGAAAAGTGTGATAGGGTACATTTGTCTCATTAAACTGATTCTAAAATTAAATGTGCTTGCAGCTATAGATGATATGAAATTAGCACAATAAATAAATTGAATAAAACTACCACTATTTTATTTAATTTATATATATTGATTTTTATGATACAATTTATACCTTTTCTGAAATGCAAAGTTAACTAATGAATGCAATCATTTTAAAAGGTGTGGCCCTCCGCTAAGCTCCGCTCCCACAAAGTGGCCCCTGAGCCAAAACAATTGCCCACTCCTGGTCTATAGCAAGGTCAGAATTGTCTACTCTGATTGATGGCGGTTCTCCAGGATCTCAGAAAGAGGTCTTTCATACCACCTACTACCTGACCATTTTATCTAGAGATTCCAGGGGTTGATCCTGGAACCATCTATATGCCAAGCAGATGTTCTACCACTAACCCCATTGCCCCTTTCAGGAATCGAGACATGAAGATAGACCCTACAAGGATGGTCCACAAAGAATGATGAGCGTGGAGGTCTATGTCTTGCTGTTCCTGAGGAAACTGAGGCAGATGATCCCTTGCCCAAGAGGAGTCCATTTGCTGTTTGGAAAAGCCTCACCTCTGGGCAAACAAGCCCCAGAAGCATTTGATCAGGGAGAATAGAGATGAGGGATGAGGGGAGGGTAGCAGGGCAGGTTTCCTCTGGGTCAGGCTCTTCATCAGGACTTTTAACATTTCCCTTCCATCACAAACTTTCCACCACTAGGGCACTGGTGGGATACAAAGATCACAGTCAAGGCAACGGCTAATTGCAGAGGGGTTGCCATGTTAGTCTAGCTGTAGCAAAATAAAACAGAAGCCTGGAGACCACTTAAAACACAACATTATTTATTTCAATGCGAACTCTCCTGGGTCAGAGCTCACTTCTTCAGATATATGAAGAGAGAATCATTTTGGGGGGTTCTTATATGGAAAATTACAGAAAGGGGTGGAAGGCAGAGAGAGGATTGGTATGAACTGAATAATAAATCCTTCAAGTGTGATTCTCCGTGAAAGGGACTGGAATGGAACCATGCGTTACCAGTAAGAATTCCCACAATGATTTTCTCTTCACATATCATTTTTTTTTTCAATCTAGGTTTTGACTGACTGATTGACAGTTTTTCTTTGAAGGGGGTCTGCTGCCCATTAGTGACTCCAGATTTTAAAGTGGTCCTCTCAGTTTGATCTGCAGCAAACACCAGGCAATGATACTTATTCCCATGCCACAAAAACCTTCAACTGTTCATAGACCGGGCATTGCACACTGTGGCTGGTGGGCGCAGACTGAGTCGGCTGAAGCTAAATCTGGCAAAGACAGAGGTCCTGGGCCTAGGTCAGGGCGGTTCTGGGTTGGGGCTCCCACTCCTGGCCTTTGATGGGGCACCATTGGTGCCTGCACCAGTGGTTAGGAGTTTGGGAGTGCTCCTGGAACCCCCCTTAGCAATGGAGACTCAGGTAGCAGCCACTGCTAAGTCAGCCTTTTACCATCTTTGGCTGGTTTGGCAGTTGGCTCCCTTCCTCAATCGCGACAACCTGGCTACAGTGATCCATGCGATTGTCACCTCAAGGTTAGACTATTGTAATGCTCTCTAGATGGGGCTGCCCTTGTTGCAAATCCGGAGGCTGCAGTTGGTGCAGAATGCCACGGCTAGGCTATTGATGTGTCTCCCTAGACGGGAGCACATCTGGCCAGTGCTAAAGGCACTGCATTGGCTGCTGATAGCCTACCGAATTCACTTCAGGGTGCTGGTACTTACCTTTAAAGGCCTAAATGGCCAGGGTCTGACATACCTGAGGGACCACCTTTCCCCATATATACCCCAGAGGGCACCACGGTCAGGGACGGAACATCGCCTGGTGATCCCAGGCCCCAGGGAGGCCAGGCTCTCTGCCACCAGAGCTAGGATCTTTTTGGTGGTGGCTCCTTACTGGTGGAATCACCTCCCGGAGGAGATCAGGGCCCTGCAGGACCTTGTGCAGTTCCACAGGGCCTGCAGGACCTTGTACAGTTCTGCAGGGCCTGCAAGACTGAGCTCTTCCACCAGGCCTTCAACTAGGAGCCCCCCCCCCCATTACCATCTATGGCCACTACTAAAATCTGTGGCAGACGCTGGCCACATTTAGGATTGGGTCATACCATCTTGTAGAATGGGAGACTGTTGAGTGGGTCATCTTCCGCTCGTAATATATGGCACACCATCTGTTTTATCAACTACTGTGAGCACTTTGATATTTGTTGATTGTTTTAATTGATTTCAACTGTTTTATGAATCTTGGCACATTGTTCCAAGCTATGTGAGCTGCTCTGAGCCTGCTTGCAGGGAGAGCGGCCTATAAATATTACAAATAAATAAAAACATAAATAAGCCTCTATTTGTTAAAAGGTGGAAGGTGATGTGACAGACCTTGGCCTGAGACCCTGGAGAGCAACTGCCCATCTGAGTAGACAAGACTGGTCTTGATGGAATGATGGCCTGATTCAGGATCAGGAAGCTCCATGTGTCTTCGTGCATCAAAGGGACAGGGTATATTTCTCCAGACCTGTGGGCAACCCTCCTACCCACTCTCATACATTTCTTTTCCTTCTCTGTCCCCATAACATTAACTACTTAATTAGTTTCAGTCTCGCACACCAGATTTGTGGTTGAGAAAAACCTGTAAGTCAACTTCCCATTCAAGCATTGGATTCAGAAGGTCCGTCATGGAAACTGCTACGCAGTGTTCAGCACCCAGGTCCAGAAAGCTACGGCTTATGTTGCAGGCGTTACCTGGCATGAAGTTGCTAATACTTTTGCCATATGCTTGTGTGTGTTAAGCGCCATCAATGACCTCCAAAACTTCCTTTTGTTAACAGCTTTGCTCGGGTCTTGCAAACCGAGGGCTGTGGCTTCCTTAACAGAGTCAAACCATTTCATGTTGGGTCTTCCTTGTTTCCTGCAGCCTTCAGCTTCACTTAGTGTTGTCTTTTCCAGTCTTCTCGTAATGTGACCAAACTATGATAGCCTCAGTTTGGTCATTCTAGTTTCTATGGAGAGTTCAGGCTTTAACTTGCCATATACTATTACTTAACTTCCTAGGGAAATGTTTCGATGCTATTCAGGGGTCATTTCGTAGAAAAAGAGGTGCAGGAGCTCATTAGCATACCTTATTAGCATAACTTATTTGCATATGCTACACCACCTGACATCACCGGAAGTATGTCAGAAGGCAAGAAAGAAAGGAGAGAGAGAGCTGGCAGAGAGGGGACAGCTACTAATCCAAGCCTCAGAAATACCACTATTCTGGGAGGATAGCTTCAGTGGTGGCTGAAGCCTTCAGAAGGCTGGTCGGAGGAACAAGGACCTTTCCAAGGGACGGGGTCATTTTGCTGCAGCCATGACACAAGCAGGCATTCCCCCATGGGGGGGGGGCTGGCACCAACTCCCGGGGCTGCGCTCCCCCAAGCTCCTGCTCGAAATGACCCCTGATGCTATTGGTTTTTACAGTGGCTACTGCCGATAATTTTTTGATGTTCATTCCAATCACTAGTGAAAATAATAATAATAATTATTATTTAAAATATTTATTAGCTGCCTTTCTTCCTTACGGAGCTCAAGGTAGCTTATGATATTAATTGAGTTGCATTGGCTAGCCAAAATGTAACATGGGGGAGGCCAGGAAGTCTTCCACCCTTCTATTATTCCACCAAACGTATAAAAACAGAATTGTTACAATGGTTTCAAAAAATCTGGGATATTATTGTCTATGACAAAATAGCGCTACAATTGCAGATTGCTGACAACCCCTTAAAGCACGCAAATTCTGTAGAAAAATGGTTTCCCTTTTTTCATTACATTGAGACAAATGTAGACTATAATGCTTTACCTAACAAATACCTTGATTTTGTATGGTATTAACTAGTTAGTGAAATACCTACAATGTTCTGTGGTTACATTTGAAGATTTAAGGACTGCTAGAAGTTTGTTGTTTGTTTGTGATTCTGCTTTTTCAATATTTGGAGTTACATTAGTTCTTATTGTTATGGTGATCGTTGTTGCTGTTACTATGAAAAAGAATATAAAAATAAATAAATAAAGAGATATTTTTAAAAACCCAGAATTGTTCAGGATGTTGGAAGAGAAGGAGTGTGAGTGTCTCTTTCTAAAGAGTACACCAGGGTGATGTGCTACCACTCTCTACAAAAAAGAGACACTTCTTCTCTATCAACATCCTGAATAGGTCTGTTTTTATACACTTGGTGGCAGTAGAGAGCCAGCTTCGATGTAGTGGTTTAGAGTGGTGGATTCTAATGTGAAGAACTGGGTCTGTTTCCCCACTCCTCCACTTGAAGCCAGCTGGGTGACCTTGGGTCAGTCACATCTCCCTCAGCCCCCCAAAATAAACCTAGCTTGCCACGAAAACAGCTAGAACAGGGGTGTCGAACTCAGACATAAATGAGACCTTGTCAGGCCGGACCAAGTGTGTCATAAAATGTAATGCCAGGTAGTGGAGACATAAACTTTACAAAGGATGCAAACATAAAGATTTTTTTAAACTTAAAATAAAAGCATGCTTAAATAATTGGCTTTTGTAATATTTTGTTTATTTAACTATCTGATAACTGACACCACTTACTCTGAATTATTGCATTAAAATGTCTGTGCTGTTGCAAGCTTGAGTGTGCTGTTCAGGTGTGTCTCTGTAAGCTGCAAACCTCCTTTTGATTTATTGCCATTCACCACAGAAATCTCATGCTCAGAGTTCTGAGTCTAGGACCCAGGGGAAAATATCAAATGGCTGAGCAACTGAAAGAGTCTGGTGAAGCAAGCTATGATGCAATGGCAGTAACAGAACTGGGAGCAGGAGATGGCCAGTTCCAGTGAGGGCCCGATAGATGCCCTCTGGGGACCTGATCCGCCCCCCGGGCTGCATGTTTGACACCCCTGTGCTAGGGCATCGACAAAAAGTAGATTTTTTGCTCACAAGACTCCACAGTTTAGAGGGAGCATTGCACTACACTCGCTGCCATACAATAATTATTACCAGAGTGGTTGAGGAGCAGGGCTAGCAGGGTAGATTCCTAACCAATTCCTAACCTCCATGATGGCAAGATGTATTCTCATTTTCTATCTAACTAGAATGTCTGCTCTTCCTTTCCTGTCATAGTACAGAATTCCTAAACAACGAAGAACATCCATTTCTTGCCTAAAGCAAGAAGTCCTGTCTGGACTTTATTTCTGAGGCATCATCCCCTTTCTGCTGTGCATACCAATTTTAAACTAAACACAAGAAGGCCTTTCTACAAAGGAATTAGAACAGCAGGAGAAGGGAAAAGTTCGGGGAGGGGGCGGATTCATAATAGAATAGAACTGCAATCGACTGCGATGATTATTGTAGGTATCATCTTACTTTTACCGCATTGTCTTTTATCTTTGTAATTCTGCTTTCTGCATTGTTTATAATATACTTTGCCTTTATCATTCTTATTGTTTTCCTATTCTGTTATCCTAGCCCTGCTGCATTGTTCATTGATCATTTTATGGTATCTGGTTGAATGGTTTTTTTATTCCACAATCCGCCTTGAGTCTCAGCGAGAAAATGGGCTATGAATCAAGCAAGCAAGCAAATAAATAATTGTACGCAGTTCACTGCCCATTCAAATGCAGAAAAGGCTGCGTTGCTTAAAAAAGTATTTCCCCTTTAATTTCCCCCTTTTACATTCTTATTGGATTTCTCATGTGCTTTAACAGGCAATAAATGCTTCGGGTGACCAATATCTGCTGACCGGAGGAAAGGTTTATGAATGTGTTAGTGCTCTAAAATGCTTACTATTGCAAATGTTTGTGTGTGTGTTTTTGCTTTGCAATAGGCAAGACTCAAGCTCTGCCTTTGCTCGTGTAAGAGTCAGCCGGGGAAGGAAGCTTTTGGTCCCAGAGGTGAAAAAGAATCTATGACAATTCTTACCTTTCCGCTCCTATGTGCCATCCACCTGCATTCTACAATAGTACAGTAATACAATATAATACAATAGTAGCATAGGTAGTGTGCCCTGACCAGGAGAGCCCAGGCTAGCCCAATCTCATCCGATCTCAGAAGCTAAGCAGGGTCAGTCCTGGTTAGAACTTGGACAGGAGACCCCCAAGGAGGTCCAGGGTTGTGATGCAGAGGCAGGCAATAGCAGACCATTTCTGCTCATCTCTTGCCCTGAAAATCCTGTGTCAGCTGACTGGCCTCCAAGTAGACTGGCAGCAAAGGGAAATCACAGCACCAGATAGCTGAACCTCATTCACAAATTCAGAACAATACCCCCCAGGGCCTGAATAGGGGCGTGGACTTTTTATCTCACCACAGATGCTAATTTTCGGGCCCCCTCCCAGCATTTCCCCTCTGCGTCCATTTACAGACATTCTTTGCGACACGCCTCCCACCTTCCAACCGGGATATAAAAGAGATCTCCATTCCAACTCCTGTCTGAGAAGCCAGTTTGGTGAACATAGTGGTTAAGAGCGGCGGCCTCTAATCTGGAGAACCAGGTTCGATGCCCCACTCCTCCACATGAAGCCAGCCAGGTGACCGTGGGCCAGTCACAGCTCTTCCAGAGCTCTCTCAGCTCCCATAATAAATCTAACTCGCCACAAGAGAGCTAGAACTTCAGGAACTTCAGGCTGCCAGTCAGGCCCGTAGTCACAGTGGGGCATTTAGGGGCAGTACCCCTCACTCATGCCCCATGCCCCACAACGTCTGCTGTGAGAGTTGTGCCAGCAGGTAAGGAAAGATCCTTCTCTTCATCACCTGCCTTCCAATGGGATCACTCTCTCTCTCCCCTGCTCCCCCACCCCCCAGATTTCCCAACGCCCCACCATCCACAATTTTCTGGCTACACCCCTGCTGGCAGACGACCTTCAGATCTCCTGGCTATGCCACACGCAATGCCATACAAGAACTATTATCATTACGGCACTCTGACTCAAGAAAGCTTAGACTCCGAAAATCTTGTTGGTATCTAACTGAACATGAGAACATGAGAGCAGCCATGCTGGATCCAGCCAATGGCCCGTCCAGTCCAGGACTCTGTGCCATACAGTGGCCAAAACCCAGGTGCCATCAGGAAGGGCAGGCAGTGGGGCCAGAACTCAAGAAGAAGTGAAGCCCTCCCCACTGTTGCCCCCCAAGCACCAAGAAGACAGAGCATCCCTGCCCAAGATGTAAAGGGTCCCTGAAGGACTCTGCAGGTGTGCGAGGTAGGTTTCGCTGGGAGAAGCTTTTAAAGGGGCCCTGATGACTTCTGCTGCCGGGCGGGGCCCCACGCGCCTGATCTCCAAGTGGCTTTCCCGCTTGGAGATCAGGCGGGTGGAGTAGGTTTCCCTGAGGTTAGGGGACCAGGTTCAAGGAGCGCATTTGGCCATTAGGGCTTAAAGGGACCCTTCCCAGGGCTGGGGGAGGCGCGAGGGGCACATCTGGGTCCCTTTAAACCCTACTGGCCAAATGCGCCCCTCGCGCCTGGGATTTCCCCGCCTCCCCCAGCCCCGGGAAGGGTCCCTTTAAATCCTAATGGCCAAAAGCGCCCAGGGCGGCGGGGGGCTGAAAGGCGACGCCTTGGATCTTCCAGATGCCAGCCGCGTCAGCATCGCCTTTCCCCGGCCTGCTGGTTGGGAGGTGGGAGGGGAAGAGAAAGGCGCGGGTGAAGTGGCTCGGATAACGGTTCTCTGGCTTGGAAGCTCTCCGGGTTCGCTTTCAGAAGGCCGCGCCGGGAGAGCGCTTCCCAGCGCCGCCCCTGGAGCGTCAGGACAGAGCCGGGTCCGCCGCGCCGCCAGGAGATGGAGCCCAGGAGGCCACTGCCGCAAGCAAGACGCCGCCGGCTCCGCCTCCGGCAAGCGGGGACGCAACGGCGGTGCAGCCGAGGAGGCTGCTGCTGCTGCTGCTCCTGAGCCGGGCTGCGGGGGAGCGGCGGGGAGGCGGAGCGGAGGTGGAGGAGGAGGAGGAAGGCTGGCTGGCTGGCTGGCTGGTGCGGAGCGATGTTCGGCCGGCCGGCGGGGCTGCCTGGGCGGGGTCCCTCGGCGGAGGCTGCCGGCGCCCCCCAGGTCGAAGAGCCGAGGCTGCCGGCGCGTCGCCGCACGAGGTGAGCGAAGGGCGGGGAAGGGCCCGGGGCCAGCCCTGGCGAAGGAAGAGGGGGCGCCAGGCACGTGGGGAGGGAGCCGCGCCGGCCTGCCAGGCGGGGCTGGCCGAGCGAGGCCCGGGCAGGCGACGGCTGTAGCCGAGCCTTCGCGCTGGCGCTGCAGGCGGTCCCATCCCGTGCTTGCGCCTGGAGCCCCTTCGCCGGCTGTCCCAGGGAGGCCACCGGGAGAGGAAAGGCCACGCTCCGTTTGGACTTCGCCGGGGAGAGGGAGGCGGGGAGGCCGGAGCTGGTGGCGCCCAGTGTGCTCTCTAAGCTGAGTTAGGGTGAGCTAGCTCACAGTTTTCTAGCCTCCGGCTCACACATTTTTGTGTTCGCTCAGGGAAGATGGCTCCAGAGCAAACTAATTTATGCAGCAGCCAAATCGCTCGCTCACAACTTTCATGCCGGTAGCTCACATTGTAGAGTTTTTGCTCACAAGACTCCACCGCTTAGAGGGAGCATTGGACTGGCACCTTGTCCTCCTTTGCTGGGGGGGGGGGGCGGAGAGGGAGATGGGGGAGCCGCTCAAGTTTGCCCTGCAGGGAGGGGGGGCATCCGCCCTCTGTCTAACCACCCCAGGAGGTAGATCCAGATGGGTAGCCGTGTTTGTCTGTAGCAGAAGACAGCAAGAGTCCAGGAAGCACCTTAAAGACTAATCAAATATGTTATCTGATGATACCTGATGAGGTGAGCAGTGGCTCATCTCCTGCCACATATTTTATTAGTCTTTAAGGTGCTACTGGACTCTTGCTCTTTTCTGCCATCCCGGGAGGGGGTGAAAATGTCCCCAACAAGGAGCCCCTGCCCCCAGAGATGCTCTTGTCTAAGCCCAGCCTGCCTTGACTAGCTCAACCTCCTCAGTTCTCGGGAGCTAATCAGGGTCGGATCTAGTGAGTGTTTGGATGGCAGACTGCCAAGGAAGTCCAGGGTTTGCTATGCAGAAGCAGGCAATGGCAAACCATCTCTGAGTATCTCTTGCCTTGAAAACCCATGGGGTTTGCCATAAGTTGGCTGGGAAATACCTGGTGACTTGGGGGATGGAGCCTGAGGAGGGCAGGGTTTGGGGAAGGGGCAGACGTCAGTGGGGTATAAATGCCATAGAATCCACCTTCAGAAGCAGCCAGTTTCTCCGGGGAAACTGATCTATGTCACCTTAAGATCACCTGTAATAGTGGCAGATCTCCAGACAGCACCTGGAGGTTGGCAACCCTGTTGACAGCATTTACTACTACCCACTTACCACCACCACCAAGCCTAGCCCACTTGGCCCCCTTCAGGGCACCGGCCAAGTGTAGGGAAGGGCAGCGCCTCCTATGCAGAGGAGATGGTGTCTGTTCTGTAGGCTTTCCAGCGCTTCTCTATGGAGGCTGATGCAGGTACTGGGAATCCAGTGCAACCAGTTTCAGTGGGGTAGTAAGAAACCTGGCCATTTCACTGGGGGGGGGGGCACAGTGGAATGACCTGTGTTGTTGTGGAAGAGAACCTCCTTAAGGGGACAGGTCTTTGCCCTAACCGGGATAGCCCAGGCAAGCCCGATCTCTGAAGCTAAGCAGGGCTGACCCTGCAAGTACTCGGAAGGAAGACCTCCAAGGAATACCGGGGCTGGGACGCAGAGGCAGACAATAGTAAGCCACCTCTCTGAAACTCACTCTCTCACACATACACACACACACACACACAAAATACTCATTAAAAGAGGGGGGAATCTTTGAAACTCTAGCACCTGAGCACATGCTCCACCCCCACAATCGCCAGGTATTTCCAAACCCTGGTTTGGCAACTCTGCCCAGGGCAGCTGCCCCTGCCCCTCAGCAAAGACTGTTCCCGACTCCAGTGTTCCCTCTTTTGTTTTCAGCCTTCAAAACTACTTTGGATGGGAAGGGGAAGGAAGGAAGGAAAAGGAAAGAAGGAAGGAAGGATGGATTGGGAGACCGATTCACACGACTCCCACCTAACTTCTAGTTCAGCCCTCCGTGCCCCCACATGCTTTGTCTGTGCTGGGGATCTTACACTACTCTGTCATTTTGGGGAGAGCTTTAATTTTTAAGGCAGACACTCCCTCCTGTGTTCCTGAGGGGGGACACAATCCCTGCTCGGCAGGTTTCAGCCAGCCTGACCAACTGTGTGAGCATGCCACAAGGCAGAATTCCGATCCTGCCCACAAGGAGCCATGATTATAGCTGAGATCGAGAATAGCATGCTCCCGACAGCTGCCCCTCAGCGCAGAATGAGGGAAACGGGGAAGTGGTGTTCTCACCCGGAGACAGCCCTCTGTGAAAAGCGTCCCTCCACACTCAAAGCTCTTGGCGGGAGCCTCTAGAACTGGGCTTCAAAATCGCCTCTGCTTCCTCTCCAAGGGTTTTCCTGTGATGCTTTCTGTAGAATTTGAACTGTTCAGGGATATCGTTGGTCAGTGTTGTGGCACTTTGGATTAAGCCATGCACAGGAAAATGGGGATACTGTAGTCTCAGAGCACCTCTGGGAAGTTGGTGGATTGCTTTTTGCCTGACGGTGTGGCCTTCTGTATCTGACCACAGCAGCGCCACACACTCCTCGCTGGAAAACTTGTTCCTTTGTCCTCCTCTAAGCTGCTGAAGAGAAGTCTGTGCCGAGAGCAGTTCTTTGATATTGTACTTTCCTGTGGTCTTCCTTGTCTATGTGGAGGATTGTGAATTTGGGGGAAACTCTGATTTGTCAGGGCATCGTCTTCCTCCTGTGCCCCTGAAGGGGATGCCCTGGGCCCTGCTTCAGCCATTTTGGTACAAAGAAAGCCACTCGCAACTTAAGGGAAGTGCTGTTTTCTATTCCTGGCTGCTGGTAATTGAAGTGGAGATGTCTTTCTAGCAGGTGGCAGAAGAGGTGGGAAGAAGAAAAGGGGGTAAGTAGGGTGATATAGTCTGTGTTTCAGACAATCATCTCCCGAGTGGCTCACATCAGTAGCGAGACAGGCCCTACCTTCAGGCCTACAAACAAACAAAAAAATATGTGAGGGGAGAGGAAATGCAGAAAGGTACGGTTGCCAGCTGCAAGCTGGGAAATACCTGGAGATTTTGGGGGTGGAACCTGAGAAGGGTGAGGTTTGGGGAGGGACTTCAGCAATGCCATAGAGTCCACCTTCCAAAGTGGCCATTTTCTCCAGGGGAACTGATCTCTGTCGCCTGGAAATCAGTTGTAATCCCGGGAGATTGGCAGCCCTTTAGAAAGGGGAGGTTGGGTTGATGGGGTCAGAACTGAGTTAGAACTGACATGTGGCTAAGGCTTGGTTGCTCTTCTGTCTCTGGTGTGAATGATAACGCAAGCGGCGTATCTGCCTTCTGGCCTGTGGCAGGGTGTGCTTTGCCTCAGAGCACCTTTTCTGTCATTCTTCTGAGTAGAAGTGGCAATAGGTGGTGCGGCCTTCTTGGCAGGGCCATTTCAGCACTGGCGTTTTGTCTGGCTTGTTCAGCAGCCTTCTCTGGTCAGACCGTATGGTACCCCTGAAGCCCTTTGTTAACTTGAATGCTGAGGAGCATCTGTGGAGCACACTGGCCTGTGACTGTTCGTACCTTGGTGCGGCTGGCACCGCCTTTCTCTATACAGTGCTGCGTCTGAAGCTCTCCGAAAACAATGGATATTTGGCCTCAGAGCAGGATCACAGAAAAGACTCCTTCCTTCCCCTCCCCCCATGCCATTTTCCCTCTTGGGGTTATTTCACCATTTTTGCTGCTCCGCATGAAGAATTCTGAGGAGAACCTGGACCCAACTGTGTCAAAACAAAAACATGTAGTTTGGCCCTGAGATGCCTCAATTGGGGAGGTGTCTGAAGTAATATTTGAATGTTGCTGCTGAGCTGATTATTTCTAAGGTTGCCAGCTCTGGGTTGGGAAATATCTAGAGATTTTGGGGTGGATCCTGGAGAGGCCAGGACTTAAGGAGGAGAGGGATCTCAGAAGGGTATAATGCCATAGAATCCATCCTCCGAAGCAGCCATTTTCTCCTGGGTAACTGATCTTGGTCATCTGGAGATCAACTATAATAGTGGGAGAGCTCCAGGTACCACCAGGAGGTTGGCAACCCTATTTATTCCCCATACTACAGGCTTATCTGGCCTTTTTCCTTCAGTTTGCTTTTGTCGTTATCAGACCATATCTCCATTTCACTGAAACCATTCTGATTTTTTTAAAGGCTATCTGCTATTTTAATTCTCCTTCCCTCCTGTTTTATCTCTCCCATTAAAAATATGAATGAAAATATTGAACAGAACTAAAATCAGGTATGGCTGCTGGTGATTGATCCTCAGTGGATATTTTGGTTGCAAGCCTGCCTGTTATTTTTAACTTGGTACATAGGGTTTTGTTCACCACTGCAACACCTTCTGGAATCCCCTCTTCTACAGAGCTCTGGAAGTTACAAGGGCCTTCTTGTTCTTCTTTATGACTGGCCAATTTAAACTTTGGCGTGTTTCTTCAGGGTGTGGTTTCTAAACCAACGGTGAGTCTGCTTTGGTAGTCCCTCTCAGTCTACATTTATCAAGGATGTCTTGGGGGCATGAGATCAAAAATCATGTTGACAATCTCGATCTGTTATATCAGTGCCATCTCACCTGGTCACTGGAACAGTTACAAAGGAGTGAGATTTGTTCTTGACTTTATTTAAGCTACCAGCGTTCTGTTTTTTCTGAGATGAGCTGTTGTGATTTTTGTGTGCATTTGTGTATGCTTGCTTGCAGAGTCTGTGACTTAAACAGTAAGCAGCCAAACATAACAAAATTCAGGAACTGGTAATATTTAGTTTGGTGGTGGAAAGTGCCATCAAGTCACAGCTGATTTATGACTACCCCGTAGGGTTTTCAAGGCAAGAGACATTCAGAGGTGGTTTGCCACTGCCTGCCTCTGCATCACATCCCTGGTATTCCTTAGAGCTCTGCCATCCAAATACTAGCCAGGGTTGACCCTGCTTAGCTTCCAAAATCTGATGAGATCAGGCTCGCCTGGGCTATCCATGTCAGGACCAATACATAGGTCAGCCAAGATGAAATGAAGGGTCCTTTGTACAGAGTGAATTTCCTACTTGGATGTTACTGCTGTGGAAGAAATTGTGGAAGATACCTTACACAACCCATCTCTGGGTTGGGAAATTCCTAGAGATTTGGTGGTAGAGCCAAAGGAGGGTCGGGTTTGGGGAGAGGGAAGTGAAGGGACCTCGGCTGGGTATTAGGCAATAAGAGTCCACCCTCCAAAGCTACCCTTTTCTCCAGAGGAACGGACCTCTGTAGTTTGGAGATTAGTTGTAATTCCAGGAGATCTCCGGGCTCTACCTGGAGTTTGGCAACCCTAATCCATGCACAAGTGCCTCTTAAACTGGGTGCGCGCATCGTGGGAAACTGTTGGCAGTTGCTGGTTACAAGTACTCATACACGCTGGTGAATCTGAAAACTTTGAGACGATGTGTTTTCAGGTTTTTTTGGGAAAATTGTGGGTGGGTTTTTCATTTTTCTGGTAATGTTTACAAGGCCCGATCTCATCAGATCTCAGAAGCCAAGCAGGGTTGGCCCTGGTTAGTATTTGGATGGGAGACCGCCAAGGAAATCCAGGGTCCCTGCGCAGAGGCAGGTGGTGGCAAACCACCTCTGAACATCTCTTGCCTTAAAAACCCTATGGGGTCGCCATCAGCTGTGACTTGGCAGCAAAAAATAAAATCTCTATATTATGAGTTGCCTTTCTCTCTTCTGCCCAGAATTACTCCTGCTGCCTGCCATTGCCTAGTGGAAACCACATGTGCGTTTTCTTGGGGTGGAGTTCAAATGAGGGTTGCTGGCAGGGGGGATTTGGGGGGGGGTGTTCCAAGGATGGGACATTGTCAACATGGTGACGTCACTTACGGAAATGACATAATCTCGTCACTGACGGAAATGACATAATCTCGTTGGGGCGATGCTCTGTTTTTGGGCAAAAGCAAACCATACAGTTTTGCCCAGAAAATAGAGTGTCACCCCCGACATCATGGACATGATGATGGCACTTCTGAAAGTCACGTCATTGCGTTGACAACGTCACTGAGGGACATCTTTTGGGGAATGGGGTTTCCCCTGATGGCCAGCTGGCTGGTGGTGGACCTGAGCCCGCAAAAGAGGGGCATTCCCCACCTCCACCTGGGGGCTGGCAAGTGTAGCTCAAATCCACATTTGCTTTCCATCACCATGCCCTTTCCAACTGAGCTACCAGGAAGCTGATGCTTTTGCTTCCTGCACCCACCTGGTTCTCCCCTTTGGTGAAAGAAAAATCACTTCCCTCACACAGACCCCCCCAAAAGTGCATGTGTGCAGTGGCTTTGGTATTGTCTGTGATGAATTACAGGCACTCTAGCAAGACTTGAACCCTCTTCTGGGGAAGCCGCGCACATGCCTCCTTAATGGTTGGGCCATGTGCATCCTTTCACGAGGGAGATGCTGTCATCTGTTCCTGCCTGGGATTGTTATTTGCGCATGATATGTGGACAGGGTCTGTGCATAATGGGTTGGGTGATACAGTCTAGCAACCGGGAGTCCTCTGAATATGGGTCGGTGCCATTCTAAATGACGCTTGAGTGCTCTTTCCCGTCCTGCTCCAGCACCATATTGATTGCAAACATGTCTCCCAAGGGTCTATTGTATGTCTCCTCTTCTTTCTGTGCATCTCGGGACCCATCTCTGAGAAGGGAATTTGAGCATCTAATGGAACTAAATTAATTTAGCAGGAAGAGCCATCTGCTTCTCTCCTGCCCTTGTAATCCAACTGCTGACCTTCTTTTGCAGTTATTGATTTGGCACAAGGAAAGCATTCCACTAGGTTTGCCTTTCATGATATACAGGGAATGAGGCTGGAGGTGACCCTGATTTTTTTTTTCACGGTTGCTGTTGAATGCAAAGATTAGTGGTCCACTAAAATAGCCACTCATGATTTAATCCAAGTTATGGCTGGTGTGCTTGGGGGTATTACAGACTCCTAGCTGGGTGAGGCAGGTAAGTACCGTATTTTTTGCTCCATAAGACTCACTTTTTCTCCCCAAAAAAGTGGGGGGGGGGAAGTGTGTGCATCTTAAACCCCCCCTCACCTTTCCCGAGCCACGGCACCGAGCAAAGCTAGGTGCGTCTTATGGTCAGGTGCGTCTTATGGAGCGAAAAATACGGTAATCAGTTACCTAGATGGCTCTTTCCAGGTACCCTGTGCATCACTGCTGTTGGGAAATTCGTGGGCTGTATCTTTAACAGTTCATCAAGCAAAATCTGAAGCCTTCCTCCAATTTATGGCTCTTCCTCCAATGGAAAAGGCATTTGCATTGGAGGAAAAGCACCTAGACTGGAGGAACTTCTTCCAGCCTAATGTAAGATAACATCCAGTGACTGGAGTTCAGGTAGGCTTGCCAGCTTCCGGGTGGGTATAGCAACAGAGGGTATCATGGAAAGGAGTAGAAACAAGGATAAGAAACAACCGTGAAACAATTACTAAGCCATGTCAACAACGATATTAACAGCAATTTATACCGCAGAAAAATCATCCATAGGTTCAGTAGAAAGGCTCTTAGTAAAGTACAGCACTCAGTTCAGTCATAGTTGAACAAAGGTACAAGGAAAAATAAAGTTCACCAATATTTAAAGTACCCTGTGCCACCGCTTAGTCAATTCAGAACATGTATACTTCCAGTAGTTTACATAGCTGGAATGGGAGTGCCCCTGAAATTGCACATCGTCCTCCTGCAAAGTCAGCAATTTGCTGTTTATCACATCTCTGTCTGAAGTTGGAATATTTGGAAAAGTCTCTATTGGAAGTTTACATATTCTGAATGGACTAATTGGTGGCACAGAGCACTAACAGGGATATGGGGCAGGAGGACCGGGGGCAGGGATATGGGGGGGTTGCAGTGCTGGCTGTGACATCTTGTCACTTTTGGTAAAAAATGGAAGTGACATAGGTAGCTCTACGAATCAATGGAAACTCTGCGGTTAAACCATAGTGCAGGAGTCCCCAACATGGCACCCATTTATACCATTTAATTCTATACACTTGTCAGGGATGCTCTAGGCTGATCTTTCATTGAGCGGGGGTTGAATAGATGGCCTGTATGGACTCTTCTGTGATTCATTTCTGGAGTCTGCCAGCTGTTTTTAGACTGTGGGCACTGCCATGTGGTGCTTTTGCCTGGTAAGACTTCTGATTGGCTGTGCAGATTTTTTTAAAATGCTGCTTTGGCACAAGAATGTTAACTGTGTGACCGAAAGGTAAGTTTGGCAGCCATTTTGTGGCTGTGCTTGCGACAGTTTGTCAGAGTTCCAAAGGTGCTTGCACGCTCAAAAAGTTTGGGAACCCCTGCCATAGAGTTTCTGGCAAGTCCTAGAGCTAGCCTTTGTCATGTTGGGTTTTCACCAGAAGTAATGTGATACCGCAGCTGCTGTCACAGTTGTTTTTTCTCGGGTAATGAGAGTGGGCAGTAGGGTTCCCACGTCCCTTCATTGTGCCGGAGGGAGATTTGGGGGGATTCCAGGGGTAGGCGGGGACATCATGCAACGTGCTGACGTCACCTGGAAGTGATGTCAGCATGTTGGGGGTGGCGCTTTACTTTTTGGGCAAAACTCTGTGGTAAAAATGGGTGACATAAGCACATCGAACAGGCATTGGGGTGGGGGGAGTTTCCAGCTGGGCAGCGGTGGGCAAGAGCCCGCAAAAGCGGGGCTGCCCTGCCCCCATCTGGGGAATGGTATCCCTAGTGGGCAGCTCTATTTGACTATGACTTACACTGAATAATTATCTCCTGCTTTTCTTCCCAGAGGGGTACAAAGTGGCTTTCAGCAGCAGAAAATATGATCAAAATGCAACAGAATAAAGTACAATTTAAATAAAACAAATAAGGAACAATTAGCTATATTTTGGACCAGTCCTCATCTAAGGCCACAGGGCTCAAACTAAGGACCAAGTGCTCTTTGGCTTTCACCTTGGCCGTGCGCAGACACCCAGAGAGTTTGGAATCAAGTTGTGTTGATGCTCATTCTTTATTTGAGATCCAAGGCAAAATGGTCTAGGCTACAAATTCTCATCCCTGAACAAGGTTCTGATATCAACGAGATAGAAGATTGGGACCATGGCATGTGGGGAGAAGGGGATTAAGCATTCCCCACCATTTTCTTGACCTGGGGAGCTTCTGTTTGCCCTGTTGGGGGCTGTGTGTATAGGTGTGCAGCCCGCCAAAGATACTGATGGTGGCTCCCCAGAGGGCCATTTCAGTTGAGGAAAATAGCACCAGAGAAGGATTAAACTACCTCTCCCAATGTGATTTGGCTCCAGTTTGAATGGGGCCCTGTGTGCCTTGGAGTTGCATTCTCAAAGGAAAGACACAAAATGGTGTCTGACTAAAAATCCTGATGGCTGACCCAAAGACTACTGTAATGTGTTGTGTAGTCATTAGCTTGCTCTGTTTGTTAGGTGTTTGCAGGCTTTTGTCAGGTAGACTTAAATTTGATAATGCCTTTTGTTTCCCTGTGCAGTGAAAAGATTGAGGACAAGGTGATCCCTAAAACTGAACATGTGATGTCAGGTAAGGACCACCTCAGGTGGACTGTGTTTTCGCCTGCATGCTGATGCTTGTGTGTCAGAATTTCCCAGTCTTCTTGAGCCTATCAGTACTTTTGAAATGTTGAGGAGGCAGAGTGGGTGTCATCACAAAATGGCTGCCATAAGGGGCACTTGCAAAATGGCTGCCATGGGATCCTGGAGCCAGTCACAGAATGTTGGGCAGTTACTAGCCAAGTTGCATCGGAATGGATCTTCCTTCCAAATGCAGAGCTGATGCCTTTTCTGAGCACCTCCTGTTTCTATGAGGTAGAGGAAAGTCAGGACTGGCTCTTTACTTTGGGAAAGAGGTGCTGTGGCATAGAAGAAAAGGGTGCTTTTCTGGCACTCGCCAAATGTTTTTAGGAAGTGGGTGGGGCTTTTGCCCAGGAAAGCTTCTGGTTGACTATTGGAGATTTGATTGGCTGTGCAGCTTTTTAAAAATCCTAGAATCATAGCGTTGGAAGGGACCTCCGGGGTCATCTAGTCCCAACCACCTGCACGATGCAGGAAATTCACAACTACCCACACCTCCAGTGACCCCTGCTCCATGCCCAGAAGATGGGGGGAAAAACCCTCCAGGATCCCTTGCCAAACTGGCCTGGAAAAAATTGCTTCCTGACCCCGAAGTGGCGATCAGCATTTCCCTGGGCATGTAAGAAATGTTGCTTTGGCAACAGCTGCCACCACAGCACAAGGATCTGCACTGTGTTAGTGAAGTCATAGGCGTCAACTACAGGGGGGCTCGGGGGCTGGGGCTACCCCTGAAATTTCCTGGGGGGGACTGAGTTCCCCCGGCGAAACAGGGCGCCAGCCCGCCGCTGCGCCTCCCCGCCGCCGCACCTTCCTTGCCATCGCCAAGAGCCTCTCTCCCCCCGCCCGACTCCCCTGCACTCCCTCCCTCCCGGGGGCCATCAGGGCAACGTGCCCAGCATGATGGCGTCACCCGGAAGTGACATCATCACGCCGGGCACGTTGACGGGGCAATGCTCTAGCAATCACCCCGAAACTCTATGGCACCATAGAGTTTCAGGGCGATTGCCAGAGTGTCACCCTGGCAACGTGCCCGGCGTGACGACGTCACTTCCGGGTGACGCCATCACGCTGGGCATGTTGCCCCGATGGTCCTGGGAAGGAGTGCAGGGGAGCCGGGGGGGGGCGGAGAGAGGCTCGCGGCGGGGGGGGGGGACATCCTCCCGGAAAAATAAAAACTCGATGCCCCTGAATGAAGTTAAGCTGTGGCAATCATTTTGTGGCTGGCTCCACCTCTTGAGGCAGCCATTTTGTTGCTGTGGCCATTGTGCTGTGTCAGAACTCCAGATGTGTCTGCAGGCTCAAAAAGTTTGCGAAACAAAGTCATTCCAAATAATTTATATTATAAGTATTTGTTGTATTTTTGAACAGTAGAGTGATATATAATTTAAATTCAACTATTTGAAGGCTTGCCTTTAGTAACAGAATATTTGGTAATGGTATCTTCAGTAATAGAAGGAATAGCGATTGCATAAGTATATGAAGTGCTATGATTCTGTGAAAAATATGAAAAATGGCTGTAATATTTTTGACAATGGAAAAACACCCATATATAAACACATACACACACATATATATACATATATAAAGTTGAGGATCCCTGGTCTAGACATTAAGGTCTATTCAGGGGAAGAAATACCTGGAATCTTCTTACTTCCCAGGGCCGCAGTGGCTCAGAGGTTAAGACACTGAGCTGCAGATTGGAAGGTCAGTAGCTCGGCAGTTCGAGACCCGAGTGCCACGTGACGGAGTGAGCTCCTGTCTCTGACCTGCCAAACTAGCAATTTGAAAGCAAGAAATTGCAAGGAGGTAATAATAATTATTATTATTGTTATTATTTCAATTTGTACCCTGCCCTCCCTGCAAGCAGGCTCAGGGCAGCTCACATATTTGGTATAAATACCGAATTAAAACATAAAATCATTCAACAAGTCAAACAGTCAGTAAATAAGTACCGCTTCAGTGGGAAGGTAACAGCTTTCCATGCGGATCAGCATTTAGTCATGCCGGTCACATGACCACAGGAAAAGTCTTCGGGCAGCACTGGCTCTTCGGCTTGGAAACAGAGATGAGCACCACCCCCTAAAATCGGATTAACTGGCTTTCGATCAAGGAAAACCTTTACCTTTTACTTGCCCGACTCTCACATATGCTTTTGAACTACTGTTTGTCTGGGGCTGTAGGGTAGTTTGGCCATGAAGAAGAAATCCCTGGGCCTGACGTGGTTTTTTTTCTTTCCTCTTCCTCTCTCCCTCTACCACCTGCTTTTACTCAGTGCATGCTAATGACACCGCAGAGCAGAGACACCAGATGTCGCCACCAACCTTGGGCTATTTCAGTGTGAGTCCTTTGCTGCAGGCACCGACTGTGGATGACCTGGGCATGGCCTGTCCCCTGGCCCAAACTCCAGCTCTGAGTGGCCTGGAGAGTCCCCTGGCTCAGAGCCCTCTCTTGAGAGGCTTGGAGGAGAGCTCTACAGTACAAACGCAGACCCTGCGAAACCTTGAGAAGGTAAGCAAATGGAGAACAGGACTCTTGACATTTTACTAATTTGCACTGTGCCTTTTCTTTCCCTTGACTCTGTGGTCAGTTTCTAGGCTTGCCAACTTCCAGACGGTGGCTGGAGATCTCTTGTGATTACAACTGATCTCTGGGTGACAGAGATCAGTTCACCTGGAGAACACAGCCACTTTGGAAGGTGGGCTCTATGGCATTACACCCCACTGAGATCCTCCCCCTCCTCAATCTCTTGTTTCCTCCAGCCAGTAAGTTTACTACTACTGCTACTTCCTCCACCAGTGTTACTACTAGTACTACTATTACTACCACCACTACTACCAGCACTACTGCTACCACCACCCACCACCATCATTATCTTTATATATAGACCACCTATTTCACTGCAACTCAAGGCAGATTACAAATAAGAACTATTAGTCAATCAGCAAGCAAAGTAAAAAGTAGTAAAAAACATTTGAATTTGACAGCAGAGATTCGTGGTGAAGCAGAATAATCCAGGAGGTGGGCTGGGTGGATTACAAGCAATGCTCCCTCTAAGCTATGGAGTCTTGTGAGCAAAAATTCTATTTTGTGAGCCACAGGTATTAAAGTTGTGAGCAAGCGATGCGGCTACTGCGTAAATTACTTTGCTCTGGAGCCATCCTTCCCGAGCTAAGACAAAAATGTGTGAGCCGGAGGCTAAAAAACTGTGAGCTTGCTCACACTAACTCAGCTTAGAGAGAACAGTGATTACAAGCAGGGTTGCCAACCTCCAGGTGGTACCTGGAGTGCTCCCACTGTTACAAGTGATTTCCAGACTACAGAAATCAGTTCCCTTGGAGAAAGTGGCTGCTTTGGAGGGTGGACTCTATGGCATTGTACTGTGCTGACGTCCCTCTCCTCCCCAAACCCTGCCCTCCCCAGGCTCCTCCTCCCAAATCTACAGGTAATTCCCCTGGATCTAGCGACCCTAATTTACAGGTATGAGAGAGACTGTTCAGACAGTCAGTGAACTGAGTGAAAAACATGATTCAGCAATTCAGTCTAACAATAAAGATTCTTAATAAGACAAAATAATGCTGTGGGTAGAGATGCCAGCCTACAGTTGGGACCTGGGGATCCCCCAGAATTACAGCTCATCTCCAGTCTACAGAGATCAGTTCCCCTGGAGACAATCAGTGGCTGCTCTGGAGGGTGGACTCTCTGGCATTGTACCTCACTGAGGTCCCTGTCCTCCCCAGGTTCCACCCCACATCTCCAGGAGTTTCAGAAACTGGATATGGCAACCCTACCCCACAGACCCTGGCAACCCTAGCTGTGGGACTTGGATTGAAGAACAAGAAAAACAACACAAGCAAACAAAAGACTGTCTCAGGCAACAAAACAATGAATGTTTATTGTGATCTGGGCTGGTTCACCAAATTGTAGCCCGCCACCATTTCTCCTTTGTGCAATCTCTCTGCAAGTACTTTGTAGCTCTCTCTCACTCCCTTGAAGGATTACTTGGTTAGCAGAGTGCTCAGTGTGTGCTGACAAGAAACAAAGCTACACGTGGAGTCTTTGCAAAACTAATGTGAGTCTTTTATTGTAAGTAACTCTGTTCTAGATAGGATAGAGATAGGATTCTAATCTAGTCTAACTAGCTAGAATGGTTAGAGATGCAGGAAGCATGTCCTGCCCTCCTTGTGCCAGTATGGAGAAGAGTGGCACAGTGTGGAGAGAAGGTGTCAACCTGGAAGGAAGGAAGATTCCCTAAGAGTAACAATCTACACATCAAAGGGATAGCATCAGAGCAGTAGAAAGGAAAGGATGATTAGGGTTCTAGCCTATCTATCTCTCTGACTCTCTTATAGCCCCCTCTGAACTCTGAAGCTAAGAGACAGCACAAAGTCCTTCACTTCCAACATCCCTCACAATTATGCCTCTTTTCAGAGCATCGCTTTGTGTGTGTGTGTGTGTGTGAGAGAGAGAGAGAGACAGAGACAGAGACAGAGAGACAGAGAGAGAGAATAGCCTGGTCATGAGACACCTTTTATTCCCAGCCCTAGAGGGAGCTTTCTCCATGTCTTCACTCTCTTGTGGCTTTATAAATAAAAGAGCTGAGCTGTATGCACGTATTCAAAATTGTACAATAAAGTAAAGCATCTATCTTGCATCAGAACCACAAATGGAATGCCTGCTTGAGCTACAGCAAAAGCAGAGAAGTGACAACTTCAGCCTTAGCTTCTGCAGAGAGCTTAGCTGAAGTCTTAAAGAGACAATCCAAACAGTAACAAGAAGTATGTTTTTGCTACCGCTGTAGTGGCACTAAATCCGTTCTGTGTCAATTGCACGTTCTGTGATCCATTTACTGTAACAAAAAAAAAGTGATTCATTGAAAGAATGGTGATTCATTGGCAGTAAAGGATAGGACTCTCTACAATAGGTTTAAATTGCAGGCGGAAAGGTACCAGCTGGATATTAGGGGGAAGTGTTTTGCAGTAAGAGTAGTTCAGCAGCTCCCACTCACTGGCAGCCTCCAGGCAGTGGCTGGAGGAATTCTTGTCAAGGATGCTGTAGGCTGATCCTGCACTGAGCTGGTGATCGGGCTAGAGTAGATGGCTTGTGTGGCCCCATTTAAGGAGCACAGAAGCAAGAAGCCTTGGTGGGCTGTTGCTACAGTGTAAGAGAAGAAGAAGAGATTGGATTTATATCCCGCCCTTCACTCACTTGGAGTCTCAGAGCGGCTTACAAACTCCTTTCCCTTCCCCTCCCCACAACAGACACCCTGTGAAGTAGGTGGGGCTGAGAGAACTCTTTCCCAAGCTGTCCTTGAGGGAACATCTGGTACAGAGCTATGGCTTGCCCAAGGTCATCCAGCCAGGTGCAAGTGGAGGAGTGGGGAATCAAACCCGGTTCTCCCAGATTAGAGTCCGCGCACTTAACCACTACACCAGACTGGCTCTCCTACACCAAACTGGCAGAGCAGAAGGTAGAAAGAAGCAATCCCAAGAGGGGAAAGGGTTGGCTGCAGGGCAGCCCTGCCAAAGAAACAGGAGCTGATGAATCTGCTGCTGCTCAGGGTAGGATACAAAGCCCAGGAAGGACAGGGAACCGATTGGAGGGAAAACCTGGCTGACACACACAATGCCACTTTGAGCTCTCTCCCTCTCCCCGAATCTTCTTCTCCGCTCCCAGCATCAATGGCGGTCACTGGGGAACCTTCACTCACTCACGGACCTTCTCCACAGCCACTGTCATGACTGCTGGGAAAAGGGAACAGAAAGTTTCAGAAGGGCCTTTTTCTTTCAGAGCAGCATTTCTATGGATCATCACTGGGAGACACCATACAATAAGTACATAAATAGATAAATCACTGGGAGACAGACAAACAGACAGATACACACACACACACACACACACACACACACACACACACACACACACACACAGAAGTAAAGTAAACTGAGGAAGCTGTCAAAGTTTTCCCCTTCCTTTAGTCCTTTTTCTGCACTAGGGGAGAGGAAGGTCATCAAAGATTGTGAGGTTCAGTCACCAACCACATCACCTCATGCCTACCTCATGTGGCAACAGTACGATGACAGTTGATGCCCCAAAGGTTAACACCCCAGTTGTGTTTGAACATCCATTGTTAGGTGTTAGCATGGAGGGCTGCCATTTCGATTTTTGAAAGTTTTCACAGCCTCATAGCAGGAAAACTTTTCCTAGCACTAAACTATTGTGTCAGCGCCTGCCATTTTTCTAATCCCTCACACACGTTAAGATTTTCTTTTCCTCCTCCAGTGGGGGACAGGGTTGTCAGTTCTGGGTTGAGAAATTCCTGGAAATGCTGGAGGTGGACTCTGGGAGGGGTGGGCAGAACCTCAGTGGGATATAATGCCATTGAGTCGATCTTCCAACGCAGCCATTTTCTCCAGGGGAACTGATCTTTGTAATCTGGAAGCCAGTTGTAATTCCAGGAGATCTCCAGCCACCACCTGGAGAGTGGCAATCCTAGTTGTGGTTGCCAGCTCTGGCTTGGGGAATTTCAGGAGCCTGGGAGGGGTGTCTGGGGAAAATGGAGTTTGAACAGGGGAAAGAGGTCAGTGGGGATGCGATGCCATAGAGTCCAACCTCCAAAGCAGCCATTTTCTCCAGAGGAACTGATTTGGACTGTGTTAGCTTTTCAGACCCCAGTGCTGTTTCCCTAGCACAGCCTGGTTTTATTGGTTGGATCAGGAACATACTGCCCTTGTCCCAAATCCGGAAGCTGCAGCTGGTGCAGAACGCAGCGGCGAGGCTGTTGTGTCTTCCTGTGGGGGAATACATCCCGCCCGCCCTAAGAGCACTGCACTGGCTGCCTATAGCATACCAGATTCAGTTCAAGGTGCTGGTTCTTACCTTTAAAGGCCTATATGGTCAGGGACCTGCTTACCTAAGGGACCACCTTTCCCCACATGTTTCCCAGAGAATATTAAGATCGGGGTCCCAAAACCGTCTGGCCCTCCCAGGTCCTAAAGAAGCCAGGCTAGCTATGACAAGGGCCAGGGCCTTTTCTGTGGCGGCCCCTTACTAGTGGGATGAGCTCCTGTACGACATCAGGGCCCTGTGGGAACTTTTACAGTTCCGTAGGGCCTGTAAAACAGAGCTCTTCCACCAGGCTTTTGATTAGGGGCCGCCTTTTAACACCAAAGCCTTTTTAACATCAAGGCCCTGCTCCCCCACCCCCAATATCAGCACCAACTTAACATCTTAGCCTGGCAAGCAGTCAGACTGTGGTGGTAGTTTGACCAGCTAGATGCTGAACAACGCTGCCATCATTTGTTAGTATCATGTACACTAGCACTCGTTTGCACATGTTGTGGTTTTAACTTTATTATTGTTTTAATGCATCTCACTGTTTTTAATGTATTTATATGTATGCTGTGAGCCGCCCTGAGCCTGCCTTGCAGGGATGGCGGGATACAAATTAAACAAGCAAATAAATAGATACTGGTTTAGGAATCCCTGTTTTATCTGGGGTTCCACCTGAAATTTCCATGTTGTTTTTGAGGCCCAAGAAGGGGAGGGAGGCAAGGCAAGTTCTCATCTCTGAGGGCAGGATTTATGTGGGGGAAATCAGATCCTCAGTGGGATTGGGGAGCTTCTCTCCTTTCCCCATCAGGCCCTACCTCGATCATATTACTCACCCCACACCCGACCCCCACCGCAAGCTGTCTCTACTCCTCTTCTCCGAGGTCGGCTGCCAAATTCACCCTGTTTCTCTCTCACACACGGAGCTGTTAATCTCCCACAGTTGGTGAGGGGACAGCTGTGAGGTGACAGTGGAACCACAGAGGCCCAGCTCAGATTACGCCACTTGTGTCTGGGCTCCCGCAGGATGAACCTCTGCCAAGGATTCCACAAATACCTCTTGGAGGTAAAAAAGGAAAGTGAGCCATACTCCACTCCTGAGTCGGTGCAGCAAAGGCAAAGCCACAGGGCAGCAGCCGAGACCCAAAGCTCCAAAGCTTGTCCCCATGTCTCTGTAGGCCCTCCAAGCCATGCCGCTATAACCGTTCTTGTGGGGGCTCGCCTTCCCTTCTCTGTTTTGACCATGTTACTGGAGTGAAAGGGGTGTGCGGCGAGTCCCCACCCCATGGATCCCCGACCATGTCTAATGGATACCGTACTCTGTCCCAGCACCTCAATGACTTGAAGAAGGAAAACTTCAGCCTCAAGCTGCGCATCTATTTCTTGGAGGAGCGCATGCAACAGAAGTATGAAGCCACCCAGGATGACGTCTACAGACGGGTGAGTTAGCTGGAAATAAGCGGGACTGGCCCAGCCTCGGAATCAGAGTTTTTAACCGGGTTTATGTGTCAGTTCACTGAAGAAAAGTCACTCAGAGTTGTCTCATGTGATTTTGGCTCGCTGATCCTCTGTTTATGCAGTTCGTAAAAATTCACCTTAGCGTTTTCAGTCTGGAAGTGCATCATCTCAGTCAGGGAAAATGCTGGTCTGCGGTTAGAGAGTTCCCTCTTCCTGTAGCACAGATTCTAAAAGCGGGGTGCGTAATTCCTAAGTGACACATGGGGAACCTCATGTGGGGAGCGTTATGACCAAGGATGGCTGACAAATTTGCAGATACACAGCCTCCGCAGGGGTCTGGCTGAAGGCCAGGAAATAGCCGGCAGCAGGGTGTGGAACAGCCATTTGAGTAGCATACACCAGTCAGTTTAACTTGGTAATTAAGGCTGCTGTCCTAAGAACATTTTCCTGGGTGTAAGCCTCCCCCATTGAATAAAATGAGATTTACTTCTGAGTAGACATATTTAATGCTGCTTTGTCAATCAGTCGACGGCTGATGTGTATTGACTTGTAGAATTCTGAAAATGTCACTGTTGTGGGAAGAAGGTGTTGTGTGTGGTAACAGTAACGTGGTCAAAATCTAAATATTGTGTTTAAATACGGAAATATAATTTAGGCACTTGGGAAACTAGCAGTACAGTCCTAAACAGAGTTACAGCGTAAAATGGGTGGACTTTAGAAAGGTATAATTCTGTTTAGGGTTGCACAGTATCTTTTTGGAGATATGTTTGCCGTTATTGTCTTTGGAAAATTCCTTTGTCCGAAGGCTTTGATATCGTTGCTAGTGCACAGTGCTCGAGCAGTGGACTTTGTCTGGTGGCTACAAGATCTGTCCCACCTGCTTGGGTGGGGGCGCCTGGAGGAAATAATTAGGTAGTTGGAATGCATCCAGAGGAGACACAAGTCTGCATGTTTCCAATTAGCTGGAAGAGGGTTCCTTGGTGGGTTGGAAGGATTAGGTGTTCCATTTGGGAAACTGATGCCAGTTTCTTGTCTCCCCTGTGCTCAATCCCTACATTTGTAAATGTGTGGAAGACCACTATACATCTCTTCCAACAAAAAACCCTGAACTTGTGAAAGGATTTCTCTGATAACAGACTAGCAGAATGCTTACCACTCAGCACCCAATGAATCTCTAGGATCACAACAGGGGGAAATCATTCCTGAGAAATGGTGTGTGTAAATACAGGGGCTTCCATTCTCCTCCTCTCTTGTGAACACCAAACAATTCCCCCAGCTTTTGGCAGTTCAAGGCTACTGTGGAGAAAAGAGTGGCTTGAACCCCCGCACACCCCTCAATGGCTCCAATTAACACCCCCTACTCAAGTGTGAGAACCAGCGGTGGCATAGTGGATAGAATGTCAGACTAAGATCTGGGAGACGAGTTCAGGTTTCCGTTCTGCCAAGGAGAGCTTGGGCTGCTTGTTCTCAGTCTAACCTACCTCACAGAATTGTTGTGGGGATGAAATGTGGGAAGGAAGAACTGTGTAAGTTGCCCCGAGCTATTTGCGAGGAAGGGAAGGATCAAAATGTTCTAGATAAACAGTGTGCGGAGAGTGGTAGCTCAAGAAGGATCCCAGTACGGGAGGAAAAGTCAGTCTGAGTAAGAGGACAGGACCTCTTTAAAGAGCTGGTATTGTACAGTGATTAGAATGTGGGACTAGGATCAGAGAGACCCAGGTTCAAATACGCACCCTGCAGTGAAGCTTGTTGGGTGACCTTGGGCCAGTCGCACACTCTCAGCCCAATCTACCTCACACGGGGTTGTGAGGCTAAAATGGAGGCGAGGAAGGCAACACAAGCTGATTCTGGTCCCCATTAGGGAGAAGACGGAAGTAGAAGTATCTTATTAAATAAATATAAATAAATAACAAGTTTTTCAAAAGTGGGCTAAAGAGCAGGAACTGGTGGTGAGGAGAAGAATAAATGGACGGGGTTTTTTTAACAACTGGAGAAGCGAGCACTGAAAAGGAGGGAAGGTGGTATAGTATAGCCCAACCTTGTCAGATCTCGGAAACTAAGCTGGCTCGGTACTTGGAAGGGAGACCACCAAGGAAGACTCTGCAGAGGGAGGCAGTGGCAAATCACCTCTGCTTCTTGCTTGCCTTGAAAGCCCCTTGCTGAGATTGCCATAAATCGATTGCGACTTGATGGCACTTAATGTACATCCATAATCTCTGAAAGGGACAGAAATGTCTCTGCTCTCATCATCCTGAAGATGATTCAAGATGGATTCAGGTCAGGCAAAAAGAAGTACTTCTTTGCTTGAATGAGTAAATGGGGCATTCACTGCTGCTGGATTTAGCAGTGGCCACGGCATAGATGGCTGGCAAAGGGTATTAGGCAGAATAAGAGAGAATACAGCATGACAAAGTAAATAATCTGGGCTAAGCTGTTCTGCATAGGCATCTTTTGACTACATTGCACACAACTGCACATGTACAGGCAAATGCACTCATACACACATGGGTACCCATAAACCCCAGACATCTCTAGGTAGCAAGGCTGAGAAACATCAGAGACCAATGCTAAGCAGAGAAGACAGTATTCTGTTAGGCAGGTCAACGATCTGACAATACTAAGCAACTTTGTGTGTTCCTAATAAGCTCTTCCCTCCAGTTCCTAATAAGCTCTTCCAGTCACTGCCCTGTAAGAGAAATGTCAGTCACAGCGTTGGCAGGTGTCTTCAAAAGTGTGAAGAGCAAGTACGGAACCCGGTAGCCACTAGCCAATGGTCAGGGAGCCAGAAATTTGCTCTTTCCAGGTCGAAGAGTTATAAATAGCTCAGTTACTAGGGGGGAGTTTCCTTCTGCCTCTGGCTGGCTGCAAGACTCATCCACAGATTTCTAGTCTGCCAGCAGGGAGACGGGGTGGTTTTGCTGGAGGAGAGAGGAGGAGAGGATTTAAATTGCTGCTTTGAGCTGGTCAGATGGTTGCTAAGTGTTTTGTTCCCATGTTAGAACACTCCATGTATATAGACACAGCCTTAGAGCACCATATGGGAAAGGGGTGTCCCCGTGCAACACAGAGGGCATTTGTGTCCAGAGATGGACAGACTTGCATGCAACTTTATACTGGGTCCCCCACTGTGGTCCATGGTGTCTAGAGCTGACACAAAGCCCCAGCTGGTCTCTTTTTGCAGTTCTGTCCTAAACAGAGTTACACCATTCTAAGCCCATTCACATCAATGGGTTTAAAAGTGTATAACTCTGCTCTGGGTTGCACTGTTAGTCAGGAACAGCAAGTCGGCGGAGAAAATCCCCTGCAGTTGCGTAATACGCATGGGCGGTCCCCTTCCTCTATCTGACCAGGGCTGCCAAGGCAAGAGGACAAAATTCTCGGGTCTTGGTCTCCTTTGGGACCTCCAAAAGCTGGGCAGGTCACGTGATTTGTTTTCATATGTTTGTGTTGACTCTGGGTGGGTTGAGAAGGAAGGCTTATGTTGGCTATTTTGGTAGCCATCTCTTTGACTCACAAAATGGCGGCTGTACCAGTAGGAGGGAGGAGCCTGGATGCACCAGGCCATGTGAGGGAAGCTGTTTGCGTCTGGAAAGGCAGCGTCTGAAATGGAATCTTCCCACTCTCATCTCATTCTTACCCATGATACACACCAGTAAGTGTGGTTGAACAAATTGTGGGTGGGCAGCCCTCTTCCTTTGCCTGGGACACTTCATCTGTTCTCCCCACATCAGGCAGCGGGAGTCAGTACATTCTGTTCCTTCTATCTGACCCAAGTGTTTATCAGCTCATCTGGCTCCTGGCCATATTATTCAAGAGACACCAAATATGACTTTTTATTTATATGAGAGGTGTATATATTGCTTCTCCCAAAAAAGTATTGTCTAAAGCAGTCCAGCTGAAGGGCAGGATCCTGTCATTCCTGCTCCTGGACTTCAGATGAGTGCATTCGAAATATGCAGCGTTTGCAGTGGTATTTTAGAACTTGGTACATAAGAACATAAGAGAGAAGCCAATGTTGGATCAGGCCAGTGGCCCATCCAGTCCAACACTCTGTCACACAGTGGCCAAAAACACCAGGTGCCCTCAGAAGGTCCAGCAGTGGGGCCAGGACACTAGAAGCCCTCCCACTGTTGCCCCCCTCCCCCAAGCACCAAGAATACAGAGCATCACTTGCCCCAGACTGAGAGTTCCTATGTATACCTTGTGGCTAATAGCCACTGATGGACCTCTGCTCCATATGACTGGAACTACTTATTCTTACGTAGTATTTGTGGGCGGGGTCATGTCATATGGACAAATTAATATGGTGATGCCAGGGGTCCCCAACGTGGTGCCTATGGGTACCATCAGGGGTCTTTTTGTAAAAAAAGAGGTGCAGGAGCTCATTAGCATAACTAATTTGCATATGAAGCGATGACGTCATCGGCAGTGTGTCAGAAGGCAAGAAGGGAGGGAGGGAGGGGGAAGGAAGGAAAGGAACAGGAAGGTAGGTAGGTAGGTAGGTGGGAGAGAGAGAGAGAGAAGGAAGGAAGGAAGGAAGGAGAGGGGAAGGGGGGAAGGAAGGAAGAAAGGAACAGTAAGGTAGGTAGGTAGGTGGGGGGGAGAGAGAGATAAGGAAGGAAGGAAGGGAGAGGGGAAGGAAGGGGGAAAGGAAGGAACAGGAAGGTAGGTAGGTAGGTGCGGGGAGAGAGAGAGAGAGAAGGAAGGAAGGAACAGGAAGGTAGGTAGGTAGGTGGGGGGAGAGAGAGAGAAGGAAGGAAGGAAGGGGGAAAGGAAGGAACAGGAAGGTAGGTAGGTGGGGGGGAGAGAGAGAAGGAAGGAAGGAAGGGGGAAAGGAAGGAACAGGTAGGTAGGTGGGGGGGAGAGAGAAGAAAGGAAGGAAGGGAGAGGGGAAGGAAGGGGGAAAGGAAGGAACAGGAAGGTAGGTAGGTAGGTGGGGGGAGAGAGAGAAGGAAGGGGGGAGAGAGGGAGGAGGGAAGGAAGGGAGAGGGGAAGGACGGGAAAGGAAGAAGCAGTGGGAGGGGGGAGGGAGCAGTGGGAGGGGGGAGGCTTTTCCTTCCCGGGGCCAGCGGAGCTACTGAACTTGGTGGCGCCCACTGAAGAGCCCTGCACCGCTTCTCCGATGGATGCCCGCTAAAATCGGGCCTGGAATAAGCAGCGTTCCCTATTTAGACTCCGAATCCCCGAGTTTTGCCTTTTCGGTTTCCCTCTCGCCGTTCAGGGTGGGTGGAAGCCTGAGGCCCCGATCCCTGGCAGTCCCGACGCTTTGCTCGCCCGCCCGCCCGCCCAGGACTTAGATCCAAGCGATTCCAAACACAGCAAATGCGGGCGCGCAGGCATGCCAATGCTTCGGAGGCAGGAATAACGGCGCACTGCAGAGAGCGGAAAGCGAAGGGGGGGGGAGGTCTTTCCTTCCTCGGACGTAACGGAATTAGAGGAAAGCTGCCTGGATCCCTCAGGGACTCTCTGGAGGGAGGCCGGGAGGCGCAGATTCCCGAGGAGAGATTGATCCGGGAGAGACACCAGACTCCAAGATCAGCCTCCCAACTCGCCGGGAGAGAGAGCAGGCGGAAGCCCCCCGGGGGTCATTGCATTCCCACCCCCCGCCCCCCGGGACCAGGACCCAACAGGATTTGTTTCTTTGCGGCCAAACGCAGGAGTTTGGCTTGATTTGGCTGGGAGGAGGGAAGGCGGAAAGAACCGTGCCTGAATGTAGGGGGGGCGGGGGGGAGGCCATGACACCCCAGATATATATATATATTTTTAATGTCTTTTTTTATGCTTCAAACATCAGGCGTTCCAAAGGAGGGACTATTGAAGGGGGGGGAAGGGAAGAGGCTTCCCGGGGCCTGCGGCGCTCTGCTGCGGCCCCGGGAGCTGTGGGAGGGGGGAGGCTTCTCCTTCCCGGCCCCAGGACTATTGACGGGGGTGAGGAAAGGGGCTTCCAGGGGCCGGCGGCGCTCTGCCGCGGCCCCAGGAGCAGTGGGAGGGGGGAGGGAAGGGCTTCTCCTTCCCGGGCCGGTGGACCGCTGCGCATTGATGGGGGGGGGAGGATGGGGGGGCGGGGCTTTGGTAAGTGCCCGCCCCCCCCGCCTCGTCTCTCCCGGAGCGGCGCTCCGGCGCGCTCCGGCCCCAACGGAGCCCTGGGTACCATGGCACCTGCCAACACCTTTTCTGATGCCTGCCAAGTGTTTTTGGGAAGTGGGTGGGGTCACTTAGGGCTTTTGCACAGCAAGGCTTCTGATTGGCTACTGGAGATTTGATTGGCTGTGCAGATTTTTTTTTTAGTGTTCCTTTGTCAGCAACTGACACCTCAGTGCAAAAATCTGCACTGTGTTACTGAAATTAAGCTGTGGCAATCGTTTTGTGACTGGCTCTGCCTCCTGCAGCAGCCATTTTGTGGCAGCCATTTTGTTGCTGTGCCCGCCATGCCGTGTCAGTATTCCAAATGTCCCTGCAGGCTCAAAAAGATTAGGGACTCCTGGGTTATGCAAACCCTCTCTGGATTTAGCCTATGATGGAGCAGTCATGTGATTGTTTTCAGTACCCAGCATGCCACTTTTATTTCCACATTTCCGGCCTGTGATTCAATCCACTTTGGGCAGTTTTGCAGTGACAGAGCAAAAGTATAGATTCTATTACAAGTCGGCCCCATGCCAAAAGAACTATGGGACTACTTGGCGGAGTTGTGCAGTTGGAAATTTATTAATCAAGGTGGCCTGACTAATACCTGTTCGTAAATGCAGAGAGTCGCTCCGCCGTGACCTCCCCGCCACAGTTGAGACAGTATGTGAACTTGAGGCTCCATGCACGTCTTCTAGTTCCATTCTGGATTCCTTCAGCCCACTCAGCTTTGAGGAGGTTGACAGTTTACTCTCTGCTGTACGCCCAACCTCATGCAGCCTTGATCCGTGCCCTTCGTGGCTGGTAAAAGCCGGCCGGGAGGGGTTACGAGGTGCTCTCAGGGAGATTGTCAACAAGTCCCTCCAGGAGGGACTGTTCCCTGGAGTACTCAAGGAAGCGATGGTCCGCCCCCTCCTGAAAAAACCAACATTGGATCCGGCCGAATTGGCCAACTATCGGCCGGTTTCCAACTTGCCCTATTTGGGCAAGATTTTGGAGAGGGCGGTGGCGATTCAGCTGCAGAGTTTCCTGGATGACACCTCTGTGCTTGACCCGTTTCAGTCTGGCTTCCGGCCAGGTCATGGGACAGAAACGGCACTGGTCGCTCTCACAGACGACCTCCGGCGGCATCTGGATCAGGGCGGAACGGCGGTACTGGTGTTGTTAGATCTGTCGGCTGCGTTCGACACGGTTGACCACCAGTTACTGATCCACCGCCTCGCCGACATAGGGGTTCAGGGGCTTGCCTTACAGTGGCTCGTCTCCTTTCTCCAAGGTCGGGGACAGAGAGTGGCGCTTGGGGAACACGTGTCCCGGAGGCACCCACTTGTATGTGGTGTGCCTCAGGGGGCGGTGTTATCTCCCATGTTGTTCAACATCTACATGCGCCCTCTCGCCCAGATTGCCCGGAGGCATAAGCTGGGTTGTCATCAGTATGCGGATGACACCCAGCTATATCTGTTGTTGGGCGGCCGGTCCGGGGCCACCCTGGATGACCTGGAGCGGGCGCTTGAGGACGTAGCGGGCTGGCTCAAGCTGAGTCGTCTGAAAATGAATCCAACGAAGACAGAGGTCCTTTGCCTGAGTCGGAGTGGACCGGGGGTGGGTATCCCACTACCGGCCTGCGGGGGGGCTCCATTGGTGCCAGCGCCGTGGTTCCGGAGCTTGGGAGTGCTCCTCGATGCCTCCTTGACTATGGAGGCCCAGGTAGCAGCCACTGCCAAAGCAGCCTTTTATCATCTACGGCTGATTAGGCAGTTGGTTCCCTTCCTCGAACGCAATGACCTGGCGACTGTGATCCATGCTATGGTCACCTCAAGGCTAGACTACTGCAACGCTCTCTACATGGGGCTGCCCTTGACTCAGCTCCGGAGGCTGCAGCTAGTGCAGAATGCCGCAGCCAGGCTGCTGATGGGACTCTCAGTGAGGGACCACATCCAGCCTGTGCTGAGGGCGCTGCACTGGCTGGCTATAGCGTACCGGATCCGGTTCAAGGTGCTGGTTTTAACCTTTAAAGCCCTATATGGCCTGGGGCCTGCCTACCTAAGGGACTGCCTTTCCCCATATATACCCCAAAGAGCACTGCAGTCGGGCAGCCAACATCGCCTGACCCTTCCGGGCCTGAAGGAGGCGAGGCTAGCAGCCACCAGAAACAGGGCCTTCTCGGTGGCGGCTCCCCACTGGTGGAATGAGCTCCCAGAGAACATCAGGGCCCTGCGGGACCTTTTACAGTTCCGCAGGGCCTGCAAAGCGGAGCTCTTCCGCCAGGCGTTTGGGGCCGCCACCGGGGGGAATGGCCCTCAGGAGATGGCACGAGGGCCATCTCTAAAACACCATGGTGGCAGCCTCCTGGTTGGTGTAAGCTAGAGGCAGGTATTGGTGCTGGTATGACGCTGCTATTGTGATGAAAGTTCCGTTGTAATTTTAAAGTGTATTTATTTGATGTTATGTTTTAACCTTGTAATTGACTGATTTTATGCTGTAAGCCGCCTAGAGCCGGTCCGCTGGCTAGGCGGGATATAAATTGAAACAAACAAACAAATAAATAAATAAATAAGAGTGCTCCAAATCACAACAGAATTATTTCTGGCATTGAGGAATCCTTGGAAACCTTCCAATCTTACTATTTATTCCGGTGCCTCATTGTCTGGTTTCATTTCCCTGGGATGGAAAGAGGGGCTGCAGCAGTGAGGGACGAGAGAGATGTATGCAACAAGGATGTCATCCAACCAGAATATTCCCACTGAGCAGACTTGTCTGGCTTTTTGGGCCCAGTGTTTCCAATTTCTGCCACTCGTGACATTATCATGCCATCTCATGACTTTATTTTATTTACTTCATTTGTACCCCACCATTCTCCCCAGTAGGGACTCAAAGTGGCTTACGTTGTTCCCCTCTCCTCCATTTTTTCCTCACAAACAACCCCATATGGTAGGTTAGGCTCGGAGTGCGTGACTAGCCCAAAGTCACCAACAAGCTTCCATGGCAGAAGTGGGGATTCAAACCTGAGGCTGTGGTCACACAGCAAGCTTATCCCAATTTGTTCCCGCTATAGATTTGATCAGGAATATTTTTTTTTCTGGGTTGGAATGATCACACATCCCTCCCCGAACTGCTTGCATCGCGCGACGAGGCTCCGGGCACCATCCAGATAGCTGCGCCATCCAAGCGGCAGCGCTGCTTGTTTTTTAAAAAACAATTTGGCTATGCGCATATACACATGGCCAAATCACCGCTCCTACTGGGACTTGCCATAATCCCTTGTTTTTGCAGGTCCCCCCCCCCCCCAACAGCAAACAAAATTAACTGCGACGTACAACTGAGCACTGGAGTCTAAATGTGCACTTGAACGTTTATATATTGAATTTATTCTGCGCAGGATTGCTCATGTGCACAACAGCAGAAGCTTGGGAGGGGAAACATTATGAGAAGGATGTTCAGACAACCTAATCGCAATCATTGCGAGAGATGGCTCTCCGGATCAGCGAAATCGCAGATTCAAAGCGCAAATATCTTGAAAGTACTTGATTTTCCAGCTGTAGAGAAACTCGCTAGGTAACCAGGAGGATTGTGGGAGTGAGCCCACTTCAGTGCAGGAGACGGATGTGGGCGTCTGATCAGCAATTTTAAATGTGAGAGGGAACAGCGGTGAAACATGATCAAAATGACCGTGTGACCATGGCCTGAGTCTTCTGGATCCTAGTCTAATGCTCTAACCACTACTCTGCATTGGCTGATTCCACATAAGCAGAAGGGGCAATGTGATTTCCTTTTGCCTCTGCTACTAGCGCAACCTTCTGTAGTTGCCAATGGCCTCTCTGGACCTGCTCAGCAAACAACAGTTTAATTGCCTTCCACACAGAGATCCTTTCCCCATAGCTTTCTGACATTTGGAATGAACAATCCCTTGAAAACAGAGTGTGTCACCACACAGAAGAGGGACCAGGTAGATTATGGAGAAAAAGCGGTGAAAAAGCAATGAGGAACTGCTCTTGGAGAGGGACTATGGCTCAGTCCACTCGGCATGCAGAAGGTCTCAGTTGTTCAGTCCCCGGCATCTCCACTTAAAGAATCTGGCAGTAGGTATTGTTAATTATTTAATTATCGTACGTCATTGTGTGTAATATAGCCAGGAGATCCTACAATTGTCTGCCAGCCAGAAATTCTAGCTCTTTTAGCGTTATGCACCACTAGGTGGCGAGCTAGACTTGTTTTTAAGGCAAGAGACTTTTCAGAGGTGGTTTGCCATTGCCTGCCTCTGCGCCACAAGCCTGGTATTCCTTGGAGGTCACCCTTCCAAATACTAGTTGAGGCCGACCCTGCTTGGCTTTCAAGATCTGATGGGATCGGGCTAGCCTGGGCTGTCCAGGTCAGGGCTAGCAGGTATTGTGAAAGACCTCCACCTGATGCCCTGGAGACCTGTTGTCAGTCAGAGTAGACAACACTGACCTTGGTGGCTGATGGTCTAATTCTGTATAAGGCTTCTTCATGTGTCTTCAGGGGTGTAGAGTTTTGTAAATTCCGGGGGGGGGGGGCAGGGGCTCTTTAGCGCATGCGCGAAGCACGCACGCTTGCTGGGGCGATGCCCCCCCCCCCCGCCGGGAAACCTCCGCACCTCCCTGGGCCCTTCCAAGGTCCGCCAGCCACTGCTGCCAGGGCCTCTCTCTCTCCCCCCCCCCACTCCTTCCCTCTCCCTTCGCTGGGAAAAGAGGGAGGGAGAGGGAAGAATGGAAGAGTGGCCAGGCACGGGGGGGGAAGAGGCACCGGCAGCAGCAGCTGCCAGCCTCGGAAGGGCCCCGGGAGGCAAGGCAGCAGGCGCTGCGTCTTCCTGGGGGGGGGCTCAGTCCCCCCTGGGAAATTTCGGGGGAGGCTCGAGCCCCCCCCGTAGTCTATGCCTATGTGTGTGTTCATATGAACTTTGTGCTAGGAGCCCTAGTGTGATGTATGTTCTTTGCTGCAAAGACACAAGTGTAGGACCGCCTTACAAACTGACTTTTTTTTTAAAGTAGAAATAGCTGTTTCTGAAATGTATAAACTGCTTCCTACTGCCCCCCATCCCCCCCCCCCCCGGAATTTTTGTAAGTTGCTATGAGAGCATCGAAAGCATTACATACCAGTAAAACATTAAAATTAATACAGTGTACATGATAAAGCTTTATATCATAATAGCCAGGCCTGTAGCTACAAGGGGGCATTTGGGGGTCCTGCCCCCCCAATTAAAAGCCCCGCCCCACAAACAGCCATGCTGAAAAGTTTATTTTTGACCATGACCTAGGTGGTGCTGAGCTAACAGAAAGGGGGGTTGTTGGAGATGTATTGAAGGTGCCCTTTGAAGCTTTCTTGCCCTGTGGAAGGGAACTCAAAAGGCATTAAAATGCCTTCTGAAGGCAATTAAATGCCCTCTGAGCTGGTCTTTTCCTGACGCGCTCGCTGCCCTGTCCTTTGAAAGGAAGGGCTAGAAGCAGGCTTGGAGCCTCCCCCTTTACAGACAGGAATTCAGACTAATTTGATTAACTACAATTTATCTGCCCCCTTAAAAATTTAAATGCCCCCCCCAAACAAAAAAATTCTGGCTACGAGCCTGCTAATAGCATAGGCAGCGGATGACCCCCAAAACAGTTGGAACTCCTGAAGCTGGCTCTCATTTCTGCAACTCCAACAGCCTGACTGGAAATGGATATGACCAGGCCAGAAATGAACATGGCATTGGCCACTGATAGACTTGGAACTGACAGGCTTTATAAAGGTGCCATGGTTCAGTGGCAGAGTGTTTGCTTTGCATGCAGAAGGCCCTAGGTTCAGTCCCCGCATTTCCACTTTAAAGGATCAAATAGCAGGTGATGTGAAAGATTTGAGACCCTGGAAAGCTGCTACCGGTCAGAGCAGATGATACTGACATTGACAGACCAAGGTCCTGACTCAGTAGAAAGCGGCTTCATATGTTCATAAAAGGAATCAGTAGAGGCAGAAAATGGGGGAGAGTGGAGGAGCCTGTACCTGTATCAGCCCCAGAAAGAGCTCCTTTGTTCTTTATGGAGGACAAGCTGGGGAGGCATTGCTTCGCAGCTCTACCATCTAGGCAGCCAACGTCTTCCTGTGGGATCTATCCCACCTAAAGATATGAGTCAGGCCGGGCATCCACTGGCTGTCTCTGTGCTCATGGGACTACACTGATTCACACATTACAAAGTCCTTGTATCCCCTCCACCCACAGACTTTGGATTATATGTGTACTGGTTGGTCTGTGTTCAAATCTTAATTCCCACACGTGTAGGCCCGATTCAGATCAGGACTGTGACACATGGGGTCAGAGTGCATAAGTCGTTCTACCTGTACTGTTTTCCCATCTTGAAATGCCTCAAGGATCTGTCCTGAGAGTTGTTTTGTTTAACATCTTTATCAATTATTTGGATGAAGGAATAGAGGGAATACTTATTAAATTTGCAGATGATACTAAATTGGGAGGGGTAGCAAATATGGTAGAAGACAGAATCAGGATACAGGATGATCTTGATAAGCTGGAAAACTGGGCTAAAACAAATAAAATGAATTTTAGTGGGGATAAATGTAAAGTTCTGCATTTAGGTAGGAAAAGTCAAATGCATAGTTAGGATGGGGGAGACTTGTCTTGGCAGTAGTCTGTGCAAAAAGGATCTAGGGGTCTTAGTAGACCATATACTGAACATGAGTCAGCAGTGTGATGCAGTTGCTAAAAAGGAAAATGTGATTTTGAGCTGTATCAACAGAAGTATAGTGTCCAAATCACACAAAGTGATGGTATAGCTTTGCTCTGCTCTGGTTAGACCTCACCTAGAGTACTGTGTTCAGTTTTGGGCACTACAATTTAAGAAGGATATAGACAAGTTGGAACGTGTCCAGACGAGGGCAGCGAAGATGGTGAGGGGTCTGGAGCCAAGTCTTGTAAGGAAAGGTTGAAGGAGCTGGGTATGTTTTAGCCTGGAGAGGAGACAACTAAGAGGTGGTATAATAACCATCTTCAACTACTTGAAGGGCTGTAATATAGAGGATGGTACGGAGTTGTTTTCTGTTGCCCCAAAAGGTCAGACCAGAACCAACAAGTTGAAATTAAATCAGAAGATTTTTCGGCTAAACAGTAGGAAGAACTACCTGACAGAGCAGTTCCTAAGTGGAACAGGCTGCCTCGGGAGGTGGTGGGCTCTCCTTCTTTGGAGGTTTTCAAACAGAGGCTAGCAGGGCTTTTTTTGTAGAAAAAGCCCAGCAGGAATGCATTAGCATAATAGGTCACACCCAACAACAGAAACTCATTAGCATATTAGGCCACACTCCTGACAGCGCAGCTCCCTCCCAGGATCAGCTTCCCCAGGTGCCCCCTATGGGGAACCCGAGGGAAGGAAGGCAGTTTCTGGATTGGCTTCCCCAGGAGGGGAGGCAGTTTAAACTGCCTTCCCTCTCTGGATTGGCTTGGCTTTCCCAGGTGCCCCACAGCTTGCGAGGCGCCTGGGGAACCTGAGGGGGGGGGGAGGCTGTAGGCGTGGCCAACTTGGAAGCCAGCCGGAACTCTGTTCCTGTGCGTTCCTGCCCAAAACTAGCCCTGGAGGCTAGGATGATCCATCTGACAATGCTGATTCTGTGAACTTAGGCAGATCATGAGAGGAAAGACAGGAAGGGTTGCATTGGTGCTTAGTTCTTGTGGCCCTTTCTTTCACACCCAGGGAAATGCTGATTGCCATTCTGGGTTCAGGAAGCAATTTTTCTCCAGGCCAGTTTGGCTGGAGATCCTGGAGGTTTTTTGTCATCTTCTGGGAGTGGAACAGCAGTCATTGGGGGTGTGGGTGGGTATTTGTGAATTTCCTGCATTGTGCAGGAGGTTGGATTAGATGACCCTAGAGGTACCTTCCAACTCTATGATCCTATGATACTATGAAATGGCCCCAAGAAGTTGTTACTTGCCCTACCAGAGAAACTTAACATTTACTGATGCTACATGTACATTTCTCCAGTGGAGCAAATAAACTCCCCAGGATGAATGGAAGCCCTCTCTTCCTCCATGCCATGGTCGAGATCTGATTCAGACCCATGAGTGCCTGCAAATTAGGTTCCGAGCATTGAAGCAACCAGCACACATCTGATCGAAAGTCCTTGAAATGTGTGAATTGGCCTCCACATCTCATTGTTTGCCCATCCCCACACATATTAACTCTGTTTCCCAGGTCTGCTTTAAGTCTGGAAAACCCCATTGGGCAATACTGGGCCAGAACACAACACGGAGACTTCCTGTTACAGAGCACCAATGGGCAAAACCTAACTGCTGCAAAGCAAATTAATTAGCGGCTCTAGCATCCCTGGGAAATTGACCAAGCACTAGAGAATCTGCAGGTGGAAATGATAAACAGCATTCAGTATGCTTCAGACCTGGAGATGTGTGGACTAAAGAAAACTTCCACATTCAGTGGCAGTAAACCTCTGAATACCAGTGCCAGGAGGCAACATCAGGGAAAGACCTCAGTCTCTACACCCCAGGATGCTGGACTAGAAGGACCACTGGTCTGATCCAGCAGGGCTCTTCTTTACATTCTTACGGACGCAGGCACAGGAAGTCATCTATAGAGTCCGTAACAGTTCCATAAATTGTCTGTTTGAGCATGCATGCTTTTGTTTACCTTCCTTTCTTGCAGCCCCCCTCAGTTGGAACTAGTTTTCTTTTCTGGTGCTGAAGTCATGCTAATGTACACTCCCCTTGGATTATTGTTTACTAAACCAAGAGCTGACGAGAGAGCTGCTTGAGAGTGAGCAAAGAGACGGAATATAAACAGGTGTGAGTAAATTTAGCAAATCGAGAATAGCGTGACCGGGAAACTTTTAAGCCCTCTTTGCAACACCCCCAGTGCCACTGAGTCACGAGCCTGTCATGGGGTTTATATTTGACCACTTGGTTCATTTATGTCTTACTATTCATTTGTTTTGTCCCTGACATGGGTGGCCCAGGCTCATGAGATCTCAGAAGAAGAAGAAGAGATTGGATTTATATCCCGCCCTTCACTCACTTAAGAGTCTCAGAGCGGCTTACAAACTCCTTTCCCTTCCCCTCCCCACAACAGACACCCTGTGAGGTAGGTGGGGCTGAGAGAGCTCTGAGACAACTGTCCTTGAGAGAACAGCTGGTACAGAGCTATGGCTTGCCCAAGGTTATCCAGCAGGTGCAAGTGGAGGAGTGGGGAATCAAACCCGGTTCTCCCAGATTGGCGTCCGCGCACTTAACCACTACATCAAACTGGCTCTAAAGCTAAAACCAAGGCAGCCGTGGTTAGTACTTGGATGGGAAACCACCAAGGAGGTCCACTTTCGCTGTGTACAGGTTGTGCCTCTTTGGGTGTAAATTTTCAGTCATCCTACCCAGTACATCATGGGGGAGGCAGGCTCTCCTGTTGCAACCACCTAATTCGAACCACTGAAAATGTTTCGGTTTTAAGTTTTATGCTGTGCTTGTAGGGAGTAGAGTTGCTGATGCTACATCACACCCAATTACTATTGGGATATTTGGTTAATATAGCAGAGTTTGCCCAGTCATAGAAGTGGGATATTGAGTGCACTAAATAAATCTTCCAAGAAGTAAAACTAAGGTTCCCAGGCCCCTCTGCCTGGGCAGGGGTTTCCCGGAATTTCTGGTCAGCTGGTGGCGGGGGAAGCCCCACCCCCAAACAGCAGTGTTGCGTGGCAGTGTCCCTGATGTCATGTGGAAGTGATGTCATTGCGCTGGCAACATCGCATGATAGTGCTCTGCTTTTTGGACAAGACTCTATGGTTTGAGCTTAATTTTAGCAATAGAGTTTGCCCAAAAGGTAGAGTGTTGCCCTGATGTCGCTGAGACGATGACATCACTTCCACATGATATCATTGCATCTGGGACGTCCCTGCCCACTTCTGGGCCACCCTCCAACACCCCCTGCTGGTGCAACAATTGTGCCTGGCAACCCTAAGTAAAACTTAACATTTATTCAAGGAGATTCAGTTCACATTCAGGTTGCAGCTGAAAGGAGAGAGAGAGGCCTAATCTAAAGCGTACTTTCTCTATCACAAGTGGCCAGCTATTGGAATACCAAGTCCGGGTGGGGGAACAGAGGCAGGCTTTCAGCCACCTCTCTGAATATCCTTCAGGCCCCCAGTAGGCATCAGTCACCAGAGGACAATGTGATTTCCTGATGTAGGCACACACACACGCACACACAGAGAAAATACAAAAAATATCCAAAAAAACACCCCAACTCTCCAAAAACAAGTGGTCAGCTAAATCCGGCATCGTGTATAGAAGTATGAAGGCATTGTTTCTTCAGGAGAGACCTGTAGAGACATGTGACTCCATGCAGAGCCACGCGGAGAATGGGGAAGAACAAAAGATGTGGTGGGGGGGTATCAGAGAGCAGCTCTCTCTAAGACAAAAAGGGGGACATTCCATACAAGGAGATAATACTTATACACACTTACACACACACTATGGCTGTACAGACTGTCTCCTCTATTCTTCTTACTGGGAATGTGCATTAGAGATGAACATTATTTTCAGGAAGGGCAATCGTTGGGACACTGAGCTCTGTATCCCATCCCGCAATGACTGCATTTCCACTAGCTCTGGCAAGCATAGCAGCTTTTGATTGTGCCAGCATCATTAGGCACACAGCAATGTGTGAGGCACACTGTAATCCTGGAATCTGTGACATGCACTTACAGAAGTTTATTATGCTGATGATACCCAACTCTTATTTTGTTAGCTAAGCCCCAGAAGCAGTTCTGTTAGTCCTAAACACTCAGGTGCTGGGGTCAAGTGGCTTAAGGGAGAACAGACCAAAACTGAATCTAGACAAGGCTGGAGAGACGCTGGTTGGTAAGGCTGATGTTCCAGAATGGATCCACCTGCCAACTTTGGATGGGACCAGCTTTACACTTACTGATTGTATAAGTCTAGGGATCCTCTTAGATCCAGCTCTGCTTTTACAGAAGCTGACTGGTGTCCTTGCCAGGAGTGCTTTCCTTTCGTTGCATCTTGTGCAGAGGTTATCACCCCTTCTAGGCTTGGCTGACCTGACTTCACTGATGTGACTTCACAGATAGACCACCATGATGTACTGTACATGGGGCTGCCCTTAAAAGCAACACAGAGTCTCCAGTTAGTGCAATAAAGTGGCAACCCATCTTTTGACTGCAGCCCAAAGATCTGATCACAATCCTAAAACAACATAATTGGTTAGCTGTTTGTTTCTGGGTGCAATTTAAAGTGCTGGTTCTTGCCTTTCAAGCATTTCATGACCTGGAACCCAAATGTCTTGAAGGACCATCTTTCCTGGTATGAGTTTGTGTATGCACTCATTGCTCTCTGCTTACAGTTCTGTCTCATATGATATTACATTCATCTGTAGTCTGCCTGTAGTCTTTTATGGCCATCCTTCCAGTTTTCTGAAATAAACTTTTGTAAGGAGTGTTTTCTTGATGATTTTGCTGAGTTTCTGCAAGGCTGTCTCTCAGAGAGTTGGGCTCAATGGATTGGTGGTATGATGTCCATATGTTGATGGTTTACGTCTGTTTTTTTATTGTAACTTGTAGCTTGATAAGCTTTTGCATATATTTTGTGTCACCTTGTTTTTCTGGAGGAACAGCAAGATACACACACTAGGAATAAGGCCCGTTGTGGAAATAAATACAATGGGCTCTAGAAAGAGGCTCTGTGAGAGTGCCAAGGACTTGGGCACTCAGCATCAATTTGCTGTGGCAACCTCAGCAGGGTATAAGGACACAGAGTCCACTGTTTTCTCCAGGGGAACTGATCAATGCAATCTGGAGAGCAGTTATAATTCAGAGTAATCTCCAGTCCTCACCTGGAGATTGGCAACAGTGGTTTCCCAAAAGGAATGGCTGGTTTGGAGGGCAGAGTCTATGGCATTGTACTTGTCTGAGGCCCCACCCTTCCTCAAACCTCACCCTCGCCAGGCTCCATCCCTCAAATCTCCAGGAATTCCCCACCTGGAGTTGGCAACCCTATCTCCTTTCCAGCCAAGCTTCAACCTACCTTTATTTTCCCCTCACTGTTCAGCTTTCCATCTCCCCCCCCCACACACACCTGCAGCCTCTACCATGCTCTGAAGCCCTGAGTGCTACGTCACATTGGCTGTCATGGGGGGGGGGGGGCATCTCAGCAGGGTATAAGTTCACAATGAGTTTTCTCCCAAAGGCCAAAATAGGTGTGGAAAGGGCCCTTTGCTGACATAAGCCAAGCTTGGTTGACCAGCAGCAGGCACTGAGGGGAAAGTAGGGTTCCCAGCTCTGAGTAGGGAAATACCTGGAGATTGGGGGGGGGTAGATCCTGTGGAGGGCAGCATTTTGGGGAGGGTGGAAGGACTCAGCAGGAATTTCCCAACCTGGACTGGCCCCAATATGTTCCTCACAAAGCCGTAGAAAGGGTTTTCTTTCTTTGTCTTTTTACTGACCGAACCAAGCTTGGTTGCTTACCAACAGCCACTGAGGGAAAAGTTAGAATGTTTTGGCTGGTGGCCTGTATGGCATTCTATTCAGCTGAGGCCTTTCCTCTCCCCTCCCCAAATTCTGGCTTCCTTAAACTGGCTCCCTTACCTGGAGCTGGCAACCCTATGAGTTCCTCACAACAGCCCCTGCAGGAAAATTTTGTCCCCCCCCCCCCCCAGGAGCTGAGCAAGAGAAGTGTCTTTGTTGGGGGAGACAGTGCTTCTGACAGAGAACAGTGGCTGAAAGATGAGTGGGCGGGGAAGAGGCGCAGACCCAGCAACCAGCCAATGGCATGAGAGTACTCTTGAGCGGCGACTGATGGGCCAATGGCTGAGGGAGAACATTTTACAGCCAATGAGAGCACATGGAATGTTGCCACCCCACCTGGCATTTATATAATAGGGATAGATATTTAAGTAAGGTGTACATAGTAGAAAGATTTCCTGCAGTGAGGTTTACAAAACATGGATAGGCCTACAGATGTCTCATAAGACCACAGGTTGTCCAAGGACGATGCTTCCATCAAATTGCTCCATTCTGGATGAGATCATTTTGACATCTATAACACATCAAGCTTACATGCTGCATTAGCATTTTCAGGTTCCAATTGCAATACATTCATGCACCCTTCCTCGGTGTTATTTAGGTCAGGTTGGCCGGAGCGGGTGGTAGGTTTGTCTTGATTTGGTGAACCTGAGATGTCCTTCATCAGCACTAGCAGAAAATACCACAACTGTCCTAGGAACTGGGTGTTAGCGTACTGTATGTCCCCTACGGCATGGAAGGTCGCTTGACCTGCCATAGATAGTGCACATGTTGTGGTCAGCTTTGTCGAGCACAAATACATTTTTGCCAACTGTAGCTTGCGCTTTCTGAGTGATCAGTGACTCAAATTAGACTGCTCCCTTGTACGAAGCACAGATATCTAAATCTGAAAGAATGTCTGCGACCATCTTGGAACTGTACTGCCTGTTGAGGTGAATACTTGGTCCAACTTGGAGACACAAATAAACACATATGCATGGCAGCAGTGATAGCATGCTGGATTGTCATGCATTCTCTTGCGCTTGATTTGGTCACACATCGTAAAGTACAAAACAGAGGAATAGCTTTGTTCTTAGCCACTCAGATTGTAAACTCTGATAAATTATAAGTATTAGGAGTGTTACCGGAAGTCACAGTTCCACAAAGCTCAGCTGTTGGGTTCAAACTCAGCAAAACTGGAAAATAGGCATGAAGGTACTGGTCAACATAACTTAATCTGGATGTAGAGCCTGGCGTTTCTTTGTGCAAAATCTGGGGAGGAACTTGGCACCACAAATAAGTGTTAGGTTTGCCAGCCAACCAACTAGGGGGTCTTTTAACCCTGGGCCAGTTGCCAGCAATGTGCTTTATTTAGTTATTTAGATTTTTAGGCTGCCCTTCCTGCAAGCAGGGCTCAGGGTGGCTTACAGCAAAGGTAAATACAATAAATAAATAAAAGTTCAAACCGGCAATAAAATACATAATACATATCAACAAATAAAACAATCCATTCCAAGATGGCGGAAAAATTTCAGCTTCCACAAGCCTCCTGGGAGGGTTGCAAAAAATGGAGGGTTATATGCCAGACTATATGTTAAAATTGTGTTTGGACTGGTTGCCAGAATTTTTAAAATAAAGATGGGACTTTTTTTTAGTGAAAGTCTGATTGCATCATTTCCATGCTCTGTGCATTCTTAAACTGTGTAGTCCCCGCACACTCCAGGTAGTTGAGTTCCGCCACAATGTACCATTTCTTATGCTGTTGCATGCAAGATTATAGGGTGTGTATAGGGTTCCTGGACAGCTGCCTCCTAGGACTCTGAGGCAGGCAGAAGGGGGGGGGGGCATAGAGCAACAGCGTGGTGATGTGGCAGTGGTAGCTAGGAGGTTTGGCACTGCCTTGCCCCTGGCCCCACCCAGGTGCCACAATTTTTGAAATTATAACATGGCCACTTACCAGTCCTAGCTTTAAGGTATGCATTTCAGAGTTCCACAGGAGAATAGGTTGTGATTGTTCCTACCCATTTGTCTCTTTTATAGAACATTGAGCTGAAGGTGGAAGTAGAGAGCCTGAAAAAAGAGCTCCAAGAAAAGCAGCAGAACTTGGATAAAGCTTGGTAAGTGACAGCATAGGAGGGTCTCCAAGGCCTGCCTGACAAACATCCCCCTACTCAGAAACCTTTAGGAGTACACTGGTCTCCCCAGGAACTGCAGGGAGCCATCAACACACTCTGTTCTCTGGTTCTTGTAACAGGTGATAGTTACAGTCCACTGTGCACTGAGGATGAGTCCCATTGGGCTCAGCAGGATTCACTCCTGTGTAAACCATTCATGGGGTGAGGTTGAGGTTTCATAATCTGTCAGTGATCACTTAACTACAAAGAGCCATACCAGGCAATCCTAACCTGAGTTACACCCTTCTAAGACCATTGACTTCTGTGGATTTAGGGTATATAACTGTTTAGGTTTGCACTGTTAATCAGTGGTGGAAAAGAGCTCTCCGAGGATGCAGAAAATCAAAGCAGATCTTGAATGTATCTCCCTCCTTTCCCCCTGTGCTTTATACAAAGATCTGGGAGATACTAGTTTAACCCTCCCCCCAGTAACATTTTCTCAGTCTTAGAGCTACTCTTTGCCCTGCAGGGGTAATATACCAGCACCCTATATATAGTTTGTGTGTGAAACCTACAGCAGCATGGTGGGTGGGAGGTGAACACTGAGGTCAGGAAAATGCAGCATGGGCAAGGGTTAGTCCCCTTCCCCTCTGTTGTGGTCCCAGCCTGCTTGGCTAGAATTGGAGCTACGTCTGTTCTTGCACCTAGGGGAGGGAGATCCATTTCCGTATATCCTGACCTTATGTCTCATTGGGCCTGCAGACCAGCTTGTTGAGTGTGCTGGAAATCAGGTATTGTCTGCAAAGTCACCCACTGCCAAAGCAGCAAATGACATGAGATTCCAGCATGCCTGTGACCAGAGCTTCCCAGTAACTGCAGCTGTGCATGGCCACAATTAGCAGTGGGGCTGTGTGAGCTGCACTGGCTCCCGGTGGAGTACGGGGTCAGGTTCAAGGCTCTGGTGTTAACCTTTAAGGTCCTTAACAGTCTGGGACCCATGTATCTTTGGGGCCACCTCTCCTAGTGTACCCCCTGAAGAGTGTTGCACTTGGCAGATAAGAACTTACTAGGGGTCCCCGGCCCAAGAGACATCCAGCTGTCTTCAACCAGGGCCAGGGCGTTTTGTGCCCCGGCCCCAAGCTGGTGGAAATCTCTGCTGAATAAACATCTAGGCCCTGTGGAATCTGATACAATTCCACAGGGCCTGTAAGGTGGAGCTGTTCCGCCAGGCATTTGGTTGAGGACAGCGACGGTTTTCATCTGTTTGGCGCTCCTGTCTCCTGCCTCCTCCCCGCAAGGCAGTGGCACAACCCGCAGCTTAGCATCACCTTATCAGGCTGGTTATTGTATTTTTATTGTATCTCCATTGTTTTAATTATTGAATTAATATATGACTGTTTACATTGATGTACACCGCCCTGAGCCCTGTTTTCCAGGGGAGGGCTGCTTAGAAATCTAATTCAATAAATAAATAATCCTGTTCTCCCTGCATGCCTTAGTTCTGTCCCAAATTTTATCCTACATACCTGGGAACTGAGTTCTCACCTGGGAACTCAGAAGCACATCTCTCACAATCCCCCACGGCAGAGCCCAGCCTGAACTGAGGATTGTGTGTTACGTGCCTTCCATTTGCTTCTGACTTACAGTGTTCCTATGAATTAATGTCCTCCAAAATGTCCTATCATTAACAGCCCTGCTCAGGTCTTGCAAGCGGAAGGCTGTGGTTTCCTTTATTGAGTCAACCCATCTCACGTTGGGTCTTGCTTCAACTGGAAAACACAACTTACCACTGAGAGTACAACACAAACAAGTCATCTTGTAAGATCTGCACGTGATTCCATGTTACAGGGCAGTTGTTCTGACTGGCCAAATTTGTGAATTTCAGGGAAGCAGCAGAGAGCTTGAGTGGCCAGTATGAAGCGGAGATCTGTCACCAGCAAGAGAGCGAGCGGGCCTATGAGAGCCTGGAGAAGAAAATCCAGCTGCTGCAGGAGGTGAAGGAAACAAGTTGACTGCAGAAACAGGGACCACTCTGCTTTGCTGAGTATATTGATGAGGGATGATAAAGAGGCTCCTAGGGGGGAAGGAGGCAACGCTGCCCATTTTGAAAATTCAAAAGAGCGAACTTTAGTTTTGTTCGCTGCCCTTTGTCTTCAAGGCCCCCAACTCATATTATCATCACTTGGCTCATAGTGAAATCAAAGAAAAGCAGGAAAGGGGGATAGCGATGTACGTATTGATGCAGGATAGTGGCCTATATATGCTGAGCAAAAATGTTAAGATACAGCTGAAGTTCGATTTCAGTCTTACAAAAACTTATACATTCTGACCTTGAGATCTCCCAGTCTGAGCCATATAGCTATTCAGATTTCACTGACTTTACCTTAATTTTCAAAGTAGCAGAGGTCTTTTAAAGAGAGTCAGTGTGGTGTAGCGGTTAAGAGTGTCGGACGAGTATCTGGAAGACCCAAGTTCGAATCCTCACTCTAACCATGGAAGCTTCCTGGGTAGTCTGAAGCCAGTCACGATATCTCAGCCTAATCGACCTCACAGGCTTTTTGTGAGGATAAAATGGAGGAGAGGAGAATGATGTAAGCTGCTTTGGCTCCCCAGTGAGGGGAAAGGCAGGGTATAAAGGAATTAAATAAATAAAGCAGTCTGCTGTGGTTGAGTACCTCACATTTTCTAGAGTTTGTTGAAGAGAAGTTGCAAAGAAGTTGGGATCCCCCCCCCCCCCTTCCCGAATACTTTGCTTGAAACTACCAGTATCGGGAGTAGGGCTGCCGGGTCCTTCAAAGTCTCCGGCAAGGGACTTTGGGCACCGTTACTGGAGAGGGCAGGGATGTCCCCAACGTGATGACATCATGCAGAAGTGACATCATCACCTTGGGGACCACCCCCCACATTGGGGACTGGTCCCTTTAATTGCTTTTGGCAAGAGGCGCTCCCCCCCCCCCCCCCCCGCACGTCTGCACTTGAAGCTGCAAATTCGCAGCTTGGAGTGCAGGAGTGCGCGGCCATCCCTCTTCCTCCCTCCCTCCTGCAAGATTTAAAGGGCCACCTGGAGAGCCTTTTAAATCTTGCAGGAGGGTGGCTATGTGGTCACTCTTGGGGGTGGGGCTAGGAAGCAACATCAGGGGAAGGCCTCGGCCACTATGCCCTGTTGTTGGACCTCCAGAGGAACTCATTGGCCACTGTGTAAGATAGGATGCTAGCTTAGATGGACCACTGGTCTGATCCAGCAGGGCTCTTATTGTATTGGGCTGGTGGTTCCACAAAGTCGTTTAATCTTAATTTAATTTAATTCTTGGGATTGTGGTTTCGTGAAGCTGTTTAATCTGGAATTACCATGATTCGTTGATACTGCTTTTATGGAGGATCTAGGCAACACTGCAGTTAACACAAGTATTTTCTGCATTGTTTCTCCTTACTTTTTCAAACTTCATTTATAGTGCTTTTTAAAAAAAAAAACACAGACCATGAAATGCAGATGCAATGCCGATTGTCCATTTGTGGACAGTCGAAGTCCCGTTGGTGCATCTCCCGTCCCTTTAAATACTCTTCTGTTTTATTCTTGAAGCTCAAACATTCCCGAACACACTGTTTACATGTAAAAAGAGGAAGGCCTTATTAAATACTTCTTCCCCCCCCCCCTTTGTAGCGAATGAGAGTGTTTGTTAAATTTTAATAATAATTGCATTCGTGAAAAAATGAAAAATTAAGAAGCTCACAGTGCAGCTCCTCATCTTCCTTGTCCCCCCAAGGAGCTGATTAAGGACATGGTCACATAGGCGTCAACTACATGGGGGGCTCAAGGGCTCGAGCCACCCCTGAAATTTCCCGGGGGGCACTGAGCCCCTCCAGCAAAATGGAGCGCTTGCTGTCACGCCTCCCCACCACACCTCCTCAGGCCCTTCCTAAGCCCGGCCGTCGCCGCCTCTCCCCCCCCCCCCCACCTGGCCACTCCTGCCTCCTTCCCTCTCCTTCCCTCCGTTTGGGGGCCATCTGGGAAAAGGCCCAGCCTGATGGCGTCACCCAGAAGTGACGCCATCACGCTGGGCACGTTGTCGGGCCAACACTCTAGCAATCGTCCCGAAACTCTATGACACCATAGAGTTTCAGGGTGATTGCCAGGGCATCACGCTGGGCATTTGCCCAGATGGCCCCCGGATGGAGGGAGGGAGAGGGAAGGAGGCAGGAGTGGCCAGGGGGGGGGGGGAGGCAGAGCCGGCGGGGACAGGGTCTCGGCGTGCGCACACTTTGCGCATGTGCACACATGAACCCCCCCCCCCCCCCCGGATTTTAAAACTCGACGCCCCTGTATGGTCAGGTATCCTGAGGCCCTAGAGAATAGGAACTAATGAAGCACCAGGGAAAATCAGAAGCTCCTTTAAGGCCAACCATTTAAATTCTGCTCTTTCAGTCGTCCCTACCTCAGTTAGTTTAAAGAAGCTTCTTTCCCCCCCCCCCCCATGGTGCTTAATTAGTTTCTTTCTCTTCACTCACTGGTGCCTCAGAAACTTTGAATGTGTTCCCAGTCAGTCATTTGGCCTGGAGGGGAAGGCTTTCTTTACTGAATTTCATTTGGCTGCTCACTGCGCTCCTTAATTTTTTCCCTGGTTATAATGCATTAATATAACATTGTAATTCTGTGAATATGATCATTAGAAAATTATTTAACAACCACCATTTCTGAAAAGGGGGGGAACTGAAGTAATTAAAGTCTCCCCTCGTTTAGGTGGTATCCATTCTGCAATGTTAGGGCACCTAATTCTGAGCAGCAGAAGTGGTAGGGAAATAAATTTGAAAGGATGATTAGGAGAGGGGAGAAGCAGGAATTTTCTGGAACAGGTCCTTGTGCTTGGGAATGGGAATCGTCAGAATTATTAAGGGGAATATAGTGTTGTATTAAGTGTTGTGGAAAGTTCTTTTCCTCCTCCTAGTTTCATAATAATTTTATTTGAATATCAACAATATGGTTACAACTCAACAATGCAATACCAAAGATAGCAACACAGTAATACATAGTGAAACAGTCTCAGAAGGCTTTACTACGTGAGTACTTCCAAAAATAAACCTGAACAATCAGAACAGAAAAAACACCTCTTTGGGGTATGAGTATTGAATTATACCTTTGTTTTTAGCAATATAATCAACTACAGGAAACCACAAAATGAGTCTTCTGGAGAGATGCTATTAGTATACATCTACACTGTTATCCATTATATAAATTTCCCATACCCTATTATCAGGGGTCCGTTGGGGCTGGAGCGAGGCGGAGCAAAGCTCCGCCAGCTCAGGACTGGCCAGTAGGGCAGCCACGGGCTGAATCAGATTCTCTAATCTGATTCAGCTCGCCGCTGAATTGCCACTGAAATTCGGCAGCAACTTTAAAAGCCATTGGAGGGGAGGGGGTTTGAGGGAGAGGATCCAAACTTGCAGGGTAGCTGCTGGGGCCTCTCCTCGAAATGCCCACCAAGTTTCAAGAAGATTGGACCAGGGGGTCCAATTCTACAGGCCCCCAAACAGGTTGCCCCCATTCCCTCCATTGTTCTCTATGGGAGGAAAAAAGTTAACATTTTTCCCCTCCATAGAGAACAATGGAGGGGATGGGACAATCTGTTTGGGGGCCCATAGAATTGGACCCTGTGGTCCAATCTTCTTGAAACTTGGTGGGTATTTCAAGGAGAGGCCCCAGTAGCTACCCTGCAAGTTTGGAGCCTCTCCCTCAAACCCCCTTTCCTCCAGCCCCTCATATACCCTATGAGTTTTTGCCATTGATTTCAATGACCCATAGGATATAATGGGGCTGAAACTGGCATTCCCTTTCTGACACACTTCTGGTGATATCAGGGGACGTGGCATATGCTAATGAGTTGTGCTAATGAGTCATACTAATGAGCTCCTGCACCTCTTTTTCTACGAAAGGACCCCTGCCTATTATACCAAGCAGAAATTGTTGGTACTGTTGGGTTTTTCCAAGAAGAAGCAATTGCCATCCTTGTTTTAATTCCACTCACAGCTTAATGCAGAAGACGATGCCTTCAGCATCACAAAATGGATCATGAGGAGGAATCAACCTTGGGCACCATCCCTGGGGTTGCTGTTGATATTCTTTGAGAATTCCAGAGGGGTAGCCATGTTGGTCTATTGTAGTGGCACCTTCAAGACTGACAATAGTTATCCCAGCATGAGCTTTCATGAGCGGAAGCTCACCTTTCCATACCTGAAGCTCTGACTCATGAAAGCTCATATGAGAATAAATGTCGTTGGTCTGGAAGTTGCAGTGTCAGATGTGTCAAGAGCTAGCTGATTTGGTTGAGTGATGCTCAGTATTAGTGTCCAAGTGGCAGTGAGTATTCTGTAGCCTTGAAACTCAGTGCAAACTAGTTATGGGCTACGTGAGTTCCTTTCTTATCCATCCACCCCTTCTGTGGGCTACCACGTGACAACGCAGCCATTAAGTAGGATAGAACATCAGAAGTCTTCCTCAGTAAGTCTGTTGGTGACACCAGATAAACATCAGTTCTGAATTTCCATCACCTTCACTCTGATTCTGGCTGGGAAAACTCAGTTTGATCACTTTGAACATGGCAGCACTTACCTAGATTTGTGACACGTGCTTTTCTAGAGTCTCCAGCAAAACAAAACCAGTATCATGTCCAACTTTGTACCTCCTCTGGAGCTAAAGATCATCTCTTGTTCCATCTCTAGGAGGCCCAGTCAGCAAGAACAGAAGCAGAGCAGATGTCAGCTTTGGCTGAAGCTGAGAAGGAGCGCTGTTTGGAACTCAGCAAGCAGCTGACTGAGTACTCCAAGAAGCAGGATGAGACCAGGGAAAGCCAGGCTCTTTTGAATACCTACAATGTCATCTTGGCAGAGAAAGACAAGTACGTCCTTGTGGGGGTTTTGTTACAGTGATTTAATTTGTCTTTGTCACCTTAGTGGTAATCCATTTCAGAATCTCCAGAGCTGAGCTTCCACAAATTTTGTATCTGCCTTTCTGATGTGTGTCTGATGTGTGTCACTTGAGCCTTGCTACTGTAAGATAATTTTTCCTTGTTTATTTTCTGGGTCGCTAATTTTGGGGGGGGGTATCCCTATGGGTGGCCGGTTGTCATTGCCTCATTATATCAGTTTGAAATAATAGTTGGCAGGCCCAACTGCTTGCACAGAAAGCACCTGCCCACTATGCCATGCATTCGATATGAGGTGCAGAACTATTTCCCAGCTCCAGCAGAGATAACTAGGCCATTTCTTCTATACAGGAGAATTGAGGAGCTGACCTGGCAACTGAATGACAAAGAGAAACTCCTCACGCTGCTGTCCAGAGAGAAACAGAACCTGCTGCACCGTTTGGATAAAATTCAGGAAATGGAGGTGCAGGTAATAATAATGTAGCTGAACGCTGCCTATATAGTCCTCTCCATGTTAAAACAAATTGCTGACAGCAAAATGTAGCACTGGACTCCTGGCCCTCTGACTAGGTGGGAAATTTGGAGATCCGTGATTCAACCTATTCCGTCTCCAACAAGCAATTCTTGGGCAAAGAGAAACTTTGGAGACAATTTATATTGAGGAAATGGCATGACAATACATATTTCCTGTATTAGTGATGTGACACCTCTCCTGGACTATTTTATCAGTGTCCTTTCATTTTATTTTTTAATTTAACTGTGTTTGTGGTTCTGGTTCCCTACCATTCAGCCATACTTTCCTGCTGTATGAATCTCTTACCTGCTGCATGAAACAGGATGTTGGACTACAGAGTGAATGCTGTAGCTGGCAACCCTAGATTTTTTGCTGCATCCATTCTGTCCAGTCCTCCTGTGGGCTCAGTCTTGCCTGGACAGAACAGTCAGTAGGGTCCAGTATCGCTTTAGGAAGAGCTCATGAAGCTACCTTATGCAGAATCAGATCCTTGGTCCATCAAGGTCAGTATTGTCTACTCAGACTGGCAGCAGCTCTCCAGAGTCTCACGCCGAGGCATTTCACATCACCTATTACCTGTTCATTTTTTAAAAAACTGGAGGTGCCAAAGACTGAACATAGGGCTGTCTGCATGCCAAGCAGATGTTCTGCCTCTAAGACACAACCCTCCTTCACAGTAGCAGGAACGTGATACCTCCGTCCTGAAAATGAAAAATTTATTTAGGGTGTATCCACACAGATCCATCATCAGTGATAGGATATACACACACCCCTTCCTTATCTCATATCCACGCCCCCCTGAGGAAGGACTCCTGAGCAGATCTACTGAGAAGGAAGCCCCAAGTTATTCAGACAGTTTCAGGGGGTAGCCATGTTGGTCTATAGTAGACAAGCTAGATTCAAGTCCAGTAGCAGAGACCAACAAGATTTGGGGGATGTAAGCTTTCAAGAGTCAAAGGAAACTTAGCCCCAGGAAAGCATCCTTAGGACTGCAGCATCCATCTAGCAGTATGTTTATATTGTCCTTTATATTGTCAGGTCTCCTTTATATCGTCAGGTCTCCTTAGAACTTCTAATTTAGAAATATAAGCTGGACTGAAGATCTTCATAACCTGTGATGAGTCTATGAAATGGGCCTCCTATAGGCCTGCCAAGTCCCCCGCTTGGGCGGGGGAAACACCGATTTTTAGAGCTTACCTCCCGCTTTTCCAAAGATGGCCACCGGGGGGACAAAATGGCTGCCTTAAAAGGGAAATGTCTGCAGAGAGCCTGCCCTGCAGTAAAAAGCCTCGCCAGACATTTCCCCTTTAAGAAGTCAGCAAGAGAGCTTCTTCCACAGCAAGAGAGCCCCGCCCAGAGATTAAGGAGGGACTGAAGGAGCTGCTTTTGCATGTGGCTGGCAAGGTGAGTTTCTCTTCCAGCTCTTTTCATTCTCTCTCCCTCTTTCTTTTTTCTGTCTGTCTCTCTCTCTCTCTCTCTGTCCCCATCCAGCAGAGGTCTCTCAGTGGCTATTATAGCCACAAGGTCTAAATGGAAGTAAGTGCCTCTGCCAGTTTTTTCCCCTTCTCTCTCTCCCTCTTTCTTTCTTTTTTCTGTCTGTCGGTCTGTCTGTCTGTGTGACTGTCTCTCTCTCTCTCTCTGTCCCCATCCAGCAGAGGTCTATCAGTGGCTATTATAGCCACAAGGTCTAAATGGAAGTAAGTGCCTCTGCCAGTTTTTTTCCCTTCTCTCTCTCCCTTTCTTTTTTCTGTCTGTCTGTCTGTCTGTCTGTCTCTCTCTGTCCCCATCCAGCAGAGGTCTATCAGTGGCTATTATTAGCCACAAGGTCTAAATGGAACCCTTTGTCTGGGGCAGTGATGCTCTGCATTCTTGGTGCTTGGGGGGCAACAGTGGGAGGGCTTCTGGAGTTCTGGCCCCGCTGCTGGACCTCCTGAGGGCACCTGGTATTTTTGGCCACTGTTGTGACACAGAGTGTTGTACTGGATGGGCTGTTGGCCCGATCCACTGTGGCTTCTCTCCTGTTCTTATGATATGAAAATCATATTTAGCACTTGTGTAGCACTTAGTGCTTCATATTCTGCCGAGATGAGGAAGGATTCAGTAGGGCCATTGCTCAGTGCTAGAGCATCTGCTTGACATGCAGGAGGTATCAGCCTCTTCAGCTAAAAAAGGATCAGGTAATAGGTGACATTAAAGATCTCAGCCTGAGACCCTGGAGAGCCACTACCAGTCTGAGTAGTCAATACTGACCTTGATGGACCAATGGCCTGATTCAGTATTAGGAAACTTCATGAGTTCATGTGTCAGCATGTGGAAGCAACATCACAGGATGTGACATCACAAAATGATGTCACTTCCTTTCTCCTGGCTCCACCCCCAAAGTCTCCTGGCTCCACCCCCAAAGACCCCAGATATTTCCCAAGTTGGACTTGGCAGCCCTAGCCTCCTAAGGGGTTGAATTGGAAATTGGAGAAAACACTTTATTTATTTATTTATTTATTAGTTTCTATTTATATCCCGCCTTACCAAAACTGGCTCTAGGCGGCTCACAACATAATATAAATATACAGTTAAAACACATAAAATTCCATAAATCACATTAAAAGCTAAGCAATCAATTTAGGCTGTAAAGCCCTAGAGGTGCCTAAATCTTTTGCATTGTGTTGCATTCCTTGGGGTTGTGACTCTCTGCTTTGTGCATCTGATTCAGTAATCTAGATATGTGGAGCACAAAACTGGTTTTGCTTTCCTTCTCATGTGTAATTTAGGAAACAGTGGGCTCTTCTTCCATGTTGTCATTTTTGTCACTGGTTTGTCCCTATTGCTTCAGGGTCCCCCCCACCAGTGTATTTTGCTCTCTCTAGTAGTCCCAGAGGGAGCACAACGCATGTGGAAAGGGGGGGGGGGACCCTAAGCAATAGGGACAAACCAGTGACAAAAATGACAGTGCAGAAGAGCCGAGAGTCTCTGATGCCTTTCACTGCAGCTGTTGTATTCTGTAATTCAAATAATACTTTTTTAAAAAGCTGTGCTGTCAACCCTAATACCAGACAGCTAAGGTTTAGTGGGATGCTCCAAAGGAAGCCTTTCTTCCACCTTTCTTGGCGAGGCAGGGGGGGGGGGGCGGGGATAGCCCAGCTGAGGGCCGCCCTTCCCTCGGGGGCCAGGGCGGCTCCTTTTGTGAGGAAACTCCAGCTCTGAGGCGAGACTGCGCAGGCGGGCGGCGGCGGCGGCGGCGGCGGGCGGGCGCCATCTTGAAATCTGAGCCACAATCAAAGCGCCTCCGCCGCGGGAGCGTCTCGGGGCGGCCCTTGGCGAGGGAGACCGGCCGGCCCTTACCTTGGTCCTGCGGGGTGGGAAGATGCGGGAGAGCTGCCGCATCTGCGGGCGGGAGCTATGCGGCACTCAGCGGCGCTGGCTCTTCCACCCGGCGGCGAAGGTGAGCCTGCAGGTGCTGCTCTCGCATGTCCTGGGCCAGGAGGTGTCCCGCGACGGGCGGGCCGAGTTCGCCTGCAGCAAATGCGCCTTCATGCTGGAGCGCATCTACCGCTACGACACGGTGGTGGCCCGCATCGAGGCGCTCTCGCTGGAGCGGCTGCACAAGCTGCTGCTGGAGAAGGAGCGCCTCAAGGCCTGCCTGGCCGGCCTCTATCGCAAGCACAACAGCGGGGAAGAAGAAGAAGCAGGAGCGGCAGCCGCCCGAGGGAGCCTGCCCGACGCCAGCTACGCCGCCTTGCTGCAGGAAGACTTCGCCTACTCGGGCTTTGAATGCTGGACCGGCCCCGAGGAGCGCGGCGGCTGCGGCGCCGGCGACTCCCATGCTTGCCACACGGCGGAAGGTGGCGGCCGCCCCCGGCGCTGCCGTGGCTGCGCGGCGCTCCGCGTGGCCGATGCCGACTACGAGGCCATTTGCAAAATCCCCCGCAAAGTGGCCCGGAGCATTTCGTGCGAGCCGTCTCCGGCTCGGTGGTCGCCCAGCCTCTGCCCCGAGGACTCTCCTCCCGCCGGCGAGCTGCTGCCCGGCGGCAAGACGCCTTTGGATGGGGAAAGCCTCGGCGAAGAAGGGACGCCCGGCTCCTCGGTGGAGTCTTTGGACCCGGCGCTGCTGCTGGCGGCGGCGGCGGCTAGCCCTTCGCCGCAGAGGGACGAGGAGGCGGACAACGAGGCCCGGCGGAGCGGCAAGTGCGACTCTTGCAGCGGCTCCCACAGCGGATCGCTGCCGGGGAACCGCTTGGACGTCGCCCTCAGCCTGGTCCGGGCTTTTGACTGCAAGCCGGTGCGCAGCCCCCGGGGGAGCAAGCTGCCGGTGCCGGTCAGGTCCAGCGCCCTTTGCCAGGAGGCCGGGGACAGAGGCGCTTTGGAGGAGGGCGCGCTGAAGACGCCGGGGAAGCCCCCCGCCAGATCTGCCTGCCCCTTTCCCTCGGAGATGTCCGAGCTTCAGGAGCTGTGGGAAAGCCTCTGCGAGGATTATATGCCGCTTCGAGTGAAGGTAGAGGAGCGCCAGGGTCGCCTCTGCCTTCTAAGCAAGAGCCTGCTTTCCGCTGGAAGTTTCTGAGCAGTTTCGCGGATTCTGCCACTCTTCTTTAGCTATTTATGTGGATATGTGTGCCCATGGGGATCCGAAGCGCTTTGGGTCGTCACTGTTTTAGCCCCCTGCCCTGGCTTCCACTCCTTTCCAGGTTTTTGAAAGCTTAAGCAGGAGCCCAGTGATATTTTAAAAGTTAACAAATGTGTTTGAGGCAGTGAGCTGTCACAAGCGAAAGCCTATGTGGGAATAAATCTGGTTTGGCTTTAAAGTTTGCACTGAAGGTCCTGTTCAATACTAGAGTGGGATTATCCTGTGGAACTCACTCCCAGAGGATATCGTGATGGCTGCAGGAATAGACAGTGGCTGCTAGCCATGGTGATTGAGGGGAACCTCCACATTCAGAGGCAGTCAACCTCTGAATCCGAGTACCAGAGAGCAACATCAGGGGACAGTCTCGGCCTCTATGCCATGTTGTTGGCCCTCCCAGAGGCACGGGTGACCACTGTGTGAGATAGGGTGCTAGACTAGATAGACCACTGCAGTTCTTTGTGAGCTCTCTCAGTCCCACCTACCTCACAGGTGTCTGTTGTGGGGAGAGCAAGGGAAGGAGATTGTAAACCGCGATGGGCGGGGTATAAATCCAACTCTTCTTCCTCTTCTTCCAGACTAATGCTCTATCCCTCTAGGATTATCTTTATGAAAACTGTGATCTTTGTGGTTTAGAGATGCCTTCCTTCTCCTAGTTTATGTCAAGTAGATAATCTCTCTGGCTATTGTGTGCCCTGGATTTAATTTATTGGGTTAATCTGATAGAAACATCTCTAATGAGTATTTTTCTTTTTTGCCTTCTCTAGTTTGGAAGCTGTGAGGATTCTCTCTTTTATGAATGAGATCCAACTCAGGGCTGCAGCGCCTACCGATGAAGCACTCTGCAGCTGAATATTAAGTTATTTTGTGTGATTGACTGGCTTATCTCCTGATCGTTTCAGTGATTAAGGACTTAGCCATAGTTGCATTCCTTACTAGCATGTAACCCCCAGAAAGCATTGTGATTGGCATTCCAAATAACCATGCACACTTGTTTTTCCGTCATGGATTTCTGTGGCTGTGCTCAGGTTTCAAAACTCATTAAGGTGAAGTTTCCTTGCCACGTTTCATGAAGAGTACTGCTGTCAGTTTGAATTCAGAAATATCCATGTCAGCCCAATTGCATTCAGGTTAGTTGGGTGAGTATAGTCCAGTATTCATCTAGTCTCAGAGAACAAAAAAGCTTGTCTGTTGCTTTAGCAACCACAGTACCCTTGAGTAAAGGAGATGGAATGTTTGGCTGAGTTGGTTTGACTGATTTCACCTCCAGCAATACATACACAGACTGTGCTGAGAGAACTAAAAAACACACAGTGGAGAGAGCGAAGATGGAAGCCTCACATTCAGAGCAGAACCTTGCAATTTGTTTGCAGTTGGGGGGGTTATACTAAGAGAAGTTTAAAAATCTGATTTACTTTAGTCTTTGATTCAGTTTTCAGCAGCATGCTGTGAAGCAGCTGGTGCCTTTCAAAACAGAGCCTACTATGGGTAATCTTACCCATAGTTCAAATGGGTTGCCATTAGACTGTAGCAGTAGACTAGAACAGGAGTCTAGTTTAAAAGGCTGGTGTGGCATAATGGTTACCATGGCAGGCAGGCTAAGACCTAGGACAACTGGATTTGAATCCCATGCTGTCATGGAAGCTCACTGACTGACCCTGGACCCATCACAGTTTCTTAGCCTAACCTTCTTCATATGCAGCGCCACTTCTCCACATGCAGCTGCTGGTGTGACCTTGGGTCAGTTACAAGTTCTTTCAGAGATCGAAAGAGCTCTCTCAGCTTCATTTACCTCACAGGGTATCTGCTGTGGGGAGGGAAAGGGAAAGGAGATTGTAAGCTGCTCTGAGACTCCTTCAGGTAGTGAAGGGCGGGGTATAAATCCAATCTCCTCCTTTTCTTCTTCACAGGATTGTTCTGAGGATGAAGTGGAAGAGGGGAGAATAGTATGAAAAGCCTCTTTGGGTCGCCATTGGGGAGAAACGTAGGATGTAAACAAAATTAAAGACTAACAAAATTCATTTTAACGTAAACTTTCATGAGTTAGTGGCCACTTCATCACATGTAGGAGGTGTACATCCAGTAGGCCAACTTTTATGTGCAACAGAATGGGAGGTGATGCTACAGAGAGAAGCTGGTTCAGAGCAAGTTCCAGTCCAATCCTAATCATTTAGAGTAGGTGCAAAACAATCCCAGTTTGGGGCGGGGGGGGGGCAGGGTTAGGTGGGCAAAAGGTAAAATTCAGGGCAGGATGAAATGAGACAAGCAGACACAGTAGGAAGTAACAGATACAGCTGGAATTATCAACATCTAGAAGGAATGGAGAATTCAAGGTACCAGTGTCTATAGCGAGTTAGAAATCTGAGTCACTGTTCAGTATGGCCAGGGTGGCAGGGGATGTGTCTAGAATTTGTTAATGAATTTGGCAGTTTTTACATTCTGTATTCCCTTTGAAGTCCTTTGTACCTATACATTCTACTCGGGGATTACTCATGCATAGGTGCCACTGAGCCCATGTGGTATGACCTGTACATGATTGCTGGAGAGGCTGCAAGCTGTTTGTCTGTTTATTTACTTCATCCATACCTTGCCTTTATCCCCAGTAGGGACCCAAACTGACTTACATTATTCTCCTCCATTTTACCCTCACAAAACCTCTGTGAGGTAGGCTGAGATTGTGTGACTGGCCCGAGGTCACTCAGCAAGCTTCCATGGCAGAGTGGGAATTCGAACTTGAATCTCCTAGATCCTAGTCCAGTGATAACCATTAAACCATGCTTGCTCTCTTGCATTGCATGGTTCATTTAGTTTGAGCTAGTTTGGTGTAGTTCGGAGTGCAGACTCCAGTCTGGGAGAAACGGGTTTGATTCTCCTCCACATGCAGCTGCTGGCGTCACCTTGGGTCAGTTACAAGTTCTTTCAGAGCTGTTCTCTCAGAGCTCTCTCAGCCCCACCTACCTCACAGGGTGTCTTGTGAGAGGAAGGGAAAGGAGATTGTAAGTCGCTCTGAGACTCCTTTGGGTAGTGACGGGTGGGGTATAAATCCAATCTCTTCTTCAGAGTCTGTTGGTCTTCACTTGGGGGATTGTGACCACAGTTGGGTTGTGCCTTCAGCTAAGGAGGATTGCACAAGCTAGAAGGAAAAGGATAGGTCTAGATAAATGTAGTAAAATATAAGGGAATTTATTAAGCTGATACCATATTACAGACTTGGTGAAATGCATGTACTGGATCTAGTGCAGTGTTCCCTATCATGAAAGTTTGCAGGGCTTTGTTGTTGGCTGTCGCAACTCGAGTGAAAGGGTTTTCTGCTGTAATAATAGCTACAGTCACTGGGGGATCAAGAGGACTGATAAGCACCTGGTCTTTCATCAGTCACCGTGACTGATTTCCCACAAGCGCTGCCCTGGCATCGTTCTTCTCTTTGCCCCGATTGCCTGCTTGAATTTCCCACTGTTTGCCATGGGGCGCATTTTGACCCATGGCTCCGCCTGATTTTCTCCGTGTCTTCAGTGATCCTCAAAAAACAAGGATCACTGAAGCTGCGGGGGAAATCGCGTGAAGCCACGGGTCAAAATGTGCCCCGCAGCAACTAGTGTGAGATTGAAGCAGGCAATCGGGGAAACCGGAAGAAAGACGCCGGGGCAGCGCCTTGTGGGGAAAAGGTCCGTGTGATTCCATTCCTCATTTGTGCTTTCCTTTCTTTTTATTCCGTCATTTATTCCTCCTCCCCACCTGGCTTTCATTTGTTTCTTTTTATTCCTTTTCTGTGTTTCTTTTGCACAGTTAGGTGGGAGGTACTGTGTTTGGCTCTGCCTCCTAAAGCTGCCATGTTAGGTTTGGCTCCACCTCCTGAAGCTGCCGCGTTAGCTTTGGCTCCACCTCCTCTGGCAGTCATTTTGGGATGGCAGTCAAAACCTTCTCTCAAAATTCCAGAGGTGCCCACAGTCTCAAAAAGATTTGGGACCTTGATCTATAGTGTTTGAATGGCCACTGTTACGCAGTACTCTCTCTCTCTTTTAATGGGGTTAACAGTTTCTGTTCTCTGAATTTCAGCAGTATTAGCAAAGATTTCGGTCACTGGAGTCTGTATCCCAGCCCTGGAGGCTGTACTCTATATGCTTTGTGTTATTTCTGCTCTCTTCTGCCCTGCATACACTTCTTTCTGTGGCAATAAAATACTGTCTCACCGGAGTAAATTATTTCACTTCTAAATCACACCAGAGAAGCCTGCCTTGATTCTGAAACTGTTCATCTCATGAAGAAGAAATTCATAAACATGAAACCCAAATAAATTTGTCAATAATGTATAGGCAAAAACCTCGCTTTGTGTTCCCTGGAATATGGCAGGAAATTCTAATAAAGACGTCAAGATGCTGAACCAGAGGTCATGATGCTTCCCAGCATTAGGGCATGGCAAGGTGTTAACTTAGTGCAAACATGTTTATACAGGCTGTGTAAATCTGTGGGATAACAGGGCAAGCTAGTGAAATTTGGAAGTGTTTGGTACACTTCCTCTTCTGTACCCAGTTATTTTATCCTAAAATGGAATCACGGAAGATATTCTGAGACTAACCCTTCCCATTTTCTCCTTCAGTAAGTGCCATTCTGGTTTATATACAAGTCCCCTTGAAATGGTTGGAGAAGCTCTTCGCATTCATTCTGTGCACTGCTGTTAACTGTGCCAGAGCTAGGCTTTGAAGTGGCTTAACATACAGACTTTCCACGCAGTGAAAGGGCTTACGCAGACTTCAGCTGGGCAAGGTGCAGCTGTCCGGCTGAGATTCATAGTACACGTATCACTTTAGTAATGACTGGCTTTGCTTGTTTCTGTTTCTATTTACCCTGCTCCTAGGAAAGATGCAAAACCTGGTCCAGAAATCTAACAGTATGAAATGAAAAGAGAAGGTAGGGGGTAGGCCAAGCAGTGGCGCATTGATTTTAATTCTCTGTTGGATTGTGACTTGCAAATATTAATTTGGAGTCAGAGAGGTGCAACTGGAACTGCTCCCTGTTGCTTTCTTTTCAGATATAATTTGATGTGTAAATAGTGATACATCAGTTTCCTAAGCCTGATTCAGAGTGGTTAGGTTGAGGTCTACTCAGATCAGGTCCAGATGAACTTGTTTAAACTGCAGCTGATCAGGACTGTGACCGATTTCCCACAAGCAGCTGTGCCGCCCTCGCTCTTCCGCTTGCCCCGGTTGCATTTGTCAATTTCACACTCTTTGCTGCCTGGCCACATTTTGACCCACATCTCTCCCCCCCCCCCCCGATTTCCTCCGCATCTTCTCGATCCTTGTTTTTTTCAAATTGTGAAGATGCCGGGGGGGGGGGGGGAGATGTGGGTCAAAGTGCTGCCCTGCAGCAAAGAGTGTGAAATTGACTAATGCAACTGGGGCAAATGGAAGAGCGACCACAGCACAGTTGCTTGTGGGAAATCGGTCTGTGTGTCTTGCCTACTCTCTGAGGTCCCTTCTGCAGGCTTTCTCCAGAAAAGGCTTGTTTTTAGGTTATTGTGACAGAGGCTGCAGTGCAAATTAGTTCTGTACAGGGGGAAGGCTCTGTACAGAGTGCAGGAGAGAACAGGTCACTATAAAACTGCATCTTGGTGGACAGGAATGGCGTATAAATATACTAATTGGTGGGACTAGAGTTGACAATTCATGGAGGTTAGTGTGAGAAACTAGGGTTGAACTTAAGAAGAACATTTAAGTGGCTGGCTGTATGCCTGGGTTAAAAGCACAATTATTAATAGTTAAATTGTGGAACTCGCTGCCATAGGATATGGCGATGGCTGCTAACTTGGAAGGCTTTAAAAGGGGAGTGGGCAGATTCATGGAGGATGGGGCTATCAATGGCTGCTAGGCACGACGGAGACCTACTTCCTTCAGTACCAGAGGCACTGTGCCTCTTTAAATCAGTGGCTGGGGGGCATGGACAGGAGGATGCTGTTGAAGTCATCCTGCTTGCACCGCAGGCTTCCTAGAGGCACCTGGTTGGCCCCTGTGTGACTCGATGGACCTTTGGTCTGATCCAGCATGGCTCCTCTTACGTTCTTACAATGTTTGCTGTAGTAGTTCACCTTCATTGGTTAGCAGTTTCTCAGCCACAGTCTGTGAAACTAACATCTTCTAGGAAGCCTTGTCGAAGTGTATCTGTTCTGATAGGGAACAGTTACAGGATAATTTGTACCTCACGAATCAGTGGCATCGTAAAGTGTGTTGGCACAGCACTGTTGAGTTGTGGTGATTCCTAGACAGTGACTTCACTAGGTTTGTGTCTGGATCTTGAAGAAGCTCAGATGCATAGCTGAGCATCATTGTGCTGCAGAGTTTCAAGAGGCTTTTATATGTCTTGTTAGGGAAATTGTCATGTCAGGAGACTGTTTGGCTAGGTTTACAGGTGAGAGCCTCTCCAAGACTTCTACAGAGGATCATTGAGATGGCAGCTTTGGGTATAGTTTTGTGGCAGCAGGCGAGAGCCAAAACTTCTTTTCTGAGCTATCTTGGTTGGTTTGAAGGAATTGGCGATAAGGAGATCTTCTGCATAATGCTATTGAATGTTGTTTGAATAAAACAGCAAGGGGAGGGGTAGACTGCTGTTTTGATAGGCTGAGAAGGTGTGGGAGAAGAGAGAAAGGATGAAAGTGAATTTTCATAGAATGGAAGAATTGAAATTTTCAGCTTTTGAGAGCCAGAGAGGTATCCAAGAAGGAAATGTCAAAGACCAATATTGGGATGTGTGTAACGAACAGTTAGGTTGGAAGCAATTAGTCCCACAGTTAGATCTTAATTGTGAGCTGTAACTGTTCATTTACCAGCCTTCCCCTTCGTCTGAGTAGTAACAAATAAAGTCTTAACCATGCAGTGTATCTCGCTTTCTGTTTCTTCAGAATTCTTGGGAGGACCAGCAACGACTCACTTGGTGTGACGCTTCAGTCGGCAAGCAAGCGTCTGAATTCAATAATGCTGAATTGCTGGAAAAAATCCACCACTTCGATGCTAACAATCAGGTACTTTTTTTAAAGTCCGGGTTCTGCTTTGAATGGGCTCGGGGGGAGTAGTTTCCAAGCCAGCACATGGTGGATCAGCAGGATTGCATCCACTTGTGCCATTCTCTGGGCCTGTCTCGTGGCAATAACAGCCGTAACATCCAACAGTGTCCTGCATATAATCTGAGTCGTGTTAGTCTGATAAGGCGCAGTCTTAATTTTTTCAGGGTAGGTCAGTACTTTACCCCGTACTGCTGGGCAGCCCCTCCCTTTGGTTATAGGTAGGGTCTTCTAAGGAGCTTTGACACTGAGGGGAGGTGTCACCTTTGACCTGCAGACAGAATCTGTCTCCTTCAAGGGTAGCAGCATTCTCCTTGCTCCTAGAGGGTGGTGACCCCATGACAGAGACACACTTTCCTCCCTTTTCTATTTCCTTTCTTCTTTCCCTGCTCCTTAATTAAGGCACCTGGAATTTTTACAGTGCGAGCCAGCTCTGCAGATCGGGGAGAAGACCTGCTCTGAGACAGCTTGGCTTCCCTCTGCCCAAGTTCACCCCTGCCTTCCCCTTTAAATTCTTCCAAGATTCCCCCCTCCCCAAGCCTTGGGGCAGTACATTGTCCATCAGTGCAGTAGACATTTGAAGCTTTTAAAGCAGAGGTGGGTGTGTGGAGTTGAGTAATTCAGTGACAGGTAAAGCTTGCTTTGGCACTAGAAAGTCCAAGTGAGATGTGTGCCACATATTTCTTAGTTCAAAATAATCTCCCCCCCCCCCCGACTAAACCGATGATTTTGTCGATATACACAGTTGCTGCAAGAGAAGCTGAACGAGATGGATTTTGAACTGAAGTCTGTCCAGCAAACGTCCCTGAGGCAAGATCACAAAATCCAGAATCTGAACGAGACTCTGAAAAGCAAAGAAGCTGAGGTTTGGAAAGTTGTCATTTCCTTGCAGAGTAAATGGTGATGGAGATTTAGCTGTCCTTGGTTGCGCTTGTAAAGGGACCTCCAGAGAGAGCAGAGATATTTTCATGATGGTGACTCTGCAGAAGCTGGACAAGTTAATCTTTTTAGTATATAGTGTGTCAGATCTTGGAAACTAAGCAGGGTTGGCCATGGTTAGTACTTGGATGGGAGACCACCGAGGAAGTGCAGGGTTGCTGCTCAGAGACAGGCAAACCACCTCTGTTTGTCTCTTGCCTTGAAAATCCTATGGGGTCCCCAGTAACTCAGCTGTGACCTGATGGCACTTTCCACCCCTTGTCTGCAGTGTGTCACCACAGACAGGCAAGAAGTGATCTGTGTTGGCTGCTTGTGGCCTGTTTGTTGATCTCTTGCTTGTTCAATCCTGTAGTCTGAAGAACTATACCGTGTCATTGAAGGGCAGAATGAGACAATAACCAAACTGCAAGATATACTACATAGAACCCAGCTTGGACAATTGCAGGTATGAGTCTCCGAGTCTCTCTTTTTTTCTTCCTGATCCCAAAAGTTCACAGCTTTTGTTGTTCAGAGTATTACAAGACAATGCGCTTAAAAATACAATCCAGAAAGCAGCACAAGAAAATCTTCAGCAGATTCCAAAAATATTAAATCCCCCCCTTGGTGACAGTGCAGACCAAAAGTTCTTCAAATACTTCTGTAATGTGCTAAAGTTTTTTTTTGGGGGGGGGGGGGCAGAAAAGTCATGGGGCATCCCGTGGCTTCCTCTGTTTGCATTTTATCTATTTATTTTATTTGTGCTATTTATTAGTTCACGTTTCTCACAGGGACTCGAGGCAGATTCCACGCAGTGGGTCAAGTACAGTCAACAAAACTGAGTTTTATCGGCTGCACCATCGAAGCCTCTTATACTGCGATGACACACACTAAATAATCCACTTTCAGTGCACTTTCCAACTGGATTTTACTGTATGGGCTGGCAAAATCTCGTTGGAAAGTGCATTGGAAGTGGATTATTTAGTGTGTGGTTGAAGCCTCTTAGTGATTGCCCTCAGCAGTTTAAATTCAGATGTTGTTGGAAGTTATGAAAAACACCAGAATGCCTCCTCCGAGCAGTTGTCAGGTTCTTCTCTGAGGTGGTGTTCCCACTCTCATGCTTTGCAGCTGCTGTGTAAAGCAGCTTTGGAGAAGAGATTGTTAGCAACGAAGGAGAGAAGCAGCAGCATAAATGTTTAACCCATTTCCTAGTCTACACCCCACCCCATCTAACATGTAAAATAGCAGGAAAATTGGCAGGGTGTCAGAAGAGTTGAGTAGTCTTCCAGCCATCACTTCTTGCCTGCAAATGGCTCCCCCACCCTTGATTTGCATATTTGTCAGCAGGTAGCGTGTTAGGAATCCTCTGTTTGCTGCAGAATTTTACTCCCAGGGTACATGGCTGCAATTTAGCCTTAGATGTATAAACACAAGTGCAGACCTGTGAACATTTGTGCTAGTGTAGAGGAGGCACGGCAGAGGAAGGAAAGTAACCCCCCCCCCCCTTATATATCGCCTCCATCCCACGATGAATAATTTGACCAGACGGACACTGATGTGGCACAGGCTTCTTTGTCAGGGTTTCGTTGGATTTAGGACGACTTGAGCATGGTGTGGGTTATAATACCTTGTCTTGCGTCCCCATTGCAGCCGGGGACTAGGTCAGCAACAGCAGTGGTAGGGGCCACCACATAAGGAATGCCGTTCCAGATCAGCCAGGTCAATGGTAAGGGCAGCTGCTGAGAATAGTTGAATTCCCTCTGCTCTGAACTACCTGTCTTCATGGATGGTTGTTGTTAGCCATTCAGTCACGTACGACTCTTGGCAATTCTATGGGCCTGCTCTCTCCATGTTTTCCAATCTTGTACTGTTTCTTTTAGTTGTTCCATGCTCAGGCTGGTGTCGACTTTTATGGTGTCTGGCCACTGTGTTCTTTGGCAGCCAGGTTTCCTTTTGCTGCTAACCAATCCAATACTAATTACTTTTTTTGGTGAGTTCTTCCACATGACATGGCCAAAATAACTCACGGTTTTGTGATTTTTCCTTCCAATGACATGTCTGGTTTTATGCACTCCGATACTTGCTTGTTTGTCACCTTTGCAGTCCAAGGAATGTGCAGGAGCCTTCTCCAGCACCGCAGCTCAAATGAGTCGATTTTTCTCCTGCCTTGCTTCTTCATGGTCCAACTTTCACAGCCATAGGTTGCTATGGGGATAGGCCACTGTTAATTTGTGTGCCACCCCAGTGGGGCACCTGAGCGAATGGGAATGGCCCATGGGGCCCTGTGATCGTGTCCGACAGCACAGTTTTAAAAGCTGGCGCTACAAAACCTGTTACCTCTTCCGTGACCAGTAAATGCAGTCTAAAGGGGCTTCTGTTTTCTTGCTAGGTCTCGGAGAGTGCTTCCTCGTCACAGCAGAAGCAGCAAATGGCTCTGCTTGAGCTGCAGAACAGCCTTTTCCTCACTCAGCTGGAAGCACAGCAGATGCAGAGAGCTAAGCAGCAAAACGATCGCCAGTTGGCCGAGGAGAAGAGAGCCACTCAGCTTTTAGAGATGTGGTTGCAAGAGGAGCAGCAGCAGAAAGAAGCAGCGTGGAAACACAATTGGGTATGGCATGGCATGGCTTCTGCTTCAGCATTTATGCAAATGGAAATATATGAGCCTTAAAGAAACTTGGAACAGTTTTGCTGTGCTTTGTGGTCAGTTCCTGGGTGCCTTCTGTGCTTGCGCTTTTCATTGGGAGAAGCAGAAAATGAGCATTTAATTTGGAAGCCGCAGCCACTGCACACTTAGGATGCTATGAATGATACTGTTACTGCAGATAGTAAAGGCAAATACATGTGTATAGATCAGGGGTCCCCGAACCTTTTTGGCCCTATGGGCAGCTTTGAAATATTTTTTAAAATTATTATAAGGGGCACAGGAAAAAAAGAAGCAATAGGAAAGAATAGATAGAAAATATAATTACCAAAAAAACCTAGTGTGAGGGCAATTTTACAGAAATTAAGGACATTCCTTTTTCAAAATATACACATATAGGTAAAAAAGTGTATGAGTTAATAGCTTAGCAAATGTTTAACAAGATATATTGTGGTGTAATGGCATGAAAATATAGCTTAAAATATATACGACCTATTAACTTAAAAAATCTGTATGATGACCTACTCATTCTACCAATTTCTCATACTATATTTTCAATTTTATCTTATTGATCTTATCTATTATATAGTATAACGTAGATAACCATATAAATTTTTATAAGATTTCACACAACAGTTTATTACAATAAACAACATGTTCTGCTCTTTTCATTCCATATTAAAACTGTCTTATATTTTTATCGTTTACTATTAAACCTTTCAGATATATAACTAAAGAGATTAGTTTGGCAGCTTTGAAATTCTGGCACACAGTGGTGGGTGCAGCCACAAAATGGCCGCCACATGAGGCAGCCAGGCAACAAAATGGCTGCCCCAGCTTGCCTTCAGTCACACATCCATGTGCAGTGATTGTCCCAGCTTACCTTCACTCACAAATCCTTGTGCTGTGGTGGCAGCTGCTACCAAAGCAACGTTTTTTTAAAAATCTGCACAGCCAATCGAATTTCAGATTGCCGGTTAGGAGGCTTGCTGGGGAAAAGACCCACCTGGCTCTGCCCCCTTTCTAAAAATACTTGGCAGGTGTCAGGAAAGGTGCTGGCAGGCACCATGTTAGGGACCCGGTATAGATGATGGTAGTGGAGTGAAGCTTGCCAGGGGTGGCATTGCTGGGCTTTTAAAAAATTCTTTCCGCTGTCCTCTGGGATCCCATGCCTGACCAGCTCATGTTGCTTTTGCAGGAGTTGCGGGCTACTCTTCAGCAGCTGCAATCAGAGCTACAGAACAAGAACTGGCAGTGCTGGACTCTGGAGAGGGAGAAATTCTCAGCGATCAAGGGGCAAGAGCAGAAAATCAAGCAATTGAACTACTGCCTGGCTTACAAAGACCAGCTGGTGCAGGTGGGGAATTGGCATTCAGGCTCTGGCCTGAAGGAAGGCATACTACTTTTAAAACCCGGTGTTGTACACATAGGAAACTGCCTTATACTGAATCAGACCATTGCTCCATCGAGGTCAGTACCGTCTACTCAGACTGGTAGTAGCTGTCCATGGTCTCAGGCTGAGGTCTTTCTCATCACCTACTGCCTGGTCTTTTTAACTGGAGATGCTGGGGATTGAACTTGGGACCTTCTGCATCCCAAGCAGATGCTCTGCCACTGAGCCACCATCCAGCTCCCCTCCTCATCTGTGTACTGTTGTCATGAGGAGGGACCAAAGTAAACCTGGAGCTAGTCTCAAGATGGCGAGTGTTGGTGTAGGAAGTGCAGTCAATGCAAGGTAGTGAGAAAACTCCACTGGCTAAACTCGAACAATGGAGTCTCTCTGCATTCCAGCAGAGTCTCTTTGAGGGCTGTGCTTCTTGGGTTGGGGGGCAAATAGCTTCCTGTTTCGTGCCTATTTACGGAAGCAACTCTGTTGTTCTACTCCATTTTCCCATAGATGTAAAATTCATTTACAAACATGCAAGGTAATCATTTGCATATCTACAGCATCTTTAAAAAATGCTGTACAACTAAATAAAGTGCATCACTGGAAAGCTAGAAAGCTCCAGAGGCCCTCTTGAATACTTTTAGGGTTTAGATCAAGATGGATAGCCGTGTTAGTCTGTCTGTAGCAGTAGAAAAGAGTAAGAGACCAGTAGCACCTTAAAGACTAACAAAACTTGTGGTAGGATATGAGCTTTCATGAGTCACTGTTAACTTCTTCAGCATCTTCAGTGTGTTACAGTTTGGCGGAAGATTTTTTGAAATGCATTAGTAACCTGCTTTTAAAAGATGCTGCTTTAAAATTACATAGTAATAGCCAACTACTTTGCTGCAACATTTCTAGGTTCAGCGTAGCTATGTCGCTACCAGATGTATCTGAATTACCAACATCTAACTAATTTAACTAATCTAAGTCAAATGTTGACATATAGATCATTGCAAGTGTTTTGGTCCTTGTTCCAAATTAGGATGCTGTCAAGCATATTGCCCCTGCCACACGTTGGCCTTAGTGCAACACAGCGTCTGATGTCTTTTGCTCCTTGTTTGCATTAAATTCCTTCGCTTCTTGCATCAAGAGAAACCAAGAGGTGTTTAAAAATACATAAGGTTTTGGAATATACTAATACAAGAGAGACTAGAGCCTTTTCTTTTAGTTCATGCAGACGTCACATTTTCTGAAGTCCATAGAACTCATATGAAACTTCAGAATCAAACTAAAGATCTTTCAGATGCTGTTAGAAATCAACTTGAGTCCTATTCATATGTTAAAGGGTTTATTATTTACTGAGGGACTGAGATATAAATAACCATGGGTTCAGATTTCTCTGCGGTTACGACAGCAGCAGCTGCTTCTGTGCATGTATATTCGGAAGCAAAATCCAGACTAAATTTTCCAAAGGCAGAATGGAAGTTTCCTACCTCTCCCCTCCTGCTATCAACCGCCGGCCTTCATGACGTGCTGTTCCTAGGGATAGGGAACCCTGAGAGTGATATGAAGGGGTCTGCAGTGGGAAGGGGGAAATAGGTGGACATTGTCAGTTTAGGCTGGGCTAAACCCATCGAGTTCAGTAGAGCTGACTTCTAGTTCAGTGTTCATAGCACTGAAGCTTTACTATATATAAAAATATAAGCTAATTTACAAATTCTTTGCCACTCCTCAATTACATTATGGGTTGGTGTATTGTTATGTATACAAGTTTCTTTTGTTTCTGCATGAGAATGTTATGTATTTACCAGGTGATTGATTAGCCTCAGTTTTCAGCTGCAGTTTCCCCCCAAAAAAAGCGGGGGGGGGGGGGGATGACTAAGACAACTTTAAAGTATCTTGGGGGGGTGAGGCAGCTTGCAACTGTCTCTCTAACACTGGATATATTTTTTAAAAATTAAATAAAAGGAAGGCATACCTACGTTTAAAACCGTATTGTTTGGTGCATTTTAAACGCTGAGATGCATCGTGCATATCTTACATGCAGAAAGTAATAAGGATTTGTTCTGGTTTGATGCATACTATATATGTTTCAGTTCCTCCCATTTTAAAAAAGTATGGTTTCCTCCCTCCCCCCCCCCCCCAACACGTTCAAAGCTATCTAGAAATGTTGAATAGCTAGCTCATGTTTTTTTAGCTCGCCCTTCCTCCAAAGATCTTGGTGTATGTGGTTTTCACCAGTGTCGTGTGTGAGGTAGGCTTAGCTTGGAAGAGAGAGGCCTGGAGTCCCCCAGTGAGCTTCGAGGCTGAGGTGAGATTTGAACCTGGCATGTCTGAGTGTGTGAGAGAGAGAGGGACTCTAACCGCTATACGACTCTGTCATTTGTCTCTACTCCTTTGGGAGTCATGCAGTGGCTTTCTGAATAACCTGCAAGGCTACCCCAGTATAGGGTGCTGTATACTTATAGTGATGTGTTATGATTAAAGGAGTAGGAGGTGTGTCCAAATCCATTCTTCTTAGGTAAATTGTAACCTGGTTATCTTACATTTGATAACATGGCCGATATTTGAAATTCCATAAGTGAAGCCAGTTAACATGCTGCACCTGTGCTACAAGTCCAATTGGTTGGCGCCATCCACAGCAGCTGTAGATTATCTTACTCAACACACACACACACACACACACACACACACACACACACACACACACACACACACGGGGTCTTCCTTCAGTATCATTTTTCACCCTTGGCACTTCTTAGACTTGCGTAGTACTGTTTTATATTGCTGGCAGGTGCTGATGAATTCTGTGGCTCTTTAGGAGTTTAAAGAACTTCTGCAGTACCATCAGGATTTGGACAAGAGTCCTGCATCTGCAGCTGCTGACATGGTACAGAAACTGCAACAGCGGGTCAAAGACAGAGACGCCGTTCTGGAGGTAAGTGCGGAGCTGCCCTCCCGCAGCAGCTTGCCTGTGGTCAGATTTTTGAGACATCCGTGGCTGTCCCTGACAAATGTGTCCCCCGTCCCCCCCCCCCTTCTCTTTTCCACTGAGGAGGGTCAGGAGCTGAATCTTCCCCCTTGATAACAAGTGGGCTGTGCAAAGCCTCAGTTTTGATTTCTGTTTGCATCTGTGACCCTCTTTCTCCCCCTGCCTGTTCCTTTTGTAGCACGCAGTGGACGAAAAGTTCCGTGTGCTTGAAGAGAAGGAGCAAGAGCTGCAGCGGCTTCATTGGTCCCTGAGAGAGCGAGAGCATGACCTGGAAGGGCTGCGCAGGATCCTGTCTAATAACGAGACCACCATTCAGGTAGGTTGCGGCAGCCAGGATTTCTTATGCCTCTTGATTCTGTCTGGCTCTGTGGCTTCCTCCTGTCTAATATTTGGATTGATACCTAGAATGTGTCTTTTACAAGGTCTCTCATAGCATCTATTTTGCTTGTGGCTGAGGGATTAGGGAAATTAAGGGTACTCTGCACTGGTTACCCATCTGTTTCCGGGCACTGTTCTTAAGGCCTTACACAGCTAGGGTACATGACTGTCTCTTCCCATGCTAGCCACCCTGCCAGTTAAGATCTGTCTCTCAAGACCTGCTCCCTATACCCTTGCCTTCAGAGGTGAGGCAGGTGGCAACAAGAGACAGGGCATTTTCTGTGGTGGCCCCTTGCCTTTGGAATGCCCTCCGCCTTGAGGCTCGCCTAGTGCCTGCTTTACTTTCTTTCAGGTGCCAGGTCAGAACACATCTTTTACCAAGGCTTTTAAACAGGGGTTTAAATGGTCTTCTGTTTTATGGATAGATTTTATGCTGTTTATGTCCAATGGCTTGCTTTTATATCCTTTTATTGTTTTTATCATGAGCTGCTTCTAGCAGGGCTCTGAAGAGGTGGCATAGAAATATCCTAAATAAACGAGTACATCTTTAACCCAGTGATTCAGAATTGTTCAAGTTAAACTATGTGTGTTACAGCCGACTCTCTCTGGTCCCAGTTACGATCTTTCCCTGCTGTACAAAGTTCTTTTTTTCACCTGGGCAGGTGAGAAATTTGACCTTAGAATGTACAGAATGTGTGTGCTGCTACTAAGCTGTGTTCCCTCACCATGAAGTTCCGTGAGATGTGGGGAATCATTCCAGAGCTGTGTTTGGGCTGAAACGGAAGCGTCCAGAGAACTTGGTACTGTGTACTTTTGCCTCAGAAGATAGTCTGGCTTGGCCCCCATGTTGATATTTCCTTGTCCTTTTAATTCTTCCCCTATTTAGGGCCTGGAGTGTATGCTGAAAGCCAAGGGTCTGGAGCTGGAGCAGCTGTCAGCAACCTGCCAGAACTTCCAGTGGCTGAAAGAGGAAGTAGAAGCAAAATCTCAAAACTGGCAGGCAGAGCAAGCGGGGATCATCCAGCAGCTGCGGACCACTCTGCATGACAGGAACAAGGAAGTGGAAGTAAAGCCATTTAGCTATTTCTGCTTCTGCTGGCATTGGGGAGGCTCTGGGGTTGTTGTCCCGCCCTTCTAGCCTGTGTCTGTTGTGGATTCAGGCCCGTGGCTCATCGGCAGATGTGTCCTGAGCTTCATTAACACTTTTAGGGAGCAGCTGCTTCTAATGTCAGCCGAGGGATGCTGTTGCCATAAATCCCATCTGTCACTTGGCCACGTGCTCAGGTGATTCTAGCAGAGTAGGTTTGCTAACTTCCAGACTGTTGTTAGAGAGAGACAGCCTCCTGGAGTCAGAAACCCTCATGGCGGCGTTACCCTCCCTTGTCCTAGGCACTCTCAGCAGCTCTGCAGTGCAAGCTGGGGCCCGGGCAGAGGGATATCGTAGAAGAACTCTGTTTCCGCCTTCAGCAGAAGGAGCAGATCATCCAGGAGCTCCTAAATGACAAGAGCCGGCAGGCTGAAGAGCAGAAGGCCGAGATCCAGAGCTTGTTTCAGGCCATGAGCACCAAACAGCAGCAGAGTCGTGTAAGCGGGGTAGAGTGTGGGGGTCTCAGAAGGGAGTGCTGAAGTCCCTCTCAGTAGCCGGGCCTCGTGTCCAGCTGCTGTGAGATGTCATTTTATGGGTAGGGGAGACGAAGCTGACTTTGTTGTTTATTATTAACCTTAAGTCATGCTAAGAATAGTGTTAAGCAAACGACAACATTATGGTGGAAACGTTAAGTATATAAACACAGCACCTTGCCCTTGTTTATCTGTTAGAACTCCTTTCGTGCATCTACAGATGTGTAGAACCAGTGTTTTGGATGGACTAGGAGAGTTCTTAGGAAAGGCCTGCTGGTGAGAAACTGCGGAGAAGAGGCCGCCTCGCAGTGCCAGATCCTGCTGACAAAGTAACAGATGGTGGCCAAAGCCTTCATGCGAGCTTAAGAGCTTTCTGGGGCATCTGGCTGTTGGAGCAGATGAATCCTTTCATGGTCCATCAAGGCAGTTCTTACGTTACCGAGGCTGAAGCTTTCTCTCTTGGTAGTTAGCAGCCTCCCGACTTCCTCATCGCTTTCCTTCTCGCCCTGTTAGTCATTTTCCGAGAAGATGGCCCAGGCTTTAATAGAAAGAAGCCGTGAGCTCCAAGTCTTGCACCAGCAGCTGACAGGCCAGATCCCTGGACGCAAAGCTGAGGGTTCCCTCGTCCAACTCTCACGGGAAGGACTGTCAAGTAAAGTAAGTGTGTGTGTGTGTGCACGTGGCATCTCTTGGCATGTGACCATGAGAAGAAGGGAAGCTGGTTGCCAGGGGACAGGGGAAGGGACATTGGGTCTGGGAAATAGCCGCCTCAGTGGGAGAAGATTAATCGACCTGTTGCACAGAGAAGGTTTGGTGGAAAGAAAAGGGAGGCAAGGACTGCGCAAATGGCCATGCCAGGTAAAGGGCTGTCTCCTGAGCAGACCCTTCCATTTTCAGTCACACTTGCCTGCTTCACTGTCATCGCCAGCTGTGCTGCCAGGGGTGCTGAGGATGAGGGCAGGGAGGACGTGGGGAATTTCCCCTTCCGGTCACACCCAGTTGATTCTCTCCTGATGTTGCTCAACAGTCCTGCTGGGGTCTCCTCTGATCTGTAACAAAATCTGGAGTGGGTTGCCAGTGAATGGTCCTTTGTAGTTGCTCAAGTCTTGTTTGTTTGGGGTTTTTTGCAATAGAATTTTATTTTTTTTTCCATTCTTTTCAAATGCAGTTAGCTTTTATACATATTCCATTCTCTATAATATTGCATAGTTAGCTAAAAAGATATAATCATTAAATGACTTCCCACCCCACCTGCACCTTCATATGTATCAACTGATAAACATGTATTTAAAAGTATTTGCCTCCTAAGGTAACATTTTGAGCTATTATAACGTTTATACATTTAAACGTTATATTGGTTAAAAAAGAAAAAAGGTTTAGTTTCGCGGTTAACTAAAAATTCATTTTATGTGTTATAATTCTGTCCCTCATTTCAGTAGTTAGAAAGTGTAAAAATATTGTCTTTCATATTCCACTCTCGTTCCATATATTCCTTCAAGTCTTTCCAACCTTCTGAGAACTTCGCTGAGTCTTGATTGTTTAGTTTTTTTGTCCATTTCTGCCATAAATAGCAGTTTTCTCAACCATTCCCATAGTTCTGGAGTTTTCTCCAATTTCCAACTTTGTGCATAAACCATTCTTGCTGTTGTTATCATATACCAAATCAATGTTCTTGTACTTATGTTTACATCCTCTAACTCGGGTCTTGTTTTTTGTTAAGTTTTGCTTGAATCCTGCTTCAAGCCAATGCTTTGCTCTCACAAGTCACCCGAGAAGGATTTTGCATAAGGCCGGTATTGTGCCGGGTGAACTGCAGTCTATTTCTAACGTGGCAGATTAACCCTTGCAGAATTCCCTGGGGCAGTCCCATTTTTACTTTGCAGGCTCGGTGTTGCTGTCTGTGGCTCACACTCACAATTTCCGGGTGCTGCATGCACAGGGCAAACCTGAAGGAGAAGAGCAAGAGATCCTCCTGGGCCACCAAGGCCCAGTGGGCAAAGTTTTCAGAATTTACGAGCAGGAGAAAGTTGCTGAGTGAAACAGAATTGCTTGCATTTGAGGGGGCGAAATGCAGTCCGTTATAAAGTCCTTTTAAAATACCAACAAAATATTGTTTCCTGATGCAGTGAACAAAGAAGGCACTTAATGATGCAGTTCTAAAGTGCAAGCCAAAGAGGCATTAATTTTTCTGTTACATCACTGGTGCTGGTGGTTTGAACCAAAATGTTGCAGAGAAATACTTTCCTTTGTGGATGCGCTTTTGATGCAGAGCCCTGTTGCATGTCCCTTGGCGTTTTTTGCACACTCCCATCTAGTAATGCAGCCCTGTGTTAATTGAGAGATTAGATCTACATGCCAATAAAAGTAATTGGATTGGATTGGAGAGTTTACATCACTTTCAGCTGTGCAAGCTCTTCAGTTTCATTTTCTTAGCCTGTTTGGTAAACCTTGCCACCTTTGGCTTTCGATTTTGAATGCCAGAGGGATGTGTGTTATCTGTCTTCTTGCTTTCACTGTATACATACAGAGGCTGCATTTGATTTTCCTTCTTTTATGCTCTTGAGTTGTTCTCTGCCATTCTTCTTGGCAGCTGGTGACTATAGCGTTAGTTCAAGGCACCCCAAGCCCCCTGTGAGTGGAGTTAGCCATCAGTCCTTCTGCTTGTGACCAGGAGCATTTGAGCTTTCTCTGCCCCAGTTTGTGGCTTTCACTGCAAGCTTCCTACTTCTAGGCGTCACCATCACAGGAACAGAGGCAGTTACAGATGCAAAGCTACGTGGCTGCTCACTGCAAAGGGCGGGCTCCGTGTGATCCTGGCTGTGTTGCTCCAGGCACTTCCAAAGATGACTACATACATAGAGCCACTGCGTGCAGAAATATGTGCTGCAGCAGCTGATCTTGGACCTGTTGAAATATCTGCCATTGTTTATCAGCTTTCTGAGTGCAAGACCCCGCTTATAGAATAGGGATTTCCTTCTTTCTCCTGCATGACACAAGACCCTTTACCTCCTGAGGTACAGCTGCAAGGGCAGTCTTAAGATCACCATTGCAAGACTCTGTTGAGATGGAATGGATTTTGTGTCTTTGGCATGTTTCTCCTTTGCTGGCAGCCCTCTTTGTCAAAATAGCTGGTACATGACAAAAATAACAGTTTTAGGGTGCCTGTGAATAACACATTTGAGTGAGTCAACAAAGTCTCCACAAACACAACAGTTTTCTCCCCAAGGTCAAGCTCAGGAGAAAGAAAAGTGGCAAACTTGCAGCAGATTAGCCATGCACGGCTCTGAGTGCCTCTGGCCTAAAACCTTACAGAAACCCACCCACACCCCCTAGCATTTCTGTATGTTTCTTTACTTAGTGTGCTTTTTAACAGGCCATAAATAAATGTACATGTAGTGCTTTGAGGGATAAAAGCCTGCCTTTTTAAAACAATGGTTTGGAGATTAACAATTGAATCGGCTGTCATTGCTGGTAAGTTTTATGCAGGGAAAGCAGGATGTTCTTTGGAGTTTTGAGTAGTTTATTAGTATGTGGCTGAGAATATTAGACCCACCTTGGTTCCTTGTACAAGCAGGCAGGTTTTCCCCAGCTAGAGCAAGAGCTTCTTTTGCGCAAATACAAAACATGTCTTTGTTCTGAGCTTAGATTTGCAGTTCAGAAGTGCAGAGACTGAATATTCTGAAAGGAGACTCTCCACTCTCCACCCCACCTTCCCCCGAGGCATACAGGAATGGTGAGCAGTATCAGGCAGGCGAGAGGGAATCAGTTGTCCTTCTCAGAGCTGGGGGAAGCTTTATCAGCCAGTTGACTGTAAGAACGCTGTTCTTGAGCACCACCTTGCTGGCCTCTGACAAAGAGAGCTTTGACTCTTGGGAAGCTTCTACCCTGGAAATCTTGCTGGGCTATAAGGTGCCACCAGACTTGACTCTTGATCTTCTGCTGCAGGGCCAACAAGGTGACCCACCTGAAGCTATCCTTGCTGGTCTTATTTGTCTGGAGTCTAAAGTCTTGCTCAGGCCTCCTGGACTCAGTAAAGAAACGTGAGTGTGTTTTTGTATTCTCAGGCACTGGAGCCAGAAAGGTCAGATGAGAACATCACTACCGCGATCCCTAAGGGAAAAGACAACACATCCAAAAAGGAGAAAGGTTAGTCCTTGGTAACTTTAGTTCAGCTGAAGGCCACGCTTGCTCACAGCGCCATTCTGCAGCACCATGCAAGAAATTTCCTCTAAGCCCATGGATTTTAGGAGCCCATAAATACGCACCCTTTCTTTCCCCTGTTTCTGGAAAACCAGTCTGCCTTTTGGGTTGCGGGAGACCTGCCTCTGTAAGGAACCTTGGGGAACCTCCTTGGTGGTACCCTTGGGAAATCCCTTAACGTGTGCTCTGTTGGTGCTCAGATGCTAGCTTCTCAAGGTTTGACTGCTGCCAAGTCACCCCAGTCTGGGATAGAGTTGATACGTAGATTGTTGCTAATGTGAAGGAAACAGCTCTTTGCATTGGAGGGCTGAGGTCAGAACCTCGCAGTCACAGAATCTGCTGGGATCTTCTGGAGGCAGGTGTTACCTAATAGTAAGATAACAAGGAGGTGTCTAGTAAGATACCAGACCCAGGGTGTGAGCTTAAGAAGAAGATGGAAGCAATAAGGAATTAGGGAAGGGTGGTATGGGGAACAGGGAAAGAGAATATCTTTCTCGATGCTGTGGACGTGAATGAAAAAGCAAGCATCTGTAACCTAAGGTTGGTGTGCGCTTGTTATGTATCTTGCAGCGTGTTAAGAAGCTAGCATAGTTCAGTGGTTTGAATGTTGGACTAGGACCTAGGAGAGAGCCATGCTAAAATCGTTACTCTGTCACAGAGCTTGCTAGACAATCTTGGGCCAGTCACTTTCAGCCTGGCCTACCTCACAGGATCGTTGTTAGGGCAAAGTGGGGAGAACCACGAATGCCACCTTGAGTTCCTTTTTGGGGCGTGGGGAATAAGAAGCAAATTATACGGCGTATTTATTTGCTCCCTTGCTGTCAGTATAAATTCTTATCTTCCTTTTGGTGATTTTTGTGTGTGTGTGTTAAGTAAAGAAATTCCGAAACAGAAATTCAGCTTTCATTGTTCTGTGGCCTCTTCTGCTACCCTGTAAACCTGTGCTGGGTCCCAAGCTTTTCCAGGACAGCACAGGGGAAGAAAGGAGCCCATGGTGGATATAGACTTCCCAGCTTGGCTGCTCGCCCCAGTAATTTGAATCTCTCTTCCCAGGATAAATAGGGCTAGGAGGTTCATAGAGGGGTAAGAGAGTCTTCAGTGGGGTAGTTGAGCTGCTAGAGAAGGTTAACCTCTGCCTCTCTTCTGACCCCTACTGGCTGCAGCAGAAAAAGCAGTTCAGAGAGGATATTTTGGTGAGAGAGAAGAAAGAGGAAAAAGCTCCTCGTTGATGACTGGTAACTTGGGATCCTGATGAGTCAGAAATGTTCCTTGCACAGTAGGATGGAGAACATATCCATCCAGTGTCATCGCAGGATCACTTGCTGAGCTACTGCAGAGGAGTTCATATGTTAGTCTGTTTAAGCAAAATTAAAAGGAAGCAGTGGAACAGTTAAAGACTAGCAAAATATATTCCAGGGAGCTCTGGTTCATAAAAGCTTATGTTGGAACAATTTGATTTTTTTTAGCTTTAATGTGCCACTAGGCTTCTGTCTAATTTAGCTGGAGTAGTGTTTTCTTGACTGGGTGAATAGAGGAGTCCAGAGGGAATTGCTTCTCAATTAGAGCCTTTCACTCAGCACTGAATATTAAGAACATAAGAGAAGCCAATGCTGGATCAGGCCAGTGGCCCATCCAGTCCAGCACTCTGTGTCACACGGTGGCCAAAAACACCAGGTGCCTTCAGAAGGTCCAGCAGTGGGGCCGGGGCACTAGAAGCCCTCCCGCTGTCCCCCCCCCAAGCACCAAGAATACAGAGCATCACTTGCCCCAGACTGAGAGTTCCTAGCCATACCTTGTGGCTAATAGCTACTGATGGACCTCTGATGGATTTCTTGATCTGAAGTTTAGAAATGCCTCTTGAGCTTAGAACAATTGATAGCAGGTGTCTGGGTATCCCTAGCCCTGCCCTGGTCTAAGGCTTTGAAGCTACAGATGTCATTTGACTGTGTGTATTTTTCCCTATATGTTTTTGTGTCTGGGGTGGGTGGGAGGGTTGCTTAACCCTTTTCCTACCTACTAGTTGGTGCCAGGCAAGCCCTCTCTTGGAGCTGCTTTTCTCCCTCTTAAATGCTGTTTTTAGATTTGCTTCAGTGTTTTTTGAGTTGGTGGTAAAGAGATGGGTGTTTGTGTTTCCCCCACACACACCAGGTGTGTCGGAGTCGACTGCTGGACTGGAGAAGGAACTCTCTTGTGTGAAGGATGAGCTTGAACTGCTGGCACGAAAGGAAAGAGAGAGCCGAGTGAGTTTGAGGAGCCTGGGGGATGGCACGGCTGGCCAGAGGGAGGAGTGTCATAGATGCGAGATCCCTCTCATGGGAAATATATTGCGTGCCAGACAAAGGGGTCTGGGAAGCTGGTTGGTGTTCTCCATTTCTCTGCTGCTCTTTCTCGGAAATGGCATAATGTTGTCTGTGTATTAGTTTATCCTGTTCTGGGTTTCACAGATTTCCAGGAAATAGTAGCTCCTGTATGATGCAACTTGACCCATGACTGACTCAAACTGAAGTGCTTGTATATTTTTCCCTTAGTTTGTGCTTGGAAAGTTGGTGGTAAATTTCTTGGCTTGTGAAGTCATCAATGAAACTCCCAGTTGGCTGTCATATCAAATACGTGTTCCTGGGGAAAACCAAAAAAGTGCTTCCTCCCCACAAACCAGGATTTTAAACCGGAGCAACTTAGAATCCTGTTTTTTGTGGTAGCAAACAGAGCCCAGCTGATTTATGGCTGCATTCAGACATTGTGGCAAATGGAGTTGGAATCCAATTGAAGTCTTTGCAAGCCAGAAAGTTTTCAGCCATCTTCCATGTGCATGGGTGCATGACCAAGCTGTGTCTGAGCCTGTTGTGGACAAAGGTTCGCCCCAACATCTGGATGCAGCCATCTTCATGTCATGGTTGTGGACTCTAACCCTCAAGTTATGTTCACTTGCTCCAGATTTTTGGCCGCAGCCTCTAGCATCCGCAAAGGTTATATAAAGGAGTGATAAAATGTCCCTTAGGCTTTGCACCTTTTCCCCCTCCTTCTTTTAAACATTTCTTTCTTAAGTCTTCATACATTTTATTATAATATTCCCATACAAATGGCTGTGCACTTTCTGTATTTGATGTAAACTAGTTTGCTTTGGTCTATGCTGGCCATGGACCGTAATAATAATAATAAACCAAACTCAGTCATGTCACGGTTTGGTTTTGATGCTCCTTAGGGAGGGATGTGACTATTTCCTACAGAGACCATAACTCTACCCTGGACTGTGCCAGCTTCCTCCATAAGAAGGAAGGCAACAATTTGAGCCGAGTGACAGCTTAGAGACCAGCAAGAGTTTCAGGGTGTATAAGCTCTCGGCACAGTATCCTGGTGTATCTTGTTGGTCTCTCAGGTGCTACTGGGCTCAAATCTAACTGTTCCACTGCAGACCAACATGGCTGCCCTCTGAAAGGGTCTTCCTTGCAGCAGCAGCAGCATCCTTGATCATCTGCGGCACCTCCAAGCAGAACAGGGTGATGAGACACCCCCGGTTCTGGAGCCGGCATTTGACAGTTTTCCTAAAGAGAGCCGTGTGCAGGGCTCTGCAAAGAGCTCACAGTTTGGTCTGAAAAGCCACTGATGGGGATAGGTCTTATGCTGTCAGAACAGGCAGTGTTTGGCATTGCCTTTGTGAAATCGTTTCCCTCTTTGGCATCTCTCCTCCACAGCTGGAGTTGTCCGCTCTTCAGTCTGTGGTGGTTTCCCAAGAGGAGGAGCTGCAGGTTCAAGCTTCCGATGTCGAATCTCTTACCAGGAGCATTCAGATCAAAGAAGAGCTTATCAAGGTGGGTGGGACAGAGGTCCTGTCGGTTTGCGAAGACAATATATGTCCCCTTATGTACCCCAGCGAGCACTACGATCGGGTTCCCAAAGCTGCCTGGTTCTTCCAGGGCCTAAGGAGGCCTGGTTGCCAACGGTGAGGGCCAGGGCTTTTTCAGTGGCGACCCCGCACTGGTGGAATGAGCTTCCGGACAACATCAGGGCCCTTCGGGACCTTTTACAGTTCCGCAGGGCCTGTAAGACGGAGCTCTTCTGCCAGGCTTACAAGTAGGGGCCACCGGAATTCTACAGCCCTGGCCCAACCATCTAAGACTGCCAATTTAGGACCATCTGCACCACAAACCGCAAGTTCAGAAGCTGGAAGAAGCCTGTTGACATTACCTAGATATGGACATTGCAGCTCACCGTCTGGTATTGTATTTTAAAGTTGTACTGTATGTTTTTATCTTATTGGTTGTTTTATGGAATATATCGTACAGAAATTGTGTTGTTCGCTGCCCTGAGCCTGTTGAATGGCAGGGAGGGCAGCACAAAAATCTAAAAAACGAATAAATAAATAAATAAAATAAATTGTAGACTTTGAGGTCCTGGGCCGTGAAGAGCATTTCTTCGTTTCCCTCCAAGTGACCTTGTTCTGGTTGACTTCCAGGACCTGCAGGTGCAGCTGGTTGATCCGGAAGAAATGCCAGCCATGGAGAGGCTTACCCAGGAAGTTCTGATGCTTCGGGAAAAAGTCGCCCAAGGGGAACTGCAGGGGCAAGAAGTCACAGGAAACAGGAAGCAGCAGGTATGGCAGAAAAGCATTCTCTTTTGCTTGTGTTGTGTACATTCTTATCTCTTTGGGTGACCCCAGTGAGGTTGAAAGTGAATGCCTGACCAAAGATCACCGAGTGAACTACTTGACAAAGCAAGCATTTGAACTCCATTCATCCAGCCAAACGCTCTTTTCATTACACCACACTGAAACTTTTGTTGTCAAAAGATGCTCATTTAGAGCATCAAGCGTTCATCTTCTGCGTCATTCTGTGACATCGCTGCCTGTCAAAGCCATCTTAGATTGGGCTACACGATGGGGTTGCTATGTTTGCTTGCACCCTGGACCTCACCAGTGCAAGGGGCATGTCTTCAGTAAGTAGGGAAGGTTAAACTCCAAGGATACACCTCAGGGTATACTCGGGAGCAGTGGAGTCAAAGGTTTCTCTTGATGACAGTTTTGCCCCCCTTGGTTCATGTGCAGAATCAAATCTGTGCTTGCTAAACGTAACACTTTCCTTTGCAGCTATTGCTGCTTCTGGAGGAGTTGGCAGTGGAGAAGAATCAGCTGAATGAAGCCCTGCAAACAGAAAAGCAGCTCTACAGCACTTTGGTGAAATTCCATGCTCATCCTGACAGGTGAGGAGACTTCTGGTTTCCAGTCGCTACAAGACATTGTGCCCTGACCTGGATTTCCCAGGCTAGCCTGATCTTATCGTCAGATCTTGGAAGCTAAGGCGGGTCGGCCCTGGTTGGTATTTGGATAGGAGACCTCCAAGGAATACCAGGGTCGTGAAACAGAGGCAGAGAGTGGAAAACCATCTCTGAATGTCTCTTGCCTTGAAAACCTCACTAGGGGTCACCATAAGTCAGCTATGACTTGACGGCACTTTCCAGCACCACCGCAAGACATGCATTTCTATGTAGATGAGGAGGGCCGTGAAAAACAATTTCCATTTTGCCGTTTGTTTTTGTTTCCTGTCCCAACACCCACAACACAGTCCCTTTCCCACTTGTCTGACTAAAGGAGCTTTGACTCTCAAAAGCTTACACCTTGGCCCTGACCTGGATAGCCCAGGCAAGCCCAATCTCAGAAGCTAAGCAGGGCCGACTCTGGCAAGTACTTGGAAGGAGAACCTACAAGGAATACAAGGGCTGGGATCCAGAGGCAGGCTAATCGAGCCGCCTCTCTGAAAAACATCCGAGCCCCCAGTAGGGGTCACCAGAAGTCAACCATGACTTCCAGGCAAACACACACGCATAAAAATAGATAGGTTGACAGACAGACAGACCCAAAGATAGATAGACAAGATAGACACAAGGACAGATAGACACAAAGGTAGATATTACACCCTGGAAATCCTGTTGGCCTTTAAGGTGCTCCTGGACTCAAATCTTGCTCTCCTAGTTTGCCAGTGAAACCATGGATAAAATGCTAGATTTATTTAAAACTTCAGAGGGTGGTTCAGGGAGAAGTATTTAAACTGAGTGGCAGGGCGTGTTCTGGTGCCCTTTCCCGCTTTTCCAGAGAGACCCCTACAATGGTGCCAGTTGGGGCAGTGATGCAGTTTGATGGGAAGGGGGGGGGGTCGCCCTTGACAGGGCACTTCATAGGCCCTCTCCTAATCTGCTTCTTTTTCTGCCCGGCCTCCCCAGCACTGGGCAAGAACAGACGCTGCAGGCGGAACTGGAAGGCACCCGGGCGCTCCACAAAAGGCTGGAAGAGGCTCTTGGGAGAACCTTGGAGCGCTTGCTAAGACTGGACTCGCTGGACACAAACGGAGGTGGGGAACATCATCGTGTGACAGTCCTGCCCCCAAGCATGCCTTCTGAGTTCTGGCCTTCACATGCTGCCGCTGGCGCAGAATAGAAGCTGACCACTAACAGAGCGCAGCCTGCCTTGACACTTGAGAGGGCTGGTTAGTTCCATACCTAGTAGTCCGGTGGCATTCACTGGAAACAGTAGTCCGGTGGCATTCACTGGAAACCTGTGTGCTGTCATTCACCTTCCTGGCGCAATCCTGCCGTGCTGGGGAGGTTTGTAAAATAGATTCCTTCATTGAATCATTCCCCTTTTCAGTTGCTTCCCCCCTTTCTTTCTCCTCCCCTCCTCTTTGGCTAAATAAAGATTATTCCCCACCTCCAACTCCTTCAGAATCTGTGTTAATTGTTGTGTGCTATATCACAAATACATGTGAGGGGGCGTGCTGGTGGAGGGTTCTCATGTCGAGTCCTACTTCCCCCAGCTCTTTATCCAGTTAAATTCCTTGGGAGAAGGAGACTCCCTCTGAGCAATATTTTACTTGCTTATTTATTTTGGTGCATTCATATACCCCACCCTTTCTCCAGAGAGCTCAGGGTGGCAGATAGGATTTTCCCCCTCTTATCCTCATGACAGCCCTGAGGTAGGTCAGGCTGAGAGGGAGACACTGGCCCAAGGTCACAGACAGGATTTCATGGCCATTTTGAACCCAGGTTTCCCAGGTATATTCCAGCACTCTAACCACTGCACCACACTGGCCTCTAAGACAGTAGTTTCAGTCAGATTAGTAAACATCAAGGAGCTGCTAGTTCACTTGCTCCTGGAACCTTATGAATTATTCCAGGGTTTGTGCTTGGGTGGCTACTCAACAGCAAACTTTAGGTCTTGATTTAAAAAAAAATTTTTTTTTTAAAGATATGGCCCCTTGGCCAGTATTCTCATTGCAGCCCAAAGGGACTGCAGTAAATTTAAGTAACAGTCCTTTCATTAGCAGTGCCCTACAGAAGGTATGCTACCCACCAGTGCTCCCTCTAAGCTTAGTGAGTGTGAGCCAGCTCACAGTTTTTTAGACTCTGGCTCACACATTTTTGCCTTCACTGAGGAAGGATGGCTCCAGCGCACACTAGTTTATGCAGTAGCCAAATTGCTGGCTCACAACTTTAATGCCAGGAGCTCATAAAATAGAATTTTTACTCACAAGCAATGTTCCCTCTAAGCTGAGTTAGTGTGAGCTAGCTCACAGTTGTTTAGCCTCCGGCTCACACGTTTTTGTCTTCGCTCAGGAAGGATGGCTCCAGAGCAAACTAATTTATGCAGTAGCCAAATCACTTGCTCACAACTTTAATGCCAGTAGCTCACATTTTTGCTCACAAGACTCCACAGCTTAGAAGAAGCATTGATGTGCACCCCCCCCCCCAGCAGAACGAAGTGCCTCTCAAGCCTTGTTCAGTTTTCTGAAAGCCCTTGAGGTGTCTCTGTTATTCTCTGGTTGCCAACTTCTGAACCACCCCCTGTAGCTACGCCATTTGCAGCCAGCCAATCGGCAGCCATCAACACATGATCATATTTGGCACTATACCACAACAAAACGTCACCAGCTGATTTTCACATATCAGACCTGTTGTGATATCATAGCCATAGCCAGGCTGGGTTTGTGTCTCTCGCCAACATTAAAAGCAAGTGGCCTAAACCCATGTGAACAGTGTTCCCTCTAAGCTGAGTGAGTGTGAGCTAGCTCACAGTTTCTTAGCCTCTGGCTCACACATTTTTGCCTTCGCTCAGGAAGGATGGCTCCAGAGCAAACTAATTTATGCAGCAGCCAACTCGCTCGCAGCTTTAATGCCAGTAGCTCACAAAATAGAATTTTTGCTCACAAGACTCCACAGTTTAGAGGGAGCATAGGTTACAACCAGTCTCTACCCAGGAGAGTCGCAGAACCTCACCACCATGTATTGCTTTCAAACCCTCTTGGCCCATTGGTCAACCTCGGAGGCTTCAGCTAAAACTTTGCCTTTGGGCCGGTTGCGGTTGGCTGAACATGACACATGTTAGGAGAACACCATCCACATTCCCTGCTGATGTGGAAAGAGACAAGACATTCCAGCCCTACACCAAATCTAAGGACATAATTTGAAGCTGAGAGGCAGCACTGGCTTCTGAATGGCGTGTGGGTTTTTGCATGTGCATGCCTCTTCCTCGGAGACGCAGCTTTGCCCTCAGGCTTTGCAGTTGGGTTAGCAACGCTTCCTAGCTTTGCATAGTCTGGTTCATGCTGGCTTCTTGTTCTTTGGTGACACATTAAGGTGTAGAATGGTTTGGTGCCAGTTTGATGTAGTGGTTAAGTGCTGGGACTCTAATCTGGGAGAACCGGGTTTGATTCCCCACTCCTCCACTTGCACCTGGCTGGATGACCTTGGGCAAGCCATAGCTCTGTACCAGCTGTTCTCTCAAGCACAGTTCTGGAAAGAGCTCTCTCAGCCCCACCTACCTCACAGGGTGCCTGTTGTGGGGAGGGGAAGGGAAAGGAGTTTGTAAACCGCTCTGAGACTCCCTTGGGGAGTGGAGGACGGTGTATAAATCCAATTTCTTCTTCTTCTTCTTCTAGAACGGTACCTAGAAAGTCATGGTACCTAAAGTGGAAACCTCCGTATACAGATACAACATGCCTCTAATTATCCAAATACCATGGGCAACTTACGCAGCATACTATAGCCACCTTATCCTGCTGGAAATACCCAGAAAACCATCTTTCTTGGTTTGATCCAGCAAGGGCACAGTAATAAGACCATCTTCCAGGAAGGAGTTGAAACTCACATTTACAAAATAATCGCACTTCCTGTAGTAGAAATACTATAGATCATTGACTGGAGAAACAGCTAGGAGACTCGTAGCAAAGATGCTAATACAGAGGGTCAGTGCTTAGTTCTTGTAACTAATGAGGTTGCAACTGAAAACATTTGAAACCAAAATAAACTATGAAACAGGCAAGCAAAACAAGTTCATGTCTTGTAGAAAACCATAGTTTCTGGGGCCGTTCTAGGGATGGCCATATATTCTTTTCAGGGCACGTTTTGGCCAAAGCCCCTAGCGTGAAACGTGTGCCAAAGCTAGAGTGTATCGCTACTGACTGCATTGTAGAGGGGACAGTAACCCCCTGTCTGTGGTGCATGTACATGTGTAAACGTGCCAGTGTAGGTTTATTTTAATGTGCTGGATCCAATAACTCCTCCTTTGGTTACAAGAAGGTTTAGCAGAGTCAGAATAATTGGATCTAACCTGTTTGCTGTGAATGTGTTTCTGTCACGAGGTTTCTTTGCACAGTTGAGGATTCATTCCAGATTTTTTCTCATGGATTCCTTGCTAGCATCCCCCCAAATTAAACTTTTCCTAAATGCTTTATTCCCTGCCCCTAAGAGGCCCAAGTTAGATGTCATCATGATGAGAAGTCTGTAAGTGATCTGCTTGTCTTGTGCAAACATTTGCAGTGTTTTGCAGATGAGCAAAACTGCAATTACAGACATCTCTAAGCATTAAAGTAAAGCAGGTCAGGCAGCCCTAATAACAATTATTATACCATCTAAAATGAAGTTAAGAGTCATAAATGGTCGTAGAAATAGCACAATTAAAGCTGTTTTAGACTTTCTGCCATAAATAAAACTAAAACTATCTCTCGCTTAAACTTCATTTTACAGTTTTGAAAAATTTTGATGCAACAAAATTACACAGGTATTGCCCTTCACCTTCAGTGATGCTTGTCTGACATAAGGACTGCAGGGCATGGCTATTAAACATGTAAACACCAAGAGATACATTTATAGATCCGCTGCTGGGTCTGCTTTGGCTCAGCATGCCCTGTGCTTAACAGTGCTGGGAGAATAATTCCACGTCCAAACTGAGTCCCATTGGACTCTGCAGTGCTGTTGCCTGTACTGAGTCCTGTTCTTTGTTTCAACCCAACGAAAGCCGAAATGTCCAGCAAAGGTTTTTCTGTTCTTCCCCTTAACTCTCTCCTCCATTGTTCTTACCAGTTTTGTTTCATCCATGAATTCCATTATCATCACTAGCAGATCTGGGCAAGCTGCATGTAACCTTCAAATTCATTGCAGCCTCTCCGTATATACAGTCTCTCCTCTCCCCCCCCCCCAACTCTTAAAGGAACTTCCCAGGACTCAGTCACAGAGGGCAAATGGATTGGGGGGTGCTTGTGTGGCAAATGACCGCTGCATATTTCAGTGCTGAGTATGAACGTATGAAGCTGGCTTATACAGAGTCAGACCGTTGGTCTGTGAAGGTCTGTATTGTCTACTTTGATCCATTGCGGTTCTCCAAGGTTTCAGGCAGAGGTCTTTCCCATCACCTGCTTACCTGATCCTTTTAATTGGAGATGCCAGGATTGGACCTGGGACCTCCTGCATGCCAAGCAGATGCTCTGAGCCGCTTCATCTCTGCAGCATGCAGTGCCTCTGTTACGATTTATCCTTACGGTATGTCCAAACACCAGCACGAGCCTAGATCTGCAGAAAACACCATGACAAAACTTCCAGGATGTCAGTGGTCCTTCTGTTCGAGGTTCATGTGCACAGTCTTGTGTGAGATTGCATGCATGAAGCTTGATGGTGTATGTGTTCTGTGTAATGCCATTACCCTGTTAATTAAAGACCGACTGGATTTGAATGTTTCAGCATTTGTTCTTTTATTTTACCTTTATTTATTTATTGTTCCCACTCAGCATCCACCCTTTCACAGTCTTTAGTCAGTGTGTATACCGTTGTGTACAGGAAGGTGTGAAAACTTTTTCGAGCCTGTTGGCACGATGGTAAACCTGAAACCCTTCCCTTCTTTTCTGAGCTGCTTCAGATGGGTAACCAGGCCTGGGGGGGAAATGTCTTGTTCCCTAGGGCAGCTGGGAAGGTATTAATCCTATTATCCTTAATATCCTATTAAGTCTCTACTAAAGAGACAGAGGTGGGGGGGGGGTTCTCTCCAGGTAGTTGGTAGTCCTAGATAAAGTTCTCTGGAGGAACTATTGATATGAAATCACTTCAAGTGTCTCTAAGATGTTCTGATTATATGCTAAAAAGTGGGTGAACAGAGTGTTTGTGCTTGCAAGTGTGTTGTACATGCATGGTGACTATAGTGCCAGGATTGGCTGAGGCTCCCTGGTGCATGTACTTCCAGTTACAAACACAGATGTGACCTGCATATTGTACTAAAAGACCCTCCTCACCAGGAAGAAGGTAGGTGACTGCTACTTGGATGCTTTCCCATTTCAAGTGGCTCAAAGGGTTTTTTGAGAGGTGTTAATATATTCTGGTGTCCAAATGCATGCATGTGTGTCTTTGTGGTTACTAAAATCATTGTAGCAAAGTGTTATCTGCTTTTCCACCCTTATCCCTCTGGTCTTTTTTGGCTCTAATTACAAACCTGAAAAGGCACTGACAGCCATTTCCTGTGTTCAAGCTTGTGGCTGGCTAGGTTGACCTCCATAGCATCCCAGGAAGCAGAGCTCTGGTGCTTTGAATAGTTAGGGGAAAGGGAATGTAACACTTTTGCCCTCTTCTGAAACCTCTTATATGTAACACCTGTAAAGGCACCTCTCTTTAGTGTTCTGAGGTGACATGTTACGCTGCCTCCTTGCCTTCCTTAGCAATTCCTATTTATTATCGCTGCCACCCAAGGCTCATGCCTTTGAATTCTTAGTTGAGCCCAAAGGACATGAAGGCTTAGTTATATTTGGTAGAATGGAAGAACGGTCAGCGTGTGGGTATGGCTCTGAGGTAAAAGCGGATCCTTAAAAAGTTATTTTCTCTTAAACATAAATAGCTTATTTAGAAGTATAAAAGCATAACTATTTCAGTAATGGTCATAAGTGTAATGGTTTCAGAGAGGTACAGTTTTTTTTTTCTCTGAAGTTCCTTAAATAGACCTAGCCACAAAGGCTTATTTTCTTATTTGCCATTAAGGCTAATAACTTCCACAAAGCTTAGTTTCCCAACTTTCCGCTTAGGCTAATAACTTCCACAAAGAACACGGATCCCTCATACTCTCCACAGCACCTCACTCAACTCTCTTCCCACACACTCTGAACCAAAACTCTCCAAACCTCTCAACTCCACCCCGTAGGGCACTGCTACCTTTCAATACATGTCAATCACCCATCGAGTCCCCTTCTTCCTGACTCTAGAGGCCTACCTTTTTAAACCACAGCAATATACGTATAAAACCCCACATTAAAATCATAGAAATAAAACACAATATTTACGTATCAAAACACCACAGGAAAGGATGTATTTTGACAATCACAGATTTTTCTCACTACCACAGCATAAGGATATATAAAGCTGTGTGTACTGAAATTCCTCTTTTCCACCAGTCAATACAGTTGCACACTTAACTGTGGCCTGATTTTAACTGGCGCAGTGTGAAGTTACACAAATTGTCACCTGTGCATCCGCATCCCCAATGCCCAGAAGATCTTTTAAGTGATCTTCAAGGCACCCTCCTATAAGGGCATGAGGTTGCCAACAGGCCTGAAGAAAAATGTCTATTTGAATATAAATTCAGTATGTGGAAATGGTGATGTGAAGCTTTTCAAGGTGCTGAGGTAAATAACATCTGGTAGATTACATCCCATTAAGCTTCTACTCAAGGGACAGGACATTTTTTCCCCCTCAGGCAGTTGTCCGTCCTATTCAAGCAGCCTGCCATTCTATGTGCGGCTTTTCTTTTCAGCCCTCCCTGCCCCAGTTCCCATGTCCCTCTGATTTACTGCCTTCCTTTCTCCATTTGTTTTTTGCTCTTCACCACTGCATCAAACCATGGTAGGTATTGTCTGTGTTCCCACCTGTCTCTCCTGAGGGTCACTCAGTAGCTTCCCACTCCATGAGTGGGATGCTGGCAGCACCAGTGAAGTTGTGTGTTCCTGTACACTTGTAATACCTTGTTATGACTCCCTTCTCCTTGTGCTAAAGGAGGCCATGCTTGAGACCAACTATGTGCCAGCTGGCAATGGGAAAGGGCCAAGGCACACAGAGGGAGAACTGGGCCATCTTTTTATATATAGTGCTGATTTAAAGTAATAAATACAGGAATAACATGCCATTGGGAGACAAACAGAGGAAGACCAGCTGTTTTTCAGTAATGTAATAATTGGAAACACATCTTAAACATTAGGTTCCATCCAATATAAGGTTCCATCCAGTCCAACATCATGTCTCTCAGAGTGGACAGCTAGATGGGTTTAAATTATGGGCAGAAAGATACCAGCTGGATATTGGATTATAGGATAAGGTGCGAAAGAGAAATAAGGTGGGGCAAAAGAAATCCAAATGGAAGCTTAACTTGGTCTCTGATCATGTAACTCCTGCAGGAGGTAGGACAGGAGTTAAACAGGATATAGATATCTCTCTGAAGAAAGTATAAGCCTGTTCACAGCTCAGGAAAAGATTTTAATGAGCTAGTCTCCTCTTTAGTACAAGAAGGCATATGCCTTTATAGGCATAACAGGGTAGGATGATGATTGGAATGTGCCCATTGATGGACAAAACTCATTAAAAAGGAATAGATGCAGCAAAAGAGTAGGAGGATCTGGTGTCAAACATGTATAGACCAGCACAGAACTCCCAAGAGCATGAAGGTAATAGCTTTGTGAAGAGCATCTGGATTAAAATATATTAAAATAGTAATTTAAAAAAGTCATAGGTGGAGTCCACTATAGATTACCAGACCAAGGAGAGAATTATTGAAAATATTTGTATGTCTGCCTTTCTCCTGAGCAACTCAGGACCCAAGGTGGGTAATAAAAACAATTTAATTAAAAAAAATTAGAGCAATAAGCACAAAATACATTGGCAAGCTATTTTCTAAGGTGGCTGGCACCTGGCAGAAAACTGGGCGGTTAGGGACATTGGGAAAGGTGCTGCCGTAGCAACAGTGTGATGTCATTGATGGGGCAAAGCTGGAAGTGGTGTCATGCCAGCAAGGTGATACTCTAGCATTCACCGGAAACTCCATGATTTTACCATAAGAGTTCCTTGTGAATGGTAGAGTGTCACATCGATTGTGTGACATTGCTTCCAGGCTTACCTCTGGAAATGATGCTATGGCATCAACACAATGGTGTTTTCTGACTCATTTTCTCCTCCCGCCACTCTACTGAACTGCAGCAACTGTCTGGGGCTGCCTCTAGGAGGTCTCCTGCTATACTCCCATTTGCCCAGGCTGCCCCTAAAAGCTCTCTGGAATAATTCTATTTTACAGCCCTGCCCGCAGGGCCTGCAAAGCGAAGCTCTTTCGCCAGGCCTTTGGAGCTGCCACCGGGGGGGGGGGGGGGGGGGGGATGGCCACTAGTAAGTGGCTGGCTCAACTATTGGCCTGGTACATCTGGGGGTGGAAGCCTCTGGCCGGGGATATGTAGGATGCTGTTCCTGGTGTTGGATTTTGCACTGCTGCCATCTTTTGTAGTTTTACTGCTTATTTATGTATATGGATTTATTTTAACCTTTGTATGTGCTGATTTTAAATGCTGTTAGCCGCCTAGAGCCGCCCTGTGCTGGCTAGGCGGGATACAAGTAGAAATAAATAAATAAATAAATAAATAAATAATAAGCAAGCCAAGAGTGTAGAAGCCCCCCTGCCCCCTTCTGGGAGGCACTTCCACAAGTATGGGGCAGTCACTGTGAAAGCCCAAGCCCAGTGTTGGCACAGAACAGTGATGGCGAACCTTTTAGAGACTAAGTGCCCAAACTGCAACCCAAAACCCACTTATTTATCGCAAAGTGCCAGCACGACAATTTAACCTGAATACTGAGGTTTTAGTTTAGAAAAAAGAACTCATACATTAACATCTTTTGTCTTAAAAGAAAAACACAATAACAGAGGTTTCAATTATACAAACAACTTTTTATTGAAAGGTAAAAGTTTGCATTTGGCATGCTTTTGAACAATTAATGTGATTTTTGCTGCTGTATGCATGCTGATAATTTGTCTAACCTTGGCTCATACTTTGTAAGTCTGAGAGCAGCCCAGCCTCGAGTCTGTGTCGTCTTTTGAGTGCCCAAACTGCGTGCGTGCCCACAGAGAGGGCTCTGAGTGCCGCCTCTGGCACGCGTGCCATAGGTTTGCCACCACTGGCATAGAATGTGCCTTAGACAAATGGGGTGCTAACAGGAAACCTTGTGAGTAAGAACTTAAGTTGCCACATGCAGGGAGAGGAAGGATGAAGCATGTCACAGAAGCAAGAATTCGGGATAATGGGAGACTTCAGCTTCCTGCTGGGAGACAAATTCTGCTGAGCATGGAAGACCCAAAAAATTCCCAACATCCCTTGCTGACAGCTCCCTCTTAAAGAAGGTGGAAGAAAAGACTAGGGAATTGGTTTCCCTTGACCTCATCCTAGCCAGCAGTAGGAATTGGGGGGGGGGGGGGGGGAAACTGACCATATAAAACTGGGATCTTTGATCCTTCTGGAAAGCTGGGGGTGAGTTTAGTCAAATGACATTTCAGAACAATTTTTTTTAATATACTTAGAGAAATCGTAAGTAAGATTCTGGGGCTAGGTAAATCAGTCAGGTGAAGGACTCTAAGACGGCTCAGGGTTCCTAAAAACTGAGTTGTTAAAGACCCAATTGCAAATCATATCAGTGGCCAGAAAAATGGAAGACAGCTATGAAAGCCCAAGTGATGATAAAAGCAGTGAGCCAAAAATCAAAAAGGACATGTATAGGAAGATTGATTGATTGATTGATTGATTGATTGATTTGGGATTTATATCCCACCTACCCTGCCTTTTGGCAGGCTCAGGGCGGCTGCCAACAAATTCAATACAAATTTAAAATCATAAAACATTATATATAAAATTTACACTGCACAGCGGTTACAGCCGTACCGTGGAAGATGGAAGAAAGGATAGATTGCTAAAAGTGTCTACAGATAAATAGCCCAGACGTGTAGAGACAGCGTCAGGAAAGTTTAAAAACAACAAAAAAGGCTTATTCTGGTATACTGAATGGAAACTGCTCAGTGAGAATGGTGAAATGGTAATAGGGACAAAGGGAAGCCGGAACTGCCCATTTTCTTGGGCTTCAGTCCTAGCAATAAGAGCAATAGGAAGTTGGCTGGAGAATTCTTAACTATCATAAATGAATTCAGGTCTTCTGGGCTGCATGAACTGCATCCCAGAATACTAAAGAAGCCTGCTGACATATTCATAGAAATTCTGCCTTTGAGAAACCCTCAAAAGTTAGATGAGGTGACACAAAACTAGAGACAAGCAAATGTCCCAGTCTTCAAAAAAAAAAGGGGGGGGGGAGGCAATGCTCCCTCTAAGCTGTGGAGTCTTGTGAGCAAAAATTCTACTTCGTGAGCTGCTGGCATTAAAGTTGTGAGCGAGCAACTTGCCTACTGCATAAATCAGTTTGCTCGGGAGCCAACCTTCCTGAGCTAAGACAAAAATGTGTGAGCCGGAGGCTAAAAAACTGTGAGCTAGCTCACACCAACTCAGCTTAGAGGGAACACTGGGGGGGGAGGCAAGAAGGCTCTGGGAAACTAGATTATCATCCCACCTTCAATATAGAAGGATAAAACATAAGTAAACAATTATAACATAGATAGAACCATCTAAAACAATCCAATATCATAAAGTGCTAGCTAGATGTAAATAAATACTGGGGGGGGGGGTAACATTCGTGTTAATATATTCTATGGTCTGCCTTACTCATCAGCTCCTGGCTCTCTATCATATATATTTGGCAGGTACAGGCTGTAAACAGTAGAGCCAGGGAACAGGGCTCTGTATTTCTCAGTTGTTGTTAACAATGTTGATAATGGTATTGGTGGTGGTGGCGGCTCCTTAACCAAAAGCCTGGTGGAAGAGCTCCATCTTGCAGGCCCTGCAGAACTGTAGAAGGTCCCGCAGGGCCCTGATCTCTTCTGGGAGCTCATTCCATCAGTATGGAACCACCACTGAGAAGGTCCTGGCCTTGGTTGTAGCCAGTCTGATGTCTTTGGGGCCCAAGAGGGTCAGTCAGTTTTGAGACCCTGAACGCAGTGCTCGCTGGGGTACATGTGGGGAAAGGCAGTCCTTCAGGTATGTCAGCCCCTGACCATATAGGGCTTTAAAGGTGAGAACTGGCACCTTGAAGCTATCAGCAGCCAGTGCAATGCCTTCAGCACAGGCTGGATGTGCTCCCGCATAGGGAGGGCCATCAGAAGCCTGGCCACCGCATTTTGCACTAGCTGCAGCTTCTGGATTTGTGACAAGGGCAGCCCCATGTAGAGAGTGTTACAGTAGTCCGGTCTCGAGGTGACCATCGCGTGGATCACTGTTGCCAAGTCGTGGCGGTCAAGGAAGGGAACCAACTGCCTGATCAGCTGAAGATGGTAGAAGGCTGACTTGGCAGTGGCTGCTTCCTGGGTCTCCATAGTTAAGGAGGCATCTAAGGGCACTCCCAAGCTCCTAACCTCCGATGCTGGCCCCAACGGTGTCCCACTGAAGGTCGGGAGTGGGATCCCTACCCTCAGACTGCCCCGACTCAGGCACAGGACCTCTGTCTTCGTTGGGTTCAGTTTCAGTTGGCTCAGCCTAAACCATCCAGCCACGGCTTGTAACACTCCGTCCAGATCTTCCAGTTTAGAGTCAGACTGGCTGCCCAACAACAGATAGAGCTGGGTGTCATCCACATACTGGTGACAACCCAGCCCATGCCTCAGGGCAATCTGGGCAAGAGGGCACATGTAGATGTTAAAAAGCATCAGGGAAAGCACCGCCCCTTAAGGCACTCCACAGTTCAGTGGGTGCCTTTGAGACAGCTGTTCCCCTAGTGCCACCCTTTATCCCCAACCTCGGAGAAAGGAGGCAAGCCATTGTAAGGCAAGCCCCTGAACTCCCATGTCAGCAAGGCAGTGGTTCAGTAACTGACAGCTGACCGTGTCGAACACTGCCAACAGGTCCAATGACAACAGCACTGCCAATCTGCCCTGATCCAGATGCCTCCGGAGGTCACCTGTAAGGGCGACCAGTGCTGTCTCTGTCCCATGGCCTGGGCGAAAACCAGACTGGAAGGGATCTAAGATGGAAGCGTCATCCAAAAAGCTCTGTAGCTGAGTTGCCACACCCCTCTCTATTATTTCGCCCAAGATAGGTATTAGCCAGCGGGGATTTGTCAAGGATAAATCCTATCCTCCTAACCTTTATCATGTTTTTTGATCCGGTTACGAGCCTAATGGATCACAGGAATGCTGTGGATGTAATATAACTTCTTTGCAGCAAGGCATTTGATGAGGTCTCCTTCTTCCATTTTGGTTAGCCACCAGATGGGAAGAGCAGGTGGAGTCCCAGGTGGTTGGAGAACTATACTCAAAAGAGCATTCACTAATGTTAAAGAGTAGGCAAAAAGAATCAAATGCAGGGATACCTAGCTTAGCAGTAGTACGTGTGGAAACAGATTTGGTGATTATGGTCGATCACGACTTGAATATGACTGTGATATGGCTGCAAAGAAGACTATTGGACTTCAGGCTACATTTAACAAAAGAGCAGCATCCAAGTCATGAGAAGTAATAGTTCTATTCCAGCCTACCCTAGTCAGACTTTATCTGGAGTACTGTGGCCAGCTCTGGATGCCATATCTTTTAAGAAAGATGTTTTCAAACAGAAGCTGACTAGCTATCTGTCGGGAATGGTCTAGATTTGGATCACCTGCACTGGGCAATGGGTTGAACGAGATGGTAACTAAGACTCCTTCCAGCTCTCAAATGCTATGCCTTTAGATTAGGACATGGAGGGTGCAATGCCTGAGTTTGGCAAACCTGAGTTTGAGTGCCAGATCATCAATGGCAAACTTGTGCAACACAAACAAAGTTGTGGGAAAACGGAGAGTTGCCTCCTCGGCGTCTTTGAGAACAAGAGAAGCCACAGTACCCCATAGTCAAGATTTCGCAGGAGACATTTTGCTATTCTTACGCGAACAAATGGCTAAACTTGAACCCACTAGAAATGATCATTAGGTGTCACTGTACAACACCAATTAAATGATGCCTGTGAAATCCAGATGTGCAATCTAGAGTCTACTGGGGAGGGAGGTTGTCTCACATTAGCTATGGAAGCATTTTGTGTCCAGTACTGATGAATTTAGCAGCAGTTAGGATGCCATGAATGAATGGAAAATTCAAAAGCTCCCGAGATTCCTGAAAAGGGTGTTTGTGTTTGAGTGCAGAGGATGGGCTGCAATTTCTAACTAGAAATGAGGTCAGGGAGTCTCGAGTGGTGATGGTACCCTTAACTACAAACTAACAAAATGTTGTCAAAAACAGAAGAAGAACTGGGAAATCATAATCTAAAGGAGGGGAACTAGTGGGCCCATTGGAGAAACCCAAGTACATCCCCAGGGACATTTGGGTTTCCCCCAAAAGCACCCCCTGGGATAGTTTTAGTTTAAGAAAATGGCATGGGAGGAAGTCTCACAGCCCTTCTCCATGTGCATGGGGGTCCCAAAACCAAACACCCCATGTGCAGGCATTGAGGAGAACTTGCAACTCACATCTGACCATTTCTGACACACTGTGGAGACCACAGACTGTGCACTCTGAAATGTGTGGCCTACACAGCCTGGGGACCAGCTCAGATTAAAGGCTTGTGTCACATAAACAGATTAGGGTTGTCAGTGCTTCACTGGCAACTGGCAGGAGTTTGGGGGAAGGGGGTACTGACAAAACTGATGCTGCACCATGCAGCAATGTCACTTCTAGGTCCTCCATCTGGAAGTGACAGCACTGTGTTGAGTGACACCGATTTCCCCCCATTCTCTTCCCTCTACCCACACTCTGGTGAGCACCAGCAGGGGATGGCCTGCCAATAGTAGGCAAATAGTACCACAGGGCAACTCTGATAGGTGGGAGCATAGGTAGTTACGGTAGGTGCCTGTGATTAATAGTTGGGGAATGGACTGTCAGAGAAGGCCCTGAGATGGCATTGCGTCCAAGTAGGACAAACACATGGCCCTGGGTAAATGAGTAGCTTGTGCTACCCCAAGATTGCCTCTGGTGCCTGAGGGCAACAAGGACTGATGTGTTAGTGAATAGGGACCTGTCAGTTTGATGAGCCAGTTTGGTGTAGTGGTTAAGTGCGCAGATTCTTAGGCTGAGGACAGACTGGCAATCTGGAGCGAGATGAATGCGGAGGAAACTGCTGCGGGGGGGGAAACTCCCCGGGGCTGGCCGTTCACACCGGCCGGTGTATTGCGCAATGGTGCCGATACGGAGCGTTCAGACTGCTGCGGAGTGGCCCCACGTGGGCCGGCGTCCACAGCTCGTGATAGGGCTGTTTCAGCAATTTGCGCATGTGCGCATGTGTGCACGTGCGCACATGCGCAAACTGGCAAAACGCCGCATTTACACTGCCGCCTCCGCTTGCCTCCCGCCTTCTTCCGGTTCACACTGCCTGGAAGCGGGAGGCAAGCGCAAGACGGCCCCTGGACACCGGTTTCTCCCGGTGTCCTGTTAAAGCGGATGGAAAGCGAGTGGGAGACGGGTAAGTGCGGAACGGAGCCAACGGACAGATGCGCATGTCTGAACGCGCTCCCTTCTTCCACTTCCAATGCGGGGCTGTCCCGCTTTACATTGCCAGTCTGTCCTCAGCCTTAATCTGGGAGAACCGGGTTTGATTCCCCACGCCTCCATTTGCACCTGCTGGATGACCTTGGGCAAGCCATAGTTCTGTCAGAGCTGTTCTCTCAAGGACAGTTCTGGAAAGAGCTTTCTCAGCCCCACCTACTTCACAGGGTGTCTGCTGTGGGGAGGGGAAAGGAAAGGAGACTGTAAACTGCTCTGAGACTCCAAGTGAAGGGCAGGGTATAAATCCAATCTCCTCCTCCGTCTTGAATGACAGGGGTTTGATCCAGCAACAAAGTCTTGCCTGTGCTTGTGCATGCCTTGATGGCATGAAAAAGACCACATTAGCTGCTTGTGCAAAGTCAGACTTCCTCTCTCCTCACGTGCGTTTCCTCTTGCACAAGATCTAGATTCTAATGCTACTCATTTCTGGGCACTATCATACATAGACCTGGATAGCCCAGGCTGGCCCTTTCTCATCAGATCTCAGGAGCTAAGCAGGGTCGGCCCTGGCTAGTTCTTGGATGGGAGACGACCAAGAAGTCCAGGGACACTACACAGAGCCAGGCAATGGCAAACCACTTCTGAATGTGTCTTGCCTTGAAAAGCCTACACAGTCACCATAAGTTGGCTGTGACTTGCTGGCAAAAAAGAAAGCCATACCTATGGAGGGAAAGCCCTAGGTCAGTGATGGTGAACCTTTGAGAGACCGAGTGCCCAAACTGCAACCCAGAACCCACTTATTTATCGCAAAGTGCCAACATGGCAATTTAACCTGAATACTGAGGTTTTCGTTTTAGAAAAAACAACTCATACATTAACATCTTTTGTCTTAAAAGAAAAACACAATAACAGAGCTTTCAATGATACAAACAACTTTTTATTGAAAGGTAAAAGTTTGCATTTGGCATGCTTTTGAACAATTAATGTGATTTTTGCTGTCCAAACTTGCAAACTCTGTGCTGGGGCGATGCCGTGCGTGCCCACAGAGAGGGCTCTGAGTGCCACCTCTGGCATGCATGCCATAGGTTTGCCACCACTGCCCTAGGTGTTGCATTAGATCTAGTGCAAGCGGAAATGTGCTGAGTCTGTTTATGTTTCTGCATGTACACCAGTTCTGTGTGCAGTTCTGGAGGCCTCGCTTCAAAAAGGCTGTGGACAGAATGGAACGGGGGCAGAGTAGAGCGACGAGGATGATTGGAGGACTGGAGACCTATGAGGAAAGTCTGAGGGACTTGGGAATGTTCAGTCCGGAGAAGAGGAGGCTGAGGGGGGACATGATGGGTCTCTTTAACGATCTGAAGGGCTGTCCCTTAGAGGAGGGCAGGAAGCTGTTCCTGTTGGCAGCAGAGGATAGGACTTGCAATAATGGGTTTAAATTAAAGGCGGGAAGGTACCGGCTGGATATGGGGGGAAACTTTTTTACAGTACAAGTTGTGCCACAGTGGAGTCAGCTGCCTAGGGAGGTGGTGAACTCCCCCTCCCTGGCAGTCTTTAAGCAGCGGCTGGACAAACAGTTGTCAGGGATGCTCTAGCAGGGTTGCCAGCCTCCAGGTGGGGCCTGGAGATCTCCCCCTTTTACAACTGATCTCCAGCTGACAGAGATCAGCTCCCCTAGAGAAAATGGCTGCTTTGAAGGGTGGACTCTATGGCACTGGACCATGCTGAGGCCCCTCTCCTCCCCAAACCCCACCCTCTCCTGGATCCATCTCCCAAAGTTTCCAGGTATTTTCCAACCCAGACTTGGCAACCCTATGCTTTAGGCCAGGGCCGGATCTGACATAAATGAGATCTTGTTGGGCCGGGCCATCTGTGTCATAAAATGTAATGACAGGTAGTGGAGATATAAACTTTATAAAGGACACAAACACAAAAGATTTTTTTTAACTTAAAATAAAAACATGCTTAAAACATTAGCACTCTTGCAATGTTTTGTTTATTTAACAGTCTCTGTTAACTGACACCTCTTGCTCTGAATTATTGCAGCAAAACATCTGTGCTGTTGCAATCCTGAGTATGCTGTCCAGGTGTGTATCTGGAAGCTGCAAACCTACTTTTGATTTATTGACATTCACCACAGAAATCTCATGCTCAGAGTTCTGGGTCTAGGGCCCAGGGGAAAACATGAAATGGCTGAGCAACTGAGGCTGCGGTCACACACACTGAATAATCCACTTTCAATCCACTGTGTGAACTGGCAAAATCCAGTTGGAAAGTGCATTGAAAGTGGATTAAAAGTGGATTATTTAGTGTGTGTGACCGCAGCCTGAGAGAGTCTGGCGAAGCAAACTATGATGCAGCAGTGAAGTGATCGAAAAATCAAAAAGCCATATTTCTGTGTTAACAATACTTAGTTAGTAGGTATAAGCAACAGCAAGGCCAAATGAAGATTCTCTCTTGCTTTATGAACTGCCTGAGTAGGGAAAACAGGCTCCCATTGTCCCGCTTGCAGTATTATCTCGAGTTAGCTGAGCCTGGGAGCTGTGGGAAACTAATGTTTAGCAACATAGCAGAATACTGACATTCCAGCATACTTGATATAGACAGGTATGGGAGGGGATTGTAATAGAATGCTTTGCTTACAAATATGACATTGTGTGTTCACGAATGACACCTGTTCTTCATGCTCCCTCTCTAATGGTATTCAAGTTGTAACCCAATAGATTTCGGGGCTCAGCATTTTCTCTGTAATTTCTAGCAGGCTGAGACTGGCGTCAATAAACAAGCTTCTCCTAATCCTTCATCCTTGGGCTGGGCCCGATTCTGGTTTAATCGTGCTACAGCAGCAGCAACACAACTGGAAGCAGGAGATGGCCAGTTCCAGTGTGGGCCTGATAGAAGGCCTCCAGGGGCCTGATCCATCTCCGGGCTGCATGTTTGACACCCCTGCTTTAGGCTGATCCTGCACTGAGCAGGGGGTTGGACTAGTTGGCCTGTATGGTCCCTTCTAACGCTGTGATTCTATCACTGGATTCAAACCCAGGTATATCATTGCGTCCCCCTAGACCTTTGCTAGGGCTTCTCAGAAATGCAGTTGCTAGGCTCACTCTGCTTCTGAAACTGTGACACTGGGCATCCAAGCTCTGTTTCTCTTTCAGGATATATGCTTCGCACCTACCTGCCAAATTGCACTGAAGCAGAGGCTGGGATTTGCACTTTGCAGGGGCAGCTGTATGGCAGGGCCAGGGGGGGACCAAGAGATTTGGACTGCGGAAGGGTTTGACCTCAGCATCAAAGTACTGCACTATTTCCTTTGGTTGAGGTCTACAGCCAAGATAAGCTGGTAATGGTGCTGAGAAGCCCCCGATGGTGGATGGAGCACCTGCATGGCAAGGAAAGTCGAGAGCCAAGTCTCAGCCTCTTTGCCCTTTTATTTTGTCTTTTCCAGTTCTAGCTGTGACTGAGGACACTGAAGATGCCAGCACCGAGTTCACAGACAGCATTGAGGAGGAGGAGGCTGCGCACAGAGTGGCTCAGCAGCAGCAGCAGCAGCAGCAGGTGAATCCATCCAAGGGGGAAGCACTAGGGATATCCCTTCAGAAGGGGAGTTGATGTAACACCGAGGACTTTTAAAGTGCTGAGTCACAGGTCCTTTCTGCACTAGACCTTAAATCCTGGTTCAACCCTGTCCCCAAACTTACATTCTACACTACACGCGAGTTCACCCCTGTAATTATCTGAGGGTATTTTTTGTTTCCACATTACATTAAGGTCACCCTGGTTTCACCCCACACTCGTCCCGGGATAAATGGATGCTGTTATAACCAGAGATAAATACAAGGTATTGTGTTGTGAGTTGAACTCTGATAAAACCAGGGAAGAGATCCAAGTGCGGAAAGGACCAGTGTTTCCCGACCTGTGTACTGGGACCCAAAAGTGGATCACAAAGCCTCTGAAAGTGGATCGCAGGCCAGTCGTCCCTCATGGCTGCCCCTGCCCTTTCCGGTCCTTTCCACACTTGGATCTCATCAACAATGGGATGTAACCTCTATAGGCACACAGACACACACTACTCACACACAAAGAAATGAGAAAGTCTGTTCAGAGCTTCACTGCTTCTTCACTCTGATAGAAAAACCTACCACCCAGTGGCTAAATTGCGTGCAGATTGGGAGCACCCCAGAATCAATATTGGGAGCACCCCAGATTCAGAAGTCTCCTTGCTGAAGCCCTGAGCCTGTGTTGGAACAGTTACCTCTGAAGTGGTTGTCCCATAAGAACGTAAGAGAAGCCAATGTTGGATCAGGCCAGTGGCCCATCCAGTCCAACACTCAGTCACACAGTGGCCAAAAACACCAGGTGCCATCAGAGGTCCACCAGTGGGGCCAGGACACTAGAAACCCTCCCACTGTTGCACCCCCCCCCCAAGCACCAAGAATACAGAGCATCACTTGCCCCAGACTGAGAGTTCCTACCTATACCTTGTGGCTAATAGCCACGGATGGACCTCTGCTCCATCCAAACCCCTCTTGAAGCCGTCCATGCTTGTAGCCGCCACCACCTCCTGTGGCAGTGAATTCCATGTGTTAATCATTCTTTGGGTGAACAAAAACTTCCTTTTATCTGTTCTAACCTGACTGCCCAGCAATTACATTCTCTCTCTACTTGCTCTGTCCCATATACAATCTTATAAACCTCGATCATGTCACCCCTCAGCCATCATTTCTCCAAGCTAAAGAGCCCCAAGCACTTTAACCTTTCTTCACAGGGAAAGTGTTCCAGCCCTTTTATCATTCTGCACTTTCCCCAATGCTATAATATCCTTTCTGAGGTGTGGTTCCAAGGATGGAGTCTCTTAGTCCTCTGGGGACTGACCCTTCTCATTGTAATTGCACATTAGAACCTGAAAGAAGATTCTGCTGAAGTCTGGATGGGCCATTCCAGCTGTCTGACGCCAGCCTCTTCAGCACTGGAGAGGAATCTGCAGGAGGAGCTGCTCCGCACAAGATCTGAGACTCAGCAGGTTTTGGAACAGAAGAAGAAACTGGAAGAAGAGCTGCAGGATCTGAAGAGGCAGATCGAGGCCTCTGGGTTCTCCTCTGTGTCTCACTTCAGGTAATCCAGGCTGGCCTAAGAGAAGATTCCGCTGGTGCGACTGTTTTCTGTGGATTCAATAAGGGCCAGATCCAGAAGGCTGCTTCCTACAGACCTGTTCCTCTAAGCACAGCGCTTTCCTCTGTTGCAAGCTGCAAGGAGACTTCTGCTGATGGAAGAGGGTCTTCCACTAGCAGAGGAGGCTCTTCCATTGGTAGAATATTCCCTGCGCCCGAGCAAAGTGCCGTTATATGTACAGCAGAACCATAGACTGGAGATGCCATGGGTTTCTCAGACAACCTGTTCCGCAGACAACCTTATATGGTTGGGCGCTTATGATCGGACTGTGAGCCAACCAGGAATATGTTCAGATTGCAACTTAAATAGCTGCTGAAAATGAAGTTTTTTTTCCATTGCCTGTTGGTCAGAGCTGGCTCACAGCTGATCAAGGATTAGCTTCTTCTCCTCAGTAAAATAGCTACACAGTTCTTACCTGCACTAAAATAGCTATAGGGAACACGAGACGATAAAAGCTTTCACCTTAGCTAGATGCTCGGCCCTTCCCTCGGCTGTCCTTTTTTTTTCATTCACAGTTTATTAATTTCCATAGTGAACAATAGTACAAAGTATTAATCTTATTTTTGAACAATCTATTACATTATTCACCCCCTTTATGAATAGAAAGTGTTCTCCGGCTCATCCACTGACTCCTATTATACCTAATCACTAAACAAGAATTACTTCCTATTCTGACTCCTATTATCTTGTACCGCCCGTTACATATTCAGTTTCCTGAGTTCTTCTATGTTCATATTAATTACAATACATAAATTTGTGTGACATTGGACAGCTGTTAAGGATCGCTGGTTCTTAACAGCAAACTGGAGCCAGTGAAACCTGTCTCTTTTGCACCAGGATGGTTGGTCCCCAAACCATCCCCCATTGTTTAACAAATCTAAATCCTAACTCCGAGTGCTTCTCCTCATGTTCCCTCCTAGGAAGGCCCTGCTGAGCCTCTGTTTAGAGAACGCAGAGCTCAAGGAACAGATTGGAGAAGCAACGTTGTCTGAGGGATGGGAGAATGAAGATGAGAAAGAGGACGAGAAGGACCCGAGGCCAGAGGTCATGAAGCTGCAGGAGAAGCTGAGCACCGCAGAGACTGTGATCGGTCTCCCCAAGGAACCTCTGGGGTCGAACAGCCAAGGAGGCAAAGTTATCTTTGAGCCCCATGTCACTGCTAGCATGGAGACCAAAGAGCCACAGATGGCAAAGGGACTTCTTCTGCAGAAGGGTGACCCACAGTGGCATCACCTGCAGCCCCAATGTGCAGACTCCAGTGCAGTCCACAGTTCCACAGATACCCAGGTAATTCTTGCATTTACCCAGAGTTTATAGAGGGGACAGCTTAGATCAGCAGCTTCCCATAGTCAACCTGCCATATCCTTCCCCTGAGCAGGAGCCAGATCCCCCTACGGATATGACTTCTGATAGTATTCATAGTCATAGAGGGTTGTGGGTGACTTGGAAAACTGAGTTGTTCCAGCGATGCTGCACTGATTTCATTGTATCAATAAAAACTTATGTTCCTGGCATCTGGTCCCATTAGGGTTGTCAACCTCCAGGTGGCACCTGGAGATCTCCCACTATTACAATTGATCTCTAGACGACCAAGATCAGTTCCTCCCGAGAAAATGGCAGCTTTGGAGGGTGGGCTCTGTGGCATTATATCCAGCTGAGGTCCCTTTCCTCCCCAAGCCCTGCCCTCCCCAGGCTCCACCCCCAAAATCTCCAGGTAGTTCCCAACCCAGAGCTGGCAACCCTAGGACCTGTGCTGGTATTTGCAGCTGCCGTTATCAGTTGGACAATGTGTATTCTGCATGCCTGCAATGACATTTCACAAGTGTGAGATTTGCTCTGTGTGTGTGTGTGTGTGTGTGTGTGTGTGTGTGTGTATGTCAAGTCGCATCAAGCTCATGGCGACCCAGTAATGTTTGCATGGCAAAAGACTAACATAGGTGGATTGGCTAACTGGCATCTACTTCAGCATTCCAGGAATTCCTGTTTTCTCTCTCTCTAAAAAAAAAAGCAAACAACCTATTATGAGCACACTCAACAACAGAATGTGTCGGAGGTCTCTATGCCTGCCCATCTGTTGTTTTCGGACTGTTCAGTGTAGAAATATCCAAAAACGCAACTATGCAAAGAAGACTTTGGAAGGGCTGGCAGAGCATTGAATGCGTGGGGAAAGGTTAGGAAACTGTGTATAGAACTTTTGTGAAGTTCTGTGACCAGGCCAATTGGATTAGTGAAGCAGCTTTTGGAAGGCTGTATGCAGCAGGAGAGCAGGGGCTGGGAGGCAAAGGTTCTGAAGAACATTTGTGGTATTAACAGTGCAATCCGTCTTACTCCAGTCGTAACCCATAATAACCGCATGGGGATTACACTGTCAGGCAGTTTGGGTAGTTCTGATGTAACAGCTGTCGCAGCAAAGGTTAACGATTGGTTCCCAAGATACAAAATCTTGCTCTACAAAACCGACACACAGACAACGACAAGATAAGAATTTTTTTATTTATTTGATTCATACCCCACCCTCCCCGCCAAAGCAGGCTTGGGGTGGCTTACAAATCTAGTGGTATCATATAAACATTAAAACAGTAAAACAAATTAAAATCATTAAAAAAATTCATAAGGTGTATGATGGCAGAACAACTGTCCTTAGTAATCATACACAGTGAGGAATCTAGCCAGCAATAGACATGAGGTTGGCATCCAGCGCCGTAACATATAATTCACTAACATGGGTGCAGATGTTAAATAGATGTACAAGAGCAGGCAGCCAAGGATGGATTGCAGGGCACAGGTTCCTCGGTTGGTGTTAGACTATTAGATGCGGCACCTTGATCAAATGCTTGGTGGAAGAGCTCCGTCTTACAGGCCCTGCGGAACTGTGATAAATCCCACAGGGCCCTGTTGTCCTCAGGGAGCTCCTTCCACCAAAGCGGGGATGCTACTGAGAAAGCTCTAGCCCTAGCTGTAGCCAGCCTGGCATCTTCAGGGCTTGGGGGGGGGGGGCAACAAGGATATTTTGTGGCCCTGACTGTAGTACTCTCCGGGGAACATGTGAGGAAAGAAGAGTGAGAGAGAGAAGGGAGATGGGGCAATACATTTGGTGACCTGGGTTTCCAAGACACTGTCCAGATTGTGTTTGAACAAATACTTGCCATGGACATGTCCCTCATCTGTGTCCGCCCATCACACTCCTCTGGCTTCTTCATCCCAGGTCCACACCCTAACGAGAGGCTTTTGGCAGCATTTTATGGAACCGGCTCAGCAGCTCCGCTCAGAGCTGACTCAGTGCCGGCAACAGTGCCGCGACCTGCAAGACAAACTCTTGGTGTCAGAGACTGCCGTCCAGGCTCGGATGGCACAGCTGGAGCGCTACCAGGCCCTTCTCAGTGAGTACCGCCACACCCAAAGCTGTGGGTATCAAAGGCCTTTGCCATCTGTTAACAATCGTAATGTTGTAGGAGGCTAGATCAAAGTGATTCCAAAGCTATCACCCAAAGCTGTGGGCATTGTGTTGCTAAACACGATATCGTATTGCTGCCCTGATTCCCTAAGTAATACCCAGTTTCATTACATGCAGGATTATAAAATGTTAATAAGCGCCTCATTGCATGCCAGTAATGAATGTATTCAATATGTAAACTTGTGCCATCTAAAAGAGAGTCCAAATGACATAATTTTGGAAGGATAACTATGTTGGTTGATATGTTGTTGTTGTAATAATTTGGTTATTTACAGTCTACCTTTGAGAATCAAGGTAGATTACATTGTGTAAGTCAAGTACAATCAACAGGATGGGACATCCAAAGAGCAAAAAGTGCAGAGACGGGCAACTAGAATGATAACAGGGTTGGAACACTTTTCATAGGAAGAAAGGTTAAAGCTCTTGGGGCTCTTTAGCTTGGAGAAATGACGGCTGAGGGGTGACATGATCGAGGTTTATAAGATTATGCATGGGATAGAGCAGGCAGAGAAAGAAGTACTTTTCTCCCTTTCTCACAATACAAGAACTCGGGGGCACTCAATGAAATTGCTGAGCAGTCGGGTTAGGACAGATAAAAGGAAGTACCTCTTCACCCAAAGAGTGATTGACACATGGAATTCACTGCCACAGGAGGCGGTGGCGGCTATAATTATGGACGGCTTCAAGAGGGAATTAGATAGACATATGGAGCTGAGGTCCATCAATGGCTATTAGCCACAAGGTATAGATAGGAACTCTCAGTCTGGGGCCAGTGATGCTCTGTATTCTTGGTGCTTGAAGGAGTGTGGAGCAGTTGGAGGGCTTCTGGTTTCCTGGCCCCACTGCTGGACCTTCTGATGGGACCTGGTATTTTTGGCCACTATATGGAAGAGTGTTGGAATGAATGGGCCACTGGCCTGATCCAACATTGGCTTCTCTTATGTTCTTATGTTAATACAATAGGTTTTGGACTACAGCAATCTCAAACAGATCTGAAACAAAGCATGAGCTATTTAAGATGATATGCAGACATCTTTGAAGACATGATATGTAGATATCATCGAAGATGTCTTCGTAGTAAGAAAAATGTGGTCTTTAGATGCTGCCTCTGATAGGCTTGGACCACTTCCTGGATTTAAAAGCTTGGCAATATTTGCAGCTAGATATTAAAATTATGGCAGGATGTCATCAGAAAATATTTTTTCTATCAGTTGTTTCATATTTATAGTTCAGCCCTTAAAAATAAAGCCAGACTTGTGTTCAGTGCTGTGTAATTGACTGAATTCGTACTTCGGATACCTGCGAGGTACTCAACACATTGTCAGACTCCTGAGTCAATCAGTTCCCAACTCCAGTCATTTCAAAGAGTGCAGTTTATTGAGACAGTGAAGTACTTCAGGTGCTTAAAGTAACTTTGTTAGATCTAAGGTAAATTGGCACGAAGCAAGCAATTATAGGTAAAGCATACATCATAAGAATGGCCCAGAGCCAATCAGGGGACAGGCATGAGCCCACCGGAATACTGGACACTGGGTCACAGGGGAAAGATGATACTGGGCAAACCAGACATTCAAGGCTACTCCTGCAGGCCAGCTGAGATAACAGGATGGCTGAGAACAGAAACCTAAAGTTCCAAACTACCTCCATCCCCATGACAGCCAAGCCAATAACATGGTGAAGTCTGACACACATTCTCCATGCGGCCTTTGGGAAAGATTACCAAGCACCATACCCATTTTGATAAAACATCAGTGGATCGAAAGCTGATGGCAAAGGAATGAGGACAGTATACACAACTTTAAGAAATTGAACAAGATATTCCGAAAACTAGTCATTGGTTGCTTGGGAGAAATGAGCTACTCAGATACACAACTAGGATTCATTCTGACCTTCCAAGTTTGGCCTCTTCAGCTTGTTTCCTCTTGCCATCTGTTATGTATTGGGATTGAATCATCCCTGATTGAATCATCCCTGACTGAATCATCCCTGATTGAATCGTCCTAGAGACTGGCTGAGCTTGGAGCACAAGAACAATAGCCGACAAGGACTCTGGAGTAAACCAGTCAAGTACCAATGTTTTGTAAATAGCCTATCACGGGGAGTGGGGGTGTGTGGGGTGGAGTATTGTGCATGCATATAAGCAGGGCTTCAGCCCTGCTTGTGTTGTCTTGTTCTGGCTTAACTCACCTAATGAACGATGAGCTGATTACTCTATGCGTCTAAACCCAGTATATTTCACCTTCCAAGGCTGTGCGTGAAAGGGACTGGGCAGATCACCAGGGGCGGGGTCATCTCTGTACTGCTCCACCACCCCTCTCACAGTGGTGGCTGGAGATCTCATGAGATTACAATTGATCTCCAGGCAACAAAGATCAGTTCACCTGGAGCTGGTAACCCTGTTCCACAGGGATGCATTCCACCAGGCAGCCCTGACAGACAGAGGTACAGAGCACATTGGCAGTGCCTTCTGGTTAATTCTGAGGTGGAGAACGGCACTTGGTGGATAAGACTTTATTAACCATCTGCTATAGGATGTTAATATGCTGTGAATGAAAACCAGGTTAGTGAAAGGCATAGCAGAAATTGGGGGGCAATGCCCACTGCCCCTTGGCGCTAACCTTCAAGCTCCAGGGAATGAAGGAACTCCCACCATCTTGCTGGACTCTTCCCTCTAGCACTTGCAGAAGAAAACAAAATCTGTTTCTTTTCTTTGCAACAGGTGAGCCTGCGGTACAGCAGGATAACAAGCAGGTTCAAGTTGATCTCCAGGACCTGGGCTATGAGACCTGTGGGAAAAGTGAAAATGAGGCTGACAGGGAAGAGGCCACAAGCCCTGGTAAGTGGACTATGTAAAGGCCAGATCACTCATTGCAGTATTTAGGTATTCATTTTCTTATAGCTATAAGTTGATCTGGCTAGTGCTGGATAGCCACTTTTTGACAGCTCTATGAAGCTAAGCAAGGACAGCCCTGGTTAATATTCAGATGGGAGACCACCTGGGAAGTTGAGGGTTGCTATGCAGAGGCAGGCAATGCAAACAATTCCTCTTGCCTTGAAAACCACACAGGGTTGCCGTAAGTCGGTTGCAATTTTTTAAAATAATTTTTTAAAATTGTGTTTCTCTAAAACTGCAACAGAAAACAGGAAGGGGGAACTACAAACTATGGGAGAAAAAAAGGCCACTAAAAGCCCAAGTGGCAGGGGTCATTTTCAGTGTTACATAGCTTGGTTGAGATTTCACTTACAATACATTTTAGTAAGGTGTAGCATAAGAGTTATGTTTATATACTATTTAGTAATACAGAAGGATATATTTTTTTAGGCTGAAATAGGCATGTCAGGAAATTCATGGCTCAAAATATATAACTGGATTCATGTTTCTTATTTTTTCGGTTTCTTCCCCATAGGCTTATTTTTTTATATCAAAGTCCCATCTGACTTTAAGTAATTTAGGGGCAGCAGCTCCTAACTCAGATTCAGAGTCCTCCTCAGAGGAGCTGTTCGATGTGTCTCCATGTCTTCCCAAATCATAGTCACTGTGATCTGATGTCGTCATCCTGTGTTGTTCCTTTCAGTTGGTCCATTGTTTGACACTGCTCCAAGAAGGCTATGGCTTTTGTAACAGAGTCCACTCTTTCTTTTTTGTCCTTAAATTTACAAGTGAGCTTCAGGAAAGAGCCATTTGTAGGAGGTAGATTTTTTTCTGTAGAAAGGTTGTCAGATTTTTATATTGTTTCCTCTTTTTCCTGATTTCAAATGGAATGTCTTTTAAGACTTTTATGTCTGTACCTTCAATTTGTAGGGTAGTCCCATTAGTCGCTTTAAGTACTCTGCTTGATCTCTGCTTGATCTTTTGGAGAATCTCATAAAAACCTCTCCAGGCAGATTATTTTTCTTGATGTAATCTGGATAGGTCCAGTAAACCATATCCATATCCGACTGTAAAAGTTCCACTGTAGTATCTGCATTCGGTGCCAAGGCAACACTTAAAAGCTTCTTCAGATCTTCTCCATTGCATTTTGGGACTCCCTGAAATCTCAGTACATAAACTGATCTTTCCATTTGCAGCTGTAGCAATTGATGTTCATCCGAGGTTCTCTTTTTTCTTACTGCCTCCAATCGCTGCTTAAGTTTTTTAGTCTTGGCATACACTTTTTTAACTGATTTGGCAGTTACCTCTGATCTCCAATTGGTTTCTTCAAGCCCTTTTTGAAGAGTATCAAATTTCATGTTAAGAATTGTCATCTGGTCCAGCAGAGGGCGCAATGCAGCATTTAACATATTTGGAAAGTCTGTGGTTGCTTCTGCTTTAGATGACGAAGTATTTGAGCTCACAGTTCCTGGAGAAGGTCTGACTTTAGGCGCCATGATTTTCATAGTCAGAGACAGGTTGTTTACATTTGGGAAAAGCTCTTAAAAAATCTCTGGAGCCAGTTAGAGAAAGCGTTTTAGGCTTATCTGGCTCCTATTTCAGCTGAGAATGCTTTGGTTGCGCCCCTCCTCCTCTCCAATGAATTTTAAAGAGTTCTTATCTTTGTGGGGTGGAGTTAACTCCCCCCCCCCCCCGGCTGCTTTAAAGTTGAGGATTGGGGGCTTAAACGCTTATCTGGCCCTCTGGATTAACATACAAAAAGACTCACACTTCATCAGACATTTTCCACCAGGTAGGAGAAACACTTTTGACTGCCTGCTCACTCGTCCTGGTGTGCATCTCTGTTGCCATTCTGGTTGTGTGGTGATGGGATCTATTGGGGCAAAGAGGAGCCTCAATCCCTCGGCATTCACCTTGGGAGAGGCACCCCTCACGCCCCAGGCTGAGAGCCCCCTACAAGGGCTCAAGGGGGGACCGGGTCCAGCCGGTATCCCTCCCAGCCACCGTGGGCGCGGGCCGCTATCATTGGAGCCCCGATGAAAGTGTACTTGCCCAGTGAGCACCAAAACTGGAACCAAATCAGTTGCAGTTTGATGGCACTTACACAGAGTTAATGTGACAAATGTGTGTTTCACAAATACAGGTTTATTTGGAGAGGAGAGAGCTGTGCCTCTATTTTTATTGATTTAGATATTTATGCCCCACTTTTTTCCCCAAGGGGGAAAACCAAAGTGGTTTACAGTCAGGCTTGCCAACCTCCTGGCAGGTCCTGGAGATCTCTCAGAGTTACAACTGATTTCCAGACTACAGACATTAGTTCCCCAGGAGGAAATGGTTGCTTCGGAGGGCTGACTCTATGATATCAAACCCTGCTGAGGTCCCCTTCCTACCTAAACCCCACCCTTCCCCCAACTCCACCCCCAGATCTCTAGTAATTTCCCTATGCAGAGTTGACAAACCTACTTATGACATTGTTTCCCCCTCTTTCCTTTGTTCCTCACAACAACCCTGTGAGGTAGGTTATGTTCAGAAAGAGTGACTGGCCCAGGATCAGCTGATAAGCTTCCAAGGCAGAGTAGAGATTCAAACCTCGGTCTCCCAAGCCTTAGCCTAATACTTTAACCATTATACCACACCAGCTGTCAACCTCCTCTCTTTGTATTGCAAGCTGCTTTGGGAAGCAATGTTAGGGAAAGCAAGGTGTCATTTTAATTAAACGTAGAAAATGTAAGTGTGTTTTTCTCGGTTGTCCCTAGAATGTGAAGAGGACGATGTCTTCAATGAGAATCCGGAGTCTTGGAAGAAGCTACTGGGCTCCCCTCCAAACAAGCTGGCAAAGCAGGAAGCCTTCCTAGGATGCAGCCAATATGACAGCGGTTCTGCCCTCTCCCAGCATACCCAGGGCCTCAAGACCCAGCTGCAGAGTTCCAGCCAGGCTGTCCAGAACCCACTGAGTCACAGGCGCTCTGTGTCCACCAGCAGTGACTATGCCTCTGGGGCTGAGCACCCTCTAAAACTGAAGCAGGACTATACCCTTGGGAGTTCCCCATCACACAGCATGACTGATGAAGACGAAGGGTGGCATTCTGACAGCTTAGGGTCCCTGGGTCCCAAAACTCTTCAGTCCAGCAAAGACCTGGCCAGGCTTATCCAGAGAGTCTCCCTGCTTGAAGCCCACCTAGATGACACCAAGCCAGAGGAGCTAAAGCACACTGCATCCATGGGGTAGGAATGGGGGTAGGAGTTCCCAGAAGGGGTAGGAGTTCCTGGAAGGGGTAGAGATGTGGTTGGCCCACGGAGCCTGGTGGGTATTGACAGTGGCTCCTGTATGGCCCTAAACGAGTTGCAAAACATCCACCAAGGATTTTTCCTATTCTGTGTGGCTGGGAACTGGCTCCAAGAGTGTCAGCACAAACCTTTTCCCAACCTGGTGAGGCATAGGAGGCGGGTCTTGTGATGGGCTTGTTGAGGAGCAAAAACCAAACCTCTTTGGAGCAATTCTGTCTTCTGGATTGTTGTAAACAGAGTTGGCACCAGCATACTAAATCCCAGCTCTTTCTGCGTGAGTTTGAACAAAAGACCACACCGTGTGAAATGCATGTGGTATAGTACCAGGGTTGCCAACATCCAGGTGGTATCTGAAGATCTCCTGGGGCTGCAACTGATCCCTAGGCAAAGTGGCCATCTTTTCCAAGTGAAGAGAACTCCAGGCGATGGAGAAGGTGGCCACTTGGGAAGGTGATTCTATGGAATTATATCTCATTGAAGTCCGTCCCCTCTCCAAACCCCACCCTCCTCAGGCTCCATCTCCCCAAATCTCCGTGTCTTTCCTAACTCTGAGCTGGCAACTCTATGAAGTACACACATGACAAGTCATATAAAGTGTGGATTGGGCCCAAGTTGCTCTTTCCTCTGTTAAGGATGGCCCTCACTCAACTGCCTGTGGGAAGAATGCCTTTTTCTCTGCTGATTGCATGTAAGTTTGTTTCCAACATGGAGGTTTCACTCTGTTTTGGCATGGATTGTTGACAGAGCATCCACACGACATCACCCCCTAATCACCCAGACTTCTCCTGCTTTGGAGGGGGGCTGTGGGTCAGTGGAAGAGTCTCTCTGCTTGGCATGCAGAAGGACCCAGGTTCAGTCCCTGGAATTTCCAGTTAAAAGGATCAGAAAGCGATGTGAAAGACCTCTTTGCCTGAGACCCTGGAGACTTGATGCTGGTCTGAGTAGTCAATACTGCCTGTAATGGACCGATGGTCTGATTCAATATAAAGCAGCTTCGTGGGTGTCGCTTTGTTCCAATCTTTCCCAGAACTGGTTTGATAACTCTCTTGGGCCAAACACTGTAGTCAAAGAGCATTTTCATGCTGCGTGGATGGGAAAGTGAACATTTTTAAGGTTCCGCCAACAGTGGCGACCTTTTCTTTGCCTCGGTCCTCCTGCTGCTGCCATTTTCCCCATTAGCAACCCTGTTTTTAAAAAAATTAGTAACTGCTGTAATGTTATTGCAATGATCAATTTTAAAAGGAAAAGCCTCCAGTGATATGGGGTGCATGGGGGCCATGGGTGGGTGGGGAGCGAAGTCAAGGAAAGTGTTTGGAAAATGGCTGTGTGGATGCTCCTTACATGTCCCCATATTCACAGCTGCAATGAGAGGTACATTGGGCATCCTTGCTGTGCAAAGGCAGCATATGCCAGTGTTCCCCAACCTGTGGGCCACGAGGACCTGAAAGTGGGTCACAAAGCCTCTGAAAGTGGGGCACAGGCCAGCCCTCCCTAGTGGCCACTCCTGCCCTTTGCATCGTCCTTTCTCTCTTCATCCTCTTTGTCAGCATCTCACATTCTCGCCTTCCACCTCACTTTGCGATAAGGAGTTGAGGAAATCTGGCCAACAACTAGTATCTTTTCGGTAGTAGCTGGAAGGAGGGGGAAATGGAAGGTTGCTTGCTTGGGGGCAGCTGCACCCTCTGTGCGATGTTTGTGGGTTTCTCAGCATCTGGCTGTCTGCTGTAGAAAATGCAGCACTAGACTGGATACAAGGTCATAGTTCGCCTTGGGTGCCAAAAAACCTCAGGCTGACCCTGCATGGGTCACCATACCAAGTAAATTTGTACTTGTGGGTCACCAAGCCAATACAGTTGCCAGGTCATTTTTTTGCCTGCCAGTGGGGGTTGGGGTTGGGAGGGAGCTTCCCAGGAGGAGGGAGGGGGGATGTCACCACGTGCAACGTCCCCGGCATGATGACATCACACAGAAGTGATGTCATCATGCTGAGGACATTGCACAATGGTATTTTGGGCAAAACTCTATGGTTACTATAGAGTTTTGCCCCCAAATACCAGAGCGTTGCTGTGCGATGCCCCCAGCATGATGACAGCACTTCTGCATGACATCATCATGCCGGGGATGTTGCATCCAGCTGTGGGTGTTAGGGATGGGGCTTCCCCTGCTGGCGAGGGGCAGACTGGAGCCCCTCAAATCAGGGGGTCCCCTGCTCCCACTTGGGGGCTGGCAACCATACTACCCAAATGGTTGGGAACTATCGTCCTATGGGACGTCTCCGGGTCTATTCCTCTGTGTGCTGCAGAGACTGTGGCAAGACAAGGCATTGCTTTTCACTTGTTCATAGTTTGGGAGGCTAGGCCTCTGGATAGTTAAGGCCACTTTTTCTCTCTCTCTTCCCCTCCCCCCAACCCGCCCCAGGAAATATGATTCATTGGTCCAAGCACAGGCGCGGGAACTCTCCCATCTGCGTCAGACAATCCGAGAGGGACAAGGGGTGAGCCGTATGCTGAGCCAGCACTTCAGGGACGCCATCAAGTCCTTCGAGGAACTCCTGAGTGGCAACAACTTTGATTACTTCCTGGGTCAAAGTTTCCATGAGCAGCTGGCACAAGGGAACCAGTTGGCGGGGCGACTGGCCCGGAAACTGAGCAGTAGTGAGTTCGCTGGGTGCTTACGAAATTTGTGGGGAGAGTTTGGTGGGTGGGGTGGGGTTCTGAGCCTTGAAAATCTATGTGAACGTGAAGCTTCTACATACCTTTTCCCCAACAGTGCTTTCACATGATGGATTATTGTGCTTCCTGCCTCCCCTCCAACACCTTTCATGATCTGGAGTTGGGAGTAAGCACTGAAGTGGCTAAATCTGCAGATGACACTAAGTGCTCAGGGCAGTGAGAACCAGGGAGGACTGTGAGGTGCTCCAGAGGGATCCGTGGAGGCTGGGTGAATGGGCATCAACATGGCAAATGAAGTTTAACATGGGCAGGGCTTTTTTTTCTGGGGGAACGCAGAGTTCCAGAACCTCTTTGACAGAATTCTTTTAAAAATCTTTAAAAGTTCATGAGTTTGAAAACTTCATTTCCCTCTTGAGAGTTCCGGAACTGCTTTTTCAAAAAAAGAAAAGAAAAGGCCCTGAATATGGGCAACTGCAAAGTAGTGCACATTGAAGCCAAAAATCTTAACTTATTTATATATATTGATGGGGTCTGAACTGGTGGTAACAGACCAGGAGAGAGATCTTGGGGTCGTGGTGGATAACTCACTGAAGATGTCGACTCAGTGTGTGCAACTGCAACAAAAAGGCAATTGCTATGCTAGGAATTATTAGGAAGGGGATTGAAAACAAATAATCCACTATTATAATGTCCCTGTATAAATCTGTAGTACAACCTCATTTGGAATACTGTGTACAGTTCTGGTCACCGCACCCCAAAAAAGATATTATAGCACTGGAAAAGATGCAGAAAAGGACAACTAAAAGTATTAAGGGGAGGGAATATCTTCCCTGTGAAGAAAGGTTGAAGAGGTGAGGGCTCTATAGCTTGGAGAAACTAAGATTGAGGGGGTGACATGATAAAGGTTTATAAAATTATACATGGGATAGAGAAAGTAGGGAAAGAAGATGAAGGAGGAGGAGGAGATTGGATTTATACCCCGCCCTTCACTACCCAAAGGAGTCTCAGAGCTGCTTACAATCTCCTTCCCCTTCCCCTCCCCACAACAGACACCCTGTGAGGTAGGTGGGGCTGAGAGAGCTCTCTCAAGAACTGCCTTTGAGAGAACAGCTCTGAAAGAACTTATGACTGACCCAAGGTCACACCAATAGCTGCATGTGGAGAAGTGGGGAATCAAACCCAGTTCTCTCAGATTAGAGTCTGCGCTCCTAACCACCACACCAAACTGGCTCTTGAAATAAGTACTTCTCTACCTTTCTCACAATACAAAAGCTCACAGGCACTTAATGAAATGAATGAGCAGTATGCTTAGAACAAATTAAAAGAAGTACTTCTTCCCCCAAAGAGTAAATAACACATGGAATTCACTGCTGCAGGAAGTGGTGGCAGCTACAAGCGTAGAGAGCTTCAAGAGGGGGTTGGATAAACATATGGAGCGGAGGTCACTCAGTGGCTATTAGCCAAAAGGTATAGACGGAATACAATGTCTGCTCTGTATTCTTGGTGCTTAGGGGGCAACAGTGGGAGAGCTTCTGGAGTTATGGCCGTGCTTGTAGATCTCCTGATGGCACCTGGTGTTTTTGGCCGCTATGTGATGCAGAGTGTTGGGCTAGATGGGCCATTGGCCTGATCCAACATGGCTGCTCTTATGTTATGTTCACACCCTGCATGAAGCAGACCATAAGCAGTGTCATAACAGTCTGGGCAGATCAGCTGTGTCAGTTGCACATTTGGGCACATGCTGGTCTGCAGTTTAAAAAGGACTGTGAAGGTCCCATCTCAGCACTTGGCGTCCCGTCCAACCTAATTAACATGGGTGCAAATCACACCCTTAAATGTCCCTGGGCTGTCAGAAATGCCCTTCCAGTGCCTGCTTGAAAATTCATTTATGAAAGGATCTGGTCAGCACACAAGATGCAAAGCGGGCAGCTTTTTCCAAGTGCATACTAAAAAGTGATGGTACGGTCCTTCTCTTGAATATTCCCACTACAAAGAGCCCTGTCATGTCATAAAAGGCCCTAGAGTAGATTCTCCAGAGACAGAAAGCAAAGCGATCAAAGTAAAGGGCCAGGGCTAATATGTCTTCCTGGGGTGCAGAAGGGCAGATCTTGACAGTGGCAAGTTCTAGTTGACTTACGGCGATCCCATAGGATTTCCAAGGCAACAGACATTCAGAGATGGCTTCTGCCTAGCAACCCTGGACTGTGTTGGCGGTTTTCCTGCTTAGCTTCTGAGATTTGATGAGATCAGGCTAGCCTGGGCCTTCCTGGTCGTGGCTCAGCTGTCAGAGCAACTCTTCAAAGGGTGGGCGTTGCCCTTGTTGCCTGAGCCTATGGGAAGCATTTTTGCTCCTTACACAAGAATCTATGTGACTGCAGGAAAATGTGGCTCACCTCCAGTGTTCCCTCTAAGCTGAGTTAGTGTGAGCTAGCTCACAGTTTTTTAGCCTCCGGCTCACAGATTTTTATCTTTGATCAGGAAGGATGGCTCCAGAGCAAACTAACTTGATGCAGTAGCCAAATCTCTCGCTCACAACTTTAATGCCAGTGGCTCACAAAGTAGGATTTTTGCTCACGAGACTCCACAGCTTACAAGGGAGCATTGCAAAAATCTTGAAACCACGGGATCCAATCGGAATCCTCCCAACAGCTCTATTTAAAGCTGCTCCAGAACATGTTACCTAGTGGTATGATGAAATTTCCATCAGTTAAAGACTGGATTGTGCAAGTATTTGGGTGGATTCCTTTAACCAGATTCTAATCAAGAAATGGGAGTCTTCTTGAGCTCGCTTCCATTTGTATACCCAGAGGTATTTTCACCTGGGCAAGGTGCCTCATCCTTTAACAAAGATAACTGTTGGCAGGATCCCAGGGCCTTTGACGTGATAAACCCTAAGGCCCTATGGCGCTCCAGAGTTTCCATGAAATTGCAGGATAAGTCATAAAGAATTAAGTACTGCAGATTATTTTGGACATCTCCGCCCACTATGCTGTTGGCTGCTGCTGAGAAACTTGTTACTTCTACAAAGGACTTTTCTTTACCTTCTTCTCCCACCCAGCCCCCATAATTTTTAATAGGATTTCTTTTAAAAGTCCACCCCAGGAAGTCCCATACGATCAAGGAAATGGTCTCAGAAGATGCCTGTGAGCATCTGAAGGAAGAAATCTAGCTGGCTGACAATTTGGTTAGAATGCCTAGAGTCTTTGATAAGGCTGATAATGAAGCCTAAAAACATGTCTCTTTGTGTCAGACACAGGGTTGTCAATCTCCAGGTGGTGGCTGCAGATCTCCTGGGATTACAACTGATCTCCAGGCAATGGAGATCAATGCATCTGAAGAAAATGGCCGCTTTGGAAGGGGGATTCTGTGGTGTTATGCCCCACTGAAGTCCCTCACTCCCCAAACCCCACCCTCCTCAGGTTCCACACCCTATTTTATTTATTTATTTGTTATTTGTATTTATATCCTGCCCATCCTGCAAACAGGCTCAGGGCGGGTAACATCATTTGAAAGGGGTCCTTTCGTAGAAAAAGAGGGGCAGGAGCTCATTAGAATAACTCATTAGCATATGCCACATCCCCTGACATCACCTGAAGTGTGTCAGAAAAAGAATGTCAGTTTCAACCCCATTATACCCTATGGGCCATTGAAATCAATGGCAAAAACTCATGGGGTATATGAGGGGCTGGAGGAAAGGGGGTTTGAGGGAGAGGCTCCAAACTTGCAGGGTAGCTGCTGGGGCCTCTCCTCGAAATACCCACCAAGTTTCAAGAAGGTTGGACCATGGGGTCCAATTCTATGGGCCCCCAAACAGGTTGTCCCATCCCCTCCATTGTTCTCTATGGTGGGAAAAAATGTTACCTTTTTTTCTACCATAGAGAACAATGGAGGGAATGGGGGCAACCTGTTTTGGGGCCCGTAGAATTGTACCCCCTGATCCAATCTTCTTGAAACTTGGTGGGTATTTGGGGGAGAGGTCCCAGCAGCTACCCTGCAAGTTTGGAGCCTCTCCCTCAAACCCCCTCCCATCCAGTCACTTTTAAAGTTGCCGCCGAATTTCGGCGGCAATTCGGCAGCAGGCTGAATCAAATCAAAGAATCTGATTCAGCCCACGGCTGCCCTAGTGGCCACTCCTGAGCTGGCAGAGCTTCGCTCCACCTCGCTCCGCCTCGCTCTGGCCCCAATGGACCCCTGATCATTTGTAATGACTACAGCTGGGATTTAAAATTTAAAACACAAAACAATATAAAACACAAGTGGAGGCCCGCAAGAAACTTGCGGGATGGTTATCCCCTTCCTCACACCTTTGCTTCCTCTGTTCTCCCCCTACCTCTCTCACACTCTTTCTCCTTTCTGCCCCCCTTTCTTACTCTCTCTCTCTCTCCTCCATGTATGTTACTTCCTCTCTCTTTCTGACCTGTCATCATTCTCTTTGTTTTTCTGCCCCCCCTCCATCACTCTTTCTCTCTCTTTCTGCCTCCCACCTCAAATCCCACCCTCCTCAGGCTCCACCTCTCAAATGTCCAGGAATTTCCCAACCTGGAGTTGGCAACCCTATTTCCTTCCCACCCAATAGCCAACCTACCTTTATCTGTCTTAAGCTTTATTCTGTCTTCAGCTTTCCATCTCCACCCCCCTCCCCTGCAGCCTTTACCTAGGAAAATTACAGCCTTTCTCCACAGTGGGGATTAAAGCAGCTTACATTATTATTTCCTCTTTGTTATCTGCACAACAACCCTGTGAGGTTGGTTAGGCTGAAAGTAAAAAATCTCCAAAATCTCCCAGTCAGCTTTCACCGCAAGATAGGGATCTCAACCTGGGTTTCGCAGATCCCAATCTGAAGCTCTGTTACATCACACTGGTTTTCATAGGGTGGCTGCTGATGAACAGTAGCAAAGCAGCTGGGCCTACCTGAGTCATGCAAATCAGATGGTATCAAGTCACCCAGAGGGTGCTGCCTAGGGATGCCAGCCTCCAAGTGGGACCTGGGGATCCCCTGGAGTTACTGCTCATCTCCAGAGTACAGAGATAACTTTCCATGGAGAAAATGGATGCTTTGGAGTTTATGGCATTGTACCTCACTGAGGTCCCTGTCCTCTCCAGGCTACACCCCCAAATCTCCAGGAGTTTCCCAGCCTGGATCTGGATTTGCTGCTGGTGGCCAGGGGGGTACTTGGCAACCCTACACTGCTGCCAGTAAAAAACCCTGCCTTTTACTGACAGAAACAGTTAGAAGCCTGCCCCTCCCCTGAACATTCTAATCTCCTCACAGTTGACGCCTGGAGCTGATGCCATTTCAAAAGGTATTTGGGGGAATTCAACGGTCCCTGGTGTTTTTTTTTACTTTTTGAATTTTTCTGCAGACTGAGAAAGGGGTCTGACTATGTGGGAAAAGCTGTTGAGGGAGAGTGAGCTCTCTTTTGGCAGATATAAGTATCCACACAGGAAAAAAACCTCTCGGAATTAGATATATAGATTAAAATTGGTAGTTACAGCTTAAAGCAAAATTCAGCTGGCCATAATGGGTTCTGGCCCGTTTGTATAGATGGAATAGTGGCCAGCTATCAGTGGGTAGATGACAGCAACCTCAGGGAGGCCATATATGGGTGCCCACTGCCTCAGCCCAAGGCCTGATGGAACAGCTCCATCTTGCAGGCCCTGTGGAATCTCCAGTTATTACCCAACCTGGAGTTGGCAACCCTAGTCAGCCAGAAAATATAATAAAAGGGGTATTATGGATAACATGCCCTGGATTCACAGAAAAACTGGGACATTCCTATGTGACCTTGCCAGTGGCCTCAGACCAGGGTTCCCGCCAAATCCACAGGACCACCCTCCCACGTGCCTCCTCGGCCACTCTAGTACAAGTAGTAACATTTTACTATGCCCCCCCTTTACCTCCCTCTTACAGCAGGCTTATGCAGGGGTCCTTTTGTAGAAAAAGAGGTGCAGTAGCTCATTAGCATACCTATTAGCATAACTCATTAGCATAACTGGCCGAATGTCAGTTTCAGCCCTATTATACCCTATGGGCCATTGAAGTCAATGGCAAAAACACATAGGGTATATGAGGGGATGGAGGAAAGGGGATTTGAGGGAGAGGCTCCAAACTTGCAGGGTACCTTCTGGGACCTCTCCCCGAAATACCTACCAAGTTTCAAGAAGATTGGACCACGGGGTCCAATTCTACGGGTCCTCAAACAGGTTGCCCCATCCCCTCCATTTTTCCTCCCATAGAGAACAATGGAGGGAATGGGGGCAACCTGTTTGGGGGCCTGTAGAATTGGACCCCCTGGTCCAATCTTCTTGAAACTGGGTGGGCATTTTGAGGAGAGGCCCCAGCAGCTACCCTGCAAGTTTGGAGCCTCTCCCTCAAACCCCCTCCCCTCCAGTGGCTTTTAAAATTGCCACTGAATTTCGGCAGCGAGCTGAATCAGATTAGAGAATCTGATTCAGCCCGTGGCTGCCCTACTGGCAAGTCCTGAGCTGGCAGAGCTTCGCTTCGCTCCACCTCGCTCCAGCCCCAACAGACCCCTGGCCCCAACACAACCTACAACCAGGGGTCCTTTCATAGAAAAAGAGGTGCAGGAGCTCATTAGCATAACTCATTAGTATATGCCACGTCCCCTGACATCACCAGAAGTGTGTCAGAAAGGGAATGTCAGTTTCAGCCCCATTATATCCTATGGGCCATTGAAATCAATGGCAAAAACTCATAGGGTACATGAGGGGCTGGAGGAAAGTGGGTTTGAGGGAGAGGCTCCAAACTTGCAGGGTAGCTGCTGGGGCCTCTCCTCGAAATACCTACCAAGTTTCAAGAAGATTGGACCATGGGGTCCAATTCTATGGGCCCCCAAACAGGTTGTCCCATCCCCTCCATTGTTCTCTATGGTGGGAAAAAATGTTAACTTTTTTCCCACCATAGAGAACAATGGAGAGAATGGGGGCAACCTGTTTGAGGCCCCGTAGAATTGGACCCCGTGGTCCAATCTTCTCTAAACTTGGTAGGTATTTCGGGAAGAGGTCCCAGAAGGTACCCTGCAAGTTTGGAGCCTCTCCTGTTTGGTGACCAACCTGTTTGGTGAGAACCAGGGAGGATTGTGAGGCACTCCAAAGGAATCTGTCAAGGATGGGCGAGTGGGCATCAACGTGGCAAATGGGGTTTAATGTGGCCAAGTGCAAAGTGATGCACATTGGAGCCAAAAATCCTAACTATAAATACACATTGATGGGGTCTGAACTGGCAGAGACTGACCAAGAGAGAGATCTTGGAGTTGTAGTAAATAACTCAATGAAAATGTCGAGACAGTGTGCGACTGCAATGAAAAAGGCCAATGCTATGCTGGGGGTTATTAGGAAGGGAATAGATAACAAATCAGCCAGTATCATAATGCCCTTGTATAAATTGATGGTGTGACCTCATTTGGTGTACTGTGTACAGTTCTGGTCGCCACACCTCAAGAAAGATATTATAGCATTGGAAAAAGTACAGAAAAAGGCAACTAAAATGATAAAAGGTTGGAACACTTTTCCTATGAAGAAAGGTTGAAGCACTTGGGGCTCTTTAGCTTGGAGAAATGACGGCTGAGGGGTGACATGATCGAGGTTTATAAGATTATGCATGGGATAGAGCAGTTAGAGAAAGAAGTCCTTTTCTCCCTTTCTCACAATACAAGAACTCGTGGGCACTCCATGAAATTGCTGAGCAGTCGGGTTAAAACAGATAAAAGGAAGTACTTCTTCACCCAAAAAGTGATTAACACGTGGAATGCACTGCCACAGGAGGTGGCGGCGGCTACAAGCATGGACGGCTTCAAGAGGGAATTAGATAAACATATGGAGCAGAAGTCCATCAGTGGCTATTAGCCACAATGTAGAGACAGGAACTCTCAGTCTGGGGCAAGTGATGCTCTGTAATCTTGGTGTTTGGGGGGGGGGCAACAGTGGGAGGGATTCCTGCCCCCACAGCTGGACCTTCTGAGGGCACCTGGTGTTTTTGGCCACGGTGTGACAGAGTGTTGGACTGGATGGGCCATTGGCCTGATCCAACATTGGCTTTTCTTATGTTCTTATGGTCTTACCACCAGGGCTTTTTTTTCTGGGAGAACGCGCTGAAACAGGGTTCCGCAACAGAAGTCTTTAAAAAACGTTTAAAAGTTCATGAGTTTCCAGTATATAGAATGAAAAATTCATTTCCCTCTTGGGAATTCTGGCACCTCTTTTTTAAAAAAAACAAAACAAGACCTGGCTACTACCCTCTATTAACATGAAAGCGGTAGCAAAAGATCTTCATACTTGCGGGACTGGGGTACCCTGTGGCAGAACGACCGATGTAACCAACTGACTGACTTTCTCTGAATTCTGTTTTCAGGGAGTGGTCTAAACACGGAGGACAAATCTGGTCATGAACTGCTTGCTCTGAGGTAATGAAAACCAATTCCCCGTTGCTGGTTTCTTTTGCCATTACCTGCTTCCATTTCAGTGCCCATTTGGGGAGGGAGTAAAATACTCTGCTTTTAGTCAGCAGGAAGGTATAGTTTACCGTTTCTCTGGTAAAAGCCTTATGGCTCAGGGTGATCTCCCTCTTTAACCAGGGCCAATCAAACCAGCAAAAATCATATTCTGCTGTCTTCTGCAGATCCTCATGTAGAGGCAGGACATGATGAACATCTTAGGCCAGACCAGAGCTCGCCTGTTGCCTTATGAGTATGGAGTCCTTTACAACAATGGCAGTTTCTGCCCCAAACGAGTGGTCTTGAAGGAGAGTTCAAGACAAAAGTGGGATCTGTGAGGTAGTTGGTTAGCGGAGACCAAAAGATAAGCAGAACAGCGAAGTTGCGATGATGTGGATACTGAGAGCTGGAAGAGGAAGCTACAAGGTGCAGGAATCCTCAAGGGAGGGTTCCTGAGCTTTTTCTCTTCCCAGGTTGAGCAAGAAGCTTCAAGCGAAGGACCAAATCATCAAGACCCTCCAGGCCAAGCTTCAAGGACACTCAGTGACCCCTTCTCCTAACCACACCATATCTGAGCCGCCCAGTTCTGGAAGCAGTACTTCCTTCCTCTCTGATGGCATGGAGGGTTGCTCTGACATGGAGGATGCTGGTGACCAGGAGACCCCCAGAGAAAGCCAACCCTACAGACACCTAAATGCAGGTACGGCCATGTACAAGCATGGTTTTCCTCTGGGCAAGATAATCCAGTGGGAGGAATGATGTCAAGCACAGTGAACTCCATTGCCTTGTTACCTAGGGAATTATGCCTCATTACCTATTGAAGGCAAGAATATCTAACTGAAAATCAGTGGATAAAAGGGTCCCACTCAAAGGGCCAAGACTGGCAGAACAAAATAAGTGAAGTCTGTCAAGTATGTTCAGGATGTCTCCTTGTGGGTATGTATCCATTCCGGGGTGTGTGTGCTGAGCCCCGACATTCCTTGAGGACCTCTCTATGGCAGTTACCTTCCATCGGGGTCACTGAAGGGCTCCATGAAGTTATTTCTTGGAGTTTCCCTCCCCTTCTCTTGCTTGCTGTGAGGTAAGATGGAGGCTTAATGATCTTCTAAAAGATTATACACAGGGCTTTTTTTGTAGAAAAAGCCCAGCAGGAACTCATTAGCATAATAGGCCACACCCAACAGCAAAAACTCATTAGCATATTAGGCCACACCACTGACAGCATAGCTTATTAGCATATTAGGCCCCACCTCCATGTTACCAGAAGAGTGGTCATCCAGCCACACCCACCTTTTGCTTCTTATTCTGTTTACCTTGTTTGTTGTCAAAAACCAGGGCTTTTTTTTTAGCAGGAATTAATTTGCATGTTAGGCCACATACCCCTAATGTAGCCAATCCTAATGAGTTTCTGCTGTTGGGTGTGGCCTATTATGCTAATGAGTTCCTGCTGGGTGTGGCCAACTCAGGAGCCAGCCGGAACTCCGTTCCTGTGCGTTCCTGCCCCGAAATAGCCCTGATTATATACAATGTGTCTCTAGACCAGGGGTGTCGAACTCATTTGTTGCAAGGGCTGGATCTGACATAAATGTCACTTTGTCGGTCCGGGCCATGTGTGCCATAAAGCATAATGCTAGGAACTGGAAATATAAACTGCATAAAGGACAGCAGCTGGTAAGCTGAGTTGGTGTATCCTCACTGCAAGGCCCCATGGGCTGGGAGACGGTTGTAAAGGAAAACCCACATGGGTGAACTGGAGAGCCAGCAGTGCAGCACTGGGCAGATGTGCCTGTGCTGCTTGACAGCTACAGATGAGATTGTTCTGCCATGCTGAAGCCACAATCGGAGTGGCTGCACCCATTCCCCCCAAACACTCCTGTTCCCTCCCTTGTACTAGTTGCTCACGGGCTGCATAAGAGTCCTGGACAGGCTGGTTTTGGCCCCCAGGCCTTATATTTGACACCCCTGCTCTAGGCAGTTGTATGCCCTTACTGGAGAGGGGAAATTAAAAATGGGAGGAAAGGCCATCTTCTAGAGACTGAACAAACCTCTTCACGCAGGGTTGTGGCTTGACTCACTGAGGAAGGCATCTATCACCCTGTGGATCCTGCATGATCTGTCTGCTGTGGGTCCTGGCACAGAAGTGGGGATGAATTCTGTGTGACTGCTGCACAACCTGTTTTGTGCAATAAGTAGGGGGAGTGAATTTTCTTCACACGTGAAGATCCTCTCTGAATGAAAAAAGACAGGGAGGAAGCTGATCACACACCCCATGTCCACATTCTCTTCCCCAATTCTTGTATTATTCATGTCCCACTTCCCAGGCCCTTCTCCGTTGTCATGAAGCAGTTGCATTAAATAATACCACCCACACACACACCTTTGGGCTTGGGCTCCTTGTTGCAATTTTGTCAGGAATTGCAGGTATTTCTCATCTCTTTGTGTGGCTTCTTGTAGGTCTCGGGAACCATTCTGAGAAAGCTTCTGCTCCACCATCCCATCCGGCTCCTGCTGCTCCACCAGAATCGGTTCAAAAGAATCAGTTCTCTCTGCCTGCTTCCCTGCATCCTTCACAGATTCCAGGCCAGGCTTCTGCAGGTATGGACCACCTCACTGCAGATGGAGATTTGAAGGGTGGGGAGGAACCTTATAGTACTAAACCCCCTTTTTTCCCTCCAGCTTCCTCTTTGATTTAATGTGCTATTTATTTATAAAGTGTGTTTATTTTAAAACGTTACAAAGATCAACATACCAACAGGCCAATGCCTAAGCTGAGTTGCTCCCTTCTAAGCCCACTGAAGTCAATGGACTTAGAAGGGTGTAACTCTGCTCAGGGCTTTTTCTGCCCTGGCCCCTGCCTGGTGGAACAGGCACCCCATTGAAATCAGGGCCCTGTGGGATCTTCTTCAGTTCCATAGGGCCTGTAAGATGGAGCTGTTCTACCAGGTCATACATGGTCTACCACTGGCTGAGGCAGTGGACATCCATGTATGGCCTCCCTGAGGTTCTTATCACCCATCTAACAACTGCTGGCCATTATTTATGTGTCACCAATGGGCCAGGGAACCTCTCGCAACTGCTAATTCTCTGCTCTCGGGTTGTGACCGCCATTTGAATGCACACGACGGTGTTTTAATATTTTAATTATTTATCGTGCTGCTGAAATGTTGTTACCTGCCCTGGGCCCACTTGTGGGAAGGGCAAGCTATAAATATATATGAATGAATAAATGAATGAATGAATGCACTGAAAGCAGACAAACAACAGCAAGAGAAATGAACCCATCTGTACCACAAGGATTTTTTATTCCTCTTTTCAAAAGAGCCGTGCTGGAGTGGGTCAGGATGTTGCAAGGATATCCAGAGCACCATTCTGAAGGGTTTTACTGCCTTGGGAATAACAACTGCTGACATATAAGAACAGCTAATATTTTTATTACTTCTTTATCTAGAAAAACATCAAATGCTGCCTCCTCAGAGACTTCCTCAAAGCGGCTCACATTGTAAAAACGCAATAAAAACAATGGGTTGGATCCAGCACTAGATTTCCACTAATAGATACTCTTTTTTTTCTGAATCCACCCTTCCACTGCAAATTTAGCCCTCATGCTTTTCCTTGGAGGGGGTCTCTGTTCCCCTGGAGCTGTGTTCTAGGGATCTCATTGTTGAGGTATAGCGTACTGACCGGCACACAGAGGTTCTAGGGAGCGTGAGCATCGAACGAAGACTGGAGTCCAAGAGCTTCAGTGTAAAACTATATACAGTTTATTTACACAAGCCTTCACCAAAATTACAGAACTGAGTGTCAAAGTGCTCCGCAGACATCATTCAATAATAGAGAGAGAATCATACTGTACATTCACCACATATATACTTCCACTGTCCAATCACATTACAGTGCTGAGCCATGGTGATATCTGTTACTTAGTGCAGGGATGGACTGCCCAGAACTGGTTAGAGCCAGCCTTCCTAGCTGTCAACTCCACTCACTCAGATCAAACATATCTAAGCCAGACTTACACAGCACATGTGAACCATGACACTCATTGGGCTGTAGCAAGATAGGGGAAGGTGAGAAAGTCCCACTCTGCTGATGGAAATGCCTTCCATTGGATCCAACCCAATAACCTAAGAATTGTCATTATTAAAACAAACCATCAAAACAAGTCAGGCTATATGAACCACATACAACGACACTCAGCAGTCTAAAATGATATTCATAAGAGTCTGAAGACTAGAAACAGGCCATAAAAAACAGCTTCAGAAGATAGAACCCCTTGGTGAAAAGCCTGGATAAAAGGAAATGTTTTGGCATGGCACCTATTATTATTATTATTATTTTATTGTTTATTAAATTTCTGAATCATCCCATCCCTGAGTACACAGGGTTTGGGGTGATTTATGATAAATTAACATACAAAAATACAGTTTAAAATCAGCAATCAATTAATCCCAAAGTTTCACAGTCTTTAGATGGCATCTACAATTTAACCTAAAACCTGCTCCAGATTGTTCTTCCATCTCATGGGTAGGCTAAGGAGGAGGCCGAAGCGAGCAAGATGGAAAAAAGAAAGAAAAGAGGAGGGTGCCAGCTATGATGGAAACTATCGCTGTCTCCAACCAAAAGCCTGGCAGAATATCTCTGCCTTACAGGCCCTGCAGAATTGTATGAAGTCCTGCAGGGCCCTGGTGGAAGTTGGCAGAGAGTTCCACCAGGTTGGAGCCAGGGCCGAGAAGGCCCTGGCTCTGGTCAAGGACAGCCAGATGTCATTGGAGCCAGGGATCACCAGCAGATTACTCCCAGCAGACCGTAATGCTCTCCTAGGGACATACCAGAGGAGACGGTCCTAAAGATATGCTGGTCCCGGAACGCTCAAGGCCTTAAAGGACAATAGCAGCACCTTGAATCTGACTTGGTACTCCAATGGAAGCCAGTGTAGCTAGCGCAGCACAGGTTATATATGTGCCATCCATGGCGTTTCCATCAGGGCTTGCGCCGCTGCATTCTGTATCAGCTGGAGTTTCCGGGTCAGTCTCAAGGGAAGGCCGGCATAGATTGAGTTACAGTAGTCTAGTCTGGAGGCGACCATTATATGGATTACTGTGGCTAGGTCAGGGTGCGACAGGAAAGGGGCTAAGTGTAGGGGCTTGGTGTAGATGGAAAAACGCCAATCTGGCAATATTTGTGACCTGGGTCTCTATAGTTAAGGAGGCATCCAGGACCACACCCAAACTCTCAACAGACTGCGCTTGTAACAGTGGCACCCCGTCGAGAGTGGAAAGTCTACACCCCAGCCTCGACATGCCTCCCCCCAGCCACCGAACCTCCATCTTCATTGGATTCAGCCTCAGCCTGTTTTAACCATCCCACCACAGCCTCAGATCCTAGGCCAGATTATGTGGGGCGGTATATGGGCAGCCCTCCAGCAGCAGATATAATTGGGTGTCATCAGCATACTGATGTCACCCCCAGCCCGAAACTCTGCACCAGCTAGGCAATGGGGTGCATATAACTGTTGAATAGCATTGGGGAGAGGACTGCTCCCTGAGGAACCCCACATGTTAAGGGGTACCTAGTTGACATCCTCTCTCCCAGCGCTACCCCCTGTCCCTGACCTTGGAGAAAGGAGGAAAGCCACTTTAGGACTACCCCCCCCCCCAAACTCCTACGTCAGCAAGGCGGCGAGTCAGAAGATCATAATCAACTATGTCAAACACTGCTGTAAGATCAAGCAATAACAGCAGCGCTGACCCGCCTCGATCCAGCTGTCTGCGGAGATCGTCTGTCAGGGTGACCAGCACTGTCTCTGACCTGTGGCCAGGGCAGAAACTGGACTGGAACAGATCCAATGCTGACGTGTCATCCAGAAAGCTCCGGTGCTGCTCTGGTACCGCTCTTTCTATCACCTTACCCAGAAACGATAGATTCGTAACTGGGTGGTAATTGGATGGCTTTTCCAAGAGCGGTACTACCACCACCTCTTTCAGACCCTCTGGATAGACGCCTTACTCCAGGGACAGATTTACAATGTCCATCAGTGGGCCCCATATCTTCTCACCACCAGCTTTCACTAGCCATGAGGGACACAGATCCAAGAGGCAAGTGGTTGGCCTAACAGTGCCCAGGATCCTGTCAATATCGGCAGAGGAGGGCAGGTTGAAGTTATCAGTAATTGAACCAGAAGATGGCCAAGGGCCCTCTAAGTTCACATACTGTATCAACATTAGTGGGTAGGTCATGGCGGAGCAACAAGACTTTGTCCCCCCAAAAAGCTCGCAAATGTCTCACAGCTAATGGCTGAATCACTAGACCTTTGGTTCCTCTCTGAGCGGGTTGTCAAGGATCTAATTACCTTAAAACAGTTGTGCCGGGCGTGAGCCATGGAGGCTGAGTAGAATTCCCTCTTCACAGCCTTCACCGCCGCCTCACAGGCTTTCATAAGCGTCCTTGTTCTTGAAGCTTCCTCGCGAGCATGCCGCCAAACTCGCTCAAGTCGTCTGAGTTTTCTGCCCCTAAGTTCCATAGTATACCAGGGAGATTACTTTGGACGAGAACGGAGAGGAATGTGGGCTATAAAGGAATGTAAGGCAGGTGAACATCAGGTGAACATCGGTGCTGCCACTGAGAAGCCTTGTCTGTGGTCACCATCTATCTCACCTCAGCAGGCAGGAGAGCAGGGCTTGGGGAGAAATAGCTTATTTGGCAGGCTGGAAAGTACAGGAGGAGGTGGTGGTCTTTCCAGCCCCCCAGCCCCAAGCCATTTAGAGCCTTAGCACTTTGAATTCTGCCCAGAAACAGGTGGGCAGCCATTCTTCAAATTACGGTTCTTCCCCCACCCATAGCAGTATCTATGGCAGCCGAAATTGGGTGGAGGTTTTCTTTCTCAGTCTGTCTAGGTGATCTGTAAGCAGCGCAGTCGGGTGAGTGGAAAAGGCTGAACCAAGAATTTCTTCGGGGGGGGGGGGGACAAACATTCTGCCCATTTGAACTAGGCTAGTTGATGGGGTAGCAGGTTGCTGTCGCCTGAGGTGAGAAGAGGAAATTACTACAGGATGGCAGTCGTGTGTGAGGTAAAAGGTGCACAGACCTGTTGTGAGTGACCGGGGGGGGGGGGGCTAAAAATTCCATCCCTGTCCCTGCCCTAGTCTGGGCAGAATCCCAAAAAGGTTGTGGCTCTGGGACAATTGATTCCCAAATAGCCTGTCCTCAGCATCAAAGGCAAAGGATCTCGTGCAGAAGAAGCAGGGAAAAGGCTGTCAGAGCCTGAGGAGATGGATGGTTGTCCTGACTCATCTCATAAGGCTGAGTGTTTGGAATGAAAGAGAGACTGTGATAAAAATAGCTCTTTCACAGAGCCGGTCCCCCCAGATGGGAAAGTCTGCCCATCTGGCTCTGCGCAACAAGCTGTCGCTGCTGAGGAGAACCTGCTCGGCCCCTGCAACAGAATGTCATCTACTTACATTGCACCTCCTCTCTTCCTTTCCCACCCTTTCTGTGTCTAGGCTTTCACCCTGACTCCTTGTCCAAGCCTTCGAGCTACCTTTGGGCTCCCTTTGCCTCAGGGTCCAGCTCCTTCCTGCCTCTTGGGTGTCCGGCAGCCACTGCTCCGCTCCTTGGCTGCTGTGGAACGCCGGGCTTCTCATTGGCCAACGCACAGAGGGAGCTGCAGACGCTGCAGAAGCAGCTGGGAGAAAGTGAGCGCTTTGGCCTTGGTGTTGCTCCCCCTACGCCTCCCAGACCCTTTGGCATGGAGCTTTGCATGGCTTAAAGAGCAGTGCCTTTGCCCCTGCACAGAGCTAAGGCATGAGCTGCATCCCAGGATAGCACTGATGATAGCAGAGGTCCATCAGTGGCTATTAGCCACAAGATACAGATAGGGACATGAAAATGAGCAGACTCCGGTGGGTGGTGAAGGAAAGGAGGGCCTGGCGTGATGTGGTCAATGGGGTCGCAAAGAGTCTGAGCCAACTGTGTGAGTGAACAACAACACAGATAGGAACTCTCAATCTGGGGCAAGCGATGCTCTGTATTCTTGGTGCTTGGGGGGGGGGCAACAGTGGGAGGGCTCCTAGTGTCCTGGCCCCACTGCTGGACCTCCTGATGGTACCTGGTATTTTTTGGCCACTGTGTGACAGAGTGTTGGGCTGGATGGGCCATTGGCCTGATCCAACATAGGCTTTTCTCATGTTCTTATGACATCTAAAGTTGGAACTATGCACAAGCTAAGGAAGCTGGGGCCCCAACTTATAAGGGGTCTCTAAATAATAGGAGCCCTGACCTGGATAGCCCAGGCTAGCCTAATATCATCAGAGCTTGAAAGCTATGCAGGGTCATCCTTGGTCAGTATTTAGATGGGAGACCGTCATGGAATTCCAGGGTCATGATGTAGAGGCAAGCAGTGGCCTGCAGTTTGTAGTTTGCCTGCGTACATACCTGTACATACCTGCATACATACCCATATCGGGAAGGGCAGATTCCGCGTGTTAAATGTTGAGAATCATGTAGGCTGAATCATAAGACACTGAGTGGGGGAGTTGGAAGTGAAGGATCGTTTGCTGCCTATTAGCTTCAGACTTCAGAGGGAGACTACGGAGAGTCGGAGAGATAGATAAGTTCCACATTTTTCTATTAAGTTTTTAAAGCAGTTTTGTAAAAGAAAGAATTTTATAATTTAACACCACCAAAATCATTAATAATCTAAAAAACAGAACTTCACATGCATGCTTTATCTTCTTATCTTCTTCTTCGTCTTCTTTCTTCCTTCTTCCTTCTCCCAAACTTATTTACAAAATAATGTTTATAGGATTTTCAAACAATCTTAGCTCATTATAATAAATGTACACTATCAAATTAATCTTGAACTAAATTATAATTAAACTCAGTCCTCGGAGGCCTCAGGGGTCAGGAGGGGGAAAAACCCTCCTTCCGGGGACCGATTGGTCCTGGGGGGATCATACCCAGACATGCGCCACAGTCCCACCACTCTTTAGCACAAAACAAAAATTATTTTATATTACCCAAATCCTAAATTTTAATCTGAGTCCAAGCTCTCTTCAAAATCTAGATGATCTTCAGAAGTACAAACTTGAGTTGTTTTAGCTGACATGAGAGGGGAACATTATTTTCTTTTGCCAGCTCGTTTTCTTGGGATTCAGAAGGGGAAGGATGTAAGGCAGCCAGCATTAGTTCACCTGAGACAGAGTCATAAGCAGTATATAGGGCTGCCAAGTCCACCCAGGGGGCGGGGGATCCCTTACTACAGGGGTCCCCAATCTGCCGGCCCGGATTTGGCCGGCAGGGGGAACCCCACCCCCGAAGTCGTCCGGTCAGGTCTATGGTACCATAGAGTTTTTGGGCAATTGCCAGAGCGTCGCCCTGGCAACGTGCCCAACGTGATGATGTCACTTCTGGTGACATCATCGCGACGCGCGCGCAAAGTGAGCACACTGGGAAACTCCAGGAAAGAAGAGGACTTCCCCCTGCCAGCGAACTGAGAGTACTTGACAACCCTAGCAGTATAAGAAGTTGAACCCTGTTGAACACATAACTTGCCCATGCGGCACCATCAGTATTTAATTCCTAATTCCCACAGTTTAGCCATGGTATTTTTAAGATCTCTTCTTATCTTTAAAAATTCGGGAGGGAGATCTGAAAATACTTGGATCTTCACTCCCTGAAAGTCAAGACCTTCCCTCGCTCTGGCCTCTGAAAGAATTCTCTGTCCTGTTCGGAAGTCCTTAAATTCTGCCAATGTATCTCTGGTGTATAATGAGGAAGTGGATTCTTCACATACCTTGCCCCCATCGTAGGCTCTCTGAAGCAGGGGTGTCACTCCAGCTTCCAGGCTTAAAATGCCCGCTAACCAATTATCCAGAAATATATTTAGCTCTTTTCCAGCTTCAACGTTTGCTTTGACCCCCCTAAACTTTAGGGAAAGCTCACGACTGCGATGATCCAGCGACGAAATGCGTTCCCGAGCCCAAGTATCTGAGGCTCTCACAGTTAACTGACTTTCAAGCTCAATAACTTTCTGTAGAGCTTTCTCTGTCTTTTGACTCATTTGTTTCTGAAGCTCTTCTAACTCTTCCATGCATTGAAATGCTGGTTTCAGCATTTCTGTAATATCACTTCTCAGCTCCTGATGTTGTTTGGTTAGTGCCTGCGTCAGAAAATTTGCAGTATAAGTGGGCTCTCTTCAGCCACTTGTTCACTCCTCCCCAGCATTGCAGATGAAGTGGAAGGTGCGTCTGTAGCTGGGAAAAACTCTGTTCTATGCAGCCTGCTTTCTCCTTTTTGTCTTCCCTTCTTTCCACCTTTAGGAGCCATCGTTCAAAATGAGATTTTTTTGTACTGGAAAGGATAAAAATATTCAAATTTGAGCAGAGGGACGGCGAGCTCTGGGTAGGTCGCAGCCACTCCCCGGAGAGATAGATAGGTTAGGGCCCCGAACATCCTTCCTTTCCACTGCTCTGGTGCTATCCCTCTGATGAGCCCTGCTTGGCTCTCTGCTACCCCGCTAAGAGAGCTGGTCATGGTGCCTATCAGTGTTGGTCAAGAATAATTGCTGAAGAGGTTTGTGGGGGTTTTTTAGACTTGTCTCCCAGTGTGCCCTTAATGGATGGAATGGATCCTATCTCCAGTTCCCTAGAGGTCCCAGCCAGGGACGTAGACTTTTGTAAAATCTGGGGAGGGGGCTCTTTAGCGTGCACGCTTTGCGCGCGCGCTCACTGGGGTGATGTCCCCCCCTACCAGGAAACCTCCGCGCTTCCCCAGGCCCTTCCGAGGCCTGCCAGCCGCTGCTGCCGGGGCCTCTCTCTCTCTCCCCCCCCCCCACTTCTTCCCTCTCCCTTCGCCGGGAAAAGGTGAGGGAGAGGGAAGGATGGACGTGGGGGGGGGAGAGAGGCACCGGCAGCAGCAGCTGCCGGCCTCGGAAGGGCCCCGGGAGGCGCGGCGGCAGGCGCTATGTTTCCCCAGGGGGGGCTCAGCCCCCTCGGGAAATTTCGGGGGAGGCTCGAGCCCTCGAGCCCCCCCCCCGTAGTCTACGCCTATGGTCCCAGCCCCTCCCCTTGGGCACTGAAAGGGGACACGCAGTAACAGTGCCTTGCCTTAGTTCCTTTCCAAAGCTCTTTGTGGATGGGTGGATGGCTAAATGCATTCCTGCTTATAAGACTGGCTTTTTAATGTTCTTGATCGTATATGTGGGTCTTTCCTTCACAACTGCTTGGGGAAATTGGTTGGCGGCTGCTTCAGGGGCACCCAGCAAGCTTTGTGTTCTGGAGTGGGGTTTGAATCTGAGTCCCCCTACTCACTATGCCCATTGTACAACCTTGGTTCACCCTGTCCTGTGGTTTCCTCAACCGTTCATGACATCTCGTGGTGTGTGTCTTATAACTGTGGTCAGCTGCCTTCATTCAGGGCCATAGCTTTGCGCAAGCCCAGTCCTGCGAGATTCAGATGAGGAAGGCCAACCGGTGTCAGTTTAGCAAAGGGCTGAGCTGGTTGCAGGCATGGCATGGTTTGGTGTTGTGCCAGTTTGGTGTAGTGGTTAACAGCGGTGGACTCTAATCTAGGAGAACTGGGTATGATTCCCCACTCCTCCACATGAAGCCAGCTGGGTGACCTTGGGCCAGTCACAGTTCTTTCAGAGTTCTCTCAGCCCCTAAAAGAAAAAGAAGAAGAGACTGGATTTATACCCCACCCTTCACTCAAAGTCTCAGAATGGCTTACAGTCTCCTTTTCCTTCCCCTCCCCTTCCCCAACAGACACCCTGCGAGGTAGGTGGGGCTGAGAGAGCTCTTTCAAGAACTGCTCTTGAGAGAACAACTCTGAGATAACTGTGACTGACCCAAGGTCACACCAGCAGCTGCATGTGGAGGAGTGGGGAACCAATCCCGGTTCTCCCAGATTAGAGTCCACGCTCTTAATCACTACACCAAACAAGTCTAGCTCATCACGCACAATGCTAAGAGCTAGAACTTCTGGCCACCAGCCAATCCTAGGATCTCCTGGCTATTCTACACACAATGCCATATGATAATTATTAATTGCACAGCCAGGATTTCAAATCAGTCCTTCTTCAGTTTCCTCATGCCCAGAGGCCATTGTTTTCAAAGGGTTGTTATGAGGACAGAATGGGAGAATGACTTAAGCCACCTTGTGTCCCTATTGGGGAGAAAGGTGAGGCATGAATGAAATAAGTAAATCAATCGATGAATCAGTCAACTGTTACTTTCTGAAAATGCCTCTCGTCAGCACATTCGTGGATCTAAGGAAGGACTGGCTTGATCTTCTCACTGAAATCAAGGAGGAGAGGGGTTTTCTGCTTTCCACTTTTCTTTCCGGTTCAGTACTAAGGTGCCAAGCTGAGGTCAGCGAGCGGCTGATTTGTACCCATCTTTTGAACCAAATGTTGGCTCCCAGTGTGGCACAGAGCAATAGCACAGCGCCAAGACTGCGAAGCAGCCAAATTATCCTTGAAACTGCAGAAACTGACACACAGGAAAAAAGGCACTAAGAAAAAAGGCAGTAAGAGAATGCACCCTGGAATGGTGCCCCATAATAAGGATGTGGGCTGGTTTCTGGCCACTGGACACACATGCCTTGGGGCAAAGGGGGGGCATAGCTTTTGTTATGGGGGAGACACCCCACAGCAATCCTTTCCCCCTTCCTCTGAGGTGACCTATGTGACAGTTGTTGAGGAGGTGGGCTCCTATTCCACTAGAGAGTTTGGGAGAGCTTCTATTCCACTAGAGCAGGAGTGGGCAAATTGCGGCCCATGGGCCACATGCGGCCCACCACAGAGTTTTTTGCGGCCCGCCAAGACAGTCGGCCACGTGGTTTCTCAACAAGCAATCTCACTCCTGATTTCAAAAAAACTGTAGAAAAGTGTGATAGGGTACATTTGTTTCATTAAACTGATTGTAAAATTAAATGTGCTTACAGCTATAGATGATATGAAATTAGCACAATAAATAAATTGAATAAAACTACCACTATATTATTTAATTTATATTTATTGATTTGTATGATACAATTTATACCTTTTCTGAAATGCAAAGTTAACTAATGAATGCAATCATTTTAAAAGGTGCGGCCCTCCGCTAACCTCCGCTCCCACAAAGTGGCCCCCGAGCCAAAACAATTGCCCACCCCTGCACTAGAGTAAGCCTTCCTAAGGTCTTGAGAACCACATCCGGTCTGGTTATCACTTACTTGTATCCCCTCTGCCTAGGTGTATCGGCCTCTGTACTGTCGTCGGCAAAACCCAAGCTGCCAACGGGTCTCTGTGCTATGGGCAGCCCCGCCTACAGCTTCAACCACTGCCCCCAGGTGGACCATTGCGTCCCTCGGTCGCTTCATGTGCAGAACTCTGCCAACTGGAACAAGAATGCTGGGGAGGCCCTGGGGGAGAGCAGGGACACGACGCACCTCAGAGAGCCTCAGAGGGGACTTGCCTGTGGAAGTTTGCCTTCCTGCTCCTCAGCATGTCTGGCAGGCCCGAGGCCTTCAGGTAACGCCTAATGGTTCTCCCTGTTTTTGAGAGTGAAGGGGAAATGCCCTGACCTGGATAGCCCAAGTCCGATCTCGTCAGATCTCGGAAGCCAAACACTGCTGACCCTGGCGAGTACTTGGAAGGGAGACCACCAAGGAATACCAAGAGGCAGGCAATAGTAAGCCACCTCTCTGAAATGTCCAAGCTGCACTAGGGGTCGCCAGGAGTCAACCAGGATTTCCAGGCATCCACACACAAAAATACTTACCAAAAAAAAATTAAAAAGAGAATGAAGGGAAAATGTTTTTGCAAAGTAGATGCTGGCCAATTGAATCTAGCACTCCTCAGGCACAATGAGGACAATCGGTCCCTTGAGTAATCAGTGATTGGTTCCAGGTCACCTCACCTCTTCCCAGCTGTAGTCAGTATAGAAAGGAAAAAAGGCTTGCGCTGCCTCCTAGCAATGCATTTCAAAGGGCTACTGCCTCTGTATATGGAGGTTCTGGTGAGCCAGTTTGGTGTAGTGGTTAAGTGCGCGGACTCTAATCTGGGAGAACCGGGTTTGATTCCCCACTCCTCCACTTGCAGCTGCTGGATGACCTTGGGCAAGCCATAGCTCTGTACCAGCTGTTCCCTCAAGGACAGCTTGGGAAAGAGCTCTCTCAGCCCCACCTACCTCACAGGGTGTCTGTTGTGGGGAGGGGAGGGGAAAGGAGTTTGTAAGCCGCTCTGAGACTCTTAAGTGAGTGAAGGGCGGGATATAAATCCAATCTCTTCTTCTTCTTCTTCTTCTTCTTCCTTAATACTCACCATGGCAAGTAGCCATTGAAGGAACCTCTCCTTCATCAGTCTCAGCACTCTTGGCCCTTGGTGGGGGATGGATCAAATACTAAAATGAAACTGTTACAGAACTTCCATGCAGAAACTATCTTCCGTATTCCTTCTGTTGCCACTGCAAATGGGGCAACATTAGCGACACAGAAAGGGGAAAAGGCTGAGAAAAGGACGCTAACAACTAAGAATGTATGTAAAGAATAACAAAATTAACAAAAAATGATCAGGTACAATATCATATTACAAGTAAATACAATGCAAAGCAACGTTACAAGGTAATTTCCGAGTACAACAAGTAAGTAAATGCTAGCCAGTGCAAAATGAAGCAGCTCTGTGCAAGATGAAGCAACTATGTAGCAATAATGTAGCAGCTCTACCAAGCCTTTTTTCCCTTTCTATATTAACTACAGCTGGGAAGTCTCTTTGTATTTTGCAACATTAGCAATGGCACTAGAATGTCCTTTTGATAGTTTCCCCCACAGTTCCCTTGCCCCAGCCCACCAAGGTTTTTTGTTTTTTTAAAAAAGGGAATTGACATATTACTACCTCTATAGCTTAATTATTTTTTTAAAGTCCAAAAACCCCTCTGCTGGCATAGGGTGGTGGGAAATGGGGGCAGCAGTATGGGACCAAGGCACTGATGTGGACAAGGCCTGCAAAAATGAACTCTTCCCTGTCCACTCGGCGCCTGAAGGCTCCCTGACCACAGTTGTTCCCAGAAGATTGTACCAAACCAGGTTTAAGAAAGATGGCTGCAAAACAGGGGGCGGAGGGCAGAGAAAGGGATAACGAAGGGACAATATCATGTAGATACTCCATAAAACTCCATAATTTAGACAAAAAAAAATGGAGCAGAAACCTCCGTGTAGAAGCAGCCTGGGGCACCTGGGGAAGCCAATCCTGAGAGGGAGGCACACTGTGCTAATAAGTTTCTGCTGTTGGGTGTGGCCTATTATGCTAATGATTTCCTGCTGGGCTTTTTGGGTGGGGGACCATACCAGTCTTGTGCTAGGAAAATCCAGTCTCTGGTGCTCAGCTTGCTTATTGGGTCATGATGATACAAATGATGGTCATGCTAGCTCAGGTGTGTCCCTACAACCCACTCTGTGCCATGGATTCTCGTGGTGAGGCCAGGCCTCTCAGACTTTCTTTGCCATGGTTTTGAGTTCCCTTTCCCTTATATTTGCATGTTCCCTCATTGGCTGGACACAGATGCCAGTCTGCTACAAGAACATCTGTCTGAGATCCGGATCCTGGGCCACCGCTTGGCGGAGTCCATTTCCATCAACAATCGCCTGCGGGAGCAGCTGGAGGCAAGTCTGGTCTCCGTGGCAAAGAGCAACGGTAAGAGAAAGGCCATCCTTGGCAACTTAGGGGAAGGAAGGATATAGGGTTGCCAACCTCCAGGTGGTGGCTGGAAATCTCCTGGGATTACAACTGATCTTCGGGTGACAGAGATCAGTTCGCCTGGAGAAAATGGCTGCTTTGGAAGGTGGACTCTATGGTATTATTCCCTACTGAAGTCCCTCCCTCCCAAACCCCACCCTCTTCAGGCTACACCCCCAAAATCTCCAGGTATTTCTCAAACTGGAGCTGGCAACCCTGGATGGATGACAGCTGAACCCCAGGGGCGTTATCTATGTGTCTTGATCTCGGGCTCATAAGAGGTGGCAGAGTACATCCTTGTCCATTCAGTGCGGTCCCGATTTTTCTCTTTTGAGTTATTAGAATGGTGTCTGTGGCTAATTGTCACCTGCGAGTAGTTGAGCCAGCCATTGGCATGCAGCAATTAGCATGTTAGACTAGGACTAGGTAGACCCCGGCTCAGCTCATTCCTTCAGCCTAGCCTACCCTGCAAGGTTGGTATGAGAATAAACTGGATGATGGGGGATTGATGGAAGCCACTGTGAGCGCCATGGAGAACAGGATGCAATAGCAACAAAACGTGGTAAGGAAGATCCAGTTAATGGGCAGGAGCGACAAGTCGTTCAAGTCCAAAAGAGGCAGGAAGATCATTTCAGCTGCCTTACCTGGAAAAGACAGCTGAGTGTGTTCAACCTGAAAAATTTTACAGTAAAATGGAGGAGAGTAGCTCTGGGCCTTGAGAGAAAAAGGAATAGGATCATCTTTACCCAACAAGAGGGCAGTTGGTAAAGACTGCTATTCTTTCTTCTACAAGAACTGTATTTTATTTGTTTGTTTGTTTGTTTGTTTAGATTTATACCCTGCCCTCCCCGCCAAGGCAGGCTTAGGGCGGCTTACATAAATTTTTTAAAAACAAAACCAAAACAGTTTAAAACACACAAAATCTAAAGTGCTGTACATACATTCCTATGTGACGGCAATCGTAATCCAATATTTTCATAACAAGAGTCAGTTAGTACAAGCATAGTTGATGGAAAAGATCCCAGGGAAGCTTAAATGTGGTCAAATGCCTGTTGGAGGAGCTCCGTCTTGCAGGCCCTGTGGAATTGAAGCAAGTTCCGCAGGGCCGTGGTGTCCTCAGGGAGCTCGTTCCACCAGCATGGAGCTGCCACAGAAAAGGCCCTAGCCCTGGTGATGGCCAGTCTGGCCTCTTTAGGTCCAGGGAGCACTGGGAGGTTTTGTGTCCCGGAACGCAGTGCTCTCTGGGGTCACCCAGCAGGCTTCATGTGGAGGAGGAGTGGGGAATCAAACCCGGTTCTCCAGATCAGAGTTCGCTGCTCTTAACCACTGCACCACGCTGGCTCTCAGAAAGCAGCCATGGAACAGTAAAGGCAGCCCAGAAATTTGCTAAGGGTCACATAGCTGGGTGGAGGTGGGGATTCTGCTGAGTTACACAACACCTTGTTGGGTGAGGAGAGAGCCCTTTGTCATCTCCAACCTATTCTGTTGGATGGTAGCACATGCCAGGTGGGTGGATGGACTCAGCTCATTCCCAGGGACTGAGCCACGATTTTCTAGGAAGAAGGTCACTTGGAGACCTGCGTGAGCATCAAGTCCACCCTTCCCTCCTGGAGTACCAGAAAATGAGAGCATCTCTTTGGGAAGCAGAGCCCTTGGCCATAGACCACATGTATATTCTCCTCCTGCTGCATTTGTCTAATAATAATAATAATAATAATAGTTGTTGTTATTGTATGGTGCTGTGCAGGGCTCCGTTGGGGCCGGAGCGAGGCGGAGCACCGCTCCGCCAGTGAAGACGCTGGGGGGCGGGCACATTACAAAGCCCCGCCCCCAGCAGGGCCGCCGCTGGGTCGGACCCCCTCCCACCCCCCCGCTCAATGTACCCGGGCCGTGGGTAAAGGATCCTTTCCCACCCCCACCCCCCGCGCATAGAAACTCCCTCCCACCCACCCCACTCCATGTCCCCGCGCCGGCGGCAGGCCGCCGGCCGGGGAAAGGATCCTTTCCCACCCCCCACCCCCCGCGCATAGAAACTCCCACCCACCCCACTCCCCATGTCCCCGTGCCGGCGGCAGGCTGCCTGCCGGGGAAAGGATCCTTTCCCACTCCCCACCCCCCACGCATAGAAACTCCCACCCACCCACCCCACTCCCCATGTCCCCGCGCAGGCGGCAGGCCGCCGGCCGGGGAAAGGATCCTTTCCCACTCCCCACCCCCCGCGCATAGAAACTCCCACCCACCCCCCACTCCCCATATCCCCGCGCCGGCGGCAGGCCGCCGGCCGGGAAAAGGATCCTTTCCCACCCCCCACCCCCCGCGCATAGAAACTCCCACCCACCCACCCCACTCCCCATGTCCCCGTGCCGGCAGCAGGCCGCCGGCCGGGGAAAAAAATCCTTTCCCACCCCCCCACGCAAAGAAACTCCCACCCCAACCCACCCCAACCCACTCAAATCCTTTCCCACCCCCCCACGCAAAGAAACTCCCTCCCTCCCACTCACCCCACTCAATGTCTCTCTCTCTCTCCCCCACCTACCTACCTACCTACCTTCCTGTTCCTTCCCTCCTTCATTCCTTCCTTTTCTTCTCTCTCTCTGTCCCCCACCTACTCACCTACTTTCCTCTTCCTTCCTTCTTCTTTCTTTCTTTCTTCTCTCTCTCCCCCACCTACCTACCTACCTACCTTCCTGTTCCTTCCCTCCTTCATTCCTTCCTTTTCTTCTCTCTCTCTGTCCCCCACCTACTCACCTACCTTCCTCTTCCTTCCTTCCTTTCTTCCTTCCTTTCTTCCTTCCTTTCTTTCTTTCTTCCTTCCTTCCTTTCTTTCTTCTTTCTTTCTTTCTTTCTTTCTTTCTTTCTTTCTTTCTTTCTTTCTTCTCTCTCTCCCCCACCTACCTACCTTCCTTCCTGTTCCTTTCGTTCCCTCCCTCCCTTTCTTCCTTCTAACACACTTCCAGTGATGTCAGGGGGGTGTGGCCTTCTGACACTTCCGGTGACATCAGGGGGTGTGGCATATGCAAATGAGTTATGCTAATGAGCTCCTGCACCTCTTTTTTTACGAAAGGACCCCTGGTGCTGTGTGTGGTATAGCCAAGAGATCCTAAGACTGTCTGGCTCTCTTTAGCGTTATGCACCACTAGGTGGTGAGCTAGACTTGTTTTTGGGGCTGAGAGAGTGGTGACTAACCCAAGGTCACCCAGCTGACTTCATGTGGAGAAGTGCAGAATCAAACCCAGTTCTCCAGATTAGTGTCTGTGGCTCTTAACAGCTACACCGCGCTGGCTCTCTATTTGTCCAAGAAAGAATGGCAGTGCAAGAGCATTCTGGTTTCTGGGCTCTCGAAGGGGCTATTCTACCGGCAAGGTGAGCCCTCTTCCTGACTGCCTCTCTTGACCTCCAGAGTGGGGGCACCTGCAAGAAGCTCTGCTGGCATCGCACTCCAGGCTGCAGGATGGAGAGGTGGAGCTGGAACGGCAGCGGGCCGAGCAGCAGCGGCTGCGGGAAGAAGTCCGGGGCAAGCAGCAAGACCTTGTGCAGCTCCAGGAGGAGTGCTTGGCTCTGCAGAGGGACAATTCAAGGTGAGCCAAAGAGAGCAGCCAATGAGGACCTGTTTGAGATGTGGACAGTCAAGGAGAAAGAGAGCATCTCCTTGCCCTAGGGTTGCCAACCTCCAGATGGCACCTGAAGATCCTCCGCTTGTCTGGATCTCCAGACAATCAAGATCAATTCCCAGGGAGAAAATGGCTGCTTTAGAGGGTGGGCTATGTGGCATTATATCTTGCTGAGGCTCCTCCTCCAGGCTCAACCCCCCGCCCATCTCCAGGTATTTTCCAACCAAGAGCTGGGAACACTGCCTTGCCCCCAAATGGGAGGTGAAAACTCTCTGAGGTGAGGGGGTCCTTGTGGATCGGTGCTGGTGGTTGGGAGGGCTACAGCGTTTTCTCAACAGACTTCAGAATTCAGTTCAGGCATCTCCATGGCAACAAACCAGACATGGCAATAAGGCCAAGATCTTGTGAGTTCTGTGTATAGCATCCCGCCCCCAATAGCTTGCTTATGGGGCCCCAGTTCAGATTAGGACTGCAGCATGGGGAAAAGGCAGCGTTTCAACCTTCTGGCACCATTTTCTTGACCCCAGACAACCCTATAGGTCAGCTATATCCATGCTGAACAAAATGCAAGTCAGAGAATCATAAAGTTGGAAGGGACCTCTGGGATCATCTAGTACAACCCCCTGCACAATGCAGGAAATTCACAACTACCTACCCCCCATACCCCCAGGGACCCCTGCTCCATGCCCAGAACATGGCAAAAAACCTCCCAGATCCCTGACCAAACTAGCCTGGAGAAAATTGCTTCCTGACCCCAAAGTGGCCTCCTTCATAGGCGTCAACTACGCGGGGGTGCGGGCCACCCCTGAAATTTTCCAGGGGGGACTGAGCCCCCCCGGGCAAAACGGAGTGCCCGCCCACCGCTGCGCCTCCCCGTCCCCGCCCACCGCCTGCTGCTAGGGCTTCCAAGAGCTTCTCCCCCCCCCCCGGCTCCCCCGCACCCACTCTTCCCTCCCTCTCTCTCTTTCTCTCTCTGGGGCCGACTGCCCAGCATGATGATGTCACCCGGAAGTGATGTCATCACGCTGGGCACGTTGCCGGGGCGACACTTTAGCAATTGCCCTGAAAACTCTATGGCACCATAGAGTTTCAGGGCGATTGCCAGAGCATGGCCCCAGCAACGTGCCCAGCGTGATGACATCACTTCTGGGTGATGTCATCATGCTGGGCAGTCGGCCCTGGGGAGAGAGAGAGAGAGGGAGGGAGGGAGGAGTGGGTGGGGAGAGGGGTGTGGGGGAGCCAGGCGGGGGGAGAGGCTCTTGCGGCGATGGCAGATAGAGACTCCTATCTTGCTGGTAAGACTTGGCAACCCTTCTCTCTCTCTCTCTCTTTTCCCCTCCCCCCTCCCTTCCCCCCTCTGGCCCAGTTCCCACCCCCCCAGGAAATTGGAAAGTCTATGCCCTTGGCCTCCTTGTGTATGTTGTCTGTGTGATGATGGTGATGAGGCCTCCTTGTGTGTGTGTGTGTGAAAGCCATGGTCACCCAATCAGCTTGGCCGAGAATGATCTAGCCTGCCATGTTGAAGAAGTCATGCAATACCAGTTTATAGGCTCTCTCACCCTCAGGTGAAACTGCATCGAGTTAAGAATTGCTGATGTTCCCAGGAGTTTTTGACACCCCAGATCCTTCTAGTCACTGAGCATGCAAACAAAGCTAAGGTTGATATCCCAAGTAATCAAAGAATGAAGCCCTGTTGGCTTCACATTTGCCTAGGGCTGCCAGGTCCCTTGGGGGGGCGGGGTTTTCCCTGCTGAAACGGCCCCCAATCTGCTGGTCCAGATCAGGCTGGCAGGAGGATCCCTGCCCCCAAAGTGCCCGGTTCGGGCTGATGTGCCCGGCACAATGGCATCACCCAGAGGTGGCATCATTGCGCCGGGCACATTGCCAGTCGACGCTCTAGCAATCACCCTGCGTGCATGTCCCGGAATGGGACCAACTCTCCCCCGCTGCTAAATGTGAGTGACTTGGTGAGTGACCCTGCATTTCCCATATAGGCCAGAGAGCAGATCTACCTCTTTTAGGAACCCCCCCCCCCCCAGATTTTTAGCATGTATGAGGATCACACCCAGGGGTCCTTTCGTAGAAAAAGAGATGCAGGAGCTCATTAGCATAACTCATTAGCATATGCCACATCCCCTGACATCACCAGAAGTGTGTCAGAAAGGGAATGTCAGTTTCAGCCCCATTATATCCTATGGGCCATTGAAATCAATGGCAAAAACTCATAGGGTATATGAGGGGCTGGAGGGGAGGGGGTTTGAGGGAGAGGCTCCAAACTTGCAGGGTAGCTGCTGGGGCCTCTCCTCGAAATACCCACCAAGTTTCAAGAAGATTGGACCACAGGGTCCAATTCTATGGGCCCCCAAACAGGTTATCCCATCGCCTCCATTGTTCTCTATGGAGGGAAAAAATGTTAACTTTTTTCCCACCATAGAGAACAATGGAGGGAATGGGGGCAACCTGTTTGGGGGCCTGTAGAATTGGACCCCCTGGTCCAATCTTCTTGAAACTTGGTGGGCATTTCGAGGAGAGGCCCCAGCAACTACCCTGCAAGTTTGGAGCCTCTCCCTCAAATCCCCTCCCCTCCAGTGGCTTTTAAAATTGCTGCCGAATTTCGGCAGCAATTCGGTGGCGAGCTGAATCAGATTAGAGAATCTGATTCAGCCCGTGGCTGCCCTACTGGCCAGTCCTGAGCTGGCAGAGCTTTGCTCCGCCTCGCTCCGGCCCCAACGGACCCCTGATCACACCTCTTTACCATTCCTTCACTGCTTTTCAGGTGTGCTCCAAGAGATTTTTTTTTCAGTATAAGTTCATCTTCCACAATGAAGAGCTGACCTTTGGTCATTGGAGCAGGAAACCCAAGTCTATTTAAATAGTTATATAAACAAGGGCTGTTGTTTGGATGAGATTACCTACCATATTAATGACACGATTTTTAAAAAAAATCCTGCACTTTGGACAAAAAGATAACTTTTCCTGGTGAAGCAGGGCCTAACATGGGTCTGCACTCAAATGTTCCAACCCTGTTTTCACGCTCTTGAAGGGGACATGCCCCGCTGACACACTCATGGGCCTGACAAGTTGTGATGTGGGATGTCACTCTTTCCAAGGGACTTTGGTGAAGTTTTCATAAAGCATTCTGCCTCTGGTGTCGCCACCACAGGGTGTGTGCCTCGACCACTTGGGGCCCTTAAGTGTTTGATGAGAGTGTGCTGGATCACTTCTTGGTGGAATGAGCAACCTTCTGTATGCCTTGCAGGCTTCAGCACAGAGCCATGTTGCTGCATCAGCAGTGCGAAGAGAACCAACGGCTCTTCAAAGCTTTGCAGGCTGAATTATGCGTTCATGAAATGCCTGGTGGACCTCTGCAGAGGGCAGATTCAGGTAAGGGTATGGGATGTGTGAGTAAAACCTGCACCAAGAGGTTTTAAAAGTTTTTCTCTCTGGGCAGAGAATAGGCAGGAGGGGAGGGGGAAGTTAGTTAAATGGCATCCCATCCTCACCTCAGCTACCTCTTAAGAAATGCTAATAGGTTCAACTACAGACAATAGGATGGTGCAGTCTCTACCTGCCTCAAGCAGGGAACAGAGATTTGGGGAAATTAAGACTAGAAGGACTTCAGGAAGAATCTTCTGGAGACTTCAGGAAAGCATCTTTGACCCAGCCTGACCTGGTCAGTGGGTGAGGAAAGACAGGTGATAAAACTCCTGGGAGCAAGGAGGAGGGTCTCTTTTGTGCTTTGTCTATCAGAGCAGACAGAATTCTCAACTGAGGTCTGGAGGAGGTGGCCATCGCCACATGCTGGCATGGATAGCTGAAGGAAGCTTCAAGGTAATGGCAGTTCTGTAGAGATCTATAACTTTCTAAGCTAAGGAGCCTGTCCTATATTTAACAACAGACAGAGCATGTATAGAGAGAGGGACAGAGGAATTGCATTTTACCCTTTTCTTTTGAATCCCTTGCTCAGTCTGGTGCTGTGCTAACTGTATGCTTGTAGACATTTTCTTTTTAATAAATACTTTATAACTTTGGATGCTGGTAGTGGTTCTCTGTACCACATAGACCTCCACCATCTTGGACACACTATTTTAAAAGGAGCGCCGGTGGAAGGCAGGCAAGTGCCTATTCCTCCAGGGGAGCACAAGGCAGTAAACGGTCCCCATGGTGACCAGGAGACACAGAGGCAGGGCCTCAGAACCTGGATAGGAAGCTATTCCTCCCAGCGGGCAATTCCTACAAAGGTCAGGAGGTGGCAGCGGGTTACCAGAGAGAGAGAAAAGCCCCTCCAGGTGTTGGGAAAATCCAAGAGGGCAGGGTGGAACAGGGCCTGCAGGCTAGATCAGGACTGTTGGGCCACAAGCTGACTCCCCCTTCTCAAGCGCAATGACTCCTGCATCTGGAACAAGAGCAGAACTACCTGTTACATTCATTCCGCTGGTCATTTTAAAAGGCTTGTTTTCTTTTGTACAGGCAGGCACTGGGGTTGCTTTTTGGAGGGGGAAGGGACCACTTAACCTTTTCCCCTCCTAATCCATTTTTCTACAAAACATGTCCTGTTCCATGCCTCTCTGTGCTGTTTTTATCCCCCACTCCTGTACATGGTAAAAGGAGCATGGGGGTGGCATTTTCCAGTAGAAAAGGGGTAGAGGAGGAAAAAGAGTTTCTCCCATGCTGTTCTCTTCCTCTAAAAAGCAGCTCCAGCAGCTGCGTTTGTGGAAAAAAGGAGGGGAGTCTCTTGCAAAGATCACAGGACTAAGTGCAATGTGCAGTTTCTGCCCTGTGTCTTCCACAATTTCAAAATGAAGCAAGGATCACTGATGGTTCCTGAGAAGGTAGTTTCTTGTTCTCTTCTGAGATCATAGAGGAAAAGTGGTCCTATGGAACTATTTTGTCATGGAAAAGTTTTCAGAAAAGTTGCAGGATGCAGACTCACATGTAGTCTCTAAATGGGCCCCTTTTCTAAACTGGCGACTCCATTGCAATGGGTCAAGAAATAGAGCACTAAAAGTTACAAATCATATAATTCTGGCAGTTGAATAAGCGCAAGCTCTTCTTATTCTAAGTCAGACGTGCCCTCTTGCTTCTTAGCTTGCCAAAGGGATGGCGGATCCACGGGTCCCGCTCCAAGTGTCGGTGGTGATCTCCTGCAGGAGGCCAGGGCTTTGCGGAGTCAGCTGGCGCAGGCTGTCCAGGTGAACTGCATCCTGCAGCAGCAGCTGGAGAAGCAATGCAGTGCAGGGGCCGGTACCACTCTCCAAGGCCTTGGTATGTCCTCTTCTGCCTACAGATGGCAGCACTCGCAAGGTAGGCGAGACTGCAGAGGTCATCCTGCAGGTCAGGGCATGCTTCCCCTTCATTCATACCTGGCTCCGTGTCCTTTTGTACATTTCCCCATCCTCCAATGTTTCCTTCCCTTTTCAGATTCGACCCTTTCGCCGCCAGTCCGGGATGTTGGCATGAACTCCTCTCCTTCTCTCTTCCCGCCCATCCCTGTCTCTCTTCCGGTCCTCCAAGCCAATCGTGAGGTGCAAGGTAAACTGCGGGGTGCCTGGGGAAGCCAAGCCGATCCAGGGAGGGAAGGCAGTTTAAATTGTGGGGCGCCTGGTGAAGCCGATCCAGAAATTGCTGATCCAGAAATTGCAAGCTGCAGGGCACCTGAGGAAGCCGATCCTGGGAAGGAGCTGCGCTGTCATGGGTGTGGCCTAATATGCTAATGGGTCCCTGCTGTTGGGTGTGGCCTATTATGCTAATGAGTTCCTGCTGGGCTTTTTCTACAAAAAAAGCCCTGTATGGCAGTATACCCCTCTGAGGCCCCTCCCCAAACCCCGCTCTCCCCAGGCTGCACCCCCCTCCAACCTCCTAGAATTTCTTAACTCAAAGCTGCAACCCTACCTGTGACAATGCTGAGGGCTTCTCACAGGCCTACTTCTTAGGGCACCAAAAGAAAAGAAAAGGAACTTGCTGGTAGAGAAGGAAGCTCTGAAGAGAGTGTTCCTGATGGATGCTGCTTCTGTGGATGACAGAGAACTGAGTGGGAAGCTGAGTTTCCTCCTTCTCGGGCATTTCCTCCTTCTCTGAAAGCATTTATGCACTAAACAGCTCAATCCTGCAGTTTTCTGAAGCAAATCTCTGCACACATGCACAAGCCTATTAGTGTGGGATAAGGTTGCCAGCTCCAGATGGTGGCTGGAGATCTCCTGGGATTGCAAGTGATTTCCAGGCAACAGAGAGTAGTTCACCTGGCGAAAGTGGCTGATTTGGAAGGCAGGCTGTATGGCCTTGTACCTCACTGAAGTCCCTCCCCTCCCCAACTCCTGGCCTCCTCAGGGTCTGCCCCTCAAATCTCCAGGTATTTCCCAACCCGGAGCTGGCAACTCTAGTGTGAGACCACGAAAAAACAACAACTCTATGATCCTTTATTTGGTTCTCCTGCTTTTCTCCTTCAAACATAAAAGCAACATATGGATGTTGTGTCAATCCTTCTGTTCCATAACATTGTCCTAAATCTACTTCCCCACAGTTGCTATTAGTCTTGTTCCGGGGGGGGGGAATGCATAGGGTCGCCATCCCCCCAATGGGGGCGGGGGTTCCCTTGATTTCGGAGAGCCCAATCCACCCCAAAAGAGCCCCATCCTGCCTGATGTGCCTAGTGCAATGACGTCACCTGGAGGTAACATTATCACACTGGGCACGTCGTGCAGGGGTCACTCTAGTATTTGGGCAAAAACTCTATGGTGACTCCCCGAGCTATGCTGGATCCCCCCCCCCCCCCAGCAGCCAGGTAAGACCTGGCAACCCCAGAAATGCATGTGTCCTGTGTTGCAAAAAAGGCCTCCAAAACTGAGAAGGTTGTGATCCCCCTCAGGAAAACTGCTTAAAGGAAAAGGTTAACTCATTTCCATAGGATACAAGCTAAGGCAGGGATTCCCAACAGGGCAACTGCCAAGTGTTTTGAGAAAGTGGGCGGAGCGAAGTGGGGCTTTTGCCCAGCAAGGCTTCTGGTTGGGCATTGGAGATTTGATTGGCTGTGCAGGTTTTTGAAAACATTACTTTGGCAACAGCTTCCACCACAGCACAAGCACCTTCACCGTGTGACTGAAGGTAAGCTGCAGCAGCCATTTGTGGGTTGGTTCTGCTTGAGGGTTGCCAGGTCACCCCTGGCCACCAATGGGGGATGAGGGCAGGTTGGGGTTGCCAGATTCATGCTGGGAAACTCCTGGAGATTTCAGGATGGCACCTCAGGAGGACAGGAACCTCTGTGGAGTTCAATGCCATAGGTCACATTCAGACGACTCTTTTAAGCTGCGCCAGGCACGAGTACCTGGTGGATTTAAAGGGCATGTCCGGACAGCAACATCTGGGAAATGTGCCGCTTCCGTGATCAGCCTGTCGATCCCCATTGGGGAGCCGTACTTAAAAGATAGTGATGAAAGTCCAGTCCTAAGCTTGCTGATGGGCCAGTGCCGGACTTTCCCCCATCTATTTGTTCTACCAGCATGCAATCAGCCCGTAGGGATGGTCTCCAAACCATCCAGAACAGCCGCCACTTTAAAAAAGTCTTAGCGATGCGTGCATAACCACTTAAACATGCGATGTCTACAGAGCTCCACTCAAACAATCTGGACAATTTAATGTTTCTGAAGGTCCCGTAATATTTACGAACTTTGTTCACTGAAATGGTACCTGGAGGAAGGTACTGCTGGAGGTGCTTTTACCATTTAAGTCTGCACATGCGTGGAAAAAACAAGTACACAGTGAGGCACATATGTGCATGCGCAAACAGGATTTTTAAAAAAAACAGCCAACCGCACGGCTCCTTAAGGTGGATGCCACCTAGACAATCCACTGTGGAGTCACATGCAGTAAAGCGATTCACAGGGGAGCTGTCTGGTCGTGCAACACTGCATTAAAAAGATCTATATCAAAGTAGAGCTGGGCCAAAGGCAGGAATGTCTGCCTGTCTGAATGCACCCTTAGAGTCCACCATCCAAAGCATCCATTTTCTCCAGAGGAACTGTAGTCTCCAGAGGAACTGTAGAGGATCCTCAGGTCCCACCTGAGGGCTGACATCCCCATTCTGCCTCCTGCAGTAGCCATTTTCTGGCAGCCATTTTGTGGCTGTGCCCACCATGCTGTGTCAGAATTCCAAAGACACCCGCTGGCTCAGAAAGGTTGGAGACCCCTGATCTAAGGCCAAAAACTGGGCTGTAGTAGGGAGTCATGGAGGTAAGTGCTCTCCCCAGATCTTATCAATATGTTCATCCGGCCTGATTCTCTTCCCGCACACAGGGCAATTCACACACTGAGATGAGGTTCAGAGGTATCTGTAGGAGTGGGAGACTGTAGCCCAATCTGCTGTTTTACCAAACCCACATTGGAACAGAAATTCCCCTCTGGGAGAATTTCTACTTTTAGCAAGTCTGATATTCCTGATGTTGATATCCACACCATATCGATCCTTGACCATGTGTTATGCCTTGGAGAGAGGAACAGAAATTCCCCTCTGCATTGCATGCCACTTTCACTTTGATTGTCAGATTTTATGGCAGTGTCCAGACTGCATGCCGCTTTCACTTTGTTTGATCTTTCGATTTTGTGGAACTGTCTGCATAGATTTATGGCCATTTTGTGGCGTTCAGGAGTGAGTCTGCAGTCAGTATGGCACTGGCCCGGGATATATATGAATGTGGTTTTGAGCTGCATCTTTTTCTGTTCCCGTGTGGGTTTGGTAAAACAACAGAGTAAATGTTAGATGCCGATTGGCCCAGGGTGTGATGTGATAAAAACAGACAGCCCTCCACTTTTCATTCTGTGCATCTCTTCAGAGATCAGCAGGGAGAGGCGACATCAAGTGACCCCTGAAGTCTTTTCTGCAAAGACATGGACCCCGTTATATGAGAGAACATCAGCACTGTAGCTGAATCAGAAGGAGTTTACATGCAGGAAATAAGATCTATAGTTATAAATAAGCTTTTACCACAAAGTTTGGGATAAAAGATCAGGAAGGATGGCTAGAACAACACAGAGAGAAAATAAAATGATCGCAATAGTCACTGAGAGATAGAAAACAAGGCCAAGGTTGATAGTGCAAAATAAAGTAAAAATATATGTTATTACTAAGTTAAAATTCCCAAAATTCCCTATGCGTTTCACCAACAGGCTTCTTCAGGGGAATCTGTTGGTCTTGTAGCGTTTCTTCAACAATCAGCAGCTGACAGACATACTGGGCACTTGTTGGAGAGAACAAGATTGGGTTAAGCCTTTTTCCAGGCCTTCTTTTGATAAAATTAGGCTCCATTTTGGTCCTTTGCTTTCAGGGACATACCCCAGGAATGACTTGGTGCTGAAAAATGATACGCACAAGCTGGAGACCCATGTCATAAGCCACACTGAGGACTACAGCACCCTCAAGCAACAAATCCTGGAGGGCAAGATTCTGGTTGGCAAGATGGCGTCGCTCCTGAAGTCTGGCCAAGAACCTCAGGACAGTAGGGTAACGGGAGAAACACGTTTATTTGTTTGGTTATTGTTTCAATTTATATCACCACCCCTCCCCCAGAAAGTGTGGCTGAGAGCGGTTCACAACATTATAAAACAAACATAATAAATATCGTTAAAAAAGTATAAAAATCCAAAGCATAAAAAACAAACAACTCACAACTGATAACAGTGGATCCAGGATTAAGCTCCAAAAATAAACTCAACCGAGATAGGCCTGATGGAAAAGCTCAGTCTTACGGGCCCCATGGAATCTAGAGAGGTCCCGTAGGGCCCGGGTCTCATCCAAGAGGGCATTCCACCAGGACGGAGCTATGTTTGAAAAAGCCCTCATCCTGGAGGATGCCAAACATAGAACCCAAAGCCCCAGCACCGCCAGTAAGCCACGAGATGAAAACTGCAGCCACCAAGGGGGGGTCGTAAAAGGAGAGGTGGTCCCACAAGTATGATCATCCCAGAACATCTAGGGCTTTAAAGGTCAAAACCAGCACTTTGGATTTGACCCAGAACCAATGGGTGGCCAATGCAGCTGCTTTAAGACAGGCTGTATATGTGAAGTCCAAGCCTGGCTGCTGCATTTTGGACAGCCTGAAGTCTCCAAAGCACCTTCAACACGTTTGTGTAGGGGGTGGGGGGATACAGAACATGTTGCTTGGGAGCCATAAAAAGCAAGAAGTATATTGGCATGTTGAAGACTACAGTTCATATTCCAGAGTAAGCTTCCATGTACTAAAGACCACTTTGTCACATGACAAAACACATGGGATGTAACAGGCTGTAGTCCAAGAAAGCTTCTGCTAGAATAAATATATATAGGGCACCATAAGACTTCTGTTTATTTTTGCTGAAAGGAAATAGCAACAGCTACACATTGTCAGTTCAAGGCAATAAAAGCCCAAGATTGCAAGCAAGAGCTGTGAACAGCCATTTGGGGGGGGGGGATTCAGAGGGCCTGCAGCAATCAGGTCAACTGGCCACAGAAAGAAGAAAAGCTACTTATCTCTTTGCTACTGTGGCTGACTTAGAAGAGAGTCTAGGGGTGTCAGACATATGGCCTGTGGGCTGGAACTGGCCCATCCAGGGCTCTTATCTGGCCCGCGAGCAACTGGTCATTACCTTTATTGACAGACTAGGAGTAAGGCCCGTTGTGGGAAGAAATACAACAGGCTCTAGAAGGAGGCTCCAGGTGAGTGTCCCAGCTGTGGCTGGCGGGGCAGCAGAGGGAAAGGGAAAATAGAGGGAGGCAAGCTGTGTTTATTTCCTTCTGATTAGCTATAAGGCAGGGCTGCCCCAAGTGGGTAGTATGGGAGGACAGCCTCATGGTAACACGTATGGTTCCCTCCACCCCTAAGTTATGTTGATTTGGGGCTATGTAGTGGGCAGCTAAGGCAGAAAAGCACCTCCTCCAGTGCCATGTCTTCTGGGTTCCAAGGGTCTGGAAAGCGGTTCCATCGCCAGTTACAGAGTTGCCAACTCTGGGTTGGGAAATACCTGTAGATCTGAGGGGTAGAGCCTGGGGAGGGCAGGGGTGGGGAGGAACCTCAGCAGGGTAGAATGCTATAGAGTCTGTTGCCCAAAGCAGCCATTCTCTCCAGGAGAACTGATACTGGAGATCTCCAGGTGCTGCCTGGAGGCTGGCAATACTCAGGGGAGGGCCAGACTTGTAGATTTGAGGGGTGGAGCCTGGGGAGGGCAGGGTCTGGGGTGCGGAGGGACCTCAGCAGGGATGTGCTGTGCCTGGGGAACACAGTGATTTTTGGGAGATCTCCAGGCCCCAAAAGGAGATTGGCAACTCCAGTGACCGTTTAAGGGAAAATTGGGAGATGTATTTTACCTCAGGGCACATTCAATGACCCAATAGCAACAGCAAACTGTTTAGAACGTTAGAGGCAAAGGCCAATCAGGCCACATATGCAAATGACCTCTGTTTTCCGACTGGCTAGTGAGGGGAGAGGAACAGCATACTGTTTAGAATATTGGAGGCGAGACTTAGGCAGCGCAGCCAGTGGATAGGGACAGCTTGAATGATACATCAGGCAGCCAACTGATTTTGGTGGGCATAGAATGTTGTCACTTGAAATTCCTTTTATATATAAGGACAGGATGACAGAGATTGTGCAGTATGTCCCTGTATACTGTCCCAGTGCTAATGCATACAGGCAATGGAAGTAGGAAGGTGGGCATCAGGGAAATACTGTAAGGAAGCACTGTGTTAATGTTTTAAGCATGTTAATAATATTGTTAATTGGGTTTGCCTGTGTCCTTTATAAAGTTTATATTTCCCATACCTGGCATTACATTTTATGGCATGGATGGCCCAGTCCAACAAAGTGACAAATGAATTCAGCAACTTTGGTCTAGGATTCGTGGAGCAGCTTGATAAACTACAAGTGTTTGCAGGGGTGTCAAAGTGACTGAGATGCCAAGAAGCTTCCCCCTGACAAAAGTTTCTGGTTCTGCTTCTCCAGGTCTTCCATCCAGGGGGCATCAGGCAGCTTCTTGCCAACACAAATTCCTTGCACCAAATCTTGGAGAAAGCGGCCTCCCTCCTGTCGTTGTTCTGGATAGCGGTGCTTCCTGTGCCTCACGTCTCTGCTCAAACACAGCAGGCAGTAAGGAGAAGCTTCCAGCTTTTCATCACTGGGTGTGAGATGCCCACAAAGGGGCACAGTAAAGCACATTTCTTACCTATTCCTGGGGATCAAATGAGTTTGTTCAAATGTTCTGGAATCCTTCTCCAGGTAGCTGGTAACTCAAAATCAGTCTTCTCACTTTAAAAAATGGAGTGCTTGAAGTCTTTCACACCACCTACCACCTGATCTTTATCACTGGACATGTCAGGGGTTGAACCTGGGAACTTCTGCATGCCAAATAGATGCTCTACTACTGAGCACAGCCCCTCCTATCCAAATGTATTGCAAAACCTTCCTAATCAAAGCTCAGGTTCTCTTCAAAGCAACATCTTCACTATCAGCAACAGAGGTGTCCTCTGTGGATGATCCTGGGGCAGTGGGTGGGCCCTGAATCAGATCTCCTGCTTCTTTCTGACAATCCTCAGATTGATTACCCTTTACGTCCCTTCTTTCATGTGACCAGTCCACATATGCACAACATAAAGCCTATGGGTTGTCAGCCATCTTCCTATCTGTTTGCAGCCCCCCCAAAGGAAAACTCTAAGCAGCAAGAATAAATACAGAAGGAAGAAAAGGAGACAGTGAGAGCCTGGGGTGCAGAGAGACGGGAGTGCAGAGCAGTGTTCCCTCTAAGCTGAGTTAGTGTGAGCTCCCTAACAGTTTTTTAGCCTCTGGCTCACAGATTTCTGTCTTAGCTCCATAAGGATGGCTCCAGAGCAAATTAACATATTCAGTAGCCAAATTGCTCGCTGTGAGAATGTCCCAATAGATATAGTCCACAACAGGACTCCTTAAGCAGTAAATCCTTTATTTGCAGAAAAGATCATTGTAGTCAAACACTTTTCCTGTTAGTAATGCTGTGCTTAGGGATTACATGCATTGATATACTGGATATGAAATATGGTTTAAGGATATTCTACCAATCACTAGGCGGGATTTTAGGCGCTCAAATATACTGGCCTGAAGTTCCCATAGAAAATGCAGAAAAAGGAGTTCTCAGAAAATAATTATGTTGAACATTTCTAAAAGCTAAGTTCCCAAGACATGAATAAAAGGAATACATAACACTGTGAGTTTGGCTCACACAGAATAGGAAGCACTCTCGTTCAAGGACAGGACACAAGATAACACCAGGGAAGCAAGTAACTGAGTCAGGGCATGCGCAAGCGAGGCAAACAAGCAAGCAAGCAGGCACGCGAGCAGAGCACACATTCCAGAGGAGGGGGTCATGGCCCCATTGCAAACTCCTGGGCGGAACCTGTCACCAAACTTTGGGGGAAAACATATGTAAGCCTGTGACCTTTTCAGAGATCATGTAAATACACCTTGTAGCAGTCATATGGTTAGTGGAATGAAATCGTGGCAGTTAACTGACACTCGCTCGCAACCTTAATGCCAATAGCTCACAAAGCAGAATTTTTGCTCACAAGACTCAACAGCTTAGAGGGAGCATTGCACATGAGTTGGTGGAGGAAGAAGATAGGTATGTTGTACAGAGAGAACAAGGAGTAACCAGGAGTGCAGAGTAAACTGAGAGATGGGTACAAAGGAGAAAGCAGAGAATAACAGATCAGAGAGCACAGAAGTTTGACAGTACAGAGGAAAGGGCTGTGGGGTGCAAAGAGAAAGAAGAAACAATGGTGAAGGGAAAGGAGTGGGGGTGAGAAAACTGGTAACAGAGGGGATGTAGACCTGTGGTCGTGCAAGAGGAGACCACTAAGCAAGCAATATGGTACAGTGGGAGGAGAAAGAGAATGTGGTGGGGCAAAAAAACAACCACCACCACCACAGTGGAGTGTTAAAGAGGGAATGTGAATTTAAACTGCAATAAATCTGTTTTCTCTTGGTTAAGGGAGCAAGGCCTTTTAATTAAAACTAAAAGCCACCAATTCAATGATTTAGGTGTCCCTGGTCTCCAGGGGAACCCTAAGCAACGCTAAGTCCACTAACTTTAAATTGACAAAAGAGTGTTTAGGACCACGTAGCCAGTCGCTTAAGCCTGGCCTACATGTGCAACAGCATGAGGAGGTAGAAGCCCAAAGTGCAAAGTGGAGTGTTGCATTTTCAGTGTATGTGTATGTTGGGGTGGGGGTGGATCACATTTCTCAATGTTCTGCCATTTAAAATAAAGCCAAAACCCCTGCAAACTAGAACTCTAGGGTGAAAGCTGCAAGCCTACCCTTTAACATACTATGCTAATTTCTACTTGCAGGGATTCTCTCCCCCCCTTCCAATATAGAGCTTTCCTCACCCGCTCCGTGAAGTGATACAGTTCATTCCACCATTCCATTCTGCTGCATGCATAGACCAGGTCATAGAGCGTAAGCCCAAGGGCAGGGCCTGTGTCTCTTTGTTAATGCATCAAGCCTAGCTATTGTAGGCACGCTAGAAAATCATCAACCATGTTGGCATTTCAGAAGCAGTCCATGAAAGAAGAGATCCAGGTACTCCGAGCTAAGCTGGCAGAGCAAGAGAGCCGCCTGCAGCAGGCCAGCCGCTATAAGGACAGCATGGAGAACTTCCTCCTCGCCCACTGTAAGTGTCCCCCCCCCCCCCGGGTCAGGCTGAGGGCTGTCACAGTGACTTACAATGATGAGTGTCACATCATCGCAAGCAGGGCTATTTTGGGGCAGGAATGCACAGGAACGGAGTTCCAGCTGGTTTCTGAGCTGGCCACGCCACCAGCCTCCCCCCCCCCCCCGGTTTCCCAGGCGCCTCGCAAGCCGTGGGATGCCTGGGGAAGTCAAGCTGATCCAGGGAGGGAAGGCAGGTGTAATGTATGTAATGGCAGCGGCTACATGGCCCCCATAGAGCACATGGCCCAGCTAAGCCCTGAGCTTGGGACCAGAGAACAATAGTACGCTAGGATCCTAAGCGTCCCCCTATCAGAGGCTTAGGATATTCAAATAGTCCTCTGATAGCCTCTGGCGGGAAACTTATCCAATTACCTTGTTTTGGCGAGATCAGGGGTGCGGCTTACCTGGGCATATAAGCAGGCCCCCTGACCTCCATCCCGCATGCCTCATCTGATCCTGCTCAATAAAATGTATGTTGATTTCACTGCAACCAGACTCTCCTTCCAGTACTTTTCAGCAGTTTAAACTGTCCCCCCCCCCCAGGATTCCCCAGGCACCTCGCAAGCTGTGGGGCGTTTAGGCGAGCCAAGATGATCCAGGGAGGGAAGGCAGTTTAAACTGCCTTCCTTCCCTCAGGTTCCCCATGCGTCCCCGCAAGCCGCGGAGCACCTGGGGAAGCCGATCCTGGGAGAGAGCTGCACTGTCAGGGGTGTGGCCTAATATGCTAATGAGTTTCTGCTGTTGGGTGTGGCCTATTATGCTAATGAGTTCCTGCTGGGCTTTTTCTACAAAAAAAGCCCTGATCTCAAAGCAAAGGCCCTAGGCTGCCAGTACCCACGGTCAGGCTCTTTCTGCATCTTCCCAACTTCTTTCCCCTGTTTTCCCTCATCCAGAATCTTGGAGTGGTTTGGGGCTGTGGTGGAAAAGCGAGTGTAGAGGAGGAAACAGAACAGTATTAATCTTTATACTGCAAACTTTCACCAGTATTTTTTACTAGCTTAACCACCCCAGCAGCATCTAAAAAATATGGAAACAGGGTTGGATCAAGCTAAGGGTGCCAGGTTCCACCCCTCTGGGCCATCAACAAGGGATAGGGGGCAGGGGGGCCAGATCCAAGTTAGGAAACTCCTGGAGATTTGGGGATGTAGCCTGAGGAGGAGAGGGACCTCAGTGGGGTACTAAGCCACCCTTCAAAACATCCATTTTCTCCATGTGAACGGATCTCTGTAGTCTGGGGTGAAGCTGTACTACTTCCAGGGGACCCCCAGGTTCCACCTGGAGGCTGGCATCCCAGATTAAGCCAATCCCTTCGCTCACTTACCCAATCCCCCTTGTTACTTCAGTCCCTGTCCCACATAGCTTTTGTGCATGCGGACCCCATGATTCCCAGCATAGTCTTTTTGGGTGGTCAAAGGGGACCCTTCTTCACCGGGGAAATCCTGTTTGGATCCAGCCCATTGTGCGGCAGTGATGCTGACCAGAAACAGAGAACCACAGCCACTACCAAGCAATAAGGAAGAGATCATACAAGGCTATGTATAGACGCTAAACAGACTGTTGCTTTTTCAGTGACCAGGACACATGCTGTACTGAAGAAAGCCAGGACTAACTTGGAGGTATGTGCAGTCCCACTTTGCCCCACTAATGGTGTATGAAGATAGATCAGGATGGGCGGCCATGTTCGTCTGTCTGTAGCAGCAAAAAATAAGCAAGAGTCCAGCAGCGCCTTAAAGATGAACCAAATATGTGGCAGGAGAGGAGCTTTCTGAAGAAGTGAGCAGTGACTCACGAAAGTTCATACCTTGCCACATATTTTGTTAGTCTTTAAGGTGCTAGTTCTTTGCTACTAATGGCGGAAGAGTAGAGGCACTGGCTTGCTCAGAAAGGAGGCGTTTCCTTATTACTTCCCTTGGGGCAATGAGGACCAGTGAGGGCTTTCTTGAGTTCTGCCTACCACCCCTTTTTCATAGACAAGGTCATGAATCATTTTGCATCCCCAAACTAGTGGACGCTTTGCCTTGGCCACTGACCTTTGTTTTGCCAATTTTGGCCTGAAGCAAGGGTTTGGGGTTTTTAATGGATTTGGGTGGCCATAGGAAGCTCCACAAAGCAAGATGCTGAGATAACATAGATATACTTTAACTGCAGGGTGGAAAACAAACCACAATATACATAAATGAGGTTTCCCGTGTCCCTTTAGTCACTGGAGGCTTCTTGCAATAAACAGGAATAGACAGCTTTAAAAGGGGGTTTAGATAGATTCATGGAGGATAGGTCTACCAGTGCCCATTAGCCATGGTGACTGAGGGAAACCTCCACATTCAAAGGCACTAATCCTCTGGATCCCAGAAACAGGAGGCAACATCAGGGGAAGGCCTCAGCCTCTATGCTCTGTTTTTGGCAACTGGTTGGCCACTGTGTGACACAGGATGCTGGACTAGTTGGACCACTGATCTAACCCAGCAGAGCTCTTCTTATTTTCTTAACCTGAGGGTATCCCGTGAAGCTGCTAGGCAGTAGATTCAGGACAGACCAAAGGGAATACTTCTTTACAAAAAGAGTAATTAAAATGTGGGATTTGCTGCCAGAGGATGTAGTGATGGCCACAGGCACAGACGGCTTTATTGAGGGATTAGATAGATTCATGGAGATTTTAATGTCATTATTTTAGACTGATGTACACCGCCCTGAGCCCAGTTCCGCAGGGGAGGGTAGTTTAAACATCTAACTTAGTAATAAATAAATAAATAAAGTGGTGACGAAAGGGACTCCTCCCATTCAGAGGCAGTCAACCTCTGAGTCCCAGCACCAGGAGGCAACATCAGAGGAAAGTCTCGGCCTCTATGCCATATTCTTGGCCCTCTAGTCTAGAGGAACTGATCGGGTGCTGTATGAGACAGGATGCTGGACTAGATGTACCACTGGTCTGATCCAGCAGGACTCTTCTGATGTTCTTATGTAACAGTTTTCAGCAGCTCCAGATCTCCCACAAAGCCCCAGTGAAGCCCACTTTTTACTGTTTCCCCTATAGCTGGCTTAGGGGCAGCCTCTAGCCTGGGCATCACCTGGCAGGCGTGCTGAGTCAGGCTCCAGAGGAACTGCTATTCGGAAGGGAATTGATCCTGCAGCCGCTTGGATGGAACCTAACACTGTTCCGCATTGTCTCTTTTGTCCCTCGTTTGTCCCTATTGCTTTGGGGTCGCCCCGCCTTTTCCACATGTGTTTTGCCCCCTCTGGGATTGCTAGAGAGAGCAAAACATACTGTGGAAACCCTGAAGCCATAGGGACAAATGAGGGACAAAAATGACCATGCAGAAGAGCCCCTAGCTAGCAGCCCATATCCTCTAAGCTCAGATAAGGTTCCTTGACAACACCATTCCCAACTCCTCCACACTGGCCCTACAACCCTGCTTTCCCAGCGGAGCCTCTGGGGCTTCATGGCTACCACAGTTAGGATCTCGAGTGCCCGTGCAGCCCACTTCAGCACTGCATTTCTTTACCCACCCAACCCTTGTGAGCTAGCACCAGCACCAGTCAAAGTGCAAGTAGCTTTGCCGCCAGATTATGCCGTTTTCAAAGCCAAGTTTCAGGCGGGTTTTGCCAACTTCCTGCTATTGAACAGTGTATGGTTGAAACCACAGCTGCCTATCCAAACAGGCACTGCAAAAAGGTATTATGAATCAGATTTTCAAGTTCTTCTGTTACTTTCTCACAGCTTGCGGGCGTCAAGGTTTTTTGGTCTGGTGAAGAGTGTTTTCATCCTTCCCGCCCCCCCCCCCCGCCCGCCATTCCTAATGAGTGCGCTGTGCTCTACTCTTTGCAGGGTACGCCAGAGCCGGCTGTGTTCTCCCCGCTGTGTGATCATGTCCTTGCATGAGCAAGGAAGGAACTGGAACCATTCAAGGGCCCAGAGACGGAAGGAGGAAGAAAGCCAGCTACTGAGTTCCTACTGGTTTCCCCTCCACGTGCAAGGATCAGAAACAGCTCGCTGTGGCTCAAACATCTGGTTCTTCATCGCCCAGCAAGCTCTGGTTCTATTAATCCAGGAACCAAACCATCTTCTTGCCTATCAACGCCTGCTGCCTTAGTGAGGGCCAACTCTGGTACAGAGACTTGTGCACACGGAAACCCCGAATACAGCCAAGGATCCACCACCAAGCTGCATTCTCCACATGAGCAGTGGAGTGACTGAGCTGCTAATCCAGGCTGGTGCCCCCCCCCCCCCTCCATCCCCATCAGTGCAATATTAGAAATAGACAATCAAGTATAGTGTATTAACAGTAGGACTAAAATTTACCTAGACCTAGAGAAAAGGGGCCTTAATGTGGATTCTTTGGATGTGTGATTCTGGTAGGGGGAAGAGAGAAAGCGAGGTTTTCTTTGCTTTCTTGGCCCCGGCGCCATTGGACTTTTCAGCTACTTGTTTTTGACTTCTGGAGTTTAATTTATTTATTACAATAGTTATATGCACCAAAAAAAAAAAAACCCTTTGCTTTTCCAAAAAAACCCACAGTTTGCTTATGAACTAGGCAACCTGTGCTTCTGCTTCCAGGTTATTTCCTAAGAGGCTCCCTTTGCCCTCTGTAAGGCTTATTGTGAATTATTGTTCAGGGGAGGGGATGGAAATCTTGGAGGCAGCATATGAGCTTGTACAGAATTCAGTGACAAAGGAGTCAGAAGGCAGTTCTTCATAAGATCTCGCCTATGTTATCGGCTGTAAACAAAAGCATAGACCCCATGGTGCCAAGGTGCTTTGAAACACAGCAGGGGAAAGGAAAATTTTGGCTGAGGGTTGAAGGGGCTGGAATAAATGAAGCAATTCCCCCCCCCCCCCTCCACGTAACCTGAATTTCCAATGAAGATTTTTTTAAAAATAAAATAAAAATAAAAACCAGCTGCAATTTGTGAATGCTGGAATTGTGCCACAATCTCATGAGTGTTTTCCTTTCTGCATACGGCAGCCCTGCATACCGACACACCAAACTATAGCCCATGCCATGTTTGTCAACATCCACGATGCCATAACTATCTCAAGGCCTAACCACATGGTACAAAGTCCTTCGGTCATGTCCGAGATCACCGTGAGGAGGACTTTCAGTCAGACATGCGCTGAGTTCCACGCTTGGAAATCAACTCCCAGACACACACACACACACACACACCGGGGGGGGGGGGATTTAGATCAGAACCAAAGCATGTGGAGAAAGAGTCCTATGCTTTCCCTCTGAACCATGTTTTGGGTCAGAAAAGACCCTGGGGGGGGGGGGTGCTATTGGTCCTCTGCGGAAAACTTGTGTACCCCATCAGTACATACGGAGTTGGCTGTGAGGCAAACAACACCCTCTAATCTGCTGCAGGGAGGAAGGCATAAGTACTCCAGTTTGGTATAGTGGTTAAGTGCGCGGACTCTAATCTGGAAGAACCGGGTTTGATTCCCCACTCCTCCACTTGCAGCTGCTGGATGACCTGGGGCAAGCCACAGTTCTGTCAGGGCTGTTCTCTCAAGGACAGTTCTGAAAAGAGCTCTCAGTCCCACCTACCTCACAGGGTGTCTGTCGTGGGGCGGGGGAGGGAAAGGAGTTTTAAGACGCTCTGAGACTCCGAGTGAAGGGTGGGGTATAAATCCAATCTCCTTCTCCTTCTTTCCTCCTCCTCCTCCTCCCCCCTCACACCACAGTCCCATGGGCACTTGAAATCTGAATCCCTATCTGGGAATTCACAACACTTATCTGACTGGAGGTCCTCGTGACAAACCCAAGGATTATGTTCAGGGCACTGGACCTAAGAAATGGGGTGAGGTTTATGCTTCAACTATTCAGGGCTATTTTGGGGCAGGAACACACAGGAACAGAGTTCCGGCCGGCTTCTTTGTTGGCCACGCCTACAGCCCCCCCCCCCCCCCCAGGCTCCCCAGGTGCCTCACAAGCTGCATGGCACCTGGGGAAGCCAAGCTGATCCAGGGAGGGAAGGCAGTTTAAACTGCCTCCCCTCCTCAGGTGCCCCACAAGCCACGGGGCAGCTGGGGAAGCCGATCCTGGGAGGGAGCTGCACTGTTAGGGGTGTGGCCTACTATGCTAATGAGTTCCTGGTGGGCTTTTTCTACTAAAAAAGCCCTGCAACTACTTATAGGCCACCTGGGCTTTTCCCTCATGGAAAGTGTTATGTATTGACCATGCAGTCACCATGTGCTCCAGTAATGGCGACCGCCATGTGGCCAGAGCACATGGCCAAGAAACTACCTAAGCTTCAGCCAGGTAGAACAAAGGCCAGGAGGATTCGAACCGGCCACCAATCATGTACCTAGGTTTCTCCCAGTGAACCTATGAGATGTAAATAGACTGATAATAGCCTATCAGGCCAGTTGGGCGAGGTCAGGGGATTATCCCTGACCAGCATAAAAGGAGGGCTCGGAGCCCTGGGTTGTACGCTTCATCCGGACCAGCAATAAAGACCTAGCTGTTTCACTGTTCCATGGACTCCCAACTCCAATACTTCGCAGAAAGGCTTCTCTGCATTACTTTCATTGCCATTGCAAGCGTAGAGGCACGCACGTTGGTGATTGAGCTCCTAAAGGAAGCTTTTGCACACTTTCCTCCATCAGCCCCTCATGACCAGAGAATCTCTATTCTGTTACTACACACTTCTTACCGTAGTGATGGGCCCAACCTGGAGTGGTCCAGAGGGAAGTAAACCATCCCCTAAGGGTCCATTTTAAAAAAGGAAAGTAGAGGGGCAACACTTTTAATAATACACAAGTAGCCATATTCAGAGGTCCGTTGGAGCGGGAGCGCAGCTCCGGGAGTCAGGAGCCCAGGGGGTGGGCACATGACCAAGCCCCGCCCCCTCCTCGGCTTCCCCAAGCAGTGCAGAGGCGCAGTGCCCCGAGGAAAGCCCTGCTAGGGTCCTTATTGTTTTTAATGTTTTGTTTTCATATTGATAATTTTATCATTGTTCCTTTTATGACTGTGTGCTGCTTTTCCAGAGACTTGCTCAAGGTGGAAGAATATAAATTTTCTAAGTATACCATTTTTTATCTGGGCACATGGCAAATAAGTCCTGGAGAAATTTCACCAACCCTTCAGCAGCTTACACCCCATCAGTTTGGTGTAGTGGTCAGGAGTCGGACTCTAATCTGGGAGAACCGGGTTTGATTCCCCACTCCTCCACATGCAGCTGCTGGCGTGACCTTGGGCGAGTCACAAGTTCTCTCAGAGCTGTTCTCTCATGAGCAGTTCTCAAAAGACCTCTCTCAGCCCCACCTACCTCACAGGGTGTCTTGTTGTGGGGAGGGGAAGGGAAAGGGATGGGTGGTGCACATGTCCTGGGTATCTCAAGTCTACTTGAAACCTGGTGGTTTCAAGGGAGCAGGAAGAGAATGAGGGTGTGTTCTTGACGCTTATTTTTATTGCACAAAGTATTGGATGGGGAAGGGAATGGAGGAAGAGCAGGTCAGTTTCACTCACCTGTGGAGTGGAGCCTGAGGGGTGGGTGTTGCCTTCTGACACACTTCCGGTATGTTAGGGGGTGTGGCATATGCAGATGAGTTATGCGAATGAGTTGTGCTAAAGAGCTCCTGCGCCTCTTTTTCTACGAAATGACCCCTGCCCATATTCATGTCACAGGATTGCAAGCCATGATAATTTAATATGGAACTGACACGTTCAGGAGGCAGTGGGCAGATGCTTGGAGTAACCGATAGGAGGAAGCCACAGCCATTCCCCTCCCCTTCCAAGCTTCCAAGGTTGCTTCCCATGGCAGAATTGTAAGCGAGACTTGGCTCCAGAATCCCTCAGCACTTCCACACGGAGCTATTGTCCCCCACCCCCATGCGTTTTTATCTTGACTTCCACACAGCCTCGTGCTTCTGCCAGCCTCTGGGTTTTTCTCATCTCCACCACAGGTTTTCCAAAACTTGCTTTAACAGCTCCTTTCCTGGAAGACTGTACTGAGAGCATGAATGGGTTCCCACTCTTCCTCACGCACCATTTCCCTCCTGCTGCCTGGCCCTTCATCCTTCCACCACCACCTCCCAGAATTGCTGTGTTTTTAAAAAATGATTAGTAGTACTATAGTGGCCCTGACCAATGCTCCCTCAAAGCTGTGGGGTCTTGTGAGCAAAAATCCTACTTTGTGGGCTACTGGCATTAAAGTTGTGAGCAAGCGATTTGGCTGCTGCATAAATCAGTTTGCTCTGGAGCCATCCTTCCTGGGCTGAGACAAAAATCTGTGAGCCGGAGGCTAGAAAACTGTGAGCTAGCTCACACTAACTCAGCTTAGAGGGAACGCTGGCCCTGACATGGATGGGCCCGGTTAGCCTGATCTTGTTACATCTCAGGAGCTAAGCTGGGTCGGTCCTGGTTAGTATTTGGATGGGATGGGAGACCACCAAGGAACATTAAGATTGTCATGCAGAGGTAGGCAACGGCAAACCGCCTCTGAATATCTCTTGCCTTGAAAACCCTATGGGGGGGGGGGGTTTCATAAGTTCACTGCAACTTGACAGCAAAAAAAAAAAAAGATTGTTTGATGGTGAAGAAGATATGGAACTTAATTAGGTTTAAATGGTGTTGGAGAAAGAGAAATCCTAGAGGGACATCATATCCCCACTGAGCTCCCTCTTCCCCACAAACTGTACCACCCCCAGCAGGTACTGTCCCCAAACCTCCAGGAATTTCCCAAGCCGAAGGCCCCAATGGATTGTGCTTACCATTCTAGGCCCTGTGGAGTCTATGCTGTGCACTACAGCCTGCGTCATCTGGCTGCTAAACAAACCGACGCAGGAGCTCTGCAGATCTTCTGGGGTGATCTACAAGAAACAAACCGAGCCGGTGGGAAAACAGAGCAATCTCTTTGATCCCAGTCACTTGTTTGCATAAGCCACACCATCCAGGGAGGGATCAAAACAGCCCTGTTAGGAATTGCATTTGAGAAACAGCTGTGGGCACAAGAGCACCTGAGACTTGAATATTTGAGCTCAAAGAACACAAATATTTTAGATTCCAACACATTTTTTGAAGCTGAGAGGCTCAGCTCAAGGGTGGAGTTTTGCTTTACGCTCATTTGACAAGTGAACATATCTGGGACTGGGAATTTTCTCCTTGATTGTGTCAAGAAAGGTTGCAGCCAAAGCAATGGTCTTTGGGCACTTAGAAAAAAATCTTTATTAAAACAAACACACAACAGGAAATGTAAACTATAAAGATACATGAAATACATAACTATCCCTTTCCCCTTTACAACCATGGACATAAGTTTCCTTTATCAGCATAGGGCAATTATATTAATTCACTCTATTCTATCGCAAGTTCCATCCTCTGTATAGCCCCTGCCCCTGACCAGTGTTCCCTCTAAGCTGAGTTAGTGTGAGCTAGCTCGCAGTTTTTTTAGCCTCCAGCTCACAGATTTTGGTCTTTGCTCAGAAAGGATGGCTCCAGAGCAAACTAATTTGTGTAGTAGCCCAGCATGGACAAAGAGATCAAGGACCACAGCTCACAGCTTTAATGCCAGTAGCTCAGAAAGTAGAATTTTTGCTCACAAGACTCCACAGCTTAAAGGGAACATTGCACCACTGTAGGTCTGATCCGAGTGTGCCTCTGCTATTCTGATATGCTGTCTTGGGGTACCTTGAAGTACCTTGAAGACTGTTAGAAGTGGAGTACATTGTGCTGTCTCCTGTCTCAGACTTGAGAAGATGGCACCAAAGAGTTTAGACAGATAGAGAGGTCAGGGCACACAGAGCATCCTTTCCTTCCTGCTATCTGATCCTTTCCTTTGAAGTAGGATGCTACTCTTGGGGGCAATTTCCTCTGCTTCTGCTCCCCCACTCTCTCTCACACTCTCCTCTCACTCGCATGCAGGAAGGAGGTGCTTGATCTCCACCTTGCACCATGAAGGCTGGACATGCGTCCAGCATCCAATACCATCTAGTCAGTTAGAACAGGCAGAAAAAAGCCCAGCAGGAATTCATTAGCATAACAGGCCACACCCAACAGCAGAAACTCATTAGCATATTAGGCCACACCCCTGACAGCGCAGCTCCCTCCCAGGGTTGGCTTTCCCAGTACCTCGCAGCTTGTGGGGTGCATGGGGAACCCGAGGGAAGGAAGGCAGTTTCTGGATCACAAGCTGCTGGGCACTTGGGGAACCTGAGGAGGGGAGGCAGTTTAAACTGCCTTCCCTCCCTGAATTGGCTTGGTTTCCCGAGGTGCCCCACGGCTTGTGAGAAACCTAGAGAATCTGGGGGTTGGGGGCGGCTGTAAGTGTGGCCAACTCAGAAGCCAGCCGGAACTCCATTCCTGCCCCAAAATAGCCCTGAGAACAGATAATCTATATCTGTCTCTTCCCTGCACTCTCAGGCATGTATTTCCTTTAATAAAAGTTGCTTATTAGTTTTAGAGCTGACTGCCGACTCTGTGTAACTTTGTAAGTCTGTCACCACACCTAGCCCCAAGCTTCGCTGTGTTAAAGCCTTTGAGCGCTCTGCTGCTGTTCCGTGGTTCTCTGGCATTACCAAGTCCAGAGAATCCAACAAGGACAAACTCATATATTTTGATAACAGCTCTTCTGAGCCCAAGTCCACGTCATCAGATGCATGAAAAAGTTACCATCAGCCAACAGGCATAGATACAGAAGAAGGGAGAAGTTATTACAAATTTAAGCCAGAAGATCAAGCAATCAAGAGTGTGACGTTACTGTGCAGAAGGCAAATGAAAAAGAAATCCAGTCAAAAGGATAAATGTCCCTGAGGAGTAGGTCTGAGCTACTCGCATCTGCTGATGAACTGGTCGAGGAAAGTGAACAGAGAGGCAAAACTCCTTTCTGTAGGAAGCTAGATGCAGAATGGGCCAGTATGGCATTGGCCCGGGGTATCTGAATGTGGTTTTGAGCCAAATCTTTTTCTGTTCCAGTGTGGGTCTGGTAAAACGGAGCAAATGCTAGATGCCGAACGGGCCAAAGTGTGTTCCCAAACTCTTGTCAGGCAGGAGACTAGAAAGTGGAAAGGAAGAGCCATTTCCCTTGCTGCTCTGACACTCAAGTTTCGAAGCTCTTCTAGGGGAAAGAGCAATTAGAAATGGATGTGAGGAACCTGCAAGGACATACAGGATCATTGCATTTCCCCCTATATCCCCTTCTTCACAAGGGTTATGTGGAGGCTGTCACTGGGCCCAAGAAAGTTGTATGGCATCAAGTCACAGCTGCCTCTGCCCCTGGGTGAGCTGTGCAAATTGCATGGTAAAAAGTTGCCCAGTAGTTCCTCCAGGCCAGAAGGGAGAGGAGCAGGGGTAGTCTGGGAGCCACAATAGCCCTGGAAAGGGCTCTTCTCCTGCCTGACAAAAGCCAAGATTTGAAGGCAGACAGTATTGTTGTGGTTGCCTAGCCACCCATATAGACTCTGAGATCTGATCTCAGAGAATGTGGATTTCTTAAAAGCATAGGAGCATCATCTCTTGTTTTGGGGAGTTTAACCCCTCAGCATACTTTTTCTTTAATTTCAGAATTTTCTGCAAACCTGGAGCATTTCTCAGGTTTGCTGAAAAATCTGATTAATCCCCTCTTAAAACTATCTACCCTTGTGGCCATTATTACGCCCTCAGGGAAAGAATCCCACAATTCAATGACATCCACAATTACAATTTAATTACTCCATAACATAATTACTGATTCGGCAAAGTAGTACTTCCTTTTGTCCATCCTTAATTTTACTGCCCATCATGCATGACCCGCAGCTGCAGTATTATGGGAGAGGGAGAGAGAAATTATCATCATCCACTTTCTCCACCCCAGGCATAATTGTAAGGATCTTTTATCTTGTCACCACCACACTGCTCCTGTAGTTGTCTTTACTCTAAACCAGAAAGGCCCAGGTTCTTCAGGTTTTCCTTATAGGAAAGGGGCTCCACAATGTCTTAATTTATCTTTGCTGCCTCCTTGCATACAAGTGGATATTGCTGAAATCCAGGTTTGTGGTGTCTTTTAACAATATAAAACATCAGTTGCTGTATGGTTTTATCCTACAGTTTTATTCCACTTGCAATTTTGAAAAGGTTTAAAGCTCTCACGAAGAACTGAAAACAAAAGTTTAAAACAGAAATGAAAATATTGGGCTACCTTAAAGACGTCACTTCATTCATAGGCTCCAGCAGAGGTCCCCAACCTTTCTGAGTCTGCAGGCAATGCCACTTGGAGATAAGGCGTGCTGGGCCCGTCTGGGCAGAAGAAACCTAAAAGTTCCCTTTAAGAACTTCTGCCCAGCAGGATCGTGCAATGCCGCTTGGAGATCAGACGCATGGGGCCTCACTGGCCAGAAGCTCTTAAAGAGTCCCTTTAAGTGCCTCTGCGGAGTGGGCTTCTCCTGCTTGAATTCCAAGTAGCAGGTACGCAACCGGCGGCCTTCCCCACTTGTAAGCTTTAAAAGGCCCACCACCTGATCGGTGGGCTCTTTAAATCTTGTGGGAGGGGAAGGAGAGGGGTGGCTGCAGGTGATCGTTTTTTGGGGTCGGGGCTGTGGTGGCGATGTCCCCAACGTGATGTCATCGTGTTGGGGACGCCCTGCCCCCTATGGGACCGGCCCCCAAAGTCCTTCTCTGGGGACGAAGACGGATCTGCAGGCTAGATTCCTTGTCAGCAGGTATCTGCATCAAATAGTATTCCTGATCCCACCCCCTCATGGGGAAAAAAAAACTTTTAAAACTGAACTACTAACCCACAACTTCAGGATATCTCCAGGGAGAGATTTGGGGTTTGTTATCCAATTTTGGTTGTAACTGGAAATGGGTTTTTTTTTTAACTCTTATTGTAACTATTAACTATTATTTCCCACACGGAAAGGCGGGGTATAGACGTTTTAATAAATAACTATGTTGGGGAAAAGGCAAAAAAGCGGGGGGATGTTTCATAATTTTCAAATCCTGAAAGTTTGTGTCAAAGTTTAATGCAGACAGTAGAATTCTTCCACAGAAGATAAGAAATGTGTTTTTCTTAAATATTCAACGAAATGATTTCCTGCTTTTAAAACTTCACACACTCCCCCCCCCCCACAAAAAAGGAACTCCTCAGGAGACTGTACTAAGAATGCCAGCGCTTTTTCAATCCTTCTTAAGCCCAGCTTCCAAATAGACCAAGGAGCATAATTGGACATGAGCCCTTACAAAGCAGGACTCCCACCCCCCGCCTCCATAACCTCAAGTCTTGAACAATGGATATTGCAATGTCAATTTCTACTGGGTGGCTCCCAGCTAGGTTTGCCATCTATAGATGAAAAAATAAATAAATAAAGGACAAAAAGAGAGGACAAAATTTGCAAATGCTAACTTGCGTCCACAGATGCAAAGAGACCCATAAGTAGCGTAATTAAAACTGAAATATGACTTGCCTTTATCTTTCTTATTATATGAAGCCGTTTTCAAGATTCCAAGGGGCAAGGTTCCATGGGGCGCCAAAATCAATTGGCTGGACGGACTGCCATTCAAAAGGGGGTCCCTGGCCACTGGCGGCATTCTCTTCCTGCTTTGCCTCAGTCCCGCCCACAGAGCCACCGGCCAGTGTCCCGGCCTCAGTCTGGAGGGAGCCAGTGAAGGGGAAGGACCAACTGGGTGCTGGGTCCACTCTTCTCCTCCGCCCACTGCCAGGTGGGTCTAACTGGATCTGGACCCCCACCCCCATAGTGGCCAGATCGGGCTGTCGTGCTCTGCATGATGACATCGCCCGGAAGTGACTTCATCATGCTGGGCATGTCGCCAGGCAACGCTCGAGCAACCGGCCTGAAAACTCTATGGTAGCATAGAGTTTTCAGGGTGATTGCTAGAGCGTCGCCCGGCAACGTGCCCAGCATGATGTCACTTCTGGGCAATGTCATCGTGGCGTGCGCATGCAAAGTGCATGCATGAATGTCCCGGACTGGGACCAGCTCTCCCCTGCTTTTTAAGGTAAGTTACTTGGCACCTAGCCTTGATGGGCAAAAGCCCAAAATGGCCCTGCCCATTTTCTAAAAACACTTTTGGGGGGGGGGGGTGCCAGGAAAGATGTTGGCGGGCATCATGGCCCCATAGATACCACACTGGGGACACCTGAAATACAAGAAACAAGAGACATCAAGATACACTAGAGATATCAAGAAACACAGGCAACTGATGAACTTTTAACATGGCCTTAGAATGGGTGCCACTGTGCGAGGGTCTGGGCAACGATAAAGGCTGCACACTGCCATTCTGGACAGGTGAAAGGGAAGAGCCTGGTGGGGAGCGGAGTGACTCCTGGGTCAGAGCCACCCCAGTCAAGTTCACCCTTGGTTCTTGCCTGCTGATGGTTGGTTTTGGATTAAACCTAAGTTATGGTTCCTCCTTTGGTATTCGTAGCTAAATCACAAGGGAGTGATAATGATTGATTTTTTAAAATTGAAAAATCCAAACTGCATCCTTATCACAGGAAGGATACTGAGAAACTGTCGCTGCAAGGCAGGGCTTTTGGGAATTTTTATTTGCAAACATCCGTGAATGGATTCTATGGTTTTTATCTTTCCTGCTGACCCATCCTGGTTTTTCAGTAATATTTGCCACATTGTTTGTTAACTGATCTGTATCCCCACGAGTACTGTCTTTAAAATACGAGTGGCTTTATTCTTTATGAGGAGGACTCACTTCCTGCTTTGTTTGGAATTTGGGATTAGGATAAAAAGGAGCTAGGAAATGAGTTCTTGAAGCCTCATTGGGGCCTCCTCAGGAGTAGGGTGTTTTGTTTTTTAAAAATCCAGTTATTTTACTGAACACTACTAAATTTACTGAATTCCATTTCTTTGTACATGGTCTTTACTTTTGTTAGGCCCGTATATCTTTAACATACTGATAAGAACATTTAGATGCAAGAATTATTAAAAGGTATTTTTTCTCCTTTCCCCTTTATCTAACTATGCTAAATATGATGGAGGTTTTTAAAGAGGTTTGTGATTCAGCGGGGGGGCCACTGACACACATGCCCTTATTGCCAACCAAGGAGAGCTGAGTTTGCAGGAGTGAGTACAATGAAGTTTGTTATATACTGTACAGGCAGCAAGTGGTGGTCTTGAATATTCTTGCTGAAAGGGATCAGACTTTACTGGAAATCCACGGAACACATTGTGTACTGAACTGATGAATTTTAAACACTTGTGTTTTGCATCCATTTGCTTACAGTGTATGGGTTGTATATAACATATATACAGTTTTGATAGTCAACTGCATCGTGCTTCAGTCCTTTGTATGTTAGGGTTTTTCGCTTACTAAAAGGTTTAGGAGATGTGTCATTATCTGTAAAACGGCTCTTCTTAAATTAATAACAACGAACAATCACATGACGGTGAGGAACAAGAAGCAGGTGTCGACCCAAGATCAGGTGAAAAGACATTTCCCTTCTCTACCTTGACCTCTGCTTTTCCCATAAAGATCTCCAGGGTGGGAGAACTACCAGAGGCCATCCTGGATAGGCCACCGAGGAAGAGAGATCCAGGGGCTTTCCCTTCTGCTTTGTGTTCCCCACAAGGAACCCACGTTTCCAGGGTCCATCGGATAACATGTCCAAACCCTTGATGGTACCAACTAAGTGCAATTAAGAGGCACAACTTATATGGTAGAAAGAGTCACCAGGGGAAGGAAAACCACATGTGAACAAGACAAGGTTGGCATCTTAACAGAGCTTTCAGCTCCACCAGGAATCCGACCGTCAGTCTTAACGCTTGCGTGTATTCCAGTGCAGGCACACAAAACGGCAGTCTCTGGATAGCTCCCCCTCCTCTGTCCAAAAGATTAACAGGGACCGGCAGCAGTTTAAATGGGCTTGTAGAGGAGGGTGGTAACGTATTTCTTCTTGTAGCGATGGGTGGCACTGAGCACCATCACGCCATCCTATAGGAAGGAGACAGAGAAGCGTCAGCGTGTTCGCAACAGAGGACAGTTTCAGGAGGACAGCTACTCTCACCGGGCTGCGGGAGAGGAGCTCGATTTGAGTCCAGCAGCACCTCAGAGACCAACAAGATTTTCAAGGTATTAACTCTTGAGAGCAATGCCCCCTCTGAGCTGTGGAGTCTTGAGAGCAAAAATTCTACCTTGTCAGCTACTGGCATGAAAAGTTGTGAGCGAGCGATTTGGCTACTGCATAAAATGAATTTGCTCTGGAGCCGTCCTTCCTGAACGAAGGCAAAAATGTGTGAGCCGGAGGCTAAAAACCTGTGAGCTAGCTCACACCAACTCAGCTTAGAGGGAACACTGCTTGAGAGTCAGAGGCTCCCATTGCCAGATTTCAAGGCTTCAGGTCTCTGAAATGATCCTGATCCTCCATAGTCCATTTGGAACGCCTTCCTTTTTCAACTTCCCCCTGGGAGGAGGCCGTTGACGGTCCTTGCTGTCCTGACGGGGGTCCTGAAACACCACTCCAGCCCAGTCCGGTTTCAGACCATTCATTTCATTCTTTGCAGACAATGCAAAACAGAACTAGAAGAACGGGGCAGAGAGGCAGTGGGGAAAGGTTAAAAGACAGGGCCGTGTCTAGTGAACTGGGTCCAGGTCATTACAGGGCAAAGTTACCAGAAGAAGAAGGAAGGAGGAGGAGGAGAAGGAGATTGGATTTATACCCCACCCTTCACTACCTGAAGGCATCTCAGTGCAGCTTACAATCTCCTTTCCCTTCCTCTCCCCACAACAGACATCCTGTGCAGTAGGTGGGGCTGAGAAAGCTCTGAGAGGACTGCTCTTGAGAGAACAGCTCCGAGAGAACTTGCGACTGACCCAAGGTCACACCAGCAGCTGCATGTGGAGGAGTGGGGGATCAAACCTGGTTCTCCCAAATTAGAGTCCACACTCCTAACCACTACACCAAACTGGCTATGGCAGGTTGCCTAGCCTTACCTTAATGGAGAGCGCATAGAGATGGTTCAGCATGACATGATTTGGCTCAGGCAAAAGGGCTGGATCACACTGAAACATAAAGAAAAATTGTCATGGAAATATTAATGCAGCCTGTTCAGGCTCTCCCCAGCCGCCTGCCTATGCCTTGATTTTGAATCACATGTGGATAATCATCTCTGACATGCCTCATGGGCAATGCTCCCTCTAAGCTGTGGGGTCTTGTGAGCAAAAATTCTACTTTGTGAGCTACTGGCATTAAAGTTGTGAGCCAGCGATCTGGCTGCTGCATGAATTAATTTGCTCGGGAGCCATCCTTCCTGAGCTAAGACAAAAATGTGGGAGCCGGAGGCTATTAAACTCAGCTTAGAGGGAACTCAGCTCATGGGGTATGTGAGGAGACTTTGGCTGTCTTATGCCCAACATCCTGAACTGTGCAGGACTCGTGAGCTCTAGGACACAGCTTCCCAACTTGTGGGGCAGGACCTCAAAGTGCACTGCGAAGCCTCTGGAAGTGGGTTGCAGGCCAGCCTTCCCTAATGGCCACTCTTGCCCTTTGCATCACTTGTTTCCTCCTTGCCAACTTCTCAAATCCTCACCCCCACTCCCTCTTTGTGGTCTCTTGCCCAGGGCCCCTGCAGTGCCTCGTTGCCCTCTACCTGCTGTGGGAGATGTACAGCACAGAGCCCCTTGCCGCCAACCTGTTCACCACCATCTGCCACCTTTGCGTACCTCCTCGGCCCAGGGGTCCCCCCAAGTGTACCTCATGAAAACCTGGCCCTGGCCCCAGCTGACAGAGGAGGAGGAGGAGGAGATGGACTTCCACTGGCTTGGGGTTCATAGTGGGGGCAGCTGCACCCTTTGTGTGATGTTCGTTGGTTTCTCAAGAACATCTTATTTGGCACTATAGAAAACGGAATGCTGGCACAGATCGGTGCCGGGGTCATAGTTTGCCTGTGGCACCAAAAAACTTGGGGCCAGGCCTGGATGGGTCACTGCAGAAAATAAATACAGACTTGTGGGTAACCATGCTTAAAAAGTTGGGAACCACTGCTCTAGAGGAACCATGTGTTTTGGCGAGAAGTGGCACCTCTCATGATGAAAATTTCTGGGGCTCACCCTCCCACTTATCATAAGCTCTCCTCACAGGGGGGGGGGGTATTTGGGGGGAACAGCACTCACCGAAATATTGGTATCCTTGTTGAGGATGACTTGGAGGAGGTGGGGAGGGAGAATGGGTGGGGATTTGAAACGCTCTTCAGGCCGATAGACATACATTTCTTGACTATAAATCCCAGGAGGGGAACCAGAGAGATCTATTTCAAAAGAAAATTCAAGAAGAGGGCGTGAGAAAGAAATCAGAACGAAACGATCAGCGTTTGGGATGTTCAGACCAAGGAGCGCAAAGGAATCACCTCGACAGGACGACTCCGAACTTTCCTGCGAGTCCACTTTCAAAGCATCGAACACCTCAAAGTCCGACTTCCTGACGTGAATCAGATTGTTGATGGTCCCCATCTGACTGGTGATCACTGGCTGGAAGAGAAGACAGGTGGAAGGCTACCTGCCTCATCAACAAGATCAGCCTCCCCCCCCCACCCAGAATGTACCCCCCCATACACACACACATACAAAGGGCAGTGCAAAAATAGCCATGTTTCTCCAAGGCCTTCTGGTCATGATGGTGGAAAGTTCTGTCAAGTCACACAGCTGACTTTTATGGTGACCTCATAGGGTTTTCAAGGGAAGAAACATTCAGAGGTAGTTTGCCGTTGCCTGCTTCCGCATCATGACCCTGATATTCCTTGGAAGTCTACCATACAAATACTAGTCAGGGCCGACCCTGCTTAGCTTCCGAGATCTGACAAGACTGGGCTTGCCTGGGCTATCCAGCTCAGGACAAAATTGTAGGGTTGGGGGGGGGGTTGCCATCAAGTTGGTGACTCTGTTCGGCAGGGGTGGCCAACCTGTGGCTCGGGAGCCACATGCGGCTCTTTCACATATATTGTGCGGCTCCTGGCAGGGCGGCTGGGGAAGCAAAGGGGAGGCATGCTTTTTCTCTCTTTCTCCCTTCCTTCCTTCCCTCCTCCCTCCCATCTATTTGCTTTCCTAGTTTCTCTCTCTCTCTTTCTTTCCACTTCTTTAATTCTTTCTTTCCATCTCTCTCAATATCATTAGCAAACAAGTAATATCATTATCAATAACTGGTTTTCCTTGTTTGTTTTTATTTTTGGCAGTCCCATTTAACGTTAATAAAAAGCAAATTTGCATATTTTTAAAAATAAAAACGTGTGTGTGATATTTGTTCCTGTCTTGCGGCTCTCAGACATCTGACGTTTATTCTATGTGGCTCTTACGTTAAGCAAGGTTGGCCACCCCTGCTGTACGGTTTTCAAACCAAGAGACATTCAGAGGTTAAAATAAGAAAATAAGAGAAGCCACGTTGGATCAGGCCAATGGGCCATCCAGTCCAACACCTTGTGTCACACAGTGGCCAAAACCCAGGGGCCATCAGGAGGTCCACCAGTGGGGCCAGAGCTCCAGAAGCCCTCCCACTGTGGCCCCCCAAGAACTAAGAAGACTGAGCATCACTGCCCCAGACATTAGAACATAACAGAAGCCATGTTGGATCAGGCCAGTGGCCCATCCAATCCAACACTCTGTGTCACACAGTGGCCAAAACCCAGGGGCCATCAGGAGGTCCACCAGTGGAGCCTGAACTCCAGAAGCCCCTCCTGCTGTTGCCCCCCCCAGCACCAAGAATACAGAGCACCACTGTCCCAGGCAGAGTCTTCTATCTATGCCTTGTAGCTAATAGCCACTGATGGACTTCTGCCCAGCTGTTCTAATGAGGATCAACACGGATATCCTCTGAAACTCACCCACTACACTTACACATAAACGGGTATTTTCAAAAGACATCATGAGCTCCATCTACAGAGGCAGCAAACTCTGAATAACCACCTCTGGGAGGCAGCAGTAAAAAAGGTCCATCGCCTCCCTGCCTTGGTTTGTTTAGCTCTCCTGGCAACTGCTTGGCCGCTGTGTCAAACAGGATGCTGGGCTAGATGGCCCCCTGGGTGGATCCAGCAGGGCTCCTCCTATGCTCTTACATATAGTAGACTTAGAGATCAGGCTGGCCCAACAAGAAGCCCACCAATTCTGTCCAGCGTGCACTTAGGACAAGAAGGAGACCTTCAAGACCAGTCTTGATCAGCCAGTTTGAATTCATTCTTGTGGACCTGTTTGAAGGCCCAGTCCACAGCCCTTCTGGCCCTCTGTGGTGGTTTGCCATTGCTCTGACTCTGCGTCACAACCCTGGTATTCCTTAGAGGTCTCCCATCCAAATACTAACCAGGGTCGACTCTGCTTAGCTTCTGAGATCAGGCTAGTGTGGGCTATCCAGGTCAAGGCCTTTTACATGGGATCAGACCAGAACCCAATGTCTGAATGAGTATGCAGTGGTACATGAAAGTGGTGAAACAGTCCTCCTCCTTCTCCACCGATGCTGCAGAAGTGGAGATGTTCCCAGCAGAATGCTTCAAAAGGGCATGAAGTATTTCTAACACCTAGCTCTTGACACCCCCCCCCCCCCAAATGATGAGGATTCCTAGTCCGCTACGATATTTTTGCTAGATTCTTTGATGATGAAGTTTCTCTCATCCGGTCCCACTCGGATGCCAAAGCGAAAGCTGATCTTTGGTGAGAGGTATCCGAAGCTCCACGTGTCAAAACTGTGATAGGCAGTTTTGGGTGGCTCTCTTTGACTGATTGAATACTTGGGATTGGTGAAGGTCAAATTAGAGCCTTGCTCTCTCTTGCCTGATTAAATCTTGCTATATATATATATAGTATCTTTGAGCCAGGATGATGAACCCCTCTAGTGGAAATTTCCCAAAGATTTCTTATGTATTTTACCTGATTTTTTAAAAAAAAACCCAGAGAGGTGATGCTGGTGATTAAATCTGATTTGAGAGACTGGATGCAACGCATTTATCCTTGACTCATTAAGCAAAGTGCATGGGATCCTTCCAGACCACGCTTGCTTTTTAGAAAAGCAGATCAGTGCTTCCTTCAGTTACATCTCGTGCAAAATTAGCCTCACCTCTACTCTCAGCTGACCTAACCCCAAAAGATCTGGGCTTCCGTAATTACCAAGATGACTCATTGCCACATGCTCTGTTGGGTGATTATCTTGAGGACATTGCAGAAGTCACAGCTGGTACCAAGCAGTGGCTGCCCATCTCTTTGGTTGGGCCTGGCGTCGTGGGCACACTGAGCCAGCGGGGCACCAGCCATTATTTGGTTATAAACTTGATTCAAGATGCTGGTTCTTCTGCCTCTGCACGTATGAGCATGTGTGTCAGCGGACATCTTAGCAGCAGGTTCTTTTGGCAGTGATCCCCACTTGGGCTGCGTATGCAATGGGGCACGGAAACAAGCCTCCTCCCCCAGCCCCCAGCCATGGTGGCTGAAAAAATAAAGAGAACTGTGCAACAAATGAGATCTACCTCAAATGAATACATATTTTTAAATATGGTACATGAAGGAATTTTAAGAATGCCATATACATTGGCGGTCCGTACTTTTAAAACGCCTACAGATAAAAACACCTATTTGCATCATTCATCTTTTCATCCTCCCCACCTTTGGAACAATTTACCATTTAGTCAATTTTTATGTATTAAAAGAAATTCCACCTCCAACGAAGACTACATCAGGGATACCTACTTATTGCTGGTTCTTCTCTGAAAAAGCTTTATTGCCAAACGAGACAGCACATAGCTAGCACGCACGTTAGAAAAGATTCCTTCATTTGGAACCGCCTTCTTCACAAGAACCTCTTCATTTGGTACCGTCTTCTTTGAAAGATACGACAGAAATAATTCTTGAAACTTTTTTGCTCACTCCATTTATAATGGTACATCATTATTGTATATGGTATTCTTCACACTTAAAAGGGACTTATATTTGGGGTACGTTTGTGAAATCTTGTGTAGTTTGTATAAGAGTTTTGATGTCTCTCTATTTTTGTATGGAATGATAATCTAACGTATGGGTTTAAAATTCCTTCATTACCATATTTTAAAAAATATATATGCATTCGATACAGATTTCATTTGTTGCACAGTTTTGTTTATTTTTTCAGCTTTCTAACTGTGTAGGTACCGGTTTTTGTTGTTGTTCCCAGCCGTGGTGGCAGCAACAAGCAGAGCAGAAAAGGCAGGAATAGTGTGATGGGGCAAAAGTTTGGTGTAGTGGTTAAGTGTGTGGACTCTAGTCTGGGAGAACCGGGTTTGATTCCCCACTCCTCCACTTGCACCTGCTGGATGACCTTGGGCAAGCCATAGTTCTGGCACAGCTGTTCTTGAAAAAGAGCAGTTTCTGTCAGAGCTCTCTCAGCCCCACCTACCTCACAGGGTGTCTGTTGTGGAGAGGGGAAGGGAAAGGGGTTTGTAAGCCTCTCTGAGACTCCCTTGGGTAGTGAAGGGAAGGGTATAAGTCCAATCTCTTCTTCTTCTTCTTCTTCAAAAGCATGGGCGCTGAGATACCCCCACAGCCCTTTCTCCCCTTCTTTCCCTTTCCCAGTCAAGCTGTTCTCTGGCAATACAGAGCAGCTTGGCAGGAGAAGGGAGAAAGGCCTATAAGGCTCTCTGGCAGAAAGCAATTTTTAATACAGAGCATAGCCCACCTCCCTTCCCTGTAGCGGCAACAGAGGGGGGCACCCAGACGGATGCTCCACCGCATCCACAACAAAGAATCCCCTCTGAACTGCGTAAGTGCTCGGAAAGGAGAACTGAGGGAAACCCACAACTCCCGTGTGATTGTGTTTATGACCGACAACGGGTGGAGAGGAGACCCCAGACCCAACCAGCATAATCCACAACGTGCAAAGAGGCTGTCTGTGTGTTAAGTGTCGTCAAGTTGCTTCCGACTTACAGAGACCCTATGAATTAATGTCCTTCAAATCGTCCTATTGTTCACAGCTGTACTAAGAGGCTCTACTAAAGACCAAACGACACAATACAAATTTTAACGAGCCCAGACTCAGCTCGCTTCTACCTCAGTCATGTAACAGTGGTGGCAAACATCCCTTTTGAAGCCTGCGGGAGCCAATTTAGTGTAAGACAGCCGCGTAGGGGCAGGACAGGGCTCCTGCCTTCACCCCACGCCTTTTCCCCAAGCCAAAATGGCCTCCATCTGGAGTTATCTCCATAACGTTGGACGAGTGTTCAGAGCAAGTGCAACCACCGTTAGGCCAACCAAACCTCCCCTGGTCCTACAATCCCAACCACTGGCTGAAAATATAGCGAGGAGCAGAAAGGTCTCTCAGCAGCGTGAGACAAAAACACAGGCGCACAAATGAAAAGGCATTACCTCGGTGGGGTCGTGAACCCACTGACCATCCACAAAGAACTTGTACTGGTGCTCTCCCTCCGGCAGGTCCAGAATGGCAACAAAGTCATTGTGGCTAAAAGGAGAGGAAGACATTAACTGCAACACATGAAGCCGAGGGTTGACAGCGTCCAGTGCTCGAGACCAGCCACACGGGCACAAGCAAGCAGGGGCACGACGTAGCAAATAATTCTAAGCAAGCAAAGGGGGCATCTTCATAGCCTAACTAGGACAGAAACTACAAAGGGGGATGAGGTTCCCAGGACTCCCCGATGCGCAGGGGATCCCCCGGTTTCTGGCACTCCCCCCCCCCCCCCCCCGCAGCACTGGGCAGCTGGCTGGCGGGGTAGAGTTACCGCCCCAAACGCAATGTGCCCACATCACCCGGAAGTGACACAGGCACATCAGTGATGTCGGAGGGGGACGCTCTGGTTTTGGGACAAAACTCTATGGTAGAATTAGCTTCAAACCATAGAGTTTTGCCCAAAAGCAGAGCGTCACCCTCCGACATCTCCAACGTGCCTGCATCAACTTCCGGGTGATGTAGGTGCACCTTCCCCAATGCGCCCGTCACCCAGAGGTGACACAGGCATGGCGTGCTTCTTCCCTCCCTTCTCCCAGAGTAAGTCCCCCACCGACTTGTCATTCAGACTGTGCAACCCTAAAGGGAGAAGAATGGAACTTTGCTAACGGGGAGAATGAAGACCAACTTAAACAGCCGGGGGGGGGGGGGGGTGAGAAAAGGAATCTGCAAGGCTGCTCTCATGTAGAAGCGGAAAGAGTTGGGTGGGTCATCAAAATGTACACGGAAGGTTTACTATTTTATTTGTTTGTTTCCTCTGCCTTGCTTTTCTTCCCTATGGGGATTTATATTTTATACTGCTGGAACCCCTCTGAGCCCATTAAGGGGAGGGCGGGATATAAATCCAAATAAAATAAATAAAATAAAATAAAAACACTCCTCTATTTTATCCTCGCAGCAACAGCCCTGTGAGGTAGGGTAAGCTGAAAGAGAGTGACTGTCCCGAGGTCATCCATCAAGCTTCTGCAGAGCATTCAAACCCAGCTTTCTGAGATGCTAGGTAAAGGTAAAGGTTTCCCTTGCTTGAAAGCCAGTCGAATACGACTCTAGGGATGCGGTCCTCATTTCCGTTTCCAAGCCGAAAAGCCAGCGCTGTCCAAAGACGTTCCCGTGGTCATGTGGCTGGCATGACTAGACGCCGAGGCACACGGAACGCTGTTACCTTCCCACCAAAGTACCTATTTACCTACTTGCAATCTCTTGCTATCAGACTGCTAAGCTGGCAGGAGCTGGGGCCAGAGACGGGAGCTCACTCCGTCATGCAGCACTCGGTCTCGAACTGCTGAACTACCAGCCTTCCGGTCTGCAGTTCAGCGTCTTATCCACTTGATGGTTAAGCTGAGATGCTAGCATGACACTAATCACTATGCCGTGCTGGCTGATACCAAGGATTGCCACAGAGAAAGCATCCTGCTATCCTTCTTGGAAAATACGCAAGCTGCGCAGTGCAAATGGTCTCAGAAAGATCCTAAGAAAAGGAAGTACAGATGCGCAAAGCATCATGGGCTTAGAACGATCGGCAACAGCTTCGGGATCCAAGTGCTGCAATTCAGCTGCACTGGCCTCTTCATCTTCTTGGATGACTCTACTTTGCATACCTGCCCCACTCTAGCTGGAGGCCATGAGAAGGTGGGGAGGGAGGAGGAACAGTGAGCACAGGTGGTGTGTGTAGGGTAATAATTCTCTCTTTATTTTGAGGTTTGCAATGCCAGGGGCAGAGATGGCTTAGAGGAAAACGAAAGAGCTGCTCTGCCTGGGCAGCCAGACAGGCGCTACCAGCCTGGCAGTTTGGAAAGCAAGCAGGGATTGCCCAGTTGCTTTAAGCAGCAACCCGAAAAGCAGTCACTGGGGGGGTCCTAGGTATACTGTGCACTTTTCCCTGATACTCCCCTTGGTACGGAGGGTAGATAGATGTGGTCCAGGAATTCCAGATGCGATCCAAGAGGAAACATGGTTTCCCGGGCATGTGCTGATGGGAAGTGCCATCAAGTTACGGCCAACTTATAACGGCTCTGTAGCATCTCCAAGGAAAGAGATAAATAGAGGTGGTTTGCCATTCCCTTCCTCTGTGCAGAGACACTGGACTTCCATGATGGTCTTCCATCCAAGTACTAACCAAGGCTGACCCTGCTTAGCTTCTGAGATCTGACAAGATCAGGCTAGCCTGGGCTATCCAGGTCTGGGCCCCAGGCATGTAGGGACCCAATCCAGATCAGTACCACAGCACAAGTGGAGAGTGCCCTTAAGCCTTCCCACTTGCACTGTTTTCCTGAGCTGAAATAGACTCAGAAGGAGGTGACTATTTGCCCTGCTGGAGAAGTCTGCAGGTACTAAGTTTCCCCAACAGGGAAAACTGCCACTCAACAGGGGCCATTACAGGTCAGGAAACAGTGCATGAGGAGAGGAGGCTACGCTCCCTTGCTCCATGCCCCACACATTACAATCCAAATCAGGCCCAAGCATGCCAGGGAATCAAGTTGTGAGCATGGAGCTCCCAGACCAAATTTGTCAACAGGAGTGGGGGCGGGGATGTCTGCGCTGATTCTTGAATAACGAACGGAGTAATGTTTGGGTTCCAGTAGAGGTCTCAGTCACCAATTTAGGCTACAGTCCTAACTTTAAGTCAGAGGTCCCCAACTTTTTTCAGCCTGTGGGCACCTCTGGAATTCTAACAAAGTGCTGTGGGCGCAACTACAAAACAGCTGCCACAAAATGGCTGCCTCTGGATGTGGAGCCAGCCACAAAATGGCTGCCACAGCTTCCCTTCAGTCACACTGTGAAGAGCCTTGTGGTGGCAGCTGCTGCCAAAGCAACATTTTAAAAAAATCTGCACAACAAATCAAATCTCCAGTGGCCACTCAGAAGCCTTGCTGGGCAAAAGCCCCCCACCTGCCCCTACCCCCTTTCTAAAAACACCTGGCAGGAGCCAGGAAAGGTGCCAGCGGGCACCACAACGCCCACAGGCACCACACTAGAGACCTCTGTTCTAGTCAGTACTTGGTCTGTCTAGGAGAGGAGTGATTCCTCCTCCCTGACAGGTACCCACATAGTTTGCACAAAAGGCACACATAACGCCATCCTTCTTCACCTTTTAATGAGAGGAATCTTAGTGCTCCAATTGTTGAAGGACCCTGAGATGAAGACTTCCTTGCCTCCTTCGGTCCAGCGGATGACAGTAGGCCGAGCTTGCTGGGATGGCTTGGTGGGGTCATCGAGATCAGGCTGCCAGGACACAAATTCTTTCTCACAAGGAAGCTGAAACAGGAAGAAGAAGAGTTGTTTTTCAGACCCCGCCTTTCTCTACCTTAAGGAGTCTCAGAGCTAGGGTTGACAGGTCTTACCTGAATCATGGCAGAGGGCTCCAGCCTGGCTCCTGGGGTCTTCTGGTGTGCATGCTTTGCACGTGTGCTACAATGGCGTCACCCATAAGTGACCTCATTGCGCCAGGAACGTCTTTCAGGTGAAATTCTAGCATTTGAGCAAAAAAACTCTATGGTCATTATAAGAGTTTTTACCCAAATGCTAGAGTGTTCCCCCACATGACATGCCCAGTGTGATGACATCACCCAGAGTCTTCCAGATCAAGCTGCCAGGACACACATTCTTTCTCACATTGCTGCAGGCACTTCAGGCGTAACAGGGCTCTTCGGGAGCAGAGCTCCCCCCACCAGCCACTTGGCCAGCGGCAGATTGGAGGGCCCGAAAGCACGAAAAACCCCACCTCCATTGGGGGGTGGTGACAACTATTGTATACTGGGTTCAAGGCACTGAAGAGGTGGACAACAACATAGCTATCAGCTAGTTTATTGGTACACAACACAGCATGCAGTACTGGCCGCGAGGGCCAACTATATACAGTCGCCCAGACCTCACCCCTGGTCCTATTGGCAGGTTTGAATCTCCCGCCAGAGATCTTATTGGCGGGCTAGGGTGGGTCTAGGATCCTTGACTCCCATTGTTTCAGGAGTCAAGCTCGAGCCTTATGTCGCTGCCGCCCCGCGGTCATCAGCGGACATAATGCCAACCCTACTCAGAGTGGCTTACGGTCTCCTTCCCTTCCTCTCCCCACAGCAGGCACCTTATGAAGTAGTTGGGGCTGAGAGAGTTCTTTTTTCCCCCATTTGAATTTTATTCAGTTGTAACTTTCCAATAACAAAGATAATAACAGTGACAGTCAGTATAACTCGAGTGTGTCAGAGTATTACGTATTACAATGTGTTAAAAAAAGTATTATAGTAATTACAATCAAAACCGAATCTTTAATAAGTTAGAAATAAAAGAGATTTTGGTATTATGGATCGTTCAGAACGATACTTCCTTCAGCTAAGGGCTGAGAGTTCTGAGAGAGCTGAGACTGGCCCAAGGTCCCCCAGCCAGCTTCATGTGGAGGAGGAGCGGGGAATCAAACCTGGTTCTCCAGGTTAGAGCTCAGGACTCTGCCATTGGACACCACATTGGCTCCAGCCCTCCACATGAGACAGAAGAGAGACAGAGAGAGGGAGGGGCCAGAGAAATACCAGTTCCACTGGTGATCAGACACTTGATATTCCCTTTAGCCTTGCTCAAGTAGGCAGCAGACTCCTTTCTAGTTCCAGAAGGAACAGCTAATCACTCCTCAGGCTTCACAGCCATGAGGGAAACTTTGCCTTCTCCTCTCACTCAACCTATTTCTGGAGATGCACAGAGTAAAGGGCAAAGGCGATCTAAAAGAAAAATCACCCATGTGGTTCTTTTCTGTATGGGCCCGCTCTCTTAGAAAAGGCACAAAGGGATCTACAATGTATGTAGGTATGTGTTGTCAAGTTGTAACCGACTTACGGCGACCCCAGCAAGGGGCTTTCAAGGCAAGTGAGAAGCAGAGGTGATTGGCCCAGTGACTGGCCGTTGCCTTCCTTTGCAGAGTATTCTTGGGCAGGCTCCCATCCAAGTAATGAGCCTGCTCAGCTTCTGCGACCTGACCAGATTTTATTTACTGGCCTCCCCAGCTGAGCCTTCCACTTTTGAACGGCCCATCAGGTGCAAACCCACAGTCTAGTCTACGGCCTAGCAGCTCCAGTTCTTGAGAGTACTATGCCAAACTGCAGTGCCATCTGTGTTAGTTTACAGCTCCGTTTTAGTCTGTTTTAACTATTTATTGTGAAATATCTACTGTGGAATGTTTTAACTCCTACTGTGATATGTTTTTAATTCTTACTGTGGGTTCGCTGTTGTTATCCACTCTGAGCCTGCTTGCGGGGGGGCGGAATACAAGCCAAAATTAATAAATCATAAATCATAAGATCATGCTATATTAGGGTCCCTAGCCTTTTTGAGCCTATAGGCACCTTTTAAATTCTGTCATGGAGTGGTGGACGCAATCACAAAATGGCTGCTGCAGTAGATGCAGCCAGTTACAAAATGGCTGCTGCAGTTTATCTTCAATCACACAGTGAAGATCCTTGTGCTGGAGTGGCCAATCAGAAGCCCACCTGGCCCTGCCCACTTTCTAAAATCACTTGGTGGGTGCCAGGAAAGGCATTGGTGGGCGCCACAGCACCAGTGTCCCTGTGACAGAAAAATAAGCAAGCCTGGGGCATTTCTGTATTAACAAGCTGGGTAGGCGGAGGCTTCTCTGTTTGGTTCCTCTCCCATAAGCCTTTGCAGGTTTAGCTATGGTCATCTCTCAAGCCTCTCTCTAGCCTGACAATGCACACTGCTTCCAATAAGGTCACAATAAAGTCTAAACATTGAGATTGTCTACTGAAGGCTCTTAGATTCTCAGAATGAACTTTGATATTATATTTCTGACTCTTTATTTTGACACATAACATCCTTGACTGTCATGGGTAACTAGGGTATGAGTTCAGGGTAAATTTGTTCTCTTTGATATTCTTCTGCTAAAAGTGCGTTAACTTTACATCATCCATGTGGGCTGAACCTATGAGTACTGAGGGTATAAACGGTTGAAGACTTCTTTGCTCTGGGCTGGCCATCAATCAGTTTTCTGTGAGCTCTTGTTAACTAGACCAGGGTGCTCCGTATTTCATACTAGTGCACTATGTTTGTGTCGAAGTATTCTATGCTGAATATGGACATGTTATGTTTTTGTCCTAAAATATTTGTATGTGCTAAAGTGCTTTCTGTCCTTAAGAAGCTCAAATTGTAATAAACCGGTTTCGTTTAAGAACTATGGTCTCTCTATTGATTCAGTCCCTTGCGGGTCTTCACCCAGCCAATAAAAGAACTAAAGGGGAATAGGAGGGTCCCAGGGAAATAGTCCTGGGGTCCCAGAATCCCACAACAGTTCCCTCTAAGCTGTGCCTATGAGCGGCTGCTCATTAACACAGGAAGCCCCGCTCAGCAGCAATCCAGAGCCGCTCAGCGTCTTGCACTGCCCATGGTCAATTCTGTGATCACAACAGTAATATTCTGCTCAGGATGAGAACGGCTCTGCTCAATTGGGGGGGGGGGGGGAATTAGAGGAAACATTGCATGGCGCCCACAGGTACCACATTGGGGGTCCCTGTGCTATACCATGTCACCTCTCCTCCCCTCTATATTATATGGGTTCACTTAAGTGGAAAGCCACCATCTGGAGAATCAAGCTCCAGTACTTAATGCGAATGAGACTCAAGCTACAGTACTTAATATGAATGAGTAAGAAGCAGTACTCAATGCGAGGTCTGGATACATACAAATAAGAAGTCCATGAATTTACAATAACACTAATGCAGATTAGCACCGTGCCCTAACTAAGTGCTTAGGAAGACAGATAGCAACCAGCCCAATGTGACATAAGAACCTAAAAGAAGCCAATGTTGGATCTGGCCAATGGCCCATCCAGTCCAACACTCTGTGTCACACAGTGGCCAAAAACACCAGGTGCCATCAGGAGGTCCAGCAGCAGGGCCAGGACACTAGAAGCCCTCCCACTGTTACCCCCCCCCCCCGCCCCAGCAACAGAAGGATCAAACTTAAGTCAGTCCAACCTGTACCTTGGAGTCGTGGGTACTGAATACGTTCGGATCATCAGTGCTGCCCACCATGATCTTGTGTGAGTGGTCTTTGGTGTGGTGGGCACCACTGGTGCCATCGGAGCGGTGAGATTTGGAACTGTGGCGCTCCCCAGACATCCGCTCGCTGGCGGTGTTCCCCATGATAGTACCACCGCAAATCTCAACTGGCTAGGGGCACAGGATCTAGAATGGAGTTAAAAGACCTAATTTTCAATGGGTTTCCAGGAGCACAAGATTTTCAACCATTTTCTCAACCATGTCAAAATATGGCAAAAAAATAACTTTGGTCGTAACACACATTTAACAAGAAGTAGAGATGTCAAATTTCGGAAGTTTTGAAGCCATGCGGAAAAACAAACAGTTGGGGGCGGGGGGGGGGGGGGAGTTAAAATATATGCAATACTTACTTTCTTACCAAAGCTAAACTTAATTGTACTGCTTTAAGAGCAAAGAATGCCTAATTTATGACTTAGGATCTAATATGGTATGAGTTGACATATTTCCAAAGTTTAGAAGTACAAATGCTTTATTCTTTTTCACAGGCAATACAGTGAAGATTCACAGTAACTGAGAGACAACTTCAGACCACTGCATTTGATGCTCCCCTCTATACCGTGCTTTTCACTTTGGAGGAAGCCCTGAGCTCGTCAAGAGACTTTTTGCAGCATTCATTGGTGAAATTTGGATGAGTATCTAGGTATTTGGCAACCTTGTGTTTGGGAATATCTTTTGAACTCCCTGAGGAAGACCCTGAAACAGGAGGATATCTGGACCTCTGTTGGAGGAAGAATGAATACTAATCCAAAATAGACTTTAAGGAATCCTCCTTCTTGAAATTTTTGTATAATTAAGGAGGAATGGTATTAAGGAGAGCCAGTTTGGTGTAGTGGTTAAGTGCGCGGACTCTAATCTGGGAGAACCGGGTTTGATTCCCCACTCCTCCACTTGCACTTGGCTGGATGACCTTGGGCAAGCCATAGCTCTGTACCAGCTGTTCTCTCAAGGACAGCTTGGGAAAAAGCTCTCTCAGCCCCACCTACCTCACAGGGTGTCTGTTGTGGGGAGGGTAAGGGAAAAGGAGTTTGTAAGCCGCTCTGAGACTCCAAGTGAGTGAAGGGCGGGGTATAAATCTAATCTCTTCTTCTTCTTCTTCTTAATAAAGGGGTTGTGCAATACCATTTTTGTTACAAAAAGTTACTTAAATTATTTGATATATGATTCTTTCTATGTGATGATGTTTGTGTGATCTTTAATATTTTGGTGAATAATTTATAAGATATAGAAAAAATAGAAAAAAAATAAAAATATACAAAAATATATAAATATATAAAAATTACTTGAGATATTTTGTAATCATCTGTAGCATGGTATTTATTGACTTTTGGTTTTCCCTACTTACCATGGGTCCTATTTTTGTTTTGTGACTTGATGCTACCCTAGCACACATGCCTTAGTTTTTGCTATCTAAGAAAAATCAGAAGTTGAAACACAGATTTTATAGCAAGCAAAAAGTGGATGATTTGGACAGAAGCATCCTCATACAGCTGGATATTTCTCAGTCGTGGCCCCAAAACTGTGGAATCCCCATCCCAAGGACATTCTTTTGTCCCCTGCTGTCTGTGCTCTAAAGCTTGTTTGTCCCCTTGGGAACCCTTTCCCTTGCTTGAAAGCCAGTCGAATCCGACTCTAGGAGGTGGTGTTCATCTCCGTATCCAAGCCGAAGAGCCAGCGCTGTCCAAAGATGTTTCCGTGGTCATGTGGCCAGTATGACTAAATGCCGAGGCGCACAGAATGCTGTTACCTTCTGACCAAAGCAGTACCTATTTATCTACTTGCAATCTCTTGCTTTCGAGGATGAAAAGGTAGGATTCATCAATCAACCGACCAACCAATCATGGAGTGACAGAGTTGGAAGGGGGCATAAACGCCATTTAGCCCAACCCCCTGGTCAGTGCAGGATCAGCTTAGAGCACCCCTGACAAATGTTGATCCAGCCGTGGCTTGAAGGCTGCCAGTGATGACAGGGAGCTCACCACCTCCCTAGGCAGCCAAATCCACTGTGGAACCACTCTTACTGTAAAACGTGTTTTCCTCATATCCAGCTGGTGCTTTTATGCCTGTAATTTAAACTCATTAAATGAGTTCTATCTTCTGCTGCCAAGAGCAATCATGTCCCCTCTTCTCCAGACTGAACATCCCCAAGTCCCTCAGCCTTTCCTCATAGGGCTTGCTCTCCAGGCCCCCTTTGTCGTTCTCTTCTGCTCCATTGTGACCACATCCTTTTTGAAGTGAGGCCTCCAGAACTGCACATGGTACTCCAGGTGTGGCCTGACATATATTTTATGTGTATTTATGATATCTGGAGAATGTTAATTCATAGGGTCACCAGAGGTCGGAAGCAACCTGATGGCACTTAACACACATGTGGGGTCCACGTATCTTTAGGACTGCCTCTCCTGGTATACCCCCCAAAGAGCATTACGCTCAGCTGATAAAAACTTGCTTGTGGTCCACAGCCTGAGAGATATCTGGCAGTCCTCGTCCAAGGCCAGGGCTTTTAGTACCCTGGTCCCAACCTGGTGGAACTCTCTTGCCAAGTAACTTCCTGGTCCTGCGGGACTTGATGCAGTTCCGCAGGGCCTGTAAAGCAGGGATGTTCCGCCAGGCATTTGGTTGAGGACAGCAACGGCATCCATCTGGCTGGCACTCCCCCCCCCCCCCGCAAGGTGGTAGCACAACTGGAAATTTTGAACACCATCTGTTTTGTTTTGAATTGACACTGGATTTTATTGTAATTTTAAAATGTTTCTAACTATATATGTTGTTTTAGTATGTCATCGTACACCGCCCTGACCTGTTTCAGGGAACGGGAAGTATAAACATTGAATTTAATGAATAAAATAAACAAATAACAAATTTTATAATAAAGAAGAAGAGATTGGATTTATACCCCATCCTTCACTACCCGAAGGAGACTCAGAGCAGTTCACAATCCCTTTCCCTTCCACTCCCCACAACAGACACCCTGTGAGGTAGGTGGGGCTGAGAGAGCTCCTTCAAGAACTGCCCTTGAGAGAACTTGTGACTGACCCAAGGTCACAACAGCAGCTGCATGTGGAGGAGTGGGGAACCAAACCCAGTTCTCCCAGATTAGAGTCCACGCTCCTAACCGCTACACCAAATATTAGGATATAAACTTTTATGGCATTGAAAACATTGAATTCAGTGGTGTATTTTCACCACACACATTATAGCATGGTAGCTGGTGAGAACTGGTGCGGTGCAGTGATCAGAGTGTTGTACTAGGATCTGGGAGACCCAGGTTCGAATCCCTGCTCTGCCATGGAAGCTGGCTGGGTGTGAGCTTGGGATAGTCACACACTCTCAGCCTAACCTACCTCACAGGGTTGTTGTGATGATAAAATGAAGGAGGACAAGTAGGGGAAAACTTACTAAACAAATAGGAACAAAATTAGTCACATATAAGCAGTGAGCATATTTTGGAGAAAATGGTGTACAGTATACAAAGGAATCATCATTGTCAAATATTGAGAAGAATGTCTTATATTTTTGACTAGCACCTACACTCAATCCACAGGAGAAAATTTTTCATGGGAGGATTGTTGTTTTTGGTGCTCCTTGAAATTTCCAGTTTTTTAATTGAACAAAAATTGAACAAATTGAACAAAAAATTGTTCAAACTGAACAGAATTGAACGAAACTGAATGAAAAAACCTCCTCCTCCTCAGGACATTTTTCCTGATATTTTACATTTTTTTCCACCTTGGGCCTTCATATCTCTGCTCTTTGCCAGAATGCAGTGAAACCACCTCAGATGGACTATTCAAATTATGTTCATGCTTGCCAAAAATAAATCTGCTGGGGGTGTGCATAATCAAATCATTAACTGTCCATTTTGGTCACCCAACAAGATCCCAGAATGCCCAGGAGGCCAGGCTAGGAAATCCTATCCCAAGGAAATTGGCAGAGTGAAAGCAGCAGCTGTTCTGAAGCCTTCCTTTACCTCAGCCTTGACCCAGAGAAGAATCCTGTTTCTGCAATGCAAATGGAAGGGAGCAATCCCTGAATTGTGTCTCAGGTCTCGTGAAATGAAAGGCTGTGAAAGAGGGTGGAAGACCATATACAGAAATCAACTGGCTTCCAGCAGTACCAGATCAACTCATGCCTTGATCCAGTGGAAAAGCACACTTACTGCATTAGATGAGCAGGGAACAGCAATTTCAGAGCCAAAAAAAGGTAAAGGTAAAGGCTTCCCTTGCTGGAAAGCCAGTAGAATCCAGCTCTAGGGGGTGGTGCTCATAGTTTTCAAGCCAAAGAGACAGCGCTGTCCAAAGACTTTTTCCGTGGTCATGTGGCCAGGATGATTAAATGCTGAGGCGCACGGAATGCTGTTACCTTCCCACCAAAGCGGTACCTATTTATCTACTTGCAATTTCTTGCTTTTGAACTGCTAGGTTGGCTGGAGCTGGGGTCAGAGATGGGAGCTCACTCCGTCATGTAGCACTCGGGTCTCGAACTGCTGAACTACCAACCTCTGAGCCACCATGATCAAAGGGAAACTCCCAAAATTTAAGGTTTTATATGGTCTTAATATTATGAGTGTATTTATGTATTAATGTATTTATGACTCTGTCATCAAGTATGTAAGCCGCTCTGGGCCCGCAATAGCAGGGAGAGAGGCCTATAAGTCGAATAAAATAAATAAATTAAAAATAAATTAAAAAGCAAGGACAAAAGCAAGCCCTCTTTTGGCTGCAAAAGATTCTGCTGCCAGCAGAAACAAGCAATTTTAGTCATCATGGAGTGTTAATTCAATGCAAAATACTCACTTAAAGAGGGGAAGGAAGAAACTATACATAAAGTTCTCTCCACTGTTTTACCCAAAGGGTTGTGTCAATTTCCCCACTTTGTTTAGGAGATCTGGGAATGGGAGATCAATACTGGCTCAGAGAGCGGCTCCTGAGCGGATTCTCTGGTCAAGTCACCCAAGTGGCTGCTTGGGGAAGAGAAACAAAAGGGGGCACCACTTCTTCGGGGGCTCAGCTGCCTCCCATCTGCAAGGGAAATGACAGCATTCCCTCCTTGGGCTGCGCTGCTGCCAGCCGGATCCAAGCCCTTCCTCAGCTCCAACCCAGCCTGCTGGAGCATGGACCCAGGAATGGGCAGGCATCCTTGGTCTGGGGCCACAAAATCCCTTGAACCAGACCCTGCGTCTTTCTTTCTAGGAGAAGGGTGGTTATTCAGTGTCAGTTATTCTTTGCTCACCAGCACCATTCATCCTTGCTAGGTCTTCCCTTCGAACAGGCATCAGAAAGTTGAAGATTGGCAAGCCCGAGTTCAAATCGTACCAGGGTGCCTCCTGGGAAAACATGCTTCCCTGTAAAGAGACCTGAGCAGCAGCTCTTCTGAAGCAAAGTTTCATGTACAAGGGTGGCACTTGCCAGGTCTGCCTTGGAAATTCCTTTTTCTATGGCTCCCTTTCTCCAAGATGCTCCTGGAGGTATATGTGGTGTTGCCCACCCATCACAACTGGGGGGGATTAGGTTAGTTTGATGGCCCTTGATCACCCCAAGTCTCAGACCCTGAGGCATGCTTCAGAGCATGTGCAAAGGGCAAACGCTGGATTTCCTCCAGAGAACACATCCTCGGGGGTGCACAAGTCTTTTTCACTGGACGCCACTCACAGCATATTAGACAAGGAGTTATATTGCTATTCATTAGTTAGATTGACACTCCCGCTTGTTGGACAGCTGCCTCCCAAACAGGCTGAGGTATCAGTAAAGAGAGCATCTCCTCTGGCCAGCTCAAACAAGAGATTTCAATCAGATAACAAACACCACTGACGGCGTTAACGGGAATGGAGCCGCCACGACCTTGAGAAATCAGAAGTTCAAACAACTGCCCCCCCCCCCCCCCCAAGCTCTAGAATTGGGGACGAATGCTCCTGAGTCTGTGCAAAGAGCAAAATTTTGCTTTACTGTTTTGGATGCCGTCTGGCGCTCGTCGCATTGAAAGAAGGAATACTCTGTATTTGTTAAGATTGACATTTCCTTTTTTCCCAGTGTTCACCCTCTGAAGCGCTAGACTGCAATCCAATAACTAATACTGAGGACAACAACGAAGGCGGCGGTGCTCCTGGGCATATGCAGAGCGTTTTCACCTAGATAACGGAATGCAGCTGCCACGGCCAGCCCCTCCCATAAACAGGCTGGACGGAGGAAACGCAATCCGCCCAATCTCCTCCCGCACCCTTCTTCTACCTTCAGCCGCTGGCAAACCATCCCCCCTTACCTCTGGAGCTATCTGCGTTCTCCTTGCGAGGCGGAGAAAAACAAAGCGCATGCGCACCTTCGCGCCTCCAACCCACCCCCAAAGAGATACTTTTAGAGCAGGTTCTCCGTTTCTGTTTTACTTCCGGTTCCTATGAGACTGCCTGGGGAGGGGGGGGGGAGGATTTATTGGGCTGTTGGTAAAGAGGGATAAATGACGAGAAGTCGAGTGGCGTGTTTAACACATCTCGCTGAAAAGAGCCGAGACGAGAGAAGCGCTTTGCACTTCCTCCGCCGTAGTTCACGCGGCTCTCGCCCTTGGCAGAAAGAATGTCGCTTTTTATCCGGAATAAACGACGTTCAGGGGCAGAGGAGCAAAAGCCCCGCAACCCGTTGGGCGGGGAGCGTTTAAGGCCGCCCGAAAAGTGCGAGGGAGGGGCGGTTTAATGCGTGGTAAGATTTCAAAATAACATTTACATTACAAAAAACTATTTATAACATCACATCAATAAAACAAAAAGGTTAAAGCGAAACACTGAGGCATAAACTACTACAGTTGCTACTCCTGTTTTTACATGGAAAGGGAAATTTATTTCTAACCAGCTGCCTTTTTGTATGCTTTTTAAAGCGCCCTTATGGGTAGTGGTTGAAATGTCAGATCAGAATGTGGGAGAGCCAGGTTCGAATCTCCGCTCTGCCATGGAAGTTTACTGAGTGACCTTGGGCCAGTCGCACACGTTCAGCCGAACCTACCTTGCAGAGTTGTTGTGAAGATAAAACGGAAAAGGAGAGAACAATAAAAGGCGATTTTGGGTCCCCATTCGGGTGAATTTGGTTTTTTGTTGTTGTTCAGTGTGAAAGGTGTGGTATAAATGAAGCAAATAAATTTAAAGTGTGCTTTCAAGTTACTGTTACTTTGCATTTGTTTTATATTATTTAAAAATATTTTTAATGACCTCCTTGAAGCTTCTTCTAAGGAACGCAGCACAGGGGACATGATTCTCCTCTCTACTCCCCCCCCCCCCCAGCAACCCTGTGAAGTTGGCAAAGCTGAGTGAACCAAGGTCATCCAGAAAGCTTCATGGCAAGGAGGGACTTGAACCCAGGACTGATGCCACATTTTAATGTATTGCATTTTTAAATGAAAGTGAGTTATAAAACTGCATCCAATCAAATAAGTGTGTGATCCTCGGCTGAGTTGAAATCGGTGGGTTTAGGAATAATTTCGCAGGAGTCGATAAAGACAGTGAAGTCTCACTGGTTGAACTAAATAGAAGGGGCTCACCTGAGTCAACTTGGTTGGAACCAGACTGCAAAGTCCCTGTTTGGCTTGATCCTCGGGCTCTGCCAGCGTAGCAAGGGAGATTTTATATGATGGGACAAGAGATGGCCCTGAATAGGCCTGTGAATTGCTGGAGGTCAACAGGGGGCAGTTGTGCTTTTAAAATACTGTACTGGGCAGAAACTCAACTGGTGCAGCCTCCCCCAAAGTTGTATCAGGCAGGGGGGCCACTGTCATTGGATTTATGATTCCCACACGGACCTGAAAGGCACAGGAGCTCTACCCCTCAATTCAAAAAAATATTTTAAACCCAATATAGTTTACAGCAGGGGTGTCAAACTCATTTGTTATGAGGGCCAGATCTGACATAAATGAGACCTTGTTGGGCCGGGCCACGTGTGTCATAAAATGTAATGCCAGGTAGCGGAGATATAAACCTTATAAAGGACGCAAACACAAAGGGTTTTTTTTACTTAAAATAAAAACATGCTTAAATCATCAGCGCTCTTGCAATATTTTGTTCATTTAACAGTCTCTGATAACTGACACCTCTTGCTCTGAATTATCGCAGCAAAACGTCTGTGCTGTTGGAATCTTGAGTATGCTGTTCAGGTGTGTATCTGGAAGCTGTAAACCTACTTTTGATTTATTGACATTCAACACAGAAATCTCATGCTCAGTGTTCTGAGTCTAGGACCCGGGGAGAACCATTAAATGGCTGAGTGATTGAGAGAGTCTGGCGAAGCAAGCTATGATGCAGCAGCAACAGAACTGGAAGCAGGAGATGGTCAGTTCCAGTGCAGGCCTGATAGAAGCCCTCTGGGCCCTGCTCTGGCCCCCGGGCCGCATGTTTGACACCCCTGGTTTACAGTGTTTATGTAGAAGGACACAGTTCTTTCAAAGCACTGTACCAGAAGGGAGGCTGCCAGTCACAGTTCTGTGCCTCCAAACAGTCCAGGTGGCAGGCAGAATTTCAATTGGACTTTGTTGGCAAGACTTTCAGGAGACAATTTGGCCTCCGGCCACATGGAGGAGAGGAGAACAATGTAAGCCATTCTGGGTCTCCACTGAGGAAAAAGGCAGTGTATTAATGAAGTAAATACACAGAAAAAAGATGCTGCATCTTAGACCAGGCGTGGCCAAACTTGCTTATCGTAACAGCCACACAGAATAAATGTCAGATGTTTGAGAGCCGCAAGACACGAACAAATATTACACACGTTTTAATTGGAAAATATGCAAATTTTCTTTTTATTAACATTAAATTAGACTGTGTGAAAGAGCTGCATGAGGCTCCCGAGCCGCAGTTTGGCCACCCCTGTCTTAGACCAAAGATCTGTCTGATCCAGCCTCTTGTTTGCGCTGTCTGTGTAGACGTTTATTCAGCCCATGTTCCGCCAATTCTGCTGGCTACCAGTTGAGTTCTGGATTTGCTTCAAGGTGCTGGTTTATAACCTTTAAAGCCCTGTGCAGCCTGGGACCGACATACCTAAGGGACAGCCTCTCCCCATATATGCCCCGGAGAGCCTTGTGCTCCACGGACACGGACCACCATCTGCTGGTTATCCCTGGCCTGAGGGTAGGGTTGCCAAGTACTCACCACAGGCCAGTGGGGGGGAGTCCTCCTCTTGCCAGGAGTTTGCGCGCACGCTGTGATGATGTCACCGGAAGTGACATCATCACATTGTGCACGTTGCCAGGGTGACGCTCTGGCAACTGCCCCGAAACTCTATGGTACCATAGAGTTTTGGGGGGCGGTTGCTAGAGCATCGCCCGGCAATTTGCACAACGTGATGATGTCACTTCCGGTGAAATCATCACTCTGGGGACGTCGTCCTGACCGGACGACTTCAGGGGTGGGGTTCCCCCCGCCGGCCGAATCCAGGCCGGCAGATTGGGGAACCCTGTAGCGGGGGATCCCCCGCCCCCCCGGGCAGACTTGGCAGCCCTACCTGAGGGACATACACTTTTAGCCTCAACCAGGGTCAGGGCTTTTTCTGCCCTGGCGCTGGCCTGATAAGACATGCTCCCGATCAAGATCAGGGCCCTGCGAGACCTAGTACAGTTTTGCAGGGCCTGAGTCAACTTGGTTGGAACCAGGCCTGTTCCGCCAGGCCTTTCGGTGAGGCGTCCATCCATTGGCCTCCTGCCACAGTTTCTGCCATGCCTGCTACTGATAGGCTGCTGCTGATAAGCAATGCTCCCTCTAAACTGTGGAGTCCTGTGAGCAAAAATTCTACTTTGTGAGCCACTGGCATTAAAATTGCAAGCAAGCGAATTGGCTGCTGCATAAATTAGTCTGCTCTGGAGCCATCCCTCCTTAGCAAAGACAAAAATGGGTGAGCCGGAGGCTAAAAAACTGTGAGCTAGCTCACACTAACTCAGCTTAGAGGGAACACTGCTGATAACTTATGATAAAATCTTTATAGCTTGGCCAGGGCCACTTAAAAGTTTCCCCCAGGCAAGTCTCTGGCAGAATTTCATGTTTGGAGGGAAGGAAAGCTTTTTAGACTTTATGATATAACAAATAAGGGTATTATGAAAGAGAAATCTCAGTTAGAACAAATAAGTTCTATGAAGATTCCATGGTACCAATATTTTCAGGAGAGGCCCTTACTTACAGACCCAGTAATTCAACGGGATCTTGAAAGGCCTAACACAGAATTTGAGTGTCTAATTACACAACAGAAAGTAGGTAATAGAGGGCTCATTACAATGATTTACAAGCGGCTAAATCATGAAAATTGGACAAAACCAGCAAATTATCAACAAAGCTGGCACCAGGGTTGTGCAGTTGATGTCACTGAGGAACAGGGGACAAAAATTTGGTCATCTACAGTCTATCCAACAAGTAGGGTTGCCAGGTCTGGGTTGGAAAATACCTGGAGACTTTGGGGGTGGAGCCAGGAGAAGGGAGGGGCCTCAGCATAGTACAATGCCATAGAAGCCACCCTTAAAAGCAGGGGAGCTGATCTCTGTCAGCTGGAGATCAGTTGTAAAAGCGGGAGATCCCCAGGCCCCACCTGGAGGCTGGCAACCCTACCAACAAGAGCTATTAATATAAGAATCCAATTCCGAAAAATTGTTCATAGATGGCATTTCACTCCATTACGTTTGCACCACATTTCACCCTCAAATAACCCCAATTGTTGGAGAGGATGTGGACAGCCTGGTTCTTACATTCACTGCTGGTGGACGTCCCCTGTTATGGTGCAATATTGGACCACTATTCTTAAACTGATTGATGACATTACTGGGCATGATACCTATGAGGCGAGAACTTGTCTTGCTTAATTTATGGGAGGGGATAGGTGTTCCTGCTATCAAGAAAGATCTCATTTCTTATATGTTGGTGGCAGCCAAGACTTTAGTGTCTAGGCACTGGAAAAATAGTATACAACCAACATTGAATATGTGGTTTAATAAGTTATAGGAATACCTGGTCATGGACAAAATATCAGATGTTGTTTCCTTGGTGGAGAGTCCAGAGTTTCATGCACATTATTTGGAACATTGGTTTCCTTTTCTTGAATATATGGAAAGACATAGTAAGCTTAAAAAGGCACTTCCTGATATTTTGAAGGTTATAGCCATATATCAAATAGCTGTTTGGTCTTCTTGCTCTTGGGTTTTTGTGTTTGTGATTATGTTGTTATTGTTGTGGTTTCCTAATAGTATGTGCTACTGTAAATTGTTGCTATATTACATAAATAAAAGTTATTTATTTTTTTAAAAAAGAATGGCTATAGTGCAGTTACCTCCATGCTTGGGAAAAGACAAATGGGAACAAGCTCACTCCCGATCCCCATTCAACGCTATTTACAGTAGGGTTGCCAAGTCTCACCTTAAGGAAAGCGGGGGAGTCCCGGTCCGTCCTCAGGAATCCTGCGTGTGCGCGAAGTGTGCGCACACCACGATGATGTCACCCAGAAGTGACGTCATCACGCTGGGCACATTGCCAGGGTGATTACTAGAGCATCGCCCCAGCAACGTGCCCAGCGTGATGACGTCACTTCTGGGCGACAACATCATGCTGGACAGTTGGCCTGATCAGGCCACTTCGGAAGTGGGGTTCCCCCTGCTGGCCAGATCTGGACTGGCAGATTGGGGACCCCTTTAGCGGGGGAATCCCTGCCCCCGAGGGGACTTGCCAGCCCTAATTTACAGTGTCTTGGTTAACTACATTCAGCATTCCATAAACACTAATAGGATCTGTCCGTGAGATAGGAATGACACATCAACTCTTCTATTCTGATATATTTGTTCCCTTCACTATGTTTTCCCCTGAAATCCAATCTAAACAAATGATAACCATATAACCTAAGGTTGTTATTCCATTTGGGCAATAAACTGCATCAAAGAAATACTCAGTATCCCCAATTTCATTCTCCTTATCTTCTTACTAGTCTACCAATGAGGTTTGAAACTTTTGGCTCCAACCCAATTCACTTTGAGAAATATCTTATTTCCCCTTCTGTCTTTACATTTTTTGGTTATAAAGCTAGCCCCAAGAATCCCAGCTTTTGTGTTCCAGCCATTGGTTCCCATCTCTATACTGGGCTCCAGCAACTGGCTCCACGACCCCCACTGGGGAACGCATAGTGGGGACTGTGTGCAGGGCTCTGCCTCAGCCCTGCCATTGCAAGGCCTGTGTGCGAAATATGCTCAGCTCCTCCATGTCAGAAGAAGAAGAGAAGAGATTGGATTTATACCCCACCCTTCACTCAGAGTCTCAGAGCAGCTTACAAGCTTCTTTCCCTTCCCCTCCCCACAACAGACACCCTCTGAGGTAGGTGGGGCTGAGAGAGCTCTGAGAGGACTGTCCTTGAGATAACAGCTCTGAGAGAACTACGACTGGCCCAAGGTCATCCAGCAGCTGTAAGTGGAGGAACGGGGAATCAAACACGGTTCTCCCAGATTAGAGTCTGCGCACTTAACCACTATACCAAACTGTCACCCTCCCTACTCTTCTTTCTCCTTCCTCTGATGAACCCTTTAGAACTTCACTCACCAGGACAGGCTAGTATATCTTTCTCCCTCCTTCTCACCTCCCCCCATTTCTCTTTAGATTCTCTTTAAACTGGATGTTTGGGTTAGGACTTAGTAGAAGTTAGGATTCGTAGAACGTTTATTTAGAAAGAGTGTGTGCACAGGCGTCAACCTGTATTCAGTTTGCTAATTCCCCTTGCTGTTATTCTTTTCCTTAATAAATCCTTAACTTTAAACCCATGTCTGTTTATTTCGAAGAATCTGCACAGCCTTATGAGGCATTAGTTCAAATCTTGGACCCTGGCAGACATAAGAAATAGGGGCCCAATAATAATTGCCTGGAGCTCACATGTGTATAGGTTTCTGTCCCCTTAAAAGGGAAATGCCCCTTTAGTTAGAATATATACACATGTTGTCTATTTGGGTAACACTGTCACTGCCCCAACTGTGGAGAATGAAAATGGGTAGGAAGACAGCAAATACAAGTCAGACTGGAACATTTCTTATTGTTCCAACTGTCAGAAATTATTTCTCTCTAGATTCAAAGCAGGTTGGAGTTTGATCCTTTGTTACTGTGCTGAACATCTCTACCTGGACTGTGGAGTCCAGGTACATCTAGAGATATACTAAGCTTCATGTGCCAAAACATTGCCTCCTGTCTACAACAAGAAGCAGAGAAGGACCACTTTGTGCAAACAGTACACCACATCCAACAAAAACATAAAAGACATGAACTAACAAAGAAGAAGAGGAGGAGAAGAAGGAGGAGATTGGATTTATACTCAGCCCCTCACTCAGAGTTTCAGAGTGGCTTACAAACCCCTTTTCCTTCCCCTCCCCACAGCAGACACCCTGTGAGGTAGGTGGGGCTGAGAGAGCTCTGACAAAAACTGTTCTTTTTCAAGAACACCTCTGACAGAACTATGACTTGCCCAAGGTCATCCAGCAGCTGCAAGTGGAGGAGTGGGGAATCAAACCCGGTTCTCCCAGATTAGAGTCCACACACTTAACCATTACACCAAACTAACTGGTACCCTGTCATAGGGCTTAAGACACACCACAAGTTACCTCAATTCTGCTCATGAAACTTCAGTTTCAAGGGCAAGGCACCCCAGTTAGGTGAACTTACCTGGGAGAGACGCTATGCTCACTAGCATTTCTGTCATCTCTCTCACCACCTACCCAGCACAGAGAGCAAAATGCCATGGCATTTTGGCAATGACATTCCAGGGTGGAACTTCCCTGCTTTCTCCTCCCACGGAGAGCCCCCAGACGTAGTTCCTGAGGGTCAGTTGCCTCTCAGAAACAGCATAGAGGGCAAAGTGGGGCGGGGGCAGTCTACAAATGTCTTTCATCTTTGGAACTGCACCTGTGGCTGTGTTATTCCCTTGCGATTATTTTAATTCATTAACTTCTCTTCCTCTTCTTGACCCTCTTCAGAGCTCCCAAGGTTGCACAAAACAGTAATAAGAGTAACTGGGAGTGGGTTAAAAAGTCCTCCCCTTACTGAAAAGATTGTCACTGTGCATGGGATGTGCGCTAATTATGCCCAGTGTCAAAGGAGGTGCCGTCATAGATCCAAGCCCTAGATGGACCATCCCTAAGTCTGCGCAAGGGTATAGTAGGGCTGCCAGCTCCAGGTCTGGAAATTCCTGGAGATCTAAAGTTGGATCCTGTGAAGGGCAGGGTTTGGGGAGGGACTTCAGCAGGGTAGAATGCCACAGAGAACGGCCATTTTCTCCCAGGGAATGGATCTCTGTCATCTGGAGATCAGCTGTAATTCTCAGAGTAAATCTGTTGTAAATCTGGAGGATGAAATCCCTAGCTACCTCTGTTGGTGACCGCAGCATCCATGGCTAGACCTGGTCAAACATTTGTGTGTATGAGTTGTTGCTCCTGCAAGCCTGACTTGTAGGCCACATGATCTGGAGTGCGGTGAATACCTGAACATGTTAAATGGCTACCTGGTTGTCCATAGGGAGACAAGAGAGACAAGTTGGTGGTAAGGAGTAAAGGATGTTATTACCTAGGAGCCCTTCCTTCTGTGTGCTTCAGTCCAGTTTCTATTCTCTGATAACCTCCCTCTGAACAGCTACTGGGAAAATCACTAGAGGACACTAGGAGACCTTCTCCAGTGAGGGATCAAACCGGAGATTTCATCTATGGTAAGCCTGCACTTTTCTATTTGGCTTCGGCTGCACATTGGACCCCATTTAGTATAAAAAGCATATACATATTGGCTCTATCCCCATGATTAGGGACACTGTTGTTTTGAAATGGCCCTGATCACCAGGAAGGAGCCTAGGTTCATAATTAGCAAATTCTGTCCCTCCTTCGTTGAAAGCACCACGGTACAAGATCTGGACACTGAAAGAAATAGCAAAACAAACAGGATACCATTCACGTCACAGATGGAAACAAGCCATCACAGCCTCTGAGAATACTTGGCAGACATTTATTGACTGTACGGAATCCATGTACAACATGGATATTAGGCACCAGCTTTTTAGACCTGAAATTCAGAAAGTTAAATATCACATTTTTTTGTGTGTGTATATGCCCCTATATGCATGTTGCAGATTTTTCTTTAAAAAGATGCTGTTATCACCATAAAATAGAATCCCTCCCCTTCCCACCCCAGACCAATGAATAATAATGTCCAAAGCAGAAAATCTCAGTTGTCCTCAGAATATCACTATATAATAAAGGAAGACAATGTTTCGAACCATCCAAGCAAAGCGGTAACTAGAGCAACTACTATAAATGCCTTAAAGACAGATGACTGTTTGGAGTGACTGGGGGAATTAGACACTACCCTGGTCATAAAGGGCTTCAGGATCCGCTCACGCTGGGTCAGGATAGTTTTTCTGGCGTTGTCCCATTTTCCTGGTCCTTGTAGGCGGTACTGATATGGCGTGCACGGCCCGAAGACAACCTGCCAGGCCAGCTTGGGATCCGTGAGGAAAAGGAGCCATATATTGAAATTCACAGGTATCAGAGCAGCTATTTCATCCATGTAGTCGATATAACCCACTTGGATTGTGTGCCGCGGACTTCTCACATACCTTGGCATAAAAACAGAAACATGGGTGTTTTGACTGAACACATGTCCAGAGTGAACTGGAGGATAGAAATAAAACTACATAGAACCTTCTATAAGAACAATATCAGAGCTCTGGTACTCAGGACCTTCCCCCTCTTCCCCCCCTCTCTCTTAAATTGGGTCATTTATATTTCCCATCTACAGAGGGTAAATTGAGATTGGGCAATGAAAACACACTTCCAAAGGCACTTTCCAATTTCCCATTTATATTCTGTGTGAAGCAAATGTTCCAGTAGCAAATGTAAAAAGTAAAGGTAAAGCTTTCCCTTGCTCAAAAGCTAGTCGAATTCAACTCTAGGAGGCAGTACTCATCTGTTTCCAAGCCAAAGAGCCAGTGCTGTCCGAAGACTTTCCGTGATCATGTGGCTAGCATGACTAAATGCTGAGGCGCATGGAATGCTGTTACCTTCCCACCCAAACGGTACTCGCAATTTCTTGCTTTCGAACTGCTAGGTTGGCAGGAGCTGGGGCCAGAGACGGCGCTCACTCCGTCACATGGCACTCGGGTCTCAAATTGCTGAGCTACCGACCTTCCAGTCTGCAGCTCAGCGCCTTAACCTCTGAGCCACCATGGCCCCAAAAAGCAAATGTACATGCAAGCAAATGTGGCCCTGTTATTCCACATGGCCGAAAGACTCCCTGCTTCTCCACGCTAAATCCCTCCTAAAACCAGTTTTCCTTCAGATTAAATGTCTGCTGCAATTTGGTTACATACTGTTGCATGTCATGAAGTTTCTCATTCTTCAGCGGAAGAAAACGCTCACAGGCTTTGGAACTTCCATAAGTAGTGAGAAAGCTCCCACCACCCTGATTCAGGGTTGGACCCGTTAAAAACAAACTGGTTTTAAGAGTTTGTTCTCATTTCCAGACCCATTTTGAATTAAGAGCCCATCAATATCTTTGGAAGTATCATGGAAACTAGAAGCTCCCACAACACTTCCAAACTACCCCCCTGTCCCAAGCGCTGAAAGCCATTCCCTTCCGTTCCTCATCAGGGTGACAAGGACAGCTTATTATGGCAGGGCTTCCATTGGCAATGCTCCCTCTAAGCTGCAGAGCCTTGTGAGCAAAAATTCTACTTTGTGAGCTACTGGCATTAAAGTTGTGAGCGAGCTATTTGGCTACTGCATAGGTTAGCTTGCCCTGGAGCCATCCTTCCTGAGCTAAGACAAAAACCTGTGAGCTGGAGGCTAAAAGACTGAGCTAGCTCACACTAACTCAGCTCAGAGGGAACACTGGATGTGAGGAACTGCAGGAACCAAATTTTCTGACTGTCACAAGCCCTCCTTCCTGCCATGGGGTTAAATTTTAGAAAGGGAAACATGTGCAGGTGGTAGCTGCAAGGGCAAGAACAGGGTCATGTGAAGTACAGTTGCCAATCTCTCAATGGGGCCTGGAGATCTCCTGGAACTGCAACTGATCTCCATTCTATCTACCTATCTAGAAGAAGAGGAGATTGGATTTATACCCTGTCCTTCACTGCCTGAAGGAGTCCCAGAGTGGCTTACAATGTCCTTTCTCTTCCCCTCCCCACAACAGACACCCTGTGAGGTAGGTGGAGCTGAGAGAGCTGTTTTGAGGACTGCCCTTGAGAGAACAGCTCTGAAAGAACTTATGACTGACCCAAGGTCACCCAGCTGGCTGCATGTGGGGGAGCTCTTCATCTTGTTTGCCCTCTTTTGTACTTTTTCCATTTCTGCTATATCTTTTTTGAAATATGGTAAAGGATAAATACAGGTCATCTTGCCTGAGGGCAGAGTCTGTTTCTCGGATCTTGTGGTGGAAATGAATTGCTTTGATGCATCTCCTCTCCAGTAAAGAGGTAGAGCAAAGAAACAGGAAGATACTTTTTCCAAGCTTGCAAAGGCTGCAGGAAGGGGCTTATCCCATTGCAAAAACCAATTGTGAGGCCCCCGATATGGATTAGAGCCATGGAAATATGGAAAGGCATTTTTGAAAGAAAAAAAAAATTCCCTACACTTGGTCATTTCTCTAGCTCTGCATCATGATCCTGGGCCTATAGTGGTGCGACCAAGAGGTTCTAGAGAGGCCTAGTGGCTCCAAAGAAGCCTGTATTGGAGTAGGTATCAGGGCCCACATTTCCCAGGTACCCTCTGGACACTGTGACTGGCTAACAGGGGATTTGGAGGGGAAACTTGTGCCAGCAGAGGAGTAGAGGGTGGTGTCCGGGAAGAAGAGCTAAAAGGCCTTGTCCAAAGTGGGAGGGGGCTCACTTCTGGGAAGCCGAGCTAGTGTGAGGCTGCTGCAGAAGGAGGGATCCCTCATCCAAAAGGGTGAGTCACTCTGAGACCTGGTTCCTAGAGCAGGCTAGGACAGTATAGTCAGATGCAGCATCAGGATTTATTATCTATATATCTAATTGCCAAGGCGCCCTCTGCGTGTGGATATCTAAATCCGCACATTGGGGGCACCTAGGGGGCGGGGAGATTTTCCTGCACGCTCAGGGGACTCTCCAGGTGTGCAGAAAAATCTTAAAAGTTTAAAAAAAACTATACAGGGGATATTTAAATCCCCCCAAAAGTAAAATAGCGTTCCCTGCACATGCGCAGAGAACACTCAGGGAACTGTGGTGGGCCAGTGGTTGGGAGCAGCTCAGGCCTCGCCGCTAGTGCCCATGGGGAGGGGGAGATTGATGGACCTGGTGTAGGGCTGCCAGCCCCCAGGTGGGACTGGGGATCTCCTGCTTTTAAATCTGATCTCCAGCTGACAGAGATCAGCTCCTCTGGAGAAAATGGCTGCTTTGGGGGGTGGACTGTATGGCATTGTACCCTGCTGAGGCCCCTCCCTTCCCCAAACCCCGCCCTCTCCTGGCTCCACCCCCAAAGTCTCCAGGTATTTTCCAACCCAGACTTGGCAACCCTGGCCCGGCAGCTGAGAGGCGCTCAGGCCTCGCTGTTGGGGCCCGGGGGGGGTTGGAATCGGTGGGCCCGGGCCTCACCGTCAGAACCGGGGGGGGAGATTGGTGGGCCTGGCAAGTTCAGAGCCGCACAGGCCTCACCATTGGTGGGGGGGAGGGAGAAGGCTTACCTGTGGCTGCTTCCTCCTCCTCCTCCACGTGGAGCTCCCACCCGCACAAGTATTGTGAGTCCCGCCTCTTGTTTTGCTGATTTACCTACCTTTACTGAGCTCATTTTTTCCTATACATTATCAAATTGAAGTTGTTAAATCTCTTTTTAAAAAACAGTTTGTTACTCTGCCTGGGTCCTCACGCCTCATTTAGTCATGTATAAAAGGGAAACCTACTGGGAAAGTACGGTATAAAGGAGTAGGGTGGGTGCTGTGTGCCCTCCCAAGGAGACCCATGCCAGAGTGGTGGCAGCTGTTCAAGAACCATTCTAGCCACTGCCCGCAGCACTCTGTCATAACACAGTAAGACAAATAACATGGGAAGTCACCTACAAGATGCCCCCAGTGCATTCATAATGGGACAGAGAGGGAGAAGGAAATCTGAGGTCCTATTTAAACATGACAGTCAGAAGGTGTTGTTCTCAGGCATTCCTCTCCATGGCTGTGGCGCTTTCTGATCCCTGGAGGGATCAGTCCCAGTCCCAAGACCTGGGCAGAGGAACAGCCTTGCAGGTTGAGGGGGCTAAAGCAAGGAGGAACAATAAGCTGAAACCATTCCTTCTTCCAGCTCCACAGAAGCAAAGCAGGAAAATGCCAGGACTGGCTGACGGCTTGGCACCCCCGGTGCATTCCCACCCAACCCAACACACCATTCATTTGGGGCAAAAGGGACCTACCGTTTGGCCATTTCAACTTGCTTGAAGTGAATGTCCTCCAACATGTCACTTGCCAAAGGCAGCTTACACAGCCCTAGGAGCAGAAGACAGCATGTCAGAACAGTGCTATGATGTGATCAGGTCCCCTTTCTGAGGAACTAGGTGGTGGAAATTGCTTTCAAGTTGCAGCCAACTTATGGCAACACCAAAGGAGTTTTCAAGACAAGAGACGTTCAGAGGTGATTTGCCATTTCCTGCCTCTGCACAGCAGCCCTAAACTTCCTTGGTGGTATCCCATCCAAGGACTAACCAGGGCCAACTGTAATTGTAAGCCACCCTGAGCCTGTTCGCAGGGAGGGTGGGGTATAAATAAAATAAATAAAGAAATATAAATAAAGAAATTAGCTTCTGAGATCTGCCAAGATCGAGCTAGCCTGGGCCATCTAGGTCAGGTCCTAAGAGGTATACTTAACGTGATGCTATGACAGATTACACAGAAAAGCAGGCTTTTTAAAATGCTGGACTAACCAGGGCCAACTGTAATTGTAAGCCACCCTGAGCCTGTTCGCAGGGAGGGTGGGGTATAAATAAAATAAATAAAGAAATTAGCTTCTGAGATCTGCCAAGATCGAGCTAGCCTGGGCCATCTAGGTCAGGTCCTAAGAGGTATACTTAACGTGATGCTATGACAGATTACACAGAAAAGCAGGCTTTTTAAAATGCTGTTTGGTACAGAGAGTCAGGTAGGTTATGAGTTAATCTTCCCTAGAGAGAAGAAATGTGGCTGCTCTACTCACTCTCTGATTGGCCAGCATCAGCTGAGAGAGGAAATAAAACAGCTGATCTGGAGGGAAAAGAGGTCTTCTGCAGTTTGGTCCTTAGCCTTTTGGTCTTTGTCTAAAAACTAACGTCTGGATCAGTAGTCAGAGGGTTTGGCTTCTGAGGGAAGAGACATTTGGGGGGGGGGGTCAGTGTTTTCTGACAGGCAATAGTCAGAAAAGTACCTCTACAGAAAGAAGAGAAACCTTATTGTCTTAAATATATTAGAACTGCTCTGAGGGAGAGCTTAGATTCTCAGTCAGGAAAGCTACAGAACAGTCTTATACAGACAAAGGATATTGGAGAAGGGTTTGGCAGAAGGTCTAGGTACTCCAATACAAGCCAAATAGTAAAAGGAGTTATTGCTTCTTAGGGACAAGGAGAATAACTTCCTGCCAGTGAAAGGGGTTGGGAAGAGAACCTTGATCTGTGATAAAGGGGAGAAGCTTAGGCACCTCATGAGTTAGTGAAAAGCTGTAATATCTAAAGGAAAACCTAGAATTCTGAAGGAAGAAATCTAGAAACTTTAAGCAAACGCTGTCCTCCAGAAGAAACATCAATAAGAACTATGTTAGTGCTGAAAGATACCAAACAAAGAACTAGAAGAAAAAACTAGAAAACCTTGAAACAAAACTACAAATACACTCTCTTGAACGTTCTAAGAATTCAACTCTGTAAATATATTAGAAAGCTTTTTAACTTAGCAGTCTCAAAACCTTGACTGTTCCTTTTATACATATATTCCCTGCCTGTTTAATAAAATCTTTATTCTGTTTTTGAAAGTTAATTTCCCTCAAGTGCCATTTCACAAGGGTTTATAAAACAGGACAGCTCCTGTCTTTCCCTCAAGTTCCTGTACTGGGTCTAAAGCCTAAACCAATATCTAAACAAAGGGTGGGACAGTTTCAAGTTTATATAAAAGGGAAAGGGAAGATATACACGCTATTATAAGTTGACTCAGTCACTGGGGAACTGAAGTTTTTGCAGGAAAAATCCGCCAGACAGTTGGGGAGATACAAGGGTCCATCATAGATGCTGAGGGATAACATCAGCATACTGATGACATCCCGCTACGAAGCTTTGGATGATCTCACTCAGTGGACTTAAACTAATGAGAAATAATTTACCACTTACCTTTAAACACACGTGTAACCCAGCGAGCCTGCAGTTCTGAAATGGGCATGATGGCCCCCAGAGGTTGGACAAGGCCAATGATAGCCAGGGTCGGCTTCTCCAAGTGAGGTGGGAAGACGTATTTATACAGGGAGACCTGGTTATCAATAACACTGATGCAGTTATCAAGGAAGGGGAAAGAGAAACTGTATCCGGTGGCAAATATGACAAAATCAATATTGTCCTCTTTGCTGCCATTGTCAAAGAGGACGGATGTTTCAGTGAACTCCTTGATGTTCGGTTTCACTATCACTCGACCAGAAATGATGCGGTTTGGGAGGTCGTCGTTGATGGTTGGATGCTGGCTGCAAAGACTGTAAAATGGGGGGGAAACATTTACCAATATAGCAATTACAATCCATTGGATGGAACCAGCAGAACTGATTCCTTAAGAATTTTCACTTTACAATTTGGACTGATAACTACTGACTTCGTCAGCCCCAAGAATGCTGGAGCAGTGGAGTAAAAAAGGTCTAAGTGATGGTCTGTTTAACATAGCATTATTTTTTTAAAAAGAAGAAAGTTAAACTTCCTGCAGACGTAAATTCTACTTTTTCTTCCCTCCCTACAGAGATCATTCTTTCATTTTAGACGCCTCAACAAGTTCCCCAGGTACATCCACATAACAGAAGCATAAATACTTGGGAGGAAAAGATGAATCTGACACACAGCCTCATACATGTACAGAATTCCAGTCTGCATAGTTGAGAAAGCTAGTCCTATCATTCTGCGGGACCTTATGCAGTTCCGCAGGGCTTGCAAGATGGAGCTCTTCCACCAGGCCACCACCGCGTGCCATCAAATACCACCAACTATCGCTAGGAACACCAGCGATGAGGGCTAGCCCTGAAAGAAGCCTGGGCCGGGTAGTGGGCCAGAATATGAACCTGACCCTGGCGCCATCAGGAAGCCATCTGAATGCCCAGGATTAACATCTCTGCGAGCACTTGTACAATTTATATTGCAGATAGGTTTTGTATTGTATTGTATTATTACTGTTAGTTCTATATTTTAAAATGTTTCATCCTGATCTGGCACTGTGTGCCACATTGTAAGCTGCCCTAAGCCCGCTCACAGGGAGGGCGGGATAAAAATGTAAAATAATAAATAAATAAATAAATTCTTGGACAAAAACTGTCTGCATCCTCGCAAGCATCCCTGAACACTCAATAATGCTTAAAAGGCATTTTCAAGCATTCAAAGGGAACATTGGCAGATTGGGTGCACTGGTGTGACCTCTTCCCTTCCATTTACCTTCCACTCAGTATGGAATGGCCACAAGCCCAAATTGCTTCACATCAGGATTAGACAAAGTCTGTCAATGGTTACTGTTGAATGTGGAAGTTTCCTTTAATCACCATGTCTAGCAAACCTCTAAATCTCAGTGCTGGGAGGCAACACCAGGCTTTGGTTTCTATGCCCTATTTATTTGCCCTCCCAGGCAACTGGTTGGCCACCGAGTGAAACAAGATGGTAGACTTGATAGATGACTTGTCTGATCCAGTAGGATTTCTCGAATCTCTTTAACATGAGTCCAAATATATCACACCCAAAGCTAGGATTAAAAAACCAGTCGGTTGACCAAGTAACTGCCAGTTGTTTGACCACCAATGAAATGTTGTTTAAAATATGTGAAAAATAGAACCGTAACATTTGTCCTACTGGCTACAGCAGAGTAGGATTTTGTTTTTAAAGAGCACAAATTAATAACGAATCTGTCTTTTGGGGTGAGCCTTATAATCGCATAATTTTGCCACACTCCCACTCCACTATCAAAGGCATATCTAAAAGGCAATTTCCAGCAAGACACTTGAATATCACACCAAATATTTTGGTTCAATATCTAGATTATTTGGGGTACAAAAAGCAAACTAACATTTTGTTTCAATATCTGGATTATTTTGTTTCAATATCTGGATTATTTGGGGTACAAAAAGCAAACTAACAAACAATTTGTAGTTGTCGTGAAAACCTAGCCTATTTCTAATTCAAGTCTCTTTGCTGTCATTTTAACTTGTGCTTCCAATTGTTTGGCAAATACTGGACCATAGACAGTCCCAGCACAAATGGTACAGGATTTTAAACATTGTTGATAGTAAAATTAGCCGAAGTTGTAACTTGCTTCAGGCGTGCAAGAGCCACCTACAAAAACTGTAGTCGTTGAAACATAACACACCATAAACTGGATATATTTTGTTTCTGATTGGGAGTTTATTTGGGATTAAGGTTTGGCTTCCTATCTGGCCACTCTGGTACTTTCCTACCCTGCCTGGCCATTATGGTGCCTGGCTTGGTTTCAGAAGTCATCTTGATGTATGTATTCTCCAGACTCCTTTGGGATAGCACATTCTTCTTGCAGCAAGCCAAGGTCTCAGTCATGAATTAACATGAGTATGGATGAACTGGTTCATGAGTTATGTAAAGGGCTTGAATTTATGACCTTGGGGTTCTTCACAGCTCATTATAATGATTCTACAATGATTTTCCATCCTAAAAACCCATCAGGGTACATATGACATGCATCTAATTAGCTGTTCCTGTACTGCCAGTTCATTATTTCACCTCTTTTTACCAATGCCACCACAACCTGCCTCAGTTGGACCAGTTTAAGGCTACATTTTTCTTCAGTAGGAACTATTGTTAAGGCTGGTCCAAGCCATTCTGCCACTAGGAGCTGAGAGCTGTGCTCCATCCCCTTCCACCACGCTGCAAGGAATACTGGCATGTATTTATTGGGTAATATGCTAAATCTACTGCCTTCACATGCACACTTTTCTTTTGGAAAAATGTTTTTCTACAGAAAAGCACACTGATGCAAGGAAGTCATCATGCTTCTTCGGCAAGCCAGCTTTGGAAAGAGGTATGGAAGTCAACCCTGCAGTAAACGCAACTTTGGCGGAAAATTGAGCCTTGACAGAGGCCCTTTGACCACAATGCCAAAGAGAAAATCAACTTTCAGCAAGGAATGGGGTGTCTGGCAACTGAAGAATGTCTTTGTGTACCAATGGGACCCTCATGAAAGTACAAAAGTTCACGTTAATAGAATGCTTCAACCTGGGATCACTTCAAGATGTCAACTGTTCATTAGCTTTAGAGGACATTGGTTCATCTGAAGATTAGGAGAAAATGGATGATTCCAACTTTATATGGACAGATTACACCCAGGCTGTTTCCACAGTAGTGAAATTCTCCACATTGATGTTCTAGAAGAAGAAGAAGAAGAAGAAGAAGAAGAAGAAGAGATTGGATTTATATCCCGCCCTTCAGTCCCCAAGGGAGTCTCAGAGCGGTTTACAATCTCCATTCCCTTCCCCTCCCCACAACAGACACCCTGTGAGGTAGGTGGGGCTGAGAGAGCTCTTTCCAGAACTTTCCTTGAGGGAACAGCTGGTACAGAGCTATGGCTTGCCCAAGGTCATCCAGCCAGGTGCAAGTGGAGGAGTGGGGAATCAAACCCGGTTCTCCCAGATTAGAGTCCGCACACTTAACCACTACACCAAACTGGCTCTCAATAAAACTGTGCATTATGTGAAACTTTCCACAGTAGATTTTTCCTCACCAGGTGCAGACCAGAAGTTTTCTCCTTTTTGCTCCATATTTTTGGAATCCCCAGTTTTTGCAAGTTCCAAAAATGTAAGATAAGAAGGAGAAAACTTCAGGTCTGCACCTGGTGTGGAAAAATCTACTACAGAAATTTTCACATAACACACAGTTTTTAAAACATCAGTGCAGGGAATTTCACTACTATGGAAATGGTCCCAAAGAATATTTGTAGTTATGCTTTCTTGACCCTCAAAAGCATCTGAGATCATCTTCGTTAATGATATATGCATCAGGTACAAAAAAGGTCACTGTAGGAGATCTACAGCAAGGAGGTGATCATGCATGGTCAGAACATGAAACAGTTACATCGAGAATGTAGAGACGATGCCAGGACCTGTTTCCTTTCAGTCTAGCAATGTATCTTTCCCACTTTTACTTTGGGAACAGGGGGCCAGTATTTTTAGCGCCTTTCTCTCCTTCGATTGGATAGTTTGGATAGCCATTCGATTGGATAGCCATTCTCCGTGTTCAAAAGTAGTCTGCTACTGAGTGCTAGGTGCCTTGGTAGGCACAAACAACTGGAAATTACCATCTACAAATGGTATCTGGGTAGAAACAGAATTCTGTACTGGAAGGTAATTCTTATGTTGACCAAACATTTCCTACTGGCAGGAAAACCATGACACAAAATGGCTATCAAGTTTGGGAGAGGCCATGACTCAGTGGTAGAGCATGCACTCAGCCTGCATGTCAGCTAACGCTGCCATCCCCCAGGCGGGAGGTGGTTCCTGACCCAGGTGGGCCTCAGGTCTATGGAATGTCTTACCCGCTCTGTTCTCATGGCAAGCTTATCGCCTCTCCTGCTTTCCTGACCTTGGGCTGAGGGGTGACATGATCGAGGTTTATAAGATTATGCATGGGATAGAGCAGGTAGAGAAAGAAGTACTTTTCTCCATTTCTCACAATACAAGAACCCGTGGGCACTCCGTGAAATTGCTGAGCAGTCGGGTTAGAACAGATAAAAGGAAGTACTACTTCTCCCAAAGAGTGGTTAACACATGGAATTCACTGCCACAAGAGGTGGTGGCAGCTACAAGCATGGATGGCTTCAGGAGGGAATTAGATAAACATATGGAGCAGAGATCCATCAGTGGCTATTAGCCACAAAGCATAGATAGGAACTCTCAGTCTGGGGCAAGTGATGCTCTGTATTCTTGGTGCTTGATGGCGGGGCAACAGTGGGGGGGCTTCTGGTGTCCTGCCCCCACTGCTGGACCTTCTGAGGGCACCTGGTGTTTTTGGCCACTGTGTGACAGGGTGTTGGACTGGATGGGCCACTGGCCTGATCCAACATTGGCTTCTCTTATGTTCTTATGTTCTAATTTGAAAACTTGCAACTGTACCATTCTAAAACTTAATGGATGTCCTCTACAATAATATGAAAAGCTTATCTGTATACAGACAGTGGAGTAGTTTTGGAATGACCCACCAAGATGCTAATCCTCTGTGGAAGAGGGACCAAATGGCAGACAAATATGGCCTGATAATATTATTACACAACCTCCAGGGGGCATCACAGCAAAGCTTGTTACGTGATGTTCCTATGCTGATGCTGAGTAATTCCTGTCAAACTTATTGCCATCTTTCCTATTCAGGGCAGCGCAGAACAGACGAATGCAGTAAAAAAGACTCAAATGATCATTATTGTCAAGGCAGTTCTTCCCCTCCCTCTGTAGCCAAAATGTAATCATTCTAGTTTAGAACTGCACCTGTGTTGCGGCTGGAGTCCGTACATGGTGTGGTTGAACTTTTTGTTCATTTTTTGCTGTGCTAGAAGATTGATACATCTACGAATGAAATTGTATTTGAAGAAGGAAGAGAAAATACGTCGGTTAAGAATAAGATCTTGGGGCTCTCCATCGTCCCAGATGCGATTCATGATCCATGCCCCACGCCTGGTGCTAAGGAAAACCTGTAGGAAGGAGAGAGAAAAGATTTGAAATTAAACCAAGGGAGGGGCTGTGGCTCAGTGGCAGATTATCTGCTTGGCATGCAGAAGGTCCCAGGCATCTCCAGTTAAAAAGGTCAGTTAGTAGATGATGTGAAAGACGTCTACCAGGGACCTTGGAGATCCACAACCAGTCTGAGTAGATAATATGGATCTTGATGGACCAAGGGTCTGAATCAGTATAAGGCAGATTCATATGTTCATAAACTGAAGGTCACTTTGGAAGAGGGCTGTGTGGCAAAATGGGCCTGTAGCCCCTTACTCAGCTACCGCTTGTTTGACTTGGTAGTTTCATTGATAGACCATGCCTGGCAACCAGTGGGAAATGGGAGAAGGCAGGAATTTACTGGGGAGGGGACTATTGTCCCCCCCCCCATGATGACGCAACTTCTGGCGCAACCCAGAAATAGTGGCATTGCACCGGGGCGATGCTCTGACACTCAAGAGTTTTTGGCCAAGTGCTAGAGCGTTTTCCCCAGTGCAATGCCATTGCTTCTAGGTCACACTGTGTCATCATGCAGGGACAATGAGTGCACCCCCCTGTTTGGCCGGCCAGTTTCTGCCCACTGACCAGGTCAGCCTCAGTGAGCAACAATCACCTGGAAGTCTCTCACCATAATCAGGCAAACGGGAACCCTATTCATTGACCTCTATTGTGCTGCCTACTTCTGCTTTAATTTCTGCTGCCTTCACTCAGCGCTCTTATTTAAGCAGAACTTCTGAGTATGCAGCCTTATTAGTGTTAGCCTTGTCTGAGATCCTAGTTTGTGGACAAAGAACCTCCTCACTTATCCATGGTAAGTGGGTAACAGAGGCGAGAGGCTAGCAAGATACTTTTCATCTGACACTTCTAAAACATGCCGTTTACTGTGATGAAGAAAAAAATACAGATATTCAAACATAGTAGTATTAGAATCTGGTTTAGAAACCTGAGCCAGTGGGCTGACTCAAAAACAAACACACAAATTTATACGTATGTATTTCTCAGTCATCTAGATTAACTTTCAGATCTTGATACCCCAATGTACCTCTGGCATTCACTTCTCAGCTTGTGTAGTGCCACCTTTTCAATTACCATCAACCCAAACAGCCATGTTTACCTCCATCCCAGGCCTGAGGCCTATACCTCAGGGAGGCTCACAGATGACCCATTCCTCCAAAGGAGGAAACCACCCACCAACCACAAGCCCCACTGGACAGGGGTTGTGGTTACCCAGATTAAGCGCATCTGTGATTAAAGGTAGAAAGATCGCTCGAGGCTCTTGACATGAGTAGGCGAGAACAAAGATGGCATCCTCCTGTGGTGCACAGCATGGTCACTGGATAGACAGGCTCACAAAGAGCAACTGTCTGATTTGGAAAGAAAGAATGAAGGCCCACCTAATTGAAAAAGGCTTAAGGATGATGCAGAGCAACAGACTGCATGGAACATCAAAAAATGAGCAGGCAAGAGGTGGTATTATCACTGGTTTAACAGACAGACAGGTATTAAGAGACATAAGGATGCCAGCTGCTAAGGCTGTTTGGGCTGAGTTGGAAAGATTGCGTGTTAAATCCTACCTTTAGAAACATAGCATAAGGAGGATGCAGGCTGATGGGAATCTTTGTGTACATCTTGACAAGACACTGGAATTAGCTGAGCAATTGAGAAGTGCAGGAAAAGAAACTGCAGATCAGGATATGCTTTTGTTAATTTTAATCAGCCTGCCAGAATCATATGAAAATACAGTCTCAAACTGAGTCTAAGAATGATTTGTCTCTCCAAACTGTTATCAATCAACTTGAGGAGGAATATGATGTATGGGAATTAAGGAGAACAAAGACTAGCCGAATAACTTTGAATATAAATAACAAAGGGGAGAAAATTTGTCACTACTGTGGGAAGCGTGGCTACATTAAGAGGGACTATTCTACTGCTAACCAGAAAAAAGCCTTTCCCAAAATAAAAGGGAGAAATGGCAAAGAATTGCAGATTGAGGTTAAGCAGCCTGTAAATAAATGTTTTATATTATCCCCAGGAGCCACAAACAGTCATATTTGGTTTATAGACAGTGGGACCACAGCCCACTCATAGAGATTTTTAAAAAAAACATTAGATGAGCAAAAGCAAGAGAAATTTTTTTTTAAAGATTTTTATTGATTTTATCTATTTCTACTACTACATTGCTACTTTTCTAAGCTATTTTTACCTTATACAGAGTGTGCTTTAATATTTGCTTAATATTACCTTACCATTAATACATATGAAGCATTTTAAACCTTGGTTAATATTCAATTAAAATTGTTACTGATGATACATGAAAAATAAAAAAGCTGTTTGACAGACATGTTCTTTTAAAGGAATGCTTAATTATACAAATTATATCTAATATATAAGTGCGATTTCAAAAAACATTTCAGCCCTTATTTCTTCTTTCGTCCTCTTGTCTTAACAGTCTCTTCTTGTACCTTTGGAGCTACTGCTCCTTTTTCCGAGTCAGAAATTTCCTCTTCGCTCTTTGAGCTATCAAATCCATACATACTTTCTTGCGATGCCAGCAAACCATCTGAGTCTCTCTCTTTTCTCTTTTCTTTGCTTTTTTCCAAAAAACTTTTTGCCTGTTGAACAGAGTCAATCTTATATTTTTTGTCTTTGATGCTGAAGCTCAGTCCTTCCGGAACATTCCATCTGTAGATAATAGATTCAGACTGAAGCCAAGATGTCAGTTTTCCATAGGCTTTCCTTCTTTTCCTTATTTCAAATGGGATATCTTTCATCACTTTAATTTCTTTTCCTTTGATCTTCAGAACCGCTTTATTTGTGGTCCTAAGCACCACATCTCTTGTTGACTTTTTGGAGAACCTTATCTGAATCTCACCAGGCAGGCTTTTCTTTTTAGTATAGTCTGGATAGGTTCTGTAAACCATATCCATATCGCTTTTTATTTCCGCTGCTTTTAAGCCCGTCACTGGTTCAAACGCTTCACTTAACAGATTTTTAAGGTCTTCTCCTTTATCCTCTGGTACATTCTGAAGTCTTAGGAAAAAGTTCGATCTTTCCATCTGTAGTTTCAAAAGCTGATCAGAGTGGAAGGCCTTTTCTTTCTCCGCTTTTTGTAGCCTTGAATCATGATTTTTTACTGAAGTCTTAACTTCCAGAAGTTCTCGCTGCAGCTTCTCTGTAGTTTTATTCGACTCCTTCGGGTCCAGCTGCATCTTGTCCATCTTGATGTTGAGAGCTGTCATTTGGTCCACTAGAAGTCGCAATAACGAGGAGAACACAGTGCTCATCTCTGTGGTATCAACCTTTGAACTCGGAGCTGTACTTCCTAATTTGGGGGAAGGTTTCGGTTTCCCCGCCATTGTTGAGGCTGCGCTTCTTTGTTGATAGTTAGATAAGATGGACGAAAGAAGCAAATTCTACGACTGCGCTTATATCTTTTTAAAGTTCATATCCTCTAAAGAGCGATGCCGCCATCTAGCAAGCCGAACGTACGTTTTTTCATGCAGTAACGCCACGTAAAGAGTCCCGTAAGTACGCCAGTCTCGAGAGGGGGGGGGGGTTTGCTCCACCCACCTTTCCTGCTGTGTTCTGTTTATTTTTACTTCAGACTCACGTTTTCTCCGTGCGTAACTATAAATTCCAGCTTCAAAGCTTCGCACTCTCTGCTGCTTCTCGGTTTTGCGCTTTTAGCCATACGGCTTCCACAGACGGGGGAACCTATGGGGGTGATGAAAGGGGACCTCGATCCCTCGATCGCCACCATAGGGAGAGATCCCCTTCGTGCCACCCCAGGCAGAGCCCCTTCACTAGGGTCTCTGGGGGCTCGGCACCAGTCCGAAGCCCCTTCTTCCCGCCGGGTACGGATCGCGCTCCCCGCAGATGCGGAGGAGCGCGTCCGCCATGGTCGCAAGTCTTGCCGGAAGTCAAAAGCAAGAGAAATTAAGTGCTGCAGATGGAAGCTCTGTAATGGCTGAAGGTATCAGCTTCGGGACAATAAAAGTAAGCTCCCAAATGGAGAAACCCAAGCTGTCCTCATTACAAACTGCCTTTATGTCCCAAACCTAGCGAATAATCTTATCTCTGTAAGAGCACTGGCAAAGAAAGGAATTATGGCATCTTTTGGAAAGAGATGCTTTGTCAGACAGAGAGGAGAATTAATTGCAACTGGATTTGTGAATGAGGATTTGTACAGTCTTGATGCTTATGTGCAAAGATCAAACCTTGCAAAGGAATGCAAACACAAAGATTGCTCCAGGCAATTGGGACACAGAGACAATTATGTAATAAGTCAGCTTGTAAGCCAGAATTCAATTAAAGACATGCAAATGAGCAGATGTCATACTGAAGAAAGGTGTGTGTGCTGTGTCAGAGTGAAGTGGAGGAGACCTAGCTTTAACAAGCAGCATGGCACAAACTCAAATTCCTCGTGGGAATAAATATATGCTGACTTTTATTGATGACTATGTAAGATACACAGTGAATTACGGTCAAGTACATATGTAAAGCCTATGTGGCAATGGTCAATAACAGATTTTAAAAAGCCACTAGCAATCCATACTGATAATGGAGGGGAATACGTGGGACATGAGATGAAGAATTATTTGTCTGAACAAGGAATAGAGTATCAGCTTACAGTCCTATGTACTCCAGAGCAGAATGGTGTAACAGAAAGGAAAAGTCACTCTCACTGAAATGGGCAGATGTATGCTCCTTGAGGCCGAGCTACCTGACAGGTACTGGGGAGAAACAGTCAAACTACATACAACCATAATATTTTTAATACATTTAGTGTAAACAGTCTTATAAATATTTCATAATTAGTTTTAACATCCTTTTTACAATTGCATAGAACAGGTAAAGTGCCTGCGCCAAACGTCTTGAAAGACTTCCCAAGGTTTTAAATTTTTGCGACCTGTTCCATAATCAATTCATGTCCATATTTCACTTGTGCAGTGCACTCCCTGTGGCTCCACCAGTGGAACAGCTGTGACTTCTGTTTTGTTGTTTTCTCAAGGCAGATCCCGCATAGTCTCAATTCTATATCCAAATTCTCAAATCATTTGTTGTCTCTAGGTTCAGTAAAGCTACGCAGAGCAATCTTCCTCTCAAGAATGCTGAGAAACTTCATCAGATGCTAACCAAAGAAGGATCTGAGCAAGGCTACACAGACTATTGCCTATACTCTAGATATAGAGTCAACAAATGGACTTACATTCTAACTTATGTGTATGACCTGATTTTATGCTATGAAGGATGTGATGAAATAGTTCAACATCTGAATCAAAAAGTAGAAGTGAAACAATTAGGAAATATTAACCACAATCTTAGAATGCAAATAGAACGAGAGGAAGATGGAAGCTATTTTCTCAACCAAAAGCAGAAAATTCTAGAACTTCTGGACTATATGAATATGAAAGGAGCTAAGCCAGCAAGAACTCCTATGGAAGTGAACTACCTGAACCAGCAAGGAAGCTGTGAACTTCTGCCAAACAACAAGCAACACAGAGAAGCAACTGGAAGACTCCTGTACATAAGCATATTGATGTGTCCTGATATCACAGCAGCTGTGAGTGTGTTATGCAGAAAGATGGAATCGACAAGCAAAAGGTACCAGCAAGTGACAATCCCACATTGGTGGGACACACGGACACAGACTGGTGGGATACATGGACACAGACTGGGCAGGAGATATTACAGACAGAAAGTCAACCAGTGGACACCTGTTCTTCTATGTCAGCGGAGCAGTCAGCTGGAGCAGCAGGAAGCAAGAAACTGTAGCTGTATCCTCAACTAAAGCTGAATATATATCCACAGTAGAAGCGTGCAGACAACTGAAATGGATACTGAAATGTGTGCAAGATTTTGGGATAGAAGAACCCAAACCAGTACAACTCTTTGAAGACAACCAAGGGTGCAAAAAACCCTGCACAGACAGAGAAGATCAACTCCAGAACCCAACACATGGTTGAGAAGCATCATCTAGTAAGAAACATGCAAGAAGAAGGGCTTGTTGAGTTGGAATACTGTCCTACAGATGAAATGATTGTAGACACACTCAGCAGGCCACCTTATAGAGAAAAGTTTGAAAAGCTATGTAAGAAGATGACTTTTTTACACTCAACCTCGAGAAGGGGTATTGGAAAAGTCAATGTCTGGTGTACAAAGAAGAGAAGTCCCTGAAGGGGGAAGCAAGAAGACAATTAGGTAGGGTAGTGAGGTCAGCACTTTCTCTCTCCGGTTAAGTGTCATTCCTTGTCTGTCTCCAGATTGCTACTCTTAGGATAATTTCCCTATTTTTCTCAGAAGTGCCACACTCAGTCTTACCCTCTCTCTCTCATCTAGAGATGTAGTTAGGAACCTATCTCTGTTTCTCCTCTTTCCTCTCAAGTATGTTAGTTCCTAAATAAACCTTTATCTACTCTTTAATTAGGTTGTGCACCATTGGTGTGTTAATTACTATGCCAACATGGACAAGGGCCTTGCCCACTTTCCTGGAACATGGCGGAGGAAGTAATACTTGTCAAAGAGCCGCATGTGGCTCCTGAGCCCCTGGATGACTACCACTGCCCTAAACTATTAACGGTATCTCCCCAATGATGGTAAAGCCTTTCTGTGACCACCTAGTTGTCATAACTCTATGTTCTTCAGCCCTCCTCAGTCTTGACTACTGTCAAATCTTCAGCTGTTGCTCGTTAACTGTAGCTCTTTCCACTGATTCTGAAAGGGATCTCCCTAAATGGTTACAAGGCTACTTATTGTCTAGGAATATCAGCCTCAAAGTGGGTCCTAGGGACCTACAGCTCATCTCCAAACTACAGAGATCAGTTCCCCCAGAGAAAATGGAGGGTGGACTCTATGGTGGGTGGACTCTATGGCATTGTATCCCACTGAGATCCCTGTCTTCTCCAGGCTCCATCCTGGAACCCCAGAAACACAGAATGCTAGAACCACAGAGAGCTAAAACCATAGTTTCAGGTGATTCCTAAAGAAGACTGGTGTCACTTCACACCTTTCCCTAGAAGTGACATCATCCCATCATGACTTACAGTTGTTTTTTTTTAATTCTCCTGTTGCTGCTCAGAGCAGTAGTTGGGGGCCAGCTACCCTGACCAGGACTGTAGTCTCCTCCACAAAGAACCAACAGTCTGATAAACATATCAGCAGGTCTAGAAACCCAGGAATTTGGGATGGGATGGACACTTTAACACAACCCCTTCATCTCTAGTAGGACACTGAAATACCTTTTCTACCGTAAAAAGAACTCTGTATCCTTGTAGTATCCAGTCATGAAATGCTAAGAGGCTGCACTGGACAGCCAGAAAACTGAAGTACCTCAACAGGTTTCCATGATGATGCTCAATGCCATTTCTTCTGCCCAAATTGGTTCATGTCTAAGATAACAATTCAATTATCTGTGTTCTACAAAGCCTCCCTTCCCTATTTAAATCTCTTCCACCCCTTGGAGATAGAACATTAATGCGCTGGTGCAAAAATGTCTGTCTTTTTTCCTAGTCATTCCTCACTGATGTGAGAAGAAACCCTAAATGCAGAGCAGCAAATAGAATAGACACTGGAGAGCAGGGGATCTGGATGCCACCTCATTGCTACGGGCAGGGCAGATGCAGAGCCACAACAGCCAAAATAGCTATTAGCTGAGAACTTTAACTTGTACCTACCTGGCTGGCCACTTGGCTGATCTCCACAGCAATATCCACTCCTGAATTCCCTGTGCCAACCACAATAACCCTTTTCCCCAGGAACTCAATGGGGTCCTTATAATCGCGGCTGTGGAAGTAGCGCCCCTTGAATTTTTCTATGCCTGCAATGGAAAGTTCAGAGACGTTGACAATGGTTTGGACATGTGCTGAATCCTCCTCTGGAATGGCCCACCAGAGCGGGTATGGTGGGTACCTTCATTGGCCACATTTTAGGAAGACACGCAAGACAGTTTGAGAGGGTATTTGGAGGAAAGTCAGCTGTTTCAGCAGATTTAGCTCTGTGTTTTGACATCTTTGTGTACTATTAAAGCTTTGAATGGACATGTATGTTTTACATCCTTGCAACTTCTTGTTGCATCGTTAGCTGCCCTGAGTTCAAGAAAAGAAGGTGGGGTATCCATATGTTAGGGCTGTGGTGGCTCAGAGTTTAAGACGCTGAGCTGCAGACCAGAAGGCTGGTAGCTTGGCAGTTCAAGACCCAATGCAGCATGATGGAGTAAGCTCCTGTCTCTGGCCCCAGCTCTTGGCAACCTAGCAGTTCAAAAGCAAGAAATTGCAAGTAGATAAATAGGTACCACTTCGGTGGGAAGGTAACAGCGTTCCGTGAACCTCGGCATTTAAGTCATGCTGGCCACATGACCACGGAAAAAGTCTTTGGACAGCACTGGCCCTTTGGCTTGGAAACTGAGATGAGCACCAACCCCTAGAATTGGCTTTCGAGCAAGAGAAACCTTTACCTTTATCCATATGTTAAATAAATAAATAAAACAAGATCAGTGCTGACCTCAAGGTGGATAAGTTACGAAGAACCACAATACAGCCATGATATAATTACTCAGTGTAAAGAGATGAGACAAAGTCACCACCTGAAAGTAATTAATGAGAGGAGGAGAGTTAAAATATGTAAATAAGAACAGGGCAACATAGAGATATTGCAAGCTACAGCAAAGAATTTTATACTGCGATGGACTGAAGTTGTGTAATAGAATTTTTCAAACAAATTTGACAAGATTGGTTATCTGTTACTGTGTTCAAACTGGTGAGTTTCTCTCTTCTCCTACTGGGGATTTTAAGAAGTTTTGTTATATTTCAGTGACTGCCGGGTTTGCCTTGAGAAAGGACAGAAACAGCGATCTTGGAAGCCTTGACAGTCGCCATGCTCGTACTAAACATACACGAGAAGAACCTGATAAGGAAATAATTAGAGCTGAACTTTGGTAGGAGTACTTTGTTTATTTAAAACATTTATCTGTTATACTCTTTGCATGTAAATGTTTGTATGAATGTGCTTGATAAACAGTATAATGGACTATACAATGTTACACTGAGTAATTATGTCACGGCTGTATTTTGGTTCTTCTAAATTGCTTTTCCTGTGATCTCTCGTTTATTGTTTGCAACCTCAAGGCGGAACCTGGAGTTCTCCTGAAATCACCCCTGATCTCCAGATTACAGTCGTTAGTTCCATTGCGTTCTAGCCTGATTTCAAAACATCATGGCAACACAGAATGTCACTTCTTTCTTTCTCCTCCACCCAAATATTCTTAAAGTCATGATAGCATTGCCAGGGGAAGTGTTTGTGGGGAGCACATCCTGATGGTTGGTGTGGCACCAGTGCCTAGACATCTCTTCTGGTGCAAAGCTGGAAGGTTTTGGAGGCTGGACTGACTCTATGGTTTCACATCTTCACTGAGCTCCTTCACCTCCCCAGGCACTGGCCCCCAAACCCCCAGGCATTTCCCAAGCCAGAAATGGCTACCTGGGTGTTTGTCTGTCTCCCTCTGTTTTAGGAGTGCCAGCCTCCAGGTGGGACCTGGGGATTGCCAGGAATTACAGCTTATCCCAGATGTGCGACTGAACAACAACAACAATGCCTAGCAGTCACCTTGCAGAGATGCTGTAGAGTCAAGTTAGTTTACAGTGCTTTAAAAAAAAAAATGAAAGGAAAGGAAAAACGAACAAAAGCATATGTACCTATTCCTAGGGAGAGCAGGAAATGGCTCCTTATACATAACTGAGACTGTGAGTTCAAGGGGGTGGTGGCAAGGACTGTGGCCCTGGATGGTAAAAATGGAGAAGGTTTGAATATTTTTGAATCGTATGCCTAAGATTGGTAACTTTGGCCAATTGCTACTCATTATAAATGTAAGCCTTACCTATCATCTGGCTAGAAGGAGCCTCGCCAGGTTATGACTCAGAGCACCTTGGATGAAAGAAGTCCTCTCATGGGCCCTGTTCTCTCACTGTTGCTTAGTGGAGCCGTGAAAGCCAAACAGGAAGTCATACTGACCCTGCAATTTCACTTTTGGTGCAAACCTGGAAGTGATGTTACTGTGTCACTCTAGGATCCACCATGATGCTCTAGAATTCACCTGAAACTCTATGATGGAAAAACATAGTTTGGAGTGAATCCTAGAGCATCATGTGATGCAGTGACATCACTTCCAGAGGGATGCTCTGGCAGGTGGACTCTGTGGCATTGTACCCCACTGAGGTCCCTTGCCTCCACAGGTTGCATCCTGAAATCTCCAGGAGTTTCCCACCCTGGATCTGGCAACTCTACCCCACACCCTTGACGGTGGCCAGGTGGGACCTGGCAACCATACTTCCTTCTCTCTCTCTCTCTCTCTCTCTCTCTCTCTCTCTCTCTCCAGTCCATACATATGAGGCAGGGGTTGAACAGCAAATTAGCATACAGATTAATGAAGATGTTTTAATAGATGCAAACAGGAATCACAAGCTAAGTTTATAAGTTCACCATTTGTTTGGATTGAATTCTGGTGGGGTGAACAGTGAAGCAAATAAACATGTCAAAATTGGAGGTAGTTGTGTAAATATATCATTCTTCATTGTGGTGTTAACTAGTACCTTGAATAAAAATTTGTTGCTTTTAAAGGTGCCACTGGATTCAAACTTTGCTCTTCCATCATTTAGAATTGTTATAGCTATTTGTCATATTTACAGGTTTTCATTTATGCATTTGTCATTTAGTGAGTTATACCTATTTCTTGTCCCTATCGGTTTCATTTGTGCATTTGTTTGTAGTCCACAAAGCACAAGTTGAGCTAGGGTTGCCAGTCTCCAGGTGGTAGCTGGAGATCTCCCAGAATTACAGTTGATTTCCAGATTACAGAGATCAGCCCCCCAGAAAACGGCTGCTTTGGTGGGTGGATGCTATGGCATTACACCTCACTGCGGTCCCTCCCCTCCCCCAGGCTCCACCCCAAAAAACCTCCAGGAATTTCCCACCCAAGACCTGGAAACCCTAAATCGAGCTAAGGCTGAATCTGCTCATTCCCATAAAATGGGTTAGGGGAGTGAGCATCTATACAACCACAGCCCTCCTATCTGGTCCACACCACCAGGCTTAAACTTCTAAGAGGGCTCAGTGGCACCCAAATACAGTCATGCATATAGAGTCCCAGAAGCAGCAAAGGATACCTGGGAAAGAATGCAGTGGCAGGTAGGCGTTGGAATGGTGGCCAGTGCAAACCATGATCCCATCGAAAACGGATGACTCCTGTTTCTCATTGGTCTCTGTGATAACATTCCACTGGCCTGTTTCAGTGAAGTCTGCACTCTTGCTGATGTTACAAACTTTAGTCTGGAAGTAAGAAAACAGACACTTGAAGTGTTTAGGTCTTTTGCTTTGCCTTCTTCACTCAAGAAACAACCCACACGTTTTCTGAGAAGCCACCTTGCCTTGGAGCGCAACAAGGTTTGGTGTGACTTCCATGGTCCAGTTGGTTCGGCTCCTACTTCCTCTATGAGCCTTACTCTTACCCTGAAGCGGATGTACTTCAGAAGGTCAAAGTGCTTGGCGTACTGCCGGAAGTATTCCATGATCTTTGAGTTGTGCATGTAGTTGGGGTAGTCATCTGGGATGGGGAAGTCGCTGAAGCACATCATCTCTTTGGAGGTGTTGATGATCACAGATCTATAAATACTGGCCCGGCCTGCCTCGGGTTTCTCCTACGGGAAGCAGAACAGCATGGTTAGCAGCTTCAAAACAAAGAAAAAGATTGATGGGAGCATCTGCCTCATGAAAAAGACAGAGAAGCTTTATTTCACTGTTGTAGTTTTCCTGAGATATCCTGGGCATTGTAGTTTGGTGAGGGTACTCAGAATTTTTCATTAATGGGCCCCCGCCTCCTTCATCAAGCCTGAATTCTCCCTAGAAGCTAAAATAACCAAACTGAAACTATCATACTTTGGTCACCTTGTGAGAAGACAAGAGTCGCTGGAAAGGACAATAACTCTAGGAGAGGTTGAAGGCAGCAGGGAAAGAGGAAGATGGATTGATTCCGTCGAGGAAGCCGCAGCCCCTCAGTTAGCAAGACCTGAGCAAGGCTGTTAACAACAGGACATTTTGGAGATTATTAATTCATAGGGGTCACCCTACAACAGAAGTGACTACCCTGCCTCCCAAGAGCTCCACATGATCTCAACTACTTGTATATTTATTTATTTATTTGCTTGTTTGGAGGCATTTATATCCTGCCTTTCTGCAAAAACATACCCAAGCTGGCTTGGCTGACAGAAGAAAAAAAATACAGGACAGTAAAAAGATAGAACAATTCAAAATGTATTAGCAGTGTACAATGCCCGTTGAAATAACCCTAGTAATCATGAGGAAGAAAAAGAAGAAGAGCTGGAGTCTCAGAGAAGCTTACAATCTCCTTTCCCTTCCTCTCCCCACAAGAGAGAGAGCTCTGTCAAGAGCTGCCCTTGAGAGAACAGCTCTGGAAGAACTTATGACTGACCCAAGATCACACCAGCAGCTGCATGTGGAGGAGTGGGGAATCAAACCCAGTTCTCCCAGATTAGAGTCTGCACTCTTAACCGCTACAACAAACTGGCAGACTGAGACACTCATGGCATAACCATTATATTTCTCCAGGAGAAATGGCATAAATATTTTAAATAAATAAATTACAAATAAAGAGGTGTAGATTCAGGTGTGCATGCACACGAAAGCTTAGAATTAAAACTTTGTTGGTCTTAGAGGTGCCACTGGACTCAAACTTTGTTCAAATAAACAAGCGATTTACATTGCCTGAAGATTAGTTATAAATCCAGGAGATCTCCAGCTCTCACCTGGAGGTTGGCCACCCTAGTGGTACGTCTGGTTTGACAAGACTCTGGTAGACCTGAAAACAGTGTAATGAGTAGCTTTGACATATTCCCTGGGCAGGTTGTTATTAGCATACGATATAACTACATTCCCTTTCATATGCACAAATCAGATTTCTACAGTGCTGACACTAAAGTCCCACATCTGTTCAGCTCTAGGCCTTTCTCGGGAGTAGCGCAAACTCTAATTACCACCAGGGTTGTAACTCACCTAAGGAGGATGGGGGTGGAGGAAGAAAGCATCAGAGTAGTTCTACCTGTGCCCTCTGAACAAGCTGAAGGGTAGATCCCTGCAGGTCACCGGAGGTAGCACTGCGCTGGATCCTGACCACACTGTGTCTTCTGTTCCCTTTGCACATATCCCACACACACTTTTTCACAAAACTCATTTGTTCTCTTTTAAACATTCAGACCCTCAATTTTTAGCTAGCAAAATGTCAATCAACACAGGAGGGATGTGCGGGGGCAGGGGTGCAATTCCGGGCCTGTAAGGGGGTATCATAAGTATGCCTGCCAACCTCTAGGTGGGCAAAACAAAGGAAATAATATATTTATTTATTTAGCTATCAAATTTATACCCCGCCCGCCCCGCCAAAGCAGGCTCAACCATCTGTGCTCAACCATAAACAACCACAAGTCTTAAACAATTGTCTCAAAATGTAACCAGGATATAATAAAGAGGACACAGTCCAATGTGATACAAATACAATGAAATTAAACATAACAGGGCATATTTTACATGCCACAGGACGGAGATCTTTTTAAACTTTATCGACTCATATGCCAGAAACTTCAATAACATGGAACACCATCTCCCTGTTTTAATAGTCCCACAGGAGTTCAAGGATTCACTGGAGCCGGGTGGATGGACTCATGTAGGTTCCTACGATATTCTTCTCCATGTGTAAGCTAGCTGATAACAAACTTTTTACCAAAGTTTCTTCTCCATGTGTAAGCTAGCTGATAACAAACATGTGTAAGCTAGATATTCTTCTCCATGTGTAAGCTAGCTGATAACAAACTTTTTACCAAAGTTACAAACATTTTGCCAAAGTTTTCCCCCAAAGATGGAACTCTTAAGTGTTCTGCTCAAAAGGCAGGGGGGGGGGGGGGGAGAGAATAACCAGCATAGTGTTTCCTTGCACAAAGTTGCTGCTGATCTCAAGTCAAAGTGCAGCAACTTTGCACAAGGAAACAATAAGTTCTGCATACTTCTTCTGTGGTGCTCTTTGGTTTTGTTGTTAACCTCTAGGTGGGGCCTGGAGACCTCTTGGAATGATAACTTATTTCCATACTACAAAGTTCAGTTCCTCTGGGGAAAATGGCTGCTTTGGAGGGGGGTTGGGGGCTGTATAGCTTTATGCCCCACAGAGGTCCCTTCCATGCCCAAACCCCTCCCTTCCCAGGCTCCACCCCTAAATCTCCTTTACTCAAGACCTGGAGTTGGCAATTCTAAGGACGGCTGAGAATGGCAGCTTCTGCTGGCATCAAAGTCACAGCAACTAGGAGGTCATTAAGGACCCTGAGCATCATTTTTCTGGGCCTGGTACAAACTTGTCACTCAGAGCCTTTGGGAGTCTGTGTTGGAAGTTCCAGATGCAATAGCTCCCATCTCAGACCTCCAGACTGACTGGCAAGAGACACTAGATAGCTAGAAAGGCACACTGACCTTTCCTCCTGTATCTACTCTTCTGCCACTGTCCCCTTTGAAATGCAGACTGTGTTCTCAGGGACCATTTCCCCTTCCTTCTCCTCTCTCAGTCTTGAGGACAAGCTCTCTTCCTGCACGCACCAAAAGTGAGACATGGGGTCCTCTCTTGGTACCATCAGGCAGATGGGCCTTTTGCCATCTGCTTCCATCCTTTAGGTAGTAAGTTAGTAATCTATCAGTCTCTGCTCTTTCCTGTCCAAAGTGTACTTCTCAGATGAAGAGAGACTTATTTCTCTTCTAAACTTGCAATGTGGCTTTGTGTAGCTTTTTAAGCTGAGTAACCTGGTAAAGTGACGCTTCTGCGTTTGTAGCTTTATTTAAGCACTCAGCTAACTAATACTGACTGAACTAAACACATTCGTTAACCTCAATAGTTAACCCTATTTGTGCCATCTAGTGAGCTATGAAACAAAAATGTCTTGCTATATTTATGAAAAGGCATATGCCATAATTCTTTCAGCCTTAAAAGGGCCAGGTTACCAGTCATGTAGCCGGGGATGCCCTGTTCAAAACCTAAACTATTTGAAAGCAGTGGAGAAATGCACACAGAGAACGAAAAACTGTATTAACCGCAAAATATATCAAGTAGTCCCAAAATCAGGATGAAGGGATTCTCTGCTGCTTGGCATGCAGAAGCTCCCAGGATCAGTCCCACACCTCAGCATTTAAGGAGCGATTCGTTTGTGATGTTAATGTCCAGGTGGGCCCTGGAGTTCTCCCGGTATTACAGCTGATCTGCAGACTGAGATCAGTTCCCCTGGAGAAAATGGCTGCTTTGGAGGATAGACTCTAGGGCATTAATACCCCGCCAAGGTCCCTTCCGTCCCCAACCCTCCCCTTCTCAGGCTCCACCCCCAAGTATCCAGGAATTTCCCCACCTAGAGCTGGCAACCCTAAAGGCCTTTACTTAAGACCACAGAGTACTACTGCGAGTCAAAATAGATAGTACTGACTTTGATGGAGCAATGGTCTGATTCATGAAAAGGCAGCCGTGAGGCCATGAGGCTAATAGCACATCTCCCAGGGCTGTTTCAAGTTAGAATAACTGATCGGAGGGGGGGGTGAAATTGTAGCTCCTTCTCCCCGTACACTGTGGCTCCAGTCTTATTTGGCCCTGTCCACATCTGGGAATTCAAGTTCGCAGGCGCACAAGCTAACCAGACAATCAGAAAATGTTACATGTCATTAGACCCTTCCAAGCAGGTCACAAAGGCAATAATGTTAGATCCCTGGGATCTAATATTCAGAAGTATATGGCCTCTGAACATGAAGATTCCATTAGCTACCAGAGCAGATAACTGGCTTCAGTCAGCAGAATGGAAGAGGTTTGGGGAAGAGAGCTAGGGGGAGAGATGATGACAGAGCTTCCCAGGTTGGGTGAGACGACTGCCACCCTGGGCTACTGCCCGTGAGTCAGCTGGACCCAAACCCCTCAAGTCAGTTTCCCTCTCACTTCAATGGGGCCGATGAAGCCAATCCAAGATTTTATGCATTAAAGAAATAACTACTTAGGATGCAGTTGGCTGACTGGAAATGCCAGTCTATCCAGTTTTCCACACAGATACATTACAGGAAGGAAATGATATGCTGAAGTTGGGTATTCACAGTCACACACACATTGCCTCCCCAGCCAGAAAGGCCTCCTACTGTTATGTCGTCAACTCAGAATATTTTTCATCTTCACCCTCCAATTGCAAAAGCAAATTGCACAGTCAAATTGCTGTTGACTGTGAAAGGAAGTTGAAGGAATGATACATTTACACCTACTAGCTGGAATAAGCCCACACCAGGGGTGGGCAAATTGCAGCCTGTGGGCCACATGTGGCCCGCCACAGAGTTTTTTGCAGCTCCGGGAGTGAAGTGTCCAGGGGGCGGGCACATTACCAAGCCCCACCCCCTGCTCCCAGCAGCCCTGTTGGGCGACAAGGAGGCAGAAGAAGAAAGGTAAGTTACCTTCCCTCCCCCATCCTCCTCTTCCTGGGGCCCCACCCTCGCCTTCCCCAGGCCATGCCAAAGTGCAGCGCTCTGGGGAAGCCCTGCACACTCCCACCCTCACCTTCCCCGGGTTGCACGGAGGCACAGCAGGCAGGCAGCTGCTTTCGGTGATCTCTCTCTATGTCCCTGTCTCTCTCTCTCTCTGTGTGTCCCTCTGCATGTATGTGTGTCTCTGTGTCCCTCTGTGTGTGTGTGTGTCTCTCTCTCTCTATCTCCCTATGTGTGTGTGTCTTCCTCTCTCTCTCTGTCCCTATGTTCCCTGTGTGTCTCTCTCTGTCTCTGTCTGTCTGTCTGTCTGTCTCTGTCCGTCTCTGTGTGTGTCTTCCTCTCTCTCTCTCCCTATGTTCCCCATGTGTCTCTGTCTGTCTGTCTCTGTCCGTCTGTGTGTGTGTCTTCATATATTTCATATATTGGGTCTACATATATTTGTGAGCAAAGTTTTTCTTGTATGAAGATCAACAAGAGTAAATATAGATGCTCTTTGACAGACATTAACTTGCAGGCTGCGATGAGAATCTCAACAAGCCATCTCACTCCTGATTTCAAAAAAATTGTAGAAAAGTGTGATAGGGTACATTTGTCTCATTAAACTGATTCTAAAATTAAATGTGCTTGCAGCTATAGATGATATGAAATTAGCACAATAAATAAATTGAATAAAATGACCACTATTTTATTTAATTTATATTTATTGATTTTTATGATACAATTTATACCTTTTCTGAAATGCAAAGTTAACTAATGAATGCAATCATTTTAAAGTAGCCCCCGAGCCAAAACCATTGCCCACCCCTGGCCTACACACAGTTTAGTACGCAATGAAACTAATTTGTAAACATGAGAAAAGAGCAAGAATCCAGTGGCATGTTAAAGACTAACATGCATTATGTGTAGGTGTTTTGACTCACTTTCACCGTGCATGTCTGTTGGGTTTTCTTTTTCATTCTGCATTTTCCCCCTTCCTTCAGCACTTAGTTCGCTTTCCATTTGCTGTTTCCCTGCATTTTCTGTGAGTGCTTTTGTGCCGGTTTTTAGCCTGCTTCTCTTCCAAACCAAAGGTAATTCAAAAGCATACAGATTCCCTCAGATTTCCCCCTGCCCTTTTCTCGCCCCTCAAAGGTCACTCCTCCACCCACATTAAGGTTGTTCCACCCGCTCTGCACATTTTGCCATCCTTACCCCTTCATTGGTGTACAATCTCCATTTTCCACTTGTTGTTTTAAATTTAAATTTTTTTATAAGTGGCATGAGTCTAGTGATATGAGACTGTTGCTAGTCTGAGATCGCTGAATAAAAATAAATAAATTGATGGGGAGGGGAGTATAAAAGGAGCTGCATGAGGTTTAGTTCCCTGCTGGTGTTGACTTGAAAGGGGGATCAGGGAGGCACAAAATTAAACAAATAGCTGAGAGTAAGACGCTAAATCTAGTTTGTATTATATTACATACACATATAATACATAGAACACAAGTGTCATTTACAATGTACAATCAAGAAATAAGTGCTAACTATACAGTTTGTATCCTAACTAATTATTTTCTCATTAGTTCTAGGAGCAGAAAGCTCTTTAGTTCCAGGAGCAAAAAGCTTCACCAATGTGTATGTAATATAATACAAACTAGATTTAGCGTCTTACTCTCAGCCATTTGTTTAATTTTGTGCTGTTATTAGCTGAGGGGTCTCTAATTGTCTCTTTGTACTGTTTGACAATGACTGTGATAGGATTTTGTCCAATATCCCTAAATTGGTGCAAGGAACAGGGAGGCAAACAGCAGCATCCCCAGTGCAAAAAAAAAAAAGATTTCAGTGCTGCATGTAAGCAAAATAAAGGGGGGGGGGTTGTCAGCACAGAATGAAATTGACGTGATATGTAAAGAGAGAGAGAGAGACTGGGATGGGAAGCCTAAAGCTTTGAAAACATTTTCCCCTTTCATGCTTTAGTGAACAATGTTGAGAGGGGGAACCATTTTGACAGTCACTGGAAGCCTAACATTAAAATGGGGCTGAACCACATGGACCTTCTGTGAACTGCCGAACTTAAGAATCACTCCTCTCCCATACGAATTGCAGCCCTGGAGTGTCTGGGGAAGAGAAGAGTGAGGAGGGACTCTGTTTTAAAAGGACAACTCCTTGGCTGTTATGTGAAACAGATCGTTGTACTGAATGGACCACAGATCTGATCCAGCAGGGCTTGTTTTGTTTATTTTATTTATTTATTGGATTTCTACCCCACCCTCCCAGCCAAGGCCAGCTCAGGGCACTTCTGAAATGCAAAGTGGACTTGTTAAATCCGCTTAGTTGGCAGTCAATCACACAGAAGTTACTGGGACTTTCAGCCAGCCATAAGTCAGCTGCGGCTTGATGGTAAAACAAAAACATCCCCCACCAAACTAAATATACAATTAAAAGTCCTCAAAAATTTAGAAGCACTGGAGTAATTAAATTTTAGGTGGTGGTGTCTGTGGAAAGAAAATTAGAAATGTATTTAGTTTAGATTCATAACGAATCTTTTAGACTTCCCTTGTACATAGCAGCTTGTTAGCCACACTGAACACATACCCATAAGGCCTTTCACTCAGTTACCCTGTAAGCCGCACATATTCATGACTAGCCTGATACCCATGCTTCGCTACGGTATTTAAGTCCTGTAAATCCAGTTATAATACTGATGATGTGAAGTTTGAAATGTAACATTTGTTGTAGGAATTCTTATGGAGAAGATTGTAGTGTAAAAAACAAAGTGAGACATACATACTGTCCCGTCCCCCCCGTCCCCACCCACCCCGAAGGACCTTTGTGTGATTGCCATGCTGGCTGTTATGAGAAATGTCTATTCACGAGTCTTGAATCACTGATTTCTGTAACTGTCTTCAACTGTCTGCAGTCTCTTTTAACTGTGTTTTTACCTCAGAACATTGAGATCCACAGCTGAGCAATCAGAGGGAGGTGGGTGCAATCAGGCAGGTTCTACCTCAGAACCAGTGTTCCCTCTAATCCGAGTTAGTGTGAGCTAGCTCACATTTTTTTAGCCTCTGGCTCACACATTTTTGTCTTAGCTCTGGAAGGATGGCTCCAGAACAAACTAATTTATGCAGGAGCCAAATCTCTCACTCACAACTTTCATGCCAGTAGCTCATAAAGTAGGATTTTTGCTCACAAGACTCTACTGCTTAGAAGGAGCATTGTTCAGAACTCTGAGCTACACAGTTGACCATTCAAGGGGCGGGGGCAAGGAGACAGCAGCCTGTCTGGTGTTGTGGGGGGGATTGTATTTAAAGGCATCAGGGAGGCTGGGCCAGCAGTAGGGCTAAGTCAGTCCTGCTGAGCAAACCTCCCAGTGGCTGTAAGCATCCTACTTCCTCTCCTACACCTGACAGGCAGCTGCCTAAAGAGAAGGTAAATTACCCTAGGTGTTAGAAATATAAAACCAAGGCAATGACCTGCATCTGGCAAGACGACCCTTTTGGTCAAAGGGTACATTTGGTTTCACACTTCCTTTGCACATCAGAGATAACACAGAGAGTCCTGTGTTACCTCATGAGCAAAGAACACAGAGAAAAACCTCCTGGCAGAATCATCTTGCTGCTGTAACTCAAAATGTAAATTGTTGTCTAATATGGGTTAAGGAGTGGATAAAATTAGAAAACCCAAGAGTTCTGGCTTTAGAAAACCATGATCTCCGTATGGTCTGGCACGCGTATGTTTGGTATGGCAAACAAAAAATACATCCTAACTTTTCGGAACACTCCTTTAGAGCGGTGCTTATGAAGACATGGATAAACATCAAAGATAAATAAAACCATCTTTATTGAATCCATACAAATCATTAAGTTATGAAACATTATTGGATAAAGACGAAAATATTAAGACGGAGGCTCAAATAAGAGATGAAATGGGAATTAACCTAACTTGGCTGGAGGCTATTCAGCTTAAATCAAGGTATAATGAGGATAAAAAGATTGGCTTTTGCAGAAGTCCAAATGCGTTATATGTGATTTGGTTAAACAATGATCTTAAATTAATTAAAAAGCTGTATGAGGTAATTTTGAAATATGAAATGCAGGATGAAGAGATTAAATCTGTGATGATAAAATGGATGGAGGACTTCGGTTATAATATAGACACTGACAGATGGCCAAAAATTTGGAAATCAATCAAATTCCTAAAAGCAGTAAACTATAAGGAAAACATATATAAGCTTTTTTATAGATGGCATTGGTCACCTGATAAACTGAATAAATGTTTTAAAACCGTTTCCAATCTCTGTTGGGCATGTGGGAAGAACAGTGGGACTCTTTACCATATGTGGTGGTCCTGCAAAGTAGTTCAAAAATTTTGAGAAATGGTTAAGGACATGATTTTTGAAATTACGGCATATGATGTGGATCTGGAACCAGAGACTTATTTACTGAACATGTTTGCGGAGGACATATGAGGACATCAGACTCAAAGCTTATAGCGTACATCTTAACGGCAGCTCGTATATTATGGGCAAAAGCTTGGAAAATGCCTTTTCTACCAAAAAGGGAAGACATAGTTAATAAGCTATCAGAATGGGCTAAACTGGACAGACTGAGCTACTTGCTGAATACGGACAACAAAGTGGATCCTGTTAATGAATGGTCCAAATTTCTTATTTGGTTGAAATAAGTTTGGTGCTCGTTTAGTTTAAGGAAATTTATCATTTTTGTTGTTTTATTTTATATACTGTTAAGAAAATACAAAAAATTATAATAAAAAAATGTAAATTGTTATCTGGACATGTCCTGTAAACAATTTGTTTTTCTCTTGCTAGAATGAAAGAAAGGCTTTAGAAGACCACAATCTCCGTATGGGCTGGCACGCGTATGTTTGGTATGGCAAACAAAAAATACATCCTAACTTTTCGGTACACTCCCTTAGAGCGGCGCTTATGAAGACATGGATAAACATCAAAGATAAATAAAACCATCTTTATTGAATCCATACAAATCATTAAGTTAAATTGTTATCTGGACATGTCCTGTAAACAATTTATTTTTCTCTTGCTAGAATGAAACCTTGATTGACGTCAAACTGATGCAATTAACAAATGTGACCATTCTTGGGCAACTCTTCGATCAATGCGTATAAAATAGCCAGCCTGACAGGGCATCTTCACTCACTCTTGGAGTCTAGTGCTGTCTCTCTGGTCTAAGAGTGGCCCAGAGGCCTTCTGTTGTCTATTGTATGTGTGTGTGAAATACTTTGTTTCTGTTTTTGTAAGTGCTTGTTTGTACTTAGAGAATAAGAATTTGCATTGTGGGCTTTGGTTTCAGCGTCTGGCTGACCCAGCCTGCTTAACTGTTTAACCTGGATGCTAACTCTAAATAAAGTAGCAAAGGAACCCGTGTGTGTGTGTGTTTGTGAAAGCTTTTAGTCCACTCCTGTGGCGGGCACCCATACACTTTTCTACAGGCTATGGTAAGGGGCCACTACTAAGACATAGAACCGAGGCATAGTGGGTAGCACACATCATTAGACACGTGTAGTCAAGTTCTTACAACAGTGTCAAAAGCCTTTCCTGAATAATTCCGCCTTTCACAGATTGTGGAATCTCAGCAAGCCATCTTAATAACTTCAGCCAGGGCCTTTTTGTCTCTTCTGAAACTGGTGTCTTCCCTCCACTGCTGAGAATATTTCCTCAGGGAAGTAGGCAATTTCAGAACAAGTTTTGGCACTGCAGGAACAGGCTGGGGCTCACTTGGGCTCCCCAGCATTTGCCCTCAAGGCCATGATCTCCCGTCCTGACCCACGCCCTCACTTGTGCTTACAGAACATCCTCATATTGTGAGTTTGCTGTCTGACTATGATACAAAGATTTGACAAAAGTCCTTGAGGGACACAAACAGGCTGTTTAGCAGCCGGGGATGGATCTGAGAAGAGCAGATCTGGTCCTTCATGTGTGGGAGGAATTCACTGGAGGTACAGGAAAGGGAGAGAGCTGTGAGCTGGCCAAAGAGGAAGCCCTTGGGCTCAGGGCCTCTCTGCTTTCAGCCTTCTCTGGCTGCCAGAAAATCTTAGGATCTCCTGGCTATACTGCACACCCTACAAAAATTAACAAAATGGCTGAGAGTAAGACACTAAATATAGTTTGTATTATATTACATACACAAATAACACAAGTATCATGTACAATACACAGTCAAGAAGTAAGTACTAACTATACAGTTTGTAACCTAACTAATTATTTTCTCATTAGTTCTAGGAGCAGAAAGCTCCTGCACCACCTGCCATGCAATAATAATTATTATTATTCATCCAAACGAAACCAAATCTAGCAACACTGCCTCTGGAACTCCTCACCACAAGGTAAAAGGAGAGGTCTATTACATTCCTGTCAAAGCCCTATGAAATATGAACCTCTCTCATTCCTGCCAGTTAGATTTCTCCAGCTACCGATGCAATCAATATTTAGCACAGCAGAAGTGATATTAAGTGTGGAAAACATTTTACAAGGCTGTCTCATTGTGATCCCTATCAAATAAGTTAGGCATTAAAATTATTAACATGAATAAAAAAATTAAAATTAATAAAATGAAAACTGTCTTCCTCTGCAGAGCCTTCCTTGGTGGTCTACCTTTCAAGTTCTGGCCCTGCTTAGCTTCCAAATTAAAATTAATAGAATTTATTGTTTTCATTTAGTTGGTTATTTAAAACATTCTAACGCTGCCTTTCCACCCAATCACGTTCCCCGCTGCAGTGAACATAAAAACATGAAAACATTTGAACAACTAAAAATAACATTGATAATTATAAAATGACTCAATGAAACAACATCAACAAGACTAAATTCAAGCACAAATGCCAGCCAGACTGGGATGCTGAAGACCAGGAAGTGAAACTGAAACCAGGGCAGAAGGGGCTTGCTTAAGGCGACCTGGTTAGTTCAGGAAAGAGGGGAGATTTGAACTGGGGACTTCCTGGTCCAGAGCTGTGGCTTGTAGCCCATGCAAGGCACCAGGGAATGGGCCGGGCCAATCAGACAGCCGTTTCTTTACCAGCACCCTAAAATGATAGTTTCTGGCTAGCCCAGACTAGCCTAATCTCATCAGAAGGTAAGCAGTATCAGCCCTGGATAGTACTTGAACAGGACACTTCCAAGCAAGTCCAGGGTCACAGTGCAGAGGCAGGCAATGACAAACCATCTCTGAACATCTCTTGCCATGAAAACCCCTACGGGTAAGTCCCGCTGGCTGCAACTTGATGGCCAAAAAAATAAGAGAGAGAGCTTGAGTACAACCTGGGTGATGATAAGAGCAACACAAATTATTAAAACACACGCTCACACAACCTGACCCAGAGAGCCATCCTAAGCAAGTCTGCTCAGAATCCTACTCAGATCAAACCGATGGAGCTTACTCCCTGGAAAGTATTCTTAACATTGCCCTACTGGATTCCTATTTGGGTACGTACATGTGTGTCATCAAGTCACAACTGACTTCAGGTGACCCCAGCAAAACATTTCCAAGGCAAGTGAGAAGCAGAGGTGGTTGGCCCTTGCCTTCCTCTGCAGATCCTTCCTTGGTGGTCTCCCTTTCAAGTACCAACCCTGCTTAGCTTCTGAGATCTGATGAGACTGCACTATACCATTCCGCCTTCCCTCCTCCTATACGAGTGGCTTTAAAAGATTGGGTTCCAGCCTGTCATTTCAAGAAGTGCTCCAGGAGGATGCCTCCTGGCCATGCCACCCAGGAATCCAGACTCACCTCAAATCTCCAGAGCCCCCCAATGTCGCTGCTCATCTCAAAGCACACGGGCTCCAGATCCTCATCTAAGCAGCATTTGATGGAGACTAAGCCGCTCGCCCCTGCTCCAATGACTGCAATCCTCTTCTTGGCCATGGTGACCCCAGTGCAGAAAGCTATCCTGTGGCCCACGAAGCGAAGTTAGAAGCTCCCTGGTGAGAAGCTGCAGTTCCAAACTTGAGTCAAGCACAAGGAGTAGAGGCTGCGCTATATAGCCGTCTCTGTATTAGGAGGCACAGACTAAGGAAGCCTCTCTCTCATACACACACACACAGGCAATTTGGCTGGTGAAGCCTTCCTGAAAGAACAAGACTGGACACGCCTGTCACATGCTGTGTGAGTCTGATTATAACATCTCAGCATATTTTCATTGTCGTGTTAATTGGTTTACCACAAACGTAATATGAACTCTGATTCTGTCTACCTTGGCCTAATATGACTATGTAGCACCCTTTCCCTTTCCCCTTCCCTTTCCCCTTCACCTTGACATCTGTGAAACGCAGCATGAGCTGAGGATCAACGACAAATAAATTATTCTTAGCAACTTCATTTCCTAGGATTTCTGATTCTGACTTGTAAAATTCCTGGGGATTTAGGAGCAGTGTCTGGGGGTGTAAGAATTTATGGAGGGGAAGGAGCTGAGCAAGGATGACATATCACTCTAGGGCTTCCATTTCTTGTAGACTCTATGGTATACCATATGGAAAACCATAGAGTCCACTCTCTAAAACTGACATTTCTTCCGGGGGAACGGATCTGTGTAATCTGGAAAATCAGTCGTAATTCCAGGCCCCAACTTGAGGATGGTCACTTTGTTGTTTTCCTGAATCCCCAGATCTTACATCCAGGTTGCCAGCTCCGGGATGGGAAATACCTGGATAGTCGGGGGGGGGGGGGGGTTGGGGAGGATGGGGCTGGGCAAGGGGAGGGGCCTCAGCAGGGTATAATGACATAGAGACCACCATCTAAAGCAGCCAGTCTTGGTTCCTGCCAGCATTACATCCCAACTCTTTTTCTATTTTTCGAAATAATCTAATCAGGCTCCTTGATATACAAACTCTGGCCTCATCTTGGATAAATCTACCTTAGCTACCAAAATTAACACCACCATACAATGGTATCAGTATCTACAACTTGCTCACCTAACACACATACCTTCTATTAAACTGAATTTCTTGAGCCCCTTGACAAACTTTGAAATTCTATCGAAAACTCCTAGATCTTCTTATAAACATCTTATTTCCATCCTTTACTCCATAATTATGGACAGGGGTCATTTCGTAGAAAAAGAAGTGCAGGAGCTCATTGGCATAACTCATTAGCATAGCTTATTTGCATATGCCACACCTCCTGACATCACCGGAAGTGTATCAGAAGGCAGCACCCGCTGCTCAGGCTCCACCCCAAAAATCTCCGTGTATTTCCCAATTTAGAGCTGGCGAGCCAGCTTTACACTCTGACTAAAGACACTTTAGGTTTCCTTTGCTCTTGCAGGGAAGCTACCCTACAACAAGCATGAAAATACTGATCAAGTTAGTCTGCTTTTGCTTTTTTCCACAGCGCATCGCCATACGTGCCCGCTTCTGGGCTTGTTACTCCCGGAACGGCGTTCCTGCTGGAAGTGACTCCTGATTATGGAATTGTCTAACACTCCTCTTCCATCTTATACTACTTATTGGCATGCAGTATGCAATAAAACCTTCACCCATGCAAACCAGCAGTCCATTTGGTGCTCCTTACTTGTTCAATCTAACAGAACAGTCATCAAAACACAATTTTTAAAAGTGTTATCTCGGTGGTACCTCACGACACAAAAATCACATCATATATACCCATCGACATCCCCTCTGTGCTGGAGGGGTTGTGGTGAAATTGGTTCGTATAGACACTGTTGGTGGGACTGTGTGCATGTCAAGGCTTTCTGGCGACTGATAGTTAATCACATCTATAACATTACTGCTTTCCTTTTGATATCATGTATACTAAGCATGGATACCAGATTGCCAGAAAGAGATCATTTTGCTTCACATTGTCGGTCTGGGAGTTTTTATATGCTATGTTTTCCATAATGCAAAATTGCCAGCTCTTATCATAGAATGGTTGTAGGAGGTAGATTATTTTTTCCATCTTATGGCAATTATCCACTAAACCTGCGTATTCTTCAATTTTGGATACTATAAATCTGCTGTATTGATGCATTTCATGGGATGTTTCATGTTAAAGCAGCCATTTTCTCCACCGGAACTGATATCTGTAATCTCAAGATCAGCCATAATTCCAGGAGATCTCCAGGCCCAGCTGGACATTGGCAAACCTACCTCCCACTCTGACCCCCTCCATTGCTTTTGGCATTATTCAGCATTTCTGACTGCGACCAGCAGTGTTCACAAGATGGACAGGATAGTGACAGCCTTCCAGTGTTAATCCCAGCATATCAGGGCTCATTTTGTAGCAGGAGCTCCTTTGCATATTAGGCCACACATCCCTGATGTAGCCAATCCTCCAAGAGCTTACAGTAGCCCCTGTAAGAAGAGCTCTGTAAGCTCTTGGAGGATTGGCTACATTAGGGGTGTGTGGCCTAATATGCAGAGGAGCTCCTGCTACAAAATGAGCCCTGCAGCATATAGGGTGCACTACCTCTGAACATGGAGGTTCGATTCCTATCTTTTATATCTATTAAATGCACAGCTATGATTATGGTGAGGGCTGTATATGTCCATTTCCATGAAGCTGCTGGAGTCCAAGTACAACTGGTATAAAGAACAGTCATAGTGGGAGAGGGTTTTGACTGGCCTCGGTAGTCCCAAATAACTTGTCTGAGAGTGTTCACCCAGAATTGTTTATTGGGAATTCAGGTGGACCTTTCATAAGAACACAGCTATGTGCTTCTTCTGGACCTAATCTAATCCCTTCACCACTCCACCTGCGCACAAATGACTTGAGAGTAAAAACTGGCCGAGGAACATTGGAAGATCGTTTTGCACCCCGACATAGGGCGGAGCAAACCATTCCACTCTTGCTATCCAATTTTCCAGCTTGCTACCTTCTGCAAACTTACATGGATGGCAAAAAGTATGGTTGGCAACTCCGGTTGGGAAATTCCTGGAGATTTGGGAGGGGGAGCCTGTGGAGGGTGGGGTATGGGGAAGGGAGGGGCCTTAGCAGGGAAGTGATGCCATAGAGTCTGACCTTCAAAGCAGCCATTTTCTCTGGGGGAACCAGACCACAGCGATCAGTTATAATTCCAGGAGATCTCCAGGCCTGACCTGAGAGTTGACAACCATAACAAAAAGAAATGTGACCTTTCAGTATTATCTGACTAGGGATGGGCACAAACCAGCTCACAAATGGAAGTCTGTGATGAATTTTTACCAGGTCATGGTTCACAAACTGAAGTTCTCGGCGGGTCAACTGGAAGGAAGCAGTTCATGGAGGTTCATACCAGTTTGTCAATGGATACATTTCCAGACAGAGTGTCTCCACTCAAACAAAATGTTGACCGGACTTCAAGGCAACAGTGCAGGCGGAATTCTTCAGCCTTGGAAACACTGTTGTCAGTTTCTAACTAGTAATTTCAGTGTTCCATTTAATGTTGCTGTTCATTCCCCCTCAACTGGAAACAATGGAGGATGGGGGCACCTACTTTGGGGGGGCATAACTTGGACCCCATAAATCCAATAATCACCAGGATCTAGTCTATACACTCCTGAACCTGCACCTGTCATTTCCCCAGAAAGCACTGTCCTTGGGGCACCTTCTTCGGGGGGGGGGGGCACAACTTCAACCCTGTAAGTCCAATCCTCACCAAACTTGGAGGGCAGGTAGAGGGGAACCAGCTGGAAATCCCCTGTAGGTCTGGTGTCTCTAATATGTCAGGGGGCGATTCTACCACATCACAGACCTCACAAACCAAACCGGTTCATTTAGCCCCTAAAAGTTCATGATGGTTCACGGTTTGCGAACCGGCATGCCACAAACCACAGACCGAAATGCATTTTCCTGGTTCGTGCGCATTCCTATATCTGACAGTATATGGCTGTTGTTGACATGTCATGGCTTCCATGATACACAGTGGTTTTCTGTACTTGATGGTATGAGATTGCCCAAAGCAAAACAGGCATACGCAACCAAGGATGATCTCTTAAGTTTATCTCCTGGTTTCCCAATGCAAATATATGTAGGAGCAGCTTAGAGCTGAACATCACTCCTCCGGAGCTAAACATTGCTTCTAAAATCATTAGCAGCACTGTTTGTATCAACTGCACCTGGGCCGAGTTGCAGTTCTCAAGGCTTCACCGCAAGATTGCACTTGAAAATTAGATGCACATTTCCTACATAATGCAATGTGCCATGAAATTGCACTCTTCTCAGCTAATTTCATAATATTCCAACCTTCGTAGGCCTTAGGGGATAGGGCCACAGGAGTTGTCCAAGAGGGCCTTTTAAGAAAAGGAATAGGGTGACGGCTACTAGACTAAGAAAACACATTGTGAAGTAAACAACACCAGAAATGCCAAAGCATACCCCTTTCAGTGTGTGACTATGACAATTCGCTTATCTTACAAATGTTCTTTGCAAAAAAACTATGCAGAATTACTATTTAAGAAGGCTTTTCTGCGCAGGTAGCACTGTACAAAATGTTTCACAAACATGCTTGGATAAATGATTGGGGCTGTGGTCTATACTGCTGTGTATATTTTATTGTAAGTAGGATCCTGTTTATGTAATTTCTGTATTGCTTAATGTGTCATCTGAATACTTTACGCTGCGATTTATTTCTTTCTGTTTGGTTGCGAACTTCTAAAATCCTAATACATTGGTTATTGAATGTCCCATTTTGTTGACTGTACTGACTCAGTATGCGTAGTCTGCCTTGAGTCTTTGTGAGGAAGGCAGACAATAAATAAATAAATAAATATTTGTACAACATTCTTTCTTTGTTATAACATTTCAAACCCAAATCTACATAGAGACATTCAGATTACAGAAATGCTTGCATGCAGACTGATACAAAAATCCAGATGTACCCCTGTTTCGTATAGCGCTTCTTCAGCATCTATTCTAGATAAATGAAAAACTGTCGTGCAGGCCATAATAATGCAAACTCTTGAACTGAAGCTGTGTATAATCAAATTACATTATTTTCTGGTAAAGCAGAAAAAGAAAATAATCTTTGTATCATTCGATGTAGTTTGTAACATGACAGCAAAGAAAGATGGCTGTACAAAGACGGTTGTGATATAAGTGAATATTTATTTATCTATTAGATTTCTATCCCACCCTTCTCCCACAATATAAGCATTACATTTAGGGATACTGGCCTCCAGGTGGTATTTGGGAATCCTCTGGGCTTACAGCTCATTTTCCGACAAGAGCGACCAGTTCCCCTAGAGAAAATGGATGCTTTGGAGGGAGGACTCTATAGCACTGTATCATACTGAAGTCCTCCGGCTTTAGATGCCTATGCACCAGGCACATCACCTGCTCAGAGCATGAGGTTTGACAGCTGATAACACACACCACAGCGTACTTTTCACACCAAAAACGTACTCTCCTGTCCCTGAAGAGTAGGCATTGGCTGATCTGGTGAGGCAAGCACAGAATGCATGCTCCAGGGAAACAACCCTGCAAACATGTTCATGTGCCCAAGGAGAGCCTGGGGCTTCCTCACCATATAATTTTTGTGTGCAAGTACCAGAGTAATAAGGGCACACAGAGCAGCCAGTTTGTCTTCTGGCAGGTGAGAAGTGCTCGTGACAGAGTCCAGTAGGATTCCCAAATAAACCGGGCATGTGCAGGGGGGCCAATGACACCTCCAGTTCCCCTTCCAAAGCCTGAAAGGAGGCCAGGTAGACAGAACATTAAGGAGATGGTTTATTAATACAGTAATGAGGCAAGGAAAACAAGACAAGGTGCTTAAAATATCTAACAGTGTCTAAAGGTAAATAAAACAAATCTAACATGGCTACCTATTTCCCATAACCGGTTATTATGCAAGGCCCACAGCCTCTTATACCAGGCAGGTGCCTGCACTCACTCTGTCCCGAGTGAGGGACCTTTTCCCTCGGCTTAACTCTGTGAGAGAGAAAAAGAACGCAGTTCCACAGCCCACAAAGTTTTAAGTAAGAAACACCTCATACAATCCCTGGACACCGATTGGTTACAACTGTTGCCAAGCGTTGTGGGGACTGTAGGCTGTGTCTGCTTTCCACTCTCACACAGGTCTCCTGGGCCTAAGCCTCACTAGGCCTTGTCTCCCAGTCCTACACAAATCATAGGGTGGCCAAGTGACTTACCTTCTGCAGCGGGGGAGAGTTGGTCCCGTTCCGGTACCATAGAGTTTTCAGGCTGATTGCTAAAGCGTTGGCCGGCAACATGCCCGGTGCGATGATGTTACTTCCAGGTGACGTCATTGTGCCAGGTACGTTGGCCCAAACCGGGCACTTTGGGGGCGGGGTTCCCCTCGCCAGCCTGATCTGGACCAGCAGATTGGGGGCCGTTTTGGTGGGAACCCCCCCCCCGGGGGACCTGGCAGCCCTAACAGATCATGAGAGGGTGCCATGGGGGGAACAGGTGTGGTCCTAGACTGCCCATTTGAGAAAGCTATTAAAGGCCTCAAAAGCAGCACAAATGACAGAGTGGCCCATGGGCATGGCCTTGTTGACACACTACAGGTCGGTTAATTTGAAGCTCAACAGACAGTAATCATTCCATCTTTATCTAAATTTAATCCAGTTTTCCTTATGATATGTTCTATATATAGATTGAAAAGATAAAATATATCCTTGACTGACACCTTTGCCAACAGGACATTTTTCTGTTTCTCCAGATTCTGTCCTTACAGTGGCCTCTTGTCCAGAGTACAGGTTACATACAAGAATCAGATTCAAAGTACTCTGAAAAGTACTCCCTGCTCTGTATTCTTGGTGCTTGAGGGGGGGAGGGCAACAGTGGGAAGGCTTCTAGTGCCCTGGCCCCACTGCTGCACCTCCTGAGGCACCTGGTGTTTTTGGCCACAGTGTGACAGAGTGTTGGACTGGATGGGCCACTGGCCTGATCCAACATTGGCTTCTCTGATGTTCTTATGTTCTTATGTACTGCAAGATAAGAAAAAAAAGACAAGAGCAGTATCTAACATTAAATTATACCACCAAGCAGTCTTGTCTGGATTTCAGACAGGATCAAAAACCCAAATAAAAGATCAATAAAACTAGAAGTGACCAGGGGTCCGTTGGAGCGGGAGCGCACAGGAGTGCAGCTCCGGGAGTGAGAAGCCCAGGGGGCGGGCACATGACCAAGCCCTGCCCCCTCCTCGGCTTCCTCGAGCAGTGCAGAGGCGCAGCGCCCCGGGGAAAGCCCTGCTAGGGTCTTTATCGTTTTTAATGTTTTGTTTTAATATTGATAATTTTATCATTGCTCCTTTTATGACTGTGTGCTGCTTTTCCAGAGACTTGCTCAAGGTGGCATCTAAATTTTCTAAGTATACCATTTTTTATCTGGGCACATGGCACATAAGTACTGGAGAAATTTCACCAACCCTTCAGCAGCTTCCACCCCATCAGTTTGGTGTAGTGGTCAGGACTTGGACTCTAATCTGGGAGAACCGGGTTTGATTCCCCACTCCTCCACATGCAGCTGCTGGGGTGACCTTGGGCCAGTCACAAGTTCTCTCAGAGCTGTTCTCTCATGAGCAGTTCTCAAAAGACCTCTCTCAGCCCCACCTACCTCACAGGGTGTCTTGTTGTGGGGAGGGGAAGGGAAAGGGATGGGTGGTGCATGTGTCCTGGGTATCTCAAGTCTACTTGAAACCTGGTGGTTTCAAGGGAGCAGGAAGAGAATGAGGGTGTGTTCTTGACGCTTATTTTTATTGCACAAAGTATTGGATGGGGAAGGGAATGGAGGAAGAGCAGGTCAGTTTCACTCACCTGTGGAATGGAGCCTGAGGGGTGGGTGTTGCCTTCTGACACACTTCCGGTATGTTAGGGGGTGTGGCATATGCAAATGAGTTATGCAAATGAGTTGTGCTAATGAGCTCCTGCACCTCTTTTTTTACAAAATGACCCCTGGAAGTGACAGATTTAGATGACGGTCTGCACACTTATTTTTGGATTAAGAAATCAATCTGGAAGGATACACAACAAGATAAAAACCATATAATTAGACACAGCTTACTCAAAACACGGGAGACAACAAGAAGAAGAGTAAGTCTTCCAATATCGTTGGCAATGTCACCAAGTGACACATACTATGATAAGCATGTGAGGAAGAATAATGACTTCATAGCCTATAGAGATATGATAAATTCGCAAGGAGAAATTAAATCAGCAAAAAATTAAAGAAGAAGAGAAGATACAATGGCAAATCAATTTTCAACTAGTTTCCAGACTTAAGAGAGATGTTTATGCAGAAAGAGGTAGAATAAAAGACCTGACTGAATTTGAAAAAATAATCTTGCAATCAAAAGATCATCTACTAGGATGAATTTATAAATTGCTTCAATATGATACAGAGACAGAACAAGTTAAAACATGCATGAACAAATGGATGCAAAATGTTGGTGAAGAAATACCATTGCAAAGTTGGGAAAAATTATGGACAAAAGATATAAAATTTACAGCTTGCCGAGCATGAAGAGAAAATTGGTATAAGATGTTTTCTTACTCCAGTCTTACTCCAAAAGACATTGAAAAGATAGACAAGAATTTTAAAGAGACCTGCTGGAAATGGAAAGAGGTGGACAGCACTTTTTACCATATGTGATAAACACGTACAAAGGTGAAGAAATATTGGAAACAATACATGCCGACATTCAGAAGGTTTTAAAAATTAAATTTCTGATGAAACCTGAGACTATGGTATTGGGAATTTTACCAGATAATGTGAAAAGAAATTCCTTAGACTTATTCAGATACATGCTCACCGCTGCTAGAGTAATGCTAGCAACAAAATGGAAAACAGAAGAATGCCCAACCATAGAAACATGGAAAGAAAAACTAGCTGATCATGCCATAATGGCAAAACTACCGCGTTGTGTAAACAAAAGACTGACAAAAGAATATTAAGAGAAAAGGAAACCATATTACTCTTATTTTGGACATAATTGAGGAGTGATACAATCTATAATGATTTATGAATCAATGTCTATATAAGGCATGAACTATTTAGTACTGATGGAAAATCAAGGAAATGGGGGGACACAGTTTGTGTGAATTATTTACTTATTATATCAATACGGGAGTTGTTATATTTTTCATCTTAATGTATAGTAAATTTTTATATTTAATATCTAACATCTATGCTGGATAGCTGGAAAAGGCCCTAAACATTCTTATTTTTAAAAATTATTATTGGTTTCCTAAGAAGCTTATTATATCTTGGTGTAGGGCTGCTAAGTCAGCCCAAGGGGCGGGGGATCCCCCGCTATAGGGGTTCCCGATCCGCCAGCCGGCATTCGGCTGGCGGGGGGAACCCCGCCCCAGAAATCGTCCAGTGAGGACGACTTCCCCCGTGTAATGACATCACCCGGAGGTTCAGTTCAGTTCAGTTTGATTTATTACGATCCAAGATCAGAATTCAAACAAACATGTACCTTAATTATAACTTATATACTAATAACACGGAGATAAGATAAGGTGCTAGGTTAAACTGTTACAAACTGTAGTAAAAGCGATCATAAAACCCATAAAATAAGCTATAAAAATAGGACAACACATACTCTCCAATAAAAGGCCCTTGTAGCCATATGCTCTAAAAAAGTAAACCGGCCATTTCCATCATTGATGACTTGACTTACAATATAATCTGCGCTTTTTAATTACCAGATAGCAATATTTAGCAACACTGTGTGAGACAGATTCATAGTTGTCTGCCAATAAGAACTTCATCAAACAGTCCTCGGCATATTTAAGATAATTAGCCAACAGTTTAAAGTGAGAGAGGAGAGGAATCACTAACTGCTGTCTCTCTTCATCATAAATAGGGCAGTGAAGAAGTATATGGGCAGCTGACTCCACCTGATCTAATAAACAAAAGCAAACCCTTTGGTGCATGGGGGTTCTGGTATATCTACCATAGAGAACTGCTGACGGTATCGCATCTAAACGTGCTCTAGAGAATGCCCATCTATGATTAGGATTTTTTATGCGTCCAAGAGATGATGCAGCATTTGAGCATGGTCCCCCCTTCAATCTCTTATAGGAGAGAGGAAGAGCTGCATAGTCATTTTGGGCTTCAATATCCTTAAATCTTTGGGATATTAGAGTCTTTACATATTTCATTCCTCCCTCTAATAAATTTTCAGGATCTAGCCCAATTGATTTCAGTTTATCTGCTACTCTGGAAGCCCATTGGGGATAAGGTGTTGAAGTCAAAAGCTCAGGAATAAGTCCTACCGGATTCAGATGAGATTTGATCCAGTAGCCACACCTCTGTACCCACACATTCAGTGTGACAGTTGATAAGCCTGCTTCTTGTCTTAAGCTCGAGTTTGCAACACCTTTTGGGACGCTGAGTAGTGCTCTTAGAAATTTTGATTGCACCACCTCTAATTCTTTAAAGTTACACTCTGTCTGTTTGATCACCCGGAGTTGACGTCAGCATGCGCCAAAAGAGCTCCTGGGGGGAGAACAACTCCCCCCCACCGGTAAGTCGATCCTACTTGGCAACCCTATCTTGGTGCAACACATCATATATAAAAAGAATGTCCTTGTTCAATGTAAATATTTTTATATAACTATTCCCTTCCCTTTCCCCCTATATCCACTTCTTTTTTCCGTACCCCTATTATTTGTATCAGCACCCACACTGCAAGTCACTTTATGCGGGCCTACACTTGTGTCTGACCCAGACTGGTACAAAATGCAGTCGCACGCCTGCTGACAGGGACTTCAGTGTGGATGCACATTCAGCCAGTGCTGCGCCAATTGCATTCAGCCAGTGCTGCGCCAATTGAGTACCAAACCAGGTTCAAGGTTATGGTATTAACCTTTAAGGCCCTATGTGGCCAGGGACCAGCATACCAACGGGACCGTCTCTCCCCATATGAGCCCCAAAGAGCCTTGCGCTCTTCTGAACAACACTGCTTAGCTTTCCCTGGCCCGAAAGACATCCACCTTGCCTCGACCAGGGCCAGGGCCTTTTCAGCCCTGGCCCCTGCCTGGTGGAACAAACTCCAAGTTGAGATCAGGGCCCTGTGGGATTGATTCCAGTTCCATAGGGCCTGGAAAATGGAGCTGTTCTGCCAGGCTTTTGGCTGAGGAGATGGATGTCCAAGGACACTGGCCTTCCCTGCTTAGTGCGATCAATCTGTTAATCTTCCTCATCTTCCTCAGGGCACTGCCTATACCAGCCTGGCACCAAAGTCAGCTAATTCTGTTTTCCTTGAAATAAATGTGCCCTCCTGGCGTTATTACAGCAGGCACTGTAGTTAGAATGGTTAAACTGCCATTAGATATTTTAACCGATCTATTCTAATGAATTGGATGTTGTTCTCATGAATTATTATTTATTGTTTCACCATATGTTTTGAGCCCACTTGCGGGGTAGAGTGGGATACAAACTGAATAAAATAAAATAAAATTTTCAAAGTTAAAAAAGCAATCAGATACTGTGGCACACCCATTTCCTTTACAACCAGCCGTAGCTTTTCATGATTCACACAGTTTTACTTTTACAGCCTGCCTTTCTTACAGAGACTCAAGACAGATTACAAATTAAAAACAATGCAACAAGAGTAATATAATACCTACACAGTAAGAATATAGCACATAAAACAGTCTAATAAATACCAACCTCCCCCCCACAACAATGTAATGACTACAACATCAGTGCCACTGCATAGTCTGTGAACGTGAGAATATGATAATTCACTTATTTTACAAATTGTCTATGTACAATTTTACAAATTGTCTTTCTTCAGTGTCACATTACAAACTAAATCAAATCATACAAACTGCTTAATAGAAAATAATGTGATTTGATTATAAAGTAAAGGTGAAGGTTTCCCTTGCTCGAAAGCCAGTCGAATACGACTCTAAGGGCGGTGCTCATCTCTACTTCCAAGCCAAAGAGCCAGCGCTGTCCAAAGACTTCTCTGTAGTCATGTGGCCGGCATGACTAAACGCCGAGGCACACAGAACGCTGTTACCTTCCCACCAAAGCGGTACCTATTTATCTATTTGCAATCTCTTGCTTTTGAACCACCTGGGGTACTAGTGGGTGACACAGCAGCCATTGATTGTGATGAAGCCTTTTGCAAGTGCGCTTCACACAGTGAACAGGCCAGGTGGGATTTAATAAATTACAAACTCTGGCTGGTGGTCATCAGTCCTCATGTCAAGGGCAAACCAGACTCAGCCAGAGCTGAGGAGGAGGAGAGAAAGAGTTGGTTTTATACCCTGCCCTTCACTACCTAAAGGAGTCCCAGAGTGGCTTACAATCACCGTCCCTTCCTCTCTCCACAACAGACACCCTGTGAGATAGGAAGGGCTGAGAGAGCTCTGAGAGAGCTGTGATTGACCCTGGCTGCACGTGGAGGAATGGGGAAATCAAACGTGGTTCTCCAGAGTAGAGTCTACTGCTCTTAATTACTGCACCACAGCTGGTTTTCAAGGGGCCTTAAATAGGAAAGGGACCGAAGGGTGTGCTGGGAGTACAACCAGGGGAACTGCCAGCACACCTGCCGTAAATTCTATCACAACTCCAGGTAGGTGGATTAGACCACCCCCTTTGAAGATGGTGTAGCCCGCCTAGCAATTATAAAAAGTGTGGTCTGCCTCCCCCTTCTTGTACTCTTTCTTATCAGGATGTGAGTTATTCTCAGCGTCTGGATTCAGAAGCATAAAAACATCCACGTGTGTTCCTTGACCGTGTGAGCTACGTGGATGTTGGGAGTGTCCTCCGAATCATTATAAATGGCCAAGCCTGTCACGGGCCCAGAAGTCTCTCCGTAACCCCAAACCAAATGCCCAGCTGCTATCACGCCTCTCCCTCCTTCTGATGGCCCATGCAGGCAGGCCTGGGACAAGGGCAGCAGCAACCCAATAATCCCCAGAAGTGTGAGTGGATTAGTCATCTGAGGAGGACTCGACTGACGTTCTTTCACTGTTGGATGTCTTTGCGCCTCTTTGCAGACCATTGTGACTTGCGTCGCTTGTGGTGATTCTTCTTGTGGGACCTGTACCTCCTTGGAGCATCATCCTCTGAGGAGCTGGAGCTCTGGGACTTGCTTAGGAGACCAGGCTCACCACTGCCCCCAGCTAAGCTACATGGCCTTGGCAGTTTTTGACTCTGAGCAAGGGGGCCTACTTGGGGATGTTGAGTCAGCCAGGGGGCCGGGAGCCACTGGCAGGTAGCCAAGCTGCTCTACTTGCTCTGTGAGAAGCACCAATGTCTGGGAGATGCCCTCCAGAATGTTGTTATGTGGTATATGTTTCATTAAGGGGATTGTATATAAGTTAGGGGTAGAAAGTGGGAGTGATTGCGGCTGAGAGATGTGTTTTGGACTCGTGTGACTGAGAGCAAGAAAGACTGATTTGAAGACTGACATGGAGGTATTATTTACAAGATGTAACTGATTGGCGTCGAGGACTCACTCTTTGGGAGTAGAAAGACAATGTATTTTCTATACATTTCCTCTTACTGATTATAAATATGAGACTGCTCTTACTGCACTGAAGGAATTTTTTGTGCCCAAAGGTAATGTGGTCACTAATCATTATAAGTTCTGTCAGTGTGAACAGAAGCTGGGGGAGTCAGCTTTACAATATATTGCAGCCTTGAAAGACTTGGTCGGCTCCTGTGGGTTTGGAGTGTTGGCTGTTGAGATGGTTAGAGACCAACTGGTTGAAAAGACAATTATGCCTTGTATAAGGGAACAGCTGCTTTTAGAGATGAAATTTTCATTGGATAATGCTATAACAATAGCAAACCAAACTAAGGCAGCTTTGCATGAAACTAAGCTTGGGCATTGGAGATGGAGTACAAAAGGTAGAATGGCAGCAGAAAGTGCCAATACAGAGTCAAGGTCCTGTAAAGGAGCTGAAGGAACATGCTGAAAAAGCCAGGAAGCCAGCGAAATAGAATGCCAACAAAGATGTGTTTTCGTTGTGGCTCCATACAACACTTGGTAATGAACAAAATAGCTACAAAGCACTAACAATATGATATAACAATACTGGGATTTAATATACAGTACAAAAATATTAATAACAAAGGTAAGGGTCCAATATTCAATTTATTATGAACATCCGGTAACTATTCAGTTTCGAAGAATCTTCATCAGAAGAGGCCCACCTAACAAGCTTGATGTCTATATTGTAAGGTTTCTCTAAGGATTGGGCCATTCCAACAATTTCACAAATTCCATGTAGAGAAAAAATTCTTTTCCAAGGTTTCTTAGCCCGACCGTGTGGTCTGTGTGTTCATAGTTATTTCCATCTGATTTGTAATAGCTGCGGTTCTTCTCTGTTGTTTACTAATCATACAACACCTGGCAAATTATCCTAAGTGCCCTGAAAAGGGAGCACGGCAGGGGTCATTTCGTAGAAAAAGAGGTGCAGGAGCTCATTAGCATACCTCATTTGCATATGCCACACCCCTTAACATACCGGAAGTATGTCAGAAGGCAACACCCACCCCTCAGGCTCCACTCCACAGGTGAGTGAAACTGACCTGCTCTTCCTCTATTCCCTTCCCCATCCAATACTTTGTGCAATAAAAATAAGCGTAAAGAACACACCCTCATTCTCTTCCTGCTCCCTTGAAACCACCAGGTTTCAAGTAGACTTGAGATACCCAGGATATGTGTACCACCCATCCCTTTCCCTTCCCCTCCCCACAACAAGACACCCTGTGAGGTAGGTGGGGCTGAGAGAGGTCTTTTGAGAACTGCTCATGAGAGAACAGCTCTGAGAGAACTTGTGACTGGCCCAAGGTCACCCCAGCAGCTGCATGTGGAGGAGTGGGGAATCAAACCCGGTTCTCCCAGATTAGAGTCCAAGTCCTGACCACTACACCAAACTGATGGGGTGGAAGCTGCTGAAGGGTTGGTGAAATTTCTCCAGTACTTATGTGCCATGTGCCCAGATAAAAAATGGTATACTTAGAAATTTTATATGCCACCTTGAGCAAGTCTCTGGAAAAGCAGCACACAGTCATAAAAGGAACAATGATAAAATTATCAATATTAAAACAAAACATTAAAAACAATAAAGACCCTAGCAGGGCTTCCCTTGGGGCGCTGCGCCTCTGCGCTGCTCGGGGAAGCCGAGGAGCGGGCGGGGCTTGGTCATGTGCCCGCCCCCTGGGCTCCTCACTCCCAGAGCTGCGCTCCCATGCGCTCCCGCTCCATCGGACCCCTGGAGCACGATGTATTAATTGTAAAAAGATTGGACATTTCTTTTAAAGCTTGTTATAACTGCCAGAGTAATTACTAGGTGCATACAATTTAAATTTCTGATGTAGAAGTTTTGAATGTGGGTAGCAGTAGGTCTGTGTCTGAAGCAAAAAAAAAATATTATGTATACTTGGGAGAGTGTCAGGAAAGTGAGCGGATGTTAGATAACTGGTTCAGCAGATTCTATATTATCTAAGGCACTTTATTTGAAATCTTTTGGGAGTGTGCCATTAGTGGAACCAAAATTGCAGTTGGTATAAATTCTCCTTCCAAGCTGTGGAGTCCTGTGAGCAAAAATTCTACTTTGTGAGATACTGACATTAAAGTTGTGAGCAGGTGATTTGGCTACTGCATAAATTAGTTTGCTCTGGGGCCATCCTTCCTGAGCTAAGACAAAAATGTGTAAGCTGGAGGCTAAAAAAATTGTGAGCTAGCTCACACTAACTCAATTTAGGGGGAACACTGGCTGGTATGTCATCTAAAGAACCAAATACCCTTATGCGGCTGCCTGCCTGCTGAAGCAAGTTTTGGCACATGCCGTGCACCTACAGAATTTTATATTGTGCCTAATGGCACTCCTATCCTTGACAGGGATTTGTTTGCTGCGTTAAAGTTGATCGTAGTGGATGGATGTATTATGGCTCCACAATTGGATGTTGAATTCTCTTTGTGTAGGGATACTTCTGTACATGAAGTTGGTTGTGCAAAGGGATTTGTCCATAGAATAAGAGTGAGGCCTGATTAGGGTTGCCAAGTGTATTTAACTTACCAGCGGGGGGGGGAAGCTCCGCTGGCCGGGAGCTTCCCCGGTGCGTGTGGAAGTGACGTCAGCAAGTTGGGGGCGTTGCCAGGGCAACGCTCTGGCAATCGCCCCAAAACACTATGGTATCATAGAGTTTTGGGGCGATTGCCAGAGCGTCACCCTGGCAATGCCCCCAACGTGATGGCGTCACTTCCAGGTGACGTCATTACATGAGGGAGGGTCGTCCAGGCTGGACGACCTCAGGGGTGGGGTTTCCCCCACCGGCCGAATGCTGGCCGGCGGATTGGGAACCCCTGTAGCGGGGGATCCCCCGCCCCCCGGGCTGACTTGGCAGCCCTGGGCCTGATGTGGGCCCTGTGCAACAGAAGTTATGGCAATTGCCATTTGCTGTGAGAGATGCTGTGTCAGAGGAACTTGAGAAGCTGGTGCCGAAGGATATTATTGAAGAGGTGAATTCATCAGAATGCGTTTCACCCATAGTTGTGATATGAAAGAAAGAAAGATGGAAGTGTATGTCTCTGTGTAGACTTAAGAGAACCAAATAAGGCTGTTGTGATTGATAGCCACCCATTGCCACACATAGAGGAAGTGTTTTCTGAATTGGCAGTGTCAAATATGTTTTTAACTTTGGATTTGCAGAGTGCATATCACCAAGTTATGCTTCATTAAGAAAGTAGAGACCTTACAGTATTCTTTACACATGACGGATTACTTAGATTTAAACATGTCCCATATGGATTGACTTTGGCCCCTGCTGCTTTTTAAAAGATGATGTCTTTAATACTTAAAGGGCAGAAGGAAGCTCAGTATTATTTAGATGACATTATTGTATTTGGAAAAACCCCTGAAGAATAGGAGAGTAATGTACAATTGGGATTAAAGCGTAGTAGTGCAGCTGGGCTGGAACTTAATATAGAGAAATGTAAACTTAGACAGGTACAACTTCCTTTTTTGGGACATAGTGTTTCAGCAGCTGGGTTGAAACCTGATTTGGATCATGTTGAAATAATTATGCAAGCATCACCTCCCACTGATTTACAAAGCCTTTGTTCTTTTGGGGGATTGACTTCGTGGTATGCAAAGTTATCCCTAATTATGCTTCAGTCATTGAGTCACTTAGAGAGCTGTTGCAAGGAAGTACAACTTTGGTATGGTCACCTGTGGCTCAGGCTAGTTTTGATATTGTAAAAGATCTTATTGTTCATAGCCTGGCTTCGGCATTGTTTGATCCATTACTGCCTATAATTATAACAACTGATGCTTCTGAATATGGATTGGGAGCTGTGGTGACACAGCTCCATGAGGGTAAGGTGGAAAAGACAGTTGCATTTGCATCAAAAACATTGACTCAGGCTGAGAGAAAATATTCTGTGGTTGAAAAGGATACACTTGTGTGTGTTTGGGCCACAGAAAAGTGGAGAGCTTATTGTGGGGGTCACTCATTTAAGCTTTGTACTGATCATAGTCCCCTGATAACATTACTAACATCAAAAGGATTGGGAAGGGCAGGGAATCATATTGCTAGGTGGTTGGCATGATTGCTCTGTTTTACCTATGAGATGGAATGTAAGCCAGGAGCAGAAAATGTAACAGCTGATAGTTTGTCTCAGCTGCCCTTACCATCCTCAGGCATACTGCCAGAAGAGGATTCAGAAGTGGTTCCACTGCTTTCAAGTATTCCAGTTGCAGTTACACAGGAGAAATTTCAAGCTGCATGTTTAGCATGCCCAATCCAGCACAGACTAGGGGAATTTTTGGTGAATAAATGGCCTAATAAGGAATGAGTGCTCATTACAAAATGGATGTATCTTAGGGGTACACATTGATTACTTGTCTCAGAGGAATTGCGGCCTACATTTATATCTCTAGCCCATGGTATACATCAGGGAATTATACAAACACTAAACAACAATTGCAGGACTTGTATTGGTGACCTGGGATAGATTCCCAAGTCATTCCCAAGCAGCCATTAAGGCTTGTGTCACTTGTCAGTTACATGATAAGACAGCAGGAACACATACAGCATCATTATAGCCAGTTGCATTCCCACATTCTGCTTGGAAAAGGGTTGCCAATGATATTGTGGGACCTTTTGAGACTACACCTATTGAATGTTGTTACGCTATTACTTTAATAGATTACTTAAGCAAATGGCCAGAGATAGCATTTATGTCATAAGCTATGTCTGCTGCTGTGATTAAGTTTTTGGCTGTAGTTTTCAGTAAGGAAGGGGATCCTAAAGGATTGATTTATGATAATAGTGCTCAATTTACTTCTTTGGAATTTGAAACTTTTCTTGTGGAACGAAATATTATACATAGGAGATTGTCGGTGTATTATCTGCAAGCTAATGGAGAAATTGAACATTTTAATACAAGTTTGAAAGATAGCTTGCAAACAGCTAAATTGGAAGGGAAAGCATGGATTGCTTTTACAACTGATTTTTTGAGAGCATATAGGGCAACAAGGCATGCTACAATGTATGGATCACTGGCAGAATTACTACATGGGAGAGAGATGCATATTAAGTTAAATGTTACTGGAATCTTAAAAGCAAGGACTGATGTACTGTTGGATTCTGAATTGAGAAAAAGAGTGGTTCAGAAGCAAGAGAAGTATTAGGCTTATGCAGATAAATGGAGGGGTGCTATGGATGTTAAATTTGAACATGGCTCCTAAGTAAGCTCAATAGTCATGGGATAAAAGGGCAAGTCCTTTTGTGGATCAAAAACTGGCTAATTAAAAGGAAACAGAGAGTGAGTATACATAGGCAATTTTCTCAGTGGAGGGAGGTAAGCAGTGGGGTACCACAGGGATCAGTACTTGGTCCGATGCTATTTAACTTGTTTATTAATGATTTGGAGTTGGGAGTAAGCAGTGAAGTGGCTAAATGTGCAGATGACACAAAGTTGTTCAGGGTGGTGAGAACCAGGGAGGATTGTGAGGCACTCCAAAGGGATCTGTTGAGGATGGGCGAGTGGGCATCAAGGTGGCAAATGGGGTTTAATGTGGCCAAGTGCAAAGGGATGCACATTGGAGCCAAAAATCCTAACTATAAATACACATCAATAGGGTCTGAACTGTTGGAGACTGACGAAGAGAGAAATCTTGGAGTCGTAGTAGATAACTCAATGAAAATGTCGAGGCAGTGTGCAGTTGCAATGAAAAAGGCCAACACTATGCTGGGGTTATTAGGAAAGGAACTGAAAACAAATCAGCCAGTATCATAATGCCCCTGTACAAATTGATGGTGCGACCTCATTTGGAATACTGTATACAGTTCTGGTTGCCATATCTCAATAAAGATATTATAGTATTGGAGAAAGTGCAGAAAAGGGCAACTAGAATGATAAAAGGGTTGGAACACTTTCCCTATAAAGAAAGGCTGAGGTGCTTGGGGCTCTTTAGCTTGGAGAGACGATGGCTGAGGGGTGACATGATCGAGGTTTATAAGATTATGCATGCGATAGAGCAGGTAGAAAAAGAAGTCCTTTTCTCCCTTTCTCACAATACAAGAACTCTTGGGCACTCCATGAAATTGCTGAGCAGTTGGGTTAGAACAGATAAAAGGAAGTACTTCTTCACCCTAGTGTGATTAACACGTGGAATTCACTGCCACAGGAGGTGGTGGTGGCTACAAGCATGGACGGCTTCAAGATGGAATTAGATAAACATATGGAGCAGTGGTCCATCAGTGGCTATTAGCCACAAAGTATAGATAGGAACTCTCAGTCTGGGGCAAGTGATGCTCTGTATTCTTGGTGCTTGATGGGGGGGGGGAAACAATGGGAGGGCTTCTACTGTCCTGCCCCCACTGCTGGACCTTCTGATGGCACCTGGTGTTTTTGGCCACTGTGTGACAGAGTAGTGGCCTGGAGGGGCCACTGGCCTGATCCAACATTGGCTTCTCTTATGTTCTTATGTTAGAGTAAGAAGACCTGGGATTTTGTGAAAGGGGGAATGTAAATTTACTTCACCTCTTAAGATTGTGGAAAGGAAAGGATCACATATTTATAGATTATCAGCTGGACATGTATGGAATCCTTCTCATTTGGTACCTGTGTATTCTAGTGGGAGTGAAATGAGTTATGAATTCGATTATTTCCCTTTGTTACCAGTGATTCAAAATGATGTTGGGCCTGTTCATGAGGTGACCAATCTAAGAGAACAAGGCTCAAATGGAAGAACCTACAGGATAGGAAAAATAATGGAGGCTTAGCCATTCCAAACTGGTATCTTTACTACACAGCGGCAGCACTAGTTTGGATACGGGACTGGGTAAAATTAGAAAATACAAGGTTACTGAAGTTAGAAGGTCATGATCTGTTAATGGGTTGGCATGCTTATATATGGTATGCAAGGGATGAGAAACACTCTAATTTTCATAACCACATAATAAGAAGCACCCTCATTAAAATATGGAAGGAATTGAAGAAAAAAGTTTACAACAAAACCCCTAAATGGGTATCTCCATTAGAGGGCTATATTAGACCCTCACTATTATCGGAATGTAATAAAGGATCTTATGAAGTATTACTGCATAAAAATAATAACTTTGATAGCCAAAAGATGGAAATCGGAGATAATCCCTACCGAAGAAGATTTACATACAAACTCATGGAAATGGCTGAGATGGACAGGTTAAATGTTATTTGGAATAATAAACCGGAGGAAAATTTTTGGAGAAATTGGGAAAAAGTTTATAATTGGTTAAATATCAAAATAGTAATTAAGACTCAAAATGTGTAATCGCAAGCCAAGAGAAAAAATGAATTATGCTGTAATGTATTCAGTTGCAAAAATCGACTTGCTCTATATTGCTATAATGTATACTTTGATGAAACTTAATAAAAATGTTATTTAAAAAATAAATAAATAAAAATACTTCCTTGTCTGACATCTTTGCCAATTGGAAACCATTCTGTTTCTCCATATTCTGTCCTAACAGTATCTTCTTGTCCAGAATGCAGGCTGCACATCAAAATAACCCAATGTTGTGGCACAGTCATTTCTTTTAAAACCAACCATAGCTTTTCATGATCCACACAGTCAAAAGCCACAAGCTAATTTTCTTCTAAAATTCTCTCATATTCTCCAGTAACCAATGTAAATTTGCAATATGATCTCTAGTGCCTCTTCCTTTTCTGAATCCAGCTTGAACATAAGGCATTTTGTGTTCCAGATACAGTAGCAGCTTTGTTGTAAGATTCTGAGCATCATTTTACTCATGTGAGAAATCAATGGGGTGTTCCAATAGTTGCTGCAGTCTTTGACATCTCCTTTTCTGGAATGCAATGTAGACCGAGTGTTTCCAGTCTGTGGGCCATTGCTTTGTTTTCCAAATTTGATGGCATATTCTTGTTAAGATTTTTATGGACTCCATTTCCGTGGCTTGGAATAGTTCTATTGATATCCCATCTACTCCTGGTGATTTGTTTCTCCCAATTGCTCATTGTGCAGCTTTCACTTCACTTTCTAAAATACAGTTTTTTTGTCAAAATATTTGTTTTTGAAGGCTTCTGTCATTTTTTCATCTTCTCTGGATTGTTCTGCAGTGTATTATTTTGTCCTGTTCAGTTAGTGCAGAGGTTCCCAAATTTATTTGGCCTACCGCCCCCTTTTCAGAAAAAAAATTACTCCGCACCTCCCTGGAAATCTACCTTCAAGAAGTGCACAAAAAGATGCTGTGACAAATTTGCACATAGTAAAAAAAGATTTTGTTGTAAATAAGACACTTTGAAGCTCGAAACCATAAAACTATTTTATAAAATCAACCAAGCAGGCCATCCAACTTAAAAGGTTCTTTAACTAATATCCTCCTTTTAAAAAAAAGTATTTCCCCCAAATCTTACCTTTTAGATTTCTTCTTCAGTCCATGTAAAGCCCACCATGATCCACACAGCCAGGCAGGCCAAGGCAGGCACAGAGCAGCAGCTGAAGGCCTGAAACCAGAGGCCAGCAGCAGCCACCACACAATAGCCCAGCAGCAACACCACCCTTACAAGGGTGTACATGTATTTGCAATTTGCAAATACATGGCTGTGATTGGCTGTGGGGACCCCTCTCCACCGCCACCTCCACCTACCTTTCTGATCCCAGGGAAGACCACGAGATGACAGGAAAAGGCTGCTTTAGATAGGTTCTGGACTCTTTATGCTTCCACCGCCCCCCCTTTAATTCAACACCCCCCGATTCCACCCAAGGCTCCTACCGCCCTCCTGGGTCGTTCCAGTGCCCCCCCCCCCCGGGGGAAGGTATTGCCCACTTTGGGAACCAGTGAATTAGTGTGTTTCCATGTTGATCTTTCAGCATGCCTAACTTTAAATTTCTACTTGCTGTCTTGGATCTTGCGGAACAGAACTCTTGTTCTTCCTTTTTGGCAGAGACCTCGGTGGGACACAATGGACCTCAGTGGGATACAATGCCATATACCCTCCATAAGCAGCCATTTTCTTAACGGGGACTGATCTTTGTTGTCTGGAGATCAGGGGGAATTCTGGGAGATCTCCAGGCTCCACCTGGAGGCTGGCAACCCTACTGACCAGTTAAATAAACTTGAGATTTTGTTTCATTCTCAGTGTTTCCAGTGAATAATATTAGGAGTAAGAAAACTTGCTTGGGTAATAGATATATAAAGGATAAGATGCCCTGGTCAATAATAAATCTGTCCTGTGATTATTTATCTGTTCGAAGAATATAATGTCTCCTCAACATCTGAAGGTCCTGGTACAGATGGAGGGAAGGGTGTGGCTGGCAACAGGTAATTCCCTGATTTGGCTCAAGAGACTTTATTATATAAAAAGGTGGGGATAAAAAGGTGTGGGAATCCTAATCCCTCTTTCTACATGCCATGGTTTCAATCCAAATTAATCTCCACGTGCTTGGGAACTGAACTTTTTATCACAACACACATTTGATCAATCACAAGGACTTCAGGCAGAGGCAAGGAGGACGTCAAATGTAGTTAGGCCCTTGACAGCGTCCTTTTTGAGGCCTGTGGAGAACCAAGGATTGGGGGGGGGGGGGAGCTTCTAACTGGCTTAGGGTTGCCAGCCTCCAGGTGGGGCCTGGGGATCTCCTGCTTTTACCACTGATCCCCAGGTGATAGAGATCAGCTCCCCTGGAGAAAATGGCTGCTTTGGAGGGTGGACTCTATGGCATTGTACCATGCTGAGGCCCCTCCCCTCCCCAAACCCCACCTTCTCCTGGCTCCACCCCCAAAGTCCCCAGGTATTTTCCAACCTGGACTTGGCAACCCTAAACTGGCTTCTAATTCACTTTGGCTGCATTCATTTAAGATGATACTCTTTCATTCCTCTTGAGTGTTAATAAAGCAGGAACTGAAAATAGAACTGAAAGCAAAAATGGCCTTAATTTCTGCAGCTATTAAGAAGGGGCTGCCCCTCAGATCCATGTGAGGCAGGTCACTGAGACTTTTGACATTATGGCTGTCATACTCCTGTCAGGATGATGGACCCCTCCCACTGCTCTGTTATGCCAGTTGTGGCATAGGATAGTCCTATGTCGATTTTGGTAAACCAGAAGTGGCATAGGGTAGTCCTAGGAATTGCTGGAAATTAGGTGGGTTTTTTTTTTTACCACAAGTAATGTGATGTCACAGCCGGCATCATGTCCCCCTCATATCCCCGTGTGCAGCCTTCTCGCCAGTTGCCAGGTACCGCCTGACAACCCTATTTGACATTGATATACCAAGGAGACTGTTGAATCTCGAGGATTGTGTAATCACTTTGGGGGCGATTGCCTGTTGACATGGGTGTTGGTCCCATTAAAGCCTGGTCAGTCTCTGAACTGCCCGTGGGAAGTTGTTATAATTGTTCCCCTCCAGATAGAGTTGTGAGGTCTCTGTCCTCAACCCCTGGGAGCTTTTGGAGGTTGCATGTGGGGGAGGGGAAGTGTTGATTGGCTTTGCAATATCACTTCTGGGTTTCACTCACAAGTGACATCAGAGTGCTCTAGGAAGTTTCAGGAACTCTGTGGTAAAACCCAGGAGTGACATCACTGTGCTCCTTTCACATCGTTCGCACACCTGGAATTGAGTTTTGAGCATGGAACCAGAGAGTCTTGGGAACTTCCTAGAGTGTCATCACATCACTTCCAGGTGAAACCCAGAAGGGACACTGCAATACTACTTGATCTCACTTTACCTCCTCCAGTTTTCCTCCCACCACTCAATCAAGCAGCAGCAGGGTCCGGTCTAGGAGGTGCCTGCGAGAAGTCTCCTGCTATTCCAGGTAAGCTGGCAGCCCTGTACTCAGAGCTCAGTTAGCCTCATGATTCCCGGATGAGCATCAAGCAATGAAATTGCTTGGGGTGATCATGGCAGACTCATGTTGAATCAGAATGAACATGGGTTGTGTTCAAACTGGCAGTTTGGCCCGATATAGGCACATTTCACAAACGGATTAAATGGGCCTGTTCACACAGCCACATCTGTCAGGCATTCCCCGGGTGTACTCACCCCGTCAGAGGACAACTTAGAGCCAGGTTAAAAAGCCACTGCCTCCGAAGTGGTGTTTTTGTTTCCCCGCACATTCATCATGCGTGGTCAAATGTCTGAACACAGGGGAGCACGCTCAAAATGGATTTGGCAGTCTGAACCTGCAGATCCATTCTGCCACCAGGGATGCAGTTGTTGCTTTTTTTTTTAAATGCCTATGTGCGCACGCATGCACACTATGAGCACACATGAATTTTGAAAAAATTTTGGTGGTTCGCTCCGTGGCTGATGTGCTACAATAATGTGGATGCTTTACCATAGGATGTCTCCGCAGGTAGCCTGCAGCAGAGCGTGCTGTGTGGCTGATATGCCCCACAGTACTTTCAACCGGTTCAATTAGAGGTGGTGCCATATCACACCAAGCTGCCAGTGTGATCGCAGCCACAGGCTGGAACCCATTTTAGAGCCTGACCTGAGATGCTGAGCAGCCAAGAAGTATTTTGTCCCTGCTCCCATTGCATGTGTGTAACCAGGGCCGGTGCTACCATTAGGCCAAGTTAGGTGACCGCCTAGGGCACAGGCCTCAGAGGAGTGCAGAAACGGACAATCAGTGCCCCTCCAACTGGCCACAGGCTCTCACACTCACTCACCAGCCCCGGCTCTCCCATGCTTTTCCTCCTCCAAAAAGTCATGGCAACTGCAGCAGCAGCAGCAGCAGCTCCCTTCAGCTTTGCCTCACACCCTGCCTGCCCAAGCCCGCACAATTTTTTAAAATAAGGGCATGGCCCTGAGTGGGCATTTGATATTATCGCCAAAGTGGGGCAGGGTTTTAAATGGTAACCCTCCAGTGACTACAACCCTTTGATCCATTTGACCAGGAGGGACTGGGAAAGAGGTAGCGCAAAAAACAGCTTTGCCACTAGAGGTACCTAGAGTTGCCAACCTCCAGGTGAGGGCTGGAGCTGTCCGGATAACCCAACTAATTTCCAGACAACCTAGATTAGTGTAAATGGCTGCTTTGAAGGGTGATCTCTTTGGCATTATACCCCCCTGAGGTCCCCCCCTCAGGAATTTCCCAACCACAAGTTGGTAACCCTAGATGCAGCTGAAAACTTCCCCCTCCCCTCACTTTTCACTCAGCGTGCATGCTTGTTTGCATACCTGTGCTGCTCCAGGCTTCACTCCACACACTCTAATTCCCAGATCTGGAATGACCTGTTTCTCCAGGATGCTGGGTCCATCTTCTTCGTAAGGCCTGGAGACCAACCCAACTATTATTGCTAGTAGCGAAACAGCTGCTTGTGCAACATCAGTTTAGAAGGAGTTTGGAGTGTTTGCCACACCAGTGAACTAGTCCTGGGACTGACTCCCCAGAATTGCCACGTTCAATTATGGTAAGGTTTTTTTCAGGGAAAGGAGGGAAAGGGGTTTTTTTCAGCAAGTTGATTTGTGGTGAAGGCCACAGCATCCCTAGAGTGGCACAAGTCTGCTATGCTCGTCATAGAGAAAATAGAGGTAGGGAGCGCTCAAACGTGCTGTTTAATCAGTTGTCACTGTTCCCTAGCGGATTTAAAATTTAGAGCCAGAGGAGGGATTAAATGTGTGAGGCGGAGGCTAAAAAACTGTGAGCTAGCTCACACTAATTCTGCTTAGAGGGAACACTGTTTGGGACCAATTAATTATAAATATTTACGCCCCAAACCAAAACCAAGATTTTTTAAAAAAGGAATTAAGAGAAGTACTATTAATAAAAGAGTTTAAAAATATATGCATTAGAGGTGACCACAATGCCGTATTCGATCCGGACGTGGATAGAAAAAGCCAGAGAAAAACTAGAACTGGATTGGCCTTACCAAAAGTCTTTTTCCAAATGGCCGAAGAATGCAATTTGTTAGATGCACGGAGAACCAGGAACATAGAAAAGAAAGATTTTACACATGACCAGGAGTAATGTCTTGTGGAATAATTCTCGACCAGGAGTAATGTCTTGTGGAATAGAGAATAGACATGGCATGGGTAACATTAACAATTTTAAATTATCTTTTAGAATCCGAAATCTTGGCTAGTACATTTGCTGATCATAACCCTATATTACTATCATTTAAGGAAACAAAGAAAAAAAGGGGAAGGGAAAGGAGTTTGTAAGCCGCTCTGAGGCTCCCAAGTGAAGGACAGGGTATAAATCCAATCTCGTCTTCTTGTTGTTCAGAAGGTTAAAAAGTTCTCCTTAAAAAAGCTCCTTAAAAAAAACAACATTCCTGCTTGTGTGCTATAAACTGGCCATAATTGGTTTCTTGTGATAGTTTCTACTGCCACCTTGTGGAAATCACCTTGGAGAACTCTGATCGCTGGAGACTTCCTAAAATTAAAGACCACGTATGCTGGACCCAGGGTTTGCTGCAAACTGAAGACATTTCCAAACGAAGGCGAAGACAAGGACCTATTCTCTTTAACAACACTAATAAAAGATTAGGATAACTTACTTTTTAAGTGAAATGGTTTTTGATAAATGTACATTTATAAACGTTTACTAAAACTAATAGACTATAATATTGTGTCGCCTTCTATCTTATTTAACTCTCTCTCTTCTCGCTCCCTATTATACCATTTTAATTGTTTCAGATGTCTGTCTTTTAATACAATCTTCCTGTTTATATTTTTACTGTCAGGCTGTATCAACAGAAGTATAGTGTCCAGATCACACAAAGTGATGGTATCGCTTTACTGTGCTCTGATTAGACCTCACCTAGAGCACTGTGTTCAGTTTGGGGCACCACAGTTTAAGAAGGGTATGGACAAGCTGCAATGTGTCCAGAGGAGGGCAGTGAAGATGGTGAGGAGCTTGGAGACCACATCCTATGAGGAAAGGCTGAAGGAGCTGGGTATGTTTAGCCTGGAGAGGAGATGCCTGAGAGGTGATATGATAACCATCTCTAAGTACTTGAAGGGCTGCCATAGAGAGGATGGTGTGGAGTTGTTTTCTGTGGCCCCAGAAGGTCGAACCAGAACCAACAGGCTGAAATTAAATCAAAAGAGTTTTCAGCTAAACATTAGGAAGAACTTCCTGACAGAACGGTTCCTCAGTGGAACAGGCTTCCTCAGGAGGAGGTGGGCTCTCCTTCTTTGGAGGTTTAGAAGCAGAGGCTAAATGGCCATCTAACAGCAATGCTGATTCACTTAGGCGGATCATAAGAGGGAGGGCAGGAAGGGTTGCCTCATTGCTTAGTTCTCGTGGCCCTTTCTTAAACACCCAGGGAAATGCTGATTGCCACTTTGGGGTCAGGAAGCAATTTTTCTCCAGGCCAATTTGGCTGGAGATCCTGGAGGTTTTTTGTCATCTTCTGGGCATACAGCAGGGGTAACTGGGGGTGTGTGTGGAAGGGGGTATTTGTGAATTTCCTGCATTGGGCAGGGGGTTGGACTAGATAACCCTAGAGATCCCTTTCAACTCTGATTCTATGATTCTTCTACAATTCTAACTGCACCCCTAAGTTGTAAAGTTTTAGAGGGAGTGCAACCCCATTTAGGATGTTATTCTTTGACTAGGTATAGCAGGGTCCCCAGTGTGGTGCTCCCCCCCAAGTGGTTTTAGAAATAGGTGGTGCCAGCAATGCTTCTGATTGACCACTGGAGATTTGATTGGCTGTACAAATATTTAAAAACATTGCTTTGGATGCCACCCCAGAACAAGGATCTTCACTGTATGATTGAAGGTAAGCTTCAGCGGTCATTTTGTGGCTGTGCCCACCAATGCACCCCCCTAAGCTGTGGAGTTTTGTGGGCAAAAATTCTACTTTGTGAGCTACTGGCATTAAAGTTGTGAGCGAGCGATTTGGCTGCTGCATAAGTTTGCTCTGGAGCCATCCTTCCTGCACTAAGACAAAAATGTGTGAGCCAGAGGCTAAAAAACTGTGAGCTAGCACACACCAACTCAGCTTAGAGGGAACACTGGTGCCCACCATCCTGTGACAGAATTCAAAAGGTGCCCGCAGGCTCAAAAAGGCTGGGGACCCCACATGTATAGTATTTAAGTGATCGTCTGTGAATGTGGTATTTTGTAGAGTGGTTTGATTCAGTGCATTATTATTTTGAAATATTTATTTAGAAGATTTAGAAGATGATAGAAACCAAAAGTGTGGGATAGATAGTTGGATGCAGCAATATTAAAGTAGATATAAAGTTAGTAGCAATAGAAGGAAGTAATAGGAATTTATGAGATTAGGAAAGAATAAAGAGTTGAGCAGATTAAAAGACTGGGACGATTTTGATGCTTTCTTCACACCTTATTTTGAAAACAGCTCTCAGGCTTATAGTTGGCTAAATCAAGAGCTTGACCAGAAAAACCACCCACTTACCGCACAGATGGGACCCCTCCACTTCCCAGTGTGGAATTCTCTCTGCCACATGTGGTCAGGGTGAGCAAGCCCCATGCCAGCACACAGTACAGAAGCTCAGAAACAACCATAAATACTGACATCTTAGTTTTACCTATTACACAGATATTTTACTAAGCAAACACTTAATTCCCCTTAAGCATGAAAATTACACAAAAGCTCCCCCCCACCCTTAACAGTCCTATTTTCCTCTTTGCCTGCAGTGGACCTTCCTGCCACCAGATGGCAGCCATAGATAAAAAATTTCCCAAAGCTTGACACAAAAGAACTACTAGAGAAATACAGTATGAAGCAATGTGGATTTGCAAATTGGCCATGTAGAACTAGCCCTGACCTGGATAGCCCAAGCTAGCCCAATGTCATCAGATCTTAGAAGCTAAGCAGGGTTATTTCTGGCTAGTATTTGGATGGGAGACCACCAAGGAATACCAGGGTTGGGATTCAGAGGTAGGCAATGTCCAACCACCTCTGAATGTCTCTTGCCTTGAAAACCCCACCAGGCGTCACCATAAGTCAGCTGTGACTTGATGGCATTTTCCACCACCATGCAGAACTGCAATACCCTTACATAGCATGAAATTAACATAATTGAGGGTTTATGTAATTACCAACAGTGTTTACTAAAGAAACAGCCAGTACATTTACGTCCGATTGAAATACCACTCAAGAAGTCTGTAAAAATGATGAAATCTGTTATCTATCCAGATATTTTTTTAATGTATATGTTACCGAGCTCAGTATAATCACATAACAAAACTCTCCTCCTTAAAGATCTATTTCCATTCTTTATTTACAATCCAGAGATCAAACAGCATTATAATGACATAGGCTGTGTCTGGTGCACACAACCTATACGCGTAAATATGAAAAAGAAAAGTTTAAAATTTAAAAACCTTCCTATACTTGCTAAGTGTTGATGGATGAAGTTATCAGCTTCCTTACGAATAAAACCTTAGCACAGAACTTAGCCAGGGGCACAGACTTCCCAGACTTTCGGGGGGGGGGGGTGTCGGCCTGGGCCAGAGGTGCTGCTATGCTAGGTCCTTAAAAGAATTGGGGCCCAGTGACATCATAGGAAGGAGCCAGTGACATTACAGGCCATTGTCACTATCTATGGAGGCAATGCCATGTGGGATTTAGGGAGGAGCTCCCCAGAAATTTAGGGAGGGTAGGAACCCCCCCTAGCAATGCCCCTGAGCTGCACTAAACCCAGGAAAAGGTGGAAGTTGGCCAGGAAGACATAGTGGAAATTTCTCCAGGCCTCTCATTCGGGTCTATACTGCAGGATGTTGTAGGTGTACAATAGGAATCTTCAGCATCAGAAAGACCTTCCCTCTTTCTAATTACAAATCTATCCATGGCAAATTGAATGGAATGGTGTACTGAAAACAATTCAAAGGAAAATATCAGGATTCTGGAGGAGAAATTACATATAAAAAATAGGAGGGGTAGCCATGTTAATCATGTAACCCCTGCAGCTTCTAAATTTGCAGAGTTGAATTGCAGCCCCTGGGAATAGGCTCAGTGCTCTGGGACTGGAATGACAGCCCCCAGAGTGGAATGATGATCCCTAGGAAGAGAATCAGTGCTCCTAGACTGGAATGACAGGTTGCAGAGTGGAATGACAGCTCCTGGGAGTAGCAGAAATGTTTTGGAACTGGAATGACAACCCCCAGAGTGGAATGACAGTCCCTGAGATTAGCAGAGGTATTCTGGGACTGGAATGACAGCCTTTGGGAATTGCAGAAGCATTCTGGGACTATCATTCCACTCTGAGGGCTGTCATTCTAGTCCCAGAACACCTCTGCTACTCCCAGTGTCATTCCACTCTGAGGGCTGTCATTCCAGCCCCAGGGCACAGATTATATTGCCAGGGATTGTCATTCTATTTTGGGGGTCGTAATTCCAATCCCAGAGTAACCTATCTGGGCCCAAAGACCTTAATGGAAAAACCATTCTATGCTTTCTTTGCAACTTTTTTTGTGCTGCAATGTATTTCAGTGGAGCCCATGCAAGTCAATTGGTATTCCTGGCTCCCATTATCTCTAATGGGCCTTCAAGCCTTTCCCATTGTTTCCAATGGGCAATTCTCTAAGTCCTTTTAGTACATCCCAGTTGGTTGTCCCTTTGAAACTGTACCACACCATTTTAAGTAACAGCAAAATGAAGAGCATGAACATGTACAGAGTGCACATTCCTTACCAATGTTGTTTCTGGGCTGTACACAGGGCAAAATGAAATTTTAAAAGGCCTCTGATCTGCATCCCCCCCCTTGTTCATGCTTTAAAAATGAAGTGGAAATTGAAAGAAGAGTTTAGGAGTGGCTGAAGCAGCCCCCCCCCTTCACTACCATGAAAAAGACAACTATTCTCAATCAAGAATATATAGACCCAAGTAAAGTAAAACCAAGACACACTTCCCCCCCCCAAAAAAATGTAAATGGGAACCAAGCAAGTATGTTGGGCCCAGCCTGAGATTTGGGGGGTGGAGCTTGAGGAGGGGAGGGTTTGGGGAAGAGAAGAAGAAGAAGAGATTGGATTTATACCCCGCCCTACACTCCCCAAGGGAGTCTCAGAGCGGCTTACAAACTCCTTTCCCTTCCCCTCCCCACAACAGACACCCTGTGAGGTAGGTGGGGCTGAGAGAGCTCTTTCCCAAGCTGTCCTTGAGAGAACAGCTGGTACAGAGCTATGGCTTGCCCAGGGTCATCTAGCCAGGTGCAAGTGGAGGAGTGGGGAATCAAACCCGGTTCTCCCAGATTAGAGTCTGCGCACTTAACCACTACACCATTACACTACACCACTACACCAAACTGGCTCCCCTGGGGAGGGGAGGGACTTCAGTGGGGTATAATGCCCCAAATGAGTCCACCTTCCAAAGTGGCCATTTTATCCAGGGGGACTGATCTCTGTCACCCAGAGATCAATTGTAATCCCATGAGCTCTCCAGCTACCACCTGGAGGTTGGCAACCCTTAGCCCCAGGGAGCTGTGCATGATGTAATAGGGACAACCAATGGTTTCTCTCACAGTGTGGAAGAGCAGCAGTCTTGGTCTATCATGAACATTTCTAGTGAGTGAATCAGTCAGCCTGCCTGGGACAGGCAGGAATTCCTCAGATCCTGTTTCTCAGCATATTTGTGGTCTGTTTTTCTTCAAGGTTTATCTTTGCCGCACTCTATTCTTCTGCTGCGTTTTGTTTTGTCGCTCGCTTATTTGATGCTACTGACGTCTCAGTTGTGATGCTGGCCTTGCCTGAGTGTGTCTTGTTTTGACAACACGAGTTGCGAGTTGCAGCAAGTACAGGTGTTATCTTGTGTGAAAGGGAAGGGAACTGTTCACTTCTTAGAGCACTTCCTGTCTGGCCAAGAGTTCTCTCAGAAAATGAAGACTGCCTCGCCTGGTTCTGTATTTTAAAGCTGATTCATAAGACTTTCTCCGCTTCCTCTGCCTCCGTTTGTCCTCGTGCAACCTTCCTGCCAGTCGTTGGAGGGGGAAAGCTATGCTTCCATGAGTCTCTTTTATTCAAAGGTCTAGTCTCAAATGGTTATACACTCCTTGTGGGGATTGCTGCTTGAGAGGTAACCTGTACTCGCTCCAAGGACAAGTGAGGTTACTTCTGGGGAAAACTGGAAACGACATAGCATCCCTACAGGTAAGGGGGAAAGGGTTACTGGGTAACCATAAGTAGGTGCCACCCAGCTTGTGAAATTTCAACTCCCAATCCAAGGCGGCTATGGGTTGCCAACTCCAGATTGGGAAATTCTTGGAGATTTGGGGGGGGGGGGAGCCTGAAGAAAGTGAGGTTTGTGGAGGGACCTCAGTGGGGTACAATGCCATAGAGTCTGCCCTCCAAAGCAGCCATTTCCTCCAGGGGAACTGATCTCTGTCCTCTGGAGACTGGTTAAAGTTCTGCGAGATCTGCGGGACCCACCTGGAGGCTGGCAAAACCAGACAGAAGTGATTTCATCACAGTTGTGCTACTGCCGTTCAAAGTTCTGCTTCCAGAGGAGTTGCCTATTTGCTCTTGGTTGCACTTTAACAGATATATCACACACAGTTCACTCAGGCCCTGAGATGCCCGTTCAAAGGGGGTCAAGGTGGCATGACGCTGCACACATGAATGGCAATCACTGGGAGAACATGTCTGTAAAGGCACTGCGGTGTAGGTTTACACAGAATGACTGCTAAAAGGCACAATGATAAAAAAGATAAAACAGACAGGACAAGAAAATCAGGCCTAACCTAATCCCCACCCCCCCAGTCCAACTAGGGTTGCCAGCTCCGGGTTGGGAAATATGTGGAGATTTTGGGGGGTGTAACCTGAGAAGGGGAGGGACTTCAATGCCAAAACAATTAATGCCAAAGCATCCACCTTCCAAAGCGTCCATTTTCACCAGGTGAACCGATCTCCATTGCCTAGAGATTAGTTGTAATAGCAGGAGATCTCCAGCTACCACCTGGAGGTTGGCAATACTATTCTTTAACAAATGGGGCTCTTCGGCACCTAAAAAAATGTAAAGACTATCGCAAAGGCAACCACAGCCAAGCCAGCCATCTTGAACGCAAAGGACAGCAATCCATTTCCAGCTGAGTTGTCAGTAGGCCTTGTCCTCAGGGGCTTGATGATCCGGTCATGCTGGTTCAGGATAGCTTTTTTGGCTCCGGCCCATTTGCCTGGCCCTTGCAGGCGGTACTGAAATGGTGTGCACGGCCCAACGAAAACCTCCCAGGCCAGCTTGGGATTGGTGAGGAACAGTGATCTGAGGTTAGGCTTCACCCCAATCTGAGAGGCCAGCTCGTCCATGTACTCAATGTAATCCACTTGGATGGTGTGACGAGGGCTTCTCACGTACCTGAAAGAAAGGGGAGGCAGAGGCATCTGAGCAAGGGAAACAACAGGACATTGTAGGTGACACTGACACATGGGAAGGTCTCCTCCTGGAGGGGTTTTCCCTAACGACTGTTAAAACAGGACAACGGTGCCTTGGGGCCTGTGGTCCAATCTGCACTGGTATTTCCCACCGTTGTGCCAACAATCTCACAAATCTCTGTCTGCATTTCATGCCGCATCCACTCTCCTATTGTTTCATCTCAGCATCGGCTGCCTGCATCATTTCACTGCCATTTAGTGGTGACTCCGAGGTCACTATGGACGGTGTCTCCTCGCCTTATCTGGATTTGGTTTCAAGGTGCTACAATTGCTCCTCCCCACCTTCGAGCCACTGTGAGCAAAAAGCAGTACAACTGGAGCCAAATTCTCCCCACCCACCCCGAATCTTTTCTAAGGAGATACGCAAATTGTCACAAAGGAAACAAGTTAGATGAAAATCCAGTCGTCTGCGTTCAAAAGCAGCCAGGGAACATTTTCCTGCAAGCATATTGGGGGGAGTGAGGTTGGAAGCATGCCCACGCCTGAACCATTTGTTATTTCCTGAGGCCGCTCCTCCCCCCTCTCTTGTGCATTCTCCCTAAACAACTTCAAAGAAGAGCTTTATAATGAGCCAAATGGGAAGCCAGCGCCACAGCAGCACGGAACAGCTTTACATAGCAAATGCAGATTGGGCCAATATCTTGGGTCTTATGCTAAAAGGTTTGCTGCAATGGGCATTTCCTCAGCTGTCATCTCAGCTCTTAAGTTTTCAGTATTCTGCTTCTTCTCTCAATCCAGGTTCTGCCTCTTCTAGCCCAAGTTTTGCATTGATGAGAACACCGATTTTATATAAATAAATAAATAAAATAAACATTGCTCCCCATGGCCTAGGAATCACCCTTGGCCACTCACAACAATAGCTGTCTTTCCTTGCACTCCCAGTTGATGACTGAAGGTAAAGAAATGAAAATGGTACCATTGCCTTTGGGTCAAGCCATCTCGGATTGGGGGGGTTGAAATTTCACAAGCTGGGTGGAACCTACTTATGGTTACCAGGTAACTGCTTTTCCCCTTACCTACAGAGAAGCTACGTCATTTCCAGTTTCCCCCAGAAGTGACCTCACATCATTATTTTCCCCAGAAGTGATATCACACCCCCTGTCCTTGCTTCCTTCCTAGGGTTGCCAGGTCTGGGTTGGGAAGTATCTGGAGATTTTGGGGGTGGAGCCTGAGGAGGGTGGGGCTGCGGAGGGGAGGGATCACAGCAAGGTACAATGCCATAGAGCCCACCTTCCAAAGCAGCCATTTTCTCCAGGGGAGCTGATCTCTGTCGTCTGGAGATCAGTTGTAATGGTGGGAAAACTCCAGCCACCACCTGGAGGTTGGCAACCCTATTTCTTCCCGTCTCCCACCAACTGCTGGCTGGCAATCCTAAACTAACTAGTCAAATCCATTCTGGAGGGCGGGGAACAGGCCAGGCTACTCCAGGCAGATTTTCATAATAATAAATAAAAAACTCATGAGGTGGCAGCAAAATTACTATCTGACAGACACAGCTGCTTCCCTCCCTGAGGGAAAAATGCAAGGCTAAACTGTTATCTGACATAATCCAGGCCTTTCTTGCTCACAAAAAGCTAGACAACTAAGGAGACCATGCAAGCTCAGTGTACTGAAGGAGTTCTGGGTGGCCAGCCTCCCGTCATAGAGCCCAGTCCACTGTACTGCACCTGGTATTTTGCTGCAGGGGGGAAACATTCCCCACTGTGGGCCCTCAGAACTCTCCAGCAACCCATTTTTGTGAGAAATAATGGCAAGCTTGTCAACACAGAAGTAGCAGCCAGGAAGACCTGTTGATTTCAGTGTTTTTCTACAGGAAAAACATAATATTTATGATTTACAGACACTTACCCCGGGGGGGGGGGGGGCGGTAAACCTGGCTGTATTTGAAGAAATTCTGGTGGTAAAATATTTTGATTTTTAAAAATATATATATATAAGTACAGTTGATACTTGTGGGCTCCTGGAATGGCAACTGATCCCTAGACTACAGAGATCAGTTCCCCTGGAGAAAACAGCTGCTTTGGAAGGTGAACTATATGGTATTGTACCCTGCTGAGGTCCCCCCCCCCCAACCCCACCCTCCTCAGGCTCCTCAATGAAATCTTAAGGAATTTCCCAACCCAGAGTTGGCAACTCTAAGAAGCCCATTGTTTTATTCCTTTTGGCATTCTACCTGCTTCATTACAACAGTAGGAGGAGGAAATAGCAATACTAGGATAACGATGTGCGAAGTTACCAGGTCTGGTTCAGCCCACTACCTACCGTTTTTCCATGGCTGTTTTCTTTGCCATGATTTCTGATAACATTTCACTTTCTGAAGGTATCGTTTCATGCCCTGGGGAACAGAAGCACAGATTAAGAGGCAATGCTTTGAGGAAAAGAATGGAAAAACTGGACTGTGAAGTCAAGAGGCCTGCTCTGGAAAAGTCCTGGTGGCTAGCATAGTGTAGGGGTTAAAGTGTTGGACTAGGATTTGGGAAATCCAGGTTGGAATCCCCACATGTGCCATGAAGCTCACTAGATGACCTTGGACCACTCACACATAGATTTGCCAGGTCTCTCCTGGCAACCGGTGGGGAATGGGGGAGGACTTACCAGGTGAAAGAGAAGGGCCTAGGCCTCATTGCCAGTGTTGCATAGGAAGTGATGTCATCACACCAGAGACATCTGGGTGACACTCTGGTATTCGGGCAAAAACTCTATGGCAAAACTGGCTTCTACCATAGAGTTTTTGTCCAAATACCAGAGTGTCATCTTGACATCACTGGCATGATGACATCACTTCCTGTGCAACACTCTGTTCATGACTCCTAGGTTTTCTCCTGGTAAGTCCCCCTGCCAGCCAGCTGATCAGCAGCTGGGGGTAGGGCCTGGTAGGTGGGAGACCCCTGCATCCACCTGGGGGTCTGGCAACCCTAGTCATACATAGGGTTGCCATGTCTTCCCTGGCTACCAGTGGGGGATGGGGGAACAGGGTTGCCAAATTCAGGTTGGAAAACTCTTGGAGATTTGAAATTGTGCCTAAGGAAAACAGGAACCCCACTGGGGTACAACACCATGTAATCCACCCTCCAAAGCATCCATTTTCTCCAGTGGTGGAACTGATCTGTGTAGTCTGGAGATGAGCTGCAATTTCCAACTCCCACCTAAAGCTGGCATCCCTAGACACTCTCAGCCTAGCCTACCTCACAGGGTTACTGTGAAGATAAAAAGGCGGAAAGAAGAATGATGTAAGTTGCTTTGCATCCCCACTGGGGTGAAAGGCGGGATATAAATAAAGTAAAATAAATATAAAATAAAATAAATTTTGAATGCTCATTAGCCAAAGCCAATGAGGCTGGGATTCCCTTTACCTCTCTGAATGGTATGGGAAAGTAGACTCTCTGTGCTTGACTAAGGTAACCTTTGACAGTCCCCTGCAGCAATTATTTCTCTGAGGACTGCAGAAATGAGCCTGAAAACAGCCGCAAGCAGAAAAGGAGTGATCTCCCTGGAAGAAACTTCCCTCCCACCTTTCTGCTGGCCGCAGCAAGACCCAGCCAGCAGAAGGGGGGGATCTCCCAGGAAGGGACTTGGTGAGCCCCTGCCAGCAGAAAGATGGGTGAGATGATCTCCCAGGAAGGTACTTTACTCCTTCCAATTAAACCCTGCTTTCTGCTCCCTATGGCTTTTCATGGGGAGCAGAAAGCACAGTCATTTAAACCCGTTTTCTGCTCCCCACAGAAAGCCATGGGGAGCAGAAAGTAGTGGTGGTTGAAATGGTTCCGAGCCATTTTGCACCCAAAATTTGTGGCAGTTCATCTTGGTTCTTTAGTTTATGAACTTCGGTTTGCGAACCCCAAACAGGCCAAAATTCATGATGTTCGTCAGCCGGTTTGTGTTCATCCCTACTGGAGATCTCCTGGGATTACAACTGATCTCCAGGCAATAGAAATCAGTTTATTTGGAGAATATGAATGTGTTGGTAGGCATCCTGGTAGGCATGAATGTGTTGGTAGGCATCCTGTAGCACTGTATCCTTGCTGAGGTCTTTCCCCTCCCCAAACCCCACCATTTCCAGGCTCCACCCACAAAATCTCCAGGTATTTCTCAACCCAGAGTAGGCAACCCTATCTGTAATTGTTGGGGAGAAAAGAGGGATAAAAATATCCAAAAATAAATAATAGTAGAAATCAAGTAGATGTCATGTCCAGCCAAGGCCCAAGGCCCATTCGTGGTTATGGTTCTCTCCTAAAGCCAATATGATTCACAGTTCACAAGAAGCCCATTCAGAAGAGGTATGAAAGAGCTTACCCTTAAACACACGGGATGCCCAGCGAGCCTGCATTTCTGAAATGGGCATGATGGCCCCCAGAGGCTGGACAAGGCCAATGATAGCCAGGGTTGGCTTCTCCAAGTGAGGTGGGAAGACGTATTTATACAAAGTGACCTGGTTATTAGTTACTGGGAGGGTATTCCCAAGGAAGGGGAAAGAGAAACTGTATCCCGTGGCAAAGACGATAAAATCTATATCTTCTTCCTTTGATCCGTCTTCAAAGATAGCAGCTGTTTTGGTTAATTCTTTGATGTTCGGTTTCACTTGAACTTTCCCAGAAATGATACGGTTTGGCAGCTCATCGTTGATAGTTGGATGCTGGCTGAGAAATCTGCAGGGCGTTAAAAACACAAACACCCAAGTTAAATGACAAGGCAAGCCACTGCCCCATCCGGTCTGCCATCCGCAGTGTTAATTTCAGTTGCCCTGTCAGGGCAGTGGACAGGGCCAGCTTTTTGTTGAAGGGAAACAGCATAGTTCTGATTGCCCCTTTATGTATTTGGGAGAGGCGGATTGGGAGAGCCAGTGTGGTATAGTGGTAAAGAGCATCGGACTAGTACCTGGCTGACCCGAGTTGAGTACCCACTTGTGCCCTCATGCCCTGGAAGCCTGCTGGATGATCTTTGTCTAGTCACATGCACTCAGCCTAACCTACTTCACAGGGTTATTGTGAGTATAAAGGGGAGGAGAATGATGAAAGCTGCCTTGAGTCCTCCTTGGGGAAAAAGGCAAGGTACAAATTAAGTAAATTAAAATAAATTTTAAAAAATTAAAAGGGAACAATAGCAAAAGTTTCCTGAAGTGGCAAGGCTTTGCTGCAGGGAAAAGAAAACCTTTAGACATATTCACAATATTGGGGGTGTAAAAGGAATGGGTGTAAAAGATTAGACCTGGGGATGGGGGCAGCATCATGCTCAACCCTTTAAAATAGAAGAAGAGAGAGAAGAGAAGAGGAGAGATTGGATTTCACTTGGATAGGAGCTGTGGTGGCTCAGAGGTTAAGACGCTGAGCTGCAGACCAGAAGGTTGATAGCTCAGCAGTTCAAGACCTGAGTGCCATGTGATGGGGTGAACTCCCGTCTCTGGCTCTAGCTCCTGCCAACCTAGCAGTTCGAAAGCAAGAAATTGCAAGAAGATAAATAGGTACTGCTTCAGGGGGAAGGTAACAGTTTCCGTGCCCCACAGCATTTAGTCATGCCAGCCACATGACCACGGAGAAGTCTTTGGACGGTGCTGGCTCTTCGACTTGGAAACAGAGATGAGCACCACCCTCTAGAGTTGGATTCGACTGGCTTTCAAGCAAGGGAAACCTTTACCTTTACCATTTTTACTTCACTTGGAGTCTGAGAGCAGCTTACAAACTCCTTTCCCTTCCCCTCCCCACAACAGACACCCCATGAGGCAGGTGGGGCTGAGAGAGCTCTTTCCAGAGCTGTCCTTGAGAGAACAACTGTGACAGAACTATGGCTTGCCCAAGATCATCCAGCAGGTGCAAGTGGGGGAGTGGGGAATCAAACCCGGTTCTCCCAGATTAGAGTCCACGCATTTAACCACGACACCATACTGGCTTCAAAAACTGCTCAGACAGGAGGACTTGACTCCTGTTGCATCTACTGTTGTGTTCACTCACAGTATTTCTTGGTCTGCCTCAGGCAGGGGTGAACTGGGAGATAAAAGTGACCTTGGGAAAGGACCCTGCCCACTGGACAGAGGGGATATAAAGAGCAGGCTGCCCGCTTTGTGCCAGCTCATGGTGACAGTGGCTCCTACCCCCTTGTGTGGGGCCACCTTGCATAAAGCATGTCTCACCTTGCCTGGTGTCTTGGAGGTCTTAATGGCCAACCCACCCCACCCCCAAGGTTCTATCAAATCAGACATGCACTGTCTCATGTGCATGGAAGCTTGATCTGGATTGGGGAAGGGGCTTAACACACTGCTGATCTAACCCAGAGGTCCCCAACCCTTTTTGAGCTCGCAGGCACTTTTGGAATTCTGACATTGGGTGGTGGGCGCAACCACAAAATGGCAGCCACAAGAGGCGAAGCCAACCACAAAAATCTTGGGGAGCGAGATCATGCATAACTGTAACAGCAACTTTTCAACATTTCAGGCAGAAGCTCTGTTTAACAGGATGCCTTTATAGTGAACCTATGGTTTGAAGACGTTTTCCTGCACACACACAGCTCTGCTTTAGTCGTGCAGTGAAGATCCTTGTGCTGTGGTAGCAGCTGCTGCTGAAGCAACTTTAACAAAATCTGCACAGCCCAACTGGGGAAGGGCCGTGGCTCAGTGGCAGAGCATCTGCTTGGCATGCAGAAGGTCCCAAGTTCAATCCCCGACATTTCCAGTGAAATCTGAAAGACCTCCGCCTGAGACCCTGGAGAGTTGCTGCCAGTCTGAGTAGACAGTACTGACTTTGATGGACCAGGGGTCTGATTCAGTATAAGGCAACTTCTAGGGTTGCCAGCCTCCAGGTGGGGCCTGGGGATCTCCTGCTTTTACAACTGATCCCCAGCTGGCAGAGATCAGCTCCCCTGGAGAAAATGGCTGCTTTGAAGGGTGGACCCCATGGCATTGTACCATGCTGAGGCCCCTCCCCTCCCCAAACCCCACCTTCTCCTGGACCCACCCCCAAAGTCTTCAGGTATTTTCCAACCCAGACTTGGCAACCCTAGCAACTTCATGCATTCAGATGTCCAAGGGGCCAATAAGAAGCCTTGCTGGGCAAAAGCCCCACCCACTTTCTAAAAAAAACACTTGGTGGGCACCAAGAAATATATCTGTGGGTGCTATGACACCCACGGGCACAACTTTGGGGAACCTTGATCTAGCCTGAAACAGTCCTGAAGAGCCAGTATTTACCCATCTGCAGAAAGTTACATGTATCAGCATATGTAACTTTCAGTAATCCAGACTGCCCCCCCACACACACACACTTGAAAACTGCTTTGACTGAATTCCCAGTGCCCGTTTGGTTTGGCAGGGCCTGTGGCAGACGCAGGAACCGTGCAGTGGGTACTTTGATGCTCTAGACTGAAACCTGTGCCATCTCACTCTACATTGCACTGATGATGAACACATCAGAAGCATTAGCAGAACAAAGTTACATCTGCCGGTTGCTGAACTAGCACAGCTTGTGTATCGAGAAAATGCAGCTCCCCTACAGATGATGCACTCCTGGGGGACATCAGGATTCCCTATAACAGAGGAGTAACAGTTGTACCCTTACAATGTTAAACATGATCATTTGAAATGGCCCATGGACAGTGCGCAGACTCATTAATCTGAAAATACCACATGCTTCAGCCAGGGAAAGACTTCCTACCAGTGTTCCCTCTAAGCTGGGTTAGTGTGAGCTTGCTCACAATTTTTTAGCCTCCGGCTCATACGTTTTTGTCTCAGCTCAGGAAGGATGGCTCCAGAGCAAACTAATTGATGCAGTAGCCAAATGGATCGCTCACAACTTTAATGCCAGTAGCTCACAAAGCAGAATTTTTGCTCACAGGACTCCACAGCTTAGAGGGAGCATTGCTTCCTACCCTCAAATTCCTACCCAAAAATGATCAGGATTATACAAGTAGGTCTCATTTCTGTGAGCATCAAAGGGGTTAAAACATAAAGGCAGCAATCCATGAACTCAATTTCCTGGAAATAAATCCCATTGGTCTACATGGAACTCACTTCCAACTAAACCTGCTGAGCACTTAACCAGGGTTAGTTAACAGCCTCCTAAGTCCTTTGAAATCAACTCCTAAGTCCATTGAAGTAATTCTGCTTAAGAGTTGCAGTGTTAGCAGGGTTTCCAACTCCAGGTTCAGAGATACCTGGAGATTTGAGAGGTGGAGCTTGAGGGGTGGAGCTTTGCCTCTTTGGCTGACTGGTATGGTTTAGGGAGGGGAGAGGCCTCAGCAGGGTATGATACTATGTAGTCCATACTCCAGAGCTGCCATTTTCTCCGGGGAAAATTGAGTAAATGTTTTAAAATAAATTATAAATAAATAAGTGATTTATGTTGTCTGGAGATCGGTTGCAATTCCAGGAGACCTCCAGCCTCCACCAGGAGGGTGACAACCCTAAGTCTGAAGCATTCATAAAATCTTGATCTCTATTATTGTCCATTTTGCTTCTTGTCTTTCCAGACCATGAGATGTTTTGGACAGGGTCATTTTCATTTTCTCAGTCATTGCCAAGTCTCTAGAATATTCATATTGGGCACGCACATAATGCAGAAACCAGGCAATGACTGTATCGCTGATACCCACTATGTAGGACCGGACCTTCTTATCAGTCAAAGTAAAACAATGCGTTACTGTTTTGATACAGTGCATTGCTGCATCCATACCTGTGTTGAGGCTTCAAGCCGTAGTGAGAATGGTTAAATCTTTCATTCAACTTGTTTTCCGCCCAGTTGTTTACCATGTGTGGGAGCAAAAGCTGCTTCAATAACAGATTAAGACGGGTGGAAAACACCACATCTCCTGGGTAGCCTTTGTCACTGACACGATTCAAGATCCACGCCCCTCGGCGAGTACTGAGGAAGACCTGGGCAAGACACCAACACAGTTCTTTTAAGCTACTGATCTCAATAGAAATCACTGCTTTCTGAAATTCCTTTTCTACCTGCCCAGGAAGCAAGGGATCTGACATCAGTTCTCAGACAGAGACAAAGGCCGGTAAAGCTCAGTGTAGACAGACTGTTTGGAAAGGGGAATGCAATTTGTGCATGATGCGGTCACTTCTTTGAACCACTTTTCTGCACCTTAAACATCTGTACAAGATGGCCGACACAAGCGGACCCTGCAGTGGGGAGGCTGCTGGGCCCCCGAGCTTCCGCCAGGCCCCACTGCCAAGACCCCCCTGCCGGTGTCTCTTCCCTCCCACCTGCTCGTGCACCCTACTGCCCACTTGTGAGCATGCCATAACCCACATTTCCTAGCCACATGTGCCATCCTGCATCAGCAAGAATGGTTATGCTGGCACGGTTGCCAACCTCCAGGTGAGACCTGGATATCTTCCATTATTACAATTGATCTCCAGACATCCAAGATCAGTTCCCCTGCATAAAATGACTGATTCGGAGGGTGGACTCTACGGCATTGTGCCCTGCTGAGGCCCCTCCTCTCCCCAAACCCCGCCCTTCCCAGGCTCCACCCCCAAAATCTCCTGTTATTTCCCAACCCAGAGATGGCAACCCTATATGTAGAAAGTAGGGCTGCCAAGTCAGCCCGGGGGTCGGGGGATCCCCTGCTACAGGGGTTCCCGATCCGCCAGCCAGCATTCGGCTGGCGGGGGGAACCCCATCCCCGAAGTCGTCCAGTCAGGATGACTTCCCCAGCATAATGACATCACCCGGAAGTGACGTCATCACATTGGGGACGTTGCCGGGACGACGGTCTAGCAATCGCCCCAAAACTCTATGGTACTATAGAGTTTTGGAGTGATTGCCAGAGCGTCACCCTGGCAATGCCCCCAATGTGATGATGTCACTTCCGGTTGACATCATCGCAGCGTGCGCGCTTTGCTCGCGCGCCGGGGAAGCTCCCGGACCCAGGAGGACTCCCCCCCACCGGTAAGTCACAAGGACTTGGCAACCCTAGTAGAAAGTGTGGTCAGCTGTGACCGTGGGCAGTGGGAGGCCGGGTGGCAAGCAGGGGAGGGGAGGAGGACCCCAAGCATCCTCTGACCAGTGGCACTCTCTGCCCAGAGGCCCCCAAAACCTAAAACTACTGTCCTGCTGTCCTAAATGCAGCTGCTTAAATTGGGAGAGGGGAACACAGGAATTGCAGAGTGGAATAAATAGTTGAGAAACCCTACCCCATAGTCCAGTATTGACCAACTTGGGACATCCCAGGCACAACAATCAAATGCTGTTGCACAGCTGCCCTGTATAACAACCAGTATTGGGGGGGGGGGATCAATGAGGCCCCACTGTAAGGTAGAGCACCCCTAACTACTCCCCGAGCAAGGATACCCCACTCTAAAAGCCAGACCTGGTCTGCTGTGTGGCTGATCTCCACAGCAAGGTCCCCGCCTGAGTTTCCGATGCCGATCACAATGACTCTCTTTCCTGTGAACTCAATAGGGTCCTTGTAATCACGGCTGTGAAGGTAGCGTCCTTGGAATTTGTCTATCCCTGTAAGTAAACACCCAGATTGTTAAGAATTCGTTATAATCAGATGCATGTTGATACTACGGTTTATTATAACAAAACCAGAGAACCACAGCTGCAGAGATTGTGAAGAGACTAGAAAACGGCTGTGTACAATGCACTAAGTAAACAAGAGCAATGCTGCAAAATATCTGCATATTCTGGTAACAATATCAATACAAAATATATGTATAGTGACATTCTGTAACATAAGCAAACACATTTACAATGAAGGTCCAGAGTCAAGTAGAGCCATCTAATGAAGTTTCCAGATAATATATTCGTTTCATAAGTTTTCTTCAGAGAAGGAGCAATACATAACTTCAATCGGCAATAACCAATTTTTCTACTTCATAGGAAGTCTGTATACAGTTAACAAGTCGTTATTCTTCAGACAAGAAAAATCACTACTAGGTTTTGCAAGGCATATCAAGGATCTATTCTTACATGCAGCTTGACACGTTTCAGGCAGCGTCAAAAGTGATTGGGGCACTGTGGAGTACATTTTTTTGTTGTTTTGTTGCAATTGGGCATGTGGAAGAGGAAGAAGGAGGAGTAGGAGGAGTTGGTTTTTATACCCCGCTTTTCACTACTCAAAGGAGTCTCAGAGTGTCTTACAATCACCTTCCCTTCCTCTCCCCACAACAGACCTCCTGTGAGATAGGTGGGGCTGAGAGAGCTCTGAGAGAACTATGACTGACCCAAGGTCACCCAACTGGCTTCATGTGGAGAAGTGGGGAATCAAACCCCGTTCTCCACATTAGAGTTCGCCACTCTTAACCACTACACCACACTGGCTCTGCCTTAAGAAGCAAATGGGGAAAGATAAAAGGAAACAGAAAATGAAGACAAATACTATTTCCTTACATAGTCTTCATAACTTTAAAATGTTGTGTATATAGATAAGAAATTTATTGTATGTAGCCTAAGGCCATCACAATAAAAGATTAAGAGCATAATGATAAAAGTATTCAAGCAGAACTAAGATCAGCATTAAAATACAGGATACAAGATAATATACAATAACAAATTAATGTTAGATTAGTCAAGACATCAGGCAGAAAAGGAGAAACACTTTTCAGAGGTTCAGCAAAGGAGTCCACCAGGACAGCAACTGCTGGTTTTGGGGAGAAGGCCAACAGATTGCACAAACAGATCCTGGCATGGCAGCAAGAGCTATTTTGTAGTAGTCTAGAGCGAAGTCACACCCAGGAAACCTTCGCAGGCTGCACAAAGGTGATAGATAGACATGATGACTAATTACATAATTTGAGTATGCCTGATGCACTAAGTCATCATGGCTATTCTGAGCTGCCGCCATGTCTGATCTCTCTCCTGTGTGAAGACAATCTGTCCTCCTCTGTGTCCAAGGCCACAGCACACCCTTGTTGATAAGGAAGCCTTAAGTACCACACCATTGCTTGGAGGGCATTCCCTCAAGGGCCAATAATCTGCATTGTTCTGCTAAAGATATTTGTGGACTCCCCAGGATCTGAAGTGAGCTTCTAGTGTGACCTGGACCTTATTAAACACATATGGAGGCGAAGCTAATCCAAAGGGGACCCATAATTGGTCCTGGTGCATGCCATACATAAACAGGAGGAACTTACGACAAGAACTGGAATAGAGAGGTATGGCTTCGCTGGATCTATAGATGATACAAATCCCCTTCCTGTACTGCCTGTGAAATGGGCTTGAAATCCTCCACCCAGACCTTCTTCCTCGGAATGAATCAGTGGAATGCCCTGAGGTTTAAGATCCTCTGCTGTTATGCTTCTTTATTATTATTTGTACCATAAAGATTTCTGGAATGAGTAGACCTCTGTGTGGATCAGTAACACTTCCTCAATGACACCCATCACCAAGTTGTCAGATGACTGACGTTACTCTGGTATGGGTGTTTGGGGGGAGGGGGTGACTGAGATGTAGATGAAGCAGGCCCGTAGCTACATTTGGGGTATTTTGGAGCCTGGCCCCCCGACTTCCTGCCAAGCCCCCCTGACTTCTATCCAGCCCCTAGGCCCCTGGTTCTCAGGGCTTCCCAGAGGACTCCTCCCCAAGTGTGGTTTGCCTCCCCACGTAGGCAGGCAGAGTGCGAATGCTGCAAAAGTGAGTTTTTAAAAATTTTATTTACATTTTATTTTTTATTTGAACACCCCCAAAAGCGGGTAAAGCTCGCCAGACCAGGAGGTCTGGCAGCCCTACTCCAAAGTTTCACACTCAGTCTTACCCTCTCTCTTAGCTAGAAATGTACTTAGGAACCTTTCTCTGTCTCTCCTCTTTCCTACCAAGTATCTTAATTCCTGAATAAACCTTTATCTGCTCTTTAAGCAGATTGTTCACTGTTGCTGTGCTAGTTGCTCTGCCAGCACAGCCAACAAAATGCAAACTCAATAGCAATGCAACGCCTCTTTAATTCTAAACTGTTTGGCCTTCAGTTGGAAAGTAAATCCAGGCCTAAGCAATGGAAGTTCTAAGAAGACTGCCTTCTTTCGTCACAGAACAGAAGACGGTCATTCAGAAGCTCACATCTCCAGCAAGGGATGCAAGATTGGTTGGACCTGCCTGATGTCAACAGAGGACTTCACCCTTTCTCTTCTGGTGTCCTGACATTGCACAAGAATGGTAAAGGCAGTATATGGATTCCAGTAGCAGTATTTGGCTTCTAGATTCTGATGCTCGCAACCGAACTCTGCGGTGTTGTCCCACTCTGTGACAGAGCTGGGGAGATTCACTTCCTTGGTGAGTGTACAGCGTACCTGGAAAAGTGTCCAGTGGCAGGTGCGCAGTGGTGTGGTGGCCAGTGCAAACCATGATTGCATCAAAAATCGATGACTCCTGTTTTCCATCAGTCTCTACAACAACATCCCACTGGCCACTGCTAGCAAAATCTGGGCGCTTTGCTGCACTGCAGACTTTAGTCTGAAACCAGACAGGAAGGAATAAGACAGAGATAGAGGTAGCACTCCAAAGAACAAGTATTTGTCCCTGATCTTAGTGTACACCTTTGAACAAAGTACAGATATGTGTCTAGGCTACTTCTAAGGAAACAGGACTAGGCATCGGATCATTTCCTCCTTGAGCAAATCATTCTAGGCAGGGGTCATTTCGAGCAGGAGCTCAGGGGAGCGCATCTCTGGGAATTGGTGCCAGCCCCCCGCCCCGTGAGGGAATGCCTGCTTGTGTCATGGCTGCAGCAAAATGACCCCATCCCCCAGGGGCGTAGAGTTTTGGAAATCCCGGGGGGGGGGCTCCTTAGCTGGGATGATGTTCTTCCCCCCCCCCAGGAAACCGCCTTGCCTCTCCGGGCCCTTCCGAGGCCCGCCAGCCGCTGCTGCCGGTGCCTCTCTCCCCCCCCCCCCCCGCCACCCCTTCCCTCTTCAGCAGCGGCCGCCGGGCCTCGGAAGGACCCAGGGAGGCGCAGCGGCAGGCGCTCCGTTTTCCCGGGAGTGGCTGAGCCCCCCCCCGGGGAAATTTCGGGGGTGGCTCAAGCCATCAAGCCCCCCCGTACTCTACGCCTATGTCATCCCCTGAAAAGGTCCTTGTTCCTCCAACCAGCCTTCTGAAGGCTTCAGCCACCACTGAAGCTATCCTCCCAGAATAGTGGTATTTCTGAGGCTTGGATTAGTAGCAGTCCCCTCTCTGCCAGCTCTTTCTGTCTATCTCTCTTCTTTCTTTCTTGCCTTCTGACATACTTCCAGTGATGTCAGGTGGTGTAGCATATGCAAATAAGTTATGCTAATGAGTTATGCTAATGAGCTCATGCACCTCTTTTTCTACGAAATGACCCCTGATTCTAGGATTCATAATCAAGAGAGGCAACCCCGGATTTTACTCAAGGAAGTGAAAATGCTGATCTGTTCTTCTTCAACCGGTAGAGAAGCATGTGTCCTCTGACAAATATAAACATAAGGCAGGAAGGAAACGTTAAGAGGCTACATAGATCCAGCTCTGCCATTGCACAGTGTCTTTCCTCTGCCAAGATGGCATAGGATACTAACTAGCTATGCTAATGTCCTGCCAGGGAGAGCAACATGCTGGTAGTAGGGACTTAGGGTTGGGCTGTCCATAGTCTGTATCATCCCCTACTAGAACTTCTTACCCTGAAGCGGATGTACTTCAGAAGGTCAAAGTGCTTGGCGTACTGCCGGAAGTATTCCATGATCTTGAAGTTGGGCATGTAGTTGGGGTAGTCATCCGGGATGGGGTAGTCACTGAAACACATCATCTCTTTGGAGGTGTTGATGATCACAGATTTGTAAATGCTGGCTCTGTCTTCTTCAGGATTCTCCTGCAAAAGATAATTTTTCAAAGTTTCTCCTGCCAACAACCCCCACTTCCTACGCCCACTCTTTTAGCTGTCATTTAATTTAAAAAACACTGTCAGCGCAACGGTATGACATCATCTACGGGGGAAACCCAATAATGATGTCATGCCACTCTAGGAATCACCAGGAACTTTATGGTAAATAAATAAAAAATACAGTCTCCAGCAATTCTTAGAGTGGTGTGATGTTACTTCTGGGTTCTCCCTGGAAGTGACATCACACTGCCATGCTGACAGAGCCCTCCACGTCCCCGCCCCCTGTTGCCATTGGTTGGCAAACCCTGCCCTCTACCCCCTTTTAAATTTGGCAGCCAGGATACAGAGTAATGTGTCATCCCACTGGTGGGTTCTGGTAGCAGACAAGGGAGCAGGGGTCACCACCATCACCACTGTAAATCACAAAAGAAGGGGAAGGATCTGTCTGCAGCTAAGAAAGGGCTGCAGGAAAGTGCCTGGGGAGAAGAAGGGGAGATGGGAGAGATCTAGATCCACCCATCCATGGGATCCTTTCACTCCTGGATTGGAAGGGATCATGGGCAGATGTCTCATCCAGGGATTCCTGGAGCTGTTTAGCAACTGCTTGCTCAATCACTTTTCTCAGAAATGGAAGATTAGATATTGAGCAGTAATTATCTAGGTCTCTCTCATCTAATGATGATTTTTTTTCAGGAGGGGTGTCACCACTGCCTCCTTGAGTGAGTTAGGGAAAGAGCCCTGGGAGAGTGAGAGATTTATAATGTCTCCTACCACTTCCCTGGAGGTTTTCACCAACTAGAGAGGGCAGGGATCCAAGGAGCAGGTAGATCCGCCCAGGAGAGTGGGTTAAAGGAGTCCAGAAATGGACCTGATTGCAAACACAGGGCCCCGGGACTCCTACTGGCTGGGGTTCAGGTCTGGGGCAGCTCTGGTTGATGATCTCCAGTTACACCTTGATGAAGGTGGCATGGCGCTACTGATCCTGTTGGATTTGTCTGCTGCCTCTGACACTGTAGACCCTTTGGTCCTGATCAACTGCCTAGGCTCTAGGGCTGCCAAGTCCCCGGGTAGGGCGGGGGAAGCACCGATTTTTAAAGCTTTCCCCCGCTTTTTCAGAATTGGCCACCGGGGGAGGCAATGGCTGCCAGCAGGGAAACGTCGGAGCCTGGCCTGGCCTCTTAAAAGGGAAATGTCTGCAGAGAGCCTGCCCTGCAGTAAAAAGCCTCAACAGACATTTCCCCTTTAAGAAAGAGCAAGAGAGTCCCGCCCAGAGAGGCTCTTTCTGCTGAAGGGCCTGCTTTTGCATGTGGCCTGCTGCTGGAGTAAGCTGCTTGGGGTAAGCTGCTGGGGTCTGCCTGCTCTTTTCCTTCTCTCTCTCTCCCCCTCCCCCTTTCTTTCTTTTTTCTGTCTGTCTGTCTGTCTGTCTCTCTCTCTCTGTCCCCATCCAGCAGAGGTCTATCAGTGGCTATTATAGCCACAAGGTCTAAATGGAGCCCTTTGTCTGGGGCAGTGATGCTCTGCATTGTTGGTGCTTGGGGGGCAACAGTGGGAGGGCTTCTGGAGTTCTGGCCCTGCTGCTGGACCTCCTGAGGGCACCTGGTATTTTTGGCCACTGTGTGACACAGAGTGTTGTACTGGACGGGCTGTTGGCCTGATCCACTGTGGCTTCTCTCCTGTTCTTATGATATGAAAATCATATTTAGCACTTGTGCAGCACTTAGTGCTTCATATTCTGCCGAGATGAGGAAGGATTCAGTAGGGCCATTGCTCAGTGATAGAGCATCTGCTTGACATGCAGGAGGTATCAGCCTCTTCAGCTAAAAAAGGATCAGGTCATAGGTGACATTAAAGATCTCAGCCTGAGACCCTGGAGAGCCACTACCAGTCTGAGTAGTCAATACTGACCTTGATGGACCAATGGCCTGATTCAGTATTAAATAAAATGATTCCATGGCACTGCAGGGTTTTGAGCCAGGCTCTCCCAGATCCCAGCCAAACAAACTGACTGCTACATAACACTGACTCTTGTTCAGCGACAAAAAACAGTGGCATAAAAGTCACAGTCTGGGTAATGCTGCTTGCAAGCCTATAAAGCTCAAGGCAGCAGCAGAAGCTCAGTATTAGGAAACTTCATGAGTTCATGTGGAAGCATGTGGAAGCAACATCACAGGATGTGACATCACAAAATGATGTCACTTCCTTTCTCCTGGCTCCACCCCCAAAGTCTCCTGGCTCCACCCCCAAAGTCCTCAGATATTTCCCAAGTTGGACTTGGCAGCCCTACTAGGCTCCCCAGGTGTGAGGGATATGGACTTGAGCTGGTTCTCCTCATTCCTCCAGAGTCAGTCTCAGAGGGTAATCATGGGTGGAGAGAGGTCATCATCATGGACCCTAATCTGTGGAGTTCCTCAGGGGCTGAATCTCTCCCCAGTGTTATTTAACATCTCTATGCATCCTCTGGTGGAGATGGTCAGGAGGTTTGGAGTGGTGTGAAATCAACATGCAGATGACACCCAGCTCTACGTCTTATTTAAGGAGCAGCCTGGTAGCCAGAATTCCGGTCTTGGCCTCCTGCCTGGATGCAGGGGTGGAATGGCCAGGTGAGGGTTGGTTGAAGTTAAATCCATCTGAGACAGAGATTATGTGGCTGGGGAAGCCCAGACCACTGGGGTGGCCACTTCTACTGACCCTTGGTGGGGTCCATCTTTCTCCAGTTGACTCGGTCAGGAATTTGAGAGTATGGCTCAATTCTTTGCTCTCCATGCACAAATATGTGTCCTCGGTGACAAAGATTGCATTTTACCATCTATGCTGGGACCACCAACTGGCTCTCTATCTGCCTCAGGAGGACCTTGACATGGTAATTCAGACAAAAGTCACCTAGAGACCGGACTACTGTATCACGCTCTATGAAAGGCTACCTTTGAAGATGATTCGGAAGCTGCAAGAGGTCCAGAACTATGGCAGCTGCACTGGCTCCCAGTTAGTTTCCGATGCCAAATGAAAGTGTCGGTACTTACCTTTAAAGCCCTAAACGGCCAGGGACCCTCATACCTTTGGGACCACCTCTCCTGACATGATCCTCTCTGACCTTCATCTCATTATTTATTGAAGGTCCCTGGTCCATGAACTGCCCACCTTGTGTCAACAAGGGCAAGGGCCTTCTCAGTAATGGCCCCTCTCTTGTGGAACCAGCTGCCCAAAGAGGTGCATGCCTTTCGGAACCTCCCTAGGTTCCGCAGGGCATGCCAGGCTGCTCTTTTTCAGGTGGCCTTTGGGTGATTGTGATCCATCAGGCAGCTGGTATACTACAGCTGTGTCTTCACCATCCAGACATCCTACTCTGCTTGATAGTAGATAGATTTTTAACAGGGATAGATTTTTTAACCGTTTCATATTTTAAAGATAATTTATTATATCTTTGTATTGGTTTTAGTGGGGTATTTTATATGCTGTTAGCCGCCCTGAGTCCCATTTGGGAGAAAGGGAGTGGGATAAACATTTGATAGATAATAAATCCCTTCCCTTCCCTCATCATAGAGCTGTAGTGCAGCAAACACATTACCAGAACGATGAATGGACCAATCAAGATGTACCTTGAACCGCCAGAGTCCCCCGATATCTTCGCTGCTCTCAAAGCACACAGGCTCCAGGCCTTCGTCCAAGCAGCATTTGATGCTGCAAAGCCCGCTGGAGCCGCCTCCTATAATGGCCACTCTCTTCTTTGCCATGGTCTTTCAGAAATTTCAGGGCTGTGTCTAGAAGGATTTAAAAAAAAAAAAAGTTTTGTGTCACCAAACATCGGATCTCTTTATAACTTGAAAGAATCTGTCCAGCCTGAAACATTTGGGCATGACAAGCAGATTGCTCTACCACTGAGCCATATTCAGAGCTACAGCAAGAGGAGGAGGAGTTGGATTTATACACCGCCCTTCACTCGAAGTCTCAGAGCAGCTTCTAATCTCCTTCCCTTCCTCTCCCCACAACAGACACCCTGGGAGGTGGGGGGTCTGAGAAAGCTCTGAAAGAACTGCCCTTGAGAGAACAGCTCTGAGAGAACTTGTGACTAACCCGAGGTCACCCAGCTGGCTGCATGTGGAGGAGTGGGGAATCAAACCCAGTTCTCCAGATTAGAGTCTGCCACTCTTAACCACTGCATCAAACTGGCTGCCAGGTGGAATGGCATCATATAACCCAATCTCGAAAGCTAAGTAGGGTCGGTACTTGGATGGGAGACAACCACGGAAGACTTTGGCAAACCATTTCCGCTAAGTCGCTTGCCTTGAAAATCCTATGGAGTCACCATAAGTCAGTCGTGACAGACAGACATACACATACACACACAATAGGGCTATAGTATAACAGAATGAGTCAGGAAGGTGCTTTATAAAGGGAAAGGAACTGTGGACTATACCACACTGTGTGTAGCACATATTATTTGTTTGCTGTATGTACTATCCTATTGCCACTGCATTGTTCTTAACCGGCAAAATACCATTATATCTGTACTCGGTATCACATCTAATATGCTAGGCTTATTCAGATTTATAATACATTGCTTATTAGATTTCTCCACTTTGAGTCTCAGTAAGAAGGGTAGATTTACAAATATAGTTAACAAACAAGACCTAAGATTTTTCTAACACAAGAAAGTGGTTTGTGTGGAGTGTATTTTTCCAAGCACGAGTAAAGAACGTGGACAGGACTGAAGTTAGCCAGGAATCACCCATTTCACTACTCGCTGGCTTCTCACCCAATTCTCTTGAGCATGCAAGTACAAGGTTCAAATGTGTGCACACATGGTTCAGTGCAGCATTGCTAAACCTCACCTGACCATCCCCAGGAGCACTGTAGGGGCAGCAACTGCTGAAATCAGAGTCATGCATCACTCTAGGTCAGGGGTTCCCAAGCTTCCTTACACCCTCTGAGTGTTTTAAAAAAGTGGATGAGGCCAGCTGAGGCTTTTGCCCAGCAGAACTTCTGACGGGCCATTAGAGATCTGCTAAAACTGTCACGTATCTACAAGTCCTATTCACTACTGTGTTGGATGAAATGTGGGCAGGTGGGATCCTATGCACACTGTTGGTGGCAATGTGAGAAAATTCAGCAGTTTTGGAAGGAAGGTAAACAGTAAAGGTTTCCCTTGCTTGAAAGTTAGCTCACTCCATCATGCAGCACTCGGGTCTCGAACTGCTGAACTACCAACCTGCAGTTCAGCATCTTAACCACTTGAGCCACTGCAGGAAGGATTACATCAAAGAACAGTAATAACTGGCTATAAGGTGCCCTATTCCCCTGCACTAATATTTTTGAATTACTGGCCAGAAGTCTCAGTGCTGCAGATCAGGAAGAAACTTATCTCTATCCTTTCGGTGGCAGCAAAAGCAGTCATAGCTTTAACATGGAAGTGTCTGGATTCACCTACACTCATATAATGGTATTGGAAGATATGGGAAATTTATGTCATGGGAAAAATTACATATCAGATGAGTCAGTATGAATTAAACCCACCACACAACAACTTTACAGAAGTGTGGTTTATTATACTAGATTTTTTTGTCACAGCTTGAGCAAATTCCCAAATGCTCAAAATCTTTATACTTATTATAATATACCCCAGGAAATAACAAATGGTTCAGGGGTGGGCGTGCTTCCAAACCCCCCTCCAAAAAAATATGATTGCAGAAAAGTGTTCCCTGACGGCTTTTAAATGCAGATGACTGGATTTTCAGCTAACTTGTTTCCTTTGTGACAATTTGCGTAACTCCTTAGGAAAGATGGGGGGGTGGGGAATTGAGCTCCAGTTGTCTGCTTATCGCTCACAGCGGCTCTAGGAGGGTGGGGAGGAGCAATTAAACCACCTGAAAACCAAATCCACATAATGCGGTGAGACGCCATAGCGACCTCGGAGTCGCCACTAAATGGCAATAAAATGATGCAGGCAGCTGATGCTGAGATGAAGCAATATGAGAAGAGATGCAGAATGAGATGCAGACAGAAATTTGATAGACGATGGGGGGGGGGGGGGGTCGGTGGAACAGCGGCAGGAAAGACCAGTACAGATTGGACCTATGGCACTGAGGCCCCTGTCCTTCCCAGGCTCCATCCCCAAATCTCCAGGGGTTTCCCAACCTGGAGCTGGCAACCCTCGGCCTCCTCTCCCCCACTGCTAGTCAGGGGGGACCTGGCAACTCTATTGCCACCTCCAGGTTGGGAAGGACAGGGACCTTAGTGAGGCACAATGCTATAGAGTCCACCCTCCAAAGCATCTATTTTCTCCAGGGGAAATAAAGTCTGTATTCTGGAGATGAGCTTTATTCCGGGAGATCCCCAGGCCCCACCCAGAGGCTATAATTATAGTACAAGCAGCTGAGATAAGGACACTAATACGATAATAAACTCAAGTAATTAGAAATGTATTACAAGAAAATTGACAATATCCCAATAACAATAATATAAAGGAAATAACATAAATTGCAACCAATGCAGCAATATCAATACAATGAGTACATTTAGTAAACAACGCCCCTAGGGGCAGGAAAAGCCAGAAGCGACGAAGACTCCAAATTGTTCCTCTTCATTTCATCCAGAAAACAGCTGAAAGAAGTTACCCAGTGGACTAACTTTCCCCAAACAATGGATGCGACGACATTTTAAAAGTCTGAACAAAATCTGTCTCTAGAAAGAAGCAGCAGAAGGAGATATTGGATTTAGACCCCCCACCCTTCACTACCTGAAGGAGTCTCAGAGCGGTTTACAATCTCTTTTCCCTTCCCCTCCCCACAAACAGACACCCTCTGAGGTAGGTGGGGCTGAGAGAGCTTTCCTGAGGACTGCCCTTGAGAGAACAGCTCTGAAAGAACTTGTGACTGACCTAAGGTCACACCAGCAGCTGCACATGGAGGAGTGAGGAATCAAACCCGGTTCTCCCAGATTAGAGTCTACGCTCTTAACCACTACACCAAACTGGCTCTCAAGACATTTTATGGGTAAGGAGGAAGGAGCCAGGAGGAGGATTTAAGCTACCTCCCTATTAGGTTGCCAGCAGCAAACGACACTTCCTCATCCTCGATAACTGCAGTTGCAAAACCCACAACAGTTCATCTCACACAGTCGGTGTGAGGATTTTATAACGTGATATGTGCCACTAGTAAAAAAATAATAATCAGGCAAGCCTCAGCTGTACCGTTTTGGCAAGTACTGGAGTTGCATGACAGGAAATTATTATGTTCAGGAAAACAAATGTATATTCTTTCAAGCCCAGCTTTCTCCTGAAGGACTCAGGGCAGGCCTACTGTCTTCAGTAAAAAGCAGCATAAAACAACACAGTAAAACAACAATGGTGCGACCCAGATTAAAAATGAATCAGAGTTTCAAATTACGGTGTCCCCCGCACACAGAGACTCACTTAGAAATGCATTTTAAACGCTCTGCTTCACAAAGCTCCCTCAACAAAACCAATAATGTGAGAACCTTGCTATAGTAACTGGGAAGCTATTCCACTGGATGGGAGCCAGGATGGAAAAAAAGATATTGCACAAGTAGTTGCTGTGTTTACCCCTTTGCTGGAAAGGCTGCTGGAAAGTCCTTGAGTAGCCGTGCGGAGCTGCTGCACTGGGGGTCAAATCAGGACAGTACTTTTGAAGAAGATACCAGAACACATATTCCTCATTAGTTCTGCCTTTTCTTTTCCTCCTTATGTATGTACTTTCCCTAGAAGCTATAAACTGAGGCTATCGTGCTTTGATCACGTGATGAGAAGACAAGAGTCACTGGAAACGACAACAGTGCCAGGAAAAGTTGAAGGCAGCAGTGAGATGGATTGATTCAATAAAGGAAGCTATGGCCTTCAGTTTGCAAGACCTGAGCAAGCTAGGACATTTGGACTCATAAGGAGGAGGAAGGAGGAGATTGGATTTATACCCCGTCCTTCACTCGAAGTCTCAGAGAGGCTTACAAACTCCTTTTCCTTCCCTTCCCCACAACAGACACCCTGTGAGGTAGGTGGGGCTGAGAGAGCTCTTTTCAGAGCTGTCCTTGAGAGAACAGCTCTGAGAGAACTATGGCTTGCCCAAGGTCATCCAGCAGCTGCAAGTGGAGGAGTGGGGAATCAAACCCGGTTCTCCCAGATCAGAGTCCGCGCGCTTAACCACTACACCAGACTGGCTCTCGCCATACGTTGGAACCTACTTGACAGCACTTAACACATGCACACATTACAATGCTCCCTCTAAGCTGTGGAGTCTTGTGAGCCAAAATTCTACTATGTGAGTTACTGGCATTAAAGTTGTGAGCGAGCAATTTGCCTAATGGATAAATTAGTTTGCTCTGGAGCCATTCTTCCTGAGCTAAGACAAAAACGTGTGAGCTGAAAGCTAAAAAACCAGTGAACTAGCTCACACTAACTCCACACACAATATATGTACGGCCAATATGTTTCTTACCTCTGTTCTTATAGTTTTACAGGCCACTGCGGGCTAAAACTACAACATACTGAAAGGAAGGGAAGCAGGCAGCTGTTGTTGGCCCAATTTACACCTCCCCTCTGAAGTAGTTTGACTGCTATCTTTTCCCAAGCTCATTTCACGCTGGTTTCAAATTTCACTCCCTGGATCTAAAGAGTACCAAGCAACAAGATCTGTTTAAAGCAGTATAATGCTAGCTTGACCACAGGAGGGCAATTAAAGAATGTAAACAATAATTTATAAACTAGAACAAGTATGGTTTGAAACTAGAAATAGATATAGACAGTTTTTTTGAAAGTAGAATGATTCTAGCGGGAAAGTCAGATGTAAATTTGACCGTTGATCAGTTGATCTAACCAAGATGCCTTTCAAAAACTCTCTAATTTTTGCATCTGCACACAAATCCCCAAACTGGCTTTCAGTGCCTGGAAAGATGGCACTCACTCTGCATAACAGATGCTATGAAAACAAGCATCTAAACTAACAGCTAAAGCTAACAGCTAAAGCTCGAGCGTCCCAAGGCAAGTTGATACCTGCAGATTTAAAAGCTGTGCAACAAACTGGAAAAGCCTCGACACATAGAAAGGAGCTCTTTATCCTTTCCCGAATGGGTGTGCTGCCTTCGCTGTCTCTTCCAGGCTGAAGCTTGTCTTCAGAGTGAAACAGTCCTTCCAAAGTGCAGCATTTAGTACTGGCTCCTCCCAGCTATTTGCTCCACTTAACACTGACTTCAAAAAAAAAATCTGAGGGAAAAGTTCACAGCAAAGCACAGAGATCAAAAAATGCTTCTGTGTGCGAGGAGTGGCATGGACATTACCCAACCCACGCAGAAACCTTTCAAATGTAAAGCTGCAGAGATAAATCTCTGCTGAGTTAACTCATGGTTCAAAAGGATTGATAACATTGCAACTGAAATCCAGGCCACTAGAGGAAAGGCAACAACCCAGTTTTATTTAGCTGCATGGGGGAAAAAATATGGTTCCATGCTTTACAAGAATATTGGTCCCAGAGTAAGGTACAGCCAAAACCACGTTCCAAAGTTCACACAGTCAGCCCCCATGTTTCAGGCAGAGGAACCATGGTTTCGAAATGTTTCCGTTCGATCCAAAGCATGGCTTCTCACTAACTCCACATCACATGTGCCTCACATCCTCCTCAGGTCCTGGCGATCAAGCACACGCTGAAAGTTTATTTATTCACTTCATTTATACTCCACGCTTCTCCCCAATGGGGAACCCAAAGTGGTTTTCAACAGTCTCCCCTTTTCTATTTTATCCTCACAACAACCCTGTGAGGTAGGCTAGGCTGAGAGTGTGTGTGACTAGCCCAAGGTCACCCAGCAAGCTTCCATGGCAGAGTGGGGGATCTGAACTTGGATCTCCCAGATCCTAGGATGACACTATAACCAGTACAGCATGCTGCACATGAAACTCAGTTCCCAGGCACATAGAGACTAATTTGGATTGTGGCCATCCTGCACTGGCGTGGGGTGCTTCCTTAGTACTGTTTTCCTGAACTGAAATGGGCCTGGAAGTGACATTTGCCATATTAGGGGCTCCACATGGTACTGATGGGGTACATGTAGGTTTCCCCAACAAGGCAAACAGTGACACACACACCCATCATCTCAGTTTAGGAAAGTGGCACAGGGTGGAATACTTCAACACCCTCTGTTCAAAGTTTGAAGCGCATAATTTGTAGCATGCACCTAAACTCCAGGATTGAGGGCAGTTGGAAGGAAACAGTAAACATGTAGTTACCAATGTTCCCTCTAAGGTGAGTTAGTGTGAGCTGACTCACAGTTTTTTAACCTCTGGCTCACACATTTTTGACTCAGCTCAGGAAGGATGGCTCCAGAGCAGACTAATTTACGCAGCAGCCTCAATGCCAGTAGCTCACAAAGTAGAATTTTTGCTCACAAGACTCCACAGCTTAGAGGGAACTCTGGTAGTTACGCCCTCTGTTGGAAACACAGGCAGGGAACTGGATCGCAAAAGATTCAGTCAGCATCTAGTCTAGGTGAAAAACCCCATGAGAGAAATCACTTGTGTGTGTGGTGACATATCTACTGAAGAAGACACAGGGCCTTTTCAGACTGGCCAGTTGCCTCTCACTTCCTCCTCATTTCCCCCTCTGCGACTCCTCCTGAGCAAACCTGCCGTTTTCGCACTATAGCAATCTGCTCCTCTCCCCCCCCCCCGAAGTTTTCTGTTCCCATTTGGGTTGCTTCGATGCTCTCTGTGCCCGCCCCTTGCATTTCCCCTCCCCTTCCCTCCACTTCCTCCCCCCCAGCTCCTCCCTCGTTCCCCGCTTTTCCTTTTTTTAAAAAAAATGCATGCGTGGTAACGTTATAAAGTCATAGTGGAATGATGACAGTGCATCACCCGCCTTCCTCTTCACAGAATTCATCAAGTCCCTCCTCAGTATTCAAATTTTCCCGCCGTTCTGGGTTGGTGCAAAACGATTGGCAGGCTACAAGGAGGACCCCCCCCCCCCATGGGTGGATTCTCTGATGTGAACTGAAATGTCGTGTGCTTAACCCGATCAAGGCAACAAAATGGAGGATGGGCAACATGGCGTCAGCTGGCCCGTGTTAAGAAAAAAAAAATTACATAAATGGTGGTGGTGGTGGTGGCGGCAGCTGAGGAGGAGCAGCATGACACGCAGAGCAGTCTCCCCGCTCCGCAGGAATAGTTATAGCCTCTTGAAAACAGTTCAATCCATTTCTGTGACTTTTCTGCAAAGAAGCGCGCCCAGCCTGCTCTGCAGGGGTTGCCAATAAACAGCAAATTAACTCCCCCCCAATAGTAGATGTGAACCTGTGGTTATTATATAAAGACAACAATTGTGCCGTCTTCCTTTGCTGCATCAAAATTTCATTATGATGTTATAATGTTATAAGGGCCTTTTTTTAAAAAAAAAAAAAAAAAGGAGGGGGGAAGTGTTGCTTCAGGATCGTGGGACCGCACACAGGGAGCGGAAAGGAAGGCAAGTTTCCCCAGCCCGCCCGCCCGCTTGCCGCGGCTTCTCCACGGATTGCTAGAGGAAAGCACCCACCACCAGCTCTGCACGGGCCGTTGCCGGGGAAGCCCAAACAAAGGGCAGCAGTTACCGGGGAGCAAGCACATGGAGCTCTCGGGCCAATGGCGCCCGGCTCCTGCTCCCAAGAAACGGCAAATCCACCTCGCCAACACAGTCCCTGTGGTGCGATCTTGCCTCCCTGCCTCCTTATTTCGATATAACGTTAGGAGGGCTCATTTCAAAAAAAAAAAATCAAGAAACGCCCACCGCGGAGCGGGCCAGATGGAGGGCGGGCGAGTGGGTGTGTTCTCATCTAGGTTTCTCCAACGGAGTAAACAGGAAACACCGCCAGGAACAGGATTTTCTTGCTCCAGGGATACTCCTGAGCAGTGCGGTGAAACTCCGGAGGAGTTTGTGAGCACGGAGCAACTGATGTGAAACTGACCAGAAACTCCGGTGCTCACTCCGGTGCTCGCCCCGGAAAAAAGCCAGTGCGAAAACGCTCAGAGTCTTTTCCCTTTGGACTGACTAGAAAACATCCAAGTCTCACTTCCACCTGAGAGATGGGAGAACTGGCCATCCAAAATTTGGAAGGTGATTTACGCAGTACTCCCTAAGAGCACCCTGTGTTGAAATCTGATTTCTCGTAAGCCACGGAGTCATATATAAGGTATGGAACTATAGATCTCTTATCTCCCTGACTGTCTTTCTCTCTATGTATCTGGGGCTGTGCCTTCACTTCGATGGCTCAGGCCCCAGGCTAGCATGATTTTTCACATCTCAGAAGTGAAGCAGGCTAGTATTTGGATGAGAGACCACCAAGGAAATCCAGGGTTGCTACACAGAGGCAGGCAATGACAAACCATTTCTGAACATCTCTTGCCTTGAAAACCCACCGGGGGGGGGGGGGGCACGATAAGTCGGCTGCAACTTGATGGCACTTTCCGCCATCCGTTGCACTCTTTCTCCATGTGGTCTAGATATCTATTACACTTCATAAAAGTCCTTCTGGATCCTGAAAAATTAAATGGAGGTTTTTCATTTGCACGACTTAGAGAGCTTTTTTTTTTTTTTGCTGTCAAGTCACAGTTAACTTATGGCAATAACGTAGGGTTTTTAAGGCAAGACATGTTCAGAGATGGTTAGTGACCCAGGACTTCCTTGGCTGTTTCCCATCTAGATACTGACAGGATGACCATGCTTACCTTCCGAGATTTGACGAGATCTGGATAGCTTGGGCTATCCAGGTCGGGCCAATCCTGAGCATATATACTCAGAATCCTACTCGTCTATTAAATGGGTTTACTCACAGGAAAATGTTTTTAGGATTACAGTGTTAGCATACTAGCCATCTTGCCCCTTGCCTGGAAAACAGATGCAAGACCTGGAAAGACTTATTCAGAGTTCTGCAAACTCTTGCATACTGTAGGACTGCTGATGGAATTAATTCTTTTATGACCAACATTTAAGACAGCTAATTCTTTAGTAGTCCCGGATTCTGGCAAAGTCCCAGTTACACTTTCAAAAATGTACATTTTAAGAAGCTTTTAGACAAAAAGATGTTAACAAAACTTCAACCATGCTCATTTCCTCACCTATTTCAACTAAATGTTAAGTTTAGAGCAAACATTTAACCCAGTGAACACTGAGCACTCCTTGTTTGTTGATTTAAAAGGTCCTCTGACAAGAGACTGAATTCACACAGAAAAGATCCTCTGTTTTGCATTCACAACTGCTGCAATGCTGTACACTTTCCTCCATCAGCCTATATTTTCTTTGCATTTTTCCCCTCTGCATCAACACCAGTGAATTGCTACAGCAATTACTGTTCTGTTAAGCTCTCACAGAGCTCCTCCAGCAGCACAGTGAGGAAAATGGCAGCTATGTAGTGTTGACAGAAGGGAAACAGTGTTGATACAGTTGACACCTTGGAAAATGTGCACCATCAGACCCAGTCATGCTTCTTCAACTGTGCATATGTGTGTTAAGTGCCATCATGTTGCTTCCAACTTACGAGAGTCTTATGGAGTAATGACCTCCAAAACATCCTATCATTAACAGCCTTGCTCAAGGCTTGCAAACTGAGGGCCATGGCTTCCTTGATTGTGTCAATCCATCTCAGGTTGGGTCTTCCTCTTTCCCTGCTGCCTTCAACTTTTCCTAGCGTTATTGTCTTTTCTAGTGACTCTTCTCTTCTCAGGATGTGACCAAAGTACAATAGCCTCAGTTTAGTCATTTTAGCTTCTAGGCAGAGTTCAGGTTTGATTTTATCTAGAACCCACTAATTTGTCTTTTTGGTGGTCCATGGTATCTGTAAAACTCTTCTCCAGCACCACCTTTCAAATGAATCAAACTTTCTTCCTGTCAGCTTTCTTCACTGTCCAACTTTCACACCCATACATAATAATGGGGAAGACTATGGCACACGAGTTACCTTGATCTTGCTCATCCTTACACTTAAGAATCTTTTCTAGCTTCTTGATGGCTGCCCTTCCCAGTCTGTCTCCTTCTGATTTCTTGGTTGTAGTCTCCCTTTTGGTTGATGATGGAGCCGAGGAGCAGAAAATCTTGGAACCATTTCAGTTTCTTAATTGTCAACCTTAAAAGTTGGGTAACTTCCCCAGTAGTCTTTTGTCTTCTTGATGTTCAGCTGTAATCCTGCTTTGGCGCTTTCTGCTCTAAACAGTAGTCATTTCAAGCCTTCACTATTACTCACCAGTAATGTTGTGTCATCAGCTCACCAGTAATTTTCACTCCATCGTCATCTAAATCTAATCCAGCTTTCTTTATTACATGTTCTGCATATAGATTGAAGGGATAGGGAGATCAAATAAATCCTTGCCTGAAACTTTTGCCAACTAGAAACCATTCTGTTTATTTTGTCCAGTGTACAGTTTCCGCATCAAAACAATCAGATGCAATGGCACATCCACTTCTTTGGAAACCAACCATAGCTTTTCATGATCCACACAATCAAAATTGTTGCTGTAATCTATGAAACACAAGCTGATTTTCATCTGAAGTTCTCTCATATGCTCAGGTAACCAATGTAAATTTGCAATGTGATCTCTAGTTCATGTTCTGAATACAGCTTGAACATTGGCATTTCTCATTCCATATATGGTGATAGTCTTTAAATTCTTGAGTGTCACTTTACTCATGTTAGAAATTAATGCAATAGTCCAGTAGTTGCTGCAGTCTTTGACATCTCATTTTTCTGTGCTGGAATGTAAATTGATCATTTTATGTGTGTGGGCCATTTCATTTTCCATATTAGCTGGCATACTCTGATGGACTCCATTTCTATGGCTTGGGATAGCTGTACTGATATCCTACCTACTTGGGTGACTTATTTCTCCCTATTGCTCTCACTGCAACTTTCACTTCCTTTCTAAAACTCTAGGTTCTTCTTCAAAAGATTCTTCTTGGAAGGAATATGTACTCCTTTCATCTCTTCTTTAGTGTATTGCTCCCATCTTTTCTTTATTTTGTTCTGTTCAGTTAATGTATTTCCATGTTGATCTTTCAGCATGCCTAACCGTGCTTTAAATTTCACTTTGATTTCTTAGATCTTGTGTAACAGATCTCTTGTTCTTCCTTTTCTGTTGTTATCTTCCAGTTCTTTACACTGGTTATTATAATAGCTCCCTTTGTGCCAATCATTCATTCTATTTCTGTCACCTTTTACTTTTGCTTATTGTCTGTCCTTAGCAATTTTAAGAGTTTCATCAGTTATCCAGTGAGGCTTTTAATTTCTTTTGACTACAGCAATAGTCTTTGCACATTCTTCCTTGATAATCTCTCTGGTTTCAACACATAGTTCTTCTGGTTTCACTTGAACTTAGTAATCAAAATCTGTTCTTTACATGGTCTTTAAACCCTTCAGGAACACTTAGATTATATTTTGGCACAATAGTGTTTTTCTTCAGCTTTATTCTAATTTTTGATTGTAAAGAAAAATGGTTCCTTGCTTTGCTCTGAGAAATAAAATCCTTGGTTCAGGCTGCAGAGAGATCTACAGGACTCTTCCCAGAGACAGTCAGAGATTATTCAGAGACAGTTAGTGCACAGTGACCTTGCTAGCCTAATTGTTTACAGCTGAAGTGCTGGGGAGTATCAAGCCCTAATTAGCATATTCCAAACATCTGAAGCTATGGGCACCTGGGTGGGAATGGGCATGACCTATCTGCAGTATGGTTTCCCTCCCTCTTGCCCATCCTTGGATGTCATGTGCCTAGCAACCAAAGAAAGTTACATCATCTCTTGGGTGTCTGATTGGTCCAACAGGCCTGGGGTCAATCAGAGACCTTTTCCATAAATCTAGTTAGTCCTTGCATTATGGATCTCTTGTGCAGAGCTTGGTGACCACTTGGCACAGTAGTATGTCAGTGGCCCTACGGGTCCCGATTTGGCATCCCACTTGATTGCTGCTTGGAAGGGCTGAAGCCTGACCATCTTGTCTTGCTGGAACTGACTGCCTGTGATGAACCAGAATGTTAACTGGAACTTTGATTCTATGTGTTAACTATGCTGGAAAAACTTAGGTTTAATTGTTTTATTTCCTTCACTGTCTAATCTTGTTTTAAATATTTTTGCACCTTAAATAAATAACTATAAGAACATAAGAACATAAATGAAACCAATGCTGGATCAGGCCAATGGCCCAGGTGCCATCAGGAGGTCCAGCAGTGGGGCCAGGACACTAGAAGCTCTCGCACTTTTGCCCCCCCCCCCGCTACCAAGCACCAAGAACCCAGAGCATCACTTGCCCCAGAATGAGTTCCTATCTATATCTTGTGGCTAATAGCTCCATAGCTATATATTTAATTCCCAAGTGGCCCCATCTGAGCAGATATCTAAATCCGTGCGAGGGGCCACTTGCGGGGCAGGTAGGTTTTCCTACACATGGGGGGGACTCCCCCCGTGTGCAGAAAAATCCTAAAAGTTAAAAAAAACTTTTGGGAGATATTTAAATCCCCCCAAAAGTAACAGCATTCCCTGTGTACGCGCAGAGAACACTTTGGCCGCTGTTGGGAAGGTGGTGGGAGACAGCTCAGCAGGCCTCGGGCCTTGGCGCTGCTGCCATTGCTGCCACTTGAAAGGGGGAGGGAGACGGCTCGGCGGGCCTTGGCCTCGCCGCCACCACTGCTTGAAAGGGGCTTGCCTTCATCACACCTTCTCATCCGTGGCCCACCTTCAGCAGCCGGGGAGGTCCCTCCCTCCCTCCCTCCCTCCCTTCCTCCCTTCCTTCCTGGGGCCGGGGGCTTCCCTCCCCAGTGCCGGCTCTTTTTCCAGCCCCTTCCCCGCAGCTCCTCTGCTCGGCCTTGCCCTTGGCTCCATCTCACTGGCTCCTTCGCCCCATATATGGCCACCACCCTCGCGACACCCGGAAGTGCGCACTTACGTCTGTTGCCCTCCCCCCCGGCTACATGTGCCCGGGCCTCTATGGTGTCATTCTAGGGTTGCCAGCCTCCAGGTGGGGCCTGGGGATCCCCTGCTTTTACAACTGATCTCCAGCTGAGAGAGATCAGCTCCCCTGGAGAAAATGGCTGCTTTGACGGGTGGACTCTATGGCTGAGACTTCTCTCCTCCCCTAACCCCACCCTCTCCTGGATCCGCCCCCAAAGTCTCCAGGTATTTTCGAACCCAGACTTGGCAACCCTATGTCATTCTGCTCCCCGTTGCTGCAGCTGATGCTTCTAAATACTTCTAAAAAGAACAAGTGAGTCATCCTCACTCCTGTGGGAAGGGAATTTGTTGTGGTTGGCATTATAACTTTGGAAGGTTTGAATGAAACATCAGTGGCTGGGTTCCATCATTTGTTCAATATGACAACCAAAGACACTTATTGGGACAAAGAATTCCATCATGATTCAGTATGTATGGCTGAGGGGCGCCCTCGAGAGCCATGTTCTGGCCTACACCCTCCACCGCTGGAGCAGCTTCTTCTCCACCTACCTGCCCGAGTGAGTCGCTTCCCCCACCCGGCACTGTCTTTCAGGGAGTGACCGGGCAGCAGGCCGAGGGCCTACTCGGCCCCCTCCTCCTCCTCTGCATACACAGGGTACTAAAGGGGAAGCTGAGGGAGCACGGCCTACCTTGCGGGATTGCTGCGATGGTGCCAGAAAGCACCTGGAGCTCCCCCCTGCGCAAGGACCATGGGTCCTGCCTCTTGTGTTTATCTTATTCCCTCTTGAAGCCGCCCATGCTTGTAGGTGCCACCACCTCCTGTGGCAGTGAATTCCATGTGTTAATCACTCTTGGATGAAGCATCTGTAGCTGGGGCATAAAGTTGAATGATGGTTATGTTGACAGCCTTCTATGAAGTGTTTCTCCCCAAAAGACTGTGGCACAGTAGATTTGGGAAAGATGATACAGAGGACAGGGAAAAAAGATGGCTTGGAGCATGACGTCATGTTTGGAAGCAAAAGCAGAGAAAACCCTCAGTGTGGAAGCAGTTGCTGTCTCTGTCTTAAGCCACTGACTGGATGCTGTAGTCAAGTGAATGGAGGGGACACAGGCCATATGATTCCAGACAAAACAGAAGTGGGGAAATCTGATACCTTGGATGGAACTGATTTCCTGGTAGTGGATGGGGGAGGCTTATCATTATCAGATAACAGAACACTGTTTCCCAATCTGTGCATTGGGACCCAAAAGTGGGTCGCATAGCCTCTGCAAGTAGGTCACAGATCCACCCTCCCTAATGGCTACCCCTACCCTTTCCATTGCTTTCTTTTATATTCTGGAAACCAAGATTTGACTCTGGAAACAGTATCTTCCATGTCACACATTAGCTGGCATTTCTTATTCACTAGGTAGATGAGAGAGAGAGAGAGAGACCAAGTAAAACTTGTCCTGATTTTATTTTTATTTATTAATTAGATTTATATCCCGCCCTCCTTGCCTCTCGGTGGGCTCAGGGCGTAGGGCTGCCAAGTCCAACTTGGGAAATATCTGGGGACTTTGGGGGTGGAGCCAGGAGACTTTGGGGGTGGAGCCAGGAGAAAGGAAGTGACATCATTTTGTGATGTCACATCCTGTGATGTTGCTTCCACATGCTGACACATGAACTCATGAAGTTTCCTAATACTGAATCAGGCCATTGGTCCATCAAGGTCAGTATTGACTACTCAGACTGGTAGTGGCTCTCCAGGGTCTCAGGCTGAGATCTTTAATGTCACCTATTACCTGATCCTTTTTTAGCTGAAGAGGCTGATACCTCCTGCATGTCAAGCAGATGCTCTATCACTGAGCAACGGCCCTACTGAATCCTTCCTCATCTTGGCAGAATATGAAGCACTGCTACACAAGTGCTAAATATGATTTTCATATCATAAGAACAGGAGAGAAGCCACAGTGGATTGGGCCAACAGCCCATCCAGTACAACACTCTGTGTCACAACAGTGGCCAAAAATACCAGGTGCCCTCAGGAGGTCCAGCAGCGGGGCCAGAACTCCAGAAGCCCTCCCACTGTTGCCCCCCAAGCACCAAGAATGCAGAGCATCACTGCCCCAGACAAAGTGTTCCATTTAGACCTTGTGGCTAATAATAGCCACTGACAGACCTCTGCTGGATGGGGACAGAGAGAGACAGACAGACAGACAGACAGACAGAAAAAAGAAAGAAAGAGGGAGAGAAAGAGAAGGAAAAAACTGGCAGAGGCACTTACTTCCATTTAGACCTTGTGGCTAATAATAGCCACTGATAGACCTCTGCTGGATGGGGACAGAGAGAGAGAGAGACAGACAGACAGAAAAAAGAAAGAGGGAGAGAGAAGGAAAAGAGCTGGAAGAGAAACTTACTACAGCAATGTTGCCAGCCACATGCAAAAGCAGCTCCTTCAGTCCCTCCTTAATCTCTGGGCGGACCTCTCTTGCTGTGGAAGCTCTCTTGCTGATTTCTTAAAGGGGAAATGTCTGGTGAGGCTTTTTACTGCAGGGCAGGCTCTCTGCAGACATTTCCCTTTTAAGGCAGGACAGGGAAGAGTTCCCCTGCCTTCCTGCTGGTAGCCATTTTCTCCCCCGGTGGCCAATTTTGAAAAAGCGGGGGTGAGTATTTAAAACCGGTGTTTCCCCCGCCCTACCGGGGGACTTGGCAGCCCTACCGGGGTTGCAGGGGCTTGTTGCAGTGGTGGCCCTCTTGCAGGCGCGAGCCTGCCGTCCACGGGGGAGGTTGGGGTGGCGGAGGGGTGCTCCACTTCCTTCTTGCCTCGGGCCTGACGGGGGAGTGCTTCCTTCCCCCTCCCTCTTGTGCACTAGGCCGGCAGCGGCCGGTTTGGAGCGGCAGTCCGCGGGGCGGGTGCTTCCTTCCCTTCCCTCTTGCACGGCGGGGGAGGGGGCTCTGGCATAATAGGCCAGTGGGGGGGAGCTTCCTGGCGGCATCGGGCCTGCACTCCATGGGGGGGTTGTGTGAGGGGTCTTATTCCTCCCTCTTGCCCACTTCTGAGAGCCAGTTTGGTAGTGGTAAATGCGTGAAGGAGCTCTCTCAGCCCCACCTACATCACAGGGTGTCTGTTGTGGGGAGGGGAAGGGAAAGGAGTTTGTACGCCGCTCTGAGACTCCAAGTGAGTGAAGGGCGGGATATAAATCCAATTTCTTCTTCTCTTCTTCTTCTCTCTGATAGGGCCGGCCAGGCCCTCCAAGGGGTGGTTTAGGCCAAGGGGGTGCTTTTTTCCCCTACACTTTACCAATCCCATAGTGCCAGTGGTGGCCTGCTTGGAGGGGCAGCCGATTTTGGATGGCACGGGCCCCCTCAGATTAGGCCAGCGGAGCTTACTGGTTTGGCCCCTGCCCTGCGTCCAGTGACTGCATTGAGCAAGGTCCTGCTCTTCGCCCAGCCTGCAACCAGTGCCTCTTGGCCTCACCCTAAAAGCAGGATGTGGTTTGTTGGCGGTTCTGGTTTACAGCCTATTGCCATTCAGCACCGGCACATTGCCATTTACTTTACCTAGCAGCCTGGTTTGTTTGTTTCGTCTGGTTAACGGTCGGTTGCCACTTCACATTTGGGGGTGCCATGGCTTCAAAAAAGGGGCAAGGTAAGCCTAAGGGCAAGCAGCCCGCTCCCAAATCTAAGGGAAAGCAGCCAGCTCCAAGGTGGCCCCCAGCGCATCCAACTCCACCAACGCCATACGAGGAGGAGGATGACCCAGTCAATGCGGCAATTCTCCGTCGGCTGGAGGCCCTGGAGAGGGAAAGGGGTACACCTCTGGATGGGATTGGAAGTAAAAGGGCTAGGACGGATTCTAACACTTCTTTTCAAGCGCAGGTGTTGGCCCGCTTGGCGTTCTTGGAGGACGGCGGGGGGCCTGAACCGGTCGAGGAACTGGAGGAGGCACCGTCTGGTTCACAGGATCATGGCTCAAATGACCAACAGGTTGAGGTGTACAAGGGGCCACCGAGGCCGGAAGGTAAGGCAGGCAACTGGGGAAACCCAGGGTCAGGCTGGCCTTGGGGTCGCTACCCTCAGGGTGCTCTTGGGTCGCAACCGACACCGGTCGGTGGCCCATCGGGTACACATGGGGCCCTGCCTTCACACCAGGGACCGTGGCCTGGGTGGGGTTATCCCAGTGCTGCTTCTTATGATTCGGTGCCTGCAGGTGCTATACCAAGCGAGGATACAGCTCTTCCCCTGAGGGACCACTTGTCCACCGCCACTAAGGAGAAGATCCTTAGGGGTGAGCTCGTGGATGTGTTCTCATTACTGTACAGGGAGCTAGAAAAGAAGGACAAGGAGGACCTTGATGAACGCGAAAAGGAGCATTTAAAAAGGAGGGTGGTGGATAGAACTTGGGCAAACTGGTACCCAGGATTTTTGATATATGCAGCAGTGCTAGTTAGGCACCACCCATGGAGGGCTTCTGCGATGCTCCAGTATATGGACATCATTTATAAGGCATTTACCAATTTCCCCCGAGCCCGGCATGGTCACAATATGATGAAGAATTTCACATGCATGCGGCCATGAATCCAGCAATGAGGTGGGATCAGATCCACCCTCACTTATAGTTGCAGGTAATCTCCCCAGCCAAACCATCAGGGGGGGAGAGAACACATAGCGGCCATTCTGTGAGGAGAGCTGCAGTACAGGCAGGTACCCGCGCCCAGGCGGGGCAGGCGGTTCAGTGACGCCCGCTTTGCTGGGAGTTCACCTCCCATGGGATCTGTGGCCGCAAGGCATGTTCTTTTAGACATGAGTGTCCGCTGTGCGCAGGCCCCCACGCCTTTGCCAACTGCCCCAAGCTAAGGGGTAAGGGGAGCAGTAGGGGCGGTAAGCACGGGGGGGTAGGCAGTCTCAACCCCCCGCTTGAAAAAGGGGCCCAGCCCAATTAACTTACTGATTTTGGAAAAATGGTTGCGGAATTACCTTCATGTCCACGACCAGGTTTACCTCTTGGAAGGGTTTCGGTGTGGCTTCAGGATACCTTACCAAGGGACTAGGGCGTCATATATGGCTCCAAATTTAAAATCAGTTTGCGGAATGGAGCATATAGTGCGAGAAAAGATTGCTAAGGAATGCAAGGAAGGTAGAGTCCTCGGCCCTTTTTCTTCTCCCCCTGTTAAAAATTTGAGGGTTTCCCCATTAGGAGTTGTGCCTAAGAGAGCACCGGGTGAGTATCGCCTCATTCACCACTTATCCTATCCATGGGGGGAATCGGTGAACGACGCGATACCAGACTATTTATGTTCAGTTAGGTACATGTCCTTCGATCAGGCACTGTGGGTAGTGCGTCAGTGCAGCAAGGGGGCGGAGCTGGCAAAGTGTGACATCAAATTGGCATTCCACCTCCTTCCTGTACACCCGGATGATTTCGAGCTCTTAGGGTTTGCCTTTGAGGGCAAATTCTACATGGATAGGGCCCTGCCCATGGGGTGCTCGGTGTCCTGTGCTGCTTTTGAAAGGTTCAGTAAATTTTTGGAATGGGCTTTGCGATGCAGGACCGGACTCGGTAGTACAGCCCACTATCTGGATGATTTCTTGTTGGGAGGGAGGGAGGGTACAGGACAGTGTGGGTTTCTTATGTCCAGTTTCATCACTATGGCAGGGTAACTCGGTGTTCCTCTTGCTCAGGAAAAAACGGAGGGCCCCACATCCACCTTGACCTACCTGGGAATAGAGATCGATACATTGGGGGAGTACTGCAGGTTGCCTAGTGAAAAACTAGAGGCACTGTGGATTTTGGTGGGCACAGCAATGTCACAGTCTAAAATTATGTTGCTGGAACTGCAGTGACTGGTTGGCCATCTCAGTTTTGCATGTAGAGTTGTGGCACCCAGGAGGGCCTTTGTCAGGAGACTCTGTGAGTCGATGGTGGGCCTCCGCCTACCGCACCATAGAGCCAGGGTTACCAGGGGGATGCGGGAGGACCTCCTTGTATGGAAACAATTCTTGGAGTCATACAACGGGGTCTCCTTCTGGCGCGAAGAACTCCTACTGGAGGCGGAGCTGCAAGTGGCTTCAGATGCTGCTGGTTCTTCAGGGTTTGGCGTATATTTTAGGGGGCATTGGTGCTCAGGTGACTGGCCACAGGAATGGTTCCAGGAGGGATGGGTCAAGGACCTGACCTTCCTGGAATTTTTTCTTATTGTTGCAGCAGTGTGGATTTGGGCAGGAGAACTTTCCAATCAGACAATCCACTTCTGGTGTGACAACATGTCCACCGTACACATTATCAACTCCCTGACATAAAGGTCTCCCAGGGTCATGGCACTGGTGCGGGCCTTTACGCTGTAGTGTTTGTGTTATAACATCATGTTTAAGGCCAGGCACGTTCCAGGGGTCAGTAACAGGGTCGCCGACGCTCTCTCCCTCAAACAGATGACAAGATTCCGTCAGCTAGCTCCGGAAGCCAACCAGTTCCCAGTGTGGCTGCCAGAGGAGGTATGGCAGATTGGAGGGCTGAGGCCAACAGGGCGATGCATTTGGCCCTTGCCCCTTCCACAAGAAGAGCTTACATGAGGGCAGGTAAGCATTTCCTGTCCTTCCGGGAGGAGGTCAGTCTACAGCAAATCTGGCCCATACCAGTGGCACATTTGATGCAGTTTTGTGTAGCATTGAAAAAGGAGGGCCTCGCAGCGCACACCATCAGGGGCAAGCTGTCTTCACTGGCCTATGCCAGTAAGGCGGCTGGGTTTGACGATACAATGGGCGATTTCCGAATTCGGCAGATGCTGGAGGGCTGGTCTCGGGAGAGCGGCAGGGTTGCAGACACCAGGATGCCCCTGACCCCAGATGTGCTGCGGGGGCTTGGGGAACAGTGGGTCACCTACTGCAGTGATAGCTATGAGGCCGCCCTGTTTCAGGCGGCGTCTTTGGTTGCCTTTTTTGGGGCACTGCGGGTCAGTGAGCTGGTGGCCGGCTCTCACCGGGACTCCTCTGGCACTGCCCTGGAGCGGCGGGACATCTCTTTCCAGGACACCAGGGTTAGAATTCGGCTGCGCCAATCGAAAACGGACCAGCGCAGTAGGGGTACGGAGATCGAGTTGGACCGCTGTTCTGAGGCAGGGTTATGCCCAGTGCTGGCCTTACGCTGCTATTTAGCACTGCGTGGGGATGGCCATGGGTACCTGTTTCGGCACGCGGATGGTACCCCTCTCACCAAATTCCAATTTTGGAGCATGACAAGGAAGGTGCTGGAGCGATTAGGATTGGGTGGAGTGCGGTTTGGAACCCACTCATTTCGAATTGGGGCTGCGTCAACGGTGGCAGCAATGGGGTACCCCAACAGTGAGATTCAGAGGATTGGGCGATGGAGGTCCCGCTGTTATAAAGGCTATGTTTGGGCTTGCAAGACGTAGGTTGATTTACTTTAGTTGTAGGTAGGGATAGGTAGATGACGTTGCTAATCCAGTTCCTTTTGCAGGTGCTACTGGCTGTGAGACAAGATGATGTGTCCTAGTTTGTGGTCATAGCATGATCTTTTGGGTGGCTCATCAGGCCTGGAGGACACCCATCGGGTCTCAACTGGGCCTTAGCAAACTGGCAGTTATCGAGTGGCTGGGAAGGAGAGGCATGGGATGGCCGGTGCTCCTTCCCCTGCTATTCAATGAAAGAAGAGGGCTTCTGCCTCAGGTCTTGGTAATACACTTGGGGGGTAATGATTTGGGACTGATGAAGGGCAAGGCTCTTGTGGTGCAGGCGGAGGCCGACCTTGTGAGGATAAGAGCAAGGTGGCCTGGCGTGCAGATTGTTTGGTCAGCCATTCTACCTCGCAAAGTGTGGAGGAACTTGGGTGACCCCAGGTGTATTGACTGTGCTAGGCAGAAGGTCAACAGGCAAATGCGGAAGGCCATGGAATCCGGGCTGGGTGTCTTTTTACAGCACCCTGATATACGGGTTGAATTATCGGACCTGTATAGGCCAGACGGGGTGCATTTGTCGGACAAGGGCAATGAAATATTTTTACGGGATTTGCAGCACGGGATTTGGTTAGTGCTTGGTCACTGAATGGGGAGCAAAGGCCAAAGCAGAGGCTTGGCCTTGGCTGTGGCAGGTTGTGCAAGCAAGTAAACAGAACTGGTGAGCACCTCATGGCATATCCCGTTAGGGAACAGGAGGTCTTCAGGAACTGCCTTTGGGTTTCACAGTCATATACTGAGAGCAACTCTCATAAAAATCTGGCAAAACATTAAAAAAACCCAATATCCAAAGGTCCCGAGTTGGGTTTCCCCACTGGAAGCCTTTACTAAACCATCTCTAATAGTTAAGACACAGGTACTCACTTATAGAGAACTATTAAATAGTAAAGGAGAATTGAAAACAGAGGGAGAATTAAAAAAAGAATATAACCTTGACTTATCTTGGTGGCAAAGATTACAATTAAAATCTAAATATGATATAGATAAAAGGCAAGGGATAAATAAATCACTGAGTGACTTTGAGAAAACATTGCTGATTGGAAACAAGAAATTGATTTAAAAAGTGTATAGATTCTTACTACTTAGAAGTCCAAGAAGACCAAATTAGCAAAGAAATGGTGATATGGATGCAGGATTTTGGCTACTCTATACCGACAGACGACTGGGGTAAAGTCTGGAAGGCTATAAAAACATTAAAGGCAGCATCCTATAAAGAAAATATTTATAAAGTTTTTTATAGATGGCACTGGACTCCAGATAGATTAGCGAGATGTTATAGTAATGTTAACAAAAAGTGTTGGAAATGTTTAAGAGAAACAGGAACATACTTTCACATGTGGTGGCAGTGTAGGAAAACTCAAAAATTTTGGAAGATGATAAAGAAAATGATTATGGAAATCTTGGAATTAGAATTGGATTTGAAACCAGAAATTTTCTTGTTGAATAGGCTCCCTAATGACATGTCAAAAAAAATGTATCTTTCATAATATATGTATTAACAACTGCGCGAATCCTTTGGGCAAAGAAATGGAAATTAGAAGAGGGGCCAACACAAGATGAAATTATACAAAAACTATTAGAGGCTGCAGAAAGTGACAGAATGGGACAAAGACAATTAGATGACGAGGAAGAAGTGTTGTACGAAGAAGACGATAAATGGTCTAGAATGTATATATGGTTAGATAGACAATAAGGGTTAGGCTCGGATATATGTAAATGTTGTTTTCTTATTTCTTTATGTTATATCAACTGTATAATTCAAAAACTCAAATAAATAAAAACCAAAAAAAAAAAAAGGAACTGCCTTTGGGTTTTAAGGTCCAAGGTAGGGAACGATGATCACCTTTGGGAACCTCTTAGGTCGGCGCCTCCCTGCAAGTTTTAAGGCTTCAGGGGCAGGCGCTCCTAGGTGGCAACCAGCTTGCCAGGCTGCCAGGCATGAGCTAGATCGCTGGCTCAAGACCAGAGCTGGGGTGACCCGCCCTACCAGGGCAAGGAGGCAGGTCAGGGAATGACGCCTGTCTTGCCTGTTCCAGGCTTGCTTAGGTTTTGTTTTGTCCCGTTGCTGCAATGTTGTGTAAGTTAATAAAGTGGCCCTTGTTTAATTCCAAGACTATTGTCTGTCTCGTTATTCCTGCTGGGGTGGCAACTGGGCTCCCAGATGCCTGGCCACGCCGATGGCTCCCGGGTACTGCTTTGCCGCGCCACAGGAGGGCGGGGCAGTAACAGGAAGGACGGTTTGGAAACACTTTGTACAGGGAAAAGTGGTTAAGCAACTATCCCTCCTGAATACTAATACTTACCAAAAGTCCTTCCAGGCAATATGGTTTCCTGTGGTTAGTTATTTGGCACAAGGAGATATGATCCTTGCAAATAAACATTATCAGGATTTGTTACACTTTTGAATTGCTTCTATAACATTGTGGGATTGGGAGGAAAGATAAGAATAACTAAAGTTTGCATTAGATGTTTATGGTTAAGACTATTATAACTTTTTATGTGTTTTTTCTTTGATTATTGTACTGTATTAAATTGACAAAAGCTAATAAAATAGTAATTTAAAAAAATTAAATTAAAATGTGTGACTATCACCATACCACTATTAAAACAGCCCAAACATGCAGTTACGCTCCGAAAGCCAACCTAACAATTCAACCTTGCATGCACTGCAGAAAACTAAACAAGTCCAGCAGGGTGCAGGTGTCATCCAAGAGTGCATTCCACCGGGTAGAGGCCATCACTGAGAAGGCCCTTCCCCTGGTGACAGCCAAGCGATCCTGGACAACTAGCAAATGTTACATTCAACATCCAGTAGAGAAGCGTATTAGGATCTTGACTTCCAGGATCTTTGCAAGTATCTCTCAGTTTCAACCTCTTAGCCATGGGAGCTGTTACTGAAGTTCCCCTTGTAATAAATATGGCACAAAGAACAAACGCCTATAGCTAGTTTGTGTCAAAACATAAATACCAACCATTTCAAGGCTAAGTTACCTTGGGAGGCCCAATTCCAAAAATTCAAAAACAACTTGAAATATGGCTCCCATTTATACCTGCCCCCAACCCCAATTTCCTGCCCCTGAGGAATTAAAGAGGAGGGGGGGATTGCCTTCACATAGAGACGCTCTAGGAATTTCCCCTAATGTCTATGGTAAAGATAATCCTCCCCAACCTGTGTCCTCTCCGGTCACAGCCCCTCACTCCTAGCATTTGTCAGGGCAGTGTTGGGAACCCTAACTTGAAAGCCAGTTCTCTGATTTATAATCCTGAAAGCCAATTCTCTGATTTTATTGTATTTCATTGTATTTTAACAAGTTGTATGCTGCCTTGAGCCTGCATGTGCAGGCAAGGCGGGAATATAAACCAAAATTAATAAATAATAAAGAAATACATGTATGATATCTGAAAGAGGATAAAATATTTAACAGATGATGATTTTGAAGACCATTTTAAGCAACATCTAAAAATTCTATTAAATTCTGTTACAGTAATATGGGTGCAACATTAATACTGGTATAACACACAATACTAATTAATAATTGTCCATAAATTGCAGCCAAATTAGTGATTTTTCTGCCAGCATAAAGAACAAGAAAACCACACCCACAGAGACAGGGATACTACACTGTTCATAAATACCACCCAGCTTTCAAAATTTCGATTATCTTAAATTTCATCTTCATGGGGGTACTCTATGTACATACCAAGATTCTTGGCTTTATCACACACACACCATGCACAATATTTTCTGCTATGCCACTGGACTGTTAAAAATATTATCTCCTTGTTTTAAAAAGCTACCCCATTCCTGACCTACATATAGCTTTGAATTATTCTGCCTCATCATACGATACTCACTTCTCTCTCCGGATGGCTGCTTTGCAGTTTCACTTGGCAGCATGGCTAGCCAACTACATGGCTACATGGCTACATAACTACATAACTACATGGCTAGCCAAGTACATGGCTTTATTTCTTCAGTTGGTACGAAGTTACCCAATCAGATCAGCAGAAATTACATAGCCTGTGTGAGAGCAGATAAGTGGAATGAATTGCACAGAAGCATGTAAACATGCATTGCACATGTTTATGCCATGCAAAAATATTTGTAGAGCTGACTCAAGCAGAAATTAATTCCAGTGGTATGTAGCCAGTGATTTCGGATGTCTCGCCTCTTGAAGTCTTTCCAAGACATTTGCAAATAATAATAATAATAATAATAATAATAATAATAATAATAATAATAATAATAATAATAATAATAATGAGGAGCAGCAGCAGCAGCTCCAAAATGGGCACTTGAAGAAAGAAACAAAAGGACTCATTCTAGCTGCACAAGAGCAGGCACTTGAAACGAATAGTACCAAAGCCAAGATTCAGAAGACCATTAATAACGGAAATGTTAACTCATTGGTGCCACATCATGATTGACAGCCGACGATGTGTGGCCACCCTGGATGCAGCCCAGGCCTGATGACCAGGGAAGGTCGTTTCCGACCCTGATGCCATCTGAATTTTAATGACTGGAAGCACTTTATTGAAATTTTATTGTTCTTATGACTTAATTTATGGGTTTTAAATTGATTTTAAATGTTATTGTATTGGAAGAAGAAGAAGAAGAGATTGGAGTTATACCCCGCCCTCCACTCCCCAAGGGAGTCTCAGAGCGGCTTACAAACTCCTTTCCCTTCCCCTCCCCACAACAGGCACCCTGTGAGGTAGGTGGGGCTGAGAGAGCTTTTTCCCAAGCTGTCCTTGAGAGAACAGCTGGTACAGAGCTATGGCTTGCCCAAGGTCATCCAGCCAGGTGCAAGTGGAGGAGTGGGGAATCAAACCCGGTTCTCCCAGATTAGAGTCTGCGCACTTAACCACTACACCAGACTGGCTCTCATACGGCACATTGTGCCCTTGTAAGCCGCCCTGAGCCTGTTCGCTCAGGGCGGGGTATAAAATCGAATAAATAAATGAATAAAATAATATAAAGGATGTAACATCCTTTGCTTGAGAGGAGACAGATGGAGCTTAACAACAAGGGCCTCCACTCCTGAGAGGAGAGAATGAAGATTCCCAGTCACTTCCCACAATGAGAAAAGACACCTTTAGATATTTATCTGTTGGTTTGACATATTTATTCCTTTTAACTGTTGACTTTATAACCTTAATTTGTTAGTGTCACTTTGCATATCTTGATCATCATAATGCTGCATGTTAATTTGCTGTTCATTCTCTGGCTATAAGTTTGAACCTTATCTGCCATTCCAATGTATTTGGAAAAGGAGTGCACGCACACAAAAGCTCATACCTTAAATAAACCTTTGTTGGTCTTAAAGGTGCCATTGGACTCTAAATTTGTCCTCAAGCTGGTAATGTTAATTCTGATGATTTTTCAGCCAAAGGCCTTCATGGGGGACTTAATCCTTTATATGGAGTTTCTGTTAACTCTAAATCGTCTTTGATTTTAGAACCAAATAAAATTTCACTAAGCACTGGCTTATACCATGGTAGGGTCATTGATTCGAGGGGAAAGTGGTGAATTAAGGAACACCCGGCAGACTTGTTTGATTGTTTTTCCAAGGCACATCAATTTGAAGTTTTTTGAAAGGCTTTCGGGTCCTCTTAGAATTATCTTTCATTTATAGTTCTCATATCCCTACTCTGAATTTCAAAGGGAGATTCGAAAGAGAGAGTGCTGAACTGCAACTGATCACGAAGCTCAGGACAATGCAAACTCCTGGACTGAATGGATACCTAGGTTTCTTCTCTCATTAGCAATGCCTGCTATTGTCTTTTGGTGTCTGAAATCACTTCACTCTCCAAGATATAAGGACCGATGGACTCATATTCCAGCTGTATCGGTAGAAGTGAACAGGGACTCATGAAAGCCCATGCCCCGCCACAAATTTTATTAGTCATTAAGGTGCTGCTGTACTCTTGCTCCATTTCACAGGATTCGAGATGCATTGCAGTGAAACTGCTCTACTTTAATAGTGATTTCAAGAACAAAGCAAAACCCCAGGGCCACCGCCCTGTTTAAGTAGCATGCAAAAACCACACCCATTGCCCAACACCCACAACTATAGGTATGCAAAGTACTGGAGTCGGAGAGGCATTGGAGTGAAATCAGCAAGCATTCTTTATTGGAGGTTCAGATGAGCATGAGAGGGAGGTCAGGGGGAGCCTGCTTATATTCACAGGTAAGCTGCACCCCCCCCCCAGACCTCGCCCAAATGGTGTGATAGGATTAGTTTCCTGCCAGTGAGAGTCATATGCCCGTTTGAATATTCAGAGCCTTTTATTGGGGGACAATTAGGATCCGACCTGGTCATTGTTCGCCAGACCGAAGCTCAGGCCTTTCCTGGCCATGTGCTCTGCTGTGGCCATGTGGCCGTCACTGTTGCATACATTACACCCCTCCCCCCAAAGTTCAGACCCCCCCCCTTCCCAGAGTTTAGCACACATAGCCCCGTAAGTAGGATGGTGGCCTGTGCTCTCATCCCAAGCGCAGCGGGGATGCTGGCAAGGGGGTTGCCTCCGGTGTTGTGGGGACTGGCACCGGAGGAAAGTCGGGCGAGGCTGTTGCTGGATTGGAATCTTGTGGAGGGGTGTGGTCCGCTGCGTGCTCCGTTGGCTCTGGCGGTTGTACTGACGGCTGTCTCACCTTGGGTATGGGTGGCCTAGGGTCCTTGTCTAGGTCATCAGGCGTGTCGTCGGCCAGCGACAGGAGGTGGCAGTGTAGCTGGTTGATGTGCCACTTCCATAGTTGTCCTTTCTCGCCTGCGACCTCGTATGACAAGGGGCCGGTTACTCAAACGATGCGGCTGGGCAGCCATGTTGGACTGGCCACGTAGTTCCGGACGTAGACAGGGTCCTCTGGGAAGAACCCGTGGCTCCTTCTGCTGCTCAGTTGTGCTCCGGGTGGAGACGGTCCAGTCGTGTAGTGAGCCATCGTCCCATGAGGAGCTCTGCTGGGCTGCATCCCGTTGTGGTGTGAGGGGTCATCCTTTGGAAGGCAGCTAACTTGTAATACCAGTCACCCTTGTCTATCCTGCGCAGTGCCTCTTTGGTTGTCCAGACCATGCGCTCCACCTGGCCATTCGTTGTTGGGTGGAATGGGGTGGACCCCACATGGCAGATTCCGTAGTAGAGTCCAAGCAGGGGCTTGTGGTCCATCATGATGGTGAAGGGCCAGCCATACAGGAAGTCATGGAACTTCTGTACTCCCACAACCATTGCCAAGGCCTCCTTATTGATTTGCATGTAATTGCGCTCGGCCGAGGACAGGGTCCAAGAGTAGTAAGTGACTGGGAGCTTCCGGCCATCAGGCAGGTGGTGGGCCAGGACAGCCCCAACTCCATAGGGGGAAGTGTCACATGCCAGGACCACGGGCAGAGAATCGTCGAAATGCGCCAGGATGGCATTTGATATGAGCAGATCTTTGACAGCCTGGAAAACCGCAGCATGGCAGGGGGCCCAGACCCACCGGCCATTTTTGTTGAGGAGCCTGTGGAGAGGCTCCGCTACTGCCGCCTTGTGGGGAAGGAAGGCGTGGTAGAAGTTCACCAGAACGATTGGAGTTCCGCCCAGGAGGAAGGCGTCGGGGCTTTGGTGTAGCAACCCCTCATTTTATGGAAAGGCCATCCTATGTCTAGGAAACCCTTATTTTGCTGCTGTTCCAGAAACTATTTAAAGCTGACATGTTAAGGATTTTCCTATAATGGATGTCCACTGTAAAAAGGTCATGTTAGTTGTTGCTGTAGTGTGGCAGAAGGGCAGGACTGGATGTTGTTGCTTTATGGACATTATATTGAAATGTTTGTTATTGTTGTGGGTTGATTTTATTCTTGTTTGTCTTAAATAACATTGTGACTTACTTCGAATACATGAAGCTGCGTTCTACTGAGTCAGACCATCAAAGTCAATATTGTCTATTCTGACTGGCAGCTGCTTTCCAGGTTCTCAGGTCCAGATCTTTTGCATTACCTGCTAACTGGTCCTTTCAACTTGAGATGCTGGGAATTGAACCTGAGACCTCCAGTTTACAGAACAGATGCTCTACCACCAAACTACAGCCACACTTTTAAAGGAACTGTAGCATGAGATTCCTTCCCACATCCAGTTAGAGACTCTCTAGCGAAGTTGATCAAAATGGCTGAAATAGGCCCTCGTTATCTGACAGATCATTCATGGCTCGAATGTCATCTACGCAAAGATCCTGAAACACTTCCTGACAGACAGTGGAGAATGGACACCAGTATTTTATTAAATGACTCCATCAAAAACAAATTGGACTTGGATTTACAAATTGGACTTGGAATTAATATCTTGACTGCTCACTTGGTGGATACACGAGATAGGGCCTTTTCAGTGGCAGCCCCACAATTATGAAACAACTTCCCAAGGGAAGCGCACCTGGACCCCTCACTTTTGATCTTCAGGAGGCAGCTGCATTTAATCAAAGTGGCCCTAAATTGCAACTTTAAATGTTTTGTTTTATATCTTTAAATTTAGGGCTTTAGGGCAGGATATTCTAGCACCAAAAACTGCTTTCGTTTATATCTTATTAGTAAATACTCTTCTAATCATAGCATTCAGTTTATACAGCTTTGCTGATTTAAATTTGCTTCAATAGTATAGATAGAGAATTACTATGGATGAAATTGCATCTCTAATCTGGATTGTAGACTCTTGAAACTGATTCAAGTGGGGTGACTAAACGCTGAGGCGCACGGAACGCTGTTACCTTCCCACCAAAGTGATACCTATTTATCTACTAGCAATTTTTTTGCTTTCAAACTGCTAGGTTGGCAGGAGCTGGGGCCAGAGACGGGAGCTCACTAGGGTCTCAAACTACCAAACTACAGATCTTCCAGTCTGCAGCTCAGCATCCTAACCTCTGAGCCACCGCAGCCCTACAAGTGGCTAGTGGCAGACAAATATATGTGCTCCTGTATGCTGATAACATATTGCATAACAAATTGTAGTCTTTGGACCCAACTCCCCCAAACACAGGTCAGTTCTGATCATATTAAATACCTTATTTGGAATTCTTTCTCTAGCTCTGGAGAGTCAACAAACCGTATTCAGATAGTCAGATTAAAGTGAGAGAGCTACAATGGGAACACTCCATTGTTACAGACCTGTAGAAATAAGCAAGTGCTCTGTGTGTAAAGTGCCATCAAGTCACAGCCAATTTATGGTGAGAGCAATAAAGGGTTTTCAAGGCAAGTAAGAAGCAGAAGTAGTTCGCCAGTCTTCCTCGGTGGTTTCTCTTCCAAATACCAACCCTGCTTCTATTTGATGAGATGAGGCTACACCATGCTGCCTTTGCTCTCCAAGCAAGTACTACCTGTTTGGCAAAATAAGAAGCTACACCAACAAGTCCTTGATGGGGTAGAGGTTTGGGGTTTTCAAGAATGCAGGGGTTTAGTGGTATTTCAAAAGAAGCTCCTTAGGAGTCATCTGGGAAGCCCGCACAGCACTCCCAACTGCTTTTTTGAGAGCAGCAGACTAATGTAGCTGAAAAATGAGATGTATGCCGGTTTAATTATGAGGTAAAACTTCTTAACTAGAAGGTAATTATGAGGTGATTCTTTCATTCCTGGAAAACAAACTTCCTGAATTACGTTTGAGGGGGAAAGGGACTGTTTCAAATGTGTTGTTCAAAATTAGCCAAACATTTCTCACAAGGTCTCTTTCACATGAACACTTGGGAAAGGAAAACAAAAGAACATTTATAGAAGTTCCAGTGTGACAAATGGCAGGGGGTAGGTGGAATTGTTGGGGAGAAGTTCCGCTACCAGAAACAAGATGTTCCTCTTATCATACGAGACTTTGAAAGATGCTGTAACTTATTCTTGCCATTTCATTGCTTGGACATGTTTAGGGCTGCCAAGTCACCCCGGGGGGCGGGGGATCCCCCGCTATAGGGGTTCCCGACCCGCCGGCCGTCATTCGGCTGGCGGGGGGAACCCCACCCCCGAAGTCGTCCTGCCTGGACGACCTCCCCAGCTTTTTCCGAGGGGGGGGGGAAGCAACTGCATGATCCCAGGTGAATCTCTCTCCGCCAGGAAGGGGGGGGGGGTTGTTCTCGGCACCACCTTTCTGCCGGCGGAGGGAGGAGCTTTTAGAAGGGTTAAAGGGAGCAAATCGGCCTGGCCAGAGGGGCGGCGAGGAAGACCCCCCCCCTTATTTGAGGTCACTTCCATCTCCCCCGCCCCATGGGAGTGCCGCCCTTTCTCTTCCCCACGCCGCCCGCATCTGTCCCCAACCGTGTGCCTGGGGGATCCGGTGAGTTCTTCGGGCTTCTCTTGGGGGGGGGGGGAGGCAGGGAAATGGGTGGGAAACGGTGGAACACCCACCCACCCCCAAGCTTTGCAGCAGGAGGCCCTCCTTCTAGGGCAGCTCGCTTCCCTCTTCTGAACCAGGCGCTGCCCTTTGCCTCCGTCCCCGGCCTGGGCATTTCCCTCACGTCTCCCTCGGTGATGTCACTTCCGGGAGGGAGGCTCCCGGGCGGCTCCCGGGCGGCGAGGGACTCCCCCCCGCCAATCGGTGAGTAGGACTTGGCAGCCCTAGACATGTTCCTGTGTATTTGGCCTTTGAACTCTTGAGACTCTGAGAAAGGGGAAATGAAAGGCTCAGAGTGATGCTATCAAGGAAACTGAGGGGGCTACCAAAGAAGGCCTTGGTAGGTTCTTTGCCACTAGGAGTGAAAAACTGGCCACCCTCAACAAGCACTGCCATCCATAAAATAACTTCTTCCTTATCATTGTGTTAGTGTGCTGTTCAGCTTAATAAACTGATCCATTCATAAAACTTAAAATAATAGTATTTCATGGGGTGGTCTCAGTCTCCCAGACCGGAAATCTAAAAGAACCTCAGTGTATGCTATAACTAACTCTGAGGAGGAGGTCATAGTGTTACACAAAGCTAATTTATTTCTCTCATTGCCATAGTGAAGAGTGTGGGCCATGGCAGATTGTATGCATGGCTTCAGGAGGGAAGTATGTGGAGGCAGATGAAAAGGAGTGATGAATGTTCTCGTTTTTCACCCAGCACTCCCGCTGTGCTGGTCAGAAGCTCAACCTCCTGAGACAGAGATGCCTGAAAGGATGAGGTGTTGCCTCATATACAGCTGAGACGATCCAGGCAAGGATCCTCAAGGACTCATGGAATGTACACCAAAGACTGTGGGATCCACTGTAACCTCAGGCTTTTACTTTACCCATCTACTTTCCTTAGGTTTCCCTTTAGATGCTTCCTCAACAATGCTTACCCACTTTGGTACACATAATGCTATAAATGGGGGATTCCCCAGATATGCTGAAACTGACCTGCCCTGAGATTGGGTGCTGTGGCCAAATAGGTGGGGTCTTCTGGGGACGCTTTCTGCAACAGCAGGGCAGTTTTTATGATCACAGCAACAGCAGGGGCCTCCTCCTGCTATCGAGGTGCTTGAATGCCAGGGCCTGCATGGTGGTGGCACTGACCCTAGGAGCAAGTGGATGAAGGGTGTTTATATACACACCAACCATCTGAGGCTTCCTATCCCATTTGAAAAGGATAAGCGAAGCAGTACGGTCACTAGCTCCTATGCCACTTTAGTGATGATGGAGACACAGCATGTGTAGTGGATGCCACTGAAGAAAGGGCAGCTATAACACAGGGAGCTTCTCCCCCCCCCCCTTCTACAATACTAGAACGCAGGGGCATCCAATGAAGCTGATGAGCAATAGGTACAGGACAAAGGAAATAGTTCTTTATTCACCAATCAATGAAGATGAGGGATTCACTCCCAGGGTGTTGGCCATGAGCTTAGATGGCTGGGAGCGGGGGACAGATTCATGGCGGAGAGGTCTACCAGCAGCTGCTATAGCCATGCTGACTAAAGGGAACCTCCATGTTTGGAGGCAGTAAACCCCTGAAACTCAGTGCCAGGAGGCAACATCAGAGGAGGTTTGTTGGGCTCTGTACCCTGTCTGTTGGCCCTCCAGGGCAACTAGTTGCCCACTGCATGAAACAGGATCCTGAACGAGATGGATCCAGCAGCGTTCTTCTTTTGAGAGAGCTGTAGATATTTATGTAAACAACTTTGTTGCTGGAGCACAGGTGTTTAAGAAGGCCAAGGACCATGTGCACACATACACACACACATGAAAAGAAGTCCAAGGATCCACTAGTGTTTCATTTTCTCTGTTCTACAAGTATGTAGAAGAAGCATGCCCAAATCCATGTGCCTTTAAGGGAGTGGAAGCAAGGGTGAGAAATGAGTCTGTTAGGTAATGATGACTTGTCAATTGCTGGGCAGATACTAAGTTAAGGGCGAGTTCAAGGATACTATCAGTGAGAAAAGTTTTCATTTTGCCAGGTGTCTTCTGCCAGGTGTATTCATAGCCAGGGAGGGCATGAAACAACAATGGGCTACAGGATTCTGCATGTGTATATCAGGATTCTGCATGTGTATATCACATGAAACTCAAGTTGACTGTGGTTAATAAACCACCTTCAGATTCTGGACTGCAATTACATCACAGTTAAAAGAGTAGTAGCCTATATCTGGATGATCAGCTCAACAGAGTTAAACCCTGATACTGTGTGACCTCTGAACTGACGCTATACTTTATTCACACAAACTGCTAGCAATTACGTGGAAAAAAAGGGGTGAGGGAAGAGTGCCTTGGAGAAAGACAGGATATAAATGCTAAAATAAATATTTTGCACAGAGCTGCTTCAGTGGCAGAGGACACTGTCCCCACACAGGCACTAGCAGTCCATGAAGGACAGGAACTAATGCTGCCTGAAATTCTCACACACCCATGCAACATAAGTTCCACTCGATGCGGTGGGCTGGTTTTTGCTTCCTAACTAATACAGAAGCAGACAAATGTATAAAAGTGTTTAACCCTTTAATATTAAAAGCAGACACGGAAGGAACCACAACAACACTCGCTATAGTACAGGGAAAGAGTGTGCTAGGTAAGTGGACACATAATTGGAGTGGCTAGAAATCACAGTGAAGCACCACACTAGACAGAAAGCAGTGGTGTTTTCTCCAAAAGTTGAAGCATGGTTCACAAAAGGAACAGTGCCAGCACAAGGTCTGTTGAAACACGACACATACACCAATAGAATACAGCAGCCAGAATGTCCTCTGCCACAGGCGATAACCTAGCTGCCAGTTATGCTTCACTGAAGATGAGGCATATAACACTTGTTTGTGGGACAGTAACAGACAAATACACAAAACCCACACATCAGGAGATCTACGTTGTGCTTTTACAAGGCTCAAAAAACACCGCGATGGAAGTGTGTTTCTATGAAAACACTCTGGACGTACAATAGCTCAGAACGGGCCAAGCTCTCACAGTGTTGGAACAGTGCTAGCAAACAACATAAGGACCTGCACATGAACTTGAAGGAAGGCACGATGCTCTCTCATTTGCAAGTCACTTGGGCTAACAGTGGCTCTTAGCGGATGAGGACGCTGAAAAGGTGAGGAGGCCAGACAGACAGCTGTAAAGATTATTTCTTCTCCATGAAGCCGACACTAGGAGAGGGATCATTTGCAGAACATAAGATGCAGGAATATCAACACTATTTGCAGGAGACGCCAGCTAGGCATTATATTGGGTGGATACAAGCTCTAAGACAAGAGAGGGATAGGCGCGCCCAACCATTGGCAAGGGTTACAGTCAAACAGTTACAGCACAATACAGGCAGGGAACACATGGGGTTTTTTTAACACAGGATGTCACTAAGGCAGAAACGAAGGCCTCTTTGTACAGCACTAGAGATAGTCCTATATTATACAGAGTAAAAAAATACTGAAAATATTGTGAACAAAGATTATGTATATTTCTATCCATTTTCACACCAACAATAAATGGAATTGGTTAAACGAAAAAAGCAAAGTCCAGACAAGACACTTTAAATGTTGAAAAAACGAATCTGTTGGTGACAAATAACACAGAAGAGTCTCTTGCCAGGAGTAAAGTAAAATCTGTTGAAAGATATTGCAGAACAGCATGTGGCTACAGCCCCCCCTTCCCCCGTTACATCATCTAAGTTAGAAGAGTGCAGGTATTATTGTGTCCAGTTGGTCTTTGAAAATCCACACTTAAGAAGGACTAGATAGGGCAAAACACATTTAAAGCCTTTGACATCGAATGGACTTGTTGTTTTAAAAAGTATTATTATTATTATTGAAGGGCAAAAAGATATTCCTTTACCAGGGATACTTCACTGAACTTGGTTTGGCCGTGAGCAGAGGCCTGTCACAGGCTTGAACGTGGGAGTCAGATAAGATCATCTCACTACTTTAACCATTAAGGCACCAGTATTTCAGTAAGACTGCAGAACTACATGGCTTTTTAATCCATTGCCCTCTGCTCCGTGTTCTAGATTCAAGAAATTGTTTTGTAGTTGCCTTGAAACTCCTTCCTCCGTATGTTCTGTTTTCCCAAAGTCATTTAATACAGGAGTGAACTGTTATATAGATTCTTTTTCCAAGAGGAAAGGAAAACTGTGGCAGAATAGTTTAGATCAGGGTTCCCCAACCTCTTTGAGCCCGTAGGAACCTTTGGAATTCTGACACAGCATGAATGGCACAGCTACAAAATGGCTGCCACAACACGTGGAACCAGCCACAAAATGGCTGCTGCAGCTTATCTTCAAACACAGTGAAGACCCTTATGCTATGGCAGTAGCTGCTGCCAAAGCAATTTTTTTGAATCTGCACAGCCAATCAAATCTCCACTGACAAATCAGAAGCCTTGCTGGCCCTGCCCACTTTCTAAAAACACTTGGTGGGCCCCAGAAAAGGTGTTGGTGGATGCCATGGTGTCCTTCGGCACTATGTTGGGGACCCCTAGCTTAGATCTTTAAGCTATTCTGCCACACTTTTCTTCCTTCAAACAAAGAATCTCTCTTTCCATAGAACAGTTCATACCTATATTAATTGAGACTTTTTGCAAGCAATTTCTTTCCTGGCATTCCTATACATTTATTTCATGCCATCAAAATACTGTAAAGGCACTTGAAAACAAATAGCAAACTGGTGTTTATGTTCCTCACCTTGCTACCAGCTAACACTGCATACTCTGAAGGGCCGCCCATCTGAGACTCATAAGCAAAGTTGCATCTAAAAACTATACCACAAATATTGCACTGTAAGTAGCAACAAATAGGAGCTCTTGACAGCGACTTAAAAAACACCAACTTTAAAACCATTTGGTTTCCTTACACATCCTCTCAGTCAGACATAGGTTTGCCAGCCTCCAGGTGGGGCCTGGGGATCTCCTGCTTTTACAACTGATCTCCAGCTGACAGAGATCAGCTCCCCTGGAGAAAATGGCTGCTTTGAAGGGGAGACTCTATGGCATTGTACTATGCTGAGGCCCCTCCCCTCCCCAAACCCTGCCCTCTCCTGGCTCCACCCCCAAAGTCTCCAGGTATTTCCCAACCGAGACTTGGCAACCCTAGTCAGACATACATTGTGAGTTCGGGGCTGGGTACTTAACTCCTAGAAGGGTGAGGGCCCGGTTCAGATCAGGGCTGTGGCACACTGGGAGAAGGGACTTAGACCTTCTCCCCCCATGCCATTTTCCCCACATGAAACAGCCACAGAAAACCACTATTTGTCCTGTTGGGTGTGCACATGTACTGATATGAAAAACAGCATGGGAGGGAGGTATAAGCCCCTTCTTGCCAAGCGCCACGGTCCCAATCAAAATCAGACCCCTACACACCTGGGAATTAAGTCCCCAGTCACGGACCTTGCAATGCTCTTGAAGGTGCCTTATACTGAATCAGACTGTCAGTCCATCCAGGAGAGTATTGTCTATTTGGACTGGCAGCAGCTCTCCAAGGTCTCAGGTCGAGGTCTTTCACGTCACCTACTGCCTGATCCTTCTAACTGGAGATGGTGGGGACTGAACTTGGGACCTGCTGCATGCTAAGCAGATGCTCTTCCACTAAGTCATGGTTGCTCCAAACATAATGTGTTGTTAAGCCCTTAGGCGATTACTAACATTTAAATGATTTTTTTTTTTGGTCCAAAAGATTAAGAGAGTTGGGCAAAAATAAAAAAATAAAATGCGAAAGTTTCCCTCCCAGCTCACAGGAATCAAAATATTTTCTTTCAGGATTATCAGTGAAATAGGACTAATTACATTGAAGGTATGTTTATTGCCAAGTTTTCCCTCTAGAAATTAGTTTCTGAATGTCAATGCTGGTCTACCTATTTCTCCACACAGATAATACAACTGTCTTTTTTGGTTTCTATGGGCTTGATATCTTTTCTACTTTAATTCTTTCTCTATTTGCCAGCTTGGAAAAAATATTCTTAGGTACCTTTGTGTGCAAAAGCTTGCTGCTCTATTGCTAGTGCTTGGAATGTTTGTAATTATTCTATTCCAGTGTTGATATCTTATTAAAACAGTATTGTTTGATTACTGGATATGCATATATGTGCTGTTAAGAGCAAACAACCAAGATTTCAAGTTTCTCCAACATTACCAGCATTTTTTTATTTTTTGGTGGTTTCATAATGTTTGGAAGCGTTATCTTTCTAATTAATAGACGAAAAGAGCTCCTTCTTTGATATAGTTCCTGCTGCCCTGGTATGCTCTCTGGGTTAGGCAGCTGTTGAAGTTACTTTCATGGACTTGTGTTTTCACATTACCTTTTCAACTCAACAGCATCTAAATCAGGGGTGTCAAACATAAGGCCTGCGGGCCGGAACTGGCCCGTCCAGGGCTCTTATGTGGCCCACGAGCAACTGGTGCTCGGGAGGGAACAGGCTGCTCGGGAGGAAGTGGAGCCACTCCGATTGTAGCTTCAACATGGCAGCACAAGCTCATTTGCAGCAGTCAAACAGAATTCCTTCACTTCATGGACGGCCTCACTAGTAAGTTGGGAGCCACTGCAGCTGCATTCATACCTCTCCACTTGACCTGCAGCTCTGGGGAAGCTGGGGGGGGGGGGGGGAGATGCAGATGATCCTCCATTGGGGCCTGTTGACAGCCAGCTCTGCTGCTGTATTCATGTTCCTCCATGGAGCAGCTATGCTTTGGCCCATAGGGGGCATTCTTTGGCCGTTTCTTCCACACATCGGGGGCCTAGTTCCGCCACCAAGCATTCAGCTCAGCATCTGGGCCTCTCTCTCCCATGGACCACTCAGCACATGGCCCAGCCCAACAAAGTGACATTTATGTCAAATCCGGCCCTCATAACAAAAGAGTTCGACACCCTTGATCTAAATAACCCAGAAGGGTTAACTTCATTATTCGAGGGCTATGGCTTTCTCATAAAAGGACTGGTATATCCTCTCTATATAAATAACTTCAAGTCAATTGACAGTGGTTACAGAGTTTCATTCCAACTGCTCAGCTAATATACCTGCAACACCCAGGAGTGCTTTAATTTATTCTCAGCATATTGGATTGGATCTGGCAAGCTTTTTTGCTTAGTTCACCTACAGCCACCCTCCCACACAGTTTTTACACAAGTAGATCCTATCACACACAGACACACACTCAACGTAGTCTTTTTTGAAGTTCAAAGGGCACCCCTTCCTTCCTTTTTCACCAACAGAAAAACTGGCTGGATCTAACCCACTGTATATTTCCCACTTCAGAATATCAAGCATATCCAGAAATTTTAAAATCGGTCTGGCATGGGATAATGAAACAATAGGCCAGACCAGGGGTCCTCAGCCTTTTTGAACTTGCGGGCACCTTTGGAATTTTGACAGTGGGGTGGGCGTAGCCACAAAATGGCTTCAGGAGGCGGAGCCAGTCACAAAATGGCTGCCACAGCTTACCTTCAGTCACAAAGTGAAGATCCTTGTGCTGTGGTGGCAGCCGCTACCAAAGCAACATTGTAAAAAATCTGCACAGCCAATCAAATCTCCAATGGCCAATAAGACGTCTTGCTGGGCAAAAGCCCCATCTGGCCTAGCCTACTTTCTAAAAACATTTGGCAAGCATGTTGGGGACCCCTGAGCTAAACAGTCTCTTGCTGTGAAGTGTAGACCTCCTTCTCTGTAGTTATCCCTTCCTCCCCAAACTGCTCAGATAACTTTTTATTATTAATGGAAGCCCTCTTACGAGAAACTCGTATGACTGAAACCACTGAAGAAGGCAGACCAGAGCCATGCCCAGGACAGGCTGATCTGCAAATCAAAACTTTAAAACTCAGAGAATAGAGAGTCCAGGCAGCCCCCTAAAGATCAAAGTCCATCATGCAATCAAGTCAAGACAGCCACGTGATACCGTATTGTTTCAAAAGCAAGCTACCAGCACCATTTGGAACGCACACAGCACATGCAAACAGTTTGCACAATATCTAGTGTACAGCCATTGTATAAAAAAAATTAATTCCACCTGCCGCTTTTGGGACAGCCTACCAATAATGTTTGTGCTACAAACACGCTGTGTATTGGCCAGTTAACAGGGATCGCTGTTAGTCACAAATCCTCTGAAATAACTACAGTACGGCAGGCTACTGAACTCCAGAGGTGCTTTAAAGTTCTAGTATTGCGTCGTCTGGAAAGTTTGTGCTGCTCTATGGGTTGACTGATGCCCATTCAGAGAACAACATGGCACCAATTAAGTCTTCCAGGATGAAGTAGTGCAGTGCCCTTCGGAATGAATTTTGCTGGTCTTGCCCCATGCCTAGTTGAACAGATGAAGCTTGATGACTTTTTCTTTTTTTGTGCTACAAGCAGCCCAATCATACATGGACTTGCACTGTTAAGAATCGTCAACTCCACACCGTAAAGAGAGCAGGAGCACTGATGGGTGACAGCCAGAAGTACTCCACCACGCTGTACTGCATGTAGCCCATGACTAGCCCAAAGATCACATCAGTCACGTTGTGCCTACCCAGCATGACTCGGGAAATCCCCACAATGAAGGCCCAAAGGACCACCAGGACGCGCAGAGGGACGGCCAGGATAAGGTGGTGGAGAACGAATCGGCAAACCATGGCAGCTCTGGTGGCGTGGCCCGACGGGAAGGAATATTTGTCCACGGAGACGGTGGCAAACATGTCCATCTTGTTGTGGGTGGGGCGCCGCCTCCTTACCAGTCCTTTCACTAGCGCCACCAAAATCATATCAAGCACCAGAGCTGGAAGACAATGAACAGAGACATTTTTTTTAAAAAAAGGAGGAACATGATAAACAACAAAACTTAGAGGTGTACTATGCCATCCTTTGCAGGTTTACATCCTTCTAAGCCCAGTGAAGTCAGGCAGATTAGAAGGGCGCTGATCTGCTTTAGGATGGCACTGTTAAAGGTACCGCAGTAAAAGCTAATTGCAGCTCCTGAGGTGAAAGGAAGTTCTGGCCAATGAAAGCTCTGGGTATGGTACACTGATTAGCATTTAAGGATTCTTTGTATTCTCCTTCATTCAACAGTCACAGTTCTTCAACCCTCAGAGAATTTCAGGTTATATTTGTAGCATCGGATGACCATTACACACCAAAGAGTAAAACCAAGGCCAAGACATTATATTTATTTCCAGAATTTATACACTGTCTTTCTAGAAACCTGCTCCAGGCAGCTCAAAAGATTAAGAGCAATACAATTAAATCATTTGTAAAAAGACAAGAGTTATTAGTACTCACAGGCCAATTTAAAAAAAAACAACCCACAGGCACAGAAACACCATAAAACAATATTCAGAGGATTAAAAGGACAGACCAAAAAAATAGCCCTGATGCAAGCAGTGGACTATTAAAAAAAAAAGCTAGAAGAGATGGAAACCCTTAATTGAGAGCCTGTGTAAACATACGTGGTCTACCCTGATGCCCCAAGTAAAGTAAGGGAGGTGGCCCAAAGGCCTCTAGTTGCAAGACATTCCAAAGGCAAAACATTTTTATGTTTTTAATATTTTATTTGATGTGTTTCATCTATGTTTGTAAGCCGCCTTGAGCCCCGTAAGCAAGAAAGGCGGCTAATAAATGTGAATCAACAAGTAAGTGCCACCACTGAAAAGGCCCTACCCCTGATTGCCTTCTATCTTGTGCAGGCGAGGTCACGGACAGCAGGATTCGGGAAGAGGGTTTTAACTGGCTGGCTAGACAGTATGGGAGGACACGGCCCTTCAAGTACCTCAGCCCTAAACTGTTCAAGGGCTTAGAGGACCAGCACTTTGAACTGTGCCCAGAAACTCTGTGTTACGATCAGTCAAAGTAAGCCTGGTTCCCAGAATATTATTACACTATTGAAAAAAGAGCAGGCAGGACATCTTCAAGATAAGCAACATCAGAAAAAGTCTGTATTGCTCTCAGGCTCTCGAGCAGCCCCACCTTCTAACCAGTACCCATTTGCTCCTTTGTGTAACATGGACTGTTGCTTTATCAAGCCTGTCTCCCTGAGAACACCTTTTGTTTCCAGTTCTACATATCTATAAAGCTTTACCTGAATTTATATATGAACACCATTCCAGTTCCCCAATGCTGCTGCCAAAGGAGAAGAATAAAGGTCAGCACTGACATGTGCCGCAATAAGATACAGCAGCAGTTCCAACAGCTTTTCAGTTACATTCTCACTTCCAAATAAAACAGGGAGAGTTTTAAATCTGAGAGCAGAAAAATGGTGCTACGGGAGATCCTTCCTAAAGGCTGCATAACAGGCAAAGGAGGACAGGAATGCAGAATACGGACCAGACCCAGTGACAATAGGGTCAGTTACTAGAGAATCAACTGGCAAAGGAAGAGCCAAGGCAACTGGAAGTAGTGTTAATAAGGAGCCCCTACTGGGTCAGAGAGAGCAGAGAGAGGAACAGGAGCGCTTACCAAAAAGCAGGTTGATCAGCACCTCACGGCCCGCTGAGCTACCACTTCTGCAGAGCCCGTACAAGGTGCCCGCTAACCAGGGGATACCATGTCCCGAGATCTCTATGACCTTCATGAGGGGGCGAGCGCTGCCCCATGAAGAATTCTCTCCAGCACACACCCCTAGCCGTTTGGAAGCCCAAAGGTCAATGGCCAATAAGGAGCGCAGGGCAATACCCATAAAAGACGGATTCAGCTTCATGCAATCCTCTTCGGGTAGAGCCTGTTGAGCGGCACTGCCGGCTGCTGAGTCCTTGCGACGAGATGGGCTTTCTGGGCACCCCTGGCTCTTCGGATTCATCAGTGACAAGAACTCCAGCCTGCTCCCAGGAGCCCGTCTTTCGCGGCTGCCCTTTGGGCTGTTCTTTGGGCTGGGCATGCTGGCACTGATCTATGGGAAAGGGTAGAGAAGGCTGCCAAGGAAAGAAGCAGTTGAAGCAACAGATTTATGCAACACATCAAAGCTTTAGTCACAGATTTAAAAAACATATCCATGGATTATGTAAATCAGATTCCACAAATTCTGACTGCTGTATTCTGTACCACCAGTAGCTCCTGGATAATTTTCAAGGGTAGCCCCAAATAGAGCACACTGCTGTAGTCTAATCCAGATGTTACAGTGGCCAGATCTTTTCTGCCCATGAAGGATTGCAGCTGGCTCATAAGCCAAAACTGATTAAAGACAGCTCTGGCTACCACTGCTGGCTGTTTATCCTGGGACCAAGAGCACCCCCAAGGTACGATCCTGCTCCTATAGGGAAAGTGCAACCCCATCCAGAACAAGAGAGATCCCATTTCCTGGATCAAACCATTCCCCTACCAGTAGCACATCTGTTTTGTCAGGATCAAGTTTCACTTTGTTAGCCTTCATCCATTCCAAAACTCCCACCAGACTACCTGTTCACAGTTTCCATGACCTTCCCAGGATCCGCTGGAAGCACAACACATAGCTGAATGTTGTCTGCATATTGGTGGCAACTCAGCCCGAATTCCCAGATGACCACCCCGGTGGCTTTACATAGATGTTGAAAAGCATAGGGGATTTTATTTATTTATTTTTGGGATTTATACCCCGCCCTCCCCACCTTACAGCAGATGGAACCTTGTAGAACCCCCAAGGCCAGAAGCCAAGGGGCAGAGCAGCAGTCCCCCAGCACCACACCCTGAAACCTGCCTTCAAAGGTAGGACTAAAAGCCACTACTGAACAGTGCCTCCCAGTCCCAACCCCAAAAGGCAATCCAGAAGGATACCATGAGCAATGGTATCAAAAGCTGCAGGGAGGTCCAGGAGAATTAACAGGATCTCATTCTCCCAGTCCATCTCCTGGCACAGGTCACACACCAAGGCAACCATGGTTTCAGTCCCATAACTAGTCCTGAAACAAGACTGGAATGGATCCAAACAGTCCACTTAATTCAGACATTCCTGAAGTTGCCCAGCCACCACTCATTCAGTCACCTTGCTCAAGAAAGGTACGTTTGAGATTGGGCAGTAGTTATTCAACTCTCTGGGGTCCAGAGTAGGTTTCTTTAAGAGCAGACGCACCACTGCCCATTTCAAGGCAGGGGAGACCACCCCCTCTCTCAGGGAGGCATTTACTATCTCCCAGACCCCATCCACCAGTGCCCCCCTGGCAGATTTAAGAAACCAGGAGGGGCAAGAGTCATGCAAGCAGGCGGTAGGTCTCAAACGTCCAAGAATCCTATCCGCATATTCAGCTGAGCAAGCTAAAGGATACAAATGAATAGATCAGCATCCTGGAGCCATCTGATCCCATCAAATCAAAACAGATGCAGAAATTTAATCTGCAAAGTGCTTAGCAAAATGATCGCAGTGGGCTGCAGGGCAGTCCACCTCCTCCTGTCGGCCAGGACCCAATAGGCTCTGGACTAACCAACAGAGTTCTGCAGGTCTACATGGTGCTGATGCAATAGTGGTTGAGAACGACTGTTTCTTCACCCCCATCACCGCCACTGAGTAGGCTTCCAAATGCGCTCTAGCCTGTGCCTTGTCAGATTAGTCCTGAGCTTTCCTCCACTGTCACTCTAGCTGCCTCCCTTGGTTTTTCATCATCCACAGCCGCCCCTCAGGAAACCAAAGGGCTGCCCGGGCTCTTAGGACCTGAGAGTGGGTGCAGAGGTGCAATCAGGTCAGTGCCCAGTTGATTTCCTCATTCCAGAGGTCAACCAGGACGCTGTCAGGAGCGCCAACCATATCAGCAAGGAAACCACCTATTATCTGAAAACCATTCAGATCAATCAGGCTATGGGGGCAGATCACCTTAATACAAGCACAGACACAAACACACATACAGAGAGAGTTTCAAGTTCATTCTTCTCACACTATTTCTGAGAATTCTGCCCAGAGCAGAAGCTTTAATATAAAACATAATTTTATGTTATGCAGGCGATCCCCATGTAATAGGATACAATCACACAAGTAGATTCTACTGCTTCTATTTCTGCATGGTTGAATTGGCTCATGAGCTCACAGTCTAGAAGAGTCAAAGCATCACTCGCTTGGCAGACTTGATGAAACTAATAAAAGACAGCTGTACTCCTACATAATCTGCAAATGATAGTTTTGTTTTGTTTTGTTTTAAACTTAACATATTTATTTAGGACCCTCAAAAAAAGGGGCCTTTGTTGGGTTGTGATACATTCACACAAGCTTCTTAAGACCTTTTTGGGGGGAGGCCAGCAAGTCACAGCTGACTTATGGCAACCCCGAAGGGTGTTCTAGGCAACAGACGTTCAGAGGCGGTTTGCCATTGCCTGCCTCTGCATCACAACCAATGCTCCCTCTAAGCTATGGAGTCTTGTGAGCAAAAATTCTACTTTGTGAGCTACTGGCATTTAAGTTGTGAGCGAGCGATCTGGCTACTGCATAAATCAGTCTGCTCTGGAGCCATCCTTCCTGAGCCAAGACAAAAATGTGTGAGCTAGAGGAAGAAGAAGAAGAAGAGATTGGATTTATACCTCGCCCTTCACTCACTTAAGAGTCTCAGAGTGGCTTACAAACTCCTTTCCCTTCCCCTCCCCACAACAGACACCCTGTGAGGTAGGTGGGGCTGAGAGAGCTCAGAGACAACTGTCCTTGAGAGAACAGCTGGTACAGAGCTATGGCTTGCCCAAGGTCATCCAGCCAGGTGCAAGTGGAGGAGTGGGGAATCAAACCGGGTTCTCCCAGATTAGAGTCCGCACACTTAACCACTACACCAAACTGGCTCACCAAACCTGTGAGCTAGCTCACACTAACTCAGCTGAGAGGGAACACTGAGCACAACCCCAGCATTCCTTAGAGCAGGAGTGTCAAACTCATTTGTTATGAGGGCCGGAACTGACATAAATGAGACCTTGTTGGGCCGGGCCACGTGTGTCATAAAATGTAATGCCAGGTAGCAGAGATATAAACTTTATAAAAAAAACAAACCCAAAGATAATTTTTTTTACTTAAAATAAAAACATGCTTAAACCTTAGCACTCTTGCAATATTTTGTTTATTTAACAGTATCTGATAACTGATACCTCTTGTTCTGAATTTTTGCATCACAATTTCTGTGCTGTTGCAATCCTGAGTATGCCGTTCAGGTGTGTCTCTGTAAACTGCAAACCTACTTTTGATTTACTGACATTCACCACAGAAATCTCATGCTCAGAGTTCTGACTCTAGGACCCAGGGGGAAACTTGAAATGGCTGAGCGACTGAGAGAGTCTGGCGAAGCAAGCTATGATGCAGCAGCAGCAGCAACAGAACTAGAAACAGGAGATAGCCAGTTCCAGTGTGGGCCTGATAGAAGCCCTCTGGGGGCCTGATCCGGCCCCCAGACCACATGGCTGACACTCCTGCCTTAGAGGTCTTCTCATCTAGGGCTGACCCTGCTTAGCTTCCAAGATCTGATGAGATCAAGCTAGCCTGGGCAATCCAGGTCACGGCTGTTAAAGCTTTATTTGAACATACGTATGAAGCACATTCCTGCTGCCCAATGCCTCTTACCAAAACTGAAAAAAAATAAGCTGGAATTAAAATGGGTCATGGTAAATATTGCTTTAGTTCCAACAGGGGATTTTGTTTGTTTGTTTTTCTTACAGACACGTTTCCAAAGAAGATAGCTTAGTCATTCTGATGTACACTTTCCCGGGAGTATGCACCGTTGACTTAACTCTGACCCAACATGCAAACAAACAAAACAAAAAAACCTAAATGTATTTTACCAGACAATTTTTAACAATTCTCCTTGAGATCTTATTACTGATTTATTATTTAAAATATTTATTAGCCTTTCTTCCCTATGAAGCTCAAGGCGGCTTACCATATTAATAAATACATAAAATAGATTACATTAAAAATATAAAACTGAAACTTAAAAGCACGATTTAGGACTGCTTTAATCAAATGCAATCCTAAATAAAACCATCTTCGGTGGCCTCTTAAAGACTGAAAGCGAGGGGGGCTGGGCACACCTCCCTGGGGAGTCTGTTCCATAACTGTGGGGCTGCCACTGAAAAAGCCCTCTCTCATGTACTCACCCCTACAAGCATCTTTGATTGATGGAACAGTTCTCCCTGTGATCGTAATTCCTGGGCAGGAATACGAGAGAAAATGGTCCTCCAGACACCCTGATTGCAAGCCACGTAGGCCTTTAAAGGTCAAAACCAACACCTCGAATTGGGTTCAGGAGCTGATCGGTAGGCAGGGTAACTGATGTAATGTCAGGGTTACATGCTTCTGATAGCTGGCCCAACCAGCGGTCTAGCTGCAGCGTAGTGTGCTAGGTGCTGCTTTCAAACACTCTTCAAGGGCGGCCCCAAGTACAGTACATTACAATAGTCCAATCTGGATTCACTGCTGTGGCTTGATCTGACTGATCCTGGAACAAACGGAGCTGATGCACCAGCCAAAGCTGGGCAGAAGCACTCTGAGCCAGCATAGTCACCTGGTTTTCTAAGGTGACTCTTGTGCTGAGTAGCACTTCCAAGCGGCAACCGTGACTTTTCAAGGGAAGTACGACCCCCTGGAGGCACTAGAACTTACTTTGGTTACTGGAGCATTCAAGAGAATTTCAGAAGAAAATCAGCTTGTGTTTCATAAATTAGAGCAAAGCTTTTGACTGTGTGGATCACGAAAAGCGGTGGTTGGTTTTAAAAGAAATGGGTGTGCCACAACATCTGATTGCTTTGATGTGAAACCTATCCATCAGACAAGAGCTTAGGACAGAATATGGAGAAGCAGAATGGTTTCCAATTGACAAAGGTGTCAGACAAGTATGTATTCGATCGCCCTCTCTCTTTAATCTATATGCAGAACTTATCATAAGGAAAACTGGATTAGATTTCAATGAAGGTGGAGCGAAAATTGGTGGGAGGAATATTTACAATCTAGGATACACCGATGGCACATTACTTGCAGAAATGACTACTGATGAACGTTAAAGCAGAAAATGCCAAAGCAGGATTACAGCTCAACATCAAGAAGACAAAAGTTATGACTACTGGGGGAGTTACACAACTTTTAAGGTTGACAATGAAGAAATTGACATGGTTCCAAGATTGTCTGCTCCTCGGCTCCATCATCAACCAAAAGGGAGGCTGCAACCAAGAAATCAGAAGGAGACTGAGACTGGGAAGGGCAGCCATGAAGGAGCTAGACAGGATTCTTAAGTGTAAGGATGTATCACTGGCAACCAAGATCAATATAATTCATACCATAGTATCCCCCATTTAATTATATATAGGTTTGAAAGTTGGACAATGAAGAAAGCTGAAGGGAAGAAAGTTTGAAATGTGGTGTTGCAGGAGAGTTTTATGGACTATCATAAAAGACAAATAAATGGATTCTAGATCAAATCAAGCCTGAACTCTCCCTAGAAGCTAAAATTAGGCTATTGTACTTTGGTCACATTATGAGAAGACAAGAGTCACTGGAAAAGACAATTATGCAAAGCAAAGTTGAAGACAGCAGGGAAAGAGGAAGATCCAGCATGAGATGGATTGACTCAATCAAGGAAGCCACGGCCCTCAGTCTGCAAGGCTGTTAACGATAGGACATTTTGGAGGTCGTTAATGCATAGGGTCAGCATAACTAAGAAGTGACTTGGCAGCATTTTACGCGCACGCATGATCCCATCCAAGACAAAAGAGATCTAAAGTCCCTGGTTCACCTTTCTACTAACCCAGAGAAACCTCTGCCTTCCCAGGATTAATAGAAAAGAGCAAGAGTCCAGTAGCACCTTAAAGACTAACAAAATATGTGGCAGGGTATGAGCTTTTGTGAGTCACTGCTCACTTCTTCAGATTACCCACTCATCCAGCCCATTAATGACTCCCAGTACCAGTTCAGAACATCAACAGCATTCTTGGAATTAGGTGGAAAAGACAGAACTGGGTGTCCTCTGCATATTGGTGACACTGCAGCACAAACCTCCTGGTGACCCCCTCTCCCATCAGCTTCATGTAAGATATTAAATAGCATGGGGGATAAGGTCGAATCCTGCAGAACCCCACAGGTCAACAGCCATGGGGCAGAGCAGGAACTCCCCAGCACCATCTTTTGAGACTCCTCCCACAGAGAGGACTCGAACCACTGCAACATGGTGCCCCCCCTCCCACCCCAGTGCCAAGAGGCTGCTGAAAAATCCAGCAAAATTGGCAGGATCCCATCCCCCCCCCCCCCGTCTAGTTCTCGGGAGAGGTCATCAACCAAGGCCACCAAAGCAGTCACTGTTCCAGACTTTGGTCTGAAGCCAGATTGAAACTGGTCCAGAAAATGGGTCTCTGCCAAGAGATAACCCTACCTGTCTTGCTACAAGTCTACTGTGTACAGGAAATATTTTGATTTAGAAAGTAAATAAAAGAGAGGTATTAAGGACCCCAAAAGCTATCTAGCACAAATGGAACAGGCAAGTGCCCCCTTTAGGTTTTTTAAAAAAACACTTCAAAACAATCACTGTGCAGAAAGAAATTCTACAGCTACTTAGCTGATTTGCTCTCAAGTACCTTCCTAGACTCCTGCCAACCTAGCAGTTCAAAAGCAAGAAATTGCAAGTAGATAAATAGGCACCACTTTGATGGGAAGGTAACAGCGTTCCGTGCACCTCGGCGTCTAGTTGTGCCGGCCACATGACCACGGAAAAGATTTTGGGAGAGCGCTGGCTCTTCGGCTTGTAAATGGAGATGAGCACTGCATCCCTAGAGTCGTATTCGACTGGCTTTCGAGCACGGGAAACCTTTACCTTTACCTTCCTAGGACATACACTGAAAGGGTAGTAAGGGCCCCACTCTGAAGTAACTCTCGTCAGCCCCTCCAGGGGTAGGAGCAGAGGTCCATCAGTGGCTATTAGCCACAAGGTATGGATAGGAACTCTCAGTCTGGGGCAAGTGATGCTCTGTATTCTTGGTGCTTGGGGGTGGGGGGACAACAGTGGGAGGGCTTCTAATGTCCTGCCCCACTGCTGGACCTCCTGATGGAACCTGGTGTTTTTGGCCACTGTGTGACAGAGTGTTGGACTGGATGGGCCACTGGCCTGATCCAACATTGGCTTCTCTTATGTCTTTATCTGAGGAAGGAGGATGTTTCCCCGGCGGAAAAGCAGCTTGAGCCTCTGCCCCTTGGGTGCTGTTTCCCATGGCTGAATTTTCTCTCTTGCACGGAATCCCCACTCGTGCCATGGAAGCTCACTCGGTGACCTTGGGCCAGCCTCCCTCTCAGCCTAATCTACCTCGCAGGGCTGTTGTGCAGATAAAATCGGGGGGGGGGGGAGAAGAGAACCGTGTTGTACGGCGCTTTGCGTCCCCGTGATGGGGGGGGGGGGGGGGGAGCGGGGAAGAAATGTCGAAAGAAAATTAAAGGGGGGGAAAGGCGCTTTAAAAAAAGCCACACGCAAGGGGCGAGGAACCCGAGCCGTCTCTTATCCCTCTCTCCCAATGGAACTTCTCAAGAGTAAGCTCCAGCATCCCCTCCCTCCCCTTTCTTCCTGCCCTGGCCGAAGGACACCCTCCCCTTCACCTGCCTCTGCAGCCGCTTTGAAATGCACATACCTGCGAAAGGATGAGCGGGCGTCATGCGCATGCGTGCACTCGCTTCTCTTCCATTCTACCCCCGCTTGCCCCCCCAACCGTGTGCACTCCCGTCCCGTCACTTAGCAACCTTGTCGTGTTTTCTTTTTTTCTCTTCCCACCATTCATCGAAGCTTCCGCTTCCGCGTTAAATGGAGGGCGGGCGTTCTTACGCCAGCTGTCCGCGTGACATTCTTCCGGACCTTGGCAACAAGGGAGACGCTGTCAGGCAGGTCCTGGAAGAGGTCGATACGTCATGGTGGGATTTCCGTTGAAGAGAGAGCTTCTGTCTTTATGGTTTAGAGGGGTTCCCCCCCCCCAATTTAAAATAGGATCCGAATCATAGGAGTCTCTTTTTAATGCATATGTAGAGTCAGGTTCGAGACTCACGTGTGGCAGAAGTTCTCCCATTTGTAAGACATCAACATGTTAGGGCTGCCAGCCTCCAGGTGGGGCCTGGAGATCTCCCGCTTTTACCACTGACCTCCAGCTGACAGTGATCAGCTCTCCTGGAGAAAATGGCTGCTTTGAATGGTGGACTCTATGGCGTTGGACCATGCTGAGGCCCCTTCCCTCCCCAACCCCCACCTTCTCCCAGATCCACCCCCATAGTCGCCAGATATTTTCCAAACCAGAGCTGGCAACCCTACAATATGTCCTTAGTCTGCGGATTCACATAGGGTTGTCAGCTCCAGGTTGGGAAATTCCTGGAGACTTTGGGGGTGGATCCGGGAGAGGGCGGGGTTTGGGGAGGGGAGAGACCTCATCAGGGTACAATGCCATAGAGTCCACCCTCCAAAGCAGTCATTTTCTCCAGGGGAACTGATCCCTGTTGCCTGCAGAACACTTGTAGTTCCAGGAGATCTCCAGGTATTGCCTGGAGGTTGGCAACCCTTTAGGGGTGCAAATAATGGTCCAATAGGCTATGAAATATAGGAGGCGGGGTTAGAGTCATCTGTGATCCAGACCACATCAGTGGCCCATTTACAAAAACTTAGGAAAACAAAAGAGCAAGAGTCCAGTAGCACTTTAAAAATGGACAAAATTTGTAGTGGAGTATGAGATATCATGAGTTACTGCTCACTTCAGATACCTGCCACAAATTTTGTTAGACTTTAATGTACCTGAAGATTTAAGGTATTTGAAGAAATGAGCAGTAATTCACGAAAGCTCATACCCTGCTACAAATTTTGTCAATCTTTAAGGTATCTGAAAATTTATTTTAAGGTATTTGAAGAAGTGAGCAGTGACTCATGAAAGCTCATACCCTGGGCCTGCCACAATTTTTTTTAGTCTTTAAGGTGCTACTGGATTCTTGCTCTTTTCTACTGCTATAGACAGACTAACAGGGTTACCCATCTTGATCTATTAAGATAATAGTGAAAGATCTACATGGACCCTCTAGTTGTAGAAACAGCCACAGAAATAACAAATCATCCCCTAAAGCCACCATCAAATTACAAAACAACTGTGTATAAAAATTACATATCCAGCACTTCATGGTGCCCAAACAATCCAATTTATTAATTAAAATATTCATTAAATATTAATTTAAACATTTCCTTGTGGCTCAACGCAGCTTACCATATATAATACCTTACAATACATTATCCCCTCCTTACTAATATTTTAATTGTTGTTCTTAAGTTTTTGTAAATATTTTTGATCTGTTTTTAATGATGTGGGGGTGTTGGTTTTAATGGTTTTAAAATGTGCTTTTATTGTGTATGTTTTAATTTGTTAGCCCCCTTGGGGACCCTTATGAGGGCAGAAAGGTAGGATATAAATTTTGTAAAAGAAATAAAAATAAAAACTATTAAAATAATAAAACTCTAGATCCCTCTCAACCAATAAAGCCTGCAGTCTATCCTCTGTTAAAATCTCTGGTGTATGGAATGTCATGCATGCATGGATTTTCACTGATCCTTCTAATTTTTACATGAAATCACATGGAAACCTCCCTTAAATTATATCTGCACCCACAAACTGGATTGTAAATATCCTAGTTTCAAAGCTCCAGGATATAGTCCTAGTGCAAAAACATTTAACTGAGACAGAAATACTCATGGTTCTTTATTATTTTTGCATGGATTCCCACAAAATACACTGTAAAATTACAGACTGTATCCATGCACAGAGGTAGCACAATAAAAAACACAGAGATACAGTGGTTTGTGCCAACCATAGTGCAAAAACATGGATCCAAAGCATGGATCCTTTTAAATTTGCATCATTTTTACATTGTGCCATAAAATCCACCATCAAATCAAATATAAAAAATTATTCCGACAATTAAAAAAAAAATTCCAACAATTAGGATAGAATGAAAAAGGGAAAGAGCTGTGATTTGAATGAAATGGGGTAAGCGGGTTTCTGTGGGATTCAGATGCTCAGTTAAGTTAATTTGCTGCCTTCTGTAGAAGTGCCAGTTGCTTCCAGTATGCTCGTCAGCTGTTTTAGCCATCACATAAACTGTGTCATCTGAACAAAGGCAGAACACCAAACCACAAACAATTTTATCTGATGGTTTTTCCCCCCTTAAAGAATCTCCCTGCAGCTGCTTATGTTGGCTGAAAAGTAAAGGCAAAGCATGCATAGATCACAAGATAAAGAGTCCTGCTCCAGTTTTCTGCAGCTGGTACAAAATCAATATACCTCTACAAGGTTAGGAGGGCAGTGTGATACTGTGATTACTTAACAAGCAGTGCTCAGAAAACACTGAAGCATTTTAGCTATTCAGTGAACAGCTATTCAGTGAACAGCTAAGAGCCCATAGTTTTTCTGTGATTATATATATATAATATATAAAACACCCTATGACTGGGAGCTACTTCAATGTAAATATTTAAATGGGTTGATTTATAATTCTGCCAATTTTTACTTCTTGTGCTGATGTATAGATTCTGCAGACGGACATACTTTTCTACAAACTAACCTAGCAAAACTTGTTGCTTTTCTTGATCATGAAATTACAACAACTAATTCCCTGGGCTGCAGCGCAGCGGGATGGACGGAGCTGGGACTTGCTCCCAGGCACCGCCAGCTTCTCGTTATCTTTAGAGGAGACTTGGGGGATCCGGAGCTCCGCTGTATTCCCTAGAGGGGAATGCAGTGCAAGGGATGTGACCCAGGCCCCCTGCTTGTGGCGATAGGCAAGTAGAAGCCTGTGGATTTTCTCTAGGAAGATGTTGTGGATGGGGTACCAGCTTTTAAGTCCTTCTTTAGTAGGGTTGCCAGGCCTGGGTTGGGAAATATCTGGACAATGAAGAAAGCTGACAAGAAGAAAGTTGATTCATTTGAAATGTGGTGTTGGAGGAGAGTTTTATGAACACTGTGGACCACCTAAAAGGCAAGTAAGTGAGTTCTACATCAAATCAATTGTGAACCCTCCCTAGATGCTAAAATCGGGCTATTGTACTTTGGTCACATTATGAGAGGACAAGAGTCACTGGAAAAGATAATAATGGTAGGGATAGTTGAAGGGAGCAGGAAAAGAGGAAAACCCAGCAAAAGATGGATTGACTCAATAAAGGAAGCCATGGCCCTCACTTTAACAATAGGTCATTAATTCATAGGGTCACCACAAAGCTGGGAACAACTTGGTGGTACTTGATATGCGCGCTCACACACACACAAAACTGAAGGCCGTGGCTTCCTTCTTTGAGCCAGTCCATCTCATATTGGCTATGAGATGTCACAGATCTCATATGGCTTCTGCCTGAAATAACATTTAATGGTATCAATTGCTTAGAGCAAGTGATCAGAATGCAAAAGAGGTCGCAGTCCTTTTCTTATCAAAGACAAAATCTATTTAGTGTGTGAGACTGTGGTTTAGAATACTTTCTCCCAGTTTCTCTCCAGACTATTTTTATAACCCTTGCTATAACCCTTTCCTTTATTTGTTTGTTTGTTTGTATTTGTTTGATTTATATACCGCCCTCCCCGCGGACGGGCTCAAAGCGATTCACAATATCATGAAAACAATAATTAAAATAACAATTAAAACAATAAAACCAGGCCTCATTTCGTAGCAGGAGCTCCTCTGCATATTAGGCCACACACCCCTAATGTAGCCAATCCTCCAAGAGCTTACAGAGCTCTTCTTACAGGGGCTACTGTAAGCTCTTGGAGGATTGGCTACATCAAGGGTGTGTGGCCTAATATGCAGAGGAACTCCTGCTACGAAATGAGCCCTGAATAAAACCATAAAATACCATGCCACTGTCAGGTTCCCTGTCATGTTTTGCGTTTCTATGTTTATCCTGGTTACAGGTCCCGGCGGGAGATCGGCATCAGCTTCTCCTCTGATGGTTCCTTCCCCCCTTCCTCCTCACCCCTCCTCCTTCGGAATGAACTCAGATGTTTTGCTAGACTCATGTTATCTCTGTTGCTGCTTTTGTAACCTTGGGCAACTGGGCCTCTGCTTTTCCAGGAGCCTTTTGCGGGGGATTGCATGTAGGGAAATCACAGGGCCGGGGATGAGAATGTAGCTCTGCTTACGCGCCTTTTTTTCCTGAGAAAGTAACGGTAGTACATTTTGGCGCTTGTTTAGTCTTTTGCCATTGGTACCCGCGTTTTTCCTCTAGTTTGAATTCACTATATCAATTCCTCCTTCTCTGTATTTGGTATCACTAACAACGCAAGTGTGTTCCTACAAGACCATTAAGAATAAAGACTCTGATTTGAAATACAAGGCCTGACTTATTGGATCTAATCAGAAGTCTCACAGCAACAAACTAGTTCTGATCACAATAGATTTGATCTAGAACTCACTTACTTGTCTTTTAGGCAGTCCTTGAACAGCTTTCTTTCCAACCCTTTCTTGCTCTGTCAGAACTGGACATATACAGTGACATCGCTGCTGGACCTCTCTCCCAGGTTTCCACTTTCCAACACTTTTTTCCAGTCCCCTGCAAATCTGAGCCGACACCACCATCTGCTGGGCATTTGTTACACTTAGTGTTAGTGCTGTCTGCAATTTCCAGTTCATGGTCTCATTCTCCAACTCCTGTCTTACACGTTTAATCCCAAAACATCCTTTTCTCCCAACAAGCTGTTTATAGTCTGCTACTTGATCCGCACATTATGAGAATACAAGAGTCACTGGAAAAGACACTAATGCTAGGAAAAGCTGAAAGCAGCAGGAAAAGAGGAAGATCCAGCATGAGATAGATTGACTCAATCAAGGAAGCCACGGTCCTCCGTTTGCAAGACCTGAACAAGACTGTTAATGGTAGGGCATTTAATTCATTGGGTCGTCGTAGGTCGGAAGCAACTTGGCAGCACTTAGCACACACACTTGATCCACACGCAAGCCACATTCCTCCAATCGTTCTTTGGGTTAAAAATCTTGAGCCAGGATAAACATTTGGGGCATTGAGGAGCCCAGTATAACTGGAATACCTTCCAGGGAAACATCAATAAAAATAAATGTTCTTGTTTAGTTTTTAATGGGTTGGATTCACGGGTCGATGGACACAAAAGACTGTGAATCTGTTGGGTTAAATGTAAAAAAAAGAATAAAATCATTTGCCTTGGAAGGACAGAGGCTTTTCACAGTACCCCCGAACACCACGTTTCCTGGTTGAGGGGAAAAGGCTGCTCAGACAAATTACAAAGATGATCTGACTCCAATGGTAACAAGAGGAAAAAAAATATTTACAAAAATAGAAGCAAATCTTACTTGACATATTCATGTAGGTACATTTAACGTATTGTGAACAGATTAGCTTCAAGAAGGTTAACTTGCTACAGTTCTAAGCCCAGGTAAGAGAGAGAAGAAGAGAGGTCCCATATAAGAAAAAAAAAACAGAAGACAAGCTAGGGTCAAAGAGGCGCAACATCTGACTGATGAGAACTTGTTCAGGCCAACTACCTGGTGTACTCGAGTGAGAGAATTCTCTTCACTGTTTCCCTCCCAGAGCCTCTTGCATGCAGAGTTACAGTATCTGACACCTCTTCTCAAGTTTCAGCTTATCTTGTAGTTTTTCAAATCTGTCTCTTGATAGAGGCTTGGTCAAGATGTCTGCCACCATCTCTTCTGTTGAACAGTACTCTATTGCTATTATGCCCTTCTCAGTCAGGTCACGCATTAAGTGAAACTTAACACCAATGTACTTAGTGCATTCAGCCAAAATCTTAATGCAGCTCTGGTTGTCTTCTTTAAGTTGAATTGGCTTAGTAACTGGTCTAGCCACAACAGTCCCCTGCATGCTTCAGCAGGTGCTATTTATTCAGACCCCGTGGAAGACAAACTTAACTGTAGTTTGCTTTCTATCCCCACCTCCACACAGGAACAAGTACCCACTTGTGGATTTATTGTCTAAACTGTCTTCTGCCCAATCTCTATCCATGTAACCAACTAAGGCTGAGGACAGACTGAGAATCTGCCCCGGAACAGCTGCGGGGCCGAAAGCTGCTCAGGGAAACCAGCACAGGGCTTCCTGTTTGCACTGGCTGCAGTGCTGCGAGACCATACCGGGGAGGAGGTGGAACGGCACGTCCACACTGCCGGGTGGCCCCTCGAGCCTCCGCTGCCACGGTTCGCGGCTTCCAGCTGTTCTGGCGAGGCGTGGTTATTTGCATAGGCGCAGCAGCTGGAACAGCCCGTTCACACTTCCGGCGCCACTTGGTCCATGCCGTAGAAACGTCCACACTGGCAGGAAGTGGCAGGGACGCGCACCCAGACAGCTGGAGACCGGTCCCAAGGGGTGTCCGCTTGAAGCACGATGACGGCGCCTCAGGGACGAGTGAGTGCGCGCGGGCGACGGGGGCCAGTTGCAGCTATGTGGACGGCCTCTCTCCCTCCACTTCTAAAGCGCAGGCATAGCGGGCCACATTGCCAGTCTGTCCTCAGCCTAAATTTGGATTACTGGGGGATGGCAATTCTAGTTTCAAATCTAGAGTGCCTTTTAGATCTCTAGCCACCCTTTTCACTGCAACCCACTCTTTCTTGCTAGGTGCACTTGTCTTTCTACTAAGGATCCCAACACTTGTTTGCAGTATTGGGTCTGCTAGTGGTGCTTAGGTATAGAAGTTTTCCTATGCCGGTTCTGTACCGATTGTCTTTAGGTAAAGGCTTGCTTATTTCGCTGTTCTTTAGAAAGTCAGTTTCCATAGGTGTTGCCACTCTGTTGGCATTTTCTAAACCTAAAGTCTCTAAGAGTTCGATTATTTTCTGTCTCCAGTTTAGGAGAAATGAACCATCTTCCTCCCTTTCAGTTTGTATACCCAAGTAATAAGAAATGTCTCCTAGCTCCCTAATTTCTAGTCATTTGCCTGTCGTAACCCAGAATCAAGTCATCAACATATGTGAGAATAAAAGTACAATGTCCATCTTTGTGTTTAGTGTACAGGCATGAATCCGTTTCTTCTTGCTTGAGGCCTTGCGCTATGAGCCTTGTGTGTTATTTTTCATTCCAGGCATGTGCTGCCTGTTTTAGTCAATAAACTGCAGTTTGTAGGACTAAACTTGGTTGTTTGGGATCTATAAAACTTTCTAGCTGCTGCATCTTCCTGGATCTTCCCATGAAGAAATGCTGCCTTTACATCTAGATATTTGACCTGCATCTTCTTGGATGCTGCTATGCTCAAAAGTAATCTGATTGTACTGTTTCACCACCACTGCAAAGACTTGATCAAGGTCCTGATAATATTTTTGTGGGAAGCCTTTAGCAACTAAACTTGCTTTGTAGCGTTCTCCATTTCTGTCTGCATTTTGCTTGACCTTAAACACCCGCTTGCATCCAATAGGATTCTTTCCTGGTGGCAGCTTCATCGAAGTCCATGTTTTATTTTTGTGTAGAGCATCAATCTCCTCTTGCATTGCCTTCTTCCACCTACTGGCTTTAGCTGCCAGCATCTGTTCTGCTTCCTTCCAGGTAGAAGGTTCGGGCATTAACACCAGCCTTGTGAGGTAGGACAAGCACAAGGCTGGTATGCCTTTGTTCGGTCACAATGAGCATCGGAGGCGTGGTCCTGGATTTCCATCTCCTGTCACAGAGCTGTCCAGTCTACCTGTCTTCTCATTCTCACTTGCTTCCTCTTCCTATGTTTGTACTGCTCTGAATCTCTGGTGCAGTTGTTTCAGATCTGCCTTTTCTGGTGGTGTGTCTTGTTCCAATGTTTCATCACGGTGCACTGGTTCAAGGTCCAAGAGCCGGTACTGGTCATCTGGCACAGGAAGGCATTCTGCACAGGAAGTCCACTGACTTCAGTGAATTTTACACCTGAGCAGAGTGGCGCTTCTCTACTGGCTCTGCTTCGATCAAAGTGAATCACGTGCCTGAGGTGGGGCCTGGAGTTCTCCTAGAACAGGGGTGGCCAGACTTGCTTAACATAAGAGCCACATAGAAGTAACGTCAGGTGCCTGAGAGCTGCAAAACATGAACAAAAATTGCACACATTTTAATTAGAAAAATATGCAAATTTGCTTTTTATTAACATTAAATAAGACTGCCAGAAATAAAAACAAAAGGTGCAAAAACACATGTTGATAATGATATTTAAAGAGAGAAATGCTTTCTCCAAACCAGCCAGAGGGGTGAGGGCTCTGAGAATGCATTTAAGGTTGCTTTCTTTCTCTGCTCCCCGCCCACCTCAAGCCTACCCAGGGAGGGGAACACTAGCTGGGCAAGGGAAGACTGCCTCCCCTTCAGTTCCCCAGCCACCTTGCTGGGAGCCGCACAACATGTATGAAAGAGCCACATGTGGCTCCCGAGCCACCCCGTCCTAGAATGAGAATTACAGTTCTCCTAGAATGACAACTGATCTCCAGACTACAGCAAACATTTTCCCAAGGGGGGGAATGGCAGTTTTCAAACCCCACCCTCCCCACGCCTCCACTCCAAATCTCCAGGAATTTCCCAACCCAAAGCCAGCAATCCTAACAGCATGTCTGTGCAAACCCCTCAGGTTTCCTAGAGTCACAAAGGACTGCTGGGAGGAAGGGAATATGAGAAAGCTCTGCCCGCATCAGTGCCTTTCACTGACCTCTGGCAGGATCCAACCCACTGTTTGTTTACAATTGAATTCAAGAGGATGTTTTGACAAGTCCTGAGGCAGGAAAGTGTTCACTCAAATCATGAAACTTAATAAACCTAATGCTCCCTCTAAACTGTGGAGTCTTGTGAGCAAAATTTCTACTTTGTGACCTACAGGCATTCAAGTTGTGAGTGAGCGATTTGGCCACTGCATAGATGAGTTTGCTCTGGAGCTGACCTTCCTGAGCTAAGACAAAAATGTGTGAGCCAGAGGCTAAAAAACTGTGACATTAACTCAGCTTAGAGGGAACACCCCCTCAGGGTCCCCTTGCCCCACGGCGTTTTTCTTGAACCGCAATAATACCTGGACAACTTTGGGGGTTTTTCCAATGTTTAATAAATTATGCAATATTACAGCTATGAAGAATCTGGAAATATACACTTTGTAAGTTAAAAACTTAAAAAGTCAAATTGTACTAACTAAGATCAGAAGGGAACCAATGCAAAGTAAGATCTTTGGGGCCACCAAGATCAAGCCTAAAGCAAAAACATTAACGGATCATAATAGTAACAGATTGAGGGGTTTTAAAGCCCTAGGAACAATTTCATTCTGGGCAAGATAGTTAAATGCAAGGAACCACTTTTTTTTTAAAGTCTTTGTGTAAGGAGATGTTGTCAAAGTAACAAACCTGGGCAGTGATCTTTTCCATTATAAATTGTCCCCAGATTTTGCGGTGCCAGATTGAAAGGGTGGGACCTGAAGAAGACTTCCAAGCATGAGCTATCGCTAATTTGGCTGCAGTTAGGAGAGTAGCTACAAGGTCCTTCTCTCGTTTCAAAAGTGGGGTGTCTTTCCAGTAATTTAAAAACAGGATTTCTGAGGGGTTTTGTGACCAGTAATACAGTGGATATGGCTTTGAATTTCCCTCCAAAAAGGTTGCAGCTGGGGACAAAGCAGCCAGCAATGAATATAAGAACCTATGGATCAAGATGGGAGAGCTGCAACGGAGTCCGATACCAGTGGGGTGGAAGTTTAAACGTCTGGAGTTTCACATTGACGACAGATGATGTAAACGTGAAAACTCCATATAGTAGCCAGAGGTTTCCAAACTTATTTGGCCTACCGCCCCCTTTTTGGAAAAAAAATTACTCAGTGCCCCCCTGGACATCTACCTTCAAGAAGTGGACAAAAAGATGCAATTTGTGGATCTGCACCTGGATTATTCCAGCTCACCTGGATCATTCCAGCACCCCCAAGGGGGTAGTGCTGTCCACTTTGGGAACCAGTGTAGTAGACCAAGCCTCTTCTTTGTTTTAATTGGGCATCTCAGTCCTATCACCTGAGAGGACAGCTCTTCAACACAGTTGATAAATCTGTAACAAAGAGAAAAAAATGGTATGTCTGCTGGCCAGCAGTGGGCGCTGTCTAGTAGCACATCTCCTTAACAAGATGCTGGCCTGCTTCTGAAACAAAGGAGATTAAATATTAAATCAAATAGAGTTAAATGGACAGTAATTTGACAGAGAAAGAAAACAGGAGTCCATTGGCCCCACTAGAGGCTAAAAAAAAGATTATTCCAGCAGTTTGGCAGATACCCTCTAACCTGTCAGATTTCACTGCTAACAACAACAACAACAAATTCTGAGCTGGCTCAGTAGCCAACAACCAAAGCACACGGACCCCGCCGCCTTTTCGTTGTCCACCGCTGGTGTTAAATTTAACCATCCTGCAGAAACTGTGGTCAGAATAACTCTAAATTAAGGGGCAGCAGCTAGGTAATGTACGATTTTATGCCCAAACAAAGCAGACGTTTGTAGATGGGGAGAGGACAATATTGTTCATTATGAAGAACCTGCAGGGCTGCAAACTTGTTCTGCAAGGAGGAAGAATAGAGCATGCTCAGTCTCACCCTCTGTAGCCAAGGCCCTTACACACCTATCCGAGCTAGCAAATAGCACAGCCTTCCAAAACTACAGCAGAGCAATGAAGTTACTCCAATCCAAAGAGAAAATGTTGGTATTGGGGACAGGGCGGCTCAGAAGGAAAACAAAAGTTTTTACTTTCAGAGGATAGCCCTGTTGGTTTGCGGTAAAAGTCAAGAGCCAGCGTGGTACAGTGGTTAAGAGTGTTGGCCTAGGATCTTGGAAACCCAGGTTTGAATCCCTACTCTGCCATGGGAGACCTTGTGCCGGTCACACATGCTCAGCCTAACCTACCTCACAGGGTTGTTGTGAGGATAAAACAGAGGAGAGGAGAACAATGTAGGCCGCTTTGGGTCCCCACTGGGGAGATGAATAAATAAATAAATAAAAGAATTAGATTTAAGTCCAGTCGCATCTTAAGAGACCAGTAAGATTTGTGGAGTACAAGCATTTGCCAGTCTCTCAAAAAAAGGCTCTTGAGAACTTATACCCTGAAAATCTTGTTGGACTCTAAGGTGCTACAAATAATGATGAAGATGATGATGAGGATAATGATGGACTTGAAATGCTATTACATTTCTGTACGTACTAGTTGTCTTTGGTCTGTGACAAGAATCTCAACATTTGCCTGGATATTAACGGGGGAGGGGGGGGCTTTCAGATCACAGTAGAATACAACATATCTAGCATCACGCACCACCATATTACAAACTAGTGGTTTCATCTTTCTGCCCTCACAGTTGGACTGAAGGTAACAATGCCCCCGAGTATATCCAGATTTCCTTTTTGACGGTTATCTGACGAAGTGTGTTTGCACACGGAAGCTTATACCTTGAATAAAACTTTGTTGGACTTAAAAGCTGCCACTGGACTCAAACGTTGTTCTGCTACTTCAGAACAACACGGCTACCCTACCCGAATCTACCCTTTTGATGGTGACAGTGCTGAAAGACAGAAATGCTGTCTCTGGTGGTGTTTCCCCAGCCCAATTTGAGAAAACACCCAACATAATCCTGTACAGCAGAAAATTCCAAGAACTTTATTAATAAAGGGGGAAGCACAGGTACAACAGGGCTTTGGACCCTCAAATGCCCACCGGCTATCCCGAAGTTACAATGGGGGACATAGGATTTTATACTCAGTATGACACTTGCACATAAATCATAATTGGTTCCATCAAACTTTGTCATACATCTTTCATAACTTTCTGATTGGGCTCAGACCTGAGGGTTGGGCTTTCTCAAGTAAAGATGTTTCTTTTTTAGCTAAACAATGGGCCTTCTTCCCAGGCTATGAAGCTCTAAAATTTATCTATTGTAGCTGGTGTAGGTACAGAGTGGTGATGTTCTTCATTTAACTAGGCTAACTGACATCAGAAACATGCGTATTGTAGCTGACCAGAACAGGGCCACAAACCTTTAACAGAATAGCAGCCTGTCAGCATTTAGCTATTTCCCAGAATGCATTCAAGCAATGAACCATAGTGAATATCCTGAATATGTATTCATGATTGACTTCTGTTTCTGTGATTAGGATCATCAATGGCACTTAGTATATCTGTATGTCAAACTGCCAAACTACAGACCTTCTGGTCTGCATCTCAGCATCTTAACCTCTGAGCCACCACGGCCTCCTTCCTATCTATACCTTGTGGCTAATAGCCACTGATGGACCTGTTCCACATGTTTATCCAATTCCCTCTTGAAGCCGTCCATGCTTGTAGCCACTGCCACCTCCTGTGGCAGTGAATTCCATGTGTTAATCACTCTTTGGGTGAAGAACTACTTCCTTTTATCCATTCTAACCCGACTGCTCAGCAGTTTCATCGAGTGCCCACAAACAACTGCCAGAGGTGTGTTCTCTGTACTTGCACAGAGGACACGCTTTTATTTGGGAGAGAATTTAATCCTCCAATGTATTTTTTTTTAGATGTCAGATTTTTCTGCAAACCTAGGGGTCCCCAAGTTTGCAGAAACGTCTGTTTTTGGTTAGTGTGGCCCCAATCTGCAGATTAGATTTAGGCCACACTTGAGAAATAGATATGTAGACAAGTGGGGGCCCATGAGACTCATTGGGGGGGGGAATCCCACCTCTACCCCACTCTCTCTCCTGGCCCAGTCTGGAGCCCCAGGCTTTCTGCTGCTCGCTGGAGAGGGGGAGACTCTGCTGGCTCACCCAGACTTCCCCCCTCTCTGCCGCTCTCTGTGGCCCACCCATAGCAGCTCCAGGCAAGACACAGAGAGTGGCGGTGGGGGGGGGGGAGTCTCTACTGGCTCGCCTGGAGTTACTCTGAGCAAATCAGCAGACTCCCCCTCCACCTGTCCAGCCGCTACTCTCAGCAGCTCACTCAGCTCCAGGTAGGTGCGGACTTTGGTGGGGGATTTAACTCCACCGTGTATTTTAAAAAACATCTCAGATTTTTCTGCACTCCACGCCACTTCTTCCTCCACGGAGGAGTGTGGTAGGAGAGAGAACATGGCCCTTTTCCCAGGGCCATTTTGCCTTACCAGTTTGCCCCTGGGTAAAGGAATTCTCCAGGTGGCCTGACAGCCAGTTCCTAATGGGAAACAGGAAGGAGATGGGTCCCACAATGAGAAAGACAGCTGGGCTTGCTCCAGGCAAGGGTTGGCAACTCTGGCTTGTGAAAGACCTGTAGATTTGAGGGTTAGAGCATGGAGAGGAAAGGGTTTGGGGAGAGGTAGGACCTCAGCAGCATATAATGCCATAAAGCCCACCCTCCAAAGCAGCCATTTTATCTGTCACCTGGGAATCAGTTCTAATTTCAGGAGGTCTCCAGGCCCCACCTGGAGATTGGCAACCCTCCTCCAGGCCTTCACCATTGTGGTGCCCCAAGCAGCTGCTGGTGTTACATGTATAGAGGTCTGTCCCTGCTGTGTCTTTTCCCACTGCAGTTCCAATAATATAGGCAGGCAGTTTGTTCCTGAGTTCAATTCAGGGTGCTAGCTGGTTGACCTATAGTACCCTTCAGAGCCTAGAACTCATATACCAGAGGAACTGTCTCCCTCTGGAGATCTGGAGGTCAGCTGTAATTCTGGGAAGCTGGCAACTGTAACAGAGCTGCCATACGGATTAATAGGCTGCAATGAGGAGCATAGGCGTAGACTAGGGGGGGCTCGAGCCACCCCCGAAATTTCCGGGGGGGGGGCTCAGCCACCGCTGGCAAAATGGAGCGCCTGCTGTCGCGCCTCCTTGGGCCCTTCTGAGGCCCGGCCACCACTGCTGGAGAGGGAGAGGGAAGGGGTGGCCGGGGGTGGGGGAGAGAGAGGCACTGGCAGCAGCGGCTGGTGGGCCTCGGAAGGGCCCAGGGAGGCGCAGCGGTTTCCCAGGGGGGAAAGAGAACATCACCCCAGTGAGTGAGCGCACAAAGCGCACATGCTAAAGAGCTCCCCCCCCCCCAGAATTTCCAAAAGTCTACGCCCCTGATGAGGAGGAAGGAAGGGACAACATTTCTTTTTCATTAGTGGTGAAGAGGAGGAACCTCAGCAGGGTAGAACGCCAGAGTCCACCTTCCAAACCAGCCATTTTCTCCATGGGAACTGGTCTCTGCAGTCTGGAGACCAGTTGTCATTCTTGGAGATGGACCTACCTGGATGCTGACAACCCTGTGACCCTTTTGTTGTTCAGCTGCATAGTTGAGTCCAACTCTTTGCAACCCCATGGACCACATCACGCCAGGCCCTCCTGTCCTCCGCCGCCCTCCAGAGTCTGCTCAATTTCATGTTCATTGCATTGATAACACTACTGGCTAACCATCTCATCCTTTGCTGTCCCCTCCTTCTTTTACCTTCAATCTTTCCCAGCATCAGGGTCTCCTCCAGTGAGTGCTCCCTTCTCATTTAGTGGCCAAAGTATCTGAGCTTCAGCTTCAGTCTTTGGCTATCCAGGGAACAGTTTGATTTCCTTTAGGAGTGACTGATTTGATCTCCTTGCAGTCCAAGGGACTCTCAAGAGTCTTCTCCAGCACCATAATTCACACCTGTGACCCTAACCTGCCACAAATTATCCATCTGTGATCTATTGGCATGCTAGTAGTAATAGAATGCCTGGAAACTATTTTGGAGAAAGCAAACTCTTGGTTTCTATCATGGGTTGTTTGATAGATCAGTGGGATGTAAGACATGAAAGGCTGAAAAACACTGTCCAAGACCCTGTTCCTTCTCTAGGGCGGCTCCCAGTGTGTAGAACACACTGAGATGAGAGGAGTGGCATTTTCTTCAAGGTAAACTGAGTTATACCATATTTTGTATGGTTTTAATTTTGGAATTATTTTTAATCCGGGAAGACTCAGGTGGGGATGGGAAGGTGGGACCCCAGATGAAAGTTCCCCAAACCGGCTTTTTTTCTTTTTCTTTTTGCCAGCAATGCAATTTCAAGAGGACACAGGTAGGCGCCATAGATTTACAAATCTGAAGCATTCTAGACAGTTAACAAAGAGTATGGTCTTGATCTATGTGGCACTGGAGTTCCGAGAGTAAAGAAAGGAAGTGTAAGATCTTTTCAGTGGCTTGGGGGTTGTAGACATTGCTAGAGTTAAAATGAGGCTGCTGGCACAACGCTAGAATGGATGATCATGTTCTTCTGTCCAATGGCATCCTTTTATAGCATGCCTATAAATAAGTAAGTAGCTCTGAAATAATTGTGGCTATGGTGATGGATGGATGGGGAGCTGGGATGCGGCTGATTCATGCGCCTGCCAAGAATAACTACACCGAGTCTTCAAGTTGATGCCTAGGACTGTATTGCTTCTCCGCAGCCTGCAGTGAAATCTTAACCTTTGAGGAGAACCAGCTCGCTCGCTCCCTGTGATCGTCTTGAGAACATCTTGCTGGGCAGCTGATGTAATCCAAATGGTTCTTTGGCTCTGTAGCACGGGAAATCAGAGGCCTATGCCCAAGAAATGATATTCTCAGTTCAACAGGAGGAGTAGGTTTACTGACGTCAGGTTTAACCGCGCCAAGCACAAAAATGGCTGAACCCTTAACAAAGCATCCGCAAAGGCTTATATACAGAAGTAAAACAGAAGCTTGTTAATTACATGGTTGTTGGGGGGTTTTGTCAGTACATTTCCACTGGGTCGCTGGCTAAAGTTAGGGGCTGGGACACTGAGATATTTTACTTGTTTTACTTCCCTAAACCTTTTTGCAGTTTTACACAGGAAAAGGACTAGTCTGGTGTCATGGTGATAATATTTAAAGGTTATTGCTGGGAGGGGTTCACCGCTGCTGTGGAAATATCTATATTGGGGTTTAAACTATTTGCTCGCTGCTTCAGCTCCGTGATAGAGAATCTGCTTTGCATGCAGGAGGTCCTGGGTTCACATGTAGGAGGGAATGGGAAAGGCCTCAACCAGAAACGCTGTAGAGTCAAAGCAAACCCTAATGACCTAGATACACCATTAGTCAGACTAGAGTGGCCAGGTCTGGGTTGGAAAATACCTGGAGACTTTGGGGGTGGATCCAGGAGAGGGCAGGGGAGGGGGAGGGGAGGGGGCCTCAACACAATACAGTGCCGTAGAGTTCACCCTTTAAAGCAGCCATTTTCTCCAGGGGAGCTGATCTCTGTCAGCTGGAGGTCAGTGGTAAAAGCAGAAGATCCCCAGGCACCACCTGGAGGTTGGCAACCTTGGGTCTGACACAGTATAAGGCAGCTTCATGTGTTCCTGGATAACATATTTTAAAAATGTAACATAAGACATAGGGGTGGCACCTGAAGATCTCCTGTATTACAATTTATCTCCAGACGACTAAGATAAGTTCCCCTGGAGAAAATGGCTGCTTTGGAGGGTGTACTCTATGGCATTGTACCCTGCTGAGGTCTCTCCCCCCCCCCCCCCCGGCACCTTCCCCAGGCTCTGCTCCTAAAATCTCCAGGTATTTCCCACCCCAGATCTGGCAATCCTACTCACGAACCTGTCCACTTCTTGATATCTTCTTAGGAGCCCTAGTAGTATATGGCCCTACCTTGAATATTAATGAGGTGGGCGTGGCTTAAGGGCTGCGTGATCATGCATATTCATGAGGGGCATGCCGGAAGTGACATCACCGGATATGACGGTGCCCAGGGGACACCTTGCCTATTAATGAGGGGGCCGGGCCGGAAGTCACGTGACCGGCCATGACGTTGGCCTCCCCACCCCTTACCACGTCACCAGAAGCGACCCCTGACCCCATTACCGGATATCACCTGACCACCCCATCCCTGCCCCCTTCCCCAGCACCACCCACTGGAGCGTCATTGAACTGCCGCCTGCTGCAGCCCACCCACCCCCCAGAAATGGGGCAACCACCAATGGGAATGCCCAAGTGAGGCCATGTGACCCCTCTACGGACACGCCCCATCACCCCTGACCAATTGCCAATGGTCTGGGACCCGCCCAGGAGGACCCCACCCGGAAATGGGGCAACCACCAATGGGAATGCCCAAGTGAGGCCATGTGACCCCTCTACGGACACGCCCCATCACCCCTGACCAATTGCCAAGGGCCTGGGACCCGCCCAGGGGGAGGGGATTGAGGAAAGAATCCATCGGCCTCCCCACCCCTTGCCACGTCACCAGAACCAACCCCTGGCCCCATCACCAGATATCACCTGACCACCCCAGCCCTGCCCCCTTCCCCAGCGCCACCCACTGGAGCGTCATTGAACTGCCACCTGCTGCAGCCCACCCACCCCCCGGAAATGGGGCAACCACCAATGGGAATGCCCAAGTGAGGCCATGTGACCCCTCTAGCAACACGCCCCGTCACCCCTGACCAATTGCCAAGGGCCTGGGACCCACCCCAGAGGAGGAGGGGATTGAGGAAAGAAGCCATTTGTGCTAGCAGCAGACACGCGGTCAGGGCTCTTGCTGAGGACATGGACACCCCCGTGAGACCCCTGGTGCTTTCCAGCCCGCCGCCACTGGTGAGACCTAACTTTAAAAGAATATATATGAGCAGTGACGAGGATGAGGACTTTGTTCCTTCGAAGATTTACTTTCCTGCACCGGGGCGTGATGAAGAAACACGGCTCAGTATGGATGCTGAGAGCATGCTGCCTGCAAGCGAGGTTTCCCAAATATGGCACGGGCTGCTGGAAGATCTGCCAGATGCCCAGGAACTGATCCCTGGAGAGAACGCCCAGGCACGGGTAATTTTGAAAATGTATTGGGGTGGAGGGGGGGGGGGGAGGGGAGTGAGAAACCAACTGTGGTGTGGAATACAAAGCGTGCATAGGCTCTGTAAGATTTAAAAAAAGTAAAATGGGCTCTCTAATTTTAGTTCCCAGCCAGCAATGTTGAAGATGCGAGGACCAACATGCCATCTATCGCTGAGGAAGACAGCCAAATATGGGATACTCCGGATTCTGTAATGGCAGAAGTTCCAGATTACCGAGATCCAGTTCCAGGAGAGAACTCCCAGGCACAGGTAACTTGGAAGGGGGGGGGGGGGGATGGATAGGGAGGGGGTTGAAAGTGGCTAGTGTTTTAAAAGCTACTTAAAAACCTTCTCAAATCTTTCTAACAGACACAACCAACAGCTGCAGCCCAGCTATCTTATGGCATCACCCCGAATGAAAGGGTCTTGGCGCTTAGAAGGCTTCTCAAGATGAAAACTAGTGCAGGCACAGCGTTTATTCCACCTCAGCAACGAGAAGCCCCCATGAAGAGCATTATAAGGGCTAGTGTGTACGGGATTGTAAAATACTGTTTCAATGAATATTGTTTTGAAACATGCATGGGCTGTAATGAAGACTCCCCGGGACAGGCTTCTCATGATTGTCTTGGCTGGTCTCCTGAAATGCTGGACAGAAAACTTAATTTTGTGTGTTGTGAACGATGTCCCAGTTCTGTAAGCACTCTTGCATCTGCAATTGCCTATGCGTTGAAATGTCTGTTTCTTACACAAGAACATATGGACCTGATCTATAGTTTATTAGACACTATTAGTGAAGCTGCTAATTCTAATCAAGAACTTGAAAAAATCCTTCAACCCTCCGACAAAGAGTTTTTAAAACATGTTCCAGGCTATGTTAAAGACATCCATCACAGGTCCTTTTTTGTTCATCAGAAAGCTCGGAAATTAAAAGGTGTCACAGTGATGTAAAATAGAGATGTCTGCTCCTTTTTACTGCTTGTAAAATAAAATATACATTTTGAAAATTCAGTGCTGTAAATAAAACTGGAAATAAAGGAATGTGTTTTTTGAAATTAAGTGTTGCTTTTCTTGCCCAGACATGTCTCATTCAGAGAAAGGAAGGGGGGGGAGGAGGGAAGGGGGGGGCAGCTCTGATTAAACTGTAAGGGTAATTACTGTGCTACTGTTACAGCCCCCAGAGACAAAAGCCAGTGGCTCATTGAGACAGGACCGCTCAAGAAAACGTTGAAAGTAGTTTATGATAAGAGGGTCCTTGTGGAAGATTACAAAACTTTGCCGTATGGTTTTTAAGATGGATGTACGCTGGAGACATCCATTTTCTGCAGTACTGGCCGGTCCTAGCAACTGTGGCAAAAATTTCTTTGTAAAAAATATTTTGGACAATGCTCAACTTGTGCTTTCTGTCATGCCTGAAAACATTGTATGGTTTTACAGCTGTTGGCAGAATCTGTATAATGAAATCCACTGTAAGTATCCCTTTGTAAAGTTTGTTGAAGGGTTTCAGGCAACCCTCCAAAGCAGCCATTTTATCCAGGGGAACTTATCTTAGTCGTCTGGAGATAAATTGTAATACAGGAGATCTTCAGGTGCCACCCCTATGTCTTATGTTACATTTTTTAAATATGTTATCCAGGAACACATGAAGCTGCCTTATACTGTGTTTCAGGCAACCCTTCAACCCTTCAACCCGTCTCTGATGATGGAAGGCTGCTGAACTCTGATCTCTTTAGACACCTGCTCAGCACTGTAGTCTAGGACCAGGTCCTTCAACGTGTCAAAGTTAATTTTTTCAGAATTTGTAACGTTGAGAGTGATACCCTTGGCTTTCATGCACACCTTTCCCCCTGATAATTTGTAGCCGTAAGTTTTGGGCCCAGCCGATGTGAATTCTGTGATGTGCTCATCTGGTGGGATTTCACTTGTGAGATCCCCTAAATAGTCACCCAACGGGGGGTTCCAGTCCCCATCCCTACTCACAAAAATCACAGAGTCTGTATCATGATACAGGCAGCGATCTTGCAGCTTGTCCAGGACATCATAAAGCTGCAGCCGGGCGTATGCGGTTGTAAAACAGGCAATCAGAACATTTGTGTTGCCTGTTAAAGTAACAGAATCTTTTGCATGTTTCCAGGCCACACTTGCTGTCTCATCATCAATGATGTCATATCCTGAAACATCATATGCTGGTGAGAAGGCATATTCCAAAAGTTTGGTGGCATCCCTCACTATGGTGGTATTTACCAAGTTTGAATGTTGGCCAAACTTGCCCCACAAAGAATTTAAAAATAATTTTGCGATTTGGCGCTTTGCGGGGTTGACAGCTATGTGTTCAGCGCGAAGCTGAACACCTTCTTTTTCCAGGTAGTCCTCAATGTATTGGGCCTTTTTTTCATCATCTGTGCACCACCCTGGATAGCCTGCCGCTTCCTGCTTTTGGCGGAGATGCATTTTAATATATTCTGAGAATAGCTCTTCAGAGCTTTCCTCAAAATGCCACACCTCACTAGTAGACATCACTGTGTAACCCTTCTCTAGAGCCTTCGTCAGTTCTACAGAACACCACGTCCCTTCTAGAGCTCTTTCCTCTGCAGAATGCTCACAACGCACCTTCTGCTTAGCCTCTGCACATGTACGGCACAGGGGAAACAGAAGTTTGTCATCCACCTTATAGGGTCCCTTTTTTGGCAACATTGAGCGCTACAGAGCATGTGCAGAGGTCTTTCTCTCTTTTTTGGTGGCTGTTTCCTCCCCCCCCCCCCCAAACAGGAGACAGCCAACAGTAAAATCTGCTTTTGGTGAATAGATGGGCACCCCCACCCCACAATAACACAACCACCCTGGACAACCTGCTTAAAATACATTCTAGGGAAATGCTGTATACCTGTTTGCTTTGAAGAACTTCCTTCAGACATTCCACCCAAGCCTATAAATGAGGAGCAGAATTTTCTTTTTGAAAAGGCCATGCTTTTGTCCCATTCCCCTGTATCTAGTTTTTTTCTACCCATTAAAGTAAGGGACTTACCTTGAGAGAGAGAGCTAGTTTTCTTCAGGGCCTGGGCGAAAAGAGGAAGGGGCCCTCTGTGGCTAATCCTTTTAAAACCTCTGGCCCCCTTGTGCAAGAGCGGATCCGGGATTGGTCATTCCCTCTAAACCCACCCCCAATGGCCTCTAACACAGTGAAGCCCTTCCCCTCTGCAGAAGCTGCCCCCTCCCAGCCATGCTTCTGAAAGAGCACATGGACAGCTTTGGAGATATCTTTTACTTTGTAGGTAAGCCCTTTTAAATTTTTATTTTATTTTACAATTATACATAAACATATCTATTCCCCCCCCCCCTGTTTTGTTTGTGAATGCCAGAGATCTAAATATTTGGTGGTGGGGGCTGTAACAGTAGCACAGTAATTACCCTTGCAGTTTAATCAGATCTGCCCCCCCCTTCCCCTCTGCAGAACCTGACCCCTCCCAGCCTTGCTTCTGAAAGAGCACATGGACAGCTTTGGAAATATCTTTTACTTTGTAAGTAAGCCCTTTTAAACTTTTATTTTATTTTACAATTATACATAAATATTTCTCCCCCCCCCCACGTTTTGTTTGTGAATGTCAGAGATCTAAATATTTGGAGGTGGGGGCTGTAACAGTAGCACAGTAATTACCCTTACAGTTTAATCAGAGCTGCCCCCCCCCTTCCCTCCTCCCCCCCCTTCCTTTCTCTGAATGAGACATGTCTGGGCAAGAAAAGCAACACTTAATTTCAAAAAACACATTCCTTTATTTCCAGTTTTATTTACAGCACTGAATTTTCAAAATGTATATTTTATTTTACAAGCAGTAAAAAGGAGCAGACATCTCTATTTTACATCACTGTGACACCTTTTAATTTCCGAGCTTTCTGATGAACAAAAAAGGACCTGTGATGGATGTCTTTAACATAGCCTGGAACATGTTTTAAAAACTCTTTGTCGGAGGGTTGAAGGATTTTTTCAAGTTCTTGATTAGAATTAGCAGCTTCACTAATAGTGTCTAATAAACTATAGATCAGGTCCATATGTTCTTGTGTAAGAAACAGACATTTCAACGCATAGGCAATTGCAGATGCAAGAGTGCTTACAGAACTGGGACATCGTTCACAACACACAAAATTAAGTTTTCTGTCCAGCATTTCAGGAGACCAGCCAAGACAATCATGAGAAGCCTGTCCCGGGGAGTCTTCATTACAGCCCATGCATGTTTCAAAACAATATTCATTGAAACAGTATTTTACAATCCCGTACACACTAGCCCTTATAATGCTCTTCATGGGGGCTTCTCGTTGCTGAGGTGGAATAAACGCTGTGCCTGCACTAGTTTTCATCTTGAGAAGCCTTCTAAGCGCCAAGACCCTTTCATTCGGGGTGATGCCATAAGATAGCTGGGCTGCAGCTGTTGGTTGTGTCTGTTAGAAAGATTTGAGAAGGTTTTTAAGTAGCTTTTAAAACACTAGCCACTTTCAACCCCCTCCCTATCCATCCCCCCCCCCCCCCTTCCAAGTTACCTGTGCCTGGGAGTTCTCTCCTGGAACTGGATCTCGGTAATCTGGAACTTCTGCCATTACAGAATCCGGAATATCCCATATTTGGCTGTCTTCCTCAGCGATAGATGGCATGTTGGTCCTCGCATCTTCAACATTGCTGGCTGGGAACTAAAATTAGAGAGCCCATTTTACTTTTTTTAAATCTTACAGAGCCTATGCACGCTTTGTATTCCACACCACAGTTGGTTTCTCACTCCCCTCCCCCCCCCTCCACCCTAATACATTTTCAAAATTACCCGTGCCTGGGCGTTCTCTCCAGGGATCAGTTCCTGGGCATCTGGCAGATCTTCCAGCAGCCCGTGCCATATTTGGGAAACCTCGCTTGCAGGCAGCATGCTCTCAGCATCCATACTGAGCCGTGTTTCTTCATCACGCCCCGGTGCAGGAAAGTAAAGCTTCGAAGGAACAAAGTCCTCATCCTCGTCACTGCTCATATGTATTCTTTTAAAGTTAGGTCTCACCAGTGGCGGCGGGCTGGAAAGCACCAGGGGTCTCACGGGGGTGTCCATGTCCTCAGCAAGAGCCCTGACCGCGTGTCTGCTGCTAGCACAAATGGCTTCTTTCCTCAATCCCCTCCTCCTCCGGGGTGGGTCCCAGGCCCTTGGCAATTGGTCAGGGGTGACGGGGCGTGTTGCTAGAGGGGTCACATGGCCTCACTTGGGCATTCCCATTGGTGGTTGCCCCATTTCTGGGGGGTGGGTGGGCTGCAGCAGGTGGCAGTTCAATGACGCTCCAGTGGGTGGCGCTGGGGAAGGGGGCAGGGCTGGGGTGGTCAGGTGATATCTGGTGATGGGGCCAGGGGTTGGTTCTGGTGACGTGGCAAGGGGTGGGGAGGCCAATGGCTTCTTTCCTCAATCCCCTCCCCCTGGGCGGGTCCCAGGCCCTTGGCAATTGGTCAGGGGTGATGGGGCGTGTCCGTAGAGGGGTCACATGGCCTCACTTGGGCATTCCCATTGGTGGTTGCCCCATTTTTGGGGTGGGCTGCAGCAGGCAGCAGTTCAATGACGCTCCAGTGGGTGGCGCTGGACAAGGGGGGGCAGGGATGGGGTGGTCAGGTGATATCCGGTAATGGGGTCAGGGGTCGCTTCTGGTGACGTGGTAAGGGGTGGGGAGGCCAACGTCATGGCCGGTCACGTGACTTCCGGCCCGGCCCCCTCATTAATAGGCAAGGTGTCCCCTGGGCACCGTCATATCTGGTGATGTCACTTCCAGCACGCCCCTCATGAATATGCATGGCGACCAGTGCTTAAACCACGCCCCCTCATGAATATGCATGATCACGCAGCCCTTAAGCCACGCCCACCTCATTAATATTCAAGGTAGGCCCATATACTACTAGCCCTTCTCTGGGTCCTTCCAACACAGAATGCAAGTATGGGTAAAAGGTAAAGGTTTCCCTTGCTCGAAAGCCAGTCAAATCTGACTCTAGGGGGTGGTGCTCATCTCCGTTTCCAAGCCAAAGAGCCAGCACTGTCTGAAGACTTTTCCATGGTCACGTGGCCGGCATGTTACCTTCCCACCTAAGCAGTACCTATTTATCTACTTGCAATTTCTTGCTTTCGAACTGCTAGGTTGGCAGGAGCTGGGGCCAGAGACAGGAGCTCACTGCATCATAGGGCACTCGGGTCTTGAACTACCGAGCTACCAACCTTCCAGTCTGCAGCTCAGTGGGGGGCAAATACAGACAGGGCCTTCTTGGCTGTGGTGCCATGTCTTGGAAATAACCTTCCCCATAACATTCACCTAAAGATGCATAAGCCAAAAAACGTTTGCTTCTTTTGGAGTTCTTCAACATTTGAGGAGCCCTGCTTCATCCCTAGCTGAATTATTTTTGCAAAAATCCAGACATGGACGATTCTTTTCCCTTTATACATGTTTGCTCTACACTTTTTTATGGATGTCTTTTTTTAATAGCATGAGCTTTAAAATGGTTACAATGTTGATGCTTCAGGTGAAGTGTTTTTAAAAAGTACTTTCTTTTGTTTCAGCTGAGTTGCAGTTTATGCATGCTGGTGGCAGAAAGTGCTGGCAGGTTGCAGCTGACTTATTTATCAGATTTATACCCCACTCAGTCCCTGGTAGGTTTTCAAGGCAAGAGATGTTCAGAGATGTTGCCTCCCTCTGTATAGTGACCCTGGGTTTCCCTGTTGGTCTACCATCCAAAGAGGAACCAGGGCCAACCCTACTTAGCTTCCAAAATCGGACAGGATTGCTAGCCTAGGCTATCCAGGTCAGGGCAACTTAAGCATGTTTAGAATTAAAAGAAGCATTATGTTGACTTAAAAAAATTATGAATTATGTCAACTTAAAAAAAAAAAGTTCCTTCACCCTCTGTTTGGACTGCACTGTACAGGTTTATTTCCAGCCAGCTGTAGACCATAACAGAAAAAGGGAAACAAAAAAAGGCAAATAAATCAAAGGGATGAAACAATTTACTGTCATTTTTTAAAAAATGATAACGTGGGATTTGACAAAAGGAGCCTGGGATTTTGGCAGTGCTATAGTCTGCCGATCAAGTTGCTACTTTCTAATACTTCTTACCCAATCCAAAGTCTAGCTTTAGAAGGTCAGAGTCATTTTCTTTACGCATCAACACCTGAGAAATAAATGTATTCTTATCCAATATGAACAGGTCATTTAAAAAGCGGTTAAGTAAGATCTTCAATTTCTCCTGTACCAGAGGCAAAACTGGCCAGTATATGGGCTATTAGCATATCTTCCTTCTAAAATCACAGCTGACATAAAGTTAAACCTTACTGATTTACTTCATTTACAGTCCCCCTTTCTCAATGAGACACAAGGCGTATAACACAATTTTTAAAAAAACCAAACAGCATAAAGCATCCAATTAAAAGTGCAACAGGACTAAGATGACAAAAAACAATGCAAACAAAAAACTGTCAAAGGCATGCCATACCCTGCAATGAAAGTGAAAAAGTTGATCTTAAAGAACAGGGACTGAGCTTGAACAAGATCTGATCGGAATGAGTTCCAGGGCCAGCAGTCGTCTTACACAGATCAATTCCCTTTGGGAGCACTGGAGGCTTATGGCATTTCTGAAGCATTTGTTTTATTTACCAATATATGGGCACAACTGTATTATCTCAGAGAGATCCTGCACCCCCATCGTTTCCGCAGTGTCTGTCTGCTTCACTCTCAGATTGTGCCAGAATCTAAAACTGTGCTTCCTGTTAACACAGATCCCCATCTGCTCCCTCCCTTCAGAGAGGCAGGAAGCTCTTCCAAACCTGGATGGGCACACAAAACAAAGCCATTTCCTGTCACTAAAGCCCAGGAAGGCAGTGTCTAATGCCCAGTAGGACATGTTACTCTCCCGTTTGTCATGAAGGACAGACTTGTGTCATCAGAGTCCAGGCTCACACCACCATCTGCACAGGCACATGTACACAAGGACATACCATCAAAATGTGTTGATCCATTTAGCACCCCCTGAAATCAATGCAATGCAATGCTATGCAGAGTTAGTCCAGGGTAAAGCCACTGAATTCAATGCCACTGACATTGCAATCCTAGGCCGAGTTCGTCCACCCTAAAGCCGTTCAAATCAGAGTAGAGTAACTCTGAATAGGATAGTTTCAGAGGCAAGCTGTGTCGGTCTGCAGTAGAACACCTAGATATGAGTCCTGTAGGACCCTAGTGAGAAAAAGGATTTTCAGGGTGTGTTATGTTCTGTATACGATTCTCTAATGTTAACCATATATGATTCTCTGAGGTTGCCTTATTTCGGCACACACGAAATGGCGGCCAGGCGCTCAGGTAATGGCGACTGCGGTGCGCATGGCCTGAGCTTGAGGTGCACAAACAATAGGGCTTAAAGGATCCTAAACATCGGCCTATCAGAGGCCCTAGATATTCAAATACACCAACCTGATTCTCTGGCAGGAATCGGGCCCTATCATATTGTTTGGGTGCGGACTGGGCGAGGCTTCCATTGTAAATAAAAGCTGACCCCCAGGCCGCATCAGGTATGCTTGTTCCTGACCTCCAATAAACCTGACATGCTGAAAATCACTTCACCGGCCTCCCAAGTCCAGTACTCTTTAGGATGTGAGCTTTTGAGAGTCAACACTTCCTTCCTCAGATACAAGGTGAAATTGAGATTTCCATTCCAACTCGTAACTGACACAAGGAGCTTTGAAGAAGAGATTGGATTTATACCTCGTTCTTCACTCGGAGTCTCAGAGCGGCTTACAATCTCCTTTTCCCTTCCCCTCCCCGCAACAGACACCTTGGGATGTAGGTGGGGCTGAGAGAGCTCTGAGAGAACTGTGACTGACCTAAGGTCACCCAGCTGGCTGCATGTGGAAGAGTGAGGAATCAAACCCGGTTCCCCAGATTAGTCTGCCGCTCTTAACCACTACACTAAACTGGCTCTCTACCAATGCTCCCTCTAAGCTGTGGAATCTTGTGAGCAAAAATTCTACTTTGTGAGCTACTGGCTTTAAAACTGTGAGTGAGCAATTTGGCTGCTGCATAAATTAGTTTGCTCTGGAGCCATCCTTCCTGAGCTAAGGCAAAAATGTGTGAGCAGGAGGCTAAAAAACTTTGAGTTAGCTCACACTAACTCAGCTGAGGGGGAACACTGCTCTCTACACCAAACTGCCTCTCAGAAGCTCATATCCTGGAAATCCAGCTGGTCTTTAAGGAAGAAGAAGAAGAAGAGATTGGATTTATATCCCGCCCTTCACTCACTTAAGAGTCTCAGAGCGGCTTACAAACTCCTTTCCCCTCCCCTCCCCACAACAGACACCCTGTGAGGTAGGTGGGGCTGAGAGAACTCTTTCCCAAGCTGTCCTTGAGGGAACAGCTGGTACAGAGCTATGGCTTGCCCAAGGTCATCCAGCCAGGTACAAGTGGAGGAGTGGGGAATCAAACCCGGTTCTCCCAGATTAGAGTCCGCGCACTTAACCACTACACCAGACTGGCTCTATTGGACTGCTATCTAGCTGTATTAGGATTGCACTGTTACTGTGAATTGGCACCATCTGCCCATAAGGCAGGATGGGTGGGATATAAATGCAAATAATAAATACAATAATAAATACAAATATAAAGTTTGTCTGGTTTTCAGACAGAGCTGCTGACTCTTCCCAAAACTGTAAGCAATTTAAATTCACATTTAACATAAAAATAAACAATTGATGATGATGATGAATTGTTACAGTCAGATATTTGACTGGTAGATGGTGTGTTCTGCAATTCGAAATCTAGACAAGTTCTTGGGAATTGCAGATGCATCTTCAGAGGATTCTTGCTGTTCCAAGCAACACTGTTTTCTGGAGGAGAGCTGGTGTTATTTACTCAACACCCAGAATGTCCAGGTGTTTCCTGAGACTTCTAGGCACTGCTCCAAGGGCTCCAATGACAACTGGCACAATAGTAACCTTCTTTTCCCTGAGACACTCTATTCATAGGTCTTGGTATTTTGTGGTCTTCTCCTGTTCTTTCTTTTCTATTCTGCTGTCTCTTGGGATTGCAGTGTTAATGATCCAAATTCTATTTTTCATTTCGTCTACACTTGTGGTATTGGGGGTGTTATGCCTCAGGTGTTTATCTGTTTGCAATCAGACGTCCCAAAGAATCTTTGCTTCATCATTCTCCATGATCTTGTCTGGTTTGTGCTCCCATGAATTTCTGGGTGATGGTAAGCCATACTTCTTGTAAAGATTCCAATACAACATGGCTGCAACTCTGTTATTAATATTACAAAATGTTACAGTCAGATATTTGACTGGTAGATGTTGTTCTGCAATTCCAGTTCTATCCACATTCTTGGGGATTGCAGATGTATCTTTGCAGATTCTGCCCTGCCCCCGGGTGCTAGCTTGTCATGTTGGTGGGGCTTGGGTGCTCCAGAGAAGCAGAGGGCTATGCTATCAGGCCTGTGCTAAGGAGTCAAGACTAAACGCATCCCAAACTCCCAATCAATATGGTGAGAAAATTGCATCTGAAGTCTATACAAGTTTAGTCATTACCCAGGTTTACAAGGACCTTGTCAGAAATGGGAGTTCCTGGATCTTTGGCAAAAAATGGGCTTCAGGACACAGGCTCTTCTGTTGGGCAACCAGAGCAGAGGCCTGATGTGCTACTGTAAGCAGGATATTCTGTAAAGCAATCAGCGCAGGGAACTGATCAGCTACTGGAAAACCAGTGTCGGAAAAAATGGTCCTGGGAACAAAACAGAATCAGCATGCAATGTTATTTTGAATCAAGGCCTGAACAGCATGGATATTTGGAACGGATGTTTGAAATATGGAAAGAAAAGCATCCCAGTTCTACCATCACTGAACAGGGACTAGCAGATCAGCGCCCTTTATCCTGTGAAACAACTTCTTCACAGCAATAGAGCTAGTTGAAATAAGGAACAACAGTCACTCAAAGGAAGTTCAGGAAGACAAGAAATAGATGAAGCCAACCAAGAAACAGAAATGAAGTTGTTCTTGAAAGTCCACTGATTAAAAGCAAAACAGTGACAATACAGCATCGGCTAGGGTTGCCAGCTTCCAGGTGGGGCCTGGAGATCTCCCGCTTTTACAACTGATCTCCAGCTAACAGAGATCAGCCCCCCTGGAAAAAAATGGCTCCTTTGGAGGGTGAGCTCTATGGCATTGTACCATGCGAGGTCCCTGCCCTCCCCAAACGCCCGCCTTCTCCTGGATCCACCCCCAAAGTCTCCAAATATTTTCCAACCCAGAGCTGGCATCCCTATATCAGCTCACCGCTGTACAGTAAGAACTGAAGGCTGTTGTTGTTGTTATTATTAGGGAAAGAGAGTCATTTCACCAACACAGACGTGGTCATTTTAAGGTCCCAGGTCTGCTGAAATGCGGCAGCCTGCGCCAACTAGCAAGAGCAAGCCAGAAAGCAACGCATCAGATCTCCTTTCTTCCACGCTTTTTCCCAGCAACCCCTTTTCCCCAGGCAAGCCCAGCCAAGCGAGCATGCCAGCCTGGGGAGAGCCCCGCGCTGCCACCGCCGCCTCCCCCACTTCCGCCGCCTCCTCCGCGGTGCCTGCCCTTCACGTGACGCTCTCCCTAACACGTGTCTCCGAAAGACTCTCGCCCGGCGGCAGCGGCAGCAGCAGCAGCAGCGGCATCTTCCCTGCCCGCCCCTCCCCTCCCGCTCCCTGGGCGGAGGTAGAGAGGGAGGCATCCGCACGTGCCCCGCGCGCTCCTTCCCCCCGAGCGCCCTGCTGCATTGATTCGTGGAGACGCTGCCCGGAGAGGTCGGATGGATGGCCGGAAAGCAGGCGAGGGAGCGCCGGGCTGGGCTGCCGCGAGCAGGTAGCGCGCTGTGCCCGGGCTGTGCCTCTGCCCTGCGGATGCTGCCATGAGCGGGAGCCGGGGCTGTGGAGGAGGAGGAGGCGGCGGCGGCGGCGGGGTGCTGGCTGATGCCGGGGCCGTCCGGATGCGGGGTCCCGGCCGGGGCGGCTAGGGGCCATGGGCTGCCTGCAGAGCGTGGCGTGCAAGGCGCGGGTGCGCAGGGAGAACATCGTGGTCTACGACGTGTCGGCCTCCATCGAGCCCGGCGCCACCGCCATCGAGGAGACGTCGCCCATCGTCTTGCGCTACCGCACGCCCTACTTCCGCGCCGCCGCCCGCGTCCTCATGCCGCCCATCCCGCGCCGGCACACCTGGGTGGTGGGCTGGATCCAGGCCTGCAACCACATGGAGTTCTACAACACCTACAGCGACCTGGGCATGTAAGTGAAGCCGGGGAGGGGAGAGGAAGGGAGCCAGCCAGGGCGCCGCCCCGGAGCCGGGAGAACGGCACCCGCCAGGCCTCCAGGGGGCCCGCGCCCGGCAGGTCGCCTTGGCAACCAAGAAGGACCCTCTGCGCCAGCCGCGCGGCTGGCCTTGGCATGCCCTCCAGGCCTGAACGGGCGCCCCGCAGCGTGGGCGACTCGGGTAGAGAACAGGCCCTGTTACCCACGGTTGCCCTGGCAACAGGAGCGCCCCCTCCACAGCCCTGAAGGCCCGGGCCTCTCCCGCAGAAGCATCAATCATTTGGGGACATGCAGGGTTGCCAAATATTGGGAATCCTGCATGTTTCCAAATATGGGGAAATTCCTGGAGATTTTTTTTGGGGGGGTGGGCAGGGGTGGAACCTGAGGAGGACAGGGTTTGGGGAGGGGAGAGCGACCTCAGTGGGGCATAATGCCATAGAGTCTACCTTCTTAAACAGCCATTTTCTCCAGGGAAACTGATCTCTGTGACCTGGAGACAGCCCCATAGCTAGGGATTTGGGGGTGGGGGTGCAACTAATTAAATCAAAGTTAATTACATTAAATCAATTTGGGGCCAGCCCAGGAGGGAGGGGTCCCAGAAGAAACACTAGGGGACCGGGCCCCGTGTTAGCTGTGGGCCTGCCTGGAGACTAGTTGTAATTCCAGGAGATCTCCAGCTATCCTGAGAACATGGCTGCTGTCCCCTCAGAGTCCTTGCACATAAGGCATTCCCCCACCCTGTGCATTTGGGAACATGGCACTAGGACTCTGAGGAGCCCCCATTCCTATCCAGATAGCCTGAGGCCCTCCAGCAAAGTCATTGGATCTCCCCCGATATTTGGGAACAGGATATCACATTCCCTAGGAGTGCCTCCAAACCAGAGTCCCTCCAGTAAGGGTGTTTTCTCTCTCTCTGTTTGGGAACATGGTAGCATGTACCCCCCTCCCACTACACTAGCCCTGAATATCTGAACCCTCCAACAAAGATGATGACTTCCCCATATTTAGGGGCTGGAGCCAAGTCTATTGGCTTTGGACAGTCCACCGTCACCATGTGCTCTTCTGTTATAAAGGGCATTTTCTCTCCATATCAACAATCATTCTGACCTGTCTGTGTGTGGCCTCATGTTTGATCTAATTTCTCTGAGTGCTTTCTCATATTTGTGTATGCAAATGTGTTCTCCTTCTAACGCTTATTGCAAAGTGTATGTGTGAGGGGGGGGGGGGGGTCCCTAAGGCAAGGGATGCTGACAGAAATCAGCCTGGACAGGCAAAGGGCACCTGTTGTTGTGGTAGTGTGCCACTTTGATCCTTCCAGAATGACAAAATCTCCAGACTACAGAAATCAGTTCCCCTGGAGAAAACAGATGCTTTGAAGGAACCTTTTGAGCAGTTGACTCTACACTATAAGCAACAATACAATAAAAGTAAAAATTATACACATAAGCAGCACATCAACTTGAATACAGAACAAGCATCTGAGCAAATATAAATATCTTGCTTGACAGATGCCATAAAATAGTACGTGCCCCTTGTTAATGATCAGGCTGGCCTCCCCTCCAGTCTCAAGGCCCATTGAAAGAAAAACATGTTCACTAACTTGAAAAGAAGACTTAGCTAACAAGTAAATGCCCTGACCTGGATAGCCCAGGCTAGCTTGATCTCATAAGATCTTGGAAGCTAAGCAGGGTCAGCCCTGGCTAGTATTTGGATGGGAGACCTCCAGGGAATACCAGGGCCGTGACTTGGAGGCAGGCAATGGCCAACCACCTCTGAATGTCTCTTGCCTTGAAAGCCCCACCAGGCGTCACCATAAGTCAGCTGTGACTTGATGGCAAAAAAACAACCACAAGATGGGCAAGGATAAAGTCTGTTCAAAAGTTAGTTCTTCATTGTGGAGCTCCCTACAGGGGACTTGAGATTTCACACTCACTGTAAGCGTTAAGTGTTTTAGCAAAGCTGGGGACTCCCCACACATTACAGGCATCAACTCGTTTAGCTACTGAATGGTCTGTTTTTCATTATTAGATCTGAATTTTACATTTCACCCTGTATTTCTGGTATTTCATGGCCCTTGATCTGTTGCTGTTGTTTTTTTAATTACCATAGTTCCTACATTAAAAGTCAACATTAAAAGTCAACATAACACTTGGATCAAGTGACACAGCTCCAAGACCTCCACAAATAGCCTTAATCTTAAGGCCAGCCCTCGGAATTGTACTAGAAACAGGCTGGTAGCCAGTTCAGGTCTCTTAACCAGATATTGGTGGTGGAAAGTGCCATCAAATCACAGCCTTCTTATGATGGCCCCTAGGGGTTTTCAAGGCAAGAGACATTCAGAGGTGCTTTGCGGTTGCCTGCCTGTGTATAGCAGCCCTGGACTTCCTTGGTGGTCACCCATCCAAGCACTGACCAGATCTGATCGTGGTTAGCTTCTGAGATCTGATGGGAGCAGGCTAGCCTGGGCCACCCAGTTCAGGATTACACACTCCAAAAGGGCAGCAGCTGCTGCTAATAAATGGTCTGTCTCGTTTTGGGTGAAGTGGACTTTCTGCGGAGTCTTCAGAAGTGAATATGTACCATGAGTTCATCTTTTCTGAGAATGATGCTGAAGTTGGTCGATCAGTTTTACCTAATAAAATGTGCTTCCAGGACATGGCTGCCAGCTGGACTTGTAGGATTAACTATGGTCCAGAAGCTCCCACAAAATATGAAGCATGCATCATGTCAGGTATTCTCTGCTCTGACTGGCAGATGCTCTCCAGGGTCTCAGGTTAAGGTCTTCAACATCATCTACTGCCTCGTCTTTTTTCAATTGGAGATGCCAGGGATTGAACCTGGGACTTTCTGCATGGCAACCAGAGCCTCTTCCACTGAGCTACAGCTCCTCAACATCGGCATCTGATCCTGCAAGGAAAATGCAGGACTCACCCAGAATAATGGTTCCACATACTCCAAGATCAGTCGGGCCTCCCCTGTCAACATCTTTCAGCATTTCATGTAGTCTGTTAACTCACCCCATGAGGTAGAGAAGTGGTCCCACAGCACTTCTTTCTGAAACTTACATGACCAAAGCAGAACTTAACAGCCCTGTCAAGAGACACAGTAAGAAGCCACAGAGTTGAAAAGCGAGCAGAGAGGTCCAGAAATGAGAAGAAAGAACACTCTGTTCCTGATGTTGCAAGCAGATCCCACTTTCCCTGTTGGTCCCCCAGCATAGGTCATCCCCCAGAGCAACCCAGAGAACTTGCGTGCAAAATCAGTGTGAAGTAAGAGTGATATTAAAATCATTGTTACCATCTAGAACAAAACAGGAGTTCCACAGCATTTTAAAGACTTAACAGGATTTTACTTCAGCATAAGACTTTGATGAATTAGAACTCCTTGGTCCAGGAATACTGGAATAGAATTTGGGTAGCATTTAAGGTGCTACAAGAACCCAGTTTATTTTTGCTGCAGCGGCCTAATCTGATTGCCTTTCTGGGGTTATCATAATCTGGAAGTCCCTGTGGTAATGTCGCTAGCACCCTCTCGATCTCATTGCCAAGGGAATGGTGTATAGAGATTGCTGCATAACTGTGGAGATTCAGGGAACCTAAAGATGTTGAATTTACAGTTATCATCTGTTAGTGGGACTAAACCCGCCTGTGCACCAGCCTGATTAACCTCTTATCTGGCAAGAACCAGCTAGGAAGGGTGCGGGTTGAGAGCATGCATGGGTGGTATACATTTCCAAGGACTGCATTCATATCCTCGAAAGTCATTAGCTGAAGTTCACCCTGCCAAACTCATGTGTAGGATCTATATTCAGTATGTCATAACAGGCACAAGCAATGTTACCCACCAAAATGCTTCTGACTTATTTCCAATGCACTGAAAAGTCTCCCTTCTCTCTGTCCCAAGTTCTGAAAAGATCACAGTAGTTTCCACCTACCCGATAGTAAATCCCCAGCACCTCATCCCAACAGGCTGGAAATGTTCCACTTCCCGGGTCCTGCTGAGCCATCTGGAGATGCCGGTTTTGGCACCAGCCGCCCCGTTTTCTTGGTGTCTCATAGCTTTTGATCCTATCCTGCAATGACTGCAGTCGAGATATGCTGCCATACTTAAAAAAAACAAAACCATACCAATAGGAGACCAGCTTCATCCTCTGAAGGCCAGAACTTGAAATCATGATGGATTGGGGCCTGAATCGTTAGGCATGTGCATGTATGGTGCCTCTGGATTATTGGGTCTCTCTTCTGGCAGCTACGGCAACTGTGGCACACGAGTGTGTTGCCATAGCAATGGCAGTCTCATCCTCAAAGCAACTTGGTCCCCCGTCCAATTTCCCCAAGCACCAGAAGCTAGGATGTGAGCATCTACAGCCAATATGAGCTCGGATCCCACTCTCCCCTGCCCCCCACTCTTCCCCCTGCGGTGTGTGTCTGCTTTCTGACTCAAGCTGTCTTCTTTCACTGAGTTATTCCCTCATTTGCAGCGGAGCTTCTGGAACAGGGTCCCTCATTCATAAATGCTTTTTCTGTTTGCGGCGGCAGGCTCATTTCCAGGATGCACATAAATCTGCAGATGGACTCGTGCCAGATCTAGATGTGGGTTAACATGCAAGATGCTGCCTTTGTCACACGGGTGGCTGATGGTCTTTCGCCGTGCTAGTCTAAGCAGAGTTGCATCCTGCTTAGACCCGTTGACTTCATTGGACTTGGAAGGGTGTATCTCTGTTTAGGATTGCACTGCAAGTTACCTGTGCTTTTTATAATGTCTTCATCCTCAGTCTTTCTCTTTGTAACATCTGCAGGAAGGAGCACTGCTCACCTCTTGTCCCCTGTTGCTATGATAAATGGACAAGTGGCTATTTGGACAACAGAAGCTGGAATCGGGAAGATGTTATGTACAAGTTAAAAAAGGCTTACTTTGTGGCTAGGTGGCCACAGAACTTCACGATCTCTCATCATCCTGTTTCTTATCTGTCTGACTTACCAAATGTTGTAGTCTGTGTTCTCTAAGCCTTTTTTAACTTTTGCGTAATGTTTTCCTGATTTCCAGCTTCTGTTGTTAAAATAGCCAATTGTCCATGCATCCAGCTTTTTCTGTTGTACCCAAGTAGGGTTTGAGGGTTCTATTGCTGAAAACCAGGATTTATGATCTCCATCAAGCTGGCAAGTCACCAGGGACCTGAGCAACCTCTTGTTTTCTGTTGCCTGTCTGGGGCTGTGAAAAGAGGCACAGCGCTACGCTGGTGTACTTTAAAACTTGACCAGTGGGTTGCATTCACCTTGGTGGGTCTCCAAGTTGCACAGACCTGTTGTCTGTTTGGGCCCTGGGAATGTAACATTATTTGTGCAGTAGGACCTTGTGGGTGTGGGTGTGTTAAATGTCACTTCCAACTTATGGCAACCCTATGAATTAATGTCCTCCAAAGCATCCTGTCATTAGCAGCCTTGTTCAGGTCTTGCAAACTGAGGGCTTCCTTGATCGAGTCAATCCATCTCATACTGAGTCTTCCTCTTTTCCTGCTGCCTTCAGCTTTTCCTTACATGACCACTCTTCACTGTAGAATTCCAACTGATAAAGGCATTTTCCCCACAAGGCTGTGTAATGCTCAGCAATGCTGAAGCCATTTGGGATTTGGTTTCTCTGTCTCCATAGAAGAGCTGGGACTTGCACCTGTACCTGTAATTCTAAAGTCCACATGTTACAGTAGTGGGAAGGAAGTTGGATGCTGTGTGTGTTTGCACGCTTGCTGTTGTATGCCTAGTCTGTCTGTGAGGCAATGGCACACTCTAAAGCTGCTTTAGCCAGTTGTCCAGTCGACAGGCAGCTGTTTCAGGGAATAGTTGCCTAGTTGCAGTGAAAGTATGATGCAGTTGGTCTGAATCATCTCCTGTAAGAAACTGTGAAGGCCTCATGGATAGACAATGCAGGAACATAAAATCAGTGATATAGTGATATAGACAATGAGCCTGTAATAGCAACCTCAGGAGTACACATCTGACAATACCTTTGTGATCTCTTCTCCTTTATTCAGGAGGGCAGCCATGTTGGTCTGCAGTAGATCCCCTAGATTCGAGTCCAATAGCACCTTAGAGCCAGTTTGGTGCAGTGGTTAAGAGTATGGACTTTAATCTGGGAGAACCGGGTTTGATTCCCCGCTCCTCCACATGCAGCTGCTGGTATGACCTTGGGTCAGTCATAAGTTCTTTCAGAGCTGTTCTCTCAAGGGCAGTTCTCAGGAGAGCTCTCTCAGCCCCACCTACCTCACAGGGTGTCTGTTGTGGAGAGGGTAGGGGAAAGGAGTTTTTAAGCCGCTCTGAGACTACCTTGGGTAGTGAAGGGTGGGGTATAAATCCAGTCTCCTCCTCCTCCTCCTCCTTCTAGACCAGCAAGATTTTTAGAGTATGAGCTTCCGAGAGTCAGAGCTCCCTTTGTCAGATACAACGGGAGCATTGACCCTCAAAAGCTCATATCCCGAAAATCTTCTTGGCCTCTAAGGTGCTACAGCGCTCGAACGAGGCTTGCTCTCTTTGCAGCTGAGAACTGTTAGATACATGCAAACATAAGCATGGACAGTGAATGTATACTCAAGTTTCTTGATACAGATACCTTTCTCTGTAGCAGCCAGTCCCCCCCCCCCCCCCCGATTATTTCATCAAAAATCAGCTTCACTATGTTTGGCTCTACAGTAGCTTGCCCACCTCTGAGATACCTCATCTCGTCTTTGCATTACCTGCCCCGCTCAGAATGCCTCCTAGGTATATTCTCTGTCTCCACCCGTCCCCTCACAGGAGTCACTTTCTCCCCTCCCCCCATTTTCTCAATTCGTTAACTGTTTTATTAATTTATGAACAGGCACCACTTGCAAAGTTTGTTGTCTTTGCCCTCCAAGATTTTGCAGCGGACACTTTTTGGCCCCGTCATATTTTTTTTTACTAAATGACTTCTTATGCCCTTTTTTCCCCAGTTTGTTGAGAAATTGTATAGAAGAGTTAGATCCTGCTCAAGATTATAGCTCTGATAAGAGAAAACCTCAGATTCCATGGAAACACATTTCCATTTAAATCATCTGTGGTGCTGAATGTGATGGTCTATCCTTTCCTTGCAGTAAATGCAAAGAATCTACAGTATTTTTTTAATCTTCCTTGTCTTCCAAGGTGCTTCAGATGATGTTTTGAAGTTTTCCCTTCCTCTCTTATCCTTACAATAACCCTTTGAGGCGAAGACAGAATGCCTGTTAGTTACGTCTAAAAAGGAAAAACATAAGAGTACAGCAAAAACTACTGAGCAAAAGGAAAAAAAGAACTGAGCAACAGATGCCATCCTCTCCCTCTGGGTTTAAAATGTATCTCTTTAGGGAACTCAGCAGTGGGGAGAATAATCTTAAAATTAGCAGATCTCTCTTTTGTCTCCTTTGTCCTGCGCTTGGCCTTCTCATGGAACCCTTTCTTTTTTAGCCAGACCGTTATCTTGGCCTCTCTCCTGTATCTTGGCTTTTTCTCTTCACAGCCATCCTTGACAATCCAAGATCAAGTCCCAAAGCTTTCCCAAAGATGTCTTCCTCAGTTTTCTCTACTAAAACCTCACAAAGTTCCCCTTTTAAGCAGCTGAAGATCCCTCTCCTACCTGAAAGGAAATTAAAATCCCCTTTCTATGAGTTCTTGGTTCATGAGGCCACAGGAAACTATTATTTTGTTCTGCTACCTAACGTTCCCAATATACGAAAGGCCAGCCTCCACATCTAGATAGACTTCGGACTGGCTAGTAAGTCTTGATCTTCAGCCCATGAAGGTGGTTTAAGGTTAACCTTAGCATTTACCATCCAAAGTTGTCATTTCTACTAAACCATCCTTGGGCATGATGTCATGTTACCACAGTGGAAGCCCATGTCAGTTCTGTTATCCTGAGGGGTACAAGCTGTCACCAGATCCAAAGCATTTATGAGTGAGGATAAAGTGTGTTGAGGTGTGTTGTGTAGCATCATCGGGGCAATGTGCCTGACAGTTTGTAGTCCATCTTTGTGGAGGATCTTGGTATTTTGAACCTCAGCTTCCACAGTCCACCGGGGTGATATTCTCTGGGAGACTGTTAGTGGATTGCAGTTTCCTCATGAAATTGATGGTGTCATGGGCAGTCATGAATTAAATAAATAAATAGTCCATATACAAACGAGTTCCTGCCATGACTATGCCAGTGTCTGAAACAATGGGGCATTCCAGGCTGCCAGTTTGTATGTTTTAATTGGCTGATGGAAGGCTCCCAGCCCAAGGTGGCCACATGAGCTTCATAGTTAGGCAAAAATTTGAACATGGGGCTCACATGCAGCTGCCTTGAATCAGCCCATTTGTTCATCAGTATTGTGTACTCAGATTGGGAGTGGCTTTCCTGGGGTATCTTACGAGTCATTTACTCCCCAATACTTTTTTAAAAACTGGAGATGCCAGGGATTGAACCTGGGACCTTCAGCATTCCACGCAGATGGTGTACCACCAAGCCATGGTTCCTCTCCAAGTCCTGTTTTTACACCCTAACCATTATGCATGCCAGCTCTCGCACCACACTAAATCTGGTCATAGCCAAGGTCCTTTTGTTCCTGTATGTGAGAGAAATTCTTTCATCAATTTATCTGAGGAGTTTTGATATTCTTCAGTAGGATCTGAAGATAACTGCCTGAGTGTAAACTGTTTTGTTGGAGAGCTGCCTCCTGTTTGTAGTCAGACTTGTCCACAATGACAACAGCCCCTCCTTTGTGAGCCTCTTCTGTAATGACATGAGAATTGCTTTTTAGGGCTGCTTATTGCCCCCTCCACCAGTTCTATGTGGGTGAGGTTGTGATGCAAGCGTGACTCTCTTGCACCCTCCTTTCACCACTGAGGTTGACAGGAACTGCTTTCCAGGAACTCCAGAGGGCAGGGAAGCCATTTCCATATGGCTACATTTGTTAGTAGCACCTGGTGCTTTGGGAGTACTGTTTAGATGACGCACTCACCGGAGGAACTCCTACAAAATGTGTGTCCTTTCTTTTTGAATCATTAACATCAATAATCACTGTAATTTCTCTCTCTGGGAGATTGTTTAACTAGGGGAGTTTAATGTAACTTGGACATTTGTACTCTGCTTTTCTCCCCAGTGGGAGCCCAAAACAACTAGGAGGATCCTTGGACCTCTCTGGGATCTTCTTCCACATGCACCAGTTTTGGGGCAGAACTCTGTGGTTTATAGCTGATTTTACCATAGAGTTTTGCCCAAAAACTAGAGTGTCACCTGCTGACAGAGGTGACGTTATGACATCACTTCCAGGTGACATCATCACATTGCCTTCAGGCCAGTTGGGGTGGGATTTCCCGGGGAAGCGCCACGCAAAAGCAGAGGTTCCCCCATTCTCAACAGGGGTCTGGCAACCCTAAAAACAGTGTCACGGGCTGGGTGCCAGTAGGTCAGGAGCTGAGTCAAAGTCCGAGACAGTCTAAGGTCAAGCCAAATCAGGAACGAATTACCGTCCAAAACAGAAGCCGAAAGCAGAGTCAGTCCAAGCCGAGGTCAGAGAGGGAAACTCACAAGCAAACCAGTCCAAGGAGTCAACCAAAAGCTGAAGTCAAACAAAGCCGAAGTCACGAGCCAGAGGGTCCAGAATCAGGTTTAGCTGATGCGAGCTGAGCGGGTGCAGAGCTTAGCCAGAATGACTTGTTGCTAGCACAAGTTGTTGGTCTTTGTGCTGTGCCTAAATACCCAGCCACTTCCTGTGCTTGTTAGCAGCTGGCAGTGAGGTCCCGGCTCCCTCTAAAACTCAGGGCTGAGTGATCTGCGACTACGCATGCGTGCCTCTTCTCTCCTAGCAGCTAAGTCTTGCCAAGCTCAAGCCGTTCCACCTGAGGAGGTGAATCAGGTGGGCTTGAGCTTGGCTGTGGCTCAGCTGCTGCGGGTGCTGGGGTAATGCCCTGAGAGGTGCTTGCTTGAGCCTCCTCTGGTTCAGGTGGAGGTTCCTCTGAAGCTGGGGACTGATCCTCCACCACACTTAGGTCCGCAGGAGGCAGGTCTTCAGAGGCACTCCTGACAAACAGTTTATGTTTATGTGGAAGGACTGTGGCTCAGTGGTAGAATTATCTGCTTGGCATGCAGAAGGTCCCAGGTTCAGTCCCTGCCATCTCCAGGTTATAAGGTTCAGGTAGTAGGTGACGTGAATGATTGCTGCCTGAGACTTGGAGAGCTGCTGCCAGTCTTGAGTAGAACCTGCTGATCTTGATAGACTGATAGTTTGATTCAGTACAAGGCAGCTTCCTGTGTTCCCGAGCCTATTGTTCTCCCCTCCTCCATTTTATGCTCACAACAACAATCCTGTGAATTAAGTTAGGCTGAGAGTGTGTGATGGGCCTGAGGCCTCCCAGTGAGTTTCCATGTCAGAGTGGGAATTTGAATGTGGCTCTCCCAGATCCTAATCTAACACTCTAGCCATTACACCATACTAGTTAAAGTCTACATTAACCATCTGCAAGATAGCTTCAATTGATCTAATCCTTGTTAAGAACTAATTGCTTCCATGATTTTGAGACATTAACTTTTGCTTGCCTTGGGAGAACTCGCTGCTTCAGCAGTAATTGGAAATTATCTTTTATTGTTTGATGAATGAATTTTTTTGCTTACCTGTTAACTTGAAGAGCAGATTTCTTTTTTGTAGCTGATCAACAAAAATTGCCTTCTGAGGCAGTCTTTTATGTTGCATAGAGTTGCTTTAATTCTGCTATAATTTGCACTGTGAGAACATGTGAGCAATAAATCATGATTGTGAGTGGGGGTAGAGGTAGGGTTGCCAAGTCCAAGTTGAAAAATACCTGGAGACTTTGGGGGTGGTGGATCCAGGAGAGGGTGGGGTTTGGGGAGGGGAGGGGCCTCAGCATGGTACAATGCCATAGAGTCCACCCTTCAAAGCAGCCATTTTCTCCAGGGGAGCTGATCTCTGTCAGCTGGTGATCAGTTGTAAAAGCGGGAGATCCCCAGGCCCCACCTGGAGGCTGGCAACCCTAGGTAGAGGACAAGCCCATTCAGTCATCCACTCCTAATGAAAGACCTGTAAGGGACATCATTCCAGTCTAGGAATTGCAGAAAGCTGTAACATTACTTCTGGGTTTCCCCCAGAAGTGACATCATTCTGTCTCTTGATGGGGGCCCTACCTATATCCCCCCCTCCCCAGACTCCCACCATTTAGACCACAGTAACTCGGCATAGGATTGCACTGATAAAGAATTATGATATGGAAATTTTAAAAAATTTACCATTTCTTTCTTTCTGTTAGTTTATGCTCTTGCCAAAGAGGTTTAAATGTAAGTTGCAAGCTTTTAACGGGAACAGTTTTAACCTTTTTATTGCAGTGCTATTCTAACCATTATGGGTTAAAATAGTTTTTTTTTTCATTTTTAGGCTAGAATTTATAATATGATAATTATACCTTTTTTTAAAAAAACGAGTCTCATCAAAAGGCAGAACAAAATTTTAGTTTAATAGACACCAATATCATAGGCATTTTTAATATCCATCAAATAGCGCTCCATGGTTTTACCCCTCTCATTTTGGATTCTTCTCCTATCCCCAAAGTTCCTCCCCTTGAGTTGTTTGGGCGGCCAGTTTTAATGCCGTTTGAAGATGATATGAAGTCTGAATCTGCTGCTGCATACCAAGAGAGCTGGATGCACAGGTGTTTTCCCAGAATAATTTAGTAGATTTAATACCAATAAACCTTTAATCGGAAAGGGAAAGAGTCTAAAAATCTGATGTTATGCTAGATAAGTTTCAGAAAAAGTGCAAGATAGTCTTGGGATACAACACCATCAACTGAGTGGTTTTAGCACCTCTGCTATGGCTAGCTATACATTTAAGGAAATAGTATTTTATAAGAGTTATCTCAGCACTGTGTACTGACAGGGAAACTGAGGTCATTTCCCATGGGCTACCTGCCTGTGTTCATCACAGTTGGGAAGCAGGTTTTTTTTCCTGCTTCTCACAGCATTGCATTATATTTATGCACCTCCAGGGGTTTCCCTGCATTTTTTTCTGGTCTTTCTCAAACCCACTTTGCTCCAAAGATTTGGTAAAGATTGCAGTAAAGTCTGAATGGCTGCAGTATGGGCTGGAAAATTCAGGTTGGGCCTGCCCATGTGGCAGACGTTTCCCCTTACCCTTTCCCTGCAGCAGCCATTTCTCTCCCTTCCCCCCACCCCGGGTTTTTTAAAATTATTTTAACAATTGGCACTAGAATAGTGCTATATCAATATGTTGTTCTAACAATATGTGTAACAGGTTCTCTGAGTTCTCGGCTTTCATTTAAAAAATCTCTAGCTCTTTCCATTGTGAAGATATAAGGGGAAAGGCATGTCTTCACAACAGAAAGGGCTGGAATCTTTTTTAACAAATGAAAGCTGGGAAATCACAGAGCCTATTGTTATAATCATATATCAGTATAATGATATTCTAGTGTTGATTTTTTACAAGAATGGCAAAAGCTCGAGAGGGCCAGGAACGGAGTGGTGGCCACCGGGGCAGGGAGGCCCCATTACTGTGCCACTTTATCTGCAGCTGCACCAGCAATGGAGAAACCACACAAACCCCTGTGTGGAAACCATCTGATACATAAATTGTTCCTAGAAATGACTGCTATTAGCAAAAGTTTGGTTTTATATTTTAAGCTGTGTAATAGAATTAGGAATTCTTACTGCTTGGGAGAAGGTATTGTGGAAAGTGCCGCATATATCTGAAGATTTTGGCCTTGAAATGGAGGCAGCTCCAGAGTCACTGTCTTGCAGGAGTGATTTTAAAGAATCATTCGAGGATCCAGGCCGCTGGCTTGATGCATATTGTGGGAAAGCAAACGGCTTCCATAAACAGGGATACTGCAGCCTCTTTGCAGGCAGCAGATGATGCAATACCCCCCTTGGGAACTTTCGAGGAAACAATTCTGGTTCTGGATTAATGATCCAAAAAAGCCGAGAATTGTCAAGTAGTAAGGAGAAAGAAAGGAAGCTATCAATCCTTTTTAAAATAAAAACAAGAAAATGATTGCTAATTTAAAAGATCAGATGATAGCAAGGGAGGGTGATCGGATCATCATGATTTAAACCAAACCAAGAAATAACTTTTCTTTTGGTAAATCAGCGCGAAGAGGCTAGATGCACAAACACATGAATCAGGCCATTGGTCCATCACAGTCAGTATTCTCTACTCAAGCTGGCAGTAGCTCTCCAGGGTCTTGGGCAGGGGTCTTCCTCATCACCTGCTGCCAGACCCTTTAACTGGAGATGTTGGGGATGGAACCTGGGACCTTCTGCACGCCAAGCAGATGCTTTGCCACTAAGCCAAGTGCAGCCCTCCGCCCCCCCCCCCCATTTTTTTTCTTTGGCTGGAAGATTCTTCCAGCAGGTTCTGGATCTACACACTCCTGGATTCACATGAAGCTGCCTGATACTGACTCAAACCCTTGGGCCATCAAGGTTAGTACTGTCTACTCTTGACTAGCAGTGGCTCTCCAGATTTTCATGCAGAGGTCTTTCACATCACCTTCTATCTGATCCTTTTAACTGGGGATGCTGGGGATTGAACCTAGGACTTCCTGCATGCCAGGCAGATGCTCTACCACTGAGCCACAGGGGGACACTGTTTAAAATGTTCAAATGATTAGAGAAAATAGACTTATCGTTTTAAAAGTATGTTTAAATTCTTAAGGAGAGACTAGATTATCATTCCTCCACGTTTCTGTTATTTTCTACAAGACTGTGGTTAGGTAGGATGAGGGAAGACTTAGTTCCGCAGGACGCTGCATTCTGATCTACTTGGTGGGTCACCTTTTCCTTTTGAAAAATCTTTATTAGGAGCAGGGCTATTTTTGGGCAGGAATGCACAGGAACGGAGTTCCGGCTGGCTCCTGAGCTGGCCACACCCAGCAGGAACTCATTAGAATAATAGGCCACACCCAACAGCAGAAACTCATTATGACTGGCAACATTAGGGGTATGTGGCCTAACATGCAAATTAATTCCTGCTACAAAAAAAGCCCTGGGTTTTGACAACAAACAAGGTAAACAGAATAAGAAGCAAAAGGTGGGTGTGGCTGGATGACCACTCTTCTGGTAACCTGGGGGTGTGGCCTAATATGCTAATGAGTTTCTGCTGTTGGGTGTGGCCTATTATGCTAACGAGTTCCTGCTGGGCTTTTTCTACAAAAAAACCCTGATTAGGAGTCTTCCTTCTCAAGGTATGCACAGCAGTGAAGTTTTCTGGCATGACTCAGCAGGCCACAACTCTTTGGAGTTTAGGATCTTAAACGTCTTGATAACCAAGTATTGGATCTTTTAGAGACGATGTTGCCAATAAGGCTTACGAAGGAGTTATTTGGGGACAGTTGTGCAGCCTGGACTCCTGAGGATTGAGGCATTGTATAGGAATCTGTATTCCCTAATCCTAATTTTTCTCCAGACCCTGCATGTGGAAATGGAAAGTATCATCAAGTTGCAGCCTATTTATGGTGATCCCATAGGGTTTTCAAAGCAAGAGACGATCAGAGGTGGTTTGCCATTGCCTGCCTCTGCATAGGGACCCTGGACTTACTTGGAGGTCTCCCATCCAAATACTAACCAGGGCCAACCCTGCTAAGCTTGCAAGATCTGATGAGTTCAGGCTAGGGTTGCCAGCCTCCAGGTGGGGCCTGAGGACCTCCCGCTTTTACAACTGATCTCCAGCTGACAGAGATCCGCTCCCCTGGAGAAAATGGCTGCTTTGGAGGGGGGACTCTATGGCATTCTACCATGTGGAGGCCCCTCCCCTCCCCAAACCCCACCCTCTCCTGGCTCCACCCCCAAAGTCTCCAGCTATTTTCCCACCCAGACTTGGCAACCCGAGTTCAGGCTAGCCTGGACCATCAAGGTCAGGGCAAACTCTGCCATACAGGAGGAGAAAATAAAAATACTTCTCAATAATATGAGTTCTTAAAGGCTTAGCCAGGACAATTTCACATTACGTTTCTATTCTCTGCCCCCCACTGACTGATTCAATTGCCTCAGCTATTTTGGACTTCTGAAGGACCGTCGTTACAGTGTGTGTTCAAGGAGACATGGATGTATTAAGACAGTGTGAATGTGGCTCATTCCACCATTCAGGAGAAATCCGTACAAGGATAACCTGAGCGTAAGGAAGAAAATCTGCCTTTTGCCACCTGTGCCAGAATAGGTTTTGCATTCATATCAAGGAATATTTCCCCCACCCACCCAATCTGGGCTGTGACCCAGACCAAAGTCTGTAAAGGATCTGTTGATGAGGTGCCTCTGCAAGTTTGGAAGGAATCCTGAGGATCTAGATAGACTGAAATCAGAAATAAAACACAAAAGATCTGGGAATGATGCAGAGATCTGGGCAGGAGAATGAGCAAAGCCCAGCAGTCAAAATAATGCCAAACATTAAGTGATAGCCTGTTAAAAGGAGCTAAATACTCCACTCAGCCGCAGTCTGTGCAATGCACTTCACTGGTGGGAGCAGGCAAGAGGCCCAGAAGTACAGCAAAAGAGAAGCAGTAGTTACCTGTCCATACAGGTCCAAGCAGGGGGTCCCAAAGCAGAGGTCCAATGGCATGGGCAGTAAACTACAACCCAGAGGTAATTTTAGGGTTGCCAGGTTCCCCCTGACCACTGGTGGGAGATGGGGGTGTTAGGGTTGTCAGATCCAGTTTGGGAAATTTCTGGAGATTTGGGGATGGATCAAGAACCAGAAAGGATAGTTTCAAACATATTATCGGGCCAGTTACTAAAAAAACAATATGTATACCCTAAATATTATCAAAAACACATGTATTTATTATCAAGTAGTTAAAGAACATTTATGGGCTCAATTATAGCCTCATTACAGGATAAAAGTATACAGTGTGAGAATGAGGGGGAACTATTGTGACCTGACGTGTTTCAGCCCAAACAGGCCTCCTTCAGCGGTCAAGCAATATTTGTACATATAGGCTCATGATACAATTATACAATTACCAAGTTAATGTGGGACCAAAAGAGGAGTTTTATAGTAACCATCAATTGACTCAAGGCATAGGAATGTTTATGAGGCCTCCTGAAGTCTAGCCTTGTGTCATAGTCAGATGCATACCTGCTGAATGATGTTGCTGTTGTATGCTGTCCAGTTTTGGTCCAGAAGATACAGGTGCACACACCATTTATGATACATTGGCTCCGATTAGTTGTTTTGTAGGGGGTGCAAAAAGGGGAAGAAAGCAGGGTCTCAGGGTCTTAAAATTCAGAAAGTACAGGGTAAAATGCAATTGTGTAAAAAAGGCAAAGATCATGAACTAGCTTTGCTAAACTAGTTAACACCTATAATGAGGGGTAGGTTCCAGATGCTAGAAAAGAATTGAATGTTTGAAATTGGATTAACAATACCAGGATTTTCATTACCATAGAAGAAGAATGTTGACTGTCTTTCAACCAATGTATCAGATTGTGAGAAAGCTTTTCATTTATGATGTATGAAGTTAAATGCCTTCAGTTTTTCCTCCCACGCTGTCGTGTTCCGGGATTCAAAACAAAGGCATAAGGTTGCTTTCCCAGTCCTGAGCAATTTGTAATCTTGTGGAAGAGATCAGGCAGAATATCTGATTTTCATGAAACAATTTTTTTAAAATTTCACCCTTGAAATATCCTTAATCACAATAGATCCAGATCCAAGCTTATATTCAGTTTGAATTATCTTAGTGAGATTCTTATGGATCTGAATCTAATATCTAGTAGGGATCATAAGAACATAAAATAGAAGCCATGTTAGATTAGGTCAGTGGCCCGTCCAGTCCAACACTCTGTGTCACACAGTGGTCAAACCACCAGGTGCCATCAGGAGAACCACCAGTGGAGTTGTAGCTCCAGAAGCCCTCCCACTGTTGCCCCCCCCCAGCACCAAGAATACAGAGCATCACTTGCCCCAGACATAGTGTTCCATCTATACCTTGTGGCTAATAGCCACTGATGGACCTCTGCTCCATATGTTTATCCAATCCCCTGTTGAAACTGTCTATGCTTGTAGCTGTCACCACTTCCTGCAGCAGTGAATACCATGTGTTAATTAATATGTTCCTTGCAATGGATTGCCCCTCCAGCAATTTAAGGGACCAAGATAGCCAAAATATAATGTAGTTTTACTCTGGGTTGGAAAATTCCTGGAGATGGTGGGGTTTGAGGAGGGGAAGGACCTCAGTGGGGTATAATGCCATAGAATCCACCCTGCAGAGCAGCCATTTCTCCAGGAGAACTGATGTCCATTTCCAGAAGATCTGGAGAACATGATGTCTCCAGGAGAGCATGGTTTCTCCAGGAGAACATGATGTCTGTATTTCCAGAAGATCTCCAGGTTGGCAACCCTGTTATATATTTGTTATCTGTAAGAAAATTTCCATCCTGTTAGCAGTCGTTGGTTTAAATGTTGGCTTAATCCAAATTGAGTTCCAAACCTTATAGAGAATATTACTGTCCCGTTAAGGTCATTATCCCACTGTTCTTTTGAAACAGATTTAAAAGCTCAGCAAGGCTTCTGATTGACTACTGGAGATTTAATTGGCTGTGCAGATTTTTATTTAAATGTTGCTTTGGCAGCAGCTGCCACCACAGCACAAGGATCTGCAGTGTGTTACTGAAGTTAAGCGCTGGCAGTCATTTTGTGGCTGGATCCACCTCCTGTGGCAGCCATTTTGTTGCCGCCCTCAGCATGCTGTGTCAGAATTCCAAATGTGCCCGCAGGCTTGAAAATGTTGGGGACCCCTGATATACATACTGCTTCTCTGGAAACCTGCTCAAACTGGTTCATTGTGTAAACACTATACCGTATAATAGGGTTCCCAGGTCCCGGGGGGGTTCCCCCAATTTTCAGGGCTTTGCTCCGCTGCTGGCCAGCTGGCTGGCAGGGGAAGCCGCACCCCCGAACAGGACATCACTGGGCAATGTCTCCCACGTGATGACATCACCTGGAAGTGACATCATCACGTCACTGACATCATTGGGGGGACGTTCTAGTTTTTGGGCAAACACTATGGTTTTGAAGGCAAAAAAAACCCCATAGAGTTTTTTGCCCAGAAAACTAGAGCATCACCCCCCTGATGTCAGCAACATGCTGACATCACTTCTGCTGCCCGCAGAAAGCACGTGTGGCAGGAGATCCCAGGAAGGACCCGAGAGCCCCTGCCAGATGCCAGGTAAGTCCTGGCCACCCTGGAGTAAAATCATGCAACCTGCATAAAAACTAGTTCAGCCAAACACCACCAGGTGCCTGCAAAGACAGAGCAGCCCCGTCTGTTCCTTTACTTCCTCCAGCCAGGGCTTGATGGAGGCCTGATTCTGCAAGGCACTGCTCAGGCAGTGATCTCGTTCAGCAACTGGAATGTGGGCTGCCAGCCTGGGGCTACATTACCACTGAGCTGCTTCCTCACTGACTGGCTGTCTCTGCAGTTCCCACCAGGTGGGGGAGAGTGGGGGGTACCGGAGTCTGGTGTGCCATCAGTACCATCTAGAGCTGAGCCTTTGGAGGCAGGTCCTTTGATGGAAGCCTCAGGGGCTCTGGGTCTGGAGGGGGTTCAGTGCTTCCAGGTGTCCCATAGACTTCCTGATCACCCCCCATCCTGGTCATCTTCAGATGAGGAATCCATTCCCAGGTCTGCCCAGGAGGTGGGGTGGGCTTACTGTAACTTAACTTCAGCAAGCAGCTACTAAAAATTGGCTATAGAACAGAATTCTCTGTGGATCGTTTCAGGGAGGGCTTGGGAAACCTGGATTTTATGATTATGTTACTTGGTGTAAAGCCCGTTGACATGTATTCTGGAAAAAATGAGACCTTTGAGAGCAAAGCATCATGCTAGAAACATCTCAAACTGTGTTGAAGCAGCAATGGCTCACTAGTAGAGCATCTGCTTTGCATGCAGAAGGAGCATTCATTCATTCATTTAATTTATACCCCACCCTATCCCACAAGTGGACTCAGGGTGGCTTACAACATAAAATTCATAAAACAAAAAACCCAAGAAAACAGCAAATGGTGCAACAAGCAATAACAAAAAGACTTAAAATTGAGAAGGCATGCAGTGTTGATAGGAGCTGATCTAAAGGGGGAAAGGGGGGAGGGTTGTGTTCTGAAACCTTAAGGAGTCCTGGAGAGGGATTGGGTGGGGTTTAGTAGCCCACTAACAATCTATCTGATAGATGTGTGTACAGACATCTTTGTGTACAGCTTTGCATTACCTGTTCCTGGGTACACATCTACAGACTGAGTTGCTCACTAACTATGTCTTTCTAGAGGCAGTGGGGAAGAGACACATCTGTCTAGATCAGAGTTCAATTCCCAGTGGCTCTAGCATCAGGTAGTAAATAAGGTAAACAACGTCTTTCTGAGACCCTGGAGGGCCACTGCTAGTCCAAGTAGACAGTAGACCTTGATAGACCAAGGGTGTGTCCCTGTATGAGGCAGTTTTGCGTGTTCATGGGGGGGTTTTGTGGGGTTTTTTTTTAAGCAAACAAGCTGCTTGTAATCAAAGTAAGTCTTGCTGCTGAAGTCAGTGAAGAACGGAAGCATATTGTGTGCGTTCTCATCTTGCCCTCTTTAAAGTAACTGTGGTTATATTTCACATTTTCAGTAGGTTACTGAGGAATGAATGGTGGGAAAGCCCTGAGGCATGGTTTGCTGGTGTGGAGAATTGGCTGTTAACAGCAGAGCATCACTACGTACTTCATGTGACACTTTTAAAGTCTGGCACAAAGCAATATTTGTCTTGCTTGTCTATAAGAAGTCAATTGGTATGCTTCGCTTCCCTGCTAGGAAAAACCCTGCATGTATATTCCTTCATATCGTACTTAGGTTATGTGAAGGCCCCAGGGAAACTGGGAGAGTGGAACCTTCCCGGAAATTCCTGAAGATTTGGTGCCTGGGGACGGTGGAGATTGACCATCCTAAGTCACCCTCCTCTGACACATGTGGCCAATTCGCACATAACCAAGTCCTTGGATGTCTCATACCTCAGATTGACAGATGTGGTCTTTAAGTTCCATATTTGGAATTTAACTTCCAGGTGTCTATGGGCCGTTTGCCCCTCTGGAGAGTCTTACATGGAACCATCAGTACACGCAAGTTTACTCCATGTGCACGATTCTCCAGTGGGGCAAACAGTGGCTTCTTGGAACTGTTTCAGGTTAGAAAAACCATGCGTGGGAGGGACTTGAGTCCCCTGTCCCCATGGTCCATATCCAAATTGGCCTCCAGCGCACCTGGCAGTTGTGTGGTGAGCGTAGAACTCCCAGGGTATGTCCACTCAAAAGGGACCCATGGCAGGACTTTGTGACACATGACTCAGCCCTGACCCCATCCCCATGTGATTGCAGGGGATATCCTGTTTTGCCAAGGAGGGAGGGCATTTAAAGGAACGTGCTGCTAGGCAAGTGTTGGAAGTAGGGCTTTCAGAGAAAGGTGTTAAAAACATAGAAACAGCCCTGCTGGATCAGACCATCTAGTCCAGCATCCTGTGTCACACACTGGCCAACCAGTTCCTCTGGAGGTCCAGCAACAGAGCATAGAGGCTGAGACCTTCCCCTGATATTGCCTCCTGGCTCTGGGGGTAGTGCTTCTGAGTGTGGAGGTTTCCCTCTGTCACCATGGCTAGTAGCTTGTAAATGGAAGTCGGGCTTTCAGAGGAAAGTGTTGGGTCCTACAGAACCAACAGAAGCACATAACTTGATTCAGCATTAAGAGCCACGTTGAAAGAATACGAGTCTCAAGCAAAGGGTTTTGTATTCTCTGCTTGCTTATAACAGAAACCAGATTTAACGTGACACATTTCTGTCCGTTGGCTGTGAAGCAAGTCATGCTTCGGCCGCTGTTAATTCCAACCAGCTGGAATGACTACGAATCTAATTGCTGGCTCTCGAGCTCAAAACAGTGAGAATTTTTACGCAGTGAGATCAGAAAGGCTGAAATGCAAGCAGTACAAATCTGTGTCACTTCTGTGTAAATCTCAAACCTGTTTGCAAGATTAATACAGCAACCATGGTGGGGTAGTCTGTGTTTTCTCTAATTTTGCTGAACTAATCTATCTCATGTAGCTCGTGGGGAGAGGGAAGCATTGTTTATATTCAGAATGAGAGGGCTGAGTCAGAAAGCGATGAATACTAGCAAGCTTCCTGACTAAGTCCATTCCTGAGAATGGTTTTTTTAGTTAGAGGATGGTGACTTTATTGATTTGATTAGATTAGATTTTTTGACCATCCTTTCCCCGCGGTTCACAGCAATTTGATTCAGTACAGTGTAAAATAACTTAAAACCATAGCAACTCAATCTTTAAAACACTCAGGCATTTAAACATTTCAGAACATTTAAAAAACAAGATGGCAGTGCTAGCATTCAGTCATTGGGGGGGAGGGTGCCAGGCAGATGTAAGGAACAGTTGCTGGCCTCAACCAAAGGCCTGGTGAGACATCTCTGCCTTACATGCCCTGTGAAGCTTTAATAGATCAGTCAGGGCACAGATGTCACTCAGCAGAGAGTTCCACCAGGCTGGGGCCACGGCGGAAAAGGCCCTGACCCTGGTCGAGGCCAGCTGAATATCTTTTGGGCCGGGGATCACCAGCAGATTCTTATCTGCTGATCTCAATGCCCTTCAGGAGGACATACTGGGAGAGCCGGTCCCAAAGGCCCTTTCAGGGTGGCAGTGACGTCTTGGCAGATGGAAATGCTGTCCCATGCGTTTGGGGCCCTTTGTAATGTCAGGTATATCTGTTGTGTAGAAACTGTTCTATGTAGGCGGCTCAAGGGCATTTTTGACAGACAACGGCATACCTCCTGTCTGAAGATGAATGAGTGAAGGGCTTCAAGGGCAAATATCAATAGAGAGTGTGTGATCATAACAGTCTTGCTGAAGCCGAGCACAGATGGGTCTGGATATTGTCTGAAGGGGAGATCTCCCAGGAATCCCTCATAAGCTGCCTTGGGTTTCATGCTGGAAGAAATGTGGGATCAGAACGCAAGTAACTAAATGATAATGTGGTTGGCTTTATTTCAGGTTGATCCCATAATAGTGTTAACCTAAGTGGATTTGGGACAGAGTTGGTGTCTGGGTTCATGGAATCCGGTGCTGGGGGCTGCACCTTTGATTTCACGCTCATGTCCAGATCTCTTAGTTCCATTTCCATCTGTTGATGGGAAATTAATAGCTTTTTAAAATTTTTGAGGGTTCTTTGCAAAAAAATCACGACGTAAGGAAGCGCAGGACAGTGTGAACCTGACAAGACTTTGCAGGCGTTGAAAGGAAGTACTTCTTCACCCAAAGAGTAGTAATTAACACATGGAATTCACTGCCACAGGAGTTGATGGCGGCTACAAGCATGGACGGCTTCAAGAGGGAATTAGATAAACATATGGAACAGAAGTCCATCAGTGGCTATTAGCCACAAGGTATAGATAGGAACTCTCAGTCTGGGGCCAGTGACGCACTGTATTCTTGGTGCTTGGGGGAAGGGGGCAACAGTGGGAGGGCTTCCTGCCTCCACTGCTGGACCTCCTGATGGCACCTGGTGTTTTTGGCCACTGTGTGACAGAGTGTTGGACTGGATGGGCCACTGTCCTGATCCAACATTGGCTTCTCTTATGTTCTTATGTTACGTTCTTATGAAAGATAATGTAGTTGCTTTTTGATATTTGGAATGTTTTAGTATTTGCCACCTTGGGGACCCTGAGTTGGGTGGAAAGGTGGCATAGATATGTTTTAAATATTTTTTTTAAAAAAAACTTAACTGAGCTCACAGTGCAATCCTGCGCATGTCTACTCAGAAGCAAGTCTCACTTTGTTCAGTGGGGTTGTTCTAAGGTGAGTGTGTTTAGGATTACGGCCTCAGTCTGGGTAGCTGTTGTATTCAACTGAGTCACAAGCATTTTTAAAGCTCACTGTAATGCGGTTAGATGGTCTTTGTGTGAGCCATGTGGTAGCTAATCTTGGGTGCCTTTTCTGGTAATTTTGGTGGGCTTTCGTCGAGGCGTTCTCTGCAGCTCCTCTGTAGTCCTGGCGTGATGCCACCGGGCTCTTGCAGTGATTAAAAACGGCTATTAATTCATACAAAGCTGAGCACAGCTACATATGTGTTTTTTGCCTGGGAAACACTGGCTGCTGCCTGGGGCTGCCTTGGAGAGTGAACGCCTGACCCAATTCCTTGCGTTCAGTGAGCAGATCAGATTATTTTTGAACCAATTTCAGAGTGCCAGGGAATGTCTGAGCAAATTGGTTTTGTCACCTTGGCCGGAAAGGATTAAACTGAGAGAGACTAGCCTGGGAGCAAATGTAGGATATCCTGAAATGGGCGTTTACCGGTGGCAAGAGTGCCCACGCCGGTTCAACCTGTACTTCCTCATGAGTCAATGGCATATGGGTTACTTAGCTACTGTTTGCACCCACCTGCTTTAGAGAATCACACTAGCATGGTCCTTTTGACTTTGAATCTGGACACTTAACACTGAATCAAGCTGGTTTGATTGTTGTGTAATATATTGAGTGGTGGTGGAGGAAAGTGTGGTCAAGTTGCAGCCAACTTACGATGACCCCGTAGGGTTTTCAAGGCAAGAGACATTCGGAGGTGGTTTACCATTGCCTGGCTCTGCATAGCGCCCTGATAGTCTTTGGCCTCCCATCCAAGGCTGTGGTCACACACACTAAATAATCCACTTTCAGTCCGCTTTCCAACTGGATTCTGCCAGTTCACGCAGTAAAAATCCAGTTGGAAGGTACACTGAAAGTGAACTGAAAACGGATTATTTAGCGTGTGTGACCGCATCCCAAGTACTCAGAGGTTAAGATGCTGAGCTGCAGACTGGAAGGTCAGTAGCTCAGCAGTTCAAGACCCTAGTGCCACGTGACGGAGTGAGCACCAACCTAGCAGTTCGAAAGCAAGAAATTGCTAGTAGGTACCGCTTCGGTGGGAAGGTAACAGCGTTCCGTGTGCCTCTGTGTTTAGTCATGCCGGCCACATGAGCACGAAGAAGTCTTCGGACAGCCCTGGCTCCCCGGTTGGGAAACGGAGACGAGCACCGCCCCCTAGAGCCGGATTTGACTGGCTTTCAAATAAGGGAAACCTTTACCTTTACCTTTTTTATCCAAGTACTACTAACCAGGGCTGATCCTGCTTAGTTTCCAGGATCTGACACGATTGGGCTAGCTTAGGCCATCCAGGTCAGGGCATCAGTGGTCAGAACTGCATGAGTTAAATAAATGTATTGTTCCGTTGGCCATTTCTGCCAGGAATATCAAATTTTCTCCATCCCTAAACTCTTCTGTCCATCTATTTCTCTTCCTCCAGCTATTCTGGAAATTCTGCTGCTCTCCTGTAGTATGGATCTGACAAGAGTATATTGGTGTTGTCTGTAAAAGAGCACTCTGTCTCACACCATTCCCCTGCTCACTAAGGTTCCCCTCCCGTCTCATGCAGATCCTGTGATCCCCAATGTAGTATTTTCTTCAGTGGCCAAACGTGACCTTCTCCCCCTGTCCTTTTTCACCAGCAGGAAAGCTTGTTGGATCCAACCCAGTAATCACAAATATTCTCTGTGTGGTAGAACATAAGAGCATAAGAGAAGCCAATGTTGGATCAGGCCAATGGCCCATCCAGTCCGACACTCTGTCACACAGGGGCCAAAAATACCAGGTGCCATCAGGAGGTCCACCAGTGGGGCCAGGGCACTAGAAGCCCTCCCACTGTTGTTTCCCCCCCCCCCCCCAGTACCAAGAATACAGAGCATCACTTGCCCCAGACTGAGAGTTCCTATCTATACCTTGTGGCTAACAGCCACTGATGGACCTCTGCTCCATATGTTTATCCAATGCCCTCTTGAAGCCGTCCATGCTTGTAGCTGCCACCACCTCCTGTGGCAGTGAATTCCATGTGTTAATCACTCTTTGCAGGCAGCAGAGTGCACTGAAGCAGCTCATACTGATTGAAAGAGCTCAGAAAATAATCCCTCTAACAAAGAGTGGGAACTGACAGTAGCTTTTAAGAGGGTTGAAAGTGCTAGGGAGAGAGGAATTGCTCTCCGTGCCATGATGTGCATGTTCTTTTCTTATTCCGCTGTCATATGGCAATATTACACATTGATTTCTTTTCTTTCTAAAATGCTCACACCACTTTTCTGTCTATTACATAGTCAAAAGCGGATGACAAAAGGAGGTGACAGCCAGCAGGCGTGCAGATAAAAAGCCCGCAGGAGAATGGTGCATAACAGGCAAGCAACAAAGCCGTAGCCTGGATATAATAGATGAGGAGGAATGCAGATACAAAACAGGAGGCAGGGAGCTATCGAAAACATGAGTAAACAGAATTGCCTGGTGCCTGAAGGATAACTAAGGTAGTGCCAGGTGCATGTCTCACAAACAGGACGTGTTTCTGGTATTTTTATCTATCTATCGATCTATCGATCTATCGATCTATCTATCTATCTATTGGATTTATACCCGTCCTCCCCACCTTACGGCAGGCTCAGGGCGGCTACCAACAAATTTATTACAAATTAAAACCATAAAAACATTATCCATGAGCTTGCGATGCACAGTAAGTCATACAACAAGATGGCACAGTTTCGTCATCTATATCTGAACAGTGTCGCAGATGGTAAATGATTCCGGTCGGTGCTGAATGGTCTCTAGATAGTAGAATAGTAGAGTCTGTCCTCCATTCTAGCTCCACAGGCAGTTGTCTAATGATGAACTCCACAGCCAGGCAGATTCATAGAAAGAAGTTGGTCCTATTCCCAAACCATTTAGGGCTTTAAGTGCTAATGCCACCATTTTGAATTCTGCCCCAAAATAGACTGGAGGGCAGTGAGGATCTTTGAGCCTTGGGGGAGAGGATAAACCACATCTTGATTAATAAACCTGCCAGCCATATTTCTGGACCTGTGGAAATGTCCAAAGATTTTTTTAAAGGCAGGCCCTTATACAACCTCATTGTAGTAGTCAAGGCTGGATGTTATTATGGCATGAGTCGCTATGGCAAGGATAATTCTCAGCTGGTTTGCCCACTGTAGTTGGTAAGTGGTCTTCCAGTGCACATGAACCACAAGGTTGATAGAGATTTGTTTCTGTTCCCCATGTCAGATTGAAATTGTTCTCTTCACCACTCAGGAGAGTTCTCCTGATGGCTTTGAGCAAATGCAACAGTGGCAGAGGTTTAATACACTCTTTTATACAGCTACTAGAAAGTATTTGGGTCCTGCCTAGATAGCTCAGCCTAGCCCAATCTCATTAAATCTTAGGGTTGGCCCTGGTCAGTATTTGGATGGGAGACCACCAAGGAATATCTGAGTCACTATGCAGAGGCAGGCAATGGCAAACCACCTCTGAACATCTCCTGCACTGAAAAACTTACATGGTCGCCATAAGTTGGGTGCGACTTGACAGCAAAAAAAAGTATTTGGAGGGAGTAAAGCATAGCTAAAACAATATTTTGAAAGGTTATTTTTAAAAAAGCATTTCACACATCATTTTGTCAGAGCTATTTCCCATTTCTGTTTTCCCTCCCAGCTGTCACTTCTGTACATAGCAAGCAAGTTCAATATGCTTCCTCTCTAGGAAGTTCTCCTTGGGTAGGAGAGTTCCAAAAGCCATCAGTGGGAAGATGCTGTTTGTGTAAATAGGTTGTTCAGTATTGGGAATGTTGTAACGTATCCTGCTTCAGTTCCTCTGGCATGTACAGGAGCCGTACTCAGTTTTCTGAGGTCTGGGATATATCTGTAATCCCAACCCAAAACGTCAGACCACCTTTGATTTTATTTTAGGTATTATCCCGATTTTCTCCCTGGTTGGGGCCCAAAGTGGCTGACGACACTGTTTCCCCCCTCCTTCATTTTATCTTCACAAGAATTACCCTGGGGAGGTAGGTTAGAGGGAGGGCAAGACCGATTGGGCCAACCAGCCAGCTTCAGTAGTAGAATGGCAATTCAGACCTGGATTCTGGTTCAGATCCCATCCCCCTCCCCCTTTCTTTGTCTTAAAATTAAATCTTTAATTGAAAAGGTAGTAGTGAAACTGAACATCTGATCTGGAGGAATCACTCAGTAGCTGGTACTCCTGTCTTTCTAATCTGCTTTCTGCTTTGCCCTCCTCCAACAGGTCAAGCTGGGAACTCCCAGATTTGAGAGAAGGACGTGTAAAAGCCATCAGTGACTCTGATGGCGTCAGCTACCCTTGGTACGGGAACACCACCGAAACGGTGACTTTAATTGGCCCCACCAACAAGATCTCCCGGTTCTCAGTCAGCATGAATGACAACTTCTACCCCAGCGTGACGTGGGCCGTCCCTGTGAGCGACAGCAATGTGCCACTGCTCACCAGGATCAAACGGGACCAGAGCTTTACAACGTGGCTCGTAGCCATGAACATGACCACCAAGGAAAAAATCATCTTGCAGACTATAAAATGGAGGATGCGAGTGGACATTGAGGTGGACCCTTTGCAGCTCTTGGGCAAGCGTGCCCGGCTAGTGGGGAGGACTCAGCAGGAGCAGCCCAGAATTCTGAGCAGAATGGAACCCATCCCGCCCAATGCACTAGTGAAACCCAATGCCAATGATGCCCAGGTCCTTATGTGGAGGCCCAAGCGAGGCCCGCCTTTGGTAGTCATACCACCCAAGTAGAGGGCATCGTTGACAGTACAAGACGAGGGCTTTTGCTGCCGCCACTGGTGTGGATATCCGAGCCAAAGAAGACCTCTCAAATTTTGCCTGCCTTTTGCAACCACACGTGGGAAGAGAGCTTCTTCAAGAAAGGCAATGTGCCCCAGGAAAATAGCTGGGCTTCTGGAAGGAGGCCCTTTTGTGGTCCCAGATGTCAATGGTATTCTGGTGGGAGAAAGGAATCCGTCTTAGTGAATCACGGCGATCAACAGAACGATCACTAGTGCCTGTGGCTAATTCTGCTTCCCAGCCAGCTGTAGTGATGGAGGCTTCCAGAATGTTGCCTGTTCTCGGATACGGAGGGGGACGGGAAGGGATGGCATATTACCACAACGTTATACCTATGCATTTTTTAAAAAATTGATAATCAGAATTTTCGTCCTGCTTGTTGGAACTGAGCGAATGTTTACAAGGGGGGGGACTATTCATGCCATCTGTTCCGCTTTGCTCTAGCAGAAAGAGCAGCTCTGTCTGCAGGGAACTGTCCGCGGTGCTGAACTAAAGCACAACTTGAACTACCAATAATCTTGTCCGCCCTTCCGCTCTTCCTGGGGATAATTGATGCCGTCTAACAGAGTTGAAACTTTTTTTTTTTTTTGCATGCGAATCAGTGTGTCTGAAGTAGCTGTAAATGTAGGAGCTCCGCCATAATTTTCTGGGTTCAGTCCGGAGTTAATCAGCCAGCTATACCTGAATGTTTTGATAGGCTGTTCTTTTCATAGACACACACACATACCATCCCTAACTCTGCTTTTTTACACAAGCCAAAATAATCTATAGACCGAAAGACAAGTGTGTGCGCTCTTAAGAGATTGGTTATATTCTGCATAGGAGGAAGACTGCTGGAAGATGCTTGGAAGCATCCTGGGCACGCAGAGAAAATAGGTTTTTGAAAAATTCATTGTCAATGCTAAAAACCATTTCTAATTATCGTACTTGTACCACTTCTTCCCTAGGGATTGGAGGATCCGAGGCCACTATTAACGATGGGAATGCAGAGCTCAGAATCCCAGTACAACTCCAGTGATGGTGAAATCATTGCACATCTGCAGGGAAAGAGGAGCTTTCAGAGAGGGGGCTTAGGTTCTTTAGTACCCAAGGAGCAGAGAACAGGGCACCGTTGCACGGACAGTCAGAGCTACACGAAAGAATATCACAGGCCAGATGCTGCCACTGGGCTGCCTTTTAACTTCTCTGCTTTAAAGGGAAAGTTTTGTGGATCCCCATTCAGAGGCACTAAACCTGAATCCCAGTGCCAGGAGGTAACATCAGGGGAAAACCTTGGCCTCCGTGCCCTGTTGTTGGCCCTCCAGAGGAACTGGTTGGTCACTGTGTGAGACAGGATGCTGGAACAGATGGACCACTGGTCTGATCCAGCAGGGCTCTTCTTATGTTCTTATCTTCCTCCACCACCCCCATCTTGCATGTGGCCAAAAGATTTTTTCCCCCCCAGTATTTGAGGGGGAGAATATGATCTAGCAATGAAAGTGTGTGGATCATAGTAACTCTCCCCCCACCATCTTTTTATTTTAAGCTCCTGCTTTCAGAACTGTCGGTGGCTTCTCTTCTTGTTGAACCGATGATACCATAATGAGATGTGGGACAGAACCTTCTTCGATTTGTAGCTCATTTGGTCTCTGCTAGAAATATGTATTCAGCTCTCCTTCTCATTCTGGACAGTTACCAACTCCAAGGAAAACATTTCTTAATGGGTGACTCGGAGGAAGAAAGTAGCTTAGGTGACTGTAGCATGACAGCTTTTTTGCTTTGCGATACTCTGGCAGTGTGAGCGGTGTTTTAACAACCTTCTAAGGAAAGAGAGCACTTTGGAGAAATGTGTAGCGGGCAGAAAGGCCAGTTGACTTTCTGTATTTGAAGCCAAGATGTCAGGTATAGCGCTTTGGATAGAAGCTGCTGAATGGGCACCTAGGCAAGAGAACTGTGGTGGGTGGGAATGCACAGTCTGTGTCATATTCATGGGATTCTTGTTTGTCATTGTTAGAGCATGCAAAGATTGGCACTCCCAGGGAGCAGGGTCAGCCGTGCTAATGCATTTGCCCAGGGAGTTGTCTTTATCATCCATCACTGGTGACATCTCTTTAGATTATTGTTCTCTGGCGTTAGTTCTTCTCTTAACAATGCTGTCGCAGGAATGTAATCATCTGAAAGGGGACAGAATCTGTACTGTTTTCCCCCCCAAATTCCCCGGCTGCTTCTGGTGTTGCCCTCTGGTTGTGGTGGCAGAAGGTCTAAGCCTGCAAGACTTGACTTCAGCCTTCATGCCACCAGTCCAGCTTGTTACTGAGCTTCCCTTCTCTAAAACTGGCCACAAAATACGCCGTCCACGTGTCGCTTCCTGTCCTTGCCATTGTTCCATCACGTTTCTCTGTTGGGCGTTTCTTTGGTCCTACTGTCTCAGATGCCATAAAACCTCTGGGGTTCTTGAGAATGCCCGGCATTGCACAAGAACTATTGAGCATCATCATGAGTAGGCAGATGTAGCACTTGTGGAAAGATGACTGAATAATATGTAGGAAGTACTTCAAACACTCGCGCTCGTACGCATGCCTAAATGGGTTGAAGGACTGCAGGAACATATGTAGGGCAAACCTCCTTGAATGATGATTCTGACCAGCTCCCTAAGAAACCATTCAGAGTCTGCCATGCAAGAATGAATGAAATGAAATCTGACAGACTAGAAGCTCTGTGTGACATCTCTATAGTGGCAAGTTTCAGTATCAGTATGGAGTCAGTATGCTTCCTATAATATTTCTGGTAATATGGGCCATGCATACCGGTCAGGCAAGCCTTCACTTTCCTGTCTCTCCCTTCAGATGTTCGCACAGTAGTCCCAAGCTCCCACTGAACAGCTGGGATCGGCCACTGCTTATAACTGTGGCAAAGCCTGTCCCACAGCACAGTGAGGTGGACTTTGTTCCAATGATGTATCAACACCTGTATACCCCATCATTAGGATGTTTAAATAAGGGATGTTTCAGTCCTGTGCCTTGTAAGTGTCACTTAAGACTGTCCCGAGCACAGACCCTTTTAGACAGTCTCTTGGGTTTTGTGATGGATTTCTTAACTGTTTACACTTCAAGAATGTTTAACATTGGCATTTAAACCAAAGTCTTCTGGGTTTGCCCAGATTCCAAAGACCTGTCTCTTTGCTTGGCCAATTTAGGAGCCATAGTGCTTTAGATTAGCACAGTTCTTAATGGGGAATATTCTGTGCAAACAATAAAATGGCTTCAACAGACCAGAAGGATTCTCTCTCTTTCTCTCTCTCTCTCTCTCTACCTCCCTCCCTCTGTTTTTGCAGTTTCTTTCAAAGGCAAGAAAAAATTGGAAAGGTTTTAGCAAAAAGTAGAATAGCTGATGATATATAGTGGCTCACTGAAATTGAATGAATGATCAAAAGTGCTGGGAGGGGAATAGTTGGATGGAAAGTTGAACAGTTTGTACGTTGAGTAGTTTGTATGGAAAGTGGAGGGACAACTCTTATTTTGAACTTTATAGTATAGAACTCCCCCCCCCCAAACTTAATGATGGTGTTTGAACATCTTGACCTAAAGCTGACAGGCATTTTTGTTGCACTGTAGAGAAACTGGGCAGGGGGTAGATGTACAGGCATCTATTTTGTAGATATAAAGGTGTGCCTGTTTGACCCTCCCTAATTCTATTCTGCAGCCTAGGATTTCAAGCTAACAGCCGAGTGCCCACTTAGTTTGAGGACTGATACTGACACATCCCTTTTCATTGAAACTGGGGGGGTTTTGCATATAAAAATTTGAAACCTTGATGTAACAGAGTTTATATTGCATCAGGCATAATGGGTACCAGTTTATGTTGCTGCTTTGATTTCATTCTGATCTCCCCACCCCCACCCCCCATTTTACTTAGTGTTTTAATGCATTGGGTTTTTTAAGACTCCATTTAAGTGGAGTGAAAACCAGTGGCAATAACCAAGAACATTCCTCTTGCATGCAACGCACAGTCTCACTGGTTAGAAGAGAGTGGAACGATAGTGCACAGTCCCGATGCAAGGGAAGGGCTCCTTGCCCATGGAGAAGGAGCTCAAAGTACATAATAGGGACTGAATTTACAAATATATGAAAGGTAGCTCTTAAAATACAAGAGTAGTAGGACAGCCTGTCTCTGAGCATCTTGTGCCTCTGTGTGCAAGTACGTTTGCCCCTGTATGCTTGACTACAGTCTCCTGGTCAAACTAATCCCTCCCTCATCAGTTTTTATATTGTGCAAAGTCCAGCATTTTGGTGGTGGAAAGTGCCCTCAGGTTGCAACCAGCTTATGGCCACCCCTCATGGGATTTTTGAGACAAGAGATGTTCAGAGGTGGTTAGCTATTGCCTGCCCCTGTGTCATGACCCTGGCATTCCTTAATGGAATCCCATCCAAATACGAAACAGGGCTGACCCTGCTCAGCTTCCAAGATCTGATGAAATCGGCCTAGCCTGGGCCATCTGGATCAAGGGTTTTAAAGCAGGGAATTCTTCTTTGTTCTGGTATCTTGTTTGTTTGTTTGATTGTTTGTTTTCTAGACTGCCGTCCCCTGCGGGCAGGGTTGAGGGTGGCTTACAACAGGGATATACAATAAATATATAAGATTTTTTAAAAATTAAGACTAACAAGAAAAACAACAGTCCTTAATTAAAAAAAAAAAAATCAATTCCACGATGACTAGCAGAATTCCTGGAATGGCGAATCGCAGACCTCCCAGGAGAAACTTGTAAAAGGTGGGAGGGAGGAACATAGGGGGTAAGAGGGGTACGAGGGTGCCAGATCACTGAGTTATGCCATCGCTGTCCTCAGCCAAAAGCCTGGCGAAACATCTCTGCCTTACAAGCCCTGCGGAAAGGTAGCAAATCCTGCAGGGCTCAGATGTTGTCAGGTAGAGAGTTCCACCAGGCAGCGGCCAGGGCCAAAAAAGCCCTGGCCCTGGTTGAGGACAGCCAGATCTCTCTTGGACTGGGGACCACCAGGAGGTTCTTACCCCCTGAGTGTAACGCTCCTCTTGGGGCACGTTGACAGAGGCGGTCCCAAAGGTATGAGGGTCCCTGACCGCCTTAAAGTTCAAAAACAACACCTTGAACTTGATCTGGTGCTCCACTGGGAGCCTGTGCAGCTCGCACAGCACAGGATGAATATGTTCCATCAGGGGAGATCCCGGTAAGGACCTTAGCCTCGTAATCTCGAGCAAGTTGCTCCCCCCCCCCCTTCTTTGCTGTCACCTAACGTAAACTGAAAACCTCAGGGGCCCTAGCCTCAAAATGGTCTGTTTTGCAAGCGCGTAGAGTTCATCTGTCTCCTGGAATCTGGATTTCTTTTTCACATTGCCACTTGGCTTAATGTCTTGTTCACGTAAATTTTACCCTCTGTACACCACATAATGGACCCCATCATATAATGTGGTGTAGTAGTTAGAATGTCAGGCTGGGATTTGGGAGACCAAGGTGTTTGAATCCCCATGCTGCCTTGGAAGCCTGCCTTGGAAGCTTGCTTGGGCCCTGTCAGACACACTGACCCTCACCTACCTATCTGGCAAAGGGAGCTTTGATTCTTGAAATCTAGTACCCTGAAAATCCTGTTGGTCTCTAAGGTGCTACTGGACTCAGTCCTAGCTGTTCTACCTCACAAGGTTGTTATGAGGATAAAATGGAGGTGAGGAAAATAAATTAAGCCACTTTGAGTCACCATTTGGGGGGGAGGCAGGGCCCGAGTAAAGGCAGTAAATAAATAAATCTCAGTGGGTGTGAAACAAGCCATTTGTGAGTGATGAGTACTTAATCCCTAGTGAGTCGCCTTTTATTTAATGATTTGAAACAGTTATCTCCTGTTCCTCTGCTTGGTAAGTAATGTTTCAGGCAATCTACTGAAATGCAAATTAAAATACAAGAAGAGAAGGTGACTCAGAGGCTTGGAATAGCATTAAGGGAAGTCTCAGGGCTTGAGCGACGGCTGGCAGAGATTTCAGGGCATCCACTGAGGCCAGTGTTTTAAATCCTCATTGACCCGGGTTGTTTTCTCATTGGCATTAGAGCTGCTGATGAATCAATCTGTGTTGCAGTGTGCTTATGCCAGCAACTGTCTCATCAGCCTGGTTGTCACAGGCCGGCCAATCTGAAGGGCCTCTGATGCTACTCAGTCAGTACGTTGTTTTGATAGGAAAACAAAGGCTGTAAGAGTGAAATGAGTGGAAGGCAGGAAGGAAAAATAAGAAAAGAAAATAGAGCAAAGCATATACAGCTAAAACCTGCACGGGGAAGGAAGGAAAGAAAAACAGGAAAAGAAAATGGGAAGAGCAGAGCACATACAGCTAAAACCTGCACAGGAAAGGACAGAAGGAAAAATAGGAAAAGAAAATAGAAAGAGCGAAGTGCATAGAAAAGAAGGAAGAATAGGAAAAGAAAATAGAGTGAAGCGTATACAGCTAAAACCTGCACGGGGAAGGAAGGAAGGAAAAATAGGAAAAGAAAATGGGAAGAGCCAAGCACATACAGCTTAAACCTGCACAGGAAAGGACAGAAGGAAAAATAGGAAAAGAAAATAGAAAGAGCGAAGTGTATAGAAAAGGAAGGAAGAATAGGAAAAGAAAACAGAGCAAAACATATACAGCTAAAACCTGCACAGGGAAGGAAGGAAAAATAGGAAAATAGGAAGAGAAAGACACATACAGCTAAAACCTGCACAGGGAAGGAAGGAAGGAAAAATAGGAAAAGAAAATAGAAAGAGCGAAGCGCATACAGCCAAAACCTGCATAGAAAAGGAAGGAAGAATGGGAAAAGAAAATAGAAAGAGTGAAACACATACAGCCAAAACCTGCATAGGAAAGGAAGGCTGAAATTCACATATTGGTTTGGGGTTTTTTTGCAATTAACAATTTTTATTAATTTTTTTAACAAAATAAAAAAATATCAAAAATACAAAATTCTGAACAGTAACAAAATTCACATATTGGTTTGAAGTAACTAGTCAGATCTTGGACTACAAGCCTTGGATTCTATTTATTTATTTACTTTCATTAAATCAATTGTTGTGGTTTTTCTCACACCCTTCCTCCAGGGAGTTCATGATGGCATGAATTGGTTTACCCTCACAACAACCCTGTTTGGTAGATTGAGCTGAGAGAGAATGACTGGCTGCGGGTCACCTAGCAAGCTTTCATGGCAAAGTAGGGAGTCAAAACTGAGCCTCCCCATGGCGCTCCAGACAAAACTCTTGACAGTACAGAACATGTGCAAGTTTGCAAGATGAAACTCAAGTACAGCTTACCAACTTTCTGCTGTGTAGAGAGCAAGGTTGTTTCTGTTAGGCATCTTCGTTGCTAGAATCATATCCAAGACGATGCACAGCGAGATAAAAACCAGCTAAAGCAAAACGTCACCGTAATAAAGTTGTTCCCTAAGACAATTACTCCTATCACTTCAGAGAGAGGTTTTGATGTTTGCCATTGCCTTGTTCTTGCATTAGGTTGGCGTAAGAGAGGGATGTTCTCTTGCAGAAAGAAGGGCATTCAGGCAGGATCCCACCACTTGCAGCCACAAGGCAGTGCTAAAGCTGTTTCCCAAGAAGCAGAATGTTCTTTGACCATAATTTTGTTCTTAAGTTCAAAAGAAGCTGTACTGTCAAACACCGCAGAGGAATAAGAGCCTCAGCCTTCCAGCTCTTCAGCTGTATTCACACACTCTTAAGGTCAGGATGGGAAGGACTGAGATGTGTTTTGGCGTGGGCGGCTTGCCCTGAGTTGCTGCCTTAACATTCCATTGAGTGGCAGAATTTTCCTGTTCCCATCTAGAGGCCAGGGAGAACCACTCTGTGCCCCTAAGGAACACGGCGTACATAAGCATTTTGAAAGGAAACTCTTCCAGCATCTTCTGGGCAGCAAGAGCTGCTGATACAAGGCTCTCGCTTAGCCAGGGAAAGTCAGGCAGGGTCATGCCGCCCATCTCAACCCTGCATTCTGGGGCCTTTCCCATTGAATCTGATCATGCCGGTAATATCTTACTGAAGACCCATTGGCCTGGTAGAGCCACTGAGCAAAACATTTCAAGCTCACCAGTTACGGGACTGATTGGGACCATAATGACAACAGATATGGGTCTGGCAGGCCCACTGGGCGGAAGACCGCCCAGGGAACAAAGTTCCAGAACGAGACACCTCATAGCATAAACTTCCTTGAACTACAAGCAGTCTGGCGGGCCGTCAATACCTCGTTCATTCCCAAGTTCACTAGTGGTCAGTGTTAGTTAATGTGGACTGGTGTCCACAAAGACCTGTCTCAGAGGCCTCCAGCCTTTTGGGGCCTGCAGGCACCTTTGGAATGCTGTCACAGGGTGGTGGGTGCAACCACAAAATGGCTGCAGGAAGTGGAGCCAACCACACAGAAGAAGCCAAAGTGCAGGGAAGCAGAAAGAGAGATTGGATTTATACCCTACCGTTCACTGGGAGTCTCAGAGCAGCTTACAATCTCCTTCCCTTCCTCTCCCCGCAACAGACACCCTGTGAGGCAGGTGGGGCTGAGAGAGCTCTGAGAGAACCATGACTGACCCAAGGTCACCCAGCCCACTGTGTGTGGAGGAGTGGGGGATCAAGCCCAGCTCTCCAGATTAGAGTCCACCACTCTTAACCACTGCATCAAACTGGCTGGAAAGAAGAGTGGAAGGGAATAAAACCAACCCTGTGGGGGCAGCTGCTGCTGAAACATTGTAATATGTCCAGCCAAGTGGATCTTCATTGGCCAGTCAAAAGCCCTACTGGGCAGGTGTCTTACCCGGCTCTGCCCACTTTGTAAAAAGAAATGGTGAGTTCCATGCTGCCTCTGGGTACCACACTGGGGACCCCTAGCCTGTCTGAGCCCTCTAGGAGGCACTCCCCATGACTTCTTAAATCCCTCTGTCTTCTTCAATGGGTAGAATCACACCAGGAATCTTGGCAGGGGCCTGTGAAGAAACAAGTGGATGCCATATGCAGTTGGGAAGCCACTGGTGAACAGCCAGGCATATATTTTAAGAAATCCCTTAACCACTCAAGCTGATAGAAGGCTGGCAAATTTCAGAAGCAGACTTAAAATTGAATCTGCTGGGTACTTTGCAGGGTACTTGTCCGTTCAGTATCCAGTAAACTTTCTTCCTGCTGCTGCTTCTCACCAGGAGGGTCATCCTGCTCAAGTGCCCTTGGTTCTTTGACCTCCTAGCCTGCCTAGTCAAAGCTCTCTAGCCTCCACCAAAGCTTTTGGACTTCCTCTGACAGGACCTCCTCTTCTTCATTCATAGCCACATCTGTTTTGGCCGACTACTTGGAAGACTAAAGGTAGACGTTAAGGTCCATTAGTTGTCCTCCTCAGGTAACAATCACCTTCATGGCCTCTCAAAAGCCTTTGACTATTTGTATTCATGAAAGGCCTTTTTAACCTGACACGTGCTAGCCCTGGAGGCCTCGGTGTTCAGTGTCTTGCTGTAGGATAGTTTGTGCTCTGGTCTCTATCCCAGCACTCTGATAATATACCTACATCTCAGCCAGCCAAAAGGTCCTGGGCAAGAGGGCAAGAGGCAAGCTTCTCTTGGTGGAAGCCTGAAATCAAAAGTTCCTGACCTCATTAATCTTCCCCCCCACTCCTGTTTGAGGAATTCCTGCAGGAGGTTCTTGATGTGGCCTTGTGAACACTGCTTCAGCACCCTTTGGGCTTCCTCCCTGAAGGCTCTTGAACCTCAAGACACTCTTCCTCATAGCAGTCATAGTACAGGGAGTTTCCAAACTAGGATGGTGGTGGTGGTGGTGGATCAAGATCTCTGCATTTTCCAGCAGGATGAAGCGATCATTTGCCCAGACTCTTGCTTCTTCCTAGCGTCCAACCCATAGGAGCTCATCCTTTTTTCCTTGGAGTCCTCTCCTTTCGGTACCCAGTAGGGCTGTGAAAAAAACAAACAAGCTGGTATTTTTCATTTCAGGTCTATTGGATCTACCCCAAAATTGGTACTTCTGAAAAATCCCAGATCCCAATAGACCTGAGGAGAAAAATACGAGTGTATTTAGCCAGCCCTGATTGGCTTCTCCTGCAGCATGGCTTAAACCACGCTGCAGGAGAAACTGGCCCCAGGATCTGCGTGCAGCAGGGAGGGTTAAACCAAGCTGCAAGAGGAACCCACCAGCCATTGGATATAGCTGAATATACCCGAATAAAAGCCAAAAAAACCCACAACTGGCTTTTATTCAGGCTCGGTTATACTGGTAGCAGATCAGATCCTTTGATTTGTATTCTGCTTAAATAATACCAGGGAAATACTGGTAAGGTATTTTGGGGATATCTTTTTGGCTCAATTTATGCTGAATGCACACCCCTAGTGCCCAGGGAGCAACATAAGATGTCTGTACAGCAGCCAGATTCTTCATTGACTATTCAGTGCCACACAGGCAACATGTAAGCCTACTCATTTCCTTCCACCCCTTGTCCATGGGAAAGGAGAAGTCCGTGCCTATATTGTCTCTTATGGCTGAGGGAATACATAGCCTATATAACTTCAGTCCTATTCACCCCAGAGGGTGTCCTAGCCCTCCTTGTTAGGGGAATAACTCCCTAGGGAATGTTATGTGAGAAAGCCCCCTAGAGGAAATCTGTAGGACAGACATATGGGCCTCAGTCGAGGATTATGAAATGGATAGCTATGGTCAGCTTTGGACCAAAGGTTCTTCAAAGCCTTTAAGCACTAAGAACTCGGTAGCTGTAGGGGTATTTGGGCAAAGAGGATTCATAACCTTCCTGTGACAGACATCCCAGTCACTGAATGATCTGTCTGTGAGAAGGGAAATGGAAATTCTCTGGTGAATTTCTGTTCTCATAGATGGGTGGTTCTGTGTACTCTGGAAATCATACAGGTCCTGCCATTGTTCTTCATTTCTTGTTTTTGTGACTCTGTGTTTGGACAGGTTGGGTTCCTTTCACCTTTCTTCTGTTGTGCAGTAAGGAACAGGCCGCATTTTTTATAGCTGCATTTTTCTCTGTTAGTATTATGGCTGCATTTTAGGTCTTTGTCAGTCTGAGAGTTAAGGGGGCATTCTCGCCTTCCCATCTGTGGTGGCAAGTCTCTGAATCTCCTGTGAGAAGAACAGACACTCGACAGATAAGAAACTCTGTGTTTACACTCTTGGCTCTGAATACTTTTTGGACACATTGTTGGGATTTTGGCTTTTTGGTGGTTGCCAGCTAGGCTGGAAGGGAGGGGGAGCTTAGTATGCCTTTACTGTGATTGTTCACGCTTCCTTTTAAATGCCTCAGAAATCCTGTGGAGATTTTAAAAAAGAACTAAGATTTACTTCAGTTTAGATATAATGAGCACCATTTTGAGTCCTCTGACTAGGCTGGTCCCCACAATCTATCTGAAGAGACTTAATACACGGCTGCACTTCCTTGTTTTCTTCTGACTAGTTTGGGTACCACAACAGAAACAGGCCAAATTAAATGTGCTTCCTCAGTTAGTTTAAGTCTCTATCTCTGGGGTCAGTTAAAGGGGCTTCTGACCTATCGACATTATTCCCCCCATTCCTCAGCCTGGTTTTGTTTTGGCACATCTTTTTTGCCTCCCACTATGTATCGGTAGCCCTGCTGTGGGTTTGATTTGAGTGGGGGGGGGGGCTGTGCGTGGTAGGCCATGCCTTCAGGCAAGAAGTTGGACTTTCTGGGGCCTTATCACTCTGGACAAAATGTGTGCGATCTTCTCAGTTTGACCGTATCCTGTTGTAAACTGTTCCTCCACTCCCCTAAAGCATCTTTTCTCTCAGGGAAGAACAGGGGACCAGGTCACAGAAATGGGAATCCATCCGTTTTCTTCCTCCCCAGCCCAGAACTAGACATAAAACTCCTCCAGCTTCTTTGGTGCATGTCCTGTTTTCTCATCCATGCTTCTGTGCCATTGAGTTCTAACCTCCAATAGAACTTGTTGTGTGGGATGCCCGTACTACACTTGTGGCAGGAAGGAAAAGACTCCCACTCTGATGTCCTAACTGGAACCAATGGGCAGACTTCCATGGACTTTGGCCTTCAGATCCTCACATAACGAGCAGGCCTCTTACCCCTCAGCTGTGGAAACAGCGTTTTCTTTGGCTTTCCTCAACCAAGGAATCATGTGGCGGCATCTCGGCAGAAGAACCCTTTGTGCGCCTGGCAGGAAAAGCTGCATTTTTGTCGGGCTGCACATCATCTCAAGGAATCGCCCTCACAAAACTCTGTTCTGTGTCTGTCGATACCAAATGTTGTGCTTATTTATGTCCTGCGTCGGGGAGACGAGTGCTTATTGCACTCTGGATTGTAACGGGAACAATTTTTGACAGCAAATGACATTTATTTATTGTTTTTTTTTAATTATGCTATTTATTTTCATTGACTTTCCTCCACTTGCCATGCAGGTGGTCTTAAGAGTGTGAACTTCACAGGGAGTATGTCGGTGTCTGTGCAGATGGCCCACCCACAGAGATGGCTTTCTCATACAAGTGATCTCCATCATGGTGTCCATCAGCACCATGGTACCTAACAGTGGGCTTCCCGGTGCCCAGTTTTCTTCCCCAAAGCAGGAGGTCCTTCAGAAGAGCCTGTCGCTCTTGCAGGGAACACCCATTCAGGAAACAGCCATCTCCGATTATAGACGGCCACTTGATGAGGAACCTCCCCATAATTTTGCGGAACCTTCTGGTGTTCTGTGATTGGCTCCCCTCTTATGGCTGCCATTTTCTGGTGGCGTGCACTCCCCCATTCTCAGAATTTCTCGAGTGCATACCTAAAGGCTGAGCAAGATTGAAGACCCCTGATGTAACATCTATTCAGCTTCTATTTTTATTTCTCGCCCACCCTTTGGACCATAGTTAGGGGCTCTGAGCAGGAGCCCTGTAGTGTCCTAGAGGGGAGCCAGAGCTGTTCTCATGACAGGAGCTGCCTAATTCCCTCCCCTCTGTGCTCCACAAATCTCTCCCCCATTGGGTTCTTTTTTTCTTTCTTTTTGACCACTGACATAGATGATGTTGCCCCTTTCCAGAGATAATTGATAAAGAGCATGCGGGAAGTCATTGTGGGGAGAAATTGGGTATTCTGCCATTTTGAGAAGATTTGGAAAGAAAAACTGGTTTTGCAGAGTGCCTTAAAAAAACTGACTTTAATGGTGGGGGTGGGGGTGGGAAGAGTAACACTCTCTCTGCAGATGACAAAAACTCGATTGATATTGCATTCCACTTCTCTGGGATTTTAAGAAATTATTAAATACACACCGTATTACAAATGGAAGGTTGTTTCCGTTGTTTATGGGGGATGGGATGGGATTTTGAGGTGGTGGAAATTCCACGTTTGGTACAGGAAAAGACTCGACTGCCATGCAAACACTTAGTGCATGTGGCCCCATCAGAGAGCGCGGCAAGATGAGAGAAGCTCTCATCCGCTGACCTTAGGAAGATGCTCCCATTGTGTCTCTAACCTTTGAGGAGCTTGTTCGGTAAGTTCCACCTGTGATCCCTTTTTTGTTCAGTTTCAGAGGGTAACCATGTTAGTCTGCAGTAGAACAGCCAGCATTTAGTCCAGTAGCACCTTGGAGACCAAAAGACTGGGGGTGGGGTGAGCTTTCAAGAGTCAATGTTTCCATTGTTGGTTGTGAGTTGGAGCAGAGATCTCTTGAGTCCCTATATCCCAGTCAGAAGGTGGGAAGGGTGTTGCCGAATAGGAACTCAGGATGCAGAGGTACGATGTACATCATAACCAGTTTGATCAGAGCAGAGGGGAGATGGTTGGGGGCAGAAAATTAGCATCTGTAGTGAGATAAGAATGTGCCTATTCAATCCTGAGGGGGGTCTATTGTTCTGAACTTGTGAATGACCTCAAGTTCATCAATCTCAAGTTGAAATCTTCACTTGAAGCTTCTCTGTTTGAGGACCACCAATCTTTTGTGTCCAATCTTCCTAATTCCAAGATGACTTGATACCCAGTCTAGACATAACAGCGGAAGCTGTGCTGCTGTCGTACGCTTGAATTTGTTTTTTAAAGAATCACAGAGTTGGAAGGGGCCATACAGGCCATCTAGTCCAGCCCCCTGCTCAAGGCAGGATCAGCCTAGAGCATCCCTGACATGTATCTGTCCAGCCACTGCTTGAAGACTGCCAGTGGGAGGGGGGGGGGAGCTCACCACCTCCCTAAGCAGCTGATTCCACTGCTGAACTATTCTTACTGTAAAAAAAAACACCCCTAATATCCAGTCAGCATTTTTCCACCCATAATTTAAACCCATTATTGAGAGTCCTATCCTCTGCTGCCAACAGGAACAGCTCCCTGCCCTCCTCCAAGGGACAGCCCTTCAAATACTTAAAGGGAACAATCATGTCCCCCCTCAAGCTCCTCTTCTCCAGACTGAGCTTTCCCAAGTCCCTCAGCCTTTCCACACGGGGCTTGGTCTCCAGGTCCCCAAGCATCCTCCGCACCCGCTCCATTCTGTCCACATCCTTTCTGTAGTGAGCAGTACAAAAAGATGTGCTGGGTAATGGCAGAAATCAGCTTTTTCTTTTTTAAGCCTCAAAACATGTTTGCAGAATGACAGGGTTTTCCTGTGGAAGAAAGCGGCAACCTGGTGCAGCTTTTAACATTATTTTTTTTTTTAATACATGGGTCTTTAATAGCAATGTCTCTGTACTGGAGCACTGCAAATGCAGCGTGTCTACTCCACACTGTGCTGCCTTTAGGGAATATGTCTGTGGCCAGTAAATAACAGCCACATGTTGAAAGCCATGCAGAAGGAATGGCATGTATGGGAAAGGCCCATTTCATTTCAAGTACAGGGGGTTTGTGTTCAGAAAATCTGGAAGAGGTGGACAAAATGTGCTAGGTCAGTGTAACTTTGAGGAGGAGTTCGGTTGCAGATGCAAAACACCCCTGAAGCATAGATTGGAATCTGCCCACCAATAAGAGTGTCCTTTTTCAGTCCAGAGTTGGCATCCTGAGCTTGTCACCAAGGCAACATGCCTCCGGCCATCTGCTCGGAAGGAGGTGCAATTGCATCCCACCCAGATCCAGTCCTGTTGTTCTAAATGATCACTGAGCCCTACCAGAGGGTGACACTTATTTTTTTTAATCAGCACCCCTTGTGTGTGTGTAGTGCCATCAAGTCACAGCTGACTTATAACAATCCCCATAGGGTTTTCAAGGCAAGTGATCCAGCAGAGATGGTTTGCCATTGCATTCCTATGCAAAGTCTTCCTTGGTGGTCTCCCTTCCAAATACCAACCCAGCTTAGCTTCCGAGATTTGATGAGATCAGGCATACTAGAAGATGATGATGATGACAGAAGAAGAAGAGGAAGAGATTGGATTTATACCCCGCCCTTTTCTCGGAGTCTCAGAGCAGCTTACAATCTTCCCTTCCTCTTTCCACAACAGACACCCTGTAACACCTTTTCCCAGCATAAGAACAGTGGAGGGGATGGGACAACCTGTTTGGGGGCCCATAGAATTGGACCCCGTGGTCCAGTTTTCTTGAAACTTGGTGGGTATTTCGAGGAGAGGCCCCAGCAGCTACCCTGCAAGTTTGGAGCCTCTCCCTCAAACCCCCTTTCCTCCAGCCCCTCATATACCCTGTGAGTTTTTGCCATTGATTTCAATGGCCCATAGGGTATAATGGGGCTGAAACTGAAATTCCCTTTCTGACACACTTCTGGTGATGTCAGGGGACGTGGCATATGCTAATGAGTTATGCTAATGAGCTCATGCACCTCTTTTTCTATGAAAGGACCCCTGGTTGTATCTGTATATATGTGTATGAGTGTGTGTGTGAAAAGACTAGCAGCATACAGTTTGTAGCCAATACCAAAATACAACTGCAGGCAACAATCATTCTTGTCCATAAAAGCGCACTCAGCTTTATGATCTCTTGTCTTAGTATTCAAGAAAATGTGGGCCTAAGAGATGAAGCCCCATGAAAAGAGGTTACTCCCCTATTCTTCTCTGCCAGGTTGGTACCGCAGTAGATACTCAGATGGTAACTGCACATAACTTTCAATGCTCCCTCTAAGATGTGGAGTCTTCTGAGCAAAAATTCCACTTCACGAGCTACTGGCATTAAAGTTTTGAGTGAGCAATTTGGCTACTGCATAAATTGCTCTGGAGCCATCTTTCCTGGGCTAAGACAAAAAGGTGTGATCTAGAGGCTAAAAAACTGTGAGCTAGCTTACGCTAACTCAGCTTAGAGGGAACACTGATTACTTCCCTTCTGTGTCATATCCTTGAGTTTGGCCTTTCCCTTCCCTTCCCTTCCCTTCCCTTCCCTTCCCTTCCCTTCCCTTCCTTTCCCTTCATCTGATTAAAGCTCCTTGACTAAAAGTCTTGAGCCGACAAAAAAAGTATGGCTTCTCTTTCCAGTCCTGTGGCACTGTTTCTCCTTCATAAATACAGGTTTCTGTGGTTAAACACCAAGCAGGTCTTGTAAACTGGAATATTGTTAAAACACAAAGCCTCAAGCAGACCTGGCCCTGTTTGCACAGGGAATGGCGCACAAACTAAAACTCAGTTGGGACCAGATTAAAGCTGTAGTCGCAGATACCTTTCTACAAACCTTGAGAACTTTTCCTTCTCCCAGGACATTCATCCACAAACATACAACTCTCAGGGATATAGATGAACTCTAAGATGACCTTATCAGCCCAGCTGAGAACTGGTTAGTTTTAGCAAAGCAACTGCATAATGTACACCCAGAATTTTCTCTTTTCCAGAAATTGTGATGAATTCATTTTGAAGCTATGGTGGGCAAGGAGCTCCATGGTGTCTTGGTATTTCTCTGCATTTGTTTGTAATGACTTCTGGGGGGAAAATATTCACCAAATCAAAAAAGTCTATAAAATAAGCACAGAATTTAATATATAATAATATTAACATATGATATATAATATATACTATATCAATACATACTAATATTGATATATAATAATTTTGTAATACAAGCACGGAATTGATCAGGCTGCACCTTGAGTACTGTGTGCAGTTGTGGAGGCCTCCCTTCAAAAAGGACGTGGACAGAATGGAGCAGGTGTAGAGGAGAGCGACGAGGATGATCGGGGGCCTGGAGGCCAAGCCCTGTGAGGAAAGGCTGAGGGACTTGGGAAAATGTTCAGTCTGGAGAAGAGGAGGCTGAGGGGGGACATGATGGCTCTCTTGAAATATTTCAAGGGCTGTCACTTAGGGGAGGGCAGGGAGCTGTTCCTGTTGGCAGCAGAGGGGCAGTAATGGGTTTAAATTATGGGTGGAAAGGTACCAACTGGATATTAGGATTTTTTTTTTACAGGAAGAGTAGTTCAGCAGTGGAATTGGCAGCCTAGAGAGGTGGTGGCAATCTTCAAGCCACTGCTGGATGAACACTTGTCAGGGATGCTTTAGGCTGATCCTGCCTTGAGCTGGGGGTTGGACTAGATGGCCTGTATGGCCCCATCCAACTCTATGGCTGTAGTCAAACACACTAAATAATCCATGTTCAGCCCCCTTTTCAGTGCACTTTCCAACTGGATTTTACTGTGTGAACTGGCAGAATCCAGTTGGAAAGCACACTGAAAGGGGATTGTAGCCTATGATTCAATTAATTTTGCAGGGAGAATGGGAGGGGGTGGACCAGGTCCGTAACTGGGGAGGGATTCAGATGTGGTCCCAGTTCAGATAGACCACATCAGGGGCTATTGGTTGTTTGGGGGAAAGCGTATGATACCAGCTGGTTATTCATGTGTGATAAATAGCAAGTTCTCAGACAGATGGTGTTATGGGAGGTTTAAACATCCTCTTCCCCAGGGCCTCAGCTCCAATCCAGTTTCCCCACCCCATTTTAAATTGGGGGGGGGATAATCCACTGAAGATCCAATTATGGACCTCCTGCAGTCTTGCCTAGTTTAGAGATTACTCATCCCCTTTCCTGTCTCTGCATCAGATGCCCCAGTGCTCAGCTGCCCCTGGGTTTTGCAGAAACAGAGTTTCTTGGTGGGTGGAGAAATTACCTTTCCCTCTCCATACACTTAGAACACACAGAAGTCCATCTGGTCCTGCATCCTGTTTCCCACAGTGGCCAACAAGATGCCCATGGAAAGATCACAAGTCACATCACAGAGGTATCACTGCTTCCTGTGCTGTTGTGTTCCCCCCTCACTGTTGTTTAGTTATACTGCCTCTGAAAATAGAGGTTTCAGTTGGCTGCAGGGAAGGGACAAAGGCAACTTCTGCAAAATTATAAGAACAGGAGGGTTGTAACAGGAAGAAGTACTTCTTTACTCAGCTCTGAGTAATGAATTGTGGGATTCCTTGCCAATGGATGCAGTGATGGCCACACACAGGGATGGCTGTAAAAGTAGGGGTTAGAAAGATTCACGGAAGAGGAGAGGTCCATCAGTGGCTACTGGCCACAGTGACTCAAGGAAACCTCCATATTCAGAGGCACAAAACTTCTGAGTACCTGAGCTAGGAGACAGCATCAGGGAAAGGCTTTGCCCTCTATGCCCCATTTGTTGGCTCTATAAGGCAAGCTGGCTGGGCATTGTATGAAATGGGACTCCTGTCTCTTGGTTGTCTACCTGGCAAGCCATGTTGTACCACTCGCCAGGTAGACAAGCAAGGAAGGATTTAAAACAAAAAGTCTGCACTGAATGAAATTTTGGAATACATTTCACACGTATGCTTTCCTTTTACCAATTCAGTTCTTCTGTCGACTATCATGTTTCTCAGAAGTTTAAAAATGTTGTTAAAAAATCTCACACACAGAGGAACAACATCCAGATCCCGAGATGTCATAATCCTGCAGTACACCACACTGGTTGGGCTGCACCTGGAGTACTGTGTGCAGTTCTGGAGACCTCACTTCAGAAAGGACATGGACAGAATGGAGCGGGGGCAGAGAAGAGTGACAAGGATGACCGGGGGCCTGGAGGCCAAGCCCTCTGAGGAAAGGCTGAGGGACTTGAGAATGTTCAGTCTGGAGAAGAGGAGGCTGAGGGGAGGACACGATGGCTCTCTTGAAGTATCTGAAGGGTTGTCACTTACAAGAGGGCAGGAAGCTGTTCCTGTGGGCAGCAGAGGACAGGACTCGCAATAAAGGGTTTAAATCCATCATCATCATTATGCCTTTTATTGGCATACTCAAACATAGTACAAAAATAGAGACAAGCAAAATGAACAAAACGGTTTAAATTATGGGTGGAAAAGTACTGGCTGGATATTAGGATTTTATTTTATTTTATTTACAGTACGAGTAGTTCAGCAGTGGAATTGGCTGCCTAGGGAGGTGGTGAGTTCCCCCTCACTGGCTGTCTTCAAGCGGTGGCTGGACCAACATTTGTCAAGGATGCTTTAGGCTGGTGCCCGTAGCCAGGATTTTGTAATTGGGGGGGGGGGCTTTAAATAAGTTGGAGGGCACCGATGTCACAAAAATAAAAAAATTAAATACAATTTTAAAAACTCACACTCACCAGTTGGAGCAGGGAGGCGCGGTCGGAGCTCCAGTTGGAACACCTACCCACAACTACGAGAAAAACTTTGGAAGCCGTGCTTGGGGGAAGGCAGAGGCGGTGGGCCTGGGCTAGATGGACATCGGGGGGGCTTGTTAAGAAGTCAGTGGGCCATCTGCAAATGTTTGAGGAAGAATCTCTGTGTCTATAATGTCTTTTGCCATTGATGTTGAGATCCAAGCCATGTCCAACCTTGGCCAGGATTTATGTCTAGCTGAAAAAAAAGGAAAGTCCATTTTATTCATATTCCTGCTTCTCCACACGTCTACTAGGGACAATTCTTCAGCTAAATGCTTGTTTAATATGAGTCTCCTGTAGACACGTCCAATTTCATGTTTTTAATTTGTTGAAATACTTGTCTTCTTTTGTGAGGTACATTTAATCCATTAACATCAATGGACATCAATTTCAGTTTACTTCTTTCCATCTTTTCCTTCTGCTTGGGATCCATTTTTTTCATATCCTGTAATCGCTTCACTACTTGGAGAGGTAAGGTTTTGTATTTTTTTCTTGCTTTTCCCTGATTTTGGTCCTGTTGCACCTGACTCTTGAGTCTCTTCCTCTGATTCTTCTTCCTGTTCTCCTAAGTCTGTTCCAGAGATTCTTCCTCAAATATTTGCAGACCACAATCCTTTGTTCTTAACTTTACACGACTGACCTAAGAGAAATAGATGGTCTTTGAATTTATGGCTTCTGAAAGATCCAAAATTTGTGTCTGATACCAAAAAAGAATTTCAAGAATTCTTTAAAGCAAATATACAAACAAATATCTCAATGGATGTAGTTTGGGATGCATTTAAGGCCTATGCAAGAGGCTGGTTTATAAGACAAGGTACATGGTTTAAGAAACAAAGAACACAAAAATTTACACAGGTCAAAGAACAAATTAAAAAAGAAGAAGATACTATGAAAAACATTTCAGACTTGGAGCGAAGTAGAATAAAGATTAAAACTCTTCAACACCAATTAAATTGCCTGCTATCACAGGAGAAAGCAAATAAAATTATGTATACAAAACAAAATTATTTTGAAAATGCAAACAAATCGACAAGATGGTTAGCTTATAAACTGAGAAAAGAATCAGAAGAAAACATATTAGGAGGTTGCGGTACAAGAATGGAGAAGAAAAGAGTGGTTCAAAAGAATTATGGAAGATTACTGAGAATTTTTATAGATCTCTCTATCAATCAGATAACACTGATCAAGAACAGATTAGAGGATTTTTTCTGAAATACAATAAAAAACAATTTATTAAAGAACAAAGACAAATTTTAAATGAACCAATTACGTCGGCTGAAATAATAGAAGCAATAAATCAAAAGAAAAAAAATCCATCCAGGACCTGATGGATTACCAGCAGAATTTTATCAAATATTTGAAGATCAAGTGGTCTTCCCACTTAATCATGTTATTCAGAGTATTAACAAGAAAGGAATTCCAGACTCGTGGAACCTAGTCTTAATTACATTGATTCATAAACCTGATTCAGATGAGAAGGAGGTACAAAACTATAGGCCAATTTCTCTTTTAAATGTGGATTATGAAATCTTTGCATCTATTTTAGCTAAAAGAATTTTTTTAGTTCAGACGATCCACCAGGATCAGTCAGGTTTTTTGCCTAAAAGACAAATGCGAAATAATGTCAGAATTATTTTAGAAGTGTTAGAATACTTTGAAGCCCACCCAGAAAAACAATTGGCATTATTATTTTTAGATGCAGAGAAAGCCTTTGACAATCTTGTTTGGGATAATCTTGTTTGGGACAAGCTCTCAGCTTGGCAATGTGGAGTAAACTTCTACACAGTGGTTAAAGCAATCTATACAAAACAACAGGCTAAAATCATTATCAATGGAGATCTTTCACAAGACATTAAATTTAAAAAGGAACTAGACAAGGCTGCCCTCTTTCGCCATTATTATTTATTTTTGCATTTGAAACACTGAACGATTTGGTAAGAGAAAATTCCCAGATCCAAGGACTCAAAGTTAAAGGAGAAGAATATAAACTGCAAGTTTTTGCTAACAATTTGGTATTTATTTTAGAAGAACCACAAACGTCCTTGATATACCTGTTAGACACACTGAAAAGCTACGGTCAACTTGCAGGCTTAAAAATTAACTTTAAGAAAACTAAACTGGTTAAAAATTGTACAGAAAAGAAGACTCAACATCTTCAGAAGATATCTAGTATGGAAATACATAAACAAATCAAATACTTAGAAATTACGTTAACAAATAGGTGCAGTTCCTTGTTAAAAGACAATTATGAGAAACTTTTTTTGGCTATTAAAAAAGATCTAGAGAACTGGAAACAACTATAAGTATCCTGTATGGGAAGAATAGCGATTATAAAAATGAATCTATTACCCAGATTTCTTTTTTTTATTTCAAACAATTCCTATTTTAAAGAATCAAGAATATCTTAATGAAATTGGAAAAACTCACACAACAATTTATTTGGCAAGGTAAGCGACCAAGAATTAAAATGAAGGTATTACAACATGCAAAAGAAAGAGGAGGCTTTGCTGTACCAAATTGGCACCTTTATTACAAGGCAGCAGCTTTGTGATGGCTGAAAGAATGGGCCACCTTAGAAAATTCAAGATTGCTAAAACTAGAGGGACATGATCTGAAGCTGGGATGGCATGCCTTCATATGGTATGAGAAGAGTGGTGCTCATAAATATTTTAAACAACACATGTTAAGGGCATCTCTTCTAAAAGTATAGGAAGAGACTAAGAACACATTTTATACAAAAATTCCCAAATGGATTTCACCGTTGGAAGCATTCCTATATTCCACAGTTTTTACTAAAGAACAACTTTGGAGATATGAAGAACTTTTACAAAAAGATAATTCTTTGAAATCGCAAGATACACTATAAGGGCAAGGCATTAATTTAAACTGGTGGGAAAGTGTACAACTTGACTCTAGATATACGAAAGATAAAACAATTGGTTTTGCTGAGAAATTAAATGGGCTAGATAAAATATCGCTGGCAAATGATGTTAACTATATAAAAGCATTTTATACCATATTATTAGAAATGAGAATGCAGGATGAAATAGTAAAAACTGCCATGATAAAATGGGCACAAAATATAGGACATAATAATCAACTAGATCAGGGGTGGGCAATTGTTTTGGCTCGGGGGCCACTTTGTGGGAGCGGAGGTTAGCGGAGGGCCGTGCCTTTTAAAATGATTGCATTCATTAGTTAACTTTGCATTTCAGAAAAGGTATAAATTGTATTATAAAAATCAATAAATATAAATTAAATAAAATAGTGGTAGTTTTATTCAATTTATTTATTGTGCTAATTTTATATCGTCTATAGCTGCAAGCACATTTAATTTTAGAATCAGTTTGATGAGACAAATGTACCCTATCACACTTTTCTACAATTTTTTTGAAATCAGATTGCTTGTTGAGATTCTCATCACAGCCTGCAAGTTAATGTCTGTCAAGGAGCATCTATATTTACTCTTGTTGATCTTCATGCAAAAAAACTTTGCTCACAAATATATGTAGACCCAAATATAGAGAACATTTTCCCAGCAAATTTCTTCATACGTGGAAATTTTTTCAGCAGACAAAGATTTATAAAAGTCAACTAATGTCACAGCATTAAACATTTCTTTCACAGTGTGATCTGACTGCATGTCAATAAGTTCAAGCTGCAGGTCCTCAGGTGCTGTATCAATATCAGCAGTGATGGGATGAGAGAGCAAATTGAATTTAGGCTCAATTAAGTCCTGAAATCTTCTTGGCGGGCCGCAAAAAACTCTGTGGCGGGCCGCAAAAAACTCTGTGGCGGGCCGCATGTGGCCCCCGGGTCGCAAATTGCCCACCCCTGAACTAGATCAATGGTTGAGAGTATGGAAAACAAATATAAAATTTACAAAATGTATGGTGTTTAAAGAGAATATTTATAAGATGTTTTATAGGTGGTATATGACACCCGAGAACTTAGCAAAGTGTGTCGAATGAATGTTGGAAGTGAAGACAAATTGTTGGTTCCTTTTTTCATATGTGGTGGACATGTAAATGTGTAAAAAAATATTGGACCTGGATTCATGAAATATTGCAAAATATGTTGCATTTGACCATACCATTTGTGCCAAAATTCTTTTTGTTGAATATGATTCCAGAAACTTTTAACAAATTAAATAGATATCTGATTATCCATGTAATAACTGCTACTAGAATTCTTTATGCAAAACACTGGAAAGGAGAGGAAGTTCCTTCTAAGGAGGAAATAATCTATAAACTATTGGAGACTGCAGCAAAGGACAATTTAACATTGAAATCAGCAGATAAAACAGATGAAATCTTCGAAAATAACTGGTTAAGGCTTTATAAATGGTTGGAAGAATACTTTAAAAATGAACTAATTTTAACTGTATGCTCCTATAAAACTGGGATAAGCTAATCTGGTGAATTAGAAATTGATTCTAATAGAAATGTTAATATAGATATATATAGTACAGACTCCGTGTCTGTTAGTATGTTTTTATCTTTGTATGTTTTTTCCTGTTTTTTCCCTTTTCTTTTATAAAAACTCAATAAAAAATTATTTATTTATTTATTAAAAAGAGAGGTCAGGGGGCCGGGCCCCGAAATGCCCCGCTGTCGCTATGGGCCTGCTTTAGGCTGATGTGCCCTGAGCAGGGGGTTGGACTAGGTGTCCTGTATGGCCCCTTCCAACTCTAGAATTCTATGATTCTATCTCAACCCATGGGGCTGCAGTGGCTCAAGTGGTTAAGACGCTGAACTGCAGTTCGGAAGGTCAGTAGTTCAGCAGTTTGAGACCTGAGTGCTGCATGATGGAGTGAGCTCCCGTCTCTGGCCCCAGCTCCTGCCAACCTAGCAGTTTGAAAGCAAGAAATTGCAAGTAGATAAATAGATACCGCTTTGGTAGGAAGGTAACAGTGTTCTGTGCACCTTGGTGTCTAGTCTTGCTGGCCACATGACCACGGAGAAGTCCTTGGACAACACTGACTCTTCGGCTTGGAAACTGAGATGAGCACCGCATCCTTAGAGTCGTATTCAACTGGCTTTCAAGCAAGGGAAACCTTTACCTTTTACCTTTACCTTTCTCAACCCATACCTATGAACAAAATAGCGTTCTGCAGCAAACTTTCATAGGAAAGAGTGGGCGCATGAGCTAAATCAGACTATCAGAGGAAGAAGAATGGGCCAGGTGTGCCCGCCTCTTCCACCAACCTGTTGCTGCCCAAGCAGTTGCCAGCTCTTTCTCCCCCCAATCTGCTCTGGGTGGTTTATGCTGAGTTAACTTGCAGCTCCTTGGATCGAGAAGAACATTAAGAAACATCCAAATTTTTAAGAATACTGTAGAGATTGTCCCCAAACACACAAGTACAAGACCCTTAGAACAAGGGCCCCCCTGGTGGTGCCCTGCCAGCATTTCCCCTGGCACCCAGCAAGTGTTTCAGGAAGGGGGTGGGGCTACCTGGAGCTTTTGACCAGCAGGGCTTCTGACTGGACAGTAGAGATCGGACTGACTGTGCAGATTAAAATAACGATGTTTCAGTGGACACCATGCTGTTGGTTTTATTCTCTCTCTCAGTGTATTTTTAAAATCACCCCTCTTCTCTCCTGTACTTGGGCTTCCTCTCTCTCTGTGGCATTGTTTTGTGGTTGGCGCCACCTTCTCTGCCAGCTGTGTTGTGGTTGTGCCCAGGTGCTCACAGGTTAAGAAATGTTGGAGACCCCTGCCTTGATTTTTTGGAGGAGGAGAGTTGGATTTACACCCCGCCCTTCACTCAGAGTCTCAGAGCGGCTTACAATCTCCTTTCCCTTCCCCTCCCCACAACAGACACCCTGTGAGGTAGGTGGAGCTGAGAGAGCTCTTTCGAGAACTGCTCTTGAGGGAACAGCGCTGAGAGAACTGTGACTGACCCAAGGTCACCCAGCTGGCTGCATCGTGGAGGAGTGGGGAATCAAACCCGGTCTTAACCACTACACCAAACTAGCAAAGCGGGAAATGATGCTTTAAATACTGGGGGGGGGGGGTTAATGCTTTAGAAGTTGGTTGCTAACATGGAAATACAGACATCGGAACTAGTTCTGGGATCCAACACCTTGCTTATGCTCTCTCCCCTCGTCATCCTTTACAGTGGTGTTTTGCCACTGTGGATCTTGTTCCTCTGGAGCCAGGCAATTTCTGTTCATCAGAAGCTGCTGGCCCTGCAGCAGTAGAAGCCCCCTCCTCGGGGAAGAATGTGCCCCGTAGCAGAGGATCACAGAGGAATCAAGGGACAGGACCCCGTCTGAAGAATTAAGTCAGCTAAATCAATTTTCTTCCCTGAAATGTAGCCGCATCATACCACTTGCCAGGTAGATTCTTCCTGCCAAATTTCATACTGTTGGGACAAATGCTACTAATGTCCTGATGAATAGAATTTTCAGGCTGTAAGAGGTTGAAAAGACTAATTTCTTGTGGGAAGGAAGCCTGCCCAATAAGAACAAAGTGTCTGCCAAAGATCATCAACTGGCGTGTTTACATGAAACCACTGGGGTTTTTTGTCTCTTAGCTGGGCAACAGATGAATGTCAGAGTCCCTCCAGCCTGGAGAGGGGCTGAAAATGCGAGAAGTCAATAATCCGGCTCAGACCTGGCAGCTTCAGAGTCTGCTGGGGAAATTAGCCGTGCTCAAAGTGTGTCAAGTGTTGTGCCTGGAAGCTGTCCTCAGTTGCCTTCTGCTTAGCAACTGTCCGGTGTGTTAAATGGTCCTCTTTCTCCATCACCTCTCCTCTCTTAAGGGAGGTTGGGGGTGGCTTGGCATGTCATGGATAGCACACAGGAGGGGAATTCACACACCTTCCTGGGAATGACACACACACACGGGCTCCAAATATCCCCAGATGCAGCCTGACCAATGCAATGTCCAGCAGGAGTACGACATCTTGTGATTTGGATGTTTTGCCTCTGTTGATACACCCCAAGACTGCGTTAGCCTTCTTCACTGCAACATCACACTGGCTACTCATATTGAGCTTACAGACCACCCATACCACAGGATCTTGTTCACACACACAATGCTACCTAGAAGTGTGTCCCCCATCCACTATGCATGTTCCTCATTTTTCTTACCCAGATGTAGAACTCCGCACTTCTTGTCGAATATTAGAATATTCCAGATCCTAATCTGGCACTCTTAACCACTACTCCACATCCCATGACTGTCCCGATAGTGATTGTCTCACCCTTTCATTTAAGGGCAGGCAATAACAGGTGTCCAGTGTTTTGCCTGGATGATTCTAGGATCCCATCCAGCACTTCTGCTCCAGCAGTCAGTGCTTTTCAATGAGCTGGCCCTACCTCCCAGAGAACCCCCAACCGGGAGCTAAGACAACCACACATACTGCTGGAAGAAAGAAGCTTGAACGCAAGCCTCCGTGGGCTGATAATTACAGAGCAAAAGAAAAGCTCACTTCTTTTGATAAGCTTCCAGCGACCTGTTTTCCCTCCGCACGCATGGTTCATGAACAGCACATCTTCCCTGTCTCATTAGTGTGGCAATGAAGAAGCTACCCATACTCCCTAATAATGCTCCAGGGCTTTCCACCTTGTCTTGGATGACACGGGCTAAAGTACTGCATTAATTTCAGCACAACAGTGAACTCATTTTGTAAAAAAAAAATGCTCTTGTAGTCCTGAACCAGTTTTATTTATTTTAAATTGTATCTCCCTGCCTTTCTTCTGCAATATGAGACCCACAGCAGCTTACAGTAAGTCACAGGCAATCAAGTAAAATGGTATGATTTTAAAAAATTAAATATATCAAGGCTTGGGCAGGATAAGTCATGATGAGTCCTTTCCCCAAGAGAGGAAGAGGAGGAGATTGGATGTATACTCTGCCCTTCACTACCCGAAGGAGTCTCAGAGCGGCTTACAATCCCTTTCCCCTCCCCTCCCCTCCCCTCCTGACAACAGACACCCTGTGAGGTAGGTGGGGCTGAGATAGCTCTCCAGAGAACTGCCCTTGAGAGAACAGCTCTGAAAGAACTTGTGATTGACCCAAGGTCACACCAGCAGCTGCATGTGGAGGAGTGGGAGATCAAGCTGGGTTCTCCCAGATTAGAGCCTGCACTCTTAACCACTACACCAAACAGGCAGCAACTGGCCCAAGGTCAGCCAGTAAGCTTCATGGCAAAGTGGGATTTGAACCACTAACCACTGAGCCACAATATTCCTAGCCATGCTTTGCTTGCAGTTTCCATTTCCCCATGTTAGCTTTGCTTCCCTGGGGATGGGAGGGGCTGTGAACCAGCAAATATTTGCCTGACTGGTTGGAAGGAAACCAGCCAACCAGAATGCTTAGCTCATATTTTTGCTACGAAGCATCATCCCTGATTGGTGCTTCTGTGCAGAGGCCAAAGGTGTGGGGTAGGGGTTAAACTAAGCCTAATCACCCCACTCCCTTTGTATGACAGATGTTTCCAGAAAGCCAGAATTGCACAGTGGTTAGAGTACTGGACTTGTATCTGGGAGCTGAAGGTCAGACCCCCCCCCCTCCCCTGGAAGCTTGCTGGGTGACCTTGGGCCAGCCACACGCTTTCAATCTAACCTACCTCACAGGGTTGTTACGAGGATAAAATAAAGAAGGGGGCAATGCTGTGGGCCATTTTGGGTCCCCCAAAGAAGAAAAGTGGGGCAGAAATGTCTAAATAAAATCAGGCAAAGAAGCCAGCATGTTTCTTGATGCTCTATAAGATGGGGAGGGCCAGGGGGTGCCCAGAGAGCCAAAGACTGGTCTGACAGTGCTCTGTTCTCTCCCCCCACCCACCAGCCACCCTGCAGAGCAAAGGCTATACAATGTATAGGCCAATAGTAAATAAAGCAAAGAAACACATAAAGGGGAAGAAGGAGAGAAGAGAAGCGGGGGAGAGGGTCACCCTTGCCCTAACCCCACACTGACTGCCTCCACCATTGCTTGCCTGCAGGGAGTCTGTCCTGCCTCAGTACGGAAGGAGATGGTAGTTCCTGTGTCCCTAGACTCTAACAGATGGCTCCTGCTGTCGTGACTTCTATTCTTGTCTGAGTAGTTCCCCTTCTTGCAAAACTGCTTCTTCATCTCACATGGAATTGTGCCACAGTAGGACTTGGAACCTTTTGCAGAGACAGGGGGAGGTGTCTTCCATCTATGCTTCCTCCCAATGGATTTGCGGAACTGGCCAATTCCTCCCTATGTCTCCCTGTCAAAGAGCTGCTGGCTTTGCTTGGGCCAGCGGGGAACTGAATCTCCATCCAGCTGAACAAATTCAGAGTCCAGTGGCACCTTTAAGACTAACAGAGGTTTATTCAAGGTATGAGCTTTCATGTGCAGGCACACTTTTTCAAATACATTGGAATGGAAGGTACAAGCTCACACTTAGATGCTGAACAGTAAACTGACATGTAACATGATGATGTTTTTAAGATATGCGAAGACAAAACTAAATAACAAGCTCAGGTTATAAGGTCAACAGTTGTTTTGCTTTGAAGAGGGGAAGCAGTAAAGCAATAAATACATCAAAATAGGAGATAAATGTGTAAAGGTATCTTTTCTAATTTGTGGAAGTAAACTGAGACTCTCCATCTCAGGAGGGGAAGTAACTTAACAGCATTTTTTCTTTCTTTTTTTGAGGTTGGTACAATGTTATGTCAGCAAAACATTCCAATATTCCCTGCATTACATTCAGTATTCTAATATACTATTCTTAAATAGAAATACGCTAAAATACAGGAGATGTATAGTCCTTCTTGTTGAGAATACAGATGTGAGGACCAGTGTTCCCTCTAAGCTGAGTTAGTGTGAACTAGCTCAGTTTTTTAGCCTTCAGCTCACACATTTTGTCCTAGCTCACGAAGGATGGCTCCAGAGCAAACTAATTTATGCAGCAACCAAATCACTTGCTCACAATTTTAATGCCAGTAGCTCACAAAGTAGAATTTTTGCTCATAAGACTCCACAGCTTAGAGGGAGCATTGGTGAGGACTGAATGAGTTAGCACATGTAATGAGATAAGAAACCAATGTCCCTGTTGAGTCCTGGGGAGGTTTTTGTTCCAAGTGTTGTGATAACTTGTAATTCAGCAGTTTCCCTTTCCATTCTGTTCCTGAAGTTCCTTTGTAATAAAACAGCTACTTTGAGGTCGACTGTTGAATGTCCTGGAAGGCTGAAGTGTTCTCTTACAGGTTACTTAAATCAAGCTCTGTGAGCGACAGTATTTGGCATATGAGCCAAGACATCGTGATGTCCTCTGGGCAGCAAACTGTGCTGTGTGTTTGTGAGTGGGAGGTGGAGATGAAGAATGGGTTGCCTGACATCCTTGGAGAACCATCACATTCAGACAGGCCTCTCCTGTGTGGGCATCTCCAGGAATGACATGGTGATTGGTGGGCAGCGGCAGAATTGCAGGGGATTTCGTGGGAGTGACGGTTGTTGCTGTTGCTATATGCGCTGTCTGCTTCTCCCACTATAATTATTCTCTTGGCTTTGCTTGCCAGAGAAGCACAGAATGCTCACTAGTTCCTCCACTGTAAACTCAGGCTCAGTGGTGGCCGTTTTAAGCTAGAATAAATTGTTCTGCACACCTTTGCCCCTGATCCAAATCTAGCCGTGCACCACAGCATGGGAACAGTGCAAGACAGTGGCTTGAAATGTATGTTTCCCTTTAGTTAGCTGGAAATATAGCCTTCCCATCCACGTATGTTGTATGAAGGCAGGGAACAGCAGATGTCTCCCATGGTTGAATTCACAGCCTCTCTAGGTGCCCATTCCCTGACCCAGCAAGGGTGCCCTCATGGATAAGGTTCTTTCCACACATTTCTCTCAATGATATATTTTTTTAATTTGCCATTATAAGAGGAGTTTGCTTTGGGATATTAGCAGATGACAGCATTGTTTTTGCTGTCTCTCAGGATCTTGGCCAAAGCATTGGTATTTAATGTTTTGATTTCTAGAAGCAAGGGGAAAACAAAAAGGGCTACACCAGTCACTAAGATATAGGAGATACGACCAGGGCTGATGGTGCAAAATAAAGTAAAAATATGTTTTATTACTCAGTTAAAATTCCCCAAATTCCCTACGTGTTTTGCCAATAGGCTTATTCTGTTAAACTTGCAGTGTTCTGTTACTCTTGCAGTATTCCTTCAAAAATTGCACTCTTGTTAAAGGAACACCGCAAGACTAACAGATTCCCCCTGAAGAAGCCTGTTGACATAGGAAACGGGGTTTTTTTTAACAGAGTAACAAAATATATTTTTACTTTATTTCACGCCATCAGCCTTGGCTTTATTTTTTAATCTCTTGATTTCTAGAAGCACCAGATTATACTTAAAATGTTTCACTGCACTCTTTTTTTTTTGCTGCTTTTAAAAGAACGTGTTCCTTTAAATATTGCTTCATTTGCCTTACAACGTCTGTGCCAAATTTTATAGTGCAGTCTCTTGTAAACCGTTTGCTGAGTAGCCAAACCATAACTGTCATGCTGATCAGCACCCAGGTTTGGCTACTGGTCTGGGCCAATTGGTGTGGGAGGCTGTTTCAGCACTTTGGACAGCTCCCTCTCCATCTCCAACTTTCCATACAGCTCCCAGAAGCGGAAGAATTTTGTCTCCTACCTTCTGGGGTCCATGCCTTCCTTTAGGTCCAACTACTGCCAGATGTTTTTAACTAGAGATGCCAGGGATTGAACCTGGGACCCTCTGCATTCCAAGTAGATGCTCTGTCACTGAGCCACAGCCCCTCCCTACATTCCCAAACAATAGTACCTTGGTCAACCAGCAAGCGTCCTTGCCAGGGCAGGATTTTGAACCTGGCATTTCGAGACCCTAGTTCAGCACTCTACACTACCACACCACACTGGCTTTAACATACCCATGGCATTAAAAGCATTTTGAACAGGTATTCACTCCTCTCTTTGGTTTCTCATGGCTTCTGCTCATGTCTGAATATTTCAGTACACAAAGTATTCTTGATTCACTACAATTTGGTGAGATCTCTATTGCTAGCATGGGATCAGAAGAAGAAGAGAAGAAGAGGTTGGGTTTGTACACCAAAGGAGTCCCAGAGCGGCTTAAAATCTCCTTCCCCTCCCCACAATAGGCACCTTGTGAGGTAGGTGGGGCTGAGAGAGCTCTCCCGAGAACTGCCCTTAAAAGAACAGCTCTGAAAGAACTTATGACTGACCCAAGGTCACACCAGCAGCTGCATGTGGAGGAGTGGAGAATCAAACCTGGTTCTCCCAGATTAGAGTCTGTGCTCCTAACCACTACACCAAACTGGCCCTCACACCAAACCTAGACATGAGGTCCATGGGAACAGGGCCCACTTTGGTCCTACTAATGCAGCCTGAGCATACAGAGGAAACATTCTTTCCACTCCTTTACAGTCCCAGGAAATTAGGTTTTACTTCCAGCTTATGGGAATGCACTCCCAACCTAGGCAATTGTAGGAGGTAATAAAGAAGACCGTTGACCAAGCAGCGATGTTCCTTTTGAAAGAAGCCCTGAGACCTTGAATAGGGTGAGGCTGGAGACAATTTATCAAGGGGAAGGATGAACAGATCCAAGCAGCCCTCCTAATAGCAAAGACAACAAGACCCCAATGCTAGGATGCTCACGTTAAGGTACAAACATTAAACCCTATCCTGCCCCTTCTCCGCTAAGCCTTTGTCTTGGGGAGGGCCCCAAATTTATTTCATGGCTCTCATGTGATTGGCAGTAAAAAGCTGGTCTTGGTTACCAGTATGGGGGGAGAGGGTATAGAGGCCAGTACGATGGAACCTTGGGATGGTGTTCCTGTACAAAAACTATTCCAGCTGTTTTATGTGATGGGAGAGAAATGAGATCAGGATCTTATAAAGGAGCAAGAGGGGTGGGGTCCCAGTGAACAAAAGGGAAGAACCCACCAAGCACAAGACTGCTGCTAGCAAGGCCCACTCATCACTGCCCATATACAGAAGGCACTGATTGGTAAGCAGTGATGTCATGGGGATGTCATGATGCAACCAATTTCTCACCTCCTCCCCCAGTATAAACACACTGCCTAAAAACATCACAGTATCTTGGTTGCTTTGTCAGTTGCTCAGAAATGTAAGCAGGAAGCCAGTTTTTGCCTTTTTTTAATCCCTGGGTAGGGCAAGCAAAGATGGCAGCTGCCCCTTTTGCTATGTAAATGCAGGGAGGGAGGGAATGGCCTTTGGCCCACCCTACAGATACCCCTCTGGGAGACCAGCTCAGCTATGCTTGCCAGGTTAGACAGCAAGCAGTCCATTCCTGTAGGCAGGAATAACGATTCCCCACCCACTTGCAGGAACCTCCAGTGAGAAAAAAGGGGGAACATGAGATCCGGGTTCTGATTCTGACTCTTCCATGAGAGCTTGCTAGGTGCCCTGGAGCCAGTTCCATACACAGCCTAACCCACCTCACAGAGTTGTTGTGAGGACAAAACAATGTAAGCAGCTTTGGGTCTCCACTGGGGAGAAAGCCAGGGTATAAATGAAGTCAATAAAATCCAGAAAAACACAAAGACAAAAGACACCGGTGCTGCCAAGCTCGTTTTGTGGTGTTTTGGCTCGTCCCCCGCCCCTGGGGGAATTTGGAGAAAGTAACGCCCGGGTGCCCCCTTTCGGCTGTTTCGGGGAATGCAGCCCAGGCGCTCGGGACGTGCAAAAACCATCTTTCCCCCAGCCGATTGGGAATGGGAAAGGCCCAGGAAAGCTTCCCCATTTAGGAAACCTGACCGTAAACCCCACCCCACCCTTGTGGCCGCAGGAAGCTTCCGCCAGTCTCCCTGACTGCTCGGGCCCTCTCCGCGCTGGGCACCGTCCAGAGCTCATTCCGGTCGGGAGCCCCCCTAGGACGGACCACAGGGTGGAGGAGTCAACCCGTCTTGGGGGAGACAGTTCCAGAGAGTGGCCTTTAGAGCGCACGGTCTGCTACCAGAGCTTGAAAGTGGGAGCTTACGGCCCATCCGAGCAAACGAGCGTGGCCCCCGGAGGAAAAGGCATCCGCCGTCCCCATCTCTTCCTTATCCTCGAGAAGGAGGGAAGCGAGGTCTGTAATTGCAGATGGGGAAAATAAGCCCCAGCAAACTGCAGAAGTCGAGAAACGTTGCGCTCCATAATGCAGGCAATAAAAAACATCTCAAAGTCTCCCTACTACCGACCCAGCTCCACACACCTTGGATGGAGTGAAAAAGTAGAACGGTTTTCTAAGCACCGACACTCTTCCTCCGTACTCTCTGCCCCTCCCCTGCAGCCCCACCCATATGCATGCTGTAGAAAGAGAGTTTCTCAGGCCGGGCACGAGGCGATCACTCGACCACAACTCTCCCCGAGAAGGGGCCGCCTTCTTCGTGCCAACCAAACAGGGGGACTCTGCCGCGCCCTCTCCCCCCGACCCTGCTGAACACTGCCCCGCGGTCGGGGCGGGGGCGGAGTCTGACTTCTCCTCCCCTTTGCGCGTCCTAATGGATTTTCCCAGGGGAAAGGGCTGGGCCTCTGTTCAAGGTGGTGGGAACTGCTCCCACGGCTAGCTGAGTTCCGCCGGAAGGAACGGGCTGGGTGGGAGCAAATGGCTCTGGGAAGAGGACGGGAAACATGAGAGCCAATTAGCTGGCGAATGGTAATAAAGGGACTTACCTCCTGGAGGAAACCACCGCTGCTTACGCCGGTTTCAGCCAGACCACCAGTAGCAGGAGAAAGCTTAGAAAACAAATTAGCTGATGGGCGTCCAGTTTAGCATTAGCACGCACGGAGCTGCTATTAACTAGCCACTGGTCTCTTAACATTCGCTCGAAACCTTGTCCAGAATGTTGATGCCCGTGGGGAACCTCGGAGGAGGGAAATCCCACTTCATCTCTTAGCCCCCAACCTTCCTGCCCTGTTCTAACACCCCCCCTCCATTCAGGCTTCCCCTCCATCCTCATCTCCCCCCCCCCCTCAGAAAAATCCCAGTTGTATTCTGAGGACATACTCAAAGCTAGAGAGATGATGATCAGCGAACATACACATACCTGTGTCAGCGAGGGGCGCCATTTTGCGTTAACGCGACCCCCTCGGGGCTCGCGGGACCCATGGCAAGCCCTCGCGGTTGGTCCCCGAGCGGCAAGGGCGAGGGGCGCCGTTTCGCGTTTTGGGTTAAAGGGACCTACCCCGGGCTCTCAAGAGCTATGGGAACTCATTTTGCGTTAAAGCTGAAGCTCAAATACTTTGGCCACCCACTGAGAAGGGAGCCCTCACTGGAGAAGACCCTGATGCTGGGAAAGATTGAAGGTCAAAGAAGAAGGGGACAGCAAAGGATGAGATGGTTAGACAGTGTTATCGATGCAATGAATATGAGGTTGAGCAGGCTCCCGGGTGGCAGTGGAGACCAGGAAGGCCTGACTGAAGTGGTCCATGGGGTTGCGTCAGACTCGACTGTGCGACTAAACAACAACACCACAACTGACTTATGGCGGTTCGGTGGGGTTTTCAGGGCATGAGAAGATTCAAAGGTGGTTTGCCGTTGCCTGCCTCTGGGCAGAGACCCTGGTATTCCTTGGAGGTCTCCCATCCAAATACTAACCTGGGCCGACCTTGTTCAGCTTCCGAGATCTGATGAGAACAGGCCAGCCGGGGCCAGATGTGGGATGTATTTATTTGGCCTAAGTTTGCCAGCTCTGGCCAGGGAAATTAGGGTTGCCAATCTCCAGTTGGTAAGGCTGTAATTTTATATAATTAAATAAAATGAAGTATTAATTTTTTTAAGTTATACAAAAGATACAAACCGTGCATAAATAATGAAAAACATTCAGCAGTCAATGGCTATAATGTTCTGAACCTATATAAATAGTGTAGTTTATTAAAAATGTAATATAGAAACTCAAGAAAGTTTTGCAGAGAGGAATTATGGACACTGATGTCTGAACTTTTCACTGTTTGAGAAATTGATTTGGATTCTGTCTGAAGGTTATTTATGTATTTGGACCATGTGTGTTTTTATTTTTGAGTTTTTGACTATCTCTCTATATAATAATCCTGATTTGGCAGTGGCACTCTCCAGAACATTCCACATGCTCTAAAATCAGTTGGCTCCCTGTGTCACTCAGAAGCTGTCACTATCCACTGGCTGTGAGTACTCGCGTGCCATTGGCTGGGTGCTGGGTCTCCTCCTCTTCCCCGCCCACTTCTTCGGCCTCTGTGCCCTGTCAGAATTTCTGGCAGAGGGCTTTCTCTCTTGACAAAGATGCTTCCCTCCCATGTGGCATGCATAGGACACTAAAAGGGAAAGAGGAAGGAGGAGCCAGAGCTTTCTCACACAGCAGTTCCCCCAGCAAACATCAAACAATTATTACATCATTAATACAGATTACTAAAATGTGATGGTAAAATAGCCATTGGGTTTGCTGATATTCTGATGGCAGGAACACTGGGGTCCAAGATGAGCATTATGTTGGGAAGATAGGATCGATCGCTCAGTGTGCAGGGATGTAGGTGAGATTTGGATTAGGGCCGCAGCACTGGGGCAGGAGTTGGTTAAATCCAGAAACAATTTGTCTGGCTGCTTGTACTGGGCTGCTGAGTTTTGGCAAATGTCATAGGACAATAGCGATGTCCCCAAGGCAAAAAAAAGACATCTGAGAGATGAAGACATTAACTGTTCTCCAGCAGGTATAAACAGGAGCTCTCTCTCTCTCTGTGTGTGTGTGTGTGTGAGAGAGAGAGAGAGAGAGAGAGTGAGAGAGAGAGAGAGAGAATGAATGAATGAATGAATGAATGAATGAATGAATGAGGATCAGGATTCTGGTTCAGAGGGAGAGCCTTTTAACTGTTTCTCATCCACACATCTTTCTCAAGTCCTAGAGCTGCTATTTGTTAGGGTTTTACTACCAAAAGTTAGAGAAAATTCAGAGTTCTGGATCTTCCTTCTGGAAAGAAGAGACTGCTTCCTCTAGTTTAAAATATTTATTACTAAAGGATAAAGGGGAAAACGGGATTAGCTACAAATAAACAAATTACCTGTCCCAAGGGAAGGGATCTGTGGGTACCACCCCAGTGGTGTCTATTATGTTTCTCCCGCAGGGCAAACAGCAGATGGGAAGGGTAATTTGCATCAGGGAGCTGGCATGGGGGTTTCCTCACAGGGCTAGGTTGATTTTATTTGTTACATTTCTCCCCTGCTTGCTAGCCCAAACTCTGTATTTCAGAGCCTTTAAAGAAGCCAGGAAATTCACAAAGACCTCCCCCTCCACACCCACATTGGCCGCTGTTCCATGCCCAGAAGATGTCATAAAACCCACGGGTTCCCTGGCCCAAGAGGCCAGGAGAAAAACTGCTTCCTGACGCCGGGTTTGCTGGCCGGGGAGAGAGGGGGGCCGCGTGAAAAGACCTCGAGGGTTCCCAGGTCCGTTTGCGTCCCCAGCGGGAGACTTCGAAGGCCAGCCGTTCCAGTAGTGGCGGGGCGCCCACGGGGTGATGACGTCGCGAGGAGGCATCCCAGCCCCGAAGAGAAGAACGACCGCCGGCGGCCCCCCTCTCCCTCCGCTCTGGCCAAATTGAAAGGGACCGCCGATCGGCTGTGGGGCCCTTGAAATCCTGCCAGAGGAGAGGGAGAGCCGCACGCAGCGCGCCTGAACACCAAGCAGCGACGAAGGCTCCCCGTAGGCCCTTGTGCCCAGCGGGGCAGGTCGCGCAGGGCAACATCTTGGGACCCTTCACATTTCTGCAGCGCAGAGGAGCCCGGCGTGCCTGAACTCCGGCACTAGGGGCCGGTCCCGCTGAGCAAAGGCTTTGGAAGGGATCCGGGAGGCTTCCGATGCCCAGCGGGGCCTTGCCACTCGGAGATAGGGTTGCCAGCCTCCAGGTGAGGCCTGGGGATCCCCTGCTTTTACAACTGCTCTCCAGCTGAGAGAGATCAGCTCCCCTGGAGAAAATGGCTGCTTTAAAGGATGGACTCTATGGCATTGTACCATGCTGAGGGTTCTCGCCTCCCCAATCCCCACTCTCTCCTGGATCCCCCCCAAAGTCTCCAGGTATTTTCCAACCCAGATTGGCAACCCTAATCGGAGACCAGGCGCGAGGGAGGGACGCATTTGGGCCTTCGGCGTTCGAGGGAATCAACCCGAGCCTGGGGGGGGGCGGGGAAAGGAGGGAACCCTCGCAGAAAGGAGACGGGGCGAGGGAGAAGCCAGGGAGCCCCCGCACCTGTCTAAAGACAGGAACTTCCAGCGGGGCAGATTCTCCGGCAGGCAGCAAAAGGAAGCCGGCCTTGGACCGGGGGGGGGAAGCTTCCTTAAGCACCTCGATTTTGGGTTAAGGGGACCCACCCCGGGCTCTCGGGAGGGAGCCATGGAAACCCCAGGCGGCTGGTCCCCGAGCGGCAAGGCCGGGAACCAGCCGCAAGGGGCGCCATTTTGCGGCTCCAGAGCAAACTAATTTATGCAGCAGCCAAATCGCTGGCTCACACCTTTAATGCCAGGAGCTCACAAGGTAGAATTTTTGCTCACAAGACTCCACAGCTTAGAGGGAGTATTGCTTCCTAGTAAGGTCAATTTCCTGAGCAAGATCAGATAGATAGATAGACAGACAGACAGATGGACATACATAAAGGTAAAGGTTTCCCTTGCCCGAAAGCTAGTTGAATCCGACTAGTTTCATGCGTTTGCTCGTTTTGCCCAAATTTGTTTTTGAAAATTTTATCCCACTTCTTTCCTGTTCAAAACGGGGGGCAGGGAGCTTACAAAATACCTGCTAGGGTGTAAAAATGAATAAGATAGCATCACCAGCCCATGACAAATGATGCAGAGCACCCCAAAGAGTAAAGCTCCACTGCGTTAAAGGTAAAGGTTTCCCTGGCTCGAAAGCCAGTCGAATCCGACTCTAGGGGGTGGTACTTATCTCTGTTTCCAAGCCGAAGCGCCAACACGTCTGAAGACTTTTCCGTGGTCATATGGCCAGCATGAGTAAATGTCAAGGCATATGAAACGCTGTTACCTTCCCACCGAAGCAGTACCCGTTTATCTACTTGCTATTTCTTGCTTTCAAACTGCTTGGTTGGCAGGAGCTGGGGCCAGAGACGGGAGCTCACGCCATCATGCGTCACTCAGGTTTCGAACTGCCAAACTGCCAGCCTTCCAGTCTGCAGCTCAGCGTCTTAACCTCTGAGTCACCGTAAACTTTGATATCTTTCCATCTCTGTCTGTCTTTCTATCTATCCTATCTATCTTATCTACCTATCGAGTCCAGTAGCAGATAAAACTGCCTTATGCTGAATCAGACCACAGGTCAAGATTGTCTACTCAGACTGAGAAGAGCTCTCCAGGGTCTCAGGTGGAGGTCCTTCCCATCATCTACTGCTGGTCCTTCTAACTGGAGATGCTGGGGATTGAACTTGGGACCTTCTGCACGCAAAGCAGAGGCTTTTCCTCTGAGCCATGTCCCCTCCCAGCACCTTAGGTTGGGGTCAAAGCTCCCTTCATCAGATACCAATTGAGAGCTTTGACTTCTGAAATCTTATAGCCTGAAAACCCTGTTAGTCTCTATGGTCCTACTGCACCCCTTATCTAGCTGTTCTACTGCGGACCAACATGGCTGCCCTCCTGAAACTACAGCTATGGTGTTTCCTTATCCATGTTGACAATGTACATTCCTTCAAAATCCATGAACATGAACAATCTAGTATTATTTATCGTATGGCAGAGTTACACACAGGAAGCATATAATACTATAAAATCCATGACCAAGTTGATATAATGGGTATGCAGACCGATTGGTGATCCCCCTAAATACTAATATTGAGATTTTTCAGTCCACTCAGTCGCAGCTGGGGACAGTTCAAAGAGCTCCATCACATCTTCCTGGAAAGCACGACACTCACATTCCTGTGACAGATGGAAAATAGTTTGGCAGGTTGCACAGCAATTGCATTCGAGTCCTGGTGTTTTGCCCCATTTAAACAGGTTTGCATAACTGCCAAAGCCTGTCTGTATTCTCCTTGCCGTCTTCCATACTTTATGTGGAAAGTCAAATCCTGAAGGCCTCTCATTGTTGTTTATCAGGTTATTATGGATATCAGTTGGAACTGATTGCTTTCATGTTCGCAACCATTCATTCCCTATAATGGAATTTTGAACAATCTAGTAATTACTAACAATCTAGTAATCTTGCAAGGGCCATGGTGGCTCAGAGGTTAAGACGCTGAGCTACAGCTCTGCAGTTCGAGACCCTAGTGCCATGGGACGGAGTGAGCGCCCATCTCTGGCCCCAGCTCCTGCCAACCTAGCAGTTCGAAAGCAAGAAATAGCAAGTAGATAAACAGGTACCACTTCGGTGGGAAGGTAACAGCGTTCTGTGCTCCTCGGCGTTTAGTCATGCCAGCCACATGACCACGGAGAAGTCTTTGGACAGCACTGGCTTCTTGGAAATGGAGATGAGCACCACCCCCTAGAGTCGGATTTGACTAGCTTTTGAGCAAGGGAAACCTTTACCTTTACTAGTAATCTGCAACTACATTCTCACCCCTTCGTCCCTTTTTCCATGTACCCACACAGATATTCTAGACAGAGAAGGCCCCCCCCCCATTGCTGCAGTTTATCAAGTGCAATTAGCCTTTTCTGTTGATGAAGATGCTTCACATCAGCTCTTACCAGCAGTGCACATTAATCTTGTGATAATTGGTGCTGGAATATTCAATACTAAGCAGACCGAGTCTATGGAGATGTTCCTGGACAGATGCCTTCCCACCACCTATGCCAGTTTCGCATAGGTTGTCAGGCTAGGCAGCAAAGGGTTTGTGATTTTGCTTTCCACCGGGGCTCTTCTAACAGAGCAGCAGATGTGTGATACTAGCTCACTGGAGTCCATAGCAGGCCAGAGCTAGTTCTTCCCCCATTTTATATCTGAGGTAGCTGTGATACGACATATGAGAAGTTTGGTTCCCCCCACCAATGTAATGGTTTGCTGCAGTGTTTTAGCTTGAATTTGAATGTATTACAGAGCCAAAACTTGTTTTACCATTTATACCAGAGCCATTCAGAACCCAATAGTGTGTCCGGAACAGGCAAAGGGATCATAAGTACCACCATCATTTTTATTCACCAAACCACAGAAGACCGCGTCTATCCCTGGTTAGTCTTTTTGGCCAAGTGACTATGGTTGCATTTAGATAATAACTAAGAAAAAAAAAATGGGGGGGGGGGGCTCAGCCCAAAATCTGGCTGTGATCTAAGAGGGTCAAGCTAACAAAATAAGTTATTATAAAAATACAAATATTTATTATGGGGTACACATTAATAAAAGATAAAATAGGGTAAAAGAAATGGTCCAAATATCAGACTCTTAGAATTTATGACACACAGAACTGATAATTTTACGTGTACAATTGATGGGTGCATCTTATGACCAATAGACCATACGCGTTTCGATGGAAGGCACACTGGATATTTGTCACCAGAACAATTTGGAGAGCATGTGCAGTTACTATGAGAGATTATCCACGGCCCACTGTGTAAACTTTTAGCAACTGCACATTATATGAGAAAGCAACACCTGGCTCCAAAGAAAATCTTTTTTCATACATTTGTTGCTGGATGTGTGTTGTCTTACAATAGTAATATTGACCACTGAGGAAGGCCGTAAGGGGCTGAAACGCGTATGGTCTATTGGTCATAAGATATACCCATCAATTGTATATGTAAAACTATCAGCTCTGTGTGGCAAAAGTTTTAAGTCTGATATTTGGAGCACTTCTTTTAACCTATATTATCTTGCATTTAGATAATTACAGGTTACTGTTAGCTATATTATGATTTGCACTCCCAAACGGTTTAGTGATTTAGTTACCCACTGGTGGTTTGATACTGTAGTATTCCTTCAGCTGGCATGGTGCAGCAGTTGGAGTGTCAGAGTAAGATCTTGGAGACCCAGCATCAAGTCCCCACGGAAGCTTGCTGGGTGCCACAGGGCCAGCCACACTCTCATCCTAGCCTACCTTGCAGGGTTGTTGTGAGGATAAAAAGGAGGCAAAAATGTTGTAAGCCCCTTTGGGTCCCCACTGGGGAAAAAAGTGGGGTATAAAGGAATAGATAAGTCTGCAGCCTCGGAATGTCCGCCAGAGGCAACACCAGAATGGGAAAATTCCTGCATCACGGCTTAGGCAGGTGTATGCAGGTCTATGAAAATCAACTACAATCCAAAGTGGATCTTCTCCACCTCACAGTGGTCTTCTGTGACCCACATCCCAAAGCACTGCTGGAAGTCAGAGGACCCCTTGATCAAAAGGCCACCCACCACTGGGAATGGCAGTGAAGAAGGGAAATGCAGCCAAATTGCTCTGCCTTGGTTTTCTATCTGCAGGGCTTTCATTGGTGTGAGACTCCACTGGTAGGAGGAGGAGGAAGAGATTGGATTTATACCCCGTCCTTCACTCGGAGTGGCTTACAATCTCCTTTCCCTTCCCCTCCCCACAACATACATCCTGTGAGGTAGGTGGGGCTGAGAGAGCTCTTCCGAGAACAGCTCTGACAGAACTATGGCTTGCCCACGGTCATCCAGCAGCTGCAAGTGGACTTGCAGTTCTCCCAAACCCAGTTCTCCCAGATTAGAGTCCGCGCACTTAACCACTACACCAAACCGGCTCTCCACAGGAAGCTGTTTATCTTTTTCTTTCTTATTTATGCAGTGCAAATGACATGATCACATGTGAAGCTGCCTTATCCTGAATCAGGCCATTGGTCCCTCAGGGTCAGTACTGTCCACTGAGACTGGCAGCATCTCTCCAGGGTCTCGGGTGGAGGTCTTCCACATCACCTCCTGCCTGGTCCTTCCAACAGGAGATGCTGGGCACTGAACCTAGGACCTTCTTCATGCCAAGCAGAGGCACTTCCACTGAGCCACAGCCCCTCTGTCTTATTACTCCAATACTGATTAACCTCCCCCTTTGCAATTTAAAGCGGTGTCAAATCCAAAATTTGCTCAGCTGCCTTTCCTGAATGTGTCCCGGGGCCGTTCCAATCCTCCCCCACCTCTTTGATGGGAAGAGGCATTCCCATCTCAGCTTTCAAGTCAGCTCTGAACCTCTTCCTGAGATGAGTGATGGTTCAAAGACCGCCAGTGAGCTGATGTTCTTGGACGGGGCAGAAGCCTGAATGGGGTGGGAGGGAACTGAGCATTCAACGCGCCATCTAGTCTGATGCAGTTGTGGGCATTAGATCCTTCATTCCATCTTTATTGAGGGTGCAGGGAAATACATCGCATCACGGAAACAATCGACACCAGAAGGACAGAGCCCACAGAAGGGTTACCAACCCTAACCCCCATCCCCATGCAGGTTTCCATCCAGGTCTGATCTGGCAGAACAGGTTTCGTGGCCTACCTTTGCTTGGGTCTCCAATCGTCTTTCAGAGGCAAATCAGAAGCACATGTCGACCCGATTCAGACTCAGCTCTGGGTGTTCAACTCCCACTGAATTCTTCTCTCCCCTCCTCCTTCAGGCCCAACCCCAATCTGGGCCCTACACACCTGCGATCTGCCTTCTAGACAAATAGAGGATGCAAAGATTTCGAGGCAGAGGAGACCTCTGCTCCCCGATGCCGCCCCCCCCCGCTCCTTTACTCACCACCAGTGTTCCCTCTAAGCTGAGTTAGTTCGCCGTTTTTTAGCCTCTAGCTCACGCATTTTTGTCTTCGCTCAGGAAGGATGGCTCCAGAGCAAGCTAATTTATGCAGTAGCCAAATCACTCGCTCACAACTTCAATGCCAGTAGCTCACAAAGTAGAATTTTTGCTGACAAGACTCCACAGCTTAGAGGCAGCACTGCTCACCACCCCTTGATGGACCACCATACTAGCTGGCCCCAGTTCCCGTGACTGACCACAACCAGGGAATGGAAGAATTGCCACAGGTGTCTATTTAGAGCCAGCTGCCGGTGAGAAAGTGTCTCATAATGGGAATGAGGCAAGCCAGTGAAGGAACTTCGCTAGCAGAGGTTGCTTTCTATTTTAGTCCACTGTAATACAGTTTAAACTAAACCAAGCGTGGCACGGAACTGAGGGCCGAGGAGGAGATCTTGGGGCGAGGGGTATTTTGCAATCCTCTCAGCCCCGCTTGGAGAAATTAGGCAGAGTGAGACCAAGATCTAGGTAAGGCTCAGAGGGCTTAATTGCGAGGCGAGTGAAGTTGGGCAGCTGTGCCGGATCAGCAACAGCAAGAAAAGGAAGCTGGGGCATGAGCCCGTTCCTCTCTCAGTCCCCTCTTCTCTCCTCCAAGCCAAAATGACACCAGATCCGATTACCCTGCCATGATGGAAAGAGCACGCATCTGTGCTCTGGCTCATTGGCATAGACATGCAGGGGCCTCGATTCAAGGGCATCCCCTGAATACTGGCTCCTGAGGGTGGCTCAGGGAGCTTTCTGGGGGTTCAGGGTATGTGGTGTGTCCACACAGCAATGCTCGTTAGAAGAAGAAAGGAGGGAGAAGGAGGAGGAAGAAAAGGAAGAAGGAGAGTTGGATTTTATACCCCATCCTTCACTACCCAAAGGTGTCTCAGAGTGTCTTACAATCACCTTCCCTTCCTCTCCCCACAACAGACACCCTGTGAGGTAGGTGGGGCTGAGAGAGCTCTGACTGAGAACTGCAACTGACCCAAGGTCACCCAGCTGGCTTCATGTGGAGGAGAAGTCAGGAATCAACCCCGGTTCTCTAGATTAGAGTCCTGCCTTTCTTCACAACTACACCAAACTGCCTCTCTCTGGAAGACAAGAGACCTGGAAGCTGAAGACCCGGAAACAACTCTGCAATGTCTCAGTGTCGTTAGCTTGAACAGGAGGCAAAACCACTGCACAGATTTAGGCAGGGGGCGGAGGGTGACAGTGTGTGTACGGGAGGGAGAGAAAGCAAGGTTCCAGCCCCGAAGCTGACATCTCAGTGGGTTGCACCTTATGGTCTCCCCACCCCTCCCTGCCCACCAAACCGTCCTTCCCCAAGACTGTCAAAACCAGCAGTGGATCTGCACTTCCGGAAGCAAAAGGCTGCTTTGCTACCCACCCCCCACCCCCACCCTTCCTCAGCCGCTATGTTGATTTGAAGCTAATGACCCAGCCCTTGAGACACCCGGGGGTCAGCTCAGCCGTCTCCCTCCCTCGTACCCCCAAGACCCTCAACAACAGCTCGGCTTTGTCACGGAGGGTGACATCACGGTGTTGCTGCCGCAAAAAAACCAAGAAATCATCTGTGCTCTTTCCAAAGGGACTGAATCCTTCTTCATGGCACTTGCGGCGGAGCCATCGAAAAGCAAGTCCGTTCTGGCCCCCGGCAAAGACCCCCCGCCAATCAAAGCCGTCAAACCTTGCTGGGGGGGTCTTAAGCACATGGCTGGAGCCAAGATGCAGTTCCTAAGGAGGAGGGCTTCGCGCAGCCTCCCGGCGGGCCTGACGTCAGTGCGGCCGGCTGCTCGACTCCGCGAGCTGTCGCTGGCGGGGAGGGGTGTAGCCATTCACATGCCCGTTGAGCTGGCGTTTGCCCAGGCCTCCATTCAGAATGTCTTGGATGTGCTGTACAATCAGGTTAATGGCCACTGGAGGGAGGAAAAGAAGGGGGGAAGTTTAGGATGGTATGCACAGACTCCAGATGCCATCCAACGCAAAACATGGCTCCTAAATGCCTCAAATGGCACACACGTTCCCCTTCGAGCGCATCATCTCCCACATATAACAGATTGCTCAGTTCTTCTCTGCCTCTTGATGTATAAGCGCAAAACTATAGAAGACCCTTAGACCCGGCAAACAGGTTGGGGGGGGGGGATTATTTACATTGGGAAAAACAGCCTGAGGCCTAAGGGGTTAACATCCCTCAACATTACACCCAGTCAAATCCTCAACATTACATCCTCTTCCCTCAACATTACATACCCAGTCTGATCCTCAACATTGCATCTGAAGTTTGAAACAGTCTATCCAACTTTAACCTACTTTTAGCCATTTAAAAAAAAAAGAAGAAGACTGGGATAGTCTAATCATGGATCTCTCAGGTCATGGTCCCGTGTCATGTATGGCAAGACAGCAAGAAAGAGATGCTTTAGCTAATGTGTTTGAGAGAGAATGGGGCGTGTGACTGAGAGAGAGGGAGATCAGCTGTGACCTGACAGCCTGCCTCTGTGTAGCAACCCTGGGTCAGGAAGCAACTTTTCTCCGGGCCAGTTTGGCTGGGGATCCTGGAGGTTTTTTGCCATTTTCTGGGCATCGAACAGGAGTCACTGCGGGTTTGGAGGGGGAGGTATTGGTGAATTTCCTGCATTGTGCAGGAGGTTGAACTAGATGACCCTGGAGGTCCCTTCCAACTCTGATTCTATGATCATTCACACGTGTCATCACTATAATCCTAAACAGAGTTACAGCCTTCTAAACCCACTGACTTCAATGGATTTAGAAGGGCATAACTCTGTTAAGGATTACATCTCCTACCTATCTTTTCTAGATGAGTTGTTCTCTGTTTAAAGTGGCACCAGATTTGTTTTCACTTTTTTTTGTCACAGGATACCAAGTACACTATGTGTACAGACACCCGTATAACAAGCCACAGTTTTGTTCTGCAAAGGCTGTGAGCAAACACATCGGAGTGTCCAAGTCCCACACTGTTCCTGCTTGACTTTTCTTCTCTGTGAAGGATCCAGAAGTATCTCTTGCCCAGAATGCTATGTTCAGAGAGGGACCTATCTCAAGATGCCCCCAGTGAAGGTTTCATGCGGAGGCTCAAAGTGCTCGGTCAATCGCTGTCAAGTCACAGCTGACTTTTGGTGACCCCGTAGAGTTTTCCATGCAAGAGACCTTCAGAGGTGGCTGGCCATTGCCTGCCTCTGCATAGCAACCCTGGACTTCTCTGGTGGTCTCCCGTCCAAGTACTAACCAGGGCCGACCCTGCTTAGCTTGTGAGATTCGACAAGATCTGGACCATCCGAGACAGGGGACAAGTTCATCTAGATCAACCAATATATCTCCCTTGTTACTCACCAAGATTATCCACCCCACGGGGGATAATGACATCAGCATACTTCTTGGTCTGCAAGAACCAAAGAGGTCCGTGTTAAAGAGGATTGCAAGGGTGGTCGTCAATCTACCCTCTCAACTGATCAAGAATTTCTCTTCATATCACACTATTAGTAGAATAACTATTGGAAATGCCTTTTTTCTCATCTGTTGGCCCCCTGGCAGGACTGGTGGTAGTCTTTCAATGCCGGAGCAAAGAGCCCGAAGAACTGCCCTTTCCTCTGCTCTCGACAGCCGCTTGTAGCTAATGCCAGGAACACTCATAAGGAGTCTGCAGAAATACTCCCCCCGGGGATCCCAAAGGGCGAGCGTTCCTACCAGTGCTTGTCCCCAGTCCCAAGAGATGGAGATAAAGGCTAGAGGAAATGCAACCACTGTCAATGGCCCCGAGGATGTTTTCAATAAAGCCTCCAGTTCTGAGGCTCAATCAAAAGCCATCTGTGCCAAGCACAGTTTATTCAAATAGTGGTTTGTGTTCATTCTGGTGCAGAGGGCAGTATCCCCCCAGCCATGTGCAGGCATGGACCTTGTTCGCTCCCTGTTGCTCTGAATGGCTGCAGCCCTTTCCAACCCCCAGAAAGAGTGCTCCCAGGGTGGCAGGATCCGTGCAGAGGAGCAGCTGTGGGGTTTGGCAGGCTGGCTTGAGGAGGGATAAAGGAGGAAGGGTTTTAACTCCCCCCCCCCCGTTCCAGCTCCCCACAACCCACACAACTGTTCTTTCATGCAGGTCCCACAACCCCGGGACTACTCTCTTCAGGAGTCAGACAAAGAGGTGGCAAATACTACACCTTTCACAAGTGGGAGTGGGAAGATAACTGCCCCTGTTTGGATTTTTCCAAAAACCGCATTCAAGTCAATGAAGGATCTTTCACTCAACTGCTGTTAAATGCATATTTCCCGGAGCAGACTTATCCCCATTCTGTGGCAATCCAGCACAGCTCGGAGCTGCGACATCTTCTCAAACAGCTCTTCTCTCCAGCCCCCAAAAGTTTTTAAAGACAAGTAATGATACTCACAGGAATATATTAAATACACTGAATAGACAAGTCTTTTTGCCTGCTAGATTTGATACCACTGTGAATTTGCTAAGAGGCCTTGGACTCCACTTGATGCAAAATAGCATTTTGATTTGTGCATGGTCATTGCACCGATCTTGACTCACTACACCCTTTGAATGAAGGATTTTCTTCGAAACGGTCTTAATATTACATACGATACCGTCAGGGTATATACTGGACAGTATTTTCTCTATGGACTATTATTGCCTCTGGGAGGGCTTGTGCTTGTGGACTATTTTGGACTGTATTACTTTAAGGATCATCATTCTGTGGCTTGTGTGGCTTTATGATGTGCATTACATTCTTTTGAAGTGCTGTATGTGTTTACATGTAAGGGCCGTAGTGGCTCAAGTGGTTAAGACGCTGAACTGCAGACCGGAAGGTCAGTAGTTCGGCAGTTCGAGATCCTAGTGCTGCATGAAAGAGTGAGCTCCCATCTCTGGCCCCAGCTCCTGCCAACCTAGCAGTTTGAAAACAAGAAATGGCAAGTAGATAAATAGGCACCACTTCGGTGGGAAGGTAACAGCGTTCCATGCGCCTCGGCATCTAGTCATGCCAGCCACATGACCACGGAGAAGTCTTTGGACAGCGCTGGCTCTTCAGCTTGGAAACAGAGATGAGCACCACCCCCTAGAGTCGGATTCAACTGGCTTTTGAGCAAGGGAAACCTTTACCTTTTACTATGTGTTTATATATTCAGTATATTTAACATACTCCTATGAGTATCATTACTTGTCTTTAAAATCTTTTTGGGAGAGTTTCCACCTTTTCATTTGTAGATTTATACTTTCCCTTCCCGGTTAGTTTTGTGCTTCTCTCCACCCCAGCTTTTACCCACCCCCTAGCCTCATACCCTCCCCAGCTGGAACCAAAGAATCAGGGGTCCTTTCGCAGAAAAAGAGGTGCATGAGCTCATTAGCATAACTCATTCGCATATGACACGTCCCCTGACATCTCCAGAAGTGTGTCAGAAAGGGAATGTCAGTTTCAGCCCCATTATATCCTATGGGCCATTGAAATCAATGGCAAAAACTCATAGGGTATATGAGGGGCTGGAGGAAAGGGGGTTTGAGGGAGAGGCTCCAAATTTGCAGGGTAGCTGCTGGGGCCTCTCCTCAAAATGCCCACTAAGTTTCAAGAAGATTGGACCACGTGGTCCAATTCTGTGGGCCCCCAAACAGATTGTCCCATCCCCTCCATTGTTCTCTATGGTGGGGAAAATGTTAACTTTTTTCCTACCATAGAGAACAATGGAGGGAATGGGGGCAACCTGTTTGGGGGTCTGTAGAATTGGACCCCCTGGTCCAATCTTCTTGAAACTTGGTGGGTATTTCGAGGAGAGGCCCCAGCAGCTACCCTGTAAGTTTGGAGCCTCTCCCTCAAACCCCCTGCCCTCCAGTCGCTTTTAAAGTTGCCGCCAAATTTCGGTAGCAATTCGGTGGCAAACTGAATCAGATTAGAGAATCTGATTTTGCCCATGGCTGCCCTACTGGCCAGTCGCTCCGGCCCCAACGGACCCCTGCAAAGAATACAGACCGAATGTCCCTCCCCTTCTGTGCCTGCCGGCCTGTGCAGCCCACAAATTCACAAGCCAGGACTGATGGACCCAGACGCCAAGACCACCTCCCATTTACTCACAGGCAAGCAGAATTCTTCAAAGGCTGGCTTGACGAAGGAAATATACTGAGTTAAGATCTGCTCGAGGTTCCTGCCCCGCTCGTTGATGTCCCGGAGAACTGCAAGGCAGAAAAGAACCGTGAACAGGTCAGCGATGACAACGGCACTACCACACTGCTCCACAGGATGGCGAAGTGAGCAGCGTGGGGTTTGTCTTCTAGGAAAAGAGCCCACTTATTCATCTTTTATCCAGGCCTTCCTCCAAGGAGCTCAGAGCCACATTCTCCCCTCCCTGACTTTATCCTCACAACAGCCATGTGAGGTAAGGTTAGGCTGAGAGATCGTGACTGGCTCAGGGTCATCCAATGAGCTTTGCGGCAGAGCAGGGATCTGAACCTGGGTCTGCCCGCTCAAACCACAATGCCGACACAGTGGCTTCCTACAAATATAGTGTGGTTTCTTCTGAAGGTACAGAAATCAGAGGAAGCTGGAAAGAGGCTTCTAGGGGCTGGGGCGGCAGGGCTCCCTACAACCCATCTCCCACCCAGCTTTGTACCCACACACCCTTGTTTGGCAAGCCCCAGCTTCTCCTTCTACTGTCCTTATCCTAGTCCAAAGGTCTGCAACTTACACCTCTAGAGCCAATCGTGGTTCAGTGCAGGACAAAATAGAGCCAGTTTGGTGTAGTGGTTAAGAGGGTGGACTTTAACCGGGTTCGATTCCCCACTCCTCCACATGCAGCTGCTGATGTGACCTTGGGTCACACAAATTCTTTCAGAGCTGTTCTCTCAGGAGCAGTCCTCGAAAGAGCTCTCTCAGCCCCACCTACCTCACAGGGTGTCTGTTGCGGGGAGGGGAAGGGGAAGGAGATTGTAAACTGCTCTGAGACTCCTTCGGGTAGCGAAGGACAGGGTATAAATCCAATTTATTCTCTCCTTTTTTAAAAAATCAAATCTTCAAATTAAGATGCATAGGAGGGGGTAGGTAGGATGCCAGAATAAAAAGTATGTGCAGAGCATGGGAGGCAAAGATTTTTCTGGCAAAATAATGATGATGATGACAACGATGATGATAACAATAATAATAATAATAATAATTTGTATTTATACCCTGCCCTTCACTCCCCGAAGGAGTCTCAATCAAGCTTACCATCTCCTTTCCCTTCCCCTCCCCACAACAGACACCTTGTGAGGTAGGTGGGGCTGAGAGAGCTCTTGAGAGAACTGCTCTTGAGAGAACAGCTCTGAGGGAACTTGTGACTGACTCACGGTCATGCTAGCAGCTGCAAGAGGAGGAGTGGGGAATCAAACCCAGTTCTCCCAGATCAGAGTCCACGCTCCTAACCACTACACCAAACTGGCTCTCCAAAAAGCTTTAGATGTTTTGCAGAAAGCGAGATGATAGAGGTGAACCACTGGCAGTAATCCAAGTGAGAACCATGTGCAGATGTATGTCAGTGTGCTAAAATCATCATCACATAGAGTGTTATGGTTGTGCATTTATTACTCACTTGGGAGACCTCCTGTGTGCCACTTCCTAATATAGGACTTGCAACAACCAGCGTTTGGGCTGTGGAAAACTTTTAAGGATTATCAACCAACATGCCAATTATTAGCAAGGTTATGTGGTAGGTTTTCAGTAATGCAAATGAGCATTCTTATACTAGCTCTTCGAGCTCTTGCTCTGAATTTGGAGGTAATCAGGCTCTTTAATTATAAAAAGTTGCTAACGTGTCTTGGAGGAATAGTGAACTGGTAGTGAAAGCGAGCTGATGCAGAAGGTGGACGTGAGATTTATATTATTTTTATACCAACAGAGACTCCAGCTTAGTTTATTTTATGGGCATATCCTGCCTTTCCCTTTTGGGGCTCAAGGCAGCTTATACTTGATTCCACTAAAATCAAGGTTGCCAACAGGCTTGGAGAAAAAAGGTCCTGTCCCTTTAATACAGGCTTTAATTTGTGGAAATGAGCAGTTGAATCTTTTCATGGCATGAAACATGACTGGGTAAATAACATTGGCTGTGAGGCTTTTGCGAGCTACTTTGCAGATAAAGTCCTGCTGCTCCGCCGCAATCTCCCTGCCACAGTTGAGACAGTGAGCGAACTCGAGGCTCCATGTACGTCTTCTGGTTCTATTCTGGATTATTTCAGTCCACTCAGTCTTGAGGAAGTTTACAGATTGCTCTCAGTTTTGTGCCAGTTTTGAGCCAGTTTGGTGTAGTGGTTAAGTGCGTGGACTCTAATCTGGGAGAACCGGGTTTGATTCCCCACTCCTCCACTTGCACCTGGCTGGATGACCTTGGGTAAGCCATAGCTCTGTACCAGCTGTTCTCTCAAGGACAGCTTGGGAAAGAGCTCTCTCAGCCCCACTTACCTCACGGGGTATCTGTTGTGGGGAGGGGAAAGGAAAGGAGTTTGTAAGCCACTCTGAGACTCCAAGTGAGTGAAGGGCGGGGTATAAATCCAGTCTCCTCCTCTTCTTCTTCAACAGTATGCCTAACCATTGCAGCCTTGACCCCTGCCCTTCATAGCTCATAAAAGCTGGCCATGAGGAATTGCAAAGTGCCTTTAGGGATATTATCAACTAGTCCTTCATTGAGGGGCTGTTCCCGGGAGCACTCAAGGAAGTGATGGTCCATCCTTTTCTGAAAACACCATCTCTGGATCCGGCCAAACTGACCAACTATCAACTGGTTTCCAATTTGCCCTATTTGGGCAAAGTATTGGAGAGAGTGGCGGCGATGCAGTTGCAGGGCTTTATGGATGACACTTCCATGCTGGACCCGTTTCAGTCCGGCTTCTGGCCAGACCATGGGATGGAGACGGCACTGGTCGCCCTCACGGATGACCTCCAAAGGCATCTGGATCGGGGCGGTACAGGCAGTACTGGTGCTGTTGGACCTGTTGGCGGTGTTCGACACGGTCGACCACCAGTTACTGATCCACCGCCTCACTGACACTGGGATCCAGAGGCTTGCCTTGCAATGGCTCATCTTTCTCCAAGGTTGGGGACAGAGGGTGGCATTAGGGGAACAAACGTCCCAAAGGCACCCGCTGGTATGCGGGGTTCCTCAAGGGACGGTGTTATCCCAGATGTTATTCAACATCTACATGCGCTCCTCGCCCAGATTGCTCGGAAGCATAGGCTGGGGTGTCACCAATATGCTGATGACACCCAGCTATATCTGCTGTCAGGCGGTCAGTCCGACTCTACCCCAGGTAACCTGGAGCGGGCGTTTTAGGACGTGGCGGGTTGGCTTAGACTGAGCCGATGGAAATTGAATCCAACGAAGACGGAGGTCCTGTGCCTGAGTCGGAGCGGGCCAGGGGTAGGGATCCCACTACTGACCTTCTGTGGGGCACCACTGTTGCTAGCGCCGAGGGTTAGGAGTTTAGGAGTGCTCCTGGATGCCTCCTTAACAATGGAGGCCCAGGTAGCAGCCACTGCCAAGGTGGCCTTTTATCATCTTTGGCTGATTAGGCAGTTGGTTCGCTTCCTTGAACGCAATGACCTAGCAACAGTGATCCATGCTATGGTCACCTCGAGACTAGACTACTGCAGTGCTCTCTACATGGGGCTGCCCTTGTCTCAAGTCCGGTAGCTGCAGCTAGTGCAAAATGCTGCAGCAAGGCTATTCAGGACCACACACAGCCTGTTCTGAAGACACTGCACTGGCTGCCAACAGTGTACCAGATTCGGTTCAAGGTGCTGGTTTTGACCTTTAAAGCCCTATATGGTTAGGGGCCTGTCTACCTGAGGGACTGCCTTTCTCCTTATGTGCCCCAGTGAGCACTGAGGTCAGGGTCGCAACATCGCCTGACTCTCCCTGACTCTCCCTGGCCCGAAAGAAGCCAGGTTGGCACTGTGAAAGCTAGGGCCGTTTCAGCGGCAGCTCCATACTGGTAGAATGAGCTCCTGGAGGACATCAGGGCCCTGTGGGACCTTTTGCAGTTCCGCAGGGCCTGCAAAATGGAGCTCTTCCACCAGGCTTTCGATTAGGAACCACCACTGATGAACGTGCCACTGACGAACATGCCACAGAAAAATCTTCTGGCCTTATGATACACCGTTGGATGCTGCCTTTTACCATTCAGGTTGTACCCTGAATGCCGCCACTATTTACACTGTTTTTATTAGCGTGTTGTTGTATATGTGACTTTGGTTTTAATACTGCATTTATTGGTTTACTATATCTTAATGTTTGTATGCCACCTTGAGCCAGTTCATCCGGCAAGGCGGGATATAAATGGAAATAATAAATAAAAATAAAATAAAGGGCCAGGACATTTTTTTTCCTCCGGGCACTTAGCAACCTGTGGTTCTGAAATTACATAAAATAGTCTGTTAAAAGCACAAGTTGTTTCCCAACTTTCTTTTAATAAAGGTCTTAATTTATCCTGGTGGGGTTAAGATACAAAAGGTTACACTACAATAGCACAGGCTAAAGCAGGCGGCGATTCCTCCCACTGAAAATCAAGCCTGCTCCCGTTTGCATAGCCTTGGGAGACCTGGGTTCAGATCTTCACTCTGACACGAAGCCTGCTGGGAGACCGTGGGCCAGTCACTCTCTCAGCCTAGCCTACCTTACAGGGTTGTTGTAAGGATAAAATGTGGAAATGAGAACCATGTATAGCGGCTTGGGGAAAGGACAGGATAAAAATGTCCCAGACAGATACGTGTAGCTGGAAGGTCACATCTCCCGACTTACCCCTGCGGGAGAGACGGGTGTCTGCGTCTGTATCCACAAAGAGTTTCATCTGGAACAGGTCCCGAACCTCTTGGCTGTAGAAGGCCAGGATTCCTTCAAAAAGCACCACGTCTGCAGGGTAGACTGTCACGGCCTCTTCCTTGCTGTCAACATACACAAGAAAGAAGCCAATCAGAAATCAGAAAAAAATAACCCAACTCCCCCACATGTGGTTCTCTGGGTGTTCCATTTTGTGGTATAATCACATTACACAGGCTGGAGACTCACTGTGTCCACTGGAAAAGCTCAGAGGGCCACTAATACTGCAGTCCTAAGCAGGTATACTCAGAAGTAAGGTCCACTGAGGCCTCTGGGGCTTACTCCCTTGCAAGTGTGCTCAAGGCTGCAGCCCAAGTCCCTTACATTGGTAGATCTTCAAGGCACACTGGAGAAGCCAGGAACAGAACCTGGGGCCTTCTGCACACAAAGCAGATGCTCTGCCACTGAGCCACATCCCCTCCCGCTCGATGTCCTGGCATATTTGGCCAGTTTCACTGCAAGGGCATATTTGGGGGGGGGGGGGGGGGGGGATGATTCTGTCCTGTCTGCTCTTGTGGCTGTGTAGCTAAAACTCTGATCTACAGTGTTGGTTCTGTTTGCACCTTCAATCTATATGGCAGGATTCATGATTCCCCCCCCCCCCTCTATTTTCCACTGTGATGTTTCATTCCCCTAAGCTACCACAGGGGCCACAGCGAATCTTCTCCATAAGTGTACGAATTGTGACTTCTTCCCTGCTTGTTTATCTTGGTGTCTCCCTTCCTGTCCCTTGCAAAAGGCTTGTTTCATTCAAAGAAGCAGGACTTCATTCCTTGTTTGGGACAGAGCCAGAAAGCCTGCACTCCACACTTGCCCCCTCTTTAAGGAATACTGATGCTGGCTGGCCAAAGCAGGATGGACACCCATCCTTTTGCTTGGCGTTTTCCTGACCACAGAGTGGGATTCAAACTTCCATCTGGTGGGAATCTCTGAAGAGGGCAACCAAGATGGTTAGGGGGCTGGAGCACCATCCCGATGAGGAAAGGCTGAAGAGTCTGGAACTTTTCAGTTTAGAAAATAGACGACTAAGGGGGGGGGGGGGGACATGACAGATTATGCATGGGATGGAAAGAGTTGGCAATAGCAGATCTATTCTCTCTTGCTCTGGATTGCAAGACTAGATCTAATGGGTGGAAATTACAAGGGAGTTGATTCTGGCTACATATTAGGAAAAACTTCCTAACTGTAAGAGTGGTTGAGCAGTGGAATAGACTGCCTCGGGAGGTGGTGGATGCTCCTTCGCTGGATGTTTTCAAGTGGAGGCAGGACGACCATCTTTGGGGTATGTTGTAGGGCTATCTCTTGGCTATGCTCCTGCAGAGTGCAGGGGGTTGGACTAGATGACCTGCAAGGACCCTTTGAACTCTAACATTCTATGATTCTGTGATTCAACGGGAACTCCCCCCCCCCAAATACTAGAACTCGAGGGCATCCAATTAAGCAGCTAGATCGGACCAGAGGTCCATCTAGTCCAGCATCCTGTCTCATACAGTGGCCAGCTGGTTCCTCTGGAGGGCCAACAACAGGGCGTAGAGGCCAAGGCCTTTCCCTGATGTTGCCTCCCAGCACTGTCTCTAAACATGGAGGTTCCCTTTAGCCACCAGGGTTAGTAGCCACGGATAGATGTACCCTCCATAAATCTGTCTAATCCCCTTTTTAAAGCTGTGAATTCCTGGGGCCATCACTAAATCCTCTGTCAGCAAACTCCACATTTTGATCATTCTCCATGTATAGGAGTATTTGCTTCTATCCATCCTGAATCTACTGCCCATCCAGGGGAACATGACATCCCAAGCACAGGGGTGAGGAGAGGCCTAGATTTACCGAGAGTGGGAGACAAAGTCATAGACAGGTATCTGGACTGTCTTCCCCTCCATGATCATGCTGAGCGTCTGGACAATCAACTCGTTGTCAAAGGCATCTGCAAGGGAGAAGAAGCAGCAGCAGATGAATTAAAATGGCTCTCAGAATAAGGGGCAGGCCTCCCTACGGAGAGATCCCAGGGGAAACAACAGGACTCCCTCTGGCGCTTCTTGGCATAAGTCTTAAGGTGATGCGCCGTGGGTCCTACAATCCTTGAACAGATCCTGCTTGTTTCAATGAGGCTGACCCTGGAACTGCACTCCCTGGATCAGATCCAGCTCGCTCCTTTTCTATTGTCCTCAACGGCATTTATAACCAGTTTGGGTAATTAACGCCATTTAGAATGAACCTTGCGTCACCACAACGAAAACAAACCGACCTGCTAGTAATTTCATCTAGCCTCTTGCTGCATTCCCAGCTACCACCAGAAAACTTTCCATCTTGAGTTCGGCAAGTTTTGGGGGTGCTTCTCTATAGCGCAGTCTCCTTTGGTGGAGGGCAAGCAATGCTCCCTCTAAGGTATGGAGTCCTGTGAGCAGAAATTCTACTTCGTGAGCTACTGGCATTAAAGTCGTGAGCGGGCAATTTGCCTGCTGCGTAAATTAGTTTGCTCTGGAGCCATCCATCCTTCCTGAGCCAAGGCAAAAATGTGTGAGCTGGAGGCTAGAAAACTGTGAGCTAGCTCACACTAACTCCACTCAGAGGGAACACTGGCTGGGTGCCTCTCACCCTCTGCTTCTCCCTTCCTTCCCCAGCCACCCCAGCCTGTCACCTGGGTGATCGAAGTTGAACTGGCCCTTGAGGGCCTTGGCTTTCTGTTCCGCAGTGAGGACCCGGTAGAAGCTGTCCTGGCTCAGAATCACAACCTGTTTCTGGTGGTGGTCTACTTCGTTCTGCCCCAGCAGTTCGACGATTTTGGCGCAGACGGAGGACTGCAAGAGAGGCAAAGAAAGGGCAGGGTGAGCAGCCATGCTGGCACGAGAAAGAAAGAACTCTGAACTGCAGGGGGAGGGCAGCAAGGTCAAAGGCGGTCCCTGGGCTGTTTGAGGTCCACGTCCTATTCACTTAGTGGAGTGGCGGCAAAGTCACCTGGCTGTGCTTCACAGCTGAGTAGTTCAGAAGCCAGCGTGCTGTAGCGGCTAGAGGGTTAGACTAGGCTCTGGGAGAACCAGGTTCAAGTCCCTACTCTGCCATGGAAGACTGCTGGGTGACCTTTGGCCAATCACACATGCTCAGCCTAACCTACCTCACAGGGTTGTTAGGAAGAGAAAATGGAGGAACGGAGAATATTGTAAGTCACTTCGAGTCCCTGCTGGGAAGAAAAGTGGCTTATAAGTAATGTGAACCAACAAATAGAGAAGACCTTTGCCTCTTCTAGCCCACCAGTCCAGCAACCAAACTACACTTATGGTGGCCCTTGCCCTAGCTATTATCCTCTTGCACACATCCAGAACATAAGAGCCCTGCTGGATCAGACCCTTAAGAGCAGCACCCTGTCTCACCAGTTCCTCTGGAGAAGGAGAAGAGGCTGGATTTATACCCCACCTTTCACTACCTGAAGGAGTCTCAGAGTGGCTTTCAATAGCCTTTCCCTTCCCCTCCCCACAAGACGCCCTGTGAGGGAGGTGGGGCTGAGAGAGCTCTTTCGAGAACTGCTTGGGAGAGAACAGCTCTGAGAGAACTTGCGACTGACCCAAAGTCACACCAGCAGGTGCATGTGGAGGAGTGGGGAACCAAACCCGGTTCTCCCAGATTAGAGCCTGCACTCCTAATCACTACACCAGACTTGGCCGACAACAAGGCATAGAGGCTGAGCCCATCCCCTGATGTAGCTTCCTGGCACTGGGATCCAAAGGTTGACTGCCTCTAAATGTGGAGGTTCCATGCCCTTTTAAAGCTGACTATGCCTATGGCCATCACCGCTGTTTCCTCTAAGCTGAGTTAGTGTGAGCTAGCTCACTTTTTTTAGCCTCCGGCTCACACATTTTTGTCTTAGCTCAGGAAGAATGGCTCCAGAGCAAACTAATGTATGCAGTAGCCAAACCACCTGCTCACAACTTTAATGCCAGCAGCTCACAAAGTAGAATTTTTGCTCACAAGACTCCACAGCTTAGAGGGAGCCATCACTACATCCTCTGGCAGCAGATTCCACACATTAATCCCTCGCTGCGTAAAGAAGTATTTCCTTTTATCTGACCTGAACCTACTGCCCATCAGCTTCATTGGATGCCCTCGAGTGCTAGTATTTTAGAAGGAAAAAAAGTTACAGTATTTCGGGAGAGGAAGATGGGCACAGCATTATGGTGCATCTCTTTCTGTTCCCTGCAGCTTGGAAACACTTCCCTTTTTCTGTACTAGTGCAAACATGGGGAATACTTTTTTTTAATAGTTCTTGGATACAAATTTGGCAGGGCTGCTGGGGAGGGGGGCTACAGGAGAGTTGGTCTCTAGAGACTTCCAAAGGGGGTTTAGCAGCAGCAGCAGAAGAGTTGGTTTTATACTCTGCCCTTCACTACTGGAAGGAGTCTTGAAGAGGCTTACAATCACCTTCCCTTCCTCTCCCCACAACAGACACCCACTGAGGTAAGTGGGGCTGAGAGAGCTCTGAGAGAACCTGTGACTGACCCAAGGTCACCCAGCTGGCTGCATGTGGAGGAGAAGTGGGGAATCAAACCCGGTTCTCCAGATTAGAGCCCACCGCTCTCAACCACTACAATGAAGTGGCTCTCGGAACACACAAATGCTTATCCGCTTGCCCAACCTACCTCCTGCCTTCCCATTCTTCACACTGAAAACACCTCACACTCCTCAGACAAGTCTATGAGAAGCGAATGGCCCTGAAGGTCTCTCGCACACCCTAGAATAAAATGCTTCCCCCTTGCTCCTTTTGTTACACTTCTGCTTCTATCAGCCTGGCCATCTATCAGTATTGACATCCCTGCTGTGAGAAACAGTCCCAAAACTAGCTCATCTTCTGGGCATAACAACTGTCTGGCGTCCCTTTCTGGTTCTTCAAGTTGCCCTTAAGTGTTCTTAAAAGGGGTGGCAAATTTCACCGCTTCCCCCCCCTCCCACTGTAAGTCTTCTTTGCCCCCTGAACTGTGGCTCCAGGGGGGTTAGCAGACTTCCAGGAAAAACATAATAGGGGGTCTGCAAAGGGAGGAAGGAATTAGCAAAAATTGCCACCCTCCGCTTAAGAAAACTTGAGGGCACTTAAGTTTTTCTAGCATGTCTGGAGCCACCCCATTATGTCAGAATTTGAGATTCAGGAGTAATCCTAAACAGGTCTACTAAACTATGCTTACTCCCAGGGAATTGTTCTTAGGATTGCACCGTCAGTCACAAGGTGGCTGAGAATGATCTGAGTTTTTCATCCTCTAACTCTTAGTATCATGAAACCTCACAAGTCACATACAGCTACCTTATATCATATCAGATCTTTCATCTATCAAGGTCTACTTGTGACCACCAGTGTGTCTCCATGGTCTCAGACAGAGGTCCTTCACATCATCTGTTACCCGATCCTTTCGAACCTGGGACTTTCGGCATGTCCACCAGACACTCCATCACTGAGCCATAGTCCTCAGCCGACCTTAGAACATGATCATCTCACTAACAAGAGCCAGAGAACAAACTAGCATGTGCCATAGTGATATAGGGGAGGAGACGTCCACCCTCACGGTTCACATTTGACGTAGGGAAAATTAGGGAGTTCTTGTAGGCATGCCAACTTCCAGGTGGGACCTGGGGATCCCCTAGAATTACAGCTCATCTCCAGACTACAGAGATCAGTTCCCCTGGAGAGAATGGATGCTTTGGAGGGTAGATTCCATGGCATTGTACCTCACTGAGGTCCCTGTCCTCCCCAGGCTCCAACTCCAAATCTCCAGGGGTTTCCTAACCTGTATCTAGCAACCCTACCCCCCGCACCCCACCAGTGGCCAGGGAGGACCTGGCAACCCTAAATTCTAGCATCCCACCCTAGCACAGGACAAAGATGTAGAGAGACTGGGAAAGAGAAAAATCTCCAAGACCATTCGTAGTTGGCAAAAAAAAAAAGAAATCACAGGCTCAGGCAGGATGAGATCTCCATTCGGGATCAGCTACAGGACTTCATCGCGTTCAGAACGCCATGCACGCCCAGTCCCCATATTTCACAAAGGAAAACAGAGATACTTGTGCAATTCTAAACAGAGTTACACCCTTCTATTAAAGTTAATAGGCTTAGGAGGAGGAGCGTAACTGTTTAGGATTGCACTATTAACCTTGGAGTCTCAAAATGCATTTCACCACTGTGTGAAACAGCAGGCTCGGCGCCACCTATATGTATGTGCATTTGCCCAAGATGCATTTGCTCAGAGTAACAGTGCAACCCCTGGGCTTAGACTGAAGAAACTTAAATTTTTACAGACCCAGGAGAGGGAGTTTTGCACCCTCAGCTCTAGCTAGCATCGTTTTAGTAAGGCATTCCCAAGGCCAAGTATATGGATAAAACTGAGAAAGCCATTCACTATAGACAGGCAGCAGAAAACAGGGATTCTTCCTGATGAACCTTGGAAAACCTGTGAAGTTTTGTGTTCCAAAAGCCTCTGCTTCTGCCTGACTCCAGCAAATCTTGCGAGATCTGGACACCCCATTAAAACAGGGAAATAAGTCTATGTTGTCAGCACTGCCCCAGTTAAGAAGAAGAGGAGACTGGATTTATATCCCACCCTTCATTCACTTGGAGTTTCAGAGCGGCTTACAAACTCCTTTCCCTTCCCCTCCCCACAACAGACACCCTGTGAGGTACGTGAGGCTGAGAGAGCTCTGAGAGAACTGTCCTTGAGAGAACAGCTGGTACAGAGCTATGGCTTGCCCAAGGTCATCCAACAGCTGCAAGTGGAGGAGTGGGGAATCAAACCAGGTTCTCCCAGATTAGAGTCCGCGCACTTAACCACTACACCAAACTGGCTCTCAAGTGGTCACAGTGGTCTCAAGAGGTCACAGCACCATATTTGATGGGCATCCTAAGCCTGACCGAATCCCTTCAAAATGTTATCTTGGCACTTCCTCTTCTAGTACTATTTCTTTTTAGGCTCTCAGTCACTGAGGGTTGGCTTGGCCTTTCTGGTTGGGTAGAAGATGTCTACTTTTCTTTGCCCAGGGTCTATCCCTTCAGGGCAGTGCCTCAGGGCTTTCTATTGAGCTCTGTGGCAATGCCTGTTCAGGCTTCCCGTTCACTCCTCCACAGCCTCTTGATAATTCTCATTACTTGACTGCCTGGCCACAAAAGCAGCCATATTTCCGGCCAGGCTTTCCTCAGGTGAATTCTAAAAGACCATTTCAAATGTCACTACTTCTGAGGATGAGGCCAGGAGGAACGCCAGGCCACATATGAAGGGTTCATGTTAGGGAGAAGGAGCGTGTTGTAACACGGTTGCTGAAGGAAGAAAGTCATTTTCTGTTTACTTTCTATCTTCACTGGACTCCCAGTTCTGGACTGTACAAAATTCCCATCAGAACTGCCTCAGAACTGTGTATTGGGAAAAGCCCCTCCTCTTATCCTTTTGACAACGGGGGTTTGTTCCCTGTTTTCACAGGACCTCCCTGCTGCAGCTGTCTCTTACTGAAGCAACGGTTTCTCATCACGGAGGAGGCCAGCTGTCTCCAATGACAAGGAAGCTGTGGCTTGTGGTATGTGGCCACCTCCAAAACTCCAGCCCGCTTCCCAGACACAACACTTTGGCAGTCAGATAGAAGGTTACCGACAAAAGCTAAACAAAACTTCCCTGATGGAAAAAAATGGATGAATCCTGAGCACTGCCATTATCAGAAACGTCCAGAAAATAATCCAGAACTGGATTCCAGGTAGAAGTTACAGGCATCTATAGCTTTGACTGTCCATGAGACCAAACACTTTTATTATCTGTGTGCCACAATACCTAAAATTCTGTATTGAAGAAACATGTTCCATGGGCAGCAAGCTAAACAGAGATACATTTGCACCCATATCTAATCCTGGCACAAATGTGCTAAATCTGCACATTAGTGGGATTGTTTAGAAGGTAGAAATCTGCAGCTACGAAGCAGGAATCCCCAGCTTTGTTGAACCTGTGTGCATGTTTGGAATTTCAACAGCATGCAGCAGGTTCCTCAACAGATAGCTATTGTGAGGGACCTGGCCAAACACAAAATGGCTGCCATAGGGACCAATCACAAAATATTAGGATGTACCAAGACTGCACCAAATACAAAATGGCTGCCATAGGGATCAATCACAAAATATTCGGAGGTTCCTAGATCTAGCCAAACACAAAATGGCTGCCATAGGGACCAATCACAAAATATTAGGAGGTTCCTAGACTTAGCCAAACATAAAATGGCTGCCATAGGGACCAATCAAAAAATATTAGGAGGTTCCAAACCAAGCATCATCTTGTGATGGCAGCAACGATTTACAAATGGGTGCGCCTTGTAGACTCAAACCTTCCTGGGCTCCAAGGAGATGGGGGAAGGCCAAGATTGGCTCCTTGCCTTGAGGAAGAGCTTCCTTGGGAAAGAAGGGCCTGCTGGGGATCACTGGTACAAAATGAATAGAGGGTTAGCGGTCTGCAGCTCCTATCTGGAATCCCATTCTGGATTATATTACAGGAAAAGTGGCAGGGAGTCAGGGGCATGTGAAAGGTGTATACATTGCTTAGCCATAATGAAAAGGTAGGTTGGTAGATCAGATTCTGTAGCACAGTGGTATCCAGGCGATATTACACCATGCAGGACATTACACTTCAAGCAATCGTCTGCGAACTCCATGAAAGGAGCAGCAATGGATAGGCTGCTGCTAGCTTCACAAGCCAATCCCTGAACAGTGAGCCAGGCTGGGAATTCTACATGCCAGATTCAACTAGATAAGGATATATTGGGTAAAGGCAAACAGCATCAGAATGTTAAGATGCCAGTGCCTCAGAAGCCCGTGCAAAATTTCCATGATAACTAGACATCAGCAAATTTCTAGGATTGCGGGAGGCAAGCCGGCATCTGAACAGCTTTCTCGGCCACTGCCTCAGAATTCAAAATTGCTGTGTCAGGCCAGCACAAGAATGTGTTATAAGTGCTGGAGAACTGCGGTGCAGAATTACAGTCTTTCAAACCAACTGACTCCAATAAGCTGAGAAGGGTGTCACTGTGCTTAGGATGGCAACATGGTGCATGTTTAAAAAGTGAGGTTTTTGAAGTGACACCTGTTCTGTGCAAATGGCAGGTCCGTACGGAATTACGGACAAACGGCCCCCCCCCGAACACCAGCACTAAATACCAGGCACCATGCTGGCTGAAAGCATAAACTGTGAAGCCCCTCGTTCAGATCTCGCCTTGTCCACATGCTCAAAGAGCAGCTCTGTTGCCTGCCATGGCAAGAAAAGATGCTGGTGAGTTCCAGCTGCTCAGCTCTGCCTTACCACCACACACTTAGGGGGCCTTTGGAGGATGGACTCTATGGCCCTATACCACGCTGAGCTCCACCCCCAAATCTTCAGGAATTTCCCAACCCGGAGCTGGCAACCCTATAAGAGCACGGAATTCTCTTTGCTAGGGGGAGAAAAACTGGGAGTCATGTTACTACAGTGCAGGGGTCCCCAGCCTTTTGAGACTTTGGGAATTCTGGAGGGTGCAGCCGGAAAATGGCTGCTGCAGCTTCCCTTCAGTCACACAGCAAAGCTCTTTGGGCTGTGGTGGTATCTGCTGCCCAAGCAACGTTTTTAGAAACCTGCACAAGCAAGCAATCTCCAGTGGCCAATCAGAAGCCTTGCTGGGCAAAAGCCCCGCCTGGTCATGCCCATTTTCTAAAAACACTTGGCGATGAGCACCAAAAAACGATTTCAGTGGGTGCTGTGGCACCTCTGGGCACCACGCTGGGGACCCTTGCTCTAGTGCCGCTCTTGACAGAAGACCGCCAGCGATCAGGGTAGGTGAGACAAGTCCATCCAGCCCACCCACTGCCCAGTCAGTTCACCTATTTGCCACCAGAAATCGGTATATGGGTGGGTGGGGCGGCTTTCTTGACATGCCATTTAAACGAGAAGCAGCCTGTCATTACTCAACGCCGCTTTGAATAATTGAACTCATGGCGCTTCTGTATCCTGAGTCAGTCCCTAGTGAGGTAACCCTTGTACACTCTGAAAGTGACTCTGGCAGAGGTCTTTCACATCACCTGCTATCTGATCCTTTAAACGGGACATGGTCAGGATTAGACCTGGGAACTTCTGCATGCAGAACAGAGGTTCTACAACCGAGCCATAGCCTTTGCTTAAAATGATCCGGTAGGCCTTACAACAACCCTGTAAAGTAAGAAGAAGAGGAGAAGATTGGATTTATACCCCACCCTTCACTCAAGAGTCTCAGAGTGGCTTACGGTCTCCTTCCCTTCTCCTCCCCACATCAGACACCCTGTGAGGTAGGTGGGGCTGAGAGAGCTCTTTTGAGGACTGCTCGTGAGAGAACAGCTCTAAGAGAACTTGGGACTGACCCAAGGTCACCCAGCAGCTGCATGTGGAGGCGTGGGAACTCAAACCCAATTCTCCCAGATTAGAGTCTGCACTCTTACCTACTACACCAAACTGGCTCTTTATTATTCCCATATTAAAGATGGGGGCCAAAGATGACTGTGTGGTTTGTGGAAGGCCAATTAAGCTGCTTCCATGGAAATTTTTCTTCACTTCAGTGGCCAAACTGGAGCGTTGGGAGAGGGACGGGGGGACAGGACATCTGCATGATCTCCTGTTCCAACTATATGCCACTGAGCCACAGCCCCTATTTAAACTGCCTTATACCAACAAAGCCCTCTCTACAGACATAATTTCAAACCAGGACTCTTATTTGTAGCAAATGATGGCGACATCTGCTAAGGAGCTACAGAAAAAAAAAAAATGGATGACACAGTTTTCCAGAAAATTAAGGAGATGATGACTTACAGTATCTGCGCTTAGTGACAGATCTGGGTCCCCACAAACAAGCCCATGAACCAAGGCTTTTGCAAGCACACAGAACTGCAATCTATAGCCCCGCAGGGTGCAGGCCAGCTCAGGAGCAAATACCTGCTTGCATAAGAGAAAGATGACCGGCAAGCATTCCTAGCAATCTTCTGAGAATGAATACAAACCTAGCTCTTGGAAGCACAGTCTTGGGAACCCAGGATCCCAGGCAGATACAGGACATCTTGGAGACGGTACTGAAGCAAACTGGACTTTTCTCTGACCAGCAATTACTGGGACAGAAAAAGAAGATACCGGGCCGTCTTCTGAGCCTCTTCTCCCACCACCAGCACAGATGGGGTACACTACACGCTAAACTGCCTTACACCGAATCAGACCAATGGTTTATCAAGATTAGTATTGCCTCTCCAGGGACTCTGGTCTTTTCATATCACCTGCTCTCTGACCCTTTAAGCTGGAGATGTCGGGGATTGAACCTGGAACCTACTGCAGGCAAAGCAAATGCTCTACCCCTGTGCCAAGGTCCAGGAAGAACAGCAAACCCATTCTGAATGCATTTTTCCCCCAACCCCACATCCACAATGGCAGTTTTCCAGCCCACCCCACTGCAGTGCAGCTGAGCCTTTCCTGTGCTCTGTGAACAGGGAGCTCAGGATCAGGCTTACGTCTGGCAGGAAGAGGAAGACACTCAGCCCCATAAGGAATCTCGGCTGCCACAAGGGCTAAGCCCATCTTTCTCTACCACCTACCACACCAGCACACAAAAGAGCAACCCTGCACACCCAATGTGCCCAAAGGCCACACCCACTGACCAAGCAGTTCCCCATTCCCAACCCCAAAGATGTGGGAGCGGACTGCAGAACTCACACACATGTTTAGAGACACCCTCTCCATTACAGATGCATGCATTCCAAAGCTGACACTGGTATTCAGTGGTTCCAGCAATAGATAATGAGGCTGGAGCTCACCTGTAAGGAATACCTGCTGCCCTGAGTTCCAGATGTTTGAGAAGTAGGCTGCAGTGTTTCAACTGAAAGGGAAAGAACCTCTGCGTATGAACCAGCATTATTTCCCCACACCCTGGTACTGAGGCTTGCAAGCAATGCTGAAAATTCCCATGCAAACAGAAAAAGCAAGTGCTGCAGACATAAAAACATTTAAAAACAAAAACAAAAAGCACTGTAGCCTAATAATTCCATCTGGCAACAGACGCCCATAGGAGACAATGGGAAAATTCAGGATTTTAGAACACCCTGACCTGGATAGCCCAAAATAGCCCGAATGCATCACGGCCTCAGAAGCTAAGGTGGGTTGGCTCCGGCTAGTATTTGGAAGGGCAACCTCCAAGGAATACCAGGATCGTGACGCGGAATCAGGCAATGGCAAACCAACTCTGAATGTTTCTTGCCTTGAAAACCCCACAGGGTTGCCAAGCGACTTGATGGCACTTTCCACCACCAGAAAAACTGTGACTGGGCATATCCCCCCCCCCCCAAAAAAAGGCAGAAGCAAAGAATGCAGGAATCCATGCTCAAACTCAAAGCCAGTTTGTTGTAGTGGTTAAAAGTGCAGACTCTAATCTGGGAGAACCGAGTTTGATTTCCCACTTTTCCACATGCAGCTGCTGGTGTGACCTTAGGTCAGTTGCAAGTTCTCTCAGAGCTGTTCTCTCAGGAGCAGTCCTTGAAAGAGATCTCTCAGCCCCACCTACCTCACAGGGTGTCTGTTGTGGGGAGGGGAAGGGAAAGGCGATTGTAAGCCACTCTGAGACTCCTTTGGGTAGTGAAAGGGCAAGATAAAAACCCAATCTCTTATTATTATTTCAACATATTTAGTTTTAATGCAAAAGCTAATATCCCATAACTGTTATGCCTGTACTCTGAGTAGTAGAGCCTTGAAGCTGAAATTAGTTCACACTATCCCTGCAGTGTTGGTCAGCATCGTCCAGTATTATGACTTACTTTCAAACACCCAAGACACCTTCTCCAGACTTTCTTGTTTTGGAAGGAAATTCAGGCTTGGATTAACTAGATTGCTCCACAGCCGATCATTAACGTTTTCCCAGGGTTGTGTTCTGAGATCAAAATTCCCAATATGCTTTGCTAGTCATGAAAGCCTCCATACTCTTCCGCGTCCCCTTCCCACTGCCAGTCCAAGTAGGAAGGCAGGATAATTAATTATCCCCTCTGTAAATGAACTAGCCAAGGAGATCCTTATCATTTCAAAAGGGGCAAAAAACTGTTGAGGATTGAGATGGGAAGTCGGAACTGAAGGAGGAGAAGAATCAGTTAGCATTGTGAGGGAAGGTGAGGATCCCGGTAGATAAAGGGGAAAAGGAAGCAGCTACTGAAGAGAGCCAGTGTGACAGAGTGGGTAGAGTGTCTAATTAGGATCTGGGAAACCCTGGGTTCAAATCCTCGCTCCGCCATGGAAGCCTGCTGGGTGACCTTGGGCCAATCACACTCATCCTAAACTACCTCGCAGCCCGTTTGTTGTGAGAATCAAATGGAGAAGGGAAGACCAGTACATGCTGCCCTGAGCTCCGTGGAATTAAAAATGCACTAGATAACGATAAAAAAGGATGGCAGAGCATGGAAAGCTGAAGGAAGTCACAGAACTGGAAAAGGAGGCAGACCACAGCTGATGACCAAGATCTCGGTTTCCTGGCTGAGAGCAGCTCCTAGACGTTCAGCGAGAGACACGGAGAGGTTCAACACAGTTTCTTTTCCCAACACAGGACGTCTGCTCTAAGTCAGTCACCAAGCAGTGAGGCTGAAGATCTTACGGTGCGGACTCTGTTAGTTGTCATTACACAAATTGGTATATTCTATACCTTTTTTTAAATTTTAAAAGCAAACCATTTAACATAACACATGCTATCCATGCTTGATCTGCTGCCTAGGATAACGCTTCCCCAGTTTTGTGATCCATTTCACGTGCCACCCACCACCCCTATCTGCATTTCAGTTCTTACAAAATCAGGAAGGAGGGCACAACACTCCCAGCCATATTTGAGGGGGGCTGATGGTCGGGGTTAAACTCCACATTATCCTGAAGCTCTGTTGCCTGGATCCTCTAGTGTGTTACTGGGCTCCGAAGAGCAGCCACAGTGGGGCAAAACAGGAGCAATATGGATCAGGTTTGCTGCTTCTTACCCTTCCCTTCCACACTGTTTCTCTGGCTGAATATGGCCTTCTACGGAGTACATTTAGGCATTAGGAGAAAAAAGACAGGAATATTGTGCCTAATTTTCCCCACGCCCAAGCAACCCAGGAAAGCCATCCCTCCCCCCCCCCTTTTTTCCCAGCCCTGGTCCCTATCACAGTGAGCAGTGAAGTGGCAAACAACTGGAAAACACACCCTTCTGTTTCAAATAGACATTGGTGGGGGGTCTGAGCTAGGGGAGATGCAGAATGGAAACAGATCTTGAGGTTGTAGTGGTTAGCTCAATGAAAACGTCGACAGCAGCAAAAAAGGCAAACTCCATGCTGGGGATTATTAGGAACGGGTCTGAGAATAAAACAGCCAGTATTATAATACACTTGTTTGGCCTCACTTGGAATCCCTTGTCCAGTTTTACTTATTGTATTTCAAGAAAAGATATTGCAGAGCTGGGAAAATTCCCTGAGGGGACAAATAAAATGGTTAAGACTTTGGGGGAAAGCTGAGGTTTGGGGCTTTTCTGTTCAGAAAAAAAATGGCTATAGAGGGACAGGATAGAGGTTTATCATATTATGCATGAGGTACAGAAAGTGGATAGGGTGTTTTCTTCTTCCCCCACAATACTAGAACTCATGGACACTGATTGAAGTTGATGACAGACAAAAAGAAATACTTCTTTCCTCAACTAGTTAACTGTGCATTCAAGTGGGTAGCCGTGTCGGTCTGAAGGAGCAGAACAAAGTTGGAGTCCAGTAGCACCGTTAAGACCAACAAAATATTATTAAACTTTTGTGTGCATGCACACTTCTTCAGATACATCAGAATCTAAATTTTGGGATTCACTGCCAGGGGAGGTAGTAATGGCTATGAGCATAGATGGCTTTAAAAAGTTCTTGGAGGAGAGCTCCATCAGTGGCTACTAGCCATGGTGACGGAAGCAAGCCTCTGTGTCTAGAGGCATTAAGCCTCTGAAACCCAGCGCTAGGGGGCAACAGCAGGGGTAGGGCCTTTATGCCCAGTTTGTTAGCTATCCAGAGCAACCAGCTGGCCGCTGTGTGAGACAGGATGCCGGCCTCGATTACCTGCCATTCCAATGGATTTGGAAAAGGAGTGCATGCACACGAAAGCTCATACCTTGAATAAACCTTTGTTGGTCTTAAAAGTGCCGCTGGACTCTAAATTTGTTCTACTGCTTCAGACCAACCTGGCTGACCAATAGGATCTATCCAGATGGACCACTGTTCTGGTCTGATTCAGCAAGGCTCTTCCTACGCCATCCCTATTCCCTTCCTCAATTCCCTTCTAACAGCCCTGTGGGGTAGATTAGGCTGAAGAAGAGCTGGCCCAAGGTCACACAGGGAGCTTCCACAGCAGAGCAGAAATCCGAACTCGGGTCTCACACTGTAATCACAACCGACTAGATGAATCCAAAAACTAAACTCCAAATTTTAAAGCGGGGGGGGGGGGGGGGGGGGGGGTGAGGTGGCTGTTAAATGAGATTTCAGACCGGTGAGATGGAAGTTGTGCCCACGCACCCCACAGCGGGTCCCGGGGGGGACCGGATTGTTCTGGGTCACCTGGAAAAAAATTGGCATCTGTTTTTAAAAGTCATTCTAACCCTTGCTTAGTTGCGCTCCACACACGCGGCGCGCCGGCTCTGGCCGCCGGAAGCCGGCCATGCCAGTTGTAGGTATTCTCTCCCTCGCGGCGAGCACGCGGTCGCCTTTGCCCGCGGGCAGCCGGGGCAGCCAGCCAAACTCCCTTTCCCCGAAGGGGGGCCTCGCTTCCTGCCAGCTAGCTCCGGGGCCGGCGTGCGCGCCCAGCTCGACCGGAGGAGGCGGCGGCGCCTGGCTGCCATGTGGCCTCGCTTCCCTCGACCCAGGTCGCCGGCTGGTCGATGCGGGCAGGTCCTTTCGCCCTCCGGGGCGCTCTCGGGAGAAGCCGGTGGGCATGGGCGAGGAGGGAGAGGGAGAGACGTGCGTGTGCCCAAGCACGAGTCCCCCTCTCTCCGGCTCCTGCCACGCGGGGAAGGGACCCAAGCCGCCTTTTGCCAGCGCCGCCAGCTGCTGGGGTTGGGCACAAAGGGAGCCTCGCCCCGCGCCGAGAGCCCATCCGGAATGCAGCCTCCTCCTCTCACCTTGCCGCTGGCAGTGCCCCCGCTGACCCCGATGAGGAACGGCGGGCCGCCGCCGGAGTGCCCTTGGCCCGGGAGGCTCTGCTCGCTGTCCCCGGCCATCGCCAGCAGCTCCTGGGGACTGGACTGCCTGCGGGGGGGAGATCTGCCTGCCCGCCCGCCGTGGCGTGGCTAGCACGCAGCGGCGGCGGCGCTTCCTCGCTCGGGGCCCGCCTCTTTCTCCGCCTCCCACTCGGCCGGCCGGCCGCCCTGCCAAGCCGCGTGGTCCCTGCAGCAGGGACTGCAGCCGGCCTTGCGCCAAAGACCGAGGCGCGGGCACAGGGGACTGGGTTGGAGACGCCCCTGGCTGCGCGCCCGCTCCGGCCTTCTCACCTCCCCCTCCCCCGCTGGCTTGGGGTCGCCCACAAAATAACCGGGGAGCCTCTTTCTGTTCCAGCTTTCAACTGGAGCGAGAAGGGTGACTTTGCCTCTTGGCTAGCAATACAGGAGGAAGGAATCCTGTCTTGAGTTCACCAAGGCGGCGTCGGCCTCTTGTTCTGGCACAACTGATGGGGGGTTTGCAATTTGCTTCCCCAAGGATTGCGCTTGATGTTTGCAGTTGGCGAGGACACACCAGTAGGCTTGTCGTTGTAAGGGCTAGGAAGGGGATTGCAGAGTGCCATCCTATGAAAAGTGATTCCAGTCTAAACCATTAGATTTCAGATTGGGGTCGTTCTGCATAGGACTGCACCTTTAGAAGGCTTGGACTGGCCAACTCAGGGGACCTACTCAATCACTGTCCTTAGTTTTAGTATGTCCCCCAACTCAGGCATGGAAATTCCTTAAGATTTGGGGGCTGTGCCTGTGGGATTTCACCTATTAGTAAACCATAAGAGTTTGCCCTCTGAAGCTGCCATTTTCTCCAGGGGAACTGATCTGGGTAGTCTGGAGACAAGCTGTAATTCCCTGAGAATGCGAGGACCCACCTGGAAGATGGCAACCCCAGGTCTTCCTGGTGGTGGACAATGCCATCAAGTCGCACCCGACTGAAAGCAACCTCAGGTTTTCAAGGCAAGAGATGTTCAGAGGTGGTTTGCCATTGCCTGTCTTTGCATAGCCACCCTGGGTTTCCTTGGTGGTCTCCCATTCAAATACCAGCCAGGGCCAACCCTGCTTAGCTTCAGAGATCTAACAAGATCGGGCTAATCTGGGCCATTCATGTCTGGTCAAGGCTTCCTACCGTCACATTAATTTAAAAGCCTTTGCCAGGTTCTTTTCCACACGTCTATAAAGCGTAGTGTAGAGGTTAGAATGTCCAACTAGGACCTGGATGAGCCAGGTTTGAATTCCCAGTCTTCATGAAGCTTGCTGGGTTACCTTGGGGCCTCACTGTCTCTGCCTAACATATCTCACTGGACTGCTGTGAGGATGAAATGGCGGAGGGGAGAAGGATGTATGCTGCTTGGAGCTCTTTGGAGGAAGGGTAGGATACAAACAGATATATAATCAATAATAAATACATGCAAGACCTGTAGAGCCTTGCATGGCTGACCTTCAGATTCTCAAACCTTGTCAAAGTTGTCAGTGATCATCTCTTGGTGGTGGTGGCGGCGGCGGAAAGCGTTGTCAAGCGGCCAATTTATGGCAACCCTGTAGGGTTTTCAAGGCAGGAGATGAACAGAGGTGGTTTGCCATTGCTTTCCTGTGTAGCAACCCTGACCTTCGATGGTCTCCCATCCAAGTACGAGCCAAGGCAGACTCAGCTTCCAAGACCTGACAAGATCAGGCTCTTGGGCCATCCAAGTCAGGGCAATTTAAGAACAAGGAACTGGAGACATCAACCACACTCATCCATGTCTCACTTTCACCCCAGGTTTTGTCGAAGGTAACGTTGGTAGAGAGGCTATGCTTACATTTAACTGGGATGTTTACAGTGCCACACCAGTGCCTGAAATAAAGCTATCTATGATGACAGTTTATGCAGCAAAGATTTTTGGGGAAAATACTTGTAAGCAGCTCCTGTTGACCTTACTGAAACTAGGTTGTCTGAATCTTGTGTGGCTTTCTAACTGCCACATACCTCCTGGTGGCCCAGAGCAAAATGTTTTGGCCCTACCTGTCATTAAGCTCTTGTGCTATGTCTGCCTCTCTTGAGGAATACCTTGGTCATGGTCCCACAATGTCTTGCTTCCTGGCTTCCCTCCTCCCATCTTGATGACTTTAATATCAAGTCATTAGGTATGTCTGAGTCACCACAGACTGACACTCATAGTCATCGCTATTAAAACATTTTTTTCAGCAGTCTGATACTGAACACTGCCATCCTAAATAGAATCTTACTCAAGTCACTTGCTCAAATGCTCATTCAGTTTTGTACTCCTCGTCCTATTGCACTGATCATTCGATACGCTAAACTGAATGATTACAGTGTTTTTGTCTCTTTCTATACTCTGTAGTCTGCCATGAGGCTCAATGAGCAATGTGGGCTATAAATGAACTAAATAAATAAATGTCAAAGCTAGAGAATTTTTAAATGGATCCTTATTTATAATTTTTATACTATAGCAATCCGAAATCACCACAGCTGATATCCTTGTTCGCTACCCCATAAAAATCACAGATCCCATGATCTGTGCAAAAACACATTGAGGAGAAGCATCTGCAGAAACAGGAACAGGAAAAAAAGCAATAACAATTCAACATAACAACCTGCCCTCAAACACAAACCTTGATCTAGGCAAAAACACAGATCTGAAATACACATCCTCATTATTTTTACACAGACCTCCCCAAAATCCAGCATCAAATTAAGCATGACATCTGTAGATACTATAGTCCAGGGATATGAATGCGATTTCATGGTGGGTTTTAAAGTTAGGGGCCACGGTGGCTCAGAGGTTAACATGCTGAATTGCAGGCCGGACTGTCGGTAGCTTGGCAGTTGGAGACCCGAGTGCCGTGTGATGGAGTGAACTCCCATCTCTGGCCCCAGCTCCTGCCTACCTAGCAGTTCGAAAGCAAGAAATTGCAAGTAGATAAATAGGTACTGATTCGGTGGGAAGATAACAGTGTTCCGTGCGCCTCATCATTTAGTCATGCTGGCCACATGGCCATGGAAAAAGTCTTCAGACAGCCCTGGCTCTTCGGCTTGGAAACGGAGATGAGCACCATTCCCCAGAGTTGGATTCGACTGGCTTTCAAGCAAGGGAAACCTTTACCTTTACTTTAAAGAGTTAAAAGTTCAGATATTAAGGATTTGTGGGTTTTGTGTCACAGGACTCCATGGGGTTGGTTTGTGATCTGATGACAGGTTTCGTGGGGATCTAAGCAAAAAGCATGAGGATCCATGAGGTATGACATAGATCCACAGTTGCCTTTTCCAAGGTGTTTGTGGGCAGGTTCTCGTGTTGAGTTGTTACTGCTTTGTTTACTATTGTAAAGATATCTTTTTGTAGATGCTCCTCAGTGGGTGCAAATTGTGTACTGAAGTCACAGTTAGGCCTCCAGCTGTTCTTGGGAGGAACCGAATAGAACCACACATATGCGGTTAGCAGTCAGTTTGCCCACAAAGTGGTACTAAATTTAGGCAGTGCCTGAAAAGAGATTTCCTAAGCCCAAAGTCTGCCAACTTCCAGCCTGATGAAGAGTGCTGGAGAACTTGAAAGGTTGCACAATGAGTTGTGTTAGTTTGGCCAGTGGATTTTCCTAAGCCCAAGGCATTCTTTCTCCATATGTCTTGAAGTTTGTGGCCTACACAGACCTAGTGCTTAAGAGTGTCGAACTAGTATCTAGATGACCCAGGTTGAAATCCCCACTCATGCTCTGGAAGCTCACTGGGTGACCCTGGGGCAGTCACAAGCTGTTAGCCTAACCTACCTCACAGGATTGTTGTAAGGATAAAATAGAAGAGAAAACGATGTAACTTGTTTTGCATCCCCATTGGGGAGAAAGACAGAATGTAAATGAATTAAATAAATGAATTAAATAAACTCCCCAGCCCAGCCTCAGAAAAAAGCAGCATTCCTCCACCGCTGTAAGGGAGCCACGAAAGTCAATACTACAATACAGGGCCTCACTTAATTTCTATCAGCATTCCACAATTAAGGATAGATTTGCCCATCTATCTCCAATTTTGATGTATTTATTTCCCTAGAATTAAACCCAAACAAATTGGTGACCAAATAAACCAAGCTTGTTGTTCCAGTTTGGTCCTTGCATCTGTTAAACACCGTTTATGGCTATGCTAATCATAATCACTCTCTACCAATCTGTATGGCCTCGTAACTTCCATTTCAATGTATCTGAGGAAGTATGAGTGCACACGAAAGCTTCTCCCTGGAACAGAACTTTTCGGCTCTTAGCTTTTGCTCCGGACTCCAGCTTTTGCTCTTTGGCCCACACAACTCACTCATTGGCCCGCCCGCTCGCAGAAGCGGCTGCCGATTGGCTGAGAGCGGCGTCTGCCTGTGCTCGAGAGGCGGGCTCTTTTCCCGCTCTCCTTCGCTTCTTCAAACAGTCGGTTCCGGAAGCTCCGGGAGGACGTGTTCGTCATTTCCGGCCAGGCCTAGCCCTACCTGAGGCGTCTCCGTCCACCGGCCCCTTACGATGAGTACCATGTTCGCAGACACCGTCCTCATCGTCTTCATCTCGGTGTGCACCGCGCTGCTGGCCGAGGGTGAGCCGAAGGGCTGGGAAGAGCCAGAATCCGGTTGGGGGTGTTGCCGGGCAAGCGAGGCCCGGGTGGGTGGGCCTAGAAGGAAGGAGTTTCAGTCTCCCGACGGGCCAGGCTTATTGAGGCTTCCCCAAACTGAGAGCTGCTCTCTGGGGAGGTTTGCATTGCAGGGGTTTTTGGCTGGGGCTCCTCCTCCTTTCCCTCTGCAGTGGGAGGGAGAAGCCCAAGGGCTCTAAGGGTCAAGAGGTCTAGCAGTGCCTCTCATGAGACGGAAAAGTCATAATGGCCAGGGATGCCAGCCTCCAGGCGGGACCTGGAGATCCCCTGGAATTACAGCTTATCTCCAAAGTACAGAGATCAGTTCCCCTGGAGAAACTGGGTGCTTTGGAAGGTGGATTGTGTGGCATTGCACCCCACTGTCCTCCTCAGGTTACATCCCCAAATCTCCAGGAGTTTCCCAACATGGATCTGGCAGCGCTTTCCCCATCCCCCATTGGTGGTCAGGAGGAACCTGGCAACCCTGTAACCGCACAGGGCTCCATCATTAGCTTGCTTTGAAGCTCCTGAGATAAGCATCCTAAGGGGAAAAAATTTCAAAATTCTAAGTGGGGGTGGGACTTGTTCATCTTGATACTCAGTAGAAGTTGCTACCTATGATAGTGGAACTTCCATGTTCTGAGGAAGTGTGACTCTTTGAATTCCAGTTGTTAAGGGGGGTAAGTAGCTGGGGGAACTTATGTCTTTTTGTCCTTTTGGGATTGATGAATGTGCCTTATCCTTTGGTGCAGCAAGTCTTGTTTATTCTGTTCGGCAGTGGCTGGCTGGGTCTTACGAACATACATACATGTTCTTGTTCAGTCACACAGTCGAGTCCAACTCTTCACGACCCCATGGACCACATCACGCCAGGCCCTCTTGTCCTCCAGAGTTTGCTCAACTTCATGTTTGTTGCATTGGTAATACTGCCTAATCATCTCATCCTTTGCTGTCCCCTTCTTCTTTAACCTTCAATCTTTCCCAGCCTCAGGGTCTTCTCCAGTGAGTGCTCCCTTCTCATTTGGTGGCCAAAGTACTTGAGCTTCAGCTTCAGTCTCTGGCCCTCCAGTGAACAGTCTGGATTGATTTCTTTTAAGATTGACTGCTTTGATCTCCTTGCAGTCCAAGGGACTCTCAAGAGTCTTCTCCAGCACCATAATTCAAAAGTATCTATTCTTTGGTGCTTGGCCTTCCTTATGGTCCAGCTCTCGCAGCAATACATTACTACTCGGAATACCATTGCTTTGACCATACAGACTCTTGTTGGCAGGGTGATGTCTCTGCTTTTTATTATGCTGTCTAGGTTTGCCATAGCTTTCTTCCCAAGGAGCAGGCGTCTTTTAATTTCATGGCTGCAGTCACCGTCTGCAGTGATCTTAGATCCCAGGAAGGTGAAGTCTGTCACTACTTCCATGACTTCCCCTTCTATTTGCCAAGGAGTAATGGGGCCGGATGCCATGATCTTAGTTTTTTTGATGTTGAGTTTCAAGTCAATTTTTGCACTCTCCTCTTTCACCGTTAGGAAGAGGCTCTTTAGGTCCTCTTCACTTTCTTCCATTAGAGTGGTATCGTTTGCATATCTGAGGTTGATGTTTTTCCCGGCAATCTTAATTCCGGCTTGTGATTCATCCAGGCCAGCATTTCACATGCTGTACTCTGCATATAAATTAAATAAGCAGGGTGACAATATACATACATACGTATGACTATATATACTAATGTATATGAAGCTGCCTTATACTAAATCGGACCATTGGTCCATTACAGTCAGTATTGTCTACTCAAACTGGCAGCAGCTCTCCAGGGTCTCGGGCAGAGGAAGAAGGCTTTTGCATCACATACTAAAGGTAAAGTGTGCTGTTGTGTTGCAACCAGCTCATAGGACCCCATGAAGTTTCACCTCATGGGTTTTTCAAGGCAAGACTCTGCACAGCAGCTCCAGTCTTTTGTGGTATCCCATCAAGGTACTGACACTGCTTAGCTTCTGATCTGTGATACGATCAGGCTTGTCTGGGCTACTAGGGCTGCTACTGTCATTGTACTATTTGATCCTTTTAATTGGAGATACTGGTGCTTGAACTTAGGGCCTTCTACATACAAAGCAAGCTCCCTATCCCTAAGCTTATGGGTGCCTTGGAAGCATCTGTCGCAAATAAGATGCGGAACTAATTTGGCCTTTTGCCTGATTTCTGAAGCATCTTTTCTATGACAGTATGTTTTTAGGATGCACAATTGCTTGCATGGCATTAAAAGCACTGCTCGTGCAACATGCATTGTTCCTGCAATCTGTGCATTATTTTCTGTGATCTTCTTCCACTGTCAGCCAGTGATACGAGATCCAAACTGAATGCAGGCCTTCGTATTTGGGAGGTGAGGTAATGTTGGTGCTGAGAGCTCCAACCTAAATGGCAGCTTGTTCTTTTCAGTTGATATCAGGGTCTGGGGCATGTAGGATTCATCGAGATGAACAGTGATAAATTTTTGGCTAAATTATTTATCTCTGTAAGGAAGGAACATATTTGCTAATTCTCACTCCCAGACAATTTCTGTAGGGCAGGGGTTCCCAACATTGTTGAGCCTGCTAACTCTCTGGAATTTTGAGAAAGGATAGTGAATATTCACAAAGTCACTGCCATGGGGAAGGAGCTGATGACAACACAGTAACCAGAGGGTGGTTTCAAGCAAGAAATGTTGGGATGTTCCAAGCCAAGCTGTTACTACATGTACTCCATTTCATGTGAATCCTAGACACATCTGCACTCTTGGGTTTGGGACACACCCAGGACCGTGACCAATTTGGAGGAATTAAGCTCAGGGACAGGGGGAAACATCTTCCCACTTCCACAGCCTGCCTGACTTGGAAATCGGACACATTTGTGAATTAGGGAGAGCAGAACATGTGGTTTAGTGATTATCTAGGTAGGGTGCAATTGAGTTAAAAGTGACTGTAACAGACTACCAGTAACCACAAAACAACCAGAGCCTTTCCAGAACAAAGGGAAATACAGGGGTATAGAAACTGAAATGTACTTAAGCATAAGAAAAGTGAAATGACTGTGTTCAGAAGGACATGTATGTGGAGAGTTAAATGAGAGTAAAGAAAGTGAAAGAAAGCCAAGCCTCTGACTAAGTAAGAATTCTGTGCCAGGCCAGGAGAGGAGAAGGATAAAAGAGGGTTTCTAAGAGAAAAGGAATAAAGAGGAGTTTACCTAATCTCAGTCAGACGTACTGGGCATGGTATGTTGTCTGTTTTGATGACCCAGAGATTGAGACTAGAGAGCTTTAGGCAGAGCTTCCAAAGGTCCTGAGGAAATAAGTAGGTAAGGCAGCAGAGAGATGCTCCTTCCTGACAAGCATCCCAGACCAGAGTCTCAAGGAGACAAAGGGAGAGTTAGCAGCCTCCGTGTTAGAAGAGAGGAGAAGACTGGAAAGTTTTGGCTGGCAGACCAGCTATAATTAACAGGAGCCAGCACAAAGGAATACCAAATAGAGAATTGTAAAGTCCAGGAATTGAGGGTGAGTCCAGGATGAGACTCTGGATTTCCTGGCTTTGACTGAATTAGGAGCGGCTTCACAGAAAGGTAACAAAAGATGATTGTATCCACACAGGGTGAATGAAAGGTTCTGGCAGGGCCGAAGCTTCATGCCTGAGGCAAGTTGGTAGGAGACAGTCAGGCAAGGTCAGTAGAAGGTAGTCAAGCACACCTGGCACCTTGATGATAATTAGATTTTGCACTCAGGAAGACTTGGCATTTGCTGACAAAATTTCATTGACAGACCAAGGTGGGTGCCTGGCGTTGCAAGCCCCTGTGGTGGTAGGTAGGTAGGCAGATGTCCCATCAGCGAACCACTCTCCTGCCCAAGGTTGTGGCTACTTGTTTACATAGCCTAAGGAGAGCCTTGACCTCACCTTCTCCATAGCAAGACACTGCTAGCTCCTAAAATGGCAGCCGAGCCAAATTTACCCAAGGTAAGAGTCAGGGCAGACAGCAATCATCTAAGGAGGCGAGACCTTGGTAACAGAGCACCCTCTTATGCTGGAGGCCTCTGCTGCTAAAGGGGTGTGCTCCCTGCAGATGCAGAAGTGAGTCTTGATGTACCTACTGCACTAATGAAAGGCCTGGCTTTGGGGAAGCGACACTCTTTGGCTTCAGCTTCCAAAGAAAGGAGAAGGTTTACTTCCTACGCAGCCACAGGGAGAAGTTTCCAAGCCCAGAGACTTAAGGACATCTGTGTCTGCTGCCAAGCCAGGAGTGTATAGTGCTGATGCATCTACCCAGTATGAGCTCTGCACTTTGCTAGTCAGTCAGCTGGAGCTTTTTTTATTATTATTCCATTCAAGTACCTTTGAACGTTATCACCCAAAGAAACAAGTGGACTGCAGGCAACACGTTGGTGTGTGCCATGGTGACACACTGCGAGTGGTTGCCATAAGGAACAGAAAATTTTGGTTGAATGGGCACGACAGTATATATAGGATGAGTGATGGAGTTCACATCTCCTTGCAAAAATGGCTCCATTCTCTCAGAGCCTTTGTCTCTTATGTTCTTATGTCTCATTTTTTTGGTGACTGTCGGTAGGTGCTTGATGACATTGGGTTGATGGAACAAGGCATGAGAGACAGGTGCAGCTCATTTTTTCTCCTCTCTTTCTTATGCTGTGGTGTAGGTAAGGTAAGGAACAGAAAAGGGACTATTGTTTCTTATCTGGAAAAATTAAGGGGTAGGAGTTCTTCTGCAGTTGCTTATCTGTCAGCACAAACTAAGACCCTGCTCTTCCACTGAGCCTTTTGGAACATGCCGAGGTGTCAAAGGTGAGGCACAAGTGCAGACTTGACACAGTGAATGTGTACCACTGTTCATTTTGCTAGAGGGCCTGAAACGCTCAGCCTGCTTGCAGGGGAGGGTGGGCTAGAAATATGATAAATAAAAAATAGATTGATTTGGTGGTTTATGTTTAGGTCATTCGTTGGCTCTGGAGGACCTCAGCTGTGTTATGCTCTCCAGTGTATTACTGGATTTGGTGGTACACAATGCAGCTCTGGCTTATGTTTGTGCTTTATTTCAGGCATAACATGGGTGCTGGTGTATCGAACAGACAAGTACAAGAGGCTGAAAGCAGAGGTGGAGAAGCAGAGTAAAAAACGTAAGTGTTGCTTGCCAATCCAGATTGACAATAGAACTTGCCTTGCCCCAGAGCCACTTGTCCTCTAGACTGTGCGTCTTGGGCAGGCATTTAAAATATTTACACTCATCTGTTCTTCACTGTCTTGTGTAGAAGCAGCGGATCCAGTGGCTATATATGTAGGTGGAAGGAAGCGCTCTGTGGCGACCGGTGATTTCCCCCCCTGAGTCATCCCTTGTAGGCTTGGCCTTTGTAAGGCAGGACAAGAGGGTCCTGCAGTAACTAAGAATAGTAACAGGGCGAGGCAAACTTTTACAGGATGGCTGAGGTTATGAGAGTGGTTCCCATAAGTAAATGATTAATCCAGTCCTATTGGGAGAAAGGCAGGTTAGAGATGATGTAAATAAGTTATACAGGAAGCAGATATTTCTCTTCTTCTTTCTCCCAACTGTATCTGTAGCACAACAGTTCAAGCATTCAAGGTGAAAATGTTTTAGTATCGTCAATCACCAGCCTAAGATTAACTGAGAACTCTGTTATGCATAGCAAATCATTTTTCAAGTATGCTTGCTGGCTTATTAGCCTTTTTTTTTAAAAAAAAGAATGGAGTGAAAATAACTTGTACTGCTTCTGATCTATTGACCTTTTTCCTTTTGGTGAACTTCTCTTGCGTCTCCAGTATTAAATGTGTCTCTTTCAGATGTTAGCATTGCAGACGCATCTTTACTGGTGTCGAAATAAAGCAACTCTGGAGTTGTAGAATACCTTTATATTATAAGATGATCTGTCGTTTTTGCCTTGACTGTTTCCTAAATATTAGGAGAGTGCTCACTGTATCCAGTCACTTTATCAACAGCTTTTCTTTTGCCCTCATTATTGCCAGTTCTCCTTCCCTCCCCTTTCCCGGTGTGCGCAGAATGCAAGGAGCTGTTTTGGTGTGGCTTTTCCGTGAGCTGCTTTGTGCAGTCTTCATGGGATATCAGCTGTTACTGCGGTGGGGGGGGGGGGGGATGAGACGAACGTATCTGGAGAAAGTACTGCTGTGGCCAAGGCAGTGTTGTGGCCAAACTGGTGTTGTGTCAAACCATGCCTGTTCTTTGACCTCTTGAAGAAAGGTTGCCGAGTTCATACCAGCCTTACCTAATCCTTGCTTACGTAGCTGGAAGTGTAAGCATAAACCCCTAGGGGGGAATGAATGAAGAAGAGGCGTGCTTGTTTATAAGTCACAGGAACAGTTCCTCTGTAGGTTCAGCTGTAGAATAAGGCAGCTGTTCTTCACTCTTTGACCTCCGTTACAGAGACATCACCCTGCCAACAAAAGTCTGCATGGTCAAAGCCATGGTGTTCCCAGTAGTAATGTCTGGCTGCGAGGTTTGGACTATAAGGAAAGCCGAGCACCAAAGAATAGATGCTTTTGAATTATGGTGCTGGAGAAGACTCTTGAGAGTCCCTTGGAGATCAAATCAGTCAATCTTAAAAGAAATCAATCCTGACTGTTCCCTAAAAGCCCAGATCCTGAAGCTGAAGCTTAAATACTTTGGCCACCCAAATGAGAAGGGGAGCACTCACTGGAGAAGACCCTGAGGCTGGGAATGATTGAAGGTCAAAGAAGAAGGGGACGGCAAAGGGTGAGATGGTTAGACAGTGTTATCGATGCAATGAACATGAGGTTGAGCAAACTCTGGAGCACGACAGTAGACAGGAGAGCCTGGTGTGATGTGGTCCATAGGGTCGCAAAGACTGAACGACAACAGAGTCTGCCATCAAAACTGATATACGATCAGGTTTCTTCCCTCCAACACCTCTAACTGGCCAGTGTTGCTTTGCAAAACTGACGCATCGGACTGTATTGACCCTATACGCTAAAGGTTCCCAAGCTGTTTTGAGCCTGCAGGCACCTTTGAAATTCTGACACAGTGTGGTGGGCATAGGCACAAAATGGCTACCGCAGGAGGCGGAGTCAGCCATCAAATGACTGCCGCAGCTTACCTGCAGTCATGCAGTCCTTAGGCTGTGGTGGCAGCTGCTGCCAAAGTAGCATTTTTTTAAAAATCTGCACCGCTGATGAAATTTTCAATAGCTGATCAAAAGCCTTGCTTGGCAAAAGCACCACAGCCCTGCCCATTTTCTAAAACCACTTGGAGGGTGCCAGGAAAGGTATGGGTGGGCACCACATTGAGGATCCCCACTATACACTGTGACCCAACAAACTTGCTCTGGAAGCCACTGGCTACCCTGTTTTAGTCCTTGTGGCATATCCTGGATGGAACGTTAGAACTTGTCCACTGAGCTGCTTTCTACAATGAAAATTTTTCAAGCTGTTCAGGCTTGCCGAGATTCCAGCAAGGATCCAGGTTGTGCTGTTCTGCTGGGATGCCCTCATACAAAACAGGGCTTAAGCAAAACATTTGTAGACATTCTTAGTTGTTAAAAATGAGTGTCTGCTAAGTGTCCCGCCAGAGAGCCAGTTTGGTGTAGTGGTTAGGAGCGTGGACTCTACTCAGGGAGAACCGGGTTGGAGTCCCCACTCCTCTAAAGGCAGCTGCTGGTGTGACCTTGGGTCAGTCAGGAGTTCTTTCAGAGCTGTTCTCTCAGGAGAGGTTCTTGAGAGAGCTCTCTCAGCCCCACCTACCTCACAGGGTATCTGTTGTGGGAAGGGGAAGGAGATTGTAAGCCGCTCTGAGACTCCTTCGGGTAGTGAAGAGCGGGGTATAAATCTGAAGAGCGGGGTATAAATCCAATCTCTTTATTGATTTATTGTTTAGTAAAACATTTATATCCCACCCATCCTCTTGGCTCAAGGCAGCTTACAGTGATAGTTAAAGCATCTCTAACTAAAACCAATAAGAAGAACGTAATTCCCCACTGTATCACTCCGTGAGAAAAATCTGTAGACTTTTATAATGCAGCCAATCTGATGTCTTAAGTCTATCTATTCATTTATATTGCTGTATAGAATTTATCTATTATATTATACGACAGAGAATAGGAGTAGTCCTGGTTGGAATAGCAGCTCAACAAAAGTTAGTATGTGGCTCTTTAAGCCGGAGTTTATGGTCTGCGCTGACCCTGATGTTCCAGGTAGGATTTCTCTTCTGCTAGTTGTACCACTCTAACCTTGGGAGAAATAAACAAGCGTTCTCTCTTCCTCTCACCCCTTGCCAGTAATTGCAGCTCCCCTTCTATTTGCCTGTTGTCATATTTATACAAATGCTTGAGCTCTGGGAGAAAAGAGGAGGAGGCAGTGGTGGCAGCAGCTGTTTTTTCGTTTCCAAACAACTCACTGCGGTGTCTGATCTTTTCAGTGGAAAAAAAGAAGGAAACAATAACTGAATCAGCTGGCCGGCAGCAGAAGAAGAAAATAGGTAACATGATGGGGCTGTATTGTGTTATGTGTGCATGTGTGGTATTGGTGGGGAGGTGCTGCTCATATTTTTAAATATATATATAGGCAGAGTTGTGTAAGAGAGCTTTCAGTGTGGTTTTTGCATTGGGGGAGTAGTCCGTATTGTTTCTAAAAAGCCATTTTACCCTGTTTTTCAGCCAGATTGGCTCCGCTTGCAGTTAGCACTTAGCCACAGTCTTAACTGAAGTGGCTGCTGAGATGGATCATTGCATTGTGTTGAGAAAAAAAGGGAAGGGGCTTTATCAAATGTGACTTGCAGCCTCGCTGAGCACAGGAGATGGGACTGACTGTTGGCAGAGATAATGGGGAAAGGGATATTTGTCCTCTGTTCTCATCTCCGCCTTCCACTGCTGATGGCTTTTACCATTTGGGCCATCAGGTGCCTGGCCCCCAGTTATAAGGGATTCCATCCCGGAAATCAATGTAATTAAACTGTTTACCCCTAACTTGTTGCAAGATTTAAGTTCCTGCCCTGAGCTTTTGCGGAAGGCATCAGATGCTATATTTGGCTGTCTGAAAACATAATCTTTTGTTTCTGCCTAAGTAGGCTTCTGAATGCAAGAACGCAGCATTCAGAATGCAGTATGTTCCCACAAGTTATGTTACTTTCAGGACTTAGTCTGAGAACCTGTTCGGGCTTCCTGGGGTCAGGGCTACTTATGCTCAAGTGTTGGAAGCGAAGGAGAGAGTTGTCTTAATCCTTCCTGTTAGCTCACCGCCTTTCGACCTTGGTACGTTTGGGCTGTATGCCACCCTCCAAGATGCCTTTATGTCATGTCTGGATAGCACTCCGGAGGCTGTCTGTCCTGTGGAAGCTCTCTTTTCACAAAGAGCACGTGCGGTGGAATCAAGCTCCTGACTTTGCAACACACGTTAACCTGTTCCTCAACTGCTTTTCAGAGAGGCAAGAAGAAAAACTGAAGAACAACAACCGGGATCTGTCGATGGTGAGGAGGCAGGGCAGATTTGGGTGGTTCCCACAGAAGAGTCATCTGGGTGGCTTCGCTTGAAACGTAGTGAGATGAATTTCACACAGGCAGTGAGTGCTTTGTGTCCAAGAGCTCTGCTGACAGCAAGGCTGTAGAACTGCTGTAGAATGAGGGAGGTGCCCAGTTTACATAGGGCCTTATTCCTGGTATAGCTGCTGCTGTCTAGCTGGTGGGCGGCTACAGCTGTGGACCTGCGGTGTTGCACTTTTCACTGTCCATGCCAGTTGAGTGTTTCTGTTCCAGTGACTCCACATTCTTCTCAGTAGCGGTGAAAGAGCCTGTGTTCCGTCCCTTTCTCCTGCCCTTCGCCCAAAGGCCTCTGTCGCGGTCTGTATTCTTAGCCTGCCTGTCCCTCCTCCCTTTCCCTGACATACAGGAAGGTCACGTCAGAAGATGCTTTCTTCTCTGCTGTTCCGGAGTCTGCTGCGGTGAGCAGCATTAGCAAGAGACAGCATGCAGTTAGTTCCCAGTCGTGTGGGTCTCATTGCTTTTACCCACTCTCTGTGCATGCTCTTTGGAGGGACAGAAGAAGCCTCCTGGACTTGCCCAAAATAGGCCAGAGGGAATGAACTATCCAAGCTCACCCCAGTTGTGCCATGTAGTCGTCGTGGGATGGATTGAGCAGGGAGGGGGTCGGCTAGGTTGGCTCTGGAAGAAGCAAGCTGTCTTCCAGTGCTTCTCTGTCTCTCTCTCTCACACACACACCCATGCAGAGCCCCCACACATACACAACTCTATAGGGAATGCAGGCAGGTGCTGAAATGGAAGAAGGAAGAGCCACATACACCACTCTTGAGTTCCTGGTAGGGAAAAGTGGAATAAAAATGGGGCAGGTACAGAAGTCATTGCATGAGTGTTCCCTGGCCCAGTCTCCTGGGGCCAGCCCAGTCACGGCTGTGGTTTCCCTAAACGGCATAAAGACCTCATTCACTTCATCAGCCAGGATGTCCATGTATAGAATGCGTGCCATACTTAATGTTAAACCATGTTGAACGGTAGTCATAAAATGGACAGCATTAAAACAACAATATCGCCTAACCCAGGGGTGGGCGAACTTGCTCAGCGTAAGAGCCACCTAGAACAGGGGTGGCCAAACTTGCTTAACGTAAGAGCCGCATAGAATAAACATCAGATGTCTGAGAGCCACAAGACATGAACAGATATTACCTGCTTTTATTGGAAAATAAGCAGATTTGCTTTTTATTAACATTAAATGAGACTGCCAAAAATAATAACAAAAGGGGTAAAAGCAGATGTTGATAATGATATTAATTTGTCCAATGATATTTGTTAGCTAATGATATTTAGCTTCCCCAGCCGCCCTGCCGGGAGCCACATAATACATGTGAAAGAGCCGCATGCGGCTCCCGAGCCACAGTTTGCCCACCCCTGGCCTAACCAAAGCACAGTACCCCTGTTTCCCTGCATGCGCGCACACAAAAATTAGCTTTCTTCCAAAGGCATGCAGTGATTATAAATCCTAGTGGATTTAGCAGCAGTGGTAGAAGGGGGTCTCCTCCTTTCCTGTGATCATTTGTCAAATACTAATAAGGGTCTAAATCTTCTTCCTTACAGGTTCGGATGAAATCCATGTTCGCAATTGGCTTTTGTTTCACCGCTCTGATGGGAATGTTCAATTCCATGTAAGTGTCCCTCACCCCAGCTTTCTTTACCAGCTCTTTAGACCACAATTGTCCTGAGCAAAAACAGAAAGCCACTTTCCCACAGCTTGCTGAAGCCAGATAAAAGGGAGCTGTGTGGGTGCCAGGCGCTGGGTTCCATCCAGCCAGCTCTCCCACTGGTGAGAAGAGGAGGAGAGGCCCTTAGGGCACCCAAAAGGCTGTGCTAGGGAACATGGGGCCTGCCTGAACAAAAGCCATGTCAGACACAGGCCGAAGTCAGGAGGGGGATTAAATGAAATGGCCTGAAAAAGCTGGCTTGATCCAACCTGCAGCTGGTATCTCTGTGTAAGTAACACCTCACACAGGTGGTCTACGACAGTGTTGTCACATAAGGTAGCTTGTGATGCGTGGAACTCGATGGGAGACCACAGTTAACTATTCCCATCAGAACAGCTGCATGGTGCAGATGCGGTCTTTTTAATCAAGGAAGTAGCCACCGTAATCTTCTGTGAATCCCTGCATCAGATGCTCACACAGAGTCGGCTGCGATAACATCTGCAGTGACCTCAAACCACAGCTCTTGACTTTGAGCTTCGGCAGGTGTTCTCCTGAAAGTAACCTGTATTTCTTTTCTCAGCCAGGCCATTGGAAACAGATTCTTGTGCTAAGCCCTGGGGAAGTCTTGGCACAAAATTAATATGGTGGGAGCAGCCTAGCAAGAAGGGTTTGCCTGGAATAATGAGAGAAGAGAAGGAAACATTGCGGAGGGGTGGGGGGAGCAGAAGGGTAAATGAAGACTTCCCTTTAGAGGGGAACAGTGAATAGGTGTTTCCTGATTGTCGTTTGCTAGTTGGGATCAGGTCTTACTGTCTAAAGAGAGGTCCTAGGACTAATCTTTGTGGGAGCCCTGCCCTCACACTGGAATCCTGCATCTCCTCCATGTGTGGAGGAAGAAGACTCAAGTTGTCCTATAGTAGATAGAAAGCAGTCTGTTTGTGCTCAGAAATATTATGTTCTTTAGAATTCTGAGCCAAGGATCCAGTGGCTGATTTTGAGCTACTAATTATTTTGCCTCCCATGTTCCTAGCAGCTGTAAACAAGAGCCATCCCTTCTTAAGTATTTGTGCATTTTACAGGGGGTGTGGTGGGGAGAAGGGCTAGATTTGAAGCAGGGACTTGCTGGTCTACAGTTCAGTTACTTAGGAGCCGCTTAAAGCACTTTCTAATGTCAGTATGCCGTATTGGCTTAGTATTTTGAAAAGTGTTTCTGTGCATTAGTCATAACTTTATCCTACTCTTCTTCCAAAGTGTTTAGGGCAACATATGTGCTTCTTGTTTTATCTTCTCAACAACCCTGTGAGGTAGGTTAGGCTGAGAGTGACTGGGCCAAGGGCATCCACTCAAGTTCATGGCTGAATAGGGATTTGATCCCTGGGTCCAACGCTCACCATTACACTGACTCTCAGTGTTACCTTCTGGAGGGCAGGCTGACATTATGACTTGAAAAGAAGGCCGAGAGAGAATATTAAGTTGACCGTAGTAGTTTGAGAGACAAGTCCTGGGGTGTTTCAGCCGCTCATTACAGCTTGCTTTCTTATGAAATTTGCAGTCTTCCCCATGACTGAAAACTGTTCCTGCTTTGAAATCCAGCGTGGTGCAGTTGAGTGTACACTTGGCTGCTGCTTAAAACCAGGATGCTGCTGATCCAGAAAGGTGATCTCTTGCAGGTAGCTTTGTGTGACTGGGAAGATCCTGATTCGAATCTTGGTTTCCACTATGAATGCACAAGGTGCACTTGGCCTACCCTGGTTGTTTTCTCGCAGTCACTTCTGCAACATGGGGACAATTCTGAGTTGCGTTACGTCCCTGGAAACTCTAGGTTATTTTTCGTGAGGCTGTGCTGTTCAGAAACTCAGAAGGAGGAGCAATGGTAAAAATTTCATCTTTTCTTGGGTGGAAGAACAGCCCTGCTGTATGGCTGTTGAGAAATATTCTGTCTCTGTGCAAGTGTTTGGTTGAGGCCAGGCACCACTGCTTCTCAGTCCTGCATGGGCAGGCAAAGAGCTTCTTCATGGAAGCAACCTGTTTAGATAAGCAAGAGTTACTGGGAATTTTGGTCCCCATAAAGTGGGACGTGAGAGGGAGGGAGAGATACTGAATTGGGTATGTGGATCCAGAAGTTTGTAGGTGGGCACTGCATCCTCCTCTGTGATTGGCTGCCAGCCTTGTGGTTTGTTCTGTATCCTGCTAAGAAGTTTGGATAAGCCCTTATGGAAGCAAGAACAGCACCCCGAGAGCCAGTTTGGTGTCGTGGTTAAGTGCGCGGACTCTAATCTGTGAGAACCGGGTTTGATTCCCCACACCTCCACTTGCAGCTGCTGGATGACCTTGGGCAAGCCATAGCTCTGGCACAGCTGTTCTTGAAAAAGAGCCGTTTCTGTCAGAGCTCTCTCAGCTCCACCTACTTCACAGGGTGTCTGTTGTGGGGAGGGGAAGGGAAAGGAGTTTGTAAGCCACTTGAGTTGTGAAGGGTGGGGTATAAATCCAATCTCTTCTTCTTCTACCCTGAGCATGTAAACTTTATGTTAGGGTTGTGATTCCTGGGGAAAGTAGACACACTACCTCCCAGTGTAGCAGGATAAGAAGTGGTGTTGAATTCTGCAAGTGCCATCTGCATGCATATCAGACCCCTCAGCATCTCCAGCCAGACCTGAGAGAAAGTAGAGCTTGCTGGGCTGTCTGTAATGAACAGTTGTTGGACTGAGCAACTTTGGGAGTCTCAGCTGGTCTTCTTTGGGAGTCCCAGACTGGCCTTCTTCCCCTCCAAGCTGACTGTGGGTTTGCCAAAAGAACTTGTTTGCTCCGCTGCAGAAATGGTCTTTCTTGAAGAGTAATTTTAGGCTGTCCTTTTGATGATTTGCTGCCTGCTTCTCTCACCCAACCCCAGCAAACATGGATGCCTCACTGCTTCCCCAGGCTGCTCACATTCCTGCATCTAGTTTGCATCCCTGACAACGTCAAAGATCTCAGCGCTCTGCCTCGTAGTACTTCCTGCTAACTTTTGGCCTTTTGGCTACATCTAGAAGTGGAGGCAGGAACCATGTAGAATATTGCAATACCCAGGAGGGGTGTGTGTGGAAATCAAAGAGAGATAAACATCCGTTCCTAGCCAGTCTGCCAAAATACCTTTACTGCTGGCACTTGTTGGAAGCTGAGCTCCGTGTTTGCGTCTTCAGGAAGGAGTGCTTGTCTGAAGTTTACAGTATTAAAAACACCTGCTAGGACTGAGCAGGATGAGAGGCTTGAGCTTTGCATAGCCATGTGATAGAGCAGGCAGCTTTGGAAACTTTGGTTACCACAGGTCCTAGTTTCAGAAGTCCGCATATATTCCCAGGGTAACCTCAGTAAAGAGGCATTATCCACTGCTGCATTTACCCTGAGCCTGGAATGTGCCAAATCTTTCTCCTTGTTTGTATTGTGGAGCCTGGCAAAACATAACTCAAAGCACAAGTTGACTTAGGAATTTTTTCCCCTCCGTTCAAATGTTTGTCATTTAGTTTGCATGTTGGCGTAAGGTATTGCCATTAGTGGTGCATGCACTGGTAGCATCTAGTTTAGACTACTGCCATGCAGTTCTGCATGGGGCTGCCCTTGAAGACTGTCTGGAGGCTACAATTGGTTGAGATTCTGGGTGGAATGAGTCATCGGGGCCATATCACAGTAGTCTTCTTCCCCTTATACTGGTTCCCAGTTTGTTTCTGGGCCCAGTTCAAAGTTCTGGTATTGACCTTTAAAGATATACATGGCCAGCATAGCTTGAGGACCACCTACTCCCATATGAACCTACTTGACTGCTATCATCTTCAGAGACCCTGCTTTGGGTGCCCCTTGTCATCTGAGGCTAGTCAGGTGGCAACCCAAAAAAGGGCCATCTCAAGTCATAGCACCCAAAAACTGTGAAATGCCCCCCCAAAAGAAATTTGTCTGTCCCCTTCTATTGTTTTCCACCAGTGGGTGAAGACTTTTTTCCATTTTATCTGGTGTTCCCTCATTGATTATCTTGGATTCTTCTTCCCATTTATGTGTTAACATGCTTGTGTTTTGGTTTAATTGTTTGTATGCATTATGTGTGTTTAATCTTGTTTTTACACACTGACCTAAACTCTGGGTTGAGTGGTAAGATGTTTTTATACCATTATAAATAAATAAGATACAAATAAAGTTAGTTTATTTAAACTTTGAGGACCAGTTTTGGGGCCTAGGTTCGCTTGATTTCAGTCTTCAGTCAGTCAGGTATAGATGTACCTTGGAACACCTTTCCTAGGAAGAAAGAAGTCTGGAGTTTTTCAATTCAGAACAAAAACTTAGGAGGGAACATGAGAGAAATTTATAAAAAATATGTATGGGTGGAAAGAATGGATAGGAAGAACTTTTCTCCCTCTCCTTCGTCATTAGAACTGCAGTGGGGGCACCCTGTGAAGTCACTGGGCCTCAGGTAGGGGGCAGACCAAAAGAAGGGCTACTTCACTCGCCAAGTAATTGTGGAATTCACTGCCAGTGGATGTAATGATAGCCAATGGCATTAAAAGTAGATTAGACAGATACACTGAGGAGAAGTCCATCAATGGTTGAGTAAAGGGAATCTCCATGTACTGAGGCAGTAAGCCTGTGAAACCCAGTGCTAGGAGGCAACATCAGGAGGAAAGCTTTGGCCTCTGTCACCAGTTTGCTGGTTGGATGGACAGCCAGGAGTACTGGTTGGCTGCTGTCAGAAGCCTGACGCTGGACTAGATGGACCACTGGTCTAAACCAGCAGGGTTCTCCACGTGCTGTACCTTAGGTGGTAACTCTGATAATGAATGAGGCATCTCTGCCCTGCCCTGCATACAGAAACCAGGAACTGGCCTTTAAACTTAGTGGAATCACCAGTGCCTTGAATGGGTGCAGAACATTCTCGGTTTTAAATGAACTATGTAAATTCTCCGGGAGCCTCCTGCGGTTCTCAAAATGCTTGTGGCTGACTCTCCTATGGTTTTGGTGGGTACTTTCCCCCCTCTTGGCATTTGCTTACTTCCTTAGGGATTCTGCCAACTTGTAGTTCAGCAGCAACATCTCTAAATTCAACCCTCCAAGTTCAGCAGGAAAGATGGCTGCCATGGGGTCCAAACTCTGGCATGTAACTTCAGTGCCCCAAGGAACTGGAGATTGAGAAGTCTTCTCTTGATTCCATGCTTTGACCTGAATTGAATGCTCTCTGGGCTGTCAAAGGCCGAACTTTTACTGCTGCCCCAGTCTGCTGAGGCCTGGGCAGTTCGTTGCACAAATAACCCAAATGCATTTCTGTTTGTCTTTCCCAGATTTGATGGCCGTGTGGTTGCCAAGCTCCCCTTCGTACCCCTGTCCTACATCCAGGGCTTGTCCCACCGTAATCTCCTGGGTGAGGATTACACAGATTGCTCCTTTATCTTCCTCTACATTCTGTGCACCATGTCTATTCGACAAGTAAGTACAGAGTTGTGAGTGGTCAGTCTTAAAGCCCTAGCTTCCTCCCAGAACATGCAGTTACAGAGCCCACCCCTCTTCCCCCCCCCCCCATCACATATATGCAGGATACATCCTGCTCAGCAAACTCCTGCTGAGTTCCCAGGGCTAGTAAATGACAAAAAAAGGCTTGCTTTAGTGGTCTGCTTGGAATGAAGTGAGATAAAAGGGTGGGAAGAACAGGGTGAAGCCTTTTGTGTGCGTGGGATAGGACTCGGAAATTCCTGGACTCAGCCTATAATCACAGGCATCCTTTCCCATAATTCTTAATGCATCTAGCATGTGTGTATCCTGTCCTTCTCGCAAGAAGCTTTAGGGCGGCATGTGTGATTCTCCTTCCCCCATATTACTTTCACAATGACCCTGTGAGGTGAGACCAGAAAAGAGGTATGACATTGGAGGGACAGGAGGCTTGTGTAGATTCCCTGCCATGGAAGGCGTGAGGGCAAAACCTGGACTGGATTTCCATGCTGAGCAAGAACAGAATGCATGTACTGGTTTCCAGGCCTGTAGTCAGGATTTTTTTGTTCGGGGGCATTTAAATTTTCAGGGGGGCAGTTAAATTACAGTTAATTAAATTAATCTGAATGCCTGTCTTTAAAGGGGGAGGCTCCGAACCTGTTTCTAGCATTTTCTTTCAAGGAAAAGGGCAGCGAGCACGTCAGTTCCTAGGAAAAGAAACAGCTCAGAGGGCATTTAATTGCCTTCAGAAGGCATTTGAATCCCTTTTGAGTTCCCTTCCACAAGGCAAGAAAGCTTCAAAGGGCACTCAAGAGTGGCACCTTCAATACATCTCTAGCAATCCCCCTTTCTGCGAGCCCAGCCCTGCTGTATACCACCTAGGTCATGGTGAGTCTTTCAAAAGCATTCCTATGTGCCTTTATTTGTGGGACGGAGCTTTTAATTAAGGAGGTGGGGCCCCAAAATGCCCTACCATGGCTACGGGTCTGCTGGTCTCGCAGAGAGATGGAGGCTGTTTTTTAGGTGAAGGAGCTTATATGTATAGGGGATATTTAATCACCCTGAAAGCCCTTCTCTAAATGTGGTTTCAGCTGCTCATTAATAATCTGGTGGATGTACTCTGCGTGCACTCCAAGGCATGCTGCTGCTTAATCTCAACAAATCAGAAGTTGCACTTTCCTAGTAATACTACGAAAGAAGCGGTCTTCTGCGGATCTTCACCTCTTTCTCTTTCTTCTGTCCTTCTGCTTCCTCAGTTTTCCTTCCAGTCTCGAGCTGCTGGGCTCCCTGGCATTCATGTGCAGGGACGTCCGTATTCAAACCTATAAAATTTTGGAGGGGGTGTGGCCGCTCTCATTAACTGCAATCCTCCTCTTCTCTCCCTCCCCTCCTTTTTCATGTACACCCACCTCTGAGTTTCTGCTCTATTCTCTACAGCCTCCTTTCCCACCTCCTACACTCGCCCCCACATGTCTTTATTGACGTTGTTTATTGCTTGCCATTCTCACTGAGGCTCAAGGAGGACTGCACAGTGTAAGTTGGTAGAATCAACAGGATGGGAGATCCAAGAAGCAGTTCAACAGAGTTAGGATTGTAGAATCCCTGACCTGGGTAGCCCAGGCTAGCCTGATGTCATCAGGTCTCAGAAGCCAAGCAGGATCAGCCCTGGCCAACATTTGGATGGGAGACCTCCAAGGAATACTAGGATTACTGCACAGAGTCTTGCCTTGAGAACCCTATGGGCTTTCCATAAGTCAGCTGTGACTTGAGGGAAGTTTCTGCCTCCACCAGAACTGTTGAAATCTGAAAGCAAAGCTGAGACAAAACAGAAATTACACTGTTTTGCTTCTGTTTTGCTTTCCAGAAAGAAATGCTTTCAAGGATTAGGGATCTCCCAACTCAAAAAGGAGATAGCTATGAATGGGAACGCTGTGATCTATGTATACGCCATCCTGAATCGCTTGGAACAGTTTATTGTTGTTGCTTAATAGAGGTGTTGCAAAGGGGCTTGCCATTAGATGCAGATTCACATCCTCTGCGATATACTTCTGTGCCATTCAGGATTTTGTCCCTCTTTCTTAATGGCCGTCTCTTTGAGAATCGGCCATTCTCCCAGCCAAAATAGCTGGATTATTTCTCTGTGTAAAAGTTGCCATGTATGTTGGCGGCCACCCTCTGGCATCAGAATAACCTCAAAGTGATTGTACCTGAGTTAGTCCAGAGGCCTGAAAATCCAGGAGAGGAACTAACAAGCATGCTTCATACAAGCATCTGTTAAAAATGCTTGATGGCTCATAATGTGAAGCTGGCTTACGGAACCCTAAATCGAGTTTACTGCCTGCACACCAGGATCAGTACTACTTTGGTAATGCTGTTCAGAGTCAGGGGATGTGAGCAAGCCTGCTTTGTTGCTCTGTGTGTTCTGCTGGGAAGCCTGGGGTGGGGAGGGTCTCAGTGCAAGCTACCATAGGTCTGCAACCTCACTGTTCTCATCACATGGCTCAAGAAGGGCACGATTTTTGTTGTTGCTGCTTGAACTCCTGCGTATGAAGTTTGGGTATTGTGTGGTGTTAAGTGCTGTTTGAACTACTTGCAGAGGGTAATCCTCTATTCAGCTCAGATTATTTCACGGGCTGTTTGTGCTGTAGCTCATCACCTGTGTGGACCTCTGAAACCCTTCCTACCTGCGTGCCAAGGAATCTCAAACAGATCGCCAGAGGAAGGAAGGCACGCATAAATTGAACTTCCGGCATGGGGCCGGCGTAGATTAGGAGAAGCTCCGTCACAGGATGGATTTTAAAAAACGGTTTGTTCCTTAAATTATTAGTACAGTCTTATTTTCTTTTTGAAATAGGCTTGAAATAAAAATCTGAATCAGATGCAAATGTATGGTAATTCCACATGCTGAGTAAATTTGAAGTCTGCTTCTGACTCGTGCTTCTCTGCCTGTAGGTTGTATATTATAGGAGAAGTGTTGTTAACTGACACATGCCAGGAATTGGGGTTGACAGCTAACCCAATATGTTAATGCCCATTATCCCAGCGCCAGTTAACCAAGATCTCACGGTACATAATCACTATATTTGTAACCACAAGCATTGTTACGTTTACATTCATCAGTAGCAAGCACCTCATGGTATCTTGCTCCCTCTGCTGCTGAGGAGCTAGCTGCTGATGGAACAGTTGGGCCAGGCAGGCTGATCAAAGGGTCTCTGACCCAACCCTTGTGCTACTCCAGCACTATCAGTCAGAACTTAGACTGGCCTGGCTTGTTCTTCCTGTTCTGAGCCAGCTCAGTAGGCAGCTTGTCGTGTGAAGACCTGAAGCTGCTTTACAGTAAGTCAGACCACTGGTCCTTCAAAGTCAGTATTGTCTACTAAGACTGGCAGCAGCTCTCCAAGTCTCAGGCAGAGGTCTTTCAGATCACCTAGTGTCTGGTTCTTTTCAATGGGAGATACAGGGATTGAACCTGGGACCGTGTGCATGCAAAGCAGAGGCTCTTCCACTGAGCCACAGCTCCTCAGGTAGTCCCTGAAGTGACCCCTGTGCTTCAGCCTCTGATGCATGGTGGTGTGAATGCAGAGTATGGGTCGAAGTGCTGGCTTGTTGCTAAATGGCTGACTTTTCATTTGGCAGATAACTAAGTGGGAGAGGTGAACTGGCGCTGGTAGGGACCAAAAGTCCCTGGAGGGTAGGAACTTGGTGATGCATGGGAAATCCCCCCCGCAATTCATGGGTGTGAGGCTCAAATAGCCTGAGCCCAGTATATGACGAGGCCATTTTTGCACTGTTACAACTGCACCTTTGTTAGATCCTAAGTAAAGGGTAGCAGGGAGATTTGGAACTAGGATGACATGGATTTACAGGGTCCATCACTCAGTTGAGAAGTAGGCCACGTGGCTTTAGAAACATCTCAGCCCAGAGAATTTTCTCCTATGGTAAAGTAATACCTTTATTAACAGAAACACAAGTCGATACAACTGCAGAAAGCTCAGATTTAAATTCCTAGGCTGCCCTATCCCATAGCCTCAGGGCAACATAGGGCATTCAAGAATTCCCTTTCCTTTGCCCTGGATAAGCGGGCGAGTTCTGTGTTGAGCTAAAACTGTACAACAATGGATGCAGTGTTGATGGCTGTCGATCCATTTATTATGGGCTTCTTTTCAGATCAGAGAGATCCAGCGGTGTTCTGCATAAGACTTGTCCCAACACTTGCTTCCGTTCAGCTGGTGGCAGGAATTTGTTGTCTTTTCCGAAGCTGGGAAGCTGTTGGCAGGTTAACAGCGGGTCACGTGTCTCTCTTCCTTCAAGAAAAGGAAGAGGTCAATGAGGTGCAGTTTGCTTATGGGAAGCAATCTATGGATGGGGCTGGGAAACAGATGCGAGGCTGTGTGCTGCTTAGAAAGAGCCTGGACCAGCGAGAACACCTAGGAGGGCAAAGGTAGCAAAATAGGATTGTTGTCCTTGAGAGTGTGTTTGCAAGGAGATGCTTCGGGGAAGGGTGTTGGAAGCCATGGCCCTTGGTGACCTCTGACAAATGAGCCCCACCGCTCTTGGCTGCTTTAGCCTTGGATATTCTGAGGTAGAGGAAATGCTCAGGGCTTTGGCTAGAATTCCACTTGCCTGTGACCCAAGGCTGATGTGGCCTGAAATAATCTCCCCTACGGCCGAGCAACTTCCTCTGTGCCGTTTCCATCTCCCCCTCGCACGTCAGTCCCCTCTCTGAGCTCTTCCTGCCTTCCTGTTGAGGGTGTGAAGTGCTGCACGGGAGCCCCGAAGTGGCTGGGAAAGTTGACACAACATCTGTGCTGGGTGTGAAGATGCACATCCGCTCCCATTTTTTTCCTGTCTCTTCTTCCCCCAACCCATGCATCAGCCTTCTTAATTAAAAACAACTGTTCTCAAGGTGATCCCCTTCCCGCTTAGCTGAAGGGACTGGATGATCTTGAAAGAAGCTGTTTGCAGCCATACCAGTCCAAATGCAAACTCCAAAAAGCCAAGCTCACAGACTGTGTTCTTGGGTGACCTTGAGCAAAGCCCCTTCTCTTGCAAATGAGCGTCAGGGACAGTGGCTTGCTGCCCTATTTCCCACCCCTGTACATTCCTTAGCCAGCTCTTCACTTTTTCTCCGGCTGTGCTAACCCTAAATAAATGAATCGATTAATTTTTATCTCGTGACAAGCCGGCAATTGGCACTTATTGTGAGGTTGTACTGCTGGCAAAAACAGCAGTTTTACCGGTACAGAGTTAATGGGTGGATGCTTCTTTGGGAGGGAAGAAGAAGCGGTGTGGATCCAGGCCTCTTTAGTACCAGGGCCAGAGTTCAGTCTAGGACTGAGTACAAAGTTATGACTGCTGCCAAAGGTCCCTTAAGGCTGGGGCAGATCCTGCAACAAAACCTTCAGGTCCTTGACTTGCGGCCTCTCAGACCTGCATTGAGCGTGTAACCTACCAAGTAAGGCGGGTTGTATCAGATTTACGGCCATTGGTTATATGCTTCTCAGGGGCTGTTAGTCATGGTGGCCAGACGAATCCTCTGCATTCAGAGGGATTGCTTCTGAGCACCTGTTGTTGGGGGAGAAACAGCACGGGGAGGTCGGCCTTATTGTGGGCTTCCTAGGAACAGGGTATTGGACCAGTTGGGCCTTTGATATAGTCCAGTGACGCAGTTCTTACACTTGTATCTTGCTGTTGAGTATGGTTTCTGTTCATAACTCCCCTAAAGGCGAGATGGGGATTTCTTCATTCAGGACTTGAGGGGTGGATTTTGACTTCTCCGCCGATGAAGTTGTTCAAAAAGTATTTGGAGTTTTTTTGAGAGCGGGGGGATCTGATCCAGTTCCTAAGCAGTCTCGTCCTGGTCTTACCAGCGTCGGATCCAAGTCCCTGCTCTCTAAGAGTTTGTGGCTTGGGCTCACCAGAGTGTTTCCGTAGATTGAAGTGTTTCCACCTGCGGATTGCATTCCCACTTCCTCCTGGAGCCCAAAATGTTCCTGGCCTCTAGGAGCAGTATTGAGGGAGGGGGCTTTTTTGGCTGCATCAGCAGAGGGGAAGCAAGAAAGCCATCCATAGAAATGCTCAGATGGATCCAAGCACATCTTTATTTACAAATCGATCATCGTTGTACCAGCCACAAAGTCGTGCTTTTTACTCTGTCCTCCTGTGGAGCTCAGGAGCGTGTACAGTGGGAGATAGGGGGGTCTTATTTTAGTCTCATTTTTCATCCTGTGAGGCAAACAGAGAATTGTACATTTGTTTCTGACATTCAGCTCTGTTCTGTCAGCTCTGGTGCCCATGGGATGAGTCCTGGCACAGCTGAATGAATGTGACGCTTTGTGCATCTGATGGGAAGGTGGGCTCTGCCTAACAATGAATTATTATTTTAAAGTGGCACAAAACTCTTGGTCATTTGGGCCATGGCAGGCTAAATGGCCAATGCCTCCCCTCTGACACTGCTATTCCTCCAGTGGAAACTGAGAGGGGGCTTAATTCAGCTGCTGCGAAACCTCCCAGTGTAGGCGTATTTGAGACAGTCCCTTCCTGTTAAATTTTGCATTTGCAGCACTCATTGATCTTGCTGCATCCTGCTTCCTTCTTGCATAAATAAAGCCAGTTAAATTGTTTTGATTTCCCCCCAGGCAGTTATGGTAAGATGGATTTACCCCTCTGCTTTCTAGGCACACTTTCATGGCATAGTATTTTTTACATAGCAGCTGTCCACCAGAGTGGCCTTCACACCAAGCAGTGTTCACTTCTCATACGTCTGCTTCTTGACAGAATATCCAGAAGCTGCTGGGCCTGGCTCCTTCCCGAGCCGCCACCAAGCAGGCAGGAGGATTCCTCGGCCCACCGCCTCAAGCTGGGAAGTTCTCCTGAAGTCTGAGAAATAATTCCTGTCATGTCTCATCAGTCAAAAGAGAAAAAGGACGAAGATCCTGGTGGCTTTGCATGAAGCTTAGACTGTGCGGAAGACTTTCTAAACGCAGCACCTGGATGGCTTCAGGTGATCACGTGTTTTAAAGACTTGGGGGGGCTGATCTCTGTAATTCCCACTCGAATACGTTTGGAAACTGTTGGCAGAGGTTTCACTGGTGAAGTTCCCTCTTAGAAGAATCTCCTTGTAATACCCTTCTCAGGGTGAAAATTAAAAAAGATGCACGTCATCTGTCTTTATGGTGTAGTACTGATCTGGCTTACACTTCTTAGCAGGACTTCCATCCCACACTGGCTGGTATAGCATTGGGCCTCCCTGAGGCAGGCGTCTATGTTGCATGCATCAACTCAGTATACACAACATCTGGGCCACTTTGCTCTAGTTGGGAGAGCAAGTGTCCGAACCTCCTGTTAAATCCTGCAGTGCCCCCATGAGAAATCCAGTCTTTGAGAGAGCTAACCTCCTTCCCCCTCTGAAGTGTCAGCAGAACTTTGCTTCTCCTTTCAAGTTTGTAAGGATGTGCCCCTTGAGGACAATGGCTATATCTCCCTAAAACCTGAGAGTCCTTCTAAATTTTTGAGAATATTGCTCCCTGGCACCCCCTGCAGGGTAGCAGGTGGAAAGCTGGATCTAAAAGTCAGCTGTTGCTTGAAAGCTGCCGATGAGAGTGTGTTTTCCAACCAACTTCTTGGTGCTTTCCTGAAGCTTCTGTTGTGGCTGACTTGGGCAGCTTTCCTGCTGACTCAGTAACCTAGTTGAGGTTCCTGCTCCTTCCTTTGCTCAGCAGCAGTCCTTCTTTTGAGTAAATGGGGCTTTGGGGCTTTCCGACTCCCCATGAATGAGCAGAAATGGAATCTACACCTGTCTGCCTCTCCTACAGGAAGAGTTTCTGTATTATTGTTTACTGACCCATCCTTTGAACAGAAACGCCCCTGGCGGTGGTTGGCAGCAAATTCTCAGTAAATAGAATAAAATCAAAGAGAAGAATTTCAAAAACACCCACCCAACAGCAAATCCAGCTGTCAATTTCCACATTCACTTTGCAGTGCCATTATTCAATCTTGCACAAAATATTATTTTAGGGGCATAGTGATGTAGTGACTAGAGTGTCGGACTAAGATCTGGAAGACTCAGGTTTGAAAATCCCCCCCTCCCCTTCATGCGTGCTTTGGAAGCCTGCAGGACGATCTTGGGTCGGTCTCACAGTTTGGTTTCAGCTTAACCTACCTCACAGAGTGGTTTTAAAGATAAAATGGAGAGGAGTGGGATATAAGCAGCTTTGGGCTCCCCACTGGGAAAAGAAGGTGGGATATAAATGAAGCCAAGTCCTCCAGAAAAGACAGGTCTTCATACCCATCTGTTAAGGCCTTCAAGGAAGTAGCTGTTCTCGGCTTCTGAGGGAGGGGCTTCTGCAGTCAGAGCAGGCAACAGCAGAAAAAGCCCACCCCTGGACTCCCACTGGCTAAGCCTCCTTTAAGGCTGGCAACTCTCAGGTTGGTTAATATGGGTAGAGGCTTCAGAATGCAATGTCTGATTCTCCCTGCTGCTCAGAGGGAGACCAGGTGGCAAGGAGCACTGCTTCTGCTTGTTTATTTTGGCCCAGGTAAAGGGCAATAAGGAACAGTGGCAGCCGCTGCCTGAACTCTTATTCAGGTAAGAGGGTAAAGGCACCTGGGGGCAGTATCTTGCTAAGGGTTCCATCAGAGTCTAGATCTGGCATTTACTGCACAGACGGGCAGCGGGGTGGGTGGGGGAGAAGGGTTCCCTAAAGTAACGTTTGTTTCTGCATGAGCTTTCATTGCTTGGAGTTCACGCTGAAATAAACATTAGTCAAGTCCAGTGGAACCTTAAAGACTAATACAACTACCCTTCAGCAATCACCAAACTAAGTCCACCTCCTGAGAGCAGAACAAGAGTTGGATTTATACCCCGCCCTTCACTCGGAGTCTCAGAGTGGCTTACAAACTCCTTTCCCTCCCCCTCCCCACAACAGACACCCTGTGAGGTAGGTGGGGCTGAGAGAGCTCTGAGACACCCTGTGAGGTAGCTGGGGCTGAGAGAGCTCTGAGAGAACTGTGACTGACCCAAGGTCACCCAGTTGGCTGCATGTGGAGCAGTGGGGAATCAAACCTGGTTCTTCATATTAGAGTTCACCACTCTTAACCACTACACCAATCTGAGTCAGATGAGTCACCTCTAAATTTCCTTCGTTTCTTCCTTTGGTGGAAGAGAAGTACTTGCTAGCCTTCTTTTTAATGAAGGTTGTGTGAGTAGGGGCTGCTTGCCAAACAGGCGCCAAAAGCAAGCACTGCAACCCTCATTCCAACCCAAGGATGAGCTGAGCTAAGCTGACCTGCTTGTCCTTGTCTTTGCCAGGCCTTTCATTTGGGATATGTGAGAAGGGAAGCAAAAAAGGGACTGGGGATTACCAAACTGCCTTTGTTCAGAGCCTATTTTGGAGCTATTTGCAATAATCTAATTCAAGATGGGAAACCTGGATCTGAGGTCCCGTTCACATGTTATGAAGTCCGTGTGTCTGCCCCAGGTCCTAACAATCAGATGTACTTCAGGAGTTCTGTTCTTGGACCCTAATTCCCAGGTATATGGAGACCTAACTTAGACTGGAACTGTAGTTATGTGGGGAGAGTGGAGCCAGTTTAGTGTAGTGGTTAAGAGCAGTGGACTCTAATCAGGAGAACCGGGTTTTATTCTGCACTTCTCCATATGGAGCCAGCTGGGTGACCTTGGGTCAGTCACAAGTTCTCTCAGCTGTTCTCTCAAGAGCAGTTCTCTTGAAGCTCTCTCAGCCCCACCTACCTCACAGGGTGTCTGTTGTGGGGAGAGGAAAGGAAGGAAATAGTAAGCCACTCTGAGACTCCCAAGTGTAGGGCGGGGTATAAATCCAACTCCTCCTCCTGTTTTTCATTGTCTTTATATTCTCCCCGTGCCAGTTTCCCAATCTGAAATGGCCCTGGGAAGCTGTCTTCTTGGGGAACCTTCGAGCTATGTACATTTCAGCCGATAGCCATTTTCCTGTTTCATATGGGGAAAACAAACTGGGAGGGGAGGCCTTAAACTCTCTCTGTCAATTGTCTCCTCCCTTTTCTTGATTAGAACATTATCTGTTACTTGGTACTTTCCTTATGTCTACATTCACCCTGCTCTGCCAGTGGAGTGGTAGTCACTGGCTCTGAGCATTTAGATTACCCTTTCGACTGGATCTGGTTTGACCTGTGCCCTGTATGGTAAAGATGTACACTAATGCTATGAGAAACTGGGCTTTCTGATGTCTCTCTTAACATCCTCATTTATTCCAATCCTGGGCTTGGTTACTTGGGTTTGAAAGGTTTACAACAGGGTTTACAGGAGGCCTCTCCTTGCAACAATTCCCTACCACCATTTGGTCGGAACTTTTATTCATATAGCATTCATATACCGGTTTTCTCTCTGTCAGGACTCAAAGTAGATTACAAAACATTAAAACCATATCAAAGCTATGTAATGTAAACCAACCCGCATATCAAATAGCTTACATTTCTGTCCTCAAATGTGTTATTCGGCACTTTGGGTGTCACTAGACAGTTCTTTCAATGAAGGAAAGTGAGTTGTGGGATCCCATGAACATTGGGATTGGTGCTATTTAATTCATACATGATGTGCCTCTGAGAGTGAGCAGTTTGATGATGCCAAATTATTCACCAAGCCGTGACCTGAGTAGCCCAGGCAAGCCTGATCTGGTCAGATCACAGTGGCTAAGCAAGGCTGGGCCTGGCAAACACTTGGAAGGGAGACCTCCAAGGAATACCAGGGCTGCGATGCAGAAGCAGACAATAGTAAGCTACCTCTCTGAAACATCCAAGCCCCACTAGGGGTTACCAGAAGTCAACCATGACTTCCAGGCATACACACACACATATATAAACACACACAAATACAAAAAAAACCTTGAGAACCAAAATGGATTCCTAGAGTTACAGGAGGAGCTCTCCAAATCGGTGAATGGGCAATAACCAAGACTGAAGTTCAGTGTAGGTAAGTGAAACATGTTGTATATTGCCCCCCCCCCTTAAAATCTTAACTTTAAATATATGCTATTGAATGGACTAAGGTTGGGGTCACACACACTAAGTAATCCACTTTCAATGCACTTTTCAACTGGATTTTTCCAGTACACACAGTTATATCCAGTTGGAAAGTGCACCGATAGTAGATTATTGTGTGTGTGTGTGACCGCAGCCTAAGACTGAGAAGGATAGGACACTGGAAATGCTGATGGTGTGTGGCAACAGTGATAAAGGCAGACTTCTTGCTGAAGAGTACTAGGAAAGCAGCTGAAACTAAAACAGCTAATATTGAAATGACTACTGGGAAACGAGTAATGACTGTGGGAAATCACACAGCTCTAAGGTTGACAACGAAGAAACTGAAATTGTTAAAAGTGATTATTCCTTAGTTCCATCATCAACCAAAAGGAAGACTGCAACCAAGAAATCAGGAGGAGATTTAGACTGGGAAAGGCAGCCATGAAGGAGTTTAAAAAGATCCAAGAAATTCATACCATAGTATTCTCCATTACTTTGTATGGGTGTGAAAGCTGGCCAAGGAAGAAAGTTGATTCATTGGAAATGTGGTGTTTGGGAGTAGATTTTTACAGATAAGTGTGGGCTGCCAAAAAGACTAATGTGGGTTCAAATCAAGTCTGAACTCTCCCTAGAAGCTAAAATGACTAAACTGAGGCTGTAGAAAAGAGCCAGCAGCACCTTAAAGACTAACAAAATTTGTGGCAGAGCATGAGCTTTCATGAATCACTGCTCTCTTCTCCAGATACAACTAGAATGTAGAATGTGCATCCCTCTGTCCTGTATGTTGGAAAATGGAGAGATTTCAGATGCTTAATGACATTAGCAGGTGAATGACAATAACAGGCATGATTTTTTTGAGCTTCATTAGCAGTTGTCATTCAGTAGTCTCCCTAATCTCCCTTCAGAATTCTTTTGTAAGAGAACAGCTACTCTCAGGTCAGCAACTGGATGTCCTGGAAGGTTAAAATGTTCCCCCACTGGTTTTTGAATGTTGTGGTTTCTAATGTCGGATGTATGTCCATTAATTCTTCGTTGAAGGAACTGGCCTGTTTGCCCAATGTAACCAGCGGAAGGGCGTTGCTGACACCTGATGACATAAATCACATTAATGGAAGAGCAGGAGTATGGACCTGAAATGATATGGGTGATGATGTTGGATCCACTGATGGCAAGGGCATAGACCAGGGGTCCTCAAACTACGGCCCGCGGGCCACATGCGGCCCGCCGAGGGCATTTTTCTGGCCCGCCGGATGTGCCGCCAGGGGTCCGTTGGAGGGGGAGCTCACCGGAGTGCCGCTCTGTGAGTGACGAGCCTGGGGGGAGGACACATGATCAAGCCCCACCCCCTCCCCCCAGTCAGCCTGGAGGAGGCAGAAGGAAGAGGGTAAGTGTGCAAGGGCAGGCGCTCCAGCCGGCCCCAAGTCCCCTAGCCAGCTCAGAGGCCTCTGAGCTGGCTAGGAGACCTGCACCAGTCCCGGACGCCCAGGAGCCGGGTGGGGATGTTTTCCAGAATGAAACATCTGAAATCTCCAACCAGATCTAGACTAACTGATGCACACTTGCATCACTTGTTACGACTAGCAGTGACAAATATGGAACCGGACATTGACCATCTCATTAGCCAAAAGCAGGCCCATAGTTCCCACTGAAATACTGGTAAGTTTGTTGATTTAACTTTACTTGTTCATTTTAAATATTGTATTTGTTCCCGTTTTGTTTTTTTACTTCAAAATAAGATATGTGCAGTGTGCATAGGAATTTGTTCATAGTTTTTTTTAAAAAACTATAGTCTGGCCCTCCAACGGTCTGAGGGACAGTGAACTGGCCCCGTTTAAAAAGTTTGAGGACCCCTGGTGTAGACTTTCCAATTTCCCAGGGAGGGCTGGGGCTGGGCCTGGGCCAGAGACATCATAGTTCATTGTCTCCGATGGAGGCTCATCAGCACCTCCTGGAAAAGTTCGGGGGGGGGGGCTCCAGCCTCCCAGCCCCCCTGAAGTTGATGCCTATGACTGATGGTGTTGCTAAGATCTATATGAGAGCAAAGTTGGCCACCATATTGGACTCCCATTTTAGCTGTATCTGAAGAAGTGAGCAGTGACTCACAAAAGCTCATGCCCTGCCACAAATTTTGTTAGTCTTTAAGGTGCTAGGGGACTCTTGCTCTTTTCTGCTGCTACAGACTAACACGGCTACCCATCTTGATCTAAACTGAGGCTATCGTACTTTGGTCACATTATAAGACAAGAGTCACTGGAAAGGACAATAGTGCTAGGAAAACTTGAAGGCAGTAGGAAAAGAGGAACATGAGATGGATTGCCTCAATCAGTGCCCCCCTAAATTTGCAAGACCTGAGCAAGGCTGGTAATGATAGAACATATTGGAGGCTTGTCATATATTGCAAGCAATTTGATGGCACCAACACACACACAATATTGAAATGCCCTGTATAGATCTATGATGTACCTTCGTTTGGAACACACTGCAGTTCTGGTCATCGTACCTCAAAAAGGGCATTGTAGAACTAGGAAGAGGGCAACCAGGATACTTGAAAGAGGTTGGAGCACTTTTCTTATGAGGAAAGTCTGAAGAGTTTGGAACTTTTCAGTTTAGGAAAAAAGCTCAGTGTGTGTGTGATATGATAAAGGTTTATAAAATTGTGCACGAGATGGAGAAAATTGTGCATAGTGTGTAGTGGTTGAAGTGTTGCATGAGGATCTGGGAAATTCACGTTTGAAGCTTGTGGTGTGCCCTTGGGCCGATCACATACTTCAGCCTAACTTACCTCAGGGTGGTTGTGTGGGGACAAAACAGAGAATTGGGTAAGCTGCTTTGGGTCCCTGTTGGCGTGAAATGCAGGATATAAATAAAATTATGGGTGGGGATGGAGAAAACAGAACATTTTCTCACAGCACTAGAACTCGATAAAACTGTTGAGCAATAGATTAAAGAAAATACTTCACTCAAGTAGTAATCAATGCTCTCTCTAAGCTGTGGAGCCTCGTGAGCAAAAACTCTACAATGTGAGCTACTGGCATTAAAGCCGTGAGCGAATGATTTGGCCACTGCATAAATGAGGTTGCTCTGGAGCCATCCTTCCTGAGCTAAGGCAAAAATGTGTGAACCGGAGGCTAAAAAATTGTGAGCTAGCTCGCACGAATTCAGCTTAAAGGGAACACTGCATGTGAGATCTGCTCCTAGTGGCTACTTTACTGCCGCATAAGTTCTCGAGAAACACAGCTCTCAATAACGTCTGTCAGTCTTAAAGGTGCTACCGGCCTTCTTACTATTTTGCACCAATAGACTAGCATGGCTAAGTTAGCCTGGGCCAGGCTAACTCCTCTGGATGTTCTGCCCATGCCCAGAGGCAGTAAGCGCTGTTCCTGTCCCTTTCCGAGCTCTCTCGAAGGTTGCCGCCCGCCCCTCCCTCGACCAATCAGGAAAGAAAAAGCTGCCTCCGCCCTCATTCTAGGTAGATGTGGGCGAAGCCATCTTCTCCCTCGCCTCTCCCCACTTTCAGAGAAGCCGCCGCTGCGCCCCTCGCTCCGCGCATGCGCGGCAGCCCGTCTAGCCGGGGGGCGTTCGTTGTCCCACCTCTAACGGGCGTCGAGGTGGAAGCGTAGAGAAGGCGGCCGAATCAGCCGTTCCCCGGTGAGTGAGGGGAGAGGGTGTGTGCACGGGCTGAGGAGGCCCCCTTTTGGAGACCCGCTTCTGATGGCCCCCCGGGGGGGGGCGTCTCCCCCCCCCCGCACCGTCCATAGGCCTGGGGGTCTCCCGGTCCCCTTCCCTGAAGGGATGATTTGCGGCATTTTCCATTCCTAGAAGAGGCTGCATCTGTAAGGGTGCCCCAGCCTCAAATTCCGCGAGTTTAGGTTTGTGGGAGACAGGGTTGCCAACTCCAGTTTGGGACATTCCGGGAGATTGGAGGGGAAGGGAAGGGAGCTCAACATGTTTGTGTGATGCTAGTGCAGGACGTCTGTTTCTCTTAGATTCTGGCTCCCCCTTAGTGCTGTTTTCTTGAGCCCAAACAGCTCTGGGGGGAGATATGTGCTCTAACTCCATCCAGAACCATTTCAGCTCAGAACAACAGCTTGGAGGGGAGGCAGTAGCCCCTTCTCCCCACATGTTGCAGTCCTGAGTGGACTCATTAAAAGTCTTTAGTTTGGCCCTAAGGGAAGACATGATTACTGTCTTCAAATATCTGAAACGCTGTCATCATGTGGAAGATGGAACAGACTTATTTATTCTTATTCCATAGGGCAGCAGGAGAGAGAATGGCTAGAAATTTCAGTATTTCTAACCAAAATTTTTTGAAAAGCACAAACGGAGACTATTGCATTTCTGATGAGATGCGGTGAGTTACGCAAGAGCTCTTCAAAAGCCATGTTTGTTTTGTTACACTTGGGTCCCATGCAGAGGAGTTCTCATCCGGGCAGTTTGCAGGGCTAACTTCAGCAACATTACTTTATCATGAGCTGATAGTATTTTATCAAAAAAGGAGGAGGAAACAGAGTTTCATCTCTGTTTTATTTGAAGCCCTGACGTATGGGGCATTCAAGACAGACCAGGGGTTTCGCACAACACGTAAGCTGCTTCCATGTCGGAATTTTTCCCTGGGTGGAACACAGCATGCCCCATCTTTGGGGGAAGAGCTTCCACACAACATTCCAAACATGCAAAAGGTTCCTGCGGCTTTCCCCTTTAAACAGAGGAAAGGAAGAGTCTCCCTTTTTCTGGAGTTAGGGGAGAGCTGTGCTTTTCTCCCTCCCTTCCTCTCAGCCTTTTCAGTTCCTGGTTGCGCCATGGCTCAGGTGGGGAGGAAGCCACAGAGGGGCCCAGCCTGAGTCTGCTTGTGGCTGTGGCCACTTCTGTGATGAAGGGGCAGAGGTGGCAGCAGTCTCCATGGGGATGAGGCATACAGGCCTTGTCCCCCCTCACTTCCACCCTGGCGGCAGCTGCTCCCAGAGCAAGGGTGGATTTTCCTGCTCCTGTGCACATGGTGGTAGAAAGTGCCCTCAAGTCACAACTGACTTATGGCGAGCCTTCAGAGTTTTCAAAGCAACAGATGTTCAGAGAGGTGGTTTGCCATAGCTTGCATCCCCATAGCAGCACTGGACCTCCGTGGTCTCCTATTCAAGTACTAGAATCATAGAGTTGGAAGGGATCTCTAGGGTCATCTAGTCCAACCCCCTGCACAGTGCAGGCAATTCACAAATACTTCCCCCTCCACACCCACAGTGACCCCTGTTCCATGCCCAGATGATGAGAAAAAAACCTTCCAGGATCTCCAGCCAAACTGGCCTGGAGAAAAATTGCTTCCTGACCTCAAAGTGGCAATCAGCCTTTCCCTGGGTGTGTAAGAAAGGGCCACGAGAACTAAGCACTGATGCACCTTCCTGCCCGCCCTCTTATGATCTGCCTAAGTTTACAGAATCAGCACTGCTGATAGATGGCCATCTAGCCTCTGTTTGAAAACCTCCAAAGAAGGAGAGCCCTACCCAGGACTGACCCTGCTTAGCTTCCGAGATCGGATGAGATCAGGCTAGCCTGGGCCATCCAGGTCAGCTTGCTTCTGTGTACGTACAGGAATAAATCACATGGTATTGATATCCTTGGTTGGTTGTGACTACTGAGAGATTAGGTGACTTTAAAAGGGGGAATTAGACTTTTCCTTCTCTGTGAATTTACCAGTAGATGTGATGGCTAAATGGGGACTCCATGTTGAAAGGCAGTGTACCTCTGAAACTTTTGTGCGGGGAAACTTTTGTGGGGGAGGCTTTGGCCTCTGTGCTCCTGCTTGTATACTTCCCAGGCATCTGGTTGGTCCCTGTGGAAAGCAGGGTGCTGGACTAGATAAATCACTGGTCTGATGCATCAGAGAAGGAGGAGATTGGATTTATACCCCACCCTTCACTACCTGAAGGAGTCTCAGAGCGGCTGAGAATCCCTTTCCCTCCCCACAACAGATACCCTGTGAGGTAGGTGGGGCTGAGAGAGCCCGGCTCTGAAAGAACTTGTGACTGACCCAAGGTCACACCACCAGTTGCATGTGGAGGAGTGGGGAATCAAACGCGGTTCTCCCAGATTAGAGTCTGCGGCGCGCTCTTAACCACTACACTAAACTGCTGCTTAACCATTGCACCAAACTTCTCTTCTTTTCTTCTGTCCAGCCTATCATTGTGTTATCTCCCGCCTGCTTGGCCTCCAGGACTTACTTGCAGGATGTTCAACCTGCTTGGCAAGTTTTGATACGATTGCTATGTTCTTTTACTCTCTCTCCATTCCATATCATGGGAGGATCATAACTGGCCTCCTATTACTGAATCATGTTGGAAGCACAACAGAAAGAGGGAAAGATTGCATAATTGGCAACAGCTTAGGAAAGTGTTGGAGGCAGGGGAGCTTTTGTCCCAAATCATTATATTTAGCAAAAATATATTTCTTGCCTCCAACAGGATTGTGTGTTGTGGAGGGATTTGTGTGGCTGGAGCTCAGTGGATAGAACCTCTGCTTTGCATGCAGAAGGTTTGAGGTTCCGTTCCCAGCATCTCCAGTTAAAGGAATCAGGTAGAAGGTGATGTTGTGAAAGACGTCAGGCTGAGCCACTGGAGAGCCGCTGCCAGCCTGAGTAGACCATACTGACCTTGATGGCTTCATGTATGATGTAGTTTTAAAGTACATGTGCAAGTCTCTCATTCAAGTCCCCATTTGAAAGGGATGTGTATATCTGGACCAGAATAAGACAGCTTAGCAGTCATAGAGGTGGATGCATACAGGTCTCAAATTGTGCTAGAATCCAAGGAAGTACTCATAGGCCTCCCTTCCTGCCCCAGCCTCGATCCTGCCTGCCAGTCCTCGAATGCTTCCAAGTTCTGAGTTGCTGCTATCTGGCTTACCTCGTCTCCTCCGTTTTGCTGCAATGAGCTCCGTGACTGGCACATACGAGTTGCGGGAACCCCTCAACTACCGAGGTGGAACCCGTGTCCAGCCTGCGGATGGGAACCACTTTGAAGAAGTGTATGAGCCAGCAACAGGTAACTATTTATTTCTTCATTTATTCCTCCGAGTGTGACTTGCTGGGGGGCCAAAGGTACAGGCGTATGGTGGGTGGAGAGGGCGGCCAAAGGTACAGGCGTATGGTGGGTGGAGAGGGCGGCCAAAGGTACAGGCGTATGGGAGCCACCCTTCCTTGGCAGACTCACAGCCGAAGAATCCATGGCAGGACTTTGTGTGGTGATTAGACAATGCTTATATTGCTCAGAAACTATTGCTGGGCTTAGGTGTGTTTAAATTGGAAAGAATTCCCACATAAGCTGCTTCCAAGGCCAGAAGTTTATCAGTACTAGGCATAATTTCTTATATTTTCTTTATAGCAGGACATTATACTTGCCTGCTTGTTAGGAGAAAAACTTTGTCTCCTTCTGAGACCTGAGATGCAAGAGGATAGTGGCAAGTGTTGTAACACTGCTGGTAGTTTAGGCACGTTTGTGAAAATAAAACCCCCAGGGCTGCCGAATTATTATTTTCCCCCATTAGGTATGTCTTACTTTTACAGAAGGAATTACTGTTCCTTCATATTCTTCACTGTATGGGGTGAAATAGAAGATTAAGCAGGAAAAGTGCTATGTGTGCACCAACATTTCACAGAAGTGCAGAAAAAGGCATAAATATTATATTGGCCTCAAAGCTCCTGAGAATGTCACCTGTCATCCTTCTTCCCCCACCCTCCCAGTTTTCTGGCCATTTACATTCAGAAAGATACACTCAGAAGTAATGCCTAGTGAAATCTATAAAAGCGAAGCGACTGCAGAATAAGGTTTTTGTGCAAGATAATAAAAATACTTGAGGGCAACTGTTTTGCATGATGCATACAAGTTGGAGAGTTCTGCTTTTTGTAATCACTATATTTGAATTCATCTTGGCAAAGAACTTTTAAGTACACATATCCCTGGGCTGTATCAAGATCTTTCCTTCTTCTCTTTGACGTTTTAAAAATGCAAAGGAGAATTCAGAGATGACAGGAATAGCTGTAAATAAATGCATTTGTACACAGTTGTTTTTGTGCTGGACAGCTGTGAAAGCCCAGAGACCCAAAACACAGTTCATGTGGGCTCAATTTCTATGAGTGGTTCTTGAAATAGAACTGTGGTAGATGTTGTGAATTCAGTACCGCCAGGCAGGAGACCTATGCCTCTACCTGCCAATACCTTTCTTGGCACCTGCCCAGTTTTTTTAAAATGTGGGTGGGGGCAGGTGGGACTTTTACCCAGCAGGACATCTGATTGGCAATTGGAGATCTGATTGGCTTTGCAGATTTGTTTAAAAAATCCCTTTGGCTACAGCTGCCACTACATCACTGCATGCCTGAAAGTAAGCTGTGTGTAAACAAAAAACATCTTTAAACCATTCAAAAAGGTTTCCTGTCAAGCAGAGCTTCTGCCTGAAATGCTGAAGAGTTACTATCAGAGTCACATCAGAGTCAAGCCCTGAAATTTTGTGGCTGGCTGTACCTCAGGAGACAGCAGTTTTGCAGTTGCACCTGCAAGAATTCCAAAGGTACCCCCAAGTTCAAAAAGGTTGGGGATCCCTGGTCTGTGGGTTCTTTTAATCCACAGGGTATGTGACTGTCAGTAGGAAGAGGCAGAGTTTCTTTCTAACGGTTTTATATGCATGCCCTTTTCATGCCTATTTCCGTATCATGTGTTTGTTTCCATTTTCAGTTTGCAATTTGCTTTTGTAGTATATTATGCAGTAGTGCCTTCCAATAAACTGCTTAATTTATATCCGTCTGCATCTCCCTACTGACAGGGTAATGAGAACCCATAGGGACAGAGGCCTCCTGCTAAAGGGAACCAAATCAACAGATCAGGCTACAGAATCTGAATCCCTTTCTTCTTCCTTAGGCCGTGTCATTGGCAAGTTTCTCTGCTCTGGTGAGAAGGAGGTGAATCTAGCGGTGCAGAGTGCACAGGCCGCATTTAAAATATGGAGTCAGAAATCGGGCATGGAACGGAGCACTATATTGTTGGAGGCTGCCAGGATCATCCGGGTATGTAGAAAAAGGGCACGGGCCAGCTCCATCAGCCCGACTATTATTCCGGATGCCCTCTGGGGTGCTGTGCATGCGACCGGAGGTCTGCACGTCTTTGCTTCATTGTTGTTGTTTTTTGCCTTTCAGTCACAGCCGACTTACGACAACCTTGTAGGGTTTTCAAGGCAAGAGATGTACAGAGGTGTTTGCCATTGCCTGCCTCCACATCGTGACCCCGGTACTCCTCGGGTCTCCCATCCAAATACTAACCAGGGCCAGCTCTGCTAAGCTTCTGAGATCTGATGAGATCAGGCTAACCTGGGCTATCCAGGTCCGGTCGTTGAATAGCTAGCCATTGTTTGGGGCTGTCAGCAGCCCCTTTCCTCTCTCAAATGCGCTGGTATACAGAGATCTCTGAAGATGAAGGATCCACTCTGGCAGTTTGCACAGGGCTTTGTAGAAGCAGAACCAACGAGGAGGACTTGTCTTCCCCCAAATTCAGTGCTATGTGAATTAAGGGTCCTTTCCCCCTCCCATAAGTCCTCTGGCATGCATAGAGAATTTGTGGGAGTTGCACTCTTGCTTCTCGCAGAACTTTGGAAATGAAGCCACACAAATCCCTCTTTCTACTCCCCCCGTGCCTGGTCTCATGGGGAAATCAAGGGAGGAGAAGTGACCTTTGTCCATGGAAGAGGTGGTTGGCAGAGGGGGAGGGATGGTTGCCACTGGCAACAGCATTTGTAGACTCCCTGTAAATAATACTGTCTGAAAATTGTTAACGTTTTGACATCTCCAGATAAGCATGCCACCTTTGGTCACAGAAGCCACACAAACCCTGGGAGGTGTCCTTCCCATCCCAGTCTGGTTTTTTTTCTTCTTAAATAGCTCAAGCAGCAGCTTACTTGCACACAAGCTTAACACGTTTTGAAGCCCTGAGAACTCTTAGAGGATTTCTCTTTCATTGTCTGCACTTCTGTTGTGCCCAACTTTGCAGTTCTAAAGTGAAAATGCTGTAGGAGTGCCATCCCTTTTGCATTAGTGTTAATCTTTTCTGTGAGCCATCAGGATGGCAACTGGAGTGTGGGTGAGGTGCAGCTGTGCTTTCTTTTCTTTTTTTGGTCTCTGCTTGGGGGGGGGGGAGAAGAAATATTTTGTCCTGTTCAACAGTTACCCTGCATTAGTATTTTGTGTTTTTTTTGACGTGTGCAAGGGTGTATGTGATAGAGTGGGGAGTGGTGCCTCCATTGAGGTGCTGATGATCAGAGGGAGATGGGGTGAGAAAGAGGCCAGGTAAAGGGAAGAACAGGTTATGCCCATCACTGCTTCCAGTGTCTGCTTTAGCCAAAGGGACCCTGAGAAACCTGCCAACCGCACATCAGGCTTAAAAGTGCTGCTCCTGAATGCCAGGTTGGTTTATAATAAGGCAGCAATCAACGGATTGTAATAAATCAGCAAGGAAATCGGCATGTCACAGAGACATGCCTGGGGGAAGGAAGAATAGATCCCTACCAAATGTGCTCATGGGGTTTCGTGGTGTGGCATCAGGCTGGACTCGGTGAGCGGGGGGGGGGGGGGTGGCTCTTGGGTAGCAGCCTTTTTTGGTGTTTGCCAGGTGCTTTGTCAGTCAGAGTCCTCACTTGGGTTGTAAGCACCTCATGCTGGGGACTCGGGGCTTGTGTCCTTGAGGATCCTAAGGCTTGTGTCCCTCAAAGACTACAACATCCAGGCTGCCCTTATGAAAGTGGATCAGAAGTTCATTTTCTGCATGACAACTGTGAGGCTGTCCCCAGAACTTTATGGTCCACACACCCATAAGTGGGGCATACGCTCACCCTAGTTTTCAAGGGGGGAAAGGTGCATGGATCGGTAAGGGGGGGGGATTTTCTATTCTGCCTTTCTTTATGGATTGGACATTACCTGGTGAAGTTTAGACTAGCAGAACTCCCACAAAGGGGTAGGGGACTTTATAAGATGGTCTGCACTGAGTAGCTAATAGATTTGGAGGGTTTCCTGATTTGTGTAGAGGATTTTCCAGTTAGCAAGACCCTGGTTGATTTATGGAGTGCAAAATGACCCAGGTGATGCCTAAGTGCCCTCTCTACTCCTGTGCCGTTCAGAATACTCATTGTTTTATTAAGGAGCCCAGAGCAATGAAACATCAGGATATACAGAATGCAAATGGCGGAAAATGGGGGTGAATGTGACCAAAGATAGGTCCGAGCATCTTATCCTGTCCACTGCGCAGCAGCAAGGCTGGCTCATTTCTCTACCATTATTGCATGTGCAGGATGCCACCCAGTGGTGGTTTTCCACATTGTAAGGGGGGGAATCGCTTCTCGGGCCCGTAAGGGTGTAGACCGCAGTAATGTACAGGCCCACTGCGAGTCATTTGAGAGGAATGTGTAGACAGAATAGCGTATTTGCTATGACTTGCACACTACAGGTAATCCAATCACATTTCAGGATGATAGGACAAAGTTGGAGTCCAAGGGCACCTTTTAAGACCAACAAAGTTTTATTCAAGGTGTGTGCTTTCGTGTGCACACACTTCATCAGACAATAAAATGGAATTACAGAACATAGTTGTATATAGTTTGTTTATTTATTTATTTCCTGGGATTTATATCCCGCCCTCCCCACCAAATGGCAGGCTCAGTTGCCTATGTAGTTGCATATATAGGGGTGGCTTGTGTAATTAGCATGCAGAATAGTAAAGATGTTTATTAACAGATCAAAAGAATGCTAAGCTCGGTTTCTGGTTATCATCTGTTTGGGTTCGACTGGAGAGGAAAAACAACATAGGTAATACACAGGGCTTTTTTTGTAGAAAAAGCCCAGCAGGAACTCGTTAGCATAATAGGCCACACCCAACAGCAGAAATGCATTAGCATATCAGGCCACACCCCTGACAGTACAGCTCCCTCCCAGGATCGGCTTCCCCAGGTGCCTTGTGGCTTGCAGGGCTCATGCAGAACCCAAGGGAAGGAAGGCAGTTTCTGGATTGGCTTCCCCAGACGCCCCATGGCTTGCGAGATGCCTGGGGAACCTGAGGGGGGGGGGAGGCTGTAGGCATGGCCAACTCAGAAGCCAGCCGGGACTCCGTTCCTGTGCGTTCCTGCCCAAAAATAGCCCTGGTAATACATAGTCAAACCCAAACAGATGATAACTGGAAACCATCTTTACTATTTTGCATGCTAATTTACTAATTTATATATGCAACTCTATACGACTATGTTCTGTAATTCCATTTTATTGTCCGACAAAGTGTGTGTGCACACGAAAGCACACACCTTGAATAAAACTTTGTTGGTCTTAAAAGGCGCCACTGGACTCTAACTTTGTTCTATTGCTTCAGACCAACACAGCTGCCCACCTTGATTTCGGGATGATGTTAGAGTACCATATGGCTGTGGGGAAGACTGTCAATTGGTGAAGCCTGATGAAGTGCGCAGGATGCTTCTCTAAGTATGTGTCCCATCACATCTAGCCTCTACCCTTGCCCCTCTTGGCTGATATTTTTGGCCCAGATTGGGCTATTCAGATAGGTCCAGGTGATTTTTAAATGCATTCTTTAAAGAGCGAATGGTGCCACCCCCGCCACACCCCCTTGAAGGAGGTGGTCATGAGATTCCTCCTGAAGAAGACATCCCTGAACCCAGTGACTACTTCAGCATTCACCTCTTGGGCAATGTGCTCAAGCATGTGGTAGCTACAACTTCAGGGTGTCTTGAAGAAAACAGTTTGCCCAGACCCAAGTCAGTATAGATTTAGACCTGAGTTTGGGGTGGAAACTGCCTTGGAGGCCGATGAAGAACTTGCACACGAGACAAGTGAGTTTGAAGGGGAAAACTCAAGTCTGCCCCTGGCAGTGAGCAGTTTATTTTTAAACATACACAGACTTACACGCCACGCCCTTAGGTTGCTGCGTCAGCGTTCAGTAGACAATAAGGTCAACATGGAATCAACATAGGGGATGAGACAACTGTCTCAGGAGCCACTGTTTGCAGAAGTGATTGTCAGCTTTAATGGGGCAACGCTCATTGTGTAGCAGGGAGGGTGGAATCCACGTGAATGAGAGACATCTGTCTCGAGAGTATACTGTTTGCAGGAGGGTTTATACAATGCTCATTGTGTAGCAGGGAGGGGGGAGAAGCATGGACTTTGGCCTGGCTAGCATCCCAGTCTCAGATCTTCCCTACAGGCCTTGACTGGCTCTCTTCACTGTGAGAGTGACAGAGAGAGCCCGTTCCTGATCGTTCTGGACTTATAAGGGGTGTTCAGTATCCTCACTTGTGCTGAGTGAGGTCGGTCTATGAGGGTTCTGAACAGCTATTTAGAGAAGGTGAATGAGGGCCAATGAATCCATTCCAGATAAGACAGAGAGGGAATTGCCCAGTGGTAAAGCTACCCAGTTTAAGAACAGGGATACAGTTGCCCAGCCATTTGGGAACATGAGTGGTGGCTGCTCGAATGTTCCTTAAGAGGCCAGAGCAAAAGAAAATGGTGGAAGTAGAAATGTGAGGGGCTGAAGGAGGTTGTGAGAGGGAGGGGCTCTGGCTCAGTAGAAAAGCCTCTGGCATGCAGTAAATCCTTGGTTCAATCCTCGGCATCTCCAGTTAAGAGGATCAGGTAATATGTGATGAGAAAGACCTCTGTCTGAGATCCCAGAAAGCTGCTGCTGGCCTGAGTAGGCAATATGGGCCTTGATGGACCAATGGTCTGATTCGGTATAAGGCAGCCTCATGTGTTTGTGTCATGAGGGAGAAGAAGGTAACCAGGGAGACGGTGGGGTGGACCCAAAACACATTTGTGCAGGGACAAGGATCTCTGCCTGGAGAGTGCAAATTTTCCTGCTTCTCCCTCCTGTGGCAACCTGAGATGGTTCCCAAAAGATTTTCGAGACTATTCCACACTCCTGTGGGATGGGGAGAAACACAGAAGTCGTGCACCTGGGCAGATGTCCTTGTACCTGCCGAAACGCGGCATTGAATACACCCTGGGAACTGCTTGATATAGTTATAGGTCTGCGACTCCTTGAGAATGCACCATTATTTGAAATACAGTTTGCCCTGCTTGGAGGGAATGTAAGAAGAGCCGTGCTGGATCAGTCCAAATGCCCACCTAGTCCAGCATCATGTTCACACAGTGGCCAACCAACCGCCTTCAGGAAGCCCACAAGCAGCATCATCCTTCCTGTGCTCCCCAGGACCTGACCAGAGGAGACACAGACTACCTCTCGTACTGGAAGTGTTAGATGCCCATCATCATTAGTAGCCATTGATAGCCCAGTCCTCCATGAATTTGTCCACCCCTCTTTTTTAAAACCTTCCAAGTTGGTGGCCATGACCGTGAGTTCCACAAATTAACTGTGTGCCAGGTAAAGAAATACTTACTTTTGCCTGTCCTGAATCTGCCACCTTTCAGCTTCAGTGGATAATCCTGGGCCTGTCCACTCTCTCCGTGGCATACGTGACCTATAAATCTGTCGTGTCTCCCCTTAAGCAGGGCTGCAAGATTAAATTTATTAACTGGGGCAGCTAACCAACAAAAGTTTTTATTGTCTGGACTTAAAAAGTGTCTCCTGCCTGTGTGGTCAGGATTATCCAGAAACAGAACAAATATTTATTTATTACACTTTAATGCGTTCGTCCTGGCTTCCTCTATGTCAGGGACTTCTCTGTGTCGTGGCTTAGGTTGCTATACATCCCTGATGATGTGAGAGGCCAGCGGTTCTCGTGTCTCTCAGGTCAACATAGTGCAGTAAGCTAGAGTGATTTCCAGACTAGCTCTGACTTGTGCAAACTCTTGCTGAAGAAGTGCTGTTTGTCTTTAAGATGTCACTGGAATTCTAATTAGAGAAGACACAGGCAGGAATAACAGGATCAATTGATTCGTGGCCAAGCTGAATAAACATACTTGTCTCTTAAGAGTTTCTGTGCCTAAATCTAGCAAGAATAAACTTGAAGAGAAGAAGAAGAGACTGGATTTATACCCCACCCTTCACTACCCAAAGGAGTCTCAGAGCAGCTCACAATCTCCTTTCCCTTCCCCTCCCCACAGCAGACACCCTGTGAGGTAGGTGGGGCTGAGAGAGCTCTTTCGAGAGCTCATGAGAGAACAGCTCTGAAAGAACTTGTGACTGACCCAATGTCACACCCACAGCTGCATGTGGAGGAGTGGGGAACCAAACCCAGTTCTCCCAGATTAGAGTCTGAGCTGTATGAACCTCTGGCAAAACAATACTTTAGAACAGTTCCCATCCGTTTGTAAGTACAGGCTTGCTCGCGTATGTACTGGACCACCACATTCTAGGCTCTAGAAACTCAAAAGATCTTGAAAAAGAAGCATTTTCACCCTTGACTCAAGTTGTGACTCCAGTCATTACTTGGAACAAATCTTAATCTTCAATTGCACTCTAGAAATGAACATATTGTCATCTCATGTTGTTTTGTAACTATTAGGCTTTTGTAGTATTTACTATTAACAGTGTTTGGGGGGAGGGGTGTTAGGTGCCGTCCAGTTGCTTCAGAAATACGGTGACCCTATGAATTAATGTCCTCCAAGACGTCCTAAAGTTAACATCCTTGCTTTGGTCTCGCAAATGGAGGGCTGTGGCTCCCTCATTCCATCTCATTCAGGGTCTTCCTCTTTCCCTGCTGCCTTCAACTTTTCCTAGCATTATTGTTTTTTTCCCAGTGAGTCTTGTCTTCTCATGATGTGACCAAAGTGCTACAGCCTCAGCCTGGTCATTTCAGCTTCTACAGGGAGTTCAGGCTTGAGTCGATCTAGAACCCACTGATTTGGGGGGTTTTGACAGTCCGCATTATTTGTAAAATTCTCCTCCAGCACCAAGTTCAGCACTGCTAGTATTGATAGCACAATGTTTTTTCATTCAGATTCTCTCTTTTCACCCTCTTTTTTAAAATTTCCTTTGGAAAAATCAAGAAAAGGTATCTGGAAAACAAGTCCCCCCCCCCCCCCCCCAAATTTTTCCAGGCCTTCACATCGCTAGACAATAAGTATCCCTGTAACAAAGCTTGAAGACAGCTGATAGTTCTTAAGAGAGACATGGCTTTCCATGGTGTTTGTTCCACTGTCACCTTCTAATATTTTATGTACTTCATTTATAACCCCCCGTTTTATCCCCAATGGGGGATCCAGAGCAGCTCACAATATTGTCCCCTTCTCCATTTTAAAATCATAACAACCCTATGATGCTGAGAGGCCCAAGGTCTCCCAGCACGCTGCCAAAGGCCGAGTAGGGATTCAAACCTGGGTCTCCCAGTTCCTAGTCGGACATTTTAACCACTACCTCACTCTGTCTTCTCTTGTGTAGTGAAATTTGAGGAAGTAAAGAACAGACAGCCAGTTTTTCAAGTCCTGCCTCTATAAAGCCATTTCATTCTGAAAGATGAGTGTGGATTTAGAACATTTATACCCTGCTCGGTCCATGGGCTCAGCGGCTTGTGGCTGCTTTTCCAACTGAAATACTTCTGCCCTCCTTGGGCTCAGCTGTTCCTCCAGGCTACAGGAAAAACCATGAAAAAGGTAGTGTCCTCACAAAGGGAGCAATTTTTCCCCTCCTTTCCCCCCCTCCCATTTCTTTTTAGATCTTCCCATCTTTACAGGGTGCATATCTTTCTCCTGGCTGCACCAAATGTGGTGAAAACAAAGGGAAACAATAATGGCTGCCTTCTGCCTAGCAACATGGAGTAGCTTTTGTTAGCTAAATGGCAAGTTACCTCACATGACAAAAGAACTCAGAAGACCCAAGCTTTCCTTTTTGGTTTTGCAGTGCTTGGGAGTTGACCAGTTGGCATCAGCCAAAGAGATTTTTGAAACGGAACCTTTCCCTTCTCACCTCATGTAGGCCACCTTCGATTTTTGCGCTCGCATTTGAGTTTCTTGCGATTTCTTGCTCCGTGAATTTCTCTGACATTTGTTTTTTAATTCCTCTTCTGAAAGCCTCTTGGTGAGTTCTAAATCCAAACAAAAAACATCTATCAGGGCAGGCCTTTGGCTGACCCTGCTGTTTCTCCCATTGTTCAGAAGTCTCCCAGGCCTTGTTTTGACACGCTTTATAAGCAGGAGAAATTTGGTCGGCTGGTGTGTAGCCATTGTATTATGCTAATCCGGGGGCCTTGCAGGGCTTGTTTGGCAAATGCAGGATTTATTTTTATTACATTTATCTGATGCTTCTCAGGAGAGAGCTCATCCAGGTTCTCTGCAATAAGGTAACTGGATTATGGGCCTTCAACCCTATCATCGTGACCTCTGGGTTAATTTTTAAAAAGAAAGAGAGAAAACAGCCACCCATTTGAACAATACGTGATCAGAAGAGATTCCATTATTCAGTTTAATTACGTGGTCTCCTATTCATTGTTGTACTGGGTTAAGTATTCTGTATTACTCAGTAAATACTGATAATGTTATATAGAATTGCTCAAGATACTTGAAATAAAAATATTAAAATGTTTTTTTTAAACCCTCTGATTTTTTGGGGAGGTTCACCACATACCCTTAGGATACGCATTCATCTTACCCTCACGGTACCCATCCATGCTGTAAACCTTACTCCAGGAGTCCCCAAGCTTTTTGAGCCTGCAGGCATTTTTGGCATTCTGAGACAGGGCTCTGGGCGCGCATACAAAATGGCTGTGGCAGGAGGCAGAGCCAGCCACAAAATGTCAGTGAATGAAGTTATGCATAGGTCTCACAGTAACTCTTCAACATTTCAGGCAGAAGCCCTGTTTAACAGGATACCTTGATCTGCACTGCCAGTCAGAAACACTGCTGGGCAAAAGCCCCGCCTACTTTCTAAAAGCACTTGTAGGGCACCAGGAAAGATGTCAGCGGGCACCACTGCGCCCATAGGCACCACGTTGGGGACTCCTGTCTTACTCAATTTAAGCAGGCTCTGGTACCAGTGCTATCATATTTCATAGTTTGTGTATTAATTTCCCCTGTTGTAGTATTTTGTCATAAATCTTTCACAGGGCTCTTGTAGGACACAGATGCCTCCATGAGCTCCTTGGCAGGGGGATGGGATGCCACCCCAAGGGGAAAAGACAGTAACAGATGTCAGGGGAAATAGGTGGTGATTGGCATGGGGCACAGCAAGGGAAGGTTAGTACTCCAAACATTAGCTTACCTCTTCTTAATAGATACAGTCCCTTCTAAGCATTGTTCTTAACTTGGCAAACGAGAAAAGCCAGGGACCCAGCCTCTTCATGCCACATGTCCAAGAAACCAGGATCCTTGAGCTTTGTGTCCATCAGTGTATGCAACAAAGCAGTTCATGTAATTTGGTCGCTGCATCATCACATATCTGACGAAGGGAACGTTGACTCTCAAAAACTTATACCCTGAAGATCTTGTTGGTCGCTAAGGTGCCACTGGACTCGAATCAAGCTGTCCTCCTGCAACCAACACAGCTACCATCTGAAACTATCCCATGTCCAGTTTCACAAATGCCTGGGGACAAGTCTTTGGGTTACGTGGCAAAGGAAAGCCACTCTCCCTATGCCTTAGAAACTTCTTTTTTATTATCCTGTTTCAGGGCTCCGCTCTGATGAAGCATTTCTGCGACCAAGGGACCCATTGCACGAATAACTGTCCTGTTCTGATTATTTGAATATGCTTTGACACAACTTCTCTTTTGTTCAGGGTGCTTTGTATTGCTTCTCTTAGGCGCTGGCTTGTTCTGAACTGTAGCACTCGGTTAAAAAAAAGTTTCTGTTTTGAATTTCAGGAACGGAGGGAAGACATCGCTAAAATGGAATCCATCAATAATGGGAAGTCGATCTTCGAAGCCTTGGCGGACATTGACGTGTCTTGGCAATGTGTGCAGTATTATGCTGGCTTAGCGGGCTCCCTGGCGGGTGAGTGACCGTGCTGTCAGATGTGCTTTGCTGGGTTCATCGCTCCGTAAAGGGCCCAGATGTCAAACATGTGGCTGAACACCAGCGGACCTGGGAAGGGCAGGGTGTTCAGACAGGACAGGAATTATTTCGTTTAAATGGCATGTCTCTCCTTCAGAGAGAGTGTGAGTGTGTGTGTGTGTGTGAGAGAGAGAGAGAGAGTAGTGGCTGCCTGGAAACAAATCTATTATGCTTGGTGAAAGTTTTAAAAATTATTATTTGCCTTTCTGCCTCGAGGGGGCCCTTGGTTACAGAACTGACTTGTAATGTTTGGAATGCGCCACCCTTTTCCCTCCAGTCTTATTTGCAGCAGAAGCATTTGGCAGGAAACCCAGAGCTATTCCCAGCTTCCCACACAGTGCTTCTTTGCTGTTCGTATGACCTTTTGTTACTTGCTTCAACTACCGTATTTTTCGGACTATAAGACGCACCTGATCATAAGACGCACCTAGTTTTAGAGGAGGAAAACAGGGGGGAAAAATATTCTGAACCAATTAGTAGGTAGTTGGTGGGGGGGGAGAGAAGAAAGAAAGAAAGAGAGAGAGAAAGAAAGAAAGAGAGAGAGAGAGAAAGAAAGAAAGAAAGAGAGAGAGAGAGAGAGAGAAAGAAAGAAAGAAAGGGTGTTTCCCTCCCCCCCTTGCTTGGGCCCCAGTGGCTTAACGCCACTCAGGCCCAGCTCTTCCCTCCCTACCTCCCCCCCCCCCCCCGCAGCCCAGGAATGGTGAGCGGGGGATGGAGGGGGGTAGGTAGGGGTGAGAGAGAGAGAAGGAAGGAAGGTAGGTATGTAGGTAGGTGGGAGAGAGAGAGAAGGGAGGAAGGAAGACAAAGGAAGGAAGGAAGAAACAGGGAGGGAGGGAGAGAGAGAAGGAAGGAAGACAGAAAGAAAGACAGACAGAAAGAAAGGAACAGGAAGGTAGGTAGGGGGGAGAGAGAGAGAGAAGGAAGGTAGGTAGGTGGGGGGAGAGAGAGACAGAAGGAAGGAAGGGAGGAAGGAAGGAAGGTAAGTAGGTAGGTAGGTGGGGGGGAGAGAGAAGGAAGGAAGACAAAGAAAGACAGACAAAGAAAGGAAGAAACAGGAAGGTAGGGAGGAGAGAGAGAAGGAAGGAAGGAAGGAAGACAGACAGAAAGAGAAAGAAAGAAAGAAAGACAGAAAGACAAGGTGTTTCCCTCCCCCCCCTTGCTTGGGCCCGAGTGACTGACTGACAGACAGACAGACAGACAGACAGAAAGGGTGTTTCCCTCCCCCCCTTACTTGGGCCCCAGTGGCTTAACGCCACTCAGGCCCAGCTCTTACCTCCCTACCTCCCCCCACCCCCCCGCAGCCCAGGAATGGTGAGGGGGGGAGGGATGGGGCAGGAAAGGTGAGCAGGGGAGGGGGGGGCTTCCTCCCGGGGAGCTTCTGAGAGGGGTGGGTGGGAGGGGAGCTTCTGAGGGGGGTGGGAGGGAGGGGGGTTGGGAGGGGAGCTTCTGAGGGGGGTGGGTGGGAGGGGGGCTTCTGAGGCGGGTGTGTGGGAGCGGAGTTTCTGAGGGGGGTGGGTGGGAGGGGAGTTTTTGAGGGGGGTGGGTGGCTTCTGAGGGGGGTGGGAGGGAGGGGGGCTGGGAGGGGAGCTTCTGAGGGGGGGTGGGAGGGGGCTTCTGAGGGGGGTGGGAGGGAGGGGGGTTGGGAGGGGAGCTTCTGAGGGGGGTGGGAGGTAGGGGGGCTGGGAGGGGAGCTTCCAAGGGGGGAGGGGGCTTGCTTCCGGGGCCGCGGCGCTCGCCGCAGCCCCGGGGATCTCCATTGGGAGGGGGGAGCAGGCTTGCTCCCAGGAGGGGGGAGGGCATGGGGCTTTCTCCCGGGGCTGCGGCGAGCGCCGCGGGCCTGGGAGCTTCACTGGGGAGGGAGGCGGGGAGGGCATGGGGCTTTCTCTCGGGGCCACGGCGAGCGCCGCGGGCCCGGGAGCTTCATTGGGGAGGGAGGTGGGGAGGGATGGGGCTATCTCTCGGGGCCGCGGCGAGTGCCGCAGGCCTGGGAGCTTCACTGGGGAGGGAGGCGGGGAGGGCATGGGGCTTTCTCTCGGGGCCACGGCGAGCGCCGCGGGCCCGGGAGCTTCATTGGGGAGGGAGGTGGGGAGGGATGGGGCTTTCTCTCGGGGCCGCGGCGAGTGCCGCAGGCCCGGGAGCTTCATTGGGGAGGGAGGTGGGGAGGGATGGGGCTTTCTCTCGGGGCCGCGGCAAGCGCCGCGGGCCTGGGAGCTTCACTTGGGAGGGAGGCGGGGAGGGATGGGGCTTTCTCTCGGGGGAGGCAGGGAGGGATGGGGCTTTCTCTCGGGGCCGCAGCGAGCGCCACGACCCCGGGATCTCCATTGGGAGGGAGGCGGGGAGGGCATGGGGCTTTCTCTCGGGGGAGGCGGGGAGGGATGGGGCTTTCTCTTGGGGCCGCGGCAAGCGCCGCGGCCCGAGCTGCTTCACTGGGGAGGGCTTGGAGCTTTCTCCTGGGGCCGTGGCGCTTGCCGTGGCCCCGGGAACTTGAGCGGAGGGGGGGGGGCATTTGCTCCATAAGACGCACCCACTTTTCTCCCCACTTTTTTGGGGAGAAAAAGTGCGTCTTATGGTGCAAAAAATACGGTAACAGTTGTAGCGGCAGCGCGCAAAGCATTTATGATGTATGCCCTTTAAAAGAGTTACACAGCAAATTACCCTTCATTATCTTCCCATCTGTCATTTGGCTGAACTTAAAACCGTAGCCTTGGGACGTGGAACTTTCCCCCGTACTGTATGCGTAGTGTTCTTAGCCTGTGCCTGCTGGACGGCAGAAAACATCTCCACCAAAAGCAAGTGGATTGCAGATCAACAGGCAGCCCGGGCTAGAGCAGGCCAGCACTGGCTGCTTATGCCTTAGCCATATACATGGGGCTCCACCTGCAAAAAAATGTCCTGCTGGCTGCTTGAAGTCATACACCTTCTCTTCTCACGACTTCTCTTTTCCCACTCAGGTCAGCACATCCAGCTCCCTGGAGGATCCTTTGCTTACACCAGAAGAGAACCTCTTGGGGTGTGTGTTGGAATCGGGGCCTGGAACTACCCTTTCCAGATTGCCTGTTGGAAATCAGCCCCGGCTTTGGCCTGTGGTAAAGGAGATGCTCTGTTTCAGGGGTGAGAGGGCAGGTATCTTCCCCAAGAGCGAATAGTCGAGTGAGAGTGTAGTCACTCTGGCTGTGGGTCGATGGGGGGAAATCTTGGGATGGGGCGGGGAACAAAACCCCGCTGCCTCACTTCCGCTACTCCTTTTGGAGCCTTGGATGTAGAATCTAACTGACAGATTGAGGAAGGGGTTAGCTAAACACCAAGGCCATGTTATGAACTTTCACTTAAGGTGTTGGATAGAAATGACTGGAGTAAGGGGTTGACCGCTATTTAAACCAGTTTATCTCTGGTCAGTAAATTCTCTTATAATTAGATTACTTTTTCCCTGGATGTGTCTGAGGGACGAGGTCTCAATCCATCAGTCAAGCAGACATACTAAAGAAAAAAAAAGCCTTTGAAACTAATGAGAAAAATGAAGGCGAATATAGATTAGTGGACATCTCTTAGCCTTCGTAGCATTGTAACAGATAAAAATAAGATAATTTTTTTTCTATATCTCTTTCAGTGAGTCACCAATATATGAGTGGCAAAAAGTGCTGAATAAATTTAGATGGGGAAGGGCATAAAGTCATGTTTGATATAAACCCCCCCCCCAAAAAGGGAACTTGAATCCCCCTACCTCTGTCCTGGGCAGCGGCATATACAAACACTATAATACCTGTTGGAGAACCCAAACAATTCAGAGTGGAGAAAGCATTGTTGTGAAACAATAGGAAGAGGTGGTTTGGCCATCAAAACGTAGGACAGGGGTGATGGGCACAGTCACAAAATGGCTGCTGCAGGAGGTGGGGACAATCACAAAATATTAGGGATCTGCACAGCCACCTGGAAGCCTTGCTGGGGAAAAGCTTTTGGCAGGTGCCAGGAAAGGTACCAGCAGGCGCCATGGGCACCACGTCGGGACCCCCGATGTAGTGTGACACAACTGGAGGTGGGGGGAATAAACTTACACCTAATATTAAACCAGAAATGGTTGAGGAGCAAATCAAGCCTATTCCAGAAACATGGGTCAACCAAGTAAAACAGCTGTCCTTTAATAAATACACAAAATATCCATAAGTAATGATACATATGCATTAAAAAGTCTTAAAGTATCACCTTGGGCTAGCTGCACGTATGGTGTGATCAGGGTGTTTTCCTAGCCCCCCCTATTCCTTTTGTGCACTGGCTTCTGCCCGCAGCAGGCTGACGCACACCCTTTCTCACTTTTTTTTTGGTCTGCTCCTTATCCATACGCATTGGGTTTTCTAGGTAACGCCATGATCTTCAAGCCATCTCCCTTCACCCCCATCTCTGTCGTGACGCTGGCCGAGATTTACAGCGAAGCCGGCGTCCCCAAGGGGCTTTTCAATGTGGTGCAAGGTGGGGCTGCCACCGGCCAGATCCTGTGCCATCACCCACATGTGGGCAAAGTTTCTTTCACCGGCAGTGTGCCCACAGGCATCAAGGTAAAGCAAAAATAGCCCTAGGACTGTTGAAAAGCCAGCATAGCTCCCATCTCCCAGGGTGTCTGTCATGGGGCAGGCTGCTTATAATTATAATGGGGCACGCTGCCTATAACTGCCCCAGCTTCTGTTCATGCTGACAAAATTTATAACGATTAGCTACCATGCAGCCCTCCATAGGAGGAAGTACTTGTTGCACTAAGGCCAGTTCAGAAGTATCATAGAGTATAAGGCGGGAGTGGAATTGGCCCATCCAGGGCTCTTACACAGCCGGCAAGCAACTAGTGCAAGGGAGGGAACAGGAGACTGCTCAAGGGGGTGTCGGCAGAGCTACTCCAATTCAGACTGCAGCATGGCAGAACAACCTCATCTTCAGCTGTCACGCAGCGTGGGAGCATCTGCCCAGTGCTGCACAGCTGGTTCTCCAGCCTGCCCATGTGGGTTTTCCTTTGCACTCCACTCCCAGCCCATGAAGCCTTGCAGTGAAGATACACCAACTCAGAGCTTACCAGCTGCTGTCCTTTATACAGTTTATCTCTACAGTTGCTGGCATTACATTTTATGGAATATGGCTGAATGAAACTGCAAATAAGGCATCAATACAATAACATCAGTATAATCTCAGTACAGCAATGAGGTACAACTTGGCAATGCCTTTACAACAAGTGTAAATTACTACAATAGTCCCAGCAATAAAGCTTTCAAGTCACAATAACATGAAGTTCCAAAATCCAGTTCCAACGAAAAATCTAGATACCACCTTTGTTCTGTGCGTTACCTTTTTCCAGGATTATAAAAATTATAAAAATAAACATCCAAAAAATCATCATATATACAGCTAATGCGACATTCTCTCCACCATTACTACATCATGAATATATATTACCTAGAAGGACTGCAAAGTAGCAGCTCACAAAAATCAGTTACTTGAAGGGAACAAAGTCTCCTGCAAAGGAACCACATATAAGCAACAATGTTCCATTTTCATCAGGAGAAAATGTTCTTAATGACTTGCAAGAAAGACCCAAAATCTCTCTTAACACTCACCTAGAAAGTTTCTACTCACGGGCTACCACATAAAACATTCACAAGGGGAACTTGTCCTCCACAACTCCTTTATTGGTATGCCTTAATAATGCAGTCCACCAGGGACAGCTATATAGCAAACCGATCTCCTGTGCCTCCCAACCTTTTTTTCAAAAAACTTTTAAAGGGGCAGTAAGTCCTATTTATAAAAAAACTAGAGAATTTTAAAAGTTTTTTTTAAAGAAGGTTGAGAGGCACAGGAGATTGGGTTTTGGATGTTTATTTTTATAATTTTGTAGTTCCTGGGAAAAGGTGACACACAAAACAAAGGCAGTATCTAGATTCTTCGTTGGAACTGGATTTTGGAACTCCATGTTGAGATTATACTGACATTATTGTACCGATGCCTTATTTGCACGGTTTCATTTATCCATATTGTATTTTTCACTGTGTATTCCGCATTGTTTTCTGTGATTGCGTTTTACGGCACACGTGGCCCGGCCCGACAAAGTGACATTTATGTCAGATCTGGCCCTCGTAACAAATGAGTTTTGACACCTTTGGTATAAGATAACCAGTTAACCAAGAGGTTGGAAAAAAGCCTTTAAAACAGGGAAAATTCTAATGTTACAGTATGTTAAATTAACAAAGCTTGGATGCGTTACAAATAATTTTAAAATCCTGTGAACGCTTTTCTGCCATAAGGCCTTCCTCAGTTGGTATAAATTATTAAAATATACACCATGAAGTAAGATTATAAAATTATTCGCAATTTAAAATACAGCATCTCTGACCTAAGCTTTAAAAGCTGGGAGAAGAAGAAGAAGAAATAAGGGGAAACAAGAAAAAAAGATCATTTGGATTACTTGTTGTGTGAGTCATTTATAAAATTTAAAAGTACAATCTCCAGAATTGTTAATCTGTATTACTCACACACACATGCATCAACTGGAAGAGTCCCATTTCATTATTGCATCTGGGGAGTATATAGAGTATAGAGTATACCCCGGGGGAGGGATTTGGGGCCTTGATGGGAACTCTGTAGAATCAGATTTTGACAAGTTTTTGCTTTTCCTGCTTGCTGTTGCCAAATCTTTGAGCATCTCACTGGAACTCTTAAACTGATGGGATTTTGGAGGCGAGTGCTTTCAAGTGAGTTACCACACGGGGGAGCAAAGTGCTCAAACAGTTCATCCACATAGTGGAACACACCCTGGGTTGGATCCAGCAGTCCCATCATTATGGCTCTTTCTCATGTTCCCTTCCCTGTAGCATTCTTTCTGACCTAAGGAAAGCTCATTCCCAACACAGGAGCCCTGCATAAATAGTCACATGGATCAGCAGGTCACAGTAGAGAGGAAGCAGGAATTCTATTGCCTTTCTTGCAGAAAAGGAAAAAGAGAGAGATTTCTCCCTCCTTCCTTCTGTAGCCTTCTGACCTGTGTGGCATAGTAGTCCAGGGTCAGAAAGGACTACTAAAGGAGCGAGGGAAAGGCAGGGGCAATCTGCCATCCTTGCATCCCCAGACCATTGCTTCGAATCCAGCGTTTGGGCCTAGCTTTCTCTGGAGAAGGAAAACAGTCATTCTTTATCCTGCCTTTGGAATCCTTACCACAGGAGAATGGTATGGCCATTCGCAGCATCACAGAAAACAGGATGACACTTCAGTCCTGTGTGTCAACCAGTCTTGTATTTATATTGTTTAGCTCTTCTGCTTGGAAGGCAGAGGGACGGTGTCCTTTATACCAGGTTACTGATGCTCAGATGCAGGGTGGAAAGACGCCCACCAGCAGAGGGCAGATCTTTATGCTCGAGTGGAGAGGACAGGCCTTTTCATCTGCTTAGAGAATTTACGGAGCCAGAGTAGGCCAGCTCTGTTTTCTCCGAAAGCCTCATCCAGATTTTGTTTTTTCTTCCCTAGATCATGGAGATGGCGGCCAAAGGGGTCAAGCCAGTTACTCTGGAGTTGGGAGGCAAGTCCCCTCTCATCATCTTCTCTGACTGTGTCCTGGAGAATGCTGTGAAGGGTGCCCTCATGGCCAATTTCCTCACCCAAGGCGAGGTATGCGGAAGGGGCGGGGCGTAAGCAGAGAGCCGCCTTTTGCCTTGCCCAGGAAGTCCGCTTCAGGGCTTGGCAGCGAGGTCCTCCCATGCTGGAGGAGGAAGTATGGTGGTCCTCTGTAATGGACCGAGTACTGTGTCCCTCAGGGTAGCAGGTCCTCTTTTTCTGAGACGAATGGGAGGCTGATCCTGGCACGGAGTCACAGCTGACTTATGGTGACCCTGTAGGGTTTTCAAGGCAAGAAGCATTCAGAAGTGGTTTGCCATTGCCTGCCTCTGCGTCACACCCCTGGTATTCCTTGGAGGTCTCCCATCTGTTTACTGGCCAAGGCCGACCCTGCTTAGCTTCCGAGACCTGACAGGAACAGGCTAGCCAGGGCTATCCAGGTCAGGGCATGAAGATTCCACTGGCTTCAAATACCTTTCAACAATGCGGAGCATGTTGCAGTGTCTCTGGCAGTGCTTATGGTCATGCCAACTGGCACCTAATGGCTCACCTTTGCCCCTTCTAGGCCTTCTTGCTTGCCCATCTGTAAAAGATGGCATTCTTTGGCTCACCCAGCCTGCCCTTGTTTCCGGAGTTCACTGAAGAGCCAGGCAAAGGGCGCCTTCTGGTGAAGCTACCATTGGGTGTCTTGTGGAGGGAGGCAAAATGTCAATTGTTTAGCTTGGGATCACATTTTTGATGGCCATGGGGAGAGGATGCCATTTGGAATGTTGGCCTCGAATGCCAGAAAGTCACGCGCCATCTCCACCTTGCCTCGTGTCATGTTCTGCCATCAGAAGCACTCTGTCTTGGCCACAGGTCTGCTGCAATGGCACCCGGGTGTTCGTGCAACGCGAGATCCTTTCGGCCTTCACCAAGGCAGTCATACAACAGACCCAGAACATCAAAATCGGAGACCCCCTGCTGGAAGACACGCGGATGGGGCCGCTCATCAACCGCCCCCACCTGGAGAAGGTGCTGAGCTTTATCAAGCAAGCAAAGGACCAGGTGAGAACAACAGGGTGCGTCTCGCAGGAGAGACCTGGCTACGACGGAACGGATGCTACAGGGGACCCTCTGTCCATACTGGGTGGGCATCATGCAGGCGCTGCGTTCCTTGCCAGCTGTAATGCAAGAGTGAAGCTGACTTCCTTCAGTCAAGGGGTGGCATCCCTGTCATGCTTTCCGATGACTAGCAGTCCATTACACAGATTAACCACATAACACATTACAGGTTTTCTTTACCTGCATAATTTCTTCCGTTCATGCCATTCAGATTACCTTTTTACAATGGAATTAGGCTTTTTTTTTTTTTTTAGCATATGTGGTTCTAGCTGTACCAGTGTGGGAGGATGTGATTTTTTTCTCCCCAGTGGATAAAAAGGAGCACTTGTTTAATAGTTGAGAGCCAGTTTGGTGTAGTGGTTAAGTGTGCAGACTCTAATCTGGGAGAACTGGGTTTGATTCCCCACTCCTCCACATGCAGCTGCTGGTGTGACCTTGGGCCAGTCACAAGTTCTCTCAGAGCTGTTCTCTCAAGAGCAGTCCTCGAAAGAGCTCTCTCTGCCCCACCTCCCTCACAAGGTGTCTTTTGTTGGGAGGGGAAGGGAAAGGAAGCCGCTCTGAGACTCCCGAGTGAAGGGCAGGGTATAAATCCAATCGCTTCCTCCTCCTAACTGGCACAGAGACGGGCCCTTGCCCAGAAGCACCCACCTCTCCTAGGCATCTGTCGATGAAGTGCACAGGGCCCAGACGAGGGCAGTGAGCAGCAAGGATCGGCATTCCGGGGGAGTGTTGTGAGTGTGCTGCGGTGCCAGACGCTTTGGAAGGGAGGGGTGATTAGCAAAGGCCTAAGCTCGAGTGGCGAGACGCTGCCAGTTGACCCCTTGCCAATCTCACCACTTCTGTGCGTGCCTTCTGTGCTCTTCTTGGGGTCTCAGGGGCCCTCTACTGCAGCCTGCCGAGTGTCAGATCATCCCGTGGGTTCAGAGGGGGTGTCCCACACCCCGTGCAGCGACTTTGCCCCTGAATTGCACTTTGCCTGAATAATCCATTTCACGCTTCAGTTAAAGTTCACTCAGCACTGTGCCAGGGGCTGCCGCTTGCTGGCCTCATGCTCCGGCTGGCTCTTCTCCGTAGTGAGTGCCGCTGTGGAACTGAAGGAAATCCTACAGAGGCCAGCCTGGGAAAGGGATCTAGAAATCGGTTGGTTATTAAGAATCTCTCAAGGTGTGTGAGCACCAAGATTTTTCATGCTCCTTTCTACGAGTCAGGGAAATAGGCAGGGTCCAAAATCAACAAATGTCCATTTTACTGGGGAAAGATCGCACCTTTCCGCTTGGGCCACTGTGGATGGATACCTGGTCTGGCTGCTCTCCTGCTTTTGTTTCCCGCTAGCGGGAGGGGCCATGGCCCAGCAGCAGAGCATCTGTTTGGCATCCAGAAGGTCCCAGGTTCAGTTCCTGGCATCTCCAGTTTAAAAACCTCAGCCTGAGACCCTGGAGAGCAGCTGCCGGGCTGAGTAGGCCAGACTGACCTCGACGGACCAAGGATCTGATTCGCCGTAAGGCTGCTTGATGTGTTCGGGGTGATTTGGGTCAAAGGAGCTGTAGACTGGGCTCCAGGTTGTAAACTTATACCCAGGGAATGAAGGTCCAGAATCCAGAAAGACACTGGGAGTTGCACGTTCAGAGCATCCAAGCACTTCTCTTTGTAAACGCCCCTGTCGGAGCCCAATCCAGATAGAACCCTTCAAACCACAGCATTTTCCTAGCTTGAAATGGCCCAGTGCTGTTTGTCCTGTCAGCATGCAAGCTGCTTACAAAACGCTTGTACATTTGCTCAAGCAAGGCAAACCGCCCCATGAGGTGGTTTCAGGTTGGGAAGGGTTAATACACATACCCTTTGCACCATGGGTTTTGATCTGATTGGGCTCCCATGTAGCTGTTACTTATCAAGTAGAAGACTTGCAGTTCCAGATGTCTAGTTCAACCCATACTGAAGAATAGGGGTGTGGTCATAGAAGTCTGTGGCCAAAGGTTGCCATCTCTGGGTTTGGAAATTCCTGGGGTGGTTGGGCATGGAGTCTGGGGAGAGTGAGCTTGGGGCGGGGGGGGGGCAGACATCAGCGGTATATAAATGCCAGAGAGTCTCCCCTTCAAGGCAGCCATTTTTTTCTCCAGGAGAAGTGATCTCTGCTATCTGGAGATCAGTTGTAATTCTGGGAGATCTCCTGGCTCCACCTGGAGGTTGGCAACACTACTGTGGCCCTGCAGTACCTACAGAATGCTTCATACATGGGAAAAGTCTCAACCTGCTCCATCCCCATTGGTTGTGATGGGGCCAGCAGCCACCGTCCCTAGGGTGATGTTCAGGGTGAAGCCAGTTCACATTTTGTGCCCTAGTGATTCCCATAGAGCAGTGGTTCTCAACCTGTGGGTCGTGACCCCTTTTGGGGTCGAACGACCATTTCACAGGGGTCGCCGGCTGGCGTCTGAGCCTGCCCTGCCCCTCTCCTCCGGCAGGAAAGGGCCCCACGCTCAATCAAGTGCAAGGTCTGGCCTCCCGGCTCTTTGCCCTTGAAGGGAGCTTTCCCTTTAAGGGCAAAGAGCAGGGGTTGATTGGGGCAGAGCCCCTCCCCCTGCTTCCAGCAGCCCTTCCAGCAGGGGCCATGAGGAGGAAGAAGCCAGCAGGTAAGTCAATGGCTGCTTCCCCCTTCCCGCCACCGCCTTTAGGGTGCTCCACCGTTGCCTTCCCTGGGCTCCACGCCGAAGCACAGAGCCCAGGAAAGGCGGCAAAGGCCGCCCCCCCCCCCAACCTACTTATGTTCCTCCCACCTTTCTCTCTCTCTCTCTCTCTCTCTCCCCCCCCCCCCCCCACCTGCAACAGCATCTCTCCCCCACCTACCTTCATTTTCTCATGGCATCTTCTATTGAAGAAAAGTAAGTCTGAAACCTGTTTGTTGTGTCTTGTTGGGAATAGCTTACAAATATATGTGTGTCTAAAGTCTGTATTAAAGTTGTTTGGTGCTAACTGCCATGCAAGAGAAAACATCTGAAAAAGTAGCTTCATTGTTGTGTGTGTTGGCAGAATTTTATGGTTGGGGGTCACCACAACATGAGGAACTGTAAAGGGTCGCAGCATTAGAAAGGTTGAGAACCTCTGTCATAGAGTCTGTCCATCAGCTGATGTTCTCATGTTAACATTACTCTCCTGGCGCTTCTCCTTCCGTTGTTGCCTTGTCAGGGTGCAGAGGTGCTGTGTGGAGGGGAGCCGTATGTACCAGATGACACCAAGCTGCAAAATGGCTTTTACATGTCTCCCTGCATCCTAGGTATGCTGTTCAACTGGGCTCTTTAACTTGTCAAAGCTCTGGCTGTGCTTTGTGGGCGGGTGGAGAAAAGTGTGTGAAGACTGCCTGATATAGACAGTGCTCAACCTGTGCAGATGTTGTTGAGAAGGCAGTGTCGTTTTTCAGCCTTGGAAAGGAAGACAAGAGCCTGTTTTTCTAGGGGAAGGAATTGGCTTCCTTTTTCCTCGTTCCTGAGGCTGAGAGGGAGGGAAATATTTCCCAGGATGCCCCTGCTTCTAAGGCAAGCTACATGTCCAGGAAAGTAACTTCAGATTGCAGGGAATGGGTTGCTTATTTTAATACTTCCCTCAAGACAGACCTACGTGGAGTCGTCGCATGCTAGGGCCCAAATTCCTCCTTGTGGCACGTGCATTTTTGATGCCCAGGGAGCTCTCGTTTGAGCAGGCTATAGACTGCATGTGATAGGGGACTGTTTTGGAGTGGGCTGAGTCCAGCAGATGGGCTCTGTCCCGATTATGCATCTTGGCTCTTTAGAGGGTTTCGTCAGAAATCCTGCAGACTCCACGGCAATCCTGTGCACGGTTTCTTCCGGATCAGTCCCATCAAGCCAAGTGGGACTTCCTTCCCAGTAAACGTATATAGGATTGGGCTGCTTGTTGGGTGGTTGGTTCTTCACCTTGGGCAGCAGTTGGGGCTTTTAATCGGGCAGATCTGAATCCCCACCCCCTTCCCCAGCCGGGAAGAAGGCTGGCCGTCTGCTTCACTGAATGTTGCATAGCCAGTGAGTTGCCTCCTGTGTTGCTCCCAGGGAACTGTGAGGACAACATGACCTGTGTCAAGGAGGAGATTTTTGGGCCCGTCATGTCCATTCTGCCCTTTGATTCAGAGGAGGAGGTCCTGGAGCGAGCCAACAGCACCCGTTTTGGCCTGGCAGGGGGCGTCTTTACCAGGTACCATCAGCAAAAAAACAGGAGCTGGTTTCAGGGGGAAAGGGGGAGTGGGAGACAAGTCCAGGGCCAGACTGGACAGACAGCGGGGTCTGCGGGTTCTGCAGTGTGGTGTTTACGACAGCTGCTAGTTGGGAAACGGGAAATCAACCCAAGACATGGAGAGCTGCATGCTGCACTCCAGTTGCTTTTGCAGAATGGAACCAGGAGCCGTCCTGATCTGTGGGCACCTCCTTAAAGGTCGCCTAGCAGAATTTGGTGCAGAGAGCCAGTGTGGTGTAGTGGCTAGAGCATCAGCCTAGGATCTGGGAGACCCAGATTTGAATCCACACTTTGCTGCTGAGGCTCACTAGGTGACCCTGGGCCAGCCACACACTTAACCTAACATACCTCACAGGGCTGTTGTGAGGATAAAACAAAAGGAGAGGACGATGTAAACTACTTTGGATCCACAGTGGGGAGAAAGGCAGTGAATAAATAATATTTTGCCATGCCTGACAGGCAGTGTTCCCTCTAAGCTGAGTTAGTGTGAGCTAGCTCAGTTTTTTAGCCTCCAGATCACAGTTTTGTCTTAGAAAGGATGGCTCCAGAGTAAAGTAATTTATGCAGTAGCCAATTGGTCGGTCACAACTTTAATGCCAGGAGCTCACAAGGCAGAATTTTTGCTCACAAGACTCCACAGCTTAGAGGGAACATTACTTGCAGGAAATGAAGTCTAGGGGGATGTTTCAGGGTTTGTTTGGGGTTTTTTGCTGGGGATCAGAAAGTTGCACTTAACCCCACCCACCACCCACCTCTTTGCTCCCCAGGGACATCCAGCGGGCTCACAGGGTTGTGGCGGGTCTGCAGGCCGGGATGTGTTTCATCAACAACTACAACATCAGCCCCGTGGAGCTGCCTTTTGGAGGCTACAAGATGTCAGGTGACCGACTCAGCCCACTCTTTGCGCGGCCCCTTCCGTATGTCGAATCTCAGCCCCTTCGCGTAGAAACTGGCCAAGAGGGTGGGAACGCCAGCCCTTTACCCCTTCAGCATCCTTTGTGATATTGCGTGTCAGTGGTGAGTTGCCATAAACCAGTTTTGGAGCCAAGTGTGGGCCACACGGTGGGATAAATTTATAAATAAAAGAATACCGCTTTGGTTAAATTATCTGCAGAGCAAGATTGGCAGTGAACTTGCCCAAGGCTGGGTGGAGATTAGATATGACAAATGGTTGTTAGGTTGGATGCAGAGATAATTGGAGTGATCGGGATCATGGTGAAAGGGAAGACACTATGTTTTATTCAGACGTACGAAGATCGAGTTCAGGGAAAACCACGCTGACACTTGGCAGCAGAGGCCGGCCAGTCACAGCTCTGCTTCGTTTACGCCCCTGATATTATAAATCCACCTGCCTTCCCTGAACAGGGGCCCTTGATTCAGAAATGAGCACATCTGCATTTGAAAGACGGGAAACCAGAGTCATCCCACTAGGAACATCCCATGCAGGGTCCTGCTCTTGGGAGCTTCCCTGTACACCCTTCTTCAAAGAAGGCCTGCCCTTCGACAGCTGACCTTGTTATCCCTTGCATCAGGATCCCCAGGTTTTTGGACCCTGCGGACACATCTGGAATTCTGACATGGCATGGTGGGCGCAGCAACAGAACGGCTGCCACAAAATGGCCGCTGCGGGAGGCGGAGCCAGCCACAAAATGGTTGCCACAGCTTAACTTCAGTAGCACACAGTTCAGATCTTTGTGCTATGGTGGCAGCTGCTGCCCAAGCAGCATTTTCAAAAAATCTCCAGTGGCCAATCAGAAGCCTTGCTGGGCAAAGCCGCACTTGGCCCCGCTCACTTCTAAAAACCACTTGGGGGGCGCCAGAGAAGGTGTCGGACGGTGGCAGGGCACCCACAGGCACCACGTTGGGGACCCCGCTTTTCATTCTTTATGGCTGACTTCAGAACTCAATGGCCCATTCTGCATTCCATCAAGAAATGCCTTCCAGAGCCATTCCCAGAGACAACCAAATAGTCCCAAGTCCCCTGACAGATCTCTTCCCCCCCCCCCACAGGGTTCGGCCGAGAGAATGGCGAAGCAGCGATCGAGTATTACTCCCAGCTGAAGACTGTCTGTGTGGAGATGGGCGATGTGGAATCCGTGTTCTGATCTCCCTGGTCCAGCCAGCAGTCTCCTGCGAGCGGGCAGCGGAAGTGCTCAGTGCCACGGAGAATGGCCCGGGCAGGGTCCTTGCGTCTCCATCTCTCTACTCCTTTGAATTCCTTTTGTTTTCTTCTACTCTCTTCTCTTGTAGGTGAGAAAGAAAAAACAGCTGGCTGGGTGCGAGGCCTTGGGCAGCCTGATCCCACAGCCGTTCTGCTTCCACCACCACTGCCGCCTTAGTTCTCAGCTCTCGAGAGCAGAAGGGGAGAGCGTTGGCAGTGTTCCCCTTCCCTGAAGCTGGGGGCTGCACATCTTCCTGCCAATCCTCTGATCACCTTCAGACCCCCTCCCTCCTCCTGCAGTAGTTGATGTCAGACCCCGAGTAGGACTGCTCTCTTTTCTATGCAAGCACTTTTGTACAACTGTTGTTTGAACAAATAAAGGAGCTGGCCTTGAGTGGGCGTTTGGATAAGTGCCACTAGCGCGGGTCTAAGCATCTACTGGAGCTGCCCATTATAAGAAAATGAGAGCAACCTTGCTGCATCAGGCCAGGGGTTCGTCTCGTCCGCCATCACCAGTCTGGTGTAGTGGTTAAGTGCGCGGACTCTAATCTGGGAGAACTGGGTTTGATTCCCCACTCCACTTGCACCTGCTGGATGACCTTGGGCAAGCCATAGTTCTGACACAGCTGTTCTTGAAAAAGAGCAGTTTCTGTCAGAGCTCTCTCAGCCCCACCTACCTCACAGGGTGTCTGTTGTGGGGAGGGGAAGGGAGAGGAGTTCATAAGCCACTCTGAGATTCCCTTGGATAGTGAAGGGCGGGGTATAAATCCAATCTCCATCTCCATCCTGTTCTATTCAGCAGCCAACAAACCGGCCATAGGCTTTCCCCTGATGCTGCCTTCTAGCGTTGAGAGTCAGAGGTCTGTTGCCTCGGTATATGGAGGTTTTCTTTAGTCACCGTGTCTAGCAGCCAGTGATGGCTTTTTCCTCCATCAGTTTGTCTGGCCTCCCTTTTAAGTAAAGAAGCGTTTCCGTTTGTTTTGCCTGACTGCCTCTTGCCCATCAGTTTCATTAGAGACCCCTAAATTTTAGTGCTATGGGAGAAAGAGATAACGCTCTGTCTTCTCCACTCTACACTTCATTTTATAAACCTCTATCAACACTGAACTTCAGTTGCCATATTGTTTCCTGCTCACCTACTTCTTCTTTTTTTGTATTTTTGCATTTCGTGTGCTTGTGTGGGTGCCCATGCCTGGAAGTCATGACGACCTCTGGCGACTCCTACTGGAGCATGGAGGACGCTCAGAGAAGTAACTTGATCACCTGCCTCCCAGCCCTGGTATTCCTCGGAGGTCTCCCATCCAAGCACTTACCAGGGTCGGCCCCACTTAGCTTCCGAGGTCTGACGCAATCAGACTTGCCTGGGCTATCCAAGTCAGGGCCTGCTCAGTCACTTGTAGTAGATCCCCCTGGGGCTCTTCATCGTGGCTTTCACCATCCCAAATAATTTGGTACTATCTGCAAACTTGGCCACTGCCCTGCTCACCCACAGTTTGATATCATTTATGAACAAACAAGGTAGTCCCAGTATCCATCCTTGTGGGATCCTGCCCAGCTCACTTCCTCCCCTTGTGAAAACCATCCGTTTATTCGTACTCTGTGCCAAACTTACTCAGGAGTCTCCGGTGAAGTACCTGGTCAAAAGCCTTTTGGAAGTCCAAGTATCTAATGTCTACCCTTATCCACGAGCTTGTTAGCCTGCCCAAAGGTCTCCTAACGTTTTTGAGGCAAGAGTTTCCATTGCAGAAGCCATGTTGATTTTCCTGCCACATGCTTAATGATTCTCTTTTTAATCCTGCTAATTTACCTGGACAGATGTTCGGCTAAGTGGCCTGTAAATCCCGAGTACACTTCTGCACCCCCTTTTTAAAAAAAAACTCTGACATTTGGTACTTGTTTGGGGTGTCTGTTAGGCCGGTAGGAAAACACCAGCCTCATTCTAGTCAGAGCTGGTTGATGAGCGGCAATAGGTTAACCGCAGATCAGCAGGACCCAAGCTGTCCAGTCAAGTGAGATCTGTAGGGAAGTCCTGATTGCCACCTCCACGTTGTGATCCCCCCTATGCCAACAGGATTTGTGTTGATCTGTAGCCAAAGACAGTAGCTTTTATGATCGACCAAGCTAGGAAGGTTATTTTGGTATTATCTGCGCTTGTTATTAATTATTATTAAAAAGCCTTGCACTTTCTACCATCTGCCCAAGAGAGCAAGCGACATGAGACAGAAATACGTCTTAAAATCAAAATAACTAATATACCTCAACAGCTGCTGGTAGAAAGTGCCCTCAGGCCACTGCTGACTTACGGCGACTCTGTAGCGTTTTCAAGGCAAGAGACGTTCAGAGTTGGTTTGCCATTGCCTGCCTCCAAGTCATGCCCCTGGTATTCCTGGGTGGTCTCCCATCCAAGTGTTAGCCACGGCCGACCCTGCTTAGCTTCCAAGATCTGATGAGATCGGGCTATCCTGGGCTATCCAGGGCAGGGCATCTCAGATCTTTCAGGCTGGGAATGATACAATATCTTTATCCCACCACTGATGGAAACCTGGCCTCTGCATTCTGAACTAATCTGAACAGTCTTTGAAAGTAACCAAGCATGTTGATGTCATCAGTGTAGCTCATTATGGCCAAATCATGCCTTTCATGGAACAGCCACAGCTGGGGGAAGGGCAGTGTGTGCCACAGAGGAGACAGTGGTAGGCCAGGATCCAGCAGCTCCTCCAACCCCTGAACCAGGAAGAACACCGCCTCCTCCCCCAGATAGGCTCTGGCCCCCCATTCCCAGAGCACCTTCCTTACTGAGCAGCAGCACCTCCGTCTTACCTGGATTGAGCTGCAGACCAGAAGGCCAGCAGTTCAAGACCCGAGTGCCGTGTGACGGAATAAGCTCCCGTCTCTGGCCCCAGCTCCTGCCAACCCAGCAGTTCAAAAGCAAGAAACTGCAAGTAGATAAATAGGTACCGCTGCGGTGGGAAGGTAACAGCGTTCCGTGTGCCTTGGGGTTTAGTCATGCCGGCCACATGACCACGGAAAAAGTCTTTGGACAGCACTGGCTCTTCGGCTAGGAAACGAAGATGAGCACCACCCCCTAGAGTTGGATTCGACTGGCTTTCGGGCAAGGGAAGCCTTTACCTTTACTATCTCACTACCTTCACACATTTGTTCAGACCTTCACGGAGTCACCGGACCTTGTTGTCAGAATGAACACTGAATGCCAGTACTGGTGACGCATTCTCAGATAACCTCTTCCAGCAGCTTCATATAGATGTTAAGTTGCATGGCTTGCAAAGCTGGCCCTTGCAAGACCTCGTAAATGTTTTGGGGACGAGCTGTAGTCCTCCAGGGTCGCCTTCCAAAAGCAGACAGCCAGGTACGAGGAGAACCACCAGGGCGTAACACCCCCAACTCCGCCTGCTGCTCCAGAATTCTTGATGGCCTCAAAAGCCACCAACCAGGTCCTCTGGAAGGAACAGGAGGGCACCTCCCCCCTTTCAGGGCAACCAGGGCCATTTCTGTTCACGCTCGCTTCAGAGGGGCTTGTGGTGGGGGAAAGGATGTAAAATGCAGCGTGGTATGATGTTGACAGATCACAACATCCATTGTATGGCATGCGTAAAGTTCAACTCCTTGTTTGACCCTTTTTATGGAGGAGGGGGAAAGAGAGTGACGAAACAGACTGTAAAGAGGTCTGAGGAGCAAAGCCTTCCAATCATGCTTTCTAATGAAATGAAGACTTAAGTCCGGTGGGCAGAACTCTTGAAGAAAGCTCCTAATCAGGTGTATTACTGAGAGATGGGTGCTCAGCGAAATGAGCTGTTTCCCACAGGAGCCTGTCCGTCCTTGGACAGGAGGAGAGGGTAAAGGTTGGTGATAGCAGGACCCCTCGAACAGTTCGATTTGAGTCCAGTAGCACCTCAGAGACCAATAAGAGTTTCAGGGCATAAGCTTTCAAGAGTCAAAGCTACCTTTGTCATAATTATTATTATTGTATGGCATTGTGTAAGTATAGCCAGGAGATCCTAAGATTTTCTGGCAGCTGGAAGCGCTAGCTCTTTAGCATTATGCACCACTAGGTGGCGAGTTAGACTTGTTTTTAAAGGAAGAGACGTTTCAGAGGTGGTTTGCCATTGCCTGCCTCTGCATCACAACCCTGGTATTCCTTGGAGGTCACCCATCCAAATACTAGCCAGGACCGACCCTGCTTAACTTCTGAGGTCTGGTGAGATCAGGCTAGCCTGGACTATCCAGGTCAGGGCTCCTTTTGTCAGTCATAGTAGAACAGAAGTGGAGAGCTGAGTCTTGTCGCAATCAGAAGGTGAGGGGGATGTTGTAAAGAATACTTGTCAGTGGATGCAAAGGTACCATGCATACTGTAATCATCTTGATGAGAGCAGAGGGGAAATGCTAGGGGGCAAAAAATTAGCATCTGTAGTGAGGTAAGAGTCCTATGTCCCTATCCAGACCTGGGAGTCCGTTGTCCTGAACTCGTGAATTAACAAGTTCAGCACTCTTGCACCATGATTCCCTTTGAAATGTCTCACTTTGAGGACTGTTGCTCTTGAGTCTTTCCTGACGGCGCATCTACACAGGGGGGTCTTCTGCTCCTGCTCTAGCACTGTCAAAAGTAGTTGAGATGTAAGACCGCCACTGCGAGAGCAAGCGAGAACAGACGGTGAGAGGGGAAAAGAACAAGGCTACCCAGAGGGAGAGAGGAAAGAGCGAAAACATCTTTTGACAGATCCACAGGGAACTGAGGCACAGGAGACACGGAGCATGCTGTGAAATGGCAGCGCTAGGCAGCTCTATTGCACCGTCGAGTACTCTCTGTGCAGGTCCCACGATAGCCCTCGGCAGCCGCCACCGAGCAAACAACAGAAGCACTTTATCACTTCATGCTCGTTAGCGACATCGCTGGCCACCAAGCAAGCAAAGGTGGCCACTTCAGATCAGACGGCAGCCGTTTCCGCACTTAAAACGAGTCAGCAGTCAGGGTTTCTACGGGCTTTTCCGTTACGAGAGAGCCCCAGCCCTGTTTATTCCTCTGGCCTCCGATGCATTTTGTAGCAAAACCACCTCATGCCCAGTCATGTGCTGAGCTTGGCTGGGGCTGAAGTTGCCACAGAAGAATCGCAAGGGTTCTTGGCACCAGCCTGCCCCAATGCCTACTTCAAGTCTGAACAAGGCTGCCTTTAACCAAAGAGGTAAGAGCCACAGCCAGCCTGGAATGGCGGACAGAGCATCAGACTGTGGTGGTGGCGGTGGTGTGGAAAGCATTTTCAAGTCACAGCTATGGCGATCTCTGGTGGGGTTTTCAGGACAAGAGACAATCAGAGGTGGTTTGCCATTGCCTGCCTCCAAGTCACGACCCTGGTATTCCTTGGAGGTCTCCCATCCAAATACTAGCCAGGACCAACCCTGCTTAGCTTCCGAGATCTGATAAGATCAGGTGAGGTTGAGTGTAGGACTAGGACCTGGGAAACCCAGGTTCTAATCCCCACTTGGCCATGAAAGCTCACTGGGAGATCTTGGGCCAGTCGCCAACTCTTGTCTTAACCCACCTCACAGGGTTGTTCTGAGGATAACATGGAGAGGAGGAGGGGGATGTAAGCTGCTTTTGGTTCACCAATGGAGAGCAAGGCAGGGTGTAAATAAATAAGATGTCCCTGAGGATTCAGGAGAGCAAAAGAGGCCCAAAGCCAGGGGTTTGTAAGCTGAGGCATAGGACATGCATTAATTCATTAACTGTTTTTACTACTGTATTGTACTGTATTCCCTGACTGGATGGCTCAGGCAAGCCTGGTCTTGCCAGGTCTTGGAAGCTAAGCAGGGTTGGCCCTGGTTAGTACTTTATATTTTTTTTATTTATTAAATTTCTACCCCACCTTCCCAGCCAAGGCAGCTTACATAAAATCAACACACCATTTACAATAATTATAAAATATAAATTACAATTAAAACAATTCTAAAATCATAATAAAGTGCTAGTGTCCATGATTCTGCAATGGCAGCTGTTACTCCGATCTATTTCCTCATAGCCGGCTCCTCGGTCTTCTGTATGATTGTCTTTTCAGCAGGTCACGTAGGCTATAGTTGAAGATTCCAGGGAAACAGGGCTCTCACCTTCAACTATCAGTTGTCGGTGGTGTTAGCAGGGGTGGCGGCTCCAAATGCTTGGCAGAAGAGCTCCGTTTTACAGGCCCTGTGGAACTGCAAAAGGCCCCGCAGGGCCCTGATCTCCTCTGGGAGCTCATTCCACCAGGATGGAGCCACCACCAAGAAAGCCCTGGACCTGGTTGTTACCAGCCTAGCTTCCTTTAGACTTGGGAGGGCCAGTCGGTTCTGGGCCCCTGATCGCAGTGCTCGCTGGGGAACATGCAAGGAAAGGCAGTCCCTCAGGTATGCAGGTCTCTGGCCATAAAGGGCTTTAAAGGTGAAAACCAGCACCTTGAAACGAATCTGGTAGGCTATCGGGAGCCAGTGCAATGCCTTTAGCAAAGGCTAGATGTACTTCTGCATAGGGAGTCTCATCAAAAGCCTGGCTGCGGCATTTTGCACCAGCTGCAGCTTCCGGATTTGAGACAAGGGCAGCCCCATGCAGAGAGCGTTACAGTAGTCCAATCTTGAGGTGACCATCACAGACCACCAAGCAACTCCAGGGTTGCTACGCAGAGGCAGGCAATGGCAAAGGACCCCTGGACGTTTCTTACCTTGACAACTCTATGAAGTTTCCATAAGTCAGCTGCAAGGTGGCACTTCCCACCACCAGCCTCGATTGCACATTATTTCCAATGCACACAAATTCCCAAGCCTGAATCGTTCCCACTGCGGTCCTTACACCCCCTCCCTGGTACCTGGGCTTTTGGCCACTGGGTGACGCAGAGTGTTGGTGTCAGAATCTGTCAATTCAGCCAATGTATTCTTGCATGCATACTATGTAACCTTTAGTCATTATGTATTGGACCTTGTATTAATCCTGTTTTGGTCGGGAGGGTGACAACCCTTAAGGGTGAGAACAAGGAGGCCTCTCATCTCTGCCTCCGCATTCCAGCTGCCCCGGCAGTAACTTCAAGGGGAGGATGGCTCTCATCTCTTATCTCATGCTAAAGAACCTTGGAGCCATGAATTGTTATGTGAACTGAGGGCTCTGGTTTGAGAAGGGAAATTTACTGCTTAACACCTCACTTTTTTTCCTGTGTGAACCAAACGGTCAAGACACCTTTTAGCCCGCCAATTTTCCCTTGAGGGGATTGGCTACCTATGGGTAATTCAAACTCCTTGGAATGGTATAATAGACCCGCTTGTATTATTTGTCTCATCTCTGACAATAACCCGAGATGCTGTACTAATGTAGGAATAGGTAATAAAGAACTGTGGTTAACCAACCAAGATCTGATCCTTGACTACTTTGAGCAGAACTCTCACAGATTGTCAGAGATCTGTGATTGGGACTCAGCCGTTCCTGACCATGTCAGAAGACGACGCTGTCCCCCTCAAACCTACTACTCCAGAGGAGGCTCCCGTTACCCCGGCGGATCCGGGGAACGGGGGTGGTGGCGGCGGAGGAGGTCCCAAAGTGCCGGTGACCACGAGCCAGGGGGCTTACTACATTCCGCGCCGCCCGGTTACTCATCAGAGCGTGACCCCCAAGTACGCATGGAGCCACTTCGGGCAGCGACCCGTGAGTTCGTGGGTGCACGACCGGAAAGGGGTGAGAGTTTCGCTCACCGGAGACCAGCCCGATCGAGGGAGACCGAGCTACCTAGGAGACGACCGCGAGCCGATCTACCGTGGAGGGCCGCGTCGCCCGCCTCCCGAAGAGGAGGGACTGGATCTGTATGGGCCCGATCCGTATCGTGAGGAGCAGACGGTCCTGTTGGATCAGATGATGGGAGACCTGCGGCTTCAACTCACCGCCGAGCTCCGCGAGTTGGCCCTCGATCTCCAGCACCAATTTCGCGACGCTATGATGGCGATGCAAGGAGCCCTCCCCGGTCAAGGGGTCGGAGTCCCACTACAGCCGCAGGTGCCCGGAGGGGTTCCGGTTCAACCGCAGGCGCCCGCTCTACCGGCGCAACCAGCCCAGCCGGTCGTCCCAGTTCCAGTTCCGGGGCCCGTCCCCGCGCCGGCCCCAGTCCCGGCCGCGCCGGCCGCCCGCCCAGCCCCTTCCGACCCTTTGACGACTACTTTCGATGGGGACCCCGAGAAGCTACGTTTCTTCATGCTGGAGATCGGGAGATTCCTGGACAGTTGGGGCCACCTCTACCCCACCGAGAAAGAACGGATTGGCTACATCGGGTCCAAGCTGAAAGACACTGCCAGCGATTGGTATGTGAGCCTGCACGACAACCCCGGACCTGAACTGCGCTCACTGAACAACTTTATGTGGGCCCTCCGGCATCAGTTCGAGGACCCCCTGGGTGAGGAAAAAGCCAGAAATCAACTAAGAAAGCTGTTCCAGGGGAGGTCGTCAGTGAGGGACTACACTGACAAGTTCCGGCGCATCGCGGCAAAAATCCATGGGTGGCCGGAGGAACTATTCATGGAGAAGTATTGGGAGGGCCTGAACCCGGAAATCTACGAGACGGTGCTGTTAGGGGGTCGCCCTGGCACCCTGAACACCTGGATGAGAGCTGCCATCGACATGGAGGAACGATTCGCCCTAATCAAGATGGGAGCGTCCGCGACGGCGGCCAGCAAGGCAGCCCCCCGAGTGAAGCCCCGATCCAGTGTGCAAGATGTCCGAGATGCGAGGTTTCGACAGGGGTTGTGTATGAAGTGTGGGGAGAGTGGCCACTTCGCCTCCGCTTGTCCCAGAGGAGGGGGGAAGGGCCCGAAGACCTCAACTCCCGGAGCGGGGAGCACCCCTAGCCGTGGTAAAACACCAATGAAACCCCGGGCGTTGCAGCTGGAAGGGGTGGCGAGCGACCAGGGAGAGCTGGAGCTGATGGAAGCGCAGATGTCGGGAAACTCCAACGGCCTGCAGTGAGCGGCGCAGAGCTGCAGGTCCCCCGCCAAGAAGCGCCATCTCCGGTGAGCATCCCTGGCCCCCTGTTATATATGGTAGTGACGGTGGTGACCCCTGGATCGGGTACCCACATGCGGGTTCGAGCTCTAATTGACTCTGGGTGTGCGCGAGATCTGATCAGCCCCCTGGTAGTGGAGGGGTTGGGACCCAAAGTCACCCCGTTATCAGAACCCCTGAAGTTTACCCAGATGGATGGGTCGGAAATGAAGGAGGAGTGCATAGCAGAGACTGAGAGCTTGATTTTGGGAACGGGGGAGCACTGGGAGAAGCGAGCTTTCGTCATCACCCCGAACGCCCAGTTCCCTATGGTGTTGGGCAGCCCCTGGCTCGGGGCGCACGACCCTTACATAAAATGGAGCGAGGGGAAGATTTCGTGGGTAGACGAACGCTGCCAGAGCCACCGGTGGGACCCTGGATGGGGGCCTGGACCTCCGACCCCGCCTCCCCCGGCGCCCGCACTCGCCCTCACCCCTGCCATGGTGCCTAAAGAGTATAGAGACTTGCTAGAAGTGTTCAGTGAGACCGAGGCGGATGAGTTGCCCCCCCATCGACTGTCGGACTGTGCCATAGAACTCCTCCCAGGAGAGAAACTCCCAAAGGGGAAATTATATTCCATGAGCCCGGCGGAACGGGAAGAACTGCGGAAGTTCTTGGACAAAAATCTGGCAAGGGGGTTTATCCGCCCAGCCAAGTCCCCCTTTGCGGCGCCCGTGCTGTTCCGAAAGAAAAAGGATGGGGGCTTACGACTATGCACTGACTACCGGGGGTTAAATGCAGTCTCCACCACTAATGCCTACCCCCTCCCATTAATAAAGGACCTCTTGGCAGAGGCGGCCAAGGGGAAGATTTTTACCAAGTTGGATCTACGAGATGCCTACTTCAGGGTGCGCATAAGGGAAGGGGATGAATCTAAGACTGCCTTTAACACCCCCTTGGGGCAATTTGAATACCTAGTGATGCCGTTCGGCTTAAGTGGCGCGCCCGGGGTCTTTATGAGTTTAATCAATGAAGTGTTGCACAAGCATCTATTTAAGGGCGTGTTATGTTACATAGATGATATCTTGATCTATTCTACTGATAAGAGTGAGCATGTGACTTTGGTCAGGGACGTTCTTTCAACTTTACTGAAAAACCAGCTTTTTGTGAAACTGTCTAAGTGCAAGTTTCACCGTGAGTCCGTGGACTTCCTGGGCTACCGCATTTCTCAGAAGGGGTTGGAAATGGACCCGGGGAAAGTGGAGGCAGTGGTGCAATGGGAGGCTCCGCGAACGAGAAAGCAATTGCAGAGCCTCTTAGGATTTTGTAATTTTTACCGAACCTTCATCAAAGACTTTGCCAAAGTCACCCTTCCCTTAACGGACTTATTAAAAACCAAGGGGAGGGGGCCCGAGGCAGGAAAGCCAGGAGAGAAACTGGCGTGGAATGGGGAGTGTCAGAAGGCGTTTGAGACTTTAAAGACCCTTTTTACTTCTGAGCCCATTCTGGCACACCCGGATGAGACGAAAGACTTCATAATTCATGTAGATGCCTCTGATGTAGCCATGGGGGGGGCCATTTTACAAAGTGACTCGGAGGGAAAACTGCACCCCTTGGCTTACATTTCAAAAAAGTTTAACGAAACGGAAAGGAATTGGTCGGTGTGGGACAAGGAAGCCGCAGCCATTAGGTTAGCGCTCACTACGTGGCGCCACTGGTTGGAGGGAGCGCAAACTCCGTTTGAAATATGGACTGATCATAAGAACCTAGAGGCTTTGCGCACTCAGCGGTCCCTCAATGCCAAGCAGCTGCGCTGGGCTGACTTCTTTTCCAAGTTTAACTTTGTGCTAAAGCATTTTCCTGGGAAGGCTAACTCCCTGGCAGACGCATTGTCCAGATTGCCCCAACATGAGAGTGTAAAAGAAGAGGTGTTCGATTCCATGTTTTCCCCCCAGCAGTTGGGAGGGGTGGTAGTCACCCGGAGCAAAGCAAAGAAAGCCGAGCTCAACACGGGGAATTGCCAGTGGGGGGGGGAGTATGCTCCCGAAGAAATAGAGGAACTGGAAACTGTGGAAAAGTGTTCCAAGAGAGAGGACCACTGTTGGCTGCATGGGGACAAATTAGTGGTGCCTAAGACCAAACGCAAGGAAATCTTGCTAAATTGTCACTCCTCAAAGCTAGCCGGGCACTTCGGTTTCCTAAAGACACTTAATTTGATCCAGCGTCAGTTCTGGTGGCCGCGCATGCGCCGGGACGTTTCGGACTTCGTCTCGGCATGCCAAACCTGTTTAATGTGTAAAAAACGGGGGGGAAAAGTCCCAGGATTGCTGCACCCCCTACCCACTGCGTCAAGACCCTGGGAAGACATAGCCATGGACTTTATCACCAATTTGCCCCCCTCCAAGGGAAAAACGGTGATTTGGGTGGTGGTAGACACTTTTTCTAAACAAGCCCATTTCACCCCCTTCAAGCAATTGCCCACAGCCAAAGGGATGGCTAAAGCTTTCTTCAACCACGTGATCAAATTACATGCTTTTCCGAAGAGGGTGGTTTCTGACCACGGAAGTCAGTTCGTTGCCACCTTCTGGCGGGAGCTTTTGAAATTAATGGACATAGAACCTGCCTTAAGTTCGGGTTACCACCCAGAGACCGACGGCCAATCCGAGCGAACTAATCAAATTCTCGAGCAATTCCTAAGATGTTACACAAATTATCACCAGGATAATTGGGTGGAATTGCTGCCCTTTGCAGAATATAGCTACAATAATGCAGTGCATTCCTCCACAGGGGTTTCACCTTTCATGGCAGTAGGAGGTTTTGAAGGGAAACCACTCCCTACTCTTAAGGAGGACCCCCAAACCCCCCCCTCGGATTTTAAAAGTTGGTGGTCCAGCCTCCAAGACTCCTGGCCATTAATAGGAAAAGCCCTGGACCATGCCAAAGAGGACTACAAGAAGTATGCGGACCGTGGGCGAGCACCGGGATGGGATCTTCAGCCCGGGGACTCTGTTTATCTCTCTACTAAGAATATCCATGGGTTGCAGCCCAGCAGAAAATTGGGATGGAAATATGTTGGACCTTATAAAGTGCTACGTAAAATCTCTGATGTGTCTTTTGAACTGGAACTGCCTAAATCACTGAGCTCTGTGCACCCTGTGTTTCATTTCAGCCTGCTGAAGAAAGATCCTGGGCCGAATGCATGGCATCCAGTTCCTCCAGCTCCTCCTCCACTGATGAAGGAGGGGAGTCCACACTACGAGATAACTGAAATCCTTGACTCCAAGATGAGAAGGGGCCACTTGTATTACTTAGTTAGATGGTTGGATTTCGGCCCGGAACACAATGAATGGATTCGTTCTGAACATGTTCATGCCCCCAAGTTGACTAAACTGTTTCATAAAATGTTCCCTGATAAAGCTAGGTGAAGGGAATTATGGGGAGGGCAGGGTGTCAGAATCTGTCAATTCAGCCAATGTATTCTTGCATGCATACTATGTAACCTTTAGTCATTATGTATTGGACCTTGTATTAATCCTGTTTTGGTCGGGAGGGTGACAACCCTTAAGGGTGAGAACAAGGAGGCCTCTCATCTCTGCCTCCGCATTCCAGCTGCCCCGGCAGTAACTTCAAGGGGAGGATGGCTCTCATCTCTTATCTCATGCTAAAGAACCTTGGAGCCATGAATTGTTATGTGAACTGAGGGCTCTGGTTTGAGAAGGGAAATTTACTGCTTAACACCTCACTTTTTTTCCTGTGTGAACCAAACGGTCAAGACACCTTTTAGCCCGCCAATTTTCCCTTGAGGGGATTGGCTACCTATGGGTAATTCAAACTCCTTGGAATGGTATAATAGACCCGCTTGTATTATTTGTCTCATCTCTGACAATAACCCGAGATGCTGTACTAATGTAGGAATAGGTAATAAAGAACTGTGGTTAACCAACCAAGATCTGATCCTTGACTACTTTGAGCAGAACTCTCACAGTTGGCCCAGATGGGCCATTGGCCTGATCCGACATGGCTTCCCTTACGTTCTCATGTTCTCCCAAACTGTGCCATTACGGCTCAGTGCCCCTCCAGGAGCAGAAGGTTGGCATCAAAGCGGGCAGGGGCACTTCACCAAGAGGGCAGACGTGGTGCATATCAGCCTCTCTCCCTCCTGCGAATGGAAGCGCCTACCATGAACAAAAAAGGAGATCAGGATCCCAGCCTCAAGTCCTTGCGTTACTTGCCGAGCATGCACACATGGTAATCGTTTTCTTCCCATCTGTGACTCACAGTATTGCCTATATGCTGAAAGTGATTTCTTTTTTTTACCAACTGGTATTATGCCAATATTTGTTTTCCATCAAGCACTCACACGCAATGTCTGAACAATGCAAGCCGTGGTGGTTCTATCATCTCACCTACTTTCTGGTCGGTGGGGTGGGATGGGATGGTGAATGCAAGGCTCCTGCCTGCCACGTAATGCAGTCTGTCCTTCAGAAGGTTGGAGCCACCCCATTGTGGCTATTGCGTCTCCTGGTTTACATCAAACACAAGAGCATTAAGAGAAACCTGATCCTGGGATGCTTTGCAGGACTTGTTCTTGAAGACGGCCCGAGCATAGATGGGAGGGTGTTGATTCTTTGTTCTAGCTGTGCCCACGCCCCTAGAAAGAACCAGAAATTTAATAGCCATAAACCAACATCACCCTGATGCCTCTTGAATAAATCTGAGTATGCGCCTTACTCACTGGAGTAGTCTAAAGACTAGTAATGGGGTGGGGTGGGGTGGAGGCTTGGAGGATCAAACAAGGGTTGCCAACTTCCAGGTGGTGGGTGGGTATCTCCTGGGATTACAACCATTTCAAGCAGGAGCTTGGGGGAGCTCAGCTCCGGGAGTTGGTGCCAGTGCCCCCCCCCCCCCCCGGTGGGGGAATGCCTGCTTGTCTCATGGCTGCAGCAAAATGACTCTGGCCCCTGGTAAGGTCCTTGTTCCTCCGACCAGCTTTCTGAAGGCTTCAGCCACCACTGAAGTTATCCTCCCAGAATAGTGGTATTTCTGAGGCTTGGATTAGTAGCTGTCCCCTCTCTGCCAGCTTTCTCTTTCTTTCTTTCTTTCTTTCTTTCTTTCTTTCTTTCTTTCTTTCTTTCTTTCTTTCTTTCTTTCTTTCTTTCTTTCTCTCTTTCTTTCTCTCTTTCTTTCTCTCTTTCTTTCTCTTTCTCTCTTTCTCTCTTTCTCTCTTTCTTTCTCTCTTTCTTTCTCTCTTCCTTTCTCTCTTCCTCTTTCTCTCTCTCTCTTTCTCCCTCTTCTTTCTTTCTTGCCTTCTGACATACTTCCAGCAATGTCAGGTGGTATAGCATATGCAAATAAGTTATACTAATGGGTTGTGCTAATGAGCTCCTGCACCTCTTTTTCTACAAAATGACCCCTGATTACCACTGATCCGCAGGTGACAGAGATCAGTTCACCTGGAGAAAATGGCTGCTTAGGAAGGTGAAATCTATAGCACTATCTTCCACTGAAGTCCCTCCCCTCCCCAAATCCCACCTTTCTCAGGCTCCACCTCCAAAATCTCCAGGTATTTCCTGTGGCAGCCCTAATCACAACAGCTAACAAGTCAGCCAAAATCTCTTAAGTGGGCAGTTTTAAAAGCTACTGGAAATACCCGGGGGGGGGGGGGGGGCAAGCTGCTCCAGGTCAGCTGAATTTAAATGGTGACTCCTGACATTTACAGAACAACATAATCACTTACTGTTTGCCTGTTTGCATCCTTACCTAATGCAGAACCTCTGTTAACCCGGGGGGGGGGGGGGATTATAAAAGTTTGGACACTTCTGCTGTGGCTATGTACAGCTGCTCTTTGCCACATGCCCTTATTTAGCCTAAATATGGGCACAGTATCGTAGTGTTTCTCCTAAAGGTTGCTGTGTACTTCACCTGATTACTCATAATAGTTGTAGCATGAGGTAAGATTCACTTCTGGTAACTGAAGTTTCTACCTGAAGCGGTCTAATCACTACTAAATTCCACCTGCGGTATAATGTTGTGCCCAAAGGGTAGATTTTTAACTTGCATTCATGCCAAGCCCATGTTGGATCATGCCCGGCAACCTCCAGTCAACAGGAACAACACACTGTTGCCACAAAATAAAGAAAGACGGTGTTTTGACTGCTGAATATCGAAAGCTGAGAAGGAGAATCAAAAGGAATGCACGCAGTCTACCAGGTTTTGTTTTTCTTGTTACAAGGGTTTCTTGAGGATAGTTTCTGTGGGTGGCCATGTTGGTCTTCAGTACAACAGCACCTATATGTAGCAGCAGGGGTCCTGTCGTAAAAAAAGAGGTGCAGGAGCTCATTAGCATAACTTATTTGCATATGCCACACCCCCTGATGTCACCGGAAGTGTCAGAAGGCCACACACCCCTGACATCACTGGAAGTGTGTTAGAAGAAAGGAAGGAAGGAAGGGGGGGGAGGAATGAAAGGAACAGGAAGGAAGGTAGGTAGGCGGGGGAGAGAGAGAAGAAAGAAAGAAAGAAAAAAGGAAGGAAGGAAGGAAGGAAGTTAAGTAGGTGGGGGACAGAGAGAGAGAAGAAAAGGAAGGAAGGAAGGAACAGGAAGGTAGGTAGGTAGGTGGGGGAGAGAGAGAAGAAAAGGAAGGAATGAAGGAAGGAAGGAACAGGAAGGTAGGTAGGTAGGTGGGGGGAGATAGAAAGAAAGAAAGAAAGAAAGAAAGAAAGACTCCAGTCTTGTTTTAAAAGTTTCTTGATAATCAGCCCTCTTTCCTTCTCTACCAAGGAGGCCAGAGACCTCAGAGGAGCCAGTTGTGAAATTCTGAAATCTAGTTTTATTCCACCAAGACCCAGCAGCGCTTATGAGCCACCAATCGAGTAAGCACTGGAAGGTTCTGAGCATAGAACTATGTGTAGCCCTGGCATAGGTTGGCTGCCCAGGTTCATGCTGCCTAGAAACAGCACGACTGAAGTGAGCCTGGAACCCGGGTATGATGCCATAGAGTCCAGCATCCAAAGCAGCCATTTTCTACAGGGGAGTTGATCTATATAACCTGGAGACCAGTTGCAATATCAGAATATCTCCAGCCGCCACCTGGAGACTGGCAACCTGAACTACTCCTGGCCCACCACGTTTTAAAGCACAGGATGAAAAGGCAGACGTAGAAACCGAAGCCAAGAATGAATAACTTTCAGAATGCTTCTGTTTGCAAGAAGCAGAAAATGTATATCCCACTAACCAATCCTAGACCGCAGCAGCGTTTTCTCTCACAACAGCTCCTCCCCTGCCACAATTTTTGTTAAGTCTTTAAGGTGCTGCTGGGCTCTGGCTCTTTTCTACTAACCAACCCAATAAGGTTTTTTTGTATAGAACTCTGAAAAGCTTCACTCACCAGCCCCATTTCTGTCCATCTGTAACTTGAATTGACTGGTTTTTACATTGGAGTCGCCCTACATTTTCTTTCCATTCCTTAGTAAGCCCCGTTCACACTACAAACTGAGATGTAAAAGTTTCCTGGAGTGCCACATTGCCCTTGAATCCATTCACCTGTGAAAACGGCCACCACCATATTTTTAATGCTGTTTTGCCGTGTTAATTATCAGATAACCTCCCAGAGCGAGCAATGAAGGGACATGCTTTGTACACATATATTTTGTGGCTCCTGGCAGGGCGGCTGGGGAAGCTAAATATCATTAGCAAACAAATATCATTGGACAAATTAATATCATTATCAATATCTGCTTTTACCCCTTTTGTTGGTATTTTTGGCAGTCTCATTTAATGTTAATAAAAAGCAAATTTGCTTCTTTTCCAATAAAAGCAGGTAATATTTGTTCATGTCTCGCGGCTCTCAAACATCTGATGTTTATTCTAAGCAAGTTTGGCCACCCCATTCTAGGTGGCTCTTACGCTGAGCAAGTTTGCCCACCCCTGGCCTAGATCAAGGCAGGTAGCCCTGTTACCCTTGTCCGTAGCGGGAGGGAAAAAAAGCAAGAGTCCAGCAGCACCTTAAAGACTATGGCGGTGGGGCACGAGCCACCGTGAGTCGCTGCTCGCTTCTCCCATCTGCACTTTGCTCTGCACCCTTGGAAACAAACTGTCCCTCTGCGGCGTATTCCAGAAAGTAGCCCTGCTCATTTTCTGTAGCCGGAATTGCAAGGGCTCTGGGGGCACCTTAGAAATCAACCAACCCCCGTCTGTCATTGACAGTACAAAAAAAAAGCCAGGTTCCACCGAAATGCACTAAAATGAAAACAGCCATGGGGAGCAGCAGCACATTGGGCACGGCCAGGCACAGCCTGAGGTCAGAGACACGGCTTACCAGAATCCTCTCCCACAGGCGAGCGGAGAGCGCCAAGCCCCAATGGAGCCCTGATTGTAGGAGTATGTCTTAGTTCCTGAGATCAGCCCATTGTTGGGAGTGTTTTTAAAAACCCTGAGAACGGCCGCTTGTTTTTGCTTGGGGGGGGAGTGGGGGGGGAGAAGGGCTGTTGCTTTTGTTGTGTCTGAGTTGGCGCAGTTTTAGTAACTCTGCAAACATTAGCATGAAAAGGATGTCCCTGTGGAAGCAATGAGGCATGAAATGCCACAGTTCCTTTACGCAGTAACAACAGCCACATGAAAGAGGAACAAGCAACATGTAACTGTATATATAATTACACTGCCCCGGGCGTTGGTGGCAAAGGAACTGGGAAGCCTTTCTTTTCGACCGTAGGAGACACGCGCGCCCAGACACATTCCGCGGTTTCTCCTCGCTTGTCCGTTGACTGGACGCGTCCCTCCCTCCTCGTGCGCGCGTTCTGTCCATTCCACCCAGTCTTCACGGTTTGCGCGGGTGCGCACGCATGGCCACGTATCACCCTCAATTCACCCATCCAGCGTTCCTCCACTTCAGCTGCAGGGGTCTGCCATTCACCAGCCACACTGGCCGTGACAAGACCTGCAAGCAATTCTCACTTTTCGAAGGCGTTTCCCGGTCTTCACGCCCGTAGCGCCGTTACAAAATGCAAACCGCACACGCACTCAGCTTTTGCTCTCATGCTTTGGACACAAACGCTGCTTGCTTTTAACTTGTTGCGCAGCACAGTGCATGCTTGGCGCCCTCCGCTTGACTGTGGGAGAGTATATGTGGGTATGTGTGTGTGTGTGTGTGTGATGGGTCCTGGTACCTGGGAGCCCCGCAGCTCCTGCCACCGCTTCAGCTGCTCTTTCGCGCAGTCCCGCTGGTCGGCCATCTTCTCAGACCCGGCAATGCTCCAGCCGCGACAGAGGGGGTCGGCTTCGGCTTTTGAGCGGGGGGGGGGGGGGTTGAGGGTTTTTCTTTCCCCGGTCGGCGGCCTGCCGCCGGCTCGGGGACATTGAGCGGAGTGGGTGGGTGGGTGGGAGGGAGGGAGGGAGGGAGTTTCTTTGCGGGGGTGGGGGGGTGGGAGAGGGTTTTTTTCCCGGGCCGGCGGCCTGCCGCCAGCTCGGGGACATTGAGCGGGGGGGGTTGGAGGGTTTTTCTTTCCCCGGCCGGCAGCCTGCCGCCGGCTCGGGGACATTGAGCGGGGTGGGTGGGGGGGAGGGATCGAGTTTCTTTGCGGGGGTGGGGAGTGGGAGAGGGTTTTTTCCCCGGCCGGCGGCCTGCCGCCGGCTCGTGGACATTGAGCGGGGGGAGTCCGATCCAGCCGCGGCCCTGCTGGGGGGCGGGGCTTTGTAATGTGCCCGCCCCCCAGCATTTTCACTGGCGGAGCGGCGCTCCGCCTGGCTCCAGCCCCAACGGAGCCCTGTGTAGCAGGCATTGCTGGGCTCCAGCCGTTCAGTAAAGTTTTGACATTTTCATTTTGTGCTCTGATATGTAGAAGTACATAGATCATGCTGCTGACCAGGCAGATTTTCTTAGCTGGAAAAATAAGAAACATCTGAGACCCTTCAGGGTCAAGTAACATTGGTGAACTTGAACCATTCCAAAGGCTTCTTGTTTATGTGTTCTGTGCACTAAGATTGTCAACAGTTCAACAGCTGGGGATGTGGGGGAGAGAGAGAGAGAGAGAGAGAACACATATTCTTCCTTTCCTCCTTTGTACACAACAGTTCAGTGGACTGCGGGGGGGGAGAGAGAAGCCCACACTTCCGCTATCTCCACCAGAGGGGCTGTGGCTCAGGGGCTGGGCTCCCACTTGGTATGCAGAAGGTCCCAAGTTCAAGCACCACCATCTCCAGTTAAAGACATCAGATAGTAAGTAGTTGATGTGAAAGACCTCTACCTGAGACCCTTGGCCAGTTACAGGTTTTTGTGGGCCCTGGGCAAAAAGCAATAATTGCTTCTCCTCTTTGTTACAGTCCCTTTCTCCTCTCACCACACCCGTTATGGTCAATGGCTTGCAGTGCCTTGGTCCCCCCCCCAGGGTTGCCAGCCTCCAGGTGAGGCCTGGGGATCTCCCGCTTTTACAACTGATCTCCAGCTGACGGAGATCAGCTCCCCTGGAGAAAATGGCTGTTTTGAAGGATGGACTCTATGGCATTGTACCATGCTGAGGCCCCTCGCCTCCCCAAACCCCACCTTCTCCTGGCTCCACCCCCAAAGTCCCCAGGTATTTTCCAACCCAGACTTGGCAACTCTACCCCCCCAAAAAAACTTTCCCTTTTCTTTTCTGGCTCTCCAACTTGTATTTTTTAGTGGTGTTGATCCATGATGAGGATGGTGCTTAGAATCCATTGTGTCACTGAAAGCAAGCAATAAAGGACAGAAACTTGCGTGTGATTTCAGATAAAATGGAAGCAAGGAGAACAACGTAAGGGCCTTTGAGTCTGCTTTGGGGAGAAAGATGGGGTGTAAATGAAGTAAATCAATATCTCTAAAGACCCTCGAGAGGTAAAATAGTCAAAGCTATAGTGACTTGCTCAAGTTTACAAATTGCACCCTAGATCAAGGCCAAGCGATGAATTTTTAGAAACCTGACCTCAAAGTTCCATTTCAAACACCATCACTGTTGAGTGGTTCTCCACTGATCTAGGGTTGTCAGCCCTGGGCTGGAAAATACCTGGAGACTTTGGGGGTGGATCCAGGAGAGGGCAGGGTTTGAGGAGGGGAGGGGCCTCAGCATGGAACAATGCCACAGAGTCCCCCCCCCCCTTCAAAGCAGCCATTGTCTCCAGGGGAGCTGATCTCTGTCAGCTGGAGATCAGTTGTAAAAGTAGGACATCTCCAGGCCCCACCTGGAGGCTGGCAACCCTACACTGATCACTCTCCCATAATGTAGGTCATAGATGTGGAATTAATTTGTTACAAGGGCCAGATCTGACATCAATGTCACTTTGTTGGGCCAGGCCATGTGTGCCATAAAATGTGATGCCAGGTACCAAAGATATAAACTTTATAAAGGACACAGGCAAACCCAATTAATGATATTATTTTTACTCAAATTACAAACAAAAGGAATTGATTCCTAGCAGTGAAGGCAATTGATTCACTGGGGAGCCCACAAAATCCCCAGTAAATGTATTTAATCACGTGCAAGACTAGGTTTTTTCCCCAAGGGATACCATAAAAGGGGGAGTCCCTTATATTTCCATACATACCAGTTGCTTGTGGGCCAGGTAGACGGGCCTCTTCCATCCCCCAGGCCTTATGTTTGATGCCCCTCCTGTAGGTAAACCAGTGCAAAGGCTAGCAATTACTGGGTAGAATAGCGAGAAGAGTAGGATTGCATGCTGTTTGGTTTATACTTCCAGGAGAAAAATTAGATCTTGTAGGTCATGTTAGTTCATTAGAAAAAGAATCAAATCGTAACAATAGAAAAAGGGCCAATTTATTTGAACCAGGGCTATTTTGGGGCAGGAACACACAGGAATGGGGTTCCGGCTGGCTTCTGAGCTGGCCACGCCTACAGCCTCTCTCCCCCCCAGGTTCCCCAGGCACCTCGCAAGCTGTGGGGCGCCTGGGGAAGCCAAGCCAATCCACGGAGGGAAGGCAGTTTAAACTGCCTCCCCTCCTCGGGTTCCCCAGGCACCCTGCAGCTGCGGGGCACCTGGGGAAGCCAATCCAGAAACTGCCTCCCTTCCCTCGGGTTCCCCAGGCACCCTGCAGCTGCGGGGCACCTGGGGAAGCCAATCCTGGGAGGGAGCTGTGCTGTTTGGGGTGTGGCCTATTATGCTAATGAGTTCCTGCTGGGCTTTTTCTACAAAAAAAAAAGCCCTGATTTGAACTAACAAAGTCCCAGGTAACTGTTTAATTTATTTTAAAAATTTCTTTTATCAGGATTTCAGCAAAAGACCTGCAATTAAAAATGACCTCAGAATGTAATTGCAGGCCTTGCCAGTCCCAAGAAGAACGATGTGTCAAAGTCAGTCTTTTTTTATGGGCAAATCTTGGAGCTTCTCCAAATAGCACCAAGCCACCTCAGGTCTGTGTCAGCTTTCCACTATCGAAGGTAGAGGCAAAGGTACCCCAATTCCTGGTCTTTACTGCACAGACTGAACATGCCAGACTGGTGCCCACCATTATAGTCAGAGATGGGGAAAGGTCTACTGGGCTCTAACTCCATCAGCTGGCCCACCTTGCCAACGGCTGACGCTGTCAGCAATATGATTTGTGTAGGTAATGTTTGCAAGTCCCTGATCCTTCGCACACAGTCATGTAAAGATACCTCCATATCATCCTTCAGAATATCTTTTTTATATAGTACACTTTATTAAATTTTTAAGATACACAGGGCTAGGGGAAGAAAAGGAAACAAAAGTAATAAATCTTCTGCATATAACTCTTCTCCACTTATCGTTTCATATTACAGAAGGAAAGACTCTGAAGTTTTAAAAGTTCATAAAATCTTCTACATATCTTAATATCAAAAGGTTCATATCTTTATATTTCTTTCTTATCCAATCGTAAAAAGGAGTCCACAGTCCAACGGAATCTTCTTCCATTTGCCCTTTTAGCATCATAGTCAGTTTATCCATTTCCGCACTTTCCATAGTTTTCACTATTAGGTCTGGTTCAGAAGGTATTGTTGGAAGTTTCCAAAAGGTTGCAAATAAGATTCTAGCTGCTGTTACTACAGGAATTATAAAATATCTTTGATTCTTGTCAAAATCATCTGGTATGCAATTCAGTTTTTAAAAAAATGCTGGTCGAAAGGCTAATGAAGTCTGCAAAACTGTCTGTATGAATGTATGTACCATAACCCAGAACTTACATACAATTTTACATGTCCACCACATATAATAAAATATACCTTCATATTTTTTACATTTCCATATCTTGAAACCTACTTCACATTCAGTGCCATGTCATTCAGCTGAGTCTATAATGCATCTTGCATTCCGCATTATGACTGCAAATTGCAGGCTGCTGCTTCAGGCCCTGAAACACTCCCAGCCCCCTCCCCATATCTTCCAGACTGATTAGGATCTCTTGGGAACTTGCTCTGTTGGTTTTGGAATTTTGGCAGACCATCATAACTGCTTATCAATCTTTCTCCATCTTTGGATACACAATATCTTAGTTAGAGGGGTGGCGTGCTCTTCCTCTGGTGTTCTACAGTGTCATGTATGCGAACTGGAGGGGGGCATCTCTATTAGCCATTTTATCTGACATTTCGACATTATTGGACAGGCTCGAAAGACGACAAAAATGCCTTGGAAAGCAATTTATTCTCTGACAAACCACGTAAAAGGAAATATATATCTCCAGCTTGCAGTCCTTCTCTCAAGACTTTTTTGAAACATCGGCTTGATTCTAACGGCTTTTACAGGTAAAAACATTTGAATTGCAGTTTATTTCATTACTGACTCTCGGGCAAAAAGGGATAATTCTCAAAAGAAGACTAAGCAATCCATTTTTTTTTGTTTAAAACCAAATACCCCTTCCATTCTTTACACATGATGGACAGGGTCTTGTAAATGCAGAAAGACACAAACACACACATAGGCGTCAACTACGGGGGGGCTCGAGCCACCCCCGAAATTTCCCGGGGGGGACTGAGCCCCCCCCCCGGAAAACGGAGCACCCTCCACCGCGCCTCCCTGGGCCCTTCCTAGGGCTGCCGCCGCCCTCTCTCCCCCCCCCCCCCGCCTGGCCACTTCGTCCCTCCCTCCGTCCGTCCAGGGGCCAGCTAAGCAAATGCCCTGGAAGGACGGAAGCAGAAGTGCTCAGGCCGGAGGGGGGGAGGCGGAGGCGGCAGGGACATGGTCCCGGCGGGCGCGCACACACAGAAGAAACCCCCCCCCCCCCGGATTTTTAAAACTCAGCGCCCCTGCACACACATCCCTTATTATTTGTCCTCACTACCGCTTTCCTGGGATACAGTGTGTCAAATGGGAATCCCCCTCCAGTGCCAGCTTCAGGATCTCAGAAACTCCCAACTTAAGGCAGCTTGCAAGGAAGAGTATCTTCCTTCTCGTCCCGAGTGGGACCACTTATGGAACAAAGGAGGTGAGTGGGTCTCTCTGTATGATGGCATGACAGCTGGGAAGATACCAGCTTTACCAGATGTGGACAAGTCCAGAAAGAGAGAGGCTGAACTCTCGCACAGAATATTTTAATTCAGTCAAGTACTTAGGCTCAGTAGAACTCAGTAGAACTGTCGCCTGTTCACTTCACTGTTTTCCAATGACATCAGCTTCCGGTATAATGATTCCAGTGGCTTCGCATTTTTTAAAGCCTCAGATTTGTATTCTTTGCCTTTACCTGGCTTTGAGTGAGGCCACCAAGACTGCCTCCTCTTTCTGCCCAAGCCTTCCCTTCTGCCTTGATGGTTCCATTAGGGATGCCAGCCTCCAGGTGGGACCTGGGGATCCCCCAGAATTACAGCTCATTTCCAGACTCCAGAGATCAGTCCCCCAGGAGAAAATGGCTGCTTTGGAGGGTAGACTCTGTGGCCATTGTACCCCACTGAGGTCTCTGTCTTCCCCAGGCTCCACCCCTAAATCTCCAGGAGTTTCCCAACCCAGATCTGGCAACCCCATCTCCCACCACCCCACCCTAGAACTTCCAGTGGCCAGGAGCACCTCCATATCCTCTCCAACTAATCAGTGACTCTCCATTGACTTTCCAGCTCTCTCTCTCCAGACCCTGAAAATCAAACACTTTGGCTTCCTACCATTTCACCAGCCCCTGCATCACCAGCAGCTGTCATCATACCAACTCATGCTTAGCTACTGTATACTCTGGGTTTCCAGCTTGCTTGCTATAACCAGTCTTGCTTCCTCTCCGGATTTCTGTCTTTGGATTATGACCTGGAACTGCTGCCTGGATATCCTCTTGGCAACTCTGCCAAGGATTTCCTCCAGGAACGCCAGGTCATTGATTTGCACAGGCCTGACATTTGAACTTGTTCCTTCCCAGAAGACTTCCCTGTGCAGAATAGCTTAGATAATGGGAATTGCCAGTGTAAAGTAGTATGTTCTGTGTAACAACCGGCCTGCCATGTGCTCCCAGGTAATGGCGCCCGCCGCATGGCCAGAGGACATGGTCAGGCAGAGAGGGGAGCTTGAATCTGGAGGAACAATAGACGTCCAGATTCAAAGCCTCCACCAATGTGGGACCTAGGTTCTCCCTGGGGAGCCAATGCAATCAAAGGCTCCTCCAGGGAACCTATGACAAACATGCGCATATGTTACGCCCCTATCAGGTCTTTTGGGTGCGGCCGGAGGTGTGGCTCCGGCCAGCATATAATGAGGGCCCTGGAGCCCTGGAAGCATGCTTGGTCTGACCATCTACTGGGCATGCGGAATCACTCAGTAAAGGCTTCATAATTTCACCATTCCCGGTCTCCCGAGTCCAGTATGCTTCAGCCAGTTTAGCCTGGAACCAGCCCATTGGTTTTTAATGTGTCCAGTAGTCCTAGAATGCTCCCCCCTTTTTGCCGCCTTGTCACAGATGACATATGCTGACCACCCCCCTAGGGTTTTCAAGGCAAGAGTGTTCAGAGGTGGTTGGCCACTGCCTGTCTCTGCGTCACAACCCAGGACTTCCTTGGCAGTCTCCCCCCATTCAAGTACTAACCAAGGCTGACCCTGCTTAGCTTCTGAGATCTAATGAGATCTGGTTAGCCTAGAGCTAGGCCATCCAGGTCAAGGCACCTGTTTTATACCCTGGCCTGAACTAAATATATTGCTTTGAAGTCTGCCCCGTTAATTTCACTTGGAGTTGCTTCCCCGTAGGATTGGTGTGTTTCTTTTCTCAGTTACAGATTCTAGCTTAATTTTTACCCAGTTCTTGAGCACCAGGGGAAAAAGGTTGGGAGGTTGGTTGGTGGAAAGAGACGATTTATTAGACCATACCTTCCTCTGGTTTCCTTGCTCTCCGTTCCTTCCCCCCCCCCCCTTTCCCTATCAAGTTTCACATTGCACAAAGGGTTGTGTATGTGTGTTTATACCTACAACAGGCATTTTAGTGTTTGGTGCTGTAATAATGCACGTAAACATTACTTTGACTACATATATCTACTATTCCTGTTCAATAAACTGGCCTGTATCCATCCATGTTGTTCCTTTCATGGAATGGCATTTTTGTTGACAAATGCCCTTCTGACGCAGATCCCCACCCCCCACCCCCCACCCCCGGTTGCCCAGTATTGTGTTCCCAAGCTGGGTCTGCTGACCCCAAGAGCAAAATTTCAGGGGCCTCAGTAGAGATGCCAGCCTCCAGGTGGGACATGGGGATCCCGCGGAATTACAGCTCATCTCCAGACTACAGAGATGAGTCTGCCAGGAGAAAATGGCGGCTTTGGAGGGCGGACTCTATGGCATGGTACCCCACTGAGCAGGGCCGGCTCTATCACTAGGCCAACTAGGCGGCTGCCTAGGGGCGCAGCTATCAAACGGGGCGGCGGAGAGACTGAAAGAGAGAGAGAGAGAGAGAGTGCAACAGCCCAGCGCACTTTACAGGTAGCAGCGGGAGCGCTCCTCAGCCATGCTGGGTGAGCAGGCGGAGCCAAGGGGGCTGGCAAGGGAGAAGACCACATGTGCTGCAATTGCATTAACTATGTGTGAGTGAGTATGAAGTGCCTTCAACTTGTTCGCAACTTTGCATTCTTCCTAAAATGCATTTATGTTTGAAAATTGGGGGGGGGGGGCACATGGGGGGGGGGGTGCCAGAAGGTAGCCTCGCCTAGTATTCAAAAAAACCCTGTGGCCGGCCCTGCCTCTGAGGTCCCTCCTCTCCCCAAACCCCACCTTCCCCAGGCTCTGCTCCCAAATCTCCAGGATATTTCCAGAACCCATAGCTGGCAACCTTGTTTCCCACAGTGGATTTGGACCGAAGTAGGAACTTGGAAGGGGACCTAATTTAAACAGATAGAAGAGAAGAGCTTGGATTTATACCCCATCCTTCACTACCTGAAGGAGTCTCAGAGCGGTTTACAATCTCCTTTCCCTTCCTCTCCCCACAACAGACACCCTGTGAGGTAGGTGGGGCTGAGAGAGCTCTCTTTCGAGAACTGCCCTTGAGAGAACAGCTCTGACAGAACTTGTGAGTGACCCAAGGTCATCCAGCAGCTGCATGTGAAGGAGTGGGGAGTCTCCTAACCACTACACCAAACGGGCTGTGTATCCAGTCAGTAGAATCTTGTGTACGTTTGCCACCTCTAGCATATATGGTACCCTGACCTGGATGGCCCAGGCTAACCTGATCTAATCAGATCTTGGAAGCTAAGCAGGGTCGGTCCTGGCTTGTACTTGGATGGGAGACCTCCGAGGAAGTCCAGAGTTCGTGATGCAGTGGCAGGCAATGGCAAACCACCTCTGAAAGTCTCTTGCCTTGAAACCCCTATAGGGTTGCCATAAGTCACCTGTGACTTGAAAGCAAAATGCTACTTGCAGGCTGACAAGACTGGGAATCGAGCATGCCCCCCCCCCCCCCGCACAACTCTTTCCAGAAGGGAGACCCATGACCTGTTTACTTTCAAACAGAAGACAGAGGGGGGGGGAGGAGGAGGAGGAGGAGATTGGATTTATACCCCGCCCTTCACTACCTGAAGCCATCTCAGAGCGGTTTATAATCTCCTTCCCTTCCTCTCCCCACAACAGACACCCTGTGAGGTAGGTGGGGCTGAGAGAGCTCTCCTGAGGACAGCCCTTGAGAGAACTTGTGACTGACCCAAGGTTACGCCAGCAGCTGCATGTGGAGGAGTGGGGAATCAAACCTGGTTCTCCCAGATTGGAGTCCACGCTCCTAACCACTACACCAAACAGGCTCTCCCTTGCAGCTGAGTTGCATCGTGAAGCAGCAGAAACCATGGGAAGGGCCCCTTCTGTCCGTGGGGGCCTTTCTGCAGGGGTATCCATGACAGTCACTCAAAAAAACTGCAGACATGAGCTGGAGCCAGAGCACGTCAGGGCAGCCAAACATCTGTTTCGGCAATCGCTAGGGACTTAGCAGGAATGGAGAGTCAGAGACTCACATGGAGCACGGTCCATTGGATATCACTGGCAAGAGCCTCGATGGAGTCTGTTCATTTCCCGAAATCCCCAAATAGAAAGAATGCATTCCCTTCAGGGAAATCTCCGTTGCTAATTTGGAGACTTCTGTGAAGACTTCTGACTTTCCTGTCAGGCCCTCCCAGCGGTTTCCGCTGTTCCTTCTCCAGCTTTTCTGACATGTTTATGATGATGTCCGGCTTTTCCCAGGCCTCTCAATGTCAGAATAAAAATATCAGCACTTAGGGGTCCTCGGTTTGCTAAATAGGATACTAAGATATTGAGGGCACGCACCCTGCCTTGGGTGTCTTGGAGGATTTAGGCAGCCACTGAACCTTTCAATAGGGGACAGATGTTAGTGTTTAGGTCCCCCTGTGTTGCCAGCTCCAGCCTGGGAAATTCCTGGATATTTGGGGGGTGGAGTCTGGGGAGGGCGGGGTTTGGGAAGGGGAGAGATTTCAAGTTGGTAGAATGCTGTCCATCTTACAAAGGGGCCCTTTTCTCCAGGGGAACGGATCTGTCACCGGGAGATCAGTTGCAATCCCAGGAGATCTCCAGCCACTGCCTGGAAGCTGGCAACCCTGGTGCCATTTGTATAATCTTTGCTTGCTTGAATCGAACAAGACAGGCAGATCAGTGGTTTTAGCAGAAGTCAGGCAAAGAAACAGTCATTTCTTTTTGTTTAAAATGGGGCTGATCCTAAAGTGGGAAGGGAGGCTATGGTTGCCAGCTCTGGGTTGTGAAATTCCTGGAGATTTTCACAATTTTTTAGCCTCCAGCTCACACATTTGTGTCTTAGCTCAGGAAGGCTGGCTCCAGAACGAACTAATTCATGCCACAGCCAAATGGCTCGCTCAAAACTTTAATGCCAGTAGCTCACAAAGTAGAATTTTTGCTCACAAGACTCCGCAGCTTAGAGGGAGCATTGGAGGCAGGTGGTAGGGTTGCCAGCTCCAGGTTGGGAAACTCCTAGAGATCTGGGGGCAGAAACCTGGAGATGACAGGGACCTCAGTGGGGTACAATGCCATAGTGTCCGCCCACCCTCCAAAGCAGTCATTTTCTCCAGGCGAACTGATCTTTGTAGTCTGGAGATAACGGTGTAATTTTGGGGGATCTCCAGGTCCCACCTGGAGGCTGGCATCCCTAGTTGTAATTCTGGGAGGTTTACAGGCCCTACCTGGAGGCTGGCAACCCTATATGATCTCCCAGAATACACCACTCCATGTTCCACCTTTCTCCTTCCCTTCGACTGAACATTCCACCTAAATTATAGGAATTAGATAACAGCTGGCCCAGCCCAGTGAAACTCAGAAGATTGTCCGGGTAAGATTTTCCATGTCCGTGCACATCCTGTTCTTGGGCTAGCATCAGAAGAGAAAACAGATGGGTGTGCAGTGGTTACCTTCCTGACCCATCTGTCACTGGCGATAAACACACTGAGTGAAGTGTACAGCGACCAGCAAGAACTGGTAAGCAGCACTGGGGGGGGGGGGGGGGCTGTTCCTCTTCTGTAGCGATCTCAGCAGTGGTGTGAGGGAGGAGGGGTAGAGCAGAGCCGACACACTCTGTTGACGAGCAATATCAGCCAACCATAATTGTTTAGCAATAATAATACCTTATTAACTGAGGAGGAGGAGATTGGATTTATAACCCACCCTTCACTACCGGAAGGAGTCTCAGAGCAGCTTACAATCTCCTTTCCCTTCCCCTCCCTGCAACAGACACCCTGTGAGGTAGGTGGAGCTGAGAGAGCTCTCTTGAGAACTGCCCTTGAGAGAACAGCTCTGAAACAACTTGTAACTGACCCAAGGTCACACCAGCAGCTGCAAGTGGAAGATTGGGAATCAAACCCGGTTCTCACAGATTAGAGTCCGCGCACTTAACCACTACACCAAACTGGCTCTCAAGGAGGAGCTTGGTAGAAGTGGATGTTTTCTTTCCACTTCTTCCCAGACACAAAGACTCCAGCCTCATACGAAGGTGACTCAAAGACTTACCGACTTCCAGCAAAAAAAACAAAAACCCATGCACCCTTATGTCTAATTTTGTCTTCCGTTTCCAAATCAAGTCAAGCAGAACAGTGTAATGGCTCAGTCACAGCCATAAATGCATTTTGGCTTTTTTTTGGTTATGCGGGCATTGTTATAACGCAATTTGCAAATTGTTATAATGCAGTATGCAAATATTATGGCCACCTTAATAACAGCACTATCAGTCTTAACTACGGCACTGTATTTAAAAAGTGGATGAAGTGCTAAAGTTGTGCCCAGGGTTGCCTGTACATACGAAAGTGTTGCCACTGGTCCCCCCTGGTCACCAGTGGGAGATGGGGGGGCGGGGGTAGGATGGGCAGATCCAAGTTGGGAAGCTCCTGGAGATTTGGGGGTGGAGCCTGGGGAGGACAGGGACCTCAGTGGGGGTACAATGCCAGATAGAGTCCACCCTCCAAAGCATCCATATAACTTGATACCCAGATGTGCCGCTAGCCCTTTTGTGACTCATGCAACTGTTCATGTCCAAATAACATGCTCCCTTTCATTTAGTACAACATTTGTGTTTTGTATGTTCAGCTTTCGTCCCTTCCCTACCTCTCAGGCAGCAAAAACCAAGACAGATGTGCTAAGGCAGTAAAGACTACAGCAGTTGGTACCCCTCCCCCCGTGATACTGGGTATAGCTGTAGCTTTTAGGGTTGCCAATCTCCTGGTGAGCCAGTTTGGTGTAGTGGTTAAGAGTGGCAGACTCTAATCTGGGAGAACGGGGTTTGATTCCCCACTCCTTCGCATGTAGCTGCTGGTGTGACCTTGGGTCAGTCACAAGTTCTCACAGAGCTGTTCTCCCCAGGGCAGTTTTTGAGAGAGCTCTCTCAGCCCCACCTATCTCACGGGGTGTCTGTTGGGGGGAGGGGGAGGGAAAGGAGATTGTAGGCCGCTCTGAGACTCCTTCGGGTAATGAAGGGCGGGGTATAAATCAAATCTCTTCTTCTTCTCTTCTGGTGGCATTTGGAGATCTCCCACTATTTCAGTTGATCTCCAGATGACCAAGATCAGTTTGGCTGAGGTGGTGGACATCCAAATTACATCGGCCCTCCCTGCTCACACCGATCAAATCAGAGAAATCAGTCCTATCTGCTGGATCTACCTCAGAGCCCTTGCCAATAACAACTTGGTGTGAACAAGAGGAACCTGCCCTGCCTGGCATGGTCGAAGCAAGCACCGAAATTAGACATGATTAAGCTGCCATTAAGGGCTGTTTTAATTAATTTTTATCTAGATGGAATACTTAATACTTTTATGAATACTATTATCATCTTGTTGTGAGCCACCCTTGGCCCGCGGGCGGGATAGAAGCTGAATAAAATAAATCAGTTCCCATGGAGAAAATGGCTCCTTTGGAGGTTGGAGTCTACTGGATTATACCTTGCTGAGGCCCCTCCCCTCCACAAACCCCGCCCACCCCAGACTCCACCCCTAAAATCTCCAGGTATTTCCCAACCTGGAGTTGGCAACCCTACCAGGATATCCCTTCCTGTTGTTGTCTTCTGCCAGCAGGTGAAGACTTTGTTTCAGTACTTGCTCCATCTTGCCCTATGTTTTAATAAGTGTGTGTGTGTGTGTGTGTGTGTGTGTGTGTTAGCTTGGTTTTAATAGTTGTCATGGTGTTTTTGTTCGGTTTTAATGATTTCTTATAAGACATGTTTTTATTATGTATGTTTTTATTTTGGCTGCCTTGGTGGCCCTGAAGAGGGCAGAAACTAAGGCAAGGGAAGATGGCAGCAAAAGTTTCCATTAGAACAACGGATTTTTTTTTTTACTTATGAAAAGTACTGGAGTCGGGAGGCCGGTAACAGTGAAATCAGCATGGTAGTTTATTGTGGGTCAGATGGAACATGAGAATCGCTGGGCTCAGAGCCCTCTTTTATGCCAGTCGGCAGGGCTTTTTTTTGTAGAAAGAGCCCAGCAGGAACTCATTAGCATAACAGGCCACACCCAACAGCAGAAACTCATTCGCATATTAGGCCACACCCCTGACAGTACAGCTCATTAGCATATTAGGTGGGGGCTGGGAAAGCACAGAGCAGGCATGGAAGCTTGCCTCTTCCCCCCCCACCCCCGAGCTGCTCCGCCCCACTTCAGCATCGCCTTTCTAGACTACACCCCCCCCCCCAAAAAAAACCCAGATGGCCAGGGAAAGGCACTACTAAAGTGCCTGGGATCTGACAGATCCCAGGAACTTCAGCATCACCTTTCTAGTCTCCTACCTTCCCCCCCCCCCGGAAAGATCAGGAAAGGAAGCAGGCATGTTTGCCTGGCTGCCCTTGGTCTCCCCAGCCAGCCCACCAAAGCTGGGGAGACTGAGGGCAGCCAGGCAAACATGCCCCATTCCTTCCTTGAGCCTTTCCACTTTTGTGGAGAGACTCAGGGAAGTGCAGCGGGGCATGGGTAAATGCCTTTCTCTCCCTCCCCAAATCGGGGGGTTAAATGGCTTTCTCTCCCTCCCCCAGATCGAGGAGGGAAAGAAAGGCCTTTTCAAGGTGCCTGGATTCCCTGCCTGCCCTTTTTCAGCTGCCACATGTCAGCTAGAGAAGGGAAGGCAGAGAGAGGCTTTCTCTTGTCAATTTCACTCTCAGCTGAGGGGAGGGGGGATGAAATTGACAAGGAAATCCCCATGGGCTCCCCAGAGGGAAAGAGGACATTCCAACATGCCACCTTTCCCTCTTGTGTGTAACATGGGGAGGGCAGTGTGCTCTGTAGCCACGCATGCCAGAGGTTTTGGTTGTGGGCGTGGCCAACTCAGGAGCCAGCCAGAACTCCGTTCCTGTGCGTTCCTGCCCAAAAATAGCCCTGCCGGTTGGAGATAATCCTCCGACCTCGCCCAAATGTCCTAATAGGACCTTACGATTATGGTTACCTGGCATAGGTCCCCTAGGGGAACCTAGGTCCATGATTGGTGGCCAGTTAGGATCCAGCTCTCTATTGTTCTCCCTGGCCAAAGCTCAGCAGCTCTGCAGCTCCACAACTTGTGAGGAAAACCATGTGGCGGTCGCCATTACAAGACTGCATGGCAACCGTGATCGCGATACATAACAACTTACTTCACCTACACCCTGCCTTTGGGCCCCCCAAAATGACTTGCATCATTCGCCTCTCCTCCATTTGATCCTGACACCAACCTTGTGAGGTAGGTGAAGCTGAGAGTGTGTGACTGGCTGAAGGTCACCCAGTGATATTCTGTGGCAGAGTGGAGTTTTGAACCTGGGTCTCCCCACTCTTAATCCAACCCTCTAACCACCATGCCCAGGGCTCATTTCGTAGCAGGAGCTCCTCTGCTCCCCCCCCCACCCCGATGTAGCCAATCCTCCAAGAGCTTACAGTAGCCCCTGTAAGAAGAGCTCTGTAAGCTCTTGGAGGATTGGCTACATTAGGGGTGCGTGGCCTAATATGCAAAGGAGCTCCTGCTATGAAATGAGCCTTGAGCATGCCCCACTAGCTAGTACTAGGGTGCCCAAGATATGGCCCGCAGGCTGCATGCAGCTAGGCTTGCTAACCGCCAGGTGGTGGCTGGAGGTCTCCTGGGATTACAACTCTATGGCATTATACCTAGGCTTCCCATCCCGTTCCCCAGGTGGAGGCCAGAGTGTGACAGAGGCAGGGGAACCCCCACTTTCACGGCCTCCTGGCTGCTCCTGGCAGGAGAAAATTCCCCCCCCCCATTGCACTGACATCACCTGGAAGTGACATCAGCATGTCAGTGATGTCGGGGGGGGGGGGGCAACACTCTGCTTTTTGGGCAAAACTCTATGGTTTGAGGCCATTTTTAGCATAGAGTTTGCTCCAAAAGCAGAGTGTTGCCCCTGATGTTGCCAGCGCACTGATGTCACTTCTGGGTAATGTCAGCATGTTGCACAATGTCCTTGCCCACCCCCTGAACAGCACAAGGAGGGGACCTGGAATCCCTAATTATACCCCGCTGAAGTCCCTCCTTTCCCCAAACCTCGCCCTCCCCGGGCACCGCCCCCCCAAATCTCCAGGTATTCCCCAGCCTGGAGCTGGCAATTCAACCTGCAGCTTGTGAGGAGTATGCCCGGTGGCCTACCCCCCTGGCACCCGTAATTTCCACCACCGGCAAGGCATGCTGTGATGCCACAACCATGCGATTGCAGCCATAACATCCCAACTGGCTGTGGTAAAAGGCCCAGAAGTCTCATGGGGCTTCTTACTTCTTTTTTTATTTGTTTACTTTATTTATTCCCCACCTTTCACCCCAGTGGGGACCCAAAGCGGCTTACATCATTCTCTTCTCCGTTTTATCCTCCCAACAACCCCGCGAGGTAGGTTAGACTGAGAGCGTGTGACTGACTCAAGGTCACCCACCCAGCAAGCTTCCATGGCACAAGTGGGGATTTGAACCTGGATTTCTCAGATCGTAGTCTGACTCAAGGAGGAGAAATAGTGGTAATAATAGTAGTAGTGGTGGTGGTAGCAGGGGTCATTTAGTAGAAAAAGAGGTGCAGGATCTTATTAGCATAACTCATTAGCATAACTTATTTGCATATGTCACACCCCCTGACGTCACCGGAAGTGTGTCAGAAGAAGACACTTTAGGTTTCCTTTGCTCTTGCAGTGAAGCTGCCCTACAACAAGCATGAAAATACAGATCAATTTATTATGCTTTTGCTTTTTTTCCACAGCGCATCACCACATGTGCGTGCTCCTGGGCTTGTCACTCCCGGAACGGCGTTCCTGCTTGAAATGACCCCTGATAGTAGTAGTGATTGGAATGTATACCCTGCCCTTCACTCGGAGCCTCAGAGCAGCTTACAATTTCCATGTGGCTCTCTTCTCAGAGAAATTTCCCAGGGGCTTGTGATGGGGATATTTGCAGAGGCAAGGGGAGCGGTCAGAGAACAGTTAGTGTTCTAACCCCTCCGCCCGAACAATTATCTGGGCCGTAATAGAGCTGGGTGTGGCTCTGACTCAGGAAAGCTCGTCCTGAAATAAACGTTGTTAATCCTGAAGGTGCTACTGGACTTTTGTTTCAATGAGCTCAAGTAAAGATTTATTGTGGCCCGTGTAACTGTGAGAGCCGTGCATCCCTGATAACAGCAAATCACAGGGCAGATCAAGAAGCTACAGTTGTATTGATAAAGGAGAGCAATACATTAATATTCAGTTGTCAGCAAGCCTGTTTGATTCAGAATATAATAACCAGCAAAGCTCAGAGGGGTACAACTGACTGGTAATCAGAGGAGTTTAAAACCTCTCTCTTATGCCTTGGTAATTAAACCAGTAAAGTTTCAAAACTCCTGTCTTAAGTCCAAATGTATAATGAGGGATTCCCAACCTCCAGGTGAGGCCTGGAGATCTCCTGGGATTACAACCGGTCTCCAGACTGCAGAGATCAGTTCCCCTGGAAAAAATGGCGGCTTTGGAGGGTGGACTCCGTGGCATCATACCCTGATGAGCTCCCTCCCATCCCGAAGTCATGCCCCCCAACCAGGCTCCACTCCCAAATTTTCAGGAACTTTCACAACCCAAAGTTGGCAACCTGCTGTAGAACTTCGTTTACTTTGGGAACAAAGATTACTTTGAGCATTCTTTGTTCCCAAACCCTCTCTGTGTTAGAGAGTTAATGCTGAATCAAGTGGGGGGGAATCCCTCCTTGTTCCAAGGCTTGGTGTATCAAACTGCGTTCTTCCAGATTAATGAACGACAGGTTGTTGGAATTCCAGAAGCCACCAGCATGCAGAAATCTTGATTAATCAGTTCTTGATTAATCAGTTCATGCTGCAGACTCCTAGACAGCCTCCACCTTAAGCTCTCCAAGCTCTAACCCCCCCTCCCAATTTTTCCAAATGGGGGGCACCTGGATGGCCCAGGCTATCCTGATTGTGTCAGCTCTCAGAAGCTAAGCAGGGTTGGCCCTGGTTAGTACTTGGATGGGAGACCAACATCCAGAGTTGCTTCTCAGAGGAAGGCAATGGCAAAGCTCCTCTGTTCGACTCTTGGTCAGCTCTTTCCACAACTCCTTGCAATCAGTGACCAATGTGGTGTGACTGCCAAAGCACTGCCTCCGCACCTGGGGCAGTTTTCAAGGGAGAGTCGGTAGGGCATAGTTGTAAGAAAGTTGGACTACAAGACTCAGGCCCCCAGCCCTGCTCACCATGCAACTCACTGGGTGATATGGGGTCAGTCATTCCCACTCTGCCTGATAGGGTTGCCAGCCTCCAGGCGGGGCCTGGGGACCTCCCTCTTTTACAACTGATCCCCAACTGACAGAAATCAGCTCCCCTGGAGAAAATGGCTGCTCTGAAGGGTGGAATCTGTGGCATCGTACCATGCAGAGGCTCCTCCCCTCCCCAAACCCTGCCTTCTCCGAGATCCACCCCGAAGTCTCCAGGTATTTTCCAACCCGGACCTGGCAACCTATCCTACCTCACAGGGTCATTGTGAGGATAAAACGGAAAAGGGGGAAGAGCCGCATGTGCTTCCCTGGGGAGAGAATATAAAAATGTCCTTAATAAAAAAGATCCAAGTTCCCCTCCACTACCAGGATTTTTCTCCACCACGGCAAACAGCTGTCAGGAGGAGGAGGGGCATCTTCCTCTTGGGTGGCAGAGGTCGCGGCTGAGACAGTAAACCAGGTGCTGGAACTCTCAAGTGGGAAATGAAATTTTCAGTCTGTGTGCTAATAACTCATGAACTTTTAAACATTTTAAAAAGAATTTTGTCAAAGAGGTTCTGGAACTCCGTTCTGGCGCGTTCCCCCAGGAAAAAACCACCCTGCAATAAATGGTGCATGGTCTCTTCTGCCCCACACCCATCTTATGCACCCACACAATTAGAGGAGTTACGGTGACTCTTGATCTTCCCCTGTTGTGTGTGTGTAAAGTCTGTATGGACTTGTGTAAAGTCCATATGGTCGAAGCAATGGTATTCCGAGTAGTAATGTATGGCTGCGAGAGCTGGACCATAAGGAAGGCCAAGTGCCGAAGAATAGATGCTTTTGAATTATGGTGCTGGAGAAGACTCTTGAGAGTCCCATGGACTGCAAGGAGATCAGATCAGTCAATCCTAAAGGAAATCAACCCTGACTGTTCCCTGGAAGGCCAGATACTGAAGCTGAAACTCAAATACTTTGGCCACCAAATGAGAAGGGAGCACTCACTGGAGAAGACCCTGAGGCTGGGAAAGACTGAAGGTCAAAGAAGAAGGGGATGGCAAAGGATGAGATGGTTAGACAGTGTTATTGATGCAATGAACATGGAGTTGAGTAAACTTTGGAGGATGACAGAGGACAAGAGGGCCTGGTGTGATGTGGTCCATGGAGTCGCAAAGAGTCAGACTCGACTGTGCGACTGAACAACAACAACAACACTGTGTGTGTAAAGTGCCATCAAGTCACAGCTGGCTTATGACAACCCCAGTAAGGGGTCTCAAGGGCTTTCAAGGCTAGTGAGAAGCAGAGGTGGTTGGCCATTGCCTTCCTCTAAAGAATCTTCTTTGGTGGTTTCCCATCCAAGTACTGAACCTGTTTAGCTTCTGAGATCTGATAAGATCAGGCTACACCAGTTTGGTGTAGTGGTTAAGTGCACAGACCTTAATTGGGGAGAACCGGGTTTGATTCCCCACTCCTCCACTTCCACCTGCTAGATGACCTTGGGGAAGCCATAGTTCTGGCACAGCTGTTCTTGAAAAAGAGCAATTTCTGTCAGAGTTCTCTCAGCCCCACCTACCTCACAGGGTGTCTGTTGTGGGGAGGGGAAGGGAAAGGAGTGTGTAAGCTGCTCTGAGACTCCCTTGGGTAGTGAAGGGCGAGGTATAAATCCAATCTCTTCTCCTTCTTCTATTCCATGCTGCCTTCGTTCCTCTTCCCCCATTACTCCTCCCCATATATGACTCACCTGGAGATTCTAATAGTTCCTGTGAGAGTCCTACAGAGTCAGTCACCAACAAGTGTCCTTAAACAGGAATGTTTTATTGAGAAAGGTTTGCTATGATCATCCGCAGTTCTTGTGTTAGTAATGACTGACACAGCCCCAAGCAGAACAATTATACAGAATTCAAAAAGGGGTCTGGTAATGGATTGCAACCAATCACCATGTCAGAGAAAAGGTGCTTAAAATACTGGTTTACAGTTCCCAGGGAAAAAGCAGGAAGAATTAGAGTCAGACAGGGGAAGAGATACATGGGCAGGCACCAAGAGTCTCCCAAGATCAGAGCAGCTCGGAAAGTGATAAGCATGCCATGAGAAGTATAACATAACTGATCCACAGACCCCAACGTCAAGGGTTCACTCATCCCACCTCCCAGGCAGGAGATGGCAGCGTTAGCTGACAGTTACCTGCATCAGTGAGCACCGAATCCGCGGCAGATATTGATTCCAGAGGCACTAATACCAAGAACAATGGCAGGAACTTGTATGCATGGCAACAGGCCGGCGTTTCAGGGCGCATGCTGTGCTGCACGGTGAGAAAGGGCTTAAGAGGATAAACTTCTCCTGCCAGTCCCATGTGCAGAAAGCAACCTGTCTCCATGTCCTTCCACATGGGAGAAGTAATGGCATCTCGAGAAGACTTACGATGGCTGCATCCACAATTACGCTTGCTGTCAACAGCACCGTTTGGTGCACAGTGTGAAGGGCCAGAGCCAAAGGGAATTTGGCCTTTGGCTTAACCCCCGGTTCACAGTGAGCTGGATGGGTGGACCTGGGATCAGCCCAAGGGGTTGGAGCTAGCCTGATGCTGCAATCCTAAGAACACTGTCCAGAGAATAAGCCACACTAAGGTTGCGGTCACGCATGCCAGATACAGCAGGGGGGAGGCTATTTCCTCTGGAGGAATATGAACCGCAGTTGCGAGATCACACCTCCCTTTGAAGCGGTGGGTGCAGCCCGTCAGTGTGTGATCAGACACAACTGCGGGTGAGGCTTTTTTTATGGTTTGTTTCCCATGCGCTTAAATTAGGAATTGATGAATCACACCTCCGCACTGAGGGCTCCCAATGTAGTTTGCGATGATACACATAATGAGAAGGGGGGGAAGCAACGGCACGGAGTCGAGATGGCCTAATCAGGCCATCCCGGTGGCATGAGAGTACACTGGTGCAGTCAAATGGGAAAGTCCATCCGTGGCCTGTCGCAACCCATTTACTACTGAATTTTCCTCGGTGTCTTTTAACTCTGCTTCTGCGGCGGAGCAGAACAGCTTGCTGATGGCTGCGGGACGCTTCCCAGATGTTGCTGTCTGATCGCTCCCTTTAAATCCGCCTGGCATTCACACCTATGCTGGGTCTAATTGTGTGTATGATCGCAGCCTGAGTGGTCTTCAGGAGGATTCTGGGCAGACCTGTTTAGTAATGTGCTGTAAATGGGCAATTTTCACCCATTCCCTCTTCCTGCTGCAGACCCTTCCCCCTCCCCACATGTCAGCCCCTCAGAGCTCAGTGGCCTGCAGTGGGAGAGGCCGGAAAGTCCCATCCCACTGATGGAAAATATAGCCTGGATCCAACCCAGGAACTGGAGATGTTCTGTGTATATTTTTCTTTGTCCTATTTATATCTTTCTGGCTTTTCATAAGTTGCTTTCAGTCCTTAGTGGTGGGGGAGCAACACTGAAATGCCTAAATAAGTAAATACAAATAAAACTACTAGGGTATGGGCTGTGGCTCAGTGGTCAAATATCTGCTTAGCGTGCAGAAGGTCCTAGGTTCAATGCCCAGCATCTCCAGTTAAGGGGATCAGGTAGTAGATAGGATGGCCAGATCTCCCATCAGAGCAGAAGACCTCCTGCCCTGGCTCTGTTTTTACCCACTAGTGCACAACAGGGTGGCAGGGGGTGGAATGAGGGGAGAGGAATTCAGCAGTGAACCAACACTGCAATGGCACTTTCTGGGCAAACTAGATATGATGTCATCATATTGGCACAACTCTAGGATCCACCAAAAATGCAGGATTTAGCTGTAAAGTTTTAGGTGAATCCTAGAGTATCGTGCCAAACCAGTGACATAAGAGAGCCAGTTTGTTGTCGTGGTTAAGAGTGTAGACTCTAATCTGGAGAACCGGATTTGGTTCCCCACTCCTCCATGTGCAGCTGCTGGTGTGACCTTGGGTCAGTTACAAGTTCTCTCAGAGCTCTTCTCTCAAGAGCAGTTCTTGAAAGAGCTCTCTCAGCCCCACCTACCTCACAGGATGTCTGTTGTAGGGAGGGGAAGGGAAAGGAGTTTGTAAGCCGCTCTGAGACTCCGACTGAAGGGCGGGGTATAAATCCAATCTCTTCTTCTTCTGGTGCAAACCAGATGTCATGGTATCAACATGATGCTGATCAGGTAGGTCTCCAGTGTTCCCTCTAAGCTGAGTTAGTGTGAGCTGGCTCACAGTTTTTTAGCCTCCGGCTCACATTTTTGTCTTAGCTCAGGAAGGATGACTCCAGAGCAAACTAATTTATGCAGTAGCCAAATCGCTTGCTCACAACTTTATCCCAGTAGCTCACAAAGTGGAATTTTTGCTCACAGGACCCCACAGCTTAGAGGGAGCATTGGTCTTCACGCCCTGCATTCTCAACAGGGCATCAAGGGGGAAATGGGGGTCAATGTTGCCCCAAGCTGGAAGCGATGTCATTGCACTGGCATGATGCTACAGGGGTGTCGAACTCATTTGTTAGGAGGGCCAGATCTGACATGAATGTCACTATGTCAGGCCGGGCCATGCGTGCCGTACGATGAAATGCCAGGTACAAGAGATACGCACTTTATAAAGGACAGAAAAACCCAATTAACAATATTATTTTTTTACTCAAAATACAAACATGCTTAAAACATTAACACTCTTACAGTATTTCATTACAGTATCTCCCTGATGCCCATCCTCCCACTTCCGCCGCCCACTACTCATTAGCACTGGGACAGCGTCCGGGGACATAAGCCACATAGGCTCCATCATGTGGCAATAAAGGTAATTGATTGCTCGCGGGTTGGATTAGAGCCCTTGATGGGCCGATTCTGGCCCACCGGCCATGTGTTTGACACCCCTGCTCCAGGATTTGCCCGAAACTCTACACTGGGCTTTAAACATACAGGTTTTTTTTTTAGTGACAGAAGGTACTGTTGCTCTTTTGAGGTCCCCCAGTGGTTAAGCAGGGAATCTGGATTGGCTCTCTCACTCCATCTGCTGCCCCACTCCCAATGAGCTCCATTTCATGCAGGGCTGGAGTGGGAGGTTCAAATTGCCTAGGAGCAAGCCAGAATCAGTGGGCCAGGCTGTGGCATTGCAAGCCAGCACTGCAGGGCCTGCTCAGCTCTGGTCAGTGAAGCCAGTTATGGGCAATGCTCCCTCTAAGCTGTGGAGTCTTGTGAGCAAAAAAATTCTACTTTGTGAGCCACTGGCATTAAAGTTGTGAGCCAGCGATTTGGCTACGGCATAAATCAGTTTGCTCTGGAGCCATCCTTTCTGAGCTAAGGCAAACATATGTGAGCCAGAGGCTAAAGAACTGTGAGCTAGCTAGGGTTGCCAGCCTCCAGGTGGGGCCTGGGGATCTCCCGCTTTTACAACTGATCTCCAGCTGACAGAGATCAGCTCCCCTGGAGAAAATGGCAGCTTTGACGGGCAGACTCTATGGCATTGTACCATGCTGAGGCCCCTCCCCTTCCCAAACCCCACCTTCTCCTGGCTCCACCCCCAAAATCCCCAGGTATTTTCCAACCTGGACTTGGCAACCCTAGAGCTAGCTCACATTAACTCAGCTTAGAGGGAACACTAGTTATGGGTATCGGTTGCCTCCCGCTGCTGTGCCAACTAGTTGAGCTGACCAGGCCTTCCATCATCCCTGGCAGGGCTACTGCGGCTTTGCCCCTGGCTGCCAGCCACCTTCCAGGGCAGCAACTCCCACCAGGGAACATTCCCTGTCAGTCAAATGGCCAATCTGGCCAGATGCCTTGAGAACAACTCTGTGACAGCATATCCCTTATGGCCTCTGTTCCTCCCTTGGTCTTCCAGAGTGTTCTCCCACCCCCCCACCCCCACCCCCCAATGACATTCAGAGATAGCCCAAGAACACCACTGGCCATTGGCAAAGCCTGAAATAGTACAGGAGCCTGCATTCGTGATCAATACACAGTTTGCAGTCCTCTGTTGAAACCACATCCCTCCAAGAACTGTCTCTCCTTCGGTGACTGAATGTGAGACAGCAGAACCTCGAGAGGTCAGGGTTTGGCAGGACAAAACGAACGACAGAAGAAGACTTGAGGAGGCACGCCTGTATTTTTTTTTTCTGCTGGGTTCCCCAAAATAGAGTATCGAAGACAATGGTGTGTGACAAAAGCAGATGTCATAAAACAATAAGCAACCCTCTCGCCCCGCTTTCTCAGACTCCTGTGCATGGTGCTGCAGAAATGCTCCAGCGGCAGCTGTTCAGTTGCAAAGATTGCCGGCTTCCTGTTCCATTCTTTCCACTCATTATCTTTCTGTTTCTCACCCACACCCCTGAGCAGCAGACCGAAAACGGAGGTTTTGCGGGAATTCTGGTTGCTATAAACATTCCGTCCTCAAAGCTCGAAAGTTTATAGCAACCAGAATTGCCACAAAAATCGCAGAGGCGGTGAGGGTGAGCTCGCCAAAGTTTCCTATTCATGTTCATGCGCTTGGTGAGATTGGAGTCTCGCTGTTTGGTTAACAACAGGCTGTATTTGGGCTGTCGCTTCCTTCTGCGGCCCACAGGAAGATGCTCGAAATACCCAGATTTCAGGGTTGAATTGGGCATGGTGTGGCTCCGTGTTTATTTTGTGGTGCGATACGATTCAGAATTACTCCAGCCATCTTAGTAACTAAGATCTGAGAGATCCAGGTTCAAATTCCCACTATGCCATGAAGTTCATGGGGAGATCTTCTCCCTAACCTACCTCACGGGGTTCTTGTGAGGCTAAAATGGAGGGAGTCTTACAGTGCCCTGAGCACGTGGTAGAAAGACTAATGCAGTCTTGGGGTGTATGAACAAAGGCATAACATCCAAATCACAAGATGTCATAGTCCCGCTGTACACTCCATAGGTCAGGCCATGCCTGGAGTACTGTGTGCAGTTCTAGAGGCCTCACTTCAAAAAGGATGTGGACAGAATGGAGCGGGTGCAGAGGAGAGCAACGAGGGTGATTGGGGGCCTGGAGACTAAGCCCTGTGAGGAAAGGCTGAGGGACTTGGGAATATTCGGCCTGGAGAAAAGGGGGGGGGCATATGATTGCCAGCTCTGGGTTGAGAAATACTTGGAGATTTTGTGGATGGAGCCTGGGGAGTGTGGGGTTCGGTGAGGAAAGGCACCCCAGCAGGGTACAGTGCCCTAGAGTCCACCTTCTAAAGCAGCCATTTTCTCCAGGGGAGTGGGTGACTGTAGTCTTAGGGCTGCCAAGTCAGCCCGGGGGGCGGGGGATCCCCCGCTAAAGGGGTTCCTGATCCGCCGGCCAGCATTTGGCCAGTGGGGGGAACCCCACCCCCGACATCGTCCAGCGAGGATGACGTAATGACGTCACCGGAAGTGACGCAGCACATTGGGGGTGTTGCCAGGGCGACGCTCTGGCAACGCCCCCAACGTGCTGACGTCACTTCTGGTGACGTCACTGGATGCGCGCTCCAGGAGAAACTCCCGGTGAGAAGAGGACTCCCCCCTGCGGGTGAGTTTTGAAGACTTGGCAACCCTAGCTGAGATCCCAGGAGATCTCCAGCCACCACCTGGAGCCCGGTAACTCCAGGGGAACATGATTGTTCTCTTTAAGCATTTGAAAGGCTGTCGCTCAGAGGAGGGCAGGGAGCTGTTCCTGTTGGCAGCACAGGATAGAACTCGCAATAATGGGTTTAAATTAAGGGCGGGAAGGTACCGGCTGGATATGGGGGAAACTTTTTTTATGGTAAAGAGTAGTTCAGCAGTGGAATTGGCTGCCTAGGGAGGTGGGGAGCTCCCCCTCACTGGCAGTCTTCAAGCAGCAGCTGGAGGAACCCTTCTCAGGGATGCTTTGGGTTGATCCTGCCCGGAGCAGGGGGTTGGACTAGACGGCTTGTATTGGACCCTTCCAATCCTATGATTCTAGGTCAAAATTATACTAATTACGTAAAGATTAACTCTGCATATTTATAGATTAACTCTGCATAGGACCACACTGTTATTTGCTTCCCATGTATCAAGCAGGAAAAGCAGGGGGGAGGAGCTAAAATCTGCCCCCTTTCCCTGTTAACACTCCATTATTTGAGGCATTTTCCCCCCTTAACCAGGCTCACTTATGTTATTTTGTATCCATAGCTTTTTTCCACCTGTTTCTGTATTATGCCTCTGATTCAGTCTGCAGTTTGTTTTTGTTGTGTGTTATTCAGTAATGCCTTTCAATAAGCTGTTTAATTTGCATCATGAATACTTTGGAGTCTGTGTTTTCTGACTGACAGTTGTGTACCCATCAGGGTGAGAACCCGAAGATTAACTGATGCCTCTTGCTTAAGGGGGCCGAATTAACAACTTTTAATATCAGACTTCTTTGTTCAAGCAATGTGCCCTAATCCTTCTCTGAGGATTCCTTCTAGAGCTTCCAACTTGCTAAAATAGGACCCATTAAAGAAAAAAGTCTCAGTATGCCTAGTTGTGGTAACAAGTAGATTGATTGGGGAAGGGGACATGGCTCAGTGGTAGAGCTTCTGCTATGCATGCAGGAGGTCCCAAGTTCAATCCCTGGGCATCTCCAGTTAAAGGATCTGGCAGGAGGTGATGGGAAAGACCTCCACCTGAGACCCTGGAGAGCCGGTGCCAGTCTGAGTAGACCAGACTGACTTTGATGGACTGATGGTCTGATTCTGTATAAGGCAGCTTCATATGTTCATGTGATTTATTCCGTTAATTAATGCACTATCAAAACTTGAGGACGAGGAAGGTAGCACATGGCCCATAGACCGTTCCAGAACCAAAATAATAACCATGATGGTGCTACCTGCTACTAGGACCAACCAAAATATCTCACGACAGTGTGAAAGCATTGGAGCTCTATGGAACTCTTCATAAAGCTGGATGGTTAGAAGAACAAAAAACAAGGGAGGAGCAGGGAGAGAGAGAAAATAAGCCGCTGGAAGGTGGTGAAGCCCAAAGTCTCCAGTTGCAGTCTTTAAAAAATGGAAAACAGGATGTGCTGAAGACTGAGCTGGATTAGTTTCCAACAGTGCCGAGTGCAGAACAGGTTTTTAAATTACAGCAAGTTACCAGAACAAAAGAGAAGGGGGGACAACGCATTCGCCCTTTGTGAGTATGAATGGCAACAGCTGATCTAACATCTCTCTCTCTCTCTCTCTCCCCCCTTAAAGGTCCCTTGTAAGGCAGAGAAAAAGAAATACAGAGTAGTTCCTGTATTAATGAAGTTGGAAATTATTTTAAAGTGTTGCACTAGCTGAAGAGTCTGGAGGTTTATATGGGCTACTTAGCTTCCATCCACTAGGCTGGGGTGGGCAATTGTTTTGGCTCGGGGGCCACTTTGTGGGAGTGGAGGTTAGCGGAGGGCCGCACCTTTTAAAATGATTGCATTCATCAGTTAACTTTGCATTTCAGAAAAGGTATAAATTGTATCATAAAAATCAATAAATATAAATTAAATAAAATAATGGTAGTTTTATTCAATTTACTTATTGTGCTAATTTTATATCATCTATAGCTGCAAGCCCATTTAATTTTAGAATCAGTTTAATGAGACAAATGTACCCTATCACACTTTTCTACGATTTTTTTGAAATCGGGAGTGAGATTGCTTGTTGAGATTCTCATCACAGCCTGCAAGTTAATGTCTGTCAAAGAGCATCTATATTTACTCTTGTTAATCTTCATGTCTTGGCGGGCTGCAAAAAACTCTGCGGCGGGCCGCATGTGGCCCGCGGGCCGCCATTTGCCCACCCCTGCACTAGACAGTATAACCTACGATGGTTAGGGCACTGGATTAGGATCTGAGAGAGACAGGCTTGAATCCCCACTCAACCATGGACCCTGGCTGGGTGACATTAGTCCAGTCACACACTCTCAACATGATCCACCTCACAGGGTTGTTGTGAAGATAAAATGGAGGAGAAGAGAACAATGTAAACCACTTTGAGTCTCCATTGGGGGGAAAGGTGGGATACAAATAAATTAATAGATAAATAAATTTTTAAAAATCATTTCTAAAAAGCCTGCTTTGGGGGAGAAAAAGAGGAGTACACGTGAAGTAAATAAATAAATATAGTATTGGAAGGAGACAATGGAACAAAAGATTGTTCTCTGTGAAGAAGTGGCCTTTAATTGACATGTAATGAATGTAAAATACTGTGACATTTGGTCTAGCTTTGTGGATTTATTTAGACATTAACAAGTATGTATATCTGTTTACCGTACATTATTAGCCAGAAGCAGAAATTTCTTAGGACCGTCTTGAGTTGGCTATGAGAGAGTCCTTTTTTCACCTGCTTAATACTGTATCGGGAAGTTAAAGCTTATTTAAATGGACCTGATTAAAGCAGATGAGCAACTGAGAGGGCAGGTTAAGTACAGGCTGGTGGTCAAGTTAGTTTAATCAGCAGTGGTTGCTGATCCCTTCTCTCAGCCTAACATGTCTCAAGGCGTTGCTGTGAGGATAAAATGGAAGAGAGGATAATTTATATAAGCTGATTAGAGATTCCGTATTGGGGAGAAAAGTGGGGTAGAAATGAAATAAATAAAAGATTCTTCCTCTCTGCCAGCATTCCTTCCCTCCTGAGACACATTCTCCCTCCAATGAGGCCTGAACTCGTCAGGGAGCCCCCCCCCCTTTACCTGTCCCAAGAGACTCAGCCAGTATCATAATTCCCCTGTATAAATCGATGGTGCGACCTCATTTGGAGTACTGTGTACAGTTCTGGTCACCACACCTCAGAAAGGATACTATAGAACTGGAAAAAGTGCAGAAAAGGGCAACTAGAATGATAAAAGGGTTGGAACACTTTCCCTGTGAAGAAAGGCTGAAGCGCTTGGGGCTCTTTAGCTTGGAGAAATGACGGCTGAGGGGTGACATGATCGAGGTTTATAAGATTATGCACGGGCTAGAGCAGGTAGAGAAAGAAGTACTTTTCTCCCTTTCTCACAATACAAGAACTCGTGGGCACTCCATGAAATTGCTGAGCAGTTGGGTTAGAATGGATAAAAGGAAGTACTTTCTTCACCCAAAGAGTGATTAACACATGGAATTCACTGCCACAGGTGGTGGTGGTGGTTACAAGCATGGACGGCTTCAAGATGGAATTAGATAAGCATATGGAGCAGAGATCCATCAGTGGCTATTAGCCACAAGGTATAGATAGGAACTCTCAGTCTGGGGCAAGTGATGCTCTGTATTCTTGGTTTTTGGGGGAGCATCAGTGGGAGGGCTTCTGGTGTCCTGGCCCCACTGGCGGACCTTCTGAGGGCACCTGGTGTTTTTGGCCCCTGTGTGACAGAGTGTTGGACTGGATGGGCCACTGGCCTGATCCAACACTGGCTTCTCTTATGTGAGATGATGACTTATTTATTCCTATCCCACATTTCTCCCTGGTGAGGCAGCTTAAATCCTTCTCCCCTCCTCCATTTTATCCTCACAACCCATTTGAGGTGGCAGAAAAGAGCAAGAGTCCAACAGCACCTTAAAGACCAACACAATTTGTGGCAGGGCATGAACTTTCACGAGCCACCACTCACTTCTTCAGACACTTCTTCAGTGAGCAGTGACTTGTGACAGCTCCTGCCCTGCCACAAATTTTGTTGGGTCTTTAAGGTGCTGCTGGACTCTTGCTCTATTCTACTGCTAATAGTGCGACTGTCCACCTTGATCTGTCTCCTTTGAGGTAAGCTAGGCTGTGAGTGTGGGACTGGCCTGAGGTCATGCAGTGAGCTTCCACGGCATTGGAGGAGATTCGAAACTGGGCTTCTCCAGATCCTAGTCCAACACTTGTCACCCTCGCCCACTACACCACACTGACTCTCTGTGTGTCCTCCTGACCGAAGGGCTGTCATCTGCAGTTTGTCTGACATGTGAACGTCCCCTTCAACGTTCCTCTGGGGCACACCTCCATCCTTCACACATTTGAAGGGGTCTGGGTTCCCATGTGCCTTCCGTGTATGTTGTGGCGGGCCAGAGGGGGACACACCACAGACACAAGCTGGTGTCAGTGGGTGCAGTCCGGCTCTTACTCTGCGTGGCTGACATGAGAGCTGCACCATGATTGGTTGGGATCAGCAGCGGCAACATGGACTCTGTGGGTGTTGCTATGATCTCTGTTCCTTTCGAGTTTTTTCTTCCCATTGTTTCTCTCCTGGAAGAGATTAACGTTCCCCTCAAGATACTCTGCCAGTCTTCTGGACCTGTGTTTATCTTGTAAACATGAGACTAGAACACTGAGAGGAGGAGAAGGATGGGGAAGTTATGCACCTGCCTTCACTTTGGCAGAAGTGCATAACCACTTAAGGTGGAAAAAGACTTTTCAGGATGGAATGGTAGGTTACAAGCTACTAACCTGGCTTACTGGAGTGTAGGGAACAGTGCGAACATGTGTGATTGCCACAGCAAAAAGTATGTGTGTGTGTGTGGGGGGGGGGGGAACAGTGAAGCAAATAAATATGTCAAAATTGGAGATAGATGTGTAAATGTATGCTTCTTCATTGTGGAGCGCTAAGAGTAACTAACCGAAACCCTGTTGTTATGCTCCATCTGTCTCCTCTCAAGCATGGAGATAAATGACAGCATCCTTTTCTTTGAGGTGGAGTGATCGCTTGTGCAGTGTTATGACTCCCCTGTCACCAGACCAGAGAAATACATTCCATTCCATTCCATTCTACCATTTGAAATGCCATTACATTCTAATATCCCTTGCATTACATTACAATCACTATTCTAATCTACTATTCCAAATAAGAGACTAAAATACCAAGAAGGGCTATGCATCCTCTTTATTTTAGTGCATTTCTTATTTGGAATAGTAGATTAGACATATTTATTTGACATATTTATTTGCTTCACTGTTCCTCCCCACCAAAATTAAATCCAAACAATTGGTAACCATACAAATTTAGCTTGTTACTCCTGTTTGCATCTGTTAAAACACCTTCATTATGGTGTATGCTAATTTGCTGTTCAACCTCTACCTATATGTATGGACTGGAAACTTCTATTTCAGTGTATCTGAGGAACTGTGCTTGCCCACAAAAGCTCATACCTTGAATAAAACTCTGTTGGTCTTAAAGGTGCTCCTGGACTCAAAACTTTGTTCTACTGATTCAGACTGTGTGTGAGCTGATATGCTGCAGATACTCTTTATAATAAAGAAAACTTATATCACATTCTATAATGTTATACAGCAAAAGAAATAAATAACCACAAAATTGTTGTCCAGTTGTTGTATAGATGTTGCTGGTTGACGAGATTCACCGGAATAGGTCCCGTTTCGAATCTACAAGTCTTCCTCTGAACCAATAGCTTTTCCCAGAATAGTAGACAGGTATTCTACATCAGGCATAGAAATAAGATAGTGTGCCTTCAATTATTAAACACCCCAAATGGGGAGATACATCTTGTGATCACTTTCCAAAATACAGTCGGATCATCAAGCCTTATCACAAGATGTATCTCCCTGTTTGGGGTGTTTAATAATTGAAGGCACGCTATCTTATTTCTATGCCTGCTTTATTATAAAGAGTATTTGCAGCATATCAGCTCACACACGGCTTCATTCTTGTCCTTGACTAGCATCTCTCAGCTGTGTTCCTCTTCACTGTATCTACTGCTTCAGACCAACACGGCTGCCCACCTGGATCTCCCTAAATTATAGCTTTGTTATTCAGGAGTGTTATATAAGCTGCCTTGAAAAAGTCTCCAGCACGGCATACACTACAATGAAAGGGAGCAATTAGTTCTTTCAGAGCAGACCACTTCATGACTCAGGCTGCCAACCCCCAGGTGGCACCTGGAGAACTCCTGCTATTACGCCAGTTTGGTGTAGTGGTTAAGTGCGCGGACTCTAGTCCGAGTTTGATTCCCCCCTCCTTCACATGCAGTTGCTGTGTGACCTTGGGCAAGCCGTAGTTCTGGCATGGCTGTTCTTGAAGAAAAAGAGCAGTCTCTGTCAGAGCTCTCTCAGCCCCACCTACCTCACAGGGTGTCTGTTGTGGGGATGAAAGGGAAAGGAGTTTGTAAGCTGCTCTGAGACTCCCTTGGGTAAGTGAAGGGTGGGGTATAAATCTAATCTCTTCTCTTCTATTACATTGATCTCCAGAAGACCAAGATTAGCCCCCCTGGAGAAAATGGCTGCTTTGGAGGGTGGACTCTATGGTATTTATACTGTGCTGAGGTCCTTCTACTCCCAAAACCCAGCCCTCCCCAGGCTCCATTCCCCAAATCTTCAGGTAATTCCCAACCCAGAGCTGACAACCCTCTTCATGACTCCGTGGTTCAAAACTGCTGTAGAGAGGAAGGGAAGTGAGAGAACCTCAAAGATGACGCACATGCAAGGACTCTTTGTTTGCTGTGCTGTAACCTTAGAATGGTTTAGACGTATTCACTCTAAGCTTTGTGTCACGCCTGGTTGTCTGTTGTGGGGAGGGGAAGGGAAAGGAGATTGTAAGCCACTCTGAGGCTCCAAGTGAAGGGCGGGGTAGAAACCCAATCTCTTCTCTCTCTCCTATTCCGTGAAACAGACTCTGAATGGAAGGTCCTTTCCACACGTGGATCTCATCCCTGCTTTTATCAGAGTTCAACATGCGACACATTGCATTTATCCCTGGTTATAACAGCATCTGTTTATCCCATCCCGGGACAAGTGTGGAGCAAAACCAGGGTGACCTCAATGTAACGTGGAAACAAAAAATACCCCAAGATAATTACAGGGGTGAACTCACGTATAGCGTAGAATGTAAGTTTGGGGACAGGTTTGAACCAGGACCTAAGGTCTAGTGTGGAAAGGACCTTAGTGGGTCATATGGGTAGGATCCAAACCATGCGGGAATCCTAAAGGGACACCCAAGCAATGCTCCCTCTAAGCTGCGGAGTCTTGTGAGCAAAAACTCTACTTTGTGAGCTACTGACATTAAAGTTGCAAGCGAGCGGCTGGGCTATTGCATAAATCAGTTTGCTCTGGAACCATCCTTCCTGATCTAAGACTAAAATGTGTGAGCCATAGGCTAAAAAACTGTGAGCTAGCTCATACTAACTCAGCTTAGAGGGAACACTGCTCCCACGGCCCTGTTCGTGAGCTTCTGGCATGAAAAAAATCTCTTCTCAACGAACAACAAATACACACACCCACCTATTAATGAAACAGACTGCAGCCAACCACTTTAATCCAAGCTTTTAATAACAGAGACAGAATCATCGTTGCTTAAGAATAGGGTCTAAAAGCAGGCTCATGAGGGAAGGGGGTTGGGGTTGGCTGGGATTGTTTATTTCCAGGAAGCTCGACATCGTTGTTACGATTACCAGTCTTGCCCGGTTTCGAATTATCCACCCTGTCATGTTTTCCAACCGAACAGGAAATCTTCCCAGCCTCTCAGAACAATTCATCTTTGGAATGCCTTTTTTTAATATGCACGCTTGCTATGGAGGGGGAGGAATGCATTGTGGGTAGAATGCCTGTGAGATTGTCAGGATCCACAGAGAAACCTCATCCTTCCAGCTCTAAGAGAAAGACAAGAAGAATGCTGTTAAGTACGAAGAACCCAAGGATGCCAGGCTGTCTGTCTCTCAAGAGGGCATCCAGAGGAAGCTCATTATTATTGTTATTAATGTTGTTACCTGTGCTTCATTTGAACGTGTGGCTTTCAGCACCTCCACGGCCAAATCCTGAAAGACAACCAAGATGAATACTGAATAAATATTTATTTATTTATTTGGTCTTGTATGCCACCCTCCCTGCAAATAGGCTCAGGGCGGGTTCCATCACTCTGAATACAATACACAATACAATTAAAAACAGTTTAAAACAATAATATAAAGAAGAAGAGAGAGACTGGATTTATACCCTGCCCTTCACTCGGAGTCTCAGAGTGTCTTACAATCTCCTTTCCCTTCCCCTCCCCACGACAGACACCCTGTGAGCAATGCTCCCTCTAAGCTGTGGAGTCCTGCGAGCAAAAATTCCACTTTGTGAGCTACTGGCATTAAAGTTGTGAGCAAGTGGTTTGGTACTGCATAAGTTAGTTTGCTCTGGAGCCATCCTTCCTGAGCGAAGACAAAAATAGGTGAGCCGGAGCCTCAAAAGCGGTGAGCTAGCTCACACTAACTCAGCTTAGAGGGAACATTGCCTGTGAGGTAGGTGGGGCTGAGAGAGCTCTTTCAAGAATCGCTCTTTCAAGAACAGCTCTGACAGAACTATGGCTTGCCCAAGGTCATCCAGCAGCTGCAAGTGGAGTAGTGGGGTATCAAACCCAGTTCTCCCAGATTAGAGTCTGCGCACTTAACCATTACACCAAACTGGCTCTGTGATCTGTAATCTATACTGCTGTGTATAGCTTACTGTTAAGTAAGGTCCTATTGTGTAATTTCTGTACTGCTTAATGTGCCATGCGGCTACTTATGCCATGCGGCTACTTATGCGGTTCCAGACTTCTAAAATCCCAATGCATTGGTTACTGAATGTCCCGCTTTGTTGACTCTACTGAGAGCCAGTTTGGTGTGTGAGCCAGTTTGGTGTAGTGGTTAAGTGCGCGGACTCTAATCTGGGAGAACCGGGTTTGATTCCCCATTCCTCCACTTGCACCTGGCTGGATGACCTTGGGCAAGCCATAGCTCTGTACCAGCTGTTCCCTCAAGGACAGCTTTGGAAAGAGCTCTCTCAGCCCCACCTACCTCACAGGGTGTCTGTTGTGGGGAGGGGGAGGGAAAGGAGTTTGTAAGCCGCTCTGAGACTCCAAGTGAGTGAAGGGCGGGGTATAAATCCAATCTCTTCTTCTTCTTCTTCATTCTGTGCAATCGGTCTCGAGTCCCTGTGAGAAAGGTGGAGTACAAATAATGTAAGTCAATAAATACAAATAAATCTATGGGGTCGCCACAGTCTCCCCTAAGAAATGAGCCTACTGGGTGGCAAGCGAACTGTAAGTTAATGAGCTGACTCCTTCTCCCACTCTTTGGGTGCACAGAGTTTCAACAAGGACACTCCCTCGGTCTCATTTCCACTCTGCCCCTGCACCGCCACGACCATCTCTAGTTTGGCAGAAGTGCCTAGGCTTGAGAACGGCTGGTTCTGCATCTGGCATTCGCTCCACATTTTCTCAACTGGGAGGGAAAAGTGCAGCTCAAAACCACACTCAAATACCCCAGGCCAGTGCTGTACTGACTACAAAGTCACCCCCGAATGGCCATAAATCTATGCAGAAGGTACTATAAAATCTGATGATCAAAGGAAGCGAAAGCGGCATGGAGTGTGGAGGCCACCATAAAATCCCATGATCAAAGGAAGCGAAAGCAGCATGCAATGCAGAGGGGAATTTCTGTTCCAACATGGGTTTTGTAAAACAACGGAGGGAAAAAAACCAGTGCAGAATCAGCCAACATCTCTGCCTCTTCCTCCAACCAATTAAGGGGACTTTCCCCCAGTACTTTCCGAGCTGGGTAAGTTTTGTTTCTTCTGTCCTCTGAACCAGGGCTTTTTTTCTGGGGGAATGCACCAGAACAGAACTTCAGAACTTCTTTGACAAAATTCTTTTTAAAATGTTTAAAAGTTCATGAGTTTTCAGTATACAGATTAAAAACTTCATTTCCCTGTTGAGAGTTTCGTCACCTCTTTAAAAAACAACAACAACCCTGCTTTGAACCCTGCTGCTATCAAGAGCTGCTATCACTGCTTCAGCTCTTGCTCAGCTTTGAATCTCGAGCCATCCTTGCAGGACCAGTCCCAGGTTACTCAGGAGCCCTGGGCAGGCAATTCCCAGTCCCCCCCTCTGCCCACCACCAGGTACTCACGCTCTCCTGCCTTCCCACCCACCTGCTGGTGCATGCTTTCCTGGTCGGCTCACAAGGCCTCCTACAGTCCTTTCCCCAGGGGCACCAAGCAGGGAGTGCAGCAGGGCCACGGGTGGTGGAATGCTAGCAGATGAGTGGACAGGGGATGCCCGCACCAGTGGGCCCTGCTGGAGGGCACCTGCCCCACCTGATGGTATGCTGATGCTTGTCCTGCATCTTTGTTTGCACACCCTGTTTTTGCTCTGCTCGGCCCCGTTCCACATGCTTTCCACTCAGCATCTCCTTTCGGTTACTCTGCCTTGATGCATTTATCCCCTATTCTGACATATTTATTACTTTGCCGTCCTTTCCCCCCCTTAATTAAATCAAAACAACTATTGACCTTATAACCTGAGCTTGTTATTTAGTTTTGTCTTGGCATGTCTTAAAGCATCTTCATGTTACATGTTAATTTGCTGCAGGGCTATTTTGGGGCAGGAACGCACAGGAACGGAGTTCCGGCTGGCTCTTGAGTTGGCCACACCCAGCAGGAACTCATTAGCATAATAGGCCACACCCAACAGCAGACACTCATTAGGATTGGCTACATTAGGGGTATGTGGCCTAACATGCAAATTAATTGCTGCTGCAAAAAAAGCCCTGAGTTTTGACAACAAACAAGGTAAACCGAATAAGAAGCAAGCGGCGGGTGTGGCTGGATGACCACTCTTCTGGTAACATGGGGGATGTGGCCTAATATGTTAGTAAGCTGTGTGGTCAGTGGTGCGGCCTAATATGCTAATGAGTTCCTGCTGCTGGGTGTGGCCTATTATGCTAACGAGTTCCTGCTGGGCTTTTTCCACAAAAAAAGCCCTGATTTGCTGTTCAGACTCTATAAGTGTGAGCTCGTACCTTCCATCCCAATTGTATTTGGGAAAGTGTGCCTTGCACACGAAAGCTCATACCTTGAATAAACCTTTGTTGGTCTTAAAAGGTGCCCCACTGGACTCTAAATTTGTTCTACTGCTTCAGACCAACACGGCTGACCACCTGGAACTACCTGAATCTCTGTTTGGGATCCCATGTGGCTCCCTTGCCGAATGGTCCCTCCTGGATCACGTGTGAGCGGGAGGGGTGCTGGAAACACTGCCCTTGGGGATCCACAAGACCATGCTTCTGGTGGTAATGTCCCCGGAGAATGCAGGCTAACTGATACCCAGAACCACTCCCCTTCCCTGCAGGACTCCTTACCTTTGGGTCCAAACAGCGCTGCGTAGCACGGGTGGTTGCAATAGGGCTTCCCATCATGCTGCAAAGACAAAAGGCAAACGACTCAGGGGAAGCGCCACCAACGGGACCTCTGGGTGGGGCCTGCTCAGGGTTCTGGGAGTCGGAGTTATCAGCCCATGAAAACGGAGACAGACAGGCGCAAAACCACAGGTCCACTCCATTGCACACGCTGGCACTAAGCTGCCTTATACCAAAGCGGATCCTTTGCCTGTCAAGGTCAGTATTGTCTGTTCCAGAGTTCCCCAGCCTTTTTTGAGCCTGCAGGCCCCTTTGGAATTCTGGCACAGTGTGGTGGGTACAGCCACAAAATGGCTGCCACAGGAGGCAGAGCCAGCCACAAAATGGCTGCCACAGCTTACCTTCAAACACAATGAAGATCCTTATGCTGTGGTGGCAGCTGGTGCCAAAGCAACGTTTTCTTAAAAAAAATAAATCTGCACAGCCAATCAAATCTCCAATGACCAATCAGAAGCCTTCCTAGGGAAAAGCCTCACCTGGGCCCGCCTACTTGGCAGGCACCAGAAAGGGTGTCAGTGGGCACCATGTTGAGGAAGAAGAAGAAGAGAAGAGATTGAATTTATACCCTGCCCTTCACTACCCAAGGAAGTCTCAGAGTGGCTTACAATCTCCTTTCCCTTCCCCTCCCCACAACAGACACCCTGTGAGGGAGGTGGGGCTGAGAGAGCTCTGACAGAAACTGCTCTTTTTCAAGAACAGCTGTGCCAGAACTACGGCTTGCCCAAGGTCATCCAGCAGGTGCAAGTGGAGGAGTGGGGAATCAAACCCGGTTCTCCCAGATTAGACCACAAACTTAACCACTACACCATGCTGGCAGCAGCTCTCCAGGGTCTCAGGTCTTTTGCAACACTGACTACCTGGTCCTTGGAGGTACCAGAGATTGAACCTGAGACCTTCTGCCTACAAAGCTAATCCTCTGCCACTGAGCTACAGCCACTCCTCTGGATCTGCAGCCAGCTCCTCTAATGAATAGAACTAGCTTTTTCCCCATAGTCTGTGAGCTTTGGGCACCATCTGGAGGGGCCTTGCTGGCAGCCAAACAGCTGCTGGGGAAAACTGTTTGTGTGGTGCGTCCCACTCAAAGGTGCCTGCCAGATAGGTGTGCTAATAGTGAAAAACAGGAGGAGGAGATTGGATTTATACCCCGCCCTTCACTCAGAGTCTCAGCGTGGTTTACAAACTCCTTTCCCTTCCCCTCCCCACAACAGACACCCTGTGAGGAAGGTAGGGGTTGAGAGAACTCTTTCGAGAACTGCTCGTGAGAGAACAGCTCTGAGAGAACTGTGGCTGACCCAAGGTCACTCAGCCGGCTGCATTGGGAGGAGTGGGGAATCAAACCCAGTTCTCCCAGATTAGAGTCTGCTGCTCTTAACCACTACACCAAACACTAGGAAACTTTTACCCATGGGAAAATCAGCTATAAATGGTTATGTGCAGATAAGTACAACTCAAGACTGGAAAGAAAAAGGCTTTCTTAGTGGAGAAACACAGGTCCCTTTTTTACCAGTGAATATGATAATCCCAAGTCCACAAGGAGATGTTGTCAACCAATAACAACATAAGCGGTGCCCAGCTGGATCAGACCAGAGGACCATCTAGTCCAGCACCCTATCTCCAAACAGCGGCCACCCAGTTTCCATGGAAGGCCGATGAACAGGGCACAGAGGCCAAGGCCTTCTCCTAAGGTAGCCCTGCCCCCATTAGGAACCAGCATTCAAAGATGTGCCTCTGAACATGGGGGCTCCCATCTAGCTGAGATGGCCATGAATAGGCCTTGCCTTCGTGGCAGGTCGCCTAAGCACCAAGCACCGGCAGTCTGGCCAGAAATCCTTGCTCGAAGGTCAATTCAGAATCGGCTATGTGCACAGACCGCATCCCACCAGTGGTTAATGGCTGCCTGCCACCCAGAAGCAGAAGTCAATTGTGCACAACCCACATTAGGCTGACTTGTGTCAGTGGCAAAGGACTCTGAAATATCTGATCAGGAATTGGGGGGGGGGGGGGGGAAGCTATCTGGATGTTTTTAGAATGACCACAAGAACAGGATCCAGTGGGGGGCTTGCTGGCATGACTGTCTCTTCTGATATCGGTCTGTGCCCCACCTTTGTTCCTACCCCCACCCCCGCTTGTGACAATATCCCATAGGGCAGTTATGTTTATTGACAGCTTGATAACATGTTTTCTGGGTTACTGCTTTAGTCCTCTGGGATGTGCTGCTAGAGGCAGCAAGGACAACACCCTTCCTATTGATTTTTGGAAGGCAAACAGCAGCATTATTTCATAGGGATTTGGGTTCTTTTGATTTATGGTTTGCTAACGCAGTGGCTCAGAGGTTAAGACCAGTGTTCCCTCTAAGCTGAGTTAGTGTGAGCTAGCTCACAGTTTTTTAGCCTCCAGCTTGCAGATTTTTGTCTAAGCTCAGGAAGAATGGCTCCAGAGCAAACTAATATATGCAGGAGCCAAACTGCTCACTCACAACTTTAATGCCAGTAGCTCACAAAGGAGATTTTTTGCTCACAAGACTCCACAGTTTAGAGGGAGCATTGGTTAAGACGCTGAACTGCAGACTGGAAGATCGGTAGTTTGGCAGTTTGAAACCCGTGTGCCACATGACGGAGTGAGCTCCCGTCCCTGGCCCCAGCTCCTGCCAACCTAGCAGTTCAAAAGCAAGAAATTGCAAGTAGATAAATAGGTACCGCTTCGGTGGGAAGGTAACAGCGTTCCGTGCGCCTCGGCGTTTAGTCATGCCAGCCACATGACCACAGAAGCATCTTCAGACAGTGCTGGCTCTTCAGCTCGGAAACGGAGATGAGCACCGCCCCCTAGAGTCGGATTCAACATGGCTTTCGAGCAAAGGAAACCTTTACGTTTAACGCAGTGGGGGTGCTCTGCATCATTTGTCATGGGCTAGTGATGCTATCCTGTTCATTTCTATACCCTGGCAGGTATTTTGTAAGCTCCTTGACCCCCGCTGTGAACAGGAAAGAAGTGGGATAAAATTTTCAAAAACAAATGTGGGCAACACCAGCAAACGCACGAAACTGCTTTGTACTGAGTCAGCCACCCACTGGTCTTTCAAGGTTATTGTCTCCTCTGGCTGGCAGCAACTCTTTTTGTATATGTGCATGTGTATGTGTGTGCATGTACGCACCTGGAAGTCATGGCAACCTCTGGGGACCTGGAGGAGATTCAGAGAGGTGGCTAAATAAAGCCTGCCCCCACCTGTCAAGTGCTGGTATTCCATGGAGGAATCCCATCCAAGTAGCTGCCAGAATCGACCCTGCTTAGCTTCCGAGATGTGACGAGATCAGGCTTGCCCAGGCTATCCAGGTCAGCGCCTGGTAGCAACTCTTCAGAGTCTTGGGCAGAGGTCTTTCACAGCACCTACTATCAGATCACTTTAACGGGAGCTGCTGGGGATTGAACCTGGGACCTTCTGCATGCCAAGCAGATGCTCTGCCAACTACGCCATGGTCCCTTGTTTAAGATACCACATCCTGAGCTAGGCCCTGGGCGCACCAAGGTCAGTATTGTCAACTCTGACTGGCAGTGACTCTCCAGGCTGGCATAGATCTTCTACGTCGCTTACTATTTGAGCCTTTGCTTACCTGGAGACTGAACCTGGGATCTTCGGCAAGCCAAGAGACGTTCTGCCAACTGCTCCATGGCACCTTTTTTCAGCTACCTTATCCTGAGTCAGATTTTTGGTCAATCAAGGCCAGTCTTGCTCGCTCTAATAATAGTAATTATCGTATGGCAGTGTGCACAGTATAGCCAAGAGATCCTACAATTGTCTGCCAGCCAGAAGTTCTAGCTCTTTAGTGTTATGCACCACTAGGTGGTGAGCTAGACTTGTTTTTAAGGGAAGAGACGTTTCAGAGGTTGTTTGCTGTTGCCTACCTCTGTGTCATGATCCTGGTATTCCTGGGAGGCCGCCCTTCCAAATACTAGCCAAGGCTGACCCTGCTGAGCTTCCGGGATCTGACGGAATGGGGCTAGCCCAGGCTCACTCTGACTGGCAGCAACTCTCAGAGGTGCAGAGCTCTTTCCTGTCACTTCGTGCCTGGGCCTTTTAACTGGAGAAGCCAGGGATCAAACCTGGGACCTTCTGCACACCAAGCAGACGCTCTGGCACTGAGCCACAGCCCACCCGGACTCAAGCCCTCCACGTACCTCTGCGTGGCCACCTGCAGTCAGGGTCTTGTTGCATTTTTCACACTTCAAGCATGGCCGGTGCCAGTCTTTCCCCAGGGAGGTGACTTTTTCAGCTGCCAAGGACAAGGACACAAATCAGCAGAAATGCTTAAAAGAGCTCAAAAGCGCTGAGAACTCACGCTCTCCTGGTCTCTATCTGCAAAGCAGTCTTTTTTTCCCACTTGAAGCCCCCCCCCTGCCCCGTGGACCCAGAGCAGAGAAAGAAGAGGAGGAGGAGGTGGAAGAGGAGATTGGATTTATACCCTGCCCTTCACTACCGGAAGGAGTCTCAGAGCGGCTTACAATCTCCTGTCCCTTCCCCTCCCCACAACAGACACCCTGTGAGGTAGGTGGGGCTGAGAGAGCTCTGACAGAAACTGCTCTTTTTCAAGAACAGCTGTGCCCGAACTACGGCTTGCCCAAGGTCATCCAGCAGCTGCATGTGGAGGAGTGGGGAATCAAACCCGGTTCTCCCAGATTAGAATCCATGCACTTAACCACTACACCAAGCTGGCTCTCTTAGGTCATTCTCTCATTTTCTTCTCCTCCGCTTTTCTCCTCACAACAACCCTGCGAAGTAGGTTATGCTGAGAGCGTGTGAAGTCATGCAGCAAAGTGAGTAGTCGAGCTTGGAGTCTCCTAGATCCCAGTACAACAATCCAACCACTAACCCACTCTTGAAGAGGGAAAGAGGGGCCTCCCATTCCCACCAATCCTTTCCAGCATACCTATGCGGGCAATTATGTCTTCTGTCGGCCCACAGCTCTTTTAGTCGGACAAGAGCCACTGATTCTGGCAGCTAGCACATCACACACAAAAAACTGCCATCTAATGAGTCAGACCTTTGGTCTTGATAGACTGATCAGTGCTGTGGTCAGTGCTGTGACTTTGGCAGTGGCTCTTCTGGTTCTCATGGAAGAGGAGGGAGGAAGAGGAGGAGGAGGCAGAGAAGAAGTTTTATACCCCTCTCCCCACAACAGACACCCTGAGAAGTAGGTGGGGCTGAGAGAGCTCTGAGAAAACTGACTGACCCGAGGTCACCCAGCATGTGGAGGGGGGGTGGGGAATAAAACCCGGTTCTCCCAGAATAGAGTCTGCTGATCTTAATCACTACACCATGCCGGCTCCAACTGTGGAAGTCTTTCACATCACACACACCACTGGATCCTTTTAATTAGAGAGGCAGCAGATGTTCCACTGTTGGGCTGAACCCACGACGCTGCCGTCTACTGAGTCAAACCTTTGGTTTAGCACGGTCTACTCTGACTGGCAGCAAGACTCCAGGGTCTCAAGCAGAGGTTTCCTTCCTTTCAACCCTAAAAGCTCACAGATACATAATCTTGAGCAGTAGAAAATTTCCAGATATTCTATTTGGAACCAAGAGCTAAAAGGGACTGATACACGTTTAGCCACACCCGATGTAATTTTTGGATCACTATCTTTGAGGAAGAGAACGGTTTCCAGAGAATTGGGGGAGGGGTAAGTGGTTGCGTAACAGGGGTCAAGTATGTTGGAAGTGAAGGACTTTGCCCCGCCTCTTAGCTTCAGAGAGGGTCTATTAGAGAGTCCGAGAGATAGTGAGACCAGCCCTCTGACTAGCCTTCCCTTTACTCTCTGATGCTACCCTTTCGATGCGTAGATTGCTACTCTCAGGGAATCTTCCTTCCTTCCGGCCTGACACCGTCTCTCCACACTGTGCCATTCTTCTCCATCTTGGCACCATGAGAGCAGGATCTGCTTCCTGCATCTCTATCCACCCTAGCTAGTTAGACTAGATTAGAATCCTATCTCTGCCCTATCCTGTCTAGAATGGATTTCCTTAACAATAAAGGACGCATATTGGCTTTGCAAAGATAAAGAGGCTCCGTGGGTAACTTTGTTTCTTGTCAACGCACACACTAACCAGATAGTCTCTGCTGTGCTATGAGCTTTGAACACTCTGCTACCTAAATAATCTTTCAGAGTAGAGGCCTTTAACATCACCAACTACCTGATCTTCTGAACCGGAGACGCCAGGGACTGAACCTGGGACCTTCTGCATGCCAAGCAGACGTTCTACCACTGAGCCATGGCCTCACCTATCAGACCAAACACACGGAGCTGCCTTTACAGATCCAGATCAGCACTGCCTGCTCTGACTGGCAGCAGCTCGCCAAGGTCTTGGACTCAGATCTTTCAAATTCTTTTTTTTACTGGGAGATGCTGGGGCTAGAACCTGGGACTTCCTGGGTCTAAAGCAGATGCTCTTCCACTGAGCCACAGCCCTGCTCTGCTGCAGCAGCAGCGGAGGAAGAGGAGGAGGAGATGATTGGATTTATACACCACCCTTCACTCGGAGTCCCAGAGAAGTTTACAATCCCTTTTCCTTCCCATCCCACAAAAGACACCCTGTGAGGTAGGTGGGGCTGAGAGGGTTCTCTCGAGAACTGCCCTTGAGAGAATAGCTCTGAGAGAACTTGTGACTGACCCAAGGTCATACCAGCAGCTGCATGTGGAGGAGTGGGGAATCAAACCCGGGTTTCCCAGATTAGAGTCCACACTCCTAACCACTACACTGAACCAGAAGGTTCCTCCAATTGCTTCATTCCCCGCTGACTATACAAGCACAAACTGGCAGCATAGGAATTTGCTCTGGCATGTCAGTCACAGCTGGAACGTCTCCCCCCCAACACACACACTGCAAGAGCCAGTACTTCAGGCAGAGGCAAAAAGATGCTATGACCCTACTGGAAAAGAGCAACTGTACTATCCATGCACTTTCCCACTGAGCCCTGGCTGCTCACAAACACACCTTGGTCATGGTACAAAGGGCCAGATTATGAGGTGGCCATTTCTTTCAGCAGCCACAAATATTGACAAAAGGGATTAAGGGTTAGATTTTCACAGCAACGCCCAGGTCTCAGTCAGCCTCTGACCAGGTCTCTCCCCTGTTCCAAGCTTCCCCGCCCCGCTATCAAATTAAAAAAAAAAGATGCCAACAGGCTGGTCAAATACGGTCTTTTTTAGAACGTTAATTTCATTAGAGCTATAAAAATATGTCCCAATCAAACACAGGCTCACAGGTATTATTAAGGGCTAACCCATGAGTTACCCCTTATTGTGAAACAGTGAAACTGACCGAGGTGCTGGAAGGGCCCCTGGCCCCTGAGGACAGCTTGTCTTCTGATCCTGGGGGCTCGGAATTATAGCAGCTTGTTCATGCTGCTTTGACGGGGGACCTGGACAACATCACGGCCAGCGTTTTCCACAGCTTCCCAAGCCTGATTTGCGGCAATTTTTCTGCGATGTAAAAGGCAATTGCCAACAGTCCATATGGCAGTGGAAAGCACTGTCAGGTCACAGCTGATTTATGGCGACCCCATAGGGTTTTCAAGGCAAGAGACATTCAAGGGTGGTTTGCCATTGCCTGCCTCTGCATAGAGACTCTGGACTTCCTTAGTGGTCTCCCCTCCAAATACTGACCAGAGCCAACCCTGCTTAGCTTCTGAGATCTGACGAGATCAGGCTAGCCTAGACTATCCAGGTCAGGGCAACTGTCTATAATGCTCCCTCTAAGCTGTGGAGTCTTGTGAGTAAAAATTCTACTTTGTGAGCTACTGGCATTAAAGCTGTGAGTGAGCAATTTGGCTACTGCATGAATTCGTTTGATCTGGAGCCATCCTTCCTGAGCTAAGACAAAAATGTGGGTAAAGGTAAAGGTTTCCTTTGCTCAAAAGCCAGTTGAATCCGACTCTAGGGGGCGGTGCTCATCTCCGTTTCCAAGCCAAACAGCCAGCGCTGTCCGAAGACGTTCTCCATGGTCATGTGGCCGGCCTGACCAGACGCCGGGGGCATGGAACGCTGTTACTTTCCCACCAAAGTGGTACCTATTCATCTACTTGCCATTTCTTGCTTTCGAACTGCTAGGTTGGCAGCAGCTGGGACCAGAGACGGGAGCTCACTCTGTCATACGGCACTCAGGTCTTGAACTGCTGAACTACCAATCTTCCACTCTGCAGCTCAGCATCTTAACCACTGAGCTGGAGGCTAAAAAACTGTGAGCTAGCTCATACTAACTCAGCTTAGAGGGAACACTTGCCAGCCCAGGACTCCTGTCTCTTTAAATACTCCAGCTTCTTTCTCGAGCCCAGTCGTTCCTTTTCCTGGGCAGGGAGGCTTCAGTCACTCCTTTTCCTCCCCCTTTGTAACAAACGAGATTGGCCCTTAATATTTTTTCCCCAACGCTTGCAATTGCACAGTTAAGATATAACTTTCATGTGCTTTTTTAAAAAATAAAGGAACGCGCTTTCCGATGGAGACAAATGCAGCAATTAAAGCTTCCCCTCCCTGTCTTCCTCCCCCAAGAAACTGATTAAGAACACATTTGGGTATGGCAAGGCAGGAGACACCTCATTAAGCACCATGGAGAGCCAGAAACAGTTGGCCAGGGTTCCCCGTCCTAGCAACCTGCGGGAACAAACAGGTGAATGAGCCAAGCCCAGTTGGACTCAAAACCTGGGTAAAAGAGCAGCAGGAAAGGGGGACGCAGCATCGAGGGAGGACTCAGCTGTGCTTTCACAGAATGCCTTCCCTGTCACCTCCCTGATGGCTCCCCAGGGGAGGGCCTCCCTCCTGCAACAGGAGCCATGGATCCCACTAAGGGGAAAGATGGCAACGCTTCCCTTTGAGCCAGCAACAAAACAAGAAAGAAGCTGCCCTAGAGATCTTTGGAACTGCACCCAGCTGGGCTCACCGATGCAGTGTCGGGCATTGGGAACCTGCCAGGAGACCTGGCACCCTCACCAGTCGGCCATATATGCAGCGAGGCAAAGAAGGGATCCCTGACACAGCTGAGGTGCTGCACCATCGACCACGGACGCATGGAATGTGGATGTCCATGTTGACTGGCCACCCCACATGCCAGTCCTTCTGGCTGCCAGTCTCCCATGTGCCGTCCCTCCACTGTGCTCTGGTGGGATTCTTTGGTGCCGCCCGCTCCCACCCATTCCAGCAACCTTTGTTCCCTATCCTTCCCAAATGCAGGCCACGTGGTTTACAAGACCCCAGCAGGGATCAGAGCGATCTTGCTTCCCTCCTTGCCGTACCGCAAATGTACAGAGGGTGGAGGACACCCTCCGCCCCCTCCCCCAGGGGGAATCCTATACTGAAGACAGAGGAGGTCTCGGGCAACACTCCCGCTAAACTGTGCAGTCTTATGAGCAAAAATTCTACCTTGTGAGCTGCTGGCATCAAAGTTGTGAGCGAGCGATTTGCCTACGGCATGAATTAGTTTGCTCTGGAGCCATCCTTCCTGAGCTGAGACAAAAACGTGTGAGCTGGAGGCTAAGAAACTGTGAGCTAACTCTCAGCTTAGAGGGAACACTGGTCTCAGGAATAAGGGGCACCAACCAATCCCTGTCCGGCAAACCCCAATCAAACGGAGACACAGCTGCGTCAGCCCACCCCAAGTCATATGGGAGAGGTTGCCAACTCTCTTGCTCTAACAAGGCTCCTCCACCTTTGCAAGCTACAGTGACAGACCACCAGCAGAGCTGTTCCCATCACGTCATGCCCAGTACAATTGTGCTGGTCAAACACCTGACCGTTAACCAGCTTGCAATGATGCAGGAGCAAGGCTGGAATGAAGAAGTTGGCAACCCCCCCTAGAAGCACACTCCAGCGGCTCTGATTTCTGTTTTCAACTACTTTTTCTCAACTGGCAGCAATTAAGATTGTCATAGTCTGCCCTGAGCGCCTTTGGTGGAGAGTGCATGAAACAGAAAGCACTAAAAGTAGATGACTAATGCAATCGGATGCAGTGTTATTTCAGGCTAAGTCCAATGATTTCCATAGACTCAGACTGGAAGGTTTCTGCTTCAGATTGCACTGTCCAGCAGCTCAGATGGGCAGCTGTGGCAAGGTGGGCACGGTTGTAATTATGGTTCTAATTGAACAAAGGCATTCTTTTGTTTTCACAAATATACCAAACAGTTCTACTCGCCCCAGGAAGTCCAAGGGTTGCTACCCAGAGGCAACGGTCAGTCCCTTGGCCTTTGAAAACCCCATGAAGGTTCACCATAAATCAGCTGCAACTTGACGGCACTGAATTACTTCCTACAAAATAGAGTCTGTGATCGTAAAATGGTAAAATTAAGGTTTCAAATGAAAATTGCCACCCCCCCAACTTTCCATTTCCCCCCCTCCAATATGAAACTAGGAGAGTGGGGAAGGGTCCCCCACAGCTTCAAAGTTTCAAGAACTTTCACATTTCTACCCTGAGTTATCCTGGTGGAGTTTTCCTTTTCATTCCCACGCACGGCAAAGCTGGCATTCTAATCGGGGAAGAGCTACCAGGAGAAGGCCAGCAGACGGCAACAGTTATTCATGGCTTACATTTACCACTCTGCCTTTCTTTTGCAAATGGAGAAATATAAAAGACAACCATACAAAAGCAGGTTAAAGGAGTGGGGCTTGCAGCTAATGTTTGTTTACTTATTTACTTCCCGCTTTTCTCTGCAATCCCTTTTGGGGCCCCTCTCCTCTATTTCATCCTCCCAACAGTCCTGCGAGGGAGGTTAGGCTGAGAGTGTGTGACTGGCCCAAAGTCATCCTTCAAGTTTCCATGGCCCAAGTGGGGATTCGAACCCGGGTCTCCCAGATGCTAGCTCAGCACTCCCACCTCTATGCCATACTAGCTCTCCAACAGAGGCAGAAACTAGGCCAGATGGCATTGCAGAATCACTGGCCACCACTGGGAGCCTGAGAAGGGCAGAAGAGCCAGGCAGGCTGCTGGAAGGGGGGCTCACCCTCTCTGCATTTCATAGCTCTTCATAGTTAGCAGGTAATCCAGGTTAGCTGGCATGCAATATAAAAGTGCAGTCTTGAGTCGGTAGCACAGAAAGCTGGACAAAGCACTATTCAAATGAGTAGCTTTGTTACACTGGAGCAGCGTAATGAAATCAGGAATCCCAGAGGCACCATAAAGACAAATTTAATTTATCCCATTGTGCATTTTTTGTAAGCTAGAGCTTCTGTCATCGAATGCATAAAAGAAGAAGAAAACAAGTTGGTTTTATACCCCACCCTTCACTACCCGAAGGAGTTTTGAAGCGGTTTACAATTGCCTTCCCTTCCTCTCCTCACAACAGACACCCTGTGAGGTATATGGGGCTGAGAGGGCTCTGAGAGAACTGTGACTGGCTTCAGGTAGAGAAGTGGAGAATCAAACCTGGTTCTCCAGATTAGAGTCCACGGCTCTTAACCCCTACACCAAACTGGCTCTATGTATGTCTGTGGATGTACACTACACACTCCTGAGAAAGTGAGTTCTGACTGACTCACAAAAACGCACAACAGAAATTTTGTTAACTTCAAGATGCTGCTGGATCCCAGCTTTATTTCAACATTTATCATGCCGAGTGCCACAATTTTCTCCCGCTGTCCAGGGCAAGTAGCTCTGAAGCACAGCAGAGACGGCCTGCCGGATCAGACCAGTGGTCCGCCCCGTCCAGTATCCTGTTTCCCACAGTGGCCAACCCCGTTGCCTTGGAGAGTCAACAAACAGGGTGGAGAGGGATTCCTGAGGCGTTTCTGCCAGCCGTTTCAGCAGCTGGGGCCGAACTCTGGCAGCGGTTTGCTGGCAGGCAGGCGTGGCCCTTCAAACCCTCTCAGCGCAGGAAGCGCTCCCTGAGGGCAGTCACACCCAAGTGTCGAGCAAAGGTCTGCCACCTCACAACACGGGACTGAGTCCCAACTCGTAGTCTGAACTCTAAATGAGCAGGAGCCGAGTCAGACCCTGACCCAGTTTCAGTGACACACATCCACATCGATTCCCGCTTCGTCCCAGCACTGCACAGGACCGAAACGGCAGCTGTGCCACTCATAACACTGTCAACGGGGAAGGGGTGTGGGTGTTTCAATTCCCCATGTCTAGTTTCATTTGCCTCATGAAGAAGAGTAGGTTTTAAAACCCTGCTTTTCTCTACCCTAAGGAGTCTCAAAGCAGCTTACACAAACACGTTCCCTTCCTCTCCCCACAACAAGCACCTTGTGAGGTAGGTGGGGCTGAGAGAGTTCTGAGAGAGTTGTCACTGGCCCAAGGTCACCCAGCAGGCTTTATGCAGAGGAGGAGTGGGGAATCAAACCCCATTCCCCAGATTAGAGTCCACCACTATGCCACGCTGGTTCTTTAAGTATAAATGAGAGCTACTCTATAACACTATAACTGTAAGTGAGAGCTACCCTGGAGGATGCTAGCTTCACTTGCCTGAGATCTTTGGCAATCAGGTGAGGCACTGTAGACTGAAGAGGACTAGATTTGCATTTACAACCTCTGTCTGCATACGCTGTGCCTGCAAACTGGCCTTCTAGTATAGCTATGGGGAAAGAATTTAACTGAGCGAGCATTAATGCTCTTCTATCCTGACGGATCCTTACGTCTTTTAAATAGCTCAGGACAGCACAAGAGAAGGGGACCCCAAAGAACCAGCACACAACCTGTGCCCTCAAGGGTCTCTAGGGAATACAGATGAAGGGAGATAAGCCCTGCCTCCTTGCCCACCCCAACGCTCTCAGAAGCACTTTTGTTGGCGGCAGACTCTCTTGGTTGGGGTCCCCCCACCCCCACACATAAACACTGTTTTCAGAAGTGGTCATCCTCATGGCAAAAACAGCCAAGGGATGCAAATCTATCTACCACCCTGGTCTCCCCTACAGAGCTTAGAGAGGCACACGTGGTTCTCTCTGCCTCCATTTCGTGTGCACAACAACCCTGCAGGCAGGTTAGGTTAAGAAGAAGTAGCTCAACATTAGTGTGTGTGTGGGGGGGGGGGTCGATCTTCGGTTACCCAGATGCTAGTCTGACACCGACTACTCCACACTGGTGCTCAAGGAAGAGAGGGTGTCACTGCCTGGTTAGGTCCCTCCTGAGATCGACCCAGGCGCCCCTGAAGTTCCCCGAGGAGGGGAGGGGAGGGGAGGGGAGGGAGGCGCTCGGGGTTAACCGCTTCCTGCAACGGGCTGATCTCGAAAGGCAGGAAGAGGCTAGGGGGGGGGGGGGGGGGGAGAGGGCGCTTTGCTGACTGGACCCCGCCTCGAGGGGCATCTTTCACCCTTGATAGAGCGGCACGGTGGTTAGAGCTTGGGGCGAGCACTTGAAAGACCCGGGCGGGTTCAAATCCGTGCTCGGCCAGGAGAAGGAGAATCGCTCCTCGTGGGGGGGCGGGTAGGCGCAGGTGCCACGAGGTTTGCTCGCAAAGGCGCCGCGCGTTCGGGGAGGAAGGGCCGAGCGTGGCCCCTCGGCCCGGGTGGAAGCCCCTTCCCGGGGCAGAAGCGGCCCCCGATCTCGTCCCTCTCTCTCCGCCTCCCTACCCAGACGCCCGCCTCCGGAGCGATCCCGCCGGCCAGGTGCCCTCGCCCCACGGTCGGTGCCTTACCGAAGTAGACCTCCTTCTCGCAGCGGGGGCACTTGGGCATGGCGGCGAGGAGCGCGCAGTCGGTGCGGAAGGCAAAGAAGGAAGACGGCGCTGTGCAGCCGGCAGGCCGTTTCTCCCTCGCCGCGCCCAGGGCCGCCCCACCCCGCCGCCCTTCGCCCCGCCCGCTCCCTCCCTCGCCCTGGGGACCCGTCCGGGCAGCCTGATGCCCCCATCACCGTCCGCCAGGGCGCGCCCCGAGGAGGCGGGTGCTCCGCGCAGAGTTGGCTTTCCGAGGGTGGGGGGCTCGTTAACCGGGGCAGCCCCCCCCCCCCCCAAAACCTTCGCTCGCTGCTGAGAGGAAGGGAACCTGCGCGCACAACCGGCGAGGTCCAGTGGGGCCGCTGGGGAGGGGAGGGGAGGGGGGGCGCAGTTGTCTCAGGGGGTCGGGGGGGCTGTAGGACATCTGGATTCCTCCCATCCTGTGCAGGGAGAGCCAGTGCGGTGTAGCGATTGGTATCCGGAAGACCCAGGTTCGAATCCCGAGCTCCTGTGCCGTGGAAGCATGCTGGGTGACCTTGGGCCGGTCACACGCTCTCCGCCTAGCCTACCTCAGGGGGTTGCTGTGAGGCTAAAATGGAGGAGAGGGGAAGGCTGTGAGCCACTTTGGGTCCCCGTTTGCGGAGAAAGGCGGGGGATAAATGAATCAGTTAAGCCATAAATGTACAGCGCCTGCCGCTCGTATTTCTCTGGAGCGGCAAGGCGCGGCACAGCTCCACACTTAAAAAACAGCAACCCTCTTTTAAAAACTCTTTCTTTAAAAAGACTTCACAGTCTCGAGAAAGCCTTTTGAAATAAAGCCGTCCGGGAGAACTTCACCGGTATAGCTAGCTTGGATGAGACGGGGGGAAAAGGAAAGAAAACAACTGCAAGTCTGGGAGAAAAGCAAGATGAAGGAAAGCTCGCCTTAGGATACAAAATCTCTTCCCACCCTCCCAGCCGAAGCCGCCTGAATAAAGGAACAAACCACAGGCCGGTCTCTCTCTCTCTTTTTCCCTTGCTTGCTTTCCATCATTCCAGGAAAAGCTTCCCCTGTTGAATTCCCAGGGATCAGCTCAAGATGGGTAGCCGGGTTAGTCTGTCTGCAGTAGGAGAAAAGCGCAAGAGTCCAGGAGCACCTTAAAGACTCACAAAATACGTGGCAGGGTAGGAGTTTTTGGGAGTCACTGCTCACTATCTGAAGAATTGACCGGGGGAATCGCTAAATCTCCGGCTAGATGTCCATCCCCCGCGGCAGCTTCGGAATCGGACCCCATCCCTGTTCGATCTTCCACAACCACCAGTCCTGGTGGCTGCTCGTGAGAACGATGCTCGAAGTCAGAAGTCCCGCCCCCCCGCCCCCCCCCCCCGAAGTATCAAAGGTTGGGCTGCCTAAAAGCATCTGAGTGGCGTGGCCCCTTTGGAAACAGGGTGCCGGATTAGCTCGATCCACCTTGGTCTGAACCCAGCAGAGCTCTTCTTACCCTCTTCCAAAGGGTTATTAACTACACCCAAGTGTTTGTCAGTAACTATGAATGGTGAGAATGAAGGATAGAGCCCCCATGTTTCAAAACAGTCTACCCCATGAATTCTAGTTGTCAGGAACAACCCGGGGCGGGGCGAAGGCACTCCTGCCCTGCTTGTCAGCTTTTGGGAGGCATCTGGCCAGGCGTGGCAGGAAAGGATGCCACGCTCACTTGAACCCTTTGGGCTCTTCATATAATATAACATGAAGGACAGGAAATGAGAGCTTCCTGGGGGGGGGGGGAGCTTTGAAGCATTGGGGGAGGGGGAAACCTTGAGGGCATTTAAAGGCTTAAGATTTCTTGCAGCATGAATTGTTTAGGGGCTAGCCTTGCTGAATTGGTAACGCGTTTGCTTCTCGGGATTTGGATGCAAGGAGTGGCATGCAGTGCTTCAGTGTCTGCAGGGTAGGCGATGCTCTACTGTTCCAGAGGGCTGGATTCCCACCTACCATCAGCTGGGAGAAAGGGCTGGGCGTCGCACCGAACCGGACTGCACACCGCAAGTCGGAATCTGCCTCTCCGGGCACCCCTGCGCGAGGCTCAGCTTGGAAGGTAATGGCTTGCGCGCGCATTCAGCCAGGGCTAGCCGCTGTAATCTAATTCTGACATGCTCATTTGTGGTTATTTGTTCCAGGCGTTGCTTTTTAAAAAATACAAACAATGCCAGCTGCAGCTGGTGCTTGCTTGCCTGTTTGCAAAATCCAGAACAAAACCTTTTCTTAGGACCAACCAAAATGACACAAAACTGCCTGCAGCTGTTTTGAGTTCTTCATGGGGAGGGGAAAACACTAGGCACCTGAAAAATCCGGGGGGGGGGGGGGGGGAGATGGGGGTGTCTCCATCCTTTATTTTTTTAAAACGTTCAGCCTGACAAAAAATGCTGGAGAAGCTGGAAGTCTGCACAAGGGTTTGTGTGATTTCTGAGTTCTCCAGAACTTTCTTGCTTTCTCCAGAACTTTTGATCATCAAAGAGGCAAGAGAAACTTTGGACGCCTAAAACATCAGATTCCCACCCCCCTCTCCTTTTAAGAGGTCTGCAGAACCTGAAAGTTTGCACATAAGTTTGCACATACTCTTATGTAATCCATTTTCTCTAGAGGAACTGATCTGTGTCATCTGGAGATCAACTGTAAAAGCAGATGCTCCAGGCATCACCTGGAAGTTGGCAGCCCTATTGATAAATGTGTGGGGAAAGCACCCAACTATAGATCCTATTTTTACCCCACCGTTCCCCCATGGAGCTCAGGGCAACACAAAGTGTTCTCTCATTTCATTCTCACAACAACCCTGTGAGGCCAGACAGGCTGAATCCGTGTGACTGGCTCCAGATCATTCAATGAGTTCCTCACTAGGCAGGAATTTGAACCTGGGCTCTCCAGGATTCTAGGCCAGTCCTTGAAGCAAACTCTCAGCACCCAGGCTTGACAATGTTCAGGTGACTGTCCCTTTTGACTTCCCCTGGTGTGCCTGTTTCCAACACCTTAAGAGGGAACAATCAAGATGAGAGTGCCTCAGAGCACGCACGGAGTGTGCTTCCCATTCCATTGCTGGAAGTGGACTCAAGTTGTGGCAAGAGTGCTTCAGAGCATGAGCAGTGGGTTTCTTTTGCTTCAGGTAGCTTGTGTAAAACTCTCACAACCTGTTTAACCGTGCCAAGCCTCTTCTGCGCAAAGGCTGTGTGTGTTTAGAAAAATACAGCAAACACTCTGGCTTTCAAGGGGAAATACGCAGGAAGGCAGGCCTTTTCACAGTTAATGCGTAACTGTGTTAACTTGCTCCTAAGTAGTCTTCATTAAGTCCCTGGCAGGAACAGACAAAGCACCGCATTCTTTCCTTGCGAGACTCTCAGCAAGGGAGTCCCCTGGAAACCGTCCCGTGGTGGTCGCATGATCAAGGGTGCGTGTGTGTCAAAATTGCACCTAACCCATTTTCAAACAGCGGGAGCCTTTGTGCAAGAGACAATGGCATCTTTCAAATGTGTGTGTGCCTCTTTGCTGGGCCCACGCTGTCTGATTAATGCGGAAGAGCATGCCAAGTTCCCTGGTGCACATTCTCACAGGGATCTCTGCTGCGTCGCGCAAGGCAGCCCAGCCGAAGTAGCTCACATGAGCAGGGATGGCAGCGTCAGGGGCTGGGGAAGCAAGTCTAGCCCTCTGAATTAGACAGAACTCTTTGAGAGGCTGAACACTGTTTCGACAGGGAAACCAGAGCAAGCCCTGAAAAATTACAGGATCAGGCAGACTTAACATGCCTGAAGTCAGGTGAAGACCAATGTTCTACCACAGAGGGAACCCCGTTCCTTGGCCACTGAGCCAGTTTAGTGTAGTGGTTAAGTGCGCAGACTCTAAACTGGGAGAACCAGGTTTGATTCCCCACTATTCCACATGCAGCTGCTGGTGTGACCTTGGGCAAGCCATAGCTCTGTACTAGCTGTTCTTGAAAAAGAGCAGTTTCTGTCAGAGCTCTCTCAGCCCCACCTACCTCACAGGGTGTCTGTTGTGGGGAGGGGAAGGGAAAGGAGATTGTAAGCTGCTCTGAGACTCCGAGTGAAGGGCAGGGTATAAATCCAATCTCTTCTTCTTCTGAGTGCTCCCCCTCAAAAGTGTGTGTTATTTTCTTATTCAACCCAGAAGTCCACAAGCAGTCTAAATATGGAACCCCGAGTCAAGTTTGTAACACCCAAATCATCCATCGCTATGAAGCATTGCCTCTGGCACAAAGTTTTGGATTTAACAAATGAAGCTCACAGGTCAATATTGAGAACTAAACTAGGAGATTTGTACTCTTCATGCCCCCCCCCCCCCAGCTTTGGCCCAAGCCCATTGTTCATGCCCCCAAGAGATGTCCTGCAAGCACATTTGGGCCAAAGCTTTACACATTTGTGCAGATTGCTAAATGTGATGTCTCCATGGCAATTAGGGAAGGGCCGTGTGCAGATCATGTTTGTGGGAGTTCAGGGAAGGGGCTCTACAGCCCAGTGGCAGAACACCTACTTGGCACGCAGAAGGCCCCTGTTTCACAATGGCTGGCATCTTGTTACAAGGTCAGGTGGCCAAAAATGTGCAAGGCCTCTGCCTGAGACCCTGGAGGGCCACTCGCTTTTGATAAAGACGATTAGTCTGACTCAGTAGAAGACATGTTGGTGTGTTCAATTACATGGTTGCACTTGCCCCACCTTCCTCAAGTGGCAAGAAGCTCAGAGGCTTGACCTGGACTAGTTTCCTTTGGAGAAGAGAGTACAGGGGGGCGCAGTACCTTTTGCTTTGTTTACAAATATGCAGGCAGAGCACAGGTAGAGGCACCCAGGGGGTTCCTGTGTTTCAGCTAACTTCCAGCAGTGTCTTTCTGCTTCTGCCATTTCTTTAAATGCAGACACCCCCTGCCGTCTCCCTCCAGCTGAGCAGGGGATGTCACTTCCTCCAAGTCCCTGGATACTCAAGGCTTTTAGAGCAGTCAGAAGCATTACCATGCCATGTTCTTGCCCCGGAGTTCTCCAGTGCATGCCACTTTAGGCCAAGTCTACAGGCGCCAAGCGTTCACAGACTCAATACATTTTCTTTGTAAACACCCACTGGCTTTGTTCTCTGTCTCCCCCTGCTGGCCAGAGGTTAACTATGACTTAAGGCAGTGACAAACCTGCGGCACATCTTTCCCACAAAGCTTGGTAGGGCTTTTTCTCACTGTTGGTCTTAGGTGTCTCTGGGCATTCTGGGCTGCTATTGGTTGTGTTAATTTACTAGGGAACTATGCATGTTCAAACCTGGAAGTCTGTAGCCATTTACCGCTGTATTTGTTGAGGCTCAGCTGGCTGATCTCTGGGTACTTGGGGGGAAATAACCCTCCCACTGTTTGGTCTGCAAAGAATTAATATTTTTTTAGTTACTTGACCACTTGCCTTTGAAATATGGCACAGGGGTCTTTTTAAAAATGAACATTTAACTCTTTGACTTGGATTGTAGTCCATATAACAAGCCAGTAATACAACTTTCTTATAGCACTGACCCATTTTCCAAAATACACGAACAGCAATTATTGGTCCAGAACACTAGAACAGAGGTCCCCAACGCAGTGCCCATGGGTACCATATCACCCACCACGTGTTTTTTTGAAAATGGATGGGGCAAGTAAAGCTGATTGGCTGTGCAGATTTTTTTTTTTAAATGCTGCTTTGGCCACCCCCAGCACAAAGAGCTTCACTGTGCAACTCAAGCTAAACTGTGGCAATCATTTTGTGGCAGTGCCCACCACGCCACCTCGGAATTCCGAAGGTGCACACAGGCTCAAAAAGGTTGGGGATCTGCAGTCCAGAACACGTCGAAAATGGAGATTGTTTTTTTTTCAAGTAAACCGTTCATCCTTTCCTGCACGCCTGGAGGACAGCAACCCTAAATATTTTGCAGTCACTACAGTCACTTCATGCTTGTGATGGAAGAGACTGCACTGGTCAACTATTGTTATGCATTGAGGGTCCAGCCACGGCACACCTCCAAGACACACCAGCATTATGCTGGCCCAGGGCTTTCTGGCCATCCTAAGAGCGGCTTACGGTTTGCTCTCTAAAATTTGGCCAGATGATCTGACCCCTTCCTGAGCTTTCAAACCACCTGACCCTGCAGTGATAGGGCCACAAGTTCTGCCATCACACACCCCCTATTCCCAATGTGGCAGCTCCCCCCCCCCCCCCCGGGGCTTCTCCTGAAACACTTGCCTGTCTCCTTCCTGCTTCCAACCCAATAGCTCTTTGAGATACACATGAAGCTGCCTTGTCCTGAATCAAACCCTCAGTCCATCAAGGTACTGTCTCCTCAGACTGGCAGTGGTTCTCCAGGGTCTCAGGCGGAGGTCTTTCACATCGCTTACTGCCTGGTCGTTTTAACTGGAGGTGCTGGGGAGTGAACCTGGGACCTTCTGCACGCTAAGGAGATGTGAGAGACAGTTTGGTGTAGTGGTTAAGTGGGTGGACTCTAATCTGGGAAAACCGGGTTTGATTCCCCACTCCTCCACTTGCACCTGGCTGGATGACCTTGGGCAAGCCATAGCTCTGTACCAGCTGTTCTCTCAAGGACAGCTTGGGAAAGAGCTCTCTCAGCCCCACCTACCTCACAGGGTGTCTGTTGTGGGGAGGGGAAGGGAATGGAGATTGTAAACCGCTCTGAGACTCCAAGTGAGTGAAGGGCGGGGTATAAATCCAATCTCTTCTTCTTCTCTGCCTCTGAGCTACATCCGCTTTCCCCTTAATGCAAGGAACAAACGGTTGCTGCTGGGTTCAGTGGGCATGCAGGGTCCTGTGGGGACATCTTGCTAAGCAAGTCACCACTTATTACTTTTATTTGAACCACTGTGATTATCCTCCTCAGCCAGGTGGTGAGGATGCAGTCTGTTTCACCCAAGGCCCCCTTCCACAGATGCTCTGCATTCTTGCAGGCCGTTTTAAACCACAGCACTGGTCACCTAGACAAGCTGTTCCAGAAGATTCTCACCCCTCTGCCTGGCTCTTGGCTATTGAAAAGACAATTAATTCCATCGGTTTTAATTTGAATGATTTTGTCACCTTATCAGATGGGTTTATCCACTCTCTGGCGCCCTGCCACAATATTTTTTCTGTCTGACTTCACCGCAATTATGTAGAGCTTATCTGCTGGCTCGGTTCAATGTTCTCCCATCTGCTATTCTTGAGGGGAGGTATAAGAAAATTCCTTATGCACTTAGGTACTGCGGATGCAATAAGAAAGAATTAGAAACGGTTGAGCATGCACTCCTACATTGTAAATTGCTAAATGATATTCGAGCAAAATTTCTAGAAGTTCCCCTTAGTAAGGTAGCAGGACAACCGGATGGAATTAAGCTACATTACCTCTTTACTTCTTTAGATCCAGAGATTATTGAATTGACTGCTAAGTTTCTTCATGGTCTTATAAAATGGAAGAATCTTCCTGATCATTTTGAGTTTAATAAAACTGTAAAATTTAATTTTAAGGCTTTTAGAATTTAAAGATTCCTCTGATACACCTCTGTAATGGTTTTAGGGTTAACTATTTTTTTATAAATTTTGGGACTGTTTTATCTTAATGGGAACTGCTTTTAATATTTTATGCCAATAAAAGGTATTTGTTGTTGTTGTTGTTGACAAGCTGTTCCTCCATCTGCCTTAATGGGGATTTCTGGGAGGTTTCCTCCAGACACGACACACAAGGGCCAGATAAAATGCAAAACATTTATTGGTGTGTGTTGTACAAAAAGGCTTCCAGTCATAAAATGTAAATTACAAATAATTCTTTTAAAAATACAAGACATTTTGGCATGCATATTCATAAAGTTTTTTGAAAAACCACCCCGCTGAAACAGAAAAGTCTAGGTCGCAGTCCTCATGGAGCTGCGTGGTCATCAGCTTCTTCTGTGCCATTTTCCCCACCCATGTTTTTCGATGGCGAGAGTCAAGGGGGCTGGCGGCTACACACCAGTGCTCTGAACGCAGCTGCCCCTTTGTTAAAAGAAAATTAGTGAAAAATATGCATTGTACACCCAGAAGGTATTCTTGCAACAGGAAATGAGGTTGTGTTTGAAGTGTGCCCCACAACCTCCCCCCCCCCAGCTTATTTCTTGTAAATTTAGTGTAACTCATCAAGGTGGCTGTGTTCCGGTGCTTCTCTTGCAAGACTAGAGGCTGAAGTGGCACAGCTCTGCCACCGATCTCCCTTCAGCCAGAGAATGTGGGATTCACTGATTTGCAGAGAGCAGGAGTCGATCTTAGCGGCTCTCACCCAGAATTTGGCCATGGCAGAAGTGGGACAGACTTTCCGTCTTGGGCATCAACAGGAAGGTGAAATGCCGGGCAGGGTCGTAGTGATGTGTCTCCTCAACAGGAGCCCAGGGCTTTTTGTTCAGCAATCAACAGCTTGCTCTCTAGACTTTAGCGTTTCAGCAAGGTGTTTTTACCTTTACATGTACATCATATGTAAGAGAAAATGTACATTAAAAAAAAAAAGATGTAAAGCTAGGCATATTTCAAAGGGCAAAGAAAATTCTGTTTCTCAGGTCACACCCAAAAACACATCTGCTCCCCCCCCCCCATCTACTTCAAACCTATGCTCTTGTACTGACAAGAAAAGTAGCCCTGGTTAAATCTAAGATTTAAAACAAACAGAAAAACCAGATGGGGAGAAGAGACCGGCTTCCTATTCAGCTATTGGCTCCTACTGTCTTCCTGGTGGCATGCTGAGACAGGGAAAGAGGCTATCTGCTGGCTGGGGTGGGGTGGGGGGGACGCGTTGCTTAAAGGAAACTTGGATAGAACACTCCACAGACCGCAACAAAGGGTTACTTATACACAGTGAATTCCATGGCAGTTCCAGCCCTTAAGAAACTGCATATGTTTGAGCTGGGCCCAGGGGTGCCTGTACAAATCCACAGTGGGGGGGGGGGGGGATGAGGGTGAACAGCAGCACTTGGCTTTATTTAAACTAGCAGCTGGAAGACTTGCCCTGTCCATACAAAGGGTGGTAGAAGAGTGGGGCAGATGACCTGTGGAATAGAAGGCGGGGCGGGGGGGGGGGGGGATATCCTGGCCAGGATTGAAGAAGTGGGACTTGATGCTGTATTAATTTGGGACTTCTGGCTCAGAAAACGGGAACATGAGCTTGGCTGGAAGATCCCAACAGCGCAAACACCAGCACGCCTCCAATTAAACGGAGGATGTAACAGGATCCTGTAGACGCTGGGAAGGCATCTCACAGCTTGAAACAGCACTCAGAAGATTTCTGAATGGGACAGCACTCAGAAGATTTCTGAATGGGAAAGGCTTTAAGAACACAAAGCACTTGATGACGGCACGGTTCACAACTTACTGCACACACAAGTACATCCTGCACACACATCTGTTTGTAAGAAAGAGGCAATGCTTGTTCACTTTACAAATGAAACTTGAGTACTAGTACTTGCATAACTGTGTGGTTTGCGGCTGTACATGTGCCGAACACAAGAATTACTCAATGCACGTATAAAGTAAAAAGTGTACACTGCAGCAGACTGCAGATGTGTTTACGGTAACTTGTGAGCCAAGGCTACTGATTTCAGCTTGATTGATACTCGCCCCCTTCTAAGGTGTGGAGACAGCACATGTGGAAAGGAGGAAAGATGCCGCAGGGACAGTGGGCCCACGCAGCCAGGCAAGTGACACTCTTCATAGCTTTGGACTGGATCTGGGCCTCTACTGGATCTTGTCTGGGGGACCACAATAGGTCTCAGTATTCTCAGACCTGCACGTGGTGGTTCCCCCCCCCTTTTTTGGTTAATGACTCATCTGGGGCCAATAAAAGTGAAACTGAACTCTTCTGCAACTAAACGGCAGCAAATTTTTAAAATTCATTTATACGTGTCCTGCTGTCTCCAGAGCTCCTCTCCCCAGGGCAGGCCATAGCTGGAGGCTGCAGAGACCTGAATACGCAATGACGGAGGTGGGCGTGGTCAGAATCCTGGTTCAGGGGAGGGGAGGGGTGGTCTGTAGAAAAGAGTTTGAGGGTCCCTGTTTGAGGGGTGGGGAACGGCTCAGACTGCATTCACTCAGCTGCCTGCTTAACTCAGCCTATTTTAAGTAGTACGTTTGCACTGAACGGCACATTCACATCTTCAGGACAGTAATTAAAAAAAAAAAACCCACAGGAGTAGAGGAATTACTGGCTAGAATCAAGGAACCCAGGCCTCCACAAATCTTATAGGAGATGTGGGCTCAGAGATGGGAGGCAGCCGGCCAGCCGCCAGGAACAACACAGGAAATACAGCCTCCCCCTGCCACTGGTGGGTTGTAAACAGGTAGGCGAAACAGGTTTTGGTTATGCCTGAGAAACACAACTTTAAGTAAAGATATAAGCATGATCAACTACATATTCAGCCAACTATTCCAGCTGAGTGGGAAGAGTATATAAGGGAGAGACAAAAGTTACTGACTTTTGTTCCAGGTCTTTCGCACAAATGGCTCAATAAGAGAGAGAGAGAAAGAGAGAGAACGCATCAGGGTCTCTAAACCTAAACACTTTTACAGTAATTCAGCATTGGTAATCATCAACCCACCAGGCGGCATTGAAACATTTGTGAAAATCAGCACCTTCGATATCGTCTTTTAAAACAGAAAGGGTCGACATCGTGTTTCCAATTTGCTCCCACCCAGCTTGTGTTGCGGCAAAGCCGTTAGAGGTACTTGGGTCATTCTCAGTCGGTCTAAATATCCTGTGATCACAATATCCAACCACCAGCCCACCCCGCCCCCGGCCACGCAGTAAAGTCAAAGCCATCCATGAGCCACAGAAGCAGTGTGCTCAGCATCACATGAAAGTCAAATGAACAGGGCAGAACGTCTTGTCACAAGAGCTGCTACCTCCAGTCTGCCTGAAGAACTTGTTACATCCCTGTAAACAGGTGTTACTTGCCCAAATGACTAGCTCTCTGGAAATGTACTATAAGCTTCTTTCGGGGCCCATTCCAAAGGCGCATTTATCCCTGATTGCAAGATCACAGGGTGACTTTCAGGGTCTGAAAACAGCCATCGCAGATCTGACATACCACCACCACACTGTTCTGCAGAGGCAGTCCGAGAGCCAGTGGACGGTGGGGTGTTGGGCAAAGAGCGACGTACACATGTGTGAAGCATGGTTCATCCGCAATGACATCTGCACAAAGGTGAAAGCAGTAGGGACCAGAAGCAGCCTCGAGTGAGCATCCAAAAAGAAGAGGGACGATATCAGGCACAAAACTTAAGATCTTCCTACCAGCTGAATAAATTCAACCATCTGTCTCCTGTGGCAACAGTTTGGAGAGCACGCAAACTATGCAGATCTCACACCTGCAAGCGGGAATGAGAACTGCAACGCCTTCCCTACCAGAATCTGCAAGAATCAGATTTGGAGGAGGGGACCTTTGTCTTGATGGACTTGGTTGATGTGGGTTGACGGGCTTGGTTTTTCAGCTAAAAAAACAGCCAGGACTCAATGTTGGCAGACTGGATTTCGACACTGGATTCTTTTTCAATAGTCTTTCTCCTATCTTTTTGCCAGTCACTAATTTGGTTTCAAAAGCCCACTTTGTTTTCCTTCCTTTCTTGCAAGCAGGGGGAGCGCTCACTGCCATGCGAAGATGATGCACAAAATTTTACAAACAGGCCTGAAAAGCTTACACTCCCAAGCTGCATCCCCCCATGAACTCAGGGGCCATGGCAAAGACCTGCCCAGAAGTCCCATAATCCAGTTTACAGAAAAGAAGCTTTTAAGAACTCCGCATGTAGTCAGTTGTCAAATGTGTTTCAACACCCACTTTGGGTGCGTGATTTCTGAGACATTCGATCTGTGTCCAGTCAGGGGGCGCCTGCTCAAAGAGCACCCTAGCATCTGTCAGAGGGTCACTCCATAGTGCGTCCAGATTAAAATCCACTAAAAATGAAAAGAAGCCCGTGCAGCCAGGTAAATCTGCCAAAGTGCATATCTACTGCAGTATGCAAAGGCAGGGGGTACAGTTACAACCATAGGATACAGTGCTCCCCCCCCCCCCAAGCATTCCTCTGCTGCTTCACCCACCCATGGCACAGGCAGCACTGGAGGAATGTGGAGGTCAGAAACCGGGGTGGGGGTGGAAGCATCCAGAATGCTGATAATTGCAACATTGGTAAGGTGCAGCAGTTATGCAACAGGTAACAATCAATATAGTTGATTTTTGTCACGAGAATCTATTCAGGCCTGAGCCACACACACACACACGTGGCAGGTATGTCCTTGTGAGACACGAGCATCAGGATTTACCTGTTGAAGAACTATGGCATCTTCAATCAGTGTTGCATCTTGCAGGACAAGAGCACCAACAGAAAGCAACAGCTTCAGGGAGGGAGACCCACCTGCTTATCTTATACACTCCACTTCCGCAGCGTTGGGTTTGCGCAGAATTGCTATCAGTCTCTTCCCGCAAAGTGCCTGGCTGGCCATGGCCGGAGAGATGGAATGCTGGAACACAGAGACCCTGGGCCCGATCCAGCGCAAGTGCCTGATTATGCTACACACTTCGGGTATGCGTAGCCTAACAAAGAGACCTTCAAACGGAAGTGGGGGATGCTGAAGCATCCGTTCATTGCCGGGGTTAAGTGGAACAGCATGAGCATGTGCTTATGGGATCTTCTGGCTTCTAGGTAAAATGGGGGAGTTCTCTAAAATGGGGGATGGGGGGGCACGGAAGATGAAGGAAGAAAAAAACTCTGGGAACCACAGCAGTTCTGGCCAATTAACATTTCCTTTAAAAATTAAGACCACAGAAACAATTCCGCTTTTTTAAAAAAACCCTATGAGATATATAAAAATAGTTTTCAGTGGCTCTGGACAAAAAAAAAAATAGAGCAAATAAAAAGAGGAAAGGAGAAAAACAGTTAACAAAGGTGTTTCCTTTCACATGACTGTGCATCCTCTGGAGGTCGTCCTGGGATCCCCCTAAAACAAAGAAGGAAAAGGAACCAGGTGTGGGAAAGGATCCTGAGAGTCAGCGGCTCCCCTGGCTTAGGGGGAAGGGCTCAAGGCCCGTCTCACTAGGATAAGGCCGTCGCTGAACCTGAGAGCAGCTCAACTGCTTTTTGTGGCTCTAGCTAGTAAGGTGCAGGCATGGAGTCCCCAGCAACACCGCGCCCCCCCCCCCCCCCTGGAATGGCTCAAGCCAGACCCTGATGTGCGTGCCAGGACTTAATGGGCCCTGCTATGTACAGCCTACTGATCCTCTCTGGACTTGAAACACCAACATTTCTGTTTCTGCAAGAACTTCAGTATAGGGCAGGGGTGGGCAAATGGCGGCCCGGGGGCCACATGCGGCCCGCCACAGAGTTTTTTGCGGCCCGCCAAGACAGTTGGCCACTGTCAGCACCTGAGGAGCTGCAGCTTGAACTTATTGACATGCAGTCAGATCACACTGTGAAAGAAATGTTTAATGCGGTGACATTAGTTGACTTTAACAAATCTTTGCCTGCTGAAAAATTTCCATGTATGAAGAAATTTGCTGGGAAAATGTTCTCTGTATTTGGGTCTACATATATTTGTCAGCAAAGTTTTGCTTGCATGAAGATCAACAAGAGTAAATATAGACATTCACAGGCCCTTGACAGACATTAACTTGCAGGCTGTGATGAGAATCTCAACAAGCCGTCTCACTCCTGATTTCAAAAAAAATGGTAGAAAAGTGTGAGAGGGTACATTGGTCTCATTAAACTGATTCTAAAATTAAATGGGCTTGCAGCTATAGACGATATGAAATTAGCACAATAAATAAATTGAATAAAACTACCACTATTTTATTTAATTTATATTTATGGATTTTTATGATACAATTTGTACCTTTTCTGAAATGCAAAGTTAACTAATGAATGCAATCATTTTAAAAGGTGCGGCCCTCCACTAACCTCCGCTCCCACAAAGCGGCCCCCGAGCCAAAACAATTGCCCACCCCTGGCCTAGGGTATTGGGCATGGTTGTGCTCAGCTGAACAAAGTTCACAACAGGCAAAAGCCCTGGTGGAGCTGCAGCCTGAGGCTACATAGGTATACACAGCCATAGCATAAAAAACTGCCCTGAACTTCTCCGATACAGTCTGGGCCAAGAGGCACAGGAAGGCACTGCATAGCAGTGGCCAAAAAAGATAATACCAAATATTAAGATAGAAATTGGCAATGGCAGGTATACGGAGGCTCATTACTGCAATACTGGCTGCCTTTGTTAAAGGGGGGGGAAAGGGACACGCATTGTTCCCCTTTCCCATCTCCACAGCTGTGGAAATATGAAGTTCTGGGAAACCGAGAACCTTGGCTTTTTAGAAGCCGGTCACTGCAAGACAGGCAAAAATTGTTTGCCCCTTTGGCATCAGACGAAGAAGGCTCAGAGGATGGCTGCTGTTTTGACCAGGAAAAGCGAAACACCCTTAGGGCTACCTGCTGGTGAAAGAGGTCTTCCTCTCCAAACTCCGCTTCATCTTCTTCCTCATTCTCACGCAGGACACTGGACTGTGTCAAGCTCCTCACAGCCACTTCCTAAGAATGAGAGAGACACACTTACGGTGCCACGCAACGACAAGCACACTCAACAAACCTGCAGTAGTATCGCAAAAGGTGTGGACTCTGGCAAGCTAGCTGACCAAGGAAAACGAAAAAAACTGCAACATTTAGTTTTTATTCTCTCACACCGAGGTGATATTTTTCAACTACTTATACAGCTGGATCAGATTCCAGAAGGATCCTCCAGAAGGATCAGATTCAACAAGAAAACTTTCTTAGTTGTTCCAGAAACAGCAGTGGAGTAAAGACCGATCCTACACAAGCAGGTTCAACATTTGAGCCAACAGTTTTCAGAACAAGGAAGATACACACCCTAAATTAGTGATCAGAAACTTCAGACTGTGGTTTCAGATTGGCAGGAGGACTTTCTCTGGCCCCGCCCCAACAATTACTAGTACCATTTTACCTTTCCTTCCCCTCTTTCTCTGCCTCATCCCAACCCCGACTCCCAAACCTGCACCCTACTTTACCATCCCCAAGCTGGCTTCTGCCTCAAGTCTCCCAAAACCATGCACGCACACTAATTTCTGCAGTTTGGACAAAGGAGTCCAAGAAAAATTTGGACGAACTGCATCATCTGTCGTTGGGAATTTCCACGTTCACAGCACAGAAAAAAAATTAAGGCAAAATTAGACCAGGGAACAGTTATGAAGCTGCTTTAAGGATACTGAGATCCATTCTCTTCTGTTTCTGTTCAGAGACATACCAACACCAACAGTTCATCAGCAGTTGTCGTTTTCGATTCTCTTTGCTCCCAGGTTACTTTACCGTATCAACCTACCTCTCCATCAGAGTTCACCAGGTAAGTGCGGATGTTAGCTCCGGTGCCCCAGCTCCCCTGACTTTTCCACACAAGGACTGATGGCGGACTGTGGGCCACTCCAGCATCGGCAGCCCAGATCTAGAAAGGGGAAAAGACAGGCGCCCCCCAAGAGTGCTCAGCACAGAGTGTTCTTTCTGCAGTTTTCCAGAACAACTGCAGAGACCTGCTCTCACTGTCTGGGGCAGGCAACGCCAGTCAAAGCCAGGCCATCTCCCCTTGCTGCAAGGGTGAGCTGCTCACGCTGGAATGCCAAACACTTTGTGAAAACAGGGCTTCTGCAGTCTCTCTCAACTGGGGGCACATAGGCTGTACAAATCCTATCACCTGCAGGCAAGGTGAGGATCAGGGATTTCTACTGAGACTGCTGCAGATTAAGTGGCACTGGAGTTGTACAGGAACAACCGGGCGCTACACAAAGGGGTTCATGCGACATCGGGCACACAAGACCTGGGGAAACTGGTGTGTGTGCTTGCAAACCCCGCCCCCACTGGCCTAACATAGCAACATCTGCGGGTCAGATTCCTTCACATACATGATGAAGAACGAGTCCAAGTCAACAGACGGAGCGGTGACTTACCGTGACAGTCTGTCCAGCCCTGAGGACGTACTTTGGAGTAAACTTGTAAGCAATCTCTTCCCCGTCTCCAATCCTCCTCTTCAGTCTCCAGTTACCAAGAGACTGGTCCTGACGCAGAAGGAAACGAGACAAAATGGAGTCTCTCAGCGGCAGGTGACCTACTACAGTTCAGACCTTCATGACGGGCCGGACTCAGCCAGACACCAGGGTTCCACCACACCAGTGCTTTGGCTGGCCTGAGGCACCACTGCATGCTTTAGCAACAGCAAGTGACACACTCCCAAGTTATTCTACTCTTTCTTACCAGAGCAAGCGTACCTTGTCTGAGCGGTTCTTCAGCTGAACGTACTTCCCTTCCGGGTCTATGTCCTCGATGCTGATGGTCCCTTTGGCTGAGGCCTGCTGGGACACTTGGAAGGCACTGCTGGCGGTGCTGCTGCTGCTTCCGGTCCCAATCCCACTGGAACTGCTACGGGAGAGCTCCTCTGTCTCAATCCGCTTGCGCTTCCCTCGGGAGGAGCGAGCCATGGGAGTGCTGCTGCTGCTGCTGCTGGAGGTGGCCCGGGAGACGGTGATGTGGGACGGAGGGCTAGGAGACAGCTTCAACCTAGGGTGGAAAGACAGAGACCAAATCGCACACTAGAGACCAGACACAATGGCGTGGGATTATCCCCGCGAGTTATATGCACAACTGTTCTTCAGGTGCTGCTGGGACAGTCATGCCACAGATATGTTTGGTTTCTGATGCAGTCAAGAAATGCATTTATCGAGGGGCATTCAAGTCACACTTCTTAACATGATCTTGGCTCCAGGGGCAGATAGGGTTTGGTTGGGTTCGGGCAAGAGATTCATCACACCTTCCTCACAGATACCCCACCCAATTCCCTTCTCAAAATGTGACATAACCCCAAAGACTTGACACCCCCATCTTAATGGGGCCTACTGCAGGTGCCTGGTCCATGAATCGTCCATTTGTCATCCACTGGGGAAGGGCCTTCTCGGTGGCTGCCCCTGCCCTCTGGAACCAGCTCCCCAAGGAGTTTGTGCCCTGCAGGCTCTATTAAGGTTCCACAGGGCATGCTGCCTTTGTTTCGTGCAGCGTTTAATAAACTAAGAGAATGGGTGAGCTGGCTGGTTGTCCAGATTCATTCCAGAGCTGATGACTGGTTGAATTTTAATTAGAAACTGTTTTATGATATTGATTTGCATTTATTGGTTTTATTATCTACTTTAAGTGTTGATGTCATGCTGCATATACTGTGAGCTGCCCTGAATCCTCTGTTGAGGGAAGGGTGTGGGTTATAAAATAAATACAAGATCCAGTTTTGCAACACAGCCTATCAGAGCCTCTTCTAAGAATTCAAATGCTATTGATTTTAGCATAGCTGATCTTTCAGCTTTTTTTAATCACTTGACTTTGCCGTTGGTTTACTCAAACGTTTTGTACAATATTTTGTCTCGTCTAAAAGCCCACATGCAGTATAGACAGGCTGGTTCATAAATGGAATGGAAAACAAGGTGGTCTGAGTAGAGGGGCAAATGTCACAAACAGAGGGCGGTTTTAAAGAAAGATCAAGTCAAAAGACTAAGCAAATCTAACTCTAACCAAATCTGCTCAGATCAGATGTTACATCAATCTTGCTTCATCTATCAAGAGTTGGGAGTGATCCTCACTGAACAGAACTCTTGACTGGGATTTGTTTGAAGCAGGCGTCTCTTTGTAATACTCCCCTGCACCTTTGCTTTCAGACTTTAATACAAGTACAGTGGCCTGATGAATAAAACTGTTCACACACCTGATGAAGTGGGGCTCTGGCTCAGGAAAGCTTTTTGCAAAATAAGTTTTGTTGGTTTTCAACATGCCACTGGAATTTTGCTGCTGCAGACTAACACAGCTATCCATCTGACTGTGCCTGCTTAGCTTAACAAAGGAGGACTCTACAGTACTTGTTTTATATATCTAGCTAGCACTTTATGACTGTGGATTGTTTTAAAACTGGTTTTATCTATGTTTATATTTTTGTAAGCCGCCCTGAGCGTGCCTCGGCAGAGAGGGTGGGGTATAAATTGAACTAATAGATAAATAAATAAATACTGCATGTCCATAAGCATTGTTTCATTCATGGAAGAGCCAGAGCATCCCACTGTCTGAGCAGGCATTCTTGGGGGGCGGGGGGAGGCTGCCCGCTCCTTTCTGAGCAGCCACAAAGGCAAGGTCTAGTCACAACCTGCATTTACAAGCAACACCCCCCCTCCCCCCTTTATGGCTGCATTTTCAACTTTCGGACTTGACTGGGGATCCCTCTTTCTCACTTTCCCTTGGGGGAAAAACCCCTCCACGGGGCTCCTTCCCTACCTCTCCTCTTCTCCCTCCAGGAGCTTCCGGTAAGCGCTGATCTCCATGTCCAGGGCCAGCTTGACATCCAGGAGCTCCTGGTACTCCAAGAGCTGCTGCTGCATCTGGTCCCGCATTTCCGTCATCTCTCTTTCCTTGGCATCCAGCATCTTCCTGAACTTCTCGCGCTCATTGGCCATGAACTCTTCCAGCTCCCGGATCCGTTCTTCTGCAGCACTAGCCTGCCCCGGGGGAAGAGGAGGAGAGAGCTCACTGAGAGGAGCTTAAGACCAGGGCCTAGGAAGGAGGGTGAGTCCTGGACGGTACAGGCAGAACTGGCCTTAATTTTTAGAGCAAGAGGCTTGGAGTTCAGAGCTCCCCCATGGGGAGGAAACTCGACTGACTCAACAGTCTGACGTAGAGCACTGGTGTGCGTATCTCTTGCAGAATTATCTAGTGATAAGACTGAAAAAACATGCACAAAGCTTTTTTTGAACACTCCAACAGCAGTAGTGGCAAAACATTGGAATAAAAGCTAAGCAGCACCATCTGAGCCCCTCCCCAAAATCTGGGGGAGCACTTGGATCCTGATGATCCACAGTTATAGCTAAGATGTTATTATGGTCCGTTATGAAGAAGTTACGGACTTCCACAGCGTCGTAACCCTATATTCTTCTGGACTTACTGTGGGACACGGAAGGGACACCCTCACTGGATTCAAACTAAAGGGGAAGTGTGGCGGAGGGTAGAGGCTGTTACTGAAGCCTCTGAGCAGAAAGAAATGTCCATTTGTTTTCTCCTCACCTGCTTTTGCAGCCCAGAAAGCTGGTAGCTGAGAGAATCTATCCTCACGCGAGCCTCCTTCAGTTCTTCCCGTGCAGCACAGGCAGCCTTGTCGTTTTGATCAGAGGAGAGCTTGGCATTCTCCAGCTGGAATAATGAGGACAATCAAGTTACCCCTCAGATCTGATTTTAACAGTATTTTTTAAAACACAAGGTTACTACCTGCCCACAGCCTCTAAAGAGGGACAGAATAAATCTAAACGGGCACCTAAAAAGGGAGGACTCCCAAGTGCAGGTTGGGATTGAAGCGGATACATGGACACACAAGAAGCTGTCTTATTCTGAGTCAGACACTTGGCTGGTCTATCAAGGTCAGTATTGTCCATTCAGACTGGCAGCAACTCTCCAGGGCCTCAGGTTCAGGTCTTTCACATCATATACTGCCTGGTCCTTTCTACTGGACATGCTGAGGACAGAGGCTGGGACCTTCTGCGTACCAAGCAGATGCTCTACCACTGAGCCACACAGCCCAATGATACAGCTTGGGAGACCACAAGCAGGAGCCGTCTGGCCCAGAATGGGTTCACTTTGACTGGACTCCTAGTTCTGAGTGACTGCCCTGCTCCCAGCAAGCACACTTTCAGGTGCTCCCCTCTTGTTACTCTCTGGAGGATCCAAGATGCTCCAGACCTGCTCTTCCAGCAGCCCAACAGAAAGCAGAGTGGGGCCGGGTCTGGGAGCTGCTGCCCGGTTGTGGGCAGACATGGTCAATGCTTCCCTTGCCATTAGCATTCAGCCAGGACTTAATGGCTGCAGTGTTTCTCCTGGGGAAAGCCACCTCTGCTGCTGGGCTGTGTGTCCACACTGCAGGGGCCATGGATGGAAGCCAGCGGGAAGGTGGCAAGGCTAAGATTTCAAAACTAGTGCTGAGAGTGCCTGAATCTTCCCCAAATGTCTTCCTTCCTGGGGGAAACAAGCAAGAGGATTTCTGAACCATGAAGAAAACTCCGTGGAAATACCAAACCTGGCAAGCAGTTCAAATGGGCCAAGACACATCCAAGACCGCATTGGCCTGCACTCTTCCCATCCATGGTGCAAACAGCCTCTCAAGGAACCATATTTTACAGCTGAAAGACTGACCCCTCCAAGGCTTCAACGGAATAGGATGGAAGCTGGACTCTTGGGAGGGCGATCTTTGCCTGCAGCTCACTGGGACCACTCACCTTGGCCTGGTAGGTCTGCTCCAACTCCAGCTTGTAGAGCCGGACCTGCTCATCATGCTGGCTGCGCAAATCCTCCAGGGCCTGGGCCATCTTGGACTGGTACTCCTGCTGCTGGCTGCTGTCTACTTCCACCAGCTGGCGCTCGTGCCGCTTGCGGGTCTCCCTCACTTCCTGTGCGAAACCAATTCAGTTCCAGGTTAAGAGGGATCAAGAATGCAAGCACAAAAAAGTGGCCGGACTCCAAAGTGGGGTGATACAGCCAAGCCAAGGACTGTCACCAGGGCATTCTAAGGGGACATGGGGGGCGCCCCCTTCAAAAGCTGGAATGCCAGTGCATGCTTCCTTGTGTATTAGGATTGAATGGTTTGCCCTGAAAATTCAGCTGAAATATTTCCCTTCAAGAAGCTCAACCCCAACTTGGAACATCCACTCCTCTACCTACCTTTCATTCAACACAGCAGGCTGGGTGACAACCTAATTGACTGAAGTCTATCAGTGGCTGTGTACCCCCCTTCTACCTCATGTCAACGCAGACCCCACAACAAGGACCCTCCATGCCCTGCTTGTGACTCTGGAAACCCCACCTGCCAAGGTGCCATGGAACAACCTCCCCCCTTCCAGGGGAGCCACCCAGGCTGATCAGCCCACCTCCTCAAAAATGCTCTTCCTGAAGTCAAGCTCCTCCTGCAGACTCTGGCAGCGATTCTCCAGGTCCACCCTCATCAGTGTTTCCTTCTCCAGCTGCTTCTTGGCCACCGCATGGGCATCTTCAGACTGGGTGGGAAAAGGTGAGGGTCAGAGAGCATTCCGTTTGTGTGACACACACAGAAACACCAGGAATTTCATTAGCAAGCCAACTATTTTTATCCTGACTTAAGCGGCATCTTTCTCCAAGTGCTGAGATGCCATCTGTTAAGTTCGTCAGAATGGGCACACCCAGACAGCAAAACCACTCCCAGGAACCACGCCAGGCACCTGCACTTCAGGGGTGTCACGTAAAGCTAAGCATTTGTCAGTTCTGATGAGACAAAAGACAATACGCTCTATAGCTCCTTCCCACTCCAGACTCAGTCTCCATCTCAGTCTTCCCGATCCACTGTGTACTGTGACATAGCAAAAACTGAATTTTTTTGATTTTTTGAGTATAGGTTTTTTAATTTACTCATTCTTAACTGCAAGAAGCCCTAATGGCCTTGGCATGCATGTTTCTCAAATCCCAAGGCTGCTAGAGGCTGCAAGTGTAATAGAATAATAACTACACAACCAAGCCCTATTAGTACAGTTCCTGTATACAGGGATCAATCTCAGCAAAAGCACTGAGCTAATCCTAGCCTTCCCAGCTTTCACTTCCTGGACGTCTCTCAAAATCTCACCCCAGAAACTATTCCCAACCACCTCTTTTTATGACAAGCAGCTTGATTTTCACACACGCCCCTGTATAAAACAAGATGGCTTGAAATACAGGGGAAAGAATCCAAGCCCACCTGAAAATGTACATCATGTATGCCATCTTGAACTTGCATACAAGATGTACTAGAGCTCAGATGGCTTTTGATTTTTGTGTATTCATGTATATAAAAAGCCAATTTCAACCAGCTACAGAATATGGGTACCCAGCACATGCAGTCCCCAAATTGGGCAGTTACACAGCATTACAGCCAGAAGGTACACAGCAGCAGGGCAGGGTTTCTCCAGGTACCACTGGGGATTGCGGGTCCATGCAGCACTTTTTTATATTATGCATTACTGCTTGTCATTACTGCACAAACTTGTGCCTATACGCAAGACTTGCAAGCAGCCCTTTAACCCATTACAGTAATTTCCAGTGCCAAAGTTCACCTTCTAAGACTATTTTGCATGCTTTAATAATGTCTCAGTGTATGAAAAGTTGCAATCTCCTGCGGGGTGGGGGTCTTTCTGTAAAAACACACACACACACACAAACTATGTATGGATGAAAACCAGAGGGAAAAAACATTCCCGCGAAATAAGTGAGGAATCCATAGCACATTAGCACCATCTACTGGCCATCAGTGAAAGCATCATGTTTAAAGGTGAATATTTTTTTCCCCACAAAAATTTACAGGCTATTTATCAACAATTCCAAAATTTGGGGGGATTACAATCAAGAACAGCACAGCAATAAGATGAGCGATGCTACAGCACCAAATGGTTCTAAGTCTGCACAATCAGAGCCCAAAGAGATACAATGTGAAAAGTACATTTGACTCCAACCCAGACAGAGAAGGAACTACCCCCCCCCCCCCGAGACTGCCCAGCCAAAGAAAGAGCTAGTCCACATAAACTCCCCCGAACATGAGCCCCAGGTCTCATCTGAGTGCTCTAAAACAGCATCACAGGGAGAAGGAGCACGATGAATCTCAGCCAAGATCGGGCCACAAGCTGGGCCGAGGCTTCTGCCCTTTCCCAGAAGAGGTGTGGGTGAGACACAGATGCGCAAGTAGGAAAGCTGTATGCCCTGGCTTCATGCAAGCCCAAGTACTCAACTTTAAACCTAACAGTAAAAAAATGGTTGCATATTTTCAGAAAACCTCCCCTGAATTCTGCATTGTAAATTCAACAAAACTAGCCTGCAAGAGAACACCAGTTCTGTTTTCTAAACTACCTAAATAAGAAAACTGTAACGCTTCTGGAACCATGAACGGGGATTCTGGTGATTTTCATCCTGCAAAAAACCAGGTGCACTTCATCATGGCCGTACATGTTGCGCCTCCAAAACAGGTTCTATGCTAAGCATAACTAGATTAAGGAACAAGGCAACACCATGACTGACTGGAGAAATGCAGCGCTGTAGAATCCAGCAGCTAAAGGGCAGTAAAGACAACCTCCCTCCCCACAAGCACTAGCCTGTTAAAACGGTCATTTCCAAACCTAACCAGTGCCCCAGCATTTCACTGAGTCACGCCACGATCAAAGCCTGTGACAGCACCATTGTAGTTTTACCTTAGCCAGCTGGGAACGCAGCTCTGCCACCTCTGCTTCCAGGTTGCGCTTCTCAGTCAGGGTGGCCGTGAGTTCCGCTTCGCTTCTATGGAAGAGGACTTCGAGCTCTTTGATGCGACCCTGAGATGTGGACCACTCGCCATCTTTCTTTTTATAGCTAGAGAAACCGACGAGAGGGAAATCAGCATCAAGCTTCTCTATCTGTGGCCTGCTAGCAAATGCCACCGGGGTCTTGGTGGATACAGCTTCAAGCCTCCAGCTGTCACATGGAGGCACTGGCCCATGCAAACACTCAGAAAGCAGGACTTAGTGTGCACTCCCATTCTCATCCATGGAATGAAGAGTTTCTCTTGCAGCAGTAGATCAGGTTAGACAGTCCACATTTTGCAAGCAAAGGCTTCGTTTACTTATGAATAATATACCAGATGACTTTTCCACATTTGACTGTTCCTACACCCAAATACGTTTGTTGTTTTTGTGGAGAAACCCCCTCCACCCAAGAATTCATCCCAATGTTTCTGTTATCCACAGGGTCAGGAGGCCTGCTGTAGAACGATAGGTGGCAGAAGGTTGGAGACAGTAGCCCTCCTGCTCCCAGCACAGAGCACTCAAGCTCTTCCTTATGCTAATGCTGACTACCTCAACCCCTGCTAGTATGTCACACCTGGAGCCATAAAGCTGGAGAGGCTAAAGTGACGGGAAGAAACCTCTTCCTTTGGGACAGGAAGGTTATCCTTAAAGGGGGCGGGGGACCAGGGAGACATTATAAAACCTCTGGACACAATGAAAATGGGTCTCTACCATCTTGGGCAGCTCTCTGGATGGGTACAAGCCATGGTGGACTAAGCTTTCACCAAGGGATTCCATCTTATCTAGAAGCCGGGCGACAGTGGAGAGGAGTCCCAACCTGGAGACCTTAAAACTCAATACTATTTGGGAAGTACCTGGTACAGGGACAGAAGACTGCATGTTTTCACCTTAGTAAGTCAGAATAGCCTCAGAAGACTGCATGTTTTCACCTTAGTAAGTCAGAATAGCCTCAACAGAAAATATGTACTTGTTTATTCATTTCTTAAACTTCCTTATATTTTAAATGCGATAGGTCTGATCTTTGGGAAAAACACCACCCCTATTTAACCTTGCTGTCTCAAGCGTGGTACTGCAGAGGGCCAGCAGAGCAGCTCTCCACCCTGGAACATGGTAGCTCTGAAGTGTGACATTGTGATAGATCCCCCCCCCCCGCACTTGTACGCAGAAGGGTAGTGGGCGGCACAGCAACTAGGCGGGTCCCCTAAATGGCAACACAGGTTCAGAGTATTAAATTTATGACTCCATCTGGCAGGAGATACCCCTATGAGCCATAGGTGGAAACTGGAGGTTACCCAGGTTGTAAAGAGCACCTCCCAGGGGAGTTACCAGAAGGGGTGCTTCACCAAGCAGAGACTTAGGGCAGCCGCGGGGTTCTTCTGACCTCCTGGGGGAGGAGGAATAGAGAAGGGCTTGAGAGCCCACTCCTTCACAGTTTTACAGAGACTTGCTGGAGGAGGCCCACAAGTAAAAACAATGAGAAAAATCATAAAACAACTTATGAATATTTAAAGCAAGCCATTAAAAGGAGCTAGGAGCATAAAAGCAGCACAAAATGATACTCAGAACAGTCTTTGGGCTAGAAGCAAACCATGGAAACAAGACAGGACCTCGCAGTACTGGGTTTAAAAAAAAAAAAGTTCTGATCTGGTGACTGAAGGCCAATAAAGTGGGCACCGGGAGGAAGAGGGCATTCCAAAAGCAAGGTGCCACCACCGAAAAAGCCCTGACTCTAGTTGAAAGCTGCCTCATCTCTGCAGATGTGGAATATGAAGAGCAGGGATTAAGAAGAGGCTCTTAGTTGATGTACTGGAGGAGTACAGGAGAAAATGGTCCTTTCAGACAACAGGCTTCATTCTGAAGTCCTCACAGCCCTTTGATGGGTTCAGTTGACCCAGACTACAGCTAACAAAGGCACCAGAACAGTCCAGAAATGAAGATCTTCAAATCCAGCAATGGGGCAAAGGACAATGTAGCTGCCAAGAGATACGGGCGCCAGGGACCCCACAGCAGGGAGTCAGGTTTCAAACCGTGAAACCCAGCTGGGCTGAAGAGTTAAACCTTTCCCTCCACAAGTTGCAGGAGCCTGCAACAGTTAATTTATCTACTGATCCTAGTCTCCTCTGTTGGGAGCGGAAACCGTTGCCAAATCCCTGATGAAGAATATGGGGTGGGGCCTGGTACTGTCATACATTCACAGTGCTGCCTGCTTAATCCAACCAAGATCAATCCTGGCCTATGTAACCGAGCTACAGAGGAAGGACTGCTGTTCTGCAAAGCTAAAATTGTTCCGGGGGGGCCCCATATCTCTGCCTCTTAGTGGCCAGCTAATTTGTGCTCATGCCAACTCCCCCCCCCCATCCCCAGCATGAGCTGGGCCCCTGCTGGGTAGGAATGCACAACCAAGGCAAGGAGTCCTCCCTGGCTCTTTTCCAGCAGCTCTTCTATGCTTCCTAACACGTATGGTATCATCACACCAGACAAGGAGGACAGACTGTGGTCTGAGAGGGTCGTATTTCAGAGTACCGGGAACAGTAACTAAATGGCCAGTGCAAACTGCTGGGGGGCCGCTGACCTGAGCCCACCACCAGCACCTTTTAGCTGCCACTGACAAGTGTCGGAATTTTTCCAAGCAGGGTTTAAATTTGTGCTCGAGGGGACGAGGAAAAAAAGAAGTGAATATGGTGGCAACAAGAGCACAGAGCCGGCGCTGGGGTGGGGGAATGGCCAGGGCCTAGGTGGAAAAGCGCCGCTGAGGGATGATTTTGTCGGCGGAAATCCTACTCAGCCCAGCCCCCAACATGATTTGCAAGCCACATTTAAAAGCATCTGAAAGTTACTTAGGGGCTGAACAGAGCTAATCCCTTGTGTTCAGTTTAGGGGAAACACTACCCAACTTTGTAACAGCTTAGAAAGCCAGAGTCTTAAACGGTCACCGATCTTTGGTTACAAACTCCTTTGAAGGAAGACCCTGCAAGGTAAGAGGATTCTGGAGTTCAGTGTCTTCAGTGATAATGTTCAAGGACAAAACATAAAAGGGTACACATGCTAAAAACAGATTTTTTTTTTTTTTTGAAACGCGGCTCTTCTGGCATAAGCACCACCGCAGATCCAGACTGTGCAAGGAAGAGGGCAGAATATTTGGCATATTTCGTATCAGTCTGCAAAATTAAATCCTTGGTATGCGAACTATGTCCTGACCTGGATAGCCTAGACTGGCCTGATCTTGTCAGATCTCACAAGCTAAACAGGGTCAGTCCTGGTTAGGATTTGGATGGGAGACCACCATGGAACTCCAGGGCTGCTAGGCAGAGGCTAGGGAAAGTTGAAGGCAGCAGGACGAGAGGAAGAGCCAACGTGAGATGGATTGATTGTACAAAGGAAGCCACAGCCCTCAGTTTGCAAGCCCTGAGCAAGGCTGTTAATAGGATGCCTGGGAAGACATTAATCCATAGGGTCGCCATGTCAGAAGCGACTTGACGGCACTTTACACAGGCAAAGGCAGGGGCAAACCACCTCTGAACATCTCTTGCCTTCAAAACCCTACAGGGTCACCACTAAATCAACTGTGACTTGCCAGCCAAACGGGGGAAAAGCTAACTATCTGGCAGGCAGTAAAAAAAAGTACTGCACATTCAGAGACAGCAGCAAGCCACCAAGTGCAAATGTATTAAACAGGACATATCCTGGTTTTTTAAAAAGAAACAAGGTGTCACAAACAGTGCCTGCAGGCCAAGCAGGCTGTCAAGAGCCACTTGTTCGGAAAAGATTTTAACAGTCAGCATGAATGCTCTTGGAAAAGAACAGGAAGGTAGGATTGAAGCAGTCTAAGTGGAGAGAGTCATTTGGTACTTGGCATTACAGCTTGGAGGGGGTGTCCCCACTTATCTCCTGTATCTTGCGAGGCCACCACATGCTCTAGCTTCCAAGCAAGTTGTGGAGGCAAGCTGAAGAGGTCATAGCAATGCCAGCTTTGTAACATGCATTCGCACACAGAAAACCTACGTGAGAATCAGTGCTAAGCCTATTTTTACATAAACATGAAGGTATTTGGATGGGAGGCCTCCAAGGAATACCAAGGTCATGTTGCGGAGGCAGGTATTGCGAAACCACTGCTGAACATTTCTTGCCTTGAAAACCCCACAGGGTCGCCATAAGTCAGCACTGAATTGACAGCAAAGCATGCACATGTAAAGATAATAATGGGGAGCCAGCACAGCGCTTATGGATAAGGAAGCTAAGGGAAAGTTTACATGCAAATGTAATGGAACAAAAACACTAACAGATGAGGAGACAGGATGCTCCTAGAGCCAGATTGCTTAACTTCAGACCAGCTTTCAGCTTCATATTACTCGTATAAATCAGCCCTCAGTGTAAAGCTCTATCAACAAGATGCTGCCAGCAAGAAATACTGATCAATACATTAAAGACAACAAGGGCCATAAATGATATGAAATTGAAAGCAAGCAGTATACTGGCAAAGTTTGTGAATGATGCCAAATCATTCAGCATGCGGAAAACCAAAGCCAATTGTGAAGAACTGCAAGAGGATCTCTTTCAGTTGGTTGAGTGGAGACAATCGAAGTTCTGTGTAGGTAAGTGTAACGTGATGGCCCTTTGACCAAAAAATCTTGACTCTGAATATACAGTGATGGAGTCTGAACAGGCCGAGAAGATCTTGAGGGTGAAGTGCAGCACCCAATGAAAATGCTGACTCAGTGGGGAAAAATACAAACTCCATGCTGGGGATTATTGGAAAAGGGGGAATACTGAATTGCCCTGGTATAAATTTATGGTGTAGCCTCCTTTGGAATACTGTGTAAAGTGCTGGTTGCTGTACCAAAAAAGATATTGCACAACTAGAAAAAAATGAGAAGAGGGCAAGCAAGATGATTCAGAAGCTAGGGCACCCTTCCTTTGAGGAAAGCTTTTCAATTGGGGAGGGGGGGGACTAAGGCAGGCAAGGAGGAGAAGTTAACATGACTAAGAGGTTGATAAAATTATGCATGTGATACAGGAAGTGCACAGAGAGAACAAAAATCTTCCTCTTTCATAATATTAGAATATGGGTCACCTGATGAAGTTGATGGGCAATGAAGACAGGACAGAAAAAAGAAAGGACTCATTCATTTAACAAGTAATGAAATTCCCTGCCAGTGGTTGTAGTGATGGCCATGAACACAGATGGGCTCTATATGGGGATTAGACAGGTTCATGGAAATGAAGGACTATCAGTGGTTACTAGCTAGGATGATTAAAGAGAACTTTCATGCTCAGAGACAGTAAAGCTCTGAATATCAGGGCCAGCGGACACCACCAGGAGAAGCACCCAGCCTCTGTGCCCTGCTTGTTGGCTTTCTGGCAACTGGTTCACCACTGTGCGAAACCGAATGCTGGACTAGATGGACTTCTGACTGAGTGACCAGGGCACTTCTGATGTTCTCAGGAACCAAAAGACACAGCTCTGTGCCCAGAAACTCAAAACCTGGATGTATGAACTCCTGCTCTTTGAAAGGAGGGAAGCCGATTCCATCCCCTTCCCGTGAGGTGACAGTCTATGCCTCCACTCCCAAAAAACTAAGAGGGCTCCATTTCCCCATGATATGGATGGATGTGAGAGGAGCTCACCCAAAGGACTTGCAGACATCCCAGAGCACCCTTGTGGACCCTCAGACATCCCCAGACCACAGAACCCAAACCCCTTTTGTACAGCTGTTTTCTACAGGTCTTGAGCAGGTTACTGCTGTATTCTGAAACGAAACTGTACTGATTATTCCCCCTTACCTCTTATTGAGTTCATCAAGCTCTGATCTCAGTTTTCCTATTTCAATCTGGAGCTTCGCCCTCTCTCTCGCCGTCTCATCCAGAACTCTACGGGCATCTGCCAACTCCGACTCATAGAGGGCCTTGATCCCAGTCACCTGTGTTTGTAAAGGCAAGAATCAACTGACCGAACCAGCAACTTATGACTTCTGAAGAACCAAGAACCAGCTTGAGTTCTACAGTGAGGTACTACTTGGCATGCAAAGTGGTAGGTGGGAGACTGTCAGGTAGTTCCCTGATCCCTAAGACCAGCACTGGGATGGGGGTTTTCAGGACCCACCTAAATGACACAACTGTTTACCAGGCCAACACAAATGGTACAGTGGATATGGCAGATGAGCTCAAGCCTGCCCGACTAATGTGGGAGGTGGGGCTTCAAATCTTCTCTTTTGACTGCTCTTTGGGGACACGACAAATTTTGTCAGGTGCTCCTAAATGCCTCTCACTGTTAGCTTTTATGCAAAATGTGAGAGGCTGCTCTTACTCCTGCTGAAGAGATGAGGAGAAGCTAAGCAAAGTCACCAAGTCAACGGCTAGCATGGTGTAGCTGTTAGAGAGCTGGACTAGGATTTGAGGGACCTAAGCATGAGAACACCCATGCTGCCACAGAAGCTAGCTGGGCGACCTAGGGCCAGACACTTAATTCGCCTCACCTGCTTTACTGGGCTGTTGTCAGCATAAAATGATGGAAAAGGAGAGAATACTGTTATGCTGCTCCGGATCCCCATTGGGGAGGAAAGGGGGATTATAAATGAAGTAAATAAATAATGTGTTAGTACATAATTAAATCATCATCAACAACAGATGCTTTGAAGGGTTCCATGCCTCTTCTGAACCCACCTGCAGGGCTAAGTCACTTTACTGACTTCCCTTATCAGGAAAAAGTCACTAACAATCCTTGAATAAACATTCTTATCAGTCTTGCTTCCTTTCCTAGCTTTTCCTAAGGCACTTCACATGGATTCTCTCAGAAAACATTGCAACACCACCAGAGAAGCCAGGATTCTCATCCTCACCTGGAGCTGGAGAATAGACGGGGAATTTCCCTCAGTAACACCAGTTCTCTTGGATACCCATCTTCCACATGAGAGCATGCGTATCCATTCAAATCTACGCCAGAATTTCGAATTTCCAGTTAGGCCACAGGTGTTCATGATGGCACACGCCTGAGTGTCTGTAGCAAGCTAAAGCTGGAAATGGCTGAGCCTTGAGCTACAATCTGCAACTTTGTCACTCAACATCAACCTCCTTACCAGAGTACCAGAAGGAAGCCTATGGAACAACAGGGTTTTTAAAAAAGGTGTTGTAAGAAAAGCAAGTCAATTACAGACCAGCCAGTGCCAGGCAAATGGATGGGAAGCCTTGTGGGCAAGAAAAGTTAAACTGAAGAACAAGCTTTGATGAGCCTACAAAGAGAAGCCCATTTTAAAATCTATAACATGTCCTTTTTGTCTGTACCTGCTGTGGCTGGTCTTATGACCGTAATAAACTCTTGACTTGACAGGCTAAAATCCTTCAGCATATAAACAGTGTTAGCAGCAAACATTGTAGCAGGGCTAATCTAGCAAACATACTATACAATCCCAAAGAGAGTTACAATTTTCTAATCCCATGGAAATTAATGGGTTCGGAAGGGCGTAATTCTGTTTAGGATTACACTGGTAACATACTAACATTTTAATACTGATACATTTTTAATACTGGTAATTTATGTGATTTTTTTTAAATCCATAATCCCATGGTACTTCATTTGTGTAATCTATAGTCTGCCTTTCTCATCTAGACTCAAGGTGGATTACACAGGGTATTGTTTTTACTTGTGCGCTGCTAGGAGTAGTCGTCCAGAGAGGCAGCATACAAATTCTCTAAATAAAAATATCAAAATCTTTGGATGGAGGCTCTTAAACTTAGCATCTCTGGATAAAACAATCATCTTATCCTTATGAGCAGACCCTTATGAGGCAGTAACTGGTTAAATGAGGAAGGAGTAAAAAGGGAGTGAGGAAGGAGTAAAAGGGAAGCGAGTGATGGGCTGCACTGGAGCGAATGCTGTTTAACTAATTCATAAATGAACCTGAGTCAGAAAGGGGAAGGCAAAGCACAATGATTTGTAGAAAAATACCAGATTATTCAGGTTGGTGAAATCCCAAGCAGACTGCAAAGAGCTCCAAAAGCATCTCTCCAGAGTGAGCGAATGAACAGGTGACAAAAAGGCAAATGAGATTCAATGTAAGAAAGAGCAGAGGGGAAGCACACTGAGGCGAAACACACTTGCTTCACTTATAGGCCAACGGCTTTGCTTTTAGACTCTTAAGACAGCAGCAGCAGCCAAGAGTGCTTCACCTTAGGTCAAACTGACAAACATGCCCACCACCTGAACATAAAAACGGTCATTCAAGACAGGCTGAAAACTTCAGTTTGTTCAAAACATTGCTGCCCATTTCTGCTGCGGCAGTGTTATGGATACATTCCAGCAATTCCACTAGCCGCTGGGCCGAGTTCAAAGTACTACCTTTGAACCCCTAAACAGTCTCAAGGTGAATATTATCATGACCTCCTCTCCCCCCACCCCATGTTTTAACATCTGTCAGTGAGGCCCTGCCCTGGGAACTGTGTTTTCTGGATGTAACAGTGGCATCCACCAGAAGCAGCGGGTTTCCAGGAGCTCCCAAATGATGTTCTGGAATGCTCTTTGCATAACTCTTTTAAGAAAATGTCAAAATTATATTTTCACTGTGAATTTAGGCAGGTTGTGAGAGGGAGGGCAGGAAGGGATAAGCCAGTGCTCAGCTCTTGTGGCCATTCTGTACATGCCCAGGTAATGCCGATCGCCACTTTGGGGTCAGGAAGGAATTTTCCTCCAGACCAGATTGGCCAGGAATTCTGGAGCTTTTCTGCCTTCCTCTGAGCACAGAGCAGGGGTCCCTGGGGAAATGGGGAGCTCTGAATTTCCCACATTCTCCGAATTTCTCTGAACTGGCGGAGACTGACCAAGAGAGAGATCTTGGAGTCGTAGTAGATAACTCAATGAAAATGTAGAGACAGTGTGCGACTGCAATGAAAAAGGCCAACACTATGCTGGGGGTTATAGGAAGGGAACTGAAAACAAAACAGCCAGTATCATAATGCCCCTGTATAAATTGATGGTGCGACCTCATTTGGAGTACTGTGTACAGTTCTAGTCGCCACACCTCAAAAAAGATATTATAACATTGGAAAAAGTGCAGAAAAGGGCAACTAGAATGATAAAAGGGTTGGAACACTTTCCCTATGAAGAAAGGTTGAAGCGCTTGGGGCTCTTTAGCTTGGAGAAACGATGGCTGAGGGGTGACATGATCAAGGTTTATAAGATTATGCATGGGATAGAGCAGGTAGAGAAAGAAGTACTTTTCTCCCTTTCTCACAATACAAGAACTCGTGGGCACTCAATGAAATTGCTGAGCAGTTGGGTTAGAACAGATAAAAGGAAGTACTTCTTCACCCAAGGAGTGATTAATATGTGGAATTCACTGCCACAGGAGGTGGCGGCGGCTACAAGCATGGATGGCTTCAAGAGGGAATTAGATAAACATATGGAGCAGAGGTCCATCAGTGGCTATTAGCCACAAGGTATAGATAGGAACTCTCAGTCTGGGGCAAGTGATGCACTGTATTCTTGGTGCTTGGGAGGGGGCAACAGTGGGAGGGCTTCTGGTGTCCTGGACCCGCTGCTGGACTTCCTGATGGCCCTTGGTGTTTTTGGCCACTGTGTGACAGAGTGTTGGACTGGATGGGCCACTGGCCTCATCCAACATTGGCTTCTCTTATGTTCTTATTATGCAGGGGGTTGGACTAGATGACCCTCAAGGGTCCCTTCCAGCTCTATGTTTCCACTTGTCCCACCAGGTTTTTAAGAAAGAAGCTTGTTTACTGGTTTTACTTACTGTTTCTAGTTTGTTTTATTGATTTTGATGTTAATTTGAAGTCAATATCTCTATTGTTTCAAATTGCAGGTTGCTTTGAAAACTGCCACTGAAACGCAGCCACACAATTTTTTAGCAAATAAATACATTTGATGGCTCAGGAAAAACCTCTTCAAGTTGTGCTCACTGAAAAGGATCGTGAATAAGCAAATTTGATTATCTGAATTTAGTTAAGGCAGGAGTTAAAAAATAAAAGCATGAGTTATAATGATTCTTCTGTTAGGTGACCATGGGTTGGCTCCAGACTGATTCCACCAACAAAAGGGATGGGGTAATTTCTACCAATTCCTTCTTCCTGCTTCAGACCCCTGAGTTGCCTCTCATGCTGTCCCCTGTCCCCCAGGAGCAGCACTGGTGGCCTGGATGAAGGCAGAAAGGCAGGGTATACATTCTATAAATAAAAGCTTCACACAGGCCATCAGGCATTACCCTGTTCCACTGATAAAAGCACCTTTTGTGAGTGGAATACTTAGTCTGCCCCCAATCCCATATTTGATGTCGTGTGTATAGTGTTGGGCACCCCATCTCAGAAAGGGAAAAGCTACAGGCAATGCCAATGAAACAATCCACGGCCTGGAGCATCTTGCCTTCAAGGAACAGCTGCAGAATTTGGGAGCAAAAGGCATCCAGGGAGCAAGAGATATCATAGGTCTATGGCTCAGTGACAGAGCATCTGCCTAGCAGGCAGAAGGTTCCAGGTTCAATCCCTGGCACCTCCAGTGAAAAGGATCAGGTTGTGTGTGTTATGGGCTCCCAAGTGGCTTCTGACTTATAGCGACCCTATGAATTAATGACCTCCCAAGCATCCTATTGCTTACAGCCTTGCACAGGTCTTGAAAACTGAAGACCATGGCTACCTTTATCAATGAATGGTAGGTGATGGGAAAGACCTCTTCCTGAGAGAGTTATTGCCTGTGTAGATATACGAAGAAGAAGAGATTGGATTTATACCCCACCCTTCACTTGGAGTCCCAGAGCAGCTTACAAACTCCTTTCCCTTCCTCTCCCCACAACAGACACCCTGTGAGGAAGGTGGGGCTGAGAGAGCTCTGACAGAAACTGCTCTTTTTCAAGAACAGCTGTGCCAGAACTACAGCCTGCCCAAAGTCATCCAGCAGGTGCAAGTGGAGAAGTGGGGAATCAAACCTGGTTCTCCCAGATTAGAGTCCGCGCACCTAACCACTACACCAAACTGGCTCTCTGAGAGGACCTGACTCAGTATGGCAGCATCATGAGTATACAATGTCATTAACAGTGCAGAGCTAATAGAAAACATATTTTACTCACAGTGAAGCTTATTAGAGAGAGAAAGAAAAGGATGTTCTTCACACAATGCATAATTAACTTACGGAATTAATTATCACAGCATGAGGTGTGAGCTATTTGCTTAGGCTACTTTTTTTTGAGAAGGGAAGGATTAGTTAAATTCCTGCAGGAGGGACCGATCAATGAGTATTTGCCGGAAGAAGCCGGTCGGGCCGTGTGGGGAAACAGAATGCTAGACTGGTCTGATCTCATGTAACGCAATATGTGTCCTTTTTATGACTTTGTTAGCCAGTCCCTCCAACTAAAAGTAAACCCTGAATTGTCCGTGCTCGCTAGAAGAGTTAGACCCACAGGAACTGTAAAGTAAGAACTCTTAATTACACCTCATGAATTCTTTATCGACCAGCTTTGCTCCTTCCCTGCTAACAATGCCACACTCACACATCTGCTGTGTGTTTCCTTCCGCGCTGAAAAGACTACAATGTAGCACCCCTCCCCGTCTCACTTCTAGGCACAGGACCCCTTGCTTGACTAGGAACCTTCTCAAAAACTCTGGCTTCAAATAGCCAAAATCCAGCTGCAACCCCAATTCCCCACAACTTCTCAGCACCAGTAGGATTCCCACTCCTGGGCGCCACTTTTATATAAGACTGCAAATTCTCTTTTGAGTGCAGATGGCCCCTGCTCCCTCTGAGTTACCAGCTCCATGCCTCCACCCCAGAGCAGAAAATTCTGCCCCACACCCTTCCTAATAACCAGTCTACAGAGATAACGGTCATTTCATATTTTCAAACAAGCCGCTTAGATTTTACACCAGGGAGCGCCCCAGACTGGCTGGCAAAGAGCCAAGCTCCATTCACTCTCCTACCACAGACAACTAGAGACAAATCAGGGAGACAACTAGAGGCAAATCAGGGCCGGGATAGTAAAGCATGGATCTGAGGCATGATTCCTGCCAGTTACAACTTATGCATCTCCAAAGATTTGCATGACAGATAAAATGCCTTTCTTGCACTAAGCTTGTGAGTTTGGCAGCCGTAATTCCAGTACAGACACGCCCTCGGGTGCTCTGAAGCGCTCCACCCAGACCATAACTATTTCAGCAACCCTTACTAGGCTTTCTAGAAAGGGATTTTAGCTGTCTTGTCACACAAAGCCTAGGGAACGCATTTCACTTAAATGAGTGGGACTTAACTGAAGTCTGAGGGCAGAGGCTGAATGTCAAGACGCTGCCCCCCCAGCACACTCCAGTCCACAATAATGCCACTGTTCCCTAACAGAAGAGGAGCTGCTATGCTATTTACTCCAAAGCGTGAAACTTAAATGGGATCGCCTCATTTCTCAGGAACTGCATGCTCCATCCTGCAGATAACACTCCAAAGTCTTGCATGTGTGTGAGTGGATTATTTCTATAGCTCTATGACAGTATCCTGGACCTAGCTTACTACACCTGGCAGTTGTTCCAGGTGTGGTGGAAAGGAATACCTAAATGCAGGTAAGCACATTCAAGAATATCAGCCTCTTATGCAAGGAGTGTGTGGGCAGCAGGGTGGAGATGTTTGTGTTTTTTAGAACAAAGGGGCCCCACCCTAATCCCCTCTTCTTCAGGGAGGTGGAAAGACCTTTTGTCCCAAAGGCTCACTAAACTGTGGATGGCTGTTCACTCAGAGAACAAAGTTTGAGTCCAGTGGCACCCAACAAAGTTTAATTCCACATATAAGTTTTCATGTGCATGAAAGCGTACACCCAGAATTAAACTTTGTTGGTCTTAAAGGTGCCACTGGACTCAAATTTTGTTCTATTCCTTCAGACCAACGTGGCTACCCACCCGAGTCTTATGTTCACTCACTGGGGCTACTTTACATTCCTAAAGCCTAACATATGTAGTGGGGTACAGAACAAACAGCAAATGCCACCACTAGAAAAAGGCATGCTTCTGCGCCCCGCCTCTCAACTTTACACACAAGACCAAACATAACAAACCGTCTCTGGCTTTTACAATGCAGACCTATTAAAGGGGACATCTCTCATTGGTCTAAGAGCTGGACTGGTGGTTTCCCAAATTCTCCTCCTCCAAGAATTTGGGTCGCAACCCCCCCCCCCCCCAAAAAAACACGCAAGAGCAGCCCGTGCTGGATCAGACAAGAGAGTATCCATCCATATCAGATTTCCCCAGAGGAGATCCTTGCGGAGTAGACCCAGTGGAGAGGGCCCCTCCCTCAAGGAAAACTCCTGGAGAATCCCGGCAGCGGAACCGTGCCCCACACAAGCCTCCATGTACAGAGGCAATCATCCCGCCGATCGGGAAGGAACAAGCAGCTAGTTCTGAATGGGAGCCACTATGAAATCCAACACCCCCCCCTCCCAATACGAGCCTCCATGTGCAGAGACAGTCTACCAGTTAACAGAAGAGGAACAACTAATAGCCGTTCTTCTCTCGGCGGATAAACTGCGTGCCTGGAGACTCTTAGAGGGCGTTTATAAGCGGCTCTCTCTCTCTGTCTCTTTTGAGGACTAGCGCCTTGACTGCACGACCCCCCCACCACCACCAGCCCTGCCAGGTAGGCACACAGGCACGCACGCGGTCACCCACCTCGCGCGTGACCACCTCCTCCTTCTCGGAGACGCGCAAGAGCAAGCGGTCGTTCTCGAACTCGAGGGCGCGCACGCGCTCGATGTAGTGGGCCAGGCGGTCGTTGAGCTCCCTCAGCTCCTCTTTCTCCTGCAGCCGCGAGATGCGCGTCGGGGAGAGCGGCGTCGAGGATGAGGAGCCGGGCGGCAAGCCGGAGCTGCGAGGAGTGCCCGACATGATGACGGCTGTAGCAGCTGCAGCGGCGACGAAGGGCCGCTCATTCAATCCGCCCGGCACTCGGGCAAGTGGGCGGGCGGGAAGGAAGGAGGCACAAAATGGCGGCAACCGTTGGGCGCAAGCGGCGCCGACGCCTTGCGCGGGGCGCCACGGGAAATGGAGTCCGTCCCGCCCCTCTCACGCGCCGGCCAATCGGAGACGGCAGAGCGCAAGGGCGGCCGCGCGCACACCCTCTAAACCTCTGGGAGATGTAGTTCTTTTTTGGAGCAGCCGCCATTTTGTGGCCCCGTTGTGTAGGCAGAAGCTGATCCTCTCGCTTTAAGACCGCCGATATCGGTGCGGGAGGCCTGCAGACCTATGTGTGAGGAAGCCTTCCTAGACCTAGGGGACTACGCTCCTCCTGAGGACAATAAATAAATAATAAAAATGCAAGGAGCCGTAGTGGGACATAAACAAATCCCAAGAATAAAAGTAGTGAGAAGCCTTTTGATAGAACACACTAAAAATATGCTGTAAAAAAATAATTGCAACCGGTCGCGTTCTCCAGCACTCTTTATCCAGTGGGAATCTGAGTACAAAAGGGAAGGGGGAGGAAGCGTCATGCTTTGAGGCTTTTGCAGTGCATCCTAAATGGAATTAAGCCCCAGGTGGACAGCTTTTAACAGGATTATACAGTTTCATGGACAACAGGTCTATCGGCACCTACTAGCCATGGTAACTAAAGGGAACCTCCACACTCAGAGGCAGTTAGCCTCTGAATCCCAGTGTCAGGAAGCAACATCGGGAAGGCCAAAGCCTCTACACCAGGGGTGTCAAACTCATTTGTTATGAGGGCTGGATCTGACATAAATGAGACCTTGTTGGGCCAGACCATGTGTGTCATAAAATGTAATGCCAGGTAGCGTAGCAAAGATATAAACTTTTAAAAGGACACAAACACAAAGATTTTTTTTTACTTACAGTAAAGCATTAGCGCTCTTGCAATATTTTGTTTATTTAACAGCCTCTGATAACTGACACCTCTTGCTCTGAATTATTGCATGAGAATGTCTGTGCTGTTGCAATCTTGAGTGTGCTGTTCAAGTGTGTATCTGTGAGCTGCAAACCTACTTTTGATTTATGGGCATTCACCACAGAAATCTCATGCTCAGAGTTCTGAGTCTAGGACCCAGGAGAAAAACATGAAATGGCTTAGTGATTGAGAGAGTCTGGCGAAGCAAGCTATGATGCAGCAGCAGCTATAGAACTTGAAGCAGGAGATGGCCAGTTCCTGGGCAGGCCTAATAGAAGTCCTCTGGGGGCCTGATCCGGCCCCCAGGCCGCATGTTTGACACCCCTGCTCTACACCCTGTTGGTGGACCTTCTGAAGAACTAGTTGTCTACTGTGTGAGAAAGGATGTGGGACTAGATGGACTGGTCTGATCCAGCAGGGCTCGTCTTATATTCTTAAACCCACTGAAATTGATGTGCTTAGAAGTCTGTAACTGTCTTAAAGATGGCAAATACCTAGGGTTGCCAAGTCCTACCTCTCAAGAAGCGGAGGTGAGTCTCTTCCTGTCTGGGAGTCTTCTGGTGTGCGCGCTTCGCGATGACGTCACCCAGAAGTGACGTCATCACATCGGGGACGTTGGGGCGAGACCTCTGTAATTCAAGAGAAAACCATAGAGTTTCCCCTCTAATTATAGAGCGTCCCCCCCAAAAAAAACATGCCCGACGTGATGACGTCACTTCCGGGTGACGTCATCGTGTCAGGCAAGTCGCCACAGCCCGGCAATTTGGGAGCGGGGTTCCCCCCGGCGGCCCAATCTGGGCTGGCAGGGAATGGACCAATCTAGCAGGGGTTTCCCCGCCCCCTGGGGGGACTTGGCAACCCTACAAATACTAACAGCCTACAGAACACATTGATGGAGAACACCTCTTTGTGCATACCCTCCTGGCAAAGTAAGAAACTCACTTTACTGAGAAATGTGAAAGTTTTTTTGTTTTTGAAGGAGCGAAAAGGTGCAACAGGGGATCTCAGAAAACTGATCTGAAACACCTGTCCCCTTACTTACTGCTCCTTGTTCCTCAGGGAACAGATGGCCATTGGGGCAATCCCCCTGTCCCCACTGAACACAATGCAATCCGTGGCTCTCAGTTGCCCATGGAACAAGCCTCAAGCCTGGGCACTAGTACCTCAGCTCCTCAGTACCTCAGCTGCCTTTTGCAGTTCCCTTCTGGGGCTCAGGATTCCTCTTACCACTAAAGTGGCTATCTTTGGATGACCAAGAAAAAGGAAGAGAACCCTCAGAGAAGAGAGGACAACATTTGCACGTGGTAATTTATATTCACAAGATGCAGACTTAACTTACACATCATTTCTGTCATGTAACTAGAAATACAGTTCATCGTAAAGCCAACTTTGTCTATGGCAACAAGCAGAGCTCAGCCCCTTGAGTAACAAACCCAGCATTCTAATGTTTACAAAAAGCTACTGGGGTGGATTTGTCAATGTAATAAGGAAGATGAACCCACAAGTTTCAGAGGACAGGCCTATAAAAAAGAGACCTGATCTCCCTCCTGAGCACCAGCTGCCTTGGTCACATTATCTGCTTTGACTGGGCTGAACCTGTCCCCCTTCTGGCTATAGGCCCTTTGAACACAGCAGTCCACTTTGGCATAAGCCTGCTGAGACTTGCCTTTGCCTCTGTACTGTCCTCTTGCCTGTGTGGGCACTCTCTTGGGACTGCTGGCCAATTTTGCCTGCATCTTGGTTCCTTTTTGCACCTCTTCCACTGCTTTGACTGGTCTTGCCCAGGAAAAATTGGACAGAACCACAAGAGCAGAAAGGAATCCCTCTCTTGGCACTCGCAACCTTTTTGTTTGCACCTGCTGAGAAGGGGACAGCTGAAAGAGAACTGAATGGGATCCATTGACTTGGGCATAATAGTGCTTTTTGCATCCAAGAGGGTGCTTGTAAGCTTGGACCTTCAGGTCTTCTTCCCAGAATCAGCCCCAGGACATGTTAGCAGTGCTTTTCTTCCCCTGTACCGAATGGTTTTATTGTGTCTGTTCGAAAATATATGTTCGTTCAAATCTCTTTTGAGTCTGTTTTGGAAACATTCCTGAGGTTTCACACACAAATTTATTATCACCCAATGTGGTGCTAGTCTTTATTGGACTAATAGTTGTGCCTGGAAATTGAATATGAAATAGACGTTGGGTTTTCCCTGCTCCACCCCTTAGTGGGCTTGCTTTATAAGTTGCTGCCTTGAGGGGAGAGGACTGCCTCCACCTTTATGAACCTACCCAGACACTGTGATGATATTCGGAGATCCTGCTTTGAGTGCCCCTGGCTTCTGAGATTAGGCAGGTGGCATCCTGAGGGCCTTTTTGGTAGTGGCACCAAAACTCTGGAGCTCTCTCCTCAGGAAGACTCCTCTGTTGCCATCTTCTACCAGTGGGTGATTTCCCCCCTGTTTCGTATTCCTTCAAGGATCCCTCCTTATGTAATTATTGTTGGTTTTGTATATTTTAGCTCTGGTTCTGATTGCTTTAATGATGTGTTTTTGTTGGTTTAATGATGATTAAGATATTATTTTATTAGGTATGTTTATGATTTGGGGGCAGAAAGGCAGGATATTAATTTTGTAAAGAATAATATTAATTTTGTAAAGAATAATAATGTGAATATCTTTGTTACGCATTCTACTTTCATTGAATTTATCCTAGGAATTTTCTAAATCCATAGATTTTCTATATCAGAGCCACTGCTGGCAACAATTTTTCTGCTTTCACAGCATTTCTGTACTTGCATCGATACCCATCCATTCCTTTTATGTTCCTGCAGTTGTTGAATGTATACAGTTGCTGCTCTCCTAACATGGACCACTGCTATGGTTTTCTTAAGGTCAGAATCTCATTTTCTTCTTCAGTTTTCCTTCAGTCGACTTTTTAAGGCTTAATCTATCACGAAATGCCAATTCTGCACCACCCTTCCTTTCTTCCCTGGCCAAGCTTTTAGTTAACATCCTGTTTCTAAGATGTTTGGCGGGGGGGGGGGGGGGGGAGGGACTCCTGTTTTTCAAAGTTATTTTTCTGAACAACTGGGAAGTCTTCACCTCTTCACACCGAGTAAGCAGAAGCCCCTCTGCTGTCTTGGATGATCTTTTAATCATTCTCATCTGGAATGATTAAATTTCAGATATTCCAGAGAAAACACCTCAATTTACCATTTTTATCGTTACATTATTTTTATGTCTTTACTTTCATCCATTTTTAATACTTTAAAAACACTCAGAGACCTTAATCTGGAACTGACCCACCTTCCCATTCCCATTCATCATAGTTAGTGGTTTGTGCATGATGTCTCTCTCCCATTGGCAGGTCCCTAGGGTTTCACGTGGCAGCGGGGGGGGGGGGGGGGTGGTAGTTCAGTATATGTTTGCACAGATAGCAGCTCTACAGTTGCTTTTAAGGAGACTGTAACCTCTCCCCCAAGGATTCCCCTGACCAACAGATTAAAGTACCTGTAAATCTTGAGATTAATTGAGGAGAACGTGCCCTTGAGTATGTGCAAAAAGCTCAGAGGCTCTTTCTTTTACAGTGTAAGATGTAGTGATGGCTTTGAAGAGGGCTTTTTTCCTGAGGGAACGTTCTTTTTAAAATGTGTAAAAGTTCATGAGTTTTCAGTACACAAATTGAAACCTTCATTTCCCTCTTGAGAATTCTGGCACCTCTTCTTTCTTTTCTTCTTCTTTTTTTAAAGTAGTGGCTTTGAAAGGAGAGGGAGAGCAATGGGCGACCATTAACCATGGATGCCAAACGAAACCTCCAAGTCTAGAAACTGGCATTAGAAGGTAGACTGCCCCTGGACTTGGAGGTTTCGTTTGGCATCCATGGTTAATGGTCGCCCATTGCTCTCCCTCTCCTAGAGAGGGCAAAAGCTATAGCTTTGCTTGTGACTGAGGTCTCTGGCTGAGCATTTGGAAAGGGATTGCCAATTTGCCCGACTCCGCAAGGCTCCGATAGGCAGAGAGAAATTTGGGCAGGAAGCCCTCCTCCCCGCCCATTCTCCGGGGGAGATTAGGAAAGGCGTGAACTACAACGCCCAGCATGCTCCGGGACCCCCTCCGGCCGGAGTCCTCGCCCACGCAACTTTTCTCAGCGCGATTCAAATTTAGGGCGACTTTTGAATTTTGGCGCCTGCGGCAGGCCGCGGAAACAACCACTGCTGGCTAGGATCCAGTCTGGTGCTCCGGCCCGCCCCTCCCTAGTCCGGTCCCCAGACTCCTGCGTCGATCTCTCCCTCCTCCCCTTAGCACAATAACCGACTAGCGGAGACCTAGAAAGAAGCCAAAACGGAGCCGTGAATGAGACGAGAGCCAAGGATCTTGTCACATGACTCCCCCGAGTTTTGGAACAGGATTGCTGATGGGAATCAAGTCCCAGGCTGCCAGCGTAGAACATACAGCTGTTGGTTTTCTGTCCAAACAATACATTGGGGGCGGGGGGGAGTACAGCATGCAAAAGTGATGTCCGCTCTGCGACGTCCGGGCGGGCAGTTTTATATTTGTAGTAGGGTTGCCCGCTCCAGATTAGGAAACTGCTGGAGATTTGGGGGTGGAAGCCTGGGGAGGACAGGGACCTCGGTGGGGTACAATGCCAGAGAGTCCACCCTCCAAAACATCCATTTTTTCCAGGGGAACTGGTCTCTAGTCTGGAGGGGAGCTGTAATTCCGGGGGACCCCTAGGTCCATCCTGGAGACTGGGTTTGTAGGGAATAAATATGTACTATCGGGGGAAATGCCCTTTTTACGGGAGGCAAAAGTGCGGGAGAAAGTCTTGAAAGGGTCCAGTGGGGGCCTCAGGGTAGGAATTAGGGTTGCCAGCTCCGGGTTGGGAAATACCTGGAGATTTTGGGGGTGGAGCCTGAGGAAGGGTGGGTTTGGGGGCATAATGCCATGAAGTCCAGTGTGGCCATTTTCTCCAGGTGAACTGATTTCTGTCACCTGGACAACAGTTGTAATAGTGGACGATCTCCAGCTACCACCTGGAGGCTGGCAACCCTGGTACGAATTCTGGATACAGCAGAGCAGCAAGTGAGATGTGCGGTTGTACTGGCCACTTGTCCCCAAAATCCGAGTGGAATCAAGGATCCCATTCTTGCACATTTGACATTTGCTGCTTCTAGCAAGTGGGGGAAACAGCTGCTCGTCCAGCACCTGTTCAGGGTTACAGGAGAGTTACTTTTTCCCCTACTACCCCCATTTCTCTTTCCAGCAACTGCAAGAATGGGCAGAAACCTGCACAGAACTTCACACAAAGCACATTTGCACTTGTCCATGCAAAAATCTCTTGTGCTGCTGGGGGAAGGGTACCCGGAACCCACAACTGAGGTGGGATCGGATTGCCGCCCCTAGGACCTAGTCAGGACACCCTGTCCTTTGCCAAAAAGAAATGCAGGAAGGTCCAGATTAGCTTTGCCTGCCTTGTGACAACTATGCTTGCTTTGCTTAACCAATCGATGTTCCCTCTAAGCTGTGGAGTCTTGTAGGCAAAAATTCTACTTTGTGAGCTGCTGGCATTAAAGCTGTGAGCGAGGGATTTGGCTGCCGCATTGTTTTCTGGAGCCATTCTTCCTGAGCAATGGCAAAAACTGTGAGCTAGCTCACACCAACTCAGCTTAGAGGGAACACTGCTGCCAGTGTGTGAAAGCTGCCTTATACTGAATCAGACCCTTGGTTTATTGTCTACTCAGACTGGCAGCAGCTCTCCAGGGTCTCGGCCACAGGTCTCTCTCACACACACCCCACCGGATCTTTGAAATGGGAGATTCTGGGGATTAAACCTGGCACCTTCTGCATGCCACGCAGATGCTCTGCCACTGAGCCACAGCCCCACCCCCCACATAAACACCATGAAACTTTATTCATTTATTTAGGGCATTTTAAATGCTGCCCTTGCTCCAAAGAACTCAGGGTGGTGTGCGCTGTTCTCTCCTCCTCCGTTTTATCCTCATAACAAGCCAAACTTCTGAGGTAGGGTTAGGCTACGAGAAGGGGTGACTGGCCCAAGGTTATCCAGTAAATTTTGCAGCAAGCAGAAATTCATACCCAGATCTCCTGCTAGTCCAGCACTCTTAACTCCTACAACATGAACACACTTTATGCTGGAAACCCACTGAACTGTGCACATCTATCTCTATATGCTTTCAGCAACCACCAGATGCATACTACACAATCCACTGTCTATACCAGGTACTGTGTTGCAACTGTATTTGTTTCAGTTCCTCAGGCAGGGAATCATACCTGAAGGTTTTACATCTTTAGGATTATCATCAGAGATCTATAGCTCATCCCAGTGTTGCAAAATGGGGTCGTTAACCTAGCACGTCATTCCCTATTAACACACACACAGGCGAGGCACTCAGTTGAATAGAAAAAGCCACTTTATTCCAGGAATATGGGGGGTGGGATACAGAAAGGCAAATCAGCTCCACCCGTTCTGCTCCCACTTGACTGGAGCTGGGGTGGGCTTTTATACCCCTTCACAAACAACTTTTCTTTACTCATGCGCAAGCTGTATTTTGTTCTGTTCCCATGGCTAACTTCTGCATGTCAGCCAGCAAGCAGGTAAGCTTCTTTGAGACATACTGAACGCCCTTTGCTCCGCCCCCCCATATTCTCTCTATTCCTTTGTGCTCAGCATTTCTTGGAATATTCTTGTCTCTTACATTCCAGAAAACGATCAAAGTTAACAAAGTCAGGCGGAGGTGCCCAGAGCGCTAGCCACCCCCAAAATCTAACAAAATGGTGTTACTCTTGACCATTACTAGATCAGGGGTTCCCAACCTTCTTTTGAATTATGTCGCAGTGTGCCACAAAATGGCTGCTGCAGGAGGTGGAGCCAGTCACAAAATGGCTGCTGCAGCTTACCTTCAGTCACACAACCAAACAGCACAATCCTTGTGCTGGGGTGGCAGCTGCTACCAAAGCTGCTTTTTAAAATCTGTGCAACCAATCAAATCTCTAGTGGCCAATCAGAAGCTTTGCTGGGCAAAACCCTCCCCTGGCCCTGCCCGCCCACTTTGTAAAATCACTTGGTGGGTGCCATGGCACCCCCAAGTACCATGTTGGGGACCCCTGACTTAGAAAATATTACTCTCACACAGGCTTCAGGTGATGAGCTCAGTTGCTCACAGACAATCCTTCCCTTGAGTTTAAAATAATTACCCAGCAGCAACACTGGACTACCCAATGGAAAAACAAGGCCAGGGACCCAAACCTGCAACAAACCCAGATACTACCTCTCTCTCCATATCCACCCAGGTAACACAGTTAACTGAGGTCAGCCATGCCATCAGAAGCTTGTACCGCTCATCTTCCAATGTGATATACACCATCCTCTATCATCTACAGTCTTCTGCTGTCTACACGGGACAAATGGCTGTTCAAAATTTAGCATCAAAATGACAACATTCAGAAATGAAATGGGAAAGTATTTCAGTCTCATGACGCTCTGCTGTTGTCCTAAAAATCATGATGCTTAAAAGGGAGGCTCCAGTGTGAAACTGTTGGATTAGAATTCATCGTGTAATTTGATTCTCAGTCTTTATAAATGTTAATTTAGCAAAATTATCTCAGTGCTTACCTGGATTATATTTGAATTTTCAGTATAGTGTCATATTGTGTTGCCCTTACAGTTCATGGCTCTTTGACCCTGCTATTTTAGTTGTTTTCAATCACCTTGTAGCCAGCTGAAGATCCACAACACACCATCTGATGAAGTCCACAAAAGGTTATGCTACAGTATGAACTTGTTGGGCTTTTAAAGGTACAAGACTCTTGGTTTTTCAGTCTCTGAAGGTGAAAAGGCATATCTTGGGATCTTTAAGAACAGGGCAGATTGCTTAAGTGGACAGTATTTAACCCATTAGCTCCTTTATAGGTGTGAGGGCTGATTATGGAATACAGAATGTAAAGTTTGCTCCTACTGAATACATAACAGACCCTATTTCCTCTTTGTCATTGTGTACGAAAACTGTGCTGGTGAACTGGCTTATCTCAGGGCTGCCTTCTAGTTCTATTTGCCAGCATCTAATGAATTCAGAAATAGTTTTGTTTTTTGAATGCAATATTAGAAAGACTGGAGCGCATTGCATTAAAAAAAATGAAACAAAAACCAACCCACAACTGACCCCCAAACCCTGACCTCACTTTAATAGCTGGTTTATTCTAGTCCAGCTATTTCAGACGTTAGAGGGAGTTGGAAAGGTCACAGTGGTTCTCTACTCACCTGACATTCTTGGCAAAGATCAAGCAAAGTCGTTCTCATACCCTCATCGAGACACACCCGTGATCTTCATACATGATGGATGCCGTCCACCAGTGGACACTTCCCCCTCTACCAGTTTTAAAACTCTGGATTCAAGTTTGCCCGTCTCCCCAAAACAACTGATGAACAGACTGATGTTCACAATTAAGAAATAATGCTGACCAAATTACCAGGAAGGAGTGATGTACTTCAAGTTTTAAAAGTGGAAGAAATTTTCTTTTCACAGCTTCTTCCCACCCAAGCAGAATCCCCCAGTGAAGCGCAAGGCTTAGCTTTAAAAAGCATTTTCCTTCAGGTTGGCTGACCGTTGGCAGTCCGTCAGGGGCCCACACTTGGGAGAAAAGCCCTCTTCGGCTATAAATTTGCATCTCTCTTTGTTCTGGTCCTTGCCAGACAGTCCTTTATGGTGAACGGTCCCCACAGGAGGGCACCCTTGCCTTGCTGGGAAACCTCCTGCAAAGACGATGGCTGTCCAGGGAAGAAACTGAGATGGCATGGGAAGCATGCAGCAGCATCTAAAGACGTTCAAGGCCAGGAGTCTCCATACAATTGCTGTCAAACAGCTTATGCATTCCTTAGGAGACTCTGGCAACAATTGCAGGGAAATCTTTAGCCTTTTCTTCCTTTCTTTTTAATAAAAGCTTTTATCTCATAGATTTTTTCCTCTGCGCTGGTAGGTTCACTTCTGGTGCCCTTTCTAATCCAGGTTCTGTTTCTAGAGCAGAACTTGGTAAATGATTAGGGACTGTGGTCTACACTGCTGTGTATAGCTTATTGTAAGTAGCATTCTATTGATGTAATTTCTCTACCATTTTAATGTGTCATGTGAATACTTATGCTATGTGTCCATTCTTTCTGGTGGTTTCAGGCTTCTAAAATCCCAATGCATTGGTTATTGAATGTCCCATTTTGTTGACTGTACAGGTTCACTACGTGTGATCCGCCAAGTCCTTGTGAGAAAGGTGGACTAGAAACACTATATATAACTGCACAGATAAATAAATAACATGTGGGAAAGAAGTTGTTCAGATATTTTTCATTATGCCCTCCGTCACAGCCAATACCAGCCACTTACCAAACCTGTTACCTCTTTCCATGTATGCAAACAAAGATCATGTATTCAACTCCACGCTTTTTGTCACCCTGCTTAAAAGAGAGAACAGTTGCCATTTACAGGAGTCGCTAGCATGACCCTAACTGAACCCTGTTTCTTTATCAATTTCAGATCTGTTTGCTTCACTTTGGTAGGTAGAAAAGTAACAAACACCACACAGGAATCACAATGTTATAGACAGACAGATCTCACTGTATTGTTCATGCATTGGTACATACAAAAATGTGCAGGATCTGTATAAACAAGACCTCCCATGGAGACAAAGAGATTTTTCCCAGATCCCGGCAGTTAAAAGTTCCCCGTTCCCTCATACAAGTACTGTAACAAAAGTCAGCATGCAGAACATACTGCCCCCTCCCCAAATCCATGGCTGATTATAAACATAACTGGGTTTGCGTTTCAAGTTCTAGGTGTGAAGGATTTGGTTGTTCCATATTTGTGGTTTCCGTTGCCTATAATTTTTCTTCCCCCCCCCCCCCCCCCCCCGTTCCAGCAATTGCATTGCAAAATGGGAATTACTAGAAGTCGCCCCCAAATGTTTAACAAGCTCCCTTCTTTGCAATCACTTCCTAGGGATCCAAGATAATGTGGATAAATGACTGATCATTTATAGGACACATCCTTCATTTGCTGAGCATGTTATAATCTTGGGGGCAGGGTTGCCCTTCCAGAAGTTGTGGGAGTTCATTCTGGTTTCCATGGACCGATTCACACAGTGACACTATGGGAAGATGGCCCAAGATCTCCCACAGATCCCTTATTGGTCTAGGTTTAATCCCATCCATACTGACCTTTTTCTGCTCCCTCACAGAATTTGCACTGCACATTCACCATCCAGCACGACATGTTTCTCTCTTTAGCCTATTCGAGGGCATTTCATGACACAGCAGCAGCAGCTCAGTGCAACGGCTGAACAGATCACACAGCACTTGTGGCTGGATATATGTTACCCTCTTGTTTGTCTCTATTTAGTCCTGGCCACCCAACATGTGACACTGGGGCCATGTCAAGCCATAGGTGAAGACCAGAATGTCAGTTTCCCCCCGAAAGAAAATGGCAGCCTTGCAGCACCTGAAAGACTACCAAATCACACACCGCAAAGTCCTGCATGGACACAACAAGAATTTCTGATCAGATGTGTTCTGCGAGTCCTGGACTCGGAACTTAATTCCCAGATGTGTGGGGACCCTATTTGGACCAGGAATGTCAGAAGAGAACTTAAGCCTCCCGCCCCACCCCCAGTGCCGTTTTTTCAAACTGAAATGACACCGAGGGGTCCACTATTTGCCCTGTTAGGGAAACTTGCACACACTGATGGCTACATGTAAGTTTTCCCTAATGCAACAACAGCAGGAAAGGGGAAAGCCCTCTTCCTGTACACTATGATGCAACACCAAACTGGACCTGGAAATTAAGCTGAGCATGTAAGCGCCAAAGTATGTCTGATTGGAAAGTCCTTGTAGGGGCTATGTGGGGGACTCAAGGTCTTTGTAACGTGTGAATCAGTCCTGATTAGATTTTCATTCCAGCATAAGCTTCCTGGACTCACTGGATGAAATCAGTGGACTCTAGGCCACAAGAATTTATGCTGGAATAAAATCTCGTTAACCTTTCAGTCACTGCAAGACTCCTGTTTATTCTCCGTTGCAATGAGCTGACACTGCAACCATCTGGAATTATCTTCCTCCAGTCTAGGCACTCTTAACGAGCCAAGCGCACCCAGAAAATCCACCCTCGGAAGTCTCAATGCTGGACAGCTCCTCAGTTTGGTGCAGTGGTTAAGAGCGGCGGACTCTGAACTGGAGAACCAGGTTTGATTCCCCACTCCTCCACATGCAGCCAGCTGGGTGACCTTGGGCCAGTCACAAGTTCTACTCAGAGCTGTTCTCTCAAGAGCAGTTCTCTCAGAGCTTTCTCAGCCCCACCTACCTTCCAGGGTGTCTGCTGGGAGGAGGGGAAGGGAAGGAGATTGTAAACCGCTCTGAGACTCCGAGTGAAGGGTGGGGGTATAAATCCAATCTCTTCTCTTCTTCTGGAAATACCTGAAATGGAGTGGAGCGGCATGGGGGCTCAGGAGAGGGTGCTCTAGAAGTTGTCTGAAGGCAAATGGAGGGCAGGAAGCACTAGGTGAGGAGTAGGATTGCCAGCTTCCCAGGTGGGGCCTGGAGATCTCCTGGAACGACAACTGATCTCCAGAACAGAGATCAGTTCCCCTGATGAAAACAGCTGCTTTGGAGGGTGGTCTTTGTGGCCTTATTCCCTGCCGAAATCCCTCCCCTCCCCAAACCCCATCCTTCCCAGGTTCCACCACCTCAGTTTCCAGGAATTTACCAACCTAGAGTTGGCAACATCATTAGAGGAGGGTGAGTTGAGGAAGTAAAGTAGCTGGGGCCCTGCTTTGGTGCTGCTTCAAGGCAAGTCCTGCCAAGCTTCCAGAAGACTAGGAGGGGGGTGGAGATGAGGAAGGGCCAGCTGGAGTAAAACAGGCCGCTAAGAGGGATGGAGTGGGCAAGCAAAAGAGGCTCGCATCCTCCTGCCAGTTAATGCCATCCGTTATGTGGTTCCTATCGTGTGGCTTTGCTGTAATGACCCCTCTGCGTGTCCATCTGTCCACCAATACACCCTGTCGCAAACCCTCTGCCATGCGCTTATCCTTCCAGGACTGAGCTTCGATGAGAAGGGATGAGCACAGCAGGTGCATCTCGGATTCATTTTATTACCATCGATCCAGCAGCTCTGCTGAGCTAAAAGCTGTTAGAACGCCCACACCTCCTTTCTTGGAGGTAAACATCAAATCTAATCAGACCTACACCGAATGCTCAGTTCTCTACCGCCCCCGTTGACCCTGTATCTCATTAAAATAATAATTTCCTGTTGTCGGGAAGATGCCTGTCTTCCGCGGCAGTTGGTGTTTTTGTTTAAAACTGAAACAGATGCCTAGAAATATGGCAACTGAAACCTTGGGTAGCACCAACATACATTATCCATGAGAATAATCTTCCAGCAAATGCATGGATGTGTGTCCCACCCACCACATTTCCACAGAGACCCGTGACGGGAGGCTCAGCAGATGGCTGTGCTTAGGTTTCCTTTCTTCAAGGGAAAAAGGATTTGGTGGGAGAGGAAGTGCCAATATTTTTGCTATCGTTTCATGTGTGGCACATTTCCGAATATCACTCAGTGTTGCTGATACAATGCTATCGTTTCATGTGCTGCTCATTTTCAAGTATCAGCTCATGCTGCCGATATCCTGCTCTCATTTCATTTGCTGCACATTTCTGAGTATCACGCATTCCTTAGTGGTGCCAATATTCTGCTATCGTTTCATGCGCAGCACATTCCTGAGTATCACGCAGTGATGCCGATATTCTGTTATTGTTTCATGTACGGCACATTTCTGAATTTCACTTGGTGGCTCCTGGGTTCTCGATAGCTGCACTTGGGTTGTTGGTTTTTTGTTTTTGCATTTTGTGTGTATGCGCATGTGTGGAAGTCATGGCAACCTCTGGTGACTCCTACTGGAGCACAGAGGACGTTCAGGGAAGTGGCTTGATAGCATGCCTCTGCCTCCTGTCCCAACTCTAGTATTCCTTGGAGGTCTCCCATCCAAATACAGGCCAGAGTCAACCCTGCTTAGCTTCCAAGATCTGATTCGATCAGGCTTGCCTGGATTATCCAGTTCAGGGTGCCATACTTGGTATTTTTGTAACTAGGAGTTTTATTCCTTGATAAGGATTGTGGAAAGGTGATGGCTGGGGAAGCAACATATGTGCAATACACGTGTTGAGGACTGGTCAAAGGCAGGGCAACTAGCCACTATCCTTGCTAGGAGACTCTGCGCAAGTCACATGCTCCGCTTCACTTGTGTCCCAGGACGGTGAAGATGGTGGGTACTGCAGCCGACTTCTTATAAATGATAGCTCTGCTTAGTAAAGCCAGATGCTGAACCCCTCATGCAGACTTGCTTTTTCTCTAGAATTTGTAGCCAATCTGAAGGAACAAATAAAAGTCTGCCACTGGCATAGGGGGTGGGGGTGGGCGACAGTATTCAGCACTAAAAGAACTCTGGGAATTGGAAGCATCTCAGGGGAAGCAGCCTTCAGTCTGGACCTTTAGCTTGACCCTGAGCAGAAGGGAAGAGGAGTCTTGGGTCAAGTGTGGCTCCCTCCCCTTCTCGGTACAGCCTGCTGTAATAACAAGACAAAGGGCATGGTGCAACACTCCCATTCAACTCAGGAAGGCTGTGCAACACGCCCATTCAACTCAGAGGGGCTCCTGCAATCCCAGTGGATCGTGCCCCCCCCCAATTGTAAACCCCTCTCCTTATTAAAAAGCTCTGCTTAAAAAAATAATCTACACACATAATTTCTGTTGCTCTCCCTTCCCACTAAACGAGAAGTACACTCTTTCAGCCTTGCCGGAGACCCACCAGTATCATGGGATTTGCTTCTAGCAAGCGTACCCAGAGTGTGAGCCTGCTTTGCGTGGACACCTGCAGCGGAGGGAAGGAGTAAGCACTCTTCCGGGGTCATCATTCCATCTGGGTCACTGGTAATTAGAAGGGTTCACCCATCCCTATGAACTCCCACTTCGAGGATCCTGTGCTCAACTCAACATGTCTGAGTGGAATAAGCAGATTATTGCTTTGGGCAGGTAGGACAAACATTTGCTGGAACCCCTTATTAAAAAGACTAGAAAGGACTCAAAGGCACTACATCTCCCCAGCAAGCATTCACATCACTGGATCGCATTCAAAGGGACAAGTAGCCAAGCTGCCCCGGGATCCTCGGCTATACAGGAAGACGTCCGTTGGGAGTGCTTATAAAACTGTTTAAAAAGGAACCCACACACTAGATCAAGATTTTCAAAACAGTCACTAAAAAAATAAGACAACAATATGAGGTTCTTCAAAGCCCAACCATAATGGATGCTCTCATTATTCGAGAAATGCATAGTTGATACCAAAAAAAGAAAAGAAGAAGAAAAGCTACAGTGTGAGGACTTCAAAACCACAAGTAGTGTGTGCGCATGCCTCATTGGTACTAGAGGAATTCAGGGCAATGGAAGCACAGTTATTGTGTAGTTCAGAGAGCACAGGAGATGTGTCCGTAATAGGAGAGAAACCTCCGGGAAAACAGCCAAGGCTATCCCCGGGGGGAATGCCTCTGCTACGTCTCCGGCAAGATGAGGGAGGTTCATTGCTCACCTCTGAGCCCTTAAAGTTGAACTGTATTGATGGAGGAACAGCATCCCCTGTGGTCACTCATTCCTACAGCATTACCAACTTAGGCCCCCCGCAGAAAAGATTCCCCAGTAGCCGCAGGTGGCTACTAAAATTCCCCTTCCACCCCCAACCCCCCCAACCAGTCCTGTTAACAGCAGATGGCACATTTAGACACTATCTCACTCCCACCCGTTCCCAGATCTTTAAATCATCTTCATATTGAATTTCCTGGCACCCCCCTGGCCCGCCGTTGTGGTTGGGCCATCCACCTTGCGGAAAGAGTACTCCACCGAGAAGTTGTTTTTATGCTGTCCACGCCCCCGGCTCCAGACAAAGAGGAGGAGGAAACAAAAGAGGACCACGCCCAGGAAGGTGATGCAGCCCATGGCCGTGGACACCAAGATGGTTTTGAGGTCCAACGTAAACTTTAAGAAGACATGCGTGTCGTTGTGGAACGTGTCGTTGAACTCACTGAGGTACAAGGTCCTGTTTGCATAGAGGGAGCCATCGACGGAATGCCCCTTGACCGTCAATGTGGCAAAATATGTGTCGTTGCCCCCTGCATTACTGGCAATGCAAATGTAGGTGCCACTGTCTTGGACCTGGGCATAGCGGATTTCTAACGTTCCACTAGGCAGGACAGTGGCTCGCCCAGCACTCTTGGTGGTGATCATTCTGTGCTGGGGGGACACCCAGATAATTGATGGGATGGGCTCCCCATCAGCCCGACAAAGAAAGGACACCGACTGCCCCTCGTAAGCTGTAATATGCTGGAGCTTTCGGTCCCTTATTTGGGGCTTTTGACAGGTAAAGTATTCAAAGAGAACAGAGTCTGGGAAATCTTGCAGGGCGTTGCCCTGTATCTCAGGTGGCGAGGAACACATTGGTGGTTGTCCGTCAAAGTTCAGCGTCTTGCGGCGCTGAAGGATCCAGAGGAGACGGCAGTCGCACACTAAAGGGTTCCGGTCTACTCTGAGCGTTTCCAGGGTGTTCACAGAGTGGAAGGTACTCTCTTCCAAAGTGGACAAGAAGTTGTTGGATAGGTTGACGAGGCGAAGCTGCCTCAAGCCAAACAGTGCCTGAGGCTCAACCAAGACCAGAAGGGCACCCACCATGTGGAGCTCTCTAAGCCTTATGAGATCCTTGAAGGCCCCCTTGGGCACAGTGCTGATGGGGTTGTAGGATAAGTTAAGGTACATGAGATGCACCAGGTTCCTCAAGGCAGCTGTGGGCACCACTGTGATATTGGTGTAAGTTATGGAAAGGAATGTCAGATTTAGTCCTTGGAAGCCGTTTGGTGAAATGTCCTCTAGGAGCGGCAAGTTCTCAATTTCCAGCTGCCAAAGGTTATAAAGCTTCTTAAAGTTTTGGTCATCCACTGAGGCGATGCTGAGGTGTCGGAGGCGGAGGACCTCTAGGTTTTGGAGGCGTGAGAGAGAGTCAGCTGAGATGCCAGTCAGGTTACATTTCTCTATGGTCAGCTGCTGAAGGCTGACTAGGCCAGAGAAAGCCTTTCGGGAAATATATACCAAGTCATTGTCTCCCACCTCCAGGTTCTTCAGATTCCTCAGGTCTTGAAACATGTAGTCCAAGAGGATGACCAGTTTGTTCTCACTTATGTCCAGAAGAGTGAGGTTGGCTAGTTTGTTGAAGACACCCATCGGGATCAGCTTGAGCTGGTTGCCACGCAACCGCAGGGTCTGCAGGTTCAGGAGATTACTGAAAGCCCCTGGTTCCACATTCGTGATGATGTTCTCACTGAAATCTAGCTCTTCCAGCAGAGGATACGGGGACAAGTCCCCTGAATTCAGGCAGCGTATGCGGTTTTTGTTGAGCTCCAGGATCTTCGTTTCAGTCGGTATCCCCTCAGGTATAGAGGTGAAGCGTTTGCGATGGCAGACGACCGACTTGATCTGAGGGACGCACTCACAACGAGCTGGGCAAGCGGCAACTGGGGCAGTGCTGAGGAGAACACAATGGAGGACCAGGAGCAGAAGACAACATGTCATTGTGTGGTGCATTGTCTCACGGCTGCACTACCATTTTCTCACACACCTGAAAGACAGAGAGAGAGAGAGAGAGAGAAAGAGAACCACATAAAACTAGTTTGTGATACCTTTTTTTTTTTTTTTGCCATCAAGTCACAACCAACTTATGGGGACCCCATAGGGTTTCCAGGGCGAGAGACATTCAGAGGTGGTTTGCCATTGCTTGCCTCTGCATAGCAACCCTCATATTCCCTGGTGGTCTCTCATCCAAACACTAACTTTCAAGATCAGGCTATCCAGGACAGGGCATTAGGACCCTGCAAGTCCTCTCAGGTTTCAAAGCCAACAACATATAAGAGCTTCTTGCAAAGCATAACCAGAGGATCACAGGTCTGGCAGAATGGTGCTGTAGATCCTTCACCTGGATCCTTCTTTTCCGAGCCTCTCAGTAGCTGACATTCGACAGGGAGTCCTGAAATGAATGGAGAACATTGACATAAAAGACTACATACCGCTCTGCTCAGTTCAACACAAGCTCCAGGCAACACAATTGTGGCAAGAGTTATTTGAATCTTGCCTCGCCTACAGCTCGAGTGGGTCCCTGAGAACATGAAGAAAAAGAGGGTTGTGTCCCCCAAAAGGATTCACAACTGAAGTCAGGGTTGCCAGCCTCCAGGTGGTGGCTGGAGTTCTCCTGGAATTACAATTGATCTCTAGACGACAGAGACATGGCAGCTTCAGGGGGGACATGGCAGCTTCAGAGGGGGAACTCTATGGCATCGTATATTCCCTGGGCTCCCTCCCCTCCCCAAACCTCCCTGGGCACCGCCCCGTAAATCTTCAAGAACTTCCCAAACTAGAGGGCAACCTTAACTGAAGTGAAACAACTAATCAGACTCACAAGGCCAATGGGAACAACCAGAAAGATGGAACTGAAAAAATATTTAAATATTTATACACTTAAAAATGCACCCAGGCCACGTTAGGCTAGCCAACTCTGGGTTGGGAAACAGCTGGAGATTTGGGGCAGACCTGGGGAGGGCAAGGTCTGGGGAGAGAAGAGAGCTCTGTGGGGATGTAACACCATAGAGTCCACCCTCTCAAGCTGCCATTTTCTCCACAGGAATTAATCTCTGTAGTCTGGAGATCAGTTGGAATTCTGGGTGAACTCCACGCCCCACATGGAAGCTGGCAGCCCTAACCACAATACATTTGAAGCTGCCTTTATACAGAGTCAGGGCCGTGGTGGCTCAGAGGTTAAGATGCTGAGCTGCAGACCAGAAGGTTGGTAGCTCAGCAATTCGAGACCCGAGTGCCGCGTGAGAGAGTGAGCTCCCGTCTCTGGCTCCAGCTCCTGCCAACCTAGCAGTTTGAAAGCAAGAAATTGCAAGTAGGTAAATAGGTACCGCTTCGGTGGGAGGGTAACAGTGTTCCGTGTGCCTCGGCGTCTTGTCATGCCGGCCACATGACCACGGAGAAGTCTTTGGACAGCGCTGGCTCTTCGGCTTGGAAATGGAGATGAGCCCCCTAGAGTTGGATTCGACTGGCTTTCGAGCAAGGGAAACCTTTACCTTTACTTATACAGCAGGGGTGGCCAACCTTGCTTAACGTAAGAGCCACATAGAATAAACATCAGATGTCTGAGAGCCGCAAGACAGGAACAAATATCACACACACGTTTTTATTTTTAAAAATATGCAAATTTGCTTTTTATTAACATTAAACGGGACTGCCAAAAATAAAAACAAACGAGGAAAACTGGTTATTGATAATGATATTACTTGTTTGCTAATGATATTGAGAGAGAGAGAGAAAGAGAGAGAGATGGAAAGAAAGAATTAAAGAAGTGGAAAGAAAGAGAGAGAAACTAGGAAAGCAAATAGATGGGAGGGAGGAGGGAAGGAAGGAAGGAAGGAAGGAAGGGAGAAAGAGAGAACAAGCATGCCTCCCCTTTGCTTCCCCAGCCGCCCTGCCAGGAGCCGCACAATATGTGTGAAAGAGCCGCATGTGGCTCCCGAGCCACAGGTTGGCCACCCCTGTTATACAGAGTCAGACCCTTGGTCTATTCTGAGCAGCAACAGTGCTCCCATGTCTCAAGATGAGGCGTCTACACACCAGTGACTACCGCAATTCAGCTAAGGTTTATAGGCTGGCCACTCGACCAGACAAATGTTATCTGACTCTAGATGAACATTATTGACTAATCTTTGGAGCCAAGAAAGCTGCTGTGGAGGTGGCAGCTGTACCTTTCAATTTCATTCAAGCATTATTTGTTGGCAAGGACAGGAAGGGAGGGCTGCTTCCATCCATCCCATGAGACGTGCAGCAGGCAAGGGCAGATCAGGCCCCCATAGAAAGCCCCCGCCACCCAGAACAGCAAGACCATTCAGACCGACTTTTGTTTTTATCAGCTGCTACTGCTTTTGCGCCCTGACCTGGCCCGATGTTGTCAGACCTCAGAAGCTAAGTAGGGTCACCCCTGCCTGGTATCTGGATGGAAAGAAGAAGAGTAGGTTTTTATACTCCTCTTTGTTCAATGTTAAGAAGTCTCAAAGCAGCTTACAATCGCCTTCCCGTCCTCTCCCCACAACAGGCATCTTGTGAGGCAGGTGGGGCTGCGAGAGTTCCGAGAGAACAGTGACTGGCCCAAGGTCACCCAGAAGGTTTCGTGCACAGGAGTGGGAAATCAAACCTCGTTCTCCAGATTAGAGTTTACTGCTCCAGATTAGAGTCCACTGAGAGCCAGTTTGGTGTAGTGGTTAAGTGCGCCGACTCTAATCTGGGAGAACCAGGTTTGATTCCCCACTCTTCCACTTTGCAGCTGCTGGATGACCTTGGGCAAGCCATAGTTCTGTCAGAGCTGTTTCCTCAAGGACAGTCCTCGGAAGAGCTCTCACAGCCCTGCCTACCTCACAGGGTGTCTGCTGTGGGGAGGGGGAGAGGAGTTTGTAAGCCGCTCTGAGATTCCGAACAAAGGGCGGGGTATAAATCCAACCTCCTCTTCTTCTTCCCTGGTACAGCATGCCAGGAAATAATCTTAAAACAAAGGCAGCTGTTTTCTTGAGAATTGTTGCCCATCCATCTGCACATATATCCAGATTTCGTTGATGAATTAATAGTTGAAAAACATTCAATTAATCAACTGTGGCTACAATCCTGTGCCTCCTAATGGGATGTCCTGGAAGTGATCTTTCATGTAAATGTGGATGACATCTGCATTAAACAGCTTAAAAATATTTACTTGGGCGCAAGACCCATTGAACACAATGGACTTACATCGGAGTAAGGATGTGTAAAATGGAGTGGTAAGGTTTCTGCTAGCAGATCTGACTTTCTGCTATTTGTCCTCTGTTTGGTGCAGGGGGAAAATTGTTCTTCAACTTTTTTAAAAAAAGATTTGAAACCAGTCTTTCTTCTTCTTCTTCCTCTTCCTCTTCCCTTAATCACTACACCACACTGGGAGATCTCCAAGGAATACCAGGTTTGCGAGGCAAAAGGCAGGCAGTGGCAAACTACCTCAGAACATCTCTGTCTTGAAAACCCGATGGGGGTCACCATAGATCAGCTGTGACTTGACAGCACTTCCCACTTCCATCATTACTCTTCCTCTTTTTCACTTTTTAAAACAGAAGTTTCTAAATATATACTGATCCTACAGTACTTCAGTAAAAGTCAGTGGGAGAAGGGGAGAAAAAAAACCTGGGCAGTGAATCATTCACAGTTACCGAAACCCTAACATCATTAAGAGTCAAAATAATCCATTACATTTTTAGTAACAGTCTGCTGCCTGCCACTCTGCTCAGCATGGTTTTTTTCCAGTCCTTCAGCCTAAGAAGCCTTCTTCCAACTTCAGCAGCTTCTTCCGCCGATGGAATGGCAGGATAACAGCATTGTTTTGCAATAAGGATTTGTGTGTGTGTGTGTGTGTGCACGCGCATGCAATTAGCATAAATATTGTGGCTTTGGAGGAAAGACAGTTCCAAGACGAGCCTAGGAGGTGCTGAAGTGGGAGAAGGAAATGGTCGCCAGTTAAAGGGGTCAAAACAAAGAGAAGGGGGGTAGAGCTTTGAAGGGAGTCCTGCCCGATTATGCCTGGAGAGCCTTCCCATCTCTCTCTCCTCTTCTTCAGGCCTCTCTCGGAGTTCATCTTCCAACAGCGGGTGGAGCCCTCTCCCCAAACTATTAGATCCAGAATTAGAGTTGCCAACTTCCAGGTGCAGCCCTGCTATTACAACTCATCCCCAGATGACAGAGATCAGTTCTTGTGGAGAAAATGGCTGCTTTGGAGGGTGGACTCTGTGGCGTCATAGACCAATGAGGTCCCTCCTCTCCACCAACTATGACTTCCCGAGGTTCCATCCCCCAAATCTCCATGTATTTCCCAACTTAGAGTTGACAACACTATCCAAGATCCTCACCCTGGTGCAAACTGGGACCCGCTTTTCGTTTTCACACCTTCCTATTTTGGTCTCCTGGAGTAAGAGAGAAACAACAAAACTCCAGGGGAGTTTTTGATAAGATATCACTTTTTGCACAGAGGTAACAAAAGCTGCTAGGGTTTTTTGCTGCATTTTTTTTTTTTTACTGAAAGTATGTAAAGGTACAAAAGCCCAGATCATCTTCATCTCTGGTCAGTCTCTTTAAACCCTACACAAAGAAAGAAAATAGTAGCCACAGCCCTACTGCACCCTGCAACCCATCTTAGAACGGATAAAAGGAAGTACTTCCTTCACCCAAAGAGTGATTAACACGGAATTCACTGCCACAGGAGGTGGCAGCGGCTACAAACATGGATGGCTTCAAGAGGGAATTGGATAAACATGTGAAGCAGAGGTCCATCAGTGTCTATTAGCCACAAAGTACAGATAGGACTCTCAGTCTGGGGCAAGTGATGCTCTGTATTCTTGATGCTTGAGGCGGGGGGCAACAGTGGGAGGGCTTCTAGTGTCCTGGCCCCACTGCTGGACCTCCTGAGGGCACCTGGTGTTTTTGGCCACTGTGTGTCAGAGTGTTGGACTGGACGGGCCATTGGCCTGATCCAACATTGGCTTCTCTTATGTTCTTAAGCACTTGCTCCCCACCTGCTGACCTCAATTAATTTGTTAGAAGACCAAGTGTGTTTCATGTGCCTAGAGAGCACTTCACAGAAATGGTCTCAGTCATCCTCAAAACGCCCCAGATAGCTTAAGGCTTGCCTAAGGCCTCCAATGCCTAGACCTGGTGGTCCAGGCTACCCCGATCTTGTCAGATCTCGGAAGCTAAGCAGGGTCAGCCCTGCTTCATACGCGGATAGGAGAGCACTAAGGAAGTCCAGGGTTGTTACACAATGGCAGGCAATGGCAAACCAACTCTGAATGTCTCGTGCCTGGAAAACCCTATGGGGTCACAGTAATTCAGCCACCACTTGATAACACTTTCCATCTGCAAGGCCCCCAACGGGTGTGTGACTGAGGCCCACTTCACACGTCACAGTGTCCCTGTGACCTCCATGTGGCCACCATGGATCAGACACGGCTGGGAATTCTACGCCTGGGACTCAGAGTTCCCAGGTGCGTGGTCTTTACTCAGATCAGACCTATGCCACATAGGGGGAAAGAGCTTAAGCCCCTCCTGTGCCATTTTCCTGAGCTGGAAGAGCACCCTGGAGTTGCTTTTTGCCCGCTTGGGGGCTACACAGGAACTGACGGGCCACATCCAAGAGTCCCCAGTGGCACAAACAGTAGCTCCCTGGGGTCATCTATGGATGGGGAAACAGCACATGGGAAGACTTAAGCCTCCACTCCCCACAGTCCCAGTTTGGGACTGCATATCCTTGGGAATTAAGTTCCAGAGTACAGAAGTCCCAAGACCACATCTGTTCAGTAAGCAAATGGGACAATTAGAGCATGATGCTACATCCCCTCAAGCCCTCCAGAAGCCAAAGGGAAGAAAAACCTCAAAACAGAAGCAGCCTAAGTTTCTTGTACCTGGGCTATGCAAAGTGGCCAATGCTTCCTGTACAATATTAAAGATCAGGCAGAGGGAAGCGCATATGGACGTGAGAGAAAGAGATTTTAATTGGGATGCCTCGTGAGCAGTGCCCAGGGGGTGCGCACGTGTGTCTCGAGGGTCTAGTGCTCTCCCTGGGCAACCTGAGCACACTCCGGGCAGCACGTAGCTAAGAGGATTTCCTTTTCCCTCCAGTTTGTTATATATATATGAATATGTATATATGTATATATATATATATATATCCTTGCCTGTTTTTTATCTTCAGAAAACTGCAGATTCCGGAATCCATCCATCCTTTGTAGATTATGGATTAGCAGCAGCAGCTCACCCTTGAGCAAAAATGCAAAGGCCTGTCTTTAGACAGCTAAAAATAACATTGGACTTGTTTTCTCCATTTTTACGGAGGGGAGGGGAGATACAGAAATCCGCCCCCATCCATTTAATTTCCCTCTCTCTATTGCTGTCCTCTCTCTCTCTGTTATATAATACAGTGCGCTAGAGCTGGAATTGGCAAGGAAGAGCTGGGTGGGTACCTAGCTCAGCCCCGGACTCAGTAGGGGGGCTCTTGGAAATGCGATAGGGTTGCCAAATCACTTACGCGTCTGAGCGGGGGACTCCCGCTCCTGGTCCAGGACCCTCGTGCATGTGCAAAGCACGCATGCAGCGCAGTGATGTTGCCCGGAAGTGACGTCATCATGCCAGGCATGTCACTGGGCAATGCTCTGGTAATCGCCCTAAAAACTCTATGGTACCATAGAGTTTTCAGGGCGATTGCTAGAGCATCACCCTGCGACGTGCCCGGTGTGATGATGTCACTTCCGGGCAACGTCATCACACCAGGCATGTCAGCCTGATGTGGCCATTTCCGGCGTGGGGTTCCCCCCGCCGGCCAAATCCGGACCGGCGGACTGGGGACCCATTTAGCGGGAGAATCCCCACCCCCTGGGGGGACTTGGCAGCCCTAAAATGAACTCTCCCTCTGCCTTTATTTTCCCTCCCTCTGCTAATATTTAACAGTAGGACTGTAGTGTTCAATCTACTGATCATTTCCAAAACTTGTGATTGATTAAATGGGGATCCCCAATGAACCGAGCAGTGTTTTTAAAATTATTTTAATATAAACGTTCATAAGTCTATGGATGGTAGGACTTTCTTAGAAGAGGCATTCCTCCCACCCAGGAGGGAATGCCTCTTCTGAGACAGAGATGGTAGTTGCACGTGTCATCTCAAAACAAGGAATGCTTGGACTTATGAAATAATGTATTATTCTTGTGCATATTTATGCTAATTTCAGTGATTCAATAAAATTAAGATCCATTTTCTGAAATATCTTTGATCAGAGTACAACAAGAGTCCAGTGGCACTTTAAAAAGTAACAAAATTTATTCTGTCATAGGGTGCATTCATACGGCTCTTTTGAGCCACGCCAGGCGCGTGTGCCTGGTGGATTTAAAGGCCATGTCCAGATCACAACATCTAGGAATTGTGCTGCTTCCATGAGTAGCCCGTCAATTCCCGTTGGGGATCCATACTTAAAAGATAGTAGTGAAAGTCCAGTCTAAAGCTGGCCGATGGGCCAATGCTGGACTTTCCACCGTCAGGTCGTACCTCCAGCGTGCAATCAGCCCGTAGGGATGGTCTCCAGACCATCCCGAATGGCCGCCATTTAAAAAAAAACTCTTAGCAATGTGCGCATAACTGCTTAAACATGCGACATCCCCAGAGCTCCGCTCAAGCGATCTGAACAATTTAATGTTTCTGACGGTCCCCTGAACTTTAACAACTTTATAAAACTGAAGGGGAACCTAGAGGAAGGTACCGCCAGCGGCACTTTCCCCATTTTAGTCCGCGCATGCACAAAAAAAGTATATGGTGAGGCGCATATGCACATGCAGGATTTTTTTTTTTTTTAAAAAAAGCTGATTGCATGGCTCCTTATGGTGGATGCCATCTAGACAATCCACCATGGGAGTCACGTGCGGTAAAGCACCTCACAGGCGAGCTGTCTGGTTGTGCAACACTGGATCAAAAAGATCTAGCTCAAATTATAGTCAGGTCAATGGCGGGATTAGCTGCCCAACTGAACACACCCATAAGCTACCGTAAGAAGCATGCAGCATGCACCCACTAGGCAAATGCATTTACACTAAAAGCTACAAACAACAGAAAAGCAGGAAGTAAATGCATCTGCCAAGGAGGTGCAGTTCATGTATTGGATGATGTAGGTCCTGATTCAGGAAAGCTTATGCTAGGATACATGTTGTTTGTCTTTAAGGTGCAACTGGACCCCTATTTTGCTGCTACAGGCTACTACTACTACTGGTCTAGAAATATCTTCTTTAGACAAGTAACAGCCCCGGATAAAAGTTTAAAACCTAAATTTATGCCTGGGGTGGGGAAAGGAAAAGAGAGGGATGCATAAAACACATAATAAACATACACAAGCTTTAGGGTTTTTCAGCTGGAGAGGGGAAGGCAGCTCTGGGATGGAACAGGACATGGAGAGGTCTGCTTGGCACTGAGAACTACCTTCTTCTCAAAGATGTCTACAGGTTTCTGGAAACAAAACTCCTCTGAGGCCACTTCCATACAGACATTAAATTAGGGTTGCCAGCTCTGGGTTAGAGAATACATGGAGATCTGGGGAGTGGAGACTGGGACAGGTGGAGTTTGGAGAGGGGAGGGACCTCAGCAGGGTATAATGCCATACAGTCCTCCTTCCAAAGCAGCCGTTTTCTCCAGGGGAGCTGATCTCTGTTGTCTGGAGGCCATTTTCAATTCCAGGGGGATCTCCAGCTCCCAACTGGAGGCTGGCAACCCTACATTTAGCTCTGCCTCACCTCCCAAACTGGAGTGAGTTTGTTTGTTTTACAGAGCATCAGTACCATTGTGCAATTCTCCACAGCTTCCTCTGCTTCCCTGCAATCCGTCCCAAACTAGCTTTGTTATGGCTTTTCCAGAAATATGGTAGTCAAAGTGGGGTTGGTCGCTTCCACGGGCAGGAAAGGACGGATTTTCGAATTGGAACCATTCACTTGTGTCCTCCACCAACACCAGCTCCCTGCTGCACCACCGATGAGATTTCTGTCTCCTTTTAAAAAACATGGGTAATTGCTATTATTGCTAAAGCATCATAAAACTATCAATATAGCTAACGTCATTCAGGGGGAGCCCTTCAGCAGCACAGGAAGGGGGAAACGTTGTGCAGAAGGGGGTACTGAAGAAAGAATGGAGCATGCCCCTGTAAGAAGATGGTGTGTTGCTGCTGGGAATGCCTCTACATTCGTGATGGCAGTGAGTGTGCTACAGGGGAATCGTTCCCGGGTGGAGGCGACCAAACCTAAGCAGAAACTATGTTGATCATCGGGGATGACTGTTCTTCAGCCTCTGTACCTGGGAGACAAATTAATCTGAATAATATTATTTCCCATGGATCCTCCATCTTGCCTTTAAATTGGCTACCACCCAGTTCTCTGTTAAGGTGCATAACTTTCCTTTAAAATGCCAGGTAAAGTTTGCCAAGAGCTCTCCGATGAATCACAGCCAGCCAGGATGACTCCTTGCTTTTTTTCACTTGTAAATAAGCTCTCAAGCACTATCCTTTGACGTCCTCCTTCAACTGCTTTCCTCCTGGGCAGGCACCTCTCCAACCCTCTTTGAAGTTCTCCCCCTCCCATCCGCCTCCTTCACTGTTCCTCTTCTGATATCTTAACAGTCAGGGCAGCTTCTGGAGTATTTAAAGAAATGCTTATTATTCATTTTTTTAAAAATATCATTAGCAATTCTATTTCTTTAAGTCCTTCTCTCTCTCCCTCACTCCCCCTCTCTTACGCTCACACACACAGAATTTTTATAAAATCTCGCTCAGGGTCTGATGGTACCACAGGGACCTATTTAAAAGCAACTCTGTCTCCTTTGCAGCTTTTATAATCCACCCAACCCACTCTCCCTTCGTAATGCTTGGGCCTGAGGAAAGTTTCTACAGCAGACACTTTCAGAAGTTCCTGAGAGGATCAGAAAAATCCGAAACGCCTTCAATAAAAACAAAGGCATACAAGTTCACAGTTTCAGAATGGGAGTGAGAATTCAGTCCCGACTCCGTTTAGTTTTTAAACCCAGAAACTGAGCATTCCCCAGAACCATTAGCCTCTACCTCCCTTATTGTGTCAACCCGCAACAAACTGCCTCCCCATATTAACAGCTCCCTCAATCCTGGTTGCTGACCCATGGGCCTTCCCCTCATTCTTTTTCATGAAGGCCACTCCATAAATACAGCCCTGGGTCATATTTAACGGAAAAAGCAATGCCATTCCCTTTTCTTTGGGATGGAACATTCCACGGCTCATGTTACCAAGTGGCTAAACACGGCCGGGAATTTCATTAGCCTTATCCCCCCATTAGAGAAAGGGGATTTGGAAGCCCCAACGAGTGAGGGGGTGGACATTCTTTGTAAAGGCTGCGTCTAGCCTCAATTAATTAAAAGCTAAAATAGATGGATGTGTCACTCTTTGTCCAACGCCATCACTGTGGGGACCAACTGAAAACCACACAGTTTAATTCTGAGGGAAAGCCTTCAGACAGATAAGCTGGTATGTTGTGGTGACTGGAGGGAAGGCCTTTGATTAGGGAAACCTTTGTTCAAATCCCCACTAGGTGAAGGCCAGGGGTATCAAACCTTTTTGAGCATATGGGCCCCTTTGGAACTCTGACATAGTGTGGTGGGTGCAGCCACAAAATGGCTGCCACAGGAGGTCGAGCAAGCTACAAAATGGCTGCCACAGGAGGCGGAGCCAGCCACAAAATGGCTACCACAGCTTACCTTTTATCTTACCACAAAGATCCTTCCATTGAAGGGGCACCTGTCAAAGCAATGTTTTTATAAATCTGCACAGCCAATCAAGTTTCCAGTGACCAACAGTCCCAACTAGCCCTACCAACTTTCTAAAAATACTTGGCAGGCACAGGAAAGGTGACAATGGGTGCCATGACACCCACAGGCACAATGTTTGGGACCTGGTGTAGGCTCTGGTAAAACCAGGATTCAAATCCTCACTCTCACTGATTTCCCACGAGGCACTGCTCTGGCATCGTTCTTCCCTTTGCCCCGATTGCGTGCTTGAATTTCCCACTATTTGCCCCACGCCACATTTTGACCTGCGGCTTTGCCCAAATTCCCCTGGAGTTTCAGTGATCCTGTTTTTTGAGGATCACTGAAGCTGTGGGGGAATTCAGGCGAAGCCACGGGTCAAAATGTGGTGCGGGGCAAATAGTGGGAAATTCAAGCATGCAATCGGGGAAAAGGGAAGAACGACGCTGGAGCAGCGCCTCGTGGGAAATTGGTCTCTGTCATGAAGCTTGCTAGGTGACCTTGACCAGTCACTCTCTTTCTCAGCCTGAAGTACATCACAGAGTTGTTGTGAGGATGAAATGGAGGAGGGGAGAAGGATGTAAGCCATCCTTGGAAGAGTAGAATAAAAAATACTAAATAAATAAATATGCCATAAGTTTGGGTGACCTTGGCCCACGTCTATCTGCTCAGCCTCACCTACCTCACCAAGGTTTATGGTGAAGACAAAAAAGGGCAGGGAACAGTTCTGGAGTAGCCACCTTCTTTGTTTTGCTTGGGCAAGATGCCCTCATCAAGGGCAGCTTCCTTTGCCTCCTTGCACTGGAAGAACAAGGGTGGGTATTCCTGCTGAGTGTCTGGGTGGCATGGGCCAAGTGCTGGAAGGAGCTCTAGGGTCGTAGAGAGGTCTTCTGCACCTTCAACTTCAGGATGCCTGAAGAAAGACCCGCCACCTTTCCCAAGTCTGTTGGAGGCTGAAGAGAAGCCTTGAAGGGAAGATCAGCTTCCTTTATGAGACAGTTAAATGGACAAGAACTGTTTGCCTCAAAGCCTTATCTGTCTTATGGGCAGTAATGTGCTTGCTAAGGAGTGGTGGTGGCTGAAGATTTCCTGATGACAAAGATCAGTACCTCTGGAGAAAATGGTTGCTTTGGAGACTTGTAACACACCCTCCCTCAGGTTCAGGTAGGGATGCCAGCCTCCAGGTGGGGACTGCAGAAATGCTCCCTCTAAGCTGTGGAGTCCCGTGAGTAAAAATTCTACTTTGTGAGCTACTGGCATTAAAGTTATAAGCGAGCGATTCAGCTACTGCATCAATTAGTTTACTCTGGAGCCATCCTTCCTGAGCTGAGACAAAAATGTGTGAGCCGGAGACTAAAAAAACTGTGAGCTAGCTCACACTAACTCAGCTTAGAGGGAACAATGCGAGATCCCCCAGAATTATAGCTCATCTTTGGACTACAGAGATCAATTTCTCTACAGAAAATGGATGCTTTCAAGAGTGGACTTTATGGCATTTGTGCCCCACTGAGGTCCCTGTCTTCCCCAGGTTCCATCCTCAAATCTCCAGTAGTTTCCCAACCTGGATCTGGAAACCCTACACCCCTCCATCCCCTGCTGGTAGCAACCCTAGGTTCAGGCACCGCCATCCCAATACGCTAGATGACGTCCTGGGCACCAGGAGGCATTTGGAAGGGTCTGCAGTCTCTCTTGCCAATATGCCCTCCTAGGCCTTAACTGCTGCCGCCGCCCTTCCCCCCTTAATTTTGTAAAAGATCTGTCCTTGGCTTCTAACGATGCTTGAGTCAATGCTTCCAACACATAATCCATAAAACACAATGATAAAATCGTTACCGTTACATCAAACACACAAAAATAGATCTAGCTGCTAATTCCCCCCCCCCCCCCAGCTTCAAAATGAAGATTTAAGCAGACAGAACGGAGGCCCGCAACTGTCCCTCCTGGCACAATTCTGCCTGTTGCTCACCCACACAATGTTCACAAGAGAAAGCTCGAGAATTCTCCAGCTTGCCCCTCACGTCTTGGTCAAGACAGGAAGAAGCCTCCCGCCAACAGGGACGGCCTTCGCTGAGGACTGGAAAAAACTCCAGATTTTAACCTTTCGATTCACTTGCAAGATGCAGAGGATTCAGGTACACACACATATCCCTCCATGCACATAGCTCTCATAAGTATGTTCTGCCCTATTTGATGGGGAAAGGGTTTGATCTCTCTACCTCCCCGGAACTCTTCCCGATTTGACTCACCTGCAAAGAGCCCTATCAGATTGCAAAGGATCCTGGGACAGAATGTGTGGCACACGGTCCCATTCATACAAAGGTGCAAGTTGGGCCTCATTGCTGACCCACCCCAAACATGGGGCCTTGAAATACGCCCCAGGAGTCTTTCACATGGAGGTTTCTGGTACCAAATTGCAGCCATTTTCCCTGTGACACTGTCCCTTCGCTGTCTCTCCACAGTTTCTTCATTGTTCCTCCGTGCTTTCTCTAAATGGGTTGTTTGGGAAGGCACAGAGAAACAACAGTGTCATGAGGAAATTCGGGGGGGGGACGACGACGACACTGTAGACAAGGAAACCTCCATGTGAAAGACCAGCACACACTCTCATGACTGCACAGTGCATGAGAATATCTCTTGCGAAAGGCAGTCTGAGGGAAGCCTCTCAACCATTTGTGGCCTGTGCATGGGAAACCATGAACAGGTTTCTGAGAACACAAATTTGAAATCCGCAGACTGGATAAGGGGGCCAGGATAGTGCCTCCTGTCCCCGCTCCCCCCCCCCCCCGAGCCTTCAATTTGCCCTCTGTGAGAGATGCTTCAGCTGCCACAGGGTTGCCCCCTCCTCCCCCTCCAGTGCCACTGTTGTAAGAGGACGACAGAAACAGGTCAGTGGCAGACACAGGCCATGAACACCCTTACGCCAGGCCTCTGGAAACTCATCACAAGGGCTTTGTTTTAAAACCATATCCTGGAAAATAAACTGTATTTTTAAAAAGCCCTGCCATTAAAATACAAAACACTGAAACCCCCCCCCCCCCAAATAACTGTTTCTTTGCTCTTTGAATAGAGAGATCAAACAAAAGTACATCTCTGTGCATTTGGGAAATGCTCAAGCCTGGACTTCACAACTCCCTGGAGAAGGGAAGGGATGCTAAAACCACCTGCATGAACCCTGAGCTGCTGAGAACCCTCTGAAGATGTGTTCATTACCCGTTTTCCATGAGCCCTGAGTGAGACATTGTCCATCTGAGAATTCCTTGGGAGAAACTGCCCTTCCTTGTATTCTGGGGTTTGGCCCCTGAAGCCTGACAGCTGACAGTGCAGGAACAAAAAATTACAGCGGCGTTTGCACAGTAACTCAGCGCTACCCTTGGCCCACACAGATCCTCCCCCACGCTGCACCCTGCAAGTGGCAGGGATGCAAGGCATGCAGTCTCCGGCACGTGGGTGCACCTCCGTTTCCCCGGCATGCAACAAGCAGTCCCTCAGACCAGCACCTGTGTTCCTTGCCAGGGCTCAACCTCAACCAGGAAAAGGAACAGCAATGAGAACCAGAATGCCTTCCAGCGGGTAACCTTGCCGCTGGGACCCTGCCTTCCACATATCTAGGATGAGGGGTTCCAGGCTAGAGGGCAGAGTGCCTAGGCAGTCTTGGAGCCCCAACATTTTGCACTGGAGAAATTAAACACTGACACAAACATCGCAGGTAACCCCACCTCCAGGCTCCTCACCTTATTTCCTGGAGTGTGGCTCGCTCCCCAGGGGCATCGCACGCCTCTCTCATTTCCATGCAACCAGTAGCCAGTCGGGTTTGCTCAAAACTTTCCAGGCCCGGGGGCGGCAAGCATGAGAGGTCCAAAGCGCTTTCTTGTGCCCCGCATTCTCTTGCCGTCCCGAGACTAAAAGCGTGCAATTTCCAGCGATCTCTAGGTCTTCGCCTCTTCTGTCATATCTTCAGAAGCAAACAGAGCTCCTTTTGCACACGGGGATCTCGCCGCACTGCCTGGGGGGACTCCTTCGCTCGCCACACGGTGCCAGGCAACCAAGGCAGGACATCTGCCTGCACCTACCAGCCCCGCAGCCCCCAGACTCTGTGGCTCATCATTAGGTATGCGGGTCCCACACTGCCTGCACAATTTGCAACCTGGCTCTTCTTTGTTCTCTCTAATACCAGACAGCCCGAGACGGCTGCTGTCAGCGCCGCATTCTTACTCACTCTGCCAGATTAAAATTGGCAGCAAGAAGGGGTGGGACGGGGGGGCGGAGGGGGAACGTATGCACAGAGTATGGGGCAAAGTGGGTCCGTCACACAGCAGCTGGAGGATAAGGGGGACTTGGAGGGAAGGGGTGTCTGTATCTAGAAGTACTGGCGGGATCACCGCGCCACCCCAAACACACTGGTTCTGGCTTTGCCTCTTCCTCGCCTGTGCCATCCAAACCACACCCCTGGGCGCACCCCCCCTAATAACTGCATGCTGCAGTTGGCACCTTGGCAAGATGCTTGCTCCAAAAACGGAGTGATGTCCATACAAGCCTACAGCTTATCTGTGTACAAATTGCGCATTCTTGAGAGGGAGAAACAAAACACGATCCATACACCCAAAGGCTAAGAAGAAAGGAGGACGGTGGTTGGACAACGTGCTTCGTGGGCATGAAAGGAACATGGCCAAGTGATAAGAATAGACAAGCCTCCAAGAGAGCTCTGGCCCACGGGGAATGTTCAGAGGAGATTTTTCTAAGGGGCAGACACACACAAGAGAGATGTTTGTCAGAATGCATCAGCCAGCCAGCTTGCTCCAGGATGTTCCCCTAAGCCAAGGAGTCTGTGCCTCCGTTTTGCTCCACAGGCCTTCTCCAGCCTCACTCAAGAGACACCCCCCCACCCACCCAGTGTTCAAACGCACATCCCATCTCCACCCCCACAACTCAGTCCTCTTCACATGCTTGGCAGCTATTAAATCACCTTCCAGGTATCCTCCCACAGAAGAGATCTTGCTCCGAACACCTTCCAATCTTCTGAAAACCACTGAAATGATGCGGTTTCGGATTGTCCCTTCCAGTTCTGTACAGCACCGAGCACGCCGAGCAGATCTTGCCTTGAACGTCTTAGTGACCTGGGCAACCTACTACGACAGTGCACTCTTTCTGCCTGGCTTTTCATGCCCCAATGGGTTCTCTCTCTCTTTAAAAACTAATTCATCTCTTATGCTTACCACACATGGCTCTCCCGTCCAGGTACAGCCCTGCTTAGCTTCAACGAAGCTGCCGAATAAGAGACTCCCGGACCATTTGTTGGGCCCACCAGGGTATCCTCCACCCTCCTCATTCTCGCTGCCTTGGCAGCTGGCTGGCCCCTGCTGGCACGGCTGACCTATTTTTTCTACCCTGCTTCTCTCGTGCCCAAGAGGCCCTTCCGAATCAATAAGATACAGCAACTACATCAAAAAACCAGTTCAAAACAAGGCTATGGATCCATCACACACATACACACAAAAGCAGAATACAACAGCCTAGTAGTACATCTCAGAGAATCCCGGCAGGGCCCCAAGTCCAGAAGGTTCAAGAAGAAGGAGGAGGAGGAGATTCGATTGATACCCTGCCCTTCACTACTTGTGACTGACCCAAGATCACGCCAGCAACTGCATGTGGAGAAGTGGGGCATCAAACCCGGTTCTCCCAGAGTAGAGTCCACGCTCCTAACCACGACACCAAACTAGCTCTCTATGCTTCTCGCTGTTTCCGAGATTGAAACTCCATGTCCAAGTCTTGCTGCATGTCCATTTCCCTCCTAGCCTTCCAGTCTAGAGACCCCCTGGGCCCACAGGTAGTCACCCTGGATTCTGCTTGGGTTTTTTGGGGGGGGGACAAGAGGCGAAGGAAAACCTTGACCGCATGCCTTGGGATGCCAGACTGGTCAGAATGTTAACCTTGTAGCTGACTGCTAGAAGCTGAAGACACAAACTCAGATGTTCTGTGGGCAGACATGCTTCTGCTGCGGAACACTGCCCGCTGTACGTACCACAGCTACCTGTTGCAGACGAGTGGATGCCACTGTCTCCTCCAGCAAGTGGTTCCAAACAAGCCATCTGGAAAGGGGACAGGGAAGGGTCAAGGGACTTTCCTCATCTGAGCATGGCAGGATGGTGGTAAGGGCTCAGGAGGAGCACCTGGGGTCCAAGGAGCAACAGCGGCTTTGGCTGGATGGGTGCAGAAAAGCCAACTCATAATTCTTTATGACAGCCTCTACATGTTACTATTCCATTATCACGCGATTTCTGGCAACAAAATTTGTTTTGGTTCAAACCAGACTCCATGATGGTCAGAGTCTCGGTATCAATGGGGAGATTATTGGTGCAGGAAGTGTAATTTCTCATTTTGCCATTTGACATTTATTTTGATCGGGATTTTAATTTTTTGTTAAGGTCAGGAACAACGGACTCGTACTGGAAGCAGAAGAGCCTGACGGCGCTGCTCTCTGACGTGGCCTGGCAGAGCCTCCACGCCACTGACAAGACGGGAAGCTTTACGTTCTGAATGCCTGGCGTGCCACTGGCCATGTAAGCATCTTGTTACTGAGACCATGACAAATCTGCAGCGTTAATTCTGATGCCAAATGGGTCAAGAATCAAGGCCTGGGGAAGCTGATCCAGAAACTGCCTTCCTTCCCTCGGGTTCCCCATGCACCCCGCAAGCCGCGGGGCACCTGGGGAAGCCGATCCTGAAAAGGAGCTGCACTATTAGGGGTGTGGCCTAATATGCGAATGAGTTTCTGCTGTTGGGTGTGGCCTATTATGCTAATGAGTTCCTGCTGGGCTTTTTCTACAAAAAAAAAAAAAGCTTTGGAAGATGGACTCTATGGTATACAATAAAGTCTAGGCTTCAGTGGGCTTGTTTCTCTTGTGGTATACCAAAGAGACTAGGAGTAACTGATTGCCTGACACTTGTAAAGATGCTAAAGGCCAGAGGCTGGTTGGAGATTGTGAGAAGGACAGGCCTTCTGTTGGCTGGTGTTCCCGTGTGGGTCTTCAGAGGAGATTTTTCTCTTTGACACTGAGAAAAACCTGAAGAGGATTTTGAGAGGTTTTGTAGGTTACATGGAATGTAACTAGATAGCAGCCAGTTATACTAGCACAGATAATTACAATCAGGAGTTAGTACAGCATACAGAACATGCATACAGGCAGGGGTCCGTTGGGGCCGGAGCGAGCAGCTCAGGACTGGCCAGTAGGGCAGCCATGGGCCGAATCAGATTCTCTAATCTGATTCAGCTCGCTGCCGAATTGCCACCGAAATTCGGCAGCAACTTTAAAAGCCACTGGAGGGGAGGGGGTTTGAGGGAGAGGCTCCAAACTTGCAGGGTAGCTGCTGGGGTCTCTCCTCGAAATGCCCACCAAGTTTCAAGAAGATTGTACCACGGGGTCCAATTCTACAGGCCCCCAAACAGGTTGCCCCCATTCCCTCCATTGTTCTCTATGGTAGGGAAAAAGTTAACATTTTTTCCCTCCATAGAGAACAATGGAGGGGATGGGACAATCTGTTTGGGTGCCCATAGAATTGGACCCCGTGGTCCAATCTTTTTGAAACTTAGTGGGTATTTCGAGGAGAGGCCCCAGCAGCTACCCTGCAAGTTTGGAGCCTCTCCCTCAAACCTCAAACCCCCTCCCCTCCAGCCCCTCATATACCCTATGAGTTTTTGCCATTGATTTCAATGGCCCATAGGATATAATGGGGCTGAAACTGACATTCCCTTTCTGACACACTTCTGGTGATGTCAGGGGACGTGGCATATGCTAATGAGTTATGCTAATGAGCTCCTGCACCTCTTTTTCTATGAAAGGACCCCTGCATACAGGAGCCAACAAGTGATGTCAGATGGAAGAAAAAGGCAGGGAGAAGTGATGTCAGGTGGGAAAACTAAAGTTTGATCTTTGGGAAGAGGAAGTGACCTCACAGGAACAGGAGGAATGGGAGAAGCTCATTTTTACCTGAATGTTACATCACAGGCTATGACATCACAGGACACGATATCACATCCCTGCTGAGCTTTCCCTTTCCAGAACTCACCCACTCCAGGCACTGCCCCCAAATCGCCAGAGCCTGTTTGGTGTGGTGGTTAGGAGCGCAGACTCTAATCTGGGAGAGCCAAATGCAAATGCAGCTGCTGGTATGACCTTGGGTCAGTTACAGAGTTCTCTCAGAGCTGTTCTTGCAGGAGCAGTTCTCAAAAGAGCTCTCTCAGCCCCACCCACCTCACAGGGTGTCTGTTGTGGGGAGGGGAAGGAAAAGGAGATTGTAAGGCGCTCTGAGACTCCTTCGGGTAGTGAAGGGCGGGGTATGAATCCAATCTCTTCCTTTTCTTCTCCTCATCCTGGAATGGAGTCCGCAACCCTACCACGACATGAAAGTCAGGCAAGGAAAAGTCTAACAGGAGGGCCTGTCTGTTCTGGCGCTGTGAGGCTGTGATTAACTGTTCCTTTGAACACATTGGGGAAACCAGAGTGACCTTGCAAAGCTGACTGAATCCATCTAGGGCAGAGTGGGATTCACACACACCCCACCTCCCCCAGCTCCCTTGAGAGAGAGATTAAAAAGCAAACTGTTTGAAGAGAAGAGCAATACAGCGAATGTGGCAGACAGAATGAAGCGACAGTTATAGGCCAGGATGCTTGACATCTTGGGTGTAAGGGGTGCTGGAGTCAAGCACTAAAAGGCCAAGGTGCAAAAGTCCACAGTGTGTGGGGTGGGGTGGGGACAGCCCCCACACACCCCAGGATCCAATCACCCTCCTTGCCTCAGGCCAATGAATGCCTGGATACTGTGGCAGCGAAAGCCGAGTCAAGTTACAGCAGTAGCTCATTCATTATGTAAGCAACAGGGACTGAACAGATCCCGTGGGAGAGCAGAAGGCAGAGATCCCTAATTATTTTTCCTTTGTAAGAGAGACAATTGGAAAGGGTCCAGGGAGAGAAGCGGGCACTCTGTGTGGGTGTTTGTGAGAAACAGAGCAAAAGCACACACAAACACACACACAAGTTGGATTCTGGCCTGTGTATCTGCCTGCACCTGCTGGAGCAAGGGGGAATCCATTCAGTCATAAACCACACCATGTTGGTCTTCTAGAATTTATCACTACTCCAGCATTTCACAGGTTGTTGCTAATGCATAAGCCCTTCAGCTAACATTTCGGTATCCTAAATTGTGGCTTTTGAGTTTTGTTTATATAAAACAGTTTTAAAAGAAAACTCCACCAAGTTTCTATCCCTTGCGGCTTCCAGGGGAAGGGGGGGGGGGGTTTGCCTGCATGAAACTACCAACAGGAGGATTTAGCTGCATGGACAAGTGGTGCTGGGACATTTCGGCTTCTCCACATCAGCAGAACTTTCAGCAAAACGACAGTGTTCCTAAAGCTCAGGCTGCTCACCATTGCCAGAGAGGAGATTCATCATGTGCTCTGAGTTGTGGAAACAGGGTACGCGCATCTCCCCACGTGGGGATGGTCATGACACAGGCCTTGGCCATTCTAAGCACATGGAACACTTTCCCTAAAAAGAAAGGTTGAAGCGCTTGGGGCTCTTTAGCTTGGAGAAACGATGGCTGAGGGGTGACATAATCGAGGTTTATAAGATTATGCATGGGATAGAGCAGGTAGAGAAAGAAGTACTTTTCTCCCTTTCTCACAATACAAGAACTCGGGGGCACTCCATGAAACTGCTGAGCAGTCGGGTTAGAACAGATCACCCAAAGAGTGATTAACACATGGAATTCACTGCCACAGGAGGTGGTTGTGGCTACAAGCATGGATGGCTTTAAGAGGGAATTAGATAAACATATGGAGCAGAGGTCCATCAGTGGCTTTAGCCACAAGGTATAGATAGGAACTCTCAGTCTGGGGCAAGTGATGCTCTGTATTCTTGGTGCTTGAGGGGGAGCATCAGTGGGAGAGCTTCTAGTGTCTTGGCCCCACTGGTGGACCTCCCGATGGCACCTTGTGTTTTTGGCCACTGTATGACAGAGTGTTGAACTGGATGGGCCATTGGCCTGATTCAAAATTGGCTTCTCTTACGTTCTTATGTCTAAGGCCTGTTGCAAGCCATTCTCAGCCAAAGGCGCCACGAATCACTCACATGTTGCTCTTTGGAGGGAGAAAGCTGACCACCAGTGGCCTTGTACATCAGACGACAGTAGAAAGGAATCAAGGCCAGAATGACAGATTCTCCTTTGTGCCCATTAGCCAAAGTTGGTGTTAAGAGTCCAGAGGTTGCTACCCCAGCATAACGGACTACCCAACAAGCAAAGGGTCTTGGATACGAAGACTGGGTGACCACCGCAGGGGCCAAATCCTCAATAGTCTCTAGCAACGTACCAAACAAAGTGCAGATTTCAGTGGCTGCCTTTTAATGAATCCACCCACAGCCGCCCACTTTTGCAAGGAGCCCATCTGCTCGGCTGAGACCTCCGCAGGGTGCAAATGCAGAGCGGCTCCGTGGCCTGATAAGAGAGAGATCATTTCCCTCCTGAAGCATTTCACGTTGGTGCCTTTGATTTACAGCATCAGATGGCACATCCAGACAGGAAGATCCAGCAGCTGACAAATTAAAACGGGTCTCTCTCGCCCTCTGGGCATCTCTTCCGAAATAGATTTCAGGTCCCGTTTGCTGTAATGAGGGAAGCACCCTAGGGGCTATTTGCTCCGGATTGCCAGTGAGCTGCTTTGGCACATCTGCTCTGCCGAGGTTTCATATAACCTCATTACCCTGCTATTAGGAGACCGATATGACTTTGCTTATCTGCTTGAAGCTATGGGTAGTCTTTCTTCCCTTTCAGTTAATTATTAAAGCAAACATTCCCACAGTGTTTAAAGGAGGATGAGGGAAAGGGACCCTTGGAATCAATACCAAGCGTGGAGACATGCAGATCCTGCCTCTTGACCCAAGGAGAACGGGCCAGAAGCAGAGACCAGGAGAAAGCCAGCATGGCGTAACAGTTACTGTAGGACCAGGGAGACACTGGTGGAAATCCCCACTTGGCTACAAAGTCACTGGATGACCTTCAACCAGGGACCTTCTCTCACCTTTACCTACCTCACAGGATTTCTGTTGTGAGGGTAAATTGGAGGAAAGGGGAATCGCGTAAACTGCATTCAGCTCCATGGTAGGATGATGGGATATAAATGGATAGTGGGGTGGGTGGAAAGAAGTGAAGAATGGTGCATGTAGGTAACTTATGTAAATAAGCCAAGCTGCATTTCTAGAGCTCCTTCTTCATACATTTCTGTCTTAGCTCAGGAAGGGTGGCTCCACACCAAACTAATTTATGCAGTAACCAAATCACTCGCTCACAACTTTAATACCAGCGGCTCGCAAAGTAGAATTTTTGCTCACAAGACTCCACAGCTTAGAGGGAGCATTGGTGCCAACACTATTTTAACACAGGCATGCTTCACTGAGATCTCCATGCTTCCTTCTACGATCATGAGGGCTAGGAACTTTTGAAGAAAAGACTGCTGAGATCTTCCTAAAGCCCCCGAGGGTTCTCTGCAGGAGAGATCTCAACACTCCCCAAACGGCCAGCCTCAGTCACCACCCTGCCTTGCCTGGGCTTTGGGACATCCAAGGGTGGTAGATAAGTGGGGAAAGGTGCAGCTGCCTTCTTGCTGTGCTCACCTGTCTCTGGAGGTGGGCAGACAGCACATGCACAATGGGGCTTCTACAGGAGTTGCCATTTTTTTCCACACCAAACTGAACAGCTTCAAGAACGGGGAAGTGCTGGATCTCAGTCCTGGCTGCTCTCCAAATCTCCAGATGTGTTTAGGCTAGCTGTGGCTGCAGCAGGGCCCCCCCCCCCACATACATATGCGCAAAGATGCTCTTTCTGTACCACTGCCTATCTTTTCCCTGGAAATAGCTCCCGATCAAAGGGACCGTGTCCTTATTTCAACGCAGAGCCCTCATTTTCCCATTTAGAGAAACAAAGTAGGAATTAAATTACTTTGGCAGCAAGAGACCCACAGCTAAGGAGGAAGCTGTCAGGGTTGCCTAGCAACTGAAGACAGTCAGCATGGGATGCTTGGCTTAATGTGCCAGATTGCCAGCACCCTCTTCCAACAGGTATGCGCAGCAGGAGTTGGGAGGGGGGGAGAAAAGGGGGCAGGCGCTGTGCCTGGGAGAGAAAAGCACAAAGCCATTGTCAACACCTGCTGACCCATTAAGCCCCGGGATCTATTAGTACCATTTGGTGGATACCGATGGACGGTGGCAGAGAAAGTCCAGGCAGAAGAAGAGAGCAGAAACCATCCTTGCTCAGGACAGGGGTGGACAGGAGGTCAAATGTGGCCATTGATTGCAGGGGCTCTTGCAGAGAATGCCCAAGTAGGAGGAGCCAGGTCTGATCCGGTGAGGTGCAGGAAATGTTCTCGAGCGAGGGTGCACATCCCTTAACCCAGATTAGTCACTCTGAGTCCGCGCTCTTTGCATTTGAAACACAGCAGGGAAACCCCTGGGATGCTAGTGGAAGCAAAGGAGGATGTTAAAACAGCAGTTCCAAATGCAACACTTTTTTTTGGGTATTTTTTAAAAATATGTGCATGTGAGTGTGTGTGCACGTGGAAGTCATGGCGACCTCTGGTGACTGACCCCTATTGGGGGCCTGGAGGATATTCAGAGAAGTGTCTGTGTAAAGCCTGCCCCCGCCTCCCGCCCGTGGTATTCCAAGGAGGTCTCCCATCCAAGTACTTGCCAGAGCCGACCCTGCTTAGCTTCCGAGATCCAACGAGATCGGGCTTGCCTGGGCTAGCCAGGTCAGGGCCAAATGCAACACTTGAGGGCAGTGGCGGACCTACATTTTTGATACCCCGAAGCTTGAACTGCTATGGGGGCCCCTTCTCAACCAGCAACAACAGCGCAGCATCCAACAAGGCCATATGAAACGGGTTATTATAGCATATTCTAAGGTCAGTATTTAGTACTTCAGCCCATTGGCGTATGATTCTGTCACTAAAATAGCCTTATTTTAATAACAAACCCTTTAAAAAACTCCATCAATTTTGTTGAAAAATTCATTCGTTTTTTTAAAAAAAGTCGCTTCAGGGCCTCCAGAATTAGGGGCCCTAAAGTTTAAGCTTCATTAGTTTCATAGTAGATCCGCCCCTGCTTGAGGGGCAGCTTAGCTTGGACCAGGGTGAGCTTACACCTACTGGCACTGACAGGGTTTTTTTGCGCACTTTTGGTGCCCGCCCCCCCCTTGGGGAAGCCTGCCACGACCGGAGTTTATCGGGGCTCAGTTCTGGCTGTGAACCCCCCACTCTTTGCTCAAGGAACTCTGTCCTCTCCTTCCAGATCAGCCCACTAAGTTGCCTTCTATGGCGTCCAGTCCTCAAGGTCAGTATCCAGAGGGGCTAGCAGCCATGTTCGTCCGTTGCTGCTAAAAGGTCAGTATTGCCTGCTCTGACTGGCAGCGGCTCTCCAGGCGCTCTTTCCCCCCACCCGCTGCCTGATCCTTTTAACTGGAGAGGCTGGAGACTGAACTTGGGCCCTTCCGCAGACATTCTACCCCTGGTGACCCTGATGAGAGCTGGTGGTAGCTAGTCATGGAGGAGGAACTTTGCATGTGCTCAGAGGCACTCTTCTTCTTGTGGTTGTGGCTGAGGGCTGACCCCTGGCGTACCACCCCCCACCCCCCAGTTTTCTAGCTGCTCTGCTGCTCCCTAGAGAGCCGCCGGATCCTTGGTGTGAGGCACTTCTCCGGCCCCGCAGCACCGGCTTCCTGCAAACACACCTTCTTCTCTACTTTGGCCGATTTGTGGGCCAGCCGCTTGCCGCTGCATTTTTCCTGCACCGCCTGCCGCTGCATTTTTGCATGGTGCTTTCCTGCCGGACCCACTGCCGAGGATGCGGAGCGATGGTTAGTCGGCCGGCCGTCTGGTCTGGCCATGTTGCTGGGGGGGGGGGGACACCCAGCTCTGGCCCCTCTGGGAGGAGAAAAAGCCAAGGGGAGGCAGCCTGGCGGCTGACTGAGCACCAGAAGTGGCACCTTCGCCTTGGCACGCACCAGCCTGGCAACGAGGGAGGCCGCCCAGCCCCGCCTCCTCCACCTTCTCCCCCGAGACGACATCCAGCTGCTGCCACTGCCCGGAGCCTGAGCGCCAAACTGCGCTGTTTTGCCGTGCATTGGTGCTGCTGCCAACCGACAGGGAGAGAGCTGGCTGGGCTTTCATTGTCTCCTTGAGTCAAAAGGGAGTGGATCGAGGCTTCACTGGTTTAGAGTCCATCTGAGAGCAGGATTTGGCCCTGACTTGTCATTAAAGATAGGGTGGCAGGGCTTTTGGCAGTGCCGGGGGGGGGGGAGCAGGCCAGTTCAGCGCTCACCTCCAGGGGGTGCCCTAAGCAAAAGTCTACTCTGCCTAATGGGTGGGCCGGTCCAGGGCACTGGGCATTTCCACAACAGGTTTTTTGCTCCAGCTTAGCTGTTTTCCACTCTCCCTTGTACACAGTGTTATCTGCAGGTGGCTGATCTCCCAGTTTTTCTTCAAGTTTTTCCCTGTTGTTGTTTTTTCCAGGCCAGCTGATGCAAAAACCGAATATGGAGAAGCCAATGGCTGCCTGCAATCCCCTCAAGGGCCACTTTGTTCAGCTCGCTGCAAGCTACCAGTGGACTTCTAGATAGGGTTGCCAACCTCCAGGTGGGGTCTCCCAGAATGACAGCTGATCCCCAGAGATCAGTTCCCCTGCAGAAAATGGCTGCTCTGGAAGGCAAACTCTTTGGCAATATACTCTGTTGAGGTCCCTCACTTCCCCAAATGCTGCCCTCCCAAGGCTCCACTCTCAAATCTCCAGGGAAGATCTAACCGGGAATTGGCAATTTGACTTCTAGGCCGGTAGAAAACCATCCCTGCAAATTAAATTGCCAGCCTGCCCTGGCATGCAAGCCTGAAATCTGCTTTATCTACACCTTGCAAATTTTTGCATCTGGAAGCCAAATCCAGAAGACCTGCTTCCTTCCCTCTCAGAAATTTGGTATCTCACCCTTGCCGTGTTCACCAGCCATTTCAATTCTGCTCGGGCCACACAACAGAAGGAAAGGGCGGGTTTGGCCCAGGAGCACAAATTAGCACACAACCAGCATATTTTGCTTACTTCTGTCTCAGATTTGGAGAGGGTATTTCGCAAGCCACAGGGAAGGTCCAGTTGGACAGGGTTACTCCAATAGCCAGGATGGCTTTGGGGGGGAAACCCCAAGAACCTCCCTGAAAACCTTGCCTCAATCGGAAATCTCTGCAGACAAAATACATTCAGCTCTACAGAACGCCCTGCAATCGAAGACGGTATTATCCCCTTCTGAAAGACAAACAAGCAAAGCCCTCGAATGACCCCCCCTAAGCTGTGGGCGGGGGCCTGGGAGAACAGATGTTCCAACTGGGAGCTTTATCGTGTGCCCAATATTAATATCAAAATGTGAATGGATTGCCAGGTTGGCGGAGCTCTGTGAAGTGAATGGGATTAGGCAGCCCATGGACCGGGATGCTAATTGGAGAAGGGGGGGGAGACGAAGGGATAAAGAAAACCCACACTCGGGGTGAATGAAGATACTGAGCCAGACAATCGGGGAGAACAGCTGTCTCTTGCGTACAGCCTTGCTGAGCATCTGTGCCAGACCGCCTTTGTTTGGCTGGATTGTTACTATTTTTTTGCCCATTCATACAAATGTATCCCCCATTAGTCGCTTGTTTAAACACAGGGACATGCTCCTCTCCTAGCAACAAGTCAACGCTGGGGTACGTAAGCAAACCACAAAGTTTGTTCCAGTGTCATCTTATTTCCTTCATTTACCCCCCCCCCCAATGGGGGCACAAAGTGGTCTGCATCATTCTCCTCGCCTCCATTATACCCTCCCAACAACCCTGGAAGGTAGGTTAGGTTGAGAGTGTGTGACTGGCCAAAGATCACCTAGCGAGTTTCCAGGGCAGAGTGGGGATTTGAACTTGGGTCTCCCACACCCTCGTCAGATGCTCTGACCCCCACGCCACGCTGGCTGTCATCCTAGCCAGAGGCAGCTCTGTGGCAGCTCTGTAGCCCACAAAGCCATTCCATGGTTCGAGACCGTGGGCCATGGTAGCGTATGCCACTTGTGGCTCAAGTCCCCATGAGAGATTTTGCCAGCAGTCCAGGGATTCTCAATTTATGCCCCCGCCCACCAAAGGGGGGATGCAGCAGGCCTGGAGCAAGAAGGACCCCCTTTCTGGCTGGAGAGGGCTTAACGCATGAAGCTGCTTTTGTCCAGAGTCAGACCTTTGGTCTATACAAGTCCGTCTTGTCAGCTCTGACTGGCAGCAGCTTTCCCAGATTTGGTGCAGAGGGCCTTCACATCATCTCTGACTGGAGATGCCAGGGATTGAACCTGGAAATGCCTGCAGACCAAACCGTTGGGATTTGCAAGGGTCCTCACTTCAGTCATGAAAGAGTTAATACGTTCTTTGTGTTTATAAATAGTAGTTATCACTGACCAATTAGAGACCCTGTAGAAGTTCCCACTAGAGAAGGAGGAGGTAATAATCCTAATGAAGTCATCGGAGATTCCCTGTTGGTTAATCAGTTTTATTGGGGGTTTTAGTCACGTACTCAGTCAGGGGGGATTTGGGGTTTGTGTTCCTGTTTCTTTATTCTAGAGATCACCAGAGCTTTTAGTCAACATGGAAGTTAGATCAGGAGATGCTAGTTAGACTATTTACAGTTTATTATTTTTCGTCCAAATATAACCCTACCCTTTAGTAAAGTCCTTTTTTTATTATTAAACACACGTGACTTTGTGCTACTTTTATTCTGCTGTGTTTGGGGCGCTCTGTTAATTTCCCCAGTGCAAACAGATCCTCTGTCAGTGAGCCACAGCCTCTCTCCCTAGGGCTGCAGTCAACTTCTCCAAGACACACACGGGTGTACATCCATGCAGGGATTCGTTATGCTCACCTGCCAAAGAGTTGGCTGCTGTTGGGTTACTGGGGTGGGGGGAGGTTTAAAAGCAAAGTTACCTCCAGAAGGCTCAAAGCGCTCAGGGGGGCACAGCTTTTATTACACTGAATGGAGGGCAAGGCAGGATGGCAGGTCTGGTGCAATTCTCGCTTGCAGCCAGGAGCGTGGGCTGTGGGGCACCTGCCCAGCTATGCCACAACTCCCAGTGCCCATGACACTATTCTGGCACAAGCTTTTGTGGACTATAGACTGCCCTGTGTGTCTGGCCAAGTGGGCTCAGTCCAACACGCTTTGGATACAATACAAAATTTATAGCAGGGGTGTCAAACATAAGGCCCGGGGGCCAGAACCGGTCCATCCAGGGCTCTTAAGCGGCCCATGAGCAACTGTCGCGAGGGAGGGAACAGGAGACTGCTTGGGGAGGGGGTGGAGCCACTCGAATTGTGCCTTCAGCATGGCGGAACAACCTTGTCTCGCAGCGTGGGAGCGTCTGCCCAGTGCTGCACCGCTGGCTCTCCAGTCCACCCAGATGGGTTTTCCTTTGCGCACACAGCTCCCACCCCCGCCCACAGGCATAGACTACGGGGGGGGGGGGCTCGAGCCACCCCCGAAATTTCCCGGGGGGGGACTGAGCCCCCCCCGGGAAAACGTAGCACCTGCTGCCACGCCTCGCCACCGCGCCTCGCCGGGCCCTTCCAAGGCCCATCAGCCGCTGCTGCCGGTGCCTCTCCCCCCACCGCCCTGGCCACTCCTCCCTCCTTCCCTCTCCCTCTCTCTTTTCCGGACGAAATGCCCAGCGTGATTACGTCACTCGGAAGTGACGCCATCACGCTGGGCACGTTGCCAGGGTGACGCTCTGGCAATTGCCCTGAAACTCTATGGTGCCATAGAGGGAGGGAGAGGGAAGGAGTGGCCAGGCCAGAGGGGGGGAGCGAGAGAGGCACCGGCAGCAGTGGCTGGCAGGCCTCAGAAGGGCCCGGGGAGGCACGGCGGCAGGCGCTACGTTTCACCTGGGGGGGAAACATCGCTCCAGCAACCGCGCGTGCACTAAAAAGCCCCTGCCCCCCCAGCATTTACAAAACTCTACACCCCTGCCCCATCTCATGGGGCCTTGCAGCGAGGACACAACAACTCGGAGCTTACCAGCTGTTGTCCTTTATACAGTTTATATTTCTGGTACCTGGCATTACATTTATGGCACACATGGCCCGGCCCGACAAAGTGACATTTATGTCAGATCCGGCCCTTGTAACAAATGAGTTTGACACCTCTGATTTATAGTCTTTACAATGCCTGCAGACTGTACCCTGGAGATTGCTGAATCTGAGTTCATTCACAAGTTCGGAACATAAACCCCACTTCTCGCCCAGGGCTGAATAGTAACACAGGATTTTTATCTCATTTAGGGGTAATTTTCTGCCCCTAAGCATTTCTCCCTGGCTCTAATCTACATCCTGACTCCTTTCTTTGCTACCCCCATCCCACCGTCAGGCCCAAATACAGGTACACGGGGATCTCCATTCCTACTTGTATCTGATGAAGGGAGCTTTGACTCTGGAAAGCTCATCCCACCGAAATCTTGTCAGTCTCTAAGGTGCTCCTGGACTCAAGCCTAGGTTAGAGATGTCACCCTCCTCCTTCTCTGAATCAGGATTCCTCAGCTAGCTGCTTTTAAATAAAAATAAATAAATGAACCCATGTTTCTGCATTGCACTTCCGAGCCAGCTAATGTCTTTCGGCATCCAGATTTTCTGCAATGATAGTGTAAGACAATACTTTAAAATAATCAAAGAAGTAATATGGTTCAATTTAGAAGAGAACAGGACGAATACTAAGTTAAGGTTAAATATTTAATATTTGAAGATTATAGAACTGCTAGTTTAAATCTAATCTAGTCTTTTAAATAAACAGGGGTATAGTGTATGGAAACAGAACCAAATATTCTTTACTTCATTTTGTTTCCCTTTATCTCTCTGTTCCTGATGTGGCTACAATTATAAGAATTTGCAGCGTTCCCTCTAAGCTGAGTTAATGTGAGCTAGCTCACAGTTTTTTAGCCTCCAGCTCACACATTTTTGTCTTAGCTCAGGAAGGAGGGCTCCAGAGCAAACTAATTTATGCAGTAGCCAAATTGCTCGCTCACAACTTTAGTGCCAGTAGCTCACAAAGTAGAATCTTTGCTCACAAGACTCCACAGCTTAGAGGGAGCACTGGTAATAAGGTTGATTAAGGAAATGTTCTTGAATATGTTTATATTTGATATATGTGATTTATATACTCTGTATGATACATTATCTATACCTTCGAAAGTCCTTGATAACTGTAAACATTGAATAACTTCTAATTTTTAATACTGCATTCCTTCTTTTTTCTGTACCCTTCTTTATCTTTGAATGTGTGTGTGTGTGTGTGTCTGTGTATTGTTGTTGTTTGGTCGCACAGTCGAGTCCAACTCTTTGTGACCTCATGGATTACATCACGCTAGGCCCTCCTGTCTTCCATCGTGCTTCGGAGTTTGCTTAATTTCATGTTTGTTGCATCGATAACAATAACACTGGCTAACCATCTCATCCTTTGCCGTCCCCTTCTTCTTTGACCTTCAATCTTTCCCAGCCTCAGGGTCTTCTCCAGGGAGTGCTCCCTTCTCATTTGGTGGCCAAAGTATTGAAGCTTCAGCTTCAGTGTCTGGCCTTCCAGGGAACAGTCAGGATTGATTTCTTTTAAGATTGACTGATTTGATCTCCTTGCAGTCCAAGGGACTCTCAGGAGTCTTCTCCAGCACCATAATTCAAAAGAATCTATTCTTTGGTGCTCGGCCTTCCTCAAAGTCCAACTCTCGCAGCCAGACATTATTACCGGGAATTCCATTGCTTTGACCATATGGACTTTTGTTGGCAGGGTGATGTCTCTATTTTTTATTATGCTGTCTAGGTTTGCCATCGCTTTCCTCCCAAGGAGCAGGCATCTTTTAATTTCCTGGCTGCAGTTATCGTCTGCAGTAATCTTGGATCCCAGGAATATGAACTCTGTCACTGCTTCCACAACTTCCCCTTCTATTTGTCAAGAAGTGATGGGGCCGGATGCCATGATCTTAGTTTTTTTGTTGTTGAGTTTCAAGCCAACTTTTGCGCTCTCCTCTTTCATTCTTAGCAAGAGGCTCTTGAAGTCCTCTTCACTTTCTGCCATTAGAGTGGTATCATCTGCGTATCTGAAGTCGCTGATGTTTTCCCCAGCAATCTTAATTCCGGTTTGTGATTCATCCAGGCCAGCATTTCGCATGATGTACTCTGCATATAAATTAAATAAGCAAGGTGACAATATACATCCTTGTCATACTCCTTTTCCCTATGCTAAACCAATCAGTTGTTCCGTATCCGGTTTTAACTGTCGCTTCTTGACCCTTATACAGATTTCTCAGGAGACATGTGAGGTGGTCTGGTACTCCCATCTCTTTAAGGACTTGCCATAGTTTGTTGTGATCCACACAATCAAAGGCTTTAGCAGAGTCAATGAAGCAGAAGCAGATGTTTTTCTGATAGTCTCTTGCTTTCTCCATAATCCAGCGAATGTTGGCAATTTGATCTTTAGTTCCTCTACCTCTTCGAAACCCAGCTTGTTCTTCTGGCAGTTCTCTATCCACGTTCTGCTGAAGCCTAGCTTTGTGTGTGTGTGTGTGTGTGTGTGTGTGTGTGTGTGTATATATCTAGGTTAGAGATGTCACCCTCCTTCTTCTCTGAATCAAGAATTCCTTAGCTAGCTAGCTGCTTTTAAATAAATAAAAAAACAAATCCATGTTTCTGTATCGCACCTCTAAGTCAGCTAATGTCTTTCGACATCCAGTGAGTAAAAAGGCAAACAGAACTTGCGTGTGTTTGCATCAGCTAGCTTGACACGGAGCCGGAGGTTTGTGTTTTGGAAAGAGGTGTCAAAGGGATGAATTCTGATTTCCATTAAGCAAAGCATTTTGGAAAGAGACTACCCTGGACTCCCCACCCCTCACAATGCACATGTCAGCCCCCTGCTACGATAAGAGATCCTCGCAGTTACGGAGTAGATCCATCAAGGCGTCAGTCAGCCAAATTTGTCAGCAAAGATCACCCAGGGGAAAAACAAAGAGACTTGGCCGTCACCAACTTATTAATTACTGCATCTCGAGAACTCAAGAAGACATGTTTATATGCTCCTAATACTTTATCTGAAGTCCTTCCAGGATCCCATATTGTTGCTGAGAATCCAAAAGTCACACCACCAAGGGTGGGGGTGTCCTCTGCACCCGCTCCCCCTTGCTGACAGTATGATTGTATTTCCTAGAGTGCTGGACTAGGATTCAAGACGGGTGGGCTCAGCTCCCCATTCTGAAACAGAAGCTCGCTGGATGACCTTGAATCAGTCTCTCTCTCTCTCCCCCTGCCTAACCTGCCTCACAGGGTTGTTGTGAAGATAAACTGATGAAGAGAGAATAACGCACAATGCTCTGAACTCTTCAAAGGAAAGGCAGAATTTTAAAAAGCGATAGACGATTGTGTGATTATTAGTAAAACCTGCTGGACAGTGCCTGCTGAGAATATCACAGATAAATCCCCAGTCACTAAATTTTGTCCTAGTTTTTAAAAGTGATTTTCATTTGGTTTCGGGGGTTTTGGGTGCTTCTTGGTTCAAACGTCACCTCCATCATACACTGAGTACCTAACTAACATGTTACATATGCAGTACCTAGGGTTGCCCCCCCCCCCCGGGTCGAGGCAGGGGATCCCAAACCCCCAAACAGCAGCATCCTGCGGGGACAATGCTGGCACAATGATGTTAACAGTAGTGATGTCATCACACTGGGGCTGTCATACGGCAACACTCTGGCATTCGGGAGGGAAACTCTATCATTACCATAGAGTTTTTGCCCCAAATGCTAGAGATGTCCTGACAAGGAGCCCCCCGCCGAAGGAAAGGTAAGACATAGCAACCCTAGCAGTACCCCAGTTTGCCACGAGAACTTTCACTTGGACATACACTTTGAATTCCTCACTTGAGGACTCAGTTCCCAGGCACATGGGACTGATTTGGCTTGGGACTGCAGAGCACAGGGAGAGGGCACTTAATCCTTTCACCAACCTGTGCCATTTTCCTAACTTAAAATGGGCCCACTGGGAAAGCTTACGTGTTACGTGAAGCACTATAAACCAAGAATAGAGATTTCCCAATGATCCTAAGGTCCGAACATCAGGTAGAGAAGAAAGCCTTTATTTTTTATGACGTCAGTCTCGGCAATGGTAATCCATTAAAGCTACCGAGCCCAGATTTTACTGAGGCTTGGTGTTTTATACCAGGGGGTGGGGACGCACAGAAAGGAAGGGGACAGTGTCATACAGCATCATATTTGTTAACAAATCATACGATATAACTCCGCCTAACTAGCTGCTCAAGTGTTAGGAATGTTTCTATCTAAATGTTGCTAATTGCTTGCCGTTCCCATGGTTCTTTAGCCCAGCCTAAGAGCAATAATGTTGCACACTAAACAATGTAAGACTGTTAGCTAGATGTTGTTAGTGTTCCATGTAACAGCAAAGAATCTTGTTTCATTGACCTTGCATTTCAAAGCTTCTAACTTACTAAGCAATATGCAGAGTTCTATTCAGCATAATTATTGATTAATTTTTCTTATTGCTTCAATAGCACCCACTGAACCATTTCAGATCAGGAAAATAAGGGAGAAACCTTCTGTAACTTTCCCTTGTACACCATGGTCTTGACCTCAATTGGGTCCCCACACATGTGGGAACTGAGTTTTCGGGGGGAACTCTTGACTGAAAGTGCTCAAGGCACAACCAGAAGTGACCCAAGGCCTTTGTAATGAGCAGTTAAGAGTCTGGGTGGCTGCAGGCATGCCATTCTGTCTCATTCGAGCCTCAGTTGCCACATACCCCTTCTGGAATCTGGGGATAATAACATGGTTCTGTCTTACAAGGCGGCCAATAAGAAAACTGAGATGAAGTAACAGCCATTTCAGCATCAGAGGTACAGCATTTGGGTGCCAGTTTCGTGTAGTGGTTAGGAGTAGGGACTCTAATCTGGGAGAACCGAGTTTGATTCCTCACTCCTCCGCATGCAGCTGCTGGTGTGGCCTTGGGCAAGCCACAGTTCTCCCAGAGCTGTTCTCTCAAGAGCAATTCTCTCAAAGCTCTTTCAGCCTCACCTACTGTTGTCTGTTGTGCGGAGAGGAAGGGAAGGAGATTGTAAGCTGCTCTGAGTGAAGGGCGGGGTATAAATCCAATTTCTTCTCTTCTCTTCTTCTTCTTCTCCTGGCTCCTTCCAATTTGGCTCCTAGGACATTACAGACCTCTCATCTTGGGAGGAAGGGGCTAAAGCTCTCACTCAGCAACTGGGGCTAAGATATTGTACATTGGAGGGAGGAAATCAATAAAAAGCACTTTGTCCGCATGAAGGCGTGCTGCATCACTGAAAAGCATTATACAAGCCAGGCAATTGGCTTTCCTGCTATTATTTTTAATTGGTTTTTCGACGGCTGGGATCGTTAGCCACCCTGAGTGCCCTGAATGAGGCAGAAAGTTCATTTGCTTGCCACTGAAATAGCTAAACAAATAATAAAAAGTTACTGCCTCAGGATATTCAGCATAGCCCTTTGAAGACATTAGGCATGGTCTCCCCGAATGAAAAATCTAGCCAGAGGCTGGAGGCTGAGACCACAAATGTGCTGGGAGGGACAGAAAAAAGGAGTAGTCTGGATATGGGCAGGGACCAGACAGCTGGAGTGGAAGTTGCCTATAGATGCTGCTGGGGATTTGGATCCCGGATCAGGGGTTGTGCAGCCTGCTTTTAGTGGAGCTGTTTGCTTCCCACAGGCTACCTAAGCATAGATTTGTATAAACAGGGATTGTGAAGACACCATACATTTCCCGCACCTCTAGCCATTGCAAAGATGGAGCCTCCCTGTTGTCCCAAGAGGCACATATTAGGGACCTCTGGCTGCTCAGGGAAATGAGGTGAGGCCATCCACTTTCTAAAAGAGGGTCCTAGCCCTTCTTCCTCTGGGGACTTCCAGGAAGAGGTGGGGTGGCCTGTGCCCCATTGACATATCCAATAGCTGCCTGTTTCTGAAACACAGTCAATTGACACAGAAGAAGTAAAGACAGCAGAATTCTAAGGGTGGATTCATGACTACAGCTTGGACTAAAGGTAAAAGTTTCCCTTGCTCAAAAGCCAGTTGAACCCGACTCCAGGGGGTGGTGCTCATCTCCGTTTCCAAGCTGAAGAGTCAGCGCTATCCGAAGACTTCTCCGTGATCATGTGGCTGGCATGACTAAACACCGAGGTGCACAGAATGTTGTTAACTTCCCACCAAAGTGGTACCTGTTTATCTACTTGAAATTTCTTGCTTTCAAACTGTTAGGCTGGCAGGAGCTGGGGCCAGAGACGAGAGCTCACTCCGTCATGCGGCACTCAGGTCTCGAACTGCCAAACTACAGACCTTCCGGTCTGCAGTTCAGCGTCTTGACCTCTGAGCCACCGGACCTGGACTATTGGATGCTTGAAGTAAGGGTTCAAAAGACTGTCGTGCTGGGTTGCTGGCCCAGGCTAGCCTGATCTCATTAGATATCATAAGCTAAGCAGGGTTGGCTCTGATAAGTACTTGGATGGGAGACCACCAAGGAAGTCCAGGGGCTGCTCCTGAGAGACAGGCAATGGCAAAACACCTCTGTTCATCTCTTGCCTTGAAAACCCTCTGGGGTCACCATAAGTCAGCTGTGACTTGACAGGACTTTCCTCCACCACCACATCGGTATTGTTGCTATATTCACTGGATGCCTGACACGCAAACACAAGAACAACCCTGATGGAGCAGACCAAGGGTCTCAGAAGGCCCACAAGCAGAACATTAAGGCAACAAACTGATTCTGCTGCATGTTGTATTTGGAGGCGGACTGCCTCTGAACATGGAGGTTCCACTGCAGGATCATGGCTAATAAAACACGGACAGACCTCTTTCTCCAGTAATTTGTTTCGCCCCGAGGGCTCTACTGTACGTATGGATCAGCTTCCTCACAGAAAACCTCACATGATCCAGCCCACACTATCGATCACAAGCATGATGCAGAAGCAGTGGTTATAAAAAACAGCATTTAACCAAGCCCATACTTCAGATCTTTACAACAGCCCTGGAAAGTAGGTCCATACTACCATGCTTCAGGTCATCTAAGGGACTCAGTGAGAAAGGATTTCACTCTGGGTCTTCCTGATCTGCAGCTCAGCTTTTTCGCCTCTCCAGAACACCAACAAGCAAGTCACCACACCCTAACGCCTCCGAATCGCTTGCGGGAGCCCAGCCACGTGGCTCAAGGCTAAGGTGTAAACGTAAACGGTCCATGCCAGCTCTGACCTAGGGGAGCCATCCTCGCCATCCCCAAACAGGGTGATCTGTTAGATCCTGGGATGAAACCTGAAGACATGTTATTGGCTCCTCACCCAGACCCCCCCAACACACACACACATATTCTGTATATAGACATAACCAAAGGTACTTATCTAATTACGTCTTGAAATCAAGAGGGGGGTTATCTTTGTTCACTTCGTTTGACAAAATCTCAGGAATGCTTCATGTATATTAAAACCCTGAGGCTGCTGTGTGAAAGATTGCTACTTTTCATCAGTAGGTGTGCCAGAGCGGATAAAGGCCTTGATTTGGGCCAAGTACAGCCCCACAATCTGGTGTCAAAGCTACCTATGTTCAGGAAAGAAATGTCAGTCATTCTTTACTCAGTACACCTCCCCCCCATCAGGGGAACTTAGAAGGTTCCCAAGGCGCACTGCCATCCAGGCTGTGGAGCCCCAGATGTGCTTCGTTTCAGCATGGTTGCCACATCATGTGCCTCCAGACCATACCCTGGGACAGTTTGGATATACGCAGACTGACTACATTTTCCTCAGCATTGCAAAACCACAGTCCAGAGCATTTCCAGATCAAGGCCAGGATTTCTGCCAACTGTTGAAATACCTTTTAACCAGTGTTGGTGTAGTGGTTAAGAGTGGCAGACTCTAATCTGGAGAACTGGGTTTGATTCCCCACTCCTCCTCCACATGAAGTCTGCTGGGTGGCCTGTTATAGAGAGAGGAAGGAAAGGAGATTGTAAGCTGCTTTGAGACGCCTTAAGGTAGAGGCAAAAGGTAAAGGTATCCCTTGCTCGAAAGCCAGTCGGATCCAACTCTAGGGGGTAGCACTCATCTCCGTTTCCAAGCTGAAGAGCCAGCGCTGTCCTAAGACATTTCCGTGGATATGTGACCAGCATGACTGAGTGCCGAAGTGCACAGAACGCTGTTACCTCCCCACCAAAGCGGTACCTATGTATCTACTTGCAATTTCTTGCTTTTGAACTGCTAGGTTGGCAAGAACTGGGGCCAGAGACAGGAGCTCACTCCATCACGCAGCACTCGGGTCTCGAACTGCCAAACTACCAACCTTACAGTCTGCAGCTCAGCATCTTAACCACTGAGCCACCGCGGCCCCTAAGATAGAGAAAAGCAGAGTATAAAAACCTACCCTTCTTCTCCTAAGTGGAAAAAAATTAAGTGCTACTCAACCACTCACCTTCCTCTCAAAAATCCCAGAGTGTTCTCGAGGGTTGTACATCCGACTCAAAAGATATGCAAGCATGACTTTCTGACTTCAGAAGCAGCCCAAGACTCAGCACATCACTTGTGAAGTTCTGACACACCGTATTTCTTCATCTTCAAACCAAGCATCTGAAGTATTCTCTACTCCCCTCTTTCCAAGCCTTTCAGCAGTGAGGAGTGCCCATCAGAACCTTCCAGGCCCAGTCACCCTGAGGAGCTAGGAAAACCTGCCCTAGCAGCAGTGTGTGTGTGTGGGTGGGTGCTTCAGTCCCTGCCATTTCCTCAGAAAGAGTAACAACTTTATTCTGTACCAACCAGATTCAGACAACAGCATGGGTTGGGCAGGCAGGCGAGTGGATCCACTCATAGGGTTGCCAGGTCCCCCCAGGGGGCGGGGAAATCCCCGTTCGATGGGTCCATTCCCCACCAGCCCAGATTGGGCTGCCAGGGGGAACCCCACCCCCCAATTCCGGGCACATTGCAGGGGGATACTCTATCATTTGAGGGAAAACTCTATGGTTTTCCCTTGAATGGTGGTAGTCCCCAGGGATCCTTTTGTAGAAAAAGAGGTACAGGAGCTCATTAGCATAACTCATTAGCATAACTCATTCGCATATGCCACGTCCCCTGACATCACCGGAAGTGTGTCAGAAAGAGAATGTCAGTTTCAGCTCCATTATACCCTATGGGCCATTGAAATCAATGGCAAAAACTCATAGGGTATATGAGGGGCTGGAGGAAAGGGGGTTTGAGGGAGAGGCTCCAAACTTGCAGGGTAGCTGCTGGGGCCTCTCCTCGAAATACCCACCAAGTTTCAAGAAGATTGGACCACGGGGTCCAATTCTACGGGCCCCCAAACAGGTTGTCCCATCCCCTCCATTGTTCTCTATGGTGGGAACACTTTTTCCCACCATAGAGAACAATGGAGGGGATGGGACAACCTGTTTGGGGGCCCGTAGAATTGGACCCCGTGGTCCAATCTTCTTGAAACTTGGTGGGTATTTCGAGGAGAGGCCCCAGCAGCTACCCTGCAAGTTTGGAGCCTCTCCCACAAACCCCCTCCCCTCCAGTGGCTTTTAAAGTTGCTGCTGAATTTCGGCAGCAATTCGGCAGCAGGCTGAATCAGATCAGAGAATCTGATTCAGCCCGTGGCTGCCCTAGTGGCCACTCCTGAGCTGGCGGAGCTTTGCTCTGCCTTGCTCCGGCCCAAAAGGACCCCTGGTAGTCCCGCCCTCCACGTGCCTGATGCAATGACGTCACTTCCGGGTAGTGTCATCATGTCGTGCGCAAAGTGCACACATCAAGGAACTCCAGGACGGCACCTGGGACTCCCCCGCTAAAAAGGTGAGAGTTGGCAACCCTAATCCACTGCCAGTGACCCGCAGCCTCTAAGAAACATGCCACCTCCAAACAATTGTTCTCTTAAGAAAGCTGCTGAGTGAGTCTTGAGGGACAGTTTTCAGGTGGGAGCGGAGATGTGAAAGGCAGGCAGGGAGCAAGTGGTTGGTGGATCCTCAGCACTTTTTGGCTCCTGTTACTATCAAACAAGGAGCAGCTGCATTTTTAAGGGCCTGCCAGCAGCTGTTGAATCAGTGGGCTCCTTGCTATCCCCCTGTGATGATGGGCACTGACAGAAAAGGAGGCAACAGATCATTCATAACCAGCCGAAGACACTCTTTGTGTTTTCCTCGGCCCCAAACAGTGTTCTTAGTGCTTTACCATCTCAGAGGAAAAGGAAAGGAAAGGCAGGGGGGATGCAATTTCAAGGTGTGTGTGAGGGGGAGAAGCAGGGCTGTGACCAATGTTTCCTCTGATTTTTCCCCCTACTGAGTGGAGCAGTCCACATCCTGAGCAGAATATAACTGCTGTTATCTTAAAATGAATACAAGAAAAGAGAACTACGGGGATGATTCCAAATGGAAATAACGATAACCGTAGAACAATAACTAATTAACTCTTAAACAAGTCTCTTTTTTAATATACCTGTTTACTAAGTACATAAATATCAAATAATAGAAATATTACCTCTGTGTCCATTGAACAAAATCATCTATACAATGCCAGTCTACTGGTTAACAAATCCCTTCAGCTCAATAAATTTTTACAGCTATATAGAAAAGCTAATAAATACTAATAAACAGCACAACAAAGCTAAGAAACACCCCCGAGGAATGTTAATAAATGAAGTAAATACCCAGAAACATTAATTTTGCTTTCCTTTCTCCCCAGATAACCCAGCCATTGAGATTATCACTACTTATTTGGGGGGCGCTGAAAGGACATTTCAGCCCTCAAATAAACATCAGCACAACAATAGCTGAACTGTTAAGAGATACTAAATAGAATTTAAAAAAAGACAAGAGCAAAAAGTCAGTCATCTCCAATATGACGTCCTTTGGGAACCATGGTGGCCATATGTTTCTCCTCCCAAATCCAAGAACCAGACCGGGCTTTTTTCCACCTCACTGGAGCAGGAAGTGCTTCAGAAAAGCCCAAGAAGCATCACTTGGGTGACTGCAAGGAATCCACATTCAGAAACTGCTGCCCTCATTATAGGAGGGCATTTGGCTCGGAACCTTCCAATGTTTTGCAGACTAGGATGGCAGCCATCTTGTGGTTGGCCTTGTTCCCCCTCACCCTGACAGCCATTTTGTAGTGGCATCTCTTACTTGTTCTCAGAATTCTAATAGTACCCACAGACTCAACAAGGGGTTAAGATGTAAGATTTGGGGAGAGGGACAGGCAAAGGACTTGGGCACAGAGATTCCTGATGATGGACGCACAATAACTACAATGGAAAATAATCTGAAATGGCAGAAAACGTCTGGAAAAATCCCAAAACCAGAGGCATTACTGAACACTTTGAAACATTCAAGTATCTGAGGTGTAGAACTTCTAAAGCAAATTTTATTCATATATTGGGGAAAATGATGTAAAAATGGATGGGAGTTATCATGGTGGAACACAAGGCCAAGAATGCTTATTCCTTGTGTGTAGGGTTGCCATCTCCAGGTTGTGAAATTCCTGGAGATTTGGGGGGGGAGAGCCTGGGGAGGGCAAGGGAAGGAACTGCAATGGGGTTGTAATGCCCTAGAGTCCACCCACCAAAGCAGCCATTTTCTCCAGTGGAACTGATCTCTGTCATCTGGAGATCAATTGTAATTCTGGGAGATCTCCAGGCCTCCTGATGAGGTTGGCAGCCCAACCTGTGTGTCCTGTTATCTAAAAATGCCCGTAAGGCATCTTTTCCCGGCAGCAAAAGTTACATTCAGCCCTGACCTGGAAGACCCAGGCTATCCTGATCTCACCAGATCTTGGAAGCTAAGCAGGGTCGGTCTCGGTTAGTACTTGGATGGGAGACCACCAAAGAAGTCCAGGGTCGCAATGCAGTGGCGGGCAATGGCAAACGACCTCTGAACATCTCTTGTCTTGAAAACTTTACAGGGTTGCCGGAAGTCAGCTGTGACTTGACAACACTTTCCATCATCTGAAGTGACAAAACAAGTTACTTTTTATTAGGGTTATTCCAGGCAACACCCAGCCTTTCATGATCACGTAAGACCTTCTGCACTGTTTTCTCTTTTGCAGATATATTTAATAATGGCATAAAATGTTTAAAAGTTGAAAGAAAAACTGAACAATACACGTCGTTTGTGGTGTTCCCTCCCGACCCCTTAAGAATCAATATGAATTCCGCACATCCCTCCAGGGACAACATCTCAAACGTGCTGGAATCATCACAGCCTAGAGAAGCAATGAAAGAACTGGAAGCCTGAGTACTGGGGGGGCGCACGGAGCATGCAATTAGAGGCCGCCCCCTCAGACCCCGGGATCAGGCCATCCCGCTACGCGGCATTTTCCAGTCTTCCAGTCCAACACGTCAAAGCACCAGGCTCCCTGCCTGCCTTTCACATCTCCGCTCCCACCTGAAAACTGTCTCTCAAGCCTCACTCAGCAGCTTTCTTAAGGGAACAATCGTCTGGAGGTGGCACTTAATACCCAGCCTCTGATCGGAGCTCGATTAGATAGCATAGTGCCAGCCCAGAGTCGTGACTTCCACTTCAAGCTTCTTTGCCTTTCTCTCTCCCCCCACCCCACCCCAGCCTCTCTGCGACTGCTGCACAAAAAATCTGAGAGAAATGAGTTGTCTGGAGAATGTCTGGCACCGACCGAGTCAGATTTCCATGCTTTAAGCCTCTGACACCCCCCCTTCAATATCTAAACAGATATGCGGTATTAAAGGGCCTTGCACAAACTGCACACCATTTCTGTCCTCCCATCCCTGGAATCGTATTGCATGTACCCCCCTCACACGCATACTTCCTTCCCTTTTGTACACAGGTTAAAAACTGGGCTGAATTCACGCCTGCCCATGCATTAAAAGCTCTTTTCTGTCAGGGATGAGTCTCAAGGAGCAGCTGACGTGACCCCCAAAATCTTTCCAGCTCCCTTTTTTGGTTCCCTCCAGTTTTAGACACAGTATGTCAAGAACCTACCAGAGTGAGGGGAGAGAATTTGCGGTCAAGTTGGCAACTGACTCATGACGACCCCTGCCATGAATGAAATGTTCAAGGCAAGAGATGAGGCAAAGGTAGTTTGCCATTACCTGCCTCCACAGAGATGCCTCCGTCTTCCTGAGTTACTTGAGCTGCTACTGCATAGAATAAGGCTGCCAGCTCTGGGCTGGGAAATACCTGGAGATTCTCAGGGCAGAGCCTGGGGAGGGCAGGGGTTTCGGAGGGGAAGGCGCTTAGTAGGGTACGATGATACAGAGTCCACTTTCCAAAGCAGCCATTTCCTCCAGGGAAACTGATCTATGTAGCCTGGAGATCCTTTGTAAAACCGGGAGACCTCCCAGTCCCACCTACAGGTTGGCAACCCAGCATAGATGGATTATAATTTTGGAAAACCTGCAGGTGGCAAAGGAGAGTTTTTCTGCTCCCTCCCCTCCTCCACCCTAGCAGCCAGGAGAAGCCTGTGCTGCTTCAGCCAGGCCAGGCCAGGCCAACCCCTTGGCTGCCTCTGCTTGGCTTAGGAGGGCTAGGGGAAGGGGGACAATGCAGAGACCCCTTTGTGGTGACCTCCCCTGGCAGGTTTGAGATGGCCTTGGCTTCAGGACTTTGTACAGAAGAGGAAACCAAGAGGGAATTAGATAAACATATGGAGCAGAGGTCCATCAATGGCTATTAGCTGCAATGTATAGATAGGCACTCTCAGTCTGGGGCAAGTGATACTCTGTATTCTTGGTGCTTGGGGGGGGGGAGGCAACAGTGGGAGGGCTTCTAGTGCCCTGGCCCCACTGCTGGACCTTCTGAAGGCACCTGGTGTTTTGAGCCACTGTGTGACAGAGTGTTGGACTGGATGGGCCATTGGCCTGATCCAACATGGCTTCTCTTATGTTCTTATGTACTCCAGCTTTCCTTTGGCTGAAATACTATTGAGAGGAACACTCAAGTCATCCGACAGCTGCAGGCCGAGCACTGAGCCCCATCAGACTGCCGGCAAACAAAGTAGATGCGCCCCCCCCCCCCCCCCCCCCAAGTCAGGGTAATGCCAAACAGGACAGATTTTAGAGCAGAAAGCACCTTTTGGAACTCAAACGAAAGGAGGCTGAGGGTTCAGTTTTAAGTTTGACACGCCACCTTTCGGGGGGGGGAGTATCTGAGAGCCAGTTTGGTGTAGTGGTTCGGAGCGCTGATCTGGGAGAACTGGGTCTGAGTCCCCACTCCTCCACATGCAGCTGCTGGTGTGACCTTGGGTCAGTCGTGGCTCTCTAAGGAGCAATTCTCTCAGAGCTCTCTCAGCCCCACCTACCTCACCACCAGGGTGTCTGTTGTGGGGAGGGGAAGGGAGATTGCAAGCCTCTCTGAGACTCCTTCGGGTAGTGAAGGGTGGGGTAGAAATCCAATCTCTCCTTTTCTTCTCTATATTCAGGGCGCAGCTTGTAAATGAGCAGCAGTGGGGGGCGGAGTAGGGGCGGCAACAAGAAGCCTCCCCTGTCTGCTCAAAATCACCCTCCCCAAAAGAAGAAGGGAGTCCGCTGCCATTCCATTACCCCCACTGACCCTCAGGGTCACCAACCTGCAAGTGGGGCCTAGAGATCTCCTGGGATTAGAACTTATCTCAAGAATACAGAGATCAGTTCTCCTGGAGAAGATGGCTGCTTTGGAGGGCGGACTCTGTGGCAAGATGCCCTGCTGAGGTCCTGCCTGTCTGCACACCCTGCCCTCCCCATGCTCAAAACGCCCCCCCCCCAAAATTTCAGGAATTTCCCAACCTGGAATTGGCAACCCTGGCAGGACTGCTCTCTCTCTCTCTCTCTCTCTCTCTCTCTCACACACACACACACACACACACACACACACACACACAAAAACTAAGGCTCCATCTACACATCCCAAAGCGCTTGGGTCTGTTGGGGAACATGAGGGCTTTGCATCACATGTATGATGGGAACTCTGTGCCTCCCCAAGAGCCAGTTTGGTGTAGTGGTTAAGAGCAGTGGACTCTAATTTGGGAGAACCGGGTTTGATTCCCCACTCCTCCACATGAAGCCAGCTGGGTGACCTTGTGTCAGTCACAAGTGCTCTCAGAGCTGTTCTCTCAAGAGCAGCCCTCGAAAAGAGCTCTCTCAGCCCCACCTACCTCACAGGGTGTCTGTGGCGGGGAGGGGAAGGGAAAGGAGACTGTAAGCCACTCTGAGAGTGAAGGGCAGGGTATAAATCCAATCTCCTCCTCCTGTTTGGGACCACATCAGGCAGTGGGGAGCAGATTGACTCTCTTGTAAAAAAATCACGTTACTTATGTGCTTATGCATAAGTTCCAGAACGGAGCCAATGGCAGCTCTGTGGGGCAGTCTGAGGGTGCAAGAACGACACCAGGAGGGGAGGCTAAAGCCCCATCTCCCTGCCTGAAGTGGTACCAGCCAAGCAGCTGCAGCTGTTCAATCAGCCTTTCAAAGGCCTGCTTGGCAGCATCCGATGCTAGGATGCTACTTCTACAGTACAGATGGGAAGAGAAGCTGTAGAGGTGCTCACGCTACATGGCTGAAGTGGTAATATGCAGCACCAAGAGGAAGGGCCAATTTCACCCCCCCCCCCCCCCCGGTCTGAAGCCATGCTGATCTCTGAGGGAGATGAGCCTCCATTACGCACCACTTCCCATAGGTGCTGGACGGGAGGTTGTGCAATGGAAAAGGTCCTGAGGACTGGGCAAGGATCTCTGGAAACAGGACTGGGGATTGCTATCCAAGTAGGAATGCCAGCCTCCAGGTGGGACCTGGGGATCCCCTGGAGTTACAGCTCATCTCCAGACTACAGAGATCAGTTCCCCTGAAGAGAATGGATGCTTTGGAGGGTGGTATGGCATTGCACCCTACTGAGGTCTCTGCTCTCCCCAGGCTCCACCTCCAAATCTCCAGGAGTTTCCCAACCTGGATCTGGCAACCCCACCCTCCATCCCCAGCTGGTAGCCAGGGGGTACCTGGGAACCCTATAAGAGTGTTCCAAAATCCAACACTGGAAACCGATTTGGACAATTAATCATAGGCTGATCAATTCATTTTGCATAACAGTACAGGCCATAATGCTAAGCAGACACCAAACTGTTCTTTGCCCCCTCAAAATGACTCTGGACAAAGGGCTAGCGTGCAAACAAGAGACCTGGAGACGGGTCACGGGTGGAGTGCAAACAAGAGACCTGGAGACGGGTCACGGGTGGAAACGGAGTCTGCCTTTGTGTTTCTGGTACCATCACTGTTTTCATACCAAAAGGAGCTGCTTGCATCCTCCCGTCCTTCCCCTCCTCCTACACTCTGCATTCACTGCCCCGGGTTTCTGAAAAGCACATCCAAGTACGCCGACGGTGCCCACTTTGGCACAATGAGGTTTCTTCATTTTGCATTCACTGCTGCTGCGAATGCAGAGGCATCCGCATTGGCAAGAGAGCATCTCTGTGTGCCTTCCTCCCACTGCATCGCCAGAGGGCTTACTGGGGGCTTTAAAGAAATCAATAATAGCTATAGCGCTACAGCAATTACCGACTTTTGTCTTCAAAAGCTCTCTAGAGGAAAGAAAAGCCAGGAGAGTCTGACTGAAGGAAGATCCAGAGGAGTTAGCCATGTTAGTCTGTTGCTGCAACACAGTAAAAAGCCCAGTAGCACCTTTAAGGCTAACGAACTTTATTGTAGCATAAGGTTTTAAGAAACACAGCTCTCTTCGTCAGATGCATGGAGGGTATGAAGAAACTGGCCAGAGATATATAGGTGGTGACAGAAGGAAAACAGCACTGAGGTGGTTGTGACCTTTGAAAATATACTCCTTTCCATCCAGACAGTGTTTCCCAGCCTGTAGGTCGGGACCCACAAGTGGGTTGCCAAGCCTCTGAAAGTGGGTTGCAGGCCAGCTCTCCCTAACTGCTGCCCTTTCCATTGCTCTCTTCTGCATTTTGATAGGTTCAGGTGGGCAGCTGTGTTGGTCTGAAGCAACAGAACAAAATTCGAGTCTACACCTCGGATAAAACTTTGCTGGTCTTCAAGGTGCCACTGGACTCGAATTTTGTTCTGCATTTTGGAAACCAAGACCTGACCTTGGACACAGTTATTTTCCATGTCATGCATCAGTTGTTATCTTTTCCTTCTTCATTGCATATACATGTTGTTCAAGTAAAATGTGTCCTGATAGTTACTAGAGTAGTGATGATTATCATCACACGGCAGTTGGCGTAATACAGCCTTGGGGATCCAAAAGTTATCTGGCAGCCAGAAGTTGTAGCTCTTTTAGTGTTATGTGCCACTAGGTGGTGAGCTAGACTTGTTTTTAAGGCAAGAGACGTTTGCCATTGCCTGCCTCTGCGTCACTTCCCTGGTATTCCAAGACCGACCCTGCTTAGCTTCTGAGATCTGTCAAGATCGAGCTAGTCTGCGCTATCCAGGTTAGGGTGGTTACTAGAGTGAGTTTCTTAGAATGTTAGGTGGGGGTTAGAGAAGAGGAGAAGGAAGAGGAGGAGGAGAGGAGTTTTTGTACCCCGCTTTTCTTTACCTCAGAGAGTCTCAAGATAGCTTACGCTCACTTTCCCTTCCTCTCCCCACAACAGCCACCTTAGGTGCGGCTGAGAGAGACCTGACAGAACTGTGACTGGCCCAAGGTCACCCAGCTGGCTTCATATGGGGGGGGTGTCAGGAATCAAACCCGGTTCTCCAGATTAGAGTCCACCGCTCTTAAACACTACACCACAGGGAAGGAGAGGGTGCTCAAAGGCTGGGATGCAACCTCCATAGGCAAAGGCTGTGTATGTCAGAATGCCACTTGCTTGGGGTCCATAGCGGGGGCAGCTACACCCTTTGTGGGATGCTTGTTGGTTTCTCAAAAACATCTGGTCAGCCACTGTAGAAAATGGAATGCTGCACTGGTTTGCCTAGGACCGCAAAAACCCTTAGGCCAGCCCTGGATGTATCACCATACCAAAAAGGATGGGAACAGCTGCGCTAATGGCCTTGGACAGCATTCTTTCAACAAAGACTGGAGTAAACCAGGTTTGAGAACGAGTGTGCCGAGGATGGGGAAAAACCCAGAGGGACCAGGTCTCCTACCTCCGGTCCCCTCTGCTGCCAATGCGACAACAGGAGAAATGGGGAGGAAGTGATGTCATGATGTTGTCACAACGTTACTTCCAGTCGTGTAACCGGAAGTGACATCACGCATCACCACGCCACTCTAGCAATCCCCCATGCTGTGATAATACTTATGGTTACATGACAGGAAGTGACATTCCTGCATAGTATGACGCCGGGCACTGCCCCTGAAAGGTCCCAGTGACTGGAAGCCCTGGGTCAAAACTTGGAAAGTGGACAAATTGAGGATGACAGTGCATAAATGCTCCCCAAAACAGTGCTCCAGTTTGGAAGCTAAGTAGAGCTAAATTATCAGGGTGGAAGCAAACTTTCAGATCAGGATCTCCAACAGGTCAGTCCAGAGCTACCGGTAACTGGCCAGTTGCTGCAGAGTAGATTGTGGCTCTAGAAGGCAATGTTCCCTCTAATTCCCCCCCCCCCAACTGAGTGGAGCAGTTCAAATCCTGAGCAGAATATAACTGTTGTGATCTCAAAATGGGCCATGGGCAGTGCAAGACCCTGCCTGGCTCCAGACTGCTGCTGAGTGGGGCTTCCTGTGTGAATGAGCGGCCACTCACACGCCCAGCTTAGAGGGAACCCTGCTAGAAGGCTCAGGAAAAGATCACGGAAATATTCACTCAAGGCTTCTTTTAAAAACAGCTTTCATTTAATGGGATTCTTCTCCGTGCTGCTTCGCTGATAGCTTCATTCCCAGCACTCTTCCTACTCCATGCTCCATTTCTAGAGCAGAAAAAAACTTGATAGCTCATGGGGGGGGGGGGGGGTTATGCTCCCTCTAAGGTATGGAGTCTTGTGAGCAAAACTTCTACTTGGTGAGCTACTGGCATTAAAGTTGTGAGTGAGCGATCTGGCTACTGCACAAATCAGTTTTACTCTGGAGCCATCCTTCCCGAGCCAAGACAAAAATGTGCGAGCCGGAGGCTAAAAGAACAGCAACCCCTGCTGTTAAGAGTTAAAACCTTAGGTATGGTTTAGTCTCTTCAGGGACCTAGCTGCACCTCTGATACAATAGCTGCAACTTTCTCCGCTCCAGACTCATTCCTCAGTAGACTCGGCTGAGAGGGGGGAAACCACAACATTTTAACATTGTCACATCAGTTCGTTTAGGGTGGGGGAAGGTAGTTTTGGAAAGCTGTCTATGAGAGGAAATTGAAGCAGAGAGATAAACAGAGAGATGCTTCGCAGATTTCCGAAGGTTTAGATGGTCCAGGGCTGGTTCCAGATTTGGGGGGTGGGTGTCTGGGAAAAGACTGCCCAGGACCCCCCTCCTCTCCTCTGCCTACCACCAGCCCCCCGTGCCTTCCTTCCCACCCACTGACCCACATGATTGTGCATCCTTCATAAGTCCTCTCACCCCCCACATGCCTGTTCCCTGATGATGCGGGCAGTACCCATGGCTTGGAAGCATGGACATCAGAGTGCTTGCAAGCAAGAGGGTATGGGAAGGGTGGCGAGCAGGCAGCAGGGGAGGTGAATGGCCAGTTACAGTGGACCCTGCCAAAACCTATGGGTCCTGGCTGCTGCCCCACATCAGGGTATGCTGATGCCGGCCCTCTTTAGATCAGAACCACTCTGCATAGGACAGTTGAACTACTGTAAAGCTATCCAATGAATTTATGGGCTGGTTTGCAAGAGCCGACCCTCCAAGGCTGACACGGCCAGATGTTTTTTGCTTCAGATCTCCAAGAAAAAGAACGCACCGTTGAAAGCAGGAAGAAGAAAGAGAAGGAGAAGAGGAGACTAGATTTATACCCCGCCCTTCACTGCCCGAAGGAGTCTCAGAGCCGCATTCAATCCCTTTCCCTCCCCACGACAGACGCCCTGTGAGGTAGGTGGGGCTGAGAGAGCTCTCCCGAGAACTGCCCTTGAGAGAACAGCTCTGAAAGAACTTGTGACTGTCCCAAGGCCACACCAGCAGCTGCATCTGGAGGAGCGGGGAATCAAACCTGGTTCTCCCAGATTAGAGTCCACACTCCTAACCACTACACCGAACTGGCTCTCAAACTGGGAGACAAGAAAGGTGGTTTCCCATTGACCTTCCTCTGTGTGGCAACCCTGCCCTTCCCTGGTTGTCTCCCTTCCAAGTTCTGACCGTGACTAACCCTGCTTAGCTCCCAAGCTCTGATGAGCTCAGACTAATCTGGACTGCTTCAAATCTCATTTCAAATTAGTTTCAGAGGGGAGCTGTGCTGGCCTGCGGAACGACAGCTAGACGCGAGTCCAGTAGCACCTTAAGAGACCAGGAAGATGGAGGGAGCTTTGACTCTCCGACACACACCCCCGCCCCCACAAAAATCTGGTTGATCTCTAAGCTGCTATTGGACCTGAAATTAGCTATTCCAGTATCTCAGATTGTAACTGTGGGAACAGTGCCTTCCATACTCCTAGTCCTAGGGTTACCTGCTCTGAGTTGGGAAATAGCTGGGGATTTGGGGGGTGGAGCCTGGGGAGGGTATATTGCCATAGAGTCCACCCTCCAAAGCAGCTACTTTCTCCAAGGGAACTGATCTCTGTCACCTGTAGATCATGTAACAGCGAGACAGATCTCCAGGCCCCACCTGGAGGTTGACAACCCTACATATTCCCCAGATCTTCACCCCCAAAACTCTGCAACAGCCCCAGATCAGCTGAGCCCTCTATCTTCTACTCAGCAAGCTTCTTCGGTTTGCGGAAAGTTGCCTTTAATTGCCAACCACGGATTTATTTTTTAGGCCAAAGCCCTCCAGGGATCAGATTTCAAAGGGGGGGGGGAGCAGTCTTTGAATCAGGTGCCTCCTGTTCAAAACAAAAGTGCTGGCAGATGTTTGGAGGGGGGGAGGAGGAGGAGGAGGAGATGATGCACATGGGATCCTTTTGCAGCTGGAGGTACCTGAAATCCATATGCATGAATTGCCATGCAAAATACGGAGGAAGCTGTGGTGTGTGTGTGTGGGGGGGGAGACCCAGGGGAGCCTTGGGGAAAGGGACAGGCTTTTCTGCAACCCCCCTGGTGGTTTAGGCAGTCCCCTCTGAGAGGGGAGGAGGCAGCCGGGGTGCCACAACAGCACATGCTAGAGCAGCTGCGGGCTGGGGACAGGAGCCAAGACCCTCAGCGAGAGCCAAGATGGGACAGGTGTACTGGCGGAGCGAAGGTCTAGCAGACAGATGGAGCACAAGCCGGCCGGTCTTAGAAGGAGGAACAGCCCTAGGGACTGGGAGCGGGGCCACAGGTAAGTTGTTCTTCCACGCCAGCCTGCAGTTGAAAAGTGCCCACTAGTACGGTTGCCAGCTCTCGGTTAGGAAATCCCTGCAGATGGGAGATTCCTGGGGAGGGCAGGTTTTGGGGACGGACCTCAGTGGGGTATTATAGGATAGGTTCCACCCTCCAAAGCAGCCTGTTTCTCCAGGGGAACTGGCCTCTGTAGTCTGGAGATCAGGCCCCACCTGGAGGTTAGCAACAGGACCCCTGTGTTCAGAGCACCCCATGGTCAGTGGGAAAGAAAGCCTACGGAGTACTTTAATAGCTAAATGGATTGATTCGTGCAATCAGGCAAGGCGCAGCAGCAGCCTGGATTGCCGATTTCAAAAGTCGCTGGCATCTCGAAGCCTTCTGGCTCCCCTGTGCTAAATTTAATGGGGAAAAGGAGTTGTGATTGTGGCTTTTCCTTCCAGCCCGCATCCAAAGGAAAACAAAAACAGAACATCTGCTGCTCACGGTCTTGTGGTTCTCTTCCGACAACAGAGTCAGTGCTCGGAGCTGAAATCGCTGGTTTCCAGGCTTCCCTTTAATCCCTGGGTCCCAATCCCCAGCTGAATCCATGGCTTCTACCCCCCCCCGGCCCCCCTCCAGTCTCCCTCCATCCTTGGTCTGAATTTGGACAGTAAGCTCTTAGAGACAGGGGCTGGAATTTGGTTCTGGTGGTTCCAGATAGCTTCACAGATGAAAGGAGTACAAAAAAGAAAAGAAAAAGAACGTTTAGGGCAGCAAGGCTTTGTGAAATAATTTGACTGAATTACTTGACTAAAAGTCTTGATTTTTTTCTGTACAGGCATTCCCCCCTTCCTTCCACATAGCAGAGAAATGCCCCTTCTCCAGGTGGTGCCTGCTGTGGCAAATCATGGACATGGTTTTTAAAAGAATGGTTTTTTCCCCTTCCGGACTATTGTGATATTCATGTGCAAATGCATGCAAATTTCATCCATTAACTTTTAAAAATTCATATGATTAGTCCACAGAGAGTTCTTAAATTAAGCCACAGCCTTAATAGTTTTACATCTGAGATGCCAAACAGAGCATGTACACACGGCTCAGATTTAATCATGCGTTCTTCAGTTCTAGGCTTGACTACCACAAGACGCTCCAAATCCGGGGGTACCCTTGGAAACAGCCCGGAAGGGGCAGCTGGTGCAGAACACTGCTGCCACCTAATGGCTGGATGAGAGTGGTAAAATGTGCTTTACGACACTTGCACTGGCCAGCAATTCACTTCCAGGGTCTATTCCAGGGGTCAGGTTTGAGTACCTTTACAGCCCATGAATGGCTCTTGGCATGTGCCCCTTCCTACGAGGTGGTAGGAGAGCCCTGTTCAGAAGACCCACTGCCCAAGTGAGGAAGAGAAGCAGGGCCTTTTTTGCTGTGGCTCCAAGACTGGAGAACAAACTGGAGATGTTTGACCTTCCCTTCTGACATTCCACACCAACCAAAAGCTTGAGAAGCTGCTGGCTAATCAGAAGCTATCTATTGCCCTGCTGAGAAGAGACCTGTTGTTAACTGTGGTCGTAGTTTGTTTCTGAACTGCAATGATTCCATCCTGTCATAAGCTGCCCCAAGCCTGCAACATCAGCATTTGCATAGGTTTTTCAAGCACTCCAATGCTACACGCACATCATCGCGTTACAATCCATACAACCACCCTATAAGGTATGACTAGACCCCATATTTGGGGACCGGGTTGGGGGTTGAATGAGACCAGCCAGTAAGTTTGCAGCAAAGGTGAAATCTGAACTGCCAGCTTCCCACTTGGCTAAGCCTGTTCACCATACAGCGTAATCTGAGACAACAGAACAAAAGACCAATATGTTGCATGCATTTTAAGCCAGATCCTCCACAAAACTGCCAAACCAGGAACCGGCTGCTGTTGACAAGGACGATCAAACCCAGAATTAGAATTATCTGAAAAGTCTGAAGGGGTCTATCAGCCATGCAGTCCAACCCCCCTGCACCACGCAGGATAACCTAAAGCATCCCTGACAAAAAACCAAAGACCGAAGACATCACCTGCAAAGCTGTATTGCACTGTTGAGGCCTCTCATTTACTTTTGAGAGGCAGTGTGCTGTAGTGGTTAGAGAGTCGAACTGAGATCTGAGAGGCTCACATCAGAATCCCTACTCTTCCATGGAACCTTGTGGGATGACCTGGGACCAATCACAGCCTCACAGCCTAAACTACCTTGCAGGGCAGTTGTGGGAATAAAACAAAGGAGAGGAGGAGACTGTAAGCTGCTTTGGGTCCTCACTGGAGAGAAAGGTGCAGTATAAATAAGGTAGCCAATGTCCAGGTGGCACCTGGAGATCCCCTGCTACTCCCAACTGATCTCCAAAGATCACCTGGAGAAAATGGCTGCTTTGGAGGGTGGACTCTCTGGCATTATAACCCCATTGCAGTCCCTCCCCTTTGCAAACCTTGCCCTCCCCAGGCTCTGCCCCCAATATCTCCAGTTATTTCCCAACTCAGAGCTGGCAATCCTAAGTATAAATGAATAAATAAATACTCCAAAGGGTTTCAGGCTGCAAGAACAGATCATCGGCCTTGCTTGGCCAACGGCAGCTCTTTGCCTCCACTTTTTTTTGGCAAAGGTCGACTAGCCAATTACTAGCACTGGCCGCCTGCCACGGGCCGGCCGCCCAGTTCCTCCCAATGGTGTTCTTGGAGGACAGGCAGTTCTGCTGCTCAGGGCCGACCCAAATCCTGACCCCTGAGAATAATCTGGGCAGCAAAGGAGAAATCTGAATGGTGTTATCATTCTTACCCCTCATTTAACCGGATGACAGTCTTCTGACCAGCTTCCCATTTCCGTGCAAGCATCCAAGCGGCTGTCAGTTCGGCGTGGAGTGCCGTGGAAGATGGAGAGCGGGTGGGCTTAACGCGGCCGGCTTCTCAGCATCTTTTCCCTTCCCACCTCTGCAAATTTGATTTTAAGGATTACAGTTCTTTGGGGAAAAAGCGCTCTGGCCTCCGGAGAGGAGAGGAGCTCTTTCGTAACGGACAGCCTACGCGAACGGATGCCTGAGCAGCCGAGCACCCGGGGGGCTCCTGCAGAACAGCAGGCGTTCCTTCTCCGTTCGGCCTCTTAGGATCTGGAAGAAATATGATTTGACGTGCAATCCGGTCCGGGATCCCTGTACTTCTTGGGTCTGGCAACGCACAGCTGGGGGCTCTCCCTCACCTCCCCCCCCCCCCCCGAAGCAGCTTTCAAAAGGCACTGATGTCATCAGAAAGAAAAGGGGCGAAAGAAGCAGGGCTAGTTTTGCAGCCCAGAAGCCTGGCTAATGGGCACAGGGAGGGACAGAAGGCCTCCAGGCCCTCTGATGTCTAAGCAGCAGCAGGCAAGCCAAGGGCGCACAAAAGATCCCAGCCGGGGTTAGTCCCTGGCGCTCCCTTGGGCTGGCCACGCTGGGTTCATCCAGAACATAAGAAGAATCCTGCAGCTTTAGCCCAATGGTCAATCCACTCCAGCATCCTGTTTCCCACAGTGGTCAACCAGTTGTGCCCCAAAACAGGACACAGAGGCCAAGGCTGTCCCCTGTTGTTACGTCCTAGCACTGGTAAATCAGAGGTTGAATGCCTTTGTACATGGAAGTTCTCTTTAACTCACCAGGGTTAGTAGACATCGATGGACCGGTCCTCCCTGAATCTGTCTAATCCCGTTAAAGCCATCCACGCTTATGGACATCACTAGTCACTGGCAATGAATTCCACTGTTTAGTCACTCGTTGATTTAAGAGGTGTTTTCCCTGTCCTGACTTTATTGTCTGTCAACCCCATTGGGTGTCCCAAGTTGTAGTACCATGGGGGGAGGGACTGTCCCCTCCGTCCATGTTCTCCACACCATACAGCATTTTATAAACCTCTGGCATGTCCCCAACCCGACCTGGATGGCCCAGACTTGCCTGCTCTTATCAGATCTCGGAAGCTAAGTGGGGTCAGCCCTGGCTAGTACTTGGATGGGAGATTTCCAAGGAAGACCAGGGCTGGGACACAGAGGCAGGCAATGGCCAACCACCTCTGAACGTCTCTTGCCTACGGGGTCACCATAAGCTGGCTGCAATTTGACAGCGCTTCCCCCCCCCCCCACACACACACACACCATCATGTCTCCCTTCTTTTCCCCCCTAAACTAAAGCTCCCCAGACTCTTTAACCTTGCAGGCGTGGAGGCTGCCTAGCCAACACAGAAGGCCATTCTGGAGGTCAGCTCTGGCCCTGCTGGAGAGCTGGAAACGACCATAGTGTTCCAGAAGTCCTGCCTTGTGTGATCTATGCCTGGGACTTTCAGAAACTTAATCAGGCTTGAATCTTGGCACAAAACACAAGAGTATTCAGCACAAAAAATAAAATAGAAAAAAATCCCAGTCTTATCTTCCTCCCCATCAGAACTCTTCGCCAGTTTATTTTTAAAAAGCAGTGCCACCTTGCATTGTGGGGAGGGGAGCTTTTAGCAGTGATTCTCTCTCCCTCCCCAGCATTTTTTTTAAAAAATTAAATGACTATTTTGCAAAGTCATTGAAAGGCTGTAGCCGTAGCTCCATGGAAGAGCCTCTGCTTTGCACGCAGAAGGCTTCAGGTTCAATGCCCAGCATCTCCAGTTAAAAAGGACGAGGCAGTGGGTACGGGGAAAGACCTCTCTGCCTGAGACCCTGGAGAGCCGCTGCCAGTCTGAATAGACAATACTGACCTTGACGGACGAGTGGTCTGATTCAATATAAGGCAGCTTCGTGTATGTTCCCTGGAGAAAGGGGCAGGAGGCTTGTGAGATCTGCTTCGGGCCCTCAGAGAAACCCAGTGAAGTAGACCGTAAACTTTCTCATGTTACAAACCGAGGCAGATGGAGACCGTCCCGGGCTTGGATTTTATGGTGCCATTCGGTTCCACCAGCACAGCTGCAAGCCTCTCCAGTGAAACAGCTTTCCTGTATGTGGAGGAGTGGAGAGCCGCTTTTACTGATTTCCCCCTCCCACTGATCCCCCCCCCCCAATACATGCACACAATGGTTTCTTCAGGTCCGATGGGACAAAATTTGGAAGTGGAAGAAGGTAGCAAAGCTGCCTTTCTCTCACAGCTCCAGTTTGAGAGCCAGCTTGGTGTAGTAGTTAAGAGCAGTGGACTCTAATCTGGAGAACCAGGTCTGATTCCTCACTCCTCCACATGCAGCCAGCTGGGTGACCTTGGGTCAGTCCCAGTTCTCTCAGAGCTGTTCTCTCAAGAGCAGTTCTCTGAGAGCTCTCTCAGCCCCACCTACCTCATAGGGTGTCTGTTGTGGGGAGGGGAAGGGAAGGAGATTGTGAACCGCTCTGAGACTCCGAGTGAAAGGCAGGGTATAAATCCAATATCTTCTTTTACTCTGCTTAGAATTCAATCCATGCTCTCTGACCACACAACCACACCAGCTCTCCAACAAATGCGGGGGGACAGGGACCCAATCCTGTACCTTTTCCCTGACTGTGAAGCCTGCTGGAATTTGCCTCACGGAAACATCTGTTTTGCCAAAAGAGATAAACTGCAGAAACAAAAACAAATACCCTTCTCCTAAAGCGCAGACAATCATGTCCAGAAGTCAAATGGATGTTCTTAGCGAAGCCATCCATCCCTGGACACTTTTGGCGCCTCACAGTGGCTTTTTTGGCAGCTCCCTCACTTGAACAGAGGTCTCGGCTGCAGGTCTAAATTGAGATACACAAAGACGAGGCTGGTTACCTCAAATCAATATGAATTCCAGCCGACTTGGCTGTGCAGCATCGTCATTCCCCCCCCCCCCCTCCAAAACTTCTCTTTCCCACAAATGACACTGACCTCCTTGTGAGTCCCTTCCCCAGGGCTCTTTCCTCAATGCATAACGAAGTTAATTAACATTCATTACAAGATACATTTATGGTATTAAGCTTAGAGCGGAGATGGCATTAGAAAACATTAGACAAATTCACGGAGGACAGGTTTCGCCGATACCTATTACTTGTGCTCACCGCAGTGAAAACTCCACATTCCACTCAGTGGATCAATGGAACCTCCACATTCAGAGGCAGTGCACCCCCAGCTGCAAGTTGTTGTGAATATGCTACAGTGGATGGTCATCAATATCTCCATCCACACCAGGGGCGTCTCGAGAGGTACCAGCTGGCCCTGGCTGAGCCAGACACGATGGACTCTTGGTATGACTGAACAAGCCAGTCCTACCCACCTCTTTATCACCTGTCGCCTCGAGCCTGTTCGCCTCAAGCCTGTTGAGAGCGTCATTTAGCAAAGGCCAAAAGCAATCCTTGCAAGCAGACACCAGATCACCACAAGTGCCAACTAAGGCCGTTCCTACAAAGAGCTGTGCGGATTTTCCCAAGATAGCAAAATCAGTTAAACTTCCCCACAATGAAATTGCACAAATCAGCCCAAGCCATCTGTGGTCAAGACAGGGTTGCCAGCCTCCAGGTGGTGGCTGGAGATCTCCTGAGATCACAACTGATCACCAGGCAACAGAGATCAGTTCACCTCGATAAAATGGCTGCTTTGGAAGGGGGACTTTATGGCTTTATACCACATTGAAGTCCCTCCCCTCCTCAAACCCCACCCTCCTCAGGCTCCACCCCCAAAGTCTCCAGGTATTTCCCAACCCAGAGCTAGCAACCTTGGGTCAAGAGGCCCAAATGTTTTGCACCTGGTTTTTTTTCCCCTGACACAACAGGACCCCCTGTTATTCCGAATCCTTCCTTTTATTTAGCGTCATAAAAGGCAATATTGAAAGGGATACTTTTACAGAGCCATGAGTTCTAAATGGAACCTCCATGTTTGAGGCAGTCTACCTCCAATTCCTACTGAGATGACTATCATCATGGCCCATTAGTAAGTTTCCCAGGAATAGCTAGTAAGCCATGGCGCATATTCTCAACTGGGTGGGGTGATCTAACCAGGCTGTTGCCCCATTTTGATGTTACTTTCTTCACACCTTTTTCCTTCAGATCCTCATTTCTCAGCAGGTGGCCAGCTCTGTTGCCCTTCCACTTAGCCAAGCTTCTCTGGAATTATCTTCCTTTCTCATACCCATCAGTTTCTTAGCTTCTGTGGTAGAACGCAGGTCTCTATTCACTTGCTGTGCATCGTTTTATAAAACTGGCTCTCTGATTCAGGTTTCTTGTTTCCAAACTGAAAAGCACCAAAGTGCTTCGTCCACAGTTCTTATCTTGTAACTCCTCACGGAAGATCTGTGGAAATCAATCACTTGTATTCTCATTTTATTGGCGAGAACGTTGAGGCCGGCTGGGAATGAAGGAGCGCTTGGATGCCAAGTTTACTCAGAAAGTCTCCAAACTGGATTTGAGTTTGAACTCCAGTCCTCCCCCATTCCCAGCCCTTTCCTTTAATCAGGTGAGCACGAGTGTATTTGAGAGAGCAGGTTTGGGGACACAGTCTTGGCATCTCTCTGCTGTCCACCCTTAGCCAATTTGTTCCCTAGGCCTAAGTCTCGCCAACTCTGCCAGCAGAACCCCAGAGGATGATGGGAAACAACTTAAAGCAGAGGGGGAATGAAAATCGGGTTGTCAACCTCCTGTTGGGGCCTGGAGATACAACTAATCTCCAGATAACAGAGTTCAGTTCCCTGATCAGGGATACCCTGCTGAGGTTCCTTCTCCCCTCCCCAGGCTCTACCCCCCCCCCAAATATTCAGAAACTTCCCAAACCAGAGCTGGCAACCCTAGGAGAAACAAGTCCAATCCAGAGGGCAGGATACATATACACAAAAGGGGCCCCAGAGACTGGAAATGAGCCACAGATAGGGCATTGTGAAGGATGCTGAAGACTAGGCCAAAAGCTTCTCTTGGCCTCCAGCCCTCCACAGCTGCGCTTCTGTAGGCTCTTGTTGTGAAGTAGGCCCAACACTTAAAGCCAGAGACTTAGGGTTACCAGCTCTGGGTTGGAAATACCTGGAGATCTGCGGGCTGGAGCCTGGAGAGGGCAGGGTTTGGGCAGGTAAGGGACCTCAGCAAGGTACAATGCCCTAGAGTCCACCCTCCAAAGCATTTTCTCCAGGGGGACTGATCTTGATTGTCTGGAAATCAACTGTAATAGTGGAAGATGCAAGGTTGCCACTTTCCAGTGCCACCTGGAGATGACTATAGTGCCTCATGAACACCCAGCGCCTAATTTCTCCAGATCCGAGGATCTCTCTGTGGGGCAGAAGTGAGCCAGCCAGGCTCTGAGGGATGCGAACGAGATATGAAAAGGCCAGACGTCACGCCAATCTCAACAGGCCGTTTTCGAGTCTGTTAAACATTGGGCACAAGTTCACGCAGGCAGGCCTGTCTCTCTGCATAAGCAGCTTACAAATTAAACCCATGACTCAGGAGACTCCCAGAGAGCTAGCTGCCAACGCAGCTGAGCAATGGAGTGGGGTCAAGAAGCGCATGATGTGCTAGCCAAGTTCAGAGCAAATTTTCCAAATGCCTTTGCCTATTTGCAACACAGAGCTGGGGTGCTGACCGTACTCTATATGCAAAGACCACAGAATTAACACAGAAAGGGACTTGATGCGACCAAAACGGCACAGGTCTCAGAGCATCCAAACTGAGCACAGGGATTTCTCGCACTTCTATTCCACAGAACTCCACAGAGCACGCAAGAGGTTCCCAGGAAGCGGCTGCACCACAGCAACATTCTGTAAAGCAACAATCAAGCTCCCAGGCTTCCAGGGTGGACTTCACAGCAGAGATTATCGGGTTCAACTGGCCTCAACAGGAACCATAGTTTGGCCCTTTCAAAAGGCAGGCAAGCAAACTGAAAAGCTGCCAAAACAACTCGGAATGAGGTGTAAGCAGCCCGAACAAGATGGATCCAAATTTAATTTGGAGAGGATATCAAGTCAAGGCAACCATGTTCAGAAATAAATCAAAATGCCACTGGATTGGCAGGCAGCAAAATCAGAACGGAGAAAGCTGACCGAGTAGAGTGGTGCAACCCAGATACGAGCCACAAAGCACTCAAAAACCGCAGACGTTTGTTCCAGTCTGCCGTGAGATCTAGTAAAGAAGTGGGGTTTTTTGGAAAAAACAACTACATACATACGCAGCCACAATCGATTATACAAGGCGTCCAACATTATGGTTTCTCAAAATGCAAATTTGGGAGGGAAGAAGGGGGGAGAGAGAGACCTGTCTCTGTTCCCATTTAATGAACTCCATCCGTGTGCAGCAAGCGATTTCTGCAGACAGATCTCCCGCAGTTCTCCAATACCAGTTTGCTCTCATGGGCCACTGGGGGCCAGTGTGTATCAGAGTGCTTTGCCACTTAGCCCTTGGGAAGAGGAGAGCGATCTCCCCCAAACAGCCCACCCAGAAAGCATCACAGCTGAGGAGGAATCGGAACCTACCCCAGCCAATATCAGCAGGCTGCGCCCAAAGAAGACACATCCTTTGACCCTTAAATCTGCTATCCGAACAGCAGACGCTGTCCCCTCCTTTAAGAGGGTCTGAAAACCAGATGGGGGGCAGGAGCAGTGGAAATCTGACTAATCAGGAACCTGTCAGCAAGGCCATTCCACAAAGATACAGTTGAAATCAGAAACTAACACACCCAGAGCAAAATAAACGAATAAATCCTGGTTTGACGGAAAGAAAAGGATCTATCCTGTCACCTGCAGGGCTGGAGTAATATGTCAAAACGGCCCTGGGGCAAACAGAGCCATGCACCACCCACAGGGCTGGCAGTGCTATGAGGCCAGCCTGGGCTCAGCTTGGACCCAGCCTGCCGCGATGACAACAGTGGGAACTGCCTATTTTCACTGTCATCCGCTGCCTGAGTCTGAGGGACGAATAGAGGTATTGGGGCAGACACTTTCAGGGACTAGAGTCCACTTCATCAAACGAACAGCCATTTACTGATACACACACAGACATAGAGAAAATAATTGTAAATAGCAGGGTCAAAAGAAAACATAACTCAAAAGGTAGAACTTTCTAATTCCCCCCCTCCACTGCCACCACTTCCAGCACGTCAAGGCCATCTTGACCCGACTGTTTGTACTCTCGCAGAGCTTGTGTATGTGTACTTGTGTGTGTGTGTTGTCAACTGAGGACGCGCTATATTCAGCTGACAAATCCGGCTCCACTCCAGTTTCTACCACAACAAACCTGTTCGTTTTTAAGGCCCAAAAGACATTGTTTGGCTGTTTTCAGAGCAAACAGACTCTTCTGGAACTGAGCGCCATCAAAACAGAGATCCTCCTCCTGATTTCTGCCGAAAAAGACTTGCAGAAGATGATTCACAAACAGAACCCAGGAGAGCTGCCTCTTCTCTACCCTCCCCGCCCCCCCCCATGTTCACTGGACCACAGCATAATGTATTGAACAGCCATCTGTGAAAGCAGACAGACCTGACATTTGGGCCTGTCAAAATGTCACTATGGGGAAAATATGCACCCGAGCACATCCAGCAAGCCCCAAATGGGGGCTCTGGATAGAAGGCCCAGAAGATAAGACCCTTGCCAATTCTAAGCCAGACCTCAGAATACCAAACCAAGGATGTACCCTTTCAGATGCCTACATTGCAGCCTGCTAGGGTGACCTGGATGGTCCAGGCTAGCCTGATCTTGTCAGATCTCGGAAGCTAAGCAGGGTTGGCCCTGGCTAGTATTTGGATATGAGACCTCCAAGGAAGACCAGGGTCACAATGCAGAGGCAGGCAATGGCAAGCCACCACCGAACGTCTCTTCCCTTGAAAACCTTACAGCAGGGGTGTTGAACTCATTTGTCATGAGGGCCGGATCTGACATAAATGAGACCTTGTTGGGCTGGACCATGTGTGTCATAAAACGTAATGACAGGTAGTGGAGATATAAACTTTATAAAGGATGCAAACGCAAAGGGTTTTTTTTTTTACTTAAAATAAAAACATGCTTAAAACATTAGCACTCTTGCAATATTTTATTTATTTAACTGTAACTGTTAATGGACACCTCTTGCTCTGAATTATTGCATCAAAATGTCTGTGCTGTTGCAATCCTGAGTATGCTGTTCAGGTGTGTATCTGTAAGCTGCAAACCTACTTTTGATTTATTGACATTCACCACAGAAATCTCATGCTCAGAGTTCTGAGTCTAGGACCCAGGGGAAAACATGAAATGGCTGAGCAATTGAGAGAGTCTGGTGAAGCAAGTTATGATGCAGCAGCAGCAACAGAACTGGAAGCAGGAGATGGCCATTTCCAGTGCAGGCCTGATAGAAGCCCTCCGGGGGCCTGATCCAGCCCCCAGGCCGCATGTTTGACATCCCTGCCTTACAGGGTTGCCATAAGTCAGCTGTGGCCTGATTGCACTTTCCACCACCAGGATAGAAGGGCATAAAACATCTTTTTCCCTTTCTACCTTTGGGTGGCTTTGCACCCAACTCAGGGCAGAAGACAGTTGTGGGAACTCCCTCACGCCCTTCTGCTTTCTGATGGATTTGGACAGTGGATCAGGAAGCCAGCATTCCCCAATGAGCTTGTCGTGCAGTTCCTCACCGCAGTATCCCCACAAGATTTGTGCTTGGCATTCATCATCCTAACACCTTCAAGAGCAGTGAGAGAAAATTCACATTTCTTCTTGTGCACACATGCACACACGCATATAAATACTGCACAGATTTCTGCCCCCCCATCTCCTAATTCAGCCCCATGTGGAGATAAAGACTGCAGAGAGAAAGCCAAACCAACACACACACCAGCTGTGTCACTCAGACCCCAAACTGTTCCTTGGAGTCCGGCACACCTCAAACGGCTTTCCCTAGGAAGGCAACCTCTAAGTCCATCTAACAAAATCAGGAAAGGCCAAAGTAAATGGGACGTGATGGAACAGAAAGCACTCCCTCCATGTGTAGGTTATATGCTTTTAACTGGAATACAGCTACTGAGGGGACTGCATCTTTGACTGGAGTCAGGTCGAATTCGACCCTGAGGGGAAGAGCAAAGCAGTTACGCAGGCCGGCATTGCAGGATCCAACCCCTTTTGTCTGCGTTCTTTAACAGGTACAAGGAGTTTCAGACAGAGACAGTTTCTCTGGTTTCAAAGGGAATTTAGCGCAGAATAAGAGCAGGTGGAACTTCACCCCAGCATCCTGTTTCCAACGGTGTCCAGTCAGAAACTGGAGACCAACATCCCCTACTTTGAAGAAGAAGAAGAAGAGATTGAATTTATAGCCCGTCCTGCACTTGGAGTCTCAGAGCGGCTTACAAACTCCTTTTCCCTTCCCCTCCCCACAACAGACACCCTGTGAGGTAGGCGGGGCTGTGAGAGGTCTTTCCAGAACTGTCCTTGAGAGAACAACTGTGCCAGAACTATGGCTTGTCCAAGGTCATCCAGCAGCTGCAAGTGGAGGAGTGGGGAATCCAACCTGATTCTCCCAAATTAGAGTCCACGCACTTAACCTCTACACCAAACTGGCATGACTCTTAGGAAACTTAAAATACTGTCTCCTAAGGAACAGGAGCTTCTGAATCTGGGCCCCCAACAGTTGGTCTTGAGAGTCTGGATGTTCCTTTTGGAAGCGTGCAAGAAGTCATCAGGAGGAGCAATCTCTCAGAGTGTCTTTCGTGCAAGGCTTTCTCTCCTCGCAGCTGCATGTCAGGAGAGCAATTGGGGGGGGGGGGGGCGCAGAGGCTGTGGTAAGGCACCTATTTCCCATGCAGAATGTCCCAGGTCGAATCCAGGGCATCTCCAACAAACAGGAGCTCAGGTGCTGGAAAATGACAGCCATGGGCAGTCAGAAACAGTGGTCCTAGATGGACCACTGGTCTGAGTTTACAGAAATGAAACTTTATCAATAGGGATCATGTCCCCCAGACATCAATGGGGGCCTCAGGCATGTAGCTTGCACCCAGCTCTTCAGATGCCCCAAAGCTAGGAGCCGCTTTTCAGTTGCCTCTCAGAGCATGCAACCCCATGCAATGCTATTCCAATCAACAGCGATCCATTCTAATGGGATTACTCTGGAGTAACTTTGCATCGGATTGCATTGAAAGGGAGAAGGGATGCTGGCGCTCAGAGCTGGGGGGAGCTCCATCCCAAGCCAGCCCTCTCACTCGAGCCCGGGGCCAGTCCCCTCCGCCTCATGCCCTGCAACTCCCGCCTGCCTGCTCCATGAGAACGCGCACTCGGCGGGCTCCCCGGATTTCAAGACCGAGTCCGAGAGAACCCGGCGAAGGGAACGGGAGCCAGGCAGGCACAGCGTAGCCCAGGTGAACCCCCCGGCCTCCCTTCAGCTTTGCCCCCTCACCTGCAGCCAGTCCCTCTCCGGAGCCCAGCCGAGAGAGGCGGCGGTCTCGCCCGCAAGACGTCCGTTCACACGCTCCAGCGCGACACGCTTCCTTCGGCGTCAGTGCTGGGGATCGGGTGCTCCGGGACACTCGGCGTCTGCGGCTGCTGCCGCGAGACTCGAGAGTGGGCTTCGACTCCGACGCCTGTCCCTCCCCACCCCGGCGAGCACGCGTGTCCTTCCCCGCCCGCCCGCCCGCGCGGTCCGGCACAGCCCCTCACCGTGGCCGGCCTGCGCGGTTCTCCATCTTTCCCGGCGGTGGGGCTGGCTAGGTCGCCTCGTCTCCCTGCCCGCCTCTCTCCGGCAGCCCGTGGCGCAGCGGCCGGCTCGTCGGAAGCGCCGCGCACGTTGCGGCGAAGGGGCGGTGGTGGCGCCTGCCCGGGCTCCACTCCTCGCCCCGGGACCGGAGGCGCGCGCCCGGGCGCAGGTCTGGCTCGCTGGGCGGCACGCAGCGCAGCGGCCCGACGCGCTCCGCCTCGCCCCCGAGGGAGGGCCGCCCCCTCGCCCCCGCCCGCCGCTCTTTTGCACGCCTCCTCGGGAGTAAGCCCCGCGCCTGGCCACGGCACTTGCTCCCCGGCGCGCCCCCCTGTGTTGCTGGGAAGTCGCTGCAGCCCTGACTCCAGGCAGGTTGACCCTGGGGCGAGCCCCGCCGAGTGAGATGGAACGGGACTGCAGCCGCGCGAAGAGTTGCAACGCCCAAGCCCTTAGGGGCGTGCGCTTCCTCGGAGGTAAGGCGGCCTGGGTGTTCAGTGGGGGCTTCCATCGCTCCTCTGGGCGGGCGGCAGCAACTCTGGGGAGGAAGCGCGGGATCGCAGCTTCGGGAAGAGGTGCAGCCGCCTCGGGCGGGCTTCCTTCGAAGTAAACGCCACTGGGACGTCCGCTCCAGTGTGAGACTTGGAGGGATCGTTTAAAGGAGATGAATCCCAAATACGAGAAGAGTTCCCACGCTCTTGCGGGACCGGAATGGCTTGCCGGGCAGAGATTGGCGGGGGGATACAATAAAGGAGCTGTTTGTACTGAGGATCAGGCTGTGATTACTTTTGGATGGGAAATCATTCCCTCCCGTTGCACTGAGCGTTGCCCAAAGGGGCACATGACTGCCTTATTATTTTCTATATCAAGGTCAGTCTTGTCTCCAGGCAGGTTAACTCTGGGGCCAGCCCCGCCAAGGCCTCAGGCAGAGACCTTTCACACCACCAACTACCTTATCCCTTTTAGACTGGAGGTGCCGGGAACAGAACCTGGGGCCACCTTCTACATGCCAAGCAGAGTGCTTTCCCACTGAGCCACAGACCCTGAGCCAGTTTGGTGTAGTGGTTAAGACAGAGTGGCAGGACTCTGATCTGGGAGAAAAAGGGTTGATTCCCCACTCCTTCATATGCAGCCAGCTAGGTGACCTTGGGTCAGTCACAAGTTCTCTCAGAGCTGTTCTCGAAAGAGCAGCCCTCAAAAGAGCTCTCTCAGCCCCACCTACCTCACCAGATATCTGTTGTGGGGAGGGGAAGGTAAAGGAGATTGTAAGCCGCTCTGAGACTCCCGAGTGAAGGGCGGGGTATAAATCCAGTCTCTACCTCTTCTTCTTAGTTAAGATGCCTTATCCAGAGTCAGACTATTGGAACTGTCTCCTCTGATGGCACTTGGCTGTTCCCTGGGGTCTCGGGCAGAAGTCTTTCACATCACCTACGACCAGATCTTTTTCATTGGAGGTGCCAGGGATTGAACCTGGGACCTTCTGCTTGCCAAACTGATGCTCTGCCACTGAGCCATGGCCCCACTCCAGTGTTTTGCAGAATAAAAACAATAAGAAACCACTCACCAAATCCCACATACAAGTGTCCTTGCAGCCAGACCCTTCTGTTGTTAAATCCAGTACAGTTGTTGACACATCCATTTGCTAGCTTTATCGATACTCACTGCAAAACACAATCTCCGCCTATAAAAATCTGCACCGCAGTGACCAAACGATCTGGTTAGAAAGTTACAGAGGAGACGTGAGCAGCCGCCTGGGCATCTGCACCAGAAACCGATAAAATATTTATTTCTTTGCAAACTTAAATCCTGACACCTAGCTTCCATAAATAACAAATGAAGGATGACCTTAAAAATGTTAATTATTGAGATCTTGGATGAAGAATAACTGCAGGGGAAAAAATTAGCATTTTGTCAAGACTGTTGTTGGGCATGGATGCTGTAGGATACTCCCAAGACTCTTGGGGGCGGAGGGAGGGAGGGAATGGAGGGAAACGTTGGGAAAATTCATGGGGAAAGGAGAAACCCGGGGATGGCAGAAATTATACATGAATGGGGGCTTAGCTTTTGTACATTTAATCTTTTTGTATTTTTTAAATATGTGTGTGAGTGTGTCTGCAAGTCATGGCGACCTCTGGTGTCTGACCTCTGCTGGGGTCCTGGAGGATATTCAGAGAGGTGGCTGAATAAAGCCTGCCCCTGTCCTCCCAACTGCTGGTATTCCAAGGAGGTTTCCCATCCAAGTACTTGCCAGCATCAACCCTACTTAGCTTCCAAGTTTCTGACGAGATCAGGCTTGCCTGGGCTACCCAGCTAGCTGGATGTCCTGAGGCTATTTTTTGTGTAAATGATAAAAACCAAGGTCTATTGCCGAATACCCTGATCTGGATGGCCCAGTCTCATCAGAAGCTAAGAAGGGCTGGCCCTGGTTAGTACTTGAATGGGAGACCACTGAGGAAGCCCAGGATTTCTGCACAGAGGCAGGCGATGGCCAACCACCTCTGAACGTCTCTTGCCTTGAAAACCCTACATGGTCACCATAAGTTGGCTGCAGCTTGGTGCCACTTTCCATCACATATTGCCGAATACCCTGACTTGAAAACTCCTTGGGTATCCCACGGACACAGAACTTCAGAGAAATATACAGAATCTAGATAAGGCCATCGCGGCCATTACTCTCACTGGTTCCTTAAAAAGCAATCAAAGTCCTATTTCATTTTCTTTGCTGTATGTAAATGAGGATCTTTCTCTTGTGAAATAGGATTAAAATGTGACAGTTCAGGATGTTGTGATGTACCGGGGGGAGTAGAAGAGAGCCAATTTGGTATAGTGGTTAGGAGTGCAGACTCTATTCTGGGAGAACCGGGTTTGATTTCCCACTCCTCCACATGCAACTGCTGGATGACCTTGGGCAAGCTGTAGTTCTGTCAGAGCTGTTCTCTCAAGGGCAGTTCTCGAGAGAGCTCTCTCAGCCCCACCTACCTCACAGGGTGTCTGTTGTGGGGAGGGGGAGAAGAGTTTGTAAGCCGCTCTGAGACTCCGAGCTAAGGGCAGGGTATAAATCCAATCTCCTCCTCGAGAGAGAGAGAAAGAGCTCTCTCAGCCCCACCTACCTCACAGGGTGTCTGCTGTGGGGAGGGGAAGGAGATTGTAACTTAAGGGTGGGAAGGTACCAGCTGGATCTGAGGGGGGAAATTTTTCACAGTAAGACTTGTGCGACAGTGGAATCAGCTGCCTGGGGAGGTGGTGAGCTCCCCCTCTCTGGCAGTCTTTAAGCCGCAGCTGGACAAACACTTGTCAGGGATGCTCTAGGCTGATCCTGCATTGAGCAGGGGGTTGGACTAGATGACCTCCCTGGCCTCTTCCTACTCTGCGATTCTTTGATTCTATGAAATAGTTTTGATAAAACTGCTCGAATTCTCTAGCTGGCACTCATAAAACTGGAGTCTCCTCACACCCTAGAGACTTAACGTTGTCTTCCATCACGGGCTTTCCAGGACGAGACCCCACCTTGTCAGATGCTTGTAGTGGATCTTCAGTAGGCAGACATTGATATATGAGGTTACATGGCGGGGAGGGGAGCAGGGTCCCAAGGCCATGTGATAACAGCTATCCAGGACAAGAGCTAATGATGTAGAACTGAAATGTAATCAAGGGAAACTGCAGAGACCATTCACAATTGCAGTCCGTGGCTGCTTCTCTAGGTCTGCTAAGCTGGTAACACCAGGAATACCTGCGGAGACCAACTTCTTCTCAGATCATTAACACTTATAATGACTAAGAGCCAGTTTGGTGTTGTGGTTAAGTGTGCAGACTCTAAACTGGGAGAACTGGGTTTGATTCCCCACTTCGCCACATGCAGCTGCTGGATGACCTTGGGCAAGCCATAGTTCTGGCACAGCTGTTCTTGAAAAAGAGCAGTTTCTGTCAGAGCTCTTTCAGCCCCACCTACCTCACAGGGTGCCTGTTGTGGGGAGGGGAAGGGAAAGGAGTTTGTAAGCTGCCCTGAGACTCCCTTGGGTAGTGAAGGGCGGGATATAAATCCAATCTCTTCTTCGTCTTTGGAATCTGAAGTCCCCGTTCAGACCTGGGGTGATATTGTGTGGGACCCTCCGAGGAATCCTAGTCCAGTCCCATTGGCAGGTAATCTGCCTTTCAGGGATCTAATGAATGAATTGTCACAATTTAGGGTACATCACTCTCCAGTTCTGACATATTTATTACCTATGCTGTCCCCCCCCCCCAGTTGAACCCAAACAGACAAGAACCAGAAACCAAGCTTGACATTCTTCTTATCTGTTAAAAAACATCTTCACTATTTTGCATGCTAATTTAACAAGACACCTTCTGCATATACAACTATGATCTGTAATTCCATTTCATTGTTGGTCTTAAAGGTGCCACTGGACTCCAACTTTGTTCTATTCCTTGCAGTGAGCTTGCCTTTCCTGCCTCTCCGCCCTAGTCAGAAAGCATGACGTGGTATTATATTGTCAGTACCTGAAGTCACAGAAGCTCAGAGGCATTTACAGAAGAAATCAGGCCCCACATGGGGAAGGGAAGACACTTAAACTGGAGATGGTAAATAGGGGTGTGTGTGTGTGTGTGTGTGAGAGAGAGAGAGAGAGAGAGATTCGGTGGGGACTGTTTGAAAATAAAGCCCCTCGTAGAGAAACAGCCTCCCTGAAATTCTGCAGCTGCTTTGAAGAGGCATCTCTTTTTAACTTCCACCGTACATCAAAAGGGCCACCTAAGTGATGTGTTGGATAAGGCCCAATTTGAATTGGCTGGGGATTTAACAGCTACCAAAACAGCAAGTAAATGATGCAGGACTTCAACACCCACGACGTCGAGATCGCTTAACGCCTGCCAGGAAATTGCAGAGACGGCAAATCATTCCGAACATGTGAAAGGAGAGGAGAAGGCAGGCAAACCCTTGAATGCTGGGGGGCTGAGGGGGGGGGAGAATGCTCTCTCCGTAACCTATATTAGATTGGTCCGATTAACCGTGCAATCCACTTATGAAACTGTCTACGATCATGCACCTGTTGTGTATTTATTGTGCGATTGTTAAATGAAGCTGCTTTTCATGCAGCAGCCATTAGGGGTGGATTGTTTTGATGTTTGAAATCTCCAGCAAGTTATTGGAAAGGGGAAGGGAACTGTATTTGTTTATTTTGTTACCTGTTTTAATTTATGGTCCACTTTTCTCCCTGAGACTCAAGGCAGATTACAAGTAAAAAATGGTTAAAGTATCACTTCGTTCATTCATTTAGGGGAGGGAATAGAGTTGCCAACCTCCAAGTCGTGGCTTGAGATCTCCAGCGACTACAGCTGGTCTCCAGGCAACCGGAATCAATTCACCTGGAGAAAATGGCCACTCTGGAAGGTGGACTCTATGGCATTAGACCCCATTGAACTCCCTCCCCTCACCAAACCCTTCGTTCCTCAGATTTCACCTTCAAAATTTCCAGGGCTTTCCCAACCTCGAGCTGGCAATCCTAAAAGGAAGATGGCATGGAATAGCCAGATCTTGTCAGATCTCGGATGCTTAACAGGGTCAGTACTTAGATGGGAGACGACCAAGGAAGACTCTGCAGAGGAAGGCAATGGCAAGCCACCTCTGCTTCTCACTTGCCTTGAAAGCCCTTTGCTGGGGTCACCACAAGTGAGTTGTGACTTGATGTCACTTACATATGTACGTGGTTCATTCAGTTTTTCTCCCCGCTGGGGATCCAAAAGAGCTTGCATTGTTTTCCTCTCCTCCATTTCACCCTCACAACAACCCTGCAAGGTCGGTTAGGCTGAGAGGGTGTGCCTGGCCCAAGGTCCCCCATGGCAGAGCGGGGATTTATACCTGGGGCTCCCAGATCCTAGGAGAACCTTCTAACCACTAAACTGCACTGGCTCTAATGATACAGACAACCCACAGAATTGGAGGCAGTTACACTGAAAACATAGCACAATGCAGACAGTCAAGCAGGAATGACATTATGCCGTGGAAGGCAGCTTTGTGAATTCAAGAGCCAAAGGAAAAGATGTCCCACCTTCATCCCTCCAGAGGAGGAGGAGGAGAAGAAGAAGAAGAATGGTTTTATACCCCACTTTTCTCTACCTAAAGGAGTCTCAAAGCGGCTTACAATCACCTTCCCTTCCTCTCCCCACAACAGGCACCCTGTGATATAGGTGGGGCTAAGAGAGTTCTGAAAGAACTGTGACCGACCCAAGGTCACCCAGCTGGCTGCATGTGGAGGTGTGGGGAATCAAACCCAGTTCTCCCAGATTAGAGTCCGCACACTTAACCACTGCACCAAGCTAGCTCTTAGACACATGCACTGCTACTGCCATAACTATGTAAGAGCAGTCCTGCTGGATCAGATCTAGTCCAGCAACCCATTTCACGTGGTGGCCAACCAGTTGCCCTGGAGAGCCCACGAGCAGGCAGGGCATAGAGGCCCAGGCCTTCCCCTGATGTAGCTTCTTCACACTGATATCTTTTGAGTTTCATACATTTTTAATATCCTGCCCTTCCTTCTGAAGGATTATTTGGGTTAGCAGAATGCTCAAGGCACATAACGCAGCAGAGTCTATCAGGTTTGTGTGTGCTGACAAGGAACAGAGTGACAGATGGGGCCCTTTTATCTTTGCAAAAACTAATATGAGTCCTTTATTCAAGGTATGAGCTTTCGTGTGCATGCACACTTTTTCAAATACATTGGAATGGTAGGTAAGGTTCAAACATAGGTTCACAGTACCAAAAGACTCCTCAGCTGTAGTCAATATAAAAAGGAAAAAAGGCTAAGATTAAAAGATGCTAATAACAAGAAATATATTAAACTAGCAGAAAGTAATGCAACGTTACAATCCACCAGAAACAAAGTACAAGGAATATATCAATATAACAGGTAAGTATACAGTAAATTATGAGGCACAAATACAGGTGATGCTAATTAAGATGTCAATACAAAGAAGGCAACTGGGCGCAAAAAATGCAACAAAAATGAGCAATTATGCAACAATGAAGAGAAAAAGAAGATGGGCAATGGAGACTCCGGAATAATACCAAGTTTCGTGAAGTCACTTCTTCAATGGCGAATTGCTACAAGAAAATACAAAATGCATATAACTAACCATGAAACACATGATGAACTGAACTGGAGTGATTAATAACATAAAATTATAAATATCATAACGTGGTTATGCCTCATACAGGATTTTATGCAAAACAACCTAAATATAAGACCAGAGGCATAACCACATTATGGTATTTATGATTTTATGTTATTCATTACTCCAGTCCAGTTCATCTAGTCTAACCAGCTAGAATGGATAGAGATGCAGGAAGCGTGTCCTGCCGTCATGGTGCCAAGACAGAGAAGGGAAGCACAGTGGAGAGAAGATGTCAAACCAGAAGGAAGGAAGATTCCCTAAGAGTAGCGATCTACACATCAAAGGGATCGCATCAAAGCAATAGAAGGGAAGAATGATCTCTCTGATTCTCTATAGTCCCCCTTTGAAGTCTGAGGCTAAGAGACAGTGCAAAGTCCTTCACTTCCAACACCTTCAAGGAGCTCAAGGTGGAAAACATGGTTATCTCCTCTTCCTCCTCCATGGTATCTTCACAACTACCCTGTCAGGTAGGTGGAGAGAGATAGGCTGGACCAAGGTCACCTAGTAAGTTTAGTGGCAAGTGAGGATTTGGACCTCGGTCTCCCCAATGCTCGTCTGACATTCTAACCTCTACACCATACTGGTTCTTGAAGGCTGACTGCCTCTGTACATGGAGGTTCCCTTTACTCACCATAGCTAGTAGCTGTTGATGGACCTCTCCTCCATGATGTGTCCGACCTCCTTTTAAAGCCACCTATGCTTGTGGCCATCACTACATCCACTGGCATCCACAATGAATTCACTTGTTGAGTGAATAGGGCAGAGGAACAGCAGTATCAGTCTGTAGCAGTGAGTGCTAGTGGCACCTTAAAGACTAACACAGTTTATTCCAGCATAAGAAGAAGAAGAGACTGGATTTATACCCCACCCTTCACTACCCAAAGGAGTCTCAGAGCGGCTTACAAACTCCTTTCCCTTCCCCTCCCCTCCCCTCCCCTCCCCACCCCACCCCACCCCACCCCACCCCACAACAGACACCCTGTGTGGTAGGTGGGGCTGAGAGAGCTCTGACAGAAACTGCTCTTTTTCAAGAACAGCTCTGACAGAACTATGGCTTGCCCAAGGTCATCCAGCAGGTGCAAGTGGAGGAGTGGGGAATCAAACCCAGTCCTCCCAGATTAGAGTCCGTGCACTTAACCACTACACCACTGGCTCGTGAGTCACAGCTCACTTAATCAGATGAACTGAGGTGTTCATCTTTTTGGCAAAAGTATATGCAGACATCAGTGAAGAACTAGTACCTTTTATCAGTCCCTCAGTGCTCTCTACTCCTCTAGGCAGCATCACACTTCCCTCTTTCCCAGCACCACTGACTGCAATAGAACAAGGTGCGCCCAAGGGCTGCGCAGAGCACGGGTGCTATGGGGTGTTTTTTTGCAGCCACGTGAAACTCTTCCACCAGCTGCATGTTTGCTTGCAGCCGGAGGGAAAGAGATTGCTGGTTGAAAGCGTTCATGCAAAAAGCAAAGCCCCCCCCCCCCAAGTGAAAAAGGAGCATCAGAGGCAAGGTTGGGTGAAGGACATAGAGATACAAGTAAATGGCAGTAGAAAAGAGTAAGAGTCCAGTAGCACCTTAAAAGTCTAAAAAAAATTGTGGTAGGGTATGAGCAAAAGCTCCTCCCCACCACAGTTTTTTTTAGTCTTTAAGGTGCCACTGGACTTTTACTCTCTTCTACTGCTACAGACAGACTAACATCGGCTGCCCATCTTGATTTAAGTAAATGACAGTTCTCTAAACTTCCAATATTCCACTGAAAGCCACCTTTGGGCACTGAGTGACTCTGCCTGGGGAAACAGATAGGGTGGAAAGGCAGGCAGGAGAAACAGTTCTTTTGTCTGCAGGATGGATGTCCTGGTTGTGTTTGAAGCTGCATTAAGCATGCCATCGCCTTTGAGTGGGAATAGTGGTAGCTGCCTGCAGGAAACCATAAAGAAATGCTGGATGTATCCACTTAAAATCACTTGGTACTTTCTCAAGACCTCTTACAGACTTTGAAGTCTTACTTAAGAATGCTGTCAGTGACTATGCAGGATTAATATCAAAAATATATAAAATATTAATCACCCCAGATTTGAATAAATCTCTTAGATATCAAGAACAATGGTCTCTGGATTGTGGATTTCCCTCAAAAGCTCAGCACGAGAAGATAGTTTGATCCTCTCCCAATAATGTCTCAAATATATTCAGTGTGAAGTTCCAATTTTACAAGGTTTTTTTTTCTTTCTGGGATCTCACTCTAAAAGGCTTTCCCATATTTACCCTTCCAACTCCCGAAAATGCTGGAAAAACTGAGGTCAAGTTGGAACTTACCAACATAGTTGGTGGGACTGCTTTCATATAAGCAAATTTTGGTTGAAAATTGTTAACCGGATTAAAATGATCACAAGCATTGAGTTACCCTCCACACCTGAAGTGATATTATTAAACTATTAGACAGATATATTCATTAGAAACTCTGCAAGGGAATTGATTGCAGAAATACTGTCCAATATCTTACCAGCTTCTCACCAAAGCAATGGATGATTTAAGCACTCTATTGCTGATCTAAAATTAATTGTTCTCATGCAAAAGAACTTCAAAGAAAGAATCCAATGTGAAATTCCTGAATTAGGATTCATCAAGAAGTTCGAACACCAAGTCTTAACTTGGTGCCAGTATCTTGCTTATCCCACCACTTATAGGTATCGATCAGTTTCAGGTGGGTAGCTATGTTAGTCCGTAGCAGTAGGACAAAATTTGAGTCCAGTAGCACCTTAAAGACCAATAACATTTTCCAGGGTATAAGCTTTCATGGGAGGGAAGATGGCATGGAATAGCCTCATCTTGTCAGATCTTGGAAGCTAAGCAGGGTCAGTATTTGGGTGGTAGACCACCAAGGAAGACTCTGCAGAGGAAGGCAATGAATGGCAAACCACCTCTGCTCTCACTTGCCTTGAAAGGCCCTTGCTGGGGTCACCATAACTAGACAACACTTTACACAAACAAACAAGCTTTCATGAATCACAGCTCACTTCATCAGACTCATGACACATGCTTATACCCTGGAAAATGTAATTGGGCTTTAAGATATCACTGGCTTCAGCTGTATCTCTGTAATTTTTTAATTGGATGAACACATGAAGTTGCCTTATACTGAATCAGACCACTGATCCATCAAGGTCAGTATTGTCTATTCATACTGGCAGTGGCTCTCCGGGGTCTCAGGTTGAGGTCCTTCACTTCACCTGCTACCTGATCCTTTTGGCTGGAGATGCTGGGTACTGAATCTGGGAGTGGGACCTTCTGCATGCCGGGCAGATGTTCTGCCACTGAGCCATGACCCCTCCAGACCCCACTGCTTTTAATATTTTAGCCTTCATTTTTCCCAGATTTTCCAACCCAGACTTGGCAACCCTACAGTTAAGGTTGCTATCCCCCCCCCCCCCCCCCCGTGGGGAATGAGGGGATAGAGTGGACAGATCCAGGTTGGGAAACTCCTGGAGATTTTGGGATGGAGCCTGGGAAGGACAGGGACTTCAGTGGGGGTACAACGCCATAGAGTTCATCCTCCAAAGCATCCATTTTCTCCAGGGGAACTGATCTCTGTTGCCTGGAGATGAGCTGTAATTCTAGGGGATCCCCAGATCCTACCTGGAGGATGGCATCCCTGGCGCGGGACCTGAAATTATTTATATTTAACAACCCTGAAATGTCCCACACTGTTCAGATCACATTGCAGAGGGTATGGGGTGTGTGCGCTGCTGACCGATTAACAACAACCCTGCACTACTGTCTACTAACGGGCCCAAAGAGTTTGACGGGGAGAACAGAGGCTGAGAGAAGCAGACAGTAACCCACAATAACCCTGCAACGCAGTCCTCCGGTAATATCGCCATATTGCAAAAAAAAGAAGAGCTCTGGGGCCGAGGCCCAACGTCCTCCCACGAAGGCTCTTTAGCCTCCTCCCATTCGTCTAAAAAAAAAAAAGGCTACCGAACGATACCAGAAATCCAAGGGCGCTTTTACTATGCGGCGTTTTTTCTACCTCTTTGGTGCAAAACCTCAGTTCCGTTTCACACCGGTAGTTTCTCGCCAAGTCCTGTCCCCTCCGAAAGGGTTGCTGGGAACTGTAGTCTCGCTGTTGCGCACGTTCAGCTCACACGCTGGCTGGGTCGAGAACAGAATGGCTGCCGGAGCGGGAGATTTCGGGTCGGGGGGCCGGCTGGATCCGGGCGTGCTCATGGAGCAGGTGAAGGTGCAGATTGCCGTGGCCAACGCGCAGGAGCTGCTGCAGGTGAGAGAAGTGGTGGGGAGCTCTCTATTCATTGTACGACGGTTGAGCCTCCTGGATCAGGAGTAGTTTGCTGAATCTTGGGTGTCTGTCAAAAAGACACTACCCTCCCCCCATGTATCTTGCGAGCAGCTCTCATTCTTGCGAAAAAAAATTTCACGGATTGTTAGCAGGTTTTAAACGTTGATGGCTAAATGAAACTTCTGTATACAAGGGTGATCCATCCCTTCCTGAGAGCCAGAAGGTGGGTGAGAAATCAAACGAGAGAAGCTCACAACCTTCATGTCTTGTCTGTGACCTTCCAGGTAGGGGCGGCTGCCTGGTTCTTCTTAAAAGCAGGATGGGGGACTAGGCTCTGGAAGGGAAGTGGGGGGAATTGCTGTGGAATTTCAGGTCTCTGGGGAGGAGTATTTTGCCCTATCTTTTACAGCAAAAGGAGTTGGGAGAGGTGACTACCGACAGCTATGAGCCAGGATGGCAAATTAGAACCTCCAGGTGCAAGAAGGCCTTCCCACCCTGCTCTTTGGGCTTTCCACTGGAGACAGTGTAACATAGTTCCTAGGGTCCACTGATCTAGGATCTTGGAGACCTAAGTTTGGCTCTCTGCTTTGCCGTAGGAACTAAAGTCTATCTCAGTCTAGCCTACCTCATGGGGTTGTTGTGAGGATAAAACGTAGGAGAGGAGAATGATGCGTGGCTGCTCTGAGCTCCTTAGGACAATATTTTTTAAAAATAAATCAAATCTCTTTAACCTCCCTTGAGAACAGAACCCTGGGCCAGATGGGCCCACCCGGAAGCCTGCCTTCGAAGATGTTTTGAATGGAGTATTAATGGAGTGCTGTTACTTGCCTGCTTCCTGGGCCTCTCACAACTATCTGCCTGGCCTGGCCGGAGCCACAGCTGGACTTTGGTCTGCTTTAGCAAGGCCATTTTTTCTCAACAAGGGAGGACAGGGAGAGGGAAGAGGCCTGCTCCAGCCATGTCTTAACAGACAGGATGTGGCAGATTCCTGGTGTGGGATAGGGTGCTGGCTTGCCCTCCTGGATGCAGGGTTTTGTATTGAGAGGTGTGTGTGTGTGCGTGTGTGTGTGTGTGCGTGTGTGTGTGCGCCTGCCGCCCTGGGAAGGGAGGTAGGCAGTATTTACCTCAGTGCTGCTTATGAGACGAATGGTCAGAGCGGGGTGTGTATCTTATTGGGGCAATTTCTAGAGGTCTATACGGGTGTTTTCCCACTGTTCTGCATCGTCAAAAGGGAGAGGGGAGATCAAACAACACTTTGAGAACCAGAGCTTTAGTATGGCAACAGAAACAAGTGGTTCTGGAGTTTAGAAGCAGCCTGCCCTCCAAAGTGGCATCTGATAGGTGGCCTTTAAGTGCAAGCCTTGGGGCAGCCATTGAGTGCCCTGCGCAAGGAAGGTGGTGGCACAGCCAGCTCTGTACCTGGAGCGTGCCGCTCACCAACTCTGTACTCTGCAAGTGAGCGAGAAAGCAGCAACACTGATTTAGCAGCCCTTCGAAAGGTCAAATGCCTCAAAATCAGCTTCCTTAAGTTCACGTGACCATCTCCTTCCCTGGCTTGTCTGGGAGACACGGAGGTGTTTGTGGTGGTTGCGATCCAGAGTGATGAGTTTGTTTCATAAAGTAGCCGCTGAAACGTAGCAAGGCCTTCTTTTTTCTCTCTCCATTTTGTGTTTGGACCTTCCATCTTCTTTGCTCCAATCTTCCTCTTTTCTCCTTGCAGAGAATGACAGACAAGTGTTTCCGAAAATGTATTGGGAAACCTGGAAGTTCCCTGGATAACTCTGAGCAGGTGAGTGCTTATAAAAACAGCACTGCGGTGTTGACCTGGTTGCTTTGTCTGCTGCTTTCTGCTGAGTGTGGTGTTCAGCCCATTACATGCCCTCTGTCCGGCATGAAGCTTTTTTTGCCTCAGCTCTTTACTGAAGTGTTTGCTTTCCTTGCAGAAGGTCCCAGCTTCAATTCCTGACATCTTTAGTAAGGAATCTTAAGGCAAAAGTGTTGGGAAAGATCCTGTTTTCTGCCTGAGACCCTGGAGAACTCTGGCCAGTCAGAGGAGATGATATCCAGCTGGATGGACCAATGGCCTGACTTGGTAGAAGGCAGCTTGGAATGTTCATAGTTACTCCAATAGCAGAGGTTAACATAAGAACATAAGAGAAGCCAATGTTGGATCAGGCCAGTGGCCCATCCAGTCCAACACTTTTGTCATACAGTGGCCAGAAATACCAGGTGCCTCCAGGAGGTCCAGCAGTGGGGCCAGGACACTAGAAGCCCTCCTACTGTTGCCTCCTTCCCCTTCCCCCAGCACCAAGAATACAGAGCATCTATACCTTGTGGCTAACAGCCACTGATGGACCTTTGCCTCAGACTGAGAGTTCCTATCTATACCTTGTGGCTAACAGCCACTGATGGACCTTTGCTCCATATGTTTATCCAATTCCCTCTTGGAGCCGTCCATGCTTGTGGCCACCCACCCCCACCCCCTGTGGCAGTGAATTCCATGTGTTAATCCCCCTTTGGGTGAAGGAAATACTTCTTTTATCCATTAAGTCTGGGTAGAACTGCCATTTCCTCTCCTCCCCCACCACATATGGGACTTCTCCGTGCCACCTGCCCTATCACATTCCTATATTTTGTGGCCCAACCTTCCTTCTCTTCACAGAAATGTATTGCTATGTGCATGGACCGATACATGGACGCCTGGAACACCGTCTCACGAGCATACAACTCTCGACTGCAGAGGGAGCGAGCCAACATGTGATGGGGGTAATTGTAGGGCTGCAGAAGCCCCAGCATGGACTGATCACGGGGCTTCTGCGCTCAGGGGAAGGGTATCCGTCGGGAACCAGAACAGTGTGGTTAACCAGGATGGGAGTGGACAGGATTCTGTGGATTCAAAGACGGGGTTCACCGTGTATGACAGGAATTAAATGAAAGCTTGGTGTCGTCTTTCTCCTCTTGTCTTTGCTCTCCCAGCTCGGGCAGAAGAAACACCGCAGTTCACCAGTGTCCAGGTTGCTGTGGGCCTCTGATAAGGAAACAGAGGGAAGATGGCTACTTCTGGCAGCCAGAGAATCCCTGGTCAGCTCAGGACACGCAGTAGAGCAGCGAAGGAGGAAGGGCGGGGAAGGAAAGTGAGAAATAATCCCTGGCGATTAAAATTCTCTCTGCCAGGGCCTGCTTTTTCGGGTGCCCTGGTGTTCCTTGCAAGAGGGGTGGCCCTCTGGAGTGCCACATCATCTTTTTAGGGCCCAGGTGTGGTGAAAGCCACCTACGCCTCTGATATAACCTGGATCCTCGAAGGAAGATTTGAAGCCTGTCTCCTCTGGAAAGGGGGATAACTGTCCTTTCCTGCTCTGTGCTGGTGGGACAGACCTTTGCCTGTGAGGCCTTGGAAGGGTTCTGCCACACTGGTAATCCTCCACAAGAATGTAGCAAGGGCTAGCCCATAAGCGGAACAGCTGAACATGGACTGTTGTGCAGATGCACCAGAACTCTCATGTGGCTGCAGTTAGGTAAAATGAAGATTCAGGGTAACGTGGGCCTGTTTCTCACTGAGATGGTCAGCTGGGGGATGCGGGGTGTTTGGACATGAGTGCACTTCCATACGGAAAACTCCATGCACACAGAAACAAGCAGGAGACAGAGAAGGCTAAACTAGGTCCCTTTTCTCTTACATGCTGGTCTTCTATGCCACGGCTTTGTTTTTTGGGGTACAGAATGGTGTTCAGGGGTAAGATGCCTTCACGTGCATGCTAAAATGGTATGGGTCAGGTGTGGGCTTACAACCCCAGGGACAACTTTCATCTGACTTTTTTCCCGAGTCAGGTTTTCCAAACAATGTGTTCCGGTGAGAAAAAAGGGTAAAAGGGGAATGTTATGTGTGTCTTGTGTTTTGAAAACCAGCCTTTCCTAAAAACCATGAGTTCTGGAAGCTTGGATTTCTCTTTTAATGAAACATGAGTTTTGCAAGATGGCAAATTCCGCAGCGGATGTTTCTCTTGCACAGCAAGATGGGTGCATAATCCCCCCCCCCCCCCCGCACACAACTCCGTGGCCTCCATGGGCAGCAGTTTAAGGTGTCTTCCTCAGATGGTGAGAGATTTTTGCAGCCTGAAGGTGTCCTCCCAGCCACTGGCTCCCCAGGGTGGAGTTGTGGGGCCCGAGACTATCCCAAATGCAGCCCTCTGCTGTGGGGCAAGGCCAGCCACCTGCCCCGAGGAGCTGGAAGTGACCAGGGCACGAGGTACAGCAGGAAGCAAAATCAGCCTGTTTGGGGAATAATCTTTCCCTGACCCTCCCAAACTCGGGGAAACCCCTCAGCAAGGGCCACGGGATTAGGGTACAGGCCCTTCTACCCCAAGACAGCCAGGGCCCAGGGAGACCTCACCTGCCCCTGCCCCCTCGCACGATGTCGAATTGAGACAGGAGGCCCTCTTTTATTGAGAGAAAGCGTTTTCTAAATCTGCTCCTTTGTTAAATGCCAGAGGGAGCTCTCTCCACAGCTTCTGGTCAGGCGCAAACATCCTGTGTGACGCAAAGCCCGCGGCTCCTGTGTGGGTTTGCTCCGTCCCGTGATGTTGCCGTCTCTTCTCCCTGAGTGGCGCAGAGGCTCACACCTTGAGGTTCTGCCCAATCCAGCCCCGCACCGCTGTCACTCTGGTGTAAACGCCGGGGAAGAAAGGCCGCGCGCAGCCGTAGCCCCAGCTGGTGATGCCGGCCAGGAACCACCTCCCCGAAGGCTCCTTGCAGGCCAAGGGTCCGCCTGCGTCACCCTGCGAAATGGAGAAGCCAACTTAGAGAGGCCAACCAACTCATTTGTGTTCACTGTGGGATGCAGCTCCGGTCCAGTCGAGCTGTACCGTTGGCTGAATGACGTGTCCTTGCCCTGGCTGAACCCAGAGAAGCCCAATGAATTCGGGCCAGAAGAAGCCGGCTGTAAGGGCTGTGCCTGCAGCATTAGTTTGGTGTCTGACTGCGTTTTTGGGCGAGGGGAGATTGCCAGCGATCGGCAGCAGCTGGCATTGGGAGCGCCACCCAGCTACGAAAGGAAGGAGAGGGTGCTGGCTGGACTCACCGAGCAGCTGTCGACTGTGCCCTGCAGGAAGCCGGCGCACACCATCCTCCCGCTAATCTGGATGGGGTAGAACTTCTTGCAGTCTTGCTCTCCGATTAGGTTCACGGCAGCCTTCTGCAAGTGCTTGGACATCAGGCCTAGGCAGGAGGGGATGGGACAGAGCTTGTGAGCGGAACAGACGCCATTGCCTTCGTAGAACAGAAGCCTGTGCATCAGAGCAGCTAACAGGGCAGGCCGTGACCTCGGATGTCCCCAGTCAAAATACTGCCTCTGCAACAAACTCAGTCGCTGCTTCTCTGCCATATTAGAGGGCGAGGGAGCGCTGGCCTACCTTCAAGGGCTGTTCGTAAGGATTACAAGAAGATAACGAACGCAAAGTGCTTTGAGAAGTGTTGTAGTGGGGTGGATCCAACCATCCTCCAAGGAGTCTGACTCTTTAATTTTTATTTATTAATGCTATTTATAGTCCACCTTTCTCACTTGGACTCGAGGTGGATTGCACAGGGTGAGTCTTATCGACAGATGGGACATTCAGTAAACAATGGAACAGGATTAGGGTTGTGGAACCAACCAGAGGAAGAGTCCAGTAGTACCTTAAAGATGAACAAAATTTGTGGTAGGGTATGAGCTTTCGTGAGTCACTGCTCACTTCTTCAGATACAGCTAGAATGTGAGTACGTCTCACATACTTACATCCTAACTGTATCTGAAGAAGTGAGCAGTGACTCACGAAAGCTCCTCCCCTGCCACAAGTTTTGCTAGGCTTTAACGTGCTACTGGACTCTTACTCAACTGCCACAGACAGACTATTGCGGCTACCTATGTTGATCTGTTTAGTACAATGCAACTTGATGGCCTGCATAGAAAAGCCCTGTTGCATACTTCAGTTCTACATAGTGGGGGCCTTCCTGATCTCCTCAGGCAGGCCATTCTATAAGGTGGGGCCACAATGGAGAAGGCCCATCTATCGGCAGTTGCTGATTCTGCCTATTTCCAGGTTGGCGCCTCCAGGAGCCCCTGCAGACATGAGTGAAACTGTCATGGCAGAGCATAGGAGGAGAGGCGGTCTTGCAGATATGAGGGTCTTAACATAAGTGGTTCTTCCTCCAGTAGAAGAAGAAGAGGGAAGAGATTGGATTTATACCTCGCCCTTCACTACCCAAGGGAGTCCCAGAGCGGCTTACAAACTCCATTCTCTTCCGCTCCCCACAACAGACACCCTGTGAGGTAGGTGGGGCTGGGAGAGCTCTGACAGAGACTGCTCTCTTTCAAGAAGAGCTGTGCCAGAACGATGGCTTGCCCAAGGTCATCCAGCAGCTGCAAGTGTAGGAGTGGGGAATCAAACCTGGCTCTCCCAGATTAGAGTCTGCACACTTAACCACTACACCAAACTGGCTCCCTTAAAGACCCCCTTAAATTGGAGGAAGACTCCTTAGGCTGGAGGAAGGCCTGGAAATCTTTGCAGAGCAGCGTCACAGGATCCAGCCTACATAAAATACTATTACTAGACTGAACTTTTGCAAAAGAGGTTCAAGCCTTGTGAAGGTTTCCCCAGCCCCAGAACTCTTGACTCTCAGTTCTTCCCAAGTTGCCTTTTTGCATGTAAATTCCTTAATTTGGGATGCCTAAAATTAGTCTTTCGTGGTTGTTCTTAGCATTGCCTGCATGTGAAATATAGCGACCAGGTGTTCTGAATTTGCAGTCCGAACACTGAAGTTGCTCTTGATTCTTACCTCCCTCCTTAGTGGAGCCCCAGCCAGTGATGAAGCACCGGGTCCCTTCGCTGAAGATGTGGGAGCTGTCCGGCATGCAGATGGGCCTGATGGTGCTGGTGTAGCGCAGGGGGAAAGGCAGCTCCAGGAGGGCCACATCGTAGTCCAGCGTGTAGAGATTGTAAAATGGGTGTCGGTGGATGTGGAAGATTTTCTCCACTCTCCCATCAAGGCCACTGAGGAATGGTGTCCCCAGGATGGCAACCCACATCTTGGGGTCACTGTAACTGTAAGAGAGCGCCTGAGTTAGCACAGACAGTGCTGGAGCCAGACCGGCCAGGTGGTGCTGTCTGCCTTCAGGGGAGTCTAGCAGAAGTTTAACTCTCGGCCTGGCTGCAAGCCTTACTCTGGATTAAGGAAGTTGATCTGTAAAAAAAATTGCCCTCGGCGCTTCTTTTGTTTTCCAAGTCATAGTATGTTCTAGGTCCAGAGGGGCATTAGCCTGATGCAGCAAAAGGAGGAGTCTTCTGACACCTTGAAGACTAACACAATTTTATTCTGGCTCAAATAAAAAATTGGGGGGGGGGGGCGCTTTAAAATGCCGCAGGCTTCCAAGGTATACTGTGTCTCTGGCTCCCTATTCATTCATTGATTGATTTATTATATTTGTATCCTGCCTTGCCGGACAAGCTGGCTCAAGGCAGCTAACAAGTTTAAAATATCATAAAACAATAAAAACAGCAATTAAGGCAACATCAAGATTACAGGTAAAACCAGAGTGTTCCTTAAAGCAGAGTAAATCAAGGAAACAGTGCCATCTGATGGTAACTGCAGGAACAACAAGTTAGCCTGGGCTTTCAGGAGTTCATGACTGCAAAGGGCCACCCACAGCTATCGGGCCCCCCAGCCCAGCCGAGGCCCCACTCACATGTCGAAGCAATGAGCAGCCGACAGCAGCCACCGCTCGCCGATTACGACTGCCCCGCACTTGTGCTCCTTCCTCCGCAGCCACAGGCTCACCTGCCACGGCCACTCCCCACGGGCTGCTCCACTGCCCCCCACAATCTTGCCAAAGGCCACTGTGGGGATCAAGCCGCAGCCTGCAAGGAAAAGAATGTGGCAGGAGGCTTGTCGTATACAGGATCTATGCAGAGGATTGGGGCAGGAGAATGGGATGGGACTTAATCCAGCTTTTCACTTAAATTCTGACTTTTTTGGCCAGCTGGCTATGCTTGCAACCAGTGCTCCCTCTAAGCTGTGGGGTCTTGTGAGCAAAAATTCTACTTTGTGAGCCACTGGCTTTAAAATTGCAAGCGGGCGATTTGGCTACTGCATAAAATTAGTTTGCTCTGGAGCCATCCTTCCTGAGCTAAGACAAGATTGTGTGAGCTGGAGGCTTGAAAACTGCTTCAGGTGGGGAAGTGGGAAATCGAACCCAGTTCTCCAGATTAGAGTCTGCCGCTCTTAACCACTGCACCAAACTCAAAAGGAGGGGATAGATGAATGAATTAATGAATGAAATAGAAGAAATGTCTTGAAGGGCACAGTTGGGGGGGCAGCCTCTTTGCTGCCACTCTAATCATCTTCTTTTATGTACATACTTCTAATGGATTGCTGCAATGTGAAAAGACAAGGACCTGGCTGGATCAGGCCTCCAGCATCCTATTTCCAGCAAGTACCCTCTCAGGAAGCTTATCAGCAGGATATGAAAGCAACAGCCCTTCCCTGCTGTTAGGTCCATCACCTTTGAACATGGAGGTTCCATTAAGCTACTGTGCTTAATGGCTATTAAAAACTGAATCTGTCCGCTCCTCTTTCACTAGCAGCACAGAGAGAGGGCATTAGCGGTGAAGCTTTCTCCCTGGCCCAAAGAGCCTTCCCGGGTTCTTCCTTGCATCAGGGCAAGGCTTCTTGAAATGCAGAAAAGGATCCCCACTGGCAGAACCAGGCCTGCAGGACCCAACCCCTGTGGCTGGGGGAGCGTTTGATGGCTTCGCAAAGAGACGGACTCCCGCACGCTTGGGGATGCACGAGGGCTGTCGCCCTGACCTGGATGGGCCAGGCTAGCCCGATGTCATCAGCTCGGGGAAGCTAAGCTGGGTCGGCCCTGGCTAGTATCTTGTATGGGAGACCTCCAAGGAATACCAGGGTCGTGATGCAGAGGTAGAAAATGGCAAACCACCGCTGAACGCCTCTTGCCTTGAAAAACCTACCGGGTGGCCATAAGTCTGCGATGACAGCATTTTCCTTCTCCTCCTCCTCCTCCTCCACCCCCCCCCCCCACCCAAGGGCTTTTGGTCAGACTAGAGGCTCTAGGAATAGGTCTGGGGCTGGAGAAAAAGAAGCCAGCGGGAGGGGCAGGGGAAGGACAGTGTGGCAGCGTCAGGGGACTTACTGCAGTTCCATTCATCTCGGCCGTTGCTGCAGTCCACAATGTCATCACACTCCGGGTTCGGTTTCCCAATGCAGACTTTGCTGGAGCACTTGAAAGTGGCCGGCGTGCACGGCACAACTGGGGGAGCAGTTTGCAAAGCGAGTTAACGCTTCTGGTCACAGCTGATTATGGTGGCCTATTGGGTTATGAAGCAGATCTGACCTTCCCACACGGGACTGAGCCTGGGGAGGGGGCAGTGTCCTCCTTCCCAAACTTAAGGTTTGGACTAGAGTGGATTTAAGCCACAGCAAAATGCCCTCTGGGAAGTGTCAAGCTTCCTCATGCTCACTAAGGACATGAAAGATTTTTTTCAGAACTGCAGCTCAGCTCTTGTCTCTGCAGAGCAACTGCTCTCTGCATGTGGCACTCTGCAAGGCAGCTGCTCTCTGCATGTAGTATTCTGGATTATCTTGTATGGAAGAGATGATGGGTGTGAGATCCTGCCTGATAGCAGCTGATGGGTTTCCAGATTCATTCTTCACCATAAATGGGCAAATCCCTGTATTGGGGGGGGGGGTAAGATCCAGACCAGAGGCACACGACCCACACATGCAAACACATATGTGGGACTGACGTGCCCCTAAGAGTCTTTATTTATCCCCACATGTACCTGGGAACTGGATCATCTTTGGCGTGCTCATTACTGGTGTAGATATGGTGCCAGCACTGGTGCTCGGATCGGGTGTTGTCTGGCTAGTCATCTGGGTAGTGCCAGGCGAGCTGGAGGTGGTGCCAGCTGTGGTCTTGGAGGTGGACGTGGGGGTGGTGCTGGGGTGGGGCGAGATGGTGTCCAGGATCCAGCCTTTGAGCTTGGTAATCCGGGCATACACCCCTGGCTTCCTGGGCTGGGCACAGCCGGCCCCCCAGCTCACCAGCCCTGCCAAGTAGAACACACCAGGCGTCTCCTCGCATGTCAGGGGTCCGCCAGAGTCACCCTGGAGAGAAGGAAACATTCAGGAAGGGCTCTCGGGAGCCATTTCCAGGGGTACCTTTGGCGCTCACCTGCTGGGAATTCTCCTTCCTCACTGAAAGGCTTCTGGGAGGTGAAGCCAGAATCAGTGTTGGCCTTCCTAAGCATTCCTTAAGTCAGTGATGCTAGGAGCTCTCTGATATTACACAGAGTGCTTCAGTCCTCTTTATTGTAGTTCAGTTAACTACAATGCATTACAAATCAACCTCCCAGGGCATTTTTCTAAACATTCAATTACAGGCACAGGGGAGGAGAAAGGTACCTAGCAGTTCAAAAGCAAGAAATTGCAAGTAGATAAATAGGTACCACTTCAGTGGGAAGGTAACAGCATTCCATGCACCTCAGCATCTAGTCATACCGGCCACATGACCACAGAGATGTCTTCAGGCAGCGCTGGCTCTTCGGCTTGGAAACAGAGATGAACACCGCATCCCTGGAGTCAGATTCGACTGGCTTTCAAGCAAGGGGAACCTTTACCTTTACTTTACTCAGGCACCAAAGAGGAGATGAGAGAAGAGCCAGAACAATCATCCCCTTTATTTTAGCTGTTGGATTAGAATTTTAGTGTAATGGGACAGCTCAGGAGGTCCCTTTTCCAAAAGAATAGGCCCGTAGTCTACTGCAGCATTTGTAATCCACTTTCTGCATTATATAGTACTAGCAGCAAAGCCCATTGTAGATATAATACAACGGGCTCTAGAAGACGCGATGTGCATGATTCAGAAAGGTGCAGGGAAGCATTTAAATGCCTCCCCGAGGCTTCCCCAGCCTGGTCGCTAAAGTGGGCGAGCCGGAGAAGCCCAGCAGAGCCCGCCCCCGGCTCGGCTGCCAAGCGCCACAGCTCCCCACCTCTCACCCACCCACCAGATGCTGGTCACCAGTAGGGTGCTCAGCGGCAGCATCTACATGGAGTGGCAGCCGGGCAGCGACAGAGTGAAGTCTCCATTGTCTGAGAGAGCCGGTGCAGTCTGCGGAAAATTCTGGCAGGGACTGTTTCTGCGGGTGGGATGCAGACAACGCAACCATGCACAGGGACACCTACTGATTGGCAGATCAGGCAGCCAACTGATTCGGGAGCACATGGAATGTTGCCACCCAAAAACTCAATTATATATAAGAAGAGATGCTATGCTTTAAGATGGTTTTTATTGCCTCAGACAATATTTTTGTTTGCCTGATTTTCCAATTCTGCGATCCTCATCCTGCTGCATTGCTTATTGGAGGCCTTTGCTGTTTGTCTGAACTGATTTTTTATATTTTGTAATCCACCTTGATCCTGACCTGGATAGCCCAAGCTAGCCTGATCTAGTCAGATCTTGAAAGCTAAGCTGGCTAGTATTTGGAAGGGAGACCACCATGGAATACCAGGGTTGTGGCACAGAGGCAGGCAATAGCAAATTACCTCTGAACATCTCTTGCCTTGAAAACCCTACGGGGTTGCAATATGTCAGCTATGACTTGATGGCGGGAAAAAAATCCACCTTGAGTCTTAGCAAAAAAGGCAGAATATAAATGAAGTCAATAATTTTTTTAAAAGCCTCGTCCTTTTGCCCAGCGGTTGCGGCTTTATAACACCCGTCACCCCCTGAAGAGAGCTCCCAATGATTCTGGAAAGGATGAAACTGTGCCTTACCTGGCAGGAATCCACCCTCCCCTCCAGGAACCCGGCACAGATCATCCGTTCTGTGAGGGAGAAGTTGTACAGGACGTTGCAGGTCTTCTGCTCGATGATGTTGATGGAGGCTCTCTGCAGGTGCTCGGGCTTGGTGGCTGCAGGCCACAGAGGGAGAGCAAAATGCAGGCCCCTGCAGGGGAAAAGGCGGCACCCACCCCACCCCCCAGACCTTTCCTCTGCCAGAGATACCAATCCTGTCAATGTCTTGATGCATTTTCAAGGTCTGAATTCCAATGGGCTTTAGATAAATAAACTTCCTGGAAATTATGGCTTGATCCAGGCAAGACTTAGATTTGATCCTCGACAGAACCTAAATGTTCCTATTCCTAAGTTCCTCCTTTCTGAAATCCATTTCCTTTCCTTGGGACTAAGGCAGAAATTTAAGCAAGGAGGAAAATGACTTCAGTGTAGGCAGTTTAACATGAATATGAATAATATTCATATGTAAAAAATATTGTTCGTTAATAAAATACACTTCATTTTGTAAGACGTTTAAGTCAAAGGGGTCAAATCTGGCACAGTGGCTCTGTGGGGCATAGACTTCTGTCCACCTTCTTGGCGATGCCCTCTTGTGACAACCCCAAATGCCCCTGAAAGTTGTGTTTCTGGGGGAGTGGGACCCCAGGAATAAGGTTGCCAGGTTCTTCCTTATTCCTGGCAGGGGGATCTCTGGGCCTTCTGCCCAGAAGTGACATCATCACACTGCTGACGTTGTGTGATGACACTCTAGTTTTTTGGACAAAACTCTGTGGTTTGACCCCAAATTTACCATAGAGTTTTGCCCAAAAACTAGAGCGTCGCTGCATGACCTTGCCAGTGTGATGATGTCACTTCTGGGTGACATCATCACACCTTGTTTTGGAGCATTTGTGGGCAGGGTTTCCCCCCACCAGACAGCTGGCCAGTGGCAGGAAGGAGTCCGCAAATGCGGGGGGAACCCCGCCCAGACTGGGGGCTCACAACCCTACCCAGGAACAGGACGGGGACGAACTTTGGGCTGACATGGGAATGGGGAATTAGAGAAAGTTGTACTATGCAGACACCTGTGGAAGTGCTGCGCAAAATCCCAAGCATGCTTCCATTATCCTGGCGCCCTTCAGACTCACCAGCCAGAATGCTGAGCGGCTGGGTACAATTGCACCTCTTTCTCTCTCCACAAGAGGACTAGAGACTTAAAAACAAACAAACCCTATAGGGAATGTCCTTCAGCCAACCCAGTCTCCCACGTGACCCAATCTCCCACCCACAGCAATGGCTCTGGCCCACCCCCACTTGGATGGTTCCACTGGGGACCTGTTCGGGGTAACCAGCTGTCACCTACTGTTGCCTTCACGGACGCTGCCCCAGCCGGAGATAGAGCACCTCTTGCCCACGGGAAACTTGTGGATGGCGAGCGGGAGGCAGACGGGCTGGATGTATTTGCTGAAGAGGAGGGGCCTGACCAGCTCCAGGACAGCCACGTCGAAGTCCAGCAGCAGAGGGTTGTAGGACGGGTGCAGCAACACCCGTCTGACGCTGACCTTCACGGAGCTGCTCTCTGCCGCTGACAGCAGAGTGGCGCCCGCGTAGGCGGTGATGTACTCTGGCTTGGTGCTACCAGCACGTGGACATGAAAACCACAAGGACACATTTTCCATTAGTGGGAACGAGGCCATGCAGTGATAGCACTTGACACACGCTGCCACCCCCACCCCCCACGTCTCCAGCTTTGGGGATGGCCCTGGAGGAGACGTGCACAGACACCACCCTCTCCTCCACTTTGCGGTTTGGGGCTTCAGAGGAGGGCTTCTCCCTACAGGACGAGGGCCATTCAGGCTGCATGCGGGATCCCCTCCAGGAGGTGATCCCCCAAACCCAGCAACTTGGCGGATGCTGCCGGTGAACGCATGAGGCTGCCCTGTACTGAGCTGGACCCTTGGTCTATAAAGGTCAGTATTGCTCACTCTGACAGGTAGCAGCTCTCCAGGGCCTCAGGCAGAGGACTTTCTCATCACCCACTGCCTGGTTCTTTTAACTAGAGACGAGAGGGCTTGAACCTGGGGCCTTCTGCATACCGAGCAGATGCTCTACCGCTGAGCCACAGCCCCCCCCCCCCATGATTCCAAGAGGCGGCACTTACTGATTAAAGCAGTGTGCAGCCGAGAGCAGCCAGCGGTCCCCGACAACAGTGGCCCCACAGAAGTGCCGCAGCCCCTCCTTCAGGCTGACCTGCCAAGGCACTTCCCCTCGGGATGCGTCCAGTCCGCCCACAATTTTGACAGGCTTGGAGAAGGCTGGTCTCCGGCCGCACTCTGCACAGCGATAAAGCCCACATCAGACCAGGCCCCGGAGAGACGCCATCTTGGCACTGGCTTGATATGGGGGCTTGTACCTGGGGGGCGGGGCACCGTCACTGGCCTGCTCATCGCAGTGGACACCGGGGCCGTGCTGGGGCCGTGCTCACTGACGGTACTGGGCCCCTCTGAAAGGGAAGCGTTGTCCAGCAATGTGGAAACCGTGGTCGGGATGGTCGTCGGAGGCGTGAACGTGGCAATGGTGTGAAGGATCCAGTCCCGGAGCTTGGTTACCCGGGCGTAGACCCCTGGGCGGTTGGCCTCCGCGCAGCCAATCCCCCAGCTCACGATGCCCGCTAGGAAGAAGCGTCCGGAGGGCTCTTTGCAGACCAGAGGCCCCCCAGAATCCCCCTATGAAAGAGCAGGGAAAGAGGAGGATCTCCGGAGCCATTTTCATTCGGGGGGGGAGGGGTCACAGAAAATTAGGGTTGCCAACGTCCTGGTGGGGCCTGGAGATCTCCCAGAATCAGAACTTTTCTCCAGGCAGCAGAGATCAGTTCACCTGGAGAAAATGGCTGCTCTAGAGGGTGGGCTGTGTGGCATATTACCCTGTTGAGTAACTGAGTCCTCAGGCCCTACCTCCTAAACCTCCAGGTATTTCCCAACCCAGAGTTGGCAATCCTACAGAGGGGTGTCCTCCGCTCCCTGTGGGTGGGAGGAAGAGCCCGCCCGACCCCAGTAATACCTGGCAGGAGTCGATCTTCCCCTCCAAGTAGCCGGCACAAATCATCCTGTCCGTGAGAGCGTTGGTGTACAAACTGGCACAAAGGGTCTGGTCCAGAAGCTCCACCGTGGCCTTCTGGAGGAGCTCCGGCTTCACCACTGTGTGTGGGGAGGGAGAGAAAAAGACCGACAGACCCCACTAACATCCTCCCCACCGCCAGCAAGGCCAGCGGCTCACTCTCTCCACCAGTGCACAACTTGCAGCCACTCTCGGCGGCAATCGAAGGGATGGCGGTGAAAGTTGCCCGAGAGCACAGGTATTATGACGAGTGGGCTGTGACCTGCAGTGGGACTGTTAGCTGCAGGTGGCGGACTCTCCAGGGTGGATTAAGGCAATGGAGACAGGCATGGTTCATTTGTTGCGAAGGTCCCAGGTCAGCCCCAGGTCCAGGATGACAAACCAAGGACATTCTCTGTTTGGGTAGTAGAAAAGAGCAAGAGCCCAGTAGCACCTTACTACGTGACAGGGTAGGAGGTTTCATGAGTCACTGCTCACTTCTTCAGATACTACAGATACCTGAAGAACTCACGAAACCTCCTACCCTGCCGCATATTTTGTTAGTCTTTAAGGTGCTCCTGGACTCTTGCTCTTTTCTGCTGCTACAGACAGACTAACACGGCTACCCATCTTGATCTATTCTCTGTTTGGAGCACCCACCTATCCCTTACATTAATTCTTGGGTACGTGGGGGACCAGATATGAACTGGAACCACCACATGTGGGTGGAAAGGGAATCATCCTCCCCGTGCGGTTTTTGCAACCTAAAATGGCCCTGGGGAAACTTGGAAACAGGGAAACTTGCATGTACTGCTGGCTACATGATACGTCTTCCCAGTGGGGCAAAGAAGGCCTATTCAGGCTGGAGAAAAAGTATGGGGGCTTAAACCCCCACCCTCCACCGCTGTTGCCATGTGATAAACTTAGTGATACGATACTAGCCCATCACCACATCCTGTGGCCGTGAGTTGCAAAAGGTTAAGTTCATTATGGAACTAGATTGGGAGTTAAGACCTGGTGTTCTCAATTTCACACCGCAGAAAATATTAAAAGTACCTGGGGACACTCGTCAGATCTCGGAAGCTAAGCAGGGACAACCCTGGCAAGTATTTGGATGGGAGACCTCCTTGGAATACCAGGGCTGGGAGACAGAGGCAGGCTATCAAGCCACTTCTCTGAACGTCCTCCATGCCCCAGAAGGAATTGCCATGATTTCTAGGCACGCACACACACACACACACAAATGCAAAAATACCCAAAATAAAATAAAATAAAAAGGACCAGGGGAGCATTAACAAGCTCAAAAACCTTAAGCTGACAGGGACTAATACCCTGAGAGACAGCTGACAGGGACTAATACCCTGAGAGACAGCTGACAGGGACTAATACCCTGAGAGACAGATTGAGACGTGGATTCAAGTTCCACTGCTCATATGGACTCATCATACCATTCTGGTCAAGTCTCCCTTCGCTTCCTCGCATTTAGAAGAGGTCTTTTATATTCCAAGGTTGCTTCTGAGATTAAATTGACCTAATTTTTGAAAAGTGGTGTCCAAACCGATGTCTCATAGCTTTCCGTTATAGTCAGCGGTCACAGTTCAGCACAGGGAGTCTCAGGAGGGTGGGTGTGTCGGTCTGCAGTAGAAGAGCTGCATTCGAGTCCAGGAGCACCTTAGAGACCAACCAGATGTTCAGGGCAAAAGCCTTCAAGGGTCAAAGCTCCCTTTGTTAGAGGAGTTAAACCTGCTGTGCTCTGTGCTGGACTGTGACCCTGACCTGGATCGCCCAGGCTAGCCCGATCTCATCAGATCTCAGAAGGCAAGCAGGGTTGTCCCTGGCTAGTATTTGGATGGGTGCCCTCCAAGGAATACCAGGGCTGTGGCGCAGAGGCAGGCAATGGCAAACCACCTCTGAAGCATCTCTTGCCTTGAAAACAAGTCTAGCTCGCCACCTAGTGGTACATAACGCAAAACGAGCCAGAACTTCGGGCTGCCAGACAATCTTAAGATCTCCTGGCTATACTACACACAATGCTACACAATAATAATAATCCAGACTACGTGCTTTCTACTTACACCCACCCTGAGAGGTAGGCTGGGCTTCCCAGAGAGGATTTGCCCTGTAGACCTCCCCCTCCCAAGCCCTCTGCCAACCCCTGTCCACTTGGCTCACCAAGCAGGCCACGGGTTTTGCTTACAAAAGTCCTCCTTGAGGTAACCCCACCCTGAGATGAGGCACTTTTTGCCCGGGGGGAAGACATGGCTGGCAGCCGGGAGACACACGGGCTGGACGTATTTGGTGAAGACCAGTGGGTCAGCCAGATGGAGCAGGGCCACGTCATAGTCAGCCGTGTCGGTGTTGTAGGATGGGTGCTTCACAATGTGGCCCACACCAGCCTTGGCGAAGCTGCTGCCGGTGTGACTCAGCCAGATGCTGCCCACGTAGGCTGTCCAGGAGCTGGGGTCGTGAAGCCTAGGAGAGGAGAAGGGCTGAAGGTCATGCCACCTGCCCAGCTACAAGGCCCCAGGGCTGCAAAAAAAACCCAGCTGGGAACTGCTTGCCAGAAGGGAAGAGTAAAACAAATGATGCGTACACGGCAAACTTTGAACCACATCTCTGGAGACAATACCTATGTGTACTGGGAGACTGGCAACCACATGGATCAGGAGAGTGCTGATCCTGGTCCACACCGTCACCCCGTTGTCTGAATGGGGTACGATATGCATTTTGCAAGCATGTACACATGAATCAAGCGGCTGTGGTGGCTCAGAGGTTAAGATGCTGAGCTGCAGAGTGCTGCATGATGGAGTGAGCTCCTGTCTCTGGCCCCAGCTCCTGCCAACCTAGCAGTTCGAAAGCAAGAAATTGCTAGTAGATACATAAGTACCGCTTCGGTGGGAAGGTAACAGCGTTCCGTGCGCCTTGGCATTTAGTCATGCCGGCCACGTGACCACGGAAAAGTCTTTGGACAGCGCTGGCTCTTCGGCTTAGAAATGGAGATGAGCACTGCATCCCTAGAGTTGGATTGGACTGGCTTTCGAGCAAGGAAAACCTTTACCTTTATACACATGAATCAGCCATGAGATGTTTCAGGGTTCTTACTATGGTTGCCAGCCTCCAGATATCACCTGGAGATCTCCTGCTATTACAAATGATCTCCAGATGACCAAGGTCATCTCCCCTGGAGAAAAATGGCTGCTTTGGAGGGTGGACTCTATAGCATTATACTCTGCAAAGGTCTTCCCCAGGGTCCACCCCCAAAATCTCCAGGGCTTTCCCATCCCAGAGTTGGCAATCCTAGTTCTTACCAAAGCTCTGTACACATGCAAAATACATGGCGGTGCCCCTATTCAGACAGCGCGGGAGCTGTGTATATCGGCAGCAGCTCGCTCCCACGGTGCCCTTTTGCCAGCCTCCCAGTAGGCATGGGGATAATATCGGGTAGAAGCTGTAATCAGATAATTGCAGCTGGATGGAAAACTTGGCAGTGGTTTCATTTGCGATAATTGCTCTGTCTTGCGAAAGCTTAATACATATTTATTAGCATGCATTTGTCATAATTTTTCTCTTTGCCAGATCATTTGGCGTCAGCTGCAAACCTGACTGCTTCACTGCTCACCCCCGGCTTCTGAACAAATTAAACACCACCCATCTATCAAGCCTGGCACTGTCTGCTCTGACTGACAATGGCTGTCCAAGGGCTCAGACTCCCGATACCCCAGGGCCATCAACAGGGCTAGTCTATGCAGTGTTGCTCCGGTCTGTCCATTGGTTTCACCAGTCTTAGAATGGAGTATGTCTGCAGAGGATAGCGCTGTCAGTGTTGGAGACTGAACCTGGGCTCTTCTTCGTGCAAAGCAGGTGCCTTAACCACTGCACCAGAGAGCCAGTTTGGTGTAGTGGTTACGAGCGCGGACTCTAATCTGGGAGAACTGGGTTCGATTCCCCACTCCTCCACATGCAGCTGCTGGTGTGACCTTGGGTCAGTCACAAGTTTTTTCAGAGCTGTTCTCTCAAGGGCAGTCCTCGAAAGAGAGCTCTCTCAGCCCCACCTACCTCATAGGGTGTCTGTTGCGGGGTGGGGAAGGGAAAGGAGATTGTAAACCGCTCTGAGACTTCTTTGGGCAGTGAAGGGCGGGGTCTAGATCCAACTTCCTCTTCTCTTCTCTCTTCTCCAGAGGGAGAGAACCAAGTATTGAGTGGGAACATCCAGCCTAGTGCACCAAGAAGGAGATCACCCCCAGGCTTACTCGTTAAAGCAGTGAGCTGCAGACACCAGCCACCTCGCTGTCAGAATGGTTGCCCCGCAGAAGTGTTCGCCATTCTCCCGCAGGCTGACCTGCCAGGGGAACTCCCCCCGCAAGGCCTCTGAGCCCCCAACAATCCGGTTAGCCGTCTGCAGGGCAGGCCTAATGCCACAGTCTGAAAGAGAGATGGGGGGGCGGTTAAAGGTGTGCTGGTCCACCAGTTGCCCCAGGAGGACAAGGATCTTGCCTTCAGGACACGCTTGCCTATCTATCCAAACAGAGCCATCATTTTTCTCTTTCTGAAGGTCTCAAAGACACCAGCTGCAAGCTCGGAAATCCCCAAGACTCCCAACTTTGATGTATGAGTTTTGCCATCTTGTGGCTAGGAAAAAAACCCTCATCTTCTTGCTGAAGTATGAGAATACAATAACAAAACAAAATACACAATACTCCGTGGAAGCAACAAATAACTTATTAAAGCACTATTGCTAAAGCCAAATGTACATATCCAAAAAACCTTCCCAAGCAAGACCAAAAGGCAATACACAGTCCTTATATACACTGTAGTCTTCCTGGCTGTTTCTGAGTTGCCAACTTCCAGGTCTGCAGGGAGGCTAAACACCAGGCTGACGTCCCCTGGATAATGAACTTGACTTTTCCTCTTATTTGTAGTTTTGTACTTTGTGGTTTATATACTCTGTGACTTTAAACGCAATGTGTGATCTGAAATGATTCAGGCACGGTTAGCTTTAAATATGCAAGCTGAGTTTGTGTAAGTAAGAACCACTTTGCCGTCAGGAGCGTAACGAGCCCATGTGGGAGCAAGATAAGGCATATAAAATATGTAAACTGTGTGGGTAAGTCAGGTTTTAAATGGTTAAACAACAAGGTTTTGAAGTGTTGTAAATATCTATATACTTGATGTTTTGCTTGCTTTATATTAGTTCCATAGAATATTGGCTCTGAAGAAGTACATCGAAACTCTCTCGGCCGACAGGAGACGTCAGCCTGGTGTTTAGCCTCCCTGCAGACCTGGAAGTTGGCAACTCAGAAACAGCCAGGAAGACACAGTGTAAGGACTTTGTATTGCCTTTTGGTCTTGCTTGGGAAGGTTTTTTGGATATGTACATTTGGCTTTAGCGATAGTGCTTTAATAAGTTATTTGTTGTTTCCACGGAGTATTGTGTATTTTGTTTTGTTATTGTTGTTTTGTATTGTTGTTTTGTGTCTCTGTGTTCCCGTTGTGGTCAGAAGTATGAGAATATGCAGAAAGCAGCACACTACTAAATCGTAAAAAAGTAGCTCCAAATTTAGATCAGGAGATTCCTGCCATCAGTAATGAAGTCTGTGATAGAACAAGGATAATTTTTTTCTGAGAGCCCCCCTCCCCTCATCCCCAATACATACTGGTTTCATTTCCCAGTTTGGTGTAGTGGTTAAGGGTGTGGACTCTAATCTGGGAGAGCCGGGTTCGATTCCTCACTCCTCCACATGCAGCTGCTGGCATGACCTTGGGTCAGTCACAAGTTCTCTCAGAGCTGTTCTCTCAAGAGCAGTCCTCGAAAGAGCTCTCTCAGTCCCACCCACCTCACAGGGTGTCTGTTGTGGGGAGGGGAAAGAGATTGTAAGACACCCTGAGACTCCTTCGGGTAGTGAAGGTCGGGGTATAAATCCAATCTCTTCCCCCCCCCCTAAACTTTTTATTTATATTTTTGGTGAGTATTTTGTGTGTGTGTCTGTATATGTGTGCAAGGCCAGAAGTCATGATTGACTTCTGGTTTTCCCTAGTGGGGCTTGGACATTTCAGAGAGGTGACTTACTATTACCTGCCTCTGTGTCCCAGACCTGGTATTCCTTGGAGGTCTCCTTTTCAAGTACTTGCCAGGGCTGGCCCTGCTTAGCCTCTGAGACCAGATGAGTTCGGGCTTTCCTGGGCTATCCATGTCAGGGCTCCTCAGGACCTGCACACTGCTCGCTCTTTGGCAGTCAAATCAAACCGATGCAGAGTCAGACCTTTGGCCATCTAGTTCACTAGTATCCTCTCCTTGCCAGCAGTTGGTCTCTGGGGTCTCTGGCACAAAGAGGCCTTTTCCAGCCTGGCTTCCTAAGATCATCTAACTGGAGATGGGAGGGGTCAGCTTGGGAACCTTCTGCATGCAAAGCAGGGGCTCCGCCAGTGAGCCGCAGCCCCTCCCTTCACTCCCTCTTACCCTTGAACACCTGCTATGTAATCAGGCACAAAACAATGAACACATCTACACCCCCAGACATCTCATCAGCCTAAGCTCTGGAACCCCAGCCACCCCACAAAACGAAACACACCGCATTCAGCCTCATCGGAGCCGTCCATGCAGTCCTGGTGGTAGTCACATTCCACGTTCTCCACAGCCACGCACTGGCCATCGTGGCAGGCGAAGGCGTTCCCCGTACAGCCGCCTGCAAGCACAGCAGTGACAAAAAGGACCCGTAAAGCTCGTTGCCTCCCCAGCCTCTACAGACAGGAAGTCTTAACTGCACATTACATTACAGCTAGAGGGGTGCAATGGTCAGAGAGTCGGATTAGGATCTGGGGGACTCAGGTTCAAATCCCCACTCTGCCCTGGAAGCTTGCTGGGTGACCTTGGGCCAGTCATGCACTCTTGGCCTAACCTATCCAACAAGGTTGCTGTGAAGCTGAAAATGGAGGAGAGGAGAATTATGTAAGCTGCTTTAGTTCAGCATTGGAGAGAAAGGGGGGGTATAAATGAAGGAAATAATCCTCCCCGGGTTTTCCAGGAGGACTTTTGATCAGATGTTGTGTGAGTCCCACGTTTCCTAAGTGCATGGAGGCCCTGTTGAGACCAGGACCCTGGCATTTGAGGAGAGGGAGCTTCAGCTGTCTCCCTTTCCCACACACTGTTTTCATGACCTGAAAGAACTCCAGGGCACTGCCCCATTGGAGAAAAGCTAAGTCTAGCCATTAGTACATGCAGTACTGCTACACTGGGTAGCAGTGTGTGTGAACATGATCTTAGGGTACAGATGGACTGTAAGTTAAATATGAGCAGCCAGTGTGATGCGGTGACCACAAAGGCTAATGCAGTCTTGGGTGTATCAACAGAGGAATAACATCCAAATCGCAAGATGTCATAGTCCTGCTGAACACTGCATTGGTCAGGCTGCACCTGGAGTACTGTGTGCCATTCTGGAGGCCTCACTTCAAAAAGGATGTGGACAGAATGGAGCGGGTGCAGAGGAGAGCAACGAGGATGATCAGGGGCCTGGAGACCAAGAAGCCCTATGGGGAAAGGCTGAGGGACTTGGGAATGTTCAGTCTGGAGGAGGGGACCCTGAAGGGGGAGGCGTGATTGCTCTTAAGTTTTTGAAGAAGGGCTGTTGCTTAGGGAAAGGCAGGGAGCTGTTCCCGTTGACAGCAGAGGATAGGACTTGCAATAATGGGTTTTAATTAAGGGCAGGAAGGCACCAGATGGCTGTTAGGGAAAACTTTTTTACAGTCAGAGTTGTGCCACAGTGGAATCAGCTGCCTGGGGAGGTGGTGAGTTCCCCCTCACTGGCAGTCTTTAAGCAGCGGCTGGACAAACACTTCTCAGGGAAGCTCTAGGCTGATCCTGCATTGAGCAGGGGGCTGGACTAGATGGCCTGTTTGGCCCCTTCCAACTCTGTGATTCTATGATTCTGCCCCCAATATGGTAAGTAGCAGCTCCCAGGAGCCTTTTTAGGTTGGGGGAAAAAGCATGGGGAAGTGAGAAAGAGTAAGTCCCCTCTCCTCATACACCATGGTCCCGATCCCAGTGAGACTCCTGCATGCCCAGAGAGCCAGTGGTTAAGAGCAATGGACTGTAATCCGGAGAACCAGGTTCAATCTCCCACCTCCCCACTTGAAATTAGCTGAGTGACCTTAGGCAAGTCACAGCACTCTCAGCTTTTAGGCTCATCACTTACGTGGTGCCCAAAAAGAGCTACAATTTCAGCAGGCAAACTATCCCCCTGGGGATCTCCTGGCTATTCCACACGCAACGCCATTCGATAATTTCAGTTTTTCCTGTCTGCCTGGGAATTGAGTTCCAAGTACAGAACTTGGAAGGCACTTCTGAGTAAAAGTCCTCTTGGCGGGCCCGGAGAAGACATGAGGATAATGCAACACATAGCTGGGTCCAGAGCATTTGAGGCTGGCATTTCCATCTTAAGAGATGACTTATTAGGTGTTTTTAAATCATGTTTAGTGGAGGGGGTCACCCTGTTAGTCTTGGTTGCAACAGATAAATCTGTAGCTCTTTAAGGTGCCATAAAATTCAGGAAATCAAAAAATGGACAATTCAGGTTGGCTGGGGGGGGGGGGAGAATTTGGCAATGTTTTAAAAGTCAGCAGTCCACAAGCAGTTAGTGAAATGATGCATACCTGATTTTAGGTCAATCCCAGCTGGAGAGACACTGTGTGGCCCTGCAAGAAACAAAAAGGAGGGCAGCCTTGAGATTGCCAACACAGAACCTGGGCATTCTCTTGCTCCAGGTACAAGTCCAGAGGTAGAAAACTCTAGAAAGTTCACCAGGCACTGAGTGACGAGTGTAGGCTATCCCAAGATGTTTTTGCTCTTCAAAGGAACAGACTTGCAAACCCTGCTAAATGGTTTTTGCACATCTAGCACTCTATATCTGTGCTGCTGCTTGGAGGCTCTGCCTTGTTGCAAACACTCCTGCTTTGCTCATATTAGCTAAGGGGGGGGGGGGGGATTGATTGCACCTTTTTGAGCTAGCATACTCAAGGGGTGGCATGCTCACTCCTTGCCCCTCCCCTTTACCACTCCTTAGATAGCAAGATCAATTAGGTGTGGCATGTCATTGTCTGCAGAGTTTAGGCTTAATAAACAAAAAATAAAAAGAGTACAATGGTCTGTTCAAGGATCAGGCTGAGTAAGGGTACAAAGAAAAAGTAAAAATACACATTACTCTCACACTACACGCTGTCTTCTAGCACTGTGGTTGCTAATTTAAGGCTGGTAACTCTTGATTTAAAAGCCGATCACTACCAAGGTCTCAGAGTTGGGACTTCTTCCTTCTGTCCCATACCCTGCAGACAAGATGGAGTTCCTAGGTAAAGGATTGCCCCTCCCTGGTCAAAAGCTGAAAGACAGAAGAGAGTTTCTTTCTAATATCCTGATAATTTATGAACTCCCCTTGGAGTCCATTCCCCTCTGGGGTCATTCTGGTTTTCTTGCCTCAAGAAAAAGAAATTTCTATCAAGCCATTTGGCTGTCCAAGTCTGTATCCCTTTTAGGTGTGAAATGTTAAACCGTTTTTGTTCTTACTGGGGGTGGGGGTGGGACAATTAGCGTAACTAAGAGCCGGAGGGCTCTTTCCTTGGGAGACAGATACGTCTCCTCTCCTTTCATTAGCATTATAGCCTCTAGGGCTCATGTAGAGAGTAACATCAAGGTGGATTCTAGAGTGGAGGGCATTCCTCCACATACTACTTCCTACATTTAATAGAGACTGGGGTGGGGCAGAGAGTTAAACATGCGGCCCAGGGGGCAGAAGTGGCCTGTCCAGGGCTCTTATCTGGCCTGTGAGCAACTGATGCAAGAGAAGGAAGGCAGGAGACTGATTGGGGGAGTGGGTGCATGGGTGCACACAGTGAGGTGTGTGTGACTGAAGCTGTCAAGAAATGAAAGGAAATGGCTAGGGGGTGAGCATGGTATCCCTTGGGGGAAAAACCTACTCTTGCATATGATTAAATACATGTATTGGGACTTTTGTGGACTCCCCAGTAAATCAATTGCTTTCACTCCTAGGAATCAATTGCTTTTGTTTGTATTCTGAGTAAAAAATATCGTTAATTGGGTCTGTCTGTGTCATTTATAAAGTTTATATCTCCGGTACCTGGCATTTCATTTTATGGCAGACATGGCTCAGCCCGACAAAGTAACTTCTATGTTAGATCCAGCCCTCGTAACAAATGAGTTTGTCACCTCTGAGCTAGGGGAACCCTCCAGAGCCTTCCCCACAGCTTGATGGAGATGGGGCGGTAGGTGGATTAGAGAGTGAGCAATGCATCGGAAAGCATCCCTGCTCAAATCTCCACTCGCTACGTGGCCTTAGACAAACTATGCTCAGTCTCAGCTTCCAGCCTGATCTACAGGGGGATGTAAGGATCACAACAGAATAATAGCATTTTGAAACACTTGGATGATCTACACAAATGCTAAGTATTGACACTGTAGCACAACCCCTTCCCGCTCACCTATCACATGAGTTTACATAGACTTGCAATGTCTGTGAAGCAGCTGGGACAATCTCAGTCTCCCTGCTCACCCCCTACTTTATTATCTGGGATCCAACAGACCACACCTGTCAGGGCGGCTGAAGAAATGGTACCGTAGGCAGCCAGAGGAACCCCCTGCTTGTCCAGGGTGGCTGCCAGCCCCCGCCTGAGGACCTCTTCTTCTAAGCCCGGGCTGAGCAGCTGCTTGGGGAACCAGAGCCGAAAGCGGACGATCACACTGGAATTGCCTTTCCTGCCAAGGAAAAAATCAAGAGTTCCTTCAGAGCTAGAACTACTGGGGAGGGAGACGATAGCATCGCTCTATGTCCCTTTGTGCACATGGGAAGGAGATAGCAGTCTCTTATAATGATAAACAGGCTTGGTTCAGACACAGCTCATGTGAACATCAGAAAATTCACACTAGTGATTCCACACTGGGGCCATCCTCTGCAGTCAATCCACAGCTGTATGTGGAACAACAACAGAGAATCTGAACATCTGTGGATATTGCACTTTTGAAGTCATTGACCTCTCGGATTTTCCCATCCACACAGGGGATTCTGCTCTGCTGCGATCATGAAACCGTCTCCCCCTCTGTGGGCGATTCTGCATTGGCTTGTCCCTCCACTGTGTTACGAAACCCACCTTGGAACAGAAATTCCCCTCTGCACTGCATGCCGCTTTCACTTTCTTTGATCATTGGATTTTATGGTACCCTTTACACTGCATGCCTCTTTCACTTTCTTTAATCAATGGATTTTTATGGTACCTTCTGTGTAGATTTATGGCCATTCAAGGGTGACTTTGCAGTCATACAGCATTGCCCTGTGGTATTTGAATGTGATTTTGAGCCGCACCTTTTCCTCAGTGTTGAGAAAATGTGGAGTGAATGCCAGATGCAGAATCACCCAGTGTTTACTGATGTATCACCTAGTAGAAGAAATGCCACTGTGCCAATTTCAGGTTTTTTAGAAAAAGGTGAGGACAGCAAATAATCTGCAGGTTGACAACTAGAAGTACACTTTCCAATATGTGTTAAAATCCACCTTGTCCCAAGATCTTGGGGATCTTGGGAAAATAGTAGTGCAAAGACCATCCATCCACCATTGATATAGTGCTTCCATTCCACACAAAAACAAAACAACAACCACAAAACCTTCAACAAATCAGTTCACTTTTACAGCTCCATAGAATGTGTAACATGGAATTGTTCAAGGGTTGTATTTTAAACATTTGGGGATTTTTAAAGACAGTTTTTACTGCATTCAGGGCTATTTTTGGACAGGAACACACAGGAACGGAGTTACGGCTGGCCTCCAAGTTGGCCATGCCTACAGCCTCTCCCCTCTCAGGTTCCCCAAGCGCCTCACAAGCCGCAAGGTGCCTGGGGAAGCCAAGCTGATCCAGGGAAAGAAGGCAGTTTAAACTGCCTCCCCTTCTCGGGTTCCCCATGCGCCCTGCAACCCGTGGGGCACCTTGGGAAGCCGATCCTGGAAGGAGATGCACTGCCAAGGGTGTGGCCTAATATGCTAATGAGTTTCTGTTGTTGGGTGTGGCCTATTATGCTAATGAGTTCCTGCTGGGCTTTTTATACAAAAAAAGCCCTGACTGCATTGATTGTTGGAAGTATTATACTGACTTTATGACATATTATAACAATCTATTAAAATCAGTAAAATCACCAGCATTAAAACAACAACACACCTCAGCAGATAGTAATGTGGTCCCAACCAATGTTCCCTCTAAGCTGTGGAGTCTTGTGAGCAAAAATTCTACTTTGTGAGCTACTGGCATTAAAGTTGTGAGCGAGTGATTTGGCTGCTGCATGAATTAGTTTGCTCTGGAGCCATCCCTTCCTGAGCTGAGACAAAAATGTGTGAGCTGGAGGCTAAAAAACTGTGAGCTAGCTCACACTAACTCAGCTTAGAGGGAACATTGGTCCCAACCCATCATCTAGGTTTAAGGTTGGTCATGTTAAAATGCCCTGACTCATTTCAGACAAAGGTCTCATCTCTGCAGCATCACCTCTGGCCCATAGCCAGGTGTGGGCAGGGCCCCAAGGTGACCTACCTGTACTGCAAGATGGAGCATCTCAAACAACTTCCTTCCAGGGTCGAGTTCTGAAAGCTGCTTTTAAACTAAAAGACAAAAAAAAGGGGTCACAGGGTGAGCTTCTAGCCAGGAAGCATCAGAGTAAACCTTGTGAGGAAACCCAAAAAGGGAAGAGTTGTTACATATAGTTTAGAGCAGGGGTGGCCAGACTTGCTGAACATAACAGCCACATTGAATAAACATCAGATGTTTGAGAGCTGCAAGACATGAACAAATATTACATGCTTTTATTGGAAAATATGCACATTTGCTTTTTACTAACATTAAATGAGACTGCCAAAATAATAACTAAAGGGGTAAATGCAGATATTGATAATGATATTTATTTGTCCAATGATATTTGTTTGCTAATGATATTTAGCTTCCCCAACCACCCAGCTGGGAGCCACGTGGTTTGTGTGAAAGAGCTGCATACGACTCCTGAGCCACAGTTTGGCCACCCCTGGTTTAGAGTAATCCCAAAACATGGCAGTTTAGGAGGAAAAAGGCTCAGCTTACCAGCCTCTCCAGGATGGGAGTCAATGTGCGATGGTAGTCAGAGTTCTGACACTGCAGGCTGCCATCATACCGGATCCCTCGCAGCTCCACCAGATGCTCAAAGAGGACCTCTTGTTCCAAGTGGAAGGCTGCGGAGAAAGAAATGTGGGCTTTCCAAGGCAGGTGGAGCACCATACCCCTGACTGTGGGGTAAAAAGAGGCACCAGCCTAACACCAGTGACTTTCGGATGGATGCCAGTGAGGTGGCACATATGTGAATTGTCCATGGGTTGCAAGACATTAAAACATCCATCTGCCTCCCACAATAGCACAATAAAGCCACCAAGGGCTAATTAACACATTAGCACTCTAGTGCAGGAAGGAGAACCTGTCTTCCACCCACTCCCCACTACATGGTTGTGGATCCTGTCTAGGGCTGGTCTTCACCAATGGGCAATAGGGGAGCTGACCCAGGCCCCGTGTGTGGGAAAGGGCTGATTGCCCATGACCCCACCAATCCCTTAAAGAATGGGGGGGGGGGGGGGGGGAAGCAGCAGCAGCAGAAGAAGAAGCTGCTTCTGCTCAGGCCCATAGTTGAGATTTTATTTGGGGGGGGGGGTGTAATGTAGTATGCTCTGTGTACTAACCAGCCTGCCATGTGCTCCCAGGTAATGGCGCCCGCCGCATGGCCAGAGCACATGGTCAGGTAGAGAGGGGAGCTTGAATCTGGAGGAACAGTAGACATCCGGATTCTAAGCCTCCACCAATGTGGGACCTAGGTTCTCCCTGGAGAGCCAATGCAATCAAAGGCTCCTCCAGGGAAACTATGACAAACATGCACATATCTTAAGCCCCTATCAGGTCTTTTGGGTGCGGCTGGAGGTGTGGCTGCGGCCAGCATATAATGAGGGCCCTGGAGCCCTGGAAGCATGCTTGTTCTGACCATCTACTGGGCATGCTAAATCACTCAATAAAGGTTTCCTGGTCTCCCGAGTCCAGTACTCTTCAGGGGCGCTTTTAAATTTTTAAGGGGCTCCATGGGAGTTTGTGAAGAGACACAGAATACGAACAGAGCACCTTAAGAAACTGGAAAAAATACCCTGTAAAATGTTTAAATACTGGAGAAAATACTATGGGCCTTTAAATTGATTTTGGTTCTGCTTTTGAAGAAACAGGAGTGGAACGTGATTTATTGCTGCTAGCCATCACGTGAAGCTATTATTGGAACCTTCAATCAGACTGGACTTATTGTCTTGTAGTTGTATCCATAGTGAATGCCGTGGATTATTGGAATCTTTGACTGGATTTGACTCGTAGGCGTACCCTGAGTGAACACCACAGATTTTTTGTACGTACAGCATCTCTAACTGATTCCATATTTGGCTTTGTACACTGTGGACTTTTGCACTTTAATACTGGGTAAGAGTTTTGTACAATGATAAAATGTTTTCACTCATTGTGATTTGTTGAATTGGTTCCTGAATGGACTGAATACTGTTTAAACATTTCTTACACGGTTTTTGTGTTTTTTTGGGCTACTTTTTACTGTGTATCTCTGGTGTTGTGTTTTGTTTCCTTCTAGGGATTTGGCAGCTGGTTTCTGGTGGCAGCAGTGGCTCCCTCCCACTTCACACAGGGAGTGGGGTGGCAGTGATTCTGCTGCCCCATACTGGGCTTTTGCCAAGGGCCAGAATCGCTAAGGCCACCCCTGACCTTGTCCAGCATGGTTAGAAAGATGGCAGTGGAGCTGTATGAAGATCAGAGCCAGTGTGTTCATTCTGGCCACTTGGAAACTCTAGCGTGACTTTTGCTGCTTGAAGAAACTTCTATCACCATGCCATTTAGAGGCCAGAAAAATAAAATTGTGTTACTTCTAACATTAAGCACTGCTTACGAATAGTCTGTTGTTTATCCTGACATGTATTCAGTGCTTATAAAGATGCACCATTAGCTTTGTTTAATCAGGAATTGAAAGTTGCCCTGAAAACTAGTTTTGGTGGGAAAGCGGAAAAGAATAAGCATAAATACCGCCTCAGCAGTCGACCTGATAGCTTTCAGACTGTGATGAGGTATGAGTAGCCCACATAAGACCCCAGTTCAGACTATCTTCAGGTCAGCTCTCCTATTGCTTTCCGACCTGATACACATGTTGTTTTATAAGAATCATTTAAGGCTGTGGGCAAGACTCCCTTTTTTATGATTTTCCAACTTCTTTTACTTGTTTGTTGCTACGTAATGTCATCCGTGTTTACATATTGCCGTACAATGCTATGCATGTGTAAATATAACTTTATCCCCATGCTCTCCCCATATCCTACATCAATTGGAGTATTGTAAGCAATGGGCGTTCTTGGCAAGTGTTCCCTTCAGAGTCCTTTCCTCTATGAAACACTGAACAAACACTTTGGTTCCTGCCTTGTTTTACCAACACAGTGGGAGTGGTCAGCTACCCCAGAATGATAGGTGATAGACTCCTCTCTCACATCTACCCTCCGGTGACAGCCAGCATGGTGTAGTGGTTAAGAGTGGTGGACTCTAATCTGGAGAACTCCTCCTCCACCTGAAGCCTGCTGGGTGACCCTGGGCCGGTCACAGTTCTCTCGGAACTCTCTCAGCCCCACCTCCCTCACAAGGCAACTGTTGTGGGGAGGAGAAAGAGACTCCTTAGGGCAGAGAAAAGTGGGATATAAAAACCTGCTCTTTTTCTTCTTCTTCTGATAGTCAAGGTTCCCCTCCTGTCCTGTGCGCTAGGGTTGGGTTCCTGAGTCAGGCCTCAACCCGAGGTTAAATAAAGCCACTGGCTCTAACCAAGACAGAGATGCTGCCCTTCCTACAGGACTCACCCATTAGGATCCCGGCCGACACAGCTGTGACAGCGCTGACAAGGACCGTGGCCACCGTCACCTTGCAGCACACCCCGCTACCCACCACTGCTTCCCCTTTCTCTTCGCCTAGCACCGGCTTCATAGCAACGGCTTGCGGGTCCATGCCTGCCTCGGAATTTCTGAGGGAAGAGAAAAAGAGGAGGGTTAAAATAAATTTTGCAAGGAAAAAAATATCCCCTTTCCAAGTTGCAAGTGTGAATTTGCACACCCAGGCCAGATTTGCAAGGCAGTGTCTTTTGATTCCTCTCTGTTATAGATGCCTAGGAGGGTGAGACTTGCTGGAGCCCAAGCCGACAACAAGTTTCATTCAAAGTGGGCTTGCAGTCTGGGTTCTGCGCTCACCGTAACAGTTTGGTGGTGATTTCTGAATGGATCACAGCTACTCTTCTGCCTCTGCATCAAACACCGCGGGTGAAAAATAACACAGACAAACATTTCTAAACTGTGTTTATTGTACGTTTGGAAGAGCAAACCACAATCTGGGCTCCAAACTAGCCTTGGTCCTTCTGGGACTGCCTCTTTCCCTATGCTTCATCATGAGAGCCAGTTTGGTGTAGTGATTAGGAGCATGGACTCTAATCTGGGAGAACTAGGCATAATTCCCCACGCCTCCATGTGCAGCTGCTGGTGTGACCTTGGGCCAGTTACAAGTTCTCTCAGAGCTGTTCTCTCAAGGGCAGTTCTCGAAAGAGCTCTCTCAGCCCCACCTACCTCACAGGGTATCTGTTGGGGAGAGGGGAAGGGAAAGGAGATTGTCAGCCCATTTGAAAGTGAATAAATCCAATCTCCTCCTCCTCCACTCCACAACTTTGCTCATCCCAGCAGGGCTTTCTGCTGGTACCGTCCTTCAAATGGGCAAGACCGATAACTGCCTGTACTCACACATTTTCTGCTTTGTCCCTCACCTTATTGGATTAGGTCAGGAAGGCTCCCCCTCTCCCGGCTTTCTGCAAACAAGGCAACAATAGGGAATTCTTCAAGAGGGCCTTTTGCACAGGTAAACAGAACTGTCCTGTAATGAAATGGTCCAGAATTTGCACTGGCAAAGGGATAGAGACTGCAACCTACACCACGGGACTCCTACCTGACACTGTAAGTGTGCTGCGACTAGGTGGTTGCGACACCACTGAATGTATCGGGTTTAAAAACTCCTCTTTTGTTTCAGCTCTGTTTGAGAGGACTATTTGTGTTCAGATTCCTGTAGCCCAAACCCTACTGTATTGTCCATGGGACATCCCCTCCTGTTGATTGTGCTTTACCTTCACCGTGTAATCCTCCTTGAGACTCAGCAAGAAAGGAAGGCTATAAATAACCAAACAACACTATGGTCAGCCCCAGTGGTCATTTCGTAGAAAAAGAGGTGCAGGAGCTCATTAGCATACATATTAGTATAACTCATTAGCATATGTCACGCCCCCTGACATCACCAGAAGTGTGTCAGAAGGGGAAGCAAAAGCCTCCCCCCTCCCTTCCCCAGCTGCCCTGCCAAGGTGGGCAAGGAGGGGGAAGTGAAGGGAGAAGGGGTTTAGGCCCCATAGAATCCAATGGAAAGATTGTGCCACTGCTGCCACGCAACTCTAGACAGAAAGTTTAAACCCCTTCTCACTTCGCTTCCCTCCCAACCGCCTTGGCAGGCTAGCTGGGGAAGGGAAGGGAAACCGGCAGCCCAGGAGCAGGCACAAATGGTGGTGGCAGCAAGCCCCGCCCCCAGCTGGCCTGCAGAGGAAGCGAAGCGAGAACTTTAACTTTAAACCCCTTCTCTCTAGAGTCACGCAGCAGCAGCGATCTTTCCATTGTATTCTATGGGGCCATAGGATACAATAGGAGATAGTGCCACTGCTGCTTTAAACCCCTTATCGCTTCGCTTCCTCCACAAGCACACTGGGAGCTGGGGGCGGGGCTTGCCACCACTGCCATTTGTGTCCGCTCCCGGGCTGGCGGAGCGCTGCTCTGCCTCACTCCAGCCCCAAATGACCCCTGGTCAGCCCCAAATGGGGGTTTGATGAGATGTCTGAACTGAGCCATTCACTCAGTGAAGCAGACCTCAGCCCGCAAAAGCATCTGCCACAGCGTCTTGGCCGGTCTTTAAGGTCCCATAGAACTCTTTACTGAAATGAATGTATGTAGCCGTCCCTCTGGAACTCACAATCTCCCTGTAAGGTAGCCAAAGCATTAGGGCCTGTATTAACAGATGGGGTAACTGACTTTACTAGCATTACTAGCAGCCTAGGTTTTAAAACTCCAAAATAAAATTTCTTTGCTTCTAAACACTGACCGATTTCCCACAAGCCGCTGCTCCGCCCTTGTTCTTCCCTTTCCCCGGTTGCATTGGTCAATTTCCCACTATTTGCTGCGTGGCTGCATTTTTACCCACAGCTTTGCCTGATTTCCTCTTCTTGATCCTGTTTTTTGAGATCTAGAAGACGTGGGGGAAATCAGGTGAAGCTGCAGGTCAAAATGCGGCTGCGCAGCAAATAGTGGGAAATTGACCAATGCAACAGGGGAAAGGGAAGAGCGAGGGTGGAGCAGCGGCTTGTGGGAAATCAGTAACTGTTTGCTAAGCACAAACAGCTGGTGGAGACTGGAGCAACAGTGCATTATTCCTGGGTCCACAGATAAATATAACAGAGTGAGGAATGGCTTGAAAGAACTCTAATACAAAAAGCCACTAATCTTGTGCAGCAGTATCTGAGGCTTAAGGTGTAAGCCTTGTTCTAAAACTAAGGTCAAGTGATTGCAGGGCACATCCACAAATTACTGGCTCCTTGACACTGTTAAATATTAGGGAATGTGTCTAATTATACATTCTGTCACTACAGCCAGCACCATCCAAAAAGCCAGGAACAGAGAGCAAAGCGGCGGGATGTGGATGCTGGAAATAACCGTGAAAGGTCTGGATCAGGGCTACTCACTCCGCAGCTTGCAGACAGCCACATTCACAATTACCATAAGCCAAAAGAGCCGCATGATGACTACTGTATGCCCCTTCAACGCCCCAGAAAACACAGGTAATAAGACAGAACTATTTGTATTAAATGTACAACTATAGATTTTTAATTTCTATTGCAAATGTAGGGTTGTATCATTGATAGACTTATCCTCCATGAATCTATCTTATCCCCTTTAAAAGTTGTTTATTCCTGTGGCCGTCGCTACACCCTCTGGCAACGAATTCCACATTTTAATCACTCTCTGTGTAAAGTAGTATTTCCTTCTGTCCGTCCTGAACGTACTGCCCATCAATTTCATTGGATGCCCTTGAGTTCTAGTATTTGGAGAGAGGGAGAAAAAGTTCTGTCGGTCAACTCTTTCCACCCCATGCATAATTTGATAAACCTCTATCACGTCCCCCTTTAGTCATCTCGTATTTCCACATTCCAGTGGATGGATAGAATGGAATGATCAGCTGTGTCCAAAGCTGCAGAGAGATCTAGCAGTATCAACAGGGATGACTGTCTCCTGTCCAGCTTTAAGCAAGGCCGTCCACTAGAGCAGCTGAAACTGCTGCTATTCCAAACCTAGGCCTGAAGCGAGGCTCAAATGGGTCAAGGGCAGATGGCAACAAGAGAAGGAAAAAGGCGAAATCAACTCAGCCCGAACTATACTGATAATGTCACAACGGTCAAGCTACTGCAGGTAAAATATCAAAATAAATATTTACTATATGGTGTACACAATAGTTAAATTAAAGACATAGGGCCTAAATATCAGGCTGCATTAAGAGTCAATGAGTTTTACATAAGCTGTAAATTTCTCATATGAAGTTGATGGACACGTCAAAAGACCAACACAAACCATACGCGTTTCAGCCTCAAGGATCTTCCTCAGTGGTCAGTAATATATATACTTAAAAAAAAAAAACACATCCAGAAAATACCATACATTGATCCTGACCAGTGTTCCTTCTAAGCTGAGTTAGTGTGAGCTAGCTTACAGTTTTTTAGCCTCCGGCTCACAAATTTTTGTCTTAGCTCAGGAAGGATGGCTCCAGAGCAAACTATGCAGTAGCCAAATTGCTTGCTCACAACTTTAATGCCAGTAGCTCACCAAGTAGAGTATTTGCTCACAAGACTCCACAGCTTAGAGGGAGCATCGATCCTGACCAGATGTTGTTATCTCATATATTGTCTGATATGATGTAAACTTATAGAGCAGGCCGTGGACCTCTTCACATGGTAGCTGCACTCACATATAAATCTTCATTGATGTAATAATCTGGTATCGAATTTTCAGTTCTTCGGGGGGGTGGGGGGGGTGTCATCAACCAGCAACTGAAGTCAAAACGTGAAAACTGGAGATTGATGGGCGAATGAATAGATGCTAATTTTAGGTCTCTCATCCAACAGATCATCAGCAACTTCAGGCTCTCTGAATAGGTTGGTCAGCTTGTTAACGTGCAAATGGGAATATTCCCCATCATGATACTTAGTTGTTGCCAGTTGTTGGTGCAGTGACTATGTACATGCTCAACCCTTACTCTGGTGGGATGATTCTAAGACTGTATACAGCTCCTTAGCTGTTGGCAACCGTCTAATCTCCGATAAGTAATTGTCACTCACCGAGTTCATTATTAAGGCATGTGCTTTCAGATCTTGATTTTTTCTAAACAGTAGATTGTAACATAATGTAATGAATGGTAGAGTGTAATGTAATTTGGAATGGTAGATTGGAATGTATTTCTCTGGTCTGGGGACAGGGGAGATAACTGCACAGCCAATCGCCCCACTTCAAAGAAGAAGGTGCTATAAGGTCACCTCCATGCTTGAGAGGAGAGAGATGGAGCATAATGACAGGGTCTCAGTTAATTACTCTCAGCATTCCACAAGTAAGGATATATCGGCCCATCTGTCTCCAATTCTGACATATTTATTTCCTTCACTATATCCCCCCCCCTCCCCAGAATTAAACCCAAACAAATGGTAACCATGTAAACTAAGCTTGTTATTCTTGTTTGGTCCTCAAATCTGTTAAATGTCTTCATTATACTGTATGCTAATTTACTGCTAACCCTCTATCTATATGTATGGACTGGTAATTTCCATTTCATTGTATCTGAAGTAGTGTGCGTGCACACAAAAGCTTGAATAAAACTTTGTTGGTCTTAAAGGTGCCACTGGACTCATACTTTGTAATGTTGGACTAGGACTTGGAAGACCCAGATTCACACTTTACATCAGCTGGTTTTGAAAATGCTTTAGAAACTTCAGTTAGGCCAACAGGCAGTGACCAGGTTATTGTTGTGGATCAGATACAGGGACTGTATCCTTCCTATGCCAGGGGAATGTCACATGCACATCAGTGTCATTCCCAGAAGTGACATCAACATGCCACACAACTATCTAGGAATTTCCCCAAATCTATATGGTTTTACCACAGAGATTTGAGGCATTGCTAGATAGTCACACAATGTATCATTGTCATTTCCAGAAGTGACATTGAAGCACATGTGATGTCACTTTCTCCATCCCCCCATTTTTCTCCTGCCACTCAGCTGAATGGTGGCAAGGCCATGAGCCCATGGGCAGGTGATTGCCTGCCGTATCCAGGTAACTAGAAAAACTATTCCGCCATCTTTTCCAGGCACCTGTTCAGGACTTCCACCAGACTTCCATAGCTGTTAAGGAAAATATTGCTGGGTGTCATCCATGTATTGGTGGTATCTTACTCCAAACTGTATCCTGAACATACCTCAGTGAATTTCACATTGGGATCTTAAAAAGTTGGAAGCACAAGGAACCACGGCTACCAGAACACATCTGTGGGATTCAAGCTCTGGAAGATGCATTACAGCAGGGGTGGGCAATTGTTTTGGCTCGGGGGCCACTTTGTGGGAGCGGAGTTTAGCGGAGGGCCGCACCTTTTAAAATGATTGCATTCATTAGTTAGCTTTGCATTTCAGAAAAGGTATAAATTGTATCATAAAAATCAATAAATATAAATTAAATAAAATAGTGGTAGTTTTATTCAATTTATTTATTGTGCTAATTTTATATCATCTATAGCTGCAAGTACATTAATTTTAGAATCAGTTTAATGAGACAAATGGCCAACTGTCTTGGCGGGCCGCAAAAAACTCTGTGGCGGGCCGCATGTGGCCCACGGGCCGCAATTTGCCCACCCCTGCATTACAGAATTGCCAGCAGGGTTTGCTTGCCACTTACCCGGTTCTGGTGGGAGAGCTCCCAGCCAGCCTTGTTCAATAGAACTGCAGGAGAGAGAGGTGCTGATCGACTCCTGGATGTCACTTCTAGTTTTGGAACAGGGAATGACATCATTAAGATGTAGGAATTTCAAAATCTCCATGGTTTTACCACAGACTTTTGAAATTTGTAGTGTTCTGATGCCACTTCCCGTCCCAAAAGAGGAACTGATAAGTCTCCACCCTAGGCTTGCCAGCACGAGGGGGGGGGCTGTCAGTGCTGGCATGACTTCACTTCCTGGAAAACCCAGAAGTCAAATCCATCCTTTCTAGGAATTGCTGGAAGCTCTATGGTAAAACCATAGAGCTTCTGGTAGTTCCTAGGGGATGTGGTGTCATTTCTAGGTTTTCCCAGAAGTGATGTCATGCTAGTGGTGCTTTTTTCTTTTTACCACTAGCCACTTGAGTGCTGATAGGCAAGGCTGGGGCCAGGAAATCTCCCATCCCTAGCAGGCACATGGCAGCCATACTTTGCAGCTGCTGGTGTGAACTTGGGTCAGCCACAAGTTCTCTCAGAGCTGTTCTCTCAGGAGCAATGCTCTCTCTAAGCTGTGGGGTCTTGTGAGCAAAAACTCTACTTTGTGAGCTACTGGCATTAAAGTTGTGATAGAGGAATTTGGCTACTGCATAAATTAGTTTGCTCTGGAGCCATCCTTCCTGAGCTAAGACAAAAATCTGTGAGCTGGAGGCTAAAAAACTGTGCACTAGCAGCTAGCTCACAGTAACTCAGCTTAGAAGGAACACTGCTCAGGAGCAGTTCTCTCAAAGCTCTCTCAGCCCCACCTACCTCACAGGGTGTCTGTTGTGGGGAGGGGAAGGGAAAGGAGATTGTAAGGCGCCTTTGGGTAGCGAAGGGCAGGGTATAAATCTAATCTCTTCACCTTCCAAGTGCTCCAACGGCTGGCAATGGCT